>CP136890.1:86967500-91967500 GCA_034359265.1 Canna indica | reverse complement strand
GCTCGCGAACTCCAACATGCCATGTGCGGCGGCGGCGCCTCTAGCGGCGGAGGCCTGAGATAGGCATGCATCTGGCACCCTAAGATCTCAATCTTCTATTCGATTTGAATTCGAAAAAGACTTCTTACTCATAATAGATTAGTGAGATGGGGTATAGCTTCAGATGACTCTTGCATACTTTGCACGGGACAGAAGAAATCACATACACACTTATTCCTCAACTGTTGTTATACCACAGGAGGATGATGTGAAAGAGCAAATTTTTCTATATTTGACCAACCTCGGGGTGGAAACAACTCAAGTACTTTAAGTATTCGAAAAAAAAGACTTCGGCTCATCTTTATGTGGTATTGGTATGTGTGGCATGAACGCAATTGCAGAATCTTCAGAGTGGATGTTTCTCATTCCTCAGCGCAATCCAGAGCTCTGACAGTTGTCATCTTATTCTTTTCATGCTGATTTGATTTCACTATGAGAGAGCTCTAGCTCATGTTTAACTATCTATTTTTTTGCTTGGCTTAATTTTTATCTTTACTCTACTACTTATATTATACATGCACTTTTTTTCATACCTCATTCAATGGAAATACAAGATTCTCTTTGTAAAAAAAAATAAAAAAAAAGAAAGAAAGAAAAAAGAAAGAAGAGATCATAAATTATGCTCTACATGGCATCATTGCTTCAGTACCGCCAGATTGCAGCCTTCGGTGAAGGAGTGGTCCTTCATCTGCTAATTAAAGATTTTGTGAGATCCAGTGATGGATGTGGAATATTGGAATTGATTTAAATATTGTGTGGTATTCTTGTTTCAGTCCCCAACTAAATGCACTGATCATTAATCATTTCAGCAATGCATGCATCTTGATACAGATGGTTCGTGGGCCTTATTGCATGCATGCTGAGACCAACATAACATTTGTTGGTGGGTCAATGCACCCCATTTTCTTCAAAATGGAAAACAAAGTTTGACAATCTGCATGTCATGTGACTCATGCTTTAGGTCAGATGATGCTGAAATGTAAATGCATGTATTGTTTGAAGATATGCTCGCTGGATTACAACTTCAGAAAAGCTAATTGGCAATAGACTCTTAATCCGACTGCTGTTACAACATCCATCCAGTTTTTAGCTCAGTAGTTATCTGGGAAGAGGAGTAATTAAGCCATATTGAGAACAAGTACAGAAAACATAGTAATAGATATAATTAACAACTTAATAATCCATCAACATAAATAAATTAAACTCATGAATCAAATTCATGCTATATTGGATTAGAGTTGGATTGAACCAATCTCCATTTCCGGAATTGTCACTAGTTTAGTTGGAAAAAGAGCTCGTCATGAGAAAAAGATGACAGAAGACTCTCTGCTCTCGGAATGGTCTACTGTTCACCAGAGGGGTGGTCAGAAATCGATTACTTTTGCCGATGCGCCCAAACCATCGGCACGGGACTGGATCTCCACAGGCAGATCCTTTGCGAAGGCCCTCAGGTATGCACCTGCATCTAAGTTGCCTAGCGTTGCCCATCGAGACTCTCAATGCTCGCCTGCTGTCCCTCCGACCTCCTTCTCTGCTTTCTTTGCGCATCTCAAACGCGAGGGGAAGTGTTTCCGATGCATGCAAGGCCGTCCATCATGATGGATCGTCAGGTTCTCAGGCATTGAAGGATGATGTGCCATCTAATTTGGCTGCAGTGAAGATCATTAACTCCCGGGCTTCATTATCCACCAACTTGATGGATGGGAATTTATTACCCTCCTCTTCACCTGCAGCAGCTTCTTATTCGACAAGTTCCTCTCTACCTGTCTCCTGCGCGAAATCGATGGTTGCTCCTTCTCCTCCTTCAATTGCTGAGAAGACCAAGATGTCAAATCGTCCCGAATTGCTCAAAGTTTTCATGTCGAACTCGGATTCTACACACCGGCGTTCCCGCTACCTTGGCACTAGATGCATTCTGGTCAGAGTTCAAGGTCCTTTGGGGGAAAGGGCAGACATCGCTGGCTTTCTTGCTCGACGTTTTCGAGATGCAGCGCTCCATGGTCGACACTGGCGTCAACGACGCATGCCGGACGGACGATTCTTGATTACCATGGTAGACCATCCGGAATGTTACTATAAGTCTACTCTGCTTCGTCTTGGCCGCGTCCAATGGGGAGACGATGTGGTTCTGGTCTTTGAAGACTGGTCACCAGAACCGCCGTCGGCCATCATCTCTCCCCCCTCCCTCCGAACTGAAGGCCGGCTTGGATTTGCTGGGGCTCCCGATGATATACTGGAACGTGGATGCTTTGACAGCATTGGTGAGCACCTTTGGAGCTATGGATTCGATCGATGAGGTTTCTCTCCGGTGGGACGAGCTCGGGACTTGTCGTGTGAAATCCGACACTAGAAGGGGGGTTGAATAGTGTTTGTCCTCTTTTTCTATGTTTTCTTCTTACTCAATTTTAGCTTCACTTAATGCAATTGTTTCTTAATGGTGAATATGATCAAATATAAATAGCAATGATAAACAAGCAAATAAGCAATGCAAACAAGAGTAATTATAGTGGTTCAGCCAACTGTCTACTCCACTACCCTGCTCATCACCAAGAATTTCTAACCACTACTTTATAGAATCTATGTTTCCCTTTGAATACAATGAGGACACCCTTCTCACCACTCTGAGAACACCTCAATCCTATTCACCTAGGCAAAACACAATCCTATAAAGTCACCCTAAGTGTTTCCTAGCACACTTAGCAGCTATCTCAATCAGAGAACAAGTTTACAATAAATGTCAAATACAAAGGAAATAGCTTTAAGAATTTAAAATGAACCAAGGCTCCTTTCCACCGCCTTCACGTCTCCAACTTGCAAGAAGATGGCTCTTTGAATTGCAGCAAGATTGAAGAAGCAAGGAATAAGCGCCTGAAGTGAGTTGTCGACGTAAGTAGAGGGTGCGTGCAACAGTTCGCTCTTTTGAAGGCTTAAGAAACTTCTTTAATTGCTCAATAAAAGTTCTAAGAAGAAGTAAAGAAATTAGGTGAGGGGTATTTATAACCCCTCACTCAAACGACCCGTTTAACGGGAAAAAAAATAGCCGTTGAAGCCGTTCGATCGCTGGCCGGTCGGTCAATCGACTGATTGACTGCCAATGCGATCGCTGGCTATATGAGAGAGCTCGGTCGATCGACGGGTCAACCGACTGACAGAAAGTGCTGATCCCACATTCGGTCGACTAGTCGGTCGACCAAATCACTAGAGCCAGGGTCGCGCGATAGGCTATCTCCAATCTAGTCGACCGGTTGGTCGACCGCTAAGCATTCTGCCAAGTTTTTGCCTCGGTCGGTCGACTGACGCAGCCTTGAATGGCTACTGCCAGATTTTACTGTCATTCGTTCGATCGAACGACTGCTCAGCAGAATACTGCCTTGTTCGGTCGATCGATCGGTTGACCGAACTCAGGTTGATGCTGACTTCTTCATGGATTTTTACATGCTTTTTTTTATGGGTTTAGTTACCAAGTTTCAACTTGGATAATTTTGGCTTGGGATACACTTATTCTAGGGGTATATCACATGAATTCTACTTGATCTAAGCCCAAATCTTTCTTCGACATTTTCTTCTTCCGTTTCTTTGACGACCTTTTCTTTCGTCTCGTTTGAACGGACTTGGCATGCTTATTGCAACATCAACCTGAACTCAAAACTTCACTCTTGGATTAAATATATGTTTGTTATCATCAAAATAAAGATCGAGGCTTAAGAGAGACCCTTAAGCCAACAGTCGCGTTCAAATATGCACCTCTGATCTGGGGCGGATTCCCCTTTCTGTCCTCGTTGACGATGAGTGTTGTCGTCATTTGGTGGCCATTCGAATTGCTTGGCATCTTTGGATCTTCGAAGACGAGCCCTTTCCGCCTTCCTCGCAGCCGAAAGGCGAAGATCCAGATGAGCCATTAGACGGGCGGCATAGGGAGTTTCGGGGTCATCCGGCGCCAGCAGACTCACCGCGTGCGATATCGACCGTCGACCCTTCAATGGCAGGCTTTCCTTCTTAGTTCGACGGCTCCCCTAAGGCAACGGAGGTTCCCATGAATGACATCGCTCGACTTAAGTCGTCGTTCCCTCCGCCGGCGCCGTCTTCTCCTACTCATTTGGTAGCTCCGGTGGCCGGAGACGTCATCCCCCTTCGTGAGGTACAGTCAGAGGATGACGCGATGGCCTTCTCATCGATCAGGGATGGTGGGGCTCGAGGACCTCAACTACTCTGCTCTCATTAATGCCCTGCCCCATCTCTCTGTTCAATCAGTCGCCTGCAACCTTCCTTTGGTCATCGATGAAGGCAGTGCTTTGAATGAACCTTGTCTTGCGATTCACATTAAGGATTACCTAGGCGTTGCTCTTTCCCCCTGGTGGTCTTTCTTCTTTTCTCTTTTAAAATGGTTGTACGAAGGTTCGGGTCACCTCTCTTCTACGATGGAGACAGATGGATGGGCTAAGTGGACATCTCCTCTTGTGGATGCGCATGAAGTGGTACCCAAGCAGTTAATGTTGGGGGATCCCAGATCCTCAAGTTATCGGATCCTACCGGAGCAGGTGGAGGATCTTAATACAACTGGACCTCCGCCAATGCCTATCGTAGCGGGTTCTATTTCTTTCCCTTGGGACCCGCCTGCTCGTGAGTCATCCCCGACGCAGCAGGCTGCAATATACAAATTGAAACCAACATCCCCTGCTCGCTTGCGGCCGCCTCAACCTTCATCCAAGAATGAACTTTTAATCACCTACAAACGACGGAAAGCTCACGGCGGCAATCCCTCTCCCCTCCCGAGGGGTTGTACCCTCCGAAGAAGTGCTTGTCTACTCTCCTGTGGAGTTCAGGGAGATTTGCTCATACGGGCTGAGGAGAGGAAGGCAAGACGCTTGGACAATCGCCCTCGCAAAGCCTACTCCTCGAACATCGGAAGCTCGAGTTCGTATACAACAACCTCTGCCACTCCAACCCTCGGCCTTCTACCACTCAGAATGATAAGAGATCTCAGACAATTGCCGCTCAAAGAACAGACATCGGCTCTGGGATTCATTAATGTCATATCTTCATTGCTTACGGAATTCGATCTGGATTTAGCTACTGTGGAGCAGTTAGTTTGACTATTGGGATAGGATGACTCTCTCTGTTCTGTAGGTGGTTTCAATCTATTTATGTCTACAATCTTTGAGATTTTGTTCTGGAATGTGAGGGGGCTTTCACGCCTATCTAAAAGATATATGTGTAAAAGAACATGTAGAGACATCAAATGCTCAATCCTTGCTTTACAAGAGACTAAACTAAGTGATGTTTCCTCAATTAAAATCAAGCAAATTTGTGGTTTCAAAAATCCATCATTTCTTAATTTGGATGCAATTGGGCGGGCGGGAGATCAGCTATTGGTGTGGAATGCGGATGTTTGGTTGATGGTCGACTCATTCAGTGGACAGTTTATTATTGCTGTTACTTTGGTTTTCATTAATTTCGGTCTCCGACTTAGAATTGCTTCAGTCTACGGGCCTCCACATCGCTCTTCACGCCCTGCTTTCTTCAAAGAATTATCTTCCTTCCTCAACTCTTGTATCGATCCTCTGATTATTGGTGGAGACTTCAATGTGACGATGGGGTCACACGAGCGATTTAATTGCACAGGAAATAATTGCGACTCCTTAAAGTTTTCGAGAATCATCGCTAACTCATCTTTGATTGACTATCCTATTGCAGGACGACAATATACATGGAGCAATGGCCAACTAGCCCTTCGTCTTGCGAAATTGGATCGAGTTCTTATCTCTTTGTCAGCCTCTCATCTAATGCCTCCAGCTTCTGTTCATGGAGGAGAGAAAAAACTTTCTGATCATAACTTCCTGCACTTTAAATCCCTGAACAAATTTTATTCTCAACCAAGAGTTTTCAAACTTGAGTTGTATTGGTTCAATAGAACTACCTTCAAGGAGATGATCAAGAAAGGATGTAAATGTACGATTCTGAGGAGAAGGGGTCTGGATTCATGGATAGAACAATGGAGAATGCTTTGGAGAACAATTCGTCAATGGTCGGCTCTCAATTACAAAGCCTCAAGAAGGAACCGAACTACATTGGAAGAGAAGGTTGCAACCTTTAACAAGAAGGTGGATTCTTTGGGTCTCACCTCACAGGAGATGGACGAGCTCCGTAAGGCTAAATGTATCCTCGACACATTATATGGGGAAGAGGACTTGTATTAGATGCAAAGAGCGAAACAAAGATGGATTTGCAATGGGGATCGGAAGACCCGATATTTTCATCAGTATGCATCCTCCAAAAAGAAATCTAATTGGATCTCAGCGATCAACACACCAAATGGAAGTATTCTAGAACCTGGAATGATCCGAAATGCCTTCCGAGAATTCTACATGTCCCTGTTAGGGAGCTCTCCTCCTTCTGTTTTGGACTTAAACTAGAACTTCCTACAATTTGATCATCATCATGGTCTTTTGGAAATAGACAACCCCTTCACTGAGGAGGAAATCCTCCAAACCATCTGCGAGCTAGGCTCCTTCAAGTCTCAGGGCCAGACGGGCGGTCAAATGAGTTTTTCATTCATTTTTGGGATTTCATCAAGGATGATGTAATGGGCTATCTTTGCAGAATTTCACACAAATCCAGTATTAATTCAAAGGGTGAACAAGGCACACATCATTCTCATTCCAAAAAAAGCAGGTGCTAGCGATTTGAGGGAGTTTCGGCCAATTAGTCTCGAACATAATTTAATTCGAATATTCTCGAAGCTTTTGGCACGAAGACTCAAACCGTTCATGGATGGCCTGATTAGCAAACAACAAGGTGCTTTCACCGACGGGAGAAGCGCTCTTGATTGTTTCCTAAACGTGCATGAAGTAGTTTGGGGTTGCAAAAAATCAAGGACGAATGGTTTTCTATTTAAAGTGGACTTCCTAAAAGCATTCGACTCTCTCAGATGGGATTTCATTTTAAGGATGTTGCATGCTCGGGGCTTCTCCAATTGACGGATTGATTAGATTAAGAATTTGCTTATCACGGATTCTTCACTCGTAATCAATGGTGAACCGACCTCATTGTTTAGACATAAAAGAGGGATCCGGCAAGGCAATCCGCTTTCCCCGTTCCTCTTCAATCTTGCATTGGATTGTCTTTCCATTCTTTTCGAAAGGGGAGTGGCTAATGGTCTAATCGAGGGAGTTCTTAGTTCTTTCATTCCGGGTGGGGTCACCCACTCACTCTTTGCTGATGACTTGGTCCTTTTCTCCGCTAATAATGATTCAGCACTCTTCAACCTCAAAGTACTCCTTCGTTGTTTCGGATTTGTCTCGGGTCTTCATGCAAATCCATCCAAAACTTGTGTTCTTCACCTCCAAGGGAACCGTGCAGCAGCCCAAGAAGTAGCCGAAGTGTTATACCCTGAAAAATTTAGGATCTTATTGTAAATATTTTTCTTAGAGGGGCCTTTTTTGTAAAAGTGCTTAATCTTATTTAATTAGCCCTAATCCCCTCTCTAATCCTTTTCCCTCTCTCGATCACTGTAGCAGCGGCGGCCGGCGGAGGAGCGTGACGTGTGGCGGCTGTTAGAAGACTCCGGTGAATCGGAGTTCGGAGGAGTTGTTAGGTAGGATTCTCGTCCTACTCCTTTCATTTCGCATAGGATAACATTGATCTTAGGATGAGATTTTAGGATGTTGTTGTCGATCCGAGGTTCTGCATTTTTTCGAGATCTTGTGCGATTTGTGCAATTTGTGCACCGTATCTTATGTTTGTGTTTCTCGTCTTCGGATCTTCGAATCACGTCGTGATGGTCGTTGTTTTATCGAGTTTTTTTGTCGTTGCCTCCGTCGGGTGGACTACTTGCAATCCGAGTAACCGACGACTAAAGGATTGGATATGGAGATTTGATCGGCGGATGACTGCCGGATCGCGCTCGATTGAGCGTTTATTTGTGCGATTGGCAACCGCTTGGCATCGCTGCTCATGGTCATCGGGCGTGATGGCGCCGTCGGCCGCGTCGCCGTTAATGGACGCGATCATCGCCATCGGAGGACACAGTCGTCGCCGCTAGGTGCAGTGTCGTGAGTCGTCACGGCGACATCGCGCGAGGGCCCAGCGTCGCGCAGGAGGGGGGCGCGATCGCCCCCGATCTGGACCGTCGCCCCTTGCTTTCGTTGTCGCCTATTCGCAGAGTGGCGGCGAAGTCGAGGGCGCCGGCGTCGGGCTGCTCCGGCGACCTGATCGGCTCGAATGGACCAGGGTGGTGGTGGCGGCATCAGGTAGAAGCGGCGGCAGGGGAGTAGAGGCGGGCCGCTGGTGAACCAAGGATTGGGTTAGGGTAGATGTAGGTATAGTTATAACTCCTTTTATTTTGTCTCAACGTTACATGAGTTGTAACAGTGTTATATTAATTATAGCAGAGTTATATGTTGTGGTGAGTAACATTGGATGGTAGCAGTAATGATAGATGGGTAACACTGTTATATTCTTTTATAGCAGTGACTTATCAATTAGTATTTAAGGTATTTTAAATATTTATCCTAAATATTATTTTAAGGCTTCATGGTTAATCCAAAATAGTCGTATTATATATGAATTTGTACCTACTCAACGCCCTGAATCCATTGGTGGGGTCAGACTCGCCGTTGGGATTTTATATGTTGAAATCAGTGGATCCTTGTTGTCTCATTTTGCGTGTCGAGTCGGAAAATATTATTTTATTCATTTTTGTGGTTTCTACCCAAGTTGTTCTATTTTTGTAGTTGTTGTCAAGGTGAATCTCATCCTAGATCGGTTGTTACCCTATGTCGAAATATATATCTTGTTGTTCCATTCCGTTGAAAATTGATATCTACTATTGTTGGAGCTCTTTATGCATATTTTGTTGATACATGTTGCCAGCATGATGTTTTTATATGCATATTAGTTGAGAATGCTAGTATAGACATTGTATGTCTTATGTTGTTATTTATATATTTAATTCATACATGATGACATGACTACTAGCATTATATTAGTTGAGTTGTAGTAGAGTATTTGTTGACATGATGCATAGTTGACCTACTGTTGGGCGATAGCCCTGGACACTGTTGATATATTGCCCAAGGTGTAGGGCAAGTGACACCGGTGATCACCTATTTACCACACGGGCCGGGGTGCGTGTGCGGCGTCGAGGTGTTAGACGTCGGCGGACTACCATTTTCGGATAGTCGCATCTCTAGTTGGAGCGGGCTTGAGGTGCCACTCTCGAGGTGCGAGAGTGCGGGGGAAACCCAATGTCCACTACGCTCTTGATTGGGTCTATGACCACATATTAATGTAGAGAATAGTTGACATAGTTGTTGGTGTAGGAGCATCAAATAAACTGTTGAATCATATCCTTCATATACATGGCATCATAGCATCTTGTTGCAATCCTACTCAGCCTTTTGCTGATGTTTGTTATTTTTGCCTCAGATCCTCAGGTATGACGATATTTTCTTTTGGGGTAGCTAGAGTTTTGGAGGAGGAGACGTCTTCCGCACAGTATTTAGTTTCCTATTTTGCTAGTTGAACTGTTCACTCTATTCACTTTTGGACTGTTTAGACTCTTTGGCTAGACCTTGGAATTCATTGTTCATAAATGGATTGTTGAACTTTTATCATTTGTTATCTTGTTGGACATTTGATTGGAATCTGATTGTAATTTAAATTCAGTCCACTTATGATGTTGTTGTTCTGTTGCTAGTTGCACCCTTCCTAGGTGAGATCCCTTATAAAGGGATAAGCCTAGGCGGAGTGTAACAATTTGGTATCAGAGCAAGACCTAGTCCTAAGCATGGTGAGGAAGCCTATGTGAGAAAGGGCTGCCCAGGTGATGGGGTGGAGCCGCTACTAGGCTAGGCCTCACATGCCGCTGACTTGGGTGTGATTCTGGGCTATGTGTTAGACTCGAGTTGGGTCTTGACGAGGACGTCAAGACATAAGTGGGGAAGATTGTAATACCCTGGTTAAGCCCACATCGAGAGTATATTGGATGTAGTGTTGGCTTATAAGTCTTGATGGGTGTGCTACCATCAACTTCAGCTTAAGCATTTTAATTAGGCCAATAGGTTGGTCTATGAAGTTGATGGGTCAGTTATCCCATTAAGCGGGTTGTAACAAATGGTATCAGAGCTGTGTTTGGATGTGATTCGCCCTAGTGAGAGAGGGGTGCTAGCTCAGCTCATTGCTCATTCGCCAATTGTTTAGTGAATTCAAGAGAGTTAGATTGAGGATCGTCACCTTCAGGCTATGATTGAGGAGATAGAACAGGGGCGGAAGCCCAACTTCTCCAGAGATACAAATGGTATCATCAGATTTAGAGGCAAGTTGTGTGTGCTTGAGGGGCACCCGGTAAAGGAAGAATTATTGGCCGAAGCTCATAGATCTCGATTTGCAATACATACTGGGAGTTCTCGGATGTATCGGGACCTGAAGCAGTCATATTGGTGGCGAGGGATGAAAAAGGATGTGGCAGAGTTTGTGGCTAAGTGCTTGATCTGTCAGCAGATCAAGGTGGAGCATCAGCGAGCCGCAGGGAAGCTTCAGAACATTCCTATTCCGGAGTGGAAATGGGAGCATATCACGATGGATTTTGTTACTGGACTTTTGAGATTGCAGAGAGGGCATGACTCGATTTGGGTTATTGTTGATCAACTTACCAAGTCTGCCCACTTCTTACCGATGAAGAAGACTTTCCCTCTTAGTCGATTGGCATCCCTGTATTGCAGAGAGATTGTTCGACTGCATGGTGTACCAGCCAGCATCATCTCAGATAGAGATCCACGATTCACTTCGCATTTTTGGGAGAGTTTGCAGTAGGCTTTGGGTACGTAGCTCCGATTCAGTACCACCTATCGCCCTCAGACTGACGGCCAGTCAGAGCACACGATCCAGACTCTTGAGGATCTCCTGCGTGCTTGTGTGTTGGACTTCGGAGGTAGTTGGGAGGACCATCTTCATCTGGTGGAGTTCTCATATAATAATAGCTACCACTCGGCTATTCAGATGACACCATTTGAGGCTCTTTATGGCCGGAGATGCAGATCACAGTGCATTGGGATGAGGCAGGTGAGCGACATCTTTTAGGACCAGAGATGGTTCAGCGGGACATAGAGCTGGTGCAGATGATCAGGCAGAGATTACTGACCACCCAGAGTCGTCAGAAGAGTTATGCTGATCAGCGTAGGAGAGACTTGGAGTTCTCAGTTGGGGATCATGTATTCCTTAGAGTTTCCCCTTCCAGAGGTGTTATGCAGTTTGGCAAGAAAGGAAAGCTCGCACCGCGTTATATTGGACCATTCGAGATCTTGGAGAGAGTGGGAGCGGTAGCGTATCGGCTAGCATTGCCTCCTTCCTTAGCTGATGTGCACGACGTCTTCCATGTTTCCATGTTGAGAAAGTACGTGCCTGATCCTACTCATATCTTGGAGCAGCAGTCAGTTCAGCTTCAGCCTAACTTTAGCTTCGAGGAGCAGCCTGTTCGGATTCTTGACAGGAAAGAGCATTAACTTCGGAACAAGGTGATATCTCTCGTCAAGGTAGGGTGGCAGCATCATTCTGATTCGGAGGCCACTTGGAAGCGAGAGAAGGATATTCGAGCGCTCTACTCTCATCTTTTTGAGACATGTACTCAAATTTGGGGGACCAAATTTCTTATAGGTGGGGAGGATTGTTATACCCTGAAAAATTTAGGACCTTATTGTAAATATTTTTCTTAGAGGGGCCTTTTTGCAAAAGTGCTTAATCCTATTTAATTAGCCCTAATCCCCTCTCTAATCCTTTTCCCTCTCTCGATCACTGTAGCAGCGGCGACCGACGGAGGAGCGTGACGTGTGGCGGTTGTAAGAAGACTCCGGTGAATCAGAGTTTGGAGGAGTTGTTAGGTAGGATTCTCGTCCTACCCCTTTCATTTCGTGTAGGATAACATTGATCTTAGGATGAGATTTTAGGATGTTGTTGTCGATCCGGGGTTCTGCATTTTTCCGAGATCTTGTGCGATTTGTGCAATTTGTGCACCGTATCTTCTGTTCGTGTTTCTCGTCGTCGGATCTTCGAATCACGTCGTGATGGTCGTTGTTTTATCGAGTTTTTTTGTCGATGGCTCCGTCAGGTGGACTACTTGCAATCCGAGTAATCGACGACTAAAGGATTGGATATGGAGATTTAATCGGCGGATGACTGCCGGATCACACTCGATTGAGCGTTTATTTGTGCGATTGGCAACCGCTCGGCATCGTTGCTCATGGTCATCGGGCGCGATGGTGCCGTCGACCGCATCGCTGTTGATGGACGCGATCATCGCCATCGGAGGACGCAATCATCGCCGCTAGGTGCAGTGCCGTGAGTCACCACGGCGACATCGCGCGAGGGCCCAGCGTCGCGCAGGAGGGGGGCGCGATCGCCCCCGATCTGGACCGTCGCCCCTTGCTTTCGTCGTCGCCTGTTCGCAAAGCGGCGGCGAAGTCGAGGGCGCCGGCGTCGGGCTGCTCCGGCGACCCGATCGACTGGAATGGACCGGGGTGGTGGCGGCGGCATCGGGTAGAAGCGGCAGCAGGGGAGTAGAGGCGGGCCGCTGGTGAACCAAGGATTGGGTTAGGGTAGATATAGGTATAGTTATAACTCCTTTTATTTTGTCTCAACGTTACATGAGTTGTAACAATGTTATATTAATTATAGCAGAGTTATATGTTGTGGTGAGTAACAGTGGATGGTAGCAGTAATGATGGATGGGTAGCACTGTTATATTTTTTTATAGCAGTGACTTATCAATTAGTATTTAAGGTATTTTAAATATTTATCCTAAATATTATTTTAAGGCTTCATGGTTAATCCAAAATAGTCGTATTATATATGAATTTATACCTACTCGACGCCCCGAATCCTTGGTCGGGTCAGACTCGCCGTTGGGCTTTCAGATGATGAAATCAGTGGGTCCTGATTATCTCGTTTTGCGTGCTGAGTGTGAAAATAGTATTTTATTCGTTTTTGTGGTTTTTACCCGAGTTGTTATGTTGTTGTAGTTATTGTCAAGGTGAATCTCATCCTAGATCGGTTGTTACCCTATGTCGAAATATATATCTTGTTGTTCTATTCCGTTGAAAATTAATATCTACTGCCGTTGGAGCTCTTTATGCATATTTTGTTGATACATGTTGCCATCATGATGTTTTTATATGCATATTAGTTGAGAATGCTAGTATAGACGTTGCATGCCTTATGTTGTTGTTTATATATTTAATTCATACATGATGACATGACTACTAGCATTATATTAGTTGAGTTGTAGTAGAGTAGTTGTTGACATGATGCATATTTGACCTACTGTTTGGCGATAGCCCTGGACACTGTTGATATATTGCCCAAGGTGTAGGGCAAGTGACACCGGTGATCACCTATTTACCACACGGGGTGCGTGTGCGGCATCGAGGTGTTAGACGTCGGCGGACTACCATTTTTGGATAGTCGCATCTCTAGTTGGAGCGGGCTTGAGGTGCCACTCTCGGGGTGCGAGAGTGCGGGGAACCCAATGTTCACTACACTTTTGATTGGGTCTATGACCACATATTCATATAGAGAATAGTTGACATAGTTGTTGGTGTAGGAGCATCAAATAAACTGTTGAATCATATCCTTCATATACATGGCATCGTAGCATCTTGTTGTAATGCTACTCAGCATTTTGCTGATGTTTGTTGTTTTTGCCTCAGATCCTCAAGTATGATGACATTTCCTTTTGGGATAGCTAGAGTTTTGGAGGAGGAGACGTCTTCAGCACAATATTTAGTTTCCTATTTTGCTAGTTGAACTGTTCACTCTATTCACTTTTGGACTGTTTAGACTCTTTGGCTAGACTTTGGAATTCATTGTTCATAAATAGACTGTTGAACTTTTATCATTTGTTATCTTGTTGGACATTTGATTGGAATCTGGTTGTAATTTAAATTCAGTCCACTTATGATGTTGTTGTTTTGTTGCTAGTTGCACCCTTCCTAGGTGAGATCCCTTATAGAGGGATAAGCCTAGGCGGGGTGTAACAAGAAGTATTTGGTTTTTCTTCAAGTGCCTTTCCGATTTCATATCTTGGTCTTCCTCTCTGGATGGGCACCTTACATAAAGATGATTGGTTCTCGCTCATCAATCAAATCGATAAAAGACTTAGCGGATGGAAGGGTCAGCTCCTCTCACGAGCGGGACACTTAACTCTTATTAAGCGCACTCTTTCTAGCAGTCCTAGCAATATGCTATCCTTATTCAAAGCTCCTGCTTGGGTTATTAAAAGGATCGACGATCGGCGACGTAAGTTCCTTTGGGTTGGGTCCGACAATTTATCTACTAGAGGCAAGTGCCTAATCGGATGGGATTCCATTACTTGCTCTAGAGCAGAAGGTGGTCTAGGAATTCTCAACCTCCAGAATCATAATTTAGCACGACTTGGCTCGTGGCTTTGAAAGTTTATGTTCCGCTCAGACCTCCAATGGATTCAAATTATTCGATCTATGGCCGAAGGTCGAGGAGAATGGTATGATTCCTGGAATCTTCACCTCACCTCCCCAATTTTGCGAAATATCATTAAACTGCAAGAGATTTTCAGGAGTGCAATATCTTATTCTGTTGGTTCTGGAGAGAAAATTAAATTTTGGCTGGAACCATGGTGCGGGAGAGAAACTCTTGCTGTTCGCTTCCCTCAGCTTTTCAGATTTGCAAATGACATGTTACACCCCGCCTAGGTTTATCCCTATATAAGGGACCTCACCTAGGAGAAGCGCAACTAGCAACAGAACAACAACATCAAAATAAACTGAATTTAAATTTACAATCAGATTCCAATCAAATGTCCAACCAGATAATAATAAAAGTCCAACAGTCCATAAGTGAACAATGAATTCTAGAGTCTAGCTAAAAGTGCATAGTTCAACTAGTAAATTAGGAAACTAAATGCTGTGCGGAAGACGTCTCCTCCTCCTCCAAAACTCTAGCTACCCCATAAGATAATGTCGTCATACCTGGGAATTTGAGGCAAAAACAACAAACATCAGCAGAAGGCTGAGTAGGATTTCAACAAGATGCTATGATGCCATGTGTACAACGGAAGATATGATTCAACCATCTACTCGATGCACCTATACCAATCGACTATGTCAACTATGTCAACTATCATCTATATGAGTATGTGTCATAAACCCAATCAAGAGCGTAGTGGACATTGGGTTTCCCCCTCACTCTCGCACCCCGAGAGTGGCACCTCAAGCCCGCTCCAGCTAGAGATGCGACATCCAAAAATGGTAGTCCGCCGACGTCTAACACCTCGACGCCGTACACACAACCCGTGTGATAAATAGGTGATCACCGGTGTCACTTGCCCTACACTTTGGGCAATATATATCAACAGTGTCCAGGGCTATCGCCCAGCAAAAGATCAACTATGCATCATGTCAACAATTATACAACTACAACTCGACTAATATAATGCTAGTAATCATGTCATCTTATATGAACTAAATATATAGACAACAGCTTAAGATGTTATCAACAGATAAGACATGCAATATCTATACTAGCATCCTCAACTAATATGCATATAAAAATAGCATGCTGGCAACATGTTTCAACAAATGTGCATAAGGAGTTTCAACAACAGTAGATATCAACTTTCAACGGAAAAGAACAACATGATATATATTTCGACATAGGGTAACAACCGATCTAGGATGAGATTCACCTTGACAACAACTACCACAAAAGAATAACTCGGGTAGAAACCATGAAAATCGATAAAATAATACTTTTTGGCCCGACACGCAAAACGAGGCAATAACGCATACTGATTTCAACATCCGAAAGCCAAACGACAACACTGATCCCACCAATGGATTTGGGGCGTCGAGTAGGTCCAAATTCATATATAATATGACTGATTTGACCAACTAAAAATCCTCCAAATAATTATTTAAATAATAGCAAAATAGCTTAATTACTACTCATTAATTACTGCTACCAAACATATATATATCAGTGTTATAATTTAACATATCACTGCTATAAACTATATACCAATATAACACTAACAAGTCACTGATATAATGGAATATAACTCCTTCATAACTTAAATAACATAACGCTACAGTTAAACAAACATAACACTGCTATTATGAATAAAACACTGATATGATACTACAAATATAACACTGCTATATTCCAACCCATTCATCTCCTTCATCTTCCGCCTTCCCCCAAATCCGCCGCAACCAGGAGCTGGGCGAACGGCGACTGAACGGCGCGATCGTTGACCGGCGAGGGTGGTTCGCCAATCGACGCCTCCGCCCATCGCCGCCGCCTCAACCCGATGCCGCTCCACCATCCCCTATACCAGCCGCCGCTACCTTCCCCAACTAGTCCGACCGATCGGATTGTCGGGCAAGCGCGCCGCCTCCGACGCCAACGATGATTCGCCGCCGCCACCACGCGACGACAGCGGCCGTCCTGCAAAGCATGACATCCCTCGATGGGCTGCCGCGACTGGCGGAGGTCGCCTGCTCGGCTCGTGTGGCAGCAGCGCCTCGTCGGGCGCCACTACCCGCCGTGGCCCCTCGCCGAGCACCACAGCCCGCCGCGGCCGGCTCCGACCAGGAGGCAACCAAGTGCCACGACTGGCCTGGCGGAAATCCTCCAAAACAGTGTCGAGCTGCACTGCTACCGACGGCAACGACTCGAGCAAAGAAGATGATACCAAAACGACAAAGAAACGACGCGATTCAACTACAAATAATAAACCCGATCGTGTACTGTGGTCGTCTCATCGCCGGCGGTTCGGACTGCGAGGAATCCGCCGGGAAGTTTAACAAAAATACAAGATCGGCAAAGAGGATTCAGATCCGAAATTTTGACAACCAAGAACACGCTAAATCTCGGGAAATCAAGAAATAACCTCTAATCTACAAATCGGCAGAAAGAAGCTCGCGAATCTCATCCTACATCAATATTGCCCTACGCGAACAGGTAAAAGAGTAGGAAAAGGATCCTACCGGAAATCTCCTCCGAACTTCGATTCACCGGAGCCTTCTCACCGCCGATGCCTCAAGACCTTCCGTCGACCGCCGCTGCTACAGGAACCGAGAGAGGAAAAAGGATTAGAGAGGGGTTAGGGTTTAATTAAATAGGATTAGCATTTTTGCAAAAAGGCCCCTCTAATAAATATTTTTACAACTAGGTCCAAAAATATTTTCAGGTATAACATCCTCCCCACCTAAAAAAAAAATTTGGTCCTCCAAATTTGAATACTTGACTCAAAGAGATGAGGGTAGAGCACTCGAATATCCTCCTCTCGCTCCCAAGTGGCCTCCGAATCAGAATGATGCTGCCACCCAACCTTGACGAGCGATATTACCTTGTTACGAAGCTGATGCTCTTTCCTGTCAAGAAATCCGAACAGACTGCTCCTCAAAGCTAAAGTCAGGCTGAAGCTGAACTCACTGCTGCTCCAAGATGTGAGTAGGATCAGGCACATACTTTCTCAACATAGAAACATGGAAGACATCGTGCACATCAGCTAATGACGGAGGCAAGGCTAGCCGATACGCTACCGCTCCCACTCTCTCCAAAATCTCGAATGGGCCAATATAACGCGGTGCGAGCTTTCCTTTCTTGCCAAACCGCATAACACCTCTGGTAGAAGACACTCTAAGGAAAACATGATCCCCAACTGAGAACTCCAAGTCTCTCCTACGCCGATCAGCATAACTCTTCTGACGACTCTGGGCGGTCAGTAATCTCTGCCTGATCATCTGCACCAGCTCTATGTCCCGCTGAACCATCTCTGGTCCCAAAAGACGACGCTCACCTACCTCATCCCAATGCACTGGTGATCTGCATTTTCGGCCATAAAGAGCCTCAAACGGTGCCATCTGAATAGCTGAGTGGTAGCTATTATTATATGAGAATTCCACCAGATGAAGGTGGTCCTCCCAGCTACCTCCGAAGTCCAACACACAAGCACGCAGGAGATCCTCAAGAGTCTGAATCGTGCGCTCCGACTGGCCATCAGTCTGCGGGTGATAGGCGGTACTGAATCGGAGCTGCGTACCCAAAGCCTGCTGCAAACTCTCCCAAAAATGCGAAGTAAATCGCGGATCTCTATCCGAGATGATGCTGGCTGGCACACCATGAAGCCGAACAATCTCTCTGCAATATAAGGCTGCCAATCGACTAAGAGGAAAAGTCTTCTTCATTGGCAAAAAGTGGGCAGACTTGGTAAGTCGATCAACAATCACCCAAATCGAGTCATGCCCTCTCTGCGATCTCGGAAGTCTAGTAACAAAATCCATCGTGATATGCTCCCATTTCCACTCCGGAATAGGAATGTTCTGAAGCTTCCCTGCAGGTCGCTGATGCTCTATCTTGATCTGCTGACAAATCAAGCACTTAGAGTAAGTGGTAAGTAAGTGACAAATCAAACACCTTATCTTCTCCATTGAAACCACTAGCATTAAACCAGCTCATGATCCTTAGGCTATACAGCATGGAGCAGGCAGAGAGATGAAAGGACCACCTTATCCTTGCTTGCTTGATCGGAATCCATTCATACATGGAATAGCTGAAGTGAGCAAACGGAGGCTGAAAAGCCGTAGTGCGTTAGCACGCCCTTACGTTTTTCAGCTTAGTAGTCTAGTAGAAACTCGGAGAGACAGACAGAGAGAGGACTCTCTCATACTTGCAAACTCCTAGGATGAGATGTTTTTGGCAGGAACCTGCCTTTGTTGCCCCTCGATAGAGTGAGTCTACTTAGCGAACTGGCAGGACGCGGAGATCGATTGATCAATATGCATATCGAGAGTTGATGGTTGACCACCGCCCCCCTTGTCCTGTCCTGGGGGCTCTCCAGCCGGGGAGGGAAAGGGGATTGCTATCGTCACCCTTTCTCCCGGTCTATGTGAAAAAGAAAAAGTGACGAACTTTTTTTCTGGTCCAAAGAACGAGAGTCGGCTTCCTTAAGTCCGTTGTTCCTCAGTAGCTCAGTGGTAGGTTCGAATCCTACTTGGGGAAATTTGATGTTTTCTGAATTCGAATTGATAGTTAACGCTTTTCTGACCTAGCGACCCCTGTCCTTCTCCTTTTTTTTCTAAACTAGCAGCATAATTGTCAAACGGGACATCAAAAAAAAGTGGGAAGTTTCTTGTTGGAAATGTCTTCCTCACTCTCGTATAGGTGAACTTGGTTCGTTCAATGAAAAGGGATAAGAAGGATCCACTGAGAATGAATGGAGTAGTATCTTCATTAGCCAGAAGGCCACTAGCGTAATTCGAAGAACGAACAAGAAATGACTGTTTAGGTAGGAGGATGGATGTGGTCCAATGGCTAAAGCTCTGCCAGCTTCTTGTAGACTGGTAGTCTCCGAGAGGAACCTTGACCCCCCCGGGTCCGTCAAGGTAGACTTTTTCTTCGCCACTAGCGGCAACGAAGTCCTTGGTAAGACGCAAGGGGGGAAGGAACCACTCATTCATTAAGTGCAACGCGACCCACAACAAAGGGGGTGGAGGGAGACCGAAGAAAGAATAATTGTATTGAATGCTACACCGGGATCAGGAACTGTTCTTTAATAGTGAGTTAGAGTCCACAAAGCCAACTCGACTTAATGTTATGTAAAAGCAAGGTCGATCAAGAAGGTATGGAACTTCTCGACGCAACTCTCCAAATTCCTTCTTTGCCCCTCTTCTCTTATTCCATTTCTAGTTACAGGGGCGGATCACTTATATTATATATATACAATGATAGCACCAAAAGGGCGGAGGCAACGAGATCAACTGCTGACCCAAGAAGGTAGGGAAGAGACGAGGATGGGCTAATCCCCGAGGAAGGGGCATCTATCTTTATTTACCCAAAGCTATTTATTGATGTCGATTTAGATATGTTTATTGGCCTGCGACTGATCTCATCGTCCGTTTTCCCCTCTTTCTTATTTATTCAAGACCCTAACGGCACACTGTATATAATCTCTCTAGATGGCCAATGTGAACAGTTCAATCAAACTTGTATGTGTTCAGCATATTGAAAGTGACATTGACAAAGCAAAGCACAGATCCCCTAGAATGTTAGAACTCAGACATGACAGAGAAGGTAGTCAAAAATGGTACGCTAAGCTCCTTGCTTCGTCGCTTTTGTTTTCAGTCAGAGAATGATGTTTTAAGCATCTCTATATGCCAATCATCTATCTGACCTGACAAGGAGGTCGACTTTGATATCTCACCCCTGATCTCTACGGTTGGTTGAATGTATCTTGGAAGACGGGTCGAAATCAGATCTGGATAGAAGATTCATCTACGCTGGCAAAAGGGCTTTCATTGAATCAGACTTTCCCGATGCTGCTCCTCAAGCTAAATAAGATGCAGTAGAGAGGTCCATCTATTATTACGAAAAGGAAGAAAGATTGGTTTAGAGTCGAATCTTCTATCATCGCTTTCGAACTATCCGACGTTTTGGGGGGGCTATAAGGTGATAGTTTGAAGATCGTAATCGATGCGGAAAAAAAGAGAAGCCCTTACGACGGATCGAGGAATGAACTATAGAAAAAGTCTTGTTGGGGGAGATCGGCTAATAGCTAAGTCGGTGAACATGCGAACCAAATTTGAATAAAGGAGGAGCCCGGACTCGTTCATTCCGTTCGGGGAGAAACCCCTCACTTCATTCACTCAAACACATCAAAAGGTAGAGGAAAGCCTCCTTCCAGTCGGGGAGCCCTTCGGGGGGGCGCAGGGATCATACCATAACTATTACCTATATGCTTATCGTTCGCTCGGGGCCTCGCTACACTTTTCTCGTAGAATAACCGCATCTCAAAATAGGTGAGGGGGAAACAAAACCAAAATCTTCTTCATTGAAAATTGTTCCAATTCCACTCTGGTAGTAGATAGCTACCCGAATTCTTCGAATGAGGAGGTTTGTCTTTTTTTTATATGCAAAAAGAGAGAGTACAGAGTGCAGCAAAGCTCAACAACATATGAAAGCAAAGGCGCTTGCAGTTGTGCTCAAGTTTGCTAGGGCAATTCTAAGAGGAAGGCAAGCGATCTCACCCAATCATCGGTCGGCCTACTCTGAACTTGCTTATTCCTATCTAACACTTTCTTCTCTCTATTCCTTTCTAAGAGTTAGTTACAGGTCCGACTACCAAACTTTGTTTGCTCAATGAAAAAAGGCCTGCATCGCATTCTTAAAGAAGATATCATGACCTTTAGCCGAATAAAGTGAGAACTCGAATCCAGCAATCCGATCTATTGAACCAGTAACTAGGTCCGTCCCGTCCCTTAGGTGGCATCTTAGGATAGGAACCAAATTTCGTTTGAAAATGTCCTCTCGTCAAGCAGACGAGACAGATGGGAAAAAAGGGCAGATGAGGTTCGGAGTTTTAGTTGGAGTTGCTTTGTCCTTATCGGCCCTTTCCTTTCAGCCAGTTGCATAAAAAAGCTAAGTCCTTCTAGTTCGAGTGCTAAGATTCTCCTATCAAAGTGGGAGTTGCCAGACATGAAAAATCCCTTAACCAGGACAGCCAAGCCAGGGAGAGAAAAAAGCCCATAAGTTGCAGTTTTGTTACATCCATGGGATAAAGTGTGGATATTGCAATGGTTATTGAGTTGTGCTTACATGTCGTTGAAACCTGTAGCAGCAGTCTTTCAAGCGGGGATAGCTGGATCGACTCCAGAATCCTTAAAGTCAATCTGGTAGTATAGAGGTCCTTTGTTTGCCGACACACTCTTGACCAGTAGCCAGTCTGAATGGGGGTGCGTTCAGGAGATCATGGGATATCCGCCTTGGTGCAGGGAGCTTACATGAAGTCGTGACTTCCTATCTAGCTTCACGATTGAAGGATAGCATGGTGCACACTTGACCACTACCAGACAAGACGGCGGACATCAGATCCTTGGTTGTCTGTTGGCGTTGCCCGACCTACGGGTTGGGAAACAGAAACTACAAGGGTCGCTTGAAAGGGATGGTTCCCCCTCGAGTCCCCACTCCGAACCGAAAGCGAAAGCCCCTGGACTTTGATCCTGGGATTGAAGCCGTAGTTGTTTAAACCTTTCCTAACCTTGGATTCAACATTCAACCCACGGAGTGGTAGATATGATCCATCAACATCATTCCACTCTTTTTTTCTTGATTCTTTTGGCCTGTCAAGAGACGAGACCCCTTTTATTATTTGATTCATGGAGTCGGAAACATGACGCAGAAAAGCATCGGCTATATAAAGCTCGAGGTTGCTGTATGAGAGCTACTTGGAACTCAACAATTTGAGGTCGTGGACTTCAGGCCATCGGTACCATATGTGACTGGGAAGGCCTTGGATCCACACGAAAAAAGTCGTGTCGTCTTCCTACCACCAGTGTCCAAAATATTCGGCAAGGGGTCCAGCACAAACAAGATCATCGCCTTAATCAATCCGTTTTTTTGATTCCATTTCATTTTGCAGAAGCGGAGTCTTTTTTGACAAAGAAAAGGTTTTGAAAAAGATAAAGGGATTGTCCGGTCCCGTAGTACCTCCCTCGCCGTCTGCTGCCATCCCAATGAAGTTTGGCACCATAGTTCGATCTGGTGGAGTTACCTCGATCCCTTTACCTGTATAGAGTTCGTTTTCATCGGAAAGGAGAGCGTTAAGCAAGAAGAGCTACGAGTTGGACGACGGGCTATTTCACCGACCGTCACTTCTCCTTTGTATCTGCCGAAGACACAAGTAGCCCAACGACGGGCTTGTGTGGAGGACAACACGCAGAGGTCTTTTGGCGAAACTGGGGGCTCTTTGTCTAAAGGAAGGGCAAAGTCAACAGGCCAGTCCCTGTTTCAGAATTGGAAGAAGCTGTAGGGTGACCAAGAACTTGGTTCTGACTATCTTTGTTTGAGGCACCGATCAGGCCATTAGATAGAGGTTGATCGTCCATAATGGCTAGATTGAGTCTCCTGTGAAGCCGGTCAATGCTATCGTCAATGGGACGAGCTCGTCTTGAGCATACCCTATTTTAAGCAGGGTGTCAAGATAGAGTATGTCAGCAGAACTCTGAGTGTCGATCATGACCTTATTGATGAGGGCGTTGGAGGTCCTAAATGATGTTACCTAAGCATCGTCGTGCTCTAGATCTACCCTTTGCATTCTTTTAACCTAAGGTTATACTCGGATCATCCTCCGATCGGCTTTATTAGTTGATTCCGAGTGCCCTCTTCGTACATACACCCTTCGAGCCGAGGAGCTTCCTGCCTATCCAGGAATACTGATAGATCCTCCAGAAAACGAAAAAATTCCGCTAATATTCTCAGACTAAGAAGCAGCTAGTCACCCTAAAAGTCAGAAACCAGGGAAGAATTCGCACAATCCTTCACTACTGGAGCAGAGGAAGAAGAGACTTTCTAGAGGAATAAGAGCTGACCAAATGTTTGCTTGTGCGGAAACTTACCCTCACCTATTGTACGCCCAGATGGAAAGTCATGCTCAACCTCTCAAGGATTTCTTTACAGGGACGGGACTAGGAAGAATGAAAGAAGGAGCTCCCCAATCGACGATTTGGTTCGACGTAAATTCGATTCTTCGTCTTCTTTCTCTCATCAAATTGGAGATACTAGCTTCTAATCTGCATATCTTTGCAAATCCGATTTTCCATTTTTCTTTTTCCTCAAAGATTCTACTATAACGTTTACGTTCCACCAAAATGTGCCAGAGCGAGTGAAAGGCAAGCCTACCCACGGTGTTAACTTGCCATCCCCAACAAATCCAATCTGCTAGCAGCCCATTCGAGTGGAGCTTGGAAACAAGAAGCTCTTCTTTTTTTGTTTTCTTTTTTGCCCAAGATAAGATCATTTTCTAGAGCCAAGCCGTAAACTTCGTGTGAAACTCCCATATTCTACTGGAGTCCAAATGATTGCATCTTGGGCCGAGACCCGCTTAATTAGTTTCAATGCATGTTTCATATCCGGGGATGTGGGAATAGGGAGATGCCATCCATCTACACGACACGATAGCTTAAGCAAAGGGTAGAGAGAGCTAAGCTATCATACAAACAAAAAAGAGATTCAAAAGCCTAGCGTAGGCCTACCATAGACTAGTCTAAATCAATCTTTTCTTTGTCTGTCAGCGAGGAAATGGGAACAACGGCTTAAGCCATTAGGTGTAGGCGCTTTCCAGAGGGGCTTAACAACACAGGTTTTTGTCTCAATGACAGCTTTCATTGTCTGATTTTTTTGTTTGATGAATACACTCGATCTTATGAACCCGTTATCTGTATTTTTTTTATGCTCAACTATTCTTGCAACTATGGTAGAGCGAAATCTTCGCAACTGGTGTTTTCTAGTGTTCTTTTTTCTAGACAGATTTTCAAAAATATACAACGATCTCCCTCAGTCTGATTTTGGTTTGATTCGTTCTTTATTTCAAAGAATTGTTCATGGAACTACTATCGAGAGTCTTTGGACCATTTCTTTTTTGGATTTTTGGAATGGTTTTTGGAAACAGCAGAGTGCGCGGGGCAAGATGGTTCCTCGTCGAGCTCTGCGAATTCTACGCCTCATGAACCATTTTGGAGGTCGAAAGGCACTCAGAGAATTCTGAAAAACGAAGAGATTGCATATACCCCGACCTCCTCCGAGAACTTCATGAGGAAGTATGTGGTAAGAATGCCACTATAAACCATATGTTCACAGTTATCGATAGTTATGGAAAAAAAGAAGAGGAAAGTTCATATTTAAAAGAGGTTGTTGCTACAATTAATCGTTGGAGGGGCGAAAGTCATTAGAAAAAAGGTCGCCGACTGCTACTAAGATAAGAACCTAACAGAACTTTTCCAAATATGGGTTTGAGAACCCAATAGTCAAAAGAAGCCGTCAACGGCAAACATGGTGAAGGAGCTTTCTGGATTGAGGGATGGTCTTGGGAAATGGGTTTCCGTTCAACACTGCATAAAAGATCAGATGCATCGAATGCCCTCTTTGTGTTTGAAGGAAGAATTGGACAAAAAGGTTTTGCACTTGAATCAGCTCAGCTGTTCGGGAGAATTTCGGAAGATGTCCATCAAGCCCATTATCCGACATGAAATAGAAAAGGAATGGCTGCCTTTGCTAATGAGGCGGATTCCGGACTGGGGCAAACAAAGAAGACTTGAAAGCCGCCATACGTATCATACCAAATCCCATCAATCTTTTCACTTTTTCGAGAAATACGAGACATCTAAGTCGTACAAGTAAAGAGATCTATTCATTAATAAGAAAAAAGAAAAAAGTCCACTACCTACTATAGGCGATTCATCCAAGGAAGAAAAGGAGAGTTTCATCCCAAATTTCTCTGAGGGCCCAAGCAATGCTTGAAAAGAGGTGCACGCATTCGCCACTCGTATTGGTCTATGGAAAGAAAGTCAGTCAGCGGGTGGCCGAGCAAGCAACCACTTGTATGCCTCAACAATCGCACATTAGAGTCATCATGATCGGTATGAAAGTCAGTCAGCGGGTGGCCGAGCAAGCAACCACTAGGAACAACTAGCTCAAAATGAGGTTATAGGGCTAGCCATCCAGTAAGATAGTTCAATCAGTAAAAACAAGAAGAGTGTTTTCTTTCTAGAGCTATAGTCTATGCTATAGTTAGAAAGAAAGTCAGATTTTTCAAATCAGCTAGGGAAAGGCCCTATCAGTCAAGCAGTCCTTGGTGCTTATGTGCCTGTATCAGTAGTCCCAGTGCCTCTTTTACCATACCAGCCTTGTAGTATGATTACAGAGAGAAAGTCCATAGGGATTGAATTTTCTACCCTTGAAAGATCTTGAGATTGCTTTTCCTTAGGGAGGCTAATAGATAATCTATTCATTTCCCTAGTACGTTGGCTAGTCATTCTTTATTCGGGAAGGATATAGCTATAGGCTTCAAAAGAAAAAGCATGGTAATTGAATATGTGGTGTATAATGAGCCCTCTTTCTAATACTTATAGAATAAGCTTTTTTGGAATACTCTAACACCATATCGTTTCTTCTTTCTATTTCTATTTCTCTCCCAGCAATGAAGAAGTGAAATCAGAAGTGGTGAGAGCGAATCATATGGATCAAGATTAGGGGACAAGGTTAGGTCAAAGGCAAATATCTATCCTGTGAACACGCAAGTAAAGCCATCGAGCTAATAGAAATCCGCTTTTGTAGCCAAGGTTCATCCTTTTTTCTAAAGGGCTAGTGGGCGGGTACCACTTGTTTTAATTGAGCGAAAACCCGTTTAGTAGAACATTAGACATTCCACCGCTTCGCCTTCCTATTCAACGGGGCTATTCTGTGGCACAGGTTAAAAAGATTGGATTTTCCTCAACAAAGGAAGAAAAGAACCCCACTACGCGGTACAAAATATGCCAACTTCACGTGTACAAGAGAAAGGGCACTAATTTCGTTCTCATCTCAGATGTCCATTCAACAAGATGGGGACAGCCCTGCTAACTCGTATTCGTCTTTTAAGACCTAGGCAAGGAGGGACTTTTGCTTCTGTCTGTGCAAAACCTATTTGCCCAATCCTTGACATACTTCTACTGGATGCCCAAACTAGAGAAAAGGTCGGATATTGAGAGAGTGGACGTAAGGCACGACAAAAAGTCAAGGGTCCGAAGGAAGTCCATTTATTCGAGAACAATAAGAGCTTCCCCGACAACGACTGCTAATGAAGCCTCTTCGCCGACAATACTAGTTCGATTGGATGCGCTATTTCGACGAGCCCTTTTTTTGAAAGCCCTTATTTGCCCTGAACCTCTTTAAACAACTGCAATGATCACCGGCCGTCCATAGAAAAAAAAGAGCCTTTATGCCGACAATGGCATGAAGGAGGTTACTCAGGCATTTCAAAAGACTTGCATCTGATTCAATAGCAGGGGATTCAATAAGAGCTAGGAGAAGAGCAGATTCGTGCAAAAGAGCTAACATCCGATTTGTGAACAGACCGGCTTGGGACAGGCTTGCTTGCTTTCAAGAGTTTGACCGATAAAGGACAGCTACCGTCCTACTTTCTTGCCCGGAATGACTGACAGCAGGGACATAAAGAGTCATTACACCAACCGTCCTACTGCACTGGGGATAAAAAGAACCTTTCCGCATTCATCACAAGACTCTTCTCCTGAATCAAAAAATACTTGGCACTCTCATTCTGTTCTTCCTTTCAGCGGAATGAGAACCAAATCCTCCGCTTTTTCACCAACCTCACCTTGCATTGCAGCAAGTGTAGGCTGAAAAGTGGGATTGGAGTGGAGTTTTCTTGCTAGGCTAAGAACGCATTCTGGCCTAAGAAATTGGTGAAGGGGCCCTCCTCACCCTAGCATTCATTATCCCCAAACCAACCACTCTATCCACGAGTTTCTGAATCAACCCTTTTTTCTTAGGTAAGTAAGCTGCTTGCTCTTTGCTCATGCGAGGTGGGAAAGCCTTACCCCCTTTACAACAGAGGGCTGTGCCTGCGAGCCTAGCTATCTCTCTGGGAAGATACAACTGATGACCACTTACTTAACTTAGGTCATTCCTTCTCGGGAGAAGATACGAAAACTCTATACGAAAACTGATGACCACCTTATCCTCGGTCTGATTCTATGCTCGATGGTGGCAGCCACAAACTCTGCAACATCCTTTTTCATCCCTCGCCACCAATATGACCGTTTGAGGTCCTGATACATCCGAGAACTCCCCGGATGCACTGCAAATCGGGATCTATGAGCTTCGGCCAACAATTCTTCCTTTACCGGATGCTCCTCAAGCACACATAACCTGCCTCTAAATCTGATGGTACCATCTGAATCTCTGGAAAAGTCGGGCTTTCGCCCTTGCTCTATCTCCTCAATCATAGCCTGAAGGTGACGATCCTCGATCTGACTCTCCTGAATCCGCTGAACAATCGGCGAATGAGCAATGAGCTGAGCTAGCACTCCTCTCTCAGTAGGATGAAGCACATCCAAACTCAGCTCTGAAAACTGCCGAATTAGTTCAGACGCTGCAACTCTGAGGTAAGCCAACATCCCAACTGATTTTCCGCTTAAGGCATCGGCAACAACATTAGCCTTACCAGGATGATAGTTAATGGAGCAATCATAATCCTTCAGGAAATCCATCCATCTGCGCTGCCTCATGTTCAACTCCTTCTGAGTGAACAGATACTTCAGGCTCTTATGATCTGTGAAGATCTCAAAAGTCGCTCCATACAGGTAGTGCCGCCAAATCTTTAGCGCAAAAATGATCGCTGCTAACTCCAGGTCATGCACTGGGTAGTTCTTCTCATGCTCCTTCAACTGACGAGAAGCATAAGCAACCACTCTCTCATGCTGCATCAACACAGCTCCAAGTCCCTGAATGGAGGCGTCTGTAAACAACACAAACCCGTCACATCCAGAAGGAACTACCAAAACAGGTGCACTAGTGAGCCGCCTCTTGAGCTCATGGAAGCTCGCCTCGCACCGGTCATCCCACACAAATTTCACCCATTTCTTTGTAAATCTAGACAAGGGTGAAGCGATCTTTGAGAAACCTTCAACAAATCGCCGATAGTAGCCTGCTAGTCCCAAGAAACTCCGAATCTCGTGGACTGTCCTAGGCCTTTGCCACTTGGACACTGCATTAATCTTCTGAGAATCCACTGCAATGCCGGCTCCAGAAATCACATGACCAAGGAAGCTAACTTCCTTCAACCAAAAAGCACACTTGCTGAATTTGACATACAACTGCTCTTTCCTCAGCACACCAAGCACCATCCTCAAATGCTCTTCATGCTCTTCCTCACTGCGAGAGTACACCAAAATATCATCAATGAACACCACGACGAACCGATCAAGAAAGCCCATGAAAATGCGGTTCATCAAGTCCATAAATGCTGCTGGTGCATTGGTCAACCCAAACGGCATAATCAAGAACTCGTAGTGCCCATAGCGAGTCCTGAATGCAGTCTTCTGAACATCCTCATCTCTAACTCTGAGCTGATGATAGCCTGATCTCAAATCAATCTTGGAGTACACACTCGTCCCCTGCAACTGATCAAACAGATCATCGATCCTGGGAAGAGGGTATCTGTTCTTTATAGTCACTGAGTTCAGCTGTCTATAATCAATGCAAAGCCTCATAGAGCCATCCTTTTTCTTTACAAACAACACTGGAGCTCCCCAGGGTGATACACTGGGTCGGATGAACCCTTTATCCAACAGCTCCTGCAGTTGCTCTTTCAACTCCTCCAACTCCTTAGGCACCATTCTGTACGGTGCTTTCGAGATAGGAGCGGTACCAGGATGCAAATCAATGGTGAAGTCAGTCTGACGCACCGGGGGTAATCCTGGTAACTCATCCGGGAACACATCCGGAAAATCACAGACCACAGGTAGATCCTCAAGCCGACTTTGACTGCTTTCGGACGTGCCCACCAATGATGCAATAAAGCCAAGGCACCCCTGAGCTAGCAATCGTCGGGCCTGTAGTGCTGAGATTAAGGGAGTCATAGATTCTCTCACTCCCAAGAACTCAAATGAATGCAATCCTGGAGGTGATATTGTTACAGTCTTCCCATGACAGTCAACTTTAGCATGGTTGGCAGAAAGCCAATCCATACCCAGAATAATATCAAACTCAGAGAAGTCTAACACCAACAGATCAGCTAAATAAACATGGCCACCAAAGCTGAGTCTACACCCACTCAACTGCAACTCCGACACTAGCACATCCCCAGATGGTGTATGCACGGCCAGGCTCGTCGCACTAGGTGTAGGCTCCATATTCAACTTTTCAATCATATGAGGAGCAATAAAAGAATGTGTAGAGCCAGTATCAATCAACAATGATGCGGGAATACTAAAAATCTAGATTATACCTCTAACAATTGTACCAGAAGCCTCCTGGGCCTGCTGCTGAGTCAGTGCGAACACTCTGGCAGACTACTGGGTGCTCTGCTGCGGGCCCTTCTGTCGCTGCTGCTGAGAGCTCTGGCCTCCTGCCTGCTGCCTGGTCGGGCACTCTCTACTAATGTGGCCTGGCTGCTTACAGTTAAAGCAAAGACTCTGCGACTGTGGACAGTCCCTGACAGAGTGGGAAGCATCCCCACACTTAAAGCAGTGGAACTGACCTCGGCTCGACTGACCTCCCGACTGATGAGTAGGTCGCGAAGATGCCTGCGACTGGGCTGGTGCAGATCTGGCCCTCTTGGCCTGCGGTTGCCCAAATCCTCTGCCACCATCTCTGCACCCTCTGTGCTGCCTGGAATGAGACTGTCCCGGCTGTCTCTGTCCTCCGCCACCCTGACTCTGAGCTTGAGATGGCTGGCTAGCCTCAACCTGCTGACGATCCGAGAACATCTCGGCGTGAGTCACCTCCGCCCGTAGCGCCTGCCTCAGGACTCTGTCATAGCTATCCAGCTCTTCACTAACCATCAACCCCTTAATGGAGTTGTTCAGTCCGTTGAAAAAGAACTCTGCCCGTCTGCTGCTGGTGGAAACCAAATCTGGGATGAACATCGCGAGTGCATCAAACTTATGGGCATACTCCACCACCCGCCTCGTCCCATGACGTAACTGAATGAACTCCTGCAACTTCTGCCTCGCAAAGGTAGCTGGATAATATTTCTTGAAGAATATCTTCAAGAATCTCTTCCAAGAGATCGCCTTCCCTCTTAGTAGCCTTTGCTGCATCTCCCACCAAACCAAAGCCTCCCCAGTAAAGCAGTAAGTCGCCAAACCGACCTGATCCTCCTCTGGACAGCCTAATACACCAAAGGCCCGCTCCACCTCACGGACCCACGACTGAGCCACTGCAGGGTCGGTGGTCCCAGAGAAACTATCGAATTTGCCTCTCCCTAGGCGCAGAAACTGATTCAGACGGTTCATCTTACGCCTCTCGAGAGACTCAGGCTGTACTGGGTCATACCGAGCTACTGGCTGCGGCTGCACCGGTGAATCCTTTGAAGCATCTCCAGCAGACATCTCAGAAGGTGAATCCTCACTATAAGCTAAGTCAGAATCGAACCCAGAATCGGACTGCTGCTGAGGCTCCATCCGTTCGGTCTGTCCTCTCGCTCGGCCACCCCGAGTGCTACTCTGGTTGGGCCTATGGCTCGAGCGCGCCCGACGCTGAAACTGAGCCAAAGGGACATCATCTGCCAAGTCTGGCTCGACTCTGGCTGGAACTGGACTAACCCTCTGAGTCTGTGCAGCCTGCCTCCCGCCTCGACCTCGACCTCGACCTCGGCATCCACCTCTGAAGGCAGTCCTGACACCCGAGCTACTTCTAGCTTCCATATTTCCTAAAAGGAAAGAATCGACTCAAGTTTCTCAATCAACCAACAATTTAAAAATCAACTTATTATCTTAGAGTAAGGTGAAATCTCATCCTTAGACCTAAACACCCGACAATCCTATGGAGAAGGACGAACCTAAGCTCTGATACCAAATTGTTACGCCCCGCCTAGGTTTATCCCTATATAAGGGACCTCACCTAGGAGAAGCGCAACTAGCAACAGAACAACAACATCAAAATAGACTGAATTTAAATTTACAACCAGATTCCAATCAAATGTCCAATCAGATAATAATAAAAGTCCAACAGTCCATAAGTGAACAATGAATTCTAGAGTCTAGCTAAAAGTGCATAGTTCAACTAGTAAATTAGGAAACTAAATGCTGTGCGGAAGACGTCTCCTCCTCCTCCAAAACTCTAGCTATCCCATAAGATAATGCCGTCATACCTGGGAATCTGAGGCAAAAACAACAAACATCAGCAGAAGGCTGAGTAGGATTTCAATAAGATGCTATGATGCCATGTGTACAACGGAAGATATGATTCAACCATCTACTCGATGCACCTATACCAATCGACTATGTCAACTATGTCAACTATCATCTATATGAGTATGTGTCATAAACCCAATCAAGAGCGTAGTGGACATTGGATTTCCCCCGCACTCTCGCACCCCGAGAGTGGCACCTCAAGCCCGCTCCAGCTAGAGATGCGACTATCCAAAAATGGTAGTCCACCGACGTCTAACACCTCGACGCCGTACACACAACCTGTGTGATAAATAGGTGATCACCGGTGTCACTTGCCCTACACCTTGGGCAATATATATCAACAGTGTCCAGGGCTATCGCCCAGCAAAAGATCAACTATGCATCATGTCAACAAATATACAACTACAACTCGACTAATATAATGCTAGTAATCATGGCATCTTATATGAACTAAATATATAGACAACAGCTTAAGATGTTATCAACAGATAAGGCATGCAACATCTATACTAGCATCCTCAACTAATATGCATATAAAAATAGCATGCTGGCAACATGTTTCAACAAATGTGCATAAGGAGTTTCAACAGCAGTAGATATCAACTTTCAACGGAAAAGAACAACAAGATATATTTCGACATAGGGTAACAACCGATCTAGGATGAGATTCACCTTGACAACAACTACCACAAAAGAATAACTCGGGTAGAAACCATGAAAACCGATAAAATAATACTTTTCGGCCCGACACGCAAAACGAGGCAATAACGCATACTGATTTCAACATACGAAAGCCAAACGACAAAACTGACCCAACCAATGGATTCGGGGCGTCGAGTAGATTCAAATTCATATATAATATGACTGATTTGACCAACTAAAAATCCTCCAAATCATTATTTAAATAATAGCAAAATAGCTTAATTACTACTCATTAATTACTGCTACCAAACATATATATATCAGTGTTATAATTTAACATATCACTGCTATAAACTATATACCAATATAACACTAATAAGTCACTGATATAATGGAATATAACTCCTTCATAACTTAAATAACATAACGCTACAGTTAAACAAACATAACACTGCTACTATGAATAAAACACTGATATGATACTACAAATATAACACTGCTATATTCCAACCCATTCATCTCCTTCATCTTCCGCCTTCCCCCAAATCCGCCGCAACCAGGAGCTGGGCGAATGGCGACTGAACGGCGCGATCGTCGACCGGCGAGGGTGGTTCGCCAATCGACGCCTCCGCCCATCGCCGCCGCCTCAACCCGATGCCGTTGCCACCATCCCCTATACCAGCCGCCGCCACCTTCCCCAACTAGTCCGACCGATCGGATTGTCGGGCAAGCGCGCCGCCTCCGACGCCAACGATGATTCGCCGCCGCCACCACGCGACGACAGCGGCCGTCCTACAAAGCATGACAGCCCTCGATGGGCTGCCGCGACTGGCGGAGGTCGCCTGCTCGGCTCGTGTGGCAGCAGCGCCTCGTCGGGCGCCACTACCCGCCGTGGCCCCTCGCCGAGCACCACAGCCTGCCGCGGCCGGCTCCGACCAGGAGGCAACCAAGTGCCGCGACTGGCCTGGCGGAAATCCTCCAAAATAGTGTCGATCTGCACTGCTACCGATGGCAACGACTCGAGCAAAGAAGATGATACCAAAACGACAAAGAAACGAACGCGATTCAATTATAAATAATAAACCCGATCGTGTACTGTGATCGTCTCATCGCCGGCGGATCGGACTGCGAGGAATCCGCCGGGAAGTTTAACAAAAATACAAGATCGGCAATGAGGATTCAGATCCAAAATTTCGACAACCAAGAACACGCTAAATCTCGAGAAATCAAGAAATAACCTCTGATCTACAAATCGGCAGAAAGAAGCTCGCGAATCTCATCCTACATCAATATTGCCCTACGCGAACAGGTAAAAGAGTAGGAAAAGGATCCTACCGGAAATCTCCTCCGAACTCCGATTCACCGGAGCCTTCTCACCGCCGATGCCTCAAGACCTTCCGTCGACCGCCGTTGCTACAGGAACCGAGAGAGGAAAAAGGATTAGATAGGGGTTAGGGTTTAATTAAATAGGATTAGCATTTTTGCAAAAAGGCCCCTCTAATAAATATTTTTACAACTAGGTCCAAAAATATTTGCAGGTATAACATGACAAGTATATAAGCATTAAGGAAGCAAGGGTAGTGGATGAACATGAAAGCTTTGTAACTTGGAATATCTCGTTCAATACTTTTATGAACCCTGTTCTCGTTCAAAACTTGAGGAATGCAATAGAATCAATCAAAGACTCTGTGGGGGAGGACTCTATTCTTTGGAAATGGTCAGTCGATAAATGCTACTCTGCGAAATCTCTCTACAATGTGTTGAATTTTCATGGAATAGAAGACCCTTTCCATCGGCTGATCTTATTACGACCCGCTTAATGGGATAACTGACCCATCAACTTCATAGACCAACCTATTGGCCTAATTAAAATGCTTAAGTTGAAGTTGATAGTAGCACACCTATCAAGCCTTATAAATCAAGGCCACATCCAACATACTCCCGATGTGGGACTAAACCGGGGTATTATAATCTCCCCCACATATGTCTTGACGTCCTCGTCAAGACCCAACTCGAGTCTAACACATAGCCCAGAATCACACCCAAGTCGTCGGCATGTGAGGCCTAGCCTAGTAGCGGCTCCACCCCTTCACCTGGGCCGCCCTTTCTCACATAGGCTCCCTCACCATGCCTAGAACTAGGTCTTGCTCTGATACCATTTTGTTACAACCCGCTTGATGGGATAACTAACTCATCAACTTCATAGACCAACCTATTGGCCTAATTAAAATGCTTAAGCTGAAGTTGATAGTAGCACACCCATCAAGCCTTATAAGCCAACACCACATCCAACATACTCTCGATGTGGGACTAAACCGGGGTATTACAAACCTCGCTCTGATACCATTTATTACGACCCGCTTAATGGGATAACTGACCCATCAACTTCATAGACCAACCTATTGGCCTAATTAAAATGCTTAAGCTGAAGTTGATAGTAGCACACCTATCAAGCCTTATAAATCAAGGCAACATCCAACATACTCCCGATGTGGGACTAAACCGGGGTATTACAGATCTGGCAACCTCAGATTCCACCGAAAGTTTCAATTTTCGGGTGGATCTAGATTCAGAACCGCCTCCTAACTCGGGATAGACTGGTTCGCTGGGGATTAAGCATCAACAATATATGCTCCCTATGCAACCTGGAGCCGGAAAGTAAAAGCCATATTTTCTCAGATTGCCACTTCTGCCAAGCATCCTGGTCTAGTTTCCTTGGCCAACTCAATCTTTCTTTGTTCGATAATTCTTGGTACCCAGGTGATAACAGATGGAAGCAAGGCTCTCATTCAAACTTTCGAAAAGCAAGACTGTTGTTGGTTTGGTCTTGATTCATATGGTCAGAAAGGAATCGCATATACTTCGAGGGTGAAGCAAGAACTGTCTTGGACCTCACCTCTTCCATGTTGTCGTTTATTGATGCCTATAAGATTTTGTAATTTTTTGATATGTTCATGTTGTTCTTATTTTTGAACTTTTTCTCCCTCTCATCTCCTTGTATTCCATTCTTTCTGATGAATACAATATAATATTTTTCATCAAAAAAAAAATATTGGATTAGAGTTTATTTATGTTTGCTTTCCACTAAGGTATTGGTTAATTAGAATTTGTTTGCAAGGGTATATAGCTACACTATTTTTAACACAACACCATGCCCTAATGCACCCCTCCACCATACTGGATCTGGTGTCCAAATTTTCAAATGTGATTGACTTATTTCTGTTTTCCATCCATATAATAGAATAAGTGAGGATAGAAAAAGTTCTTTTATCTTATACAAATAAAAGAATGACAAGTACATCATGCATGGGTTGCACAACTTGGCTGGAAAATTTTAGGTGTGTTAACTGTGCATACAAACAGACTACTACTTCTCCATGCTTAAATATATTGTATTCATCATGAAGTATTTGAGTCATTGGCAACTTTATTCTCGCCAAACAGCTTGACACCTCAAATACTATTTCCTTTACAGCTTAAAGCCTTTAACAAGTTATCCCTTTAACTTCTTGGAAGTCAACATCTTATCAAGAGCAGAAATCCACAAGAGCATCATTGATTAAGTTCTGCAAAATGACCCTCTCAATCTGTCTTCCTACAACATCCATGTCCTCATACAACATTGTTGGCCAGGTTGTCGTCTTCAAATCTTCAACTACCATTCTTTCTAGGGTGCCAGACTCATCCAAAGAGGGGTTTATGTATGACTGGATTTGATTCCACAAGTCATCCAACAAGCTTTTGCCATTTGGTGAAGCAGCTGGACCTAAAATCCATCTCTTGAACATGGAGCAATTGATCTTTGGTCCCACAACAGTTTGCAGAGCCTCATTAACCAAGTCAAACAACAATTTGTGCCCTATGGCTATGTCATCATTATGGATGATGGACGACTCAGTGTCCACTTTCCCATATTTGTTGTAAGCTTCTTCCACTTCCTCAAAAATCTGGTGTGAGATTGGCCTTGTTAATGCATCCAACCTTGAGTTTGCTTGATCAGTAGACTTGTCCTCATACAGCCCAGATGTGACAAGGAGATCGTGTAAATGAACGGCATCTCTGCTTTCAATTTCAATTGTTTCTTGCTTATGAAGTTGTTCTTCAACGGCTGTGTCAGGTCCACCATGCTCAACTTTTTCTGAAAGAACTGGCTCTGGCGATGAGATGTTCCAAAATTAGCATGCATGTGATCACAGACACTAACTTAAACAGTAATGTAATAGCAGTAAGTAAGTGAAAATTTCTGGACGAATTGAATGTACATTATTATGATATGTTCTTTTCAGATGCATAATGATAAGATAAGATGATTTGAGGCATCTTATATAACCAAATGCGTTTCAGTTTACATCTATAGCCAATTAGTCCTGAAGAACCATGAAGCAGATCTTAAGCATTATGAAAACTATTTGCTGCTGACCTGGAGATTTGGAGCTTAACTCTTCAGATATGCAAGGTGAAGTGTGATACTCCATGACCTCCAATGGTGATATTGGACTCGGATTATCTTGTCTGCAAAACTCATCAGGAGAACTGCTGGAAACTGATGCAGGACTTGGTGGCACCTCAGTAGAGTTTTCCTGCTAAAATAGTTCACATCAAACAAGGATAAAATTTATACTGAATAATTCTATAGAGTTCTTCTATTAATCTTGCCTGTGTGATGCCAGAATTTGTAACAACGGAGGGTGCAGTTTGTATGTCATTCAGTGAATTGAATTCACCTGCAATTGGTTCCTTGATCAGCCTGGTCTTTTTCCCGAATAACTTACCTTTAAGATTTAAGTTATGTCTTAGGTTTGATACTGTTCCTCTCAAATTGAAACTATCTTTTCTTTGTCTTCGAACTTCTGAATAGTTGTGTTCAGATGCTTCGTGCTTCCTGCGAATCTGAGCTCCAGATATATGTTGCTCCTCTAAGAGGAGCTTCCCAAAAGCTGTTCCTGACACAGGTGCAGAAAATGATCTTATAAGGTTTATTTGTGACGCTGAGTCTGCATCAAGTGCCACAAATTTTTCAGTATGTCGTGGAATTGATTCGGCTACACCTTTCTTCTCCTTCCAGTATTCCACATTTTCCCTTTTGTTTGAGAAATCAGACATCAAGGATGGTATTGACTTTCCTTTGTTCAAAGAGGAAGAAACTGAGTCTTCATGGTTAACCAGAGGCTGCTTCAGAACAATGTCATTTTTTAAGACATTTTTTGACTTCTCTGACAGGAACTTTCTCGTGTCTCTTCTCATGAACTCTGGCGAATCCGGTGTGTTCATTAGTATGTCACTCCGAATTGATCTGGTTGACTCTGATCGCATCAGATTATTCCCTATGTCCTTGGTCACACTTTCTCTTATTTGTTTCGCTATGTCACGGGCAATTCGTTTTGGATCAACGGACCTCTCACTAAATAAAGTACCCTTTTCACTTCCTCTAGTTTTAACATTGTTTCCACTATTTCCTTGAACTTCATATCTGAGCCTGTCCTTAACCTCCTCAAGGAAATCTTCCATACTACATTCCTTCCCTAACTTATCATATGATGCAGCTGCAAATGGCTCTTCATTTCTATCAAACCTATCAAAATTTGGTTTCAGGATCACTATTCGTGTTGGGGAACAAGATCGCCCCTGTTTCCTATCAATTTTAGCAACAGGCAAGTGTTCAGGATCATTAGCTCTGGTTCCAAGTTTGGAAGTCATGCTGTTGTTTAAGAAAGACTCAGTCAATTTGTTTAAATGTCCGTGATTCTGTAGGCTGGACCCTTGTTGCGTATCCACATTTTGTTTAGCCGTTGAAACTTCTTTGGATTCTGTAGACCTCTTCTCAGCCAAAATTTTCTTGGTATCCATATACTTAGCCATTTTTTCTTTGTTAAGAACTTCTTGTGCAAGAGTTCGGTAATCCTTGCCATCTCCAAGATTGTGATTCTTCTGTTGCCCTGGATGTTCCCGTAACTTCGAAGCTTGCCAGGCCTCAAATTCCTTCTTGAACTTCTCCAGTAGCTCTTCTTGTGGATGTTTGCGAGGTTGTGGTTTTCTTGTTCTCTCAGTTTTATAATCTCGTCGATTAGCATTTGGTAGTAGGACTCGGTTTGGTTGTCTGGAAGAAGTAGAGCTACGTGAAGTTTCCATGGCTGAACTGCTCTCCATGGGCTTACTAATTATTTCCATAGATTGTCTTACTCTCGCTGCTTCTTGTTCCTTGGCATGAACTTTTGTGCTTCGTTCTAATGGCATGGAGTCCATTCCCATCAAACGGGCAACAACACTTGGTGCGGCTTGACTTTCACTTGTTCGTGCGGATATCTCTCCATCGATAAACTTCTTCATAGAGGCTTCATTGGAACAATAGTTCATTTTGGAGGAGTGGCTTCTCACCTGTAAAGAAACATTAAAAGCTCTTCATTAACCAGCTTACCAGCGTTTGATTCGTAAATATGCATGTAAAACACCTGATAACTTGCCATGTGATGATTCATTCAGAAGCAACAGATATTTTTCTAAAAAATGCGCGACAATGATTCACAACTAAAAAATTTTAACACGAGAATTTTTAACACAACTAAAGATTTATATAGGTTGATGATGATTTGGTGTTGGTCTGTTTGGTTTGAGAGGAATTTATAGAGTGTTCCAAGGAGATACTTCTACAGCTACTCCTTTCTCTAGAGCGCTACCTTCTACACTTCCTCGTTTGGTTGAGATTGATCCGTGGGGACTCTTTGTTTCTTGTAGATTTTTGGGTTGTATGTTTCTTAACTTTCTTTTGAACTTATTTCTTTTGTAACCCTCTTTTTCCAATTCTCCCCCTTTGGATTCTCTTCGTAGCTCTTGAATAGATTACATGTTTCTTTCGTTCAAAAAAAAAGTATCGTGCTGCAGCACTATTCTTTGTCGAGCAAGCCATGAGAACAGAGGATATTTGAGGTTTCGTTGATTTAATATCATCTTTAAGAACGATTTGTTAACAATCTGTTGCTGTTATTTTAAAATTCTCCGACCCTATATCTTCTCCTTGTCGAAGCAGTAAAGAATTGCCTCCTCTTTCTCCTTGTTAACGCAAGGCCCTCTCTCTGCCGGTCCGAACCACCTAAATTTTACTGTGTTCTACTTGCCTTGTTGTCGTTTCACGTTTTCACTTGATCTACCGTTTCCTAACAATAACATATATCAACAGTGGTTTATAATCTTTGTGGTGAACGAATGTAAGAAAATACATAGACAATTTTACTCATAATCCTCAGTCAATCTGATAGGTATATATCATATTCAAAGCTTACCGGAATTTCTTCAGAAACATAGTGATGAAATCCTCTAGACACGTTAATTGATATATCCAAGCTATTCCGAGGAGCTTCAAAACCTTAGAAATTATCAAAATATGTACTTAGGGAAAGAAGATGAGAATAGGCAAAGAAAATAATGGAAAAGGAAATATCAGCGAGACAATATCATTTGTCTTCTATGTTTTTGTAGAATGAATTGCAATATGTATTGATCTTGGCATAGGTAAAATCAAATTCTAAGCAGTCTTGCAAGCTATAGACACTTACCATCCGTATGCTTCTTGTGCCCCAATTTATAAGATTTGCCAGTTTTTCTGGAGTCAAAAATGTGTGTGATTCCTCCCATGGGGCCTGGCATGATCCCCAAATATACACTCGTCTGGCTTGATCAAGTTCTCGCTTCCACTTCCACCCTAAAAGCAACCATTTTGGATCAATTGCAAGAATGCAGCAAAAGAAAATTGTATTTCATTCATTTTACTTGTCTATGATACTTTTTTTTTTGGAATAAAAGCATTGTATTCAATCCATGAGTGAGAATATAATACATGGGAGGGAGAGAGAGAAAACATAAGATAGAAATTTAAAACAAGAAAGAAATGAAACAGATTGAACAAAACCCAACCAAGACTATGTTATCTTGTAGGAACAAATGAAGGACAACATTGAAGAAGTAAGATCAAGAATTCTCTTCTCGGAGCCCTCAAAGTATCTCATGTTCCTTTCATCCCAAGTGAACCACGACCAAACCAAGAGGACTCGGGCCCTTAGCAGATTGTTTGAGTTGAATTGATTCCATCTCTCATCACCTTGGTTCCAGGATAAATCAAAGACAGGGATATTCAATTGGTTGAGGTAGTGCATCCAGGACATTTGAGAGAACTGATATTTGTTGAATAAGTGATCGTGTGTTTCAGCCTCGTTCTTTCAAAGTAGACAAGTAGTGTCAACATTCATTCCCCATCGGGCCAACCTATCGCGTGTTAGAAGACGTTTGCGAACCCAAATCCAACCAAATATCGAAATTTTAGGGGGAATTTTATCTTGCTAGAGAAGGTGATGCGAAGTGTCATCCAAACCACGAAAGCTAGTATACGGTAGAGGGACTTAGTAGAGAATACCTTGTCTAGTGTCCACCTCCAACAAATCATATCTTCACCGATGGAGAATACTTGTCTATGATACTTATATTCAAAGATGAAAATTGAACAGCTTGAGTTCCAATTTGCTTAAGGATGGAACTAAGACTATTAAGTAAATATCAGGAAAATATTTGACTTGTGAATGAATTAGGGAAAGAATTATTTTCTGGAGTAGACTTGAATGAAAAAGAATATCCCTTCCGGTGATCTATGAGAATTAGTGATGAATATACATATTTTTCCCTTTCGAGAACAGAATGCAAGCAAACTCAATTTAAAAACAAAGGGATCAAGTTGAAGAGAGAGCCTATGCAGACGTGCCACCAAATACGACGAAAACAATCGAAAGAAGAGAGAAGTTGTCAATTCTATTAATTTATCATATATGCTTAGGGACAAATGATACATAGTGAAGTCTTATTCTAACGAACAAAAAAGACGATATGAGGCTTTGCTTCTTTCCTCTAAAAAGACGAAAAAACCGATCTGCATCAAGCAGGAAGCAAAAATTCCTATGTATGAAGCTTTTTTTTTTGAAAAATAGCAATTGTATTCAATTCAAGAGATTAGAATGGAATACAATGAAGAGGGAAAGAGGAAAACAGGGGAGGAAGAAACCAAAACAAAAACAGGAACCCAGGAGGGCCTCCCACTACAATATGAGGTTGTTACAGTAGAAGGTCCACAATTGAGATGATCCTATGTATGAAGTTGATAGAGATCAATAAAAAGATGAAACAAAGAAACCAAACTGCAAGCAGAAACCTCTCCAAAAGAACCATTGGAAACAAAGAGTGACAAGAAAAATATCTGGTGGAAACAGAGATCTGAATTACACAATCGACAGTCAATTTAGCAGATAATTGGAGTGAAAGCAGAATGTCCACAATCTGAAGGGTGCCACTTACTTCCCTCCCCCCAAACTATGTAATCTCCACTACTCCAAATCATGCTACATTTCGCCAATAATCTTATAACATCTAGAACAATCCAAATCACCCATATTTGACAGGGAATATTCTTCCGGCGTGATGACTGACAAAAAATTAAGAACTCGAACTTCAGATCATCAGGAGGCCTAACCTTGATTGGTGGAACGACGAGCGGAATCGCTAGCAGTGATCCTCGCGCTGGTCTCGTTGATGACGGAAGAGAATATGAGGAGGAGGAGGAAAAGAACTTGAAAACTGGTGGAAAAGCCGAGCTTTTTAGAAGAGGTGGTGTGCACGAAGTAAAAGAGAGGATGAAATAGAAAAAGAGGAGCCCGCGGCAGTAAAAGTCAAGAACGAGAAACCGTTTCCCTCCGGCTCTCAATCTCTCATTTCCCTGGTCATGGAGTTGCGGAATTGTTTGGTTTTTTTTTTTAATGTCGAGTTAATTGATTAATTAAAATAATAAATAAAAGGTGAGCGTGCGAGAGTACAGCTCACGACGGAAGGGTTGTTAGTTGGTCGTTGCTTTTTAGCGCGCTCCATTTGGCGCCATCTTATATAACGGTTTCGTCGTTCGGAAATCGACGCACGCCTTGTTGATTGTTACTGCCGTTCCGTTCCCTCGCGGAGGAGAATTTGTTAAACTGGTCCCTTAGTGTCATGAATATGCATGAAAACTAGTTAGGCAATTTACCTTTTTAAAAAATTCCTAGATTACTATTTTTGCCGCGAGGAAGCTCTAAGTAATTTATTTATTTATTTATAGAGATAATCCTAATTAATTATTTTTTTGAAAAGATCATTAATCTACTTTTATAGTTGATATTAATAGTGTTTCATTATTGAAATTTTAATTTTTTGAGTTTTACTATTCACATAATAAGTGGTAAATATATATAGTTGTAAGAAATCACTACAAACCTCTGCTGTTAAAATAAGATAAACAATTGCTTGATAAAATGAGTTAGCGATCATGAGAATCTTTGATTACCCCTTGACACATTTGTAAAGACTAGCTTTTAGGTTGCACTGAGGAGACTTAAAGGCAACTCTTTTGTTACTTGCTCGTTGTAAAGCCTCCTCGGGAAATATCATCTCCTTCTGAGCTGGTCTTTTCAAAATCGATCGAATTGAAGTTTAAATGGTCAAGCCATGTGACCAAATTAATTGTGATTGATTAGGATAAGTAATGAAGAGATATGAAGTGGTTGCCACATTGTGGGCCTGAAGGGATCTCTTTACTTGCATGGCAGGCATGATGAGGGCATGTGTTGGGCATTGGATATGTTGATGATGTTTCACGTTCTCTTGCTTCATGCCTTCTTTTATGATCATTAGCTGCAGGGAAATTGCATGATAGATTTGATTAATTTGCTTTAATCTTCTTAATTGGGTAAAATATATTTGGAAATGTTATCAATGTTAAAAGCAGTCTAAGTGGAAGAGCTTTTCCTTTTAGCACACCAACTTCATAATTCATTGAAGGAGAAAATAATTGAACTAGTAGATAATCTCCGCGGAATACTGTAACCAACTGCAGGACCACATTAAACTCGTCCAGTGTACGGCAGCGATGGCTACAGTGCGCAGGAGTACATATTGCCTCGGTAATCGCGGAGTATCAAAACGCAGATCGCAATCGCATCGAGGGAAGAATAGAATATCGAAGGAAAAGGCAGAAATTTTCAAGAGGTCGAAGTTGAATTCGTCTTTTCCCCCTCCTCCCCGTTGCGATCTGGTGAAAGGCCATCTGTTGCTTGCATCCTCTCGGACAAATTCGAGTCGAGGAGGTACGTTCGCCGCGAAACCCTAACCCTACTTCATCCTTTTTCTTTAAACTGCCTCTCTAATAAATCCTCGAGGAGAAAGTCAAATGCTATCAAATTGGCATCAGGGTGGAAATATAGAATGCGGAAGAGAATGGAAGAACTAAATAAATGCATACCCTGCATTTTCTTTAATTTTTTCAATGTTGGATCCTTTTCCTTGTAATGTATAGGTATAGCACTGGGCTACATGCCTACATAAAGACAGGCAAGGAAAACGACCCCTTTCTTTAAGAAGATAATCCCGTGACATATTTTCTCTGTCATGGAAATATGGAATCCTTGTTCTGTTAATGGGTCAAGAACAATCACAAAAGGGCAAATAGAAAATGAACTTAACCAAAGTTACTTGATCTGTTCAAGAATACCATCAAATCAGAAATTAATAAAGAATCTCTTTTTCCTATCTGTGTATAAAGTTGTTGCTTCTTGCTTTCTTCTCTAATTCATGCATAATCAGGTTTAGAATTATTTATCCTCGTTTGTTGAAATTGAATTCAGGAGCTATTGGTCTCTATATACTTGCTGCTATGAGTCAGGCTGATACTTAGGTTTTTTTTTTTTTGAACGATAGATACTGTATTCTATTCAAGAGAGGTGAATGAAATACAAGTGTTTATAAGGAGATAAAGAGGGGACATAAGAGAAAATACAACATAAAAGGAGGCCAGGGCCATCCATATATTAAATGAGATGGAGGCCAGGGTCATCCATATATTAAATGAGAAGCCGCAGAGTCGCGAAAGCTTCTGCCGGCTGATACTTAGGTTGTCATCCTTCTTATGTCTTCTCTCTATTTTTTTTTATCATGAAACCGGCTAGTGTTGAATGAATCCTGAATCCTGATTTATATATGAAACTAATCGGATCTCTCTTTTGTGAGAGAATCTTTTTTTTTTTGAAATATGAATCCTGCTTCTATTCAAGAGAAATGAAGAGAGACGGGAGTAGGGGAGGGAGAGATAAGAAAAGAAAACATAAAGTAGCATACAAAAGTCAAAAATAAGTTAAAACAAAGAATAGATGAGGAAATAAGGTCACATAGCACGCCGAGAGTATCTTGTCACGAAGGCATCCGCCGCAATAGCTGTAATTTGAGACGTAGAGGAGCGGGTCTGGAAAATACGTTTGTTTCGTTCGTTCCATACAAACCATCTCCATATATATGAGAGATAGGATACAAAAGCAGGATTCTGGATGGAACTTGCTTTTGTGAGCGAATCTGGATGGAACTTGCTTTTGTTTTCCTAATCATATCTTCAAAGTCCATCTCTACCAAAACAAAAGCAGATTCTCTTTTTTTTTCTGCATCTGTTGAATATGCTTTATGATTGTGTAATATTCACCATGTCGATTGTTTCTCTTTCTCCTTTTTAGTGGGATAACAGTCCATTTGTACTACCTGTTTGATTTTTTCAGATATGTGGATATAAATTGACTGGTATGTTGGGACTGTAAAAAGTGTTTAGTGGTGTGTAGGATCAAAAAGATTTGCTGCTCTTACACGTTGTTATTTGTTAATCTTGGTTTTTTAGTTTATGAAAGGACCTGGAATTTGAAATTAACATAACCATAAGCTACTCACATCACAGTATACTCCATGCAAGCTTTATGGTTTGTTTTTTCGCCTTTTGTTATCCATCATGTGTGTATACTATGTACTGTTTTATCAGTAGAAGTTGTTTGATCTACGCTACTTGCTTGATCAAATTGACGTTGCATCACATGCATTTAGGAAGTCATGGCTTTCTCACTTTTGGCCCCTAAAGCAAGTGTATCTGTTTTGGTTGCAGACATTCTATGTTGGGGTTTATTTCAGATTGATGATTTGATGGTAGTAGAAACATGATGGGTTTGGCTGCTTGATGTTGCATTGCCACTAGTTTGACAAAAGAACTTTGTTACAAAATGAATCTTTGAAATACATCACTCGATTAATGTATCCTTGGAATTTCCTCCTGCACTCTTCTGACCACATTGGCTATTGACAGATATGCCCCCAAGCAAAGCCATGGAATTCATTCTAGCTCAAATCACTGTGCCATTCCTTTTGCCTTCATGCTCAATTCCATCATAGCGCATCTTCCTCCCACCTAAAAGTGGCCGAAACACTCCACTATTCATGCCATGGCAAACTCCTGCCTTAGGACTGCATTCACTGCAGTGGAGGCAAGCTCGGGAGGTTTCAATCAGCCCAGAATTTATTCCATTGATACAAACAGAGCAGAAGGAACACCACGGTATTATTGTAATAACTATTCTATTTTCAAAAAAACGAAAAGACTGTATTACTTGCATTTTAATTGTCCATAGAGAGAAATTTATGTGAATTATATCTTAGGAATATTTCGGATGACATGCGAAACTTGCTCTGATAATTGCAACGGTTATCACACTTACCGTTTCCAATTCAAGTCCATCCTAATTTTTCATGCCACAGGTGTTTAATATGAACATTTGAGATTACACTCATCAGATAGAATTGTATGTATTATCAAAAAGTGTAATCAAGGTGCCTATTGGGCAACAACAAAAGCCTATGTTTGCAAAGAGTACAACATTTAGACCTAAGAATGTATCATCAGAAAGATCTTCAATCGTTACTTTTCCTTCTTTCTAAATTTTAAAGATAGTCGACTAAGTTGACTTTTTGTGGTGCATGAATTTTACTTTTCCCTTCCTTTAAGTTGTAGGCTGCTATCAATTAAAGACCCAGATCTTTCAATCTGGCGATGCTCTTCATCTCATAAATTAGATCATGCATAATATTGTGACAACCCTAGTTGAGTCTCCATCGGCCATTTAATTACAAAATTGTTGAGAATCATAATTCTATGTTGGATGCGAGTCGACTCGACTCGCGCACTCTCTGATGTGTCTATCTCTTTTTATTTAATGAAAAAATAAAAAGAGATAAGCACGTGTTGTGGACTCGCACCCCGCATAGATCAAACCCTGAGTTTTATAGCTCTGTTTTAAGGTGGTTGTACCATGATATAATAAGCAGCAGTAAATTTGCAGGAAATAAATGCGAGCGAAGCTACACATCTATTTGTCCTTGAAGAATTAAGAATCTGATTCAAGTATGGAAGGAAGACATGCAGAGTTGACACCGGATTGCATGTGAAATACAGGATTGGCTAAGTTTGAAAAAGTTGAAACCTAAACAAATTGATTTATGCGGTTTCTTTGACACTATCTTCCCACAAAAATTGAAAGGGGTTGATGAAATTGATAAGACATGTAGAAAGTCAAAGCACGGCATTTAATTCTTATATCGTTGCTTCTTGTCCAAACTTGTGGTGCCCCTTTGTGGAAATCATAAACATAAGATTATGATACCTTTTTAACACCAAAAAATACTACAATTAGATGCCAAGGATGAAAGCACCACAAACATTAATCAAGTGTAAAATATATGTGCTTCTTAACCAAATATTAGTATAATATATTGCTTTGATGTTGCAACTACCATCCTTGTTAGATAAATTAGCTTATCGCTTATGTAAACAAATGTCACAAAGTGCGTCAATTTAGATGTGAACTCATGAGTTGGCTTAGAATTTGAGGTCGCAATCACAAGTATGACCGTAGTTAATTATATATTTGTTTATATATAACAAAGTCATAATCATCAAATAAATTAATGTAATTTATTAACATCAATATATTCTTAATTGACAGCTATAGATCGACTGTCTTATGACTGTAATCTACGAAAATTATGACCATTTGGACTTTTAAAAGTTTTATGTATTTTTAATTACCTAAAGAAGTAATTAATTGACTGATTCACTTTCAAGTATATTTGACGCTTATCTCATTATGTCTCAAACGGATCCATTTACTCATGAAAATTAACAAATTAATAGTTAATTAAAAAACCTCTCATCTTTGTTTCTTTAATCCATTTAATGACATATTAATGATAGTTTAATTGGCCAAATTCATATGGTTCCGGATTAAAAGCTTCATTAATCTTTTTTCAATTACCCATTATTCATATTGTTTCATGTGATTAATTAAAATATTTGCAGGAAACTATGGATGACGTAAGTAGCATTAGTAGTAAATAAATGAATATTTTTATTTTCATACTATCTAATGTTGTACAAATTTCTTGACCAGCAATTTTTTTAGAAAAAAACACTCACATAAACGACTGCTCTTTTCTCACGACATGATCCAAACTAAATCAGATTGCTTGTGTTTCAAGAAATAAAATAGCAAATTTTTCCTTTAAAAAAATAGACAGTATCTAATTTCAACTTTAAAATTTTAGTTACGAGTGAATTTAGAGCTAGCTAGGAAATTGCTAGCACACAATCAAATGGAGGTAAATAAATTAGGGGGTGCATGGATACCGAATAAATTCGAAATCGGTTGGAATCGATCCGATCAAACATATTTCGAGTAGATCCGAATTAAATTCGAAGTATGATTTGATACAAAAATTAAGGAATCGATTAAAATAAGTTCTGGATCTGGATCTGGATCCAACACATCGAGTATCTAAAATCAGAATTGGGTACATGAAATCTGCAAATGAATAGGTTCCATCAGGATATCTTGAACTTGTACCCTATAACTTATTTATTTACAGGTTCTAACAAAGTACCTATAATTTATAAATGAATAAATTTCAACAGAATATCCTAAAACTTGTAAATGAATCTATTTCAATATGGTACCTAGAACTTGTATTATATCACAAGTTTCGATAGAATCCAGTAGGATTCGATTTTAGATCCCACCAAGATAGGATTCGGGTCCAAAACTAATCTATTCTATACCTAGTAAGATCTTTGTATCAACAAAAATATTGAATAGCCAGATCCTCTCACCCCTGAAATTATTTGCTGCAAATGAAGTTAGAGCAAAAGCAAAAGCGAAGGTAGCATGTTGCACATCTTGAACAAAAATACGGAGAATGGAATGCATCATATGAAAAGGCTACACTTGTCACTTGGAGTCAATCACATGCTCACATGAAATCTAGATTTTGGGCGCCAAAGGAAGAAGGAAGGAAAAGGAGAGAGAAATGGAATGGCAACTGGGAAAGTGGTTGTTTTGCACGCCAATGGGTGGCTTAGACTTGGTTGACTTTTGCGACGACTGGTCAAAGCGGAAACAAAGACTCAAATTGCAGTCTGCGTACAACTCACTGCATAAATCCTCCATTCCCGGTCTCTCGTCTTCCTCTCGCATGATCTCATTTCATCAGCCTCCCCCCCCCCTCTTCTTCTTCTTCTCTGCTTCGCACAGCTCCTCGGACTTAAGTCACTTAAGCAAGAGTGGAGAAAGGAGGAGGACATTGGGCATGGGGAACTGCTTCGCGTCGTCGTCTTCTTCGAGATCTCCCAGCCCGGCAGACACCAGACCGTCAAGTCCAGGTACCACAAGTCAAGATAAAACAAGAAAGATTGGCTTTTTTGGCTCGCTTTGTCTGTGAAAGGGAACAATATTGAGTTTTTCTGGGCGGGCTTGTGTGAAGCTTCTGCTAGCTGTTCATATTTAGCAACGATTCCTTCCTGTTTGCTAAAAATAGCACGAAAGCTTCGATTTTGATTCGTGTTTGGATAATGATTTTTACCGTTGTTTGATCTCATACTGTCAAAATCTTCTTCTTCTTTTCTTTCTGCCCCTTTTACAACAGCGCAAGATTCAATCTCGCGCCTCCATTTCTTTCTCAAATCGCAGGACTGCGATTACCAGTAGTGTTTTGAATCGTTCCGTATCCATCAATCCGAACCGGTCCCTAGAATTTCCGGTCAATTATTTGTTTTTGACCAAGGATTTGGATCGGCGATTTCGCCCAATTACTTCAATTTCTTCGAGTTGACATAACATTCATTTTCTGAATCGAATCTCGCCATCAATCCCTCAATCTCGATCCAATCGCAGGTCCTTCGACATCGAAGACTAGCAGCAACAACACCGGCAAGCTCTCGAACCTCAGCAGTAGCACCTTCGGGCAGTCCTCCGGCAGCGGCACGAGCATCGATGAGGTCTTCCCCGAGGGGCGGATCCTGGAGGCGCCCAATCTGCGCATCTTCTCCTTCGCGGAGCTCAAGAACGCCACCAGGAACTTCAGGCCCGAGAGTATTCTCGGCGAGGGCGGGTTCGGTAAGGTTTACAAGGGTTGGGTAGATGAGAAGACCCTCAACCCTTCCAAGAGCGGCGTGGGCATGGTGGTCGCCGTCAAGAAGCTCAATTCTGAGAGCATGCAAGGCGTCGAAGAATGGCAGGTAATTAATCATCCTCTCTCTCTCTCTCTCAATAATCAAACATTGTGGCTTTGCAATGATTTCGTCAGCCATTTCAATTCGTACCATCAAAATGTTCTGATAAGCTTGCATAGTTCAATTATTACCTTTCCAGAATCTTAAGGTTGAAATCTGAATCTAATCTTCTCAATTAATTGCAGTCTGAAGTAAATTTTCTGGGAAGGCTTTCGCATCCAAACCTGGTGAAGCTCTTGGGATACTGCTGGGAAGACAAGGAGCTCCTCCTCGTCTACGAGCACCTGCAAAGGGGGAGCCTGGAAAACCACCTCTTTCGAAGTTAGCCTCATCTTCCACCCTGAATTGAATCAATGCATGCAGTGGATCATCGATCTTAATCAAGCATTAACACTTCTTCTTTTGTGGCGAATGCAGGAGGGGCAGCTTTCGAGCCGCTCTCATGGAGCATAAGGCTCAAAATCGCCATTGGAGCAGCTCGGGGCCTGGCGTTCTTGCATTCCTCAGAGAAGCAAATCATTTACAGGGACTTCAAGGCCTCAAACATCCTCCTTGATGCAGTACGTTGATTAATTACCACTCAATATTAATCAATTAACATCTTGATCATGATCTCAATTTAATTATCCATTAATTATTTTTTGGGCAGAATTATAATGCAAAGCTCTCGGACTTCGGCCTGGCAAAGCATGGGCCGGCAGGTGGTGAATCACACGTCACCACAAGAGTGATGGGCACCTACGGATACGCTGCTCCAGAATATGTTGCCACTGGTATGTATATATAATCTATCATTAATTAACCTCCATAGTTGTATTTAACATGCTGTGTAATTAGTTATCGGAAGCTTCTCTGCAATAGGGTTACCTAATCATATCGATCTCTCATTGTGGATTGTGGGCACGTGATATATATGATTTGTGGTTAAAGTGGGCACCATGAACAGTGTATCTATGACTGTATATTTCACTCATTGCTCCACTGATGTCTTTTGCAGCATATTTTGCACGCATATATCTTTCCGAGTGAGATTGGATTGGGTTGGATTTTGGAGAAAATTGAATTTGAGTGAATTTGACATGACGTATAATTGTATAAATTATAAAAAAAACAATGAAAAATGGAAACCTAATCCCGCATGAAAAGGTTTATCATTAATTTGATTGATGAAATGGTTTTCTTGGATGGCTTCAGGTCATCTTTACGTGAAGAGCGACGTGTATGGATTTGGAGTGGTGTTGCTGGAGATGATGTCGGGCCAACGGGCGCTCGACACGAACCGGCCGAGCGGGCAGCACAACTTGGTGGACTGGGCGCGGCCGATGCTGGCCGACCGGAGGAAGCTGGCGCGGCTGATGGACCAGCGGCTCAACGGGCAGTACTCGCTCAAGGGCGCTCTTGAGGCGGCGAAGCTCACGCTAAGCTGCATTGCCGGCGACCCCAAGAACCGCCCGTCCATGAAAGAAGTCGTCGAGACGCTCGAGCGGATCGAGGCCATCAAGGGGAAGAGAGAGGTCAGGTGTACAACAACTCCCCATCCGGCTCGCGGCCGCGGCCAGAACCCAGTGCACGGCCGGTCGCCGCTGCATCCTCAGCAGCCTCACGGAGCAAGATGATGATGATGATGATGATGTAGATTGTGGATGTAAAGAGTTGGGTCCCGTTTTTGACTGTATGATGTAATCTTCTTCTTTTTTAAGATTATAATGTCATAATTAATTGGGTGAGTTGATTCGTGCCGGGATGCATGATCAAAGGAGACCGTCATCTTTGTTGTAGCATCTGAACTATTTAGTTTATTGTGGGATAATAAGAGATCATGATAAAGTTTGACGATGACGGGACGAAGGCACTCTAAACGGGAGAAAAAAATAATTACGGTGCCCCCATTTGCAACACATGTTCATTTTTATTTTAGGTTCAATTTGAATTATACTAAATTCAATTTTAATAAAATTATATTCATTCTTACGAGGGATTTCATAAAAATTATTATAGAGCCCGACTCTAGAGAAGTTATACTCCATACTGAACCTAAGATAAAAATACTAGATTTATTCGTTTGCAATATAAATTTATTTTTGCTTTAAATTCAATTTGAATTATATTATGATCAATTTTAATAAGACTTAATTCATTCTCACAATGGGCTCCGTAGAAATTTCTACGACTGATTTAAGTTTGCACTCTTATTTTGTGTAGGTCAAAGTCAACGTTATCGAGTTCCACACAAGTTGTCGTACGTCGATCTCAATATTTATTACAGCATTGACCTGCCCATATCAATATCCACGCAGGTTGTACGATTTTCAAGTGTAATTTACAATTTACGAGATGGTTGGCAAATCAATATTTCTATCTGGCTCTTGTCCCTACGAAGCCTTCATTGTTGAGAATAAAAAATCTCATTCATGAGTTCCTGAAGGTCATATTCTAATTAATCTTCGTATATTGATGACGAAATGATTAAAACAAAAGAATATAAGTTCTCTCTTTGTTAATCACTAGTAAAACCCAAACCAGATGATAAATTAGTTAAATTCTATAGATTTTGAATAAATTAATTTGTCAAAAATGTAATATCATCTTTTTTTAGGAATGACCTTATTTCAATTTGTTCCATATTAAGTATGAGAATTGGAACTCAACAAACACGTGTATAAGATAAGCCAAATGCTACTGTCGTAATCACCCTTTTATAGATGTAATGTGGAATTTAGGAAACCATCGTTATTTCAAGATTTACCGTTTGTGGAAAAAGTTGCAGATATTCTTCATGTGGATGGAAATTAACCGAGCGTTTCCCTGTTGCTTTCTCCTGTATCGATCATTGACAGTGATGATTCCTGGAAGGCATGATATAAAGTCTAACATGAAGTGAGCAATGCATTATTTGTGAAGGAAAATGAAAGTTTTCTGCATCTGCCACTTATGGGCTAACATCCTGGAAATTGCAGAGATTGGGACCAATAAATTTATTTACCATCATGGTGACGACTTGTGAAGTTGTGAGTGAATGTAAAATGCATGTCTATTTCTAGTTTAGTCCATTTTCAAATAGCCTGTGTGGTTTGAAAATGTCATTTGTAATTAACAAAGTAAAAGATTCTGATTTAATATGTATATTATGTATGTGTATGTGAAAAGGATACAATGAAATAAAAAACTCATTCACGTAAAAAGGATTAACCATCCATTTATTCATGTATGGATAATATGTTAATAAGATGAATAAAAAACTATCTTTCCTAACATGTAAGCAAAGTGCAATAGGAAAGAAAAACATAGGTATACAAGTCAAAGATGGCTTAATTCGGGTAGGTAAATTGTAATTTGCTCTAGATTTTAGTATTATGTATCAATCTCCAATAATAGTCAACCATGCCACATTAAGATCTTCCTGGCTTGATTAAGATAAGCGATTTCATTGGCGTAATTGAACAAAGGTACATGAGATGTGAGAAGTAAACTATCTTATATAGCTGGTCATACAAGTAAACACATTATAAGATGGTCCAAGATTCCTATAGCAGAAACACATTTGCTTGGCAAGGATTTTATAAATAATAGAAGCACAAATATTCATACAAATATGAAAACATGGAACAAGATGAGAAAAACAACCAAAGGTGATACTAATTAAGTAGAAGACTTAACTGAAGCTTAGTTATTAACTATTAACAAAAAATTGATGATTACCTCACAACTTGCTGCCACTATTCCTGAGAAGGCTTCCCATGGCCTTTGCCTTCTCCCGGAGAATAAATTTCTGGATCTTTCCTGTTGAGGTCTTTGGAAGATCTTCAAAAACAACAGCACGAGGTGCCATATAATGTGGCAGCCTGTCCCGACAAAATTTTATGATTTCTTCAGCACTGCAACAAGAACCCTCCTTTAACTTGACAAAAGCACAAGGTGTCTCTCCCCAGTGCTCATCAGGGCGCCCAACAACTGCTGCCTCAAGAACTGCAGGGTGACTAAATAGCACAGATTCCACCTCAATTGTGCTTATGTTCTCACCGCCCGAAATTATGATATCTTTTGAGCGATCTTTCAGTTGTATATAACCATCAGCGTGTCTTACAGCAAGGTCACCAGAACGAAACCATCCCCCGGCAAATGCTTCTTTGGTTGCATTAATGTCTTTGTAGTACCCATTCATGACAGTATTGCCCCTGAACATGACTTCCCCAATGGTTTTGGCATCTGGTGGAACACTCTTCATGGTAACTGGGTCTTTGATATCTACATCCTCTAGTGCAAGATGGTGGACACCTTGCCTTGATTTAATTCTTGCTCGATCCTCTGCGGGGAGTGAATCCCACTCCGGCTTCCATGTGCAAATAGTACCAGGGCCATAGGTCTCTGTGAGACCATACGAGTGCATGACATGGAAACCAAGCTCCTCCATCTTGAAGAGAACCTTCGGAGGTGGTGGTGCAGCACCAGTCATCACATTAACTCTTCCAGGCAGTGGCTTCTGATCGGTATCAGGGGCATTCACAATCATGTTAAGCACTGTTGGGGCGCCACCAATGTGTGTTACTTTGTGCAGAGAAATACTGTCAAATATAATCTTAGCAGATACATTCCGAATGCAAATATTTGTCCCACCCTGTGCTGCTAGTCCCCATGTCAGGCACCAACCATTGCAGTGGAACATGGGCACAGTCCAGAGAAATACTGGTAAGATGTGCATGTCATTTATAAGTATGGTCACCAAAGAATTCAAGTAGGCACCTCGATGACTGTAGATAACACCTTTGGGCCTCGATGTAGTTCCAGAGGTATAATTAAGAGAGATTGGATCGAATTCATCAATAGGCCATCTGATCTCAAATTGTGGAGAAGCCGTCATCAAAAGAGACTCATATTCTGTATTAACCAAAGGACTGGGGACAGATCTAGTTGGCTCTGAGATATGGACCAGAAAAGGAAGCTTTACTTTTTCAACAGATAGAAGTTTAAATGCTCCTTGGACAACTTCAAGTAACTGGTAGTCAACAAACATGACTTTAGCTTCACAATGCTTCAGGAGGAGAGATACCATGGCTGAGTCATGTCGTGTGTTAAGCGTACATAAAATTGCCCCAGCCATTGGGACACCAAAATGTAGCTCATACATTGCTGGAATATTTGGAGCAAGCACGGCCACCTGATTAAGAATTCCAGATAATTAAACTTGTGATTGTGAGACAACATATTAGAATTTAATTAGTATCAGCAAGAGAACATGTTATCAAATAGCCAATTTATCAAATTTTTACAAAGTTAGAATGACTATTAATGAATCCAAGAATATTCTAGCACCAAACATATACTAGCTTGACAAGCAGGATTTTAATTGAACTGCATAACTAATACATATTGTCTTGCCAAAGTCAACCAGCAGCAGATCCATATGTTAAAGCAACAAATTCTGACTTGTCTTATGAAAATCAAAATCATATAGCACAGTAGTAAGAAGTACAAGATTGCAATTTTTTCCAAGAGAAGATCAACAAAAGGAAAATATATTTATTTTGCATATTTTTCGAATTCTCCATAACTGAAACTGAACCATTGTTAGGAGAACCCTTACATGGAGTAAATAATGGGCAAAATATAATCTATAATAACAACATACCAAATAAGAAATGAAAGTGAAGGAAAAATAAAGTAAAACAACTATAACCAGAAAATTTGCTAACAAGATCCAGAAGCTCTGAATTATGGGGTTTGTTCAAGTTTTTCTATCTTCTCAGTTGGTGGCTACTGAAATTTTAGCTCATAGTATAAGTAGTGTATCATGCTATGCTAAAAAAGACCTGGCTTATAAAGCTTTACATGTCTTACCGGCAGGATTTGCTTATATCAAATGCACACATTCACATGTTCTTCGCCTTTGCAGGTGCATTATACTTAGCTCCATCAGAACAAAAGAGAAATCTTCAAAATTGTTGTATATAGATTTTAAGGCACTCTTTAATTCCCTCAAAATAAAAGAGGCACTCTTTAAGAGTGAGGGCAAATATCTGCCTGATGAAATTCTCATGGAACCACTATTTACCCAAATTTCATGATAAGTAGCTTTTATGCCATGTGATGTGAAATGTGTTAATCCAACAACCAAAACTGCTTACCTAGTAGCATGACTACAAGAACATTTAATCTTATTTTTCTACTTGGTTATCTGGACAACAATTGCTATTAGGATGATTGCCCCTCTTTTTTACTGAGCATGGATATTGATGATTACTCTGTAAAGTCTTAAGTCTCTTGGACATAAGCTGAGAACTTAGAGGATGAAGTTTGACTTAGCTGAGACCTTTAGATGATAAAACATTTTCGTCATCAACCAACCTACTGCATGAAAGAAGAGAAATCCTGAGGAGAATTATTTGATTGGTTATTCAGTCATGGTCGTGAATAAGCATACGTAAGGTTGAGACCCAACTTATACTTGTCTTTTGTCTCTCATGTGTTTGTACAATTTTACTATATAACCTATGTTTTCAGCAATTTCCCATCGGGACCAGAACCACCATCCTATACAAGAATTGAGAAAAGGAAACCAATTTAGACTACAATTTAATACTATAGCTAATACACGAGAAGTTGAACTGAAAATTGAAAACAAAGAGAAGCAAACAGATAGATTTCATCCCAGAAACTCACTGAAGAACTAATTTGCTCTTATAACAGCAAGTGAAACGTAAGCGTCTGTTCATTCATACAACAGCCTCCCCTAGGTTTGGATAACTTTGAGTAAGGGGTTTGGAGGGGGAGAAGTTTGAAGGAATTTGAAGGGGTTTGGAGAGGAAGGGGTTTGGAGGTTTCTGAAAGATTTTAAAAAATTTATTTGGTTAGACTTCATAAGATTTTGGAGGAATTTAGTAGACCGCTGTGTCATCGTATATAATATATTTTAAAAAAAAAAAAAATATTTTTATAATTTTTTTTATAATTCATTAACTTTTCAAACCTCTCCAAAACTCCTCATTTTTTAGATTTTGAAAATAAGTTTTGGAAGAGGTTTGAAACCCCTTCGTATCCCTCCGTACCCCTTAACAAAAATTATCTAAAGAAAGTGTTTTAAAACCCTCCAAAATCTTTCCCCCTCCAAACCCCTCCGAAAACCTCAATCCTCGTAGTTCCTCTTTGGAAGTAAACAACTAATATCTAGAGTAACATGCCTCGTGCGGAACAATAAAACACCTACTGTTTAATAATAACCGATTGAAACCAAAGAATCGAAAATGGAAAAGTCGGCGATGCCAAAATCCTAAAATAGAATGCGATCACAAGTTTCATCAACAATGAAAAATAAGAAACCACATAAGCATCGGCAAAAACGAGAGAGCGGCCAAGAAAAGGTGAAAAAACAAATACTTACGACATCACCACGCGAAACCCCCAAGCCAGCGAGGGCGGAGGCGAGGCGGAGGCAGCGCTCCCGCGTCTCCCTCCACGTGAAGGCGACGGACCCGTAGACGACGGAGGTGCGGTCGCCGTACACGACGGCGGCGCGCTCCAGGAAGCCGATGGGTGAGAGGGGGACATAGTTAGCGGAGCACCGGATCGATCCCTCCATCTCCGTCCTCGCGCTCGCTGCTGCAGCTCGCACTTGCTGCACTCGAGGCTACATAAAAGAGGGGGGGGGGGGGGGGGAGTAGGTTCAGGAGCAGGCGGCGACAACGACGGGGGCGCGTGCCGCCTCCAAATAAAGTAATAAAAAAATACAGTGCTTATATGGCACGCTTATGTCATCACTTACGCTAAATCGCCGGTGGTCTTCAGGAATCCGCTGAATCGCCGGTGAGATGCAGAGGATTTGGCAATAGGAATCCGATTTGATCACTATTTTTTTCCTAAAATGAATCGGGTAAAGATAAGATGATTTTTCTTAGACGTTCAGATTATTGCACACAGAGAAATAATTGAGAAGATTAGATTGATGCGGACAACACGAAAGGATACGAAAACGAGTTACCTGTTTGTATACAGCAGTGACCTGTATCTGAATAAGTAAAGACGAAGTTAAGAGAGAATATTAAGTGAATGGGTTCTCTTTATCATTTTACTATTATAAGAAAAAAGAAAACGATAATAAAGAAAATAAAAGAAAAAGATTTGTTGATATAAAATAATAACAAGATTCTTTGATGAAAGATTGTTGTTGTAATTGAAACCAGATATAAGATAAAATATTTTACATCATGCAAAAATGTTGGAATTCCTCGTTTAATTATCTTATTTAGTTGAATTTTATATACAATAAATAATTATTACTACTCCTCGTATCTTTATTTTTTTGTCTAATTATTCTTTGTTTATTTCTGGTATTATATTTCATTTTTTTCTATTATAATTAATTTTAATTACACAATATATATTATATTATAAATATTTGTTGCATTTTTAATTACACAATAAACTTTTTAACTAATTAAATATTATATTTTTATATTTTTAAAAATATTATTTTTTATTTTTAAAAACTAAAAAATTATATCTTTATTGTGTTATTACAAATAAGTTATCACTTATTATTTTATCATTTTTTAAATATACCATAATATTATTGAAAAGGTAAGTAAAATATTATAATATCATTTGAATAAAATATAATGTGTAAACGAATATAAATTAGTATAAATATTTAAGATTATTTAGAATGATGTTTTTTGTTATATTGTTAACTATTTCTGATCTCTTCGTGATGCCAACCAAATAAAATAATAAATATTTCATTCATTATCTTTATTATTTTTGTCTATTCTTATTTTTTTATTTATTTCATTTCTCGTATATTTTAGCAATCAAACATATCCTAAAGATGTGATGCAAACTTTAAGCAGTCATTTGCATCCAATTAAACAAGTTTGTCTGACCCTCCTGGTGCATAAGAATTTCATCCACCTAATTGGTTAGCCATCAGAATAATATATGATGATCATCACACTATGCACAAATCTTAAAACAAAATTAATGATAAAAAAAATAGGTTGATGATGAATCTCATCCACTTAAGGTATACGATGATCACATTGTCGCGCCCCGGCCCCAGGCCCGAGACGCGACGGCGACCCGAACACCGCGCATCGGAAGGAAAAGCCACGAATCCGAATCATAAATCATAATCAAACATATTTAATAATATATTTTACAAAACTTCAAAATCATCAATATCAAAAGACGACAAAATAAGATAAGATACAAAAGCTGTCGTCATATCAGAGCTCCAGATCTACATGATGTCTATCAATTATCTACACATCGATATATATATCGACAGCTCACCCCTGCAAGTCTGAAGCAATAACAATAGGAGTCAGCGAAAATGCTGAGTAAAAAAATCACAATATGATCAACAACATGAATAAGATGTCAACTCAATAATAAACAACGATATGACCTAAGATGCAGTCAAAGGCGATAGATGTACAACAAATGCTCCACACCTACTCCTAATCAACGTCGACCAAATCATCAAGCGTATGGACCGTTGGGTAAAAACCCCACACTCTACCACCTGTAGAGTGGCATCAACCGTCCGCTCCAACGATGACGCGACTACCCCCACCAAGCAGGTAGCCCGACGGGCGTCGTATCCGACATCCGCACACCCGAAGGTGCCCAAAGTGACTAGTCAATATCCGTACCCTCACCCATGTCTGGAGGGTACCACAATAAAATGGTCCTGGACCGAAGTCCTCTCCGAGGTCGTAGCCTCCAGGTCGACAACTCAACTCCAACAATGCAACAAAGTGTATCACCATGATCAATGAATAACAAATAACATCACCGATATCAACAATATAACAACTCCGAATGATGATGATATGATCAAAAGAATAACACCACAGGTAACAACATAATATCATGCATGGCATATCATGATCAAATATCAACATCAATAATGTATATCACCATGATCAACAATAACACATGCAATTATCTACATGGCATGTCCAACAATAATATGCAACATGAGTTCAACGGAATTAGAAGCAATATCAAGCAGATCGAGGCAAAAGGATAAATCCGTCATTTCACCCAACAGCAGTTCATCGGCTACGACGGGAATCAAACTCAAGCTCGCACCAACCAATTACCCCTAACTCATCCCCTTTAAAGTAATATAATATTTTTATATTATTTAATTATTTATCAAATTAAATTAATAAATATTAACCACCAAATAACACTCAAATATAAAAAAAGACCTACCAAACGGCCTCCGATCAGAAATCCGACACCACCATCGCGTTCAGCACGCGAAAACATGCAACTTTGGTATTCTTCTTGACTCGATCCGACAACTCTACGATCAACTATAAAAATACCCCCAAATAATCTACAAATTGATCTTATTTCACACCATGAAGCTCTCTTCCCTCACTATTCATATCCGACACCCGCGCCCCCCCCCCCCCCCCCCCACCCGGACGCTCGACGCCCGCGCCTGACACCCGCGCCCCCCACCCTGGCCGCCGGCGATCACTCGCCGGTCTCCTCTACGGTCTCCAGCGCCGGCGAGGCGCCAAATCATGGCCGGGAGGCCACGACGGCCTCCCCTTCCCCTTCGCATCCGACACCCGCGCCCTACAACCTCCGGCCCCGTTCGACCCACGCCGGGCGGCCCTCCTGGCCGCCGGAGATCGCTCGCCGCCCCCACCAGCCTCCTCCGCGGCCTCCGGTGCCGGCGAAGCACCGAGCCGTGGCTAGGAGGCCACGACGGCCTCCCCTGCAACGGCAGCGACTGGGTCCGGCGCCGCGGGCAGCAGCACAGCTACCGCGACTGCCGTACCCTCTTCCGGCTCACCTCCGCCGTCGGTTCTACCTCGCCCGACACCTCTCCTCTCGCTGCAGCCGATGAACGAACAGACGGAAGCGAAGAAGAGGAGAAGACTCCTACCTCAAGATTCGGGCTCCGGCGACGACGCCGACGACGATCCGACCTCTGATTTCTCACCCTCCGACACCGATTCCACCTCCTTTTCTCGCCCCTTCTCACGCGACTGAGCCGTATAAGAGCTGGCTATGAGGCGGTGGGGAGGTAAATTTTCAAATACCCTCCCCCACCTCACAAATTTACAACAAAGATTTTTTTTTTTTTTTTTTTTTTTTACAGAATATACCACACATTATATATACTCATATTTGATTTGAAATTGAAAAAAAGAATCCCAAGTGAAATCGATTTCAAGTTAGGTCGTCTTTTGATTTTTTATAGAAAATATATTTAGATTTCTTTAGTTATTCTTTAATTAGAATGAATTGGTTGTCTGATTTGATTTTGTTTGTTAGCCTCTTTTTACATTGGTCAAAAATTTTGATGTCATCATGACAAACATATCGTTGATGCCCTTACTACAATAGTACAATGGAAGACCTCTTATTACCTTCTAGGGATGGAGACCCTTTTATTTTGAGTTTCATCGACATTTTAGTACAGTTGAGGGTATACATGTGAAAAGTGATAAAAATATTAGCTCATATTTATTTCATACCATAAATATTCAGTGTTTGTTTAATGCATAAATTAAAAATATAAAAATATAAAAATAATATTATATTTGATATACACTGAATTTAAAAAAAAATATTTAATTATTAGTCATCATATCACTGGGTAACACTTGAATAGGAATGTTGTGGGTTATTTGAGAGGGTATAAGGTGGGCTGTATTTTTAACTTGGGCTAGGTTTTGGATCCGCCTATTAGGGCTTTTTAACAAACAGATCAGCTATAAATACCTGATATTAGAGCGCAAGGAGGAAATTGAAGATTATTTCCTTTTTCTTATTTCCCGAGAAGGGGCCTTCTTCTTTTTTTTTCTTGTTTGCGCGTCTGAGCTCGAGCTGCCTTTCTTTATTTCTTACCCGGCAGCTCGCCGTAACCGCTCGTCTCGCCGCCGATTCCTCCGCTCGCATCGACGCGACACCGCAGTCCCTCCACCTGCCAGCCACTGGCCTTCTACCACTGTCTTTCCCCTTCTTCGTGCGTCCAGGCTGAAGCCTCAGCCACTAGCATGGAAATCTCTCTTTGAAATCCATCGCTCATGGAATGCCTGCTTGCAGTATCCTCTTCTGGCCTTCCGGCCACATCTTTTGTCGATAGATATGCACCCTGGATGAGCCGTGCAGCACAATCTAGCTCCAACCACTGTATGATTCCTTTCTGTCATCGTGCTCAATCCCGTCATAGTGCATCTCCTTCCCGCCGGAAGCTCAAGACCCACCGATACCCACGCCGCAGCAAACTCCCGCCTGAACCAGAAGCCTCCCCGATGCCAAAGAAGATGGTCGGCGGTGATGCTCTGCTGCTCCACACCGTTCAAGAGAAGCGCGTGGGAGAGCTATCCACAAATGACTCTTTCCATGGTGGCGACGACGATTTCGTGTGGAGCCCACAAGAGCTTGAGGCAATCTCCGCCCTCTTCGAACGACCGATGCCGCAGAAGTCGGTGCAGCCAACGAAGGAGCGACCCCTCCCACTCCCGTCGCCGCACAAGGCACGCCCTATAGGAGCGCCCACGCCGAAACACCACATTCGATCCGCTGCACGCTCCCTGCTCGCAGCACGGTCGTCCTTTGCCGACCGAGTCCATAAGAACCCGGAAGCCCTAATCGGCATCGCTCGAGAGATTGCGGCCCTTCCGGCCGATAGTGACGCCTCCGAGGTGCTCGACCGCTGGGCAAGGTTCCTCCGAAAGGGGTCCCTTTCAATGACGGTTCGAGAATTGGGTCACATGGGCCTCCCGGAGCGAGCTCTGCAGACCTTGTGCTGGGTGCAGAAGCAGCGTTCCTTGTTCCCAGATGACCGAACTCTTGCTTCCACCGTTGAAGTCTTGGCTAGATACCGCCAGCTGAGGATGGAGACAGAGATGGACCAGTACCTCAACTCTGCTAGCCGCACTGTGATCGAAGCCATGGCTAAGGGTTTCTTGAGAGCAGGCCACCTACATCGAGCCCGCAAGATTCTGCTCTTTGCCAAGGACAACAAGAGAACAATCGACACTAGCATTTATGCCAAGTTGATATTGGAGGCTGGCAAGACGGCAGATGGCTACAGGCTTGCAGCTGCAGTGCTGGACGAACTTGGGGAGAGAGAGGACTTCAACCTGGAGCCTCAGGACTGCACCGCTGTAATGAAGGTCTGCATTAAGCTTGGGAGGTTCGAGTTGGTTGAGAATTTATTCCATTGGTATAAGCAGAGCGGAAGGAACCCCACTGTGGTGATGTACACCACGGTCATCCATAGCAGGTACTGTGAGAAGAAGTACCGAGAAGCGCTGGCTTTGGTGTGGGAGATGGAGTGTTCAGGGTGCCCACTTGATCTCCCTGCTTTCAGGGTAGTGATCAGGCTATTGGTTGCACTGAATGATCTGGCGAGGGCAGCACGATACTTTTCCAGGTTGAAGGATGCTGGTCTTTCTCCAACTTACGACATATACCGTGACATGATCAAGGTTTATACAGCTTCAGGGAGATTGGCAAAGTGCAGGCAGGTGCGCAAAGAGGCAGAGATGGCTGGACTGAGGATTAATGAGAACATAATTCCCCTGATCTCAGAGCTGGAACTAAAAGTTTCTTCAGAAGGTTAGAGAGCTTTGTTGGCTGCTTTCTTTCTCATTTCTCGAAATTGATTTCTCTCTTTGCTCTGATTGGATTACAAAGTTCAGTGTTCTCCAGCATTATTTGTTATCCAAATTATGTATTGTTGATACTCACTCTCCTTACTCATGAACATTTGAGGCATTGAAGTTGTACATAGAGATAAATTTCTGTCAATTGTATTGTAGAAGTTTTAATTCTCTAAATACCGTTGTAATGATCAAAAAGTAACACTATACCGCAAAAATTAAATATTACCTGAGAGCTGTTAAATATGAGCATTGGACACTACACTTGTCTGAAAGACTGTTTCAATGTATCTTTGATTCTTTTGGTGTAAGCAAACATTACTTTTCTTTGTTTGAAAGATAGTTAACTTGACTTCCACTTAGTGGTGCATGAATCCTCCTTTCCACTTTCTTAAAGCTGCTGGTTGCTGTCAATTGAAGATCCAACTTGTAATGTGAGAGAGATCTTGATAACTAAATTCTGTGGTATTCATCTAAAAAATTTGATCATGTAAATTTTGAAGATTACCTTGACCTTGACTTTTACCTTCTCACGGAAGGGAAGATCTTCCTATTTGTAGCTGTTGAAATTTTTAGCTTATAAATATATAGTAAGTCCTGCTTTTGTTAAGAACACCTGTATATGAAGGCTTTTGATTTGAATATATAGACAAATTGGAGAGGACTTCATTGCTCTCATTCAGCAGAAGATCTAAGAGCACAATAGCTTAAATTCTTGTAAATCATTCACAGAGCATATATACCACAAAAAGCTGCTTGATTCTTTCTATTTGGCAACAATTCATTTATACTAATTGCAATTCATCTGTACTGAACATGGATCTTGAAATTCAACTGTAAAAGTCTCTTGTACTGGCATCAGCATACCCTGGCTTAGCTGACAATTTTAGATAATAGATTAAAGCATCTGTAGCCAGAGCCCAAAAAACTGTATTTTGTTAAGGAACTAATAGAACACGTAAATGTAAATATATTGACATTTATTTAAAGTCGGCATATGGTTTAGATTTGAGTATGAACTATGAATGAACGATACAAAATACAGACAATCCACCAAGACATGAGGTCTGTGTTCATACAAAATCGGGCAATCCACAAAGACATGAGGTATATGTTCACGACACTTTTTTCCCATCGTATTACTACTAAATATGAAAACTCCTGGTAGATATTCAGCAGGTGATATACAATTCAATCTGAAGAGAAGTACTTGCACAAGATATATACTGTAAGGAAAATATGTTATTTGATTGTGGGTGGTGTTCTTCTCGTGGCACTACACATATGCTTGCGAAGTAGAACACTTCATGTAAGTGTACTGAATAACTTATAAAGTGGATAGCTCACAATCTGCATCAGAATATACGAAAGACTTATTAATGCTTTGGTTATTGAGAATATATAATGATAACAACCTGTACAACCCTGCCAAAATGAGATGGATACAGTAATGAACATTGCTGAGTTGTATCACAATTCATGAGTACCAGATATCCAACAGTGCAGAACTGCAGACAGACACTCCTTTTTAGGGCCTCCGAGGTGTATGCACAAAACTCATGAGAAGTTGCAAACTGCCTCACTTGTTTGATACAAGACCAAAAACATGCCATGTTTGCCATTGGAACTAATATTAAAGTCAAACACATGATGCTGTCCTTGGATGAATTCAATGCCCACCAGTAAAAGGAGATCCTCATTCCTTAATCCTTAGTAATCCACCTATGTCCATGAATCTCAAACTGGCCATGACTTTGATCGCTAATAGATCCCCCACTTTCTGCGCTTGTATATCCTGATTTTCGGAGATGTCTCCGCCCCCTTTTAGTGCCACCATCGCTAAAGCTTCCATTCAACAGTGGATCATCGATTCCTGGAACAACACGTCTCGCAGGTGAAGATGATCCTATGCAACTATCATCCTTACTTCTCAACTTCTTGTCAGGCTTTCTTATCTTCTGAGATATCTTCTGAAGCTTCTGAATGGATCTTGTTAAACCCTTTTCCATAGGCTCCACAGCATGGGTGACTGTGAACTTCAAATCATTTACAACCTGCGAAATAATGCAAAAAATTCAACTCAAGCTTCACTAAAAAGATTATAATATAGTGCTCCACATTGATCTCCACAAAGATTTGTATGCCTTAAAAATGGGAATAATACTACATTTTTCCATCTGTTCTTTTACTTCCTAAAATAACATGTGATAAGCATGTCAATGCCAATCATATGCAAATATGTTTTTAACCTTAATAAAAAGTGTGAATAGAAGTAATATTACCATAACTTAGTATTGTCTACATGGTTCTAAGTTTTCATCTCCAGTACAAAGATAATAGTAACCATATTTTGTTGAGAGTTATTTATATTTGACGAGGATTCTTCAAATTTACGTGAACAAGTGTTTGGGTTCAGAAGTAACAATTTTTTTACAATAAACAACGAAGAGTTTGAGGTGCTAATCAATTAACAAAAAAAACAGAAAAGGAAGCTTGATAGAGGAATTACAAAATGATACTACAAAACTTTAGTCTTTCACAAAAGATATGATGTGAACTAGGGAAGATGGATGTGTGAAGGCACAGAAATTAGAAAATTCCACAATGTTCAATCTGAGTGCCTAGAAGACTGGATGGAACAAGATATGGCATACAAGCTAATTTTGCAATTCACAATAAACTGTGACTAACTCATGAATCAGTAAGGAGCTGCTTCTCCCAACAAAATGCTAAACTCAGAGGGCATATTAAACAAGAATGTGCAATTTTGTATGAAGAAAGCATACCCCAGCTAGACTACAGGACATACAATAAATAACTCAATGACATGTTTCCTGGTTGCTATGAAATGAACAAGAATGTTTATACAAATGACAGGGCTAAAACTTAGTTATGATGAAGTGCTTTAACTGTTCAACACCAATCCATCAATCCTTAAAATTAGATGTAAACCACAACTATAAAGTGAAGATTTGTTTAACATGGATTCTGTAGAGAGGATGGAAGCGCTGAGGTAAAATTGCTCTTAAATGAGTTCAAATTGGAATATTTAAACCTTGACAAAACATAGTTTTGAACAAAGAGAATGCAACATACATATTCTCCTCCTCCAAGTAAAACATCACAAACACTTTCTTTAATAGGTGTTGCGCTCTTGTTATCAACATGAGGCTGGGGAAGTCTAAGCTTTGTAGGGCGTTCACTGTCCCTGATCTCAGCAGGGTCTATAGGGCAGTCCAAAGCTGAATAGTCTCCAAGAACTGATACACCTCCAACAAAGCAATCATCCATTAGCTTGTATGGCTTGGCAGAGAACACATAGAGATGGACAATGGAAGCAATGCACATCTGTGCTGGAAGAACAAATGGGTCAATCGCTCTTTCAGATTACATCAGTGTTCCAAAATATGAATATAAAGTTGATCAAACAAGGTTACACTAAACTTAAGAAACTAAGTTCGCATGGTGCAATTATATAGGTATTTGATTCTAAAAGGAATAAGACAAATTCATGGAAAAACATAAATAAGTACACATGAATAATCTTTAGTGAATGTTTTGATCAAATGAATACATTACATTTCTCTAAATAATTAAACTGCAGCATGCACGGATCTATTCTGTAGAGAGAAATTTACTGCATGCTTTTCTTCTTCTTCCATATAGTTAATTCAAATATATCAAAATAGAAGGAAGTACACATTTTTTTCTCCAGCATACCCAAAATAAAACAAGACCTATATCATTTACCAAGTGGGCTATTATATAATCCAAATCCAATATCAACGTGTAACACACATAATTTAATCTGTCAAGAGGAGAGAGAAAACAGAAACTCACAATAAATTAATGTGTTGATACTGATATTTGGGATTAAGGAAAATTACCTCTATACAAATAATGAAGTCCTGCATGCTTGATTTAAACTGTAAGCTTTGAGCAATAGGACTCTTGAACAAACCCCAACTATAAAGAAGGGCAATTGCCACATCTTGCCACCAGGTTAGAAAGACGATTGACTTGAATGTCAGGAACTTTGCCAGTGGTTTAATATGAGCTAATTCATCCTTAGTAGCAGCATAAAATTGGACTAAACAGTATAATGCCCATGACTGACTGAAATTGATAACAACAGCCATGTAAGGGTACCTGCAAAAAATTACAGAACTCATCAAATCAAATTATAACAATAAAAACCAGAACTGACATGCAACACACACACACTGACTAGGTCTGCCCAGTCTTAAACTAAAATTTTGATTTAACAAAAAGACATTCAAATAGGTCAAACTGGAAACAGAAGAATATGATATTTAATTATTTATATAGTTTTCTTCTCTTATTTTCCTGAAATTTTATACCTCTTTTTTTTTTCAAACTATTCATCATGTTGTTGATAATGTTATTGTGAATCAGAAAAACAGTTGGACCCTAAACAGGAACTGGTTGGCAATCCAGTTCAGGATCATTCCAGTTTTGAGAAGATTAGACAGGATATAGTATATTTATGTAAGAAAGTCAACAACATATGTTAAAAATTGAGATCAATGTTTTCTGATGATCATGAAATGCAACATGAAAATTGACTGTATTTATTGGATGAAGATGCCTAGCACAATTGGTTGCCCACCAAAATGACAAAGAAGAATTATGTTTTTCAGTCAGTGCTGCATGGTGGTGATTTGACTTTTCCACAATGTGAACATAATCTGCCCCATAGCCATCTACATTAAAAAGAATGTCTCCTTCTAGTACCAACCTTAATGACTTCTAAGGCGAAATAGTTAATAAATACCTACAAAATCTAAATGCATGCATTGTATTTGTTTATATTTGTAAAATAGCAGTTGTGAACAACAAAAAATTGCAGTTGTCACGAAAGTAACATGAGGTACTTCGTAAATGCCCTATGGAGTACGGAAGAGGCTGGTAGTATATCGAAGAAGAAGGTTCAACTAAATACCTCCGTTGAAGTATGGACTTTCGAGACTTTATTCACTCTTTAGCTTCCATGGCAGTTCCTAATTTGCAAGCTTAGAATAAAAATGTTATATGAAAACAAGCATGTTGTAATATGATGTTAATGTATATGCTCCATCTTCATATATGCCTCTGCTAAAAAAATCTATCATGTTGAAAGCTTAAAAAGGACAAAACAAACATATAGACGAACAAAGAATGAGTAATAGCAAGCTTGAGTAAAAATTAAAGTACACAGGAGATGCACAATGTCATTGACAAAGGTAATTGCAGTGCGCAAGGCTTCTGCAAATGCAGGACCTGGGAGAGACGTCATGGAACAAAACTTTACGCTTGCATAATCAAATTTCATTAATGTAATCTATGTATAATTTCATTAATTTTGTAATTAAATTCAATCAAACTTCATAAGCAACATTTTTAGTTTTTTACACATGAACTTTGTTCTCTATAATTTGACCACTTTGGGGATGGCTAAATAGTTTATCATATAGATGCTACCCAGTTCAAGAAAAAATACTAGTTCATTTTCTTTAAATAAAAGGTGAAAACTGCACCTTTTTCAATGAGCCATGTCATATGAACTTAGTTTTCACTTACCCACAAGTCCATTTAAACTTTCCATCACAATATACTCCAAAAGCTTCAAGAAATACAGCCAAAATGGCAGTTAAAGTCTTTATTATCATCTGTACGAAAAGAACACACTAGATTATGTGACTGCCCTTTATACAGAAAGGTCTACCAATCTTGGGGTTAAAGCTTACATATTGAACAATTCCAATCTTGATAATCTGGTAAAACCACTCGCCCAGTCTCCACGGCTTCAAAATGTAATTCATTGGAAAAGGGTGCTTGATTACTCCCTTCTCAGAAGCATTCTCTAACAAGGATGCATTAGAACATGAAGCACCCTGCCTACTTAAAAATTCAATTGTTCTCTCTTCCCCACCTACAGAACAAGAGAATTGCAATTAGAAATTGTAGCAAGAACCTCTCAGCAAAAGCACAGGACATGCTCAAATCAACGAAGACTAATTAAATATCTACCATCATGAAGTCAGCTTAGGAAGTTTCTGACCATGCTACCACTATACAGCATGTTTTGCACAGAAGCTAATTATTCCTAAGTACCAAAATCCACATAGGACTCTTATATAAGTTGAAAAAGGTGGTAAAAAGAACAATATGGTCATCTTAATGGTTAAATGGATCAGGACAAAATTTCAGTGACTTGAAAAACCATGTCAATTGTCAATTCATATAATACCATAGAAAATGCAGAGACGAATATATACTATAAATATCTTCTATTTTTACATGTGATGTTCTCAACACACTTCAGTTGGTTAAGGAATAATTAGGAAGATGAAGGACACAACATACACCCAATACAAGAACAGAAAGCGTATCAGAAAGTGTACCAAGCATACTTTCAAGACAACATACAACTATGGAGACTTGGTAGTTGGTACATATTTATTATTGCATGTCCCTATGATGACACCCTAATGCAAAAGAATGCTGGATGATCAACTAAACCCTCTGTTAGATAAGATGATTTATTACAGACCATGTAAATGCACCGAAAAATTGTATGAAGCAGTATCCTTATGTAAACAAACAGAACTACTTAGGTTAAGCTTCACATATCAAATCAAAACAGAAATTTTATGTGGCCTTCTGATCCATAACAAATACTATATATGTGCAAAACCAACTGGTATCCCTTGCTTTGGGGGAGATTCACACATTATGCACTTATGAATGAGTGTGAAAATTGGTGAGTTACATGTAGATCCTCAGCCACCAAGTTATAAAGGAGTAACCTTATAGTGGTGCCAAGAATCACCCTGATCAAGAATTGAGAGATCAATCAATAAGAAAGATACAATAGTAAAAGGATCAAATATATAGAGTTTTGTATGGTCTTGAACATCGGACAAAAACTTCAAGAGTCAAAAGTTGCGAGAGATAAGGTATTACAAACTACAGGCCTACAGCTCTACACCACCTTATAAAATACTAGGCATACTGTCCCCTATCTTCAACAGCTATAGTTAAAAGAATCAGTAAATTTCATTAAACTGAACTCTCTCATCAGCCATTGCATACATTATGACTCATTGATACCATTCAGTTCCAAGAGATAATTGGGCACCAACTACTATGATAATAATTGATGAAAATTGCAAGACACACAGCAATAAATAACTTAACTAGCAATGGGAAAATATCTACTTGATTCTAGCGGACCAGATTGCATTAACTTAGGTAGATTTTTTGCAACAGGAGGGTGATTCTTGATGTATTTTAAGTTGCTTCATTGCGACATGGAAGACTAGGGTTTCAAGTAATGTCTTTGTTTTGCAAGGGCAAGGTTGCATAAATTGATTCAGCCCAAAACCTGTACTTGCAAGGGTCTGGAGTGTTGGGACTATCGTATATTGTTTGATATGTTTAGCACTTGGTAATTATTATGATAAGGAAAATTGTATATAACGGAATTAACCACATATGGTAGTATAATGTGCATTTTCCCTAAGGGAACATGGAGCATGTGCGCATTCAAACTAATATTTTCTTTTATACATTGACTAGCATAATGGGATGATGAGTGAAGGTGGTGGATGGTTTGGATGCTAGGAAATCAATATGGAAAGTATGCTAACAGTTTTCAGGCGTGAAACAGCCACAGCCTAGCTAAGTTTGCTTATTCAATTTGGATTTGACTTGAATGATCTGATGATGCAACTTTTACTTTGTTCAGTCACGCAATGTTAGTTGACCCTACATATGTAGTGAGCCTAGTGACAGGTGAAATATGTGCATTATAAATGGTCAATGAAATGTCTAAACATATAGATTTCTTCTGAGCTAAATGTTTTTCTGAAATTTGTTGAGGAAAATACTTTTTGTTGTATTATAACCATACATACAAAGTGTCTTGTATAGTTGGAAACTCTCTCCACTAAAAAGCAGAGAACCTCACTGCTGAAAGTTATCACTTATCAAAAAAGCATAACAATGATCTTCACTAAAGGAAGAAACACTGAACTATCAAGGAACACCGAAAGCTGCAACTGTAGTATTTAATTCTCTACCAAGTAAGCCATAAATTCATTGTGAAGATGAGCAAATAGCACAAGAGAAGGTTAACAAGAAGGGGATCAGTCAGGACATAATTTGAAGCAGAATTTGCACAAGTAATCTTCCTCAGCAAATGAAACTATAGACATATTGTTTAACAAGGTCTCTTCTAAGATAGAGCATACCCAGACAAGCAACAAGATATCTTCCGAAGCAATACATGGCAAAGGCCTCGTAACAATCACGCAGGATCTCACAATCAACGCTGATGGTTGGATTCACCAGTGATACATACTACATCAAGAAGCAAAACCAAGCATTAGCAATCCTTTAAGAACACAACATCAGCATAATGGACACAACTGTTGGATAGGTAATTACAGTTCACCAAGTAAAACTTTCTCCTGGATGTAACAGACAGATGCTAACTCCAGCACAAGGAAAAAAGAAGTACAACTAACATGTCCAGAAAATCTAAAAGAATGAATAAATATCACTAGTGAGGACACCAAGACACAGGAATTCGCCAAGTCAAATATATGCAAACTGCGGTATATTGTGAAGGGTATAACCTGTATAAATTTTATATTATGACTAATCAAATAAAGAAATAAGTACCAGTTATATGGTCTGTCAATATAAAATGACGTAGGAAACATGTTTAGTCCAAAAAACCCATTTCTTCCAATGATCATTAACCTTACCGAGTCAATAGCATAGTAAGGGCGCTTCTAGGTCAACATATTTTACTTACATATTTATCTTTCAGTGATCAAAGATCTTACCGATTCGATGGCATAAAAAGGGACCATTAAGATCACACCAATTAGAAACTTCTGCTCCTGTATAATTGTAGCACAAGAACGGTAAGATTAAAAGAGAACAAGTGCCCCAAGCACATTCCTGAATAAAAAATAGGAAAGGTAAGTAGATCCACCTCTGGATTTTTGTATGACGAAAGGTGCTCGAATAGGAGTATCATGGACAGGAAGAGCGTGATAAGGACCCAAAAACCAGGAATTGCGGTGGCCCATATGGGCGGGGAGTAAGTTAATAGACTGGGGTATAGGTATTCTATAATCTCCATTGGGTACTCACAAGTTCCCTAATCTCTCATGATTCCTGAGCATGATTCAAAGCCAAAACAAGGCTTTGAAACGCATATCTTTTCGCCGGAAACACAGGTCTGGATGTTTGACCTATGTTTTTGAGAATCTTAAAGCTTGGTATTTCCGCTTCTTCCTCCCAGGCGAAGGCATCTCTTTCTCCTCCTCCCAGATGGGCGGCGGCGGAACTGCAGTTGAGGAGGTCGGGGGGCGGGAGAGAAGGAGAGGTCGGGAGAGGCGGTAGGACGACTGCGGTTTAGCGGGGAGGAAACGGCACGATGTACGGAGGGATTCTTTACGGCAGGGCTCCAAACTGCTCTCTGTTTTTTTTCTCTTTTTTTGCCGGTTATGCTCACCGCGTACTGTAGGGGCTTCTTTTGCGTCTTTATATTTTTTCTGCGTATGACGGTTCCATTCACCGTCAGCTGTCTGCAGGGACCGGATGAACATGCGAGAAGCTTTTATTTTTCCCTTGCTTTCTGCCTTTCTCCGACTGCATTTGTTCTCCTTCCGTTTTTTTTCCATAAAAATAAAGGACCGGATAGTTAAGCAGGTAAGCATGCAGCCGTAAAGTATCTATCTATTTATTTATCTATTTATCTATTTATTTATCAATTTATCTATTTATCTACACAAAAGAACTCTAATTTTTTTATCATATCAAGTGTCATGATAAAAATTATATCAAATAACAAAATTTGTACTCTTATTTAGTAACAATCTCGTATATATATTTTCTTGTGCAGAGAGATAATAATATTTAATTAAATTACATTAATTATAAGAGAGAGAGAAAATAAGATATTTAATTAAAAGGAAGAGAGTTTTTTAAAATAAAAAATTAAAAAATTAAAAATTAACCGCATACATAATTAAGAGTACATTGATTAAAAATTAAATATCAAAATAAATATTAAAATTTAAGAAGAGCAATTAATAAAATTGATAAAAATAATATTTTATTTTGATACGATTATTTATTATAATATTTAGTCTAATAAATTACGTACATATAATAATTTTTACTAAACTACGATAAAAATATTATTTTATGAAAATATGATTTGATATAGTAATAAATACTTAAAACATATATTAATAATAAAAATAAACTCTCAACTACGCATATAACACGTACAACTAAGCATAAAATAATATGATTTATTATAAAATTGAATTTATAATATTATTTATATTATTTTTTTGTAACAAATTAAATTTGATTTAGAAATATATTATTTTATAAAAAATAAGAATGATTTAATTAAGAAAAACTTTTTGGTATACAACATCAAACTCGAATACATTTTAGTTTCTCCTTATTCATAATATATATTATGATGATATGATTAAATTATTTTAAAAATATATTATTTTATTAAAATATAAATAACTTAATCATATTTTTCTTTTATTGGATTTATTAAAATGTGTAATATTTTATTTTATTATTTGTTAATGTCTACGTATATAATATATCTCTTAGAAAACACTAATACACTATCAAACAAATAATTTTTTTAATCAAAATATAAATACAAATACTAACAAATCCATTTTAGAAAAAGATTATTAAATATCATAAGAATATTAGTTCATCAAAATACGGATCGTAAAAATACGACTATGTCTCTATCAATATATATATATATCATAGTTAATATATATCTTATGGAAACATTATTAAACCGTCGTAAAATTATTATTTAATAAAAAATATGAAATAATTAATGATTTTATCTATTTATTATTTTAAATTTTAGTCAAATATTTGTTAATATATACACAATATATAGGTGTAGATGTAACAAATCAAATTCCATATATCACGTCTTCTTAACTCCATATCTATCTCTACATATGCCGTCTATTTGAATTCTCTCATACAAATTCTAAATAACATTCAAAGTGAAGAGGTTGCACATCAAGGATGGTCCTAGAAGAATCTGCAGAAGAAAAAAAAAAACTTAAAAACTACCAAAAGGATCGGTGAGTGTCTCTCCAAAACGACTATTCCTCATTACTATGAATCGGACATGAATTTAATGATGTATGGATGGCCCGTGTGGTGATGTACAGAAAAAATTATCCCTGCATGCAAGATGGTAGATGTATACGATATTTTCAGAATAAGTTTGTAGACAGAATAATCATCGATAAGGATTAATATTCAGTTTATAGAAGAAGAGATAGTGGTTGAACAATTAAAAATGTGAAGATTGATTTAGACAACTGTTTTGTTATCCTTCATAATAAATACATGTTGTGTCACGCCCCGATTCGGGTCCACCCCCATGCCCCGAGGCGGCCCCATTCCGACACGCGATAGTGGGTGACTCGAAACCCACGCAGCGGAAGAAAAATCATCGATACACATCAGAAATCATAATAAAATATATTATAAATCAGATAATTCAGTTAAGTACAATGTTAAACAGAGTATTTGATAATATATATTTACGAAACTCCAAAATCATTAGTATCGAAAGATGACAAAGTAAGACAAGATACAAACATTATCGCCATATCAGAGCTCCAGATACCTACTATCTACCGACTATCTACACATCGGTCTATAGATAGACAGCTCTTCCCTGCAAGTCTGAAGCAATAATAACATGAGTCAACAAAAATGTTGAGTAGGAGTACCACAATATGGTCAACAACATGAATAAGATGTCAACTCAACAATAAACAATAATATGGCCTAAGATGCAGTCAAAGGCGATAGATGTACAACAAATGCTCGCCCCTTCTCACGCGACTGAGCCAGCTCGTATAAGAATTTTCAAATACCCCCCCCCCCCCCCCCACACACACCCCTCATAAATTTACAACTAAGCCCTTTTTAAAAAATAAAAACCATAATATAACATCCTCCACATCTTAAGAAATTTGGTGCTCCAAATTTAAGTACCTGCAGGGTCGAACAAGTGTGGGATGTGGTCTCTGATATCCTCCTCACGCTCCCAAGAAGCCTCTGCATCTGAATGGTATTACCTCTGACATTGATTCTGCTCTCTCGACTGCTGCTGTGAAGTCTCCATTGTCCCCCTAGCTGGGCAACTCCTGCTGATGTGGCTGAGCTGCTTGCAGTGATAGTACACATTGCCACATCTGGGACAGTCTCTAGCAAAGTGTCCACTGTCTCCACATTTGAAGCAGTGGTCAGTCTTGACTCCTGTCTGATCTGCAGGTCTAGCAGTGACTCCTAATATCTGATCTCTAACTACTTGAGAAGACTGGGACGATCCTTGTGCCTGAGAGGAATACGTCTTTGACATCTTCTGTGGCCTGAAGTAACCACTGACAGACCCACTCGGGGATGGCTGGGCCTGAGCTCTATGGCTTCCTTGGCTCACATCATTTCCTCTTGCAACTAGTGGAAGTGGCGGTCGACCTTGGCGATCTTTCTGCTTCTGTTGTGTGATCATCGAGTGAATACGCTCAACTAGAAGTGCTCGAGCCACCACCCGACTGTAGTTCCCTAGGTCGTTATGACTGGACATCCGATCCTGAATAGCAAAATTCAGCTCTTTGAAGAAATGCTCTGCTTTGTCCTCCTCAGTAGCCACCATCTGCGGACAAAACTCTGATAATCGATCAAATTCTGCCTCATACTCTGCTACGGTACAACTCCCCTGACATAGATCAAGAAACTCCTGCTTTTTTGCTGACGAAATGTCACTTGAAAGTATTTCTGAAAGAATACAGCTTTGAACTCTGCCCAGGAGATATCAACTCCATCTCTAGCAGCAACCTGTGCCCTCCACCACTCTCTAGCTCCATCAATCAAATAAAAGGTGGTCATCTCCACCTTCTCTTCCTCCTTACACCTAAGTGTCTTGAAGGTATCCTCCAGCCCTGCAAACCATCTCCTAGCTATCATCGGATCTGTACTACCCCCAAAACTACTAAAACGCTCCTTGCCAAGATGATGGAACCTTAGCATACGAGACTCCCATGATTCTGCTCTACCAAGAACTCCATGAGGTCCCGGTACAAGCATCTCATACTGAGGCTGGGGTGCCATAGGAACATGCACCGCCGAGCCTTCTCCAAAAACCTGAGGAACTACTGGTACTGCCCCAACAACAACCTCCTCCGCTCCCACTCCAGCCCAGGGGTAAAATCATGCACCTCCTCTGTAGGAACACGCACCGGAGCGCCCCGACCGCGCCCCTGCCACCAGTAGTGCGACCAATCTGACGAGCACCCCCGACTAGCTCGTCCACCTCGACCCCTAGCAGTCGAAGCCGCCACCTGAGTGGTACGTGCTTGTCGAGGAACGACCACCTGATCCCGATCTGCACCCGGGTCTCCAAGACCCCTCGCCGGCCCAACACTGCCCCTCGATGCCATCTCTCTACGAATATAACAAAAATTTTAGGTAAAGCTTACAACTTAACTTCTACACCATAAAATATTATTGCTAAGGTAAGACACTTATGCTCTTATCCTTAACCTAATCTTAAATCCTAGGCTCTTATACCAAATTGTCGCGCCCCGACCCCCGGCCCGGCCCCGACCCGAGACGCGACGGCGACTCGATCACCGCGCAGCGGAAGGAAAAGCATCGATACACATCAGAAATCATAATAAAACATATTATAAACCAGATAATTTCTTCAAAAAGCCAAATGATAAGTATGTATATACGACAAAAGATAATTCAGTTAAGTACAATGTTAAACAGAGTATTTGATAATATATATTTACGAAACTCCAAAATCATCAGTATCGAAAGACAACAAAGTAAGACAAGATATAAAAACTGTCGCCATATCAGAGCTCCAGATACCTGCTATCCACCGACTATCTACACCTCTGTCTATAGATAGACAGCTCTCCCCTGCAAGTCTGAAGCAATAATAACAGGAGTCAGCGAAAATGCTGAGTAGGAGTACCACAATATGGTCAACAACATGAATAAGATATCAACTCAACAATAAACAACAATATGGCCTAGGATGCAGTCAAAGGCGATAGATGTACAACAAATGCTCCACACCTACTCCTAATCAACGTCGACCAAATCATCGAACGTATGGATCGTTGGGTAAAAACCCCACACTCTACCACCTGCAGAGTGGCATCAATCGTCCGCTCCAACGGTGACGCGACTACCCCCACCAAGCAAGTAGCCTGACGGGCGTCGTATCCGACATCCGCACACCCGAAGGTGCCCAAAGTGGCTAGTCAATATTCATACCCTCACCCAGGTCTGGAGGGTACCACACCACACTAAAATGGTCCTGGACCGAAGTCCTCTCCAAGGTCGTAGCCTCCACGTCGACGACTCAACTCCAACAATGCAAAAAGGTGTATCACCATGATCAATGGATAATAAATAACATGATCACCAATATCAACAATATACAACTCCGAATGATGATGACATGATCAAGAGAATAACACCTTAAATAACAACATAATATCATGCATGGCATATCATGATCAAATATCAACATCAATAAATGTATATCACCATGATCAACAATAACATATGCAATTATCTACATGGCATGTCCAACAATAATATGCAATATGAGTTCAACGAAATTAGAAACAATATCAAGTAGATCGAGGCAAAAAGATAAATTTGTCATTTCACCCAACAATAATTCATCGGCTACAACGGGAATCAAACTCAAGCTCACACCAACGAATTACCCCTAAATCACCCTTTAAAGCAAAATAATATATTTATATTATTTAATTATTTATCAAATTAAATTAATAAATATTAATAATCGAATAACACTAAAATATAGAAAAGACCTACCAAACGGTCTCCGATCAGAAATCCGATACCACCATCGCGTTCAGCACACGAAAACATGCCACTTTGGTTTTCACATCGACTCGATCCGACGACTCTACGATCAACTATAAAAATACCCTAATAATCTCTAAATTCACCACATTTCATACAATACAGCTCCCTTCACTAAACTCCTATTCATATCCATCCCCCTCTCCGCCTCGCCCGACACCCGCGCCCAACACCTCCCGGCCCGCTCGACCCACGCGGGGCGGCCCTGCTGGCCATCGACGATCACTCGCCGGTCTCCCCCTCGGCCTCCGACGTCGGTGGGCCACCGGCAGCCGCAGCGGCTGGGCTATCGCGAGCGCCACCGATTCCTATCGTCGATGATTACCTCGGTGAAATGACATAAAACAACAATGGAATGAGGGGAAGACTCCTACCTCAAGATTCCGACTCCAGCAACGACACCGACTCCCCCACCCCCCCCCCCCCCCCCCCCCCCCACCACCTCATAAATTTACAACTAAGCCCTTTTTTTAAAAAAAGAAAACTAGAATATAACATGTTGAAATATGGAGCACACATTAATGTTGAATGTTGCAACAAATCAAGATCAATTATATATATTTTCGAATATGTGAATAAAGATCATGATCATGATCATGATCATGTCACTGCCACATTTGTTGACTCAGCATCTTAGTTTGGAATACAAGCTCCTGTTAATGAGATCAAAATATTTTATGATTGCAGGTATATCTCACCGTGTGAAGCAATCTAGAGAATTTTGAGTTTCGATATTCATTACAAATATCCATATGTGCAACGATTATCGTTTCATCTTCCAAATAAACAAATAGTAATTTTCAATGATGATGATCCAATATCTGAAGTGGCAAATCAATCAACAATTATGAGTCTCAATTTTTAGTTTGGTTCGAAGCTAACAAATATTTCCCAGAAGCAAAAAACTTAACATGTGTTAAATTTCCTTTATTGTTTGCATGGAAGCAAGACATTAGACGTTAGACTCGAACAGGGAGAAGCCAATTTTCTATTGGAGTAATATTCTTAATTTGTTCTCCCATGAATGGATGAGTTATACTATTTGAGAAATCTACTGAACGTGGTCAGGGGTCCAACGTCTTTCAAAGATATTAGAACTGTCAACGGTAAAGTTTATCCAACTTTCAAATATGCATGCTATACTTGAGGATTGATTGACGATGACAAAGAATATTTAGATGCAATTAAAGAAGTAAGTGCATGTGAGATCATATTTTTCTCTTAGAAATTATTTGCTACATTATTATTATTATACTCAATGTCTAGACTAGAATTCGTTTGGGGGATACTTGGAAGTTATTAACTAAAGACATACCTTATTTAATAAAGCAAGTGTTACAATGGAATGTACGAAAGTTATATCTCTGTTTATATTTATTTATTTTGATTAGTATATTTCATAATATATTATTTTTTTCTTACCAATTAATATATTAAATTTATATATTTTTTAATTTCAAATATTGTCATTACTGATGATAAACTCAAAGATGATTATTTAGTGAAAATTGATTTAATTATTCAAGGATGTGGCAAGAGTTTGGATTACTTTTCTACATTTTCAAAATCATCTCGATCATCTACAAATATTAACAATCGCTTAATTATTGAGAAGTCACACTACAATTGGAGTAGATCGACAAAGGAACATAAAGAACAACTTCAACACCTAATTTCATAAAATATACGATGTTGTTAAAAGAAAAAATGGATGTATTTTTGTGTCTACGGTTATCGTGGAACCGGAGAGACATTTATTTGGAAAATTATTGCAAATCTACATTTCAGTCAGAATGGAAAATTGTTTTAACCGTTACGTCCAATGGGATAATATCTTTACTATTATCTGGTGGAAGAACAATGTATTCTCGATTTACGATCCCTCTTAATCTGGATGATGATTCTATTTATAATATTATACAAGATTCTCCGCTGGCTGATTTATTGGTGAGAACAAGTTTAATTATTTGGGATGAAGCTCCAATGATGAATAGTTATTATGCAATTATTTGTTTAATTTATATATTTATTAAATTTCATTAAATACAAATCTAATAATTCGATTCTCTTAATTTTAGATATTTCTTTGAAGCGTTTGATAGAACATTGCGTGATGTTATGTGTTTTAAGAATCCAAACATCAATGATCATCCTTTTAGAGGTAACACTGTAGTATTTGGGGGAGACTTCAGACAAATTTTACCTGTCATTCCTAAGAGAAGCGGACAAGATATTATTAATGTTGCACTTAATTCGTCGTACTTATGGGACGACTATGAAGTTTTGAAGCAAACGAAAAAATATGTCTCACTGTAAACAACTCTGATGACAATACGAATGATTTGAAAAGTTTTTCGGATTGGATATTATCGATCGGTGACGGAAAGATAGGTGGTCCTGGTGATGGTTATGTGGTAGTCTGAATTCTAGATGATAACTTGATTTTGTATGCAAGTGACCCTATTGCTGTGATTGTTGATGCAATTTATCTTGAGCTTATAACAAATGTCAATATTTGCAACAAAGAGCTATATTAGCTCTCACTCTAAATATGATTGAAACGATTAATGACTATATGATTTCTCTAAATAAAAAAAAGTCAACGATATTTTTTAGCTCAGATAACACATGTTTATCAAATTCTAGAGGGAGTTTGTTGGATTAGATCCATACACCAAACTTCTTGAACCACATCAAATATTCTGGTGTTCTTAATCATTCTTTGACACTAAAAGTTGAGACTCTTATTATTTTGCTAAAAAATATCGATTCATCTGCCGGATTATGTAATAGAACATGATTGGTGTTAACAAGACTTGAGAATTAAGTCCTTGAAACAAAGATTAATTCTGGAACTAATTGCGGAGAAAAGATATTCATTCAACATATATCGTTGACACCATCAGATCCAAGACTGCCAGTTAAATTTCAAAGGAGACGAATTCTGTTATGATTTTTTATGCGATGACTATCAATAAAAGTTAGGGCCAATCACTATCAAATGTCGATATTTTTCTAAAAAACCTAGTATTCACTCATGAACAACTTTATGTCACAGTGTCAAGGGTGACCAATAGGAAAAATTTAAATATTTTGATTTGTAATTCGAAATGTTATATTGAAAAAGAAACTGCAAATATTGTATACCAATGAATTTTTCGTAATTTATAAAAAATAATAATATTTTTTTTATATAATTTTTGCATTATATTATTTTTTAAATAATAATAATAATAATAATAATAATAATAATAATAAATTTATTAGATCTAATATGAATTAAACTCACCACGCATCGCGCACGTCTTTTTTTTTTGGGGTCTCATTGCATTTGTTCTCCTTCCAAATAAGAATAGCATGAGACGATAGAAAAACGAATACGATGCTAATATTATATTATCTACATAGATAGTGGCGGATTTACGGCGGGAGCCGTCGGGGTAATGGCCCCCACTGAAAATTAAGACAAAAATATAAATATAATTTTATAAAAAGTATATTGAAACTAAAAATTAAGAAAAAAAATAAATATGATTTTATACCAGGTATATTGAAATATTTTGAGTAATTTAAATTGCCCCCACTGAAAATTAAGAAATAAAATAAACATAAATTTTTAAAAATACATTGAAGTGCTTTTGAGTTAATTTAAATTACAATGCAAAACTACAATTAATAATCATTTCGAGTACATCTTTTTTTTCTAGAGAAAGAAATCAAATTTGTTTCTTCTTTTAGACTTTATTTCTTGCCAACCCCATCTAGTATAGGATTAAAGCTTAGATGTTGTTTGTTGTTTTAAAGTTTGTTTCTTCGTTCTCTCGAAGGGATGACAACGGTTAAGTTAACTGTATTTTTTGTGGTTAATCACAACCAAAATCGATTAGAAACCCGTTAACCGAAATCGAAATCGAAATCGATCAGTTTTAGAAACTAGTATCTAAAATTGAAACCGGTTAGTTGGGTTCGAATATAACTGGCTAACCATTTACTAATTGGTTAATCGGTTAATAACCGGTTAACTGATTAGTAAACGAGCAATCAGTTAGTAAAATAAAATTAAAAATGTATAAAAATTATCAAATAATTAATATTACAAGTTTCGATTACCGGTTAACCGCGAATAGTCAATAACCAAAATCGAAACATATAATCGATTTCAGTTACCGGTTATCTGCGATCCGATAATCGAAACCGAACCAATTTTAATTGGTTTTTTTATTTTACTAACTAAATTCGAAACCCAATCGCAAATATACTATCTGAAACCGAATTTTGCGATTCGATTAACCGCGATTAACCGATTTCAATTATCATTCATATTTTCTCGTGTCCGAGGTAGAAGCTCTACCTTTTAATTAAGGCAATTGGTACAGAATAATTTTTTTAAACAAATTTGTCAAATAGATAGTTAGTTAAATGGATAATTTTTTTAGCAAGTAGATATATGAATGATATTTGATTTTTTTAAAGAAGGATAGACAACCGCAAGTGTTGATTTTTTCTATTATGAATTTTATAAAAGTTAAATTATGCAATTGCATGGGAGATGAAAGATTAAATGATTATTTGGTTACGTATATTGAGAATGAAATATTTGACAACATTGATAATAAAAAAATTATGCAACGATTTTAAAATATGAAAAGCTGGTCGAGCTCAATTATCAAAATTAGCTTAAACTTGATATCTTGAAAATTTATGTATTAACTTGCCCCCACTAATAAAATTTTCTGGATCCGCCACTATGCATTTGTATCGTACATTTGCATTCATACCGTATTCTGATGCGAATATCCACGCTACATTCGTATCTATAAAATATTTAATAAAAAATAATAACTTACATTATTAAAATTCATAACAATTAGTAATTATTTAGGTTTAGTATATAATTTACCATAAAACTTACCTATATAATATATATATATTAAGTAACTTATATATAAATAAAATAATATATGTGAATATAGGTGGTACTCATACGTAGGGGTGTCCGGTATCCGGTCTACACCGAATCGAACAGAAAAATCGAATCAAATTTTTTGGTTCGGTTCGGTTCAAACGCCGCAGGGGATCGATTCTTGACCCGAACCAAACCCAATTAATTATTTCGGTTTGGGTCTGGTTCCTGGAATTCGAGAATCGACCCGAACTAAAAATTGAATATCCATCAAATATTATTTATTTTTTCGGGTTCGGGTCGGGGATTGGGGGTTTGCCCGGTTTAGCGTCGTTCGGGTCAGAGATTGGAGACCCGTTAGGTCATTTTCTTCGGTTTGGCGCCCTTATAATATCATCTTATTTAATATCAAGTTAATTACTGCATAAGAATTTGTTAGTATTTCTATCGTTTGAGGAAATTTTGGTTTTTTCGGGTTGAAACCGAACCAAACCGAACAATTCCGATTCTGGTTAAATCGGGTTAGGAATTGTTCGGTTCGGGTTCGGGTTGAAGATTGAGTTAAAAAAAATTCGATTTGGTCTTAATCGGTTCAGTTCAGTTCGGTTCGGTTCGAACCGAACGGACAGGCCTACTCATACGGTGTTGATCTGCATCCATATCCATAAGATACAGTGCATATATGGTTTTAAGTTGATGGATGTAGATAAAATTATCACCTCTACTTATAGTATTGAAATTGCATGGCTTGGATGATATCATCGGAAATAAAAATTTAGGGTTAATTAATGTATCTAGTTCAAACTATGATCCTTCTCACAAATTTAGTCCGATTTTTAATTTGTATCAATTACATCTCGAACTATCAGATTGATATCAATTCTAGCCCGACGTCAAATGTCTATCAATTCAACCGTTAGGTGCTGGTGTGGCATCTGACTCAACAAATAATAAAAAAATATTTTTTTATTATCATATATAATAAAAAAATATTATAATATTATATATATAGAGAAATTTGTGTATCTATCCCAAATTTTGATCATTGTAATAAATTTATCATAATCTTTAATATTTCTCCCTAATCTATCACAAACTTTGGGATTGACAATAATTGTTTCATTTGAAATTGAACTTGAAATTTAGATTACATTACAATTATAATCAATCCAAAAGTTTGAGTTATATTTCTCCCTATTTTTTTATTAAATTCGATCATTACTTTAAAAAAATTAAAATTTGGAATAAAACTCATATCTTTTTCGTATATCATTATTATTTATTAAATTTTTAAAAATTTTAAAATAATTTTATAATTATCTATTGAAAATGTATTATAAAAAAATTAATTCGAAATTTGATTTCCTTATTAATTTTTTATTTAATTATATTATTGCATTTCAAAAAAAAATCAAAATGACTAAATTAAATCAATAATTTTCTATATAATATTATTATTTACCAAAATTTTATTTTATATTTTTTTATTTTTTTATTCAATTCGGCTATTGCATTTTATAAAAAATTCAAAACTTTCGATCAAACCAAGATATTTTTTATTATATTACTATTTATTAAATACTTAATATTATAATTATATTTTATTTAGTGTCTAACAAAATTTGGCATTTTAAATTTGATTTTTTAGTTTTGTGTTAATTTTTTTATTCGATTCGATTATAGCATTTTAGAAAGAAAAAAAAATGAACCAAATCAATATATTTTACTGATAATATTACTATAAAACGTACATTTAATATTATTTATATTATATTTAATTTGGCTTAGTATTTAATTTTCTTCATAAAATTTCTTTATTTTACTACAAATTTTTATTTTTAAAAAATATAAAATCTGAAATAAAATTTTTATATAACGACTATAAATTAATTTTTATGAAATTAGACGTGAGATTCTTCGAGGTGTTAAGATTTTCCGTGTATTTTTTTTTTAGGAAAAAGAATTTGGTGAAATAGGATATGAAATTATCGAATAAAGTGAGAATTTTGATATATTTTAAGAAATTATTTATCTTCAAGAATTGTAATTGCTATCAATCCCAAAGTTTAGGATAAATTAGGAAGAAAGATTAAAATTTAGGATAGATTAGAAAGAAAGATTAAAGATTATGATAGATTTATTACAAGAACTAAAATTTAGAATAGATACATTAATTTTTTCTATTTATATAATATTATAATATATTTTTATTACGTGATAAAAAAAAAATATTTGTTTATTTGTTGAGTCAGATGACACGTCAATACCTAACGGTTGCATTGACGAACATCTGACGTCGAACTAGAATTGATATCAATCTGATAATTCGAAATATAATTAATATAAATTAAAGATTATGTTAAATTTATGAAAATGATTATAATTTAGGTTAAATATATTAATTAACCGAAAAATTTAAGTGCATTTTACTTTTTTTTCAATTGTTTTTTACATGTTAGCCTTTCATATTTTTGTACAACTTATTTAATCAGCTGAAAATGTATGTGCAATTGTGCATGACTGTGCATCATGATTATACATAGTTAAATTACCTTTTAACATTTGTGCTCTTGATTGAATTGAACTATTGATTATATCATTGATTTTCTGCGGGAACAAACTTTGGCTCTTACTCTTCCTAACATATTTCTTTACGAGAAGCTTGCAATTTTACGTGACTTTGGCTCTTACTCTTCCTAACATGATTTCTTTATGGAACATGGGGAGGTGGATGCCAACAGACTGGATTATACTCAAATTTCTCTAGGATACACTTTGTTTATGAAATTGAATATAGAAATATAGAATAGCATCATAGAATTGAAGCCAGTAGGTTTTAGTTTATCACGAAGCAAATCATTTCTAAAAATCTAAATTACTTGCACCGGCCTGCTTTTAATTCTATTAGCATTTCTAAGGGTAATTATCTCATTGCTCCTTTTTCTACCCTCGAAGTTTGGATACTATCAGATTTTTAGAGAACGGTAAAAAGTTCTGATTTTGATTATTTCACTGCTAAGTTCTACAAATATTATTGGCATGCTATTCACTACAACAAATTCGTTATATATCGACACAAAAATTTTGACACTGGTTATAAGCGTCGAAATGTAAAATTATTAAAAACATTAATACAATAAATTTCGACGTCTACTGAAGATGTCAAAAAAAATTTGACGTATGACAACAGGCGTCGAAATGTTTCGACGCCTGACAATAGCTGACAACAGGCGTCGAAATGTTTCGACGTCTGACAACAGCTAACAATAGGCGTCGAAACATTTCCGACATATCGACGGCCGAGAAGACATCGAAATATTCGTTTCGACGCCGAGAAGACGTCGAAATGTTCGACATATAGGTGTCTACGTATAGGCGCCAATAGACGTCGAAATGTCTGATATATCGACGCTTGCATATAGGCGTCAGCAGGCGTCGATACGTTTAACATTTCGATGTCTGCTCAATCGTCAAAAAAAATTTTAAAAAAAAAATATTTTTTAACATACTGACACCTGTTAGAGGCGTCGGTATATTTATTTATTTTTTAAAAAATAATCATCCGCGTGCGACGGATATCGAGCGGGATTCGTGCCCGCTTGATGTCCACCACGCTGCGGACATCGAGTAGCAGCGGATTCGCTGCCGCTCGATTTCCGCCGCTCGATTTCCAACACACGACGGGTAAGCGGGCGGGCGAGCACGCACGCGCACGCGCACAAGCTCGCCCAGGCAGGAGGCGGGAGATTTCCCGCCTCTTGTAGATTTTTTCTAATTTTTTTTTTTAAAAAAATATTTTTTTATATTTTTTTCTATTTATGCTTCTTCTACTTCTTCCTCATTTTTTTTCTTCGTCTACTTCCTCATTTTTCTTCTTTCTTCTATCATCTTTTTTCTCCTATTCTCTCTTCAAACCAGATAAAATTTTCATTTCATTTTCATTTCATTTTCTTAATTTTTGTTCTTACTTATTTTTTTCACTAATATTTTCTTTTCTTTTCTTTTTTTACATGTTATCAAATTCATTGATGATATAAAATTTTGTACAAGGTTGGTAATTTTTTAAAATTTTATTTATATCAAAATTTTAAAAATTTATTACTATTTTAATATATTTTTTAATTTTTTATTTTTAAACAGACGAGCTGCTCGATTTTCGCCGCGTGGCAAAAATCGAGCGGACGCGAATCCGCTGACCCTTGATGTCCGCCGCGTGGCGAAAATTGAGCGGCGGGGATCCGCTGACGCTCAATGTCCGCCGCACGGTGGAAATCGAGCAGGCGCGGATTCGCGCCTGCGCTTGATCCGCCGCACGCAGAATTCCAATTCCGTGTGCGGCGGCTCCTCGAATTCTGCTGCAATGCAGCGAAATTCAATGATTTTTTTTTTAAATAATAAAATATATATATCAAAGCCTGTCAGAGGCGTCGGTATGTTAAAAAAAATTTGACGGCTGATCGAGCAGACATCGAAATGTTAAACGTATCGACGCCTGCTTACGCCTATATGCAAGCGTTGATATGTCAGACATTTCAACGTCTATTAACGCCTATACGGAGGCGTCAATAAGTCGAATATTTCGACATCTGTTGACACCTATATGCAGCATCGATACGTCGAACATTTCGACGTCTTCTTGGACGTCGAAACAGACATATAGGCTCTCGTCATAACCCACTCATTTTCGTCGTCTTTGCTGGTGTCGATATGTTAATTACGACTGCTGTTGGCGTCAAAATATTAGTTTATTCTGACGTCGAAATATCAATGGTTTGTTGTAGTGATTTCTAAAACTTATTTGGATAGCATAAATTTCTTTTATAATTTTGCTATTTTGCCTTCAGTTTGGAACCAAACTATGTTATCTTTTATTCCCAAATGTCAATCTCCTACTACTGTTAAAGATTTTAAACATATTGCTTTATGTAATCTCAATTATAGAATTCTATCCAAGATTATTGTTAATAGATTGAAATTACTTCTTCCTAAGTTAGTTTCCCCTCAACAATGAGGTATTATCAAAGGAAGGAGTATCCATGACAATATTTTAATTGTTCAAGATTTATCTCATTCTTTTCATAACTCCAAAAGTAAACATCCTTTGTAAAAATTGATTTAGAAAAGGGTTATAATCTCATTAGTTGGGATGTTATTATTAAGGTGCTTATTTTATGCAACTTTTCGCATTTCTACCCCTTCATTTACTTGTCTTGTTAATGCACATAATTCTGATTTTTCTAACTCTTGTAGAGGTATTAGACAAGATGATCATATTTCTCTTTTTCTTTATGTTTTGGTTGTTCATACACTTACCTTACTTATAAATGAAGTCATGGATAATAATCTTGTTATTCCTTTCAAAATCAATAATGTTATTATTAGGGATGTCAACGGGACGGAGCGGGTACGGAGGGTACCTATCCGCTACCCGCCTCGCGAAATAAACGGATACCCGCTACCCATTTATTCTCCGCGGGTATCAAAAATGGATACTCATTTAATTACCCGCGGGGGAACGGATACCCACGGGTATTGGAGGGTACCCATGACACTTTAAAAATATATAAATTATAATATTTTAATAATACTTTAACTCTTCAAGTATTTTGATAACAACTTCATGTATAACAACTTTATTTTGATAAGCATACAATATTTTGATAACAACATCATTATAAGATTTCAAAACATAAAGTATATGAGTATTGAATTAAGTTAGAATTTTTTTAGTATATGTACCGAGGGTAATATTATAATTTAGTAATTTTCGCGAGTAACGAGTACCCCTGGGTACGGGTACTATAATACCCATACCCGCCCCATATAATAAACGGGTAAAAAAAATTATTCACGAAATCCCCGTGGGTAAAAAACTATCTCTCATATCCGTCGTAAATAGGTAAATACCCGCGGGTACCCGCCTAAACGGGTAATATTATCATCTCTAGTTATTATTAGTCACTTAATGTTTGTTGATGATATCATTTTGATTTTTAAAGCTACTGATAGAGGCATTAATTCAATCATGAATATCTTCAATAAGTATAATCTTCTTACTGGTCAAAAAATAAATCTTGCTAAATCTGAGATTTTTTTCCTTAAAATTATTCTTCCTAGTGTTAGAAATCAAATATGTCAAAAACTATGCATGAAGTTAGGAAATTTTCCTTTTAAATATCTTGAAATCATGATCTCTCCTAGTAGACCTCCTTCTAATGCTTATGATTATATAATAGTCCAATTTGAGGCCAAACTAAATAATTGGAAATCCTAGCTCTCTTCTTTATTAAACTGGTTTTAATTAAATTGTGCTAAATTCTATCCCTACTCACACTATTTCTATTACTTGACTCAATAACAATTTAATTGATAAATTGGAATTGTTAATTAATAACTTCCTTTGTGATAACAAAAATGATAAAAACAACATTCATTTGATTAATTGGGACATTATTACCCTTCCTAAAAATTTGGGAGGTTTGGGTATTCAAAACATTAAAACCAAAAGTCTTGGTTTGCAAGCTAGAATAGTTCATAGCTATTTAAATAATAGTGATTTTATCTTGGTAAATTTGGTCAAAAATAAGTATCCACCTTTCTCTTTTATGGATCAAAATCCTCCTAAAAACTCTTCTTGGTGTTGGAAGCTTTTTTTTTGGGAAGTTTTCTCTAACCTCAAACCAGGCTTTACTAGTATCATAGGTAATGGTGATAACACTTTTATTCTTTATGATCCTTGGATGTTTAACATCCCCTTGCTTTAAAATCAACAGTGATAAATTCAAATTTGATTTATAATTTGAATAAGGTGCATGATTTAATGTACAATCATACTTGGTCTGTTTTTTTGGACTAACCATTTGCAGCAAAGATTTATGGAGGGTCATTGAACAAATTGAGTTGTCGAATAACCCGTGTGATGATTACTTTGTTTGGAAACCTGATTCGAATGGTTGGGTTTCTTCATCTTCTGCTTACCTTTTTTTGAAAAACCTTGATGACCATCCTATTGGCAATTCCACTCAGTGGGCTAAAATTTGAAAGCTGACCACTTCCTCCAAGGTAAAATTATTTACGTGGAAATCTCTTCATAATAGACTTTTAACTAGACTTCGGCTTATTTGATTCGGAATTTCAAATACATAAGCTTGTGTCTGCTGTGGTTTGGAAAATGAATCTATTCAACATCTATTTTTTGAATGTTCTTTTGCTTCTGATATTTGGTTTGCACTAGGTCATAAGCTCAATGTGGATTTTACTAATAGGAATGAATGATATTCTGGTAGTTGGCTTCCGTCGAGTCTTAGTTTAGTTTTAAATCGGGAAATTAACTAGAGTCATTATTGCTAATACTATCTGATTTATTTGATTTTTTAGAAATGGTTTGCTTCATGGTGAATAGAAACCTAGTAGCTTCAATTCTGTGATGTGCATTCTATCTTTCTCTAATCAATTCCACAAACAAAGTGTATCTGAGGGGAATTTGAGTATAATCTAGATTCCTGACTGTTGGCATCCACCTCTCCGGAACTGGATAAAAGTAAACTGTGATGGCTCATTTTCAAATAATGAAGGTGGAACTGCGTTTGTGATAAGAGATCGATCATATAGGGAAGTGTTCTTTTGTTGCAGCTTTTTACTTTGACTCTTATTCTGGGTTTTTTTTCTGAAACAATGGCAGCTTATCATGATCTTTCTCATGCAATCACTACAACACAACCGTCGTATACAGACACATAATTAAAAATAAATTAGATTTTTATTTCTAAATCTTCATATTTATATATTAATAGATACAAATTTATTCATAATTAGCCTATAAAAATAGTTTTAGAGTCATATCAATTAAGTGATTTTGTTGTTGGTGTTTCTATAGTTTAGAATCAAATCAATTAAGTGATTATGTTGTTATTTCTATAGATATTTAGTGGTTAATTAGGAACAAATTTTATATCTATTAATTTATAAATGTGAAAATTTAGAAATAAAAATATAATTTATCTGTCTCCATAGGTCAATTGTATTATAGTGAATTTCAAATCACTTGAATTATATTATTTTAGAGATCGATTGTAAAATTTTGGTGGATTACATCAACACTAAATCTCAAGCTCCGTGGCAGCGTAGAAATTTATGTCTTAATGTCTTAAATTTGTATAGTAAATGTACAAATATTACTTGTAAGTTTGTTCCAAGATCAGCAAACCGTCCATGGGCAGCAAATGCAACTCTGGTGAATATGAATTGCACTGTTCGGAATCAGTTTGGCCTCGGGAGCTTGAAACTTGAAAGCATTATGTATGATGATATCATTTCTTCTGACCTAATAGCCAAATATATCTTTCTTTTTGGGAAAAAAAATTGAATACAAAGTACTTTCAATTGTATTTTCATATTCAAATAAAGATCGTATAGTGCACATTGCCTCCTCCTTGCTAACAAATACCTATTTATCATATTTTCTTAATTAATTATTCCCTACTTATACTTAGATTATGTAATGATTGTTCTTACCTTTCACTATTAGTTGCATTTCAAAAAATTGCAATGGTTTTGAACCAAATATAATATTTATTTATTTTTAAAAATAAATATTATTGTCATGCATTGTCTAATTTCCTACGGTAATTAATTTATATTTTTCATAAATTAATTTCTCACATATTTGATCAACTTATATGCTTTTCAAAAAATATTTATCAAATGATTAATACACGTACCATTCATTTATAAATTAATAATTTTATTATTTTTATATATTTAAAATATTTAATTAATAATATTTAATTTGCATATAATCTTATAAAAAATAATAATTGTAAATTACCATTTTAACATATTATTTAAAAGTATGACAAATTATACTGATCTTTCCTGAGATTTAGTGAAATTATACTGATCTTTCTTCTATTTGTCCAGGTTACAATCACTTTTTTTTATGAGAGATTTGTGTAATATTTTACAAAACTCAGAAGAAATTTGTGTAATCTTATTTCGTAATAGAAAAAGTTTGTGTAATTTTTTACAAAATTCAAGGAGGTTATAAAATAAAATTATAAATAGAGAAAATATCAGTGTAATTTTACTAAATCTCATGATAGATCAATGTAATTTACCCTTAAAAATATAATTTTTTTTCTTCTCATATATAATTAATTTTTATTTATAATTAATAAGAAAAAATAAATTATATATTATTAATATTGGTAAACATATTATTTTATTTCATACAACACGCAGGAAGTTAACTTTTTGTATTCCACTTGTTGTCAATCTGCTCCACGGGTATTCCCATACCACTTTGAGCTTAAATTAGATAATAACTATTAATACTTTTCATTCGTTCACCAGTAGCTGTGCTTCTAAGAATTACAATTTTTTTATATAATAAAAATAGAAAATCACAATCGGTGATCGAATCGAATTTTAAATCTCTATGCAACATACAATATATTATCATCAACATGTTGTATATTATCTAAAGATTTAAGTTCGAACCCTAGTATAATCACCTATTTATCTTTGTTAAAAAAAATGTATTTATTTTAATTAAAACAAAGATAATATTTATTTATTTGAAAAAATAAATATTATTGTCACTCATTCTATGATTTTGCAAATAATATAGGGAAACAGTATAAAAATGTCACTGATGTTTTCTCGCGGGTACTAAAATATCCATAATATTTTTTTGGGATAAAAAATATTCCTTACGTTATGAATTGGGAACAAAAATGTCACTATAGATAAACGGTGTTAGTTGAGAGATAACGGAGCTGACGTAGCTGATGACTGGACTGATGATGTGAACATCTAACGCACATGCAGGCCAAGACATTTTCTCACGGGTACTAAAATGCCTCTGGCGTTTTCTCACGGATACTAAAAAACCCATAACGTTTTCTCACAGGTACAAAAATACCCCTAACGTTTTCTCACGAGTGCTAAAATACCTCTAACGTTTGTTTTGGACCTAAAATACCCCTGAGGTTATTGAAAATAGTACAAAAATGACATCATACTAACTTTTGTTAGGTGAGACTTAACGGAGATGTCATGGATGCTGATAAAGATGTTGACTTTACACGTGACGCATATGTAGAAAGCAACTTGCCACGTAAGCGACACATAATAAATCGAAAACTACAAAATTTGATTCGGTTTCAAACCGATTTTTTAATTAACCAATTTTTTTATTTTTTTATTCACCCCTACGATTGCGTGGCAAGTTGCTCTCTGCATATGCGCCACATGTAAAGTCAACATCTTTGTCAGCATCCATGACATCTCCGTTAAGTCTCACATAACAAAAGTTATTTTGATGCCATTTTTATATCATTTTCAATAACCTCAAAGATATTTTAGATCCAAAACAAACGTTAGGGATATTTTTGTACCCGTGAGAAAATGTTAGGGGCATTTTAGTACCCGTGAGAAAACACCAGAGACATTTTAGTACCCGTGAAAAAACGTTGTGGCCTGCATGCGCGTGAGATGTCCACATCATCAGTCACAGTCATCAGCCACGTCAGCTCCGTTATCTCTCAACTAACACCGTTTACCTATGGGGGCATTTTTGTATCCACTATCCAATTCATAACGTGAGAGATATTTTTGATCCCAAAAAAATATTAGGAATATTTTAGTACCCGCGAGAAAACGTCAGAGATATTTTTGTACATTTTCCCATTAATATATATAGCACACCATGACGTCAACAATTACTTCTCATAGCATTATTTCTGTTCATTATTGTGCTGAATATTCATTCTGATATCATCTCACGCAATCCAACATTTCTCTCCATATATAAGACTCCTCATTTGTATATCGTTATGACATGGTCATGACATAAAAACAGTAATCATTTTTCAAGAAATAGCATTTAATTAAATTACAAACTTTAATATGAACGTTTTTTATATATATTAATGTTCTCTTATAAAATTTGCCTCCCTGAGCAGGGAATTGGGAAAGAGGAGAACCTTCTTCTGGCGAATGAGAAGGAGGAGAAGATGAAGGTGAAGCAGGGAAAGCGGGAGATGAGGCCGTGGGGGAGTTGGCAGCAAGCGCTGGCGCGGAAGCGATGGATTCTTGTATTATAAAAAGATATAAGATGCGGTTATCTGATCAACTTTAAGATTAGCGCTTCGCTCCATAGGGGCGCGGGTGCGGGCTCCACCCTTGTTCAAACGGCGCATGTAACCGCCAACGCAGTCAAGGGACGTAACTGTTCACCTCCATTTTAGTCACGGTCATCTCCGCCCAGTAACACCACCACCCTCGTCGAATATGAGCGCCGCGCACGGCCCCTTACTTACTTCTCAACCCGGTGGCGGCCTCTCAGCCGCCGGTGGCGGAGCCGGCGATGACGGCGACGACCCGTCACGCCGCAAGCCCACCTTTCCCGCCGATGCTGCACCCATCTTCTCTGAGGAAGATGAGGACGTGGACGGCGAGGAGGAGGAGGATGGGGACGTCGCCGACGAGAACCTTCCTCCGCAGGAACAGCCCAGGAGGCGCCGCTCGAGGCCGCCCCCCGTGCCAGATGGTCCGACTCAGTGTAACGTGTGCAATAAGATGTTTAATTCTGTCAAAGCTCTGCATGGTCACATGCGGAGCCATCCACTGAGGGACTGGCGCGGCGTGGTGCCACCTCACATGAGGGGCCCTGAGAACGAGGTGGCGAATTCCTTGTTGCTGCTGTCTGGCCAAGAGCCGGAGCCGCGCAAGCGGAAGTTTATCTGCAGCAGCTGCAACCGGGAGTTCCCCACGAGACAGGCGTTGGGTGGTCACCGCGCCAGCCACAAAGGGCAAAAGGGTTGTTATGAGAAAGCTAAGGAGGCACGAGAGTACGGCCCCAGACGTGGCCGGAAGCGATCCATTAAGAATGAGGCCGCGGGAGCAGGGCCGTCTGGGACGGCAAAGGAAACTGATCAGGTCAGGCTGCGAGTCGTGGTGCGTCGCAAACCGACTGCACCAGTGCCACCGCCTGTGCCGCGACCACCTGAACCTGCACCTGCACCTGAACCTCATGCACTGCCGCCTGCTCTGCCCCTACCGCCGCTGCCGGAGGGAAGTACAAGAATAACTCGTAGCAGGAAGAAGCTGCTGGACCTTAACAAACCCCCGGTGTCATCATCTGAATCTAACAGCGGTGGAAACGGAAATGGAAATGGAGGCGCGAGTTCGAGTTCCAGTGGGAAGGACGAAGAAGGCAAGAAGGGGTCGCCCGGTAAACAAGACGACGCATGAGTCGACCTCTCTTCCATTTATATTCTGGGCTTAATAAAAAACAATAAACTGGATTTACTTTTGCTGTTGTTTTTATGCTGTTTGTGTGCTTCAGTTACTTGAATAATTAGCAGTAGTGGAAGAACTACTGACGGAGACTTCATTCTTTTGTGGTCAGAATAAGTTGGGCCAACGGTTAATGGACGTTGCATTATGTATTTGCTTAACAACTAAACTGCAATTTAATTACTTTTTATAATTTTGTTGTTAATTAAACTGCAATTTACTTTTTATATTTTTTTATTTGTTAATTAATTAGCGTGCTTATATGGTTGGTTTTATTTTTCTAAAATCTTGTTATTTTGCATATAACATGATATGTGATTTTCCTTGCGATTTGGTGTATTTATATTTACATTTATTTTATGATTCATCCTGCAGAATTTTGACATCTAAATTAATGATGGTGATTTTCCTTTTTAAATTATGTGCTGAATCTTAAATTTATGTATAAAAATAATATATTAATTAATCTAAATTAGTACGGTAAGTTGTCTTATAAAATTTGTAATTTATTTTTTACAAAATTTATTTACTTTTGAAGTATATAATATATTTTATGATTAAATCAAGTAAAATATTAGATGTTCTAAATATTTCAAATATATATATATATATATATATATATATATATATATATATATATATATGTTTCACTATTTAAAAATAAGAATTATTTATGTTATAAAACAAACTTTATTATAAAAAATCATATTCAGTAAAGTAATTTAGAAAAATTAAATTCTAAACATATATTTTATATTATTCATTAGGATGTTTCTATATATTTTACATGTATACTTATGTAAAAGTATCCAATTCTGTAAAATATAAAAAGTCATTTTAATAGATTTACTTAACGAAGCAAAAAAATTAATATTATATGAAATATTTATAATAATTATTTTATATTTTAAGATAAAAACAAAATAAACTATTTTATATTAAATACCATGTTTTACATTAAGTATTTTTTAAAATATTTTTCGATTGATCAAATCTCACTCCATCTTCAAAAGGAAAAAAATAAGAGTTGTTGCACGCAGCAGCGAGATCACCTTAAAAAGTTACTGTGTGACGCAGCTTCGTAACAAGCCCATAATATTTTTTTAGTTTCTCATCAGAAAAGCAAGAGTGTTTCTGCCTCACTATATACATCCATATATGTAAGCTGTTGCAGACAGCAGACTTGTAATATCTTAATATATTGTGTTACTGATACTTATCGAATTCTCTCTAATTAACTAGTAGAGAATTAGCAAGCTGTGTATATATATAATTTAAATAAAATTTAAAATTATAATAAATAAAATTATTAAAATTAATTTAAATTAAATTGTAGTTTAAATAATAATATTCATACTCAAATAATTAAAAATAATATATATATATATCAGTGTATGTAAACAAAATAGTAAATATTAATTTAATTTAATTTATATAAAATTGTAAAAATAAAAAATATACATATTTATTCTTAAATATGATTTTGTTTATTGCTAATTTCACCGAACATAATAATATATACATAAATATTAAAAATTCACTAAGATTCGATATAATTTAATTTTTTATATATTTAAATATCATAATTCTAATATTAAATTATTTTCTTTTAATCTTTTCAATTACACTATTTAAATTGCATGTATAAAATATTATATTAAACTATTCATTTTTTATTAATTACAATTTTATTATAATATTTTATTGATATTTTTATACATATATGTTATTAAAAATGAGTAAATTATAAAATTAAAATCTATAAACAACTATGTAATTAAAATAATAATATAATAATATAATATTTAAGGTATATAAAATAAAGATCCAATTATATAAAATAATAATTTATTATAGAAATTTAAAATATAATTTTCTAAAAACTTAATTGCAAACTTTTGTTTAACTACTTAATTAAAAAAATTATTATTTATCTAATTTAAAATATATATCATTTTATCACAATTAAAAAATTTACATTGCAAATTATATAATATATGATATTTATTATTAATTTTAAGTATTTTGGGTATGAATATTATTAATTAAAAGTTTTAATTTAAACTAATTTTCATAAATTTATTTATTTATTATTTTTAAAATTTATATAAAAGTAAAAAATTTTGCAGATAAACATTAAACAACAAAAATATGAAGTAAACTTTACCAATTAATACCGTATAAGTATAGATAACTCATTTAAAAATAAGAATTTTAAATTATATTTTTTTTCCAAAATAATATTTCAAAAACACACGGCTAATAAAAAAATAATTTTATACATTAAAAATTATTTTGAAAAATTACTTAGTAAATCTATAATTATTACCATCAAAAAAAATTCTCAAAAAATTAATATAGGAAAAATATAAAAAATAAAATAAAAATTATAATCACAAAAGAGAAAAATATTAATAAAATATAAATATGAAATCAACATTAATATTTTGCTTCTTATATACTCATGCGCATTTATTCTAAAATATATTTACTTAAAAAATCTTCATTGTAACGGTATAATTTATAATTTTTAAAATAAAAAGTCAAAGCAATTATAATAAATGTATATAGATTTCAACAACCAAACTATATATAAAAAAGAAAGATTACAAAAAATAATATTTTTATGGATAAAAATTAAGTATAATATATATATACAATATAAACATTACAAATTATAAACTAAAAAATTTAAATTATTTTAAACTACATAAAAAATAAACTCAATGAATCATATTTCAAAAACTAATATAAAAAACATTCAATACATTAAAAAATATTTTATCTACTAGAAAAATTACAAAAATAGTAGTATTTTTCTGAATAAAAATCCAATCTAAAAAATTGAAAGAAAATAGGAAATAGAAAAATCTAATTTATTTTAATTTGTTTTGAAATACTATTAAAAATAAACTCAAGAAATGAAATTACAAAAATTCAAAAATTAATATAAAAAATAATTCAATACATTAAAAATATTTTTATTATTCAATCAAAATGATAATAAACCTAAAATTAAAAACATAAAAAATATGTTAATATATATAAAGAGGAGAAATGTGAGAGAGAGGAGAGAGAGGAGAAAAATTTTGGCCTAAGGTTTTTAACATTGTTCTTAATTTCAGTTTTGATGATAACAAACATAGAACTAATGATTTCATGAAGAAATATTTTTAGGTTCCATATCGGTTTGTGTGCGACGTCTCCAATCGAAAAAATCGGAGAAGAAAACGAAAAAATCGATAAGGACGTTTGTCGACGCTCGGGATTCATTGGGAATATTGAGTCTAGCTCTATAGTGTCTTGATTTTATATATATGCTCTATTGAATGCATAAGAAACCAAAAATTGAAACCCCAAAACTTGAAAATTAGAATAATAAAATACCCTCCTGATTTTATATAAATATATAATATATTTGTTCTTGCATGAGGATCAGAGTACTCTGGTTCAGTTCAATGTCTCTCATTATCTGGTTCGACGTCGACGGGGGAGGGGGAGGGGGCTGCAAAAGACACTTTGACACTCAAGTTAGGGAAACTCCAAAGTGGAGGTAATGAAATTAAAATTTAGGGTTACCTGAGGCACGTCGTGTCTGTACTTATTGTAGGTGGAGGTGATGACACCGCCTGATAATCTCGTGATGATATTGCTCAGAATGGGTTGATGCCAATCCCGGAGATGGCGGGTTTGTAATGGTGTATCCCTCGTGATAGGGGAGGACATGGATATCCTTGTTTGGTCGGATGGAGCCCCCGAGTAGAGCCGTCTGATCTGGCTCGAGTCAAATCTAGGAGTATAGCGGGGGCGAAACCCCTGGGCAAGGTCGCTTGATTTGGTTAATTTGAAGTGCATTGTGGGGCGCTGCTAGGTCTAATTCGATCGAACCCAATAGTTCTAGTCTAGTCCATAGCCCCCCGAGCTCGGTTGGAGTCTGGAGGACTATGTGCCGAGCTATTAAGTAAAGTTAGCTTTTGTCATTTGGCATCATTGAGGAGCTTTCGAAAAAATCTACCAAGTTGCGTTGGGTGGCTTAGGAGGCCGAGCTAGACATTGCATTGGAGGGGTTGGCTGTAGAGATTAAGCAGATGGTTGCTAAAGCCAAGCCGAAGTGAGAGACCATGGAAGTCATGTTGAAGTGGGCGCCTGCGAAGGCTAGGTAGAAAGGATTGATCATAGAGACCAGTCTAGAACAAGTGGTTGTGAAGGCCAAACCTAAAACATATGGTCGAAGAGGCCATGCCAAAGTGGACAACTGAAATGGCTGAGTTGAAGGAGATGGCCGGGGAGGCCGAGCTGGATCGACTTGCGAGATCACGTTTAGTTGGCACGTAGCAACTTTGTCTTTTCTTCAAGCGAATCTCCATGTTGTATCTTTATCGTGTTAGTCATGTCTCCTCGCCTTCTGTGCTTAATATGGCAGCTCAATAGTAGGGTTTGCTTCCTTTCGTAGTGCCTTTCTGTTGGGTTTTGCCTTTTTTATTTAAGGGAGTAATCATGATAGGAAAGTGTTCCCACGGACTTACATGGTTTTCTAGAAAACCGCCATAAGATGGGTTTGATCGGTTGAGATTGGCCTTATAGTATAGTTGTTGACCGTCCGATGGGGGTTTATTGTCTTTAAAGCAAATATTTCTCTATTGTTCTTTGGATTTTTCGTGCTTTTGGTGCCTTGGTGCTTTGAGGTTTTCCCCCGACGGCAGGCGAATCTTTTCAGTTTTCAGCTTTCTCTATTTTCTGGGGTTCTTTCTCAGGCCAATGGTGAAAAGAAAAGCCATTACCGTATCGGAGGCGAGGCTGTTGAAGAGGGTTCCTCACCCCTACTCGTGGGTTTCTCACATGATACGCTGGGAGAGCTCGGTGATGACTAGCCTAAGCAACATTAAGGCTTTTCTGAACAAAGTAAAAAATCTCCCATTATGATAATGATGATTCCTTTGACTGCCTTCCCTGTTCTTCTTCGGACAGGATTTTTCACCGCGGCGAATTTAGATCCGTGTTTATGTATTGAGTCTTGTTTAAAGAACTCGGAGTTCGTCTGCCCTTCACAGACTTCGAGTGTGGGATACTGAATCAAGCGAATGTAGCTCTTTCGCAACTGCATCCTAATAAGTGGGCAGTTGTTCGCTGTTTTGAGATTTTGATGCAATGTTGAGCCTCGAGCCAAGTTTTCATGTGTTTTTCTCTTTCTTCCAGATAAATGGTTCCCAAAGGGGAATTTTGGTGTCGCTTAAAGGCGTATCTGGGAAGAGACTCTTCAATCCTTTCTGGTAGGGGTGAGAAAAAAAACTAGTTTTTCGGTTAACCGAAAAACCGATCCGAAATCGAACCGGTTTTTTTGCAGTTAACCGAACCGATTTTTCCGATTTCGGTTTATGTTTTTGAAAAAATTGGTTTTCGGTTTTGGGTTCGGTCCACAAGCTTTTTGGTTAGTGAAATCAAGTCTATTTTCATGGTTTCGATTTTACTAAAACCAAAACTGCTTACGAAAACGTGTTTGGTTCAACGTTTTCATAAAACTGAATCGAAAGCACAATAAAAATGAAATCAGTTTTCTTAATAAAAATGAAAACACCAGAATGTTATTTTATGTGGTTTCGAGACAGTCGGTTTCATTATCAAAATGCAGTTGCAACTTTGTAATTATAAATATTTTTTATAAAATTAATTAATTTAAAAATAAATCAAACTATCTCTGTTTTTTTATTAAAAAAATCATTATTTTCAACTCAAACTATTATCTTAAATTTATAAATTAATTAAATCAATTTATATCTAATTGACTCAAACTCAAATTTCTTAAAGTTGATCTATTTATAATTTAATCAAAACTAAATTTAGACCATTTGACTTATTTTTTTTGATATTTTATAATAACTATTAATTAACTTTTATATCTAATTGAACAAAAAAATCTTAAATTACCAATTACTTAATTAATTAAATAATATAAATATTTTATAGCAATATTAGCTAAATTGAATTTTGTAAACTAACTAAACATTTAGTTACTAGTAAAAATGTTCAAGAAAAATTAATATTATTTTTTATAGCCAAATATATATTCACTGGTTTCAACTAACTAAAACTGATATTGTTTTCATTAACCAAACGCGTTTTCAGAAAACTGAAAACTAGAAACTAAAACCAAGTTTTCAGTTTCACTGAAACCAAATCAGAAAATAGTTTTCGCTAACCAAACAGCACCTAAAAAGTCCACCGGTTTCGATTAACCGACCGGTTCAATATAATTTATTAATTTTTAATATATATATATATATAAAATAATGATTTATAAATTATAAAAAATTACCAAAATGATTTATAAAATCATAAAAATCATTAAAAAATATAAAAATTATAAAAATTATAAAAAATTAAAATTAAAATTAAAATGTCTAAGTTGTATGGTACATTTTATGTTTATGATTCATGTCTATGTTTTCTTTCCTCTCTTTTATGCAAAAAAATTAATTAATTTATTGGTTAACCGATAATTGTTGGTTAATCGAATCGAAAAACCGAAATCAAAATGATGGTTAACCGAAGTTAATGGACTGATTTACAATTAATGTTTTTGAAAAATCGAAGTTAATGGACCGGTTTACGATTAATATGTTTGAAAAACCGAAGTTAATGGACCAATTTTTTTTGCTAATGGACCGGTTAACCGGTCCATGCTCATCCCTACTTTCTGGAGTTCTATCAGAACTTTAAAAGGTGTTTCTTTAAGATAAAATTGAAACCTTTTCTGTGCTCGTTTTATCTAGACTCTGCCTCTTGAAATGAGATGTTTCCTTTGTCTTGGACTGAAGAACCCATGCCGATTGGTCGAGTGAAAGAGGGAGATCTTTCAGCCAAGGGAAGCCACACTGTGGACTTTTTGATCATGTATGACCCTTCTGAACCTTTTTCCTGTAAGAAAATGTTGAAGAGGGATTTGGTCAAACCAAATTCTGATCACCAAGTAGAGAATTCGTGCTTCGAGACCGGGGGTAACAACTATTTTAGTCAAAAATTGTTTGCAAGATCTTTGAGTTCGCTGAGGAGCATGAGGTGAGACCACGTACGAGGTCTAAATTACGTGAATATATCCTTTACTTTGGGGTTTTTCGCATTTGTGCGGAGATGGAGGGTTTGTAATGAAGTATCCCTCGTGATAGAGGAGGACGTAGATGTCCTTGTTTGACTGGATGGAGCCCCCGGGCACATCCATTTGATTCGGTTCGAGTCAAGTCTAGGAGTATAGCCGGGTGGACCCCTGGGCGAGGCCGCCTGGTTTAGTTTGAAGTGTGTTGTGGGGCGCTACTGGGTCTAATCCGACCGACCCCAATAGTTCTAGTCCAGTCTAATATTATATATTAAAAATTAATAAATTATATTGAACCGGTCGGTTAACCGAAATCGGTGAACTTTTTACATTGTGGATCGAACCCGAAATTGAAAACCGATTTTTTCAAAAACATAAATTGAAATCAAAAAAACTGGTTCGATTTCGGATCAGTTTTCCGGTAACCCAACAATCGTTATTTTTTTTGTTCATCCCTACCCCTACACATGGCAAATAAAATTTCGAGTTGATAGTGTTCATTCAACTAGAACTTACAAGGTTAGAGTGGCACTTGCCACTACAACTTTATCTGAACTCACTATTGGAATAATGAGCATCAGCAACGGTGTGCAACGGCTCCGCCCGTTGCAACAAAATCGTGTCAGAAAAATGTGTTGATGATAATTTAGCAACAGATCAACAACGATCGCTCGGGCTGTTGCTAATAATACTATCAGCAACGGTTTTGCCATGGACCCGATTTCGTTGCTGATAACAATTATTAGCAACGGCCCGCGTGTCCATAGCAACACCGTTAGTGAAAGACCATTGTTAAGTCGTTGATGTAGGTCTTCAACAACGGTTTTCGATACACTTTTAGTAACGGCTTTCCCACGGACGACTGTGGGAAAGCCGTTGCTGATTACTAGATACTGATACCGAAAAAACTTTAAAATTCCAAATTTCCATTAATACATTGATACATTATCTTATACATAACTTACAAACCCATACACCCATACACACATCCATTCACACATCACAAATACACCCAGATATATATCAAAATAATTATACTTATATTTATAATTATCCACAATCGAATAAAAACTATTCAAATGCAAAATTTAAGTATCAATATCCAAACAAAATAAAACTGAAATATATATAGTATCGAAGTAACAAAGTCAATATAATAAAAAAACAATAAATCTCACGATGACGATGGAGGATGGTCTGGATCATATGGCGGAGTTTGGAGTGCCTTGGTGTACACCGGCGTGGACTGACTCGAGGACGATGGATCAGATGATGCTGCTCCGGGATGACTTGACAAGTTGCGTAGCATAATTTGCATATCCGCCATCATCTGACTCTGACGCTCCATCAACTCAGTTTGACATGCGATCGTCTCCTCCAGTGTCCTTATCCTGCTACTGTGATCATCTCTGGACTTGGAGGTCGGCGGTCGTTCACTAGCATGCGGAGGGGTCGGTGCCCCAAGTGGTCCTAGCACGGCTCGCGCATGACCACTATCTGTAAAACCATACACGCGGTCGTGGTCCCAGCCACCTGCAGCATCGACCCACGCTGCTGCGTTAAAGTCCTCGGGGGTGCCTCTGCGTTGTATCATCGTTTGACTGTAGGTCTCTTACTCGAGTTTAATTTTTTGTTTAATATTTTTCATAAAACTTAAATTATAAATATATAATGAATAATTTAAACAAATATACTTACCATAATAAATGCAGCGCGGCTGTCGACGTACTCCCCCGTCCCATGCACTTGACGGTGTGTCCGCCCAAACACCACCATCAGAGAGGGTCGCTGGACAGTCCCGTCGTCCAACACCGTCGTCTACATTTACAAAACAAATACATTAATTAGTACACAGAGTAACAAATAAAATATAAAATTAAAATTAAGGTATACTTACCATACAGTTCGCGTGCACAGCAAATGCAACAGAGCCACCAGTATGACGCGTTCCTCCCCCCGACATGCGGTTTCTAGTCGCAGACCTAGAAACCTCCTGCCATCGATCCGTCGACCACATCGCCATGAGTTGGTCCCATATATCAGACGTAATCCAATCGGGGCCGTATCCCTAAGTCTCCGCGATGTTAGTGGTCCCAACTCGGGCCATCGCCTGGGACCGGGCCTGCCCCAGTTGCCCGTTGTACCTCGCCCAGGAAATAACCTCCCAGGCAGCGTAAATGAAGGACCTCTGGTCCTCAGCCCATGTATAGCAAGCCTGCAAAATAATAATATCAGTACTAATATTAATCATCATGCATGTATAAAAAATTTTAATACGTGCCTCAAACTCGTGCCATAACATGTCGACGTGCTCACTGGGCACGTGAGACCACGTGGGCCATGCCCCGTGCATGTATCGTCGAATGGTAGAAGAAATGCTTCTTGTCACTTCTTCTTGCTCGAACCCGCACAATAAAAATAAAATTTAATATTATATTATGATATAATGAATTTTTAATGATTCATAATTCATGATATATTACCGCTCTCCAATCACACTAATGAATCTACGTGACTCTGCGACTGGTGGAGGCTGTCACCTGTTCGGCCCGCGTGGCCGCCTGCGTCTGGATGTACTAGCCTCAGCAGGAGGATCAACAACAGGAGAATCAGCAGCATGAGTAAGTGTTGGAGTCTCACCGATCGGAGACTTCGAAGCTCTCCTGCGACGATAACAACGACCAAACACATCTATCGAATAGATATATAATTAGATTATTATATATATAGTAGAGATATATTTAATATAAGATATACTTTACAATTATTCCTCATTATCTGAGTAATAGTCTTCGAATTCTTCATCTTCTTCCTCTTCTTCCTCTTCTTCATCTTCTTCATCTCCAGCTTCCTCAATTTCATGATCGTCATCATCAGCATATTCAACTTCTAATTGAATTGACGTTGTGTCTGCATCCTCGAGTATTGGAATAATACGATCTACAGTAGAAGGATCATCTTCTTGATAGAAACCATCTGTCACATCAGGTATCGGCTCATTTTCTCCTGCTATCAGATCAATTTTTTCTCTATCTTTAGTCTTACAGACTACACGCCGATTTGCTCTATCTTTATTTCGAGCCGGATACTTCGTGTAATATACTTGTTCGGCTTGTGATGCCAATATAAAAGGCTCATTTGCTGTCAATTTAAATTTGTAATTAACCTCAACAAGTTTGTATTTTGGATGAACTTTCATGCCCCTTTCTGTTGTATCGAACCATTCGTTAAAGCTCCACGATCAAGACGTCAGTACATCCAACTTCGATCAGCCGACATAATTCTGTCAATCAATGATAATTTCTTTGGTTAATGCCTTTAGATGAGATTGTCCTATTTCATTCGAGATTTATCTTATTCATATTGCACTAAGTATTTCTTTTAACCGCTAACTTTATTTTAAATTTCGGCAGCATCTCCCTACAGTTCTCCGAATACGCATATCATCTGGGCGCGTATCGGAGAATAAGAGAGATGCTGCCGAAATTTAGAATAAGTTAACGGTAAAAAAAAACGTAAGTGCAATACAAATAACTATATTCCTAAATTATCCTATCAAGGATAATTCAAGGATTGTACGTCGTATAAAAGATCATCTATTTCTTTTACACGAACATACAACCCCCGAACGGATCTAAGATTTTGCTAAATCATATCCAACTCGTCGATGCGTACGTGAAACATATCAACTCGTCGGATGGATGATTATTTTCTAAATGTTTCGAGTCAGTTTGAATCCATAGTGGACAATTCCGACACGAGTCCAAATTAGACGATTTCGGCGGGAGTCCGAATTGGACGATTTCGGCGTGAGTCCGAAGTGGACGATTCCGGCACAAGTCCACTAAGGACAACTCCGGACTAATTAACATTTTAACTAATTAATTAATTGTCGTGCCTCGGCCCCGGGCCCGAGACGCGAAGGCGACCCGAACACCGCGCAGCAGAAGGAAAAGCCACGAATCCGAATCATAAATCATAATCAAGCATATTTAATAATATATATTTACAAAACTCCAAAATCATCAATATCAAAAGACGATAAAATAAGATAAGATACAAAAGCTGTCGCCATATCAGAGTTCCTGATCTACATGATGTCTATCAACTATCTACATCTCGATATATAGATCAACAGCTCACCCCTGCAAGTCTGAAGCAATAAAAATAGGAGTCAGCGGATGCTGAGTAGGAGTACCACAATATGGTCAACAACATGAATAAGATGTTAACTCAACAATAAACAACAATATGGCCTAAGATGCAGTCAAAGGCGATAGATGTACAACAAATGCTCCAAACCTACTCCTAATCAACGTCGACCAAATCATCGAGCGTATGGACCGTTGGGTAAAAACCCCACACTCTACCACCCGTAGAGTGGCATCAACCGTCCGCTCTAACGATGACGCGACTACCCCCACCAAGCAGGTAGCCCGACGGGAGTCATATCCGACATCCGCACACCCGAAGGTGCCCAAAGTGACTAGTCAATATCCATACCCTCACCCATGTCTGGAGGGTACCGCAATAAAATGGTCCTGGACCGAAGTCCTCTCCGAGGTCGTAGCCTCCAGGTCGACAACTCAACTCCAACAATGCAACAAAGTGTATCACCATGATCAATGGATAACAAATAACATCACTGGTATCAACAATATAACAACTCCGAATGATAATGATATGATCAAAAGAATAACACCATAAGTAACAACATAATATCATGCATGACATATCAACATCAATAATGTATATCACCTTGATCAACAATAACACATGCAATTATCTACATGGCATGTCCAACAATAATATGCAACATGAGTTCAACGGAATTAGAAGCAATATCAAGCAGATCGAGGCAAAAGGGTAAACCCGTCATTTCACCCAACAACAATTCATCGACTACAACGGGGATCAAACTCAAGCTCACACTAACCAATTACCCCTAAATCACCATTTAAAGTAATATAATATTTTCATATTATTTAATTATTTATCAAATTAAATTAATAAATATTAACCACCAAACAACACTAAAATATAGAAAAGTCCTACTAAACATCCTCCGATCAGAAATCTGACACCACCATCGCGTTCAGTACGTGAAAACATGCAACTTTGGTATTCATCTCGACTCGATCCGACAACTCTACGATCAACTATAAAAATACCCCAATAAATTCACAAATCAATCCTATTTCACGCAATACAGCTCTCTTCACCTAATACTATTCATATCCTTCTACCCGACACCCGCGCCCGACACCCTCACCCGCCTCTGCCCTGCCCGACCCACGCCCCCCCCCCCCCCCCCCCCCTTGCCGCCGGCAATCACTCGCCGCCTTCCCCCGCGGCCTCCGGCGGCAGCCGCAGCGTGCAACAGCTTGCTGCCGCGAGCGCCGCCGCTCGCCGGCCGACTCCGTCGGCCCCTCCCTCTCCCTCCGATTCCTATCGCCGCCGCCGATGAACAAGCAAGGGTAATTGACGGAATGAAAGGAGAAAGGTAAGACTCCTACCTCAAGATTCCGGCTCCGGCGACGACGCCGACGACGATCCGACATCCGACGCCGATTCCACCTCCTCTTCTCGCCCCCTTCTCACGCGACTGAGCCAGCTCGTATAAGAGCTGGCTATGAGGCGGTGGGGAGGTAAATTTTCAAATAACCCCCCACACCTCAAAAATTTACAACAAAGCATTTTTTTTAAAAACAGAATATAACATTAATATTAATCTACAATATTTTAACTAATTTAAATAATTAACCTACCATTATTAAATATTAATCTAACTAAATTATTCTAAAAATTAATCTAAACTCTAATAATTAATCTAAAAATTAATCTAAATCATAACAATTAATCTAAACCCTAAAAATTAATCTAACAAATTAAACAATTAATTAAATAATTAATCTAAACAATTAATTAACAATTAAATAATTAAATAAAAAATAAAAAAATAGCATTTTCTGTGCCGGAGTCCAGTGTCCGGACACTGTACGAGGTTCCGGCGGCGGCCACCTGCCGTCCGCCGCCGGGCGAAACCCTATTTTAAGGGTTTCGGCCGGATTATACCTAGGAATCAACGGGGAAGGCGGGGCGGCGAGAAATACTTGGAATCGGCGGTCGGAATTGGCGTACGAGGATGGGCGGCGACAGCAGAGGAAGGGGCGGGCACGCAGCGTGCCCTATATAAACTTATTAGCAACGGCTCACTCGTCTGTTAGAAAGCTGTTGCTGATAAGTTTATCATCAGCAACGGCTAACATGTCTGTTAGAAAGCCGTTGCTAAGGTAATTAATATCTGCAACGGCTCACAGGTCTGTTAGAACGCCGTTGCAGATGTAGCATATCTGCAACGGCTTGAGCGACCATAAGAATGCTGTTGCAAATAGCAACGGCTTGAGCGTCTGTTGCTGATAGCCGTTGCTAAAGATCCAATTTCTAGTAGTGACTCCAAGTATATATGTGCAGAACTCTTCTTGTTCCTAAATTTGCATTGATGTAGTAATGAAATGAGTGTTCCTTTACTGGTTAAAGGTTCGATTCAACAATCCAATCGCGGAGCCTGCTTGATCACTTTAAGATTGGCCTAATTGGGAGGGATAACTCCGTTGCGAGGCACATAATCCATGGATTGTACTGGTTGTTTCTTGAAGGGGAGAACAAGACCTTCCTTACTCAAACCAGATGCCCAAGTGCATTTGAGGGAATTATGTATGACTATATCCGAATGGAATTATACCGGTGATTCAAGAACAAGCCGACATTTACTGACTAATTATTTTGAGACCTATTTGGACACTGGTATCAATTTGCTTTCGTTAGGATCTTAGTTTTTTTTCAACATATATAATATTATTTCCAAATAAAAAGTATATTGTTGATGTTAATTATGAAAAACTTGTTCTTGTACATGCACCTCTAGATATATAAGAATTATCCTGAAATGTAGATGAGTGCATTTCAATTAATATAAGTTATAAGTAGCTAATGATCGAGGAAATCAAATAAGTTGACCAGGTACTTTGGATGTGTACTTCTGACCGTACTGGAGATCAATGCGCGCATATAATTAATTAATACATCATGGCTATCAGGATTTTATGAACTTGATAAGGGCAAGATGAACTCAGCAGGATGATTCTTGAAATTAAGAGTTTTTTTTTTCGAAAGAAAAGAACCTTGTATTTATAAAGAGTATTTAAGCTGAGGCTGTATTGTGTTGTCATGGGCTCATGGCTATCAGGATTTTGTGAACTTGATAAGGGCAAGATGAACTCAGCAGGATGATCCTTTGAAATAGTACTTAAGCTGAGGCTGTATTGTGTTGTCATGGCTATCAGGATTCTGTGAACTTGATAAGGGCAAGATGAACTCAGCGGGATGATCTTTATCTGAATACACGCGGCTTGCAAGCAAAAGTATTCACTACAGATAGTGGGTGATCATGTTGTTAATTCAATTAACTCATTATTAATATAAATAATCAATTCAATAGTTAGTTCAATTGAATGTGGCTCATAACAATAATACTATAATAGTTATTAGGACAGTAATGAATCCTTGTTTTATAATCCATGGGTAGACCAGTTCTGATCATGAGACTTCCTAAAAGTTTCACAATTATTGTCTTGAGAAACATGCATTAATTAGATCTAATTAACATTTCATGAGGATGTGGATGTGATTCACACATCACCATATATATATAATATATAGAATTCTGCTGCATCTGAAACCATAAATTAATGGAAAACAAATGGCATTGAGACACAGTGCCTTACTGCCTTTTGGAGTCATGTTAGTGAGCTCCAGAAAAGCTGTTCACAGTTGGTACAATTAGAACAAATCATTAATTGTAAGTGCTCAGCATGATATATGCTCTCTCTCTCTCTCTCTCTCTCTCTCTCTGGTATCTGTTTCTGCTATACTATAAACTAAACCTGCAAACTAATTGAGTTTTATATATCATCAATTAGCTTGGACCACAAACTTAATTAAGGGGGTGCAGATTATTCTGCAGGTTTCACAAGCTCAGCTTAGAATAAAAATCTAATATTTAGAATATTAAATCCTTAAGATGAAGGAGCTCAAAAATTAATTCAATTGACTTGGAAAAATGCGTACTCTTTCTCCTTTGGTATTTTTATACTATTAGTAATTCCATGCAAGTTATATAAACATCTCCTATCAATTGCAGAGTTCAACTTATCCAAAATTAAGTAAATTATTTTTAGTTCGTTGCAATTTTTTGTGACCACTTGCACTTAAAGGATTTCAAATATATAAAGGAGACAAAGAAAGTACATAATAAAAAAAAATATTTTTTTTTGTGACGCTTGCACTTAAAGAATTTCAAATATACAAAGGAGAAAAAGAAAGTACATAACTACAAATTATTTCTTTTTTTCGGACTTGGTACAATCAACGTCGTCATTCCTTTTAATTTGCACAACCAAAAATGATTACGTGAATATACGGGAAGATGAAAAAATACATAATTGTATGAAGAGCTATGTACAATATAAATTAGAGAATATTCTCAAATTTCGAAGGAATATTTTTGATTTGATTCAAGTCATAATTCATATTGAATTTTCAAATTTATTGATAGAGGGCCAAACACTAGAAATCAAAGAATTACATATGAATATACAAAAAGAATTTCATTATGTGAACTAGAGATTGAACGTTGCTATCACAAGAGTCGAAAAATCTTATGCGCAACCTAATATTCTTACGAAATATATAATTTTATAATTAAAAAAATAAAGTTTTATTTCAAACTGCAATGAAAAAAACTATTGAATTAGATATAAAAGAAATTTAAGTACAAATTGCAAGATGGGCGGAAAAAAATTGCACTCATCGAGAGAAGGCAAAGTTTCCGTACAAACAATGAAAATAAATAATTAATTCCAACATTTATAAAAATATACTCACACTTGCAAGTCTCATCCAAATTGACTTTACATATGTATGAATATACACCTAATGGAAGGTGTCATGATTCCATCTTTGTAATATTGATTTATTCTAATCATTTTCTAAAACATTAAAATTGTCAAAGGGAGAAGAAGTATAATTATAAAAACATTTTAGTGCACATCAAAAGTATAATTAAATATTTAATTTCCGGGGTCAAATAGTTTGCATTTAGAGTTGCATTACATTATTATATATACATACATTTATTTATAAGGTTTGTGGCTGGTGCTGATCGAAGCCCCAAAATATTATAAAGAAGGACTTGAAATATTTGAATATTTTTATGGGTAAAAAGTTACCAAAAACCCACGCAAGAACTACTTAACATGTAAATTAAACACAAGTGGGATGCCGTGAACAAGTTAAACACATGTACACTCCCTCTCTCCTTCAAATTTTTTGATTGATGCAAATGTCAACTAGCTATCTAATTGCTTACAATTCAATATAATGTTGCGAAGAGGTAGGAAAACACTTCTTTTCTTCATGATGAGTATAAGATATTGGGCTCACGTACCAACAAATTAATGTCGTAATTAACTGCATGCAGTAAATCAATCATTAAAAAATGTTAGTAATTTGTACATATGTGCATATTATGCACACGTATTGGAGTTGTATATATTAGGGATGACAATTGGAACTATCGTGATTAATTGATTAATCAAATTATAAAATTCGATTTTAGATAGTGATTTTACACGCACTTCAATTTTGTTTTTTTATTAATGAATTCAAAAAACCGGTTTAATTCAGTTTGATTTCAATTATCAGTTTGCGAATAATCGATAATCAAAACAAATTATAAATTTATTATATAATATGCATAAATAATTACAATCCCTAAAAAAATACATAAATAATTACAAATGTTTTATTTTTATTTTTTGGTAACGAGTATTTGTTTAGCAACCGCTTAACCGATTTTAAATGGTTAACCGTCGGATATACAACAGTTAAATGGTTTCGGTTTCAAATAGCAATATTAAAAATCGTTCGATGGTCGATTTAGGTTACAGTATCAATTTTGTAAATTGTTTCGGTTTAATTTAATTATTCATAAAAAGTGCAATTAACCAAATTATTATCTTCCTTAATATACATACGTATACGTGTGTGATTAATTAAGTAATAATTATCAAATTGTGCAGGTTGATGCAAGTCAACAGCTAGCTTTTAAGCAGCCCTCTTGAGATGGTCAAAAGAAGAAAATGCAGAAATCTGAAAATATATCAGTAGACCATTTATTTCATCTAATAAGATAATTATAGAGTGGGATAAGAAGCCAAATATGCACTATAAAAAAAATAAATTTTCATCGACAAATTAACTACCAATAGACTAATTTTGTTGATAATTACTAACAAATATATCTTTATCAGTTGGCAATAGTATTATCAACGAATTTAATAGGTTGACAATACCCTTTTTTTTTATCATCGAAATTGAATAAGATTATTTTATTCATTCATATTTTTAATTTAAATACTAAACAAATGAAAAATAAAATAAAATTTGCATTTAAAGTACTTCCATATCCACAACTCCACATTTGGATTTTTCTTCTTTTAAAAGGCTTCCATAACCACATGTATAGGATATGTTAATATGCTACTGAGAGCTCAACTTCTTAGGAAATAACAAGTTATTTATTTCTGCTGAATCTATTCACATGCAGGGAAACACGTAGCACAAGAGAAGGCAGAAAAAAGAAATTGAGAGTATGCTCGAGAACAAATTTATGGCGAGTTATTTAAGTCGGATGAAATGTAAATTTGGACTGGAGGAGCCATACATCGAGTTATTTATGGAGTTCAATTGGGTTTGGAGAAGTGATGACGAAGGAACCTCATATATTAGTGTATAACATGCAGTCGCTTTCCCCCAATTTCATAGGAATCCCATCAACCCACTTTAGTTTATCCTTATTCCTCCCTCCTCCCACCTCGGCGTTTGTGTTTGGATTGGCTTAGAGAAATCAGCAGCAGAACCTCAAATTTCCAAAACACCGCCCACTACCTTTACCTTATCCAATGCCAAACAAAGTGCATGTACACCATGCTTCTTGTACTTTGCCCAATCCAGCATCACTTCCCACCAAAAAGATGCATCATCCACCTCTTTGCATGATTAATTAATTATTCCAACAATTGTGCCTGCTGCCCCCACCATAAGGGTGGGCACTGGCAGTGATGAATTGACCGTGCCCCCCTTCCGTTCAATGGGATTTTTTGATTCAGGGAAGAAAAAAATAATTTTGCCAGATGCCCTTGACAAGGAATCACCTACATGCATCTTCCTGCAACCTGGTCTGCATCATTAATTTGAACGCCAAATCACTGTCTTGATGACACCATCCTTGCAAGTTTCGCTCCCTCTCAGCCCCCAGTATTAGCAGGTTTCAAACCCTTCGTAATCCTCCCCACAAAAGCCCACAAGCTTTTGTCAATCTTGTTTTGTTTTAAATTGAGGAGCTTGTGATGGTTGGAGACTCCAACGGTGGTGGGGTCCAGCTGGAAAGATTCTGAGTGCTCAAGGCCAAAAGTTTATGACAGCAAAACTTGTGCCAATCATTCATCATTCATTCAAGAGGATTCAGTTGAGATCCCTCGGAAGGGATAGAGAGAGAAGGGGGGTCTTTGTAAGCTGATGTGGGTTTTTGGCATGAGGAAGAAGGAGCAGTAAGTAGTTCTCGGCGAAGCTTCTGCCTTTGGATTTTGATCCGCATCAATCAGCAAGGGCTTCACATGTGCGTCCAGGCTCTGAAGCAGAAAGCCCTTGTTGGGATTGTGTGAAGGAAAAAGGTGTGTCTTTTCCTTCCTTCTTCTTGCACTTGTTTTGTATGGATGTGTGGTTGAGAGGGAAAAAGAAAACCCCTATCTTCGAATAAATCCCCCAAAAGACTACCTTTTGTTTGTTCCACCACTTGCCCTCTTTTTCCAAGTTGTGCTTGTATCTGTAGTTAGTGGTTCCTATTCTTTACCTTGGATTCTCGCAGAAAGTAAGATTTAAGGTAGGACTTGATATCTTGTGTCTGTAATCTTGACTAATACAGTGAGTCAAATGCTTCTCTTTGGTTTATTTATTGTTTTTCTGCAGTCACTTGGTGCTAATTGTATGGGCTTGCCTCTAATTTTAGTCATCTTTTCGTGGTGCAATTCCTAGGTATGGTTGAAGTAGATTGGTGTTGAAGAGATTTCATGATGGAAGCTCTTCCTAAGCCTGAGACTTCACTGGGGCGCAATCTCTCAGATGGGACTGCTGATTTGGATCTGTTGGATCAGCTGCTATCAGGAGATGGCTGGTTGGAATTTCCTGATTGCTCTGATGGCTTGCAAGCTGGTACTCCCAACTCCATGAGCCCCTTCAATTGTTTGAGCTTTTCACCCCTTTTCGAAGTCAACAACAATAGCCCCAACCCAGATCAGCTGGAAAATGGCGAAGAAGATGGCACTGGAATGTTAGTTGCTTCTACATGTCCACCCAGGGATGAAACCTTATACAAAAATGTAGACAGAATACAATATCTCAATTCAAATTCTGTTGGATGCTTAGTATGTCCAGTCCACACTGATGATTTAAGCACAGTGAGTCCAAGCTTCGAGCTAGGAACAAGTTGGTGTATTCAACCAAAGGATTCCAATTTTTCTGTGAAAGATAGATTCATGCAGGCACTTAACTACATCAAGGAGACCCAGAGGGATGGTGATGTCCTTGTTCAGCTATGGGTGCCTGTAAAGAGAGGAGACCAATTGTTTCTTACAACTTACAGTCAGCCTTTCTCTCTCAACCAAAACTGCGAGAAACTTGTCAATTATAGGGAGGTCTCCACAACCTACCATTTCTCAGCTGAGGTGAACTCTGGCAAGGCATTAGGCTTGCCTGGCCGTGTATATCTAGGAAAATTGCCTGAATGGACGCCAGATGTTCGATTCTTCAGCAGCTATGAATATCCACGCGTAGATTATGCTCAACGGCTTGATATACGTGGCAGTATAGCACTTCCTGTTTTCGATCATGGTAATGGATCATGCTTGGGTGTTGTGGAGGTTATCATGACAACACAAAAAATAAATTACACTTTTGAGCTTGAGAACATTTGCAATGCTCTCCAGGTTAGTTTTTTCACTTGGTTCTACATTACTCTTAAGCTTCTAGATATGATCTTCTTTCTTATACTTCTTTTAGAAATTTATTTTAATATGCTTGCTATCTACTTTTGTTTGCCTTGCTAGTTATTCTCCATAATTTTAAGTTTATTTAAGTGCCATAGTATGGGTGTGTGTTAATTATCTTCACAGCCCTTAAGTTAATAATGCTAGATATGACCAAATGGCTAGTTCAGATTTTCTTTCAGTCATCACTTCTTGGAATTTTGTTAAAAGATACTGGTATTTGCAGGCAGTTGATCTTAGGACCTTGTCAGTTGTGACTGTTCCTCGGTTTAAGGTGAGCCAGTAGACTACACAAGTATGTATTGTTTAAGTAACATACTGATTAAGGAAACTGATTGATTTTCCAGGTAAGTAGTGGTTCATATCAAGCTGCTTTACCTGAGATTCGAGAGGTCCTAAAAGCTGTTTGCAGGAGGCACATGTTACCATTAGCTCAAACTTGGATTCCATGCATTCAACAAGGTAAAAGAGGCATCCGCCATTCTAATGAAAATTATAGGGACTGTGTCTCCACTGCTGATGCTGCTTGTTATGTGAATGACCCTTCTATGATGGGTTTTTATGAGGCTTGTTCTGAGCATCACTTGCTAAAAGGACAGGGTGTAGCTGGTACAGCTTTCACCACAAATCAACCATGTTTTGTGCCAGATGTCACTGCTTCCAGTAAGACAGAGTATCCGCTTTCTCACCATGCCAAGATGTTCCATTTGAAAGGTGCAGTTGCAATACGCTTGAGAAGTATTCTGACTGGAAATGCTGATTTCGTCTTGGAGTTCTTTCTCCCCACTAATTGCATAGTTATTGAAGAACAGAAACTGATGCTTGATTCATTGTCAAGCACCGTGCAACAAGTTTGCCAAACTTTACGCGTCCTCGCAGCCAAGGAGCTGGCGGAGGAGGATATGTTACAAGTGAATAAAGTGATTCCAGCTGATTTTTTGGTTGAGAAATCTTCTTTCAAGGCAGAACCAGCTCAAAATTGTGAAACTCCCACTTTGCTTGAAACTCATACGACAGGGATGTCTGAAGATATTCAACCTTGTTTTGGTAGTACAACAGGAGACTCAAAACAAAAAACAAGACATATTTTTGAATTTAAGAACCATGAAATCAAAAGTTTCCATATCACAACTGACAGAGATCATGTTGAGGTGATATTACCTGCAGAAAAGATATCCTCAAAGCTTAGGCAGCATCAACAAGTCTTGGCTAAAGATATTAGTGATAATGAGAATTCTTTTAATTTTGACAATAGCTGTTCTGAGGCTACAAAAACAACAGAAAAGAAGCGCAGAAAAACGGAGAAGACTGTCAGTTTGGAAGTTCTTCGCAAATACTTTGCTGGTAGCCTGAAAGATGCTGCAAAGAGCATTGGTGGTAAGGTTCATTCTTCATTAGGAATCCCAACTGGCATTGGATTATCTTTCTTCTTCTTTGTGTTTTTGCCCTTTTTATTGTTTTTTCTCATTTTTTATTCTTTTTCTCACAAGAAAGTGCCCTAATCAGACATAGTGCTGCTGAAAGACTTGAAGCCTGTCTTTTCCTGAATTAAGTGTTGTTTATTATATTACCATTGATTTGATTACATACTTATCAACTTTTTATTTAAAGATAAGAGTAGAACAATACAAGCTTCCCAGATATCATACTACCGAATCATGTCAGATTTCTGTTTATGTATAAGAACATTCATAAGTTTATCCAAATGATTTGAATATTAATATATTCAGGAGCTTTTTTCAGGAAATGATATGCTTTTATTTATTTTCTGCTGTTTGGTATTTCAGTGGCACATGCTCATAGAAATTTGTTATACCTTTCAAAAATGGTGCATGGACACAATACCTTCTTGCATCATGTCATGTTTGTTCTGCAATTGCTTACCATAAAATATAGAAAAAAATGCTAAGGGCAAACCGGCAAAGTATATGGTATAATGTTATGACCCGCTTGATGGGATAACTTACACATCAACTTCATAGGCCAATCTATTGGACTAATTAAAATGCTCAAGCTGAAGTTGATGGTAGCACACCCATCAAGCCTTATAAGCTAACACCACATTCAATTCAATATACTTCCTGATGTGGGACTAAACTGAAGTATTACAATCTCCCCCACTTATGTCTGGACGTCCTCGTCAAGACTCAACTCGAGTCTAACACATAACCCAGAATCACACCCAAATCGCAGGCACATGAGGTCTACTAGCCTAGTAGCGGCTCCACCACAGCTCATGAGCAGTCCTTTCTCACATAGGCTCCTTCATCATGCCTAGGACCTAGCCTACTCAAATACCATTTGCTATGATCCGCTCGATAGGATAACTGACCGATCAACTTCATAGACCAACCTATTGACCTAATTAGAATGCTCAAGTTGAAATTGATCGTAGCTCGCCCATCAAGCCTAATAAGCTAACACCACATCCAATATACTCTCAATGTGGGACTAAACTGGGTATTACATATAAAGTTTGTGGTACTTTGTTCAAGTGGAAGATTGTGTAGTAAAGCTTCAAATTTGCATATACTAGACTACGCTGGCATTGCAATTATTGAATTTGCTTTTATAGTAAAATTACTATGTAGTCAGTCAACATTGCTCTTGCAGTTATAAACTGGTTAGTTTTGTGGTAGGTAATGGTACATCCTTCCTTCTTTTAATCAGATGGGCCAAAGTAAGGCTATATTGTTTTTAAGAAACAAAAATCTACTTCCACAATGAACATTCTTTAAAAGAAGATACTTGCCAACTTGTTGATGCAAAGTATGCCGCACTTGTATAACCCTCTCATTGAATGAACCAATAAATCATTCCCTTATGAGGACAAAAAATATTTAGTGACACCTGCCAAGCTTTGGAAGTTTATGCTACTAAATACCTCATCTTGGACACTTTTTGGAACAAAATTTCATGCAATAAGGTTAGCCTTATCTCGTAAGCCACATCTAAGTTCTGACTCACCATCTGATTTATTAGTAGTCTGTGGAACATAGGTCTTGAAGAATGGATAATAATCATTGTAAAAACTGCATTAGAGTCTTAAGGCCTGCGCAAAATGAAAGAGATAGATGAGGTTCTAAGAAAGAGAATGAGCCAATGAGAAATTACAAGAATGGATTGATTTTTTATATTACTTTTTAATGTATTATTTTAATTTTATTTGACAAAATTGGCCGAAAATTATGTTGCACCTTCCAATTGTGTATAAATTGATCTTAAATTGACTGATGATACTGTTGTCTACAAACTTTCGATGCAGTATGCCCTACTACTCTTAAAAGAATATGCAGGCAGCATGGAATAACTCGATGGCCTTCAAGGAAGATCAAGAAAGTGGATCACTCGTTAAAGAAACTGCAAGTGGTTATTAACTCAGTTCACGGTGCTGATAAAGCTATTCAACTCAGTTCCCTGTATAAAGATTTCACAACAGCATCTGTATCAGATAAGAACTCGTCAGGAGTCTTCCCAGTTTTCAGATTGAATCAAAATGATGATCCAAATTATAAACAAGATGGTGATGCTAAATTAAACAATCCCCATATATCATCTTCACACTCATCATCATCATTCAGTCATACTTCAACTTCAAGTCTATCCTCTTCTAGTGGGGAAAAACACTGTACTCTGACTGTTGAACCCAGACCAAAGCAAGAAGCTATAATTGAGGAAAAGGTTATTGACACTCCTCACAGCGTAAACAACAAGATTGATCTGCATCTTCCAACACAAAGCACACAGTTATGTCCTAATAGATTTCCTAGTCAAAAGTCACACGGCGAGCATTGTTCTTCTGGAAGTTTGTCCCCTTCAGATACTACTAAAAGCGATTGGATCAGAGTAAAAGCCACATATGATGCAGAAAAAGTTAGAATCAGGTTGCATCCTACTTGGACTTTTGAAGACTTGAGACTTGAGATCTTAAAGCGGTTCAATGTAGAAACCAAAAATTCAGTGAATCTCAAGTACTTGGATGATGAGTCAGAGTGGGTTTTACTAACATGCGACGCGGATCTTCAGGAGTGCATTCATCTCTATGCATCATCAGGTGCTCAACCAATAAAAATTTCTGTCCATCCAGTTGTTAATGAACCAATTAGAACATCTTCATGTGGGACAGGATTGAGTTCGTGATTATGTTTCAATCCAAAGCAAAGCTTGTCTTCCGGTTACGAAAAATTTCAAGGGTAGAATGACCTCAGCAATGATCTATGATTAAAGCTTGGAATTGTAGGCTCGTCCCAAAGCAGATGCTGGTGAAGGGCAAATAAGCTTGTTCAAAGATTGAATGAGTAAAATAGCTTGATCACTGTCACCGACCACCAATTGCTTGAAATTGGTAGAAAAATGGTGATCATGTTGGGACTTGAAAGGAGTGTCATTGAAGCTTGAAGGGTTTCGAAATCTGCTTTATGCCCCTGATTGGATTTTGAATAACTGATGTGGATTTGGTGAGTAGACACACAATGAGAAAAATGTGAAAGTGATCATCTGAACAGAGTTGGATTTTGAACTGAATGTGCTATTTGTAAAATAGCCATTCAGTGGTAGTGATGAATTAAACAAATGTTGCAAAAAAGGAATTAGTTCCTTTTGCAAACTTCTTTTATGAGGAAAAGGAAGTTTGCAATGTCTAAAGATCAGAGTTTGGATATGGCATATACTTGAAGACAGAATAAGCTGTAAATGTAATAGGCTAATAAATATACATGCATTTGGTACTTCAGCATGAACTTCTGATACTTCAATTGGCGGATCAGTTGAGCAAAATACATTGAAGAATATTTGATATGCACCAGCCACCTGTGATCCAAAGATCAACAAAGTCAGAAGCCATGAAAGTTAGCACTTAGCAGAATAATTGTATTACCAAGAAGAAAAGAAGAATGGGAACATTCCTGGTGGCCAACATAAGAACAGTTCCAGAGCTGAGAGGTCCAGATTGAAAGCCATCCTAGAATTCTTCTTTTTGTGACGATTCTATTTTGGTGTATAGTGTTTTCAATCATTTGATTTCATGTCTCCCATCTTCAAGCAGCATGCTGATAGGGTTGACTTTTCTTTTCAATTAGAGTTGACTCATGTTTTTATAGAGATTTGTTCACCACTAGATTCCATGGAAATGTGTTTCATACTGTAGTCTTTTTTTTATCACCATTCCATTCTTGTTTGATGAACTGTGGAAGTAGCATTCAGAGTTGGAATTTGTGCTATGGACACGCATATGTTGTTTTATACTTTTGGCCTATTGCACACACATATATTGTTGAACATGTTTTTATGTGTGGTATTGAACTAATTGTAGAATAAAAAATAATTATTATATATAAAATATTAAAAGGGTAAAACATTTGTTTTAAACTTAAGCTTTTAAATTGGATTAAGTCCAGTTTGTGTATGATTACTTGGCTCAGTATATAGCTCAAACACACATTTGATATCTGAACAATTAGTATTAGAATGAGAAAGTTCTTCAATCTAGAGAGATAATAAAAAGCAATCTCATATCAAAATATTGGAGAGATATCAATTTGTTACTAATTTTGTGTCAAGTTTGAGTTCATCTCAATCTGAAAAAAAAAAATTTGCAAACTCAATTGGATCCGTTAAGAAATTAGTGGGTCTAACTCCACCTCAAAAGTTAGCTCATGAGAAGAGAATTGCCCAAATTATTTAAAGACTACTTTGGTCATATTTTTAACCAATGTGAGACTTTAACACACCCCGCCTAGGATTGGATATCTGGAGCGTGAAGTTTTACAAGACTAGACATTTGTTAGTGACACAATATCAATCACACAATTGGCTCTAATATCATGTTAAGAAATTAGTGGGTCTAACTCCATCTCAAAAACTAGCTCATGATTGGAGAATTGCTCAAACTAATTAAAGACTACTTTAGTCATATTTTTAACTAATGCTAGACTTTAATCGAGCTTAAATTCGACAACTGAGCTTGACTAAAGCCTAAGCTCAATTGGGCCAGTCAATGTTATTAGATTTGGACCAAATCAAATGGTTAGACTGGATTGGTGTGAGTTCTAGTTTGAGTCGAACTCAAAAATTGATATTATAGTTTAAATTGAGTTTTAATCGAATTTTTATATTTTAAAAATATTTTTTTTTATATTTAATTGAACTGGTCAGTCAACATATGGATTTTACCAGTCGGTTCTGTGCTATGTCTAAATTTAGAAACATTTGGGGTTAGTTTGAAAATATGTTGGGTTAGCTTAAGGACTGCAATTGCGCGAGACGGCTCACCAAACAAAATATTTTTGAACAATTATTCAAAATCATAATTTGAACATGTGATTTTTCCAGATCGATAATATAGATTTCGATTTTTTCGAATCTATAACTAAATGACTAAAGTTTTGAATTTGTCATCCATTTCAAAACATGGTTCCCTTTTACTAATAAAAGATTTTTCTAAAAGTCTCTAAGTAGTTTCAAAATAAAATATTTTATTATTATTCATAATCATTTTTTTTCAATAATTCATATTAATATTATAGTAGATAAAAATTTATTTTAGTGACTAATAATATTATTATTTTGTGAATTTATGCACTTAAAGACCTTTGCACTAAAAAATAAAAAATAATAATTTTGGCTAAAAAAAAAATTTTAGACACTAAAAGAAATACTATAAAAATTGTTAAAAAACTAATTCATGATGCATTTAAAAATTTAAAAGAAATAATTTAAGCATTTAATTTTTTTTAAAAAATATTTTAAAAATAAAATAATAATATTATGAGCCACTAAAATAAATTTCTATCTACTATAATACTAATATGAATTACTGAAAATATATATATTATGAATAATAATAAAAATATTTTATTTTGAATCACTTAAAGACTTAGAAAAGTCTTTAATTAGTAAAAGGGAAATCATGTTTTGAAATGAAGGACAAATTCAAAACTTTGTTCATTTAGTTATGGATTCGAAAAAATTGAGATCCATATTATAGATCTGGGAAAATTCCACGTACAAATTATGATTTTGGGTAATTGCTCAACCTTTTTCTTTGACACAGCCCCTGATATCATGCGAGTTTGATTCGACCTTCTTGACTAATAGCTTCAGTTGTGACGACAATATCGGCTATATTTGGCCACCCCTATTTCGAATTCGTCGATCGCAATTAGAATCCCTTTTTAAAATTTGCCGCCTCGATGCATTAAAACTCTCTCTTCTTGAATCCAATGGTCAATCGTAGCTGATTTTGGAAGGACATCCAACATGTTAGGACCGCCTTTCTATTGGCTTCGAGACGGTGTCGCGGAACAGTAGAAATACAAATTTTTGGAACGATCGATGGATGGATGGACGGGTGCTGTCTACTATATTCCCGGACCTCTTTCGTGCTTGCAGAGGGCAAGCATGCGGCAATGGCGGAGATGAGAAGTGTGACCGGGTGGCGCCTGAGATGGACGGGGTCGGTTGATGGAAATCAAGTGGATGCTCTTATTTCCTTTCTAGGGCAGTACTCGATTTCTGAAGAAGAGGAGCAGGGTGTTTGGAGATGGAACTCAAACGGCTCATTGTCTACGACTTCTCTATATGGCTTTCTAGCTGGAAAAGGGCATGAGAACCCCCCTCCATTCCAAGGTATGGAAGGGCAAGGGGCCGTTGAAAATGAAGATACACATGTGGCTCCTCCTTCGAGGTCGGCTTAATACAAAGGACCATCTCTTGAGACATGGTGTCGTGATAGATGATCCCCTTTGTGTTTTTTGTCATGAGGAGGTGGAATCGTTAAATCATCTTTTTTGTCTATGTCCTATTACCTCGACAGGATGGGTGGGCTTCATTGGGGGTTGCGGCTTGGAAGGGAACGTGAATGATCTCTCAATAGTAGATGGTTGGGGAGCATGGAATGCGAGGATGAGATTGACTGTCGTAATTTGGTGTTGGAGTTTGTGGTACTCGAGAAATTTTGCTATTTTTTATGCTCGTTCCCTCTCGATGGACAAGACGATTAGGTTAGCGTGTTCTTTTTGGGCCCGACTTGGGCCGTCTTGGGGCTTGATTACTAATGCCTCTTTATGATTTTGGTTGGTATACAGTTAGGTTAAAAAAAGAGATAAATTACACTGATCTTCTCAGAGATTTAGTGAAATTACACTAACTTTTCATATATTTATAATTTTGTTTCGTAATCCTCTGAGTTTTGTAAAAGATTACATAAACCTCTCTTATAACAAAATAAGATTACACAAATCTATCATGAGTTTTGTAAAATATTATATAAATCGCCTGACCGCCTGCAAGCACGTGGCGGAACGCGGCTTCCGCCCCGTCGTCTTCGAAGCCGAGCCCGGCGTCGGCGGCCTCTGGACCCACACCCTGGAATCCACCAGGCTGCAGTCACCCACCTTTGACTTCCAGTTCATTGACTTCCCTTGGCCGGCCACCGTTACCGACGTGTTCCCTCGCCACGAGCGAGTGATGGAGTACGTGGAGGCGTACGCGCGCCACTTTGACCTGCTCCGGTGGATCGAGTTCGAATCTACGGTGGTCTCCGTCGAGTACGTGGGGCCTCCGGAAGAGGAGATGTCCGCCTGGGAACTATGGGCTGGGAACGGCGAGGCTTTCGGTGGCGCCGCTAAGGGGGAGTGGCACGTCGCCGTGCAGCACAAGGGACACGACTCCACGGAGGTAAGAAGTCGGAATCTAATTCCTTCTACCCAGATTGTCCGAACATACTACACATTTTCAATACTTATATTTCTTAGACCAATTCCGTCTATAAATGCTAGATTTGTAGAGTGGATTTTTTGATTCTGTGCATTGGGAGGTTTAGCGGCGTCCCCAATTTTCCCAGTTTTCCACCAGAAAAGGGACCTAGAGTGTTCGACGGGAAGGTCATACACTCTATGGACTACTCCAACTTGGACAATGCCAGTGCTGCTGCTCTCATCAAAGGAAATCGAGTAACGATCTTTGGTTCAGGAAAGACAGCATTTGAGATCGCATCAGAGTGCGCAGATGCGAATGGTGATAGACCTATCTTTGATCTAGAAATTGAGCTGTCTTTTTTTTTTCAAGTCAAAGCACTTAACCGTGCATTATAATACTCTTTTGCTTTCTTAATAAACAGGAGTTGGCTTACCATGTACAATGATGCTTCAAACTAAACGCTGGTTTCTTGATGAATCCTTTTGCATGAGGTTCCCGCTTTTTGGATATTTTTATCGTAATCGTTTCTCGGAGCTTCTTGTTCATAAGCCTGGGGAAGGAGTTATGATGAGTCTGCTGGCCACCTTCTTGGCACCTCTGGTAATTCTTAAATTTTTATTTGATGACATTGTAAAAAGGAGGAAGACATACTGTATGAATTTGACTTTTTCATAATTCATGACAATGCATATGAGCTGGAGCTGGAGCTTGTAATTAAGTTAAATTGCATTTATTTTCTTTATATGCAGAATTATTAGAAGGAAATAGTGGCGAAGGAATTTTTTGTTTACTTAATATTGCACTTGCCTCTTTTTCCTAAAGCAAAGTTCTGCACTTGCCACTTTCATGTCTGTGTACAACATCAAGCCCTAAAGTTCCAACTATTTAGGATCAGCTATATATTTTTTCCCTCCCATTTAGTTAACTCTACCCTCACAATGAAGATAGTTTTTGTGAGACTTGATAAACGTTTTACATCGGTTGTCAAAGACCTAATACAGCCCTCCACCTTTTTGTCTAGGCTTGCGATTGACATTGACGTTATTTTCTTTAGGGATAAGGGTCATATTTGCCCCTAAAGTATTCGAAAAAATACAAATTTTGGGCCAAAAATGCCACTGCATGTAACGGTGTGACAAGTCAGCAAACGATTGCTTACGTGGCAATGATAAGAGTCATATTTGCCCCTAAAGTATTAGAAAAGATACAAATCTGTCCTTAAACTTTTTTTTTTGAAAAATGCCCTTGTCGTCCAAAATTTGGAGCATATTTGCCCATAAAGTATTCGGGAAAGTACAAATTTGCCCTTAAACTTTTTATTTTTTTGAAAAATGCTCTCGCCATCCAAATTTTGGGCAAAAGATACCACTGCTTGTAACGGTTTGACAACTAAGCAAATAATTGTTTACGTGACAAATAAAATAAGCCACATCATCAAGCCACACTGGATTTTAAGCTGCCAACATGTAATACCCAATATATTCACAACCTAAATTAATTAGGGGCGACATATAGAGTTCGTATATATCCTAACTTTTAGTTACAAGCCATTAAAACACGTGCCAAATTGAACGACGAGGGCATTTTTCAAAAAAAAAAGTTTAAGGGCAAATTTGTACCTTTTCGAATACTTTAGGGGCAAATATGACCGTTATCCTTGTCACGTAAGCAACCGTTTGCTGACTTGTCAAACGACTCAAACTATTACAAGCAGTGACATTTTTGGCCCAAAATTTGGACGGCGAGAGCATTTTTGAAAAAAAGAAAGTTTAAGGGCAAATTTATACCTTTTCGAATACTTTAGGAGCAAATATGATCCTTATCCCTTTTCTTTATGCCTATGTATTGTGTTTTTATTGCTTTCCCTTCAATTTGAAATGCTAAAACACTATTCCTGTTATTTCTCAAAGCACTTTTATATAAAGTTCATTTGCTTTGTTCTTTATGCTTCAGAGATGGTTATTCTCAAAAATTACGGAAAGATACTTTACAAGGAACATGCCTCTCAAAAAACATGGAATGGTACCTGAACACAGCTTCTTCCAATCAATTGCTGCTTGTTTGATTGCTTTGGTGCCTGAAAAGTTCTATGATAGAGTGGAAGAAGGGAGCATTGTTTTGAAGAGACCTAAGAGTTTTAATTTCTACAAGAATGGATTGGTCATAGACAACAAAGACGAAGTAGTGGAGTCTGACCTGGTAATCTTTGCCACTGGATTCAAGGGAGACCAGAAGCTCAAAGATAAGGAGCAAGTGGAAATGGCGGCCTCTTCCAAGTGGACGACAGTGCGACGGAAGAACAGCAAGAAATCCGTTTCATTCGCAGAAGCGCCCAAACCTTCTGCCCCCCGCTGGGTCTCAGCTGGCCGATCGTATGCTGAAGCTCTAAGGTACATCCCGAGGCCGCAGCAGCGCCCGATCTCAGCGCAGGGATCCGCCGTCGAGCCGATTTCCTTTTCCTCCTTCTTTGGCCGACTCAAACTCGAAGGAAAATGTTTCCGTTGCTTCCGCGAGGGCCACCTCAGCTTTCAATGTCGGAATCGTGCTCGATGCTTCAAGTGCCGAGGTGTAGGTCACTTGGGATATGCTTGCAAGGTCTTCTCTCTCCATCGTGGACAGCCTTCTCGGTCCTCTTCAATTCCACCCACCCCTCTGAACAGTAACTCCGAGTTTTCAATGCCCTCCAACGCCTCCTGCAGTTCTTCATTGCTTCATTCATCCTCTGTGTTGTCTTCAAATAGGGACAGCTCCTCTCATCCTTCTGGATGTGAGCGAACCGCCCCTGCTTGCATTCCAATCGCTGCGAAGACTCGTATGGCTGACCGCCCGCCTCTACTCAAAGTTTATATGCCGAACTCCGATGCTATACACCGGCGGTCTCAATATCTTGGCACTTCGTGTATTTTGGTTCGAGTCTGCGGTTGACTAGGGGAAAGGGCAGATATCGCGGGCTTCCTCGCGCGGCGCTTTCGGGATGCAGAGTCCCATTTGAGGCATTGGCGGCATCGGCGTATGCCTGATGGCCGTTATCTGGTTTCCACCCCGGAACACCCTGAATCCTACTTCAAAACATCCTTGCTTCGGCTTCATCGGGTGCAGTGGGGAGAGGTGGTGCTGGAAATAGAAGATTGGCGTGCAGAGCCACCTTCAGCCATCATCTCTGCGCCCGAACTTAGAGTCGGCCTCGAACTTTTGGGATTGCCTATGGAATATTGGAATGCCGAAGCTCTAACAGCAGTAGTAAGCACCTTTGGAGCTTTGGACTCCGTCGATGAGAACTCTCTACGCTGGCTGGATCTCGCGGCCTGCCGTGTCCAGATTCGCACCAACGATCTTGCCCGCATCCCCCTCCAGGTCCATGTGGACGTCGAGCGTTGCCGCTATGATGTATCGATTCGAATTGCTTGGCACCTATGGGTCTTTGGTGATGACGTCGGTCCGGGTGGTGTGGCATCGGGCGAAGAGGACCCTGATGGGCCGACGGAGTCTCATTCGAGACCCCCAAGGCGCCATCCCTCTACTGCAGTCAATTCGCCTCCTTCCGAGCACGCTAGGGAGGACCCCTCTGCTCCGGTCGTTGGTCCCGGTCAGGCTTCTGGCCCCTCTTCAGCTGTTGTCCCTATGGCGTGCGTCTTTGGACGTATCTTATCGACAACCTCTCCTTCGGAGGTGGACACCCGGACGGCCTCGCCGGTGTCAATCGGAAAAGCTCTCCCTCCGGTACGCCCCCATCTGAGGAGGGATGCTGACGTACATGCCTCTGTCACGCCTCTCCTCGGCGTGGGGCTCGAGGGGAAGGCTTCTCTCTGCAAACTTAACTCATCCTCTCATTGCCTCACGCCTCCTGCTCGCAGTCCCCTCAGCAAGGCCACCTTTGGCGGCGAGGCTTTGAATGCTTGTCCTTCCTGCCCTGCCGAGCGGAGTAATGTCGCAGCTCTTTTCCCTTGGTGGTCACTGGTACTGTGCCTGGCGGGTTGGGCGTACGAGACGGCGGCTGCTACATCTACATCTTCTCATTCGATGGTTCTTAAATATCCGGCAAAGGCTTGTCTTCAGGCTCTTGCTTCCGGATCGGAACAGGTTTCATCGGGTGGTCCCGGGTGTAACCTTATCGGATCCATGAGCTCAAAATTGGCCCCAACATTGAAGCAGCTTACTCTTACTCTTAACGGACAAATACCCGTTATCTCTCAGCTGGATCCCCAGTATTTCTCTCCACACCCCTCGCTCCCTTCAACGCGGGACTCTGCTTCTTTGGACATTGAAACTGCTGGCACGCTCCCTTCATCTCCAAATATCATCACATATCACCGGCGCCAATCCAGATCCGGCGGTAAGCCCTCTTCCTCTCTGAAGGGTTGCCTCCTCCGGCGTAGTTCTCGGCTGAGTGCTCACGGTGCTAGGGGCGATTGTTTGAAGCGCGCAGCAGATCGCAAAGCACGGCTCTTTGAAGGTCACCATTGCGGAAGCTCTTCTATGGGCACGAACCAGTCGGCAACTCCGAAGGCTCTCGGCCTTCACTCAACTCGAATGGTGACCGACCTCAGCAACTTATCGATTGTTGAACAAGCGTCTGCAATTGGCTTCATCAATTTGACTTCTCCCGTTCAATTGGAAGAGAAGCTTAAAAATGTGGTGGCTGGAAAGGCATGATCGCCTGTTCGGTTTTTAGACTTTGTTGTAGGTGGTCTGTTGTTCATTATGTCTGCTCCAAACTTTGGAATCTTGTTTTGGAATGTTCGGGGTATTTCTCGCTCGGCTAAGAAATATATGTGCAAGCGTACCTGTCAAGATTTAAATTGTTCAATTCTAGCATTACAAGAAACTAAATTGGCTGTGGTGTCTGGCATTGCAATTAAACAAATCTCGGGTTTTAAACGTCCTGCTTTCTTATCCCTGGATGTTGTTGGACTTGCGGGTGGGCAAATCCTTGCTTGGAATTCTGATGTGTGGGACATGGAGAACTCATTCTGTGGTCAGTTTATATTGGCGGCTTCCCTGGTGTTCAAGCATTTTGGTTTTCGACTTTGGGTGGTCTCTGTCTACGGCCCTCCCCATCATTCCACCCGTTCTTCATTCTTTCGAGAGCTTTCAACATTCATTAACTCATATTCTGAACCTATGATAATGGGAGGAGACTTTAACACGACATTGGGTCGGCATGAGCGGCTTAATTGTACAGGTAACATACTTGATTCTCAGAAATTCTCGAGGATTATTGCGAACTCTTGCCTTATCGACTTGCCTATTGCCGGTTTGCAATACACATGGAGTAATGGCCAGTCTCCTCCACGTCTTGCAAAACTTGATCGAATTCTTATATCTCTTGCGACTTCTCAATTGCTGCCGATGGCGGCGGTACAAGGCGGGGATAAGAAGCTATCTGATCATCATTTTTTACACTTCAAATCACAAAGCATAGCAGTTTTCCAGAACAAAATTTTTCGTCTGGAACTGCATTGGTTCAAACGGGCTTCATTCAAAGATATAATATTGAAATGTTGGGAGAATGCACAACCGAGCTCTCTAGGACTTAATAGTTGGATTGCTAGATGGAGAATTCTTCGTAAGATCATCCGACAATGGGCCACGCTCCTTCAAAAAGATTTGCGTCGATCCCGGCTTGTCCTGGAGGATAAGGTTGCCTCATTTAGAGGGAAGGCTGACTCGGTGGGACTTAACACTCAAGAGATGGGTGAATTACGGGATGCGAAGCTTAGCCTTGACACTTTATATGGCGATGAAGATTCATACTGGCGACAACGAGCGAAGCTACGGTGGATTAGTCAAGGCGATCGTAACACTCGTTTCTTTCACCAATGGGCCACTTTTTCCAAGAAAGCGAAATGGATCCCATATATCGTCACCGCCCAAGGAATTGTTACAGAACAGGGAGCACTTAAAAGTTCTTTTCGGGATTACTACTCTAACCTTCTTGGGGCTTCCTCTCCGCAACTCTTGGACCTAAACTGGGAGGCTCTCAATTTGGATCAACACGCATTTCCTCAGAATCTAGACATGCCCTTCACTGAAGAAGAGATCCTGCAAACGATTAGAGAATTGGGTACATTCAAGTCGTCGGGCCCTGACGGTGTACCTAATGAGTTCTTTCTTCACTTTTGGGATTTCATCAAAGGAGATCTAGTAGCTATTTTTTCAGAATTTTTCTTCTTCCCGGAAAGAATTCATAGGGTCAACAAAGCTTACATTATCTTGATCCCTAAAAAGGAAGGTGCTCGCGATGTGAGGGACTTCCGGCCCATTAGCCTCGAGCATAGTATCATTCGGATCTTCTCAAAGCTTCTTGCCCGAAGAATTAAACCATTTATGAATGGCTTCATTAGTAAGCAACAAGGCGCCTTCACAGCGGGGCGAAGTGCGCTTGACAGTTTTTTGACCGTACATGAAACAATCTGGAGGTGCCATAAAGATAAGGAGGATGGATTCATGTTTAAAATCGACTTTCAAAAGGCTTTCGACTCCTTGCGTTGGGATTTTATTCTCCGGATGCTACTTGCCCGGGGTTTTCCCCCACGATGGATTGCGTGGGTCAAAAACCTTCTCATTACGGACTCATCCTTAATTATTAATGGGGACTCGACAACAATATTCAGGCACAAACGAGGAGTACGACAAGGAGATCCTCTCTCCCCATACATTTTTAACCTCGCAATTGATTGTCTATCCCTACTACTGGACAAGGGAGTAGAGAATGGACTTCTTGAGGGAGTTCTCAAAAGGCACTTATCTGGCGGCGTCACTCATTCTCTGTTCGCGGATGACTTGATCATTTTCTCATCCAACTGTACAACAACTCTTTACAATCTCAGGCTACTCCTCCAATGCTTTGGCCTGGCCTCGGGTCTACAGGTAAACCCATCAAAGACTTGTGTTCTTCACCTTCAAGGCATCGACATGGTGGCCCAAGAAGTAGCCAACTTCTTTGGATTCTCTGTTGGTTCATTCCCTATTTCCTATCTGGGACTACCACTGCGGATAGGCAGCCTCCTCAAAAATGATTGGTTTCCTCTTATAAACCGAATCGACAAGAAACTAAGTGGATGGAAAGGGCAACTTCTCTCTCGCGCAGGACGCCTCACTCTTATTAATAGCACAATTACAAGCGGACCCAGCTATATGCTATCGGTTTTCAAAGCACCTACTTGGGTTATTAAGAAAATTGATTGCCGCCGACGGAGATTCTTTTGGGTGGGAGCCGACATGGTTTCTACAAAGGGCAAATGTTTAATTAAATGGGATTCGATCACTTGTCCTCGGTCTGAAGGAGGACTTGGAATTATTGCATTGCAAAATCACAATCTGGCTCGGCTAGGCTCTTGGCTGTGGAAATATTTGTCTCGCTCTGACCTTCAATGGATTAATATCATCCGGGCAACTTCAGGTACTCATGTGGGATGGTTTGATTCCTGGAACGGTCAACAGGCCTCCCCGATTTGGCGCAATATTTTGAAATTACAACAAGCAATTAAATGTGACATCTCCTACTATGTCGGAAATGGTGCAAGAATCAAATTATGGCTTGAACCTTGGTGTGGCAGTGAAAGTTTGGCAAACTTATTTCCACACCTCTTCAGATTTTCCTCTAATCCAAACATTTTCATTCAAGATGCTAGGACCTTGGATGAACATGGGAATTTCGTTGGCTGGAACATTTCTTTCTCCACATATATGGATCCGGCACACATCTACGCCTTGGTTCAAAAGCTTGAGAATATTAAGTTCTCCATCGGTGAAGATATGATTTGTTGGAGGTGGACAATAGACAAGGTATTCTCTACTAAGTCCCTCTACCGTATCCTGAGTTTTCGTGGTTTGGATGACACTTCACATCACCTTCTTTGGCAAGACAAAATTCCCCCTAAAATTTCAATATTTGGGTGGATTTGGGTTCGCAAACGTCTTCTAACACGTGATAGGTTGGCCCGATGGGGAATGAATGTTGACACTACCTGTCTACTTTGCAAGAACGAGGCTGAAACACACGATCACTTATTCAACAAATGTCAGTTCTCTCAAATGTCCTGGATGCACTTCCTCAACCAATTGAATATCGCTGTCTTTGATTCATCCTGGAACCAAGGTGACGAGAGATGGAATCAATTCAACTCAGACAATCTGCTAAGGGCCCGAGTCCTCTTGGTTTGGTCGTGGTTCACTTGGGGTGAAAGGAACAGGAGATATTTTGAGGGCTCCGAGAAAGGAATTCTGGATCTTACTTATTCAATGTTGTCCTTCATTTGTTCCTACAAGATAACATAGTCTTGGTTGGAATTTGATCAATCTGTTTTATTTCTATCTTGTTTTAAATTTCTATCTTATGTTTTCTCTCTCTCCTCTCATGTATTCTATTCACACTCATGAATTGAATACAATGCTTTTATTCAAAAAAAAAAAGAAGCTCAAAGATATATTCAAATCAAAACGGTTTCAACAAATTGTGGCAGGCTCATCAAACTCAACGGTTCCTCTCTACAGGTGTTTATCCAATTATTTCACTATTTTTGACTGATTTGTTAAGAATATAAAAGTAGTTTTAGATTGATTTGGTAAGATTATAAAAGGACATATTAGACAATTTCTTAATAGCTTAACCTGAAACCTGAAGCTTTTGGAATGATAGTCATCACTCAAATTTAACATGGGTATTAGAGCAAGCGCTTGTTTTTGAGTCTTATCAAAGCAACAATTTTTTTAAAAATATGTACCTCCAATTAACTTAAGTTAGAGGTTGTGAGAATTGAGTTCCAACTCATAGACTTGACAATTCTATGAGTCAAAGGATGGGATGAGATGGATCAGTGTGTTTTACATATTTTCAATTTGGCTTGAGTACACTAAGTGAGTTGACTCAGATTTGGTGGACTTGACCGAGTTTAATTGAGTTTGGAAATTTTGGGAGGGGAAAAAGAAAAGAATCAACAGCCCCAATTCGAGGCTGTGGTTGTTCCTGATGAGAGGGGGAGAAGAATAAGAGGTGGAAGAGTGCATACCTTAATCTTTCTTTGTCATCCATCATCCATTATATGTATAGATATATATAATGCGTATAGATATATATAATGCAGTGCCTATTTTTATACTACAGAAAGAAAATTAAAGAACCATTTACCTATTATTTTACCATTAGACCTTATTTTACGCTAATAACTTTCATTTCACCAAGATTATAATTTTTTATAACCAAAAATAAAATTTGTCTTATTAAATTAAAAGAGCCAAGACCATTAAAGTTGCTTACAAGGATAGGTTCTAGATCTGGGGTTTGTTGTAGGTTCATAATATAGAATCTTATAGACACATGCATGATTTACTGCCCAATGTGCAGTTTGATTACATTCACTCTATGAAGCCCGGACCCGGACCCGGACCCGGACCCGGACACGGACACGGGACACAACACGGACACGTGGACACACCAACTTCAGAAATTTATAGGACACGGACACGGCATATATATATATATATTATTTTTTTAAAAATCCACAATTCATATATATATATATATATAGTTCAAGATTTATAATAATATCATGATATTTTTATTGATGTCAAACTACCAATTTTCAGTTTCTAAGTTTCTTTCAAAATATATGAAATATTCTAGATAATTTCTTATGTCAATACTTACTATTTCTAAGCCCCTTTTAAAAGCATGAGGCACAATATCTATTGATATCTTCCAAAAAATTCCTAAATTAGCATGTCCAACCGTGTTCCAAACTTTTCGGGTCGTGTCGGACACGACAATTTTATTTTTGGTCAAGACACTCTTGGACACGTGGGACACGTGTGTCGGACGAGTGTCTTCGTGTGTCGGACATCGCAGTGTGTCGGACACGCGGACACGATAGTTCCACGGAGTGTCCGTGCTTCTTAAACCATAAGTAAAGGAAAATTGGATATTACAAGAAGAGTTCATAACACATCTAATCTCCCAAATGATCTTGGGCTGGAAGATTGTGGTTGAGCGTATCAATCATCAGCTTCAAATCAGATTTAATAATTACATTATTAAGTTGATAATGAGAAGCCAAGGAAAGTGCAACGTGGACCAAGATTATAATTCAAATTCACACACTCACTCACTCACACACACACATATATATATATATCAGTTTCTTCTGTGTCTAAACATATAATTTGAATTAAACATATGCCCCATATATCAATAAATTTAATTGAACTTAAATATTTCACATCTATAAAATGTTTTGATATTTGTTACTTTATTTTTTATGTCAATAAAATTTATGAGCTATCTTTTTTTTTTTCAAAAAGATCATGTTGTAGACTTTTACAATTCAATGATCTAAAGTCCATGGATCCTATCCCAAATCTAGGTAAAAAGTTTAGTTTGACAGCCTTAGTCAACTTGTTGGGGTTAGGCTAGCTTGCCCGCATGCAAAGGGGACTATGAACTAATGAAGAATATCCACAATATAAATTGGCTTCAGCTTTTGGGGTAAGTCCCGCTCAATCAAATACAATAACTTCAAGGCTAAAAAAGCTTTATCAGATCGTTAATTGTAGCAACAAACTTTGCCATATACATCAGTTTAGACATTTGATCGTTATTAAGATCTCATATGTAAATGCAACACCTAATATAACTATTGCAATTTTGATAGAGAATGTATCCACCCACAAATTCCCCAACTGGCAATTGTGGGGTATTCAGAGAGCTTGTCAAATCTTCATGCTTCAGATATGCGATCAAAATGGATAAGCCATTTCTTGGACGGCCAAGTCAAGCTTCCAAGCATAAAATGCATGGAGAAAGATGTATTGGAGTGGGAGAAGTACATGAAGCGATACACTCATAAGTATTTTCGGGGATCGTGCATCAGCAGCATCAATATCTGGTATAATGATGCATTATGCAGAGACATGGGATACAACCCAAAAAGGAAGAAGGGATTCTTAGCTGAATGGTTCATTCCATACAACCCTGCTGATTATGCTGATCTTTCTTGAACATCCAAGTAAACCACTTGTATCAGGTACTCTGCTTTTATCTTCATTTGAAGGGTATGACTATACTATATGAATTAAATGGAACATTAATATTCGAGTTATGCATCATTGCTAAATGTGAATTTTGCGGGTTAATTCCGAATCGTATCAAACCCCCCCCATAAACCTGAAAGCAATTTGTTGCTCTATATGTAGAAGCCTAGAACAACAGTTCAATTCCACAATCTCTATGTAAACATTTTATTTAAATGTGATTGGATTTCTCTTCTTTTCCGTTCAAAGCAAAGACAGTTCAATTACACAAGCTATAATTAGTGTACCCGGAGATTATTATGAAGTCATTTAGTTTTAAGTGGAACCAACTGTGGAAACGTCTTGCATTATATTTTTAACCTCTCAAAAGAAAATCTAGCAATCTCCTGTTAATGGAAATGGAAATGGAAATTGCTACCACATATGCCCATTGCATTCCTGATGGCAGCAGATAAGAACCATCACTTGCTTGTGACTGCTGTTCTCCTGCATCTGACATCAATTCATAACATGAAGCAGAAGAAGCATCCATTAGAATGTGAAGAACTAATCCTGAAATCTTATGTAGCACAGGAAACTTCCAACTTACTGTTGTCGCATGATGACTGTGTTGTAAGGTTGGTGAGGATGTTGAGGGAGCCATTGCTGTCAGTGTAGCCGGCATAAGCACAGATTGTGCTCTCACAAGCTGAGCTGGGTGACGAGTTCCCAAGAGAAAGGTCTCCGCATGTTGCTATGGGACAAACTGAAGTGCTGATTCCCTTGGTTGGATAGCAATCTAGCCTAATTGTTAGTAATAAAATTGAGAACGAAAAATTACAAGTGAAGCAAAATTTGCAGGTTATCAATGAAATTTTGATTGAACAGTAAGCAAATTGAATGATCATCTTACTGCCAAGAGGAGGAACTGCAGCTGCAAATGACGCAGTTGCCTGCAGTCAGAATGTAGCTTCCGTTTGGAACATGGAGGCCATGATCCATGGAGACATTGCTTATTGAGGAAGAACAAGCTGTGTTAGGTCCAAGAAGAACTTGCATGTTAATCACGATGAGCTGTCTCAAAAGTATTGCATGCATAAATGCAAAGATGCAAACCGGTAAAAGATAGTGTTTTAATTAGAATGATTTTTCTGACTAAAATGAAGTGGTAGTTTGACTCATTGAAAAAAAAGAATGATTTTTCATCAATTGACCCAATTCAACGTTTTCAATTGGTCTTTGGTCAAAAAAATATAAAAAGAAAAATTTAAGAAAAGAAAATTGAAATAATTTTGAACGTAGATATATGCAATTTCATCGTAAACCATTCACCAAATTCAAGATGAATTCCCCCTATTCCACAACATGTTTGCTCACCAAATTCTATTCAGGTCATTAGCAAAAATTATTTTCTAATTTAATTTTGAAAATAAAAATTTAATTTTGAAAACTTAATTTCACAACATGTTTGCTTAATGAAAATAACACTGAACAATAAATATTGATATGATTATAAAAAATAATATTAGTTTTCATTAAACAATTTTAATAATAATTTAACATAAATAGTAAACTAATTCATATGATATAATTCATAAAACTTAATATTATTATAGAATAAAGTCATGTACTAATAAAAGTAAGAAGAATTTGGACTAAAAGCAACTAAGACAATTTTAAGAATCAAAATATAAATTTTTGTATTCAATTTAAAGAAATTAAAATTTTAATCAATTTAAAAAATAAATAATTATAGTAATCCTCATGTTATTAGTTTCTCAGCATGATTATAACTAAACTTTCATAAAGATGAAAAAGATAGTTTTATAGGTTTATAATAAAAAATTTACTTAGTTTTAGTTAGTTTGTAAAATTATTACTTGCTAATATGATTGTAAAATATTTGTAAAATTTAATTAAGTAATTTATAGTTAACTATTCTTTTATTCAATTAGATATAAAATTAATTAATAAATATTATAAAATTTCAAAAAAATATGTTTAATGATCTAAAATTAGTTTTGATTAAATTATAAATAGATTGACTTTAAGAAATATGAATTATTTTAAAAATTAAGTTTTTTCTCGATTACATATAAATTGATTTAATTAATTTGTCAATTTAAGATAACAGTTTGAGTTAAAAAAATTATTATTATTTTTTTATTTTTATAAATTAAATATAATTTGAGTTATTTGTAAATTAATCAATTTTATATAAAAGAAATTGATATCGAAACTAACAATCTCGAAACCACAAAAAATAATCTTATGGTATTTTCATTCTGATTTCAATTCAATTTCATGAAAATGCCGAACCAAATACACTTTCATAAATAATTTTAATTTCACTAAATCGAAAATCATGCGGACTTGATTTCACAAATCAAACCAAACAGACTCATTTAAAAATTGAACTTGAATGGCCAATTGAATTTGACCAATTAGTTAAACTTGAAAACCGGCTTGAAAGATTTGTTGAAGACACATGTTGAAGAAACCAAAGGGAAAGAACTAGGGATGAGCGGGTTTGACATCTTGTATTTTTTATGATATTTGGATTTTATCCTATATAGGATTGGTTCTTAGTTTTTGGACCCAGATCCTATCTTGTTGGGATCTGAAATCGAACCTTATCTAGAACCTGTGGTGTATAGTACAAGTTTCGAGTATCCCGTTGGAATCTATAAATGACATGTTCTATGGTACATGTTAGGAGTATTGGAACCTATTCATTTACAAATTTCAGTATATAGGTTCAGGGTATCATGTTGAAATCTCTATCCCGGAACCTATAAATGAACATGTTCTAGGGTACAAGTTTCGTGTACCAATTTCGGTTTTTATTTTGAGTACTCGATGTATTGGACCTGAAATCTGAATTAATTTTAACTGATTACTTAAATTTTATCTCGGCTCCTATCCCAATTTTATTTGGGTCGATCCAAGTCCTACGTGATCGAGTAAATTCCAATCGATTTCGGATCTACAGGGTACCTATGGACATCCCTAAGAAACTTAAAAATGTATTATGTACCTCTAAGTGGGACGTCGAGAACTTGACCAGCTTCGAGGCTCTTCGGATCACTAATCCCGTTCAGTTTCACCAGCGTCTCTTCCGTCGTCCCAAACTCCGCCGCAATCTCCGACACCGAGCTCCCGGCCGCCGCCACATGCGCGTAGTGCACCACTGCCTCGCTTCCCACCTCGTCACAGCTGCATGGCAGGGGGATGTATATATCCTGTCCGCCCTGGACCGACCCGGGGTCCGAGATGTTGCTCGCCGCCGCAATCTCCTTGTCGGTCACGAGCCCGCCGAAGACGTCCCGAGCAATGGCGTCGAGGGTGACTCCGTGACGGACCCTGTAAACGGGGTGGCGACTGGAGGCGCCGTAGCCGGTGGAGCAGGCGCAGTCGAGGCGGACGCGGACGGTGGCGCCGGCGGGGACGGGCCGGGAGGGCGGGGTGGAGAGGGGAAGGCCGTTGGCGCCGAGGAGGGAGCGCAAGGAGTGGATCCCGAAGAGGGACATGACACCGTTCAAGGTGGTGGCGTTGCCGGCAGTGTAGCCGATGAGGGACTGGCACTTGGAAGTTCCTCCGCTGTCTCCGGCGTTGCAGACGAACTTCGCCGCGCCAACTGGCCCGGCGAGATGGACGGTGGCGAGGAGGCTGACAAGGAGAAATGGAGCTAAGTGATCTGGTCTCCTCATCATTATCATCCCTCTCTCCCTCTCGGTTCAGCAATGTAAGCGAAGTTACCTCAACTCAAGATTGATGAAATCTAAGAACTCGTGAAACGCTCTGTCTCCTACTTGTTTACTTGGTTTTAAGACCGAGTTATTGTTCAAAGCTGTTTCAATTCTTAGTCGAGCGTTTTCCGAGGGAGAAGAAGGCTAAAGAAACAAGAAGAGACACCGGAAGCGGACAAAAAAGGTTGACCCATGTTTTGACTAGGTGGACCACGTTGGCACCCTGGTTGGGGGCCCAATTGGGGGTTAAGCCCATGAATTCGAGGCGGTTCTTTTATTCTTTACTTCTTTAGTTGGTTTGTGGCGCACGTGAAGATCATTAATTGAGTGGAGGCACGTGATGTCGGAATTCGTACAGAGGAATAAAATGATGAACAGCATCATGAAAGATTGGCGAAGAAAGATGAACGGCAAATTGACTTGATACCGAAAATTTAATTTACAAATAAGTTATGTATAAGATTCAGGAAATGATGATCATTTTAAAAAGAAAACGTTAATTGTTTGGCACAAATATAGCAGTTAAATTATTTTTCAATTTGAACCAGCCCTTGTATCGGAAAAGAAAATATTCTGAAACCTTTACATGATATTTATAATTTATATGAAGCAAAATAATCGACATATATAATTCAATTTTCGGTAGAGAGTGAATTAGTTTAGCTTCATACCGGTTTACCTTTTTGGTGTAACGCGCTGTTACAAGTATCATCTTCATTGTTATTGGCCCTTCTGTATTTTTCCTCTTCATCATCTGGCCAAAAACTACTGATATATTCAAAAGAGTAAGGGGTCAAAAGAAACTAGAAGGCCATATAACACCCGATATTTAACTACAACTGCTTCCGGCTGATGGATCCGCCCGCCGACTCCCGCGATATATAACAAGCGACCGCCGGCTCAAGATTCCAACAGCGAGCGAGCGAGCGAGTCGGCGAGTGATAAAAAGGAAGAGAGAAGGTCCTGGAGGAAGAGGACGTCTCAGTGAAGTCGGCGCGCGGGCGATGCGTCTCCCGCGGCGGCGCCACCACCCCGTTCGATGCCCAACTACGGGGGCCTCCGCCGCCTCCATCCTAATCTCCGCCGCCGTACTCCTCCTGCTCGCCCTCGCTCTCCTCTCCTACCTTGCCCCGCCCCTCCTCGACGACCCTTTCCTCGACGGCGAACGGCACCTTAGCCTCCGCCGCCACTCCGATCTTTCCTCTTACCTCACGGTGCACACCTACAACCCCCACATCATCTTCCTTCTTCCCATCTTATTACAAAAGAAAAAGAGGCATCCTCATTTCTTCCCCCTAACTCTATCTTCCGATTTTTTCGCGAATGTAGCCCAAAGATTCTCGTGATGCAGCACTTTGGAGAGATCGAGAACGTTTCCGCATTCCGGTTCGTATTGATTTCTTATGCTTCTGATTTTTATTTATTCGACCCATTCACATGAAAATAAAGTAAGTTTTTAGTTACGATCTTGTACTCTTTTTTTAATTTGGTTTTGCTTAGCATGGTGGAAGGAGCGTCAGGAATGATCTTTGGACATCAAGGCTCTCTAAGTCCTACATGGGGTGTAGCAACGCGAGCAATAAGTATTCAGGTGAGCGAACTATATATTAATTTATTATTCTGGATACTTTGGGCAACTACTATATTGATAAGGAGATTTTAGGATTATGTTGCCTTTAAGATTATTAATTTTTTTACACTTTCAACTTATTAAGAATTTTCTCCTGGATCATGCAGCAGCTGCAGCTGTCACTCGCCGTGATAGGTACTTGATGATCGGAACTAGTGGAGGCTTGAATCAGCAGAGAACAGGGGTGAGCTGCTTATCCCCCTTTTACCATAATCACTTGCTTTACACTTGTATACTTTTCATCTAGTGACTATTTGAGTTGGTTTCAGAACAAAATTAACAGAGAACTTCGAGATATCAGTAAATAGGCATAAATTTTCTTGCACTAAGTAATGTGCATCAACAGTAATTCTTGCTTTTACAATTTTGGTCCTAGATTTGGTACAAATGAAAGACTAATAAAGCATGATAAAGGCTTGTGTTCACATCTGATGGCTGCAGGTGCATGAGCAGCATGACATGGCCTTCTATCACATGATATGCATTGCTTGTCTTGGCACATAATACTCCTGAAATTTTGTTTCTCCAAAACAGTAGAATTTTGTATTTGGAAAATAAAAACAGCACCTAAATGAAGAAGGATAATATAAGCTTAATGAATTGCATTACAATGGATACGGCAATTCGTTTCTATTTTGTAAACTCCAAATCAGTAATGCCTTTTAAACTTCTAGTTCACATTTATATTAACTACCGCTGATGCATGAAATATCATGTTATCACCAGATTAGTCCTTACAAATGAAGCAAGAGCTTATAATGTCTATTTTGTAAACTCCAAATATGATTATTCTGCTTATAGATATTGCTTGAACATTCTGAAATTCTGTTACAGTATAATTGCTCAAATTACGTCTTGGTTTCCGTAAAATGATGAAAGCACCATCATAATATCAGTAAGACATGATAAATGTATATCTGTTTCCCTAATGATCATTGACTATTTTCTTAGATAGAATAATGTATTAAATATTGCACCTAGGAAACATCCAAATTTGCAGTGTCTTTAGTTCTATCATTATGTTATGACTTTCAGCCTGGGTTCTGTACTAGGAGTTGGAATGGGTTTATTAATACTTTGTCTTCTAATGTTTTAAAACTTCAACCCCTACTTTCAGTTTAACACTAACTGATATGAGCAGGCTAGTGCTTATATGTACAACTATGCAACTCCTCCGATGAACAGGGGTATGGTTAATCAATATAAAGCTTGAACAGAACTTTGTGGACAAACATATGGGTTGATTCATCTGTTTCTTATGAATTTTGCTTCTTTTGAGTAATTGCTGAAAGACTTATCTTAGGTGTTTGGTTCATAAGACAAAGTAGAAAATATGCAATAGGAAATTCTGATGACTTCCAAGAATGTCTTTGAAATATGTATAAATTAGAGTGAATGAGATATTTTATTTATAACCAGAACTCATGGTTAGCATAAATCTTTTATGAGCTTTGGAAATTATAGTGACAAATTAGCATCATTCTTTCAGTTATTGAAGAATCATTGATTAAATCTTCTCAGAATGCTTCCCTTTAAATTTCTGATACTTCAAAGAATGCTAAGCCACTTTAAATACATATTTTCATTTTGCATATTCATTGATCACAATTCCATGAGTGCTGTCTGCATTATAGTAAGTTATTTTGCTTTCCTACTGTTATTTCAGTGCAAATTGATCAGCTTGATTAAAGTCTAGGTGTATTTACTGACCTGCCCGCATTTTCAGTTCCTTTGATTAAAATTAAATCATTGATCGGAAACTGTGATGTGTTGCAGATAATAGATGCTGTGGTTGCAGCTAGGATCTTGAATGCCACCCTTGTTGTTCCGAAGCTGGACCAGAGATCTTTCTGGAAGGATGCCAGGTTCTCTTATATATCCTCAATTGACTTTTGGAAAAATTTGTAGTTAGTAATATTATGTTACTAGCTTAACTGAAAAAATATTGTACATTGTTTTATGATTCTACTTCCAACAGCAACTTTGGGGATATTTTCGATGTTGATTGGTTCATCTCATTCCTCTCAAAAGATGTTAAAATCATAAAAGAGCTCCCGAAAAAGGGAGGGAAACCTTTTAGAGCTCCATATACTATGCGTGTTCCAAGGAAGTGTACACCAAGATGCTATCAAAACCGGGTTTTACCTGTTCTTCTGAAGAAGCATGTGAGTGCGCTTTATTTGTCTTACATTATGCATAAATATCTTCTCAAAATGGTAGCTGATTCCATATGCTTCTCTCAAAAATTTAGGTTGTGGCAGTTGTAACTTAATGACTTGAACTAGAAATATATCCTTGTGCCCTACTCAAGTACTGCTTCCCATCATTTGCAGAAAAACTGACTTGACGCTCACTGGAGCAAGTTTTAATTGCTATCTGATGGTATTAAATATAACATTCATGTTTGGATAAAGGACCTTTTTTTATTTTTGTTATATGGTTAATTGCATGAGTATTTCTAGATTGCTGAAAGTGAAATTGTCCAATGCCTGTTCTTTCCAGAAGTTAAATCAATGCCTATGATATGCAGGTTGTTCAGCTGACCAAGTTCGACTATAGGCTTGCAAACAAGTTGGAAACAGATATGCAGAAGCTGAGATGTAGAGTTAATTATCATGCTTTGAGATTTACTCATTCGATACAAGAAATGGGTCAGAAATTGATAAGCCGTATGAAGGAAAAGAGCAATCATTTCATTGCTCTTCACCTAAGGTAAAATTTTAACTTGGTATTGTTTATTTAGTTGAAATTTAAATAAGTAGGTTATTTTCATGGGTGGTTAGTTTGGTGCCTGTATGGTCAAAATAGGTACAGATGGGTGACAGATCAAAACATAATACTGTTGGTCCACAATAATTTGAAGACCAAGACAAGTTGACAGCTCTCTCGGTCCTTTTTTTAAATCTTTGTACTACCAATTGTGGTTGATTAACAAAGATATACTATTAAAAAAGAAAGCTCTCTTGATTCAGTGTGTTGATTAATGAAATTTAGTACTATAAGAAGCCAAGCTGCCGGTATTTCTTAGTATTGACATGGGCACATATGGCAAACTGGAATTAGCCTGCTCTTTCCTGTTAGATTCAGAGGTTGGGTTCAGTTAATAGAGTTTCACCTGTTTGAGAGTTTCTTTGGTTTTGGGTACAAAATGTAATTTCAGGGTCATATGATTCAACTCAATCCAATCCACCAACACGACTTTTCACTAAAAATAATGTATGTTTTCATCTGCCACCCATCCGGACCTATTTTGACCATACAGGCACCAAGCTAACCAATTCTCTCCCCTACTCCAAAATTTATCTTTTATACCTCGTTGCTCCAATTCACTGACTTTGATCGATGGTTATTAATGCAGATTTGAGCCAGACATGCTTGCCTTCTCGGGGTGCTATTATGGTGGAGGAGAGAAGGAAAGGAGAGAACTTGGTGCAATACGCAGGAGGTGGAAAACTTTACATGTAAGTGAGACAATACTATCCGTTTTTATGAAAATTTGGCTGTTACTTTGGTGCCTAAGTGCTCATCTGAACAATGAGTAGATGAGCAACCCTGACAAGGCACGAAGGCAAGGAAGATGTCCATTAACACCTGAAGAGGTAGGACTCATGCTGAGGGGATTAGGCTATGGAAATGATGTTCACATATATGTAGCATCTGGTGAGATATATGGTGGCGATGAAACATTGGCACCCCTAAAAGCACTTTTTCCCAATTTTCACTCAAAAGATACTTTAGCCAGCAGGGAGGAACTGGAACCTTTCTCCTTATTTTCATCACGCATGGCTGCTCTAGATTTTATTGTATGTGATGGAAGTGATGCTTTTGTGGCAAACAATAATGGGAACATGGCCAAGATATTGGCCGGACGAAGGTAAAGCTTGTCTTTCATATTGCCTCATTTTGGTTATGTTGTACAGTTAGAATGCTTGTTGTTCACTTGTATGTTCACCAGGAGATACTTTGGGCACAAGAGGACTATAAGGCCAAATGCAAAGAAGCTATATTCCTTGTTCTTAAATCGAGCAAACATGAGTTGGGAGGAATTTGCTTTAAAGGTACGTGCTCATCAGAGAGGATTTATGGGGGAGCCAAGAGAGGTTAGACCAGGCAGAGGCGAATTTCATGAGAACCCGTCAACTTGCATATGTGAAACTGCTGAGACTACCTCAGGTGCATATTTTGGTTCATTTAGTCAGAAAAATGATGACAATCAACAAAGAAAAAACAATTCAAGCAACAATGGTGGCGAACCTACATCTTATAATTTAGATGAGGAGCTAGATTGGTCGGACCTCGACTATGGAGAGTATACACCTTTAGGTAAAAATTCCTCTAATGTCACAGGTATGGACTATGATACATTCATAAAAACAGAGGATTCAGAGCTTGAAGATATTCTTTCCGATTAATCTGAACTTGTCTACACTAGTGCAGTTTTTAACACCAATTCTTTCATCAAATTCATTTTTTTGGAGCACTATAGCTAGCTTATTATGAAAGAATTGATCTTTGGTTCATGCTCCATGCACCTTAAGTATACTCTTCTAAGATGAAACATTATTGTTGTCCATTCCAAGCATATCCTGAAGCACCAATATGAAAGGGTCTTCTGCTTATGGGAGCCATACTCTTCATGGGTGCATCATAGTTATTGGTTCATTGTTCAGCAACACGTTGTCAAATTTCAGATATGCTGTATCAATATGGTGATAATCTCTTATTTTTCTTTGTTGATGAAATCTTTTAAGAAGCCCAAGTTGAGTGTAATTAGCATCAAAAAGTGTTCAAGGGTGACAGTCTGTGCTACAATTTTGTTCAAGGTTTTGATTAATCTATAATGCTTAATGTTTAGGATGGGCTTAGTAGTTGTTGTCAATTTAATCATAATTTCTTGGTCAGTGAAATTGCACATTTGCAGTAAATAATTTTGTCCTTGTGACTATTGTGCATGTTTCTTCGATTGAGAAATATTAACCATTCAACTGCATTAACCTCTTCAATTTATTGTAGTTACCTTCTCCTAAATGAAACTTTCCTGTATTTAATGTTCCACAATGTTTGGTTGCCCCAGAGTAATAGCCCGTTGAGGCCACATAGTTTCATTTCTTCTATAACAATCTTATAATAAAGCAAAAACAACGATTGCATAAAAATATTGTTATTCTATGGTTGTTAATTTATCTATCATATCCTATGATTATGCTAAGAAACACTAGAAACAAATACAACGAGGGAAGGAGCACAAACCTACATTTTTAAGTATATGCTAGTGCTCAAACCCTAGAAGATACTCTATAGAACATGCTCAATTCCACTGACATTCAACATTGTGAGGATGATATTTTGGTACCACCACCCTTTCACTCTTTTTACAGACTACCATTAACACCTGCAGTTTTCGTTTAGATGGGGATTTTTCACATTTGTGACGTATATTTTTATATCTCAATTGAATCATATATTTGTGAATTTGTTCCAATTGAATTCTACTGTCTAATTACCGTCAGCAGTTCTGTTAAACCAGTGACACGACGTGCTTATGTGTTTTAAAAATAATATTTTATTCTTTTTCTTACCCTAAGCCCCAGCTCATCATCCTCTCATTTATTAATAATTTTTTTATTCAATAAAATCGGAGAAGGAACTTGTGGTAAAAAATTGATTTGACATCCTCTTCCAAAGAATGTTGTCGGCCCGTGTGAGTGTTGAATGCAAGTAAAGTCCTGGATGACAAAGGTGCCAGCAGTGCTTCAATGAAGGAGAAGTGAAGATTCCATGCAACAAACCGGCCTTCAGAGTCTCGAATTCGGGCATTACCGATGGTGATGCCAAGATCAAAGGCTTTAGCAAAGAGAAGTGGGTACGTATTTAAGGGCCAGACCGCATTGTACCTTTTATGTTTTTTGATAAAAAGTATTTATATTAATTCATAAGAAAAAATTAAATACAATGAGAGGTAGAAGAGAAACTAAGAGTAAACAAGAAAAATCAAAAAATAGAGCTCAAGTCTACATAATCTGATAGGAAGTGCAGAAAGCAAACAAGGAAGTAATAAGCTTGGTTGGTCCTAATCGAGCATCCTGGAAGCATCTGCGGTTCCGTTCTCTCCAAACGGACCAACTTCAAAGTAGAGACATTTGAAAAGAGCGCAAGCTAGAGCAGGTGGGGAGATCCCATTGAAGAAGGTCCGGAGGCCACAGAGGGTTAAAAAATGGAACATGCAGTAGAGATAGCCATTTGACCCAAGCGTCTTGAGCATAACTGCATTGGCAAAAGAGGTGAAAATGAGACTCTTGGTGAGAGAGACACAGAGCGAAAGTAGAATTAGTGATCATACCCCAACCAAGAAGCTTGTCCCTAGTCAGCAAGCGTTGTCGAGCCCAAATCCAACCAAAGATAGAAATATTTGGTGGTAAGGTCGATTGCCAAACCCATTTGTGTGATGGGTCGCCCACCCCTCGAAAATTAAGAATACGATAAAGAGACTTGGTTGGAAAGATATTATCGGAAGACCATTTCCATAAAATGCAGTCGTCGCCGTCTGCAAATTGAATAATGTCAAGAACACTTTTGAGGCCAAGTAAAAGGTTTGCATCCATAAAAGTTGAGAAAGAGATATTCCAACCAATGAATAAACCCATGTCATACAGGTGCATGGCATCACGTGTCGCGGCCCGGCCCCGGGCCCGGGAAGCGACGACGACTCGGACACCGCGCAGCGGAATGAAAAGTCAGGAATCAACATAAAAGAAAACAACAACATAAAAACCAATAATTAAAATCCATCCGTCAGATCAAATACAATTATCCAAATATAAAATAAATCCGCAAATTACAGTTCCAAAATAACAATATCAATTATCAACATTATAAGACGACAAAATGAAACAAAATACGAAAGCAGTCGCCATCAGAGCTCCACATCTACAACCGACTACTAGCTGTCTAAAAGCTATCTACACCTCGATCTACAGATCGACCGCTCACCCCTGCAAGTCTGAAGCAAAAACAACGGAGATCAGCGAATGCTGAGTAGGAGAATCACAATATGATCAACAAGTATCAAGTGTCAACTCGACAATGAATAACAACATGGCCTAAGATGCAGTCAAAGGCGATGAACACAACAAATACACCTCACCTACTCCTAAACAACATCAACTGAATCATCGAGCGTGTGGACCATTGGGTAAAAACCCCACACTCTACCACTCGTAGAGTGACATCAACCGTCCGCTCCAACGGTGACGCGACTACCCCCACCAAGCAGGTAGCCCGACGGACGTCGTATCCGACATCCGCACACCCGAAGGTGCCCAAAGTGACTAGTCAATATCCATACCCTCACCCATGTCTGGAGGGTACCGCAATAAAATGGTACTGGATCGAAGTCCTCTCTGAGGCCGTAGCCTCCAGATCGACAGCAACCATGCAACTCGACTCCAAGAGTGCAACAAGGTATATCACCATGATCAACAACATAGCAACAACTCCAAGTGATTATGACATGATCAACATGCTACTAATATAACATCATCATGATCAACAATATAATAATTCCAAGTGATTATGACATGATCAACATGATAATAACATGCTCAACAAATAAACAACACCAATAAGCAACAATAAAATGCAACACATGCAATTTCTCTACATGGCATGTCCAACAATAATGTGCGACAAGAGTTCAATAAATTTCAGGAAGCAAATCAAACAATGGAAGCAAAGGTATTTTCGTAATTTATCTCCGACGACAAATCAACATCAGACAAGAGATGACAGACTTGCAGGCTCAACCAATGCTCAACCCACTCTCCAAACCCTCATGCTCAACCCACTCTCCAAATACTCATGCTAAACACATTCTCCAAACACCCATGATCAACCCACTCTCCAAACCATAATTATTTCACACCAATCAATCAACTAAATTCTCAGACTGATAATTTACTATTATTTAAACACATCGACAACCTCAACAACTAACAACCTGAAAGAACATTCTAACAATATTTTCTTAGAAAACCAACCCCACCATTACGTTCAACACGCGAAAATAATCAAGATTTCTATTCACCTCAACTTCAACCGACAACTCGGGGCCCACTAACTAAATTAATTTCAAACACAACTATATCATTAACTTACTAAACAACATCAATACTGAAATATATCAAAATCATATCAAATGGTCTCCAATCTTAAATCCAACACCACCATCGCGTTCGGCACACGAAAACGATCAAGATTCCTATTCACCTCAACTTCAACAGACAACTCGGGGCCCACCAACTAAATTAATTTCAAACACAATTTTTACCCACTTATTAAACACAGCAGAATACTGAAATAATATCAAAATCATATCAAACGATCTCCAATCAGAAATCTGACACCACCATCGTGTTCAACACGCGAAAATCTACAACTTTGGTATTCACCTCGACTCGATCCGACGACTCTACGATCAACTACAAAAATATCCCAATAATTCATAATTAACCCAATTTTATGCGATACAACTCTATTCTTTAAACCCGACGCCACCTCCCTGCTCCGCTCGAACCCACGCTGGCCGGCCATCCCGGCCGCCGGCGATCACCCCGGCGGCACGGCCGCCCTCTCCCCGACCTCTGCGACCGGCGGGACAACCACCACCACCTCTCTCTCTCTCTCCACCTGCAGCTCGCTGCCCCCTTCTCTTCCGGCCAGCCACCTAATCGTCGCCGACCGATGACTCCACAGCCTCGCACTCTCCTCGACCCTCCGGCCTCGCCCAGTCCCACGACCGACCGAGCGGCGGCCCGGATGGTCTGCCCCGAATCCACGCCGGGCGGCTGCCCAAGCCGTCGGCGACTAACTCGAAGGCACCTCTGCTCTCTCCTCGGCCTCCGACATCGGCCCGACCCATCGGCGACTGAATGGTGGCCGGGAGGGCCACTACCAAGCACCGCCAGCTGCTACTGCTGGCCTGCGCGTGTTCTGGAGCGCACGGCCAGCGCGCAGCAGCGCATGCGGTGTCGCGGCGACCTGCACGCGATCAGCACCGCAGCGGACATGGCCGCGCGGCCTGCGGTAGCCTGCGCGCCCGCGATTGCCCGCCGCCAACCCCCACAGTTCGTCGTTGTCGTCGTCGGTAGACAAATGCCGAAGTAAAGAAGAAGGGAGAGATCTCCTGCCTCGTTCCCGCGACGACGAGCTCCACCGATGACACGCGCCGACTCCTCCGCCGCCTGCCGACGCCCTCGCTTCTTCCTCTTCTTCTCTACTTCTTCTCACTTAAAACCCCTCAACAACACCTCTCCCTCACTTATCCTCACCGCCACCTCCACTTCCATAGCCATTCTTTTTTTTTTTTTTTAATACCCGAACATAACATCACGAATGAGCATGTACCGGTCAATCACAAATCTGAAAAGGAGAGGAAACATCTCCGCCAAACTAGAGCTGCCACACCATGATTCGCGCCAAAGCGAGATATTTGAACCAGACCCAACCTTGTATTCCAGCCCACATCTGAAGATGTTTTGTAGCAATATGATTGACCTCCAAATTGGAGAGGCATGACTAGCATTCCAGGCCTCATACAACTCCTTTGCGCCAATGGAAGTATGTCTGATAACATCAATCCAAAGAAGGTCCAAGCGTTGGATATACTTCCATAACCAAGAACCAAGCCGGGCTAGGTTATGGGCACGTAAATTGAGGATCCCCAAATCACCTTCCGATCGATGGCAAGTAACCGCATCCCAATGGATTAAGCATTTACCCCGACAAGAAGTGGAATCCGATCCAACCCAAAATAAGTTTCTTCTACGATGATCGATCTTTTGAATAACCCAAGCAGGAGCCTTGAAAATGGAGAAAAAATAGCTCGGGCTACTAGTGATAGTACTGTTTATCAGTGTGAGCCGCTCAACACGAGAAAGAAGTAGCCCTTTCCAACCACTATGTCTCAAGTCAATACGTTTTATAATAGAATCTCAATCCTCTCTAAGCAGTCTTCCAATATGAAGAGGTAAACCGATATAAGAAGTGGGGAAAGAACCCGCTGCAAAGCCAAAGAAAGAAGTCGTCGTTTGAGCCAAGGAGATATTGCCACCCAAGTGTAGCACACTAGTTTTAGTTGAATTAATCCGGAGGCCCGAGGCTAGGCCAAAACAATGCAAAAGCATACGAAGGTTGTAAAGGGCAGCCATACAGTTAGAAGAGAAGATTGTCAAAGTCATCGGCGAACATAGAATGCGAGATGCCACCATGAACAAATCTTCCAAGGACACTTTCCAAGAGACCGTTCTTGACCCCTGAGTGATAAGAGAGGAAAGGAAATCCAAAGCCAAATTAAAAATATAAGGAGAGAGGGGGTTGCCTTGTCTTACCCCTCTCCGGTGACGAAAAGAGGTAGTCGGAGTGCCATTGATAAGTAAGGAAGAGTCCGTGAGAAGAAGATCATGTTTGATCCAAGCAATCCATCTAGTAGAGAAACCCCTCGTACCCAACATCTCAAGAATGAATTCCCAATTAATGGAGTCAAAGGCTTTCCTGAAATCAATTTTAAAATTATCTTCCATTACTATCTAAATTTTGCAAGCTTAAAGCAATATATAACAAGCACTGCTTTCACATTAGAATTGATTCTTGAATGAGACTAAACTTATTTGTAGGTCGGTTCAGTTTTCACTGTGTGTGCTGCTATGATGTCACTTATCTGAATAATGGAGTGGCTGAGTTGAGTAATTAATCTTGGAGGTGGAGGTACTTCACTGTGAATAACTTCTGAGAGCGCTCCTTCTAATTGCTGGAGGTGTTGTGTTGAAGAATCGTCGGTTTCTTGTACTTGGATCAAGTTCACCGTTAGCCTGGAAAGCGCGTCTGCCAGGGAGTTGTGCTTTCCGTCAATATGTTCGAAGTGAATTAACACCCCTGTGCCTGTTACATAATCCAAGAAATTTAGCCAACGAACTCTGGATGGCTTTGTTGAGGCAGACTTGTTATAAAAACTGATGATTGCCTGGCAATCAGTTCTTAGCGTAATCTCCTTCTGATCTAGATAGTGAATTTTTAGCGCCTTAAGGGTTTCAATGCAAGCATAGATTTCGGCATCTATAGCTGATTTGGTAACGGGAAATTTTCCGCTTGCATAAGCGCAGACTCTTTCTGTGCTTCGTGGATCATTCTTCTTAGGTTTCCACTTGCACACTCCTCCCCACCCGTCCATGCAACCATCGGTTTCTAAGACGATGTAGGATCCGGTAGTTGGGAGTTCTAAATCAGGTAGCGTCTGTACTATCTCCTTGATCTTCGTGATTAATTGAAAGTCAGAGGGTTTGAGCCTTTTATCACCTTGAGGCCCAGTTTTGGAGTATAATGGGCCAAGCAGAGTCCCAAGGTTGGGAACATAAGCTCTGGCATAGTTCAGGAGGCCTAACCAAGATCTGAGGCCTGTTTTGCTCTTCAATTGCTCCTCATTAAAACTGACAATTTTCTTAATAATATGAGGTTGCAGCTTGATTCGACTATCGCCAATGATAGCGCCGAGAAACTCAATCTCCTTGGTGTACCACCTAGGGCTTCTATTTCTAATCAAGGAAATATGCAGCCCACCATAGATGATCAGATTCGAGGATATCGGCTAGCCAGCAGACTAACCAACCAAAATATGCGTGCTCATTGCAGACGCTGCACACTTACAGTCTGCCCCATGTGTTCAAGATTTAGTCTTGGGCGCAAGATTATTATCAAGAGAGCACAGAAAATTTCATCGCAGTATACGTGGATGATATTCTGGTATTTTCAGATGATGAGAAACAACATGCTCGGCACCTTGAGCACATGTTACAGATTTGTGAGAAATGGGGATTGGTTCTATCCCCCACAAAAATTAAAATTGCCACCAAGGAGATTGAGTTTCTCGGCGCTATCATTGGCGATAGTCGAATCGGGTAAGCACTAGGTTCCAGTGCTTCCGAAGGTATGGAATCTTGATCAATACAGCAAACGGTTGCGCCTGTATCTAAGATTGCTTGTATCCGAAATGGCTTGACATTGGGTATCTCCATCATGATCTCCATATTGTAAAGTCTATTCATAACTCTTCTACCCTTATGAAGTCCTTGGTAGATGGACTGAATTTCTTCCTCATTAACTGCTTCTAAAGCTGCTTTGGACGCTGCTTCTTTAAATACTATTCCTTGGTTTCTGATCACAAATGTTTCTTCTTCGGTGTCTATCCAAGGTGTCTTTCCTTTGTTGCTTCCCTCCCCGCTGTTAATCTGGAGGTCCTCAAATTGTTGTTCGAGGCTGCTGAGGTCTCTTCGCAGTTGTGATTCTGTAAGGTCTTGTTTTAATCGCTCATTTTCTGCTAAAAGGAATGTGACATACTCCAGTAGTTCCTTGATTAAAGTATCCTTCTCGTCGTAGGGTTTGAACGGTGCTCTCTTGATAATAATCTTGCGCCCAAGACTAGGAGAGGTTGAAAAGAAGGCTTGGATACAATGGAGAATGTCATATCCAGCCGAGTACGATGAGATCACCAATATAGCGGACGACCCACAAAACATCCTATCCCAAGTCCGCAGAATGTTTCTGATGGAGGATCCTACCACAGGATCCACTGAGGAGCAGAACCGGGCATATGAAGATATTGAACGACTTTCATGCCATCATATTAAAGACCTTTTCAGCTATATCAATGACTTTAAAGTCTTAGCAGCGAAATCGGGAAGATTATTTGTCTCAACTGAACTCTCTGACAAATTCTTCAAGAAAATGCCACCCTTGTTGGGACGTGAACTGGAGAATGCCTTCTTTCTCAAATATCCAGGATGCAATGTAGGGCTATTCCCCCGAATACACTTTACCTACCATTACCTTGAAGATCAATGCAAGAAAGCGGCACTCCTACGCAGCTACAAGGATTTATCTATTTGCTCTCAGATCCCGTTACCAGGCTACTACCAGAAAGAAAAGAAGTATGGACTTCGCAAGTCTACTACATACAAGGGCAAGCCTCATGACACCCATGTACGTATCTTCAAACGTAAGCACTCGGATAAACTCCGCAAGTGCAAATGCTTTATTTGTGGGGAAGAGGGACATTTTGCTCGTGATTGCAAAGGAAAAAGAGGAAACATTGCACGAGCAGCAGTAATTGAAAATTTAGACTTATCAGAGGACTGGGACATTGTCTCAGTAGACCTTGACGAACCTGATAGTGAGGGAATCTGTTCCTTCTCAGAAGGCGAGTCTGGAGTAGCAACCAAATTAGCCATTGAGGGACATGACTATCCGTTTGAAACAACACTAATGATAACAGATGTACCGGAAAACTCGTGGAGAGTTAAGGTCACACTTCCAGACCACATGCAGCAATGTACACATGTATGGGAAGACAACAACATGTGTACCTTTGAATTTAGCTCTGATACCAGGTTTAAACGCAGATTTTACGAATAGAAATGTTCACGGGCTGCTAAGAACGCTGGAACAAGTCGATTCAAAGAACAGAGAGGAACTAAAAGCTGAAAGCTTGATTGAAAATACAAATACAAACTTAGTACAGTGGGAGAGGTAGGAACTCTTCGGGGTTTCCGAGTGTGTCCTGCAACTCCTTAGTTGCGTCTATTTATAGAATGCTAAGAAGTCTCTCGAAAAAGATGAATAAGTGAGTGCGGGTGTGCGTGGGACCCCATCGTCCACTCACAGATTATCTTCTACAGTGGGAGAATCTTCTTTTTAAAAGAAACAACTACTATTACTGTACAGCCAGCACCGAAAGTGTTGGCGCCAGCTCTAAAGGTGATGTATTATTGTCCTTGTCATTGCTGTCATGATTCGTGCTGTCGGCTGAATTATTGTCCTTTAGATTAGGGCGAATCTTATGTTGCAGTAGCTATTGCTGGTTCTACTGCTGGAGATCATTTTGTGACATGACTCTAGGTTCTTGATGTGCTGAGTCAGTGGTTTGAGTGCATCTTCTGAGAACGTATCATTGATAGAGGCTTGCTCTAGGCGAGCTTTCTGTAGGTAGGCCATTGCCAGTAACGCCTCAAGTTCAGTTAAGGTTTTTTGAGTTTGCGTTTGATGGGCCTGGAATATCTTGAGTGCCCATTCATCAACTTCTTCCATGGAGTAGATCTCCCCATACATTAGATTGCAGGTTAAAGTTTCAGCTTCCTCAAGAGCGTGAGATCCGCTGAGGACAGCCCAATGTTGGGCCGTCATGATAGCTCTTTTGGTGGTTGCATATGTGCTTCGGCACTGGTCCGCAAGATGCTTTAAGTGATCAATAATCATCTGCATAAGACAAAGAAAACGTAATTAAGATAATTGAGAATTTGGTAGAGGGGTTCCCAGCCCCTGTAATATTTGTTCACGAGGTATCTGATACCAGGTTTAAACGCAGATTTTACGAATAGAAATGTTCACGGGCTGCTAAGAACGCTGGAACAAGTCGATTCAAAGAACAGAGAGGAACTAAAAGCTGAAAGCTTGATTGAAAATACAAATACAAACTTAGTACAGTGGGAGAGGTAGGAACTCTTCGGGGTTTCCGAGTGTGTCCTGCAACTCCTTAGTTGCGTCTATTTATAGAATGCTAAGAAGTCTCTCGAAAAAGATGAATAAGTGAGTGCGGGTGTGCGTGGGACCCCATCGTCCACTCACAGATTATCTTCTACAGTGGGAGAATCTTCTTTTTAAAAGAAACAACTACTATTACTGTACAGCCAGCACCGAAAGTGTTGGCGCCAGCTCTAAAGGTGATGTATTATTGTCCTTGTCCTTGCTGTCATGATTCGTGCTGTCGGCTGAATTATTGTCCTTTAGATTAGGGCGAATCTTATGTTGCAGTAGCTATTGCTGGTTCTACTGCTGGAGATCATTTTGTGACATGACTCTAGGTTCTTGATGTGTTGAGTCAGTGGTTTGAGTGCATCTTCTGAGAACGTATCATTGATAGAGGCTTGCTCTAGGCGAGCTTTCTGTAGGTAGGCCATTGCCAGTAACGCCTCAAGTTCAGTTAAGGTTTTTTGAGTTTGCGTTTGATGGGCCTGGAATATCTTGAGTGCCCATTCATCAACTTCTTCCATGGAGTAGATCTCCCCATACATTAGATTGCAGGTGGGGGGGGGGGGGGGGGGGGGGGGGGGGGGGGGGGGGGGGGGGGGGGGGGGGGGGGGGGGGGGGGGGGGGGGGGGGGGGGGGGGGGGGGGGGGGGGGGGGCGATATAGAATTGAGCAATAACAACTCAGCCATGAACTGGTTGAAAAATGGTTCAAATTCAATCATGAAATGGTTCAAACTCAGCCATGCTCTAATATCATAAACTCAGCCAACAACAAGAGAAAGTAGCAGTTCACTATACCTAACAATAACAGCCATTAATTGAGCAATAACAGCCACCAACAACAACCAACAACATCGATATAATTGCTCAATAACAACCACCAACAACAGCCAACAACATCGATATAGAATTGAGCAATAACAGCCATCAACAGCAACGATTCATATAAATGTTGGGCGATGAAGGAAATGTGCACCATCATTAATTGATGATTGCCTCCAATTCATTGCCCACACAAGAAATGGCATGCCCATTATCTCATTCATATAAATACAACCAGAAATACAATCATATAAGCATACACAAAATATACATAGTATAACGTGGGCAATATTGATCTGCGGCATTAGGAAGGAAAGTGTGCATACCTATTGATTGGGTATCGCCTCCATTTCCTTTCCGATATGAAATCAAATAACACATGTGCAAGAAAGGAATCAAATGTCCAAATCAAACATACAAAGTATTAAAATTCAAGTCAAATATACACACGGTTCAAATCCAAGTTAAATAATATCCAACATTCTAGATCTATTTATACATAAAAACTACCATAATGACAACCACTAGGACTATCCCCTTCGTGATCAAAGCTTGAAGTTTGTCTACTTTGGCCACCAACATATTTATGTCTTTTCTTAAATAATCTAGGCCACTATTACAATTGACTTCTTCTTCACCTTCATCTGTAGGTGCGATGGGTGTAAACCAGCGAAAAAATCCACATCCGGGATTGTTCTGACACACTGCATATAATCGGCCCGGATTATATTTTGATTCACTGATCCTTACACCAGCTCGGTTGCCACATGTACATCTTTTATTGGCATATTTGATATAATTTCCATTAGTATTTATTGAACTCGAAGTTGCCATTCTAATTTAACAAAACCGATATTTTGCATTAGAATATATATTACACAGAAACAAGTCAAGTTACATAAAAGCAAATTAATGTTATGCAGTGTGTCCAAAAATAAGTCAAGTTACACAAAAGCTAAATACAAGTTAGCTACATGCCCCATTCTAATTCAATGTCCCATTCTAATTCAATGTCTATGTCTATTGGCCCAAAGTTGATCTGCGATCTCTTCCCGAATCGCATGCATCACATTTTGAGATGATTCACCGCCATATTATTGTGAAGATGATGAAGAATGGTCATGATCTTCATCAAAATTCAATTCAGCGGTGCTCCATTCATCTATCAAGGAATCTGAATTCCGATACTTGATGATGAAGTTGTGTATGACACAACATGCAATTGTCATATTACTTTGCCTTGCCAATTTATAGTTGGGCATTTGCTTTAAAATGGGGAATCGTGCCTTAAGCAAACCAAAGCATCGTTCAATCACATTTCGAACAGACGAATGTCTTTGGTTAAACAATTCTCTTTTGGTAGACGGCCCTCCCTGACCACGAAAATCCGAACGATGGTATCGTTCACCCCTATAAGGGGCCAAAAACCCACGTACGTTAGGATATCCCGCATCGACAACATAAAACTCATCTACATAAATAAGACATGCTATTATTAGTATAAATTGCTATCCATTGAGCAAGATATACACTTATCAACTATGATACTTTCATTTGGCATGGGAAAGTCTGAATTGACTGAGTAGATTGTATGGGAAAAAATTCGCGAGTCATTTGCCGTCCCCTCCCAACCGGCCTTAACATGTGTAAACATCATGTTATGTGCACATGTTGCCATCATGTTTTGTGTGGTTGTACCTTTCCGACCACGATATAAAACTTGTTTATCGGTGGGGACACATGCCGAAATATGAGTTCCATCAATAGCCCCGATGCAATTCTAAAAATTGAAAAAAAATTTAGTGAGGAGACCCAAATCAATTCATACCTTAACATAAGGAAACACACTAAATTCATACCTTAAAATAAGGAAACCAACGAGTATTCCCTTCTATCTCAGGTTGGACTTTACGAGGTTCTCGTGGTTGTATTAGTTGAGGGGCTAGACTCAAAACCGCACGTAGAATTTTTTTAAACCATGTGTGCACGATTTCAGTTGAGTGCGGGTAGCGTTCCGCCACAATTCGCACACGTTCATTGTGGCAAATAGTGAATAAGAACATTGCTACTTCTTCTTCAACTGATATCCTTTGATTTTCCAACCCAACCCTCCTAAGCAGTTGACATAGCCTTCTAAACAAGTCAGACTCCATCCGCAAACTAGCTTTCATAGCAACGGATGCGCGAGTTCATCAACTCTTGAGTATATTCTGCACCCGATAATATAGATGTACGTACAGGTCTTGGCGGTGATTGGGCGACTTCAAAAAGTTCATCAAGTATAACCGCACCCGCAAGAATTATCCCAGCTCTAATAAGTGCATCTCTCACCTCATCGTTATCATCATTAAAACTCATTCTGATATTAAAATAAACTGAAATAGCAAACTAGACGTTAGGAAGAAACTGAAATAGCAAACAAGACAGTATGAAAAAACTAAAATAACAAATTGAACTATAGACAAACTCAGCATATTTTCTAGCAACAAATAGTATGAAACAAGTTGAAAATGTGCAATATGAATTCTACAGCACTACAAGTTCAAGAATTCTACAACAGCTACAAGTTGAAGTTAATGTTAAAGCAACCTACTGAAAGTAAACTAACAAGTTCACAACTAACCCCACATAGTTGAGTATTTAGTACAGCCCCACATTAGGAGCATTTAGTACAACCCCACATTACGAGCATTTTAGTTTAAAATATTTACATAAAATTGGTGTTATATATTCCCATGCACCACGATACAACACCTTCATCATCTAAAGTTGCAAAAAACTACGAGCATCAGGATTTTTTATTAGAAAATTTATAACATGGTTGTTAACTTGATTATCTAGGCCAAAACTCTGCAGCCTTGAAACACACGATGCGGGTGACTCGGGCAATACTTGAGGAGGACTAGTGGCACTTGTTTCCTTAACTGCGATTCCACCAAACTTATCTATTAGTGCAGTTGCAGTAGATAATGCTTGGGCCGAATATTAAGATGAATTACCTCTTTTCCTCAATCGAACACTACCACATGACCCCGATGGAATGTTAGGGGAGATCCCACGCAAAAGGGGTTCTGGACAACCACTTGAATCTGTTTTGGAGAACACTACCTCATTTGCTCTCAATGGTCGTTTTCCTCGACCTATATCTCTAAACTCATTCTCAACCCGACGCTCTTCGTCTGAGGTTAGTGGTACTTGAGTAGAGGAACGAGCTAAGTGGCTCGTTGCGGACTGATTAGCAAATGCTAATTCCATCAGCTCATAAAACTTAGGTGGACCAGTTTTGAACATTTTGAATGAATCTCCAAGAGTTTGCGAACCAATTTTTTTTTATTTGTACATTGTCTTATGACTCATAAGAAGGAAAACTAATAATAAAAAATGACATACCGAAGATCGATTCCAAACAATTTCATCAGCTTCAATAATATTTGTGTCAGGATTCTAAGTTACTCCGGTATGATTAATTAGCTCTTTGAAAGATCGATAAGTTCTATGAAGACAACATTTTTTTTGTCTACACTTATCAAACCCAAATTTGCCCACAAACTTTTCCTCCAACTTGTCACTAATCACCTCCCAACTTTTCTTATCATAGTTGGTGGTACCACGTTGCCTTGTGTACTCTGCCAGAATTTTCAAAAATTCTTTAGTGACAAGGTGGGCCCACTCAGTCACATTTTCTCTTGGTTTGCGGTGGCCACCTATGTTTAACTATTTTTTCTACAATCGTAATCCAAATCAGAACATAGTATAAACTAAAAACATACTACCATTTCTGAAAAATAATATTGTAACTGTAAATAACATGATAAAATAAATCAGAATAGCATCACAGAACATGTAAACAAAATTTATGAAATAACAATGAAATAGAACATAACAGAACATGAAAAATTAAAACCAGAATAGTATCACAGAACATGTAAACAAAATTAGAATAACATTCATTCATTGAGCAATGAAATAGAACAGAACATAGTATTATATTGTAAAAAAAATAGATCATATAATATATGAAGATTGTTAAAACATACCATAATTTAAATAACATGAAAAATTAAAATCAGAATAGCATCACAAAACATGTAAACATGATTTATGAAATAGCAATAAAATAGAACATAACAGCACATGAAAAATTAAAACCAGAATAGTATCGCAGAACATGTAAACAAAATTAGAATAACATTCATTCATTAAGCGATGAAATAGAATAGAACATAGTATCATATTGTAAAAAAAATAGATCATATAATATATGAAGACTGTTAAAACATACCATAGTTTAAAAAATATGAAAAATTAAAATCAGAATCATAGAACATGTAAACAGAATTAGAATAACATTCAGAATAACATTCATTCATTGAGCAATGAAATAGAATAGAACATAGTAATAGTGTAAAAAAATAGATCATATAATATATGAAGACTGTTAAAACATATAATAGTTTAAATAACATGAAAAATTAAAACCAGAATAGCATCATAGAACATGTAAACAGAATTAGAATAGCATGCATTCATTCATTCATTCATTCATTGAGCAATGAAATAGAACATAACATAGTATCATACTAATCTACTAAGGTAAAAGTGGATAATGATATATATGACATAATCTTGATATGGACTTAAATATCTACAACTACATTAGATAGCTTCATCCAACAGCAGTCTCACCATCTATATCAGATAGTATTATTTAATGACCAGCCCTTAAAAGCTGGGCATGCATGTGAAGCATCAGTAGCAACCAATCCAACCAAGCAAATTGACGAAACAAATAAAAGCAGAGGCATCACCAGCAAATTTGTGTCAATATATCAAAGTCCTTTTTATCTACTTAACCAATTTGCTCAACCAAACCGACTTCCATCACAATTTTTTGTACAAGAAAAAGAATAACTACATGAGCAATCCAACAACAAGAGAATGAGAAGGGGAAAAGAGAAAATGACACAAAAACAAACAGCACCCACAAATTGTTTAATCATATTAGAAAAAACTTCTTTCGATTCAATCAACAAAACCCGGATACTACTCCTCACGAGTCTCTCAACCCACGCGACTCACAAATCAATTCAAACTTCTTATTTGAAGAAGAAAAGAAAATATCATATAAATCCTAAACCCTAGATAACAAAATACAACACACCATAGACCGGGTCAAGTTCGAAAAGAAGAAATCGTAGATCGAGAAGAAGAAAACGTAGATCCGAAATAAACCGGTAGGAGTAGACCTTACCTTCAAAGGAGTGGCCGAAAACAACCGAGGAGAGGTGGTCGACGCTGGGCGAGAAGTTGTTGCCCTAAGAAAAAAAACCCTAGATTAGATCAGGTCGAGTTCGAGAAGAAGAAAGAGTAGATCGAGAAGAAGAAAACATAATAGAGACTTTACCTTTGAGGAGTGGCCGAAAAAATCGAGACCTAGAGGTAGTCGGCACTGGGCGAGAAGTTGTCGCCGAGCTCTGCTAGGGTTTGGGTGAAGGGGTGAGTCGTGTGGGATGAGAGACGAGTGAGCAATCGAGACCTAGAGGTAGTCGGCGCTGGGTGAGAAGTTGTCGCCGAGCTCTGCTAGGGTTTGGGTGAAGGGGTGAGTCGCGTGGGATGAGAGACGAGTGAGCAATCGAGACCTAGAGGTAGTCGGCGCTGGGCGAGAGTTGTCGCCAAGCTCTGCTAGGGTTTGGGTGAAGGGGTGAGTCGTGTGGGATGAGAGACGAGTGAGAGCAGTATCGGATTTTGTTGAATGAATGGAAAACATGTTGTTTTCCACCTAATTACAAGAATGCCACTCCGTCTGTTTTCTATTTTTGATGAAAACACAGAAAACACCGAATCGGTGTTTTCTAATTGATGTATTAATCGTGTTTTGAAGAAAACAGGCGCCCGTTTTGGCCTGTTTCACGCAACCAAACGCGTTTTCGAACGCGTTTTCATTTTCAACAGAAAACGAATACCCAAAACGGGCACGTTTTGGGTAACCAAACAGGACCTTAATTTTTCTCCCTAATCTATCCCAAACTTTGGGATTGACAATAATTATAATTCTTGAAGACAACAACTTGAAAAAGATATGAGTTTTATTCTAAGTTTTAAATTTTTTAAATGGAATAGTCGAATTTAATAAAAAAATAGGAAGAAATATAATTCAAACTTTTGGATTGATTATAATTATAATGTAATCTAAATTTCAAGTTCAATTTCAAATGAGACAATTATTATCAATCCCAAAATTTATGATAGATTAGAGAGAAACATTAAAGGTTGGGATAGATTTGTTACAAGGGCTAAAGTTTGGGATTGATACATTAGTTTTTCATATTTATATAATATTATAATATTTTTATTACATGCTGACGTGGCACAAGTGATAATAAAAAATATTTTTTGATTTGCCGAGTCAGATGACACGTTAGCACCTAACGACTACATTGACGAACATTTGACGTCAGACTAGAATTGATATTAATCTGATAGTTCGGGATGTAATTGATACAAATTAAAGATCAGATCATATTTATGAAAAAGGTCATAGTTTGAGCTAGATACATTAATTAACCCATTAATTAATTGTCTATATTAGTTTAACTATGTGGTTATTAGTTGTCTACCTAGGTTCCTTCTTCTTTAGGTCTCCAGTTGTTCTTTACTTTCTTCTTTCACTTTCCTATTCAAAATGGTGATCTGTTATGACTTAGTGAGAAATATCAACGATGGCTCTCAACATAAGATATGAAAGAACGAAGTGAGGATCATAAGGTTGTGGAGAGTGTCAAATCTTAAGGATTCAAATTAAAATAATTTTATTGAAATAGTTGTTATTGATGAAAATGTAAGATTATGCATATTATTGCTTATATTTTTCGTGTTTTTTAAATGATTTGATGAAAATGTAATATTATCCATGTTATTTTAATATTATATTATTGATGTAGGGGGATCGAATTTAATGTTCCATCAACAGTTGTCATATGTATTTGTATGAAGATGTTCTTCAAGAAAGAGATGTTTACCTTTTTTCCAATCTTTATGTTGCTTTGAATAATATGAAATTCAAACAAACAACACATGAGTTCCTATTGTTATTCAAGCGAAACACTCAGGTACATCATATTGATGTATCTATCATTCCTATTAATTTGTTCTGATTCACCCCATATTATGAAATTTTTAATGACCTACAAGAGGACAAGTATTTGATTGGTACATTTTTTTTATTACTTTTACGTAACATCAAATCATTTTTTTCATATTTTTTTCTCTCGGACAACACGATAAGTTTATTCTTTTATCTTTTTTGTAGATGTGATTGGTCTTCTTACTAAAAAGGAAGACTTAATTGAGTTTTTCAAAAAATGACCAGCGGTCTCACTACATTGTTATCGAGCTGGATGACCTTCAGTAATTATTCATTTGCTTAGAATATTCACCATATAACTTTTTTGGTTTCTATATAACTTTGTATTAATTTAACATTTAAAATTGTCACATATTTTAACAATAGGGGTAATGAAAAGCTCCATCGCACTTTATGGCAAGACGTTGTTCTTCAGTTTTTAAATTTTCTTGAAGAAAATTCAGCAATGTAATACATGTGCTTGTATTTTTTAATTACAGGCTAAGTCCTAGTTTGTGCATCGAAGCGAGTCGAAAATATCATCGGAGACTGCGGTGTGAGGTACGACTTACACACATGCCAAATTGAATTATTAAGTTAATTTTGATATTTTTGACACAAGTCCGGTGTCACGAGTCGGTCGATGTGATTTGACTAAAATTTTGACTTGTTTGCGTGTGAACTCAAGTGAAGGTGTATTTTAGTCTTTTGGCACTTAAGTGTAATTAAATATAAAATGCTGATTTTTGGGGGGATTAGGGACGGAAACTAGAACTTGCGGACATACCCTAGAGAGTGCACACAAGTTGAAGAGAAGAAGGGAGTGGCCATCAAATTTTGAAAGAGCTTCGGCGCGAATTCATCGGGCGATCATTGGAGCATTGTATAGGGAGTTCGTCTACGAGGTGAGTGACCTTAATCCTTTAGGGTTTTGCCCTCTCTAGGGCAATATTATGGAATTATATGAAGTGGTTTTGATGTAAACCGAAAACGGGTGTTGATTGCATGTTTTCTCGAAGTTTTTTGTTGTTTGAGGCTTGTTAGGGTGCTGATGTTTTAGGCAGTCCTATGAGAGGGTTTGTTCGGATGAAAACCCCAAAGGTAGGGGACCTTAAAGGTTGTTTTTGTTGTGGGATCATTTCCCTTTTGATAAATTGCAAAATTTTCTTATTTGGATGCTTGGAGTAGAGTTTGATTGAAAAAATAATGAGGCTAGACTCGTACTTCTCTTAAGGCATGCAGCCCTAGTAGGGAAGCAAGGCTCCCAACATTCTTGATCCTTAAATTTAAGGATCGTTGTTATCAATTAGGGGTGGTTGAAACATCCTTGTAGGTGGTCGCATGAAGAACGATGTGGTGTGGCATGAGCTTGCCCACAAAATGTTTGGTGAAATGCCACATCCAATCAATTTATGTTTTAATCCGAATTTACCATAATATAACTTCATGTTGGTTTGGGGTACGTGTGTAGCACTCAAGTATAGTTGTGTTGGCAAATTCTAAGGGTCGAAACTTGTGTTTAAGAGTTATTTGGGTGAAAAGCTTAAGAGCACTCAAGTCTGCCTAGAAATTTAGGTAGGCATGTTTGGCATGCGTTTCGGAGGTCGAGATATCGTCTGACTCGAGTGTAATATCAGGATTAGTTTGTAGGGCATATGTACAATAATCCCAATATCTCATTTCAGTATATTACAAACTGATAATTGAAGGATTTATCTATTTAGCAAGAGGGCTAAGTGAATCTGTCCAATTCTATACTTGACAGTCCAATACTGGATAGGCGAGTTTAACGTCGTATGGAGGGCGAGACGTTATCTTACACCAATAAAACTTTGGGAAAAACTTGTAGGACTTATGGAAAACATGACAAGTTTAGGAACCATTTCTGAGGAAATTGGACTAAGTGTCGATGATTCACGGGCTTGGCCAAATGGCTAACTAAAACTGTGCAGAAACTACTTGTGACTGTAGAAATTTGAGTAGACAACTGGACATGTTCGTCACGTGGTTTAATGGTCGAATCGTCATCCAAATGACGTGAAACTTAAGGGATTATTAATATGATATATGGACATGCTAGTTATGAAATTTATGTATGGAATAAACTAAGAATTAAATGATTTTTATGTGTGATAAAATGTTATCTAAATATGTTTTTGAACTGCAGAATTGTGACTAAGTGTTGGAGAATTCCGATTTAACCCTTATTTAAGGGTTGTTTTCATGTTATAATTGTGTGCACTATACCATAGTAGTTGGACTTATATATTTGTATTTGAGATGAGCATTTAGCCTTACGATTGTATCAGCATCAAACTTGTATGAATTTAAGCACACATTAAATAACTGTATTCTACATATTATTCATGTGAGTAGTGTTTTATGACTCCATCCGATGACACTGGTGAGATACCCCAAAGAGATGGCTCTAGAGGCTCACCTGGTGATGGGGGATGCCTCGAAGAGACGGCGTTGGGCTAATATGTGATTCCGACTGATATATGACAGGGAAGTGCCCCAAAGAGACGGCTCCGAAAATCCATCCGGTGACGAGGGATGCCCCAAAGAGAAGGCGTTGGGTGTTGATTCCGACCAATGACACGGAGTGCCCTAAAGAGACAGCTCCGGAAGCTCATCCGGTGACGGGGAACACCCGAAAGAGACGACACTGGACCGGGTGGTACGTCAAAAGGTCACACCGACTATCTACCATATGTGGCTATTTGGGTGTGCACTCCCAACCATTTTTGACAACGACTAGAGGGGCTTATAGCAGCTAGTGTGCATGTCATGTGAGAGGATGATGTGATAGCATGAGTTTCATGTGATAAACCTGATTATAATATAATAGCATGGTTGCTAAGTTATATTATGACTTGATGAGTTATTTTGAGATTATCATGTCATGAGTTGGTCTGTTTATTATATTGCTCTATTTGGGAGGGATGGTATTAGTCACTCACTGAGTTGAAAACTCACGCCTTCATGTGTATGCGTGCAGGTTCAGGTGAGGTTCATGGTGCTTGATGCGGTTGGCGACGCAAGCTCGGCGAGAAAATTTCTCCAGTCGCATTTTAGGGTGTCGATGTCATGTTTTATTTTTGACAGCAGTTGTCGCACTTTGTAGTTTGTTTGAGCACATTTGATACTTTTGATTTGAGTCATGTTTCATATTTGAATATTGTTGAACCCATACATGTATTTATTCTATTATGCATTTCATTGGTATGAGTACATTGTTGTTTGTTAGCTAAGTTTGGGGATACATGTGGTATTGACGGTCATTATGTCATCATTATCCATCTTGCTAAGTTAAAGTTGTTCAAAGTACTTATATTTCCTTACAATAAGTTGATGTAACAATTTTTTTTTTCATGTTTTGATACATAATATTTATTTTTAAAAGACATATGGGAGTTTCGAATACTAATTTCACTCCAAGGTTGTTGATAAATGATGATCTTCAACAAGTTGTTGAGTTTATAAAAAGGTGCATGTTCCAATGTTTTTTTTATCATTAGTTGCAATTTTCGTCTACTTATGTGATTTTTTTCATTTCTTTATATTGGTCAGGCTCCTGTGGTTGATGTCTTATCTAGCCAAACATTAACTCAATTGTTTCCGAGATATTCGTATTCTATTTAGGATGATTTTCTTCACAACTCAACTTATAAAATAGTAATTGAGATCAAAGAGATGATCGAGGATTTGATTTTCATGTTAGTAATTGGTGTTAATTGTTTTTCATTCAATTAAATATGATTGTACTAATATATCCTTTTTAGGGTGGTATGTTTGTCACAACTGGAATAGTCATGAACATTGAGTCCGAATTTAACTGGTGGTACTGTGGCTACGTAAAGTGTTTCAATGGGTTAAAAGAGGATGATGGAAAATTTTATTGCAAAAAATCCAATGTCCATTAGAATAATTTTATTCCAAGGTAATTTGTAATTTTATAACTTCTAATTTTTTTAAGTCAATTTTATTACGAGGTAATTTGTAAATTTGTCCATTACAACATTTTTATGATATCATTAGATATAGCATTCAGCTTCGTGTTGTTGATGAATCAGACTCATCCTTCGTTCTTTTTTACCGTGAGGCTACAAAGATATTGGGGATCACAGACTTGCGTAGTATTTACCAAGCTAGGATATAAATTGTGATTATTAATCAATTTAATTTAATATATATTCCTTTAGGATAATTTTTATTTTTATTTTTATTTTCCTTTTAGGGTGGAGACAAAGATTTGCATCCCGAGGAGATAGATGCATTGAAAGATAAAAAACTATTGTTTACAATTATGTTGAAAATGTAGAACTTTAATTCATATGATTCTTATGGCATTCATGTTGTTAAATTATGTTATGAAGTTTCTACAATTTTAGCTTTCATTAAAAAATATAAGTCTGATGATGTAAGTTCAAAATACCTTTTTTTACAATTAATTGATATCTGTTCATTCTTAAATTAAAGGACATTAAAACAATTTGGTCATCGTCGATATATTGATTATATATACAACTTATTATTCCTCTCGATAACTCTAAACTATTGACAATTCAGGGTGATTCTACTGATGAACTGAAGGTAATTATTGTAGATCATTTTTTCTTCAATTTGCAATTAATTCACAATCTTTTACTCACTTTTTTGTTTTGTGCAGGATGAATTTTCGCAGTCCTATGATAATTGCAGTGAATTGGATCTATATCTTTTATGACCCGTCCAAATCGTCATTCGGTGAAGCATGGATTAGGAAGTTTGCAATTGATGAAGCTGATCTTACTAAATTGTCGGCCAATAAGGGGAAGTGAGTGATTAAGAAAGAAGAGAATTGAGTATTAAGTTATATTTTATTGCCTTATGAACCTTTTAAAAGTATGTATGGTTGTTGTTGGTTGTGCTGTTGTTTTGTTTTTAGGTTGACAACTAACTGTTTATTATTTTATGTTTCCTTTTTGCTTCAAGAAGTTGAACAATTTTTAGATTAATCATGGAGTATTCAATTGTGCTATTTTAATTATTTCAGATAAATCATATTCTGTGTCAATATTAGTCACTAGACAGGTGTTTAAAAGTCATTCTTTTTTTTTACCAAACAGAAAATATTATTAAAAATTGATAAAGAAGTTTACAAAATCAAAGATCTCGAGTCAAAATTGCCTCCAGCTCAGGAGGCCTAGTAACATGACAAAAAAAACTACATCTGTGAATTCTAGCAAAATTAGCTGTCTAGTGAGGCAGCTTTATTAGCTTCCCTATAACAAAATTTAAACCCCTCCACTTTACATAAAGATTTCAGGAGTTTTATATCATAAATAATAGACCAAATTCTCCATGGAATAACACTATTGTGCTCCAAAACTTCTATCAAAATTTGTGAATATGACTCTAAGTAAAAATTTTGTAAATCATGTTCCATTGCAAATCTAAGACTTTCCTTGATAGCCAATGCTTTCAATTGTAAAATAAATATGGATTCAGCCAATAAGCATCTGCCATTTTCATCTCTCACAATTAAACCTAAACCACCTGCACCATTAAAAAATGAGGCATCACGATTTAGTTTTAGTAGACCTAGTTCAGGGGAATCCATTTAACATGTCGAGAGAGAGAGAGAGACTAGCTGATTTCTAAGCTTCGCTTTCATGCGTTACTTTCGCTGCATATACATACTTGCGCAGACACACGTTGAGGAGGAGCGGCGGTGGCGAAGTGAGGAAATCGACTAAGGTCCAGACTCCAACTGACAGTAGGCCTCGTCGCCCCTATATTGAGCAAAGGGAGACTTGGATGTACACAGAGACGACCGACCACGAGGATTCCGTGAAACGCCCGCGCGCCACCGCAGACCCGTTTCATCCTTCTCGGCTCACCTCACCGATCTCCTTCTTTTTACCGAATGAAATGCTAGGTAAGATATGAGTCGAGCTGATTAAGTGAGCTTGAGTCGCTCCAAGGTGGATAGCTCTTTTTGTCATGTGTGTCATAGCGAGGGAAGAAATATGAAGGCAGTCTCTTCGGATTATTAACTCCAGTTTTGAAACCAAGACTAATTGTGAGGAGTAGATTCGTGATGAAATTAATTAATCCCATCTCATTGTTAATTATTTCACCTGCATGTAATTTGTCATTGTATTAGTACTTAATGTAGAGCGCATATGAGGCAAAGAAGCGACTGCGTTCGTCGCCCGCGGTCCGCTCGAGGTTCATCGACGACAACCCGTGCGCGCCCGTGTTGGAAGGCGACTTTTTCGTCTCAGCGCAGTACACATACTACTCTGTCACATCCAAAATCCGAGCATGATCGGCCAGAGTATCACCCGTACTCTGAAGCCTAACACAACCAAGACAATCAAATAAAACCACAAATATAAAAACCAACATGGTTTGCAGAAATACATAAACTGAGTAAATTCCAAACCATCAATTAAAACAACTCTATAGCTGCAATAGTCCAAACTCTTTTGAAAAGAAAACCAGTTTAACATAATAAAATCTCTCAACATCAAAAGTGCGGAAATAAGAAAACTAAACCCAACTCTACATAACTCAACAAAAAATATAAAACCCTCTACAGACTCGGGTAAACACCCAGACCACGATACGTCACGAGATCCGTTGTCCCTACCGCAACTAGCCGCGCTACTGCATCTCAGTACATTTCTGATCACACTCAAATGCTACAAGAAAAATAACGCATAAAAGCGTAACTTCAACTAGGACTTAGTGAGTGGTTCAGTCCTCTAACCATCATGTCCAAGTAATATAAGTCCAGCGAGTAAATATATATAATAGCATGTAGGCATATAGCTCATAAGCAGTACCAAGCATGCATAATTACCAATCCATATATGATATAGCAACAAGTATGCATAATCACTAATAGTCCATATATGATATAACCACAAGTATGCATAATCACCAATCGGATATGATATAACAACCAATATGCATAATCACCAAAACCATTCAAGCCACCAGGATCGATCGTCAGTGTGGCGGGCTGACGAGCTTCCCGATCCAGGGACCCGTCAGTCCAATAATCCAGGGACCTGTCAGTCCTACGAGTCGGTCACTGAGCCTGGCTCTAGCTCAATGAGCTTCCTACCCACGCCACTCCAGATCGATCGTCAGTGTGGCGGCTGACGAGCTTCCCGGTCCAGAAATCCATAAGGGGGAGAGAGCAATCACAAGCACACCCAAATATTCATGCATAATCAACATAATCATAAAGAAATAAAACACCATCCTCACATATCCAATAAAAATGCTTTGGGACCTTTAGGGTCCTTAATATCACTTGTACATGTATATATACCATGGTCGTACCTTGGCCTTTCCATATCCACATACCAAACATATCCATATGCCATTATATATATTCACATGATATATATCCATATACCAACATGTCCATATGCCATTATATTTACATGCTACATATCCATATACCAACATGTCTGTATGCTAACATAGTTACCTATCCAATGCATATCATAGAAACAACACATGAACAATATGCAATTTCCAACATGAAGAAGTCATCCACATCATAAGAACACCGTATCCGAACATGTAAGAAACAACCACGCATAGAATTTATCACATGTCATGATGTATAACAATAAGGTTAGCCAAGTGTCCATCCAACCCATGTCCCTAACCTTGTAGGGCCGGCCACCCACACACGGGTATTTCCCTAAGGGGAATTCAGCCCTTACCCTCTTCCTATTGTGAAGCCATCCTATGACGTCAATCAAATAATCAATAAGTTTCTAAGTGAGCCTAGGTTCCATGTTTTTCCTAAATTTAATTATCTACATTCAATCTTTTCCTAATCACATCTAGGCGAATTCCTAAGGTGAAGCGTCTACAATTCATCACGCTCCAATGCCATTTACATGAACCACTAAGGGGAGGCATACCCCTAGAACCCTCAATGAACCCTTAAGGGGGGGCGACATGGGTGATGAACATGGAAGAGAGAGGTCCAAATCCACTCACCAGAGAAGAAGATTGGGAAGGAAGACGGTCCTCCGCGCCTCTGCGTCAACGAAGTCCGGGTGCGCTGCCAAGTTCCAAACCCTCCCACATCTTTTCCTTCCCTCTCGTGTATCCTAAAATCTAGTTGTCCAAAACAGATCTCCACCGTTCCCATCCAGAGGCAAGAGATCGCAGACATCCTCCCCAAATTTCAGTCTGATCAACCTCAAGATAGTGTCACGATCGCCCGATTAGGCGAAACTCGACGTAACAGAATCCTGGGGAAGAAAACCAAGAACAAGGCGTCGGTAATTCCATCACAGTGACAAATCTGACCGTCAAAAACCAATCTTCACCGATCCAAATATAAATCATGAACTCTACAACTTACTTTCCAAATTTGTATTTTGATCCGACCACGAACATTCCTTTGATCGTGAAATTTGATGACGTCCGACGCTGCAAGGAGCAGTCTGCCGAGATTCCCTTCTTTCCTTCTCTATGCGTGCACCTCTTCCTATGGACGCCCAAGGGGGTGTGCGGCTGCTGCTATGAGCCGCACACCCCTGAGGGATGAGGTATAAAAACTAAAACCTCAAACGCCAAATGACCAAAGTGCCCATTAACTTAAGTTGAATCTAAAACAAATCATCACTCAACCAATTCAAGTCTGTTTCGAGTTCCGTTTGAACCTCCGGACTCATCTCGAACCCAACTACCCATCTATGGACTCATCAAACTTAGATAAATTAATTACCTTGCGTGCAAGGCCAATCTTCAATTCAAGCATTCTGAGGTTTCATCCGGCCCATCCTGACGCGCGACTTAAATTATCCCGTTGAAATAATTAAATAAGCATTTTAAAAATTTGCGGGTATTACATACTCGCAGTGGCAGCGGCGACGATGCGATGGAGAAAAAGTGCATCAATTTCTTTTGCAGAGTCGAAGGTAAATATATGCATGCATGTGTACGAGTTCCTCCATACAGGTATCCCGTGTGCGTTTAAAGGCGGAAGCTAATTAGTCGGGCGTGCAGACACATCATTTTATGTATTCATCTGTTTAAAGTCAAACACATCCTTTTATGTATTCATTTTTCCTTTGGCATGTAGAGGTCGGTGGGGTTCTCGGTGGCGTCGGGCGTCAGCGACTAGCACGCCGTCTTGCTCGAGATTGTGATGAACTTCAGCCTCGTCTACACGGTGTACGCGACGGCAATCAACGCAAAGAGGAGCCATCTCGGCACCATAGTCCCGCTGGCAATTGGCTTCATCGTGGGCGCCAACATCCTGGTCGGCGGCTCGTTTGATGGGGCGACAATGAATCCGACAAGGGCGTTTGAGCCAATGATGGTGGGGTGGGGTGGAGTAGCCACTGGGTGTACTAGGTGGGCCCCTTGATTGGAGCAGCTCTTGCAGTACTAGGTGTAGGTGGGCCCCTTTATTGAAGATGAAGAAAAATAAGTGAGAAAAAAGGTGGGAGGAAGGAGAGAAGAGAGAAAGAGGTGGGACCGTATAGAAGTATTTTCTTTTTAAAAATAAGTATTTATAAATCCATCAGCCACGCGAGCGTCGTTTTTCTCCACGTCAGCATTTTTGAAACGACGTTTGACAAATTGGTAGATGACATAATGGATCGAAACTATGTGAATTTACAGAAGAATTTTTTTTAAAAAAATGGTAGATTTTTTTTTTACCAGAAAACATAAACTACTTTATTGATAAATGGGACTAGGATAGTCCAAGTACAAAATGGAATTAAGTTCCGGAGGCCTAATTGAAGTCCAAACTGCGGACTCCTTTAGGCGACGAGCTCGATTTGCAGCCCAGTGGGCCGCTTTATTACATTCACGATAGCAAAACAAAGCATTAAAGACATGCAAATTTATAATAATGGACGGAATCTTCTTAATAGTAGATGCCAATCTAGGAGGGACGACGCACTACTTCTTAATTGCTTGGATGAGCAATTTGGGATCTGTCTCCAGGGTTATATTTGGAAAATTTTGGTGAATGACAAACTGTAGGGCAAGAAGTATTGCATGAGCTTCAGCAAGGGCCAGACAGTGAATATTTTCCAAGTGTGTGCTGGCAACAAAGATGCAAAAATTCGAGCTGTCGCGTATAATAAAACCTGCACCAGCATCATTATTAGACCATGAACCATCACAGTTAACTTTGATAGCATCAAACTCTGGGGGAATCCATTTCCTAGCGTGCCAGGTGAACCAGAAAGTAATAGCAATAAGGGACATGATAGGAAAAGGCCCAGTTTGAACTTTAGGTAATTTTAACCAGCCACCATTGGACCAGGAGCTTCTATTTAGGAGGTTAAGTCCAGTTCTTGAGTGAAGAAGGGACCAAACAACAGATGTAAAGGAGCAGTTTAGAAACAAATGATTTATTATTTCAGGAGTGTTTGGGAGCTGACATAAAGGACAATTGGGAGAGTTACTAATGCCTAAATGAGAGAGGTAGGCTTTGGTGGGTAATCTACCATGAAGGAGCTTCCAAAGAAAGTTAATGACTTTTAGTGGTAGTTTTAATTGCCATAAGTCAGACCAGGGAATATTTGGGCTATTAGCAGTCAGGTCACGACTTCTAAGATATGTGTAGGCTGCACCAGTGGTAACAGACCCATTAGCATCAAGGATCCAAATTAACCCAGGAATCTTCATCAGGTGTAGAAGACAACTGGGTATTCTTAATGGATTCCCACAGAGATGAGCTAAAGCATACATAGCCCAAATGAATCATTCCAAACATTATTGGAGATAAGAGAATTAACAATAGCATCACAAAGATTAGAATGCATATTAACAAATGTGGGTTTGGAGTTTAGAGGAGCATCTAAACACCAATGATCATTCATAATGCTAGTACTAGAACCTGAGTTTATTATCTTCTGTAAACCAAATCTAATTTTCCTAAGAGCATAGATAAATAGCTTCCAGGAACCAGAGCAGTGATTAGGAATGCCAACAGAAGTTTGAGATATAATAGGATATTTGCTTCTCACCAATTTAACCCATATAAACTTATCATCAGCAAGATAGGAGTATATCCTTTTAGCTTGTAAAGCAGAAACTTTATAGTGCAAATCTTGCACACCTAAACCACCCAAATGCTTGGGAAGAGTGATTGTTTCCCACTAAATTAGGTACATGCCTTTATTACCATCCTTAGATGACCAAATGAATTGCCTCAGCTTAGCATTAATAGCATCAATGAACTGCTTATTAATCCAAGAGACAGAGAATGAATGTAAGGGAATGAAGCTCAGAACATAATCGACAAGAACAATTCTCCCTGCTTGTGAGATGAAATTGTTTTGCCAGCCTCCAATTCTACTTTGAATATTATCCATTACATAGTCAAAAGCATTAGAAGGAGCTCTTCTAGGAGTAATAATTGAGCCAAGGTACTTAAATGGGAAGCTGCCATGCTTCATATTAAGAGCATTACATACCTTGTTTTTGATGAAAGGAGTGGCATGCTTGGGGAAAAAAATTTCAGACTTGTTATAATTAACAGCTTGGCCAGTGAGGTTTTCATAGGCATCTAGGATTTTTCTAACAGACTTAAGCCCTTTATCAGTAGCCTTGAAGACTAATAAAACATCATCAGCATACATTAAGTGAGAAAGCTTAAATGAATCCTTAATTTTGAAGGGAATAATATGCTTAGAGGAAACAACATTATTGAAAAGGTTGGTTAAGGTTTGAGCCATTAAGATGTACAGATAGGGGGAGAGGGGATCCCCTTGTCTTACACGTACCTTTGGAAGAAGGAAAAAAAGGAGAGGTGTGACCATTCACAAGGCAAGAGAAAGTTGGAGAGGTGTGACCATTCACAAGGCAAGAGAAAGTTGGAGAGGTGTGACCATTCACAAGGCAAGAGAAAGTTCGAGAGGTTATACATGCTTTGATCCAATTGATGAAAAGGGGAGAAAAATTACAAGAGTGGAGGACATGAAGAATAACGTCTCAGGATAGCTTGTCAAAAGCTTTGTCAAGGTCAAACTTCACTAGGATATAAGACATTTTGCTTTTGGAAGCATAAATAGAATGAGCCACCTCATTCACTATCATAATATTGTCCTGAATATTTCTGCCTTTTAGAAAGGCAATCTGTTCAGGAGAAATTACATAGGGGAGGAGGGGTTTCATTCTATTAGCTAGGATTTTTACAAGAATTCTATAGTTGAGATTGCAAAGGGAGATAGGTCTAAAGTCCTTAACAGCCTTAGGCTGTTTGACCTTAGGGATAAAGGTAATTAATGTTTGATTCCATTTCATGATGGATATTAGAGTTGGTGTATAAGAGATTTAGACATTCATGAAAGGAAGAGGAAACAACAGACCAATAGGATTTGTAGAATTCAGCAATGAATTCATCCAATCCAGGGCTCTTACCATTTGGGAGAAGCCTAATCACCTCCCAGACTTCTGATTGTGAGAAGGGAGAGGAAAGATTTTGAACTAGATTAGAAGATAGCTGCTGGAAAATAAGCCAGCCAATAGGAGTAGTGGATCTGGGGTTCAATGGAGCCCAGAGGGTAGCATAATGGTGAGTGAAGGCCTTAAGAATGTCTGCTTCCTCAGTCACTGTTTGCTCTAAGTGATTAATTATAGAGGGAATATGGTTAAGCCTTCTTTTTGATGTAACAACCCTGTGGAAATAGGCAGTGTTCCTATCTCCATCATCAATCCATTTAATCTTTGCCTTAGCCCACCATTTCAAAGCTATTTGCCTTTGCAGGGCTATAGCTCTGTTATAGAGGGATCTAAGGGACAGCTCTTGATCATGGGAGAGAGAATTGTTAGAGTCAATGAGTTCTAGGCTTAGCTTTACTAGCATCAGGGTTTAAATTGAGGAGAAGGGGAGAGTGATCAAATCATGTTCTAGTTAAATGAGAAACTGAAGCTTTCCCATAAAAGTGAAGACTAACAGGGTTGGCAAAAGCCCTGTCAAGTCTGATAAGGATTCTTTTTTGACCTTTCCTATTGTTACACCAAGTAAAATTAGGGCCAAAAAACTTAAGGTCAATTAAACATGTATTACTAACAAAATTCTTGAAATCTTTAACAGATTTATTGACCTTAAAAGGTAAGCCTCCAAACTTATCTGCAGGGTGTAAAATAGCATTAAAGTCACCCATCAAGAATCATGGGTAGCAGGATAGATCAAGATCAAGTAAAGAGTTCCATAGTTCAGCTCTAACATTAGGGTTTGTATTAGCATAAATGTTTGTGAATAAAAAAGGTTCAATTTTTTCCATGTAAATGACAACATGAATAACTTGAAATTAATTGAAAGAACATGACATTGGATAACAGTGAAGTCCCAGGACAGAATTAGGCCTCCAGAAGCACCCAATGCTGGGGCCGAGACTCCAACCCAGTTCCGACCAAGGTAATTAATAAAAGCAGAAGCATCATGAGAATCTACATGCGTTTCTTGAAGAGAAATAACATGCGGATGATAACATTTAATGATATTGCGCATACGGTCTTTAATGGAGCGTTTAGAAGCTCCTCTAACATTCTAGCTAATTATCTTCATGCTTAAACAGAAGGAGGGGGATTAGGGGAACTTCCCTGAGACGGGCATGAAGTATCCATCACCAGATGTCCATCTCTCAAGGGGGTGATTTCCGGTTCTAGCGAGCGCCTTCTCTTGTGCACTGTTGAACCATCAGTGAGAAGGAGGGTTGCCGAGGAAGGAACTTTAGACTTATTGGATGTATTTTTGGACCGCCGACGGGGAGCTTTGGGAGGAAGTGGCACCACAGGAGCAGCAGAGAAAACTGTCGCAAGTTCCTCGGCCATCTGACTGAAGGAGCGCGAGATCGGAGCATTAGGTGGCACGGATTCATCGGCATCCATAGGAGTGGATGGTGGAGGTGCCGAAAGGGGTGGGGGTCGGCTGGGGAGGGTGGGGAGATTTAGGTTTAGGGTTCCCCGATCTCTCCTTTAGTATGTTGGGTCGCGGATGTTGGAGTTCGGGGGTTGGATCCGAGATAACAGGTTGAGCCTGAGGGACCCGCTAACTCGAGTTGGGGTTGACCGAGTGGGTTTGACCATCGACTCGTCGGTTCGAGGCATCCTTGCTTCGGCCACGAGGGGGAGGTATCCTTCCATCATCTGACCTACCGTTGGCCAGACGATTACCATCAGGCTGCAGACAGTAGGGACGACGACGACGTACCTTCACCCAAGGGCTGCATGCCGATTCCATCGAGACCTTCGAGGTCTTGGAAGAGCCAACCGGGACAGAGAACCCAACGGGGATAGAAGAATCCATCGGAACAGCGGAATCAACAGACGTACTAGAAACCAAAGCATTCATCGAAGAATCCGAGGAAACAAGCTTACAGTTAGCCTCCGAATGCCCAATATGGCCACAATCAAAACAGATTAACGGCAAGGTCAAGATCGATACAGCCGCGTATATACTTTCCCCTTTCGAAAAGGAAAGAACGCCGATCAATATGAAGAAGATTACCAAGAGAAGCTGTGATTAAAACAATCAAATCTTCATTCCAAAATTCCATCGGAAGGCTGTGTATGCGAACCCACACCGCAGCAGAATAAATCTTCTCCTGCCAGGGCCGAAACATCGACTTCCAAGGAATGAGGCGGAGAAGATTTCCCCGCAAAGACCATGGTCCGGCAGTCAAGGCATCAGTTGTCTGCTGCCGGGAATCAAAATGGAAAATAAAAAATCCATCATCCAAATCTAAAATCGATTTCAAACCCAAGGTACACCAGATCCGATCGGTCCAAGAATGAACAGCGGCCACAGGCGGAGTGCGGCCCAAAAATTTTCCGATTAAACTCGATTGACATGGCTCAGACCATGATTCAAGTTGAGATTTTTGGAAATTAACCCTTCCGGTAGGGTTAGATTTAAATCGATGAAAAACCGACGAAGAATCAAAAAAGGGCTATTCATACCTTTCAAAATCTGCGACCAAGTCATATTCTCTGAGGGGAGGTTAGAGATTTTTACCGACAGTGATGAAGAATCAGTAGGGATAAGCAGATCACCCACACGCAGTCCTACCAGCGAAACTTTTCCATTCGGGCGAGAGGAGGCCGACGGGGAAGAAGCACGCAGAGATGGAGGAGATCTGGATCGATGGATCAAGATCTGACCATGGGGGAGGAAGGAGGGAGCAAGGGGTCGGGGGGAGTAGGCGGCGGCCGATCGCCCAAAGAGGGCGACGAGTTTGCCCTAGGCGGATGAGAGCAGGATGCCATTTCGCCCTTATTAACCCGATCTTTTTAATTCGATACCTAAAAAATTGGTAGATTTTAAAATTTAGCGAAACTATGTGATTTTTTAGTCTAATTAATTACCCTTGTAGTTATATTAGCAATTGGAAACTTTGGTAGAAAGTTCCCAATTGTTTTTTATATGTAGTGAATTGTATAAGAAACTTAAAGTTTCCCATATTTATGAAATTAACAAACTTGAAAACTTAAACCTTGATGTTAGTTACAATTATATTGGTAGTTGGGAATTTTTGTGAAAAATCCTTTAACTCTCTTATATGCATTTTACAGTATATGGTATTTAAAACTTATTCTAAATGTTTGCTCTTATATGCATTTTTACGGTATATGGAATTTAAAACTTATTCTAAATGTTTGAACTTCATATACAAATGAAATATAAAGTCCCCAACTGTCAACCCAATTTTAAGGTTTTAGAGTTTTTTTATTATTATAAATATGTGGAATTTAAAGTTTTCTATTAAAATGTATACAAAAACGTTTAATCACTTTGGTGAAAAGTCCCTAACTATCAATATACTACAATTAATATTTCATTTTTATTTGATAGATTTATTAACTTCATAAATATGTCAAATTTAAAAAAATTGCAGTAAAATGCATATAAAAGCATTTATTGATTTTTCCATGAAAGTTCCTAATTATCAATAGAGTTATAATTGAGTTGATGAATATAATTTATAGGTAATTTGGGTATATCACAAAAAATTATGATTTTGACAAATATCATAAATTATTTATGATTTTGCCAATAAATCATAAAACATTTATAGTTTTGCCAAATTTCGCAAATATGTTTCTATACGAGGGTTTTCAATGCCTAAAATTCATTGTCATTCATCATACAATAAATTGACTTACGGGCACAACCCAACTTCTAACTTCTAACTTAAATATATGTCATTCATCATACCATAAAGTTCAATAATTTAAGAAGCAAAAAGATATTTCTATGATTTTACATATGACTATGAATCAACATCGGACAATGAATGATTGACTTATGGGCACAATCCAACTTCTAACTTAAAACAATTTCACTAATTAATTAATACCAACCAATTTTCAAAAGATAATTTACTATTAATTAAGCACATCAACAACCTACCTACTAAAAGCATGTCATATCAATCTTTTATTGGGAAACCAACCCCACCGTTGTGTTCCACACACAAAAATCTATAATTTTACTATTCAGCCTAACCTCAACCTACAAATTTAGATTTTAGAAATAATATATTCTTTTATTATCTATACTATTCACTCAATAATATACGACTTTCAATTAAATAACTTAATAACTCAACTTTTCATAATTATTTAAACATTTATTCTCATAGATCTAAAATGAACACAACAAAACTTATAATATAAATCATTTTAAGCTCTATCACTTACTTAATATTTATTAAATCAATAAAACTCTATTTTCTTCCCTCAACCTCGACTCCTCTCCTTTGTTCATTCCTTGCTGTCTCACTCACCTCACCAAATTTGCCACTCGTCGACCCTTCGACCGCCGATGGCCTCTCCCACCTCTCTTCTTACATCCAACCTCACCTGGACCCACCATCGATGAGTGGTAACCAAAAGACCTGCTTATAGCATGACCAACATGCATCACAACACAGCCAATGTCGAGTGGACGCCCATGTATTGTACATGATTGTTGCACATGGCTAATGACGTGGCTAAGCCATTATGTTGGCCTAAGGTTTTCAACCTTAGTCATCATCTTGATTTTGATGATAACAAACATATTCTAATGAGTTTATCAAGTGTTTGATCTCAGGTTGAGATTACGATCGCGCGAACTTCGCTCGGAGAAATACCAAAAATCGGCAAAAATAGCTCTGTCATAGATCGAGTAGAAAATCTAGAGTTAGAAATAGAATTCATGTAATATGTCTCTAGGTATATATCTCAAGCCTAATTGTAATGTTATCCAAGTCAAAACTTGGTAACGAAACCCGGAAGCGAAGCGCGCAAGAAGAAAACTCGAAGAAACCGTCTCAGCCCAGGTTCGATCGATCGATCGATCGATCGAATGGAGCCAAAAATTGGCAGAAAGGTATTCTGTCGACCGACAGACACCCAAAACTAGTAGAATGCCTTCGATCGCTCGGCGGTCGATCGATCGGTTGACCGACGATCGACCGACAAGCGATCGGGCGTCCCCAACATGCAGAAAAATGCTCGTTGGGTGGAGTTGCCGAGTGAGGGGTTATAAATACCCTTTACCAACCTTTTAAGAGCCTTTCAACCATTCATTGAAGATCTCCTAGAGTATTTTTGAGCCTTTCCAAGTGGATTTCATTGTGCAAGCTTCGACGATCGTTCATCTACTCGAAGCATTCTTTTCGCCTCAACTCTGGCTTCACTTCGAGCTCTACATCTTGACGAGTTGAAGGCTTTGCAAGGGAGTTCACTTGTGTGGTTTAATTCTTAGCTCCTTGTTATTTTCCTTGTTATTAAACTAGGTGTCCATTGTTAGCTTGCTATGTGTGCTAGGTTAAACACCTTAGGGTTTTCTTTGTATAATTGTTTTTTGCCTAGGTGAATAGGTGTGAGGCATTCTCAAAGGGTTGAGAAGCGAGTCCTCGGTTATATTCTAAGGGAAACACATTATCTATAAAGCATGTAGAAACTTTTACACCTTGCTCATGATAAAGTACTTGATTGTGTCTATATGAAAATCTATAAGCATTTAGGAAAATGACTTGTAGACAAATTTCTTGATATACCATGTTAATTCTTGATTGAAATGGTGCCAAGTCATTTGAGTAATCTTTGGAACTGTTTCTAGTAACTCAAACTTTGTATACATGATTAGAATGATCATATCTTAGTCATATACAAGTTTGATCAAAATTAGAAATGATTATGAAAAATGAGTATTTTTCGATAAAACGTGAAATATAAAATTTCAGCAATTTATTAAAAAATGCAGAAAATTAATTTTTGGACAATTCTTGTTTCTGCACTTTGCTTGAAAAATCTAGTTTTCATTGAAAAAGTTGCAAAAAGTTTCATTGAGAAATCGATTTTATATGATTTTGGATACATCTTTATCAAAAATCAGAAACTTAGTCTTTATCAAGTAAATGACTTTTAGATATCTCATAATTGGTTGTGTATAACCCTCTTGACATATCTTAACGCTTATGTTATCTTTGTGTTTATTATTTCAAAGCATCCTTGATAACATATATGCTTAAATATTGTCATTGAGTAATTTAAGGGAAGTCTAAAAGTGCTTAACTTAGGCCCTTTTTGATTGATGTCAAAAGGGGGGGGAAAATCTAGATATAGACATGCATATAGTTAGGGGGAGTTTATTCTAGATATGCATGTTAATAGAGAGAGCATTATACATTCACTTGATGAAATGTTATGATTGTTGATACATTTCTTAATGCATTTATTGAGAAGTTTGTCATCATCAAAAATGGAGGTTTATTCTAGATATGCATGTTGATAGGGGGAGCATTATACATTCACTTGATGAAATGTTATGATTGTTGATACATTTCTTAATGCATTTAGTGAGAAGTTTGTTATCATAAAAAAGGGGGAGATTATTGGCCTCAGGTTTTCAACCTTGGTCATCATCTTGATTTTGAAGATAACAAACTTATTCTAATGAGTTTATCAAGTGTTTGATCTTAGGTTGAGGTTACGATCACGCGAACTTCATTAGGAGAAATACCCAAAATCGGAAAAAATGGCTCTATCGTAGATCGAGTAAAAAATCTAGAGTTAGAAATAAAATTCATGTAATATGTCTCTAGGTATAATCCCAAGCCTAATTGTAATGTTATCCAAGTCAAAACTTGGTAACAGAACCTGAAAGCGAAGAGCGCAAGAAGAGAACTCGAAGAAACAATCCCAGCCTAGGTTCGATCGACTGGTCGATCAATCGAATGAAGCTAAAAATTGGCAAAAGGGTATTCGATCGACCGACTGGTCGACTGACAGACGCTCAAAATTGGCAGAATGCCTTCGGTCGCTCGGTGGTCGATCGATCGATCGATCAACGAGCGATCGACAAGCGACCGAACATCCCCAATGGGCAGAAAAACGCCCGTTGGGTGGAGCTGTCGAGTGAGGGGTTATAAATACTCCTCACCAGTATTCTAAGAGCCTTTCAACCATTCATTGAAGATCTCCTAGAGTGTTTTTAAGCCTTCCCTAGTGGATTTCATCGCGCAAGCTTCGACGATCGTTCATCTACTCGAAGCATTCTTTCCGCCTCAACTCTGGCTTCACTTTGAGCTCTACATCTTGACGAGTTGAAGGCTTTGGAGGTTTTGCAAGGGAGCTCACTTGTGTGGTTTAATTCTTAACTTATTTGTTGTTATTTTTCTTGTTATTAAACTAAGTGTCCATTGTTAGCTTGCTATGTGTGCTAGATTAAACACCTTAGGATTTTCTTTGTATAATTGTGTTTTGCCTAGGTGAATAGGTGTGAGGCATTCTCAAAGGGTTGAGAAGCGATTCCTCGGTTGTATTATAAGGGAAACACATTATCTATAAAAGTGTTGGTTAGAAATCTTTGGTGAGGAGCCAAGGTAGAGTAGGTGATTGACCGAACTACTATAATTATTTGTGTTTGTATTACCTTGTTTGATTGTTATTATTTGATATTCATACTTGTCAAGCATCGTAAATTAGCTGCACATCAATTTGGTTGCATTCGGGATCGAATTAAAAAAAAAATCGAATTGAACATAACTTTAACCCAACACTATTCAACCCCCCTCCTAGTGTGAGTATTTGTTCAACACACTAGATTATCTTGTCACGATAGTGGTGATCCTCCTCGTTATCTTCTTCGTTGTCGTAAATAAAATTTGTAATCAAAGGAGAAGAGGTGAGATCTCTTACCTCTAATCATCAATTTCGATGATGACAAACGACCAGCACCTCTTGCACGATCTCCTCTCTCCTTGTAGGCTTCATCCTGTCACAACTCCCGTCTACCATTTTTATTTCTCACCATCTTCTTCATTTATTACCTCCTGTCATTGCCCATTCCTCCGATCTTCGTTAAATTTGCTTGACTTCTTCCCTTGGCTTCTCACAGTATTTCTCTTCTTCATTTTATATGATTGATCTTATTTAACCATTTGCAAAGACACCTTTCAATCTTAATTATTTATAAATAGGCCCTTAGCTTGGTAAAAAAAATTATGACCACAACGTTAACAAAACAGATTGATGTCCACTTATAGACATTCAAATATATTTACATGTGATTGCCCGCATCAATACAAATTTCAACAAACCAAAATACCAAATCAACAGAATTACAAGGAAATCTATAATACAATCTCAATGCCAATTTTCAAACACGAGCGTAGCAGTGACTCAGTGAGTCAGTGACCTAGTATCTAAAGGAAAACAACACAAAAGAGACGAGTTACCAAGCTTTGTCCACGAAACAATATTCTATTCTCTTCACAAAAAAAAAGAAGAGGTAAAAGCAAGCCCTAAAAATGTTCATGTAATGGAACTAGAGAAGTAGATTTATATAATCTCTAACTTGAGCTAACATCGTCAGTTAAGATGATATCAGAACCTCGAGCCATGTCATGGGAAGAATTATATGTAGTTGAACTTTGCTAACAGAACCTTGTCCGTAGCGAAACAATGGAGAGGTTGTCACGAGACATGCCCATATATATCCAAGGAGTTCAATATATGTATTTGTAATAGCTCATTTGTTTCACGGGATATGACTAGTAGATAGGACTCGTCAAGTCCTATCTGTTATTTGTTACGAGCTTCGGATATCGTTGGATATGATCGGATCCAAATTTGATTCTAGTGAGATATAGATATCCAGCCTCCCCGGGGGTTGGGAATTAAATGTTATAAAATTTTATATATAGAACATGGCATGATCTATTTTAACGACGTGATTATATCAATAATAGAGCATGCATAGTCTATAAACATGTACGATTGCGGAAGCGTAGGATCGAGACTAACCTCCTGCCATTGATATCGTGTTGATGCGCTGCTCTGATTCCCTTTCTTTTGCTCCTGTGCACCTTCCTCAATAGGCCTTTCAGTACTCTCTTCATAACCCTCAATAGATGGTGTAGAAAGGTAGGAATGAGTGTGAGGACCTATGAGTATCCCGACCTATTTATATACGCACCTTGCCATCAAAGGTGGAAAGATAGGCTTGAACCGAGTTTTAGATAGACATGGATAAAATGGTAAAACCACAATATATATGGACCACATAAGGATAGACACGTGAAGATATGTGGTCCACATCAGATGATGATGTGGACCATGCATTTATAAATCACGTCCAACATCAAAATCCGTCAATTTTAATTCTATTTTTAGGAATATTTTGTCAATTTTTTATTATTATGTTAAAATAATTATTTAAATCTAATTTCATAATTCTTTTAAATAAAAATTTGGTAAAATTAAATTTAAGTATTAAATTATTAATACTCGACTCTTTTATCCGAAGCCAACACAAACATAGGATTCTAAAATCTCATCTTTTTTGATCTTTTTATCCGAGATTTCAACAAACGCTAGATAGGATATAAGTTTATCTCACATGATTCTTATCCAAGTTAATCCTAACTGAATTTCTATCCGTCTGAAATTCTACCCTACCAAAAAACATGTCATAACAGTATTGACATATTTATTGCTCTAATAGAAACAACCAATTTGCGCGCTTCACATGATATCTCAACAAACAAATATCAAAATAAATAATAACTAAATTGAAAATCACAATGGATATTTCCGAGGAAGGTGCATTGCAGACCATTGAGTCATGCTGATCACAAATAACTAATTTAGGGATAGAGAAACGATCTTTGATGATAATTTGGGCATCATCATTAGGAGCTTGTAATAGCTTGGGAAAGGCGCGTTCATCACAGAACAAGTTCATCAGAAGATATTCTACGAGGAAAAAAAATCCACTGCGGTGATTTAATTTGTTAACTAACAAATATAAATAAGATAGAAAACTGCTTATGTTGTTATTATATATGTTCTAGTTTTACCTTCTTTTTTGTGTGCATTAAGTATCTTTTACATGCATTAATTGTAAATATGTTATTTTCGAGACTCAGTTTATAATTTCGGGTTAGATTTTCATCATCATTATTTATATGAGAGGATTATACAGTAAATTTGAAACACCCTAACTCTATACACAACATCTTCACGCTTTTCGAGCACCGATTAACGTCATTGAGAATTTCTCTGATATCGTATCGATCTACTAATCGCAGACGTCATATGCTACCTAACTTGGATCCTGAAATTATTTCTCATTCAATCATTAGTTTCGAGTTTATTATCATCAAAATCGAGATTAAAACCAAAGTTAAAAATCTTAGGCCAATTATTCCTATCTGCACCGCACATCGATAGGTCATGATGAGGCAAATAAGATTTACTCGGTCACACGGCGGGCGCCAAATTTTCTATCTTGAAGGAGCGGTAATGCGGGTCCGCATATCTGGTATATATGACGCTTCTCCGGTGGGGGGACTTGCAAAGATACTTTGACGCTCAAATAAGAAAAATTTTAGATGGTGGGTATATATAGAATCAGAATCGAGAGTATACCACTAAGACAACAAATGAATACCAACCCATTTTAATAGAGAAACGACACTTTTGGGGACCTAAATATGAGTTCCGACGCACCTAAAATGGTTTGTTTGATGGCCAATAACAAATGATAAGAAATACAAAATCGGCGCTCAAAAAGCGTCAGTAATTGAAAATCTGCGTCTATAATTGACGTCGATATTCAAATAAAAATTCTTTTTAATTTTTTAATTTTTAATAATATATTAATTTATTTATATTATTAATTTATAATATATATATATGTGTGTGTGTGCATATTTATATTTATTATGTTAATATAATGTTTAAGATTATTATTGATATTTTATTAGTTGATGATTTTTTTAAAGTTTAATTATTATTTTTTTAAGTTTAACAAGATATTTATAATATTTAAAAGTAATAGAAAAAAATTAACCCACGTGGAGACTACGTACATTATACTTATAATAATTAATAATAATTTAAAAAATTAATCTTTATCAATGTGGAATTATTTTTTCATTTAATTTATATTTTTTATTTGATAGGATTTTTTATTTTTAGAAATTCTAAGACAAGTGCTGATTTCCATATACATTATACTTATAATTATTAAGAATTATTTTAAAAAAGTTTTTTTTATCAACGTCGTACTAAAAACATTTTTTATTTTGTAGGATTTTTTATTTTTAGTTTTAGAAATTCTGAGAAACTGACGTCTATTCTGGAAAAATAGTTTTTATCAATGTGGGACTAAAAATGTTTCCCATTTTCCGACGCCTGTTGGTGTTAAGCACCGATTTTAAACGGACATTTGACACAGACGCCGATTTTATTATACTTTTTTTTAAAAAAAATGTTGTGTACCTGATGTGCTCGTGCCTTTTATAGTGCAAATTAGGAATGTTTCTGGGCAATGATGTTTCTGGAGAGGATATACCCGGAATGAGTTGAGTTTTATCTTGAAGATGTCAGATTCATTATTTTCGAATCTCTAGTAATTAATGAAGAACGTGTGTTCTTGTATGATCGGACGGAGCCCTTAGGATATATATATTGTAGTTGGTTTGACTTAAGTCTAATTCATGAATGTGAGCTTAATCGAGTCTGATTCATATAGGCCCAAAGTCCTAATACAGTCTAGATTGTATTCATGTTTTTTGAAATGCGATGCTCAACACAATTCGTCAATAAGATTTCTCAAATTCTCTATATATTTCGTATATAGTAAAACAAACATGCACTAACAATATCATTGGTAGGGTGGTTTCTATGCTCACCTTACATGCGTATTTCTATCTTTAACTTTCTCTTTATTTAATAAAGAGATCAAAAGAGAAAGATATAAAATAAGGTGTGAGTCTAAACTCGCACCCAGCATAGAATAAAATCAATAAACCCACGTTGGTAGATGGGCGACCGCTCCAAGATATTTATACCATAGTATTAATTTCCATCATATGATAAATTTATTTAGAAATTGGATGAGATGAGCCAACATGCCATGCCGAGTGACATAAATGCACATTAATTGCATCCAGAATCAAAACCTACTCCGGGCATCACATAGTTTCAATCTCCAATTAATCTTCTCCAACGCCTTCCTGTTTGGTCGTTGGCCCCTTCAATGCCCTCTTCACCCTCTCCTTTCCATTAAAGAACCCTACTCATCTTCTTCCCCTCTGTTCTACCTCCTTCACAACTCCTCGCTCACTTCACCCTCCCCTTTCTATCAAACAACCCTGCATCATCTTCTCCCCCTCTGTTCTACGTACCTCCTTCACAAGTGAACTCCTCGCTCAGTGTCTCCGTGTGATGAGAGGGAAGTATATATATTTCATTCTCTTAGATTTTGTTCCTCTTTTCATTTTCTAATATTTTCTCAGGTATATTATATTAGAATTGTCGGTTCTTTTTAGCAATTGGCAAAATTATATCGATGAAGAAAAAAAACGAGATATTGGTATGGTTCAATTAGAAAATAGTGCTCCTTAATTTTGGAGCTCTAGTATTTAATTGAGCCGTGCCAATATCACGTTTCATCACTTTGGAGATTACAAGTCCATCAAGCTCGAAGTTGTTCAGCAAGTTTATGGTACCCAATCTTCTCATTCTGAACTCAGCTTTTAACTATTTATTTATTCTTTATAGGTATGGATTATGACCATTAATTTGACTCTGCTTGCATACGACTCTTTTGATGATCTAATAGTTATAGCTGTTCATCAAACAAATTAATGTGCTGCTACTTAATTAAAATTCAATTTAAGGCATCAGTCATATATAGGCTTCATCTCAATTAATTAAGAGAGATTAATTTTGAGAGGTTGGATTTGGTTTGTCTATTTCTTAGTTTAATTAGCATTTCAAATCAGTGCCTGGTAATTGTTAAGCCATTAAAGAGCCAAAGAGGTATATATATATATATATATATATTAATGCACATAATCCAAGTATTATTATAAAATAATGTTTTAAACCACATATAATGTAATGCAAATATATAGTCCATAACATTAAGATTCCCAGATTCATATTAATTAGAGTGAAAATTTACTTCATTAAAATTCTGAAAATTATATTCCTTTGAAATATTAAAGTCTTTATTTGGTTGACACAGCATGGTGTGTGAGAATGGTGTCTGAGAAGTACAATTTCCCTAGAAATAAACATTAATTATTTTGTTTAATTGACATGCTACATATATTTGACATAAAGTAGTTTAATTAGGTAAGTTATGAACCCACTTGTAGCACAAGTGAGTGATAGTAATATTTGAGTACGTTGCCGGTAAGTCTTGAGTTTAATTCTTAATTGTAATACTTTAGTTGTAGCACTTCATGTGCCCTTTTCACGTGTGTGTACAATTTTTTTAAATAAAATTATCTAACTAAATTGCAGTTAATGCATTATATTTAAAAAATATATTTTTTATTCTCATTTTTTTTTCACTTTGGTTCTCTCATTAGTTTTTCATATATCCTAACTATATATATATATATTTACATATATGTAAAAAAATCAAACAACGTATATATTATATCATTATATATTATTTTTATATTATTACAATGTATATTTATTACAACGTATATCAATAGATATACATTGTACAACATGAATAATAATGCAAAAAATATTTAATAATAAAATTAACCAAACATTACATCAATTTTTTTAATAAAAAATCTAACCCAACTAAGGTAAACCATTACCTCGAATAAAATAGTAAGATTTCCATATAATTTATTTCGATAGTACTAATGAAATTGTATATTTGCAAGTATTTGATTGTACGTAAGTGTACTTATAGCTAATTACAATTATAAACATTTGTTGATGGTAAAAAAAAGTAAATGTCAGCAAATTAAATGGATCTTATTCACGGTTAGTATTTTTACATATGAGTTTTTTAGTTATCATTTATTTTGTAGGATTTGGACCTTGGCTGTAAATATAAAATGTTGCAAAAATAATTTAATTTCAACTAAAAATTGAAAATTTTATTTATTTGTTGTAATTAAATTTGCAGCATATCCAAATTACAAGAAATCAAGTTTTCTAAATTAATATGGTTCTGGTGGAGAGTACATCATCAAATTACTTTTAAAAGCTAAAAATAGTTTTGATAAGAACAAATGTTAGAGAATATATTCAGGATCAAATCCAAATTATAAACATGCCGCATTTGAGGTATATATATACCTACATAACATGGAAACGAAAACGAAAAACACGATACGACACAAAACAAAACGAAGAAACACTAATCTTAAAAAATATAGGACACGTAAACGTTAAGGAAATGCTAAATAATTTTTTTATAATTAATATTATTCTCGCTTGAGATCAGCACACTACAACAAACTATTGATATTTTGACGTCAGAATAAACTAACACACTACTGGAATAAAGGCCATCAGCAACGGTGTGCAACGGCTCCGCCCGTTGCAACGGAGCCGTGGCAGAAACACGCGTTGCTGATAACTTAGCAACGGATCAGCAACGGTCGCTCGGGCCGTTGCTAATAATATTATCAGCAACGGTTTTGCCACGAACACGGGGCCGTGGCTGATAACAATTATTAGCAACGACCGACCGATCCGTAGCAAGGCCGTTAGTGAAAGATTGTTGCTACGTCGTTGCTGTAGGTCATCAGCAACGGCTTACGATACACTTTTAGTAACGGCTTTCCCACGGACGGCCGTGGGAAAGCCGTTGCTGATGACTAGAACCTGCAACCGAAAAAATTTAAAAATTCCAAATTTCCATGAATACATGGATACATTATCTGATACATAACTCACACACCCATACACACATCCATTCACACATCACAAATACACCAAGATATACATCAAAACAATTATATTTATATTTATAATTATCCATAATCATATAAAAATTATTCAAATGCAAAATTGAAGTATCAATATCTAAACAAAACAAAACTGAAGTATATATAGTATCGAAGTAACAAAGTCAATATAATAAAAAAATAATAAATCTCATGATGACGATGGAGGATGGTCTGGATCATAAGGCAGCGTCTGGAGTGCCTGGGTGTACACCGGCGTGGACTGACTCGAGGACGATGGATCAGATGATGCTACTCCGGGATGACCTGACAAGTTGCATACCATAACATGCATCTCCGCCATCATCTGACTCTGACGCTCCATCATCTCAGTCTGACGCGCGATCGTCTCCTCCAATGTCCTTATCATGCTACTATGATCATAACTGGACCTGGAGGTGGACGGCCGCTCACCAGCGACCGGAGGGGTCGATGCCTCAAGTGGCCCTAACACGGCCCGCGCATGACCACTATCTGCAAAACCATATACGCGGCCGTGGTACCAGCCACATGCAGCCTCGACCCACGTTGCTGCGTCAAAGTCCTCGGGGGTGCCCCCGTGCTGCATCACGGTCTGATTGTAGATCTCCTACTCGAGTTTGATTTTTTGTTTAATATTTTTCATAAAACTTAAATTATAAATATATAATGAATAATTTAAACAAATATACGTACCATAATGTTTGTAGCGCGTTTGTCGATGTACTCCCCCGTCCCATGTACTCGACGGTGAGTTCGCTCAAACACTGTCATCGAGGAGGGTCGCTGGACAGTCCTGTCGTCCAACACCGTCGTCTACATTTACAAAACAAATACATTAATTAGTACACAGAGTAATAAATAAAATATATAATTAAAATCAAGGTATACTTACCACACGATTCGCGTGCACTGCAATTGCAATAGAGCCACCAGTGTGACACGCTCCTCCCCCCGACATGCGGTTTCTAGCCGCGGTCCTAGAAATCTTCTGCCATCGATCCGTCAACCATATTGTCACGAGCTAGTCCCATATATCGGACGTAATCCAATCGGGGTCGTATCCCCGAGTCTCCGCGATGTTAGTGGTCCCAGCTCGGGCCATCGCCTGGGACCGGGCCTGACCCAGCTGCCCGTTGTACCTCGCCCGAGAAATAGCTTCCCAGGCAGCGTAAATAAAGGACCTCTGGTTAGGGGTGGCAAAACGGGCCGGCCCGGCCCGATAAGGTGGCGTGCCGGCCCGGCACGGCCCGCTAACTCAGTGGGCCGAAAATTCCTGGCCCGGCCCGGCCCGCAATAGTTTGCGGGCCGCCCAGCCCGGCCCGCGAGCCCTCTTAGTTATTAAAAAAATTCTAAAAAAATTATTAAAAAATAATTAAAAATATTTAAGAGACTAAATAAGCATCAAATATGACATTTCACATGAAAAACTTCATAGATTAACTTCACCTTCAATTTTAAAGTACTAAACAAGCCCTAATCTAGACTTAATTTTTTTTTTATATGTTTAGCGGGCCAAACGGGCCGGCCCGGCCCGATAAGAGCCGGCCCGCGTCGGCCCGCAATGTTATCGGGCCGGGCCGGGCCGGGCCGATAAGCTTATCGGGCCGATTTTTTCGGCCCGACCCGCAGTTATCGTGCCGTGCCTATTTTTGCCGCCCCTACCTCTGGTCCTCAGCCCATTTATAGCGAGCCTGCAAAATAATAATATCAGTACCAATATTAATTATCATGCATGTATAAATTTTTTTTAATATGTGCCTCAAACTCGCGCCATAACATGTCGACGTGCTCACTGGGCACGTAAGACCATGTGGGCCATGCCCCGTTCATGTATCGTCGAATGGTACAAGAAATGCTCCTCAGCACTTCTTCTTGCTCGAACATGCACAACAAAAATAAAATTTAATATTATATTATGATATAATGAATTTTTTATGATTTATGATTCATGATATATTACCGCTCCCCAATCACGCTAATGAATCTACGTGACTCTGTGGCTGGTGGAGGCTGCCACCTGTTCGGCCCGCGTGACCGCCTGCGTCTGGATGTACTAGCCTCAGCAGTATCATCGGTAGGAGGATCAGCAACAGGAGAATCAGCAGCATGAGTAAGTGCTAGAGTCTCACCGATCGGAGATTCCGAAGCTCTCCTACGACGATAACCACGACCAGACATATATGTTGAATAGACATATAATTAGATTATTATATATATAGTAGAGATATATTTAATATAAGATATACTTTACAATTATTTCTCATCATCTGAGTAATAGTCTTCGAATTCTTCCTCTTCTTCCTCTTCTTCATCTCCAGCTTCCTCAATTTCATGATCGTCATCATCAGCACATTCAACTTCTAATTGAATTGACGTTGTGTCTGCATCCTCGAGTAATTGAATAACACGATCTACAGCAGGAGGATCATCTTTTTGATAGAAACCACCTGTCACATCAGGTATCGACTCATTTTCTCCTGCTATCGGATCAATTTTTCCTCTACCTTTAGTCTTACATACTACACGCTAATCTGCTCTATCTTTATTTCGAGCCGGATACTTCGCGTAATATACTTGTTCGGCTTGTGATGCCAATATAAAATGCTCATTTGCTGCCAATTTGAATTTGTAATTAACCTCAACAAGTTTGTATTTTGGATGAACTTTCATGCCCCTTTCTGTTGTATCGAACCAATGACATCTAAATAGGAAAATTGATTTCAAGCCGAAGTAGTGCAACTCTATCACTTCTTCCACCAATCCATAAAAATTCATATCACTTTCAACATAGGTTGTCCTTTTTATGCAAACCCCGACATTCATCATCTTCTTTGTAAATGCATATTCCATCGTGTGAAATTTGCACCCATTAACAAAATATCCGCTATAACACGACACTAGTCGCGACGGTCCACGAACAAACTCAAATATTATTTCATCTATTTTAGCTCTGTGATCTTTGCTGTAAGCCTGAATCCAAGTAGGGAAATCACAATTCGTAATCTCTCCAATTCTTGATCATTGTGAATAGAGTATTTTTGCATCATCTCAATGTCAAATATTTTAATAAATTATTCAATCTCTGGACAATTGAGTAATACGTACAAGTGTGTCAAATGATACTCTTCGTCGCTTAAGTGTCGAGATGGACGAGAACCAAAAGCACGACCAGAGTGACAAAATATATTTAAACGTCTATCTGAATGTCGAACTCCCCCGTCGTCGTTACATTTAAGATGATCAAATCTTGTCTGTACTATCGATTCAAAGTAAAATGAGCAGAATGTTGAAATTTCTTGGATAATATACGATTCAGATATTGATCCTTCATGCCAACTCATGTAGGGGGCCGTCTTTTCAAAGTAAAATGAGCAGAATGTTGAAATCTTCTTGCATGCCAACTCATGTAGGGGGCATCTTTTCTGATATGAACAATATTTGAAGCCTCAGTGTTAGTGAAAATACCGAAGCACCTTAAACGGAATATTTTTTTGTCGGGCGAATTTCTTCTACTTGTAACGATGATGTTGACATACAGGGCATTTATCCAACTGCACATTTTCTTTATAATATAAAATGCAGTTATTTTGGCACGCGTGTATTTTTCGTACCCAAGCCCCAATTTTCTCATTAGCTTTTTAGTCTTATAAAAAGTTGGCTCAAACTTGTTATCAGTAGGCAACATTCCATTAATCAATCCTGCAATCCGATCATACGCAACTCCGCTGATATTACAATCGGCCTTGATGTTTAGGAGCTGCGTTATTGCTGAAAACCTAGTATATTTAGGACAATTCTTATACAAAGGTTCATCGGCAGCTTTCAACATCTCGTAAAATTCTGCAGCTTCTTTATTCGGCAATTCAATATCTACCGCAGTTTGTACTTCTGTGATATCAACACATGTAGTATTTGGTGGCACTGACGTCTCAGTAACTGACCGATCGACATTATCATTCAGGTGGAATTGACCCCCAAGACTATCAAGTATCATAGTTCTATAGGGATTAGATTGACTGGATGAAGAAACACCAGTAGAGGAAGATTCACCATGTGTTTGAATGACAGGATTGCTCGACGTCCCGACTCCCCGTGACTCCCCGTGACAAGTTCATAGAAAATATCTTGGTGAAAATCCTTTGCTAAATAGATGCAGAGTGACAGTTTCCTGATCCAAAAATCATCCATTCAAGCAAATGCGGCACGGACATCGGATTTTATCACCGACGCTAACGAATTTCCGATTTGAATAGACAAAATTTAGGAAGTAAGTTACGCCTAATCGAAACTCATTCGTTAAAGCTCCACGATCAAGACGTCAGTACATCCAACTTCGATCAGCCGACATGATTCTGTCAATCAATGACAATGTCTTCGGTTAATGCCTTTAGGTGAGATGATCCTATTACATTCGGGATTTATGTTATTCATATTGCACTAAGTATTTCTTTTAACCGCTAACTTCAATCTAAATTTCGGCAGCATCTCCCTACAGTTCTCCGAATACGCATATCATCTGGGCATGTATCAGAGAGCAAGAGAGATGCTGCCAAAATTTAGAATAAGTTAACGGTTAAAAGAAAACGTAAGTGCAATACAAATAATTATATTCCCAAATTATCCAATCAAGGACAATTCAAGGGTTGTACGTCGTATAAAAGATCATCTACTTCTTTTACACGAACATACAACCCCCGAACGGATCTATGGTTTTGCTAAATCATATCAGACTCGTCGATGCGTACGTGAAACGTATCAACTCATCGGATTGATGATTATTTTCTAAATGTTTCAAGTCAGTTCAAGTCCATAGTGGACAATTCCGACACGAGTCCGAATTGGATGATTCCGGCGGGAGTCCGAAATGGACGATTCCGGCGCAAGTATGAAGTGGACGATTCCGGCGCGAGTCCACTGAGGAATACTCCGTACCAATTAACATTTTAACTAATTAATTAATATTAATCTACAACATTTTAACTAATTTAAATAATTAACCTACAATTATTAATCTAAAACATAATATTAATCTAAAACATAATATTAATCTAACTAAATTAATCTAAAAATTAATCTAAACTCTAACAATTAATCTTTAAAAAAATCTAAATCATAACAATTAATCTAAACCCTAAAAATTAATCTAACAAATTAAACAATTAATTAAATAATTAATCTAAATAATTAATTTAAAATAAATAAAAAATCAATATTATTGCATTTCCGGCGTCGGAGTCTAGTGTCCAGACACTGTATAACCTTCCAGCCGCGGCCACCAGCTGAAACCCTATTTTAAGGGTTTCGGTCGGATCTACCTAGCTAGAACGATTGGGGAAGACGGGGCGGCGAGGAATACATGGAACAGACCCGGAAGCGGCGGTCAGAATCGGTGGTCGAGGATGGGGCGGCGGCGTCGGCAGCGGCAGCAGAGGAAGAGGATGGAGGAGGAGGAAGGGGCGGGCGCCCGCGCCTGCTCTATATAAACTTATCAGCAACGACTCAGTTAACTGTTAGAACCCCGTTGCTGATAAGTTTAGCAACGGCTAACGTGTCCGTTAGAAAGCCGTTGTTAAGGTAATTAATATCTGCAACGGCCCACGTGTCCGTTAGAACGCCATTGCAGATATAGCATATCTGCAACGGCTTGAGCAGCTGTAAGAACGCCGTTGCAAATAGCAACGGCTTGAGCGACCGTTGCTGCAGAACCAATTTCGACGCCAACAACAGTTAAAATGAACATACCGACGCCAGCAAAAATGACGAAAATGAGTAGAATATTATGAGAGCCTATATGTTCATTTCGACGTATGCGTATAGGCGTCTGTAGACGTCGAAATGTTCGGCATATCGGCGCATGCGTATAGGCGTCAGCAGACGTCGAAATGTTCGACATATCGACGCCTACGTATAGGCGTCAGCAGACGTCGATATGTTTTGCGTATAGGCGCCTGTAGACGTCGAAATGTTCGGCATATCGACGCATGAGTATAGGCGTCAGCAGACGTCGATATGTTGAACATTTCGACGTCTGCTTAAGCGTCAATTTTTTTAAAAAATAATCAGTGGATTCACGTCCGCTCGATTTCCGCCACGCCTGTTCAAAATTTAAAAAATATATTAAAACAGTAATAAAATTTTAAATTTTCGATATAAATAAAAGTTTAAAAAAATTACCAACCTTGTACAAAATTTAATATCATCAATGAATTTGATAACCTGTAATAAAAGAGATGAAAACGTTAGTGAAAAAAATAAGTAAGAATAGAAATTAAAGAAATAAAATGAAAATCTCATCTGGTTTGAAGAGAGAATAGGAGAAAGAAGAGGATAGAAGAAAGAAGTAAAATGAGGAAGAAGAAGAGGAAGAGAAAAAAAAATGAAGGAAGAAGTATAAATAGAAATAATATATTAAAAAAATAAATTTTTATTTTTTTTAAAAAAAAAGCTACAGGAGACGGGAAATCTCCCGCCTCCTGCCTGAGCGCGTGTGCGCGCTTGCCCGCTTACCCGCGCCAAGTCGCCAACTGGTGCGGGTTAACGGGTTGGCGGGGCCAACCCATGGATATTAACGCCACTAGCGCCGACCTAACACCGAAATGTTTCGACGGCTGTTGTCGCACGTCGAAATTTATTGTATTAAATTTTTTTAATAGTTTTACATTTCGACGCTTATAGCAAGCGTCAAAATTTTGGTGTCAATATATAACGAATTTGTTGTAGTGTCAGATCAGACACACTGCAAGTCCTCATGGCTCATGGTTGGATGCGGATCGAGGACGACCCACAAAGACACTCTGACGCTCAAGTGAGGACGTATACGAGATGTGTCTGTCAAGAATTGGATCAGAAGAAGATACATGTAGATGCAAGATTTGGCTTATAAAGCAGGTCTTCGATAGAAGACTTTCTAGCAGTGATTTCTTCTTAATATATTGTCGCTGAGATGTCTTGAATGAATCAGTTGCCAAGGTTTGCCCCTTGATTGTGATGTGATTATGTTCAAACCATCGGGTATAGTCCAAAGATAATAATTCTCTCGGAGTTCTCAGGCTGAGCCCTCGCGCCGAACCTTGGGCCAGCCCAACACAACCTAGATTCCTAAGTGGTTATAGGTGGAGCTATGCTTCGTGGGCTCGTCTAACAGGCCCGAGAAATTAATTCGATCCAAATATAATATAATAATTCTAAAATATATATAATTATCTATAAAAATATTTTAAAATATTCATAATATATATGTTCATAAGTTTCATCACAATTTTTTTCTTCTACATTAATTTTTCATTTTATCAACTCTATTTTCTTCTTCTCATCAATTCTGCACTCAGTGTATACCCATCAATTTTTGCATACTGTGTATTTCCATTAATTTTCATAGTTTATCAACTCATCAATTTCTAGGACGTGATTGGAAATTAGCTCAATAGTTTCAGACATAGATGATAGATCATATTAGGGGCGGCAAAAATAGGCACGGCACGATAGCACGGCACGAGCACGGCACGATAACTGCGGGCCGGGCCGAAAAATTTGGCCCGATAAGCTTATCGGGCCGGGCTGGCCCAGCCCGATAACATTGCGGGCCGACGCGGGCCGGCTCTTATCGGGCCGGCCCGGCCCGTTTGGCCCGCTAAACATATATATATATATATATATATATATATATATATAAAAGTTTAGATTAGGGCTTGTTTAGTGCTTTAAAATTGAATGTGAAGTTAATCTATGGAGTTTTTCATGTGAAATATCATATTTGATGCTTATTTGGTCTCTTAAATATTTTAAATTATTTTTTTTACAATTTTTTAAAATTTTTTTAGTTAATAAGAAGGCTCGCGGGCCGGGCCGGGCCGGCACGCTACCTTATCGGGCCGGGCCGGGCCGGCCCGTTAACTGCGGGCCGGCCCGTTTTGCCACCCCTAGATCATATACACCATATTTTGCAGATCGAAATATATATATATATATATATATATATATATATATATATATATATATAAAATCCTATGAACCATGCTTATGTTGCATCGATCGTCATCGGTGCTTTCTGTGTCGAGAAGTACATCTTACAAGTCCTCTAGTGGGAAGAATCACTTCAGTCTTTGATATATGGTAATTTTGTATAGAACGATGAAGACGACGTTGCATAATCTAACTTGTGCTCAGGTTTATATATATATCATGCATACGATATTATCGATCGAGCTGCATATATATTACAACTTGCAGAGATTAAGTTATAGATCGATGCCAGGCGCTGTAAAACCACATGAAAGCCATCAAATTAAGAGCTATATAATCTAAACAATTGCTACACGTCAATCTATTTCGATGATGCATGCATATTCAATATGGTATTAATTGGTATCAGCAGAAAGCAATCAAACACCAGCTATATATGAACGCATAATCATCACGCTATAAGCATCCTGATTTATGGCAGGAAATAATACGAAAAAATGGATTTAGCAGGGTCGTGCACTAACAACAATGAAATCCTTTTAAAATAGAAAAATCAAAGGAAAAATGTCATTTCGTGAGATCGAGTGTTTGTCAAAGAAAGGAGGGGAAGAAAAATCACTTTGTAATTATTATGAAAAGTGAATGAAAGCAAAATGATAAAATTAAAACAAACAAAGACGAAAAAACCTTCTATGGAGCCCCTCTTATGAGTGAACCTAAGTTTTTTAATATTGAACCTAGGATCATTAATATTGAACCTTATAGTAACGATAGAAATAGAGAAGAAAGTCTCTGTCACTTGACAGAGGTTTGTTTATTGATCATATTTATAGACTCACTACTACATTTTGTGACTGTGGCCACGCCACTTTTGGGAACAGTTAAAAAACTGTTCCCATACATCACTTATGGGAACGGTTTTAATAACTATTCCGTAGCCAAATACTATGGGAACACTGATAAAAACCGTTCCCATAGCCAATATGTGGGAACGGTTTTCAAAATTGTTCCCGTAGCCAAATACTATGGGAACACTGATAAGAACCGTTCCCAAAAGTACCCCAAAACCGTTCCTATATGTCAAAAACAGAACAATAAAATGAACTGTTCCTAAATCCCTAAAATAGTTTCAAAACCCGCTCTTTTTCAGCTGTGTTCGACAAAAATCCCACCTCCCCCTGCTCGACTAAAACCCTTTCAAGCTTGTTTCACTCTGCCCGCCCTCCTCCTGCTCGACTAAAACCCTCCTCCTGCTCTATCGCCGGTGGTAACTCCTCCAGCTCGTCGTTGGTAATTCTTTCGGCTCGCCGCTGGTACTCCTGCTCGCATCCTAATCTTCCTGCTCGCCGCTGGTAACTCTGGCTGTATCGCCACTAGTAGTTCCTGCTTGTCCTACTCCTCCTCCTCGCGCTGGTAACTCTTGCTCGCCGCTGGTAACTCCTGCTCCCCTCCTTGTTTCTTTTTTCCCTCTGCTCACGTCCTAATCCTCTGGCCTGCTCTATTGCAGTTGATAAGCGCGCCTAACATCCATTTTTTTATGTCTGACTAGGTGAAAGATCAATTGGAGCTATATCGATTCAGAGACGAGAAGCGCTTCCAAAGGAGGTGCACATCATCTATCTTACTTGAATCTAATTGAATATTCTAATGTACTGTGCGTACATAACATTTGATGATGAATTAAACTGATGTAAGTTGTTAATTATTTGAGCTTTAGTTCCATGTTATCAACATACAATTTTGGATCCTATGATATACAATTTTCCATGTTATCTAATTTCATCCAGCAGTCCTCACAGCCAACCAAGTTCCAAGTTTTTGTGACCTAATGTTCTACTTTAGATTTGAAGTTTGATTCCATTTTAAGCAATCCAATGATTGCTTATTGATGAAAAGAACTAGATATTTTGGCCAAAGAGTTTCTCATATTAGAATAATAAGGTTCACATATACAAACAATGATTTTTTTTTTAGAATTTAAACAAATAAAGCATGGAGTTATAGTAGCATACTTCATCCATGAAGATTATAGATGGTTGCTTGTCAATATCAACCTCAAAAAGAGTTCGGACAAGCTTTTCAGACTCTCCCACCTACTTCAACAGTGTAAAGAATAAGAACTTTTTAATTGGAAAAACTGGTAATCCATCAAAGCTTTGCATGTGAAACTAGATATGATAAAGTTATACCCATTTTGATGTTAAAGATGAAGCAGAAACATTAAAGAATGTGACCTCTGATTCTGATGCAACAGCTTTAGCAAGCATTGTTTTCCCATATTCAGATTGGGCCAAAGAGAAGCAAACCTGAGCAACATAAATATCACCTCTAAATACTTTCACCAAAGTGTATAGTTCAAGCTAAATAATTGCTTCTAAAGATGCACCTCTAGCTGGCTTGCGAAGACCTGTAAATAGGTCCCATCTTTTAGTTGGTAGAATTACCATTTCCATAAGAGTTTGCTTACCCTTCTCAAGACCAGCTGCATATCAAATAAGACAAATCATAACTTGGAAGAAAGAACATTTTAAAGTAATAATCTTTCGTACCAACATTATCCTATTAACAGTTAGCCTTCTCAATAGTAGCCTTCTTTCAGTTTGATTCTATGAAGTGGTGTGAACCTGAGCTAGGTTGTAAGCTCAATTGGATATCAAGTTTGGCTGAACCCAAGTTAGGTTGTAAATCATTAACCAAAAACTAGCTAGATTTGATTTATGCCATTACATTTCCTTTCTTTTAGGTTTTCATCAGGTCTGACTTAAAACCATAGGACAATCACATTCATTTTGGTTTTTCTCATACTTTGTTCCAAGTGTTTGGAAATGAGCACTTTGTTCTACATGTTTTTCTCATAATTACCGTTAAATTTAAGTAATGTTGAGTTTAAGATGATCACTTACCAAAAACTACAAGTATGCTAGATAACATTTTCTTTGATATATTGGTGTCATGGTTTGGTGTTTGGTTTGCTAGATAACATATTCACCTAGATGTTGTTGTACCTGTTATTCATGAGTCAAATAGCACCATGTTATTCATGGTCATATGAAATTGATACTAATACCCTACTGTTTCACTATAAAGGCTTATACTGATATGAATAAAGGCTTACAATTATATGCCTTTTGATGTGTTTATAATTCAGAATTACATGGTGACATCTGGATAATTTAGAGTTAATGATAGCATGAAGGATACTGATATAGTGTCCTGATATTAGGATACATATTGGTATTGATGTTGCTATAGGCAAAAGGATACAAATATTGATGTATCTTGGTATCAGGATACTCATATAAGTATCTTGATATTACTGATACCTGATATCAGGTATCAGTATCCTAATGTTACTGATAGTATCCTAATATTACTAATGTTGCCACCTTTCAGCCCCTTATCACAGTCAATTACATAATTCACAGAACCCACACCTTGATCCTGATACTAATATCAGTATTAGGATGCTCATGATGTTGATATCAGCAGTCTAATATCAATATGAGGATGCTGATTAGCATCCTAATATTGATGTTGATATCAGCATCCTGATATCAATATCAGGATGTTGATACTGATATTAGCAGCCTGATATCAATATGAGGATATTGATGCTGATACTAATATTGATGTATATTTAACTATTGGTACAAGGTTAATTTAACAAAGCTTAGTAAGTACAATTATATGAAATTGATACTACCCTACTGTTTCACTATAAAGGCTTATACTGATATGAATAAAGGCTTACAATTATATGCCTTTTAATGTGTTTATAATTCAGAATTACATGGTGATATCTGGATAATTCAGAATTAATGATAGCATGAAGGATACTTATATAGTGTCTTGATATCAGGATACATATTGATATTGATGTTGCTATAGACAAAATGATACAAATATTGATGTATCATGATATCAGGATACTCATATAAGTATCTTGATATTACTGATACCTGATATCATGTATCAGTATCCTAATATTACTGATAGTATCCTAATGTTACTGATAGTATCCTAATATTACTGATGTTGCCACCTTTCAACCCCTTATCACAGTTAATTACATAATTCACAGAACCCGACCACACCTTGATCCTGATACTAATATCAGTATTAGGATGCTCATGGTGTTGATATCAGCATCCTGAAGTCCTGTAAATCCAAGTGAAACAAGGGCCTAAAAAAACCAAGTTGGCTTATAAGGGAGTAGTAGAAATCCAACCATGCACAATAATATGGTTTTGAAGGTTGTTTATAAGGGAGTAGTAGAAATCCAAGTTGGCTTGATCTGTAGGGGAATTTCCCCAATATCCAAACTATTTAGACCTTACTATAGCAACTTCCTTTTATTCATATTTGAACATGCTATATATTTATGATTTATTTAACTCAAAATTAAAAAAAAAATTCTATGATTTATGCAGTGAGATGATACAAGGAAGTGATATGGAATTTCCACTACAATCAAAGTCAAGCAAAGAGTTAGCCAAGCATTACAAAATTAAATGTGAAAGGATTGAACATAATAAGAAGTTAAATTCAAAGAGTCAGCCAGCTGGAAACAAACATATAATGTTGAAAAGACATGCTTCAGAGGCTAATAAGAAGAATATCAATGTGCAAGAGAGAGGAAAAACACCATATGAAAAGTCAAAGGATGCAGTCCCCACTCAACCTAGTGCTTCTACTATGAGACAGGCCATTTCCAATGTGCAAGATAAAGGAAAAAAACCAATTAATGCAGCCATCTTGAAACCCATATCCTCTACTCAAAAGCAAGTTCCTTTCAATTCCAATACAAGATCTTCTCAAGTGCAACAACAAAGACCAATCATTCAATATCAAAGATCTACCCAAGGACCAAAGCTAAAAATGTCAACCATTCAAGATCAACAAAGAGAAGTTAACCATGAGCAAGGAGATGAGTATGCAACAACGAAGACAAAGACTGCACCTTTGCGCCCATCAATGTCAGTGGTTGCATATCGTGAGAAGATGGGTATGCAAGTTGAGGAAGATCAACTAGAAGAGAAATGTAGAGACATGGACCAAGTTGAGGAAGAACACAATATAGTTGATGAGCTGGAAGAGGAAGCAAATGTTGAGGTAGAGCACAATATACCCGATGAGCCAGAACACGATACGTCTGAAGGTATATTATGTCATTATATGTAATTCTATAATTAGCTTATGTTTAAATCATTATTGTTATGTCAATTAGGAACACCAAAAAAGAAAGCAAGAGGGAAGACAATGTGCTACAAAATTCATGGAAGATCGCTAGAGGAGCGACAAGAAATAATTTTCAATAGTGAAGCACAACCAGTTGGGCCCAATGAGAAAGTTGTTTCAGACTTGAGCCAATTTTTAGGAACCGTGGCACGAAATTCAGATTGGTGTCCCTTGATTTACACCAATTGGAAGGCTGTACCAAACAAGGATGACATATGGAAATATATCAATGTATGATTTTTTTATATTATTTATTTACATTTGCATGTCAATATTAATGCTTGTTTTGCTTCATTTTGTAGAAAAAAAATCATCCTTCCAGAAATAGAAAAAGGGGTTGTGTTCAAAATTATGGATGAAGCTTGGAGAAAACACAAATAAAAAATCAAGAAGGAACATTTTGACAATTACGCAACAAATAACGAGAGGATCAAAAATCATCCTACGGACATTCATCTCGAACACTTCAAGCAAATGATTGATTATTGGAGCTATGAACCCATCCAAGTAAGTAGCTAGCTAGGTTTCTTTTATTTAAACTAATAGTTGTTAAAGAATAAGCTTTATGTCCATATATTACTTATAGTCTCTCACCGTGTTGACTGATACATTTATCCCATCTTCTTCCCTCATTACCTTTATCAACACATGAAATTTAAGGCTTGCTACCATGACCTTTATGTCCATAAAAAAGAAGCATGCAAGATAACAGTATCAGGATATCAGTATCCTGATACAATATCCTGATACTGATTTTAGGATATCAGTATCGATACTGATATCTCCTTCCCCTTCAATCTTCTAAGTTTCTCTCTGCTATCCTCATCCATATTAAAGCTATTTCTGTTTAACATATCTGCAACAAGTAGAAGAATTATGGTAATTTTAAATAATATCCAAACTTGAACAAGATTTTAGCTCAGCTTGAAGAGGACTGACAACCACCTCTTTATTACACCATGCAAGCAGCCACATTACATTTTTAAAAATTACAAAACCACTTGATTTTAGTTCCTGCTATAAAGACTTGATTTTGAACCATGACATGACCTGATTGTTTCCTTCATTAGCTTAATAGAGAAGGCAACCAGGTCCAAGTAAATTTCTAGTGTTTGATAGAGAAGGCTTCTTCAAATCTCAATACTCATTTCTTATGATGGAATTGTGTAATTCAATGGGTAAATATAGATGTTACTTTATTTTCTTAGAATTTGGACAGCTAGTCATTCCTATATCAGTCCTGATATAGGACTGATATTCCTATATCAGTCTTGATAAGCCGGAGCTTCTTCCTATTCAGTTTGGACAGCTAGTCATTCCTATCATTCCTATAGCAAGCTGATACTGATCATAATTTTTATCCTTAAGCTGGATAGTTGCACAGGTAACTGATTAGCATAAATAAGCAGTAGACCCTGATATCAGTATCCTGATACTGATATCTACCCTGGGGTGTGAAGATTTTTCCTTCTACTAATTGTTGTTGCTATTTAATTAATTTTGTTTTAAGATCCATATAATATATTCCACCAATAATGAGGATGCCCAAAATACCAAAAGAAAAGAAGCATGCAAGATATCAGTGTTTCCCCAGTCCAGTGCTACAGCCAAGGAATAAGCTGGAGCTTCTTATATCAGTATCAAGATGATACTGATATCAGGATGATACTGATATCAGGATATTAGTATCCTGATACTGATAGTATCCAGTATCAGGATACTATGATCAGAGTTAGCAATTGAAAATGCCTAAAAAACTAAATAGCTTATTGAGAACCAGTTTGAATTTTAACCATAGTGCTGATTTTGAAATTTAACCATGACATGACCAGTTTGACTCAAAAGCTCATCCAGTTTTGATTAGTATGGTCTGGTTTAGCAACATTTATTCTATTTAATTATATTCAAAACAATCTTTTGAAAAGAAAATCTGATACTAATTAATCAAATGACACAAAGCATGTCATAAAGACTTGATTTTGAACCATGACATGACCTGATTGTTTCCTTCATTAGCTTAATAGAGAAGGCAACCAGGTCCAAGTAAAATTAGCCTATGTGAAGCAACTATGTCCAAGTAAATTTCTAGTGCTTGATAGAGAAGGTTTCTTCAAATCTCAATACTCATTTCTTATGATGGAATTGTGTAATTCAATGGGTATATATAGATGTTACTTTATTTTCTTAGAATTTGGATAGCTAGTCATTCCTATATCAGTCCTGATATAGGACTGATATTCCTATTTAGTTTGGACAACTAGTCATTCCTATCATTCCTATAGCAAGCTATTTTTTTAATATGGTTATGCACTGATATATACTTGTAAATTTTTTCTGGTTGCATATATTTAGTTTCTTTGTTATTGATGTAGGATATGTGCCAACAAAATAGATTGAACAATCATAGCAAAAATGGATGCATCGGATGGGCAATAAAAGATTTTCTGTAATAAAAGAAAAAATGTTAATATTTTTTTGCATAAACAGATTCATATTTTGAATAGTAATGTCGATATTACGTTTTAACTCATTCTTGTGATTTATATAAAGCATGCTCAAAAGAATGAAGAACCCAATCAAGTTGAGATGTTTGTTGAAACTCGGACTAAGGATGGAAAAGCCTTAGATGATGAAACTGAAGAAACAATTGTGAGTTTTTCTTCTAGCTATTATTTTACTTAATTATTTATTATTATCACTAACATTATTAAATGTACATTTAGGAAAAGCTTAAAACCATGGTTGAGCATGATGGGAAACCTGCTGCCGAGGCCTTTCAATCTATGTTTGGAAAAGAGAAGTCATGAAGGGTGCGTTGTTATGGAGGAACAATTACACCCACAATTTTAAAAAAAATGAAGAAATGACAGTAATGCAGGAAAAACATGATCAAGAGGTGAAGTCTTTGAAAGAGCAACATGCAATAATGGAAGAAAGACATGCAAAAATGGAAGAGAGACATAACCAGATGCAACGCCAAATGCAAGGAATGCAATCCCTTTTGAAGACATTTATTTCACAGGCGAACCCAGATTTGAACATAGAGGCTATAACAGCTCTGTTGGCACCACCAACTACTCCAAGGGATGTCAATAGCATCTTAGGTTCTTCCACTTTCACACATCATCCTAATAATAGGGTAATTTTAGTTTAATATACGATTATGGAGTCTTTTGATACTTTTTAATTATTAATTGATTTTTGCAAGAAAATAATGAATTGAGAGAAGAAAGATGAATTTCACGGAGGAGATGATTAAGAGGACTTGGCTAATGGGAATGCTAGGCTTGATAGAACAATTTCACATGTTTGTGAACTTTAGTTAGACTTAATTGTGAAATTGTGGAATGAGAATACTATAATTGTGAATTTGTTATTTTGTCAACAATTAAATATATTCTACGTTTGAATGAAATTTATATTTTCGAATCTACGTTTCTGAAATTGTATGGTTGTGTGTGAAAATTGTATGGTTTACAGGTTTAGGAACAATTATAGGAGCGGTTCCTCTCACCTATAGGAACGGTTCCTGTACCCGTTCCTATAGTTTTGGCCTATAGGAACGGTTCCTCTCACCTATAGGAACGGTTCCTATACCCGTTCCTATAGTTTCGGCCTATAGGAACGGTTTCAACCGTGCCTATTATATATGACTATTAGGAATGGTTAAAAACCGTTCCTATAATGTGTACCTATAGGAACGGTTAAAACCGTTCCTATATTGTGTACCTATAGGAACGGCTAAAAACCGTTCCTATAAGTTTTACCTATAGGAACGATTGTCAACCGTTCCTATAGGTAAACATTATAGGAATGGTTTTTCAACCGTTCCTATAGGCTGGGAATATAGGAATGGTTTATCAACCGTTCCTATAAGATAGGTTTACAGGAACAGTTTTTCAGCCGTTCCTATAGGCATGGTACAGGAACACTTTAACAATCGTTCCCATAGGCTGGACCTATGGGAACGATTTTTTTGGCAGCGTGGTCATAGGGACGAAAACCGTTCCTATAACCTAACGGAACGACTGATTTGAGTACACTTGGGTAACCGTTCCCGTAGGTCTATGGGAACGGTTTTTTGTCTTTTGGGAACGATTTTCAACCGTTCTCGTAGGTCTAAAATGTTATAGTGACTTATACAACCATGTTACAGAGCCTTCTGGAAATGATACAATAAAGGCATTTTATGTTTCCAATGCTCAGCATGCAATGCATGCAGTGACGATTACGTTTCTCTATTACTCCCCCGTAAGCGCAATGGGGAGGAGACAACATTGAGCTTGTACCGAAGAATGGAAAAGAGAGAGCTAGTCAAGCCTTTGGTGAGACAGTCAGCAAGTTGATCTTCAGAGCGGATAAAGCAAACGACTAGCTGCTTGTGTGCGACGCGTTCTCGGACAAAATGATAATCAATCTCAATATGTTTGGTACGTGCATGAAAAACTAGGTTGGCTGTGAGATGAATAGCAGAGACATTGTCACACCATAAAGTTGGTGGACAGGTTAACCGAACACCCAATTCTCGTAGAAGAGACTACAACTAGATAATCTCAGTTGTGGTATTGGCTAAGCTCTTGTACTCGGACTCCGTACTTGAACGAGCAACTGTACGCTTGAGGAGCCTGCTTTAGGCCATATAGAGATCGTCGTAGACGACAAACAAAATGTGGTCGGGTGAAATCAATAAAGCCAGGAGGCTGACACATGTAAACTTCTTCTTTCAAGTGACCATGAAGAAAGTCATTCTTCACATCAAGTTGACGAATAGGCCAATTCTCTGAAACAACGATAGAGAGCACGGTGCGGATAGTAACTGGCTTGATAACAGGACTAAATGTTTCATCGAAGTCAACACCTGCTTGCTGATTGAAGCCTTTGGTGACAAGACGAGCCTTGTATCTATCAATCGTGCCATCAGCCTTCTCTTTAATCCTATAAACCCATTTACAGCCAATCATGTTCTGCGATGGGGAAGGAGGAACAAGATCCCAAGTATGATTCTGAATGAGTGCTTGGAGTTCTTCTTGCATGGCGGCTTTCCACTTGGGTCGCGGGAAGCCTTAGCAGATACATAAAATGCCACTGGATGTCTAGTGGTTAGAAATCGGTGAGGAGGTAAAGTACCATCACGTGATCGTGTCATCATTTGGTGAGTCCTCTGAGGAGTGGCACTCCCTTGTACCGTCAGATCAATAGACTGATCATCAGCGATGGGGGCTGGTGCAACCATAGTAGTTGTTGGATTAGCAAGTGGGAAGATGACTAGCCGATTGAGGAGGTGATGGATCAGGTGGGAGGGGAATGTGCGTAAGAGGTTCAGACACAAGGGTTTGACTAGTGGCGGTGGGAGAAGTAGGACTATCACGTACAAGGTCGGTGGAGGACTCACTATAACCAACCGAGACAGATACTTTAGTTCTATAGGGAAAGGACTGTTCATCAAAAACTACCTTAGGTGAGATAAAGATCTGTCCGGAATCAATATCAAGACATCGGTACCCTTGGTAGTGGGAAGGATATCCTGAGAAAACACAAGGTCGGGATCGAGAATCTAATTTGTGATGAGTATATGGACGCAAATAAGGAAAACACAAACAACCGAAGATTCGTAGGATACTATAATCTGGAGGTTTATAATGAAGAATTTCATATGGGGATTTGAAATTAAGGGATTTTGTTGGTAAACAATTGATTAGAAAAATAGCTGTTTCAAAGGCATAGTCCCAAAATTTGGAAGGAAGAGATGCATGGAGAAGAGTGAGACCCATGTCAACTGTATCTGTGTTTACGTTCAACGGACCCGTTTTGTTGAGGAATATGAGGACAAGAGATGCGATGAAAAATTTCATTGTTTTGGAGCTCATTTTGAAAATCATGCGAGAGAAACTCTTTGGCGCCATCAGATTGAAAATATTTAATTTTGTGGCCAAAGATGTTCTCCACTTGTATCCGAAAAGCACAAAAAAATTGCAAGACATCAGAACGATTTTTCATCATAAATAGCCATGAATATTTGCTAAAATCATCTAAAAAATGAATGTAGTAGACATGGCTAGAGTGAGAAGTGATAGGACACGGACCCCAAATGTCAGTATGAACAAGTTCGAATAAAGTCGTACTTTTATGCATGGTGAGGGGAAAGTGACAATTGACAATCTTGCCTTGCTAACATGCAGAACAAACATAATTCAAATGGTCTTTTATCTAATGAGACTAATGGATTGATGGCACGATGAACAATAGAGAAGGCAGGATGACCTAAGCGATGATGCCAAAGTATGCTGGACTGAGAGGTGGAGAGGAGAGCTTGGGGCGTGGAGGTGTGTCTGTCTCCTGGTTGAATGCAGTAAAGTTCATCTTTAACCGGTCCTCGTAACAGTTCCTGATGTGTTTGTTGGTCCTTGACAACAAAAAAATCAGGATGAAGTTCAAAGAAACACATATTATCGAGTAAATTTAGAAATAGAGACAAGATTTTTGAAAATTCGTGAGACACACAAAAGATTATGTAAGTATAACGCACGATGCGAAGTACTAAATTTGGAGGAACCAGAGGCAATTACGGGCAAACCTGAACCATCACCAATAAAAATTTGATATGTGCTAGAGTAATTATCTCGAATATTGAATTTGCAAGATTCGAAGTGACATGTGTGTAGCCCCAGAGTCAATGTACCAATCAAGATCTGAAACGGCTGGATCGAGAGCTTGAGTGTAGTGGGCTTGTGCACTGTGAAAACGGAGCTGTGTGTCCTGGACGATTACAATTTTGGCAGCTAATAGGAGAGTGGGGCCCAAAAAATTGAGCTTGACCATGAGAATGTTGTTGGCTTGATGCAAACCTCTTGAGAAGAGGTGCTTGGGTTGCAGCAAGCGGACCTGGGTTTGTTGGGCTGAATGAGGAGGTCTGGCTATGAGGTGCAGCTCGGGTCGGATTTGAAAAATTATTACCCGATTGGAAAGAAAACCCACGGGCAGCTGCTTCTTCGTGCTTTCTTCTGAAGCTACTATTGCTGCTAGGTTTGAAGGCGAAAGCTCCGCTGACCCGCTCTTTGCCTCTCCCACTGCCACCTCCACGAGATTTGATGTTGGCATCATTTTTCCTTCCACCACGTCGGTTGGTGTAGTGAGCAGCCGCCAGTACGGAGCTGTGAAGACTTGTGAGAGGAGGCAAATATTCCTGTGAAGCCGCGTAGCTCCGTCGAGCTTCATTGTTGAGGAGGAGGGCTGAGAGATCGTCGGTGCTCATGGTGGAAAGTGATGGTGAGAGAGCAAGTACGAGTGGTTCCCAATCGGAGCCGAGACCGGTGATTATGCAGCGATTGATTTGTGCTGCAGATTTGGGAATTGCCCATTTGGGCAAATCTATTTGCCAATCTTTTCACAGTATTGATGTAATCAATCATGGAGAGGCTGCCTTTCTTGAGATCTCGCCATTGTTGATTGAGAAAGTCCTCCTGAGCCGCTGTTTGAGAGTCGAAGAGTGTTGCAAGAGTTTGCCACGCTTCATGCGAAATTGTGGCACCGAGCAGGTTATAACCAACCTCCTCTGTGACGGCAAGCATCAACAAGGTGAGAGCAAATTTATCTTTGGTGACCCGTTTGCGGTATTCGGGGTTTGGTTCATCATTGTCATCTTTGGAAATGACCTTCTCGGGTGCAAGAACTTTGCCCTGACATAGTCGAGAAGCTCGTAGGCTTCAAGTAGAGGACTCATGACACCTTTCCAGAAGTAATAGTTTTTCCCGTTAAGCTTGACTGGAATAGTTGGAATGGATTGTTACATTCTGCCATGGTTGGGATAAGATTAGAAACTGAAAAGAGAGGCCAAAGAAGCAGAGTAAAGGGCTGTGAAAAGATGAAAATGCCCTGTTCTTATGGCTCTGATACCATATAGTAACGATAGAAATAGAGAAGAAAGTCTCTGTCAAGTATTGACCGAGGTTTGTTTATTGATCATATTTATAGACTTATACAACCATGTTACAGAGCCTTCTGGAGTGATACAATAAAGGCATTTTATGTTTCCAATGCTCAGCATGCAATGCATGCAGTGATGATTACGTTTCTTTATTAAACCTGAGGTGAAAATGCTAGCGTAGCTTTCCTCTGTAGCGTAAGTTTATTCTTATTTTATAAATTAGTATAAATTATACTAGGTTTAATATTAATAAATTTAAGTTCACTCATAAGAGGGCTCATAAAAGTTTTATTCAACAAAAAAAAAAATGCTAAGTGTTTCTAATTTTATTTAAATATTCGCTTTTTCTAATTGAGAAGATAAGATATTTTGAGTCCAAATCACTGATACAGATGGGGGGCCAAGCGCGGCCGTGCCACAGCCATCAGCGGCTTCGCTTTGGGCATTGTCATGCCGTAAACCTCCTCGGTCTCAATCTCCTCGCGCCGAACCCCCTCCGGCGGCGACCAGTCGAAGCAATGGCATAGCGTGGCCAGAGCCATCAGGACCATGACCACCCCTAGCGGCCCACCGGGGCACTTCCGCTTGCCGGCGCTGAAAGGCAAGATTTTAAAGTCAGGCCCGTGGCTTATTTCCACTCTCTGTTGCTCGCCTTCGTCCTCCGCCGACAGCAAGTGCCGCTCCGGTTGAAACTCGTCGATGTCGGCATCGCCCCACACGCCCGTGTTCCTCCCCAGCGCGTGCGTGTTGATGAACACTCGCGTCCGGGCGGGGATGTCGTACCCCATGACCTTGGTGGCCCTCGTGGATTCGTGGGGGATGATGAATGGGCCCGCCGGGTGCATGCGAAAAGTCTCCCTCACGACGCACCGGAGGTACGTCAGGCGGCCCAGGTCCGCCTCCTGCAAAAGCCGATCCCGGCCTACCACCCTGTCGAGCTCCTCCTGCACTTTCTCGAGCACCCTCGGGTTTTTTATCATCTCCGTCATGGCCCACTCATTCGTCACCGATGACGTGTCGGTCGCCGCCGCGATCATGTCCTGCATGAGAGCTTTGATATCCACATCATCCATGTGCTCATTCCCGTCCTCGCCGGGCAGGGAGAGTAGCACGTCGACGAAGTCCATGTCTTCTCTGCTCTCGCCGTTTCCGGCCGCACGGTGCTCGTCGATGATATTTTGGTGGAACTCGTCTATCTTCTTCTCCACCTCCCTCATCTTCTTCTCGCACCCGAACGGGTCGAACCACCGCCACAGCGGCAGGTAGTCGCCGAGGTAGATCATCCCCAGGAGCGAGAACAGCTCGTGGGTGAGGCGCATGAACTCCGCGGCCTCGGCAGGGCCGGCGAGCTCTGGCCCGAAGAACCGCTTCCCCAGCAGCATCCTCGTCACGTTGTTCATGGAGAAGCCGCCGAGGACCTCCCGCAGGTCGACGGCTCCCTCAACGCTTGCCACATCGCGGACGAGATGGCGCACCTCGGACGCCCGGTGGCCGGAGAAGGAGTCGAGGCGCTTGGTGGTGAGCAGGTGCTCCATGCAAGTCCGCCGCATCCGCTTCCAGTGCGGGCCGAGCGGGGCCAGGGCGACGTCGCCGCAGCCGTAGGCGAGGCGGACGGCGGCCAGCGTCCGCGGGCGCGAGGCGAAGACGTCGTCCTGGCGGAGGAGGATCTCGCGGATGACGCCTGGGTCGTCGGTGGTGACGGCGTGGACGGCGCCGAGACGGAGGTAGACGAGCGGGCCGTAGGCGGAGGAGAAGCGGGCCATGTCCCTGTGGGGAAGAGGCCCTAATTGGAGGAGGTTGCCGACTATCGGCCATCTCGGCGGGCCCGGTGGAAGTCTCAGTTTGATCTTCTCAGCAATTCTAGAGAAGAGGATGGATGATAAGAAGAGAAGGAGAAGAAGAGGAAAAGATATTGGAATGCCTACGAGATCAAAAAATTCCATGTGTTGGAAGCTAACAATGCTTCTTCTTCTACTTAGAATAAATCAATCGGAGTTGGATATATCATATATGTAATGGTAAGAGGTAGGCCATGACTTCTACGTGTTGGTTTTAGAGAGTTAGCTTACTGATAACAAAATCTTACTTAACCCTAATTTGAACGGAATCCACAGAGGAGAATAAGAAATAGGTATGACTCGATTGAAAACATGAGTCTGATTCGAAATTTTATATCTGGGATTAATGAAATACTTAAATTTCCAATCATTTTTTTTTAGAGAAACTGAAATTTGATTCAATCGGAATGATCCTACCTTAGCAGGGAAAGGAAGGTAAGCCATGCTTATAGCATTTGCAATGACAAAAAAATGAAATATTCATGTTCTTTTAAAAAAATAGTTCATGTACAAGTAATGTGGTCACTTTTGTAGTATTTTTTTTTATAGCAAACAACCTTTATTTTTCCTGATAGGCTGTCTGATGACGAACATATTGTTAGGTGTTGATTTAAATGAATCTAACGAGCCTGATTAGACTCAAATCAGAATTGATTTGATCAAAATATACTTCAACCAATTTTGCAATAAGTTGAATCATACTGAACCAGAGTCAGACGGGCCTGCTGGGCTAGCTGCACCAAGGGCTAGCCGGATGGGCTGAGCCCACTGCACCAGGGCCTAGCGGGCGGGCCGAGCCCGCTGCACTGGTGGCTAGCCCGCACACGTGAATGCAGTGTTGCCTTGTTCACGTCAAAATTAAGCGGATTTGGCAGCGCATGCACCCACTGCTTATGCTTAATTTTGGTTGCAACAAAATTGGAGGCTATTTTACAGCATGCGCCTCGGCTCAATTTTGACCGGCAGCGAGTGCAAGATTTGACTATCTTTTGATCCAGATTTCTGCATAAGATTTGAAATTTGATTTTGGCCCAAATTTTCGAGAAAGCTTAAATTTCCAGCAATCAGAATATTTGGCTCTCTTATAAATATAGGTCATCTCCCTTGTGACAATACACCGAAATGAAGCACATAAATATAGAGAGAAAATACTATGAGGGAATTAAATTTTCAGAAAATTAAAAGTGTTGCTATCACCCTTTTTAAGGAGTGCCTATTCCCAAGTTTCGACATACGACAAATGTGTTCAGTTTCAAGACGGAGATTGCAAAGACAATGCATCTACTCCATAACGATTTCAAGTTCAATTTATTTAAGACAGTGTGTTATATTTTGAAGGGGATTTAATTTTATTATCATTTTTATTGTAGTTTTTTTCTGGAATTAATAATAAAATCTTCTCTTATCCCCGTGGATGTAGGACCAGTACCCTGCCGAGTCTAAACCACGTTAACTCCATGTGTCTCTTATTTTTCATAATCTTAGTTTCGAATTTAATTTTCTATTTTTCTATTTTGTTGATCTTGTAGGAAATTTCTCATAATTTCCTAACACACATAAATGTAATTAAGGAGATCCAATTTATAATATAAAAATTTAATAAATATTATTTCAACAGTTCATCTTCAATTTTTTTTATTAATATATATATATATATATATATATATATATATATATATATAAATATAAGAAACAACTCATTTTCTTCTAAATTCTCTCCACTTTCTCAATTATTTATATTTATTTTTACATCACTTATATTTTTATTTTTATATGCCTTAACTTTTAAATCTTTGACTTTAATTTTCACGTGAAACTACTCTAATTTTTCTCTAATTTAATTTTCACATTATATTAATTTCAAATTTTATTAATAGTGAATTTTATTTTCCCTTCCATTAATCATGTTTAACTTTTAAATTTTTAAATTAAATTAATTATAATTTTAAAACTAATTTTCATATTAAATTAATTTTGAATTTTATTAACGATGAATTTTATTTTTTCTTCAATTAATAATGCTTAATTTTTAAAATATTAGAATTTAATTAATTAAAAATGTTGAGAATTATTTATGAAATTTTGATTTTTAAAAATCAAATTAAATTTTAGTTTTGAATTTTATTATGTTTGCTTAATTAAACATGCATAATTTTAAATTTTATTAATTTCTATTTGGTTATAATCAAATTAATTATATCTACTTAATTTTTAAATTTTATATATTATATTATGCTTATCTAATTTTAAATTTTATTTTCCTTCCGTATATATGTATGATTAATTGAAAATTTTTCGAATCCATTAAATTAAACATATTTCACTTTCAATTAAATATCGGATTTTATTTTTAAAAATATAATCCTTTTATAATATGATAATAATATAATAATTTATTTATAAAAATCTAGGTATACAAATATTTAAATTTAAAATTTCAATTTAAATTATTAAGAATATTAAATTATAGTTACAAATTTAGTTAAAAAATTAAATTTTAAAAATAATTTATAATTTAAGTTTAAAATAATTATTTTTCTAAAATTTTAAAAATTTGTTTTAAATCTTAATTTATATAATTTCAAGTTGAAATCATGTTAGAAAATATGAAATATATATATATATATAAAAATCGATAGACTCTTCTATTTATATATAATAATATATTAAAATATAAAAAGATAATTTAAACTTTTTTATTTATAAAACCACGGAATATATAATAATATATTAAAATATAAAATTTAATTTTAAAATATTTTATTTTTAAAACCACATTTTAACCGTGCAAAGCACGGGTACTATAGCTAGTTGGAACTTATAACTAATACAAATTTTTTCATCTATTTTCATATTCTGAAAATATTGTTAAAGATTTCAAAATAAAAATAATTAAAGCTATTGTATTCTTAAGAGAGATTTTTTTTCATCTTAATTACCTAATTTAACAATGTAAGATTTTCTTGGAAGGCGAAATTGAATATTCTGTAATTAACATTACACATGATATCTAAATAATGAGTCGAATACAAGAAAAAAAAAATCACATCACTATTTTGGCATTATACTTCTTCTTGCATAAGGTCATGAGTCATGACGTTGAAACCCTTGAAAATGTAAGCAGACTCTAAGACTATCGTGATAGAGCATTGCCCGCACAAGTGACCAACTTTATGAGGTATACCATAAAAAAAACTAAGAAAACAATAAGAGATTGATAAAATGAGAAGTACATAGAGAAATTGGTGCAATAGTCATACTTGATATAAAAAAACCCTAATTGAATGCATAATTAATGTTGTAGAATGAAGTTCATTAACAATAAAGATGTGTTGTATAATCTATATATATACTTAAAAGCAAGATTCAATAAAACCACATGACACTTTCTCATAGAAAGTTTGCTGACATGACAATTTCAAAATTTTTTGGTAAATTTCTTTCTTTCTCTTCAACTTTCTTATCACGTCTCTTTCGCACGTCTCCTCTCCTTCTCTCTTCCTCTCTACATTTAATTTACATTATTCAATTGAAGCAATTACTTTTTCACTCACTCCCTCAAATGTCTTCTCTCTCCACGTTTAATTTACAATATTTAATTAAAGCAGTTACTTTTTCACTCTCTCTCCCTCAAACGTCCGACGTCTCCTCTCTCCACACTTAATTTACCAGGTGTACAGGTTCCACCTAATCGTGTAGAGTATGTTTTTTTTAAAAATGGCTTTATAACATAGTCATTCGTATAGAATATGCTGAAAGGTATTTAAATGAAAGCCAAGATGAAGATGTGATGCATTTTGAGATCAAGAAGATAGTGAAAAGAAGGTAAATAAAACCAGAATCGTATTAAAGAAGATAATCATACGCTGTTTATATACACACACTTATAAAGGTAAGAAAAGAAAGGAAATTACAACTTTGCCATTACTGACAACATTAACTATCAAATAACTATTTGCGTCAAAATAGTAAACAGAGCTATGTATCAAATATTCTACATCCCCCCCCCTCAAGTTGAGGTCTGGTAGCAATAAAAAAGACCCAACTTGAACATCAACCGGTGAAACATTGGAGCACTTAATGACTTGGTAAAAGAATCTACAAGCTGAGAAGAAGATGAAACATGTTGTGGTTGAATAAAACCTTCCTTAAGTTGTTATCTAATAATGTGACAATCACTGTCAAGATGTTTAATACGTTCATGAAAGACTGGATTGGTTGTATGGTTATCACAATACAAAGGAATAGGTATAAGGAAATTTATCTGAAAGTCCCTTAGTAAGTAATAAATCCACTTCAACTCACAAACAGTCATGGCCATGCTTCTATATTCTGCTTCAGCAGAAGACTTGGAGACTGTGGTCTGTTTCTTAGTCTTCCAGGAAATAAGGGCTGACCTTAGAAAAACACAATATCCTGTTAATGATCTTCGAGTATCAGAACGTGAAGCCCAATCATAGGGATGACAATGGGTTTTTGTAAATGGATATTTACTCGTCCCATACCCTGATAGGTCATTAGCGGGTTTTGACTATTGGGTCGTGGGACGGGTATAGGATTTTGAGGTAAAAATTATGTAGGGTTTGGGACGGGTTCAGGATTTTAGTCTAAAACTCGTCCTAAACCCGTTAAGTATAAAATTACTAAAATACCCCTCATATTATCCATATATATAAGATAATTATATCCTTTTAATTAGAGTTCAATATAATATTTTTTTTATTAAAGCTAAGTATATATAATACAACAATAATACATTTAATTATCTATACCATATTTCCTAACACAATATATAATATAACAATACACCATCAAGAGTTGAGAGGTTCGAAGAAGTAGCTCGTCAACTATTAATTCCAATCATTTTTTATAATTTTAAATTATTCGTATAAGTCATATAATATTAGATGTTATGATAAGTATGTAGACTAATTTTTTTATATAAATTCTATTAACAATTCTTGGATGTTATAATAAGTATGTTGATTATAGACCAATTTTTTTTTATATAAAATTTGTTAACGGGTGAAAAGCGGGTACCCGTTAAATTAGTGGGATGAGTTTGGAAATTATCTTTCAAAATACTAACGGGTTTGGAACGGGTTTAGGATTGAGTTTTCTTAATGGGTTTGGGATAGGATTGACTTCGCCGTCCCAAACCCTCCCAGTGTCATCCCTACCCAATCAGCATCACAATAAGCTTCAAGTGACATGTTATTTGATGCTGGAAAATATAAGCCCATAGAAGGACACCCTTTGAGGTACCAAAGAACATGAAGAAGTGTCTTCAAATGTATATCTGTAGGTGAATGAACAAATTGACTTAGTTGCTGAGTTGCATAGGTCAAATATGCTCTAGTGAATCCCAAATATAAAGCTTTCCCACCATTGTATGATAATCTTGTGCCTTTTCACATGATAATTGTTGACCTTGATCAGCTGAAAGTTTGAGACCCTTTTCTAAGGGTGTAGAGGCTGATTTAGCTCCCAAAAGTCCTTCACTTTGTATAAGATCAAGAGCATATTTTCTTTGATTAACATAAATGCCTTGTTCAGACCTGGATATCTCTCATCCTAAAAAATACTTAGCTGTTTTAAGATCTTTGATAGTAAAATTCTGATAAAGAAATTGCTGGACTTTGTCAATATCATTACTAGAATTCTCTGTGATGAGTATATCATCTACATATACCAGTAAAGCAAGGAAGATAGATCCTTTATTAAAAGTAAAAAGACAACTATCACTAACAGATTGTTGAAACACATAACTCTGTAATTTGATAGTTAGCCTTGTGTTACATTGCCTCGAAGCTTGTTTCAAGTCATACAAAGATTTATCTAGCTTGCAAACTTTACCAGGTAATGCTTTATTGTATCCTACAGGAGGTGACATGTATACCTCTTCATCTAGAAAACCATGAAGAAATGTATTATTTATATCTAACTGTTCCATTTGCCATCCATAAGCTGCTGATAAAGCGAGAAACACTCTAACGAATACCAACTTTAGCAACAGATGAAAAGCTATCATGGTAATCTATGCCTTCTATTTGTTTGTAGCCTTTAGCTACCAACCTAGCTTTTAACCTATCTAATGTTCCATATGGTTTTCTTTTGACTTTGTAAACCCTTTTGCATCCAATGGGTTTCCTGTCAGTAGGTAAGTCAGTGATTTCCCATGTCTGATTTTTTTTCCAAGGCATCAAGTTCATCATTCATTACCTTCACCCATTCAGGATTACCTCTAGCTTGTAGGTAAGATTGAGGTTCTTGTATAGCAGATATATTTGCAATGAAATTCAAGTGTTCACAAGTAAAATGCCCAGGAGAAATGTAAGGATAAGTAGGAGGAGTGTAATGTGTAATGTTGTGATAGAGTTGATTTGAAGTAACAACATTATTCATGTTATGGAGTATATATGGAGTTTGAAATGAAAACATTCATCCAAGCTGGTGGTTTTCTGATTTTGTTACTTCTCCTAGGAGTCATAGCACTAATCTGTGGTGTAAGAGTAGAGGTAGGGAATGCACCTGTTGCTTCCAATTTTTCATTGTTAGAAGTACGTGATGACTGATTAGGTGTACTACTATCTTCCTCATTACTACTAGGACAAAAAAAAGTCACATTTTTTAAAAATTGGTATAATTGGTAATGGTAATGGTAATGGTAATGATGTAGTAATATCAAAGTTTTCAAGATAAGGGAAAACATGTTCATGAAACTTTACATCTCTTGATACTATGATTTTCTTTATATCCATATAATAGAGTTTATATCCCTTTTGTCCTGGTGAGAATCCTAGAAACACACATTGATGTGCCCTAGTTTTAAATTTATCTTTATGTGGTACAACAACAGTTGAATAGCAAAGAAATCCAAAACTTTTCAAGACTTTATAATCTTGCTCTTTCTAAACAAAATTTCATAAGGAGTTTTTCATTCTAAAACATGTGTTGGTAATCTATTCAAGAGATATGTAGCATGTAAAACTACCTCTCCCCAAATTTTTTTTGATAATCCAGATTGAAAAATCAAGGATCTTGCTATTTGTATAACTGACCTATGTTTTATTTCAGCAACCCCATTTTATTGGGGTGTATATGCACAAGATTTTTAATGTATTATTCCTTGTTCACTAAATATTTCTTTACATTCTCTGCTCAAAAATTCTGAACCATTGTCCAATCTTATTCCTTTCACAATTTTTCCAAATTGATTTTGTATCATAAGTAAGTACATCCTAAGGATTTGCACTACTTGTTGTTTGTTTTGCATTAAGTATATCCAAGTACACCTGCTATAGTCATCAACTAATGTGAGAAAATAGTGAGCTCTTGTTATACTAGGTTGAGCATAGGGCTCCCATATATCTGTGTGTACTAATTCAAAAACATGTGTTGAATTAGTCTTGCTAGTTGGAAACATGCTTCTTGTCTGTTTAGGACATATTTTACACCTTTTGCTATAAGGAATCTGATCACAATTAACAGCTTTTATATGTTTTATACAACATTAGAAGGATGTCCTAATCTCTAATGCCAAACATAGAGTTGGTCATCAACTATTTTATTAATGAAACAAGAATTATTGTGTCAAAAATGTAAAGACATAACACTATGATCTTGTATACAACTTACTGAAAAAGATTTATCTTCAAGAACATATAAGTTTCCAACCATCCTTCCAATTGCCAACTTCTTTTCAGTCCTCAGATCCTGTATAACACATAAATCCGGGTGAAATATACAGCTTACAGAGTTTTGTTTAGTTAACTTGCTAACCGACAACAAGTTATATCTAAATGAAGGAATGAAGAGTACATCATGCACTACTAAATCATGGTGTATCTTAATGTTTCCTATGAACTCAACATTTTTAACTGAACCATCAGGTAGATGTACCGTTGTTCTTCCATTTACTGATTTCATATCTATAAAGTTTTCCTTTAAAGCTGAAATGTGATTTGTAGCTCCAGTATCTATAATCCAACAATCATTATTCATTTTCAAATCAGTTAAAGCTTTGAATTCAAGGTTACCTGCAAACTCTCCAACATGTGCAAAATTTATATTATCACTGTTGTTTATTTGCTTACCCTTCATATACTTCATCACCTCTTGTTGAATTAACTTTGAAACTGTTGCTAAATTCCACTGTGCATTTGGAACTGTCATGTCTTCAAGAGTGTTATCATCTAATGGATTATTTACTAAGTTTAATTGTCCTTTGGTTGGTATTCCATTCTTTTGCTATTTCAATTGTTTATACCAATCTGGATACCTATGTAACTTGAAACAAGTATCCTTTGTATGCCTCAAACCTTTACATTATTCACACATTCTATCATCTTTTCTATTACTATCCTTTTTCTTACTGAAACTTCCTTTATAACTTGTTGCTTGTGTGTTTTTGGTTCCTCCTTTAATGAACAAAGCATTATTTTTAGAATTCTCAGCAAACTTCATATGTACTGATCTTTGCCTTTCAATACTTAGAATCATAGAGTACGCTTTACTAACCGAAGGCAAAGGATCAATTACTAATATCTAATCCTTGATATTGTCATAAGAACTATTTAATCCCATTAAAAACTGCATCAGTTTATTCTGCGAACTAATATCATCGTACTAACAGAAGTGCTACAGGTACATTGAGGCAAAGGTTGTAGAACATTCAATTCTTCACATAACTTCTTTAGCTGATTATAATATGCTACCACAGAAATATTACCTTGTTCCATTGAAGCTATTTTTGTTTGTATTTGGTATATTTGTGGTCCATTACTTATACCAAATTGTTCCTTTAAGTCTATTCGCAATTTTTGAGCTGAAGATGTGTAGATAAAAGTCTATGCTATATCTTTTGATATGGAATTTATAATCCATGAACATACCATTTCATCTACTCTCTTCCACTTATCATAATTGTTGTCTTCTTCACTTAATTCAGGTATCTTCCCATTTATAAACCCTAACTTGTTCTTTGCAGCTAGGGCTCGTTTAATAGATCTACTCCAGATCAAGAAATTACTATCAGTCAGAGGTACAGTGACGAGAATCATACCAAGATTATCTGATCCTTGCAAAAACAAGAAATCTTTAGTGTTCTGATACCTATCAGCTCCTTGATCTATAATTCTTTGAACGTCAATTGATATATTCTCCATCTCTGGAAATGAATTTGATGATAATAGGTATTGTGAAAATCTCATCAGTCGCCTTGTTTCTGATTTGAGCGAAGAAAACCCTCGATCTTGCAAGAAAATGATCTTCGATGGAAATCGTTGATGAAATCACTTGCTCCGGCCAAAAATCGCTCCGCTCTAGCAAGAGATCTCGCCGCTTCAGCAAGAGATCGTGTCGCTCCAGCAAGGAATCGAAGCAATCAATTCCAGAATAGCTCCTTCAATGGTCAGTAGTCATCTATGGATCACCACGGGCTACGATACCATGATGCATTTTGAGATAAAGAAGATAGTGAAAAGAAGGTAAATAAAACCATAATCGTATTCAAGAAGATAATCATACACTGTTTATATACACGCTCTTATAAAGGTAAGAAAAGAAAGGGAATTACAACTTTACCCATTACTGACAACATTAACTATCAGTTAACCATTTGAGTCAAAATAGTAAATAGAGCTATGTATCAAATATTCTACAAGATGTTTTTGGATTTTTTTTAACATTGAAGTGGGGGTTTCGGGAATTTGGATGTACTTACTTGGATGAGTTACCCGTGGTGGATCATGCCTTTTTCTTGGGAAATTTTACCTCTGTGGCTTTCGATTGGTGAAATTTGTCATCTTGAAGTCGGTTCTGATGATTTAGATGTCACTCTCTCTTCGATGAGTGATTTTCCCCCTTTTTCTTCTTGATTTTCTTATTCTTTCACTATGTTCTAATCCTTGCAATCTTCCACTATAATTTGTCGCTTGGTTTTTGCAAAGATAGCTTTTGTAGTTGATTCATTTTCATTCAGCTATTAAATCTGCGTTTGGCTTACGTCTGGCAGCTACGTCTCTGGATATAAGAACCGCTTTCAGAATTTCATCAAAAATTTGCGTGAAATGGGAGATGAGGTGAATAATTCTTAATTCAACTTTATCGTGAAGTTCTTTATTATGCTGCATCAGTTAACTATTTACATGTTTGATTGCAAAGCATACTCTATCATAAAAATCTTATTTTGATCGGTCATTCTCTTATGTGCAAAGGCAGCACATACACTAAACAAGATTCAGGATTATTTGACTCTAAATCTAATGGAAGTCTTGTTCATGCTTGGTGCAGGTAATTGTTGTGACTAACCATGAAGGGGTGCCCAAATAATTCCATGGTGCCAAAGTCAGTTCATGGAGGTAAGCAAACTCAGGAGTCAGGACTCCACCTACTTGATGTATATGCATTTGCATGAATATAAACATTGTTTAATGATCATTCCAAGTTCCGAAATTATCTGACAATTCAATAGTAATGCTTGGTTATAATAAAGTTTTCTTGAACTGATCAGCCATTTACTGGTTTAACTAGACTTTCTACATTATCCAAGGGTTATAGTTTATCTGTAACCATGGACTGATAACAGTCTTGTTAATATAGATAACATTCATTATTTGTTAGATTTGGGTTATTAATTAAATAAAATTCACAATTATAAATGAAGCTTATTATTCTTTTTATTTTTCAATATTTTTCTTGAGTAATTGATGAGTAAATTAATTATTCAACAATATATTGAATTACTCATCCATAAAAATTCACACGACTTAATAAAATTAACATGCATGACTACATACAAAGACGTATTATGAATGATACAGGTATGAAAATTTTAGAGGTAAGAAATCAATAAAAAAGAATTTGGATTTATGTTGAAAATTAATTTAAAAAAATATTTAGACTTAAGTTAGAAAATAACGAAGAAGGGTTTCATTTTTTTTAAAAAAATAACTTTATATTTAACCATTATAAAAAAAAATAATGCATATAAACACCAAAACTAAGGATTGAACATAGTATCTACGAACAAAATACCCAAATATCTAACTACTAAACTATAGATGCATCAATGAAAAAAAAAGATTTAGTTTAACTTATTCAATATCATCATGTATCTTTTTTAAAAATTACCGAATTATTTTTAACATTTATTTTTTTCATTAAAAAATCAAGGAAACCTAGTGCCCCATTTGGCCCTAAAATAGACCCGGCGTTTGGTGTTTCTCTAACTTGTGTCAAATAAAGAATTAGTCATATATATATAGGGATAACGTACAATTTGGTCCCTAAAAAAAACTCGGTTAATGTGGTCCCTCTAAAATATGACTCGGGCAAAATAGTTTGATTCATGAACTTTTTTTGCCCGAGTCTATATGTGTGTGTGCGCGCGCGTGTGTGTTTGTTTGATAAATTTAATCAAATAATTCAATGCGAAATAAAAGTTATAAAATAAAAAAGTTTGTACTAGATGGGTCCGAATTTCATCTAGGGGTGTTTGGTTGCCCACAAATGCAAATGTTACAGAAAATATTTGCAGGCTGGACTAGACTAGAACTATTGAGCTCGATCGGATTAGACCTAGCAGTGCCCCACAACTCACCTCGATACAAAATATTTGCATTGAACCCGGCAAGGAGAGGCACTGTACCGAACCTGATTACCCTGATCTTCAAGCAAGAATATTTGGCACCCACCGAGGGGCTGAATAAAGCTTACATTTCCCACAATAGTTGAAACCCAGAGCCAAGGCCGCCGCTCAATAATGGCAACGACCCCGACGATGATGATCGACCACAGTTTGAAAATGCGGAAACAGCAAGGAGCGATGCTCCTGCAACATCCCATCCTCCCCCTAAAGAGTCCACTACAATAAATTTGGCTTTTAGTGACAAGATTTGGTGGGGGTCGCTAGTAGACCCTCACGAAAACCCGTCACTATAAAAACATTTTGTGAGGGCTGGTTATAAACTTCATTAAAAAGTATATATAGTGAGGACAACACCATGACCCTTACGAAACCCGTCAGTAAAAATAAAATATTTTATGAAGGTTAGATATGACCCTCACTAAAAAGTATCTATTGCAAGGACAACATTCTGGCCCTCACGAAATCCTGCATTTTGTGAGGATCGAATATGACTGTCACTAAAAAGTATATATTGCGATGACATCATGACCCTCACGAAATCCTGCATTTAGTGAGGGTCTAATATGACCTTCACTAAAAAGTATATTTTATGAGAATAACAATATGATCCTCACGAAATCTTGCATTTTGTGAGGGTCGAGTATGACCCTCACTAAAAAATATATATTGTGAGGACATTGTGACCCTCACGAAATCCTGCATTTAGTGAAGGTCTAATATAACATTTACTAAAAAGTATATTTTATGAGAATAACATTATGATCCTCACGAAATCTTGCATTTTGTGAGGGTCGAGTATGACCCTCACTAAAAAATATAAATTGTGAGGACATTGTGACCCTCACGAAATCCTGCATTTAGTGAAGGTCTAATATAACATTGACCCTCACCAATTCATACATCTCACTTCTAAATATGAAAATAAATAAAAATTATTTTAAAAATAAAAATAATTTTAGATAATTAAATAATTGATTAAATATATTTTAAAAATCTAAAATATTATTAAGTAAAAAAATGACACAATTAAAATTCTCACCCTTCACCCTTCAAAATTATTTACTTAATAAAATTATTATTAAATAAATAATAATTTTAATAAAATCATTAAAATATTAAAATAATAATAATTTATTAAATATATTTTAAATATCTGAAATAAAATTATTTTAAAATATATTGTAAATGTCTGAAATAATATTTGGTAATATATTTTACCTGAGATAATATTATTATCTAAAATAATAGATAATATCTGAAATATTTGAGATAATACCTAAAATAATATATAATACCCAAAAACCCTCGTATCTTCATACCTGAGAAGCCCTTTTTGTCATAACAAAAAAAAAGATTATATTTAATTGCTTTCGTAGCAGGAAAACGAGGATTTAAATCGAGCAAATTAGTAGAGTTTTGAGTGGAACTTGGTAAGATTTAATTTAGAAAAAATTAGAGAAATTTTATATTTATTAATTCTGCAATTTTGGCACGTTATTATGATAGTGGACTTCAAGTCAAACTCAACGGTTCGATTAGAACTCGAATAGGATTTTAAATGGATCTTTAGCGGGTTTAGTTAATCGGGTTATATGTGAAGGGCAAAAGTGTAATTTAGGGCTTAAATTAAACCCCAACTTATGAATTGGGTTGTGCGGCTCCCTAGCTACACAACACTCGTGAAGGCAGCGGCGACTTGTGGAGAGAGGGCAGGCGGTGGCCGAATTTGTAGAGCTTCGTCGGAAACGATCGTCGGATGTCCCAATCGTCCTTTTTCCCTTTCTATTCCTTCATTAGGTGTGTGGTTTAATCTTCTTCTCCCTTGCTTTTTACCCAAGCCGCCCCTCCCATTTTCAACCGAGATTAGGAGAAGAAATCCCTAGTTTTGATTGATCTTGGTTGTAAATCTAGCATGAAATCTTTCTTGTTAATGTATGAATTTATTTGTGATGGTGGATTTGTTAATGTTTAAGCCTACGAGGAGATCTTTGTGCTTCCCCATGTCAAAAAAACCTCTTGTTCTGCCGTGGGTGAAGAGCCATTGAATTGGAAGACTTGGGATGGTTCACATGATTCCTTTCCCACTTCAATCAAGATGCAATTTAATTGAAGAAATAAACTATTGTAACCGTATGCAATTGATACACAAGCTATGGTTTCTCTCTTAGACTGCTACCCGTTCTTATTTTAATGGTTATGCGGCCGTTGCAAGAGGAATTAAGGGTGTGTTTGATTGGATTGAGTAAATTCATAAGGAATATGAATAAACAATGAATGGAATAGATGATGAATATTATTACCTTATTTGGTTGACATTGTAAAGACCAAGAATAGAATTAATTTATTTGGTTAGCATAATGAATAGACAAGGAATATAAAGTTAAATGATCAAAATATCATTCTTAATAAAATTGAATATATTACTTTGTTTACTTAACATGAAGAATATACAATAAATTGAGAGGAATGACTTAAATGTCCTCCTAAAAATATAATAATTTATATTCTAATTTATTCTAATTAATAATAATATAATAAAAATATGGATCAATATAAAATAATTTATTAACTTAAAATAATAAAACACTGTTATTTATTTTATTTTCATAAAAAATAATTGAATCTTCAAAAAATAACTATTAAAATATTATTTAATAATAAAATAATAATTATATATTTAAGATATGTAATTATTAAAAATAATTTAACAAATTAATTTTTATATTCATATTATAAATATTGAATGATAATATAGAAAAATGACCAAAATGTCTTTCTAAAAATATAATAAATTATGTTATAATTTATTTTAACTAATAACAACATAATAAAAATATGGATTAATGTAAAATAATATATTAATTTAAAATAATAAAAAAACTATTATTTATTTATTTGCATAGAAAACTAAATCTTTTAAAAAATAATTATTGAAATAATATTTAATAATAAAATAATAATTATCTATTTAAGATAAACAATTATTAAGATTAATTTAATAATTTTATTATTATTATTATTATGTAATATTATAAATATTGAATGATAATATAGAAAAAAATCATAAAGAATAGACAAGAAATACTATTCCTTGTGTTGAGGTAAGGAATAATATTCCCAATACATAGGGAATAGTATTTCTTATCTATTCTTTATGACTCACATATTCCTTATCTATAAGTTGCAACCAAATAAGAGAATAAATGGAGCATAAGAAATAGTATTTCATTCTTCATCTATTCCATCTAACCAAATACTACCTAAGTTCCTCATTTTATTGCTACAATGGCCAGCTGCCACAAATGAGAAGTTACTGTAATAGATGCAATTGAAACACATACCATGGTTCACCTCTTGATTTCTATTAATTCTTGCTCATGTGGGCTGCTACAAGAGGAGTCAAGCTCCTCCTCTTAATTGCTACAGTGGCTGGCTGCCCCAGGGAATTCAATTTTCCATTTTATTTTCTTTGTCAATTGCTTGCCTTTAGGTGGTTGTTCGCTGCATTTACTAATTGGTACCTTGTAGTAATGTTTCTTGGAATTACCTTGATAGTATCATGATGTTCATATATGCTCACCTTGAATTGATGTTCATACAATTTACCTAGGTTCATTATAGGCTTCATTTAAAGAAAAATAATAACAACAAGGCAAGGTAGAAAGACCTCACACATAAGTTTGAGGCTGGTCCTATGAGAAAGAGGGCATGAGAACAATTGACTAGCTACGTACATGTATAAACTCATTAAGACCTTCTTACTGCATCATTTCTATTGATCATTATATATCTAGATTTAAACGAAAAGTATGTTAGTTGTTTTGCATGGTAGACGTATGGATGAATAGTGGGTTATATATTATTTGGAATGGATTTTGCAATAACAGAGTCAACATTTACAATCAATTCTAAAGGTATATGACTATATGATACTCCAAATTAAATGTTTTGCAAAATGACAAACTTGCTAATGCATTTATGTAATTAGCAAGTGTTTTATATTGACAAACTCCAAATTTTTATTGCTAATGTAGTATTGTGAACAGAAATGGAGAGAAAGAAGACGGAAGAGGAGAGAAAGAAGATGGAAGAATAATTTCAACATGATAGAAGAAAAATGGATATGATACTTGCTTTCATGGACGAGATGAAAGGAAAAGATTTGCGAAGATAGATCTTGAATTATGTATGAATTAGCAGAACATGTCCGAATTTAATTTTGAAGTTGAAATTTTTATGTAATGAGATTGATACTTTATTAGATGTATTTTTTTGTAATGGACCATGTAGTAATACTTTATGATTTTTGTAATAGATATATTACAAAATAAATGATGACATGTATTTTTTGTCTTTATATGCTTCTTAAAATTTATGTAAATATAATTAAATTATAAAAAAATATTAGATTTTATATGCATATTGTAATAACTTTTAGTGGGGGTCACGAAAAAAAATAAATGTGGGGGTTAGCGACCCTCACAAAATGTAAGAATTAATGAGGGTCACGACCCTCACTAAAACCCAATATGACCATCACTAAAAGTCTTTAGTGAGGGTCACTCGGCCCTCAGACGTCGTCGAAAAAAGTCTCGTCACTAAAAGTATATATGAGGGTCATGTTCCGACCCTTACTAAAAGTAGCTTTCGTGAGGTAGAATCGACCCTCACTAATTCTCATATTTAATGAGGGTTGGTTTTGCCTCACGAAAACTAACTTTTAGTGAGGGTCACCAGCGACCCACACTAAATATAAGAATTAGTGATGATCAATTTTGCTTCACGAAAGCCACCTTTTAGTGAGGGTCGGAACATAACCCTCACCTATACTTTTAGTGACGAGACTTTTCCTGACGACATGTAAGGGCCGGGTGAGCCTCACTAAAAGTCTTTAGTGAGGGGTCATATGGGGTTTTAGTGAGGGTCGCGACCCTCACTAAAACTCAGATTTCTTGTAGTGGCCCCAACGTCGAATAAATGATTTGGAGGCTGAAAACCAACAGTTAACAACTTGAATCAAGATGATGACACGGTCCCATGGACAACTCCCGACTGACCATGAGCGTTGTCGCTCAGAGCATGAAGAAAGCAATCACTCCGGGAAGAGGAGACTAGTCTCTGTCCTTCGCGACGAGGTCTCCAACATCCCCCATCCAGGAAATGACGAAGATCCCAAAGCTAGTCAGGGTGGGATTGCCCTTCCTATTGACGCATGACCCTTCGTTGAGCACATAATGACAACCCACCTCCCGTCAAGAAGTAAGTTGCCTGCCACCCTGACACCCTACGATGGTATAGGCGACCCCACGCTACACTCGATGGTGTTCGGTGCCATGATTCTCTATTACGGAGCAATCGATCTCGCACTATGCAGAGCCTTCCCAACTTTCTTGGTAAAATCGCTTTGTTGTGATTTTGCCTCTCTCTCGCCGAGATCTCTTCATTCCTTTGAGGACCTCTCCTATGTCTTCCTCAATCGGTTCACCACATCGCGGGTCTATCACAAGACAGAGGTTGTCCTCCATTATATTAGGCATGGGCAATATGAGCCCCTAAGAGAATACATGAACAAGTTCTAGGCCATAGTGGTCAATATTCCCAACCTCGACCCATGAGTCGAATTCTACTCTATCAAACATGGTTTAAAACACGAACTCTTCGCCGACCAGATCGCCCTGACAAAGCCTAAAGAATGACCGAGTTTCAAGAGAAAGACGCTAGCTTTATAATATGGAAGAACTCACAGAAGCTAAAAAGACTAATTGGCAAAATCTCAAGACTGTTGTTGAGGATAAAAAGTCCAAAAAGGGAGACAAGAAAGAGTGAAGACCGTAACCACCACGAGCAGAACAATAGCAGAGGATCGAGGTCACCACCTCGCACGAATACCCGATTTAAAAGGTATACTCCTTTCAATACTAGGAAGGAAACCATACTTCGCGACATCTACCACTTTAAGCTCATCAAATACCCCGCCAATGCAGGAAAGCAAAATTAAGCTACCGCCCAATGCTGATATGAGCAAGAAGTGCATATTTCACGATACCTACGATCACACCACCGAGGAGTGTGTAGTACTCGGCGATCAACTTGAAGATTTAGTCAGCACATGAAACCTGGACAAATACATCCACCGCCAGAGAGAGAGAGGTCGGAGCAGAAGCTGCGACCCTAGATGACGAAGTTGGACACCCCCAAATCCCCACTCAAGTCATAGGGAAGATAGTCGAACTGATCGCTCGGTAAACAAACCCTGAGGGGTCATCAACTATATCGCAGACGAACTTATAAAAGGCGGAGAATCGAGCTCGGCAAAAAAAAATCTCTTTGGGTAATAATGGCAATTGATAGCACCGCTCGCCCACACCGGCCTACCTCTAGAATCCCGATAATATTATTCTATGAATGTGATTTTTACGGAATTGACCAAAACCTACATGACCCGGTTGTAATCTTTGTGATTATAGGGAATTTTATCATAAAAAGGTCCTAGTCGACCAAGGCGGCTTTGTCGACATCCTTTTCTATTATATCTTTGAGAAAATGCAATTAACAAAAGTCTCACTCACACCATGCAAATGAGACTTGGTAGGCTTCTCAGGAGAAAGGGTTGACGTCAGCGGAGCCATATGGCTGAGGACGACGTTCAACTCTTGGCCAAAGGCGAAAACAATTGATGTACATTACCTAGCCATCAACATCCCCAGCTCATATCATATGATTTTAGGATTATCATCCTTGAATAATCTGGGAGCTGTAGTATCCACTCTCCACCTAGTGTTAAAGTTTTCTATTTCGGAAACGAAAGTAGGTCTGTTGCATGCCCACTAGTAAGAAGTTGGGTAGTGCTACAATCAATGCCTCAAGCCAAAGATGGTTGGATCAAAGAGAGAATCTAATGGCCCACAAACATTATAAAAACATGTATTGTATACCTTGAGAGCAACATCATTGAAGTGGTCCACTTCGGTCTCCAACCTATGTGTAACAAACCGCCATTTGTCCCCCTCAACCTGCAAATGTACTTTGGTCGCTTCAAACTTGGCCTGCAAACGAGAATTCTCTGCTATGACCACAACTAATTAAGTCTTGATGAAGCTTAACCAACTCCGCCTTTGCAGTTGCAGATTGGTTTTCCGCCTCCTTCACTCGGGCGCTTAGGCGATCAACCTCGTTGGCCTTAGATTCCAAGGCCCTCTTCAGTGGCTGAACCTCGCAAGAATGGACTGACCCATATGATTTTTAGTTGTCGATTTTGCAGGAATCCCGTGTCATACATTAAATTCAGGATTTAAGCATGGAAAGATCTAGATTTAAGTGTTCATTTTAACTTGGTATTATATTGTAAAATTATTCTTGTTAATTTTCAGAATATTAGCATGGTTAAATTCAGTATAGAGCATGAATAGATTTCAGAATTTGCTAGATGATAAACTACAAATTTAACCATGCTAGACTTGGTGTTTATGTTGATTATATGTTTGAGAAATTTATTATTTGTTGAGATTATTACCCTATGCTTCATTCAATCTCGGAAAGTGTTCATGTTTGATGTTAGTATATTCTTAATGGATATGTCACTGTATATTTACTTTAGACAGTGGTTGGGTTAAATTATGATAACGGTTGATATTTGTATGCTAAATTCTTGCATGTGAATAATTAATCCTTAATATGGTGCATGGACACACCTAGGACTAGTTTGGTTGGCTTGAGATGGTGGGATACACTGCCAGGGGATTTGAGCCCGAGAAAGAGCCTGGTAAGGAGGCGCGTGCGCCTACCCAAGGCTATCGATAAATGCTTTAATGGTTATAGGCATTCTTATTGATATATATATATATGATTGTCTATTTAAATTTATTATATATATGGATGTGTTTGTGCTTGTGATTAGGACTGGAGTATGGTCGGGCTGATCAATGGGTGGATTATGGACTAGGGAAGTCGTCAGTGAGCCACGCCGACGATGGAACCAAAGTGGCATTGGTTGGAGGGCTTTCCCAACCATTGGGGTTACCTGAGGTTAGAGGACGTTCTTAGCTCAAGGAGCCATGGGCGGCAATCTCACTAGGCGCGTCCTAGCGATCGAACTGTATTCTTGCTTAATGCATGTTTTGCTTGTATATGGATGGATTGGATGCATGTGATCTGGGTTGTCATATTGGTTTGGATTTTTCTTATCGCATAAACTACATGGACATATGTAATACCCGGGATTTCCTAACATATAAGTTTTATGTGGTGTAGTGCACGGGATCGAGGAATAGCCAGGTTGAGTCGCGAGAATCGACACTAATGGAAGGTATAACTTAATTTGTTGATTCGTGAAGCATATCGTATGACTTATGTGTTAGAATGACTCAAGTTGGGTTGAGATCGGATTCGTGGATCGAGTCGGGGCTCGATCCGGGTTGGGTGGAGTCGAATGAGGGGCTTTAAGTGAATCAGGGGCATTCTCATCAAAAAGAAAGAAAGAAAGATAATACCCCTCACCCCAAGTCGCCGTGCGGCTCAAGGCAAGTTGAGCCGCACGCAGCCCGAGAGAGGAAGGGGGAGGAGAAGAGAACTTTGGGGCGGCGCCAGATCTGCGTCGTCATCGGAGGAATCGAGATCGTCTTCATCTCATCCGTCATCTTCTCATGATCAAGGTGAGTGGTCAGGTTTGTCAAAAAGGGGAGGCGGGTGGCCGAACCTTGGAGGTTTTCATGGATCAGGTTTTGACGCGATGATTCTTGCTGATCGTTGTAGTTCTTATATTTAGAGTTCGAATGATTCATCTCATTGTGCTTTATGTGTTTTATTGATGATGATTTTTGAGATCTAAGGGTTGGCCGAATAGAGGAAAAAGGGGAAAAGTCATGTCGAAATTTTCTCTGATTTCCTCGAGCGGCTTAAAACTCTTAGATTCTCTTCTTCTAGTTAAAGAATAGATCATTGCATCAATATGTAAGGATGATAGTCGAGAGCAAGCCCTTCCAGTCTAGAAGGCTCGGCCGAGCAAGGGATTACCCTGCTCAAGATTCGACCGTGCAAGGGAGAGGATGATACAGAAAGATAAATCGATTTCTTTATGCTAGATTTCATATTCGATAACTTGAATGTAGATCTTGGCGCTTGCCGAGTCGTTCATGGTTATCTTAGGTGATTTTGAAATATTAGGAAAGATCACACTATAATGTTGCATATTGATAGAGAAATTCATGAGGTATCATATAATTCATTAATTTTCCTTTACCGCACTATTGATGTTTGTTTGAGATTTCCATGCTAGTACACTATTACCTTGCTGAAATTTCTCTATAAATGAAGAATTTAATTACTTTAAATGTTGCTATCGCATGTAGTTTATGCAATTAGCTGTAAAATAAAGTCAATATAATTAGTATGTTGTGATACACTTGTATTTGAACATATTCCTGCTCATGACATGTGGTTCACTCTTATGGAATGAGGCTAAGGATGTTAGATGAATTTAATAACACCATCAGGTGTTTAGCTATCGAGAAAACATGGATGTGGACGAGCTAGGTGTCACACCTAGGGAATAATCAGCGGGCACTGATGTGCGACTGATGAGGCCCGGAATGAGGGGGCCGGGTACGGGTGAAGGTCCGAGGTTTAAATAGGAAAACTATAGAGCACTTTGCTTGTGTACTGTGATTTAGATGGTCTACTGAGGAGTGTTATTAGCCACACGACTACCACACCACTCAGCGGTGATTAGGGTTTTGAGATTGCACCTGCGGGCCCGCTAGGTGTTAGACCCGAGTGGCAGAGGGTCTTGAGATTTCGTTAGTGGACCACGCTGACGGTAGACCCGAGTTGGGTGGGACTAGCTATCCCTAACCCGGAGGGTTTCTGAGACTAGTGGCCATCCTAGTCGACAGACCAGGTAATTTGATTGTTTACATTATGTGTGCCTCATTGGGCTGATTGTGGGGGCCGATCTGGCCTGGTTTATGCAGAGAGGGGGAGCCCAATAGGGCCGAACCCCTCTTACATATGTTAAGGCCTATAGCGGCCGAATGACACCGAGTTTGATAAGGGTCAAAGAGGTCGATTTACTTACTCTCATGATATGGCAAACCGGTGGGTTATCATGGTGTGATCAGCTTAAATTCCTTATTTATATCATACCTTGTATATGTTACCTCGCCGAGGATTTAAGTGGAGGTTCGGAAGAATCGCTCACTGTGTTCCTCGTGAACTCATGGTTTTATTTGTTGTTGTTTTGCAGAGCCCGACCAGTGAGGTACGACTTGGTGGCATGGCGTAGTTGGAGTGCAGGTGGAGACACGGATCTCGTAGCAGGCGTCCATAGAGTCGTATTCGTGTTATTTAGGGTTGATAATCATGCACTGAGTGGTCGTTTGTAAAAATATTATTGTTTAAAACTTGAACTGTTATTTGAAAAGTTGTGTTGTTCTTTAAACTTAAAACTGTTTTGAAATTAATAAAGTTTGATCGCCGTTTATTTCATGGCTTTTTCGTTGGTTCAGTGTTGTTCTTTTATGATTGGTTAAGTGCATGTGGTAGGCTTCGGGGTATCGACACTTACCCTGGCCGGTCACGCGACCCTGAGTTGGGGCGTGACAACATATAATTTACTGGGTTATGATTATGGTGGTATTCTCTTCATATGAATTACATGTATATATATATAACTAGTTCATTATGGTTATATTTGATGATTGGAATTATTTGGAATATGATTGGATTGAGTGACTTAGAGAGGGTTCGGGAACGAGCCACTCACTGAGTTCCTTATGAACTCACACTCGTTTGTTGTTGTATTTATTACAACTCCATATCAGTTGAGGTACTGATGTACCTACATGGCGCAGCTGAGGTGGCAGGTCTCGTGACGAGTCAGTCGTAGTCGAGTTGTAGGGTGGTTATGCATTGTATCACATGTTGGTTGAGAACCTAAATTCGTAAACATATTGGTGTTTAAATATCCCATTGGAGTTATTCATTTATTCTTTTCCATTCAGTGTCTGCATGGTTATTATTTATTATTTTCGGATTGGTATTCATAGTTTGGGTAGGCTTTGGAGTACAGATGTGTACTCCGGCCAATCGCGTGATCTTGGATTTTGGGGTGTGACAGGTAGCCTTGGTGTTGAGGCATAAGTCCACCTAGTTTCCTAGGATTAATATTGTTGTCCTTATGATAGAGCGAGGTGTTGGAGGTGCTCTCGAGGAGAGGGTCGTGCCTTAGTTTATAAATCCTCTTTTAGGAAATAATCTAATTTAGTAAATTAGGTTAAAATCCTAAGCGAGGAGCTTAGGTAGTCGAGTAGGTGGGTTGTCGAACCACTATAAATCTATCCTTTTGCATTGCTTATCTTTGTGTTTCTCTTAATTGTTTTACGTATTTGCTTCCACACTTTGTTAATTACTTGTGTTTGTTGGCCTAAGGTTTTCAAACTTGGTCTTAATCTCGGTTTTGGTGATAATAAACATGGAACTAATAATTTATTGGAGAGTTATTTTCAGGTTCCATATCGGTTAGCACACGACGTCCTCAATCGAAAAATCGGAGAAATCAACAAGGGCGCTCGTAATTGCTCGAATTTCGTCGGAAAGATAGCTAGAGTTTAGGTTTAAGGTGTCTAGTATGTGTTGTAAATCCTTATGATGATGCAAAGAAACCTAAAAATTAAATCCGAACCCCAAAATATGAAAAATCAACAAATTAGAAAATGGCCCTCTAAGCCTAGGGAGCTCATTGGAGGGCTATATGACGTAGACATTTTCTTGGCATCAAAAATGCCGATAATTGTTCCTTAGGTAAAAACTAGATAACGAGATATTTTTAAGGATATTTTAAAATGAAAATTTGTACTAGACCCCAAAAGTTAGATTTTGATTCTTAATGATTTTTATTGAATCCAAATGGGGGTAATCCTTATATAACATTTATGTTTTAAAGTTATTAATTATAGAAGTAGACTTAGAGAAGGCGGAACCCAGAAATGTGCAAACAAGTAGAAAAACCAGCCTAACCAAGCAATTTGCACATGTTCGATCAACCGACTGATCGACCGGCAGAAGGAGAAGGCATTTCGATTGACTTACCGATGCCCGGAATGGCCAGAATGCCTTCGGTCGTTCGACGGTCGCTCGGTTGGCAGAAAAATGCCTGTTGACAAGCCTTGAGTGTTGGGGGGTTATAAATACTCATCTCAAACTCATTTTTAACCTACAATTGATGCTTCCAAGCCTCAAAGTGTGATCCTAAGCATCTCTAAAAGCTTTCATTGAACCATCATTGCAAGAACCCTAGTTTTGATCTTCACTCCTTGATTTAGCCTTCAAGTTTCACCGATTCATCATCTTAAGACATCAAGAGGACTAGAGAGTTTTCTTTGGTGCTAAGTATTTATTGTATTATTTATTTGCTCAATTGTTTGTATATTTTATGGTTTATTTTCATTGCATATCATTTGTGTAAACCTAGAGTGCTAGGTTGATTGAGTTGGTGATTGGCTTGGTGTTAAGGCTTAAATTCACTATTGTAAATTTAGTTTACTACAATTAGTTGAGTTGTCATTAGGTTGTGGTGGGAGAGTGCTCTCAGTAGGAAGACGTGATACTTTCGGGTGTGGAAGTGTCTTCGGTTTGAGAGTGGAGACTTTTCGGTGTAAAGTCCTCATTGTAAGGAAACTAATTAATCTAGTTAAACTAATTTGAAAATCCTAAGCATGGTGCTTAGGTAGTGGAGTAGACATTGGGATCGAACCACTATAAATCATTGTGTTAGCATTGATATTATGTTTGTGCTAATTGCTTTATCATTAATCGCTTCCACATTTAGTCGTTCAATTGTGAATTGCCTAAGTAGTTTAAGAAAACGTTTAAAATCGAATTTAGGCAAATAAGTTTAGTTAACATACTATTCATTCTCTCTTTAGTGTGGCCATTTCAACAACAGTGTTTGCCTAATTATTCAAAAATCTATTAAAATCAAAATTAAACATAAAATTAATATAGCACGCTATTCACCCCTCTAGTGTGATTATTCACCTCACAAAATAGTGTCTTGCCCAAAGGAAATGTTCTTGAGAGGAGCTCGTCCAACCACTCCAACAAGTAGGGTTGCCCATGGTTCGGTTCACTGAACCAAATCGAAAAATCGAATTAAAATTTTTGGTCCGATTCAATTTAGATCTTGGCATGTTCGATTTTTGAACCAAATCGAACCCGAATAAGAACAATTGATTCGACTTCGATTCCCAAAGTTTGGGAACCGATTGGACCGAAAATCAAAAAATATATATATTTTTATTTTTGTAATTAAAAAATTACTTATTTTTCTTGGTTTTGGTGTCTGCAAGATTTTATAATGTTGTTACTTGGTTAGTTGGTTGATGTTTATATTATCTTTTGATGTTGGTGTGTACCGTGTGTGTTTCAAATAGACTTGTTCAATTCAGATGTGTGTGTTTCGTTTAAACATGCTAAAATAATTTAAGTAGGCTATTTTGATTTATTCGGTGTGGGAATCGAATCGAATCGAAAATAATCGATTCTGCCTAGTTCGATTCATTTCATATTTGGTTTGGTTTTCGATTTAATTTTGTATCCTAAAAAATTTGAATTTGATTCGATTTTGATTAGTTCCGTTCAATTTGGATCGAATGGACACCTACCAACAAGCAGAAGAGGACACTTCAAGAACATGTGGATGGGTCCCAGAGATCAAGTCCAGGCATTTAGCCTGTGAACTTATTGAGATGTGTGAAGAGACAAAGTCTGAAAATAGGATGTATACAAATATTGACGAGGAGCGTAGAAAATCGTTTTAAAAAGTTAACAAGGTTAAGTAAGCAATGATGTCAACAAAAGGCTTGCTTACATCAACACCGATTGCCAAGTACGACTCGCTAGTCAAATTCAAATGCATTAGTTAGGGACGAAAATGATTCGCTTAATTGTATTTTTTAATGATTAATTAAAATCGAAATTGATTTAAAAATATGTTTACCAAAATTGAAATCGTTCGGTTTCAAAAATTATTATTCGAAATCGAAACCGATTCATTATCGTTTATTCGTCGGATAACCGAAATTGATAAATTCGATCCTTATATTACCAATTAATTAATCGATTAATAAATGAGTAATCAAGTAGTAAATTTCAAATATATAATTGCTTAATGTATATAACTATTATTATATATAATAATTAACTATTATCGATTTTGCTAATCGGTTAATCGTGAATAATCGATAATCGAAATCGAAACATATAACCAATTTCGGTTATCGATTATCTGCGATCCGATAATTGAAATCAAATCGATTTTAATTATTTATTGATTTTACTAACCGAAATCGAAATTGAATCACAAATTCACTATCGGATCGGTATAATCCTAAGTTCTTGTTTGCATACTGATTGCAATATGATATATATATTGCTCTGGTCGGTGTAAAAAAATGTTTCAAATTTACGAGGCATATCAAATTTTTAAATTGAATCGGGTCAAATCTGAAAACATGATCCGAATTGAAAAAAAAGAATACAAATTTTTAAATTGAACTGGATCAAGTGATTAATGCATCAAAAATCAACATTTTAGATTTATAATCTACAGTCTGTAAAGCAGAGAAAGGTTCATTTTCCTAGGCATGCACCCAAGATCCAATGCAAGAAAACATGTCTTACCTCAGTTATCTATTTCACTTTAATTATTCTAAGAGAACTCGAATGAGTGATGCATGGGTGGAGGAGCAGGTAAGATGTAATTTTAATGAGATCGTAGTGAATCTAGTTAGAACAACAACAACATTAATTTCTAAACTGAGCTGGTCCAACACAACAGCATTGAAAACACATCCCTATCTTTATCAATTCATCATTTTATTAGGCTTTTAAAGACTAAATTGTCAAAGAATGAATATCATGTCCTCTATATTTCTGAAAAATCATTAACTAATACTTCAAATTTATGCATTAACAAATACTTTAAATTTAGAAATTCCCCAATTAAATTTTGAGAAATTGGGGAGTAATCCCACCCGACTTTATTAATAAATTAATTTAAATATATATTTTAAGAGAAAATAGAGATATGGAAGATACTTGATGGAGGACTCGTCACCAAGTAAACTAGTGGAGTCAAATTAAAGGCGTCATTTCTTAATGACTAAACAAGGAAAATGTTTTTTGTGGTGTGTTTTGATTTGTCCAAGTTCTAACGTGTGTTACTTTACTTGCTCCTCAAGTTGGGAAGCATTATGCAACAATTTTCAATCTTCGATATATTGACCGAAGAAAACATCACATTCTAAGACTTTTAGTGGCTTTAGGTAATAAGCAAATTAAATATTGATTACACTAACTATTTGGTTCATGCGCATTCATATAACAAGGATGCTATGGTTGCTTAGGCAGGCATTAAGTCAGATTGATGAATCCATTCATTAATTGTAATTTGTTGGTTAAATAGTCATTTGACTTTATATATAAATACAACTGAACAGCTTAGAATCATTCAGCAAAACATTTAAAATCATAAATATTTTGAGACTTTATATATAAATATTAGAGAAAAACATACTTTTAATCGTTGTACTTAAAAATTTTGATTTTAGTCTACATACTATATTTTCATTTATGAGTTGGCCTCTGGTGTCACTTGAGGCATAAATTAACAACGTTATACGAAACTAACACGACTAATATTTGCTGACTGAACATTGCTGACATGAACAAAAGTACGTGGACTAAAATCAAAATTCGAATAAAGTATAAGGACTAAAACCAAAATTCGATTAAATTACAGGACTAAAATCAAAATTTGAGTAAATTATGATGAATAAAAATATGGTTTCCCCTATATTTGAAGAAGAATGATTGAGAAGAAAAAAGTTTGTAACTTTTTAAAATCCGACCTAAGGATATCTGAATCAACTGCAGTCATCCGCTCTACCAACTAAGCAAAGGTCGGCTTGTAAAGTGCCAGAGAATTAAACTTTATGAGCGTTGTACGTATTTGATATTAATATACATAATTTGCAGATTGTGAAATCGTTCCACATCATATCATAAAAATTTTAGTCCTCATAGTGAAGCAATTTGCCGTTTATGATATCCTAAACTGCATCTATGATATAAAACATACTTTTGGTCTCCATAAATTTGCATGCGATACAATTTGCAAACTATGATATAAAGTATAGTTTTGTTCTTCGCAAAAATATTGAGAGTAAAAAATAGAGAAAATCATACTTCTAGTTATCGTAGTTTACTCGAATTTAAGTTTTAGTCTCCATAATTTATTCAAATTTTGATTTTAGTCTTATACTTGTCCACATCAGTAATGTCCGATTAGCAATTGTTAACTACGTTAGCTTCGTATAACGTCGTTTATGCCTGCATAGATCAACTCTTAAACGAAAATATAGTGTAGGGGAGTAAAATCAAAATTCTTAAATTACTGTGACTAAAATTAAAATTCGAGTAAATTATTAAGATTAAAAAGTATGATTTTTTTTAAATATTATGATTATGATAATTTATTAATAATATTTAGTTAGTGAAACTATCGAAATCATAAAATATTATTTTCTAAAAAGTTCCTAATTAAGTTTCTCGAAAGCGTTGACAAATCTATAGGTGACAACATCGACTCTCCCCCTCTGTCCCTCTCTCTCTCCGTCCGGATCCAACCATCGCGCATCCCGGCTCTCTATTTCTCTTTCCCAATCTGTGGACAAAACATAGCCGCCAAAGGCTTTCATTTCCACCACCACTAGCCGGAGTCATCCTGAAATAGTTGAAGACGAGTCGACGACGACAAGGCGGATTGGATCCTCTCGGAGGTTCGGACTGGGAAAAATATTAGCTTACTCTCCCGCCCAAGCCTATTCGGTGCGGCGGCAAACTCGAAGGTGATGCTCCACTCCCCTCCTCCCATCTGTCTCGGCGCGCGCGCGCGTTCCGGCGGATGGATTCGGTTTTTATATAATACGGGTTCTTCCTTATCGTTTCTGCTTTCTATGACTTGCAATGAAAGATAAAATCCCGTTATGTGTCTGGCGGCTCCACTTCCAGCTATTGCTCTTCATTCGATCGTTGCCATCCCTCTTTTCTCTCTTTTAAAAGAGGTTAAAGATTTTCCATTTTTACTTGTGCGAATACCCTTTTTGACTTTTGAGTCGTTTTGATGAAGCTTTGCTGGATAGGCTTTTGAAGAATCCGACTTTTCCAGTAAGCTCCATAGAAAGTGGATTCTTTATCGTTGTCCATTAGAAATTCCATTTGTGCGGATTTTCTTTCGAGTGTTTCAAGTGGTTTTTACGAGGCTTTAGTGGATTGAACTTTTCAAGAATCTAAATTATGGAGATGGATTCTTTCTGTCCGCTCTGAGCATAACAAGTGGGTTTGGTCCTTGATGCCATGATAATTGACAAATCTTTAGAAGATATATTTGCTGGTGGCTAAAACTTTCTTCTCTTTCTTGGCACTATCAATTCTTGGATTGACCTTAAGCAGCTGCTATCTTGATCAGGACGAAAGAGCTTATAAGATAAAGCGGGAACTGACAGAAGAGATTGGAGCTTGGGGCTCCTCAGAGCCATGGGTTTCGAGCCGCTGATTTGGTACTGCCAGCCAGAGAAGAATGGAGCTTGGGCGAGGATGGTGGAGAATGCATTCGGTGCGTACACGCCTTGTGGTATGGTGAGCTTGGTGGTTTGCATCTCCCATTTGGTACTTTTTGGTGCCTGTTTCTATCGGATATGGAGGACCAGGAGCGACCTAACTGTTCAGCGATACCGTTTGAGGTCTCCATATTACAATTATCTGTTGGGGCTACTCGCTATGTACCTCACAGCAGAACCCTTGTTTAGGGTGGTGATGGGGCTGTCAATCACAAACTTGGATGGGTACAAAGGTCTGGCCCCCTTTGAGGTGCGATTGCAAGACATCTTGTTATTGGTCCTCTTTTTAACAATTCACTTCTTTTAGTAATCTGTGTTTAAATGCTTTTCTAATGAAAAGTAATTTGTGTTTAAATACTAAAGGTGAATTTTTGGAATAGTTGACTGATGTTTTTTGAGTAGCAATTTTTCATCCCATGATTCTCTAATTTACCTCATTGAACTATTAACGATCCTATCATAGTTTCTTTGTTCTTACATGGTACTCAGGTTAATTTGACAAATCATCCTCTGCTTTTTGTCAGCAATAGATATAATTATAACTCATGACATCTAACCAATCAATCTGCTTATTTTATGTTGCAATAATTAAAGCTTGAGACAACAACATCAGTGAACTATTTTTAGACTTTTAGTTCGAAGCTAGAACATAATCTTTAAATCTTTTGAAGATAACAGAGGGCATAGCCCATTGGAACTTTATTGAAGCACAAGTGATAAGGTTCTATAATGGTATAGTTGGTTTGCAGAGGTGAGATGCCTTTGTCAGGTGGGACAAACAAAGTTATGTATTTACATGTATTGCGGCCAAAGATTTGATTACTTCTCTCCTTCCATACATTCCAAGGCTATCCAAGGATCATCCCAACAACCTGCCACCTAGAGATGCTTGAGTTTCTACAAATGGTTAGTAGGAGTTTGGCTGTGATATCTTCAGGTACTTGATGTGCATTTGTAAGTGGTTGGAGGGTGTTCAGCCAATCTGACACAGTAGCATTTTAGTAGAATGTGTCTAGCAGTCTCATCCTCACTGTTGCAAAGACAGTGGGTTGAGTCCATGTATTAACCTATCCCACCAAGGAAATTCTTTGTATGGAGTCCACCCTTCATAGCTAACCAACCAAAAAACATAATTGTTGTTGGGATAGGCATTCCAGAGTCTTATTCCAAAACACCATTTCAACACCATAGTTAATGATACATTAGGCAGATTTGGTGGTGTACATCCCAGAATAAGAGAGATTCTTGAAGAATGAAAATATTTTAAAGCAGTAAACCTTTGATTTTTTACTAAGAATGTTAATTGTTCAGGCCATGGTTCAAAATCTCGTACCGTACTGGGCGGTAAGTCTGGTATTTATCGGTTTTTGGAAAAACCGGTATACGAGATACCCGGTATTGGGAGATACTGGGTATCTCGGTAAATACTGCCCGGTATGCTCGGTATTTAGCAAATACCGGGCGGTATTTGATGTCATACTAGGCGATACCGCCCGATATGATCCAACGGCTCTTAAAAAGAGCTGTTGGGTACTGTATTAGGGTTTTTCATAGATACAAGAGAATCATTATATTGGAGTTTATATAGAGCGACACAGGCCCACAACCCAAAGGGCCAAAAAAACCTGTGATCTTGGATTTTGGGGTGTGGGGGCGCAACATAAGATGGTTAGGGCAAATCAGTCACCACACATCCCAACATACGGTGTTGACCTTAGTCGTGTATATCCCCAAGATATGTACGAGTGCGACAGACGTCATTCGTCCGCATTTTAAACATTGTATTCATGTATTTGACATTTGAATATTAAATTTAAGTATTTCTTGATCAATTATGTGTTATTAGAGTTATTTTTAATAGCAAAATAATAAAAAAAACATGTCCGGTATGCATTTTTCGAACCGGACCGTACCGTGTGTCGGTACCGGTATATACCGGTACCAGTCAATGACCGAGATGATGACCGGTACCGGTATTTTAAACCTTGGTTCAGGCGTAATGTTCAAGGTGGTTATTAAGAATGTTTTTGTATCATGAAGAAAAACATTTTAAGGCAGACTGTTTTTTATTGATCATTGTTGCATTCATGTGCTTGATACCTTCCATTTTTTCCTTTTAAGAAAGTGGTAATGGAGAAAATAAATTCACTGCCAAAGTATTTGTTCCACATCTTACTTCACCTAATATACTTTCGTATCTTTCAGGAAACTCGCAATTCATAATATTAATGTCTGTGCTGAGTTTACATTTCACCTTATGATTACTGACTTCTTTGCAATCCATATTACACAAGTTTGGTTTTGCAGTATGATAGTGTAAAGTCACAAGATAACCTTACCTCACCACCTTCTGCTTTCAGGTTGTTTCACTGCTTATTGAAGCTGCTGGCTGGTGCTGTGTGCTTGTGATGATAGGACTGGAGACAAAAATCTATATTTGTGAGTTCCGGTGGTATATCCGTTTTGTTGTTGTCTATGTTCTGGTCGGTGAAATTTCTATGTACAACCTTGTGCTCTCAGTGAGAGAATACTATGACAAGTAAGTTGAACCATTATTGTGAACTACTTTCAAGTTTCAGACCCTTCAGTAACTGTCTGCAAGCACAAAGTCCCTATGGGTGAAAATAATGAACTTAGTATCATAATGCATGAAAAAATATCTTTGTGTTAGTTACATAAGCAAATCCAATCATATTGCTTATATTTTGCTAACATGCCGTGGAGTATCATGAACTGCACATATGTCAAGTTCCATTATTTTGAATTTTGTCGTAGCGTCGGATGAGCTTGGATATTCAACCTTATAATGGGAATATTTCATATGAGAATATTGATTCCATGAAATTCCTTATGTTTCTAGATTTATCATGTAAAGGGGTATCTTTCTATGAATGAAAGCTGTTTGGTGTTGATCCTTTAAAATGTTTGTAGACACTTGAAGTCCCTCTTGATACTATGCGTGGCTTACATTTCAGAATACATATCATGATTTTATCGCGTCCAGAACTAGGTTGTAATGTACCTTTTTGTTCTATATGTGCAGGTCAATTTTCTATTTATACACCAGTGAGATAATCACCCAGGTTTGTCTGTTTCTTTCATGTATCTCATGATTATTTCACAAAAGTTACTTTTAAGGTAGTCTTCCATGGACAATATACCTTCTAGAAAGTTTTCCTAGTGCATTTGATCATCATTTAGAATGTAGATGTTTTTTGTTGGTTGGTATGGAGAATATAAGTGAATAGATTGAGTCATTTACTAATAGCTTAAGCTTTTAGAAACTAATCACCCAATCAAGATTAATCTGGTATGGGGCAGGAGGTCTTGAGTTCGAATCCTGTCAATATCACTAATTAAAAATATATATACCCCAATCAAGTCAATTTGAATCATGTCAGTGTCACTCCGCGTCTCCGCTTGCCAACAAGTGGGGGGAGGGAGGGGGTGTCAAAAATATAATTGAATAAATTGGGCCTTTACCTATCGGCGTCAGTTTTTTTGGAAAAAATGGTCACCCAATCAAAATTAATAGTTGGTATGATTCTAGTCTTTAATTTTGATTTTGCCAAAGCATGTTAATAAATATAATTTTGTTTTTCACGTGCAGTTCTTGTTTGGTATCTTTTTGCTGATCTATATTCCCACTTTGGATCCTTATCCTGGATATACTCCAATTGGAACTGAAGCATCTAGTGATAATATGGACTATGAACCACTTCCTGGAGGCGAGCAGATTTGTCCTGAAAGGAAAGCCAACATATTTTCTGGTGAGTACAAAAGATATTTTCTTATCTATGTAATTACTTGATAGTATAAGACTATAAGCACAAGTTTCCTTGTGAGTGCCCACATTGTACTTTGTTTACCAGGAATATTCTTTTCTTGGATGACACCTCTAATGCAACAAGGTTTTAAGAGGCCCATTACTGAGAAAGATGTTTGGAAATTAGATTCCTGGGACCAAACAGAAACACTGAACATCAGGTTTCTGTCTCCAGTTCCTTCGGCTAGTTTAATACCATTCAGTTATTATATTTTATCCATCTTCTGGTTCCATTTTGTTTCAGTTTCCAGCAGTGCTGGGCCGAAGAGTCTAGAAAACCTAAACCTTGGCTGTTGAGAGCACTGCATCGCAGTCTTGGAGGAAGGTATACCTGGAGGCTTGTTCTTATTCTATTATAGTATTATATCATGGAGACGTTTTTTTTGGTTCAGTAATATTTCAGTTGCCTTTTGAATTTCTCTGCAGATTTTGGCTAGGAGGTTTTTTCAAGGTAATATATAGAGACCACCCCTACTCCCTGCCATTTTGTATGGAAAATTATTTTATGTAGCCCTTCTTTTTTGTGAATTTAAGTAAAATGAGCTGCATTAATTAACATGATAATCATTACTTACGTGAAAATTCTTTCTTAACAAAATACTATTGATATTTTGACAATTATAAGGAGCCATCTAGAAATCCTATGGTGCAGGACTGATGATTTATGACATAAATACTGAAGCAAAGTTTATTTTATCCAATGAAGTTTACTTTTCCCTAAAGAGTTGTTAAATTTGATTGGATGACCAACTTTCCCAAAAGCTGATACTGTTAGGAGGGGTTCAAATATATATATATATATATATATATATATATATATATATATATAATATAATATAATATAATATTCTTAAGATTCTCCCTCATGTGTGGACGGGCAAACTTCATTAGACTGACCCAACCCCTGGACCTCCAGCTCTGATACTATGTTAAATCTATTTGATTGTATCACCAACTTTTTTAAAAGCTGAAGTTGTTAGGAAAAGGTCCAATTTATACATTCATATTGTTAAGAGAATGTAAAGGACAACGATTTAAAGGTATTGAGAAATTTAAATGACACAATAGATAGGGTAGTCAAGTGATGCAGGAGAAAGCAAAATTTGTTTTTTCAATAGAGAAAAGAAAGATGACGAAGCAACTACGAGTCTTTCGGTCTTCTTGGCATTAGTTCCCTTCACATAATACTTAGGTACTTCGTCTCAAGATGTGCCTTGCCCATGGACAATGACATCTCATCACTGGGAATCCAAAAAGTTCATTTTTCTGTCTGAATTTTTATTACAATTATGTCCCTCTTTATATAGATCCCTAATACATAAGAAACAAAGTACAATCAAAATCCTATGGAGAATCTTAATTTCTTTGCTTTGAGGAATAAACTTCCTTATCATTAAATATTTTATTGAAATTAGTTTCCTTTCTTGTAAAGCACCCTCCCTCGTGCATATTTTTCTTGATCATTTTCCATTTTAGATCAAATAGCTTTAATTATTCTTAGCTAAGTTAGGTAAGTAAAAACAAATAAAATATTGTCATGTTTCAAATTATAACATTTGCAAGAAATCCTAAAGAAATAAACACATATTAAGGAAATAAGTTTCTTGTAACATCTAGTAATGCTTTTATATTGTGAACAATCTCAGTTTGTTTGAAGTTCTATCCAAATGATATATCTCTATTTTGTGCATTTTTTTTTCTCTAGCAAAACAGAAGAGAAACAACGGAATGAAATAATTTAATTTCGACAGGTCTGCAATTTTTTGTCAACCCGTAGTACTGCAGTTTTTATTTACTGTGCTACTGGCCTACTGCCTCTTGCATATTAATCATGGAGTGGATGCCAAGTATAGCAGATCAGAAATAAGATATCAGGAGATCTTTTTTTCCTCACTATTTTACTTATCTACCACATAGACACTAATAATAAATACTTAAACCCCTTGAAAGTAAGTAACAAACTGTCCTTTTGTTTTTTTTTTAACAAACATAGAAACTCACAATAGGTGACCATACTAGGGTTCGAACCCTAGATCTCTAGGCAACGTTTAACATGTTGCCACCACCTGTGCTACCCACAGTTGGCAACAAACTGTCCTTTTGTTGCTAGCCTAGTTTGTGTATATACCATGCTAGTTTATGTTTCATTTGGCTACAAATTATAAGACAACTTATTATAAAGCTGTTGCTAATTTGTTGTAAAAAAATTAGAATACAGTTCTCTAGTTTTTTTTCAAATTGTAAACATGGTTTAGTATTTGCTAAGTGACATTGATTTATCACTAGTATGCTGATTTAGATATCAGTTGTGTCGCGCCCCGGCCCCGACCCGAGACGCGGCAGCGACTTGAACACCGTGCAGCGGAAGGAAAAGCCACAAATCATAACATAAAATAAAACAACAATATTAAAACCTATAATTACAATCCATAAGTCCGACGGTACATACGATAAGAAACAGTCCGATCAAATACAAGATTTAACAAAATATCAAATAGTTCTACATATTACAGCTCCAAAATAACAATATCAAGGTTTAGTGTTATAAGGCGACAAAACGAAATAAAATACAAAAGCAGTCGCCATCAGAGCTCCACATCTACGACTGTCTACTAGATGTCTAAAAACTATCTACACATTGATCTACAAATCGACCGCTCACCCCTGCAAATTTGAAGCAAAACAACGGAGATCAGCGGGTGCTGAGTAGGAGAATCACAATATGATCAACAAGCATCAAGTGTCAACTCAACAATGAATAACAACATGACCTAAGATGTAGTCAAAGACAATGAACACAACCGATACTCCAGGCTCCAGCTACTCCTAAACAACATCAACTGAATCATCGAGCGTGTGGACCGTTGGGTAAAAACCCCGCACTCTACCACCTGCAGAGTGGCATCAATCGTCCGCTCCAGCGGTGATACGACTACCCCCACCAAGCAGGTAGCACGTCAGATATCGCGTCCGACATCATCGCACCCAAAGGTGCCCAACATGCGACTAGTCAATATCATATATACCCTCTCCCATGCCTGGGGGGTACCACACCGAAATGGTTCTGGACCGAAGTCCTCTCCAAGGCCGTAGCCTCCAGATCGACAACAACCATGCAACTCGACTCCAAGAGTGCAACAAGATATATCACCATGATCAACAATATAGCAACAACTCCATGTGATAACGACATGAACAATATGATAATAACATACTCAACAAGTAAACAATACCACATGTAACAACATGATACTATGCATACGATGACTAATTAGATGCACCATAAGATTAGCATAACATACTATGATCAAGAATAAACGCCAATAAGCAATAATAAAATGTAACACATGCAATTTTTCTACATGGCATGTCCAACAATAATGTACAACAGGAGTTCAATAAATGTTTAGAAGCAAATCAAACAACGGAAGCAAGGGTATTTCCGTAATTTATCTCCGACGATAATCAACAACAGACAAGGGACGACATACTTGCTGGCTCAACCCATCACCAAAACTACCAATATTTCACACTAACTAACTCACCAAATTTTCCAGACTAATAATTTAATATTTTTTAGATACCTAAGCAATCAACCTACTAGAAGGGGATCCTAACAGTGTTTTCTTGGAAAACTGACCCCACCATCGCGTTCAGTACGCAAAAATGATCAAGTTTGCTATTCGCCTCAACTTCAACCGACAACCCGAGATCCACCAAATTATTAAATTTCTAATTTTAAGTTAAAAAGACAATTTTATAAATAATACTGCAATTCATAATAAACAGACTATTTCCAATGATACAGCACTCTTACTTATAAAATAAATAAAAACCACCTCCTCCCTTCCGTCTCCCTCTCCCCTCGCCCCTGCGCCCGACCCTCGCCGTGGCGCCGCTTCTGCTTTGCCCGAACCCATGCCGGGCGGCTCCCCAACACCCCAGTGACCACCACACTGACACCTCCACCTTCTCCCCAACCTCCGCGGCTGGTCCGACTCGCCGCCGGCCGGATGGTGGCCAGAAGGGCCACCACCTAGCGCGGCTAGTGCCACAGCCGGTCTGCCGCGCGCGACACAGCTGCCCGTGGTGCTCGGCCATACCGCCGACCGTGGCGTGGCTGCCTTCCGGCGTGGCAGCGTGCGATTTCCGCACGCGGCCACCCCGCGGACTCGGCTCCGTTGCCGATCCTCCCTAGCTTCGTCGTCGAATTCGTCGAAGATAACAACGGAAATGAAGCAACGAAGAGTGGATTAGATCTCCTACCTCGATTCCGCGATTCCGGCGACGACGAGCTCCACCGGCAACACACGCGCCACGCGCCGACCCCTCCGCCTGCAGGTATCCTCTTTTCCTTCTCTTCTCAATCTATCATTACCAGCTCCCTGCCTCCCTCTCTCCCTCTCTCCCCTCCTTAAAACCCCTCACCATCATGATAGCCTGCCACCCCCACTCCCCCTGCCATCCTTTCTACCCAAACGTTGACTTCAATTTTAAATTATTATATATATATATATTTACTGGACATAACAAGTTGAGTTGTATACTGTTCTCTGTTAAATTTTATTAGATACACTTCCATTCTCTAGTCATCCCATATCTTCCAAATAAATTTGAATTCCTAAATCTCAGTTTTACATGGAGCCAATACTGAGAAACTTACGTCGCTAAGTTATTTTATATTTCACTTAGAAATATGTTCAGTAATCCAAATTAAAGGACTTAAGGTCAGGGGTGATTGTTGATTTTTGGTGATGGTAATGCATTTATGAAAAACTCATAAATAAGGCACTAGTTTAGTAGTTAAATCCGGTGGATGGAGAATTCATTGTGAGCTGCAAACTGCCAACTACCAACTATTGAATTTATTTAATTTATTTAATGGTTCTTCTTGAATAACTTACTGTTTCCTTCTTGGCTCAGATTGGAAATGATGCATCTCAATTTGTTGGTCCTCTAATATTGAACCGCCTTTTAGTGGTATGTCATTTTTTACGGCAATCAAGTATGTGGATGATCGTTATGCTGCCTTTTGACAGTCTTGTTCATATTACATACTTATATGTGCTTGTTTCTGGTCAAACATCTCATTTTGTGACATTATTGAAAAAAATTGAAGCTAAAATCCACTCCAGATTTGATTAACTATGTGAAAAATCAATCACTTTAGTATCATGAAAAGTCTACTGTACTAGGTGATATTTATAAGTTGAAGCTGGTGACTGATACTGGTCACTTAAATAGGGGTGAAATTGTTTGATACTGAACTCCATATACTGGATTTTGATCACAAGCATAAAGTTAATTCCTGAAAGACTTGAGCTTGAACAATGCAAGCCTGAGCCCGTTAAGGCTCATAAAATAAGTTGGCTTAACCTTAATGAACAAGATCACTTATAAGTTTGATCTTGATAACAAGCTTGTTTCAAAGCTATGCATATTAGCATAATTATATATAATTGAAGTCAACTTAAAATTTGTCTAAATTAATTCAAATAAAAATAAGTTAGCTTAATTTGGTCTAGTTGATTCAAATTTATTTAAATTGTAATTGTATTTCCTTGATTCAGAGGCAAGTTACTGAGCTCATAAACAAGCTAAGATAAACTAAGATGAACCAAGTCAAACTTGGGTTCATATAGCAGCCTAGACAAGAAAAAAATAAGCTTGAAGATGTAAACATCATGAACCTAAGCTTGAGCTCAACCAAAATTCTTGCAAGCTCAAACTCCATTTGTTGTGGCCCCATTAGTTGGTAATAAATTAAAACTTGATGTTAAATTCATTGGTGCTATACCTGAGAATAATATTTTCTAAGCCCATTTCACATGAAATTCTAATTCCACTTTTGGTGAATTCAAATTTTTGGGTGGTATCAATTGACACTAATAGTCATACTTTGCCAATGTGAGTTGGGTTCAAGATGTGCCAGATGTTTGGATATGACGAGTTCAAGTGTTCAATTTTTATTATTTCCTAACTATATTATTCAAATACTCCAATATTTTTGTGGGGTCAATTGACCCCAATAACTACACTGTGGCTTTGCCACAAAACCCATTTATGTTTATGTTTGGATAGAATCTATGAAAATATGCAGAGATATGTCAATGTACATAGACCCGCACTATATATAGAGATAGAGGGAGAGATAAGACAGTTATCATCACTTCATCAAGTGAATATTTCCCTGAAAATTAAACAAGAGGTAAACTAACTAGTATGTTTTATCTCTTTTTCTGATACTACTTTGAATTTAATCTCTGTTTTTCTTTCTAATCATCCTTCATATCAACTCTTTGATTAGGAAGCTACTGAAGTACTAAATTCTCATGCACTCTTTTATTTTCTTTTTTTGACTGATTGTTCTTAAGATAAATCTAGTATGACATTAATATAATGTGCAGTCCATGCAACAAGAGGAACCAGCTTGGAATGGCTACATTTATTCTTTTGGAATTTTTGCCGGTGTGGTATGTGATTCTATTTTATATGTATTTATTTAACTACATTTTTCGTCCAAGCATTTCCATTGCAGAATGTTGATAAACATGTTTTTTTAGAACCAATTCATTTTTTAGACTTGTAATTAAATTAACTGATGAAGGCTCAAGGATGTGCAAATTGTGCGCATGTACTTGATATGAAAATCAGATCTCTTTACTTCTTTGTAAGTCTAAGATTGTTTATTAAGCCAAAACTTGCACCACTGATTGCTCAAGCTTGAAGAAATTCAAACAAATGAGCTCGAGCTCCACCAAAATCAGGTGGTACAATCATAAAGCCTTTTTCTTTGTTGTTCATGTGTAGAACAACTTCACATCAGCAATGACAATTTTGCATTTGTGGAGTGTTGTTTTTTTTTAAAAAAAATCTTTCTTCTTCTTCTTTGTTTTTTTTTACCGAAATTCGTGGTATGTCACCGTGTCGTATTAACCCGTCCAGGTTTGTTTGGAGATCGGCATCCAACTGATACTTTGAAGTTTGAACCTTTGTAAAAAACAACCTGTAGTATTATTTAAAATTATATCTAGATTAGCATGCCCGTTGATAATAATTAGTAACCATAAATTTTCTCAAGAAGAGAGGACGTGGTGAAGCTTGGGGTTGTTTAATTTTATGCTGTATATGATATAAGATTTGGATATTGTGGGCAGTCGGAAGAAGGGGGAGGGAAAGGAGTGTCGCTGCTTCGTAATTTTGCTCAATGGGAATACCAGAGGCCTTGCACCCTAATTTTCCTGTTTCTTTGAGCAAATCAAGGACATACTTTCTTTGTGATACAAAGATGCCTTGTTTAGAGTAAGCAACTTCAATGCCAAGGAAGTATTTCAATCTTCCTAGATCTTCTATTTCAAATTTAACTGCAAGTCTCTCTTTTAATATTTCTCTTTCAACCAATTTATCTCCAGAAATGATAATACCATCAACCATGGTTTAAAATCTCGTACCGTACCGGACGGTAAGTCCGATATTTACCGGTTTTTGAAAAAACCGGTATACGAGATACCCGGTATTGGGAGATACTGGGTATCTTGGTAAAAACCGCCCGGTATGGGCGGTATTTATCAAATACCAGGCGATACCGCCTGGTATGACCCAACGGCTCTTTTTAAGAGCCGTTGGGTTACTGTAGCAAGATACCCGGTATTGGGAGATACCGGGTATCTCGGTAAATACCGCCTATACCGGGCGGTATTTGAGGTCATACCGGGCAGTATCGCCCGATATGACCCAATGGCTCTTAAAAAGAGCCGTTGGGTACTAATGTATAAGAGTTTTTCATAGATACAAGAGAATCATTAGCGGGACCGCCGAAGACTCTGCGTAGCGCAACATAAGACGGTTAGGGCAAATCAGTCGCCACACATCCTAACATACGGTGTTGACCTTAGTCGTGTATGTCCCCAAGATATGTACGAGTACGACGGACATCATTCGTCCGCATTTTAAACATTGTATTCATGTATTTGACATTTGAATATTAAATTTAAGTATTTCTTGATCAATTATGTGTTATTGGAGTTTTTTTTAACAGCAAAAAAAAAAACTGCCCGGTATGCATTTTTTTGTACCAGACCATACCATGTGTCGGTACGGTACGGTACCAGTACATACCGATACCGGTCAACAACCGAGATGGGTACCGGTACCAATATTTTAAACCTTGCCATCAACATACACAAGTAGGACAGTAATTTTTCCTTCTTGTGAATGTTTAAAAGAGAGTGTATGAACAGTATGATCACCTTGTCTTTGCTTGTACCCCAAAGCCAACATTGCCTTGGTGAATCTCCCAAACCATGCTCGGGGTGACTGCTTTAATCCATATAAAGCCTTTTTAACCTTACACATCTTGTCTCCTTTACCATTGTGATTAAGTTCTGATGGGATCTCCATGTACACATCTTCCAATTCGTGAAGGAAAACATTTTTCACATCAAATTGTTGTAACTCCCAACCAAATGAGAAGCAAGTGACAATAGTACTCTAACCGTATTCATCTTTGCCTCTAGAGCAAAAGTCTCTTGATAGTCAATCCTGTAGGTTTGAGTGCCCTTTCGCTACCAGCCTAGCTTTGTACCTGTCCAGTGTACCATCATCTGATTTATACTTCAAAGTATATACCTATTGACACCCCACAAGCTTCTTTTCTTTGGGCCGATTGACAATGTCCCATGTCCCATTCTTTTCTAGTGCACTCATCTCTTCTTTCATGGCTTGAGTCCAATTCTTATCCTTCAATGCTTCTTGTACAAATGCTGGAATTCCAATAGAATCAAGGGATGCAACAAAACTCTTGTCCTGCATTGTTAGGTTCTTAGAAGAAATGAAATGAGAAATAGGGTACTAAGTACAAGACATTTTCCCTTTTCTCAAGGCAATAGGCAGGTTATGATCACAATTATTTAAAGGGGTATTTAAAATATTAGATTCAGATGCAGCAACATTGATAATATCGGATTCGACGATTGAGAATGCTGCTGGACCAGTTTGGGCTCTTTCCTCTTGTAAACTAATATTGGTGATCTTGGCAAGTCAGCTATTTGTGGAACAAATTTGGGTGTAGTTGTTGGTTTAGTTGCAATGGGAGGAGAAGAAGAGGCAAGCTCGATTTCAATGGGATCAGCAGAAGGCTTAGCTACATCTAGGTTTGGAGTAGTGTCACCGGAGCTAGTACCTTCAACTACATTAGAGTGCAATGGAAATTCAAAAAGGAAATCTAAATATGAGTTACCCAACTCAGACAACTCAGCTTCTCGAATACTCTTCCCCTGAAGCTGAGAACCAACAAAGAAAGGCTCATGCACAAATGTAACATCTATAGAAACAAAGAAACGACGACTTAATGGTTGATAGCACTTATCCCCCTTCTTGTCGTGTGAATAACCAAGGAAAATACATTTTTCAGCACGTGGATCAAATTTACTACGCTGCTGTTTGTGGATATGAATGAAAGCAACACACCCAAAGACACGAGGTTTAAGACTTTTCATAATAGGGACACAGGGAAAAACACTATTGGACTCTTAGAGCCAAGGACACGAGAGGCAAGCTTATTTATCAAGTAAGCATCAGTTAAAACAGCTTCTCCCTAGTATAAACTTGGAACAACCATTTGGAATAATAAGGATCTTGTTACTTTTAGGAAGTGTCGGTTTTTTCTCTCACCAACTCCATCTTGCTGAACTGTATGAACACATGTGAACTCATGAATAATTCCTTTTTCTTTGAAAAAAATTTATTGAGTTTGAACCATGTGATAAAGTTTATGAAAAGTTGGGAACTTCAGATTTATCTTTCATTAAGAAAATCCAAGTGACTACAGTATAGTCATTAATAAAAGAGACAAACCATTTAGCTCCAGCGATACTAGAAATTTTTGCAGGACCCCAAACATCAGAGTGAAGAGTGAATAAGAGAAAATGGTTCAACACTTTTTATGGAACTAGGACGAAAAGTGAAATGATGATGTTTTGCAAACTCACAAATTTCACAATGAAGTGACTCAACAGAGACATTTGAAAAAATGAAAGGAAAAATAGATTTAAGAAGACTAAAAGGAGGATGTCCTAAACGCTTGTGTTGAAGACTTGAAGCCAAATCCTAGAAGTGAGGGAGTCATAATCCGAAATGGGGCCTTGAGAGCAAGAAATCAACAACTTTTTATGTTGATCACCTTTATTAGGTATGCCAAGAAGATGATAGAGCCCTCCTTGTTCCTTAGCAATTCCAATCGTCTTCCCTGTTGCAAGATCATGAAAAACACAATGGGTGTCAAAGAATGTTATTGTACAATTTAAATCTTTTGTAAGCTTATTGACTGAAAGGAGATTGGCAGCAAGTTTTGGGACATGAAGAACATTTCTTAAAGGTAATGAGGGCTGAAGTCTAATGTCACCATGCTGCAACTGTGGTATGAGAACCATGTTATTACTTGATTACTAGGAGAAGGGTTATAAGTTATCAGAGCTAAAAGTCATATGATGAGTAGCGCCAGAGTCAACAATCCAAGAATCTCCAGAAAGTGTACTTGTCGCATGAAAAGAGTGGGAATAAGGATGCTTACCATTTAGAATAAGAGAGCAAGTGCTAGAAGTCTTACTGAATGAGTCAATAAGGGACCTTAGTCGTTCCATTTCTTCTTTAATGAAGGTTTGAATATCATCCTTATTCTTGGAGGTTTCACTCTTAATTGTATCTGCTGAAATCAGATTTGCTTGGCTCCGCTGAATGCCTTTCAATCCACCCGTACGACTGAGAACATGTTCCTTGCCATAGAGTTTGAAACAGTTCTCCTTAGTGTGATCTGATTTCTTGCAATAGCTGCACCAGCGGTTGTTGTAGATAGATTTTTAATGGCTGGTTTAGAGGATTTAGCTACTATCATTGTTGACCCATCATTTGGCTTTTCATCAAGCATCACTGATTTGCGACTTTCTTGTGCTCTAACAGTGTGGAAAACTTCTAAAAGTGAGGGAAGTTTTTCCTTTCCCAGGATTTGAACCCATATAGGGTTATATTTAGAATTCAAACCAGAGAAGAATTCAAATATCTGATCTCTCTCCACAAAACGGGCTAATGTAAGGATTCTGCATTCCATGGTCAAATTCTAATATTGATCCAACTCAATCCAGAATCCATTAAGCAGTCCGTAGTAATATGTAATAGAAAGATTACCTTGCTTAGTGGCAATTTTTTTTTTCGGCTCATAACAAGCAACTACATCTTGTTTCATAGAATAGGTCTATTGTCCCAGATCTCGCGAGCAATTGGAAGAAACATACAATTCTTGCTGACTTCTAGAATCATAGAATATCAAAGCCACGACATGATCAAAGAATCCTCTTCCTCCCAATTATCAAACTTGGGATCCTCTTTATCAGCTGATTTTCCTTCAATATGATTTAGTTTCTGCCGACCTTTGAGTGTAGTACGTGCAACTTGTGCCAATTGTAAGTAGTTCTTGCCATTAAGACACTAAGTTGGGTGCATGACTGGAAGATCATTAGGGTTAAGAGGGGCACTAGCAACAATGGAGCTCGTTTGATTGGTGGAGTCGGACATGGTGGAATCTGACATGGTGAGCAAGGAAGATTAAGATTGGGCAGACTGGATTGTGAAGGAGAGAGGTTTGGAAAAAATGGTGGAACAGTTACCTACAATGAAGGTAGGCTGACAGGTTGAGATAAAATCAGCGATGAAGGCTGTCCGAAAGATGCGGAGGCGGGAACAACTTGGGCGATGAAGGCTCTGATACCAACTTGGAAACAGTAGAGAAGTTTTTTTGAGTGAATTGCTTGAGTTGAAAAACACTCAGCAAGGAGTCATATTTATATACATAAGAAATAATAATTACATCTTCCATTTACAAGAAATAATAAAAAGGAACAGAGGTCTAGGTAAGTGGCTATTTAATGATCCTAATATTTCCAATATAACACTAAATACTATTTCTATTTCCAACTCAGTCAACTGCATATTGAATACCATTTCTGTTTTCCAACACAGTGAGCATGCACATTTATAATCAGTGTGGGAACTCACAACAATAACAGAATGTAAATTGCATGATATACCAATTTCCAAACTGATCATAAAAGTATAATTCGATATTTCTGGCAAATTCATTCCCCATTTTTCAGTAAATAGTAAGCTATACCTGTTGTTTTATTTTTTTATCCTTTTTGCTGATGCTCCTACATGCTACATGCAAATATGCAGAAAGTTAGAATTTTATCTTCACACTTAGTAATGAATTATTATTTTGCTTTCAGGTATTGGGGGTATTATGTGAAGCACAATACTTCCAGAATGTCATGCGTGTTGGCTTTAGACTACGGTCTACTTTGGTAGGTTATGCTTCTATTCAACTCTAGGATCAAGATCTAACTATCTTGAAGTGCATTGTTATCCTTATTGTGCTTGTATTTCTTAATGTTAGAAACAGCAAAAACAGTCTTATTTGTTAGTTAATCCTTTCTGCCACTAATAAATAATTATGTATGATAAGTGATAACTACTTTTACGTCATAATTGTGACCTGTATTTCTATACCATAAATCATGCTATAGTATCTTTTATCTTTTAAGTTGATAGGGCATTAGGGCTGATTATTTGAGAATCCTAATCACGTCCATCCTTGACATTGCTTAGATTCCGTGTTGGTGGGAACCTGATGACTTGTGTTCTGCCTCCATCGTATAATCATTAACTACTGTCTGATGCTACTTGGAAGCAAAAAGTCCTAATTGATGGTGTGAGGGTTATTAATGCTTCTTAACCTAGGGAATTGTTTTAGTGGGCGTATCAATTCTTACTCTGAATATAGTGGTAGTGGGTATACCAATCTAACAAAACAGCCAGAGCAGAAAGTCGGATAGTAACAATTTTGGCTAATATGATAAATTCCTATAACCACTTATTTAGTTGATTTGAATATGCCATATGCTAGCAATTACCCTGAACTCTATGTGAAACAATCTAGACATGTATTCATACAAAAATCAGATCCTGTCCAGTTTGTGCATTGAACTCCTCAGAACTACTTTCTATGAGCCAGTTTTCGCTCAGTGTTATTAGATTGGTGTGGTCTATAAAAAAAGGGGTTAAAGAAAAAAGTGAGGCCTGAGGAAAAGAAGCCCATGTTACTTGAATTTCACTCTAGGATAATACCAATGTAATTGATTGTCATCTGAAGACTTCTATTCTATGAAGAAACATCTTATAAGAAATATTCTTTGATTTCTTTGCCACAACCATGGTTTAAAATCTTGGTACCGGTATATACCGGTACCATACCGTACCATACCGTACTGTACTGACACGGTACGGACCGGTATGAAAATGCATACCGGCCGTTTTTTTTTTTTTTTTAAAAAAAAATATATATATAAAGAAATAACTCCAAATCTCCAATAACCACATAATTGATGAAGAAATGCTTAAAATCAATATTCAAATGTCAAATACATGAATACAATATTTAAAATGCGGACGAATGACGTCCGTCGTACCCATACATATCTTGGGCTTCGGGACATACACGACTGAGGTCAACACCATAGGTCTCTAATGCCTATATTTGGAAATTTTCCCATGGCATAATGCCTTGGTATCCATTATACCACATTGACATTAGCGTTTCTTTGTTGGGATTCTAAGAACTAGACCCTATCATTAGTTGAGTAGGTACTGGATACAGAGTAGGTGGATTCAGAAACCTCTTGCAAACTACTCATCATATCGTGATGGTAATCTTGCAAAGCTGTCGGTCCACCTCCTCGACGCGGGCCTCCCTTGTACACCCGAGTTCGTCCGATTCTAGCACCATGGTCCTCATCTTGGGTGGCGTGATCGAAGTATTGCTCATTTGTCCATAGATCATCAGGTGGCAGTGTTGATGGCACGACGGTGTCTTCTCCACCAGCTCCATCATCATCATCATCATCATCATCATCATCTCATCATCTCCTCCGTCTTTTGTGTTGCTACTGCTATGAACGGAGGGCTCGTCTTCTTCGTCCTCTTCTGCTTCTGCAATCGCATTCAAAGGATCAATTAGTCGTTTACCTTTGGTTTTGCCTTTTGCCTTTGAAGGTGTTGCCTTCTTTTTTTCCTTTTGATTGGGAAGATGGAGAGTTCGATTCGGATCGGCGTCTTGCTTGCCGAATTTGTTGAGAGTCCAAGGAAGTAATGGCCATGTCTTCTGGTTGGCTCTCAGACTCAAGTGCATCAGATATAATTGGTGAAGGCCGAGGTGGTTCGCCTGGTTCATCAAGAAGAGGCTGGTCGCTCTCCATTGCACTCCACCAATCAATTATCGGGTCCGCATCGTCTTGGACGAACTCGACATCGAACGGATCTACATGTTGAATATCTTCGTTTTGTAATGTCCGCATTCGAAGCCGCATGTTGTAATGAACGTATACTAGCTTCTCTAATCGGGCATATGAAAGCCGGTTGCACGGCTTGGTATGAATCAAGGCAAAGGTCGACCAATTTCTCTCGCATCCACTTGATGATGTGGTTTACGAGAGGATACGTGTTGCAATCTTCCGAAGAGTTGGAGCTTCGGTTCCAAATTGCAACCACCATTCAACTGCAATAGATTTAAAATTGATATTAGTAACGAGATTACCAATTTTATCATTTATAAATAAATTGAAAAAAAATTATATCTACCTGGATCCATAGAATCTCGGCACGATATTGCAAATGGATCTCCGAAATTGCCATTTGAATCTTGGAAATATCTTGATTCATTTAGAGCTTGTGCCGCTTCTCTGGTTGATGCTGACATTCGTTGTATGACCTTGCGAAGCGGATATAACAAACTATCCATCGTTCCAAGATCATATCGATACTGGTATGCAAGATTTAAATAATACGCTCCAAAAAATTATAAATTTAATAAGTAATTTAGCATAATGAATTAAAATTAAATAAATTTCAGAAAATTAAATAAAAAATTACCCGCGATGTGTATGTCACGACCATTTGATCCTCCCACCTCTGGGAGATAATGTCGATGAAGGGTTTATACTTGGTTGGAGAAATCATAACCCTCTTGATTTCTTCTTGTGCTCGGTGGATGTAGTGGTAGAGATGACCCATTTGAGGCGTCTTTTCCATATCCACCTGTCGTAGAACCTTGTACCATGGTTTAAAATCTCGGTACCGGTACCGATATCGGTCACCGGCCGGTACCGGTATATACTGGTACCGTACCGTACCGACACACGGTACAGACCGCTATGAAAAATGCATACCAGCTGGTTTTTTTTTTTTAAAAAAAGAAATAACTCCAAATCTCCAATAACTACATAATTGATGAAGAAATGCTTAAAATCAATATTCAAATGTCAAATACATGAATACAATATTTAAAATGCGGACGAATGACGTCCGTCGTACCGATACATATATTGGGCTTCAGGACATACACGACTAAGGTCAACACCGTAGGTCTCTAATGCCCATATTTGGAAATTTTCCCATGGCATAATGCCTTGGTATCCATTATACCACATTGACATTAGCGTTTCTTTGTTGGGATTCCAAAAACTAGACCCTGTATCATCGCCACCCGAGCCTTATAATGGCCACCGCCGACATCTTGGGTAGCTCGTCGGTCGAACTCGGCTTGTTGAGCTGCAGTCTTAAGACGTTGCTCCTTTTTGTTGTTGAGTTGCTCTTTGAACATCTTTTTGACTTCGGACGGTACTTTGGAGCAATTGACGACGTCGCCATATCCTCCGGCCAAGTGTTGCTTCAATCGAGTGATGCCTCCACCACGTGAAATCATATTACAGTGGATGCATTGCCAGTGATGAGCCTTCTCCAATCGATGACCGTGCTGCCATGCGGGGTCGGCTTGAGATTTCGGCGCCATTTCGACGTAGAAATTAATAAAAAAAAGATGTGTGTGAGAGAGAGTTTGAGATAAATTGAGAGAGATTGAGAGTTTAGATGGGTAGAGGGGTGAGTGAGGGTGAAAGGAGTGTTTTGGGGGCTTTATATAGCCCCCAAAACAACCCAAACTCGGCCCCAAACGACTCTATAGCCGTTTGGGGTCACTGTTATTCATACCGCCCGGTTTGGGTAGTATTTGATATATACCGCCCAAATCGGGCGATATGATTTCGAAACATGTGGCCGACAGCCCTGTCGGGCTGTCGGCCACCCGTTGCCAACGGCGCTCAGCGCCGTTAGCAATGCCAACGGCATTACCGCTTGATACCGCCCGGAATCGCCCATACCGGGCGGTACGAGCCATATACCGCCCGGTATACACAATATACCCGGTTTTTTCAAAAATCGGGTATATCGTATATCGGAGACCTAAAAAACCGGTAAATACCGGGCTTATCGTACCGTACTGGGCGAAATATTAAACCATGCCTTGTACAATGGTTCTACGGCGACGACTATCTCCGCAACTCAATCCTAGAAGCGTGTGTTGAGGATGTACTTCTCGATTTGTTTTCCATCAGTAGTTCCGACATATCTTGATGTATACCATTCCTCACTTGTAAACATTGATCGAAGGCCCGCCTTACGTTGTTAGAGCGACCTTAATGCGATGAAGTTGGTTGCAAAACGAGTCACTCCCGGTCGAAGAATTTCACCTAAAATATGGAATTATTATTAGTAATTATCACCTAAACTAATTAATAAATAAATACTATAAATTATTTTTAAAAAATACCTTACGTAAATTTTCTCATAAGGGCGTGTATTCATGTGTTGTTGTATATGAAGCGCGTAATTTGTTGCGCCTTCTTTACCGTCGTCTTCACCATCGGTATATCACTGATTTCTTTCATCATTAGGTCTACACAATGGGTTCCACATGGAGTCCAATATATGTGAGAATAATCGAGTTCAATTATCTCACCTGCCCTTTTGAAATTGGCTCCGTTGTCGGTTATAATTTGAACAAAGTTCTGCGGTCCATTCTCCTCGATCACCTCCTTAATCAGCTTTGAGATGTAGACAACACTATGGACTTCATCGGACGCGTTCACCGACTTATGATAGATAACCCTCATGTTGCAATAGATAAGGAAGTTGATGATGCTCATTCGAGTTGGCCTGATCCAACTATCGCACATCAAACTGCATCCGTAATCCCCCCATTGCCGCTTGATTCCGTCGATCCGTTGATTTATTTCCTTGGCCTCTTCTTCAAGGAAAGGTCCTGAAATTTCATACGGAGTTGGAGGGGTAATACCTGGGCCTACCTTTTGGATGGTAGACACCATAGTTCGGTAGTATGGGTTGTTGGCTGCATTTGCGGGAATCCGGCTGAAGTGGAACCATTTGGAGATGGCTTTCCCCAACACCCACTCCTTCGTCTTGCCCCAAGCATCATCTATGCGCGGTTTCTTTGCTGATGAAGGAGGAAATGCCCTGGGATCAAGATCAGAAACATCGACATTAGTTTTCCTACCACTTACTCCGAGGTTTGTGAAGAATCCACGAAGGCCTCCTCTGCTCTGAGTTTGAGGTGCTCTCATGCTAGAACTTCGACCAATACAAGGATCGGAGGGAATTGGACCGCTTCGGTCCATTGCTCTAGCAGCCGAAGTTGAGCCGATGCTGCCACTGCCGCCGCCATATTCGAATTGAGATATGGGATAATACATCCGTTCTCGTTCGAATGCAGCATGCTCCAATGAAGCTCGGATGCCAACTTGAAGTTCCGTCTCCTCGTCGTAATCGCCACCTCGAGCCTCATAATGGCCACTGCTGACATCTTGGGTAGCTCGTCGGTCGAACTTGGCTTGTTGAGCTGCATTCTTAAGACGTTGCTCCTTGTTGTTGAGTTGCGCTTTGAACATCTTTCGGACTTCGGGCGGTACTTTGGGGCAATTGACGACGTCGCCATATCCTCCGGCCAAGTGTTGCTTCAATCGAGTGATGCCTCCACCACGTGAAATCATATCAGAGTGGAGGCATTGCCAGTGATGAGCCTTCTCCAACCGACGACCGTGCTGCCATGCGGGGTCGGCTTGAGATTTCGGCGCAATTTCGACAAAATTTCGAGGTAGAAATTAATAAAAAAAAATGTGTGTGAGAGAGAGTTTGAGAAAGATTGAGAGAGATTGAGAGTTTAGATGGGTAGAGGGGTGAGTGAGGGTGAAAGGAGTGTTTTGGGGGCTTTATATAGCCCCCAAAACAACCCAAACCCGGCCCCAAACGGTTACTGTTCATCATACCGGGCGGTATACCGCCCGGTATGCACATAATACCACCCAAACCGGGCGGTATGAAGCTGAATCAAGTGGCCGACAGCCCTGTCGGGCTGTTGGCCACCCGTTGCCAACGGCATTAAAGCCTCATAGGCTCATACTGCTCATACCGGGCGATATATGAAAAATACCGCCATATACCGCCCAGTATACACGATATATCCGGTTTTTCCAAATACCGGGTATATCGTAAACCGGAAACTTAAAATACCGGTAAATACCGGGCATACCGCCCGGTACGGTACGGTATTTTAATCCATGGCCACAACTTTAGAAAATATAAATCCATTGCCTTTATGTTGTAGAAGTCAGAATGTTTCCCATATGTGTGATGGACTTCATCAATTAACACCTTTAATTAATTTTTAAACTAAAATCTGTTTCTATATTATCTGATATTGGGCTAGGAACATTATATCATTTTATATAGATGAGTGGTAATTTAGTTGCTATCTTGTATTTTACGTTGCCTTCAAATTTCCTAAAGCTATCTTCTTTTCAAATTTCGTTTAGGTTTTTTTTTTCCTCTCTAGTTTCTATGTTAGTTGTTTACTGTTTACCTTATTTCCATGATCCTAAAAAGATATGTACTTGGTTTTCCATTACAGGTCGCAGCTGTGTTTAGGAAATCACTAAGACTAACTCACGACAGTCGCAGTAAATTTCCATCAGGAAAAATTACCAACCTGATGACAACTGATGCAGAATCACTTCAGGTATTTCCTATGATAAACCTGCATGTGTAGACAAGATGAGTCAAATAAATAATTAGTCAATTACTCCAATTTTAACTGCTGAGCTTTGCCAAGAAACTGTCTGCTTAAAGAATGTCAAACGGGATGGAGCTTGAAATAATATATGTAGGCTTAGACCTTAATGGCCATATTTTGCTGCTAAGAATTTTAGTCCAACTAGGCCATGAATGCTGAAAAAATAAATCACATATATTTTAGTTTTACAAATGAATATATTTTTGTAATTTACTTCAGGTTAGATAGCAACGCTATGCATGCCTATTATATATTAAATCTATAAAGATACAGATAAATCTGCTTGCTGATAGGTAAAACGACTAGTTTGTTCTGCTGACAAAATTTGTGCAGTGTTCATTAAGGTTCTGAGGCATAACCAAACTTTAGTTGATATATCTTGTCACTCTTTTTACAGCAAGTGTGCCAACAGCTCCACAGTCTATGGTCAGCTCCTTTTCGGATTATCGTGTCTGTCGTTCTTCTGTATGGGCAGTTGGGTGTTGCATCCCTTGTGGGCTCACTCCTGCTAGTTCTTTTGTTTCCTATACAGGTAATTATTGTTGTGATATAGTGTTCTATTCAATATCTCTTTCTATACATAAATATATTCTCTTTCTTTTTCTTCTTTTCTTTTTCACTTGTTTAGATAATCTTTTATTATAGATATAAATTCACAGTGGGTTCCCCCCTATGTATATTCCCTAAAATAAAGAAAATATACATATATATTTGTGGCTTGTTTTTTAACATATTGCATCAATGAATTTAAGACTCTGGAGGAGGTAGTTTCAGAATAGAACTAGTATGGTGATAGTTTCCATAGTAGATCTTAAGAGACAATAAGTCAGTAAACATGAGTGAGTAATTAAACATGAGAGTGAGTCAGTGAACATTAAATTCACTTGTCCCTCATTGCCCATTTTCATTAACTCATTGTTCATGTTTGCTTGCTCCATAAAATTTACTATGGAGATTATCTCCACACTAGTTTTATTCATAGAGTATTGTCATCATACAAGGAACTTAATCATAACTAGAATTATTGACATAAAAAGGAAACTACCATTTCTTGTTTCATTGTTCATATAAGTATATAACAAATATCTTCTCTTTATAAAGTTTTATACTCCATAAGATGTTGATGTTGTCTCTACCTTGAAATTACGGTAGCAATAATCAATAGACAACTCTGCATTCAGTTTGTTTTTTTTTGAAAAGAGAAATCTGTTCTTCATTCAAGAGGTATGAAAGAATTACAGATGAGAGGAAAGAGAGAGGAGGAAAAGCTCAAATAACCAAAACCAACTGAACATTAAATTCACTTCTCCCTCATTTATTTCCAACCTACATGAATTTGTAGTCTTAAGTCTTAACTACTGCTTGATAGATGATCTGATTGAAAGTCTAAAACATTAGCACCTTTGGAAGGTGCTATATCCCTATCTTCAAAAGCCTAAATCCATCTCATTCAACTAGTTAGCCTCTTAAACAATCTTACAGTTCATCATTAGAAGTTTAGAACCATTCCATTCAACAACAGTTCTAATTTTCTCTGTGACTAATCATAGGTATCACTGTATCAGTGTCCATCTAGGCATCTACTCATCTATTCGTCCAGTATGGGACGTGTGGCTAGTATTTTATTTATTTCCCATTCCATTTATGCCTTGGTAGTTTCTTGCTAGAGTTTATACTAAGCTTATTATAAGTTTTCTTTTTAGATAAAAGCATCCTGTATTCTATTCAAAGATGAATGAAGAGAGTACAGGTAGGGGGAGGGAGAAAGTTAAAAACTGAGGATATAGTTCCCCAAAATAAAAAAACAGGAGAAAATTACAAACCCAACCAAGACTACAGAAGGCGAATAAAATTCATTGCACTTCCGAGTCAGGTACGCCGTGGCTGATTCCGATCTGAAGATGCACTTTGTTGAGCCCTAAAGCCTCCATTACATTAATCATAGAAAAGACCTATATATAAGCCAGAGACACCATAAGCTAAGCCTAGGAATAATATAAGCTAACCTATACCAACAATAAATACAATATAAAAACTATTATATTTAACACTCTCCCTCAAGCTGGAACATAGATGTCAATCATGCCCAGCTTGTCACATAGTAATTTGAACCGAGTCGAGTTGAGAGCTTTAGTGAAAATATCAACAATTTGATCCTGAGAGGAGACATGAGGCGTGATAATCTTCTTGGAGAGAACAGCATCCCGAATAAAATGACAGTCGACTTCAATATGTTTTGTTCTTTCGTGAAAGATCGAATTATTTGCAATATGAATAGCAGACGGTTATCACAGTGCATTGTCATAGGCTTATCAGAAGAGAACCCTAGTTCTCCTAAAAAACTTTTGACCCACATTAGTTCACATGTGGTATGAGCCATGGCCCTATACTCAGCTTCGGCACTTGAGCGAGCCACCACATTTTGTTTCTTACTCCTCCACGTGACCAAGTTTCCTCCAACATACATGCAATACCCCGAGGTGGATCTTCTATCACAGATGGACCCAGCATAATCTGCGTCAAGGTACCCCTCTATTTTAATGTGACCGTTTTTCCTGAGCCACAAGCCTTTACCAGGAGAACTCTTGATATAATGTAGAATTTTTAACAGAGCATTCCAATGAGAATATTTTGGCTGATGCATGAACTGACTAACAACACCAACAACGTAGGAGATGTTAGGACGGGTGACAGTCAAATAAATAAGTTTTCCAACTAACTTTCTAAATCTCACAAGGTCCTCGAAGTCTTTGTCACCTTCAATCTCAGGAGCAACACCTGTTGATACAGGTATACTGGCAGGTCTGCATCCAAGCATGCCTACCTCACTCAGGAGATCCATGGCATATTTCCTCTGCGAAAGTACCACCCTTGTCTCATTATAGGCAAACTCAATGCCAAGAAAGTACCTCGGACGACCCAAATCCTTTGTCACAAAATGTTTTTTCAGATGAGCTTTTACTGTCTCAATTTCATTGCTATCACTGCCAGTGAGTAAGATGTCATCCACATACACTGCAAGAATAACACAACAGCAAATGTTTTTTTCATAAAAATAGAGTGATCAGATTTACATTCCTTTAGCCCAATAGTAGATGCAACTTTGCTTAGTTTGTCAAACCATGCTCGAGGACTTTGTTTTAGGCCATAAATTGCTTTCTTGAGGTGACACACTAGATTCTCCCCCTGAGCAACATATCGAGGAGGTTGCTCCATAAAGACAGTCTCACTCAAGTCCCCATAAAGAAATGCATTCTTAACATCCATTTGATGCATGACCCAATTCAGATTTACGACAAGAGAGATGAGAATCCTCACAGAGTTTAACCGGGCCGCAGGAGAAAAAGTCTCGAAGTAGTCTACACCAAATTATTGTGTGAAACCTTTTGCCACCAAGCGAGCCTTGTACTGTTCAATGGATCCATCAGGAAGATATTTTAAGCTGAACACCCACTTACAAGCATGGTTTAAAATCTTGGTACCGGTACCGGTATATACCGGTACCGTACCGTACCGACACACGGTACGGACCGGTATGAAAATGCATACCGGCCGGTTTTTTTTTTTTTTTCGTGACATACCGCCATATACCGCCCATACCGGGCGGTATGAGCCATATACCGCCCGGTATACACAATATACCCGGTTTTTTCAAATACCGAGTATATCGTATACCGGAAACCTAAAAAATCGGTAAATACCGGACTTACCATACCATACCGACCGAGATTTTAAACCATACTTACAAGCGACTGGTTTAGAGCCAGGAGGAGGTGGAATAAGTTTCCAGGTCCGTCTGGTTCTGAAAGCATCCATCTCCTCATCCATGGCACTCTTCCACTTAGGATGAAGCAGAGCATCCTGGTATATCTTGGGAATGGAAACAGAAGACAAGGAGAAAGCAAACTGGCGAAGCGAGGATGATAGTTGAGGAAAGGATACATGATTGCTAATGGGATGAGCAGTACAACTCCGCTTACCTTTCCGTAAAGCAATGGGAAGGTCAACACTGGACAGAGGATCTTGAGAGTGATTCGGAGCTGGCAGAGTAGCTTGTTTGGAGAGTTCACCTGTATCTTTATGTCTTCTTTGATAGACTAACAAGGGAGGAGCACGAGACAATGACTCATTGGAGTGATGGGTAATAGAAGGAAGAGGTGGAGGTAGGGGAACAGACTCCCAAGTAGGAGTTCCAGGACTCGGTGTAGAGGTGAAGTAGGGAATATTTTCAAAAAGGAGACATCAGCAGAGATAAAGAGTTTTTTTGAAATCGGGTCATAACAATGATATCCCTTTTGAGTGCGAGGGTATCCAATGAAGACACACTTCACAGCTCTAGGAGACAATTTGTCATAACCTGGACCAAGATTATGAACAAAACATATGCAGCCGAAGGTTTTTGGAGAAATTGTAAATGGAGATTGTTTGGGAAACAAGACAGAGAATGGTGACCTATCCCCTAAAACAGATGAAGGAACACAATTAATAAGATATGCAGCAGTGAGAACAGCATTCCCCCATAGATACCGAAGAATATTCATGTGAAACATAAGTGTCCTAGCCACATCTAGAAGATGACGATTTTTGCGTTCTGTAACACCGTTCTGCTGGGATGTGTAGGGACCTGAGGTCTCATGAATAATACCATCGGAGGCACAAAATTTTACAAAATCAGACTGAAGATATTCGCGAGCATTATCAGTTCGAAGAATTTTAATGGAGGTGTCATACTGATTTTTTATTTCAAAATAAAAGGTTTGAAAGACATGAAACACATCAGATCGATTTTTTAAAAGAAACACCCAAGTCATACGAGTGTGGTCATCTATAAAAGTAACAAAATACTTGTATCCCAAACGACTCACTACAGGACTAGGACCCCAAATATCAGAATGAATAAGTTCAAAAATAGACTCTCTATGAGGACTTGAGCTTTGTGGAAAGGGCACCCGATGATGTTTACCTAACTCACAAGCTTCACATTTGAAAAGAGAACAGGACACAGACTCAGGGATGGTTGACTTGAGCTTTTGAATAGAGGGATGGCCTAATCGACAGTGCCATTGAAATGCAGTGATGGAATGGTGGGCGACAGGAACGCATGTGGATAATAGGTAAATTCCTCCAGTTTCAGCTCCCCCACCAATCTTCCTTCTCGTCTCTAGATCCTATATCACATAATGAGAAGGAAAAAAAGTTACAGAACAATTATGACTTTTGGTAAGTTGATTAATGGAGAGTAGATTCACAGAAAATTTTGGAAGATGAAAAACTCTATCTAATTTTAGATTGCTCGAAACAGTGATTGTGCCAACTGCCAAGACCATGTATGGAGAAGTAGAGCCATCGGCAATGCGGACATGTGGTGGGTTAGACTCAGGGTTATAGTTAGAGAAAAGATTCCTATTACCAGACATATGATTGGAAGCACCTGAGTCAAGAATCTAAGACATACCAGAAGAAGCAATAGCCGCAGTCCCAGAGGAGGAAGCCATGGCTGGTGACTGCTTGTATGAACTTTTCATATTCAGACTTAGAGACACAAATAGTCTCCTCCTTTTGATTTTCACCGGTATTATTGTCGAGAGGTTGAGTAGATATAGCAGCCTTAGCATGAGAAGGTTTTCCAAACTTTTCCCAGCACCTGTCAAGAGAATGATTGGTTCTCCCACAATGTATACTCGGAGAAAAGGAATTTCTACCTCTCCCCCTTCCTCCAGTTCTACCACCACCACGACCCTGGTGGCCTCTACCTCCGGCAATAAGTGCTGAGTTATCTCCTGTAGGAAAAGAGGCAGGAGGAGGATTGAGTTTAGTAACTCTTAGTATTCTGGCCATAGCATTTCTGAGATCATGAATGATATTATCTGCCATGAGCTGGGACTTGACATGATGAAGAGACGATGGTAGAGCGAATAGAAACCTTGCAACAAGAAATTCCTCTCTTTGTTTTTTTTGTATTGAAATATCAGTGGTGAAAGGATAATATTCAGTCAATTCATCTGCTTTTCCTTTTAAGGTGGCGTAGAACTCTTGAATTGATGCACCCTCCTCAAGTTTCATATTAAAGATATCAAAGTACAAGGTATAAACTCTGGAGATATTTGCATCTTGAAAGTATGTTTTTTTGAGGGTGCCCTCATCTGCCTCGTCGATCGAGCCTTTCTTTGGTTCGAGAGGCGATCAGCGCGGTGCGTCTGGTTGGAGGGGTTGCCAAGGCTTCTAAGCCGGCGGAGGAAGAAGAAGGAAGCGCCCTTTCTTGGCGTGTCTTGTTCAAGGGACTGCCGAGGTTTCTACGCTGGCGGAGGACGAAGAAGGAAGAGAAGATCTCACCGTTGAGATGACGAAGGCTGGATTCTATGCCGGTGGTCCGAGAGGAAGACGATGGAGAGGCGATGCTTGTTCGGCTTCGCGAGCGTCTGCGCCGAGCCAAGAAGATGCAGGGAGGAGCCGCGTGGGAGGCGCAGGAGAGACGCCGAATGCCGAACAGTAACGGCGCAGGAACAGTAAAAAAAACTAGGAAAAAATTGTGGAAAAATTCTAAGGCTGCTCTGTTACCATGTTGAGCCCTAAATCCTCCATTACATTAATCATAGAAAAGACCTATATATAAGCCAGAGACACCATAAGCTAAGCCTAGGAATAATATAAGCTAACCTATACCAACAATAAATACAATATAAAAACTATTATATTTAACACGCTTGTTTCGCTCATACCAAATTAACCAGCTCCATAGTAGAACCAACCGGAACCTTGCATGGTCCCTCCGGTGCATAGGACTGCTTCCCTCCCAAGGCTCGAGAGACAAGCTGAAGAATTGCACCCCAAGGAACATCAATAGGTGCCTCCATCCCTCCTTAGTGTAAGGGCAGCACTTAAACAGGTGGGAGTGAGCTTCCCTCCCAACCAGACAAAGGGAGCAAGAAGCATCATTGGTAACTCCCCATCTAACCAGCCTATCCTTTGTAAGCAGCCTTCTCCGCACCCAAATCCAACCGAACACCGATACTTTGGGAGGAATCTTCTTATTCCAAAGAAACTTGAACCACGGGCTCGAAAGTTAAGCTTATTATAAGTTAGTTGGCAATTTTCTAGTTAAAATGCCTATAGCTTCATATAGGGATCTAAAGTATTTAATTATTGAGGTACAACATAGTCCATGACTCCATGTTAACTTGATAGAGTAGCTAAGTAGGACCCATATATATAGGATGCCTACATTTCATGTAATGTTGGAGACTTGGAGTTTGCTATTTGAATGTTGCATGCATGTAGCTAATTTTTTTGACCAACCTAAGTTATACTAAGCAGGATTGTTTCCCATTCTTTTTTGCATTTGTCATTGCTCTTTCCTTTTTGCCACAGATAGTGTTCCACAAGATTGTTGCTCGATGTAGGGTGCAGTTATATTGTCTTTCTCCTCCTCCAATTACTTCTTCATTCATCTGTCTCCATATTATCAATGTCACTAGGAAATTGTTGATACAACCTACAATAATTTTTCATAAAATTTACGGATTGTTAGAAATAAACATTCCTTGTGTAAACTTTCCTTATTTACTCTTTTGTTTTATGTATTAGGTAGGAATGTAGGATAGCTTATCTTATTCCTATGACACAACATACCCTGTACACACATATATATTCTTGAGATAACTAATGATAGAGTGACTTTTCTCTTCTTTCTCAACATGGTATCAGAGCAACCCACCTAGGGTTTCTCTCCTCTCCTCTCCTCTTTCTATTTCCACCGATCATCAAAGATCTCTTCCTGCCGCCTTCTGGAATCTTGCAGATCTCTTTATGTTGTCTTTTTGTATCAGGCGACCTGCCTTTTTTGGTGTTCCACCCCCCTAGGTGGATATCCTGGTCTCTCCAAGCCGGATCTTCTTCTCCAATCCTGAAGGTTTCTGGTTCAGCAGTCTACACCTGAAGAGGACTTCACAACAGTTGTTTTATTCTCTCCTTGGGCTGAAAATTAAAGGCTTGGATCTGTCTTAGGGTTTATCTCTCATTCCTCTCCTGCGACATCTCAGAACAGCCCTATATCTCCACCGAACATTAGCCTTATTCATCCCTTGTTTCTCTTCAAGGGTGTTATGACGTCCAACAACACTCTCATGGACCCTAAAGTCACCTCCTTCGGCACTTCAATCAAACTCAACGGTGCAAATTATCTTCTTTGGGCTAGGGCTTTTTGCCTCTTATGTGGATCACAAAAGAAAACACACCATCTCGAGGATGAACCCCCTGACGCTGCAAATAAGGTTGAATATTCGGATTGGGAGCCTAATGATTGTGCGGTTCTATCTTGGATGCTAAACAGTGTGGAATCTCATATAGTCTCCACTATAGCCTTTCTTCCTACCGCCAAGAGTATGTGGGAGGCCCTCAAGAAGACATATCATCAGGATACAAATATATCCAAGATCTACTCATTATACTCAGATATGTTTAATTTACGGATGGAGGAAGGCAGCTCTATTCAAGATTATTATGCCACATTAAAGGGAAAAGCAGATGAATTGGGCGAATATCATCCACCGGTTGCGGATGTTTGTGTTCTTAAGAAGCAGCGTGAAGAATTTCTTGTTGCTAAGTTTCTCTATGGCTTACCTTCGTCTCTTCAGCATGTCAAGTCTCAACTTATGGCCGACAACACTATTCCTAATCTTAGCAGTGCTATGGCCAGAGTGTTGAGGGTTACTGAGCTCAACCCTACACCTACTCATGTACCTGAAAACTCTGCCCTTGCTGCTGGGGTCGGGGTCAAGGTGGAGGTCGTTCTAGTTGTCGTGGCCATGGAAGGAATTCCTTTCCTCCATGCACTCATTGCGGTCGATCCAACCATTCTTCCGATCGTTGTTGGCAGAAGTTTGGCAGCCCTTCTCAAGCTCAGGCTCAAGCTGCTACCTCCACTCAACCATCTCAGAGTACCTTGGGTAGTTAATCAGTAACAATTTCTAAGGCTGAATATGAGGATTTTTTATAGGCCAAGTCCTCCTCCACTGCTGCCATGTCTTCCACTTCTGGGGTCGCTGCCAATGTCTCTGTTGGTGTGTCTTGGATCCTTGATTCTGGAGCCTCTAATCATGTATCAGGTAATCACATTCTATTTTCCACATTTCACTCCACTCATAACCTTCCACTTGTGTTCCTTGCTGATGGCTCTACCTCTACCGTGCATGGTTTTGGTTCTGTTAGAACTTCTAGTAATATAAATCTTGAAGGAGTTCATTATTTGCCTAAGTTTCCTATTAACCTTGTTAACCTTCTTTCCATTAGTCAACTCACAAAAAGTCTTCAATGCTGCATAACCTTCTTTCCTTCTCACTGTGTTGTACAGGATCTCAAGACGAGGAAGAAGATTGGTGGGGGAACTGAGTCTGGAGGAATCTACTTGCTGTCCTCTACTACCGCATATCATTCTTCTAGCTCCTATCAATGGCATTGTCGTCTTGGCCATCCGTCTGTCAACAAACTCAAGTCAATCCTTCCTTCGTCCGTGTCCTTTGTTCCTTTTCAGTGTAAAGCTTGTTAGCCGGGTAAACACCACCGTGTGTCTTTTCCACTGAGCTCACATAGTCGTGGTCAGTCTCCATTTGCTTTAGTTCACTCTGATATTTGGGGTCCGAGTCCGGTTTCTAGTAGGTTAGGATACAAGTATTTTGTTACATTTATTGATGATCACACTCGCATGACGTGGTTATTCATGTTGAAGTGTGGATCAGAAGTATTTCTTGTATTTCAAACCTTCTATTCTGAAATAAAAACACGGTTTGGTGTCTCTATTAAGATCTTGCGTACTGATAATGCTCATGAGTATCTTCATTCTGTCTTCACTAAGTTTTGTATCTCACATGGAATTGTTCATGAAACTTCTTGTTCTTATAGACACTTATTGGACATTGCTAGGAGTCCTAGGACCCTCATCTTTCATATGAACGTACCACGTTATCTTTGGGCAGACGCCATTATGACCTCCACAGTTGGGGGTCTCCACCTACCTCATTAACAGGGTCCCTTCCCCCGTGCTTGGGGGTCAGTCCCCTCATTCCATTCTTTACCCCAAACAACCTCATTTCAATCTACCTCCTAAAACTTTTGGGTGTTTATGTTTTGTTCACTCTCTTGGACCTGGTCATGACAAATTATCCCCTAGAGCAGTTCGTTGTGTATTTATTGGGTACTCACGAACTCAAAAAGGGTACAGATGTTATGATCCTGTCTCCAAGCGATTGTTCACTTCTAGTGGCGTTACTTTCTTTGAAGACACACCCTACTTTTCCTCCTCAGCTGTATCTACTTCACCTACACCCTCGCTCCACCTTTACCTCCATCTATCTCCCCATCCTCCACTATTCACAGCCATGTCACCACAGTGGCACCTACTCCTCCTATCCTTGTTTACCAAAGACGACCTTGTACCACCATTGTTCCTCCTCAGGACTCAGAACCTCGGCCGAGCTCTTCCCCGTTGACAGATCCTGCGATTGATTTGCCTATTGCACTACTGAAGGGTACACACAACTGTACTTCTCATCCCATTGGTAATTTTGTTTCCTTCACTCAATTGTCACCCTCCTTTCGTGCATTTGCCTTATCCTTATCTTGTGCTTCTATTCGCAGGACATACCAAGAGGCTCTTCATGATCTCAAGTGGAAGCAGGCCATGGATGAAGAAATGTCTGCACTTACCTCACGCCATGCCTGGGATTTGGTCACTCCTTCTGATGCTAAGCTAGTCTCCTGCAAGTGGGTCTTCACAATCAAATATCAACCTGATGGGACCATTGACAGATACAAAGCTCACCTTGTTGCTAAAAGGTTCACTCAAGAGTATGGTGTAGTTACTTTGACACTTTCTCTCCTGTAGCATGGTTGAATTTTGTCAGAATCCTTGTCTCCCTTGTTGTCAATCTCAAGTGGAAAATGCATCAAATGGATGTTAAAAATGCTTTTCTGTATGGTGATCTCTCAAAGACTGTTTATATGGAGCAACCTCATGGTTATGTTGCTCAGGGGAAGTATCAAGTGTGCAAGTTAAGAAAAGCAATATATGGTCTTAAACAAAGCCCAAGAGCTTGGTTTGACAAGCTTAGTCAAATTACTCAGAGCATTGGTCTTCAAGGATGCAAAGCAAATCATTCTGTGTTTATAAAGCATTCGCCTACTGGGGTTGTCATTCTGGCCGTGTATGTTGAAGATATTCTCCTCACCGTAAATGACGAAAATGGTATCACTGAGGTTAAAACTCATCTAAAGAATCACTTTGTAACAAAAGGACTTAGGAAGACCTCGATACTTCCTTGGAATTGAATTTGCTTATAGTACAAGAGGGGCTGTCTTGTCACAGAGAAAGTATGCCATGGACCTCCTAAGTGAAGTTGGACTCCTTGGGTGTAAATCTGCCAGAACCCCGCTCGAATCTCAACTTAGTGCTGAACCTGAAGGAGACGAAAATCTCAATAATTGTGTCAAATATCGGAGACTAGTTGGTAAACTTATATATCTCACACTAACTAGACCAGATATTTCTTTTGCCGTTGGGATAGTGAGTCAGTTCATGCATCAACCGAAAAGATGCCATTGGAACGCTGTGATGAGAATATTGCAGTACATCAAGAAATCTCCTAGAAAAGGCTTGCACTATAAAGTAAATGGTCACATCAATGTGGAGGCTTACTCTGATGCTGATTATGCTTGATTATGCTGGTTCCACTCATAATAGGAGGTCTACCTCCGGCTATTGTACCTACATGGGGGGAAACTTAGTCACTTGGAAGGGTAAGAAACAAAATGTGGTGGCTCGCTCGAGTGCTGAAGCTGAATATAGAGCCATGGCTCACACCGCTTGTGAGTTGATGTGGATAAAGACTCTTTTTGAAGAACTTGGATTTATGTATGCTAAGCCTATGACTATGTATTGTGACAATCAATCTGCCATCTACATCGCCAACAATCCTGTTTTTCACGAGAAAACTAAGCATATTGAGGTTGACTGTCACTTCGTTCGGGATGCTGTTCTATCCAAGAAAATTATTACTCCTCACACCTCTTCAGAGGAACAAACAGCTGATGTCTTCACTAAGGCCCTTGGGTCTACTAGATTTAGTAATCTTTGTAACAAGTTGGGCATGATTGACATCTATGCTCCAACTTGAGGGGGAGTGTTAGAAATAAACATTCCTTATTTACTCTTTTGTTTTATGTATTAGGTAGGATAGCTTATCTTATTCCTATGACACAACATACCCTGTACACACATATGTATTCTTGAGATAACTAATGATAGAGTGACTTTTCTCTTCTTTCTCAACACAGATAAATCAATTAGGCCAAAAAATCTTCTATGAGAATGTTTTCAGACTAGTGAGAGCTTTCCCTAGATTATTTCCAACAACTGATTCTTATTTTATTTTATTTTATGTGGAATCAGACATTGGTGATAAGCAAAATGCAGAAACTTACCAAGGAGGGTTTGCAACGTACTGACAAGCGGATTAGTCTTATGAATGAAATATTGGCTGCGATGGACACAGTGAAGTGTGTTTCAGATTTATTTAATTGTTGTTTGGAATTCTAATTTTTCGAGAATCATTCTTTATCCTTTGGTGAGGCCAGATGTTATGCATGGGAGGAGAGCTTCCAATCAAAGGTGCAGGTCATTCGCAATGATGAGCTTTCGTGGTTCCGGAGTGCTCAGCTATTAGCAGCGGTAGGAAAATGTTTTATGATAACCACTAGTGAGAAAAGAGAATTCATTGCAGCAAGATGTTGATCTTATTATTTTAGGTTAAAATTCATGTGTTCTTATGACTTACCATGTCTTTTGCAGTTGAATAGTTTCTTTTTGAACAGTATTCCAGTTCTAGTTACAGTGGTCTCATTTGGGATTTATTCTCTACTTGGAGGGGATTTAACACCTGCAAAGGCATTTACATCTCTTTCATTGTTTGCTGTGTTAAGATTTCCACTCTTCATGTTTCCAAATTTGATAACTCAGGTGCAATACTCTTCCCTGGATTTAAACTTTTGTCTTTTTCTGGATGTTGTTATATGATATTGCAACTTGTTCAAACTTCTAGCTTTGGAACTTGCATAGTTTGTCTGACTTATGTTTTAATAGAAATATTCAGATATAATTATATGACAGTTATTTAGGATTTTAGGGTGCCTTGGAAGCTGGGTATGGCTGCTCGAGTAATATCTGGCTGTTAAGGATTTGGGGTATGAAATCAGTCTGTTAAGGGTTTCCAGTATGAAATCAGTATCTTACCCTCAAAAGGGGCATGAAATTAGTCTCTTTACTTCTGAGTGCAAACCCTACATGGATGGTAGCCTCATGGACAGGACTGCCCTTAATGGTTATACTTGTTGCAGAATGAGGCTTGTAACTAGTTTGTTATTTGCGGTAACTTCAACAAATTCCCTGACTTAGCTTTTAGATTTATAAAGTTCTGCTATTCTTTTAAAGAAAGCAAAGGTTCATTCACTTTTTATTCTTTCTTTGGTTTTCTTGGAAGTTTTCTGGAATTCAGCTCTAGATGGTACCTCATTGTTGGGAGACCATTTAGTCTGAAATCTTAGGGATTGTCTTTACAAGGTTCAAATACTTGTTAATGGAAATAGTCAAAGAGAGGGTGCAGATCACTTGCACTATGTCCGTATGCAAAATATGAGGTAGGATTAGATAACTTTTTGCATTTGAGGAGTCATATTGTTCATATTGGGATAACCATCTTTGCTTATAAATCTTAATAATTCTTTTCAAGAATTGGGTAATTTGAATTACTTGTTTCTCATGTATTGGTGGCTAAATTTTTAATGACTAATGAGGAGACATTACCAACTTTCTCTTAAAACATGAATGGTTCTGTATAAAATTCATCTAGTTTGGTTAGGTTAAATGGAGCTAACTATCCCTAAGATGAGTGTGGTAGATGATGAGGCAAAATTCATGGATTAAGTTGAGGGATATAAGTTACTAATCAAGTGAAGAAAAGAGATATAAAAGGAGCAAAGTAAGAGCAAGTTCATATTGCGAGGACGCAAATGATAATATCCATAAATTTGCCCCACAAATTCGAAATACATGTTACTTTTGCAATTGCCCCCTCCTATCAAACTTAATACTCCCCAAGTATGAAAAGTTGGTCTACCATTGTTTATGACCCTGAAGTTTTACCTTATCGGCAATTTTTGTTTGAAAGCATTATACATGTATAATCCCCAATACATATCGGTTTTTGGAAAAACCGGTATACAGTATATACCCGGTACCAGTCGGTACATACCGGGCAGTACGCCCGCTATGCCATATCATCAAAGTATGGTGTTTTATAGTTTTAAACTTCAAATTTGAAGATCAAAGTGAAATTTAAAAATCTTTGAGTTCAAAACTATGTTTTCTGGCTTAAAAAATAAAAATAAAAATACCGGTACCCCTTTTCGGTACCGGACCGTACCGTGTGTCTACTATACGGTACCGGTACAAAGTCCGAGATTTTGAACCTTGCTTCTTATATTATATTTTAAATTATTTGTTAAATTTATTGGATAGAATCATAGAATAACAGTGAGGATAGTGTTGGGATAATAACTTTTTATCACTTGTGTGGCTTCTCCAAGGATTTCAAAACCGAACTGGACCCTGAATGCATGGGGGATCAGTTCAGTTCTAAGGTTCCAGACATCAATTACTTAAGAGTCTCCGGAGTAATACAACCTGACTCAGAAAGAACAGCAAAATAGAATAAGCACAACACCTTGCAACTCTGTGAGATCCATGATCCTCCAAAGGTAGAGGAGTAGCAAGATTGGACTTAGGATGCGTCCAATAATTCTCAATAATGTGGCCACGGCGCTTGAATGTCGACAAAACGTTCCATTTCACTACTCTCCCTTTCTTTTTGTCGAGTGACTTCGTTCTTCCTCTTCCCAAATGTATACAGTGAGTCAAATCTCATGTACCGTCATCGCCTTTAAATCTGGCGCACATAAAAATTGAATAAAAGGAGAAAATCTTGCATGCATAAAGGCGAAATGACTCTCTAAAAAGCTTCGTTGCAATAGAGGAAGCGAGATTAATTGATTGTGAGAGAGAGCATCAAGTGGTTTACTTGAAGCAGTGAGTGTACGAGGGATTGTGGTGAGTCGTGAGTGGGTCAGGATTTTTGTAGATCATGAGCCATATCAGAAAGAGAAAAATGTACTACAAGACGGTGAATGAGACAACATCCTAGTCTCGCTTAGTCATGAGTGCTCACCAGGTGAATCGAGTTGGTAAAGACACACAAGTTCCGAAGGAACAAGCTGTGAAGCTAGGTTTGCGAGCAATCATCTTACGGGAACTACAACTTCGTTCGGTGGAACCAGTTGCGCTTATTGCGGGAGATCAAGGAAGCTACCTAAATGGAGAGTGGAGAGCCCACACCTATAGGTTTTTTTTTTTTTGAAATGAAGAAGCTTGCATTCAATTTAAGAGGTGTGAACACCTATAGGGTAATTAGTTTGCCTCGTTATGGAAGAAAGCATGACGAAGCAGTGATAAATTCAAATGCAGATGCACTAAGGACAGATGAAGCAAAGATAGATATGCTGTGCACTTCTTGTTGGGGTTGAGTCAACTGCCATTGGTTGAATAAAGTTCTCTTTAACGCTCTTGGGCCATACAGAACCGATCCACGCTTACACCTAGTACCCGTTCAGTTCACTGAACGGGACTGGCAATAAAACATTAATTTTTAATTATCTATATATTTTTTTATGTATCAACAAACGCTAGTCTTTTTTATTAAGACTTTACATATTTAATATATAAATATTGTATAATCAACTCATTTTAAATGTTTTTGGTGCATTGGCCAATTCTGAGTAAGATCCGGCTCGTGAAAAAACTCCTCAAGTCTCGTTCGATCCGGGGGCAAATTATGTTCTAATCAGATAGTCATTTGGTAATGAATTCCATGTGGTTTTATATTTGGAATCTAATTTGTCTCTTGTGTTTAATAGATAGTTATTCATCTTCTCTTGTCTTGTTCTATGACTTATATTGTTCCACTCTCAGGGGTCGAGCTGGAAATGTTCTAATTTTAGTGCAACACCCTCGATCCAAACAATATTTTGGGAGTGTTTTCATGAGTGGAAATGTGGAATCTTACTTGGAATTGGGCAATACACAAAGAAACATCTAAAAATGAATACCACATTGAAAACCTATTAAATTGAACCAATAATTACACTAAGTACCCATAAAAGTCAATTGAAAAGCATAAATTAAAAAAACAACCTTTTAAGTTGAACTGGGTGATTTACTGCAGTTCTTTTATCCTTGGGTTTCTCTTGTCTCCACTTCCTCCCATTTTGTGGAGCAAATTTTGCCGATGTGGAGGAAAATAAGCTATAGGGGAAAGGTCTTTCTCTTCTCCCCACTTCTCTCCTATCCAAACAAGGCCTTAGTCTATGAAGCATATTATGCATGTATAAGCAACCAAAGATATTTTTTTGGCAGGTTGTGAATTGCAAGGTATCACTCAAACGTTTAGAAGACCTTCTCCTAGCTGAAGAGAGGATTCTTCTGCCAAATCCACCTATTGACCCAGAGCTGCCAGCCATCTCAATCAAGAATGGAGACTTCTCTTGGGATCCAAAGGTTCTCTTATTAGAAACCTGTCTTCTTTAGTTAACTTGGTATTCTGTTCATAAACTTCATATGGACATACCCGTAAGTGGTAATAATTTATTCTTATAATGCTGTTGCAGGCAGAGAGGCCTACACTATCAAATGTTAACCTGGACATACCTGTAGGTAGCTTAGTCGCAATAGTTGGAAGTACTGGAGAAGGAAAAACGTCTTTAATATCAGCAATGCTTGGTGAACTACCAGCAGTTACTGGAACTAGTACCTCCATGACCATCCGGGGGACTGTTGCTTATGTTCCTCAAGTTTCATGGATATTTAATGCTACTGTAAGTTATATTTCAACTAATATCCTTTATTCTTTATCTATCAAATAGTTAAGTATCACCTATGTTTGGTTGTCAAATACAGGTGCGCGACAACATACTATTTGGGTCTCCTTTTCAACAATCACACTATGAGAAGGCAATTGAAGTTACTGCTTTACAGCATGACCTTGATTTACTCCCAGTAAGTGCATTCCACAGCAAGATTGTCTATGTTTCTTTTACCCATTTAATTTTCCCTCTTTTTTCTTAATTCACTCAATTGTGCAAGTGGAAATAGTGCTATCCAACACTCATGGTGCACAATGAAAATACATATTTTCTATCTACATAACATGTTCTTTACTCTCTTTGAGGGTGCTTCAGAAAAAAAAATGTAAAAATTATGTACATGCATGCATGCAATAAAATATCATGTTTTCTCCTAATTCTAATAATTCAAAAGTATCCCAAATGTATGTGTTGCTTCAATCAAATTCTGTGCTTAGTAAAATTATCTAACCTCCTTCATTATAGCTCCACTTTTTGATGAGCATCATCATGTATGCTTTGTTAATTTGTGCATCATTAAATTCTTCTTTTCCCAGGGTGGTGATCTTACAGAGATTGGTGAAAGGGGAGTGAATATAAGTGGTGGACAAAAGCAAAGAGTTTCCATGGCCAGGGCTGTATATTCCAATTCAGACGTGTATATATTTGATGATCCTCTGAGTGCATTGGATGCTCATGTTGGTCGACAGGTATCCTGTCCAAATGATTAACTGAATTGTCATATCATATGCTCTTGCTGTATTTTGTTATTTGTTGGCTCCATTTTTTTAAACATCTTTCCTAACATAACCATGCGGCATGCGCCAGTAACTCCTGCAGAATTTGATACCTAGGCCTTGCTTTTTTATGAAACAAACTTCAACAGTACAAGTTTTTAGTATCCAACGATTTTACAATGATTATTTTCACTAGTTTGTTCTTTATCTTCCCTGGTTTATTTAAATTAACCCCTTTCATATGATTGAATTTAGTTGTATAATTGTATATTGAAAGGATAGATTTACCTGCAGCATCCCAGGGATATGCCAGTACATATATATATCTTGTTAACGGGCATTGATAAGAATGTAAAATATATGCTGCTGATAAGGACAGAAAAGAAGTGAATTAAAAAAATGAACGAGGACAGGTGGGAAGTAGTTCATGTAAAGATCAGTAGCCTATGAAAAGGAAGGAAGAAAAATAGATTTTGCATAAAAAAGGAACCAACTTGTCTGTGCAAGGAGGGGAAACAGTGAGAAGAGCCTCATGACACTAATTATCCTTTTGCTGATAGTTTCATTTTATGGTTTGGTTCAAGCAAACTAGTCTTGCCAGTACAGTTTTCTAATGCATAAATGGCACCTACTATAGCTTCCCATTCAGATTATATTGTTTTCTTTAACACTATGATTTCAATATCCATTTTTTCCAGGTTTTTGATAAATGCATCAAGGATCAACTTAGAAATAAAACCCGAGTCCTGGTAACTAACCAGTTACATTTTCTTCCAAATGTGGACAAGATTATTCTGGTTCATGAAGGAATGGTGAAAGAGGAGGGTACCTTTGAAGAACTTAGTACCAGCGGTATACTGTTCCAGAAATTAATGGAAAATGCTGGGAAAATGGAGGAACAAGCTGAAGAGAAACAAGATGGAAATACTGAAATATCTGAGAAGTCTTCTGATAATGGAGAGGTCATAAAAACAGTGGATTCTTTGTTTAAGGGTGAAGAGAAAACAAATAAAGGAAAAGAGGGAAAGTCAGTTCTTATCAAACAAGAGGAACGTGAAACAGGTGTTGTTAGTATGAAAGTTCTTGCAAGGTAATACGAAGTCAGATAACTTTGTGATTTCAATCTGAGTACCATATGCCATTCCTTTTTAAAATAGTTATTTTAACTTAAAAATAGATCAGTAAATAAAGCTTTACAGCTTTAAGTTAAAGATGCTTATCTTTGTTCTACTTCATTTCTGTGCTTATCTTTTGAGGGCTGTTATGCAGTATGATATCTACAAATAATCCTATATATGTTACCTGTGTTGTGAATTTATTGTTTATCAAACCTTTCTTAATAATAGCAGCCTACAAATCATGGATCACAATGTCAAATAGCTATGTTGAAAAAAAGCTTGATATTTATTTGTAGTCAGAATAGTTAGTTTTATATCATGACAATTAATATAATTAACTAGCATGGCTAGCATATTTATATGGGAAGAGACTTTTTCTTAAATAATAGCTAGAGCATATTTTTACTTAATAAAATCAGCAAGTAAATTGATCTAATTCACATTTAAGAGAAATGAAATTCTCCCAAGAAGTTTATTAATAAATGATAATTATTCCACAAATTGGATAATTTGTATGACACATATATATATTAAGACTAGTACAGTGGGCTTTTTCATAACAACTTAAAGCTTTTGGAAATCTTGGTCACCCCATGAATCTTGACATAGTATTGGAGCCAAGAGGTCACGGGTCGGGTACGTCTGCCCATCTAATTTATTCTTAATTATCTCTATGTGGACTTTACTCCTTAATATAAGCACTTCTCTGTGTGTCTACTTGGTCGCCCGATGAATCTTAAAAATATTCCAGAAGTCTACTCATTAAGTGTTACTGGTCCATATCTGACTGGATGTCTGGATGTGCATGTAGTTCTACACTTCTATGTATCAATAGCTCTTAGCTTGGGGCCTTTAGCACTTTATGTTTTTATTATTGTCTTAATACATTGGTTTTGTAACTAATATCTGTAGCAAGCATGCTTGCTTTCATTTAGTCTTCATTATTCAGAAAAGTTATCTTGTACTATGTTGAGTACTTGACTGTATGTATATTTTCCCTCTAACACTGTCTCTCTCTCCAACACTTGGTATTTTTCACAAAATTTATCTTGATAACTCAAACTTTTCATAAATTAAACCTTACTTTTTGTTGTGTTTTATTTCATAACTCTTGCTTCTTAAAAGACAGCAATTGTTGTGGGCTTCACCTGGGTATAATTTCATTAAAATAGAAAAGGCATTTCAAAATATTTCAAGCCACTTCGCAGGAATTACTGCTCCTACTTCCATTATAAGAAAAGTGTAATTAGTTGGAACTTGAAGTACCTGTGTACCCAGAATGAATCCATTTTACTGAAGGTTTTTGTCATGATTATCTTTGCTTTCTGACTTAGCACTTACATAAGGTTGATGTTCTACAATAACTGTCTAAATGGATCTTTCTTCAGGTATAAGAATGCTTTGGGTGGAATGTGGGTTGTCTTGATACTATTCTCCTGCTATGCTTTAACTGAAATTCTCCGAGTTTCAAGTAGCACATGGTTAAGTGTTTGGACAGATCAGAGCTCTACTAAGAACTATGGTCCTGGATTTTACAACCTGATTTATGCTGTTCTTTCTTTCGGTCAGGTACTTCTATCGTGGAATATTTTTAATGAAATGTTTAATTGCTTGGCTGTTGTCATAAAGTTGTAGTTAGGTTGAATATTTGCTTAGCACATGATTTTCTCAGTTCTAGCTTCTAACTCATCCAGTCTAATGCTTGTTCAGGTACTAGTGACTCTGATAAACTCTTATTGGCTTGTTATATCAAGTCTTTATGCAGCCAAGAGGCTGCACGATGCCATACTTCATTCTATATTAAGAGCTCCAATGCTATTTTTTCACACCAATCCACTTGGACGCATTATCAATAGGTTTGCGAAAGATCTTGGTGATATTGATCGGAATGTTGCAGTTTATCTTAATATGTTTCTGGCACAAGTTTCACAACTTCTCTCAACTTTTGTTTTAATTGGCATTGTGAGCACTACTTCTTTGTGGGCAATAATGCCGCTTCTGATTTTGTTCTATGCAGCCTATTTGTATTATCAGGTATAATATTTCAAATCAAGTTTATGTTCTTTTTTTGGTTGGCTTGGACTTGTTTTTATTGAATGATTAAGTATCAATTTTGATATTATGAATTATGATACAATAATGGTCTGAAATTTCGTACTGTACAGGCGGTGCGTATCAGTTTTTGGAAAAACTGATATATGGTACACAAGTCAGTACCAGGTGTACCGATACATACCGGGTGGTACAGACCCGATATCGGGCGGTAACGCCTGGTATACTTATACCTTCATGTATTTGACTACTTAAGTTAAGAATTTTTTAGATGTTTTTCATCATTTCTTGGTGAAGTATGTTGTTTTATAGCTTTACACTCTATTTTAAACTTATTCAATGAACAATTTTTGAGTTCAAAACTATGTTTTTCAGCTTAAAAAATAAAAAAATAATACCGGTACCCCTTTTCGTTATCGGATTGTACTGTGTCGGTACGGTACTGGTATGTACCTGCATTGGCCAAACACCGGTACCGGTACGAAATCCAAGATTTTGAACCTTGGATACAATAACTTATTCTATTCATAAAAGCTCTCTTAATGAATCTCCTAGATATTAGCAAACTTCCTAAATAGTAGCAAACCTTTTCAAAAATCAAAAGCTCTTCTATAGAGAATCTCCTAAATAATAGCAAACCTATTTTTTCTAAATTATAGGCCTTCAATGCCATATTCACACCCATAACATGTGCTTTTTATTACAAATCTTAAACAAAGAAACATTATAATTCTTGCAGTCCAGATATTGAAGTATGTGCAAGGAAGACTCTTTGAGCTCAAGCTCTAACTGTATAGAACTCAAAAGATCTCTCACCTGTGACCTGACTAAAGTTAAAGGCATAACTGAAAAAGTAAACTAGAAATAAATGTACGTGGGTATAGAGTATAACATCATAACATCATACCATCAAACTAGAGTTTGCCTATTGTTCATAGTATCAGGCATATATCATTTGGCTGGAAAGTTCAGTCTCGCAATTTCTGTCACATTTTTTAGCCATATATTCTCATCAATTTTTAAATGTTCTTTGGCTTCAATGATCAAGTTCTGTTGTCTCTCTTCATAGTTTTTGTCGAATATATAAAGGTATAGATTAGACCTCTTTCGTGTAGCTTAAGCTTTTGAAAAAATTGGTCATTCAATCAAATTCAACATAGAACCATTACAGAAGATGATATGCTCCAATCCTAGTACACGTGAGGGGGCCATGAAGAGTGTAAAAGTACAGGTTGAGTTGTTTCCTTACTGATTAAGTTTTTTGAAAAAATGGCCACTAATAAGACTCAACAAGTCCTCTGTGGATGCCTAGACACAGTAATGTAGGATTTTCTATGGCATGCACACATGCTGCTTGCTCATCAATATTCAACCTATTGGTGGACCGTGGAACCTTGTTTGATGTTATATATACTGAATCTTTCTTTCTCTGGGTAGCAAATAAGTAGGTATGCAGAAGTTGACTTTGACTTGCGGATACAAAGATATAGTTCATAATTTATTGAAACAATCCTAGAAACCATAATGAGTTGTGGTTGACACTTAATTGTTTGGAGTTTCAATTCAGTTATTTTTATCTATTTAATGATGACTATATTGTAGTGTTCTTGTAATTCAACCGGTAATTCAATGATCTTGTAGTGTTCTTTCTTTTGGGGGCTTTCTTCCCCTGTTTTATTTCCTGCTCATGTTTTATCTTCTCTCCCCCCTTACTGTATTCTCTCAACCCTCTTGATTGAATACAATTGCTTATATTTCAAAAAAAAAATGATGACTATATTGGGTAATTGGGTTTATAGTCATTTTGAAGTTTAATCCTTTTCTCAGAGTACAGCACGTGAAGTAAAACGTCTGGATTCCATTACTAGATCTCCAGTTTATGCACAATTTGCTGAAGCATTAAATGGTTTGTCAACCATCCGGGCATACAAAGCATATGATAGAATGGCCAACATCAATGGTAAATCAATGGATAATAATGTGAGATATACTCTTGTCAACATGAGTGCTAATCGATGGCTTGCCATTCGATTAGAGACTTTGGGAGGCATCATGATATGGTTCACTGCTACTTTTGCTGTCGTTCAAAACCAACGTGCAGATAATCAAGCAGCATTTGCATCAACAATGGGTCTACTTCTTAGTTATGCTTTGAACATTACCAACCTATTAACGGCTGTTCTAAGACTTGCAAGCCTTGCTGAAAATAGTTTGAATGCTGTTGAGCGAATTGGAACATACATTGAACTGCCATCGGAAGCACCTCCTGTAATTGAAAGCACTAGACCACCTCCAGGTTGGCCATCTGCTGGAACTATCAAGTTTCAGGAGGTTGTACTTCGTTATAGACCAGAGCTTCCACCAGTTCTTCATGGCATATCATTCACAATTGAAGCAAGTGAGAAAATTGGAATTGTTGGTAGGACTGGGGCTGGAAAATCTAGTATGCTCAATGCTTTGTTTCGGATTGTAGAACTTGAAAGAGGAAAGATATTTATTGATGATCAGGATGTTTCTAGATTTGGTCTTTGGGATCTGCGTAAAGTTCTTGGGATAATACCACAGTCACCAGTTCTTTTTTCAGGTATTTTGAATTAAAACGATATTGTGTTGCTTCTTATCAAATTTTTTTCTTGTCCTATGTAATATGAAACTTGGCTAGTAGCTTGTTAGTTTCACTAGCTTTTAGTATAGTCTTGTCTGTGAAGCTATAGCATATACATTTCAAATATGTTTCAGCATGCAAGGGTATATTATAGATACAAGGACTTGCTATAGTGATTATACGTCATTTCTTTGAACAGTATTCATGCTAAAAAATTCTGTTGCAAGTTTAGTGCGAGCTGAATACAAATAGTACTGCGTAGTTTTTTGGTAGTTGGTTAAAAATAGGTTTCTGAACCTTTTAAAGATCTGCTATTCAGATTAGCAGGCAAATTGCAAGGTTTGTCAAAATCAATTATCATAATCAGTTTCCAACATGTGAAAAAATTCTATAAATCAGTGTAAAAAGTTTCTCTTTTTATTCCTGCTGACTATTGAAATGCTTTTGTGGCCTATTAGTTTGGTTTACACCATAGCGTTCATGTGGTATAGCAATTTTAATCATTTGATTCTTTTTGAGTTTGAACTGTTGGGATTCTACAAATAATGAAGTTAAACTTGTACGTGCTTGTATCTTTGTTTTTGTTCATGACTATCTAAATCTGGGCAAAAACAATCCAGGAACTGTCCGGTTTAATCTGGATCCCTTCAATGAGCACAATGATGCAGATCTTTGGGAGGCTTTAGAGAGAGCACATCTAAAAGATGTTATCCGAAGGAATTCATTGGGACTTGATGCAGAGGTATGACTTTTTATTTTGTATGAACCATCATGTTTTTTATCTTAGTATGCGTTGAGATACTTGTATTCTGGTTTTTTTGTGACTGATAACCACAGACCGTCGAAACCTTAGCAGAAAAAGATTTGGTAACAGACAAATGATTTGCTCTACTTGTATCTGCTGCATTTCTCTATGTTTGTTGGTGTTAAGAATATAAATATATAGATTGGTCTCTTTCATAACAGCTTAAGCTTATGAGAAAGTTGGTCATCCAATCAAATTTAACATGGTACTAGAGGAGAGGAGTTTTTGAGTTCAAATCATCCTAGCATTTTTTTTTTTTTTTAAAATATCCCCACTTCAGTTAAGTCGATTCATGTGTTGGGCTTGGGTCAATCTCCTCAAGTTTACCCACCCACACGTGAGGGGGAGTGTTAAGAATATAAATGTATAGATTGGTCTCTTTCCTAACAGCTTAAGCTTTTGGAGAAGTTGGTCATTCAATCAAGTTTAACGGTTGGCATTTGAGATACAACGCTTTAACAATATTGAGTAATCCTTATCATGGGTATTGGTTTTCTTGCATATGTTATATATTTGGTTTATAATTTGAAATTATGTAAGCACCTATTTGTGATTGTATTTTTATGGGAAACGATTAGATTTTCTCTTTTTTGTCTATTTGGTTATGAGCACAAGTACTCAGGGCTAAGCATAAGCTAATATAACGAGGGGACCATAAGGATTTATAGGTTTTGATGATTTGATTGTGTTAAAGTCCCATATTGCTTAGAGATATGGTCAAGAATCAAGATAGCCTTTATATAGTTTGGGCAGTCCTCCCCTCTTGAGCTAGCTTTTGGGATGGAGTTGGGCCCACTAATTTCTTAACAAATTGCATACTTGTTTATTTTACTGTAATTATGCTTAATTTTTTGACTGAAATATTCCACTCCAAATGTTGTTACCCATTAGGTTTCAGAAGCAGGGGAGAATTTTAGTGTTGGACAAAGACAACTTCTGAGTCTTGCTCGAGCATTGTTAAGGAGATCGAAGATCCTTGTCCTTGATGAGGCGACGGCAGCAGTGGATGTTAGGACTGATGCTCTTATCCAGAAAACAATAAGGGAGGAGTTCAAATCTTGCACAATGCTCATTATAGCTCATAGATTGAACACCATCATTGACTGTGATCGGCTTCTGCTCCTTAGTGCTGGCAAGGTATCCTGTTTGAACATAATTAACTCATGACAAGCTTACTAGGATAGATAATTTGTGACAAAACATATTTTTACCGGAGTTCTCTCTGGTATTTCTCTTTTATTTGATCCATATTATCAGGGCGTACAGAATGTGAATTTAAGTCTGCCCCAGTATCTTGTTCAGTGTTCATTTCTCTCATAATTTGATTAATGATCATTGGATTCAACTAGGTTTCTTTTGAGCAGTTGGATAGCCTCATGATAAAATCATTCTTGAACTTTTCTAAAATACACATTACTGCTCTGATTCTTTGGGAATCTGCAATGTAAAGTATGCCTGTCTTAATTGGTAGAAATGTGGAGTAGTTAATGAATTGCTAGTTATTTGATCCCCACTAGTTGGAATCTAGGAAGCACAGACACTCCGTGGGACTGCCGTGTCCGCGTGTCCGACACGCCGCGGACACCAACACACAAAGACACTCATTCGACACACGTGTCCAAGAGTGTCTTGACCAGTCAAAGTTTTTTTTTGCCCAGACACGCCTGGACACGCTCGGACACGCTCGAACACGGCCAGCCATGCATCTTTTTTAAAAAAATAATAAAACAATCAAGGGAATTTAGTATTTTATCTTCTTGTTGTTGTGAAAGAAATTGGAGCACTTACTCTTTTATCTATTCCCTTAAAAGGAACAAGATGAAGCCTAAACGTGTGGAGAGTTTAGTATTTGAGTAATCTTCGTCTCATTTCAAGGAAAACTCCCAAATACAATAAAGGGGAAACAATAATGTGAGACGATATTAGTAATATTACAGAAAATGAATTTTCAATTGATGAAGATAATGGAATCCTTAAAGTTGCCAATTTTTCTCTTGATGAACCAGAGTTGGAGAGAGTAATATTTTTTGATGAAAAAGATAGTGGGACTCTACTTAACTTTTTATTTACGTGTGATTGTACATGACTAGTTCTACTAATTCATGCTAATTTAGAAATTTTTTGGGAGATGTCGATAGATATTGTGCCACATGCTTTTGGAAGGGGCTAAGAAATAGTAAGTATTGACACAAGAAATTATTTAGAACGCTTCATATATTTTGAAAGGAGCCTAGAAAAACTGGAAATTAGAAGTTTGATATCAATGAATTCTTGAACTATATATATATATATATAAACTGTGAATTTTTTTAAATTTTTAAATTTATATATATGCTATATATGCCGTGTCCGTGTCGATGCTTCATAGGTTGGAATGGTCTGTTGAGTTGTAAGATTCTGATCTAAAATATATGTAGCAAGAATCTTTTACTGGAACTGATTTCTAATATTTCAGATTGCGATTCATTTGCAAATAACAAATTCACAATCCTGAAACTCTAAAACTTTCGTGGTCCTATGTGCATTTCTTTTGCAAACAAAATCAGAAAAACATAATTAAGATTAATCATTAAGTTCTCTTATTTTCTTGATCCAGAAGAAGGATTAAGCTAACATATTTTCCTTCTTTCTTACAAAATAATATTAGTGTATTGTATTACATGTGAAGACTACTACATATTAGTCACATTCATACATATGTATCGTGTTCCTTTGTATTCCTGCTTGGTATAATTCTGTTTTTTTAGATCCAGACAACATTTGGTGCTCATACTTATGATAGTCAATATGTTAAAGGTTACAACTATCAAACATCATTATTTTTTATCACCGACTTGGTTTGTAGGTTTTGGAGTTTGACAGCCCAGAGAACCTTTTATCAAACGAAGATACTGCTTTCTCCAAAATGGTTCAAAGCACTGGAGCTACCAATGCTCAATACCTACGGGTATTGCACATCTTTAATTGTTCTTTTCTTGATTTGTTATTATCATTTTAATCTATGTGCAATATTTTCTCATATTATATCAATATAATCATTTCACAGTCTGGTTATATGGATTCCAACCCAAAAAATGATGAGAAAGTTCTTTCCAGTTTTTATGTTTGCTTATTATTAATCATGACAAGTTTGTTTGTGAAGCATAAAAAGAAAGGTGATAGAAATAGGTTGGATTGGCTGTATTTTGAGTTCTTACAAATAATTAAAATTAATGTTTATGATTAAAAGCAATCAGAAATTGAACCTTTTTGTGATTGGTAAATTAATAATATTTTATCCATCTAAAACTAGTCTTGATTTTGTGATCATACTGTATATCTATTGATGTTTTATATTTCCTCCCATGTCAATCAACCTCAATAAACAATCCATCCGTATCCTATTTCACACAAAGGAGCTTGTGGGGTTATGCTAACATAAATTACCAATCAGCAAATGGTCAAGCTTTATTTCTGATTAACACTTAGGAAACAACATTAGCTGTCTATGATAGACTATACGCACACTAAGATATTTCCATGATTGTAATGATATTTTACACTCGTGCTTCATAGCATCTTCTATTATGTTACGCGAATAAACCTAGGTCTACTAAATATTTTTTATCTATTTTTTTCTTTTAGAATTGTGCATAACTAGGATTTATTCAATTGTTTGAGACATTTTTAGAAAAACAATAGCTGAGACAAAAGTTGTTACCCATGCCTGGTAGTTCTAGGATTTGAAAATTGTTACTAATAATTCCAATTGTCAAGAATGTTGTTAATCTTTCCCTATGCCTAGTTAGTGGGATTTTGAATACGTACTTATGGCCTTCTCAATGATAATTGATAACAGAGTTTGGTCTTCGGAGAGGGGGAGAGCAGGTCCAGCAGGGAGGAGGTTAAGAGGCAAGAAGGGCAAAGGAGATGGTTGGCCTCTTCACGCTGGGTAGCTGCTGCCCAATTTGCTCTTGCTGTCAGCCTGACATCTTCACAAACTGATCTCCAAGGTCTGGTGGTTGATGATGAAAACAGTATCCTTAGGAGGACCAAGGATGCTGTAGTCACATTGCAGAGTGTTTTGGAAGGAAAACATGACAGTGAAATTGATGAAAAGTTGGAGCAGTACCACATTCCTAGAGATCGATGGTGGTCTTCTTTATATAAAATGGTTGAAGGTAATTCCATCTATTCACAAATAAGCACTTCTCTATCTGCAGCAATTTGAGTGTCTGTTTTCTTAATTTTGTGATGCTTCAATTAATGTGATCTTTGGTCTCATTTAGGTCTTTCAATTATGGGTAAGCTGGGCCGTAACCGACTTCAACCGTCAAATTATGCATTTGAAGACAGATCATTTGATTGGGACCAAATGGCGATGTAGCGAATGGAATGAACCTCACTTTTTCCAATTTGAATAATGAATACTATCCTGCTTCAGATTTTGGCAGTCCAAGAAAACACTAGCTGGAACTTCTCTGAGCTCTCTCAATCATTTGAGTTGAGAAAATGCCAAGCTTTGCTTCCTGAACCATTTTTGTGTTGCAGGAAATATAAATTACCTTGCTTTCAAGATGTTTGACTATTGGAACTTAAAAATGTCTTGTAATGTCGCAACGCCTCCCTTGACACCTTCCCAGTTTCCACAACGCACTGCATGCCTTCCCGACCCAAACCCTCTGCCGTCCATCCTCCTTCTCCTCCTTCCTCTGTCGCTTCCTCCTCCCTCTCCCTTACGCTTCCTCTCCCCTCCCTCTCCAGCCGTTAGGGATACTCATCCATCATCACGCGGCCCCCATTCGATCGCCTAGCCACCCCTCCATGGGCGTCTCCTTTAAGATCGCTCGCGTCGGGTCCCACTACCGCCCCAGGATTCCCCCAGTGACGAACCCTCCAAACTCGGCTGATGGGGACGCAGAGAGCATCGCCCCGCTCATTGGCGACCGCGCCATCGATCCCCCGCGCAATGAAGATGCTGAGCGTGTTAGATACCACATACCAGGAGATGTAGGAACTAGGGTGTGGATGGAGAGCGCAAAGGTAGGGTGTTCGGGCGCTTCGCCCTCGCGTGTTGTTGTGGCGCTTGTTTCTAATGAAGATGATTGGACTCTGGTGGCTCGCCGGAACAAGGATAAGAATATTCGCTTTGCGGAAGCTCCTCGCCCCTCATCTTCTCGTTGGGTTCCGGTGAGTTCTTTCGCGAATGTTGTTCGCGCTTTTCGGCCTCCTCACGGTGGTCCTAGACCTTCTTTCTCTGCGCCGGGTTCCCGTTCGTCTTCTGGGGATTCGTCGGCCTATCTTGCTCATCTGAGGAAATCAAACAGATGTTTCAACTGCTGCGGTAAGGGTCATTTCAGCCGAGCTTGTAGGGAACTGACGGAGCGATGCGTTGTTGTTTCGGCTTCGGGCATTCTTCCTACAAATGCAGACGTGGCGGACTTTTTGGCATCTTGTTTTAGCGACGCTTTGGTTCTTCGGCATCTTTGGAGGCAGCGTTCGTTGATGGATGGCCGATTTCTGATCTCCACACCGGCAGGCCGCGACTCCTTTTATAAATTCACGCTTCTCAAGCGATCTTGCCTGCGCTGGTTGATGTCGATTTGCGTGTTGCGGATTAGGTCCTTTTATAAATTCACGCTTCTCACTCTGCTCGCAAACGACTTTGCATTTTAGGGGCATATTCGCCTTGCTCAAAAGTCACCGTCTTTGCCTCCCCGAACACAACAGTCAGAAGGTCCTCGACTGGGTTCACTGCATCGGCAACTCGAGCGCCATAGACAGAATGTGCATCGGCTATGTCTGCATCGAGAGCTTTCTCAGTTGGAGGCTCGCAAACTCGCTCTGATACCAACTGTCACGGGTCAATTGTTTTGGTGTAGAAGAATCTGTGTGGCACCCTTGCATCGCATGCAAGGATATAAGCCTTGATATGAAATTCATCCCGATTGGGCTTCCCAACTTAACATCGCGGGGCATATGTCGGACCACATGCCAACCTCGCATTCCATGTCCGCGCCTTCAAATGACCATGTTGGCTGAATGGTATTGAAGACGTAAAGTAAAATACAACATTTACAGGACTATGGACACAAGAAAATGCAAAAACGAATATAGGGTGAGTTCCGCAATCGCCTTGGGCGAATTCGACATGTTGCATGCCCATGTGGGCCGCTCGTTCGTTTCCGCACAAGGCAACCGCTTTCGTAAGCCAACACTCTCCTACACTATACATGGGACCTCTAATCCCCAAGTGCCACCCTCAAGGTTCCGCAAAGCACGAGGAGCATGACAAAATTTGGGCCACCCGACATGGTGATTTTCCATGGCCACGGCCATGACGAATTCACACAATGGCTTAGCCGTAATGCACACACCAAGTGTCGAACGTCCACAAAATGCATACAACTCGTACCATGGGCCCATGGGGATCGCACAAAGGAATTTTACATAAATGGGCAAGAATAAAATGTAAGTTTACATACACATGAATACATATTTACAAACATGTAGGGAACCTTCCGTCATGGTTCGACGTTGCACGGGGCATCGGAAAATTCTCTAACAGTACGGAAGTCTATGTGACAAAGCCTTCTGATGCGCCTTCCGAGGATGCTCTTATCACTAAGATGGTTCCTGGTTCCTTTTCGGAGGTGGCTTCTGGTCCTTTCCATTTCGATGTTTGTGTTCGCTCTGCTGAAGGGATCGCTGCTGATCTTTTTTCGTCTTTGGGGATTCGGTCCTCGGCTTCTGAGACGCCTCTCTGTCGCCCTACCCCTCTCTTTGTCGTTAATAGAGATCAAGCCCTCTGTTTTATGCTCCGTCTTCTCTGGGCCCTTGGGCTTCCACCTCTTTTGGGCCTGGGGGTATCATATGCAGTGGAGGAGCTTATGTCGGATCAGGTGGTGGGTTCGGATGGGTCTTGTGCTTCCCGGATTTTTTTGGATCCTGGGGTATTGTCGGATCTTGGTTCTATCTATCCTGGTTCGGATCCCCCCTGGGTTAATTTCCCCCATGCAATGGCGCCTGCAGATCCGGGTTTGCCCATTTTTGTTCCTTCTCCGTCTTCATCGGTTTCATCTTCTCATTGTGTTCTAATTTATTCACGCCGTCCTCGTCGTCGTCCTGGAGTTATTGTTCGGAGAAGTTCGCGACTCCTTCGTGCTCGGAGTTCGTCGGCTTCGTCTCTTCAGCGAGCAGTGGCCAGGAAGGCTCTCTTAAATGGTGATCCAGGCTTGGGTTCCTCTTCTTTCTCGGAGGGGAGCGCTGCCTCTGTCCCTATATCTTCTCCTAATCTCGGTTCACACCTCATTCCGGTGGCCTCCTCGCTCGCGGATCTCTCCCTATGTGATCAAGCGCGAGCTCTGGGTTTTCGGATCAATGCATCGGTAGCCTCCGTTGATCAGGCTCTTTCGGACTTCAAATTTTGTGATGGAGCGGTGTAATTATTCAATTTGCATTACGTTTTTTTGTGGGTGTTCTTGTTCTTTATGCTTGTAAAAAATTTCTCGATGCTTTTCTGGAATGTTCAGGGGCTTAATAGAAGTTCAAAGAGATTCATGGTCAGATGTTTAATTCGTGATTCTTATTGTTCGATTTTTGCACTTCAGGAAACAAAATTACCTGCCATATCTTTATCTTGTGCTAAACAATTATCGGGCTTCCGAGAGCCAGGGTTCAATCGTTCATAGCTTTGGACGCGGTTGGTGCTGCGGGCGGTCAAGTTATGATTTGGGATTCTTTATTATGGAAGTGCGAGCATATTGTAATTGGCAACTATTTTTTACTGGCTCGCTTGGAGCAAAGGTCCTCTCAGATTTCTTTCACCTGTCTTGGAGTCTATGGTCCGCCAAGTAGAGATGGTCGTAGAGCTTTTTTTGAAGAGCTGGCGAATACGTTGGAAGGTGCGGATGATAACTTCATTATTGAGGGTGATTTTAATGTCACGCGTTCTGACGTCGAACGAAAGAATTGTGTTGGGTGTGCAACTGATTACTCCTTATTCTCCTCTTTAATTCATGATGGCGAATTATTAGATCTACCCATCGAGGGGAAGGCTTTCACTTGGACAAACAATCGTCAACATCCGAGTCTCGCCTGCCTTGATCGGGTCCTCATATCATTTTCGACTTCCTTGGCGCTACCTTTGCCAGGGGTTCTGGGAGGCGAAAGAAGATTATCAGATCACAATGCTTTAATTTTCCAGTCGGGTCTCGTCAATGTGCGTAAACAAAAACCTTTCAGATTAGAAAACTTCTGGCTCTCTAAAGACGATTTCAAAGGTTTAATTCAGGCAGTTTGGAATGAGCATTCCCCTTCGTTGTCGGCGGCTTCAATCTGGCTTTCGCGCTGGAGGAAACTGCGGAAGTTGATTCCTCTTTGGGCGGTTAACTACAAGGAGTGCTCAGAAAGAAAAATTTATTTGGAGGCTGAAATTGAGGCTCTAAACTCTCGGGCTGATTCTATTGGTTTGTCGGGTTCGGAGTTGGAAGCTTTGAGGGGGAAAAGAGCTGAGTTGGATGCATTCTACCATGATGAGTGCGCCTATTGGCACCAACGCGCTAAGCAACGCTGGTTGAAAGAGGGTGATCACAACTCTCGGCTCTTTCATCAATGGGCGTCGGTCCGCAAAAGAAATAATTGGATTCATAATATTACTACGGAGGCGGGAATTCAGTCGAGTGATGAGAATATTGCTCAGGGTTTTCAAAAGGCTTATGTTGATTTATTGGGTTCTAGCCGTCGACCTTTATTACAGCTTGATTGGAGTCGGCTAGAGCTCCCTTCTCTTGTTCATAGCGAGGGTCTCGACTCTTCTTTTTCATTGGAGGAAATTAAGGAGGCCATATGAGATATGGGGCTTTGCAAAGCTCCGGGTCCAGATGGACTCAATACTGAATTCTTTCGTCTCTATTGGGAAACAATAAAGATGGATCTCTTACAGATTTTCAATGAATTTCTCTTGAGGCCGGACTCATTGAGAAGATTTAATTATGCCCATTTGGTTATGCTTCCTAAGATTGAGGGAGCTGAGCGGATAAAGGATTTTAGGCCAATTAGTTTGGAACATAGTATCATTCGTATTTTTTCCAAAGTGCTATCGAGACGCCTTCGACCGTTCTTGGATGACTTGATTGTCGACCAACAAAATGCCTTCATGTTGGGACGCAGCACCCTGGATTGTTTTATGGGGGCGTATGAGTCGATTTGGGCCTGCCACCGGGAGCAGGAGGATGGTTTTCTACTCAAGATTGATTTCGAGAAGGCGTTCGATACTTTGAATTGGAGCTTCATTTCTCAGATGTTGGAGGCTCGGGGGTTTTCAAATACTTGGATTCTTTGGATCAATACCTTGTTAGATTCGGAATCTTCTATATTGATTAATGGCTCTTTGGGTATTCCTTTCCGTCATAAGCATGGAGTTAGGCAGGGTAACCCCCTCTCTCTCCATTCATATTCAATCTTGCAGTAGATTGTCTATCTCGACTTCTTTCTATGGCTTCTCGGAATCATTTTATCGAAGGGGCACTCTCTAGTAGGATTCGTGGCTTCTTTCTATTCAATCGGAGTGACACACTTCCTTTTCGCAGACAACCTAATTCTTTTTAGTAGTGCCCGGGTGGGATGTTTGAGAAACCTACTCTTCCTCATGAAATGTTTTGAGCTCACTTCAGGCCTTAAAATTAATATTCGGAAATCTGAGGTGGCTCATCTCAATGGAGATCGGAATAGGGCTTCTCAGATAGCTGGGATGCTCGGATGTCAGACCTCCTCTTTTCCCCTCAGGTACCTTGGCCTCCCTCTTAAGGTGGGAAGACTCTCTAAGACAAATTGGTTATCTTTGGTGAGCAAGATCGATACCCGTCTTTCTTCTTGGCAAGGCAAGCTACTTTCAAGAGCGGGGCAACTAATCTTGGTGAACAGTTCGATTACCAGCTCGGTGGCATATCTCTTATCTCTGTTTAAAGCTCCCTGTTGGATAATTAACTTGATTGATCAGAAGAGAAGGAATTTTTCTAGGCAGGTGCTAATGTTTCTAATTCTATTGGTAAGTGCCTTATTAGTTGGGAAAAAATTACTTGTCCATTGGCGAAGGGGGGGCTCGGCATTCTTGATCTCAGGATGCATAGTCTGGCAAGAAGGGGAGGTTGGATCTGGAAAGTGATTCAAGGCCGCAAATTGTATTGGGTAAAGTTAATGGAGAATCTTTATGGAAATTATCGGCTTTGGCTCAGGTCGAGTTTTTCTCGTAGGGCATCCCCTATGTGGAAAGATTTATTACCGATGCTAGAGTTGCTTTCTTCTGGCTCTTCTTTCTTGGTGGGTGATGGAAAGCAAATTAGACTTTGGACGGACAAGTGGGTGAATGGTGATAGTTTGGCTTCACTATTTCCCTCCTTGTTTCATTCTGCTTTGGCCCCGAACTTCTCTATTCATGCGCCAAACTCCTTGGCCCTTCTGGTGATTTCTTAGCTTAGAATATATCTTTCTCCTCTTTGGTTGAATTGGACCATCTTTTGCTATTGAAACAGGAGCTGGATTCAGTGAGGTATTCCATTGGGGATGATCTTATCAGATGGAAATGGTCTCAAAATGGCTTCTTTTCAACAGAAAGCTTGTATCAGATGCTTATGTTCAGAGGGGTTCTATGTCATTTCTTCAAGGTTCTGTGGAATAATCATCTTCCACCAAATTTTTTTTATCTTTGGCTGGCTTTGGTTTAAAAAAAGATTGCTCACCCGGGATAGGCTCTTTTGTTGGGGTGTTATTTTGGATGACTCTTGCTCGCTATGTCAAGGAGGAAAAGAATCGCATTCGCATTTATTCTCTGGATGTCATTTCACTTCTTCTAGATGATGTTGTCTGCTCTCGTTACTAAAATTACCTATGCTTGTTTTGTGCCCCTCCCGATCTACTAATGAATCTAAAGCAGACTGGCTGATCCGCATGAGAGTTCTCTTGTTTTGGTGTTGGTTCATATGGTTTGAGAGAAATTCCAAATCGTTTCAGGATCGCCACTCTTCTATTCAAGAATTGGTGGTTTCAGCCGCTCATTTCTATTCCTTATGTTCTTCCACTGATTAGTTGTTGATATATGGCGTTGGGTGGTGCTGCTTCTTTTGATGTCCTCTGTTGGTGTTTATTCTTATGTCCTCTTTTATTGTAATGTTTTATTTTAACTCTCTCTCTCTCCCACTTGCTGTAACCTCATTTCTCATGAATGGTATACAGCTTTCTTTTCGGAAAAAAAAAATGTCTTGTAATATTTCTTTCTAGAGAATGACATGTGTTGTAAGGGAAAAGATAATATATAGAGAAGAATATGAGAAATGTAGGCCTCTTATACTTGTGCCTTCACGTGAATTATCTCAAAGCTTTTTGTTGACAAAGAATGCCAAATCTTTTTTCTTTTTTTTTGAGAAAATGAAAACCTTAATTCCATTCAAGAGAATTGAAGGATTACAGGGAGGAGGTAGAGGAGAGAATACATTAAACTAAAGCAAAGAAGCAAAATACAAAGCACCCCATAAGATGAGGTCAACAATGGTCTGGTTCAGGCATGACTCGTTTGGAAACATCATTCGAACAACAATTTGTGGCTGCCAATTGGATAAGACACTGGATAAATTTAAGAAAAGTGATTTCACAATGGTCTTATAGCCTAAAGAAGAGTTATAATGGGGCAAGAAGAAGGCTCGAGGAGGCGGTTGAAAATTTGGATGACAAAGTAGAACAAATGGGCCTTGATGAGTGGGAACTGCTTCTTCTCAAGGAACACATGAGGTCATCACATTTCATTTTCGGACATTTTACAATCACCTCCTTGGCAAGAGCGAGAGGCACTTGCTTAATATCATTTGGACAAATTTAAATCTATTGATTCTTCCCTCATCCCATGCGATGGACTCTCCTTTCACCGCGTATGAGATCAGATCTGCAGTCTTCGAGATGGGATCCTTCAAGGCCCTCGGACCAGACAACCTACCACCAGAATTCTTCCGCACTTATTGGGATGTTATACATCATGAGGTTGTCCAAATCTTCATTGAGTTATTTCACATGCTTGAGTTGTTGATGAGATTTAATCATGGATGCATTGTTTTCATCCCCGAGATGTAGGTAGTAGCAAATGTCACAAATTTCAGACCGATCAGTTCAGAAAATAGCATCATCAGAATATTCTCGAAGCTTTTAGCAAAGCGCTTAAAATCTTTCATGGTTGACTTGATTACAAAGAACCAACATACATTCATAAAGGGTAAGAGTACTTTGGATTGCTTCACGGGGGTTCACGAGATAGTGTGAGCTTATAATAGGACACAGGAAAATGGCCTCCTAGTTAAGATTGATTTTGAAAAAGCTTTTGGCTCAATTGGTTGGGACTTCATCCGTGACATGTTGTTTGCCAAAGGCTTCTCTGACAAATGGTGCTCCTGGATTTCTTACCCTCAAGTTTTCACGAGCCACTCAAGTGCATCCACGAGACATGTTGTTTGCCAAAGGCTTCTCCGACAAATGGTGCTCCTGGTCATCCAAAGGCTTCATGAGCGGTTGCTTCCCCTGACTGGGTCATTAAATCAATTGACCGAAGGCGAAGAATTTTTTTTGGGTAGGGATTGATACGCCTTCCTTGAGGGGAAAATGCTTGGTGGGATGGAGCTATCTCACGTGTCTAAAGAATGCCAACAGCTTGGGCATCCTGGATCTTCATGCACACAATCTAGCAAGGATTATTTCTTGGATCTGCAAAATAATACAGAAATGAAAAGTTTTCTGGGTTTAGTTGTTTTGACAAATCTATGGTGACTTTAGATGATGGAATTCTGGGAGTTTTTTGAGGGGGGCATCCCCCATTTAGAGAGACCTCTGCTCATTACTGGATACACGTATGTCGTGTTTAGTTTATCGTGTTGGTAGTGGGATAGACATCAGGTTGTGGACAGATAATTGGGTGGATAGAGGATGTTTTGCAGATAAGTACCCTACACTTTTCCAGTTATCTGATCAGCCGCTCACATCCATCCAAGATGCTTGGATCTTCAGCGCAGAGGGGAAATTTGTTTGTTGGAATCTCACTTTTTCATCCTACACTAATGCATACAACTTGCATTCTATAGTCGACGGCCTAAGAGGGGTGCAACAACCAACCGAAGATGATAAGATTTTATTGAAATGGGCAAGGGATGGTCGATTCTCCACTCGTCGCTAGTATCATCTCTTAACCTTCTGGGGTGTGAAGGATTGTTTTGCTAGTTATCATTGGCGGAGTAACCTATCCCCTAAGATCTCAATCTTTGGTTGGCTTTGGGCCAGAAAGAGGTTGGCTTGTTAGATGGGGTATCACAATGGAGGACTTGTGCTTACTTTGCAACGATGACAAGGAGTCATATGTACATCTCTTTGACTCGTGCTTCTACTTGGATGGAAATTGTTTCTCCTCACCGCTAAATTGGACTTCTTCCCACTCTCTTTTTGGCCATGGGAGGCTTGTGGCATGGTGGACTCTCAATCAGATAGGGACAGAGTGAGGTTGATATTAATTTAGTGCTGGTTTGTGTAGTATGAGAGAGACTCTCGAGCGTTCTAAAATGTGTTCTCTACACCGTACACTCGGGTGACCTCAACTGCATCGTTCTTGGAGTCTTGCTGTACACAACCTAGCTAGTGTCTTTTGCGACACACTAGCTGGGGACACTTTGCCTTATTTTTTTCTCTTGTATTCATTCTACTCTATTCCCCTATACTGTAATCCTTTCATTACTCTTGAATGGAATGCATATTCCACCATTTCAACAAAAAAAAAAAGATGAGGTCAACAAGACTACAAAGAAATCTCTACAATCTAAGCCGAACAACATTTGAAGAAGCTTGTAGTAGATATCGCAATCAATTGTAAAGAAGAGCTCTTGTGCGGAAACACTCTAGAGTTCCTTTCATACCATACTTTCGCACTAAAGCTTGGAGCGGTTAATGAGACATATTTAAGCTTCAAAATAGAGAAGAAACCTTTATAGCCACTGGAGGTGAAGGGGCATGCTGTAAGCAGATGGTGATGGGACTCCTTACCACCCGAGCAAAGTAGGCATGAATCAGCCGATGTGATTCCCCATCGTGTGAGTCTATCTCTAGTGAGCCAAAGCCACTCGAACTATCGGCATCCACCAAGGGCAAAGAGATGTTCCAACCTTCAAACACCCTAGCTGGGCCGAGCATCCTTACTTCATATATAAAGCAGTTCTGTTGCAAGGAGAGATAAAATAGAGTGGGAAATTTCTCTGCAAGACAGAGACCATTCAACCATCTATCTGTCCATAGTTTGATTCTCTTACCATCACCAACCTGGTAAGAGATACACGAGTACATCATCTTAAACAACCTTCGAAAGTCATTCCAAAATGGAGAAGCTCATTTTGAGAAAGCTTAGCTGGTCCAATTACGAAAGTTGTTATATAACTGCTCCATGAACCTCATCCAGAAAAGATTGCGACCTTGAAATACTTTCCAAATCCAAGCTCCCAGTTTGGAAAGATTATGTGCATGCAGGTCAAGTATACCAAGCCCCCATCACTTCGCGGACAAGTGATATAATTCCAGTCGACTAGACACTTTCCTTGTATTGAATGAACATCCATTCCTACCCAAAAAATATTCTTCTTCGTTAGTCAATCATGCTAATGACCCACTCCAATGCTTTATACATGGAGAGCAAGTAAGCAACTATGCTGTTAATGGTGCTATTGATCAAGGTGAGTCGCCCCGCACGAGAGAGCAACTTGTCTTGCCAATTGGATAACCGAGTGTCAATTTTAGTCACAAGCTGCAATCAATCATCTTTGCACAATCTATCCACTTTGAGAGGAAGGCCAAGGTGTCTCGTAGGAAACGAGGAGGCTTGGCATCCAATTTCGCTCGCAATCCGCACAGTTGCTTCATGTTCACCCCTAAGGCTAGTGATAACGGTTTTGTTGATGTTGATCTCGAGCCCTGAAACAAGTTCAAAGCATTTCATGAGCATGAGCAAATTCCTTAAACAAGCTTCAATGTTTTTGCAAAAGAAGATGAGATCGTCAACAAACAAGAAGTGAGTGATGCCACTGGTAAACTATGTGCCAAAACTCCTTTGATGAAATTATTCTAGGCAGCTATGCTAAGTAATTGTGACAAGCAATCCAAGGCTAGGTTGAAGATAAACGGTGAAAGAAGATTTCCCTAACGAACTCCTCTCTTGTGCTTGAGGGGGGGTCCCTTAATGTCATTTATAGGAAGAGTTGATTCAGTATCGAGTTGTTGTCTGTTCCAACTCCTCTGTTTGTATGAGAATCCCCTCGCCTCGAGCATGTTCAAGATGAATTTCCATCTAATAGAATCAAATACATTTTCATAATCAATCTTCAGCAGAAGACTCTTCTCCTTTGCACGATGACAAACCCACACTATCTCATGAACACCCATAAAGTAGTCAAGAGTAGGGCTGAGAACACTCCTCTGTTTGTATGAGAATCCCCTCGCCTCGAGCATGTTCAAGATGAATTTCCATCTAATAGAATCAAATATCTTTTCATAATCAATCTTCAGCAGAAGACTCTTCTCCTTTGCACGATGACAAACCCACACTATCTCATGAACACCCATAAAGTAGTCAAGAGTAGGGCTGAGAAAAACCCGATCTCACCTGAAAAATCCAAAAAACCGACCCAAAAATTCATTTCGGGTCGGGTTATTCGGGTATATCGGGTCGGGTCGGGTTCGGGTGAAAACCTTGTTTAACCCGACCCAACCTGATTTTAAATTAAATACATGATTATATTATATATATTGATAAAAGATTGTGTTGGCTTTGTGGTTAAAAGGATGGAGATAAAGTTTAAGATATCTTGCGTTCAAGTCCTACTTGAGATATAATTTTAATACAATTGTTCATCTTTTTTATCACCATTTTCAAGATGAATTTTATTTTATTTTTATTTTTCTAAACCGAAATCGGGTTAATCGGGTCGGGGCCCGATTTTTTTGGGTTATTCAGGTCGGGCCCCGATTAAAAATCGGGTCGGGTATAATTTTTTAAAAAAATTTGAGTTAATATCCAATCGGGTCGGGTATTGACCCGACCCGCCAGATGCTCAGCCCTAGTCAAGGGTGCTCCGCCCAACCATGAAAGTGTTTTGGTAATTGTTGATCAGATCATCCATGTATGATTGGAGGCTAGTAGCTAAGACTTTGGAAAAGATACAAGTAATACTGCTCTCAAGGCTAATAGGCCCGAAATCCTTGACACAAGAAGCTCCATCCTTTTAGGTATCAGCAAAATATGTTCATTGTTGAATCTTCGCAATGTGTCGGGCCTAAGGTAGATCTCGTTGAAGATATGCAAGATGTCCTCATGAGTGGTGTCCTAATAAGAGCGATAAAACTCAATAGTAAAGTCATGGGCTCTGAGGCCTTAAAATCTCCCATGTCCATGATAACCGCTCGGATCTCATTGAGAGTGAAAGGTGAGTCTAATGCAGTCCTGATAGGAAGAGAAGGCAAGTTTAGGACCTGCCAATCAATATTCAGAAGAGGCTTCCTTTTAAGCCCAAGTAGTTGAAAGTAGTACTTCATGAAGCCCTCCACAACTTCCTCGTCACCAGTGAGTACCCCTTCATTAATAGTTATTTGATGAATCCAATTTTTCTTCTTTCTGACGGAAGCCCATTGATGAAAGAACCGTGTCTTGAGGTCTTCCTCTTTCAACCATCTCATCTTGGCTCGCTGATGCCAAAATGTGTCCTCATCCCTGTAGATAGTGTCCATGTTAGCTTTCTTTTGCTGAAGTGAAGCCAATTCAATCTCATCAAGATCCACAAGAAGAATTATTCGACGCAGTTTCTTCCATAGCAGGATCCAACTTGAGGCGACTGAATTTGGAATACGAGGTTCAGACCATGTCACAAAATCCCTCCTTATGGAGCCAATAATTTTCTAGTCGAAAAAGTTTATCCCAATGCTTGATCTGTCCGAATCGAAAGAGGAGAGCATTGTGATATGATAATCTTCATCCTCCCCCAGTAACTGTCGCTAGAGGAAAAGAAATCGAAGTCACTAGAGAGATTATATATAACCCGATTGAGGCAGGCAAGATGGGGAGTACTTTGATTGTTTGACCAAGTGAACACTCTTCCTTTAATATGCAAGTCGATTAATTCGTGATCAACGAAAAGTTTAGAGATCAGTTTGACTGAATCACCAGTGTTACTCGTGCAGTTCCTCTACTCATAATCAAACTGAGTGACATTGAAATCCCCCTCGACAATATATCCTTCATCCGCATTATTTAAGAGATCACCCAAGTCTACAAAGAAGGTCTGTCTGTCTGTCCTCCTTGGAGGACCATACACACCAATGAAAGTGAACTAAGTTTTGAACATCGTTGCTCCAACTTAGCCATTAACACATGATGGTCTGAACATCGTTGCTCCAACTTAGCCATTAGCACTTGCGCATCCAATGCGATGAAAGCAGGCTGTCGAAAACCAGTTAATTTTTTAGCACAAGAATTAGAGATTACATGAAGTTTAGTCTCTTGAAGAGCAATTACAGAGAAATTGGATTTACGAGCTTAACATTTAACCATGAAATGCTTGGCCCCTCTGTTCAACCCGCATATATTCCAGAAAATAGCAAAAAAAAATTGAATGGCCATATGGAAGAAAACCACCACACCCTTAACAATCTCCCCAGTCATGCAACAACAGCATGCAGCTGGAAGTTTGCCAACTATTGGTCGACAAATGCCGCAAGAGCAGCATATTATTAAGAAGCCCAGTGCTCTTGTCTGATCCCTCAGTGACATCTCGGAGAAAGAGGCAAATGCGTTCGAGAACCAAAGACCTCCTTGGGGTCGTTGCAAACAGGGTTGTCGGGTGACCACGCCGATGCCAGCGGCCCCGTGGAGAAGCTGTGTCTGGAGACGAAAGATTGGTCCCTATTCCAGAGGGCCTTTCTGGTCGCAGCCCTTTGGATACAAGTGCCACAGGATCCACGAGAGGTTTGAAGCTTGTTGCTTCCCCGCTCCAGGATCTTTGCACCGCGTCAGAGTTGTCTTTTATAGGTGATGGATTATCTTCTGTCTAATGCTTCCGAAGGCTCAAGAGTCTAGGGAATGGTTGTGAAGAGTCCGATTTGAGGAGGCCACGATCTTATTCTTATCTCCGATCGACCCACCACAATCTGATTTGATGCCATCATTTCCATCCAAAGTTTCGTAAATATTGAGGAAGCCCGACAACCCAAAAATCTCTGAGAAAAGACGTTAGGGTCCCGTTAGCACTCCCATCCAATAAAAGTAGCCACGGGTCCGTCAAGTTATTGGTGGAAGATGCCAAAAGATTATTACAGGCAGGCGATCGCAAGTGAACCATGTCCTCTCTTCCATGAACAACGTTAGCAAAGAAGAGGAAAAGGTCTCGAGCGGCTACAGAAAGTGTGTTGGAACCATTCTCGGAAGGGGAAGGTACAGGGGAGATCGCAGGCAGCAACGAATCCCTCGTACGATTTGAGCAGGCGTCGATTGTACTCTATGGAGTGTTGTTCGTACATCGGTGCAACCCACCGGAATCAAAAAGGGTAGGAGCAATCACCGGAGTCTGCTGAATGCCAACATCATCGTAGATTCTAGAGAAAACACGTGGGGCGGAAACAAGTCGTGCAACGCCGAGGGGAAGCTTGTTCTGCTCTATAGGACATGAGATTTACCTATGGCGTCCCTAGGGCCAAGGCCAAGGGGCCTAGAAGCCAGGGTCCCATTGCCCGACGACGCTTGTACATCCTCGCCATGAGCAGTACCATGTCCGTCGAGGTTAGCAACATTGCATGGAGAGACTACGATTACCATGATGATCATCCAAGTCATTGTCCGGGTCAGGGCTGCCAGTATCAAAGTCAGTATGACATGGAGCATGGTTCTGGAAAATCTATCGGAACCACAACATTTTCGACCAAAATTATGTTGCAACAACCCTCCGAAATCGCAAGGATCTTCAAGGAATCATCTAAAGGGACTTGGCCCTGATTCACACTCTATAAGAGGAGAGATCGAACCAACGAAGAGCACACCAGGACGACCAGAACCTCTTTGTTCCGGAACATCAATGGCAGCATGCAGAGTTCCAAATCGATTAATTGGGGAAATTCTTCAACATTAACTTTATCATTTATTGCAGTTTTAGAGTTTTGTTTAGAGGATGAAATGCAACATATGTTTGAATATTTTGAAGGCACACAAGATATAAATGAATGTAAATATTTTTATATAAAATAAGAGAAGCTGTGTAATGCAAATTATGAGTGTACTGCAAGATCTTATATTTCTTTTTTATATTAGTTTGAAAAAATTATACTTTTGGTCCCTATAGTTTGGGCCAATTTGGCTTTTAGTCTCTACATTTGAAAATTTTGATTTTTGATCCCTATAATTACACTCAGTTAGTCAGTTAATCCTTGTCGTCTATAGTTGACCTAACGCGGTTAAGTTTTTACTAACATGACACATTTATAAAAAACGTGGCTGATGATGTGGCAAGTGTTAAAAAATAAAATCAAATGTAGGGACTAAAAGCCAAATTTGCACAAACTATAGGGACCAAAAGTATGGTATTCCCTTTTTTTATTCCAGCGGTCACCTGCACATCTCCAAGTCGGCCTTTTTAGCCCTGCCACCCGAAGACGCATGTTGACTCTTCTTTAGTTGTTCGCCCTCACCGTTGTCCATCCTCATGTGCCGACGATGACCTCGTCGGCACCAGACAACGTGAAGGCAACTGATCATGACAGATGCATGATGAAGAGGCACGTGATATGCTGCAAGCCACGCCTATCAGAACTCGACCGCACCGCCTACACCCCAGCCATCGCCGACTATTTATAAGACACATGCAATCGACATCGAGCAGCGAGTAGGAGGATCGAGGGGTGCGATCGGCTGCTGTGCATGCATGTCGTCGACCATTAAGAATCGTGTGCATGAAATCCAGCATGCGCATGGAGTCCAGCCGACGCACCCCTCGCCACATAGAGTCTCGGATCTAAGGTTTTACAAAATCATATCCGACTCGTCGATGCGTACGTGAAAACATATCAACTCGTCATGATTATTTTCTAAATTTATGGATGATGACGCGAGTCCACGGTGGACGACGCCAGCGTGAGTCCTAAAGTTTCGGCCCCAACGTCGACGCCAGCATCCACAATGGTTTAATTTTTTTCCTCTAATTGAACTAACTCAGTGTCATCGTCTCGAGTATATATTGGACTAACCCTAATTTAATTAACTAATTAAACTAAGGTTTAACCAAACTAGCTAAGTTGAACTAAACTAGGGTTAAATGAACTAACTAACATTAACATAAAAATAATACTAATATTAACGTAGAACCCTAATTAATAGATTAATAACACTAATTATCAGATTAATAACGATAGTTAACCCTAATTAACATATTGATAATACTAATTAATAGATTAATAACAATAATTAACCCTAATTAACATATTAATTAACATAAATTAACTAAAAATAATTAGCACTAATTAACTAAAAACAATTAACACTAATTAACAATGATTAATAATCAATAATTTTAATTAACCCTAATATTAATTAACCCTAATTAACATTAGCAGTAAAAAATAAAAATAAACTAATAAAGCAATGCTATCGGCGGGGGCCGAAACCTAGGGTGTCGGCCCCAACCGGTCGGAGTGGGGGAGGGAGGGGATTACCTAAACGGACGATCGGTGGCAGCCCGGAGATCGGCGGTGATGGAGACCCGAAGACGACGAGGTAAAGGTTGTAATCGCGCAGCGAGGCAGACCCGGGGACCAACGAGGCGGAGGCCGGAGACGACGAGAACCGGTGGCGAGGGGGAGAATTGATAGCGAGGGAGACCCGGGGGCGAAGGAGTCAACATCGACACCGAGAAATCAGACAGGCAGTGGCGAGGTAAAGAGAGGAGAGAGTGAGAGAAAGAAGAGGGATGGGCGCGAACGCAAATAAAAAGACTTTTCACCAACGGCCAAACAGTTGTCGCTAAATCGTTAATAGTTAATTATTAAATCACCGACGACCGACGTGGCCCTATCTAAGCCATCGCTGATTAGTTTTTTTATTTTCGCGTCACATCCGCGCCATCGACTCATAAGCGACAGGCGCAGCGGCCGAGAGAGAGTCGTCGTTATTGATTTATTAAATCATGGACGGCCCATGCAGCCCTCTCTAAGTCATGGCTAATTAGCTATTTCATTTCGCACCCTGTGTGCGCCATCTGCTCATAAGCGACGGGCACTAGCGGTCGTATGTGAGCCGTTGCAGATGTTGTTACATCTGTAACGGCTCATGCGACCACAAGAAAGTCATGGATGTTTTCGACGGCTTGGGCAACCGTTGATGAGGATCGTCAGTGAAAGCGACTATTCTAGTAGTGTTTTGCTCCAATTATTTGGCATTGCACCTATCCTGAATCATTGTCAATCTTCATTTGGTTGGCAAATCGAACAAGACTTCCAACAAAAGACAGGTTGATTAAGCAAAACATACAGCTAAATCCTATGGTCTTATTATGCAATGCATGCGATGAGTCTCACGATCATCCTTTTAATCATTACACTTTTACAAAACAATGATGGAAGATTTTGTTGAATGAATGCAATCTCACATACTTCTCCTTATGATACCGGCCTTGGCTTCAAAATTTGGGTGGTGATCTCGCAAACATTAGAAGAAAATACCAAGGTCCTAATGGTGTGGAAAGGGAAAATCTGATTTGAGCGTAATAATCGATGCTTTAATTCCATCGTAAAATCTCCTCTTGAGCTCCCCATTGAAGGGGCCAACCTCGTCAAACAGTTGGGTCAACTTAATCTTCTTTCTCCTTCTCCTTCTCCTGTTGAGAGTTATGCTTTTTAGGGTTAATTACACTATATATCCTGAACTTTAGGGATCTTCTTAATTTTGACCCAAACTTTCATTTGTATCAATAACATATTTTTATTTTCAATTTGTATCAATAATATCTTTTCGTCAAGTAACCGTGAGCCTTACCGTTTAACTACTGACGTGATATTACATACGTGTACGAACATTAAAGTCAATACATAAAATTTGAATAAAAAATGAACCCACTGCCACGTCATCAAAAAATCAATCATGTGCTGGCTTAATCTTCTCTAAAAAATGAACCAACATCCACGTCATCAAAAAATTAATCATGTGATGGCTTCATTATCTCCGCCAACTTCACTCGAGCCTGAGAGCTAACCTCGCCGCCCTTTGCGTCGATGCTCCCTGGCTGCACTAGCTTCTCCACCACGTCTGTTCCCACGTCTGCCACCTTCTAGTACATCGTCTTCGTCACGTTGGTCGTTGGCTGGACCACCTTCGCCACCACCTCTGCCCGCGTCCGCCACCTTCCCATAGGCACCGTCATGGATATCTTCTCTGTGTAGCTCGATCTATGGCCCTTTTCTTCTTTCTATCAGCTTCCCAAATATGCAGGTTCAAGTAGCTCCTATGCTTGACCATGCATACGAACTAGAGTCGGAGAGACCAATTGGTTTGCATGCAGCCTCCTCCAATCTTTTCTACAAAGTAGTCAAAGAGGAAGCAAATTACATTATATAAAACATTATATAAAGCTGCCATGGAACATCATTCTCCTTCTCGGAGCCGGCTTTACGATCGCAGATGGCGTTCAAACTAGCAGCTTAATCGTGGTGGTCTCTTCGAACCTGGACTTCCTCAAGGAAGCTCCATACCTGGGCGTTGCACCAATTGCTTGCCTAATAAGTGCGGCGATCACGGAGTTCACTTCCAACAATGCCACCACCACGCTGGTGTTGCCTCTGCTCATCGAGCTTGATGCGTCCATGGTGGTGCACCCTCTTCTCCTGATGGTCCCCGGAGCCCTTGGGGGCACAGTTCGTCTTCTTACTACCGACCAGCACGCCATCGAACGTTGTGGGATTCACCACCAAGCACATCAGAATCAAAGACACGCTGAGAGTAGGTCTGACAAATCGTTTCGGGCCTGATTTATCGGGTCGGCCTGGCCGACCCGATAACGATTCGGGCCCGAAGTCCCCGACCCGGCCCGGCACAAAAAAATAACGTGCCCGAAAACATAAGAGTTATTACCTTATATTGGTTATTATGTTTAGCCTAAATGTAGGTGGATAACCTTCTAATTAATAGCAAAGTTGCTAATCATGGTTATACATTATATTGGTTATCGGGCTATCGGGCCGGCATGGCCCGATAGCACTAGGCCCGGCCCCCGGCCCGATAAGTGTTCGAGCCATATCAGGTCGGCCCGAAATTGGCCCGAACCCGATAAGAACCGGCCCGAACTTGATTTTATCAAGCCGGGCTGGGTCGGGCTATCAGGCCGGGCCAATAATTGTCAGGTCTAGTTGAGAGTGGGAGTGCCATTAAAGATTGCAAGAATTACAGCTCTATCATTGTTAATGCCTACATTAATGCAGGTAATGCGTCTCAAATTAACTTCAATCTCTAATAATATGATCTTGATATGTTATAAGTAATTGCTTTTACTTTTGAGTTTTGCCTCTTTAATCACTACAACACAATCGGCCTATAGAGACACATAATTAGAGACAAATTAAATTTTTATTTCTAAATCTTCATATTTAGATACTAATAACCACAAATTTTGTCCCTAATTAGTCTTTAAAAATAGCTTTAGAGTCAGATCAATTAAGTGACTATGTTGCTGGTGTTTCAATAGCTTAGAGTCAAATCAATTAAGTGACTCTGTTGTTGTTGTTTCTATATATCTTTAGAGGCTAATTAGGAACATATTTTGTGTCTATTAGTCTTTAAATGTGAAGATTTAGAAACAAAAATATAATTTATCTCTATAGGTCAATTGTGTTGTAGTGAATGAATGATTTGTGTTTGTAGCCACTGGGGCTGAAGAGGAACACCACGAGAAGAAGCCAGAGGTCAAGGAAAAGGTGAATAAGATAAAGAACACCATCAAGAAAAAGCACGGCTATGGCAACGACCATGATCATCACTAGGACCATGACACAGACGACCAAGACCACGATGATGATGATGATGATGATGATGATGATGAGAGAGCCTTAATGACCCTGAGATCCATGGCGGCAACTGTGTCTCTCTTTTGCTCCCGCTCATAAGCAAGTGAGCATGTCTCTCTCTTTCGTCACCCTCGAGCCCGCCACCCCACTCGCTGCCCTCCGTCGTGGTGGCGTCCTGATGGGCAGGCCCTGTGGCCCTTCCTCCGTCACCTTGTTGTACGACCAAAGATTGCCCATGGGTGCCTCCGTCAAGGTCGTGGTACTTGCCGCCGCCCCACGGTGGAGAAGGTTGGTAAAGGAGACGTCGTAGATAGAATGTCCTTGCTAAGCTAGGTGGTCGTCGTGCTTGGAACGTGGTGAAGACAGTGTACGGGAAAGTGGCAGACGCGAGGACGGGCGTGGTGGAGAAGCTAGTGCAGTTAGAGAGAAGCGACAGAGAGGGCGGTGGGGTTAGTTCTCAGGCTCGAGTGAAGTTGGCAGAGAAGATGAAGCTAACACATGATTAATTTTTAGATGACGTGTAATTTTTTTAATTTTTAATTTAGATTAAATTTTGTTGCTGGTGTGGCGTAATGACTTGGTCGTGGGTTCATTTTTTATTCAAATTTTATGTGTTACTTTAATGCTGGTACACATATGCAATGCCACGGCAGCAGTTAAAAGGCAAGACTCACAGTTACTTGACGAGAGGATATTATTGATACAAATTAAAAATAGAAGTATACTATTGATACAAATGAAAGTTCAGGTCAAAATTGGGAAGACCATAACCTTGTTTGTTTTATGGTAGAGTATGGTTTATCATGGTATGATATGATTTAATTTTATGTTTAGGAAGACTATTAATAAATGATCATGGTATGGTATGGTATGGTAATCTCATGGTTTGAAAATCATAAATTTTGGCCAAGTTTTTAAATCATGGATTTGGTGATTTCTCATGATTTCATGAAATTTTATTTCTAAAATATCATCAATCAAAATTTATAATTTCTCTTATGCCCTTTATATACCTATATCATATTAAATTTTTATTTATCATTCTTGATCGGCTTAGCCAAGACGCCGTTCTCCTCCATAACTACTATCATTTAACCATACCATACCATATCATCCTTTCAAATAAGATAATAATTTTTACAGTATCATACTATACAATATCATACCATATTATACATTACTAAACCATGCTTCATCTCATCCAAATAAGAAGTAAAGTTTAAAATATATAGTGTAATTAACCATTCTCTTTATAACTTTTGTACATTTTTTTCTCTCTTTTTAATTTATATTTCTCACCTCTTATCATAAATACAAGGATTTTTTTTCATAAAAAAATCAAACATTTGCAAAGGAAAACATACTAAGAGGTATTAGTGACTGAGGAGAGCAATGGCCATTGCAACAACAGGAACTTCTTGGGGCCATCAAGAGTTCATTCACAGTAGCAGCAGCATCAGCTACGAAACAATTCAAAACCGGACTAATAAGGAAATTAAGCAAAAATCAATTAATCTGACCAAAACCGTTTCCATTGGAATCGATCTTAAATCCCAAATCCTTGGCTTTTTCTTCAATTAGGCCAAACCAAATACCAACCAAGCCAGCACATGCTTTTACTTGGCCAAAGTCAAAGACATTAATGGCCAATCGGTGTACTACCAGGCTGTGCAGTGGAGAGTTGTGGAATAGTAGTACGTGATACGCACGATATGGTGACCGTCGTGCGTTCATACGATGCAATCACCGCCGCGCGTTTTCTCTCCGGACGGAATACGGCGACGTAGAGACGATCCACCCACTACGCCACCGACTTGCCCCGGGAGGACAACGGGTGGAGGACCCCACCGCACCGTCACACTGGGTCGGCTTCCGCTGTCAGCCAACCAAACCCCGGAATCTTTAGCGGGGTGGGGGACGGGGACAAGCGGGCCCCGCCAGCCCAAGACGAGTGACTCGACGCCGAAGAAATCGGGCCTCCGCCGTCGAGTATCGGCACTCACGCATCGTAAAGCGCGATCGCGAAGATCCGACGGCCCGCCGATGCGCCGTGGAGACGACGAGGACAAACGCGCCGTTGTTGTTAGAATACACGGACGACCGGTACTTGGGTTTGGAAATGGGAAGATTTCTCGCTCCTATTTGGTTGTGCCCTCTCCTTACCCATACTATCGTTGGACAATAGCCATGTAGGCCCCACTGGTGGACGAGGGGCAGATAAAATAATGCAGTGGGTGAGTAAAGGATGCGGGTGCGGGAAGACTGACGGAATAGAATATATCGCCGAAGGTTTATGTATTTTATCACTCGATTGAAGAAAAAGGGGAGATAGACAGGCAGTCGCTCTCGTTCCTCACTATTACTATCTCTTCCGCCTTGCCTCTTCGCCGATCTCTTCCCTTGCGCTTCTTGGCATCCGATTTCGTCGATTATGGAGTCGGTAAGCGATCCTCAGCTCATCCAGTTTTCTTGTGCATGCTTTTCTCATCAGCTCATCATTATTTTGTCTATCGGTTTAACTTCCGAACTTTGATGTTTTGCAACCCGGAGGTGCAAAAAATTTACCTTTTTTCGTTTCTGAAACTTGGTGGATTTGTTTTTGATTGTGGAAGGATTGTTAGAAATTTCTTCTCAGAATTATTAAGTCAGAGAAAATTCCGAGATGACGGCTTGCATTTGGGGATCCACAGAAAAGTTCCGGATGGATGATAGCCGTTTTCCGAGATTTATAAATTGTGTTTGATTCTAAGAGTTGTTAGTATGGAACCGTTATATATTTCACTGTGATGGTATAAAATGTGTGCATTTTTGGTTCGCTGTCAGTTCTGCTCGTTGTTGACTGATGAATTCAGTTGTTTTAATTTCTACTTATGATATAGTGATCTGGGAAATTTAAGGTTTGGTATGGGAGCTTACATCCTCTTATCCAAGAGAGATTTTGTGTGCTCAAGACTACAAAGTGGATAATCTGAAGCGAGTATCAGTATCCTAAGTGCTAAGAAAAAAATTATTCTCCACGAAAGCTTTTCAAGTCCGCCAAATTGCCTTGATGCTTGAATTGGTAAAAGCCAGATCAATTGTTTGTTGGCTGTAAGCTCAGTCGTATAATATATAATGAGTCAGTTAATATTATTTCCATACACTTCGTCCTTCTCATCATGTGCAATAACAAGGGTGCTCCATGGTGACCTAAGAGGCAAAATTCAAGTCAAAGAAAACCTCTTGGATGGGTAAAGCTATGCGCATAAACCTTCCCCATTCCATGTTCGGAGAGAGTCTTCTGTGATTGCCCTTTTTACTATCCTTTTTCTTTTCTCGGTGATAAAGAAATAAAGTTGGACATGATATTGCATTTGTTTATATGTAATATACCTATTTTCAGATTTCTGCTAGTCAATTTACAGTATTCGTCTACATATATCATATTACGAGTCAGAATGATCAACTTGTCTTATTCCTAGCAGTAGTTAGATGCCGCGTTATTATATATCTCCAGATGAACTGAAGACGGCTGAAGTCTTCAATTACCACTTCTTTTTCAGCAATTGCAGCATCAACCAATTCAATTCTTCGATGCAGACCCAGGCTCTACCTATCATATTTTCCTTTCTTTTTACTTCTATACCCCCATCAGAGATCACACCTCATATCTCCTTTGCATAGTAAGAGTCATGTATTAGAAATTGGAATTCTTGTTCACGATGGGAATACCAGTTTTATTCCAGCTATTTAACTTATTGGAGCTCTATCTTCTTACAAGCTTGTTTCTAGTTCTAGACTTCCATTCATACCTTCTTAAGTTTGACTTTTGCAATGTTTACATGTTAATATTTCTTTACAAATGCAAATAAGTTTTGTGATTACTGTAGTTATCTGCTCAAACTTTACTGTGTTTAAAATACAGTGCGATGTATATTAAGAGACTGCTTGTCAGCATACACAGCAGATATTTCTTCTTCTAAAATGATTATCTTAATGCACATAGAATAGAAAGAAGCATCTATATTGACCAGTGCATAATTTTGACATAGAATAGAAAGAGTTTAGTTGCATATTTGCTTCTTATTTTGGTTGTATAGTCCATGTTGTTATTAGTATCATCTGCAAGTTGCTTTGGAGCAATGTAGAAGCTATTTTACATTTTTTACTTGCTCAATAGGTGAAGTCATTTTGGCATCTTTGGACATCTGAGACAACAAAATAGTTGTCACTGCAAAAACATTAATGCATAAGTGAAACTTTTTTTAATCGTATGAAAAACAAGTAAGTAAACACCCCATTAGGGTGTTTTTCATTTGAGCCTACACTGTGTTAGGATCTCATTTTGGAAGCTATAAGAAAAATATGTTTCTAGATCTTTATTTATCTTTAATATGATAAACTGCCTTAACATTCATTTAGAGCAACTTCCATCCTCAGTGTAATCTGATATGGGACTTCTCCACCATTGCCTACCATATATCATCTGTTCCAGTCGCACAGTCGGTTGATTCATGATTTTTATATAAGAATTAATAAGTAATAAAAAATAACAAGTATTTATGTTATATAAATTGCAACGTGAGGCTGACATGCCAAGACTCAAAAGTATTTATATTTGTATTAAATGTTCTTATATTGCAATTGAAACAGATTACATTCTGCTAGCTTTCTAGTTTCTAGGATTCCTTCGTATGGTTATTTGTCTACAAATGATTCAAGTATGTTCACTATCTTTGCACTATGAACAGGCAACAATTTTTCCTCTACCTATTTAAGAGTTTAAATGTGCCTTCAGCAGGAAATTACCTATTGAAACTTTAAATGAAAATATTGAGCTCGAATTTAAATTATATAGCAAGGAAAAGGGTAGAGATTCAAGAAGGAAACTAGTATGCCTATTGACAAGATAGTTCTACTTTACCTAAAGAACAAAAATAGCAGTATTGATAAAACCCAAATCTTTAAGGAGTTGCAATTTACTATTGTCAGTTAGGTGGAGTTGATGAAAGTAGGGGCTGGACTAGCTCAGGTTGGATTACAGCTGGAATCCAAAGTTCCAAACTAACCCAAAATGTTCATGTCGGAGATTTTAGTGCCCGAAAAATGACTGAAACACATTTGTGGGTCAGGTCAGCTGCAACAAGTTCATGTTGCATGTCAGGTCACACATACTTTTTGCACTCTTACAGAATTGGATTTCGGTCGGGTATGATACCCAAATTTTCAAAGAAAAAACCTGAAAACTGACCATAAACATAAAATTTCAGGTCGGATCATGTTTTGGATCAGGTCAAATGGGTTTTTTTCCCAGTCCGAGATGGAAATTTGGAACGAATAGATTTTTCTAACGATGATATTGTTTAACCAAATAAGCATATTAGTTTTTCTTTTGCTGATGTTATAGAAGTGTTAACCTTTATCATATTATATCCTTCAGAATTAATTATGCAAGAACAGATGGAATTTGAGCCTACATGGACAGTATGAACATTACCTACTTCTTTGAATCATCTTGTTAATATCTCCTACATTAAAGTACACTTTCTGATAAGAAAGCATTATGCTTCTGTTGTATGCATGAACTTCTGCTTTGTCACGCTGGGTTATAAAGAGGGTTATTGTGCTTGCTAGTGGTAAAGTGAAATAGAAGTCCAACATGAAGGCAAATTAAAATTTACTCAAGAAAGGCATGGACCACTTGCAATAAGCTCCTTTACACAGGGCAAGGATCAATGAAAATAAAATAACTATAGGTTAATACAAATGCTTGAATGAATAAAACTAATTGTACTTGAAAGAAGCACTTTTGATAAGTTTTCTAACTCCATGCTGGCCCACTGCTTTTGTACTGTGGAACTATATACAATTGTCTATTGACTGTCATTCTGTAATTAATTTTATTTTCTCTTTGTTCTAAAAATTATCCTTTGATGCCAATTAAAAAAATTTCTTTTGAACTGGCAATACATTCAACATATGCTAGAGTTTCATACGTCATTGCCGTTGTGCTGAGGATCTGCAACTTTCAAAAGCACTCAAGCCACATTCTCACATTGATTATAGTTGCTGATAGAAGGATGTTGAGATTGTATTGGTAAAGGATAAAATAAGTAGGTTCGTTTAAGGTTATATGGGCGTGACCTAAGGAGAATTAAGATGCACCACTTAGATAATTGGTGAAAGATATGAAAATAGCTCTAGCTAGAAGTAATGACTTTTGGTGTGATTATTCATCAACAAGAGAAAAGATCCTTATCATCAGCACCAAATGTATATCTTCATAGTACAATGTTTTCTCAAATGACTATTCCTTCACTTTTGTTATTTCCTGCATGTCTTTTGAGTAGAACATGTTCTGGAAGCTTAACTGTTTATTGATTGCGTAACTATAGCTGTTGTTTCAGTCTTCTTTCTTGCCAATTGTCAGTTTAAACCTGATTTTTCCTAGCTGTTTAAGGTCTTTGAGAATATTTTTGAGTGCATCAGGAGAAGGGTCAACCGCTGCCCAAGTTTGGAGAGTGGGATGTAAACAATCCTGCATCAGCAGAAGGGTTCACAATGATATTCAACAAAGCTCGAGATGAGAAGAAAACAGGTACCGGCACACCGTCTACACCCACAAGAAAAGATGTAGGTGGTCTACAAGCAGATGACACTTATCAGTATTCAAGAAAAAGTGTAGGGCCCTATTTAGTTGTCCTTTTATTCCCCAATCCTTCAAAATTTTGCTAAATGTTCTCGCTCATTTAAAGCTATCTTGTCCTATTTCTTTATCATGGCATACAACATAAGCTAGCTAAATTTTTCCGATGTTTTCTAAATACTTAGCTGCTTTGGTTGCAGCGGAAGTGGTTGTGCTGTGGCTGAATCCTGCTGCTGGAGCCCCAAGTACTTGGTAACTTAGTTTGGGTTGTGAGTATAGTCAAAGTTTGTTTTAATGAACAGATTCTGTCCTCAAATTATGATCATGTCCCATAAGTTGGTGTGTATTGATATTATATAAACAAAAAAAAAAGAGAATACATGGATGTAGAACTGTTTTAATTTCAGTTTTGCTAAATGATTGCTGGAAAAAGAGTGTCTTATTTTGTCTCACTATCATTTGAGTTATGATTAGAGGATTAGTCCTCTGATTATTTCAACACACCTTACTTAGTTACTTGAATTGTTGGAAAATTTTCCATTTCCGTGTGAATCTTGTGAACGGACTCAGGGGAATGATCAGAAGTTTTGCCTCGGGGATTTGTTGTTAGCTCTTCCTCATGATTGTTCGTACGATCCTCATCTTACTGATCCATTTGCAATTGGCTCTGACGAAGACAAATGAAAAAAAAAACTGATCGAAGCATCGTGGTCCTCGTGGGGTGGAAAACATTCTTGCCTCAGCTGCATTTGATGGTTGACCTACCAACTCTCTACTTAGTGCATTTTATCACCTATAGGCTATTTGTGCTTCAATATTAGCAACACCCTTAACAACACTCTGACAAATACTCTTTTAGATGCCAGCATTGCATTGACTTTCTGATGTAGGTGTGACACCGATCTTCCAGTAGTTAAGTAACAAAATATCATGTTTAAGTCCCTTTCTTCTTACATCTTCTGCCCGTATGTTTTGATTCACATGTTTTATCTAAAGATATATAACAATGTCTTAGAAGAAGACAACACTTTCAATAGATGCAAGCAAAAGTTTGCTAAAAAAACTTGATAGTCACTTGGAGTTTGTTTTGTTTGTTTATCTACAATTGTTCTAAGGTGATGTCCTTGACTCAACTCTGTCTCAAATTTACTTAGAGCTTGATTGCACAAATTATTAGGACCATCTATTTTCTCTTTCTTTTTTTCAATTCCTAAATTCATTAATGACAAAAGCATCATTGTAACCCTCTTGCATTCATTTCAAGAGGGTTGAAAGAATACAAGTAAGGAGGGGGTTGAAAAACAGAGGTGAGTGAAGAGAGACATACCATCTCTCAAAAAAGTAAAATACATCACAACCAAAAAAACCAAAATACTAGCTTGAGAGGGTGAAAAAAATTGCAGCCGTGATTGCAAGGGAGATCATCGAATTTGACGTGTTTTGGAAGCATCGCAAATTCCTTTCATACTAGCTGAATTAGCACCAAGTTAGGAGTAGTTGATATTTGTAATGGCTTCCCTGAAGAGTTCTGTAGCGATTCCACGATCTCCAATGTAGTAGGAACCATAGCTCCCCAAAATTGCATAAAAAGTACTGCCAGCCAACCTGGGAGATGCTGCACCTCCTGAAAGTGTGATCGTGGGATTCCGGGTGTAAGTCGCAAAGGGGGCAGTTGACATCGATCAATATACCCTTTCTGACAATTATGCCCTTTGTGTGTAACCTTTTCCTAATTTCGGTCCAACCGAAAATCAATATCTTAGGTGCCAAATTCTTTTGCCATATGAAGTGGTAGAATATGTCCTTGATGCCTCTAAATATGAGTAGGTAATAAAATGATTTGGTTGAGAAGAAATTATCGCTGGTCCATTTCCAGAGCAAAATACATCACAACCAAAAAACCAAAATACTAGCTTGAGTGGGTGAAAAAAATTGCAGCCATGATTGCAAGGGAGAGCATCGAATTTGACGTGTTTTGGAAGCATCACAGATTCCTCTCATACCAGTTGAACCAACACCAAGTTAGGAGTATTCGATATTTGTAATGGCTTATATCTCCTTGAAGAGTTCTATAGCGGTTCCACGGTCTCCATTGTAGTGGGAACCATAGCTCCCCCAAATTGCACAAGAAGTGCTGCCAACCAATATGATCGTGGGATTCTAGGTGTAAGTTGCAAACGGGGGTAGTTGACGTCGACCGGTATACCCATTCTGATAAGTCTGTCCTTTGTGAGTAGCCTTTTCGTGGTTTTGATCCAACCGAAAATCAATATTTTAGGTGTCAAATTCTTTTGTCGAGTGAAGTGATAAAATTTGTCCTTGATGCATCTAAATGTGAGTAGGCCATAAAACGATTTGGTTGAGAAGAAATTGTCGTTGGTCCATTTCTAGAGCATCATATCCTCGCCGGAGGAGCTCTCAACTGAGCTTAAGTCCCGAAGAAGATTCATTGTTGATATCAGGTCGACAAAGGATGAGAAATGCAAGTCCCAACCTGCAAAGGCCCCTTGCTCATCCTTCAATTTGGCAGCTGTGATGGTGATGTTGGGTTGGGTGGCCATAGAGTATTAGGTTGTGGTATTTGTCTACTAGTCGATCTCCTCTGTTCCAATTGTCTGTCCACAGTTTGATGTTAGTACCCTCTCCAACTTGAAGACGGGTGCTGGCAACGAAGAAGGGCAGAAGCCTAGCAATGTTTTTCCAAGTTGGGGAGAGGTCGTGTATCCTCCATTGATTGGATCTGGTTGTACTCTCTCCCAGCAGTTTGTCAACCACCTGTGTCCATGGTAAATGTCTTTTGTTGTTGAGTTTCTAGATCCAACTCCCAAGCCTGGCCAGGTTGTGTGCTTTTTTCAGATCAAGGATATTCAATCCCCTGTCGTCTTTGGAATGGGTCAAGTCCTCCCGTCGAATTAGGCACTTTCTAGTAGCATTATGGAAGTCATGCCCGATCTAGAAGAAGCATCTACATCTTATGTCAATAGTCTTGGTCACCCATCCAAGTGCCTTAAAGATGAAGATCATGTACGCGGACTGAGATGTGATAACATTGTTAATCAAAGTCAAGCTCCCCACTCTCGAAAGAATTTTCCCTTGCCAGATGTTTAATCGATGATCAATTTTTGAGATCAGGTCTCTCCAGTCATCCTTGCTTGGTGCACCATAACGTAGAGGCGGGTTGAGGTAAGTAATCGGTTGTTCACCTCCAGAGCAGCCAAAAATATCCGCGAAGGGGGCGGCAAAGGCGAGATTTCCTCCCAAGTGCATTAGTCGTGTTTTGAGCAGATTCATCTTTAGGCCTGACGCTAGTTCAAAAAAGTGCACTAGTCGTTGAAGATTATGGATGTTGTCGGGGGCACAAGAGCTAAATAAAACCAAGTCATCTGCAAATAAGGAGTGTGTCATGCCTCCCTCAGCCCTATGCTGGAGAACACCCTCATTGTGTCCATTCGAAGCTGCCTTGTCGATAAGGCAAGAGAGGCAATCGATAGCTAAGTTGAAGAGGTAAGGCGAGAGTGGATTCCTCTTGTGTGGGAAGGGTGTGCCCATGTTGTCGTTGATGATCAAGGAAGATTCTGAAGTCTCGAGAAGGTCCTTGATCCATATTATCCATCTATACGGGAAACCCTATGCCGATAACAAATCCAATAAGAAATCCCAGTTAATTATGGAATCGAATGCCTTCTCGAAATTCACCTTGGTGAGTATCCCTTCTTCCCTCCAACATTTGGATGCCCAAATTATTTGAGAGACTATCATAAAAGAGTCTAGAGTGTTGCGGCCTGGACGGAAGTCCCACTGATTAGAGCCAATCATATCATCAATGTGCTTAGATAAACGTCTAGCAAGTATTTTGGAGAAGATATTGATAATGTTGTGCTCCAAGCTGATAGGCCTCAAATCTCTAACATTATTGGCTCTTGGCTTCTTAGGAATTAGTGGAATGTTTGCTTTCTTAATCCTTCGAACCTCCGTGGGGTTGGTGTGTAGCTCGTTAAAGATGGCCATCAGCTCCCCCTAGATGGTGTTCCAAAAGATATTTTTAATACATCTGACAATGATACTATTATGCAATGTTATCAATACATAAAAACTCATCCAGAAGAACTATAGTTTTTTACGTTTAAAATTTTAAATTATATTTTATGCTTATGAATTATGTATAGATAATATTTATTAACTTATATATAATATGATGAATTATGTTTATTTTGTTAATTATACTGTTGTTGATGATCTATTGATTTGTAGGGCCGGCTCATCCACTAAGCCAATAAGGCCATTGCCTTAGGCCCCACGTGGATGAGCAATTCCTGCTTATAATTTGATGCATGAGGATTAAATCATGTAATTTGATGCATGCATGAGATTAAATGTCAAAGGTTATTGCAAATAAATGAGTGTAGTGGGTGGTTTTGATGAGTGTGATATTTTTATGGTTTGGTTAATTAATTAATTTGATGTTTAATTATTATTTGTGTTGCATTAATTACCCTTTGGCTATTTTATTATTTATTAATTATTTTCGATAGTGAGTTTGTGTACATAATCAATTAATTTCTATTTGATAAAATTAAATAGGCTCAATTTAACCTTCTTATTTTGTAAAAAAAAAAAATCTTCTTATCCGTTCATAAGTTATAATCCTATTTTAGAGAACTTTTAATTTTTAGGAAATGAAAAATGAGAAATTAAAACAGGCAAAGAGACAAACAAAAGATATGTATTATCCGACAATTGTCAGATAATTGAATTCCGCCGAAGAATTCATTCCTCGGTGGAATTGATATGTGGGAGTCATGATTCGTGGGGGTCATTAGATGTATCAGGTTTGAAGTAATTGCATATTATCCGAATGAAACTTTTGCCCCATCTTCGAACTCTTCGTCTTCTCTATATCCGTCAGCTCTAAATGACTAAGCCTCCAATGATCGATCGTTCACAAGTCTAGATAAAAGCAATGTCCGACATCCTCAAACACTCATTTCAAAAAACTTTAAAAAATAAATTTTATATAAAAATATATATTAATTTAATTTATTAAATAAATAAAAGGCCTCATGTTAAAGTTTTGCCTTAGGCCTTGATAACCCTTAGGCCGCTCCTGTCGATTTGAGTTTGCTTCCGCTAATTTTGATTTTTGGCTCCGTCACTATTTGGAATACTGGATTATAGAAGAATATAAGTTGAAATGTAATGTTCAGTTATTCAACCTTTATCACAAGCCATATAAAATATACAATATGATCCTTTGGGATCATAGATCCCTACAATCATATATGGTCCATGGAGTTTTTATGAGAATTTGACTTTAGGAATATGGCAAAAAAATATAAGTTTATTCTCCAATGGACAATGCGCTTCAATCCAACATAATTGAGATTGAGTGGTTTATGTATGTTGCATTAAATTCTATTATGAGGAAAGATTTGAAAACAATGAGCTGTCCCCAATGCCTGGGAGGTACCTGCAGGTTACACGTGAGAGCATTAAACTGGGAATCAATGAACATCACCCTGCAATCTGCATATAGCTTTGTGGCAGACTGGCAGGAGCTACTAATATATTGAGATGCACATTGCAGCTCTGTTTCTTGGTGAAAGTTTAGTAAACCTTCGCAGCTGGCAATATTTTTTCTGGAACTGTCATATGTCAATGTTATACTTCAGCTGTAGTTCACAATACTTTTATGGCTGAGATCATTAAGACCTCACGTCCTCACTATGTTCCGTCACAATAATTCATAGAGAAAATTCAAATCTGAATTCCAATTCCTTTTCAGGAATGGACCAAAACTGATATTTATTACTCTGATTTTACCAAAACACAAACTTGAAAAAGTTTTTACTAAAATCAGAATCTTTTTCAATCTTTTTCTCTATACCTGAATGCTTTCGTATGCTATTTTAATAAAATAGAATATTATATAATATTTTGTTTTAGTGAAATAACGTACTGAGCATTAAAAAAATTCTTAAACACTTCCCTTGCCCCTTTTCTTTTTGTTCTCCATCGCCGCTAGTGCCTTGGGAACACATTGTTATCACCGACCTCGACGACTAAAACATCTTAGCCCATTCTTTTTGTTCATCTCTTGTTCCTCGCCGCCGCTAATGGCTTGAGGACCTTCGGAATGACTAAAACACTGTAGCTCATTCCCTTGTCTCATTTTCTTATTCCTCATCATCGTTGATGGCTTGAGGACCTTAGGAACAGCCAGAACATACCAGTTCCTTCTCTTATCTCCTCTTTTGTATCTCGCATGTTGCACGATGCCTTGCGAGTGCACTGTCGCCAACGACCTCAATTTGTATAGTTTTGTCTTTGTTCATTTTTTTTCTTGAGGACCTTTCAAACCGACTATAACATCATTCATTTCTTTCCTCCTCCCACGCGAGGTCCTCGGTGCAGTGTTGAACATCCATGAAGGGTAGGTTTGAGGAAGCAGGAAGAGAGAGAAGAGGAAAAGATTGAAGAAGGATGTCATAGTTTTATTGCGAATATGGTTAATTGAGAAGGGCGAGGAGGAAAAAGAGAAAGATAAAGAGCAACTGCAAATGATCGATGTCGACGCAATCCAAACAAAAGTGAAGCAAATTAAAATTTTATGCTAAATATGTTGTTTTAGTATTCGATATTCTATTCATTAAAATATCATACATGAGCGTATTAGGGTGCGAAAATACCTAAATATAACATGTATTTTAGTCAAATTTTCTTCGGACGCACCGATAAACTAACGACGTGGCATGCGTGGGGTCCACTCCTCTCTCTATGCCCCCACCGGCACCCGCCTCTGAAGCCGCGAAGCCGCGAAGCCTCCGATGAGGCAGCTCTCGAGGCCGAGGAGAAGAAACTCGAGGCGGAAGAGGGTGCTCCCACCGATGATGTCACCGTAGGAGAGTCTGTCTCCTTCAAGGAGGAGAGCAACGTTGTTGAAGATCTCGTCAACCCCAAGAAGAAGGCCCGCGATGAGCTGAAGCAGCTCATCCAAGCGACCCTCGCTAACAACGAGTTCGCCCCTCCGCCACCTCCGCTGCCGCGTCCGGCATTTTTTTTCTATTGTTTTCACCGAATTATGCAACTAATTTGGCAAGTGTATAATGCAAATGGATGCAGGTCAGAAACTTCATGCACTACATTAGCATATTCATTGCAGGCTTTGCCATCTGCTTCTCTCGTGTGCGGTAGATAAGTGTCGTAACACTATCCATGGTACCTTCGATAGCCATATATTGCTGGTGGAATCTACGCATACATTGCCACTGGCCTCATTGCTCGAGTGAGGAAATCGTATGTCTAAGGCTGGCGAAATAGTTAAGGAGGTCTGCATTACTTCCCCTTCAAGTACTTAACCAGGTTTTTAATTGATTAATTGGAATGAATGGATTAAACGTAGGTGATTGGCAATGTGCGAACTGTGCAAGCATTCGTGGGGGAAGAGAAGGCGGTGAAGTTGTACAGGGACGCATTGATCAACACCTACAAGTATGGGAGGAAAGGTGGGTTGGCGAAAGGATTGGGCCTCGGTGCCATGCACTGCGTCCTCTTCTTCTCCTGGGCTCTGCTCGTGTGGTTCACCGGCATCATCGTCCACAAGGAGATATCCAACGGAGGAGAATCCTTCACCACCATGCTCAAGGTAGTCATAGCTGGACTGTGAGTTAATGCCTTCATCTCACGTTCATTCGTGCGAGAACCGCCGCCCACTCAATCTTCGAGATGATAGAGCGCAACACGACAAGCCGTGCGAGCGCCAAAACTACCATGGAGCCCGGCTCCATAGCATTTTGCTATCGAGCCAGGCTCCACAAATCAAACACATATCTCAAAGCAATTAAAAAATTGCTTTGAGATTTGTGTTTCAAATGTGGAGCCCAGCTCCATAGGTTTTCTACGGAGCTGGGCTCCATAGAAGTTGTATTCCCAAAACAGGCTACGAACTCCACTCCGTCGACGAGCACATCGAATTCGTCGATGTCCGATTCAGCTACCTCGATGTCGCCATCTTCGACTGGATCGACCTCGACATCCCGCTGGGCAAAATCGTCGCCATCGTCGGCGGAAGCAAATCGGGGAAGAGCACCATCATCTTTAAGTTACACTACTAGAAATTGAGTCTTCAACAACAGCTATCAGCAACGGCCGCTCAAGCCGTTGCTATTTGCAACGGCATTCTTACGGCCGCTCAAGCCGTTGCAGATATGCTATATCTGCAACGGCTTTCTAACGGACACGCGAGCCGTTGCTGATAATTTTAATTATCAGCAACGGCTTTCTAACGGACAAGTGAGCCGTTGCTGATGATAACTTATTAGCAACGGTTTTCTAACGGGCGAGTGAGCCGTTGCTAATAAGTTTATATAGGTCGCAGATCGCGCCCGACCCTTCTTCCTCCCGTTGCTGCCGCCGCCGCCTCTCGCCGCCGCCTCTCGCCGCCGCTGCCGACGCCGACGACGCCGAGTTGCCACTGCCGTCCGTCCTCGACCGTCGATTTCAGGTAATCATCGTCGTCCGGCCGTCTCTCCTCGTTGCGGCCGGCGGGAAATCCGACCAAAACCCTATTTTTAGGGTTTCGGCCGGCGGCGGTCGGCCGATGGCTGCCGCCGAAGCTTTTACAATGTCTGGACACTCTGTCCGGACACTGTACGTCGGTGTGGAATCCACCGGACTCCGGCACCGGAAATTGCATATTTATATTTTTTTAATTTTTTTATATATGTTAATTAATTATTTAGATTAATTGTTTAATTTGTTAGATTAATTGTTTAATTTGTTAGATTAATTATTAGGGTTTAGATTAATTTTTAGGGTTTAGATTAATTTCGGAATTGTCCACTTCGGACGCGCGCCGGAATCGTCCACTTCGGACTCTTGCCGAAATCGTCGAATTTGGACTCGTGTCGGAATTGTCCAATATGGACTCGAACTGTCTCGAAACATTTAGAAAATAATCATCCATCCGACGAGTTGATATGTTTCACGTACGCATCGACGAGTCGGATATGATTTAGCAAAACCTTAGATCCGTTCGGGGATTGTATGTCCGTGTAAAAGAAGTAGATGATCTTTTATACGACGTACAATTCTTGAATTATCCCTGATTGGATAATTTGGGAATATAGTTATTTGTACTGCACTTACGTTCTTATTTTAACTGTTAACTAATTATTCTAAATTTCGGCAACATCTCTCTTGTTCTCCGATACGCGCCCAGATGATATGCGTATTCGGAGAACTGTAGGGAGATGCTGCCGAAATTTAGAATAAAGTTAGCGGTTAAAATAAGTACTTAGTGCAATATAAATAACATAAATCCCGAATGGAATAGGACAATCTCACCTAAAGACATTAACCAAAGAAATTGTCATTAATTGACATAATCATGTCGGCTGATCGAAGTTGGATGTACCGACGTCTTGATCGTGGAGCTTTAACGAATGAGTTTCGATTAGGCGTAACGAGCTTCCTAAATTTTGCCTATTCGAATCGGAATTTCGTTAGCATCGGTGATCAAATCCGATGTCCGTGCCGCATTTGTTCGAATGGACGATTTTTGGATCGGGAGACTGTCACTCTGCATCTATATATCAAAGGATTTGCACCAAGATATTTTATATGGACTTGTCACGGGGAGTCACGCGAAGTCGGGACGTCGAGCAATCCTGTCGTTCAGACATATGGTGAATCTTCGTCTGCTGGTGCTTCTTCATCCAGTCAATGTAATCCCTATAGAACTATGATACTTGATAGTCTTGGGGGTCAATTCCACCTGAATGATAATGTTGATCGGCCAATTCTTCAGACATCAGTTACACCAGATACTACAGCAGTTGATATCACAGAAGTACAAACTGCGGTAGAGATTGAATTATCGAATAAAGAAGCTGCAGAATTTTACGAGATGTTGAAAGCTGCCGATGAACCTTTGTATGAGAATTGTCCTAAATACACTAGGTTTTCAGCAATGACACAGCTCTTAAACATCAAGGCCGATTGTAATATCAGCGGAGTTGCGTATGATCGGATTGCTGGATTGATTAATGGAATGTTGCCTACTGATAACAAGTTTGAGCCTACTTTTTATAAGACTAAAAAGCTAATGAGAAAATGGGGGCTCGGGTACGAAAAAATACACGTGTGCCAAAATAACTGCATTTTATATTATAAAGAAAATGTGCAGTTGGATAAATGCCTTGTATGTCAACATCCTCGTTACAAGGAGAAGAAATCGGTCCGACAGAAAAATATCTCATTTAAGGTGCTTCGGTATTTTCCACTAACACCGAGGCTTCAAAGATTATTCATGTCGAAAAAGACAGCCCCCTACATGAGTTGGCATGCAAGAAGTCGTGATGATACAGTAATGACTCATCCATCTGACAGTGAAGCATGGAAATATTTGGATACATGTTATCCTTCATTTGCTAGGGATACTAGAAATATCATATTGGGATTGTGCACAGATGGTTTTAATTCGTTTGGTCATTCTGCAACTCCTTATTCAGTTTGGCCAGTGCTGCTGATAGTTTATAATTTGCCACCGTCAATGTGCATGAAAGATGAATTTATTTATCTTTCGATGATTATTCCGGGTCCTAAGGGTCCGCGAAAAGAAATTGACATATTTCTCAGACCCTTGATAGATGAATTGAAAACATTGTGGACTGAGGGAGCTGTCACTTATGATTGTCATCGAAAGCAAAACATCAATTTAAAGGCTGCGGTCTTGTGGACAATCAATGATTTCCCGGCGTACGGCATGTTGTCTGGTTGGAGCACTCACGGCCGACTCTTTTGTCTGTATTGTATGGAACACTCTAAATCAATCAGTCTTCAGAACAGACGAAAAATCTCATTCTTTGATGGTCATCGTCGATTCCTACCGGTTAATCATCAGTATCGAAGGAATCGTAATAAATTTACTAAGGGCAGAGTCGAAAGAGATGGGCCACCACCAATGTTGTCTGGTGAACAAATGTTAGCATGTGTTTCAGCACTTCCAGATATAGTATTTGGTCGCAATGAAAGAGTGTCAGGTTTTGGCCAAACACATAACTTGGTGAAAAAAAGTATCTTTTGGGAATTGCCCTATTGGAGTTCATTATTGATTCGACATAATTTAGATGTCATGCACATTGAAAAAAATATGTTTGATAATATTTTCAACACTTTGATGGATATTTCCGGAAAAACTAAAGATAATGTCAAAGCCCGACATGATCTGAAAATACTTTGTAAAAGACCAGAGTTGGAGTTACAAGAGGTCAACTGGCGATATCTGAAACCGAAGGCCCTATATGTGTTAAATAAACAACAGATCAAAGATGTTTGTCAATGGGTAAAAGAACTCAGATTACCCGATGGATATGCTTCAAACTTATCTCGATGTGTGAACGTCGATGATTGCAAAATATCAGGGATGAAGAGCCATGATTGTCATGTATTCATGCAGAGATTACTTCCGATCGCATTTCGAGATCTTCTACCTGATAATATTTGGGGTCCGTTGACTGAATTAAGTATGTTTTTTAGAAACATCTGTGCAAATGTCCTTCGAGTTGAAGATATGTCAACACTTGAAAATAATATTGTTGAAATAATATGCAAGCTGGAGCAGTTTTTCCCTCCTACATTTGTTGACTCGATTGAGCATCTACCGATACACTTGGCATACGAGGCACGAGTTGGTGACCCCGTTCAATATCGGTGGATGTACTTATTTGAAAGATACATGAATCGTCTGAAGAAAAAAGTAAGGAACACCCCAGCTGTTGAAGGATCAATATCTGAATCGTATATCATCCAAGAAATTTCAACATTCTGCTCATTTTACTTTGAATCGACAGTACAGACAAGATTTGATCGTCTTCCACATAACGACGACGGGGGTGTTCGACATTCAGATGGACGTTTAAATATATTTTGTCACTCTGGTCGTGCTTTTGGTTCTCGTCCATCTCGACACTTAAGCGATGAAGAGTATCATTTGGCACACTTGTATGTATTACTCAATTGTCCAGAGATTGAACAATTCATTGAAATATTTGACATTGAGATGGTGCAAAAATACTCTATTCACAACGATCAAGAATTGGAGAGATTACGGAATCGTGATTTCCCTACTTGGATTCAGACTTACAGCAAAGATCACAGAGCTGAAATAGATGAAAAAATATTTGAGTTTGTTAGTGGACCGTCGCGACTTGTGTCATGCTATAGCGAATATTTTGTTAACGGGTATAAATTTCACACGGTTGAATATTCATTTGCAAAGAAGACGATGAATGCTGGGGTCTGCGTGAAAGGGACAACCTATGTTGAATGTGATATGGATTTTTATGGACTGGTGGAAGAAGTGATAGAGTTGCACTACTTCGGCTTGAAATCAGTGATCCTATTTAGATGTCATTGGTTCGATACAACAGAAAGGGGCATGAAAGTTCATCCAAAATACAAACTTGTTGAGGTTAATTACAAATCGAAATTGGCAGCAAATGAGCCTTTTATATTGGCATCACAAGCCGAACAAGTATATTACGCGAAGTATCCGGCTCGAAATAAAGATAGAGCGGATTGGCGTGTAGTCTGTAAGACAAAAGGTAGAGGAAAAATTGATCCGATAGTAGGAGAAAATGAGCTGATACCTGATATGACACATGATTTCTATCAAGAAGATGATCCTCCTGCTGTAGATCGTATTATTCCAATACTCGAGGATACAGACACAACGTCAATTCAATTATAAGTTGAATATGCTGATGATGACGATCATGAAATTGAGGAAGCTGGAGATGAAGAAGATGAAGAAGAGGAAGAAGCGGAAGAATTCGAAGACTATTATTCAGATGATGATGAATAATTGTAAAGTATATATTTTATTAAATATATCTCTACTATTTATACAATAATCTGATTATATGTCTATTCGATAGATATGTCTGGTCGTGGTTATCGTCGCAGGAGAGCTTCGGAGTCTCCGATCGGTGAGACTCTAGCACTTACTCATGCTGCTGATTCTCCTGTTGTTGATCCTCCTGTCGATGATACTGCTGAGGCTAGTACATCTAGACGCAGGCGGCCACGCGGGCCGAACAGGTGGCAGCCTCCACCAGCCACAGAGTCACGTAGATTTATTAGCGTGATTGGGGAGCAGTAATATATCATGAATTATGAATCATTACAAATTCATTATATCATAATATAATATTAAAATTTATTTTTGTTGTGCAGGTTCGAGCAAGAAGAAGTGCCAAGGAGCATTTCTTCTACTATTCGACGATACATGCACGGGGCATGGCCTACGTGGTCTCACGTGCCTAGCGAGCACGTCGACATGTTATGGCGCGAGTTTGAGGCACGTATTATTATTATTTTTACATGCATGATGATTAATATTGGTACTGATATTATTATTTTGCGGGCTCGCTTTACATGGGCCGAGGACCAGAGGCCATTCATTTACGCTGCCTGGGAGGCTATTTCCCGTGCGAGGTACAACGGGCAGCTGGGGCAGGCTCGGTCCCAGGCGATGGCACGAGCTAGGACCACTAACATCGCGGAGACTCGGGGATACGGCCCCGATTGGATTACTCCGGATATATGGGACCAGCTCGTGGGAATATGGTCGACGGATCGATGGCAGGAGGTTTCTCGGAATGCGGCTAGAAATCGCATGTCGGGGGGAGCAGCGCATCACACCGGCGGCTCTGTTGCATTTGCAGTGCACGCGAACCGTATGGTAAGTATACCTTTTAATTATATATTTTATTTGTTACTATGTGTACTAATTAATGTATTTGTTTTGTAAATGTAGACGACGGTGTCGGATGACGGGACTGTCCAGCGACCCTCCCCGATGGCGGTGTTTGAGCGGACTCACCGTCGAGCACATGGGACGGGGGAGTACATCGACAACCGCGCTGCATACATTATGGTAACTATATATTTGTTTAATCTATTCATATATATTTATAATTTAAGTTTTATGATAAATATTAAACAAAAAATCAAACTCGAGTAGGAGACCTACAGCCAGACGGTGGTGCAGTGCGGGGGCACCCCCGAGGACTTTGACGCAGCAACGTGGGTCGAGGCCGCAGGTGGCTGGGACCATGGCCGCATATATGGCTTTGCAAATAGTGGTCATGCGCGAGCCGTACTAGGGCCACTTGGGGCACCGACCCCTCCGATCGCTGGTGAGCGGCCGTCCACCTCTAGATCCAGTTATGATCATAATAGCAGAATAAGGACTCTAGGGGAGACGGTCGCGCGTCAGAGTCAGATGATGGCGGAGATGCATGCTATGCTACGCAACATGTCAGGTCATCCCGAAGCAGGCATCTCTTCGGCATCATCTAATCCATCGTCCTCGAGTCAGTCCACGCCGGTGTACACTCAAGCACTCCAGACCCCGCCATATGGTCCAGACCATCCTCCATCGTCATCGTGAGATTTTTTATATATTGACTTTTTTACTGAGATATTGGACTTGTTTAATTTATTTTGTTTGGATATTGATACTTCAATTTTGTATTTGAATAGTTTTTATACTATTGTGGACAATTATCAATATAAATATAATTGTTTTGATGTATATCTTGGTGTATTTGTGATGTGTGAATGAATGTGTGTATGAGTGTATGGGTGTCTGAGTGTGTGAGTTATGTATCAGATAATGTATCAATGAAAATTTTAAATTTTAAATTTTTTCGTTACCAGGTTCACATCATCAGCAACGGCTTTCCCACGGCTGTCCGTGGGAAAGCCGTTGCTAAAAGTTTATCGAAAGTCGTTGCTGATGACCTACAGCAACGGCTTAGCGACGGGATTTTACTAACGGCGTTGCTACGGACTCAGCGGCCGTTGCTATTAATGTTATCCGCAACGGCTCCGGGTCCGTGGCAAAACCGTTGCTGATAATATTTTTAGCAACGACCCGAGCGGCCGTTGCGGATCTGTTGCTAAGTTATCAGCAACGCGAGTTTCTGTCACGGCTCCATTGCAACGGCTCCGGCCGTTGCTGATGATCTTCAGCAACGGCATCAGCTGTTGCTGATGACCATTTTTCTAGTAGTGTTATAAAAGATGATGGACCCCACTTATTAAGTTATAAAAAAAATTTCTTTCGTCGGCGGCAGCGGATCCGGGGGGGCGCATCAGATACCTTGCTTTGGATTTCTTTCGCCGAGAGAGAGAGGAATGGACCCCACTTATTAAGTTATAAAATTTTTATATTAAAAAATATTTTTTATACAGGTCAGCATGCCAGGTCGTTAATTTAATAATGTGCTCGACGAAAATTTGACAACATGCTATAATTGAAATAAATATATTAGTACATATACACAAATGAGACAAATGAAAGTACATGCCACAATTGAAATAGATGCCAAAGTACATATTATATTTAGATATTTTTCCTATTAGGATTATGCCGAGAAAATTAATTTTGATTTTTTTTGAAAAAATATATTAAGTATTTTGGCCATTCAAAACAATAGATTCCGATTTTTATCATTTGTTGATTCTTTTCGTCAACTTATCAACTACTTAACTCAATGATTGACTTAACTTGCATTTTGTCATATCAACTTGACGTGTGCGATGTGTCAATCATAGGCTCATTGACGTGAGTAGCTCAATCACATTGAAAAGAATAATCTAATAATAGTGAGTACAATTATTATAGAGCCAAGTTTCATGCAAATTTCTATGGAGGTTCAAGTAGAAATAATCTAGCATTATTAAAAATGAACCTAGTATTATTAAAATTGAACCTAAAATACTAGTGCACCTGTGTTGTCTAAGAGTGAACCCCACCCTTCTACTCTTGGGGGTGTTTGGTATGCAATAATTTACCTGCATTATCGGCAAATTTTAGGTCCCACACATTACGATGTTTGGTTTAGACGTTTATTGGTAATCCAAATTGTCCAATGTGGATTACCACAGTGTCTTTCTCTTCTATATATTATTCTCCATGCAAGACACTATAAAATTTTGACAATAATTTTTTGTTAAGTCAAAAAATATAAAATCAAATTGATATCTATGTTGACCAAACATGTCAAACAAGATAATGCTAGGATGCACCGACATTGACACAGGACACGACACGGACACATGGACACATCAACTTCAAATTTTTATAGGACACAAACACGACATATATAGATAAGTATATAAAAAATAAAGATTAGAAAAAACCCACGATTCATAGTTTCATATATATATATATATATATGAACAAAATAATTTCCCTAGCTAGCTTGCATGTTGAAGGCCTTCACTAAAGGTCCTAGAAAAAACCCACGATTCATAGTTTCATATATATATATATGAACAAAATAATTTCCTATAACGGTGGAAGAGGAATTGATTTTAGCCTTGCACTTTCAAGCAAGTATGTAGCTTCACTATCCATTTTTTATGTTCTTGAAGCTTTGTGGCTATAATTTTCGCACAAGTACAAGTTCTCCAACTCGTCCGATATCCGGATGAGTGGCGATTCTCACGGAGGAGCCAATGGTCGCTATTGTGAAGGAGTCGTCGAGGAGTAGAGTGGGCGATCAGGTTTGGGATTAGGGTGACTAGATGAGCAATCGGGTTAGGCATTACCGAATTAGAGTAGTGGGCAATTGGGTTTCGCGTCTAAAATGATGATGATGATGATGATGATGATGATTATTATTATTATTATTATTATTATTATTATTATTATTATTATTATTATTATTATTATTATTATTATTATTATTATTATTTAAAACGTCGAGATGGCCGTGTCCGAATTTTTGGGTCATGTCTGAGTCGTGTCCGGGTAAAAAAAAAGTTGACTGGTCAAGACACTCTAGGACACGTCGGACACATGTGTCGGACGAGTGTCTTCGTGTGTCGGTGTCCGCGGTGTTGCGGACACACGGACAGACAGTCCTTGGAAGTGTACGTGCTTCCTAGATCCTAATATTATATTATCGGTAAATTAAATGTGACAATTTATTTTGTAGTAATGTGAATTACCATTATAACATTATTTAACAATGTGTCAAACACAACATATTGTAGTAATGTTTGCTCTTATATGAGGCTCTATAAAAATTCCTATGGACTCTGACTCCATAATAGTTGTCTTTTTTTTCTTTTCTTTTTTTCTACTGATCAATTAAATTTGACATGAGACAACCTGAACACTAGAGTACATATTTCTTATTTCATGGACAAATCTCATAATGACTCAAAAAATGCATGCTAATACAAGCTGACCGCCATAAACTACGTGTGCCCCTCCAAATTCTTATATAATTCATAATATACAAATAATTGATCAATTTTTTTAAATGAATAGTGGGGGACGCAGAAGTTTAAGGGGGAGGGGGCAACTTCAAATTTTTAATTGAAATCATAATAATACATATTTCTTTGTCTATATTTATATTTTAAAAATAATATTAAAAACTTTAAATTAAAAATAATTAAAATTATTTTATTCATTAAAAAAATATTTTTTTCATCTTAATTGTTCGCAAGCTCTTTAAGACCAACTTTATGAAGCATAATATGTGAATAAAATTAAAAAATTAATAAAAGATTAACAAAATTATAAATACATATAGAAAAATAATTGCTCTTTAGTGCATTATTAGTACTTGACATAATATTAGAAGTAAAAAATTAACTTGAATATATTATTCATGTTGTAAAAATAAATTTTATTCATCGTGAATATAAATTATATAATTAATATATATGTTTAATAAAAAATAATATATATAAATACATATATATGAATCGTCCACTTCGGACGCGCGCCGGAATCGTCCAATTCGGACTCGCGCCGGAATCGTCCACTTCGGACGCGCGCCAGAATTGTCCAATTCGGACTCGCGCCGGAATCGTCCACTTCGGACGCGCGCCGGAATCGTCCAATTCGGACTCGCGCCGGAATCGTCCACTTCGGACGCGCGCCGGAATCGTCCAATTCGGACTCGCGCCGGAATCGTCCACTTCGGACGCGCGCCGGAATCATCCAATTCGGACTCGCGCCGGAATCGTCCACTTCGGACTCGCGCCGGAATCGTCCACTTCGGACGCGCGCCGAAATCGTCCAATATGGACTCGAACTGTCTTGAAACATTTAGAAAATAATCATCCATCCGACGAGTTGATATGTTTCACGTACGCATCGACGAATCAGATATGATTTAGCAAAACCTTAGATCCGTTCGGGAATTGTATGTTCGTGTAAAAGAAGTAGATGATCTTTTATACGACGTACAATTCTTGAATTGTCCCTGATTGGACAATTTGGGAATATAGTTATTTGTACTGCACTTACGTTTTTATTTTAACTGTTAACTAATTATTCTAAAATTCGGCAACATCTCTCTTGTTCTCCGATACGCGCCCAGATGATATGCGTATTTGGAGAACTGTAGGGAGATGCTGTCGAAATTTAGAATAATTAGTTAACAGTTAAAATAAAAACGTAAGTGCAGTACGAATAACATAAATCCCGAATGGAATAGGACAATCTCACCTAAAGACATTAACCAAAGAAATTATCATTGATTGACAGAATCATGTCGGCTGATCGAAGTTGGATGTACCGACGTCTTGATCGTGGAGCTTTAACGAATGAGTTTCGATTAGGCGTAACGTACTTCCTAAATTTCGCCTATTCGAATCGGAATTTCGTTAGCATCGGTGATCAAATCCGATGTCCGTGCCGCATTTGTTCAAATGGACGATTTTTGGATCAGGAGACTGTCACTCTGCATCTATATAGCAAAGGATTTGCACCAAGATATTTTCTATGGACTTGTCACGGGGAGTCACGCGAAGTCGGGACGTCGAGCAATCCTGTCGTTCAGACATATGGTGAATCTTCCTCTGCTGGTGCTTCTTCATCCGGTCAATGTAATCCCTATAGAACTATGATACTTGATAGTCTTGGGGGTCAATTCCGCCTGAATGATAATGTTGATCGGCCAGTTCTTCAGACATCAGTCACACTAGGTACTACAGTGGTTGATATCACAGAAGTAGGGGCTGCGGTAGAGATTGAATTACCGAATAAAGAAGCTGCAGAATTTTACGAGATGTTGAAAGCTGCCGATGAACCTTTGTATGAGAATTGTCCTAAATACACTAGGTTTTCAGCAATGACACGGCTCTTAAACATCAAGGCCGATTGTAATATCAGCGGAGTTGCGTATGATCGGATTGCTGGATTGATTAATGGAATGCTGCCTACTGATAACAAGTTTGAGCCTACTTTTTATAAGACTAAAAAGCTAATGAGAAAATTGGGGCTTGGGTACGAAAAAATACACGCGTGCCAAAATAACTGCATTTTATATTATAAAGAAAATGTGCAGTTGGATAAATGCCCTGTATGTCAACACCCTCGTTACAAGGAGAAGAAATCGGTCCGACAGAAAAATATCCCGTTTAAGGTGCTTCGGTATTTTCCACTAACACCGAGACTTCAAAGATTATTCATGTCGGAAAAGACAGCCCCCTACATGAGTTGGCATGCAAGAAGTCGTGATGATACAGTAATGACTCATCCATCTGACAGTGAAGCATGGAAACATTTGGATACATGTTATCCTTCATTTGCTATGGATACTAGAAATATCAGATTGGGATTGTGCACAGATGGTTTTAATCCGTTTGGACATTCTGCAACTCCTTATTCAGTTTGGCCAGTGCTGCTGACAGTTTATAATTTGCCACCATCAATGTGCATGAAAGATGAATTTATTTATCTTTCGATGATTATTCCGGGTCCTAAGGGTCCGCGAAAAGAAATTGACATATTTCTCAGACCCTTGATAGATGAATTGAAAACATTGTGGACTGAGGGAGCTGTCACTTATGATTGTCATCGGAAGCAAAACTTCAATTTAAAGGCCGCGGTCTTGTGGACAATCAATGATTTCCCCGCGTACAGCATGTTGTCGGGTTGGAGCACTCATGGCCGACTCTCTTGCCCGTATTGTATGGAACACTCTAAATCAATCAGTTTTCAGAACGGACGAAAAATCTCATTCTTTGATTGTCATCGTCGATTCCTACCGGTTCATCACCAGTATCGATGGAATCGTAATAAATTTACTAAGGGCAGAGTCGAAAGAGATGGGCCACCACCGATGTTGTCTAGTGAACAAATGTTAGCACGTGTTTCAGCACTTCCAGATATAGTATTTGGTCGCAATGAAAGAGTGTCAGGTTTTGGCCAAACACACAACTGGGTGAAAAAAAGTATCTTTTGGGAATTGCCCTATTGGAGTTCATTATTGATTCGACATAATTTAGATGTCATGCACATTGAAAAAAATGTGTTTGATAATATTTTCAACACTTTGATGGATATTTCTGGAAAAACTAAAGATAATGTCAAAACCCGACATGATCTGAAAATACTTTGTAAAAGACCAGAGTTGGAGTTACAAGAGGTCAACGGACGATATCTGAAACCGAAGGCCCTATATGTGTTAAATAAACAACAGATCAAAGATGTTTGTCAATGGGTAAAAGAACTCAGATTACCCGATGGATATGCTTCAAACTTATCTCGATGTGTGAACGTCGATGATTGCAAAATATCAGGGATGAAGAGCCATGATTGTCATGTATTCATGCAGAGATTACTTCCGATCGCATTTCGAGATCTTCTACCTGATAATATTTGGGGTCTGTTGACTGAATTAAGTATGTTTTTTAGAAGCATCTGTGCAAATGTCCTTCGAGTCGAAGATATGTCAACACTTGAAAATAATATTGTTGAAATCATATGCAAGCTGGAGCAGTTTTTCCCTCCTGCATTTTTTGACTCGATGGAGCATCTACCGATACACTTGGCATACGAGGCACGAGTTGGTGGCCCCGTTCAATATCGTTGGATGTACTTATTTGAAAGATACATGAATCGTCTGAAGAAAAAAGTAAAGAACACCGCAGCTGTTGAACGATCAATATCTGAATCGTATATCATCCAAGAAATTTCAACATTCTGCTCATTTTACTTTGAATCGACAGTACATACAAGATTTGATCGTCTTCCACGTAACGACGACGGGGGTGTTCGACATTCAGATGGACGTTTAAATATATTTTGTCACTCTGGTCGTGCTTTTGGTTCTCGTCCATCTCGACACTTAAGCGATGAAGAGTATCATTTGGCACACTTGTATGTATTACTCAATTGTCCAGAGATTGAACAATTCATTGAAATATTTGACATTGAGATGGTGCAAAAATACTCTATTCACAACGATCAAGAATTGGAGAGATTACGGAATCGTGATTTCCCTACTTGGATTCAGACTTACAGCAAAGATCACAGAGCTGAAATAGATGAAAAAATATTTGAGTTTGTTAGTGGACCGTCGCGACTTGTGTCGTGCTATAGCGGATATTTTGTTAACGGGTATAAATTTCACACGGTTGAATATTCATTTGCAAAGAAGACGATGAATGCTGGGGTCTGCGTGAAAGGGACAACCTATGTTGAATGTGATATGGATTTTTATGGACTGGTGGAAGAAGTGATAGAGTTGCACTACTTCGGCTTGAAATCAGTGATCCTATTTAGATGTCATTGGTTCGATGCAACAGAAAGGGGCATGAAAGTTCATCCAAAATACAAACTTATTGAGGTAAATTACAAATCGAAATTGGCAGCAAATGAGCCTTTTATATTGGCATCACAAGCCGAACAAGTATATTACGCGAAGTATCCGGCTCGAAATAAAGATAGAGCAGATTGGCGTGTAGTCTGTAAGACAAAAGGTAGAGGAAAAATTGATCCGATAGTAGGAGAAAATGATCCTCCTGGTTTCTATCAAGAAGATGATCTTCCTGCTGTGGATCGTATTATTCCAATACTCGAGGATGCAGACACAACGTCAATTCAATTAGAAGTTGAATATGCTGATGATGACGATCAGGAAATTGAGGAAGCTGGAGATGAAGAAGATGAAGAAGAGGAAGAAGAAGAAGAATTCGAAGACTATTATTCAGATGATGAAGAATAATTGTAAAGTATATATTTTATTAAATATATCTCTACTATTTATACAATAATCTGATTATATGTCTGTTCGACAGATATGTCTGGTCGTGGTTATCGACGCAGGAGAGGTTCGGAGTCTCCGATCGGTGAGACTCCAGCACTTACTCATGCTGCTGATCCTCCTGTTGCTGATCCTCATGAGGATGATACTGCCGAGGCTAGTACATCCAGACGTAGGCGGCCACGCGGGCCGAACAGGTGGCAGCCTCCACCAGCCACAGAGTCACGTAGATTGATTAGCGTGATTGGGGAGCGGTAATATATCATGAATTATGAATCATTACAAATTCATTATATCATAATATAATATTAAAATTTATTTTTGTTGTGCAGGTTCGAGCAAGAAGAAGTGTCGATGAGCATTTCTTCTACTATTCGACGATACATGCACGGGGCATGGCCTACGTGGTCTCACGTGCCTAGCGAGCACGTCGACATGTTATGGCGCGAGTTTGAGGCACGTATTATTATTATTTTTTACATGCATGATGATATATTAATATTGGTACTGATATTATTATTTTGCAGGCTCGCTATACATGGGCCGAGGACCAGAGGCCCTTCATTTACGCTGCTTGGGAGGCTATTTCCCGGGCAAGATACAACGGGCAGCTGGGGCAGGCTCGGTCCCAAGCGATGGCCCGAGCTGGGACCACTAACATCGCGGAGACTCGGGGATACGGCCCCGGTTGGATTACTCCGGATATATGGGACCAGCTCGTGGGGATATGGTCGACGGATCGATGGCAGGAGGTTTCTCGGAATGCGGCTAGAAATCGCATGTCGGGGGGAGCAGCGCGTCACACCGACGGCTCTGTTGCATTTGCAGTGCACACAAACCGTATGGTAAGTATATCTTTTAATTATATATTTTATTTGTTATTATGTGTACTAATTAATGTATTTGTTTTGTAAATGTAGACGACGGTGTCGGATGACGGGACTGTCCAGCGACCCTCCCCGATGGCGGTGTTTGAGCGGACTCACCGTCGAGCACATGGGACGGGGGAGTACATCCACAACCGCGCGACATACATTATGGTAATTATATATTTGTTTAAATTGTTCATTATATATTTATAATTTAAGTTTTATGATAAATATTAAACAAAAAATCAAACTCGAGTAGGAGACCTACAGCCAGACGGTGGTGCAGCGCGGGGGTACCCCCGAGGACTTTGACGCAGCATCGTGGGTCGAGGCCGCAGGTGGCTGGGACCATGGCCGCGTATATGGCTTCGCAGATAGTGGTCATGCGCGAGCCGTACTAGGGCCACTTGGGGCACCGACCCCTCCGGTCGCTGGTGAGCGGCCGTCCACCTCCAGATCCAGTTATGATCATAGTAATAGGATAAGGACACTAGAGGAGACGGTCGCGCGTCAGACTGAGATGATGGAGCGCCAGAGTCAGACGATGGCGAATATAGAAGCTATGCTACGCAACTTGTCAGGTCATCCCGAAGCAGTCATCTCTTCGGCATCATCTAATCCATCATCCTCGAGTCAGTCCACGCCGGTGTACACTCAAGCGCTCCAGACCCCGCCATATAATCCAGACCATCCTCCATCGTGATCGTGAGATTTTTTGTTTGGATATTGAACTTGTTTAACTTATTTTGTTTGGATATTGATACTTCAATTTTGCATTTGAATTGTTTTTATACTATCGTGGATAATTTTCAATATAAATATAATTGTTTTGATGTATATCTTGGTGTGTTTGTGATGTGTGAATGAATGTGTATGAGGTGTTTGTGATGTGTGAATGAATGTGTGTATGAGGGTATGGGTGTGTGAGTTATGTATCAGATAAATGTATCAATGTATCAATGGAAATTTAAAATTTTCAAATTTTCTGTCTGCTGCTATACGTCATCAGCAACGGCTTTCCCACGGGCGTCCGTGGGAAAGCCGTTGCTAAAAGTGTATCGAAAGTCGTTGCTGATGACCTACAGCAACGGCTTAGCGACGGAGTTTTAGTAACGGTGTTGCTACGGACACAGCGGCCGTTGCTATTAATGTTATCAGCAACGGCTCCGGGTCTGTGGCAAAATTGTTGCTGATAATATTTTTAGCGACGGCCCGAGCGACCGTTGCTGATAATATTTTGAGCGACGGCCCGAGCGGCCGTTGCTGATCCGTTGCTAAGTCATCAGCAACGCGACTTTCTGTCACGGCTCTATTGCAACGGCTTGGCCGTTGCTTATTCTCTTCAGCAACGGCTCAGCAACGGCATCAGCCGTTGCTGATGCCCATTATTCTAGTAGTGAATGCTCCTGACGTTTCCTCACGAGTACTAAAATATTTCTGAAGTTTTTTTGGGATCAAATACCCCTTACGTTATGGAATTGGGTAAAAAAATACATCTATAGGTAAACGACGTTAATTGAGAGATAACGAAGCTGACATAATTGATGAATGTGACTAATGACGTGGACATGTGGTGCATATGCAAGCCAAAATATTTTCTCACGAGTACTAAAATTCCCCTGACATTTTTTCACGGGTACTAAAATGATCATAACGTTTTCTCATGGGTACAAAAATACCCCTAATATTTTTTCACGAGTACTAAAATACTCATAATATTTATTTTGGAGCTAAAATACCCCTGAGATTATTAAAAATGATACAAAATTAAATGACATTAGACTAACTTTTGTTAGGTGCGACTTAACGGAGATGTTGTTGATGCTTACAAAAATATTAACTTTACACGTTGCGCATATGCAGAGAGCAACTTTCACGTAAGCGACACATAAGATATCGAAAATTGAAAATTTAGAAAATAAAAAACAAAACAAAACTGAAACCAACAAATTGGTTAATCGAAAAATTTGGTTCAGTTTCAAACCGATTTTTCAATTAACCATTTTTTTAATTTTTTTGCTCACCCCTACGGTTGCGTGGCAAGTTGCTCTCTGCATGTGCGGCACGTGCAAAGTCAACATCTCCATCAGTATCTACGACATCTCCATTAAGTCTCACCTAATAAAAGTTAGTCTGGTATCATTTTTGTACTATTTTCAATAATCTTAAGGGTATTTTAGCTCCAAAATAAACGTTAAGGGTATTTTAGTACGTACCTATAAGAAAATATTAGGGGCATTTTTGTACATGTGAGAAAATATTATGGATATTTTAGTACCCGTGAGAAAATGTCAGGGGCATTTTAGTACCCGTGAGAAAATGTCTTGGCTTGCATGCGCGCCACATGCTCACGTCATCAGTCACAGTCATCAGCCATGTCAGCTCTGTTATCTCTCAATTAACATCGTTTACCTATAGGAGTATTTTTGTATCCAATTCCATAACGTAATGTGTATTTTTGATTTAAAAAAAACCTTAGGGATATTTTAGTACCCGTGAGAAAACGTTCAGGGCATTTTTGTATCTTTTTCCTTAATTATTTAATCGTATATTTAATAACTCACCCACAAAAGTTCACACATCTTAATAATATGAGCATGGATAATAACATAGAAATGTGTATTAGGAATAAAATCAACATGAGAATTTTAGATGTAAAATACTAAGGTAGAAAATTTAGATAAGTTAGAAATTAATAAAGAAGAGTTTAAAGTTTTTTTAATTAAAAATGGGGTTTTATATTTACCATTACTAAAAAAATAATGCATACAAAAGGCTAGAGATGAGATACAAACATAATAAGGAATAAATTTAACCAACTAACCACTATACTATAAACAAATTAGTAAAAAATTGAACTTAATTCCTGGATTTGTGGTAGCGACCTTATTATCTTGAGCGACAACTCTGTTTGTTGCTTCATAAAAGGTCGGTTACCATTTTTTGGTGATTTATCTGGTTTAGGAGAAATGAAACGCTGCACCAGGTGCGACAGCTTTCCCTGTTGTGCTTAATGAAAAAAAATCATTTCCTATGTCGGTATGCTCGGTTTAATTTCAAATCCTGAGAGAAATTTTAAAGTTAAACAACCCATATCTCTTAAATGAAATCCTCCCATCTTTAGCCACATTAAATTAAACTATGATGCCTCTTACTAGCTCTTCCACTAATTCTGGTATTGTTATTATTGTTCGAAATCATTTAGGTGATATCCTTTATGCTGAATTTGCTACTGTAACTGCTCCTTCTATTCTATATGTTGAGGCGCTTGCTGTAAGGCAAGCTCTAGTGATTGTTTTGCAGGAACACTACGAGCAAGTCATTATTGAATCTGACTCTGAAGTTCTTATGGATAGCCTCCAACACAAGATATGTCCTAATTGGAGACTTCAGTCTGTTTCTGATGACATTCGCTCTTTTTCATTAGCTTATGCTGCTATCTTTTTTGTATTTGTATACAAACAATGTAATCAAGCAGTCCACTGGGCTGTAAATTTTGCCCGTCTTTCTGATAGTTCGCAGGTTTGGTCAAATGTCCGACCACCCGAACTACTCAACCTTGCTGTAAGGGACCTCTTGGGTCCTAGTTACCTTCGTTATTAATGTTAGGTCTTTTTTTTATAAAAAAAGTTGAACTTAATGATATTTATACAATTTTATCTTATATTTCCTAAAATTGTCAAATTATCTTAAATATTTATTTTTTTGCCCTAGTGTGGGTCTGTCGTTGATTTGAGTAATAGGGGCGAGCGGGTCCGGGCACCATGTATTTTTCATGATACCTAGACTCTATCCTGTATAGGATCGGTTCCTAGATTTTGAAACCGAACCCTACCATATTGGAACCTGTAATAGGACCCTACTCGGAACCATGGGTTCTGGTTTTGGTTCCAGGTACCCTATTGGAACCTATTCATTTATACGTTACGGGGTACAAGTTTTGGGTACCCTTTTGGAACTTTTAAATGAACATGTTCCAAGGTACAAAATTCATAACATGTTCCAAGTACCGACTCTGGTTTCGGGTACCCGATGTGTTGGACCTGGATCCAGAACCGATTTTAATCGATTCCTTAATTTTTATCCCAGATCCTACCCAAATTTAGTTCGAGTCTACCCGAAACCTACTCTCGATCAGGTAGGTTCCAACCAGTTCTAGTTCTACCCGGTACCCATGCATAGGGCGGCAAAAAAATGGGCACGACACAATAACATGGCACGATAACTACGGGTCGGGCCGAAAAATTTAGCCCGATAAGCTTATCGGCCCGGCCCGGCATGATAACATTGCGGGCCGACGCGGGTCGGCTCTTATCGTGTCGGGGCGGTCCATTTGGCCCGCTAAGTATTAAAAAATTAAATTAATTTAAATAATTATACAAAGGCCGGTATAGATGTATTAAGTGAAAAATAGATATATTGTGTAAGTAGCCTAAATAAATAATAATTTATAGTGAATGTCTAAAATTCATAAGACTTTTGTCTAAAATCTAAAATACTTCCACAATTTTGGGGAAAAAAAATTAGTTTTAGTTTATGAAATATATTTTTTATGATATAATAGAGGTGTTACCGTCTAAAAAAATATTTTGGACAAAAATATTTTAATGTTTTCAATTTAAATTTAATGTTATAGTCATTGGGTAGAAATCTCTAACGCATTAAAGAGACTTTTGCCGCTAGAAATTTTTGCCTAAAATATAAAATAGCTTCGTAACTTCAAAAAAATATTTTGATCAAAATATTTCACTATTTTTATTTAAATTCAGTGGTATAGATTAGAAATTTTTTATTAAAAGTTTAAAATAACTTCACAACTCCTGAAATTAATTTTATTTTATAATATATATTTTATATGAAATAAAGAGAGGTGCTAGAGACATTTGCTCAAAATTTATAATACTAAATTTAAATTTAAAAATAATAAAATAGGTTGATCAAAAATATTTTTAGACCTTAAGGGCCTGTTTGGTTAGTGAAACCAAGTCTGTTTTCATGGTTTCGATTTCACTGGAACCAAAACTGCTTACGAAAACGTGTTTGGTTCAGCATTTTCATGAAACTGAATCGAAACCAGAATGAAAACGAAACCAGTTTTCCTAATAAAAATGAAAACACCAGAATGTTGTTTTCTGTGGTTTCGAGACTGTCGGTTTCCTTATCAAAATGGAGTGACAACTTTATAATTATAAATATATTTTTAATAAAATTAATTAATTTAAAAATAAATCAAACTATATTATTTTTATATAAAAAAATAAAAATCATCATTTTCAACTCAAACTATTATCTTAAATTTATAAATTAATTAAACCAATTTATATCTAATTCACTCAAATCCAAATTTTAAAATAACTCAATTTTCTTAAAGTTAATATATTTATAATTAATCAAAACTAATTTAGACCACTAGAATTATTATTATTTTGAAATATTAACTATTAATTAATTTTTATATCAAATTGAACAAAAAAATCTCAAACTACCAATAACTTAATTAATTAAATATTACAAATATTTTATAACTATATTAGCAAATATTTAATTTTGTAAACTAACTAAATATTAATTACTACTAAAAATGTTCGAGGAAAATTAATATTACTTTTTATAGCCAAATAAATATTCATTGATTTCAACTAACTAAAACTTATGTTGTTTTCATTAACCAAACGCGTTTTCGAAAAACTGAAAACTAGAAACCAAAATCAAGTTTTCGAAACCAAGTTTTCAGTTTCACTGAAACCAAACCATAAAATAGTTTTCGCTAACCAAACAGCACCTAACACTTTTTTTTTATATCATTTTAAATATATTGAATGGACTAAAATTAAATTTGTTGGATTTATGAGGTTATTTTGGATAAAAGTTTTGAATGCATTATAAATTGTTGTAAATGACTAAAATGAATATTACAAATTTTAGGTTTGACCGTTTGAGATCTTCAAAATGAAGCAATCATATTTCGAATTCAAAAATTTCTATTAAATATATTTTTTATTTCAATATGTACGCGCCAAATACTTTTAATTATTTAATATCGTATTAACACGAAATTATTATGGACTTAATAATAAGAAACAACAGGGACTTATGTGAAATATTCCTTCAAACGTATATGGGAAGAAGCTCTCCTTTTAACGTCATCTTGAAATTTGCCACGTATTAACTAGCCATTTGCGGGACCCTGTTTCGTTTTGCTTTTTTTCCTTTGACATCGCACCCCGTAACAAACCCGTGGCAGATTTCACATGGGTTCACATGTGCTACCTACCATTTCACGGGTATTTAAATGGGTATAAAAGGTAAACATTGCGCGTCCGGTTAGTGTGCTAATTGCTACGTGCACCGATCTTCTGCTGGAAATCCCACATGATTCAAATATATAAAGAGAGAGAGAGAGAAGCCGACTCGTCTCTCTTCTCCCAATCCCTTCCTTGTTCAGTCTTTCGATCTCGCCTGCACGTTTCCGCCGCCAATGCCGCCTATGGTTAACCACCAGCAGCCGCACGCCCCCATCGTCCCTGGCTTCAGCGGAGGAGGCCCTGCGCCCCCGCCGCCCGCGCCCGGAGGTGGGCCGGCCGCGAGGGACCGGAGGATCGCGACTGCTGAGCAGCTTGTAATGGATCTCTCCGACCGGGACCTTCGTGAGAACGCGCTGCTGGAGCTATCCAAGGTATCACGCCTTCCGCTTCTCTTTTCGTTCGTTTTTTTAGTAGTTTCTTTCCTGGTTTTTATCGATACCGATGCTCGAAAGTTGAGAATTTTATCCGCGGATTGTGTGGTCTGGAATTTCTGCCTGTCTCTGGATGCATTGTTCATTTTCTTCTATTCCAGAGGGGAATCTCCTTTGACATTGCAGGGACGGATTCGTCTCTGTCATGGTAGAAAGGGTATTCTTTAAACACATTTCTTGGTTATGCTATATTTTATATTAAAATTGACTGTGAAAATGATTGGTTGAATTGGAGTAAGGTTTCTGTGAAAAAGATTGCATTTTTTTTTCCCTGAAATATTGGATTACGTCTAATCTTGAGAGAATCTTTTCGTTTCTTTTTTCTTCCTTTCTTTAAGCATTTGCCTTATTCCAGAGTTGATATATTCAGTAAAGATGAGAATTGTGTTAATTTAATGTTATTTAAAGATTTTTTAGTGGGAAATATGTGATTTAAAGTTACCCCATCTTTCTTTAGTTTGACACTATTGCTGGTTTTGTTGATATTTAGGATCCCGGAAACCATGTAGATGCATCAGTGTGTATGATTCCACTAAATCTTAATGAACTTCTTTCCTACAAGTCTGTGACATTTCAACTTATAGGTTGATACTTGATAGTTGCTAATTGGTTATACATGAATAGACTTGTCAATTTAGAAAAATACTGCTTGAGTACTATTTCTCTTGCTTCCATTGTTTATATTGGGAAATATTGAAGCAGCTACCTGCACCAACTTTCCTTACAGAAAAGAGATATATTTCAAGATTTGGCTCCTTTATTGTGGCACTCGTATGGAAGTATTGCAGCAATCCTCCAGGTTAGTCTGTAGATTAGTTTTGTTAAATATGGTTGCTCTACATTAGTTGGAGAATGTGGATAACTTTCTATATATCTGCACTGGAATCAAGAAGATCAATACGAATTAAAGAATTAGTAATATTCTAAATAAAAATGCATCATAAATAACATAATCAAGCTTATATATAACATAAAATATTCCTTTACATGTGGATTTGACACCCATGAGTTACTTTTGTGATGATGTATGCAGTGCCATAATAAATAATCACATCCTTTTCACCTTTTCCTCACCTTCCTCACCTACTTAGTATAATTCAAAGTCAAATAGGTCTGCAGAAATAAGTTCAACCATAGTGAAGAAGAATCTTGGCTAAACCTTCCCCTGTTCCAACGATAAGGTTTTACAAATGATGACTATATGATACACCAAAATGTATCACTGTTGGTGGCAATCTATTTCCATTCAATATTTATGCAATGGAATGCTAGTTATGTTAGTACCAAGTGAGTTATTGGTACACCTTTTGTTGGTAGTAAGGACTCTATGTACTTTTTCAATAGTATATTTCTATGTATTTTGTATCTGTTACTGAAAAGTAGCTTCAGCAATACCGTTATCTTTTCATATTTGCCTCTACAATCTATATTTGCTTGCATGTCTAGTTATTGAGGAATGATGATTAGTTACTCGCCTGGCTGTAATCCAACATAGTGCCTTCTTTTGATGACTGATGTGGAGATGTATCTTCTGAGATAGGTATGCCACGGCCACAAAATTAATAAAGAAAAGATGTAAAAGGAAATAAAGAAGATAAAGGAGCTGGAAAGCAAATGATAGCTCATATTTCAGTCACAAAATGTTTTACAATAGTACTGAATTACTGATACAATGTTGGCACCACGTCATAGGCTGACTCGTTTGGCATGACAATCCATGTTGATAGTAGAGTTGTCTATTTTCTACAAGTTGTAACTGGTTAACTAGCCATTGAAGAGAACATCCTTAGCTGTTGTTAGTTTACACAAATTACTGACTTCCAAATATCCTATTATTTGCAGGAGATAATTTCAATATACCCCTATCTTTCACCTCCAACTTTATCACCAGCTGCATCAAACCGAGTATGCAATGCTCTAGCCCTTCTACAGGTAACTCGTTAAATCTTGATATTTCTTAGGTTAGTTATTTGTATACTTTTAAGGTTTTACTTTTAGTTATGTACAAATATTGAGCATTAAGAATTAGACTGCCCTTTTTTTGTGTGTTTCGTTGTTTGTTAAATGGAAATCCAAGTTGACCTTTATCTGTTTTAGTGTGAGTGATATTTTTAGTAGACCTAGTAATCACCACTTGTTTATCTTCTTATTGTGAGACTGTCCTGATGAGCTTCAACTGTGTGTTTATTTTCCTAGTGATATTATCCTTCCTTTTTCTTGAACTTTCATGCCAAAGTGAATTCGACAAGCATATAAGATTGAATACGTTTCAGCTTCTTTCACTTACTCCAAAGTAGCAAGTATCCTTCTTTTCTTTTGGTTAAACTTTCATGCGAATGTGAATTTCAAGAGAATATGATATTATGATTTATGAGCAATTATGTGAAGCTAGTTTGTGGCTTTGTTTACACTCTCACAGCCTCACACTAAAAGGAAGTTAATAGGAAGTAATTGCAACAGTAACTTGTAGGTAATTATAGCAATAAAATGTATGGCTTGCAGTTGGTTTACCTAATTTTGGTTTAACCATTTTATCCATTGTATTTTTGGTATCTCGATTATTGAGGAATGATATGAGCAAATGACTTGATAGTTGATACCTTGTAACTCTGAAATTCTAGTTACATGGGGTATCTGATATGACTTCACTGTTAAATAGTTTAGATGGATGTTACCTAATTATGTAGATGTGCATGTAATGACCTCTTGCTATGCAGGGCTTCATATATTGACCCTCTCTGTATCCACATAAAAACCACCTTTTTTAAATCATGACCTGTATATGTGTTGGGTTGAATATCAACAAGTGATCTACCAGAATTTTGAGGCTTAAAGCTTCTCTATTATTTGAACAAGTTTATAGTTGTTTATGCCACAATGTGCATAATCTGACCACACCCGAACAGTCAGATCTTTGAGTATACTTACTGCTAGTAAGGTATTAATATGTAGTTTATAGTGTCTTATCAAAAATCCTTTCTGGCAAAATTGGTTTTTGTTGGATGAAATGGCACACTAGAGGGGGGGGGGGTGAATAGTGTGTTTACTATACGATTTGCCTAAATTCGATTTTAATCGATTACTTAACTCGTTTAGGCGAATTACAATTATGCGATGCAGAAGCAAGATAAATGATAAAGCAATTAAGCACAACAAATGAAATCAATGCTAACACAATAATTTTATAGTGGTTCGGCCCCAATGCCTACTCCACTACCTAAGCACTCCGCTTAGGATTTCCAAACTAGTTTTGCTAGATTAATTTATGTTTCCCTTACACACGAGGACTTTGCACCGGAAAGTCTCACTCTCGACCTAAGGTACTTCCACACCCGGAAGTCTCCGCCTTCTTGTCGAGAGCACTTATCCCACCTCAACCCTAAGGGACAACTAAACTAATCCTAGTAAACACTCAGTTTACACAAGTGGTTTTACACCTAACACCAGGTAACCACTTTACACAACCAAGACCTAATCACAAGGTCTTCTACAAACCTAAAACAAATAAACGTTCAAATAACGGTAAAATACACAATGAAAAGAGCTAAATGATAAATACAATATTAACTACTCTTTTCAGGCCTTCAAAACCCCCAACCCGTCAAGTCGTTGAGCTTGAACAAAATCCCGATTTGAGGAAGCAAACGGCGCTTGAAGAACTCGTGGAAGTAGCAGAGCGCGCTTGATCAATCTTTGGAAGGCTTTGATCTTCCTTTTAATAGCTCAATAAAATCTATAATGGAGAAGGAAGAAGATCAAATGAATCATACCTGGGTGTATTTATACCCAGGTGAAGAAACGATGTTCAACGGATAGAAAACTATCGGTCGAAGCATCGGTCGACCGGTCATTCGACCGCTTCTGTTTACCCTGTGGTCGATTGACCGACTGGTCGACCGCCAGACGCAGATTGCGCGATCCGCAATCTTCGGTCGACTCGTCGGTCGACCGACGCGGTATTGCGTCGCGGCTCATATGCAGGTCGGTCGACCGCCAGCCTCGGCCCGATTCTTTCACCATTCGGTCGACCCGTCGGTCGACCGACGCGATCTTGCGTCGCGGGAATCAGCAGGTCGGTCGACCGACGGGTCGACCGCTCGAGCTACTGCCCGTTTTGGGCTTCCATTGGTCGACCGCTCGGTCGACTGAAGTAGCTCTGCTACTTTCTTTACCTTCGGTCGGTCGACCGAACCTAAGCTGAATGTTATTTCTTCAGCCTATTTCTTCCGCGCTTCGTTTTCGGGTTCTGGCTTTCAACGAGCATCATCTTGGAGAGATTTTGACTTGATCTTTGGACTCGTCCAAGCGACTTTGGTGCACTCGTCGATCTTCGGGAAACTTCTGCGACGAATCCAAGCGCGACGATCAATGTCCTTCCTATTTATCCGATCGAGGACATCGAACGCTAGTCGATATGGAACCTGAAAGATATTCTCAATGAAATCATTAGTTCCATGTTTGTTATCATCAAAACCATCAAGATCGAGATTAAGGCTAAGGTTGAAAACCTAAAGCCCACAGTTTTTTTTTTGTACATTTCCAAGACACGGGATCAACACAGGATTTTATCAGTTGTCTCATTGTTTATTTGGTTGAAAGAAAATAGTACTCAGGACCTCTACCAATATCATGATCTCATCTTCGTAGTGTGTTGAAGTGGATCGAAAAATTATGTAGTTGCTTTAATCTATAAAATGCACACCAGTTGTGATTAGTTATAAAATAAAATGTGTATTTGTTGTTATTATAGGCATGGTTTAAAATACCGTACCTTATTGGGCGGACAGCCGGTATTTACTAGTTTTTTGAAAAACTGTACCGTTTCAAATATGCTGTATTTGGGCAGTATTTATCAAATACCGCCCAATATGAGAGCTTTTTTGACAGCACAGCTGTCAAAAAAATGACAGCATAGTGCTGTTTTGACAGCTTTGACAGCACTGTGCTGTCAAAACAGCACAACAAAAAATAAAATAATAAAATAATTTTTTTCACTCAGTATGGGTTTTTTGTACCGGCCCGTACCGTGTGTCGGTACGGTACGGTACCGGTACATACCGGTACTGGCCAGTGACCGAGATTGGTACCAGTATCGGTATTTTAAACCATGTTTATAGGTAATAATTGACACTAGCAAGGTTAAAAAAAATATATGCAGATGTATACAGTCAGATCTCCTCAAAGCATGCATGATAGAGGATACTGATGTTAGTCATCGGGATCCTAATTTTCTTTGCTTGGAAGCTCAGTCATGCTTCCAATGTGTTGCTGTAATGATTTAATGTATTTTGTATATAATCTCACATCATTGGTTTAACATTAACATGTTTAGTGATAATTGGAGTCAATCTGCATTCACCAGTAGATTCTTTTTCGTGCTGCTTATTAAAATATCTTTTGCATTTCTTGATTAAGGATAGCTCATCATCTTTACTCATTGCAAGTTTCTCCACAAGACTCAAAGCATAAACTTATTTGGAAATCATTTTGCAATTTGGTATGCCTTATTTCATTATTCTAACCTTGGTCATTTTGCAGTGTGTAGCCTCACATCCTGAGACAAGAATACTTTTTCTTAATGGTAATCGACATCTGTCTTTTTCTTTTCAACTTAAAAAATTCTGCATGTTGGTTACTCAAGCATCATTCTAATTTTTCGATTGGACACCATTGTTTATGGTAATTGTAGTACATCGAAAATTCAAAATTCATTGCACTACTAGGTTTCTGCTAGTTCTCTATTGTGTAACTATAGTGCACATTATATGCCCCTATATCTAAATTTAGTTTCTCTTTTTATGTGATTTAGCATGTCAAAAGTCATTACTTCTGTTTGAAACCAGTGTCCTAGTGGTTTCATTGAAAAAAATCATCTTTTTATTATTTAAACTTGGGATAACGTACAATTTGGTCCCTCGAATATAGCTGGCTTTTCATAGTGGTCTCTCGGAAAAAAACCTGGCCAATGTGGTCCTTCTAAAACATGAATTGGGCAAAATAGTTCCTGACTCAAGCAAAATAGTCGGGTTTTGATACTTGTTGACATTCATTATTGCTCGAGTCACGGACTATTTGCCCGAGTCATGTTTTAGAGACAATATATTTTATAGGTTATTTTTATAGGCTATTTTGCCCGAGTCAGGGACTATTTTGTCGAGTCATGTTTTAGAGGGACCACGTTGATGGAGTTTTTTTTTTAGGGGCCACTATGAAAACCCGACTATATTTGAGGGACCAAATTGAACGTCATCCCTTTAAACTTATATATTCACCAGTCTTCTATAGGACTGAAGCACTGCAGTTACAATAACAACAGTGAAGTACTGCAATATTAATGACAACAAAACAACTCTAGGGACAACAACCTTTAAACCTTCCATCCTCTGTTTATACTTTGTTTTTTTTTTAAGCCAGAGTCTGGTATGGCCAACGCCTTATTTTAGGTGCTTGCTTAAGCCAAAACATCTTGCCAAAAATACTGAGGTGCCTAAGTCTCACCTCATCTAATTTTGGCACTTAGGCAAGCATCTGGGAGCTCTTGAAAATACTATAGATGGAAGTTATACTAGATAAACAATTGCTTCATCAAAAGGAAATTATTTCCTTAAAACATGACTACATGGTTTTACAAGTGTTCATATAACCAATTTCATTATCACCTTTCCAAAATCCGTTTTCTTTTTCTATTTTGCATATTAGCTGTACTCATATATTGCTTTATGACTCACAGTTTTGCATCTCGTTTTGCAGCACATATACCTTTGTATTTGTATCCATTTTTGAATACAACTAATAAGACAAGGCCATTTGAATATCTAAGGTTGACCAGCTTGGGAGTTATTGGTGCCCTTGTAAAGGTACTCTGTTTTTTCACACCCACGACACTATCCTTTCTTTCATAAGACATGGCTATTGAACATCCTTCACGTCTTACTTTTTTGAATTAGTCTACTGAAGTTGATATCAAGGATTAAAATTTCGTACCGTACCTCTCGGTACGGGTTGTACATATATCTGGTACACTTGATTTCAGTTACTAGTAAATACTGGGCGTACCGCTCGATATTTAGTTTGTACTGCCCTTATCGGGCGGTACACTTACCGATACTAGGCATATCGCCCGGTATCACCCAACAACTATAAATATAGCCGTTAGGTACCGTTTTCAAACTATCCAAACGGACCTTTTTTTGGGGGTTTTGGGGCTATATAAACATCCCAAACCCCTGATTTCATCCCCACTCAACCTCAAACTCTCTTAACTCTCAATCTCTCTCAATTTCTCTCAAACTCTTTTTTTTCTTCATCTCCACACAGAAATGTTGCTGAAATGGTGCCAAAATATCAATCTGATGTCGCATGGCAGCTTCGCCCGTCGGTTGGAGAAGAAACATAACTGGCAATGCCTCCATTGTGATTTCATTTCCCATGGTGGAGGCATCACTCGGTTGAAGCAGCATTTGGCCGGATGATATCCCGACGTGGCCAAATGCAGAAAAGCATCGGTAGAGGTCTGGAAACTCTTCAAAGAATTGCTTGACAACAAGCGAGAGCAACGTGTTTGGGATGTCAAACAAAGACAAGAGTTTAATGGAAGAGCTACCGAAGATGTTCGCCAATACGAGGGTCGCCTTGACCAATATGAGGGTTGTGGTGGCGATGCTAACGAGGATCTAGAGCTTGTTGTCGCCATTCGTGCTTCATTGGAGCAATAAGCATTCGATCGAGATCACATGTATTATCTCGGAACTCAATTTGAGTATGGCAGCGACATTGGCAGGTGGCACCAGCAGTGTTGGCTCAATTTCGGTCACGGGAGCAATGAATCGAAGTGGTTCAATTCCCTCTGGTCCTCATATTGGCCGGAGTTCCAACATGAGGGCACATACAACCCAAAGTAGAGGTGGAGGCCCGTGGCTTCTTCTCAAACCTTGAACAAATTAGCGGTAGAAAATCTTTGGTTGATTTAATTGACCTTGATATCAGTGCATATTCTTCTCAATCATCCAAGTAACCGCACATCGACGATGCTTGGAGCAAGACCAAGAAGTGGGAGTTAGGGAGAGCAATCTCCAAATGGTTCAACTTTAATCGGATTGCAGCCAATAATCCCTACTACCGATCTATGGTATCTACAATCCAAAAGGTCGGCCCAGGTATTGCTCCTCCAACTCCCTATGAAATTATAAAATTTCAGGTCCTTTACTTGAAGCGGAGGTCGACAAGATCAAACAATGGATATATGGTTTCAAGCATGGTTTAAATTACCGATACTGATACGGTCACTGGCCGGTACCGGTATATACCGATACCGTACCATACCGTATCGACACACGATACGAGCCGGTAAAAAAAAGTCATACCGGTAGTGATTTTTTTTTTGTTTTTTTTGTTTTTGCTGTTAAAAATAACTCCAGTAACACATAATTGATCAATAAATGCTTAAAATTAATATTCAAATGTCAAATACATAATACAATGTTTAAAATGCGCACGAATGACGTCCGTCGTACCCGTACATATCTTGGGACATACACGACTAAGGTTGACACTGTAGGTCTCTAATGCCTATATTTGAAAATTGTCCCATGGCATAATGCCTTGATATCCATTATACCATATTAACATCAGTGTTTCTTTGTTGGCAGTCGAAGAACTAGTCCTTGTATCTGTATAGTCAGTTGAGTAGGTACTGGATACAGAGTAGGTAGATTTAGAAACCTCTTGCAAGCTACTCATCATATCGTGATGGTAATCTTGCAAAGCCTCTCTTCTCATACACCCTAGTTGTTCCTCCGGTTCTAGCACCTTGATCCTCATCTTGGGTGGTGTGGTCGAAGTATAACTCATTTCTTCACAGATCGGCAGGTGCCGGCGTTGATGGTACGACAGTGTCTTCTCCACCAGCTCCATCATCATTTCCATCTCCTCCGTCATCTGTGCTGCTAATGCTATGAACAGAGTGTCTTCTTCGTCCTCTTCAACTTCTGCAATCGCATCCAAAAGATCAATTGGTTGTTTTCCTTTGGCTTTGCCTTTTGCCTTTGAAGGTGCTGTCTTCCAGTGTTATTAAAAGGCGCTAGGGCGCTCGCCTAGGCGCCCAGGCAAGGCGGTGGTTGAGGCAGGCGACTTCAATGAAGCGCCGCCTCGAGCGACGCTTTTCTTTGGGCGCCGTGCTATTCGAGACGACGCCTAACACTACATGTTGTATTAAAACACAGCATGTAGTGTATTTACTACTCTGCATGCTCATGCAGTGTATGAATAACCTTGAATGCACATGCATGTATTTATGACTAACACTGCATTCAGTATTAATAACACCGCATGGATCATGCACGGGTATTAATAACATTGCACAGAATGATGCATTTATACTTAAATATGATATAATATATACTTAAATATAATATAATATATACTTAAATATAATATAATATAATTAAATATTACATAAAATGGATATAATTGGTTTATCATTGAATAATATATAATATTATATATACTTTAATATAAGCGCCTCGCTTCGCTCGAGCAAGCGCCTAGGCGCTAGCCTAGTGCCTCAGGCAATAAAGGACCTTGGCGCCTTGAGGCGCCTAACTCCTCGTGATAACACTGCTGTCTTCTCCCTTTGATTGGGAAGATGGAGAGTCCGACTCGGATCATCGTCTTGCTTGCCGAATTCGCTGAGAGTCCAAGGGAGCAATTATCATGTCCCTCTCAAATGCTTGACTGTCCGTGTCTTCTGGTTGGCTCTCAGACTCAACTGCATCATCAGATATAATTGGTGAAGGACGAGGTGGTTCGCCTGGTTCATCAAGACGAGGTGGTTCGCCTGGATGTTCTTCTCTGTTTGTTTTTCATCGATTTTTTCGGCATATCTTGATGTAGACCATTCCTTACTTGTAAACATGGATCTAAGGCCCGACTTACGTTGTTGGAGTGACCTTAATGCGATGAAGTTGGTTGCAAAAGGAGTCGCTCTCGGTCGAAGAATTTTACCTAAAATATGGAATTATCATTAGTAATTATTTATGATAAACTAATTAATAAATAAATACTGTAAATTATTTAAAAATAAAATACCTTCTGTAAATTGTTTCGAGATGTAGTAAGCGTCATGGATTTCATCGAACGAGTTCACCGACTTGTGATAAACAACCCTCTTGTTGCAATAAATGAGGAAGTTGATGGTGCTCATCCGGGTTGGTCTGGTCCAACTATCGCACATTAAACCGCAACCATAGTCCACCCATTGCCGCTTGATTCCGTCGAATCATTGCTTTATTCCATCGACCTCTTCTTCAAGGTAAGGTCTTGAAATTTCATAGGGAGTTGGAGGGGCAATACCTGGGCCTACCTTTTGGATGGTAGACACCATGGTTCATTAGTATGGGTTGTTGGCTGCATTTGCGGGAATCCGACTGAAGTGGAACCATTTGAAGATGACTCTCCCCAACTCCCACTTCTTGTTCTTGTTCCAAGTATCTTCTATGTGCGGTTGCTTTAATGATGGATGAGGAAATGCCCTGGGATCAAGATCAGAAACATCAACTTTAGTTTTCCTACCTCTTGCTTCGAGGTTTGTAAAGAATCCTCGAATGCCTCCTTTGCTCTGAGATGCCCGCATGCTAGAACTCTGACCAATATGAGGACCAGAGGGAATTGAACCGCTTCGGTCTATTGCTCCGGCAGCCGAAGTCGAGCCGACGCTGCTTGTGCCACCGCTGCCACTGCCGCCGCCATACTCAAATTGAGATCCAGGATAATACATCTGATCTTGTTCGAATGCAGCGTACTCCAATGAAGCTCGGATGCCGACTTCAAGTTTGGGATCCATGTCGTAATGGCCACCCCGAGCCTCGTAATGGCCACCCTGACTTGTTGGGTAGCTCGTCGGTCGAACTCGGCTTGTTGAGCTGCATCCTTAAGACGTTGCTCCTTGTTGGAGAGCATATCTTTGAACATCTGTCGGACTTCCGGCGGTGCGTTGGGGCATTTGACGACGTCGCCAGATGTTCCGGCCAAGTGTGCCTTCAATCGAGTGACGTCTCCATCACGTGAAATCATCTGACAGTTGATGCATTGCTAGTGATTAGCCTTCTCCAACCGATGACTGTGTTGTCATGCGGGGTCGGCTTGAGATTTCGGCGCCATTTCAGCAGAGTTTCGGGGTGGAGATGAAGAAAATAGAGATTAGAGAGAGAGTTTGAGAAAGATTGAGAGTTTAGATGAGTAGAGGGGTGAGTGAGGTGAAAGAGAGGTTTTGGTGGCTTTATATAGCCCCTAAAACCAGCCAAACTCGCCCCAAACGACTATATAGCTGTTTGGGGCCGTTCGGGTATTGTAGCCAACGGCTCTTAAAAAGAGCCGTTGGGTCATACCGGGCGGTATCGCCCGGTATGACATTAAATACCGCCCGGTACGGGCGGTATGTACCGATACACCCGGTACCGACCTTGTATCGGGTGTATTGTATATCGGTTTTTCAAAAAAACCGGTCGTACCGGACGGTACGGTACGATATTTTAAACCATGGTTTCAAGAGACAATTAGAGGATTACAACTGCACATTGATGTGTGATAGTTGGACTTTAAATTTGATAGATTTATTCAAGGTTTTAGACTTCAAATTTGAAGATCGAAGTGATATTTAACACTTAGTGGAGTTCAAAACTATGTTATCCAACTTTAAAAAAATCGGTACCATTTCCAGTACTGGACTGCACTATGTGTCGGACTGTCGGTATGGTACGGTACGGTATGGTACTGGTACCGGTACCGAAATCAAGATTTTGAACCTTGGTTGATATATCTATTAATGTTATATTTGTCTATTTTCTAGGCAATAAAATTTCCACTTTTTGCACTGAGTGCAATATGTCAACTTTCTGTTCTTTTTACAGATGGATGACTCTGATGTTATTAGTTTTCTTCTCCAAACAGAAATAATTCCTTTGTGCCTCCGCACAATGGAGATGGGTAGCGAACTTTCAAAGACGGTATGTTATCACAATTTCCAATTATTCTTCTGGAAGAAATGGTCAAATTTTCAGTGCGAAGTCAATATATTTTTATGTATAAATTATTGTTGTGCAATTTTTTTGCCTTTTATGAGGACCATTAGTTATTTTATGCTAGAACATTGACAAGTTTAAAATAACAAAAGGATTCACTTTTGAGATATTTTGACTTAGACATTATCACACTAATTCCAACATTGAAAAGTACTTTAGATATATCATAGGGGTCTTTTTAGTAGCCAATCAATGAAGCATGATCAACAGATGAAACAATAACAAAATGATCTTCTTATGGATATGTAAAAAATGTCAACCTTTTTACATTCATATTGTTGTAATAGCTATGCTTGCAAAACCTATCTGCATAATTACAATTTTGAATAACCTATACAGTATACACGCGAGGATATTGTATTTAACAACACAGTAGTTAAACAATATAATAAGATAACAAGAACATAAGTATGTTTGATATGCGTCCAAGAATAATCTGCAAGTACCATATTCAAAGTGTACCATACTAATACAAGAAGTTTCACAGCCTCCAGCTGTATACATATGGAACACAACATGCTTATTTGTTTATCTAGCACTTCTTGACCAAGTGCTCAAAAAATTTGTTAACTCTGAGTTGGTTCGTATGCATTCTGTGCAGGTTCATTCCCACTGAATGGTCCTATTTCCTTCTTAATTTTTTTTAATCTGTTTGATATTTCATTGAATATATTTAAGGTATTATATTCAATATCATTGGCAATTTCTAATATGCTTTTATACTTATGTAAATGATTATGTAACTTTTTTCATGCAAATTGCCCAGCTTTGTTTTTTTGTAGGTTGCTACCTTTATTGTTCAGAAGATTTTGTTGGATGATGTTGGGCTACATTACATTTGTGCTACTGCAGACCGTTTTTATGCTGTAGGTCAAGTTCTTGGATCAATGGTCACATCAATTGCTGACCAACCATCTACGAGACTGCTCAAGCATATAATTCGTTGTTATCTAAGGCTGTCAGAGCACCCAAGGTATGCTTTGCTAGTATTGTCTGAATATTACAGAAATATAGAGGGTGGCTTTAGATGCCACTGTTTGAAAACTATATAGCATGTAAATGCTAATAATATGATATTTAGTGGTGGTTGAAACGGCTCTTGCTAGAGATGTGCTGATCGTGAGTTCCTGACCTAGTGATGCTGTAACAACCATTATATTTAGATGATTTTAGTAGTTATGCTCATGGTTTAAAATCTCGATTTTGGTACCTGGCCGAAACCCCGTACCATACCGACACTCGGTACGGTCGGGTACGGAAAACACCATACCGTTTTTTATTATTATTTTATTTTATTTTAAGAGTTAGATATAACTCTAATAATACATAATTGATGAATAAATGCTTAAAATTAATATTCAAATGTCAAATACAATGTTTAAAAGCTATTTGGTACTGTATTAGGATTTTTCACAGATACAAGAGAATTACATTAGAATTAATATAGGGCGACACATAATATTCATCATCTTAGTTGATGTTGCACTACGTCTTATGTTGCGCTACGCAGAGTCTTTGGCGGTCCCGCTGTTAGCGAGCGGGGGTCAAGGGGGCAGCGCCCTCTGCCAGGGGCGCCCCCGGAAATTTTTTAGACCCTTTGGGCTGTGGGATTGTGTCGCTCTATATTAATTCTAATGTAATTTTCTTGTATATATGAAAAATCCTGATACAGTACCAAATAGCTTTTAAATATTGTATTCATGTATTTGACATTTGAATATTGATTTTAAGCATTTATTCATCAATTATGTATTATTAGAGTTATATCTAACTCTTAAAAAAAACAAAACAACAACCCGATATCGCGTCATACCGGGCGGTATGATACATATACCGCCCTTACCGAGCGGTATATGGTGAAATACCGCCATATACCGCCCGGTATACCATATATACCCGGTATTTTCAAATACTGGGTATATCGAATACCGGAATCCCTAAAAACCGATAAATACCGGGCTTACCGTACCGTTTCGACCGATTTTTTAAACCATGGTTATGCTACATTTACCCTGGTTTTAAAAAAAAATTCCAGGCATCTGAAAACTACCCTGCTACCGAAATCCTCATATTATATGGCCACCATTTGGTGTTCTAATATCTTTTTGCAAATTTGCAGGGCTTGTGCAAGTTTGAATGGCTGTCTTCCTGATACGCTGAAAGATGGAACTTTCAACAGTTGTCTTCGTGTAAGTGTAGTACATTTGGAGGGCTTATGCAGCTATTTTGGGCCATCGTAGCCTTATGTGCATGTCAGAATGTAGTTGCTCCCATTTATTTTTTTGAGGAAAAGAACACTTGTATTAAGATTCAAGTTCCCGTTTATATTAGAATACTTAAAATTTCCAATGCTTTAAGCACTAATTAGAAGTCGTTATTGCACTTTTCTGTCCATCTCATTTTCTGTTACACTGCATTTACTAGTTTGAATTCCTGCAGGATGATCCTGGAACTCGCCACTGGCTGCAACAGCTACTACACAATGTTAGTGGAGCAGCAAACAGGGTACCACCGAATATTCAGGGTGGACTTGATCACATTATGGGAAATTAGGATTGTGTTGGTATTTAAGTAGTCATTTCATCTCTACCATGCTGTTTTAACAGCCTCCTTCTGTTTAGTTATTTTTAAGAAAAAACTTAATTTTTACTTGAAAATCTATTTAGCCAACCCTCAATAGTTAGACTGTCTTCTTTTCTTTTAGTCGAATACATACTTCTCTTGTTTTCTTTGTTAAAAATAATACCAATGTTCATAGTAGGTATGAATTATTTTTCAAATCAGATTCCAATTTTGTTCATTGTAACTCAATGTTGAAGGCGAAGCCATTTATGTGCTAATATTATGCCTCGAGTTGTATCATTATGTCTTGTGTGTTTCTTTGTTTCTTTGTTTTTCTAATAAAAAGTGAGGTCTGGACTTTATTTTGGAATTGAAAGTAATGGAGGAAATAATATAAATCTAAATACATAGCCTAGTTTATCTCGGTATCATGAACCAGCAAAATATATATTGTCCTTCAATAGTAGGGCTGTTTATTTGGCTTAAATCAAAGTAAATCGAATTAAATCAAACCGTTTATAAACGTGTTGAATTCAAATCAAATTCAAAACATATAGCATCTACTATTTTAAGCTCTGGTTAATTTATACTGGGAATTGAAATAGGGATGCGCAGGAGTGTAATCGAGCTGAGCTTGCTCGAGCTTCAATCTCTAAGCTTGAGCTCGGCTCATTTATTTTTCACGAGTTTGACCAAACTTGTTTAAGCTCGATTAAGCTCGACTCGACTCGGATTTATTCCCAACTGATCTGAAATATTAATATTATATATAATATAAGCTCGATTAGACTCGATTAGGCTCACGAGCCGCTCGAGCCGAGTATTGGTTAGCTCGAGCTTGACTCGCTCATGTGTAAAGCTCGGCTCGAGCTTAATAAGATTGAGTTTGAGTTTTCAACTAGTCGATCCTGAGTAGCTCACGAGCTACTTGGCTCACTTGCATCCTAGGGATGCGCGTGTCGAAATCACATCAGTCTTAGCATAAACTTGATTCGGACGCATGCTGGATTGTTTTGTGAAAGTTGCAAATCTGAGGCTGAACCCTCAATTCAATGCATGCAAATGTTGTGGGCTAAGAAATTTATATATTTCTCGTTTTTCGGATGATTTCGTTGGAATCATTCGATGTTTATGTTTGTGGAACATAAATGAAGTATCTTCTCTGCTCAAACTTGGGGCCATCAGGATACTAAACTCAACCGAAACGCCGAACCGGGCCGGTCGGGTTAGTGATCCCGTCCAACGCAAACCATAAATAAGGAACTCCACCGTTAAAAGGTCATAAAAACCAACGGCTGAAACTTACTCTTCCCGATGGATGGCGAGATCCAGCTGTCCGTTTTGCGATCGCGGCGGTGAGACGGTGTGGATGGCTGGATGTTATCAATTATGAACTCATGCAAGTCTTCATTCTTCAACTTCCTCTACGGCCTCTACTTTCCCCGAGCGCGATCGAAATCCGACCGATAACATCTCCTAGGGGCCAGGGCTCCTTTCGAGATTGGATCGTGTCTCCAGTTTTCGAGGTACCCTCGCCTCGTCACATTCGATCCAATTACCTACTATTTTAACGCGTTCGATCCCTTCGGAACTCGGTTGAGGTTAGTTTTCGTCGCTTTGGAGTTTCATTTTTGAATCTTGGATTAGGTTGCAGTGTTGATTAGGGCTTACAGGTTGGGGCATTAGAGGGTTGAGCATCAGAAGGATCTCGTCTTTTGGTTTTCCTGTAAAGTTGTAGGTTTTAGATTTATCTTTCTTTTTCTCAATTTGCGTTCAGATTCTTCGTTAAGAAGGGATCCATACCATTTCTGTTCCTTTTAATCTTCCTTGCCATCATTAATTGAGGTTTTCCCTGTCTGATTTGTGATTTTAGAATATAAATCTTTGAGGATTTAAACTCGTTTTTGGAGTAAAGGAGCCTATTAAAAGGGTAACCTAGTTCCAAGTTCGATTCTTTTATGGCCTTAGAATGCTGGAATGTAGAAGCATCGTCACCAAAAACGCTCGTTGATAATCCTCGGGAGGAAGAAATTCCTTTGTCTTGTGTGACATCCGGGGCTTTAAATGCCACTTCAAAATCGAAGTGCAGTGAGAAATCTATCATTTCGGGACCTGTTTGTGCCCCTCTAAAGAAAGGTGACTCCAAGTCTGGAAGCACTACAGATGATGATTCAGGTCCTAATGGCCAGCCCAGGAGGACCTTTATGGACCTTCCAACTACCTTGGTCTACGAGATTCTCCAGTGTCTTGATGCTAAGGAGCTTGGAATTATGTCCTGCGTATCTACTCTGCTCAATAGCATTGCATTTAACCATCGTGGATGGAAGGATTTCTACTATGATAGGTGGGGTCATCCGCCAGGTCTTGATGTTCCTATTGAATTTGGATCGTCAAACCAAAAGTCTTGGAAGGAGCTGTTTGTGGAAAAAGAATTCAGGAGCAAATTATTCATGGGGAAATTCAGCATAGATGTCCTCCATGGCCATACTGAAGCTGTTCGGGCTGTATTTCTTCTCCTATCGGCAAAACTTCTTTTTACGGGAGGGTATGACTCTGTTGTCCGTATGTGGGACTTGGAAGAAGGCTTGTCAATTGCAGTGTCTTGCTCTCTTGGTTGCACAATTCGAGCTATTACAGCTGATTCAAAGCTATTGGTGGCTGCGGGAACAGATTCCTTTCTGCAATGCTGGAGAGCAATCGAAGGGCATGCACATCTGTTTGACATTGCAGGTCCTTTGAATCATGTTCGCCTTTGGGGGCATGAAGGACCTGTGACTTGCCTTGCTCTTGATTCCTCTAGAGTTTATAGTGGTTCCTGGGACATGAGTGTTCGTATATGGGACCGAGTTCATTTGAAATGCTTGAAGACATTGAGGCATGGTGACTGGGTGTGGTCTCTTGCCCCTCGAGGTAGTACTGTTGCTAGCACAGCTGGTACAGATGTTTATGTCTGGGACGCTGATAGTGGATGCCTGACTACTATGATTCATAGTGCTCATGTAGGCAATACATATTCATTGACTCAGAGCCATTTGGGAGATATCATATTTACTGGAGGAGAAGATGGTGCAATTCATATGTATAAAGTTAAATCAAATTTGTCTAATGAGGACATCAAACCAGCTGCAACTTGGATTCCACACACGGGTCCTGTTCATTCACTTGCTTTCGAGTTTCCATGGGTTGTGTCATCTTCTAGTGATGGGAGGATTGCCCTGATTGATGTGAAGAAGCTGTTGAAATCTCAGAGATCTTGCTCTTCAAGGCGGCACTTTAAGATCAGGCACTCAGCTCCAGATGCAGTGGAGCCTCCTCAAAGGATGTTACATGGCTTTGGTAGCAATCTTTTTTCTGTGGCCATTGGTGCAGACAGGATTGTCTGTGCTGGTGAGGAAGGTGTTGTTAGGATCTGGAACTTTTCTCAAGCACTTGAGGTTGCAAAGAGGGCTCAAGCCCTTAGAAGTTTACGACTAGAGAACCGGATGAGGCGACGTAAGGCACAGATTGAGATGAGTGGTAATAGTGCACGGCCTGATCAGTGCTCGATTGCAGCTAAAAAGAATCAGTTGAATGGGGAGCACAGCAGCATTTGGCATAACAAGCGTGGTATGAGTGGAAAGCTCAAGGCCTAGAGATAGGAAGTCTTTCTTATATCTTTTCAAGTACTTTTATGAAATTCCTGTAAAATAATATTGTCATTCCTAATTTCTAAGTTGGTTACATAGTTATTGATTTGAATTTTACATCACTTTTATTTCCAACTTTTGTTATTTACAATTTCATTCTACATACATCTTTTACTTTGGGTATGCAATTTGATTTTACTCACTTATTTACTGTCTTTTATTTCATTTCCCTTAATGATGGTTGGTTCTGTTCATTTAAATATTTCTGTCATATTCTTTTTAAGCTGTATTTCTTCCGTGTATGCACATTGATTCATTGACAGTTGTTGGTGCATTTTGATATTAACGGGCTTGCTAAAATGGACTAAAACTTGATACATGGAGAATTCTTTGGCACTAATGCATTTTGATAGGTTTGGTTACATCAATCTGTATCCTTTTTATTATATTTACACGTCATTAGCATTAAACTCGCACATATATATGATATCCATTATGACAGCTCAATGCAATAAAAAAAATTTGTGTAGAAATGTGGTTGAGAATTGCTTTGTGTTGTGGCCAAAATACCTTGCAGGTTTCATTTGGTACATCAGAATCTCATATCGCCATAATATCTTTGGTAGATAATGCTCGAGACCATTGTTGTACCCTGTGTCATGGTTCCAGGTTAGAAACATAAGCTCCATCGGGGTATATTTTAATACGTTGACCCTGGTTAATTTTACTTTGTCACAAGACATTTAAACTTTGGTCTAAATGGTGAGTTATTTTTTCCCTTCTTCGACTGTTGCCAGATTTCATTACCAGTCCTCCAAGTGCTTGTGTGCGTGCGAATTATTTGTTTGCTTCTTGATATCTGTTTGTTTAATAAAATTTGAAATGTCAAAGTTGGACTAACTTGGTTCATAATCTAGCTACTTTCTCTACTATCGTGGTGATTGTACCGGGCTTCGAGGCTGTCAACATTTCTAAAATATTAATTAATTGCTAAAACGTTTTGTTGAATGCCTTATGTGCACCTTAAAGAACACCAGCAATGATTTAGTCGCTCCCAAAACTTCTAGGGTATGTTTGTTTCATAGGATAAAAAATGATACGATAATGGATGAATTAATATTCGTTGTTTGTTTAGTGCATGAATTAAAAAAAAATAAAAATAATAGAATATAAAATTAATATTATATCTGATATACAACGAATTTTAAAAATTCATATTCAATCCTCTTTATTTATTATCCAATTCAATTTTATCATATCCAATTAATTAAATATACAATTCAGACTTCCACTCCTCTTATGCGACACAAGGGCTTCCTTGGTTGTTAGATGGCTTACAATTTTTTGGAAAAAAAAAAATGAGATTATCCCTTTGCATACTGCAGAGAGTGGATGGTTAGAAACTATGTTGACACAAAAAATGACATTTTGCATTATGCCATGGCACAATGCTTTCATCCAGTCACTCTACACCATCAAGGACCATGCAAAGATTTTGGCCAGTTTTCACAAATCCCAGCTGCTGCAATTAATCTTGCCCCACCGCAGCATCCTTACTTAATCTATCTTAGGTCTTGTTTGATTGATACAATTTTCTATAGAAAAGTTATACTTTTTAGGAAAATTGTACTTCTTAGGAAAATTATACTTTCCAAAAAAATTGTACTTCTCAGAAAGTAGTCAAAACAATTTTTATTTGGTTGACACACTTCCTGCATTTTACAAGAAGTACAATTTTCTTAATAAGTGCAACTTTCTACAAAACACAGGAAGTAACTTACCTAGGGGAACCTAGATAAGTTGCACTTCTTGTATTGTATTTGAAAGAAAAAGTCAATATTAGTCACACATTTATATTTAATGCAAAATTTATAATTTATATTGTCAATATTATAAGATTAAATAATTTTTGAATTCTCCACGTATTTATTTTATTTTAATTTATTTTTAATAAAATATATAATTTTTTATATTAACTATAAATAAAAATTATTTTTTCTATATAATAAAATATATATTATATTAATTATATATGAAAATATTATATTATATTTTACATATATATGTTACAATATTTATTTATAAATAAAATTTATTTTTATATATATACTAACACATATAAATTAAAATATTAATTTATAAAAAGAAGGGTATATTAGTCATTTCATATGTACTTCCTAGAAAGTACTCATGTCAACCAAACATATTGTAGGTGGAAAGTTACACTTCCTATGAATTAATTTTTTGTCAATCAAATACTTTTTAGGTATTTTTCGAGAAATACACGTGAGAAATTAATTCATGAAAATTATAATTTTTTATAAAAAATTAGTTCCCATGCCAATCAAACGAGACAGTCTTAAAATGCTTTGTTAAACCTCTCGTGATCTTGAACACCTCAAAGAGCATAAACCAATATGATTTAAGAAAGTTTACTCCTACCCAATCTTAGTTCCTTCTTAAGTACTTGTACATAGTTCTTTTAAGCAATATAAAATCAGTTACAATCAACAGATGCTTGGCTTTGTGGTAGTTTTTATAGTTTAGCAGAAATGATAGGCAGCTGAAGATCATATTGGGATCAGGTTACATCATTCATTTTATTTCTCTTAATTTTAAACCGATGCTTGGCTTCCCAAAAAAACAAAACACCTTCTTTTTTTTCTACAATCTTATATCAATAGAAAAATTAAGATCATAATCTTTTTCCCAAATCCTGTTCTTTTTTACTCTCTGCAACTGTTCCATCGCCTTGCGCTATCCATCTTCTCCTTTGACGGTGCTAGGCTGCCAGCACAATTTGAGGCCGCCGCTGTTCTTGTTCTAGCGAGGGAGATGCTATTATCCGCCTCAGACGAAAGGGCATCGACGAGAACATTGGAGTGGTTGCGGAGAGCAAGAGAGGCAGAGGGTTTCCAGGAGCTCTCAAATGATAACGTGGAGTAAAAAATAGTTACAGGCAAAGGTCAACATCCTCGCCGGGATTGCGAGAGGATTTTAAGATTCATGTAAGCCTCTTTGATCATACCTCTTTTGCTGCCAGTCTCCCGATTGAAGAATTCCAATATCGAATTCTTACTAGGGATCGAATGGACCACAAGTCAGGCATTGGGCAATTTTTCGATTTGCGCAGTATCAATCATGTCTAGAGGTGAGCATGGACCAGTTAACCGACTCATTAACAATTTTTTAAATCGGTCCATTAATATTGGTTTTTCAAAATTATTAATCATAAATCAATTCATTAACTTCGATTAATCACTACTTCGGATTCGATTTTTGTGATTCGGTTAACCAATAATTTTTAGTTAATAAAAAAAAATTAGCATATAAAAATAATAAAATTATACAAATTTCAAAGTTCATTTCAATTGTTGAAACGGCTTCAAAATAAAAAATACAAATTAAACATAATACTTATAAATAAAAAGTCAAAAGAATGATAACATTCCACAAACAATTGCAAGAATTTGATATGTTCAACATGAAATTCAAATTTTTATTTAGTAAATATGTATTACAATATTTTAGAGACTTGTGTATCATAATATTTATTCATATTCAAAAAATATATAATTGGTCAAATTTTAAAGAATGAAATGTAATTTAAATTTTAAATATACTTCAATGTATTACTTCAAATAAGTTTTAGAGAGAAAAATATAAAAAAACTTAGGGCGTAAAAATTAAGATATTATATATATGAATTGATACTAAAAAATTAAAATCAAAATCAAAAATCAAAAATTTAGAAAATCAAAAAATTAAAATTGTCAGATCAATTAATCCAAAAATTTTATTCGATTTCAAATCGATTTTCGATTAATGAAATTTTTAATTTTTTTTTCTCAGCAGTGATCATGCCAATCTCATCGAAATCTTTTAGGGAGAAGGAATCCGTCCGAGTTCAATGTGAGGCCATCTCCCAACTGCCGCCTAAAAACTATTATGCGGGACTCAGATCCACCGTAGGTATCGTCACTGAAACCAATCCTGTCGGTCGGAGAGATCTGATACGGAAATCCACGTGGCCGCACTTAGCAGGAGCCATCTGAAACATACGGTTGATACACATTCAGTGCGATATCATCGGACGGTGGATATGGGTCGGCGCAGGAGAGGACGCGCAAGTTAGAAAGCTGCAGGCATTGACCGTAGTCCGCAAAGGAGGTTCTTTTCGCGTTGTTCTTTGCCCACCCTTTTTAAGTTCCTCTGCGAAGTAATTGTGAGTGGCTCTATCGCTCTCGCTCTTGCACGCGCGACGTTCTCGGTGGCGGTTCCTCGAAGCGCGAGATGGAGGGAAAGGTCGGCGATCGTCACCCGAAGACCTAATTTTTTTGCGATATTGCTACGGTGTTTCCGGCGCTCAGTTTTGGTGAGTTCGGCCGTCTTTCCCCATACCCTTTTTATGATAATATTCGGCATTTATGAATGATGTCTTGCTTATCACGCGGCGGATTATTTTTCCGCTTTTTCCATTTTTTCGTCTTCTTGCTATCCGGTGGCTGTGGCGAGTTTCGTGTGATCATTATTTATTTTTCTAGGTTGATTTTTCTGTCTTCTTTAGTGCTTTAGAAAAGAAGTTTCAAGCATTAATAACCTTTTCAGAATTTTAAGTTGCTTGTCAGTTTAATTTTTGAGTTATGTAGTTGGTAAAACTATGATCATTGTTAGGTGAGCACATTTTAGTTAATCTGTTCTTTATTCGTTTTGAATATTGGAAGTAACTAATTTGGATGATGGTCTTTACTCAAGCAGGACTGACATTGGTGGGTTCGAATGATTTAGCTGGCAATCCTTGTTCAATCCAAAGCGTTTATTGTTGAGAAATAACGAGGTTGGACGTATCTATTGCTTAACAGTAAAACGAATTATGGTTATCATGGAATCTCAAGAACAGGCACAGCCGATGCTTTCTGTGGAAAGACCAACCCTCACGCCAAAGGCCTTGATTCATCATAAATATGGGACTACTGCGAGTTATAGCATTGAGGAAGTACAGCAACATGCTGACAGTGGTTGCCCTGGGTTGGTTATTCCACAACAGGTTAAGGTTTTATATCGCTGTCATTTGAATCTCCCAGACTTATCTGTTACGTCAGATACATTCACAAGAAAGAAAGATGCTGAACAGTCTGCTGCAAAAATTGCCATCGAAAAGGTATGACAGTTCCGACACTCCCAGCACTCTTTAGTAGTTTAGTGTCTATTGTTACTACATTAATTAACTATATCTCTTGACAACAAAGTTGGAACTTTATAATTCTAATAGTTTCTTATATAAAAATGGACATGAATAACTAAATAAAATGTGGCAGAACAATGATATGGGTGCCAGTTGCAACTTGAGGGATTGATGCTTATTGTAGTTCATATGAGATGGAGTTGAAGCATTATCCATCATAAGTGACTTAGCTCTGGAATGCATTACAATCTGGGACTTGCCTATTTAATATTTTCACATATTTACTTAATCTTGTCAAGGAATACTGGATCATGTGTTTTAATGACATGCACATTTTGCAATGACTAGCACAATTTGATATTGGTGTTTTTTGTAGAAGCAACTCTAGAGAAAAATGAAGATAGACAATAAAAAGAAAAAAAGGGGGGGGGGGGGGGTCCAGTTGATCTGGCAATAAGCTAGATTTGTTACTAGTTGTCAGGCTATAAGTTGTAATCAAAGTTCTCAAAGAATTGTTCTTATCTTTTCAAGAATATATGTAGCCCATATATGTCAAGCAGTTACTTGAAAAAATCAGCTTGCTGTCATGTGCTTAATAAAAAATGATTTATAATAAGCTTTCATTATCTTATTTGTTTATAATGATGCTATAACCTACATATCACGAGTCAAAGATCCCACTATGATACATAGTTAGTTATATACCATACTGGTCATGACAGTGGGCCTTGGCACAATGGTAAGGTTGCACTATTGCAATCTAAGAGATCAAGGTTCAATTAAAAGAAAAGCCTCTCTGCTATGAATGGGAAGACTGCGAATATTGGCCCTCCCGTACAGCCGTACCTCATGTTGGTGGGAGCCTCATGCACTTGGATTGCCCTTTTCTATGCCATACTAGTTCATAAATTTTCCACTTTTTCCTTTTTTTTCTTACTGGCCATGGTTTTCTTTCTTAATTGACATTTTTCAACAGTCTGGATTAAATGCTATCCATTACTGTATCGATGTAGTTTCTCACTTCTAAACATGCCATTGAAGATCTAAGATACGAAAGTATGAAACTATGGCAATTTAGGTCTTGAGCCTAAAGAAAAATCTGTTTTACATTAAGTTTGTTCTATCTGGTTGACGAATGTTATCTTTTTAATATTTCTTGAATGCTTACAGACGTACTTTTTGCACTTAAACTTGACATCCATAGCTTCAATAGATCTCACCTTGTTTTGGATTTCTAGAAAATTGGTCTGTTTTATGTTGGAAAACTTGGTTTGTTTTATATTGGACAATTCATCCTATGCCAAAACCAAAAGGACGGTACGAAGAATTAGAACTTGCACATGTGCAAAATATGTGGTGCCTAGGTTTAAAACTTAGAGTGTGATAGTGTTGCGCCTTTTTGTAGTGATATATATCATAAAGCAAATTTACCAAAACAAAGGTATTTACAGTACGTTTTTCAAAAAAGGGGTCTTGCATGAGGCTCCCTCCAATATTAGGTTAGTGCAGCTGGGCAGCGTTAATGTGTATAACCTTCATTACTCTAACTTAATTATTATTAGTAGTTGATGTTTGACGATCATGCCATAAATTTTAAATTATTATTTATTTAAAGTTTTTGTTGCAAGCAGATATATGTAATCTTTTATTTATCTTTAGCTACGTTAAATTTTTGTACCTAATTTTTTTTGTTTTTGCAGCTGGGTATTCAGTCCACAACCAGTAATCCCACTCCAGAGGAATCGTCCAAGGAGTTAGTTGCTCGTATTTCTAGTCTGTTCAATGATGAGGTTAGTTATGGATTATACTTGTGTGTATAAACATAGATTCTTTTCCAAGGTTCTCATTAGGAGTTACAATGTCAATTGTTGCTCCAAGTAATGTGTACCTATTTTTGCACTCACAGCGTTGGCTTTATGCTGAATGGTCAAAACAATTGAAGTTGCTTTTCTTTGGGCGCCGTGATATTCGAGGTGGCGCCTAACACTACATGATGTATTAAAATATAGCATGCAGTTAGGGGTGGAAATAGGCCAGACGGCCTGTGGCCTGGCCTGGCCAGGCTTGGCTTGTTTAAAAAACAAACCAGGCCAAGGCTTTAAAATAGGCCTATTTTCCTTATCAGGCCAGGCCCAGGCTCAATTTAAAGCCTATTGAGCCTCATTGGCCGGCCTGGGCCTATTAAGATGAAGTATATATAAATATATATAATATAAAATATTATTTTATTACATATTTACATTAAAATTATTTTAATGTAATAACTAATATTGTTTTAATTTAATAAAACACATGCCACAGGCCACAAGCCAGACCAATATTTTATATTGGAAGCAGGCTTCGTTAACGAGCCACAGGCCAGGCTCAGGCCAAAATTTAAGCTTATAACAAGCCACAGGCCAGGCCCAGGCCAATTTTCTACCATATAGGCTTGGCCTAGCTTGGCCTAGCCTGGCTTGGCCTGTTTCCACCCCTACATGCAGTCTATTTATCACTCTGCATGCGCATGCAGTGTTATTAAGTTAATAACACTGCATGCCCATGTAGCACATGCAGTGTTAATGCAGTGTTATTTATGACTAACATATACGGTATTAATAACACCGCATGGATCATGCACTGCTATTAATAACATTGCACAGAATGGTGCATTTATACTTAAATATGATATATATATATATATATACTAATGATATTAATTACATAAACTGAATATAATATATATACTTAAATATGATATAATATAATATAATTAAATATTACATAAAATGTATATAATTGGTTTATCATTGAATAATATATATAATATTATATGTACTTTAATATAAGTGCGCCTTGCTTCGCTCGGGCGAGCACCTAGGCTAGCGCCTAGCGCTTTAGGCAATAAAGGACCTTGGCGCCTAATGCCTAGTGACAACATAGTTCCACATTTAGTTTGACACTAGTAAAGCTGTGGCACATTATGCCCCCCCCCCCCCCCCCCTCCTCCCTGTTTTGACGCCCTTTGATGACAATTTTGACACTTTTCATGGCTTCAAAAAATATTTCTTTTTTTACACCTAAAGTTGTCCAAAATATACCAAAAAGTATTTTAAAAAATATCTTTTGTTGTAGTGTACCATACAGTCTATAACCTTTTTAATTTTATATGGCATTCACTATGGCTAAAAGATTATCTCAAGAATGACATCCATGCTTCATAAGTGATTTGGTGTAGAAGTGCTTGGATAAGGTCTAGTTCTAATAAATGTGATGAATTTTGATAATGTACAATTGTACATCTTTCCTTACAATTGGTTTTACAGGCCTAATGGATTAGGAAAAAATTCTCTTGTCACCAAGTGTTATCCTTAATATGCATAGACGTACCTTTTCATCTTTGCTTCAAATAATACCATGGTGAGGATTACTAGACCAATTGTTTATTCTTTTAAAAGGCATGCAGTTTGTAATCAAGTTGCAAAATTGCTGGTAGTCAATCTGAATGTCTCCCTTGCTATGTGCCATATTACTCCATTTTTGTGACTCACATAATTGTTTATCTGTGACTCAATCATGCCGCCTTAGATTTATACTCTTTGCCTTAGGTGAATGGAAGAATATGATTCTGTTCATATTTATATAGTCCCTTGCAACTAACATACACTGCAACTTGAATATATCATTGACAGTTTCTTTCATCATCTCATCCTCTAATTGGTCATTTTGGAGTTGCATTTGGAGCAAATAGAGAGCATTTTGGTATGATTCCCATAGTTGCCATCATTGCATGTGATGTCAAGGCAAATAACTTATGCAAAGTCATTGACTGCAAGGCAGAATCAAATCCTCTCTTGGTTTCATCACTTGTATTAAATGCTGCGCGAGTATCTTCTTCCTTGTGTACTGCTGATGATGAACTATGGATATGGAAGCAAGCTCCATATTCTGCCAAGACTATAGAATCAGTAAATAGTCGTGATTCCGGGTCTTCTCTAGGGTGTGTGCAGATAGGAGCAACATACATCCCCTGTTCTATTAAGGAAAATGTGGAAGCACTAACTCTTGATGTCTCTGATGAGCATTACTACCTGGATGTAATCGCTCAGAAACTGAACGTAAAGGATTCTTCTCGGCTTCTTGTCTCAAGGTATATGAAGTAGAATACAATTTGTTTTTTCAGTAACATTATATTTTACTTCTTACTGGTTGGGGCTATATTAATGTTTCTGCTATTCCAGGACTGTTGGCAAAGCTTCCTCCGAGATGAAGTTATACTTCCCCTTTCGAGAAGTTGCTCACTCCAGGGATGATTCATTAGGCCTTTTCACTAATCCAAAAGGAAATGAGCATATTGATTCAATGCTAAATAAAAGAGCTTGCTATCTCTCAGGCCAAGATATTTATGGAGATGCCATTTTAGCTAATATTGGATACTCATGGAAATCTTCCAATCTCTTCTATGAAGATGTCTCTCTCTCTACCTATTACAGGTGGCTAGATCATAGTTCTGTATGCTGCATGGCTTCATTATTTATCTTCGTTTTGCTTCTAGTTAAATTTGCTTTAGACAAATCATCACCACATATTCAAACACAGCATCTTTGCTTTGCTAGAGTAAGGCAACGTAGTACGTTCATTGACCCTCTCCAAACCCCATGTTGGAGGGAACTTTGTGCACTAATCTCTCCTTTACATGATTCACTCCAGACAGGTTATAAGTTATCATACAACAGTAGATTGATCAGCACAAGACATTGTTTGCCAGTAAATGAAAAAAGTATTTTAGTTCTAGTGATCGGTTACTAGGGTTTGGTTAACTTTAGCATCATATATCAGCTTATCTCTACTTTTCTAACATTTCTTGTGTAAATTGTTTGTCCAGGCTGCTTCTTGCTAAGGTACCTGATGGGCACTACAAGTTGTCCAGAGAGGCAATTCTTGCAGCTGAGTTGCCTACTGCATACACTGGCCGCTCCAACTGGAAGGGTCCTACTCCAAAGGATCTTCTTTGTGCATTTTGTCGCCAACACAGGCTGCCGGAACCTCTTTTCTCTGTTTTAACTATCAAGAAAAATACTTCTTTGTCAGACACTCAAATGAAATCTGATGTTAGCCACAACAACCTTGACAATTCTGGTACTTTCAGGTGTGAAGTGAAAATACTATCAAGAAGAATGGAAACGATGCTCGAGGGCTCTTTTGCTGATATTCACAGGAAAGAATCTGATGCCATTCATTGTTCTGCATTAAAAGTTCTTCTTTGGTTCAATAAGTATTTTAAGCAACTTGACATGCCTGTGGAGAGATTATCCTCTTTGGATCATTCTGATGGTATTAGTGTGAATGTGGAAACTTTTTGTCAAGAATTTGCTATGTGCTTGTCTATTTTTGGATTCAAGCAGAATGACTACCTAAGAATATGTAGTTCACTGGGGTCATTCTGCAAGAATGATCCAAACAGGAAATATAAGAATGGAATGGTTGTTTTGAACACTGAAGGTCCAGAATCTGCTGTCTTTCCATCACCAGGATCATTAATCTGCATAAGTTATACTGTTGAATTGGTGAGGATAGGAGATCCTGTAAAATATCACTTAGAAAGTAAAGATGAGTTTGAGTTTGAGGTTGGTACTGGCGCTGTAACTTACCAGATTGAAACATGCGTGAGTCAGTTGTCCGTCAACCAATCTGCTGTTTTTGTGATGGACATGCCTTCTAAAGACCTCATACTGGCTGTAGCTGGCGAGGCTGTTAAACATCTTTCTGAAATACCTCTTTGTAAGTTATACCCTATGTTGTCCACATTGTTTTATGGACAGTGATTGATGGAATTGGATACACTTACAGTTCTTTGATGCAGACAACTGCTTTTTAGAGTACTCACTAAAGATTTTGCGGGTAGCCCAACCATTAGAAGAAAGAATGGAACAGGCGTTGTTCAGTCCTTCTCTTTCAAGACAGCGGGTTGAGTTTGCAATTCAGCAGATCAATGAATCGTGTGCTTGTACTTTGGTATTTTACTTTGCTGATGTTCTTTGCTTTGCAAAATTTGTAATGCGTACAGAGTGTAGTAGCATAGTCTTTTTTGCAGGTAGATTTTGGATGTGGATCTGGTAGTCTGCTTGATTCTTTGTTGGCTCATTCAACGACTTTAGAGAAGATTGTTGGTGTGGATATCTCTCAGAAGAGCCTCGCTCGTGCTGCAAAGGTATCAGATTTATTCAATGTAACAGATTTGAGCCATTTTCATTCATCTAGTAATGAAACATGCAATCTGAATATCCAGATTCTACATCAAAAACTAAGCCTGAATTCTGGCGCACCTACAAGTATTAGACATGCTGTGCTTTATGATGGATCAATCACGGTTTTTGACTCCCGTTTGGCTGGATTTGATATGGGCACTTGCTTAGAGGTACTGACCATTAATGAGAAAATTCCTTTGAGAAAGAAATAAATTGCCAAGTTTCTTATGCAAGAAGTTGGAGTGCAGGTGATTGAGCATATGGAAGAAGGTCAAGCACACATTTTCGGTGATGTCGTTTTGAGTTCTTTCAGCCCAAAAATACTTGTAGTTTCAACGCCCAACTACGAGTACAACTCCATTCTGCAAAAGTCAGCTATGCCTACAATGGAAGAGAAGACAGCACCTTGCAAGTTTCGCAACCATGATCACAAGTTTGAATGGACAAGGGAGCAGTTTGAGTGCTGGGCCACTGATCTTGCATCAAGGCACAACTACCGTGTTGAATTTGGAGGAGTCGGTGGATCAGCAGATGTGGAACCAGGTTTTGCTTCCCAAATCGCTGTCTTCAGAAGGAGCTCATCGGATCTAGTGGAAAATTATGCAAAGATGGAGGATTCACCTCAACCTTATGAACTCATATGGGAGTGGTCTCACTCCTGTAGGTCTTCTTTCTGAGGACGAGACTGATCTGTCCAGCAACGAATTAGCAGTTTTGAAATTAGCATTGAAAATTGTAATGTTGTTTAGTTGGTAGAAGTGGATTGATTGGCAGAATGACCTTTGTTTAAACATGGAGTGGAGCATTTTTATTTCTCCATTTCCTAGCGATTCGAGGACCACATACATTGCTTAACTTAGTTGCTATAGACAATGGCAAGAGTCCCTGCTTGGAAGCAATTCCTCTTTCAAGCTTTGTCTAAATTATTAAGTGCATATATATATATATATATATAAAGACTACCTTCTCATCCATACATTACTGCATATCTGGGGGGAAAAAATCTTAAAATAATAGGAATTTGAGAACAATGCAGGGTAAAATGTTAGGGGCATCCCTTTTTTATTATGCTAAAGTTAACATATAATTTTATGTTATTTAAAATTAATCTATAATTCTTATTGTTTTTAAATTAATTTATGATTTCTAATTCATATAGTAATTACTTCGTATATATAAGTTCAATATCCGTAATAAGGCCATCATGATTATTTATTTATTTTCAGTTATTTTTCTCTCAAGTAAGTAAAATAACTATTTATGACTTATTTGAATCAAATAATGAAATATTATTCTGCATTAATTTTTATTTCTTATTTATTTCTATGCTTCCTAATTTAACGTGTGGACTGACTTATTTAAATGAGTCAAGCCTGAGAACTAATGTATTCTCCAAAACATTTATTCCATGTTTATATTTTACCTCGGACGCGTTTATTCCATTACAACAAGGAACATATGCACCACCTAAAATAAGTATATATAATTAAGAATGACAACTTATTAGACTTTTGCATTTCCCTTGATATTAAAAAAATTAGTAAGTAGATGTCAATCCTACCAAGCTACATATTTTTTTCACCAGGCATTATTATGTCTCAACACCATGGGAATTATTTCATCAATATCATTTATTTTTAACATAAAGATTACAGATTGTCTTCAGAAGAAATAAACATACAAATGGAAAAGAAATCGAATCAAATTAACATAAGAAAGGGGAATTAAGTAACTTGTTAGTCAAACACAATGAATAAAAATTAATAAAGTCCAAATGGGAACATGTTAAATTAAGAAAGGGGAATTAAGTAACTTCTAAGCTAATGACTGATGGTTTAGTCAAGTAGAAGACAAGACCAAAAGAGTCAATATTTCTTATTTCACATGAAGTTTAAAGGTAATTTTAGGAAACTATGACCACCCTTCTCATAATAAGAACAAATTGAAGCCCTCAAGGCCTCAATCCTGCAAAGCCTCTTCACGCTGCTAAACCCATCTGCTATCAGAATTCAAGCAATTAATCCACTTTTGACTTCACACAAGTTGGAGATCTCTCTTTCTCAAAATATAAACGGTGAGAAGGTCATGTTTACTTCCAAATAATATTTTCTTAATTCCTTAAGTTATTACCTGCACATTCTCTTAGGATCGACAAAATCCGAACATAACAAGAGAAATAAAAAACCAAAACCGAATCCAAAATTGTGAAAAAACAAGAGACAAAAGAGATTAATGTGATCCGGATACATCAAGGTACGATTACGGGGAAAAGATGGAACTTTTTTATTTATTTCAGAAAATAAACTACAATAAGAGTGATAAAAGCCCAAATCCCTTTCAAAATAATTAAGTACATTACCTCAAAATAAATTGAATCCTAACCCGTTATAGAGTAAAAGCATTGTCTACGTATCTCGATCTTGAAACTGAACTCCTCTGTCGTGTGCTAGAATCTGAAAAGGGGACACTCCTTGAAAAGTGTAAAGGCGGCTCACTCTTAACATAACAGATATGCAAGAGGAACTATCCATATATATACTTGAGGGGAATGAAGTGATAACAACTGAAAGAGTCGAGCCTGGGAGAGAAAATTTTGGGATGGAGTTGAAATCTGAATTGTGATTGGTTGTATTGGAGAGAGTGCTCGTAATCCATGTTGAATCAATTTGCTCAAAATTGGTCAAAATCGGATCCGAACATCTCCAAATTTTGACCGAGAAATCTGGGTCAAAATTGAAGTTGGATTGGCGCCTGGAACCACGTCCGCTTGCAAATGCTGGCCCTAGCAACAGGCTTGGCCCACTCGCCTAGCCCAAACCGAGGGGGGGGGGGGAGGGGGTTGAGCCTGCTTGCATTTTTTCTTTATCTTTATCTTTTTTTTTTCTTTTCTACAAATCCAAAAAACAGTAAATCCTAAATCTATTTGGATCCGGATCAAGTTCAAATTGAATCAACCCTCACAATTTTCTTCTTTTGATGAGATTTGAGCCTGATGTAGCATTCTCCTCTTCTCCCAAAGGGTCCGCTCAATGCCTACATCGATCTAGTGCTCAAGTGGGCCAAGTTTGATCCCTATTTGGACTTAGTAACTCATTCAATCTTCCGAGTCTCCTCCTTTATTATGCATCTCTAAGAAGGGTTTGCCCTGAAAGCAAAATTTATACCTAACAGACACCCGGTGTCTGATTTTGTTGTATTTTGCTCCGGATTCTGGAATGCTTCACGAAAGATGGATCCATCCAACTTATACAAATTTTTCCACCTTATACAAATCGTTCGATGTCCTCAACGCCTTCAGTACCATCGAGGCTCCATTGCGAACCTCCAAAACTCCTCCCATAGAGGATGTCGTGTAGTCCCTAGTGTCAAGAACTCCAAGAGACACTAAATTTCTTCCTAGCTTCGGAACATGGTAGACATTTACAAGGGTCTTTATCGAGCCATCATGCAGCTTTAACTTCACTGTTTGTATGCCAACGACCTTGCAAAGAGTGTTGTTGCCGACACAAACTACTCCACCATTGGTGCGATGATAGTCCACAAATGCCACTTGGTGTGGAGTCAAGTGATAGGAACACCTAGAGTCTAGGAACCGCTAGTCGATGCTATTGATGGTTGACATATTCGCCTGCAAACCTAGATTAAGTTGAACATGATTGATATTACCTGAGGTGTGATGTCGCTTTCGAGACCCTCTTAGTACACGGTCATGTTGGCCTAAGATTTTTAACCTTGGTCTCAATCTTGGTTTTGATGATAACAGACATATTTTGATGTGTTTATCAAGTGCTGATTTCAAGTTAAAGAACGATATACGTGCCAAGTTTGATTTCAGAATTCAAGAAGGAATTTTTCAGAGAAATAATTGCTCACTGCCGAGGCGTATCAAGATTTAGGGTTTGGGTCTAGAATCTTTGTTGTAATCCCTTTTAGGCCTCGAATTGTTGTATCAAATTGTTTCAATCCATTTTGAACCCTATCCTAAACCCGAAACCCAAATCCGGAGTGAAAAATCAATTTTTAGACTGAAACTGAGTTAGCGACCGATGTTCGGCCGATCTTCAATCGACCGAAGCTTGCTAGAACTTTCCAATAAGTTTTCGGTCGAAGCTCGGCCTATCCACGGTTGACTGACCTTCGATCGAAGATCAACCGACGCGCCCAATAGATCTTTTTCTATCCGTTGAACGGTTAGTTTTCATCCCCACTCATTGTAGACCTTATAAATACTCATAGAATCAGCTCCTTTTGACTCTCGATGCTTCATTGAGTCCATCCTCCATAGATTGAGCCATAATCCTTGATTTTGAAATCGTAATTCTCAATCTACTTCATACTTGAGCCTTCTCCACTTCTTCAAGCCATCAAGCTTATGAGATTCACTCTTTTGAGGCCTTAAAGAACTAGGAGGCAACAAGCAAGAGCTCCATTAGTTTTTGTTTTTATTTTGAGCTCTTTTATTGTGTTTTACTATTGTTTAGTTCTCATTCGATACTTGTATTTGTGATTGGTGTGTGGGACACACCTTGGTTGTATTTGTAATGTTGTTTCTTTGGTATAGAGGTAGAGACATCCTCTAGAGTTGAGAAATAAGTCATTGGTGTAATCCTCTTAGGAGAAAAATATTACATTTAGTGAAAATAGTGAAATCCTAAACGGGGTTCTTAGGTATATAGTGGAGTAGACGGGGCTGTTGAACCACTCTAAAATCTTTGTGTTTGCATTATTTATCCTTGTGTGATTGCTTAGCTTATTCTTATTTGCTTTATTGTTACCTTGCTAAGTTAATTACTCATCGTGCCTACGTTGATAATTGAACTAGCTAGTGAACCTAAAATCAAAAAGTTGACATTGGACTTAACACACATACTATTCACCTCTCTCTAGTGTGATAATTTAGCTAACATATTGGTCCGTACAATGCTCAAATTGCTTGAATTTTCTACCACAACCAAAACCTCAGTTTCAAATACCCTATATGCAAAAGAATTCTCCACGCTCTTACGTGATTTTTGTTGGATATTGTTCTTAAGGAGTTTGTGATCAGCTTTGTAGTGTCCCTTTTTCTTACAATAATGACATATCACATTTTTTGATCGAGCTCCTCCTTTGTCCTCAAATTTTCCCCTAGAGTCCAAGACCTACCATTTCCCCCACTAGAGGAATATGTTGTGAGATGCATGTTTGTTAGTTTTTTAGACACAAGAGCAGTGATCATCTGTTCTGGAGTAATAATAGTCTTACCAAAAAGTATAGTTTCACGAAATTTTTTAAAATGAGAAAGTGAACACAAAAAGAATAGTCTTATATTCCTCTTCGATTTTAGCACCTATATTATCCAAGTCCATGATGATTGTCTGGAAGGTGTCGATGTGCTCTTTGACCGATGTGCCTTTAGTCATACGAAGGAAATAGAGTTTCTGCTTCAAAGCCATCTTGCTAGAGGGTTGGGTCCTTATATGAGAATGCAAGCTTGTCCCAAATACCTTTAGCTCTCCTATGAGATGCTATCTCTCGAAGTGTCTCGTTCGAAAGACTAAGGTATAAAATTGCAATCTTTTTTTGATCCTTATATTATTTCACCCCATTAGTCCCTTGCATATTAACCTTACCAATGATGACATCTTGTATCCTCTCCATAATTAGGACCACTTTCATTTTCATTGACCAGAGTGCATAGTTGACCTTGCGATTTAACTTCTCGATATCGAATATGGTGCTCTTTGGTTGGGAAGTAGGCTCTGATACTAGCTATTAGGAAATCATGAAATTTCCTGCATGATCGACAAAACTCGAATCCAACAAGGGAAACAAATAACAAAAAACTAAATTCGAATCCAGAATTGCGAAAATAATAAAAGACAAGAAATTAACATGGTTCGAATTTGATGGGGTGGCGATTATACGTTCACGAGGAGAAGATGGAACTTCTTTATTTATTCTACAACATAAATTACAATAAGAGTGACAAAAGCTCAAATCCCTTTCAAAACAAGCATGATGTCTTAAAATAAACTTAACTTGAAACCGTTATGGAGTAAAGGTACTATCTCTATATCTGAACTCCTCTATCGTGTGCTGGAATTTGGAAAGAGGGATACTCCTTGAAAACTATAATGGCGGCTCACTCTTAATTTTCTGGACCCCTCACAATTTTCTGGTTGTTATCTAAGATCATGTATTCATGAGGGACTGTCCATATTTATACTTAAGGGGAATGAATTAATAACAACTAATAGAGTCAATCCAGAGAAGAAAATTTTGGGATGGAGTTGAAATCTGAATTGTGATTGGTTGCATGTGGAGAGAGTGCTCAGAATTTGTGTTGCTGAATCAATTTGCTCAAAATTGGTCAAAATTGAAGCTGGATTGGCACCTAGAGATGTGCCCACCCGTGTGCCTCTCACACGGGGGCAGGGAATTGCGTTCGCTCGCGGATGCAGGCCTTGGTAGTAGGCTTGGCCCGCTCACTTGGCCCAAACTGGCGAGCTGAGCTCGCCAACATTTTTTCCTTTATCTCTATCTTTTCTTTTCTTTTTCTTTCCTTTACAAATTCAAAAAATAGTAAATCTACTTCGGATCTGTATCGGGTTCAAATTGAATGAACCCTCACAAAATCGAATCAAACATAAGACTGACTTGTTAGTCAAACACAATGAATAAAAATTGATAAAGTCCAAATAGGAACATGTTAAATTAAGAAAGGGAAATTAAATAACTTCTAAGCTAATGACTGATGGTTTAGTCAAGTAGAAGACAAGACCAAAAGAGGTCAATATTTCTTATTTCACATGAAGTTTAAAGGTAATTTTAGGAAACTATGACCACTCTTATCATAATAAGAACAAATGGAAGCCCTCAATCCGCAAAGCCTTCTTCACGCTGTTAAACCCATCTGCTATCAGAATTCAAGCAATCCATTTTTTATTTCACACAAGTTGGAGATCTCTATCTCAAAATACAAACGGTGAGAAGGTCTTGTTTACTTCCAAATAATGTCTTCCTTAAGTTATTACCTGCACTGTTCTTACTTAATTTACATTCTATATATAGCAAAGTTACATAAAACCAATTATTGCGTGCTTTCTCTTTTTTCAGTAAGCTCTTCAATTTCTTCTCACATTTTTAAGACGACTAGATCATGGAGAAGAAAGAGAGTAATGATCAAGAGGATCTTCAAGCTTTCCTTCGATTGATCGATCGCGAAGAGCAGCGTTTGCAGTTAGAAGAGAGGAAAGATTCAGGAAAGCAATCAGCAAACGATTCTTTGGCATGGAAATTTGAAGTAGAAGATTTCAAGGTCCCAGCTGAGAGTGTTCAGAGTGAAGCAGCATTAGTATCTATTGAAAGGTCATCAGGTGAATTGGGAGGAATGAAGGAGGAGATCAGTCTACTTTCAGGGACAAAAAGGGTGAGAGAATTGAGTGCCAGTCCACCTTCCACTTCTAAAGAGAAGAAGAATAGGACTAATGGTAATAAAGGATCTGAGGCTGCATTTGATTTGAACAAGATGTATGATTCATTAGGTGATGCTAACTAATAACTAGTTGAGTTTAAGGGGAATGATTCAGTGAAGATTAAATTGATACTGTGATAAGTTAGAAAAATTAGAAACTTTTACCACCTTTTCACATGACAGTTTCAGTTGTAAATACAATTATACGAACATTACTATGAATGTGTGTGTGTGATTTCCTGTACTTGTGTAGGATTCTAGTGAGAAATTGCAGTTCTTGTTGTCTACTAGCAATGTGTGTGTGCTTTCCTGTACTTGTGTAGGATTCTAGTGAGAAATTGCAGTTCTTGTTGTCTACTGGAGTTAATTAGAAACACATGTTCCTTCACATCTTTTTTATTTATGCTGGAGGTGTCAATAGTTCAAACAAAATTATTATAGGAAAAAAATGTTCCTTCACATCTTTTTTATTTATGCTGGAGGTGTCAATAATATTTTTAATGAATTATTATATTTAATTATAAAAATATAGGTGGACTGGACTAGTACCTTGGGCCCGGTCAAATCATGCCCAAAAGCGCTCACACTCATGAATCAAGCTCAAGTCCAACCAACCACTACTTAGTCTGGGGGCTCTACCCGGTCATACAAGGATATTCATGTCCTCATTAATTATAAGAGATTCATCAATTATGAACTCGATATCTTCAGGATTAGCCTTGACCCATTCTGAGCACATCCCTACAAGATTGCGTATAGAGGCATTATTGTCAGGCATCCCTCGACCAATTCTGACCCACAACGCACATTAGGTACATCTATATTCCAATTTCTATTCCCCCACATGGAATCATTTCTTATTTGTGCGTCAGAGTGTCTTTCCATGTCCCCTCGTCAGAGCCGCACCTGTCGAGGAGACGCGCCGGACCGCATTACCTCGACTTAAGGCAAGAACAATAGGAAATTGTATTTCGTTTGTTCTAAGTTTAAAATTCTAAAAATCAAACCAAATCAAAATTAGTCTTAGGGAACCTGAACTAAATTTTATTTTATAGAAAAAAAACTGAATCAAACTAAATATTTTAATTCAATTCAATTTAATTTTCAGAATTTTGCTGAAGCATAGACACCTCATTCTCTTTTATCTGATCAAGTCTCAAATGGAAATGGAAGGATAATTTAACTAGCATAAAAGGTTTTGGCATTTCCCCAATTTGAAGGAGTTCATCTTAAAGATTCAAGCCAACAAAATTAAAAGCTTAATTTGCTTAGATTGTTCTTCAGTAAATACTCAATTGCTCCTCTTTCTAGTCAACCCAATGAGTCCACCTCTTACATTATGTTTGGATAACTTTGAGTAAGGGGTTTGGAGGAGGAGGGATTTGAAGGAGTTTGAAGGGTTTTGGAGAGGGATGGGTTTGGAGGTTTTTGAAAGGGTTTTAAAAACCTTGTTTGGTTAAATTTCATAAAGGATTTGGAGGAATTTGGTAGACCACTATGCCCTCATTTATAATAATATATTTTTTTGTTCTATGTCCTCATCTATAATAATATTTTTTTTTGTTCTATGGATATTTTTGTAATTTAACTATTTTTAATTCATTAACTCTTCAAACCCCTCCAAAACCCTCCATTTTGGGGTTTTGAAAATGGGTTTTATGAGGGGCTTGGAGGAATTTGAAATCCCTCCAAGTCCCTTAAAAAAGTTATCCAAACAGGATGTTTTAAACCTCTCCAGAACCCTCCCCCTCCAAACCCCTCCGAAATCCTCAATCCAAACATAGTGTTAGTGGGCTCTATCTAAGAAGGCTCTTTCTCTCCCTTGGCTTGGCTTGAGTCTAACCTAAGTCAAAGACTGATTATTTTTTTAGCTTTTTATGCTCAAAAGATTGAAAGATAGTAAAAAATGAATCTTTTACCATCTTCTCATGTTGGTAATAATTACACTATGGATTGAAAGAGCCTTCATCAAGTCTTTCCATGGTTGGTGTCGGAGGAGGTATCGCCAATATTATACCTTGGGGTTTATTTCGATTGATCCCATAGGAGGAAGCGAAATTCGACATTAGGAGATCTTGTACTCTAGCTAGTCCTTCCTAAACTTTTGTTTCGATGTACCTTACAATGGGAAAGAATGGGAATGAAAAAATATTTTATTTAATAGACAATTATATCCTTTATTTTTATTATTACATGTGATGCTTCAAGGTAAGACTAAAATTGATTGTGAAATAGTATATGTATCCAAAAGTCAATATTCAATCACAAATTCAACGCCACCAATCATTATACGTGTTGCATCTTCTGGCTAAGTTGAGGGGGAGAAATAAATCATAAAAGAAGTTGTACCGAATTAGAATTTGGAAGATGATCGTTTTGGGAACAATGTTAGGGCAAAACTTCACGATCTCTCCATATTCTATTTTGTCGTTGTTTTCAAGAGGGAAAGAAAGATGCCACTTATAGTCAATGATATTTTTTTGTAAATTTGTGAAAATAATGACAGTTCCTAAATACACGAAGTGTTAGAATAATAAGAGTGTTTACAAAGTCCATACAGTGTTCCCACAACATCTGTATAATTTATGTTTGCAAAATAAGCCTTGACTTTTTTTTAAAATTTTAGAAGGAGAGGTTAACTGTAGAGGCCCTTTGAATCTGATTAAAAGGAATATTTTTTGATGAAATTGATTTCTCTAGCAAATTAAATGGTACCATATAATAGCTCATCTTGTCTTTGTCAAATAATTAAGTAACTTTAAAATTTGCTGCCAACTTTTCCTCGTCCATCAATTCTATTTGAATATGACATACAACTATTTTTGACGATTGGTTGAGTCTCGAGGATTTTCGATCCACTTCTTTTGCTTCTTTTTTTTTTGTCCATATTTCTTTTTTTTTTAAATGAAAAGAACACTTGTATTATTCCAATGACGAATACAAGTAGAGAAAGAAAAAGAAAAAATAAAATAATTACAAAAGAAGAGGAAAGAGAGAAAAGCAGGCAAGGGAGGATAGGTTATGTACAACCAAACAAAAGTTTACAAAGAACCACCGTTTCTTCTACCAAGAGATGTGAGGATTTAGTTGTGAGATCATGTTAGGAAGAAATTGGGTCTTCCTGCAAGGATCAAAAAATCCAAACGCCAAAAGAAAAAATATCAAAACGAGTAAATTCAGAAATAATACAAAGAACACTAAATTTACTTGGTTCAGCCTGGCGGGGTACCGGGCCTACTCCACGGGGAGAAGAGGGCACTTGATTTTATTAAAAGAAAGAGAAAATACGATCAATACAAGAGCAGAATATAATTGATTAATAAACTGTAAAGAAAAATACTGCATGTTCTCGGATATTTTTCTGCATCCTGAAATCTGGATTCCTGCTTCTGCTTGAAAACTGTGGATGCGGCGTCCTTGATCTTCTTGCTTATGCCTAAGATGGTGTGAAAGGGGAAGAGAGCCGCTGGAAAAGAATCCTGCCTGAGAAACGGAGTAGATGGGAGGCTCTGAGAATTATTGGGATAATGATTTCTGAAACTGCATATTAGGCCCCTATTTATAATACAGGGGATAGCAAATTCATGCCTAATTTGGTGGAGAAAAAATTTCCAAGGATTTTGATGCTCCGTCTGATTTAATCGGATGGCTGAAATGCTTCTTTTGATCCAGAAAATTAGCTTGTGTTGATCAAGCCCAATTTCATAATGGATTCGGGTTTAAAATGATTCAACCCTCACAATTTTCTCATTTGATGAATTTTAAGCCCGATGTAGTATTCTTCTCCTCTCCCAAGAGCCCTGTAGGGCAAAACCTGCACCATGAATCAATCTTACCAAGTTCAGGCAGTGTTCAAATTTAGCCGTTGGTAGTACTTTAGTCAGCATATCTGCAGGATTGTGAGCTGTGTCAATTTTCTGAAGCTTTATTTCTCCTTTTGAAATAATATCCCTAATAAAATGGAATCTGACGTCGATGTGCTTCGTCCTTTCATGGAACATTTGATCTTTTGACAGATGAATTGCACTTTGACTGTCACTATGCACGACTATATCTCCATTTTGAAAAGTCAGTTCTTTTATCAAGTTCCCGAGCCATAGTTCCACCGAAAACGAGACTAGCTTTAGAAGTACCTTGTAAGTAGCGCAGGATCCATTTAACTGTCTCCCAATGTATTTTTCCCGGATTTGCCATGTACCGGCTAAGAACACTGATTGTATGTGCTATGTCTGGGCGGGTACAGATCATGGCGTACAAAAGACTGTCAACTGCACTTGCATAGGGTACCTGTGACATACTAACTCTTTCTTTTTCATCTTTATGGCACAGTAACTCTGATAATTTGAAGTGCACGACAAGAGGTGTCTTGACTGATTTTGCTTCTTGCATGCCAAAGAGCTCAACCACCTGTTTTACATAACTCTCCTGAGTTAGGTACAACTTTCTTGCTTTGCGATCTCGTTTATCTTCATCCCAAGGATTTTTCTTGCAGCCCCAAGGTCCTTATGTCAAATTCACTTTTAAGGTGTTTCTTAAGCCTGTCTATTTTAGTAATATCTTTTGCCGCAATAAGCATGTCGTCAACATAAAGAAGCAGATAAATCATAGAACTAGTTGTTTTCTTTAAATAAACACAACTGTCAAAAGATGATCTACTGAAATTAATACCAAGCATAAACTGATCAAACCTCTTGTACCATTGTCTGGGAGATTACTTGAGGCCATAGAGTGACTTCTTTAGGAGGCAGACATGATCAACTTTATTTTTTTCTTCAAACCCTTCTGGTTGTGCCACGTAGATCTGTTCTTCTAAGTCACCGTGTAGGAAAGCTGTCTTGATGTCAAGTTGTTCTAACTCCAAGTCTTGCATGGCTACTAATGCTAGAAAAACACGAATAGAGGTATGTTTAACCACATGAGAAAAAATATTTTTTAGTTAATTCCTTCATTTTAACTGTATCCCTTTGCCATAAGCCGAGCTTTATAGATGCCGTCTTCTTTGAGTTTGTAGATCCACTTGCATCCAACAAGTTTCTTGTGCAGTAGAGGCTTCACAAGTTTCCAAGTATTATTTTTCTGCATGGACTTGAATTCTTCCGCCATAGCTTCACGCCACTTTCTTAAATCTGTCCGATTTGGGGCTTCTTTATAGGAGGCTGGTTCTTCAGTGCATGGAGTTTCTTCAGCCACTGCTAGAGCATATGTAGCAATATTTGCATACCTAGGATTAGGACGTGGTGCTCGCCTAGGTCGGTTGAGGGCAATGGAATAAGGATTATCCATCTCAACTTGATGTTGCTCCTCTAGAACCTCGTGTGGCTCCTCCTGAATCCGGTGTGACTACTCCTAGATCTGAACATGTTCTTCAGAGACCTGTTATGAAGCAGTGTCGTTGGCTTCTATGGAAGGCGATCTAGGTGCAGGTGTAGGGAACCAGAATTCTTTGGTAGTAGGCAGAGGTGGTGTTTCTTCTGGTGGCACTATAGTTTCCTGTGAGTCATCCTCTTCTTGGTTCTCCTTTTTCAATTTCAAGAGTACCCGTTCATCAAAAAATACATCTCTATGGATTTTGGCTTTACAATTGTTTAGACACCACACTTTATAGCCTTTCACTCCACTAGGATATCCTAAGAAGATACATTTCTTTGATCTAGGTTCTAATTTTCCTTCATTCACTCTGACATAGACAGTGCTCCCAAAAATTTTAAGGTGGTCATAAGAGGCGGGCGACCCGGTCCATTTTTCCTCGAACGTCTTGAATTCAATAGATGAAGAAAGTGATCGATTTATCAGGTAGCAAGCGGTGGATGCACCCTCTGCCCAAAAACTTTTAGAAAGGTTAGCATTAGAAAGCATACTTCTTACCCTTTCTATGATGGTGCGGTTCATCCTTTCTGCCACTCCATTCTGCTGAGGTGTGTAGGGAACTGTGTGATGTCTTATGATCCCTTCTCTCGAGCAAAAATCTTTAAATTCTCCACTGCAAAATTCTAGGCCATTGTCGGTTCGCAGGATCCGAACATATCTACCGGTTTGCTTCTCAATCATTGCCTTCCAAGACTGAAATTTGGAGAAAACATCAAATTTATTTTTAATAAAATAAGCCCATATCTTCCTAGAGTAATCATTAATAAATGTGAGCATATATCGAGCTTCTCCTTGAGATTCAACCGGTGATGGCCCCCATAAATCAGAGTGGATGTAGTCCAATTTTTCTTTTGCATAATGTTGCCCTGTGGAAAATGAGACTCTTTTCTGTTTGTCATAGATGCAATGTTCACATAAATTTAACTTAGCAAATTTCTGTTTTCCAAGTAGTCCCTTTTGTTCAAGAATTAGCATGCTCCTTTCATTAATATGTCCTAATCTCATATGTCATAATTTAGCAATATCATCATTAGAGTGTTCAGAAGTTACCATAGTTGCTCCACTTGTTACCGGTGTGCCTTGCAAGATGTAGAGTTGGTTTACTTTTAGTGCTTTCATTACTGTTAAGGACCCCTTTGTGACTCTGAAAACTCTGTCTTGGCCTGAATACTTGTATCCAAGTGCATCTAGAGAAGATAAAGAAATTAAATTTCTTTTAAGACCTGGAACATGCCATACCTGAGTTAGAGTCATTGTAATGTCATCATGCATTTTGATTTTTACTGAGCCAACACCTGCTACTTGACATGATGAATCATTTCCCATTAGCACTTCTTTACCATCAGCATGTTCATATGTGGTAAACCATTCTCGGTGCGGTGTCATATGATAAGATCAACCTGAATCTAAAATCCACTCATCTTGATATCTAGCATAACAAACAGAAATTATAAGTACCTCTACTTTTTCATCCTCATCTGCATAGGATGCTTCTCCATTCTGAGTTTGTTCCTCCAATCTCCGTTTCAGCTTACGACATTCTGATTTGATGTGTCTCATCTTTTTGCAATAATAGCACTGCATATTTTTGGACCTGGATTTAGATCTGAACTTACCTCGGCTTTTGTCCCGTGACCTGTTTCGTCCTCTAGTGTTCAGGGCTTCTCCACGGCTTCTAGAGGATCCTGTGGTAAGTTGAGAGTCGACAACCTCCTTGGATACTAGCATTGTTGTCACTTCATCCAGAGTAATAGTATTCTTGCCATACAATAAACTTTCACAGAAATTTTTAAAAGAAGCTGGGAGAGTAATTAGAAGCATAAAAGTCTTATCTTCTTCCTCAAATTTAACTTCCATATCCTCAAGATCAGCAAGAATAGAACGAAAAATGCTAATATGATTTTTAACAGAAGTGTCATCAGTCATGCGTAAAAAATATAATTTCTGTATAAGTGTCATCTTACTTGTAAGAGTTTTATCCTGGTAGATTGTAGCAAGCTTTTTCCATACATCTGCGGCGGTCTTTTCTGATGCAACTTCTCGTAGTGCCTCGTCGCAGATGCTCATGTACAAGGTGGCTTTAGCACTTTCATCGGCTCGGTCCTTTTCCCTTTCAGTGCCTTCCATTGCATCTCGCCTACGAATAGTGTCTTGAAGGTTCTCTTTAATCAAAATTATTTTCATCTTCAAAGCCCATAATGAATAGTTGACATTGTGGTCCAATTTCTGAATTTCATATTTTACCCCTGACATTGTGGATTGTTGGCTCTGATACCACGTCTGTTAGGAAGAAATTGGATCTTCCTGCAATGATCCAAAAATCTAAACGCCAAAAGAAAAAAAATACCAAAACGAGTAAATCTAGAAATAATACAAAGAACATCAAATTTACGTGGTTCAGCCCGGCGGGGTACCAGGCCTACTCCACGGGGAGAAGAGGGCACTTGATTTTATTAAAAGGAGGAGAAAACACGACCAATACAAGAGCGGAATACAATTGATTAATAATCTGTAAAGAAAAATACTGCATGTTCTCGGATATTTTTCTGCACCCCGAAATCTAGATTCCTGCTTCTGCTTGAAAACTGTGGATGCGGCGTCCTTGATCTTCTTGCTTCTGCCTAAGATGATGTGAAGGGGAAGAGAGCCGCTAGAAAGGAATCCTGCCTGAGAAACGGAGTAGATGGGAGGCTTTGAGAATTATTGGGATGATGATTTCTAAAACTGCATATCAGGCCCCTATTTATAATTAAGGGGGATAGCCAATTCATGCCTAATTTGGTGGAGAAAAAATCTCCAAGGATTTTGTTGCTTTGTCTGATTTAATCGGATGGCTGAAATACTTCTTTTGACCGAGAAAATTAGCTTGTGTTGATCAAGCCCAATTTCATAATGGATTCGGGTTTAAAATGATTCAACCCTCACAGATCAAAGCAACGCTTATTTCGCTCGAACCAAATTTTTCATCTCGATCCACACCATAAGGAGTAAATATCTTCTTTTCCTTTGGGTCAAGTGATCTTGCTGGTTAGGCAGCCAAGGGGTGTACTCAAGAGGGAAGGTGGGGATCTTGAAAGCTGTCAAGAGTAGCATCCAACCATTAACGATGTATGAGCAATTATTGAAACGATGCTCGTGAGTTTCGTGTTCAATCTCGCATAGCACGCAAACCAAGTCCACTTGAACATTATGAGAATTCAATTGGTCCTTTGTGGGCAACATTGTCTTGTTGATGATCCAATTTGTAATAAAGATGGATTCCGTGCATGCGCTTTGCCACACAAAGCTTGTTGAGGGGTCAGAAGTCCCCCTGAAACTTAATAAGCGGTAGAGGGAATGGGTAGAGAAAACCCTATTAGGAGTCCAAATCCAAGAGAAGTGATCCTCCCCACTATTGTGTAAGATGGGCTCTAATATGACCGCTAGTTCCGCAAGCCTGCTGAGAGAAATGAGATTGTTGAAGTTGATGTTCCATCCTGTCACGTCCCCAAACTCATCAAAAGTCTTAGCATCATGAATAGAGATATATGGCTCGGATGCAATAGAAAAAAGATCCGAAAAGAGATCACAAAGCCGAAAATCAGAGTGTCAATGGTCCAATTAGAGTTTGATATTATGTCCAGACCCAACCTGAATGGATATAGAAATCCTAAGCACCTCCAAGCCATTCAAAATACTTTTCCAAATGGGTGAGATGAAAGTATGGACAACTTCCAAAGAGAGTGAAATAGAGGGTTTAAGTGTCTGATGATATAAACCCATAAGTTGTCATTCTCAAAGATTAAATTCCAAAATCATGAACCAATCCTAATTTTGTTGTGGTAAGAAATATCCAAAATGTCAAGTCCACCCTCCAATTTGTGACCAGTGAGAGTATCCCAGCTTACCAAACACTTACCACGGGGGTTCTCCTCCCCCTAGCCAGTCCAAAGGAAATTCCGTCTTTGCTTATCAATCTATTTTATAACCCATTTGGGCACCTCAAAGATTAAAAATATGTATGAAGCTTGACTTATAAGAACGTTGTTTATTAGAGTACATCTGTTAGCTCTTGAAAGAAGAGCCCCCTGCCAAGAGCCAAGACGTTTGTCATATTTAGCAAGAATAGAAATCCAATATTGTTGACGAAATATTTGGGCGCCTCACAGTTAGCAAGACGTCTTATCCATATTTTTAGATCACATATTACCTTCATTTTGATTTTGGAGATTTAAGCCTTGATATTGTTGACGGATTATGAAGCCTAATTCGTATGCGATATGAAGATTATAATTTTTGGGATAGTGCTTTTCCTAACACCAATTATATTGGGAAAAATAATAACACCTGAAATTCTAACATATATAAAATTAGACATGAATAATTGTATAAGATTCTATAATACAATACCACATGTTTGACTCAAACACTATATAAAATTTAATTTGATGGTATAAATTTATTCTATTTATCATGTCTTTATTATTTTTTAAAGCACACGGGTAATTTTTTAAAATCATAATACAAATAAGAAATTTTTTTAAATTCATAATAAAAATTTGAAAATTCTTAGATTCATAATGTTTTTTTAATCAAAATCTTCAAAATATCCTTAAGTTAAATTTGATATTTGATTCCAAACTTTTATAAAAGTCTAAGATAGTGATTGGTTGGATGGAATAGAGGTGGAATAAAATACTATTCTCTATGCCCCATTTATTCTCTTATTTGATTGCAATTTATGGATAATGAATATATGGGCCATAAGCCCATAAGGAATAGATAAAAAATATTATTCTTTATGCATGGGGAATATTATTTCTTACCTCAACTCAAAAAATAGTATTTTTTATTTATTCCTTATGATATTTTTTTATATTATCCTTCAATATTTATAATATCACATAATAATATAAAAAATTAAATTATTAAATTAATTTTAATAATTGTTTGTCTCAAATAGATAATTATTATTTTATTATTAAATATTATTTAAATAATTTTTTTAAGATTTAGTTTTTTATGAAAATAAATAAATAATAGTTTTTATTATTTTAAATTAATATATTATTTTATATTAATCTATATTTTTATTACGTTGTTATTAGTTAAAATAAATTATAACATAATTTATTATATTTTTAGAAGGACATTTTGATCATTTTTTTATATTATCATTCAATATTTATAATATGAATACAAAAATAAAATTGTTAAATTATTTTTTTAATAATTACATATTTTAAATAGATAATTATTATTTTATTATTAAATAATATTTTAATAATTATTTTTTGAAATTCAATTATTTTTTATGAAAATAAAATAAATAGTAGAGTTTTATTATTTTAACTTAATAAATTATTTTATATTGATTCATATTTTTATTATATTATTATTAATTAAAATAAATTATTATATAAATTATTATATTTTTAGGAGGGTATTTTAGTCATTTCCTCTTAATTTATTATATATTCTTCGTGTTAAGTAAATAAAATAAATATATTTAATTTTATTAATAATGATATTTTGGTCATTTAACTTTTTATTCCTTGTCTATTCTTTATGCTAACAAAATAAAATAATTTTATTCTTGACCTATTTTACAATGTCAACCAAACATTGCAATACTTTCCTCATCTATTCCAATCCTTGTATATTTCTATTCATTGTCTATTTCTATTCATTAATTATGAATTCACTCCATCCAATCAAACACACCCTAAAAATAATAGGTTTTAGACTTTTTCAAAAATATGGAACTGAAACAAGTAAAATTAATTCATCATTTATTTAATAACTATAACGATGATTATGATATATGCAATTCATCCATTCGTATATTATTGATAACATCTCGAACTTTTTTAGAATATAGTAAATTTTAAACTTTCTTAAAAGTGTGAAATCGGTAGATACTTTTGTAAAAATTTGGAATCGAATACCAAATCAAACTCGATATCATTTTGGGAATTTTGAGAAAAAAATTATAGATCTAAATTTTTTTGAATTATTGTTATGGATCCGGGCCGGATTTGATCCATGTTATGATTTAGGACCATTGCTTAATAGAACTAATCATGACATCATGATGATGTCATTTTTAAGATAAACATGAGACTCCGGTCTCATTCAATGACGTGGACCGGTATATAGATCGGACCGGTAAAATCGGCTCAACTAATATAAATTTGTATTCTATGCCAGTAATTAATTAAATTCAAATGGGTTCACATGTGCGCGTTGACCAAGAGAGAAGAAACAAAATCGCCATAGTATATTATATTAATTAAGTCAAAGTCAAACAACTCGGCGAATAGAAGGAAGCCTCCGTGTACATTAATTGGTGATCGAGGAGTATTAGTTTGAAGGAGAAAGTATTAGCAAGAAATTGAATCTTTTTGCAAAGATTCAAAAATCTAAACACCAAAAATAAAAATATTAAAACGAGTAAATTCAGAAAATACAAAGAACATCAAAAAATTTACGTGGTTCAACCCGGTGGAGTATCGAGTCTACTCCACGGGGAGAAGATGACACTTGATTTTATTAGGAGAATGAGAAAATACGGCTAATACAAGAAAATCTGAATACAACTAATAATTAAATTGTAAAAAAAAATTATTGCCTGTACTCGGATATTTTTCTGCATCCTGAAATCTGGATTTCTGCTTCTGCCTGAAAACTGTGGATGCGGTGTCCTTGATCTTTTTGCTTATGTCTGAGACGGTGTAAAGGGGAAGAGAGCCGCTGGAAAGAAATCCTGCCTGAGAAACGGAGTAGATGAGATGCTCTAGAATAATGAGATGATTTAAAATTGCATATTATGCCCCTATTTATAATTGAGGGGAGAGCCTACTCATGTTGGTTCAATGGAGATAACTTTGGCAATTATTTCTCTGATGTGTTTGATTTGGATCGGACGGCTGATGCGAATACATTGATCAATTAAGTGGAATTCGTCAGCGTCGTCTGTGCCAAATGCATGCGGCTGAGAGCAATCAAAAGACCAAGTTCTATGCAAGGAACTCGGTCAACGATTGTGGCTGGAGAGAGGCGCCCACGGAGCACACAGTAGCCTGGCGCGCGCGGGCTGGGCTCGGCCCGCCTGGGCCGGGCCGAGCCTAGAGAACCTGCTGTGTTTGTTTGTTTTTTTTCTTTGATCCAACTGGCCCATTTCAGATTGGGTTGGATTTAAAATGATTCAACCCTCATAATTTCCTCCTTTGATGAATTTTAAGTCCGATGAAGACTTCTCCTCTTCTCCCAAGAGCCCTATAGGGCTAACCTGCACCTTGAATCAATCTTACCAACTTCAAGCAGTGTTCAAATTTGGCCGTTGGAAGTACTTTAGTCAGCATATCTGTAGGATTATGAGTCGTGCCAATTTTCTGAAGCTTTATTTCTCCTTTTGAAATTATATCCCTAACGAAATGGAATCTGGCGTCGATGTGCTTCGTCCTTTCATGGAACATCTGATCTTTTGATAGATGAATTGCACTCTGACTGTCACTATGCATGACTATGTCCTCATTTTGAGAAGTTAGTTCTTTTATCAGGTTCCCAAGCCAGATTGCTTTTTTAATCGCTTCTGTAATGACCATATACTCTGCTTCAGTGGTAGCGACAGTTGGTTATAGGCCAATTTTCCAACTTACTGCAGTTCCACCTATAGTGAAGATATAGGCGGTGATTGATCTCCTTTTATCAAAGTCACCAGCATAGTCCGAGTCTGAGTATCCTGCAAACGATTCATTAGTTCCACCGAAAATAAGACTAGCTTTAGAAGTATCTTGTAAGTAGTGCAGGATCCATTTAACTGCCTCCCAATGTGCTTTTCCCGAATTTGCCATGTATCGGCTGACAACACTGACTACATGTGCTATGTCTGAGCGGGTACAGATCATGGCGTACATAAGACTGCCAACTACACTTGCATAGGGTACCTGTGACATGCTAACTTTTTCTTTTTCATCTTTTGGGCACAGTAACTCTGATAATTTGAAGTGAGCGGCAAGAGGTGTCTTGACGAATTTTGCTTCTTGCATGCCAAAGTGCTCAACCACCTGCTTTACATAACTCTCATGAGTTAGGTACAACTTTCTTACTTTGCAGTCTCATTTTATCTCAATCTCAAGGATTTTTCTTGCAGCCCCAATCTCCTTCATGTCAAATTCGTCTTTGAGGTGTTTCTTAAGCCTGTCTATTTCAGTAATATTTTTTGCTTCAATAAACATGTCATCAACATAAAAAAGCAGATAAATTATAGAACTAGTTATTTTTTTTAAATAAACACAACTGTCAAAAGATGATCTACTGACATCAATACCAAACATAAACTGATCAAACCTCTTATAACATTGTCTGGGAGATTGCTTGAGGCCATAGAGTGATTTCTTTAGAAGGCAGACATGATCAACTTTATTTTTCTCTTCAAATCCTTCTGGTTGTATCACGTAGATATGTTCTTCTAAGTCACCGTGTAGGAAAGCTGTCTTTATGTCAAGCTGTTATAACTCCAAATCTTGTATGGCTACTAATGCTAGAAGAATACGAATAGAAGTATGCTTAACTACAGGAGAGAAAATATTTTTGTAGTAAATACTTTCCTTTTGACTGTATCCCTTTGCCACCAGCCGAGCTTTATAGATACTGTCTTCTTTGAGTTTGTAGATCCACTTGCACCCAACAAGTTTCTTGTGCGGTGGAGGCTTCACAAGTTCCCAAGTTTTATTTTTTTGCAAGGACTTGAATTCTTTTGTCATAGCTTCATGTCACTTTCTTGAATCTGTCTGATTTAGGGCTTCTTTATAAGAGGTTGGTTCTTCAATGCACGAAGTTTCTTCTGTCGCTGCTAGAGCATATATAGCAACATTTGCATACCTAGGATTGGGACGTCGTGCTCGCCTAGGTCGATTGAGGGCGATGGAATAAGGATTCTCCTCCTCAACTTGATATTGCTCCTCCTGGACCCTGTGTGGCTCCTCCTCGACCCGGTGTGGCTCCTCCTGGACCTGAACATGTTCTTCAGTGCCCTGTTCTAATGGAGCAATGTCATTGGCTTCAATAGAAGGTGGTTGAGGCGTAGATGTAGGGAACCAGAATTCTTTGGTAGCATGCTGAGATGGTGTTTCTTCTGGTGGCACTGTAGGTTCCTGTGAGTCATCCTCTTCTTGGTTCTCATTTTTTATTTTCAAGAGTACATGTTCATCAAAAATTGCATCTCTAAGGATTTTTGCTTTACAATTATTTATGCACCACACTTTATAGCCTTTCACTCCGCTAGGATATCCTAAGAAAATATATTTCTTTGATCTAGGTTCTAATTTTTCTTCATTCACTCTGAAATAGACAGTGCTCCCAAAAAATTTAAGATGATCATAAGAGGTTGGCGACCCGGTCCATTTTTCATCAGGCGTCTTGAATTCAATGGATAAAGAAAGAGATCAATTTATTAGGTAGCAAGCGGTGGATGCAGCCTCTGTCCAAAAACTTTTAGAAATGTTAGCATTAAAAATCATACTTCTTACCCTTTCTATGATGGTGCGGTTCATCCTTTCTGCTACTCCATTCTGCTGAGGTGTGTAGGGAACTATGTGATGTTTTATGATCCATTCTCTGGAGCAAAAATCTTTAAATTCTCCACTGCAAAATTCTAGGCCATTGTCGGTTCGCAGGGTCCGAACATATCTACCGATTTGCTTCTTAATCATTGCGTTTCAAGACTAAAATTTAGAGAAGACATCAGATTTATTTTAATAAAATAAGCTCATACCTTCCTAGAGTAATCATCAATAAATGTGAGCATGTATCGAGCTCCTTCTTGAGATTCAACCGGTGATGGCCCCCATAGATCAGACTGGATGTAGTTCAATTTTTTTTTTGCATAGTATTGCACTGTGGAGAATGAGACTCTTTTTTGTTTGCCATAGATACAATGTTCACATAAATTTAACTTAGCAAATTTCTGTTTTCCAAGTAGTCCATTTTATTCAAGAATTAGCATGCTCCTTTCATTAATATGTCCTAATCTCATATGTCATAATTTAGCAATATCATCATGAGAGTGTTCAGAAGTTACCATAGTTGCTCCACTTGTTACCGGTGTGCCTTGCAAGATGTAGAGTTGGTTTACTTTTAGTGCTTTCATTACTGTTAAGGACCCCTTTGTGACTCTGAAAACTTTATCTTGGTCTCAATACTTGTATCCAAGTGCATCTAGAGAAAATAAAAAAATTAAATTTCTTTTAAGACCTGGAACGTGCCATACCTGAGTTAGAGTCATTGTAATGTCATCATGCATTTTGATTTTTACTGAGCCAACACCTGCTACTTGACATGATGAGTTATTTCCCATTAGCACTTCCTTACCATCAGCATGTTCATATGTGGTAAACCATTCTCGGTGGGTGTCATATGATAAGAGCAACCTGAATCTAAAATTCATTCATCTTGAGATCTAGCATAATAAGCAGAAATAGTAAGTACCTCTACTTTTTCATCCTCATCTGCATAGGATGCTTCCCCATTTTGATTTTGTTCCTCCTGTTTATGTTTCAGCTTACGATATTCTGATTTGATGTGTCCCATCTTTTTGCAATAATAGCACTGCACATTTTTGGACCTAGATTTAGATATGAACTTACCCCGGCTTTTGTCTCGTGACCTGTTTCGTCCTCTAGTGTTCAGGGCTTCTCCACGGCTTCTAGAGGATCCTGTGGTAAGTTGAGAGTCGACGACCTCCTTGGATATATACTAGCATTGTTGTCACCTCATCCAGTGTAATAGTATTCTTGTCATGTAATAAACTTTCACGAAAATTTTTAAAAGAAGCAGAGAGAGTAATTAGAAGCATAAAAGCTTTATCTTCTTCCTCAAATATAACACTCATGTCCTCAAGATCAGCAAGAATAGAACGGAAAGTGCTAATATATTTTTTAACAGAAGTGTCATCAGTCATGCGTAAAAAATATAATTTATGTCTAAGTGTCATCTTACTTGTAAGAGTTTTATCTTGGTAGATTGTAGCAAGTTTTTTCTATACATCTGCGGCGGTCTTTTCTGATGCAACTTCTCGTAGTGCCTCGTCGCAGACGCTCATGTACAAGGTGGTTTTAGCACTTTCATCGGCTCGGTTCTTTTCCCTTCCAGTGCCTTCCATTGCATCTCGCCCACGAATAGTGTCCTGAAGGTTCTCTTTGATCAAAATTGTTTTCATCTTCAAAGCCCATAATGAGTAGTTGACATTATAGTCCAATTTCTGGATTTCATATTTTGCCCATGACATTGTGGATTGTTGGCTCTGATACCACAACTGTTAGGAAGAAATTGGGTCTTCCTGCAAGGATCCAAAAATCCAAACGTCAAAAGGAAAAATATCAAAACGAGTAAATCCAGAAAACACAAAGAACACCAAAATTTACGTGGTTCAGTCCGGCGGGGTACCGGGCCTACTCCACGGGGAGAAGAGGGCACTTGATTTTATCAAAAGGAGGAGAAAATACGGCCAATACAAGAGAAACTGAATACAACTGATATCTAAACTGTAAATGAAAAATATTGCCTGTACTCGGATATTTTTCTGCACCCCGGAATCTGAATTCCTTTCAAGCGGCTCTCTTCCCCTTCACATCGTCTCAGGCAGAAGCAAGAAGATCAAGGACGCCGCATCCATAATTTTTAGGCAGAAGCAGGAATCCAGATTCCGGGGTGTAAAAAAATATCCGAGTACAATCAATATTTTTTATTTACAGTGTAGATATTAGTTGTATTCAGTTTCTCTTGTATTTGTCGTATTTTCTCCTCCTTTTAATAAAATCAAGTGCCATATTTTCCTTGTGGAGTAAGCCCGGTACCCCGCCGGGCTGAACCACGTAAATTTTGATGTTCTTTGTGTTTTATGAATTTACTCGTTTTAGTATTTTTTTCTTTTAGTGTTTGGATTTTTGGATCCTTGTAGGAAGACTCAATTTTTTTCTAACAGAAAGCATGCTTTGTTTTCTTAGGCTTTTTGATTATAAATAGGCTACCTGACAAATTAAACTTTTGAAAAATAGATCAAAATAGGGGAAAAATAAATTAAATAAAAAACAAAATAGCAAGAATTAATGACAAGTCTCTTTAATTTGTCAATAACAGAACAAATGAAAATGCACAACAGATATTGCAACTTGACCAAGAAAAAGAGATGCCAAGATAAATCTGATATCCCTCCCTACTCATAAAATATCTCAACATCATGAGCACAAGCATTTTTCTTCCTCCTTATATGGATCCAATCATCCAACCTTCAATCTCTAATTAACTCCAAAGTCAGCTTCTTAATTTATACTCTTTACTAGAACTGAAATATTCCATGGTGGATCAAATTCATCTCTTAAAATCTTCACCAATCAATCATCACAATCAGTCTTTTAAATTCCCCATTCTCATATTTTTTAGGCTATACCAAATGACCTTTGCTTATGATACATAGGATTTTTCAGCTACCTCTGTTCCTTTGCCTTCCATTAATATTGTATTATTCTCTCTCCTTGCAACAAAATCACACCTTGCATAAAACTCTCGCAGCATCAGTATACATTGTTACCAAAGTATTATTGAGTACCGTATCTTTTTCATTTTCCAATTTGTTCTTTCTTTTTTTTCTTTTTTTCTTTTTCACCGTACTCCCAAGTCTCGGATAATGCTTTACTAGATATATTTTCTATTTTCCGCCCCTTTTCACCGATCCAAATGAGCCACCAAGAGCTTGCAAAAAATGATATCAATTTTTCAACTAAATCTGAACTTGCACCACGTTGTTGTATTCCTTCTTTTTGCACCCGTCTTTGTTGTAGATTAACAAATTTTTTAAAAAAATTAGGGTTTAAAAAGCAATTAGTAGGTGAACAACTCATTTTTTTACAAAAAAGAGATAATTTTTTTTAAATTACACGGAACCCCCATTGACTATAGTCAATGTGCGCAAAGACTACCTAAACTACCAAATGTGCACAGAACCTCCCGTGACTACACTTTTTGTTCAAATAACCCCTCTCTGTTAGCATGTTTGTTAGTAACTTAACGGTAAAACTTTCATGTGCGCAGAATTGAACTCCCCTCCCCAATGCCACGTGGCAGCAATCTTCACCATTCATCTCATCTAACGGCCATCATTTCTTCTACTACTTATCCCCTTACCCTAGACTCCATCGCCGTCGCCGTCGCCGTCACCACCTCCTCAAAAAGAGGAAGAGGTCGTCGGCTCCTCCTCCGATCCTCCTCCTCCAACGAGGCGATGAGGCGAGGAGGAGGAGGAGGAGGAGGTGGTGGTGGTGGTGGCGGTAGTGGCGACGACGATAACATTTAGGGCAAGGGGATAAGTAGAAGAAGAAATAATAATTGTCAGATGAGATGGAAGGTGGAGATTACTGCCACGTGGCACTAGGGAGGGGGGTTCCACGCACGTGGAAGTTTTATCATTAAGGTACTAACGGACATGCTAACGGAGGGAGATTATTTGAACAAAAGGTGTAGTCGCATGAGTTCTGTGCACACTTGGTAGTTTAGGTAGTCTTTGCGCACATTGACTATAGCCGAGGAGAATTTCGTATAATTTACCCTAAATTTAATTGGATGATCAACTTTCTCAAGAGCTTAAGTTATTATAAAAAAGATAAATTTATACATTTATATTCTTAACACTCTTGATACCATCGTACTTATGGATACCATCATATTTACGAGAGGACGAAGAAAAATTATTATATATATACTATATGATTCCAAGTTGCAATCTACGTTACATTAGATTAAGCTCGTGCTTTATACATTATATGCAAATATAAATTTTGGTTTATATATCATATTGGTGGGTTGACTTTGTAGTAGACTAACAATATAAAAGAAGACAAAAGTCATGTTGCCACAGATATTGATACGATTAATTAATTTTATTTTAATCCTTCTAATTTTATCGATTTTATTTTAGTTTCAACGTTTAAAATGTTTGAAGTAGTCAAAGGTATCATTTTCACAATTAATTAGTTACACACAAAACCACATGCATGTGTGAAAAAATATGAGGCTGAAATCTTAACCTAATACTTTTCTCGACCTTTTCCATATTTTTAGAACAATTGTACCAAAAAAGAAGCTCTTGTAATTGTACGCAGCCCAAAAAGTTGATTTGAATAGAAAATTTTGATTCAGATTAATTGTCTTTCCTAAATTATATTAGATGTTGAAGTTTTCTACAATTAATTCAAATTAACTGAACCAAAATTTTGGACTCAAATAATTAATACATTTTTCAGTGCCTCACTTGGCCTTAATATACATCCATCCCTACTTAAGAATACCCAGTAATTGATTATATATTAATAAAATATATAATTTTACAATATATAATATAATTGATTATCTATTTAGTAGTTGGATACCAGATAACCTATCTATACAAATGGATTCAAATTGCTTAAATTGGTTCAATCGATCGTCAAATGTTCAACGATTATATATATTTATCATCTAGAAAGAGGAAAAAGAATCAGAGTCTTTCTCTAAAGAAATGAGTTGAGAAACGGTAGATGTATAGAACCTCTCAACGATATAGTACCTGTTCAAATATCTCAAAATGGAATCTATTCTAGACATACATGCAATGGTCGAGATACTGTTGGTCAGCAAATTCATATGACTTGTGAAGTACAATAATTATTAGGGAATATTAGAGTTAGCTGTAGTTATATGTGCTACAAATGGACTGATGAGAGGCATGAAAGTGATTGACACAGGAGTTCCTTTAAGCGTTCTAGTTGAGGAAGAATTTGCAAATTTATGAAGCCAAGTGGACTAGTTTTTCATCGACAAGGGAAAATGTTATTATCTCCTATAAAAAAATCCTAATTATCTCTTTAGAGCTTCTATTCTCACGTAAAGTTTTTATTTCAACAATTCAAAATTGAGGGAAGATTTTTTGCTAATACTTATATTCAAAATCATTCCATTTGGAATTTTATGCTCTATCAAAGTGACGAACTTCTAAATCCTCATAGGGTCCTTTTGGAATTTCATCTAGAGCATGCTGAATAATTGTTATGGATTCCCTTGTTTAATCGATTCGTGCTAAATAACGAGCTAATGAATCTCCTTCTTTTTGCCATTAGACTTTCCAATTGAATTCATTGTAACATTCATAATGATCAATTTGATGAAGATATCATTGTATTCTAGAAGCTCGTACCATTGTTCATGATAAACTCCAATTTATTGCTTCCTCTCCACCAATAACGTCCACCCCTTCGACTCACTCAAAAAAATGGGATTTTGTGTAACACATTTTTGATATTCAAGAATTTTTGATAAAAAATAATTGTAAAAATTCAAACATTTATATATCCAACTATAAGGTAGGCCAACAACTACTCATTTGATGCGAAAATAATTTATATAGGATTACTTTTATAATTATAGTAACATTCACTTGTTTGCTTTCTTCAATTTGTTTTTTTTTTCTCCTTTCCTTTCCCATTATAAAACAAGTACTTCAATTATTCAAAGCCTTGACGTAGAACTGTCAAATTTCAGCCTAGCCCGATAGCTCGACATGACCCCGACATGATAAAATCGTGCTTAGGCCAATCCTTATAGTGTTGGGTCACTATCGACTCAACCCGATGAGGCCCGAACAATTATCGGGCCGTATCGGGCCAAGCGATTTTGGCTTGGCCTGACCCCCAATAGTTTGATAAGAATGTTATTAAATAAACTCATACTCGACTCATTATTCGTTAACTTACTCGATCCGTTACACTCCACAGTTCACACGCTCAGTCACGGGTCACATGCTGCCCTAATTCTATATCCACCACTCTCCATTCTTCTCCGTGACATCCACAGGTCTCGATTCCATCATTTTTGAATTCCCAATCGAACTATCGTACTGAATCGGGCTGATTTGAACTATTGGGCCGGCATATTATATGGTTTGCACATTTTTTTCCTTTTGTTATCGTGCTAACAGGTCATGCCGGACGACTCATTTTTTTCATCTCGTGCTGAACCCGTGATCTCAAGTTCGAAATTTTATCTGGTCGGGCAGACCATAAATTATTTTCGATCATGCCAAGCCGACCCAGCCCGATAGCTTGGGCCGGCACAATTTGCTAGCAATACCTTGACTTATACAAAACTAAAGAAATTAAAATTGGAAGCCTTTATTAGCACCGGGTAAATATAATATGTTTAACTAAATGTGCTTGATTTGCTATGTTCAAATAAAAATATCATTTTCCCATACATGTTCCTTTTGGCAAAATAGGATGAGATGAGTCATAAATTTTGGTAAAAAATTGATATGCCATCTAATTATTTTACAAAAATTAAGTATATATAAATTAAAATGAGTATATCGAATATATTTAAAAGGAATAAATTTTAAATATAATGCATAGGTACAAATAAGTTTTATTCAACTTGTGACGTAAGAAAAATACTTTTCTTTGGTTCGTGGCTTCGTGGGAGGATGCGCTGATGCTTGTTGAATGTTGACCAAATGGGAACACCAAAAACTAGAGGGCTCATTACAGGATAACCAATCCGCGTAAATAAACCGGTTCGTCTTCCGAATTCGTGCGTCGGACCGTACGGTTCTCGAACCGCGTCGGCATCTCTTTCAGGAGAAGTCAACTATAAAACTCCCCTTCGCCCTCGACGCTTTCTCACTTCACCTCCGATCCGGCGACGTTCTGGTACCTATCTTCGCTACTTGTTTCTCTTGTACCGAGATGGGCTTGAGGATTTGTCGAATTTATCTCTTGTTTGTTTCATTTTAGATACGACTTCGCCGATTAAAGTTTGGTGGGTTGGCTAGGAGAAGTGACCTGCGCCGTTGCTCCCGGTGGGTGGTCTTTCTTGCGTTTATTCTCTCTATCAATTTGTAGTTTAGAGGTGCTGATTTCTCGTTCAGAGATCAAGATTGTGTGTTTTTTTTTGTGTGAAAAGTTACAAAAATAACATCAAACTTTTGCTTTTATTTTTATTTGTAATTTTGTGTATTTGTGTGTGTGTGTGAAAGACAGAATTCTGTTTTCTATGTTTGGTTTACCTTGACTTGTTTAATCTTCTTGTTAGATTGGAGTGAGTTTGGGGTTTCCTTTGAAATTGATTGATTGGTGTTGTGTTTCTCTCGCTAGAGGCTAAGAATCTCACATCTACAAGACTCAAGAGAAAGTTGATGTTTTTGTATCCTTTTAGAAAGGTCTTATCGTTGACCTTCTGGATTTGGCATTAGAGTTGTGAATGAAAGTGAAGCTCAGATACTTGCTTAGGAAGATATTTACTTAGGCAAGCAAATGCGCTTGGAAGTTCATTAGGATTAGTATCTGGTGTCACAACAAAATCCACTTCTTTGATCCGTGTTGAGGGTTCGTTCACTAGAAGAGGCTAGATGCACTTGGATGAAGAGTGAGAAGAAGGTCACACAACATGAGATGGAATTCTAATTTTATTCTGTTGCTGGACTTCCAAAGAACAGTAAGATTTATGCTGTCAAATTTGCCTTGTCATTTATCTGTTAGACCTCATAATCTTTGTTTTCTTGTCATGCGTTTAAATCTCTTAAAATCATCCCATACCATAGCTTTTCTTTTTCATCTCTTTATTACCATTCTAAGTTGCAAGTGAACTAAAAGGAAACTTGGAAGCTCATTGCTAGTCCACATTCAGTTTTAGCTCTTTAGTAGCTTAAATCACACTGGAAAAGGTTTCTTTAATACTAAGGAGGTCTTGCTAGTGTTGGCAGTATTATTTTGGGATGAAGTATTTGGTAATGATGGAGATTGTTTTTTGAGATGTCTAAGTGATTGAGAAGATAAGCATTTGGGCACAAGTTGAAGGACAATGTGCTAAATAAAGAGTGAAGCACTGATGAACTGATGGGAATATGGGATTACATAGTTGTTGGATGCAATATGAATCTAAACTGCATTAGCACAACAAGCCAAAATTTTGGAAGAAATTTAATTGGGAAATTTTAAGGAGCTTATACAATTATATATTGAATTTAAATAAATGCAATAGCTAAAAGGCGATAAGCAATATTGGTAAGCCATAAATTTTGCATTTGTGAATGGAACCCGCCGAGAAGGATTAGAATGGTAGTTCCTGCTCCTAGGGAAGTGCCAAATAAATGACTACTCGAGTCAGCGTATTAGGCATGGAAAAATTGGTCCCAGTCCTTCAGAATGGGGTAACACCTCTAAAAAATTATTCCATTTGCTATCCCTTGGATCCTGGAATAGCGACATGAACTAAATGTCTTGTCCCAAGCCAAAGAACTTACTATGAAAGTCTTGACAAATGATAATTTAGACGGAATATATGTGCTTGGCCGTGGATAAAGTTGATTAAGTTTGGATTTTCCAGAATACTGATAAGGACATTCGACCTGCATTTGTTGCCTTGAAATTTGCTTTCTTACTTTTAGCTAGAACAGTGCTACTGTATGGAGTTTTAACAATGAGCCATTAGTTTTAACAGTTGGGCAAAACCAATTCATTCTAGTTGAAAATTCTCCATCTTTGCCTGAACTTCAATCCTCAATGTACAATAGCTTTCAAGCATTGCTGCATCTTCTTCAGAGGCATATTTGTTGAAAGTATAGAAATGACATTATTACTATTTGATGCATTTGGAGTTGAGTGAGCTGACCTGAAGGAAAAGTCAATTCCAATGGTAATTCAAATGTCGGTTTTTTATCTGCCAAAAACTGATATATGTCTTCATATAACCTAGAAGAGAACATTATCTTGAATTAAATAAAGAGGCCCAGTACCGTATGATGCATAGGCTTGAAGTTAAGTGTATTACTTCATTGATAACTGGTGAGATTCAACCAGGAACATTGAACTCGGGTCAAATAAGTTGCAGAAATAGTGATGTAAAAATGTAAATAACATATGTCAGCTAGCTCTGACCTTCTCAGGCTGGCTAATTTGTCAAATTCTCAATTTTCGGGCATTATCTCAGGTGAATGATGATTCCCAATGGATAAAATTTGAAATTCAGATGATTCTCAAAGCTTGTATTTCTGAATCCAGCACTAATCCATACACAAAAGTTCTTGGAGTTTAGCTTTCAGCTACATAGTTTGAAGCTTGATGTAGAATAATTTTTCACACTAGTTATCCTCAAATGTTATATATATTTCAACCATATATTCTATTTTTTAAATAATTCGTTTATGTGCTAGGTCTAGTTATAAACTAATCCATCAAAATTTGATTTTTGTTAGGTTGCCTGGTTGGGCTGTTTTTTTTGCTTTTTAGCATACCGTGAGTTTCATACTTTGATCTCAATTGACTGCAGTTACTGTGTTTGCCCGCTTAGCTTTCAATTAATGCATTTGTTCTTGAGGCCAAGATGGACTTGTGAAGATCCTTAGCCTAGCTAGAAGCTCTTTTACCATATTTTGATAGAAAAAGGTAGGCTGAAGAGTTAACAATTGAATCATCAAGGGAAAAAGTTGGTATGGAGGTGGGATCCACCCCATGCAAATTCATCATGATTCAGGATGGATAGGTCAGATGTAAATTAAGATGGAGAAAGTTTGCAACATGTATAAGTAAGAGAGGTCCTTAATAAATATGTGAGAAATGGCGGTTGTGCTTATTTATATTATTCCTCCTCCCTTCCATATGACAATTTCAACTAGTTGTCACTTGCCACAACAGTATGTCTCATGTTTACTAGCCAGCATTGACTGGTGCATCAATAACAAAAAAATAAGAGAAAAACATAGAATAGAGTCTAAATAGTTATCTTCTAGTTGCAAAACTTCTTTGACACCCTCTTCATCTCCACCCTCCACTCTCTCCTACTTGTACTCTGCTCTCTTTTTTTTGAGTGAAAGCAACTTGCATTAATTCAAGAGGTATGAATATGTACTCTGCTTTGGATAGTTGTTGGTTATCTCAGGTTATCTTTTCTAGGCGTTGCAACAGTTCTGATCTCCAACAAATTGTCTTAGAGAAAAACCCTATGTTGGTTCAGTTCTTCTAAGTTAAATAAGGCCTAAATGAACCTCTGTTAAATAGATTGCATTTTACCAATTGAGCTCTTTTCTAAGTTGGTTCAATTCAATGAAAGCTGGTTTAGTCTGCCATAATCAGTCTGCACATTTAGTTGGTCTATGATTCAGTCTCTGACATAGCAAGAAAGATCAGCTAAAAAAGTAGTAAGGTATAGTTTCAGATAAATCTAAGACTTAAGGCCATAACTTTTTTAAAACAAAATGAAGGTAAAGATTCCCACCAAGTGCAACTTAAGAAAACAACTAGCGGAACATTTTTCCTTCGATATTACTTGACTAAAAATTTAAATTAAGAAGCACTATCTTTCTTTTTATGTATACACAATTTGATAAGCACATTTCTGACTGAGTGGGCATTTAGGTATTGGTCACCTCATATTTATGGTGATCTATGCATAAGCTCTTGTGGAGGTGATATCCAAGTGTTTGACCCACTTGATTAATTTGAGGGATTTCTTCTGCTTATTTTTTAGGAAAAAGAAGCAAATTTCTGATCTTTTTTGCTTGTTTATTTGAAATGACTTAAGTATTCAGTGCTCTTTTTTTTTTGCAGGTAACCATTCAAATCAAGAAAGGCAACATCAACAAACAGAGTTGGTATTTTAGTCATACCATTATGAGTTGCTTCTCTTTCATATTTAGAAGGAAAAGTAATCAGCATCATGAAGGTAGAGTATCATCCTAAGGGCTAATTAAAGTTAATTTTACATTTCCTTATTGTTTCTTCTAAATTATGGTTTACTTTTTCGAGTTCTTAGTTTGATGGATTTTTTTACACCATCTACGTGCTGCATTCTCAAATTCTATTTTTTTCTTGTTTATAGATATTCCAGGAATTGAAAATGTTCGGATCTATACATACAAGGAATTGAGAAATGCAACTGGTGATTTTAGCCTTGCCAATAAGGTTGGTGAGGGAGGTTTTGGTTCCGTCTACAAGGTAACTTTTCTGGGTATTGCATTTACCAGTGTTATTTTACTTAGGAATAATTATTTACTAATTATCTATCTTTGAATTGTTTTGTTTAGGGAAGACTTAAAGATGGTAAAATTGTGGCAGTAAAGGTACTATCTTCTGAGTCAAGACAAGGAGTACGGGAATTCTTAACTGAACTTACTGTGATCTCTGATATCGTGCACGACAATCTTGTTCATATATATGGTTGCTGTGTTGAAGGAAATCACAGAATAGTTGTTTACAAATATCTTGAGAATAACAGCCTTGCACAAACCCTTCTTGGTATCTTAATTTCCTACTAGTACTTTGATACTTGATCCTACTTATGTTGTCTCATTATAACATAAAGCTCTTGCTTACTTGCAGGTTCCGGCAATTGTAATATCCAGTTTAACTGGAGAACACGGGTAAGAATCTGTATCGGTATTGCACGTGGACTTGCATTCCTACATGAGGAAGTCCGGCCACATATAGTTCACAGAGACATTAAAGCAAGCAATATTCTTCTTGATAAGGATCTTACACCCAAGATCTCTGATTTTGGTTTAGCAAAGCTTCTGCCACCGAATACAACACATGTCAGCACGCGGGTTGCTGGAACAATGTAAAGCTCTTTGCTCTACTTATCTTCTTACAATCTTTGAGAGTTATTTTCGAAAATACATTCATCTAAATGTGATCTATGTGCTTCATATATTCACTCTAAGCATGGAATCTAGCAGTCAGATTCAAGGCAATTTATAACCAATTCTATTTCAGACTGACTTGGTTGGCACATTGCTTACTTTCATCTTCTGAAGTTGTTCAATCTATGCTTCATGCAGAGGTTACTTAGCTCCTGAATATGCAATCAGAGGACAAGTTACGAGGAAGTCAGATGTGTACAGCTTTGGTGTTCTTTTACTAGAAATAGTTAGTGGTAGGAATAACACAAACTCAAGGTTACCCTATGAAGATCAATTTCTACTTGAGAGGGTAAGAAAATATACTTTACACGAATCTATCTCTTCATAAAAGCAATGAGATTTATGCTTTATAGTTATAGTTGAATTTTATTTGGTTCATGTGAACAAGCAATCTTGTTTTAAATGCTTTTGTTATTCAAGTCCATGGATCTAGGGTAGCCTCAAATGTAAGAAAATGTTGCACAGATTGGTTTATAGGTGTTAAAATGAAACTCAATGTCTCATAAGCTGTATAATTTGCGACAAGTACCGTTACTGCTGCCAAGTTCTGCGAAGGAAATTGGGAGAAACACTGTCATAGAATACATAAAGGATACCCTTTCAAATGCATACCCACTGCCATGATATTAATTCCTCTGATAAAAGAACTTAAATCTAAAATTTCAATTGGCCTTTGGATGGTTTAAACTGGAAAAAGAAGTTGCATTATCATTTTGGCATGAACTCTACAATCAATGCCTTCATCTTATGTTTAGTTTTAGTAAAATAAACTATTTTCTAGGTGTGAGATGGAAAAAGAAAAAGGACACATCATGATCTCTATTGCCTAAAGTTAATTGGTTTTTTCATATTATTGGAAATTGTTCTTCATGCACATTTTAGGCTTTAGGCTTTTAGCTAGCTTCGATGTTATAATTGAGCTTTCAGTGCATATGCAATGGTGATTTTTGTATATTAAACAATAATTGATTGACTACTAGCTAGATCATACAGGAAAGAATCATTATGTTTCTTTTGTATGCCTCCTAAGTCTTCTGCACTAGCTCTAATTTAGTTGATACTCCCCAGAGATAATGCTTAGACTTCTCATGATACAGACATGGGCCCTATACGAGCGTGGTGAGCTGGTGCAGATAATAGATACTTATTTAATGGATGATCTGAATGAAGAAGAAGCATGCAAGTTCCTGAAGATTGGGCTTTTATGCACACAAGATGAATTGAAGCTTCGCCCTTCAATGTCCACCGTGGTGAGGATGCTGACAGGCGAAAGGGATGTTAACACAGAGAAAATCACAAAGCCTGGCTTAATTGGTGACTTCATGGATCTTAAAGTTAGAAGCCAGAAGAGGGTTGATCATGTCAGTGTGCCCTTGCAAATATCCTCTGGTCATGACAGTTCACCATCGTCATCTGAAAATACTACACATGCATCTCTTACCTTCACAACAGTATGTGATAGATGTTGAAAAAAATCAGCAAATAGAGATCGAATTCGTTGCAAGGTACATATTTTCATGTATAGAGTTCATATAACATTTTTAATTTTTTGTGAGAAAATTTTGCTTGTTACTTTTGTATATGTGCACGTTTTTGTGAATATTCTTGGAGCTTGATAAGTATTGGTCTGGCTATTTTGCTTGATCCAAAATATTTGAGGAAATTTTGATTTTTTTTTTTTGAAATATAGTATTGTATTCAATTCATGAGAAAGAATAGAATACAACGGGAGGTGGGAGGGGATTTAAAAAAGTGTCTGAAAAAAAGACAATAAAGCTTCCAATCAACACAAAGCAGGATTAAAGAATCCTGTAAGAAGACAAAAAGGACAGCATTGAGGAAGTGAGATCAACAACACTCCTTGTAGTACCCTCAAAACACCTCTTGTTCCTCTCAAACCAAATGAACTAGCTCCAGACCATCAACACCCGAGCCTTGTGAGAGATTGAATTTGCATCTTGGTTTCCTCTGGAAGCAACCGAACTCCAAGTCAATTCGAAGAATGGCAGATTCAGTTGAGATAGGTAGCTGCTCCAAGCAAGTTGTGAGACCTGACATTTGGTAAATAAATGCTCATGCGATTCCAGTTCTTCCTCACAAAGCGGACATGCGGCAGAGACATTCATACCCCTATGGATCAGCCTATCCCGAGTTAGAAGCCGGTTACGTGACCAAATCCAACCAAAGATTGATAGCTTTGGTGGAATTTTTGTTTGCCAAATGAGACGGTGAAAGGGGTCCTCCACACCTCTAAAGATTAAAACTCTATACAAGGACTTGGTAGAGAAACACTTATTAGCCGTCCATTGCCAATGAATAAGGTCTTCACCTTGTGAAGAGTGAATAGCTCAAGTTCTTGCACCAAAGCTTGAATGTTGGTGTACATTAGTTATTTACTTCTATGTGGATGAGATTATACTTTGTCGCATACAAAATTGTGTGATGTTGGTGTACATAATCATGGACAACTGGTACTTTATGAAGAAATGTTCTCCTCAATATATTGCAACTATTTATCCAGTAATGCTTGCAACCACATCTCCATGTATTGATCACCGTGTTGTTCAGTGTGATACCTTATTTACCAATTACCAACATTAATTTGATACATTTCTTCTTTGAAAATACTGCTTGATAACTTTCTGTTTAAAGAAGGGATATGATATAGTGTTTTTATTACAAAAATGGTGGAATGTCCTATCACTGGGTTAGCATTTTATACGTATTCCAGCTTCTCCAATTCCTATCATTGAGCTAAAAAAGAAGAGAATTTTGGTCCCTCTATATTCTTGTTCTCTGTCCTCCATCTGCAAATTAAGTGGTATCTGAACTCTGAAGTTAACTTCCCCTCTATACTCAACAAGAGGTGTAAATTTTGTTAGGATCTCAATCAAATAAACTGTAGTTCTTGCTTGACACTTTCAGATTGCTTATTCTTAGGAATTAGTACGAGCTCATACAATTTGCTTGTATAGGTGATCAATCACCAACAACTGAATTGGGTGAACAGTTAGATGGTGTGTTGCTGTCACTGCAATGACTGCATGCTTTCCCACAGCATTTGTTTTCTTTGTTTCCTGCATGCATAACATATGATCTTTTAAACTATGTCCAAATCAGTGCAATTGGCACCAATATGATAAGATGTCATAATTAAAGCTAGATTCATCTTACTTGTCCAACTCAGACTTCTTGATGGACGTTGGCAGGAATTAAGTGGTGTGAAAGGTGTCATCATTCAGCACATTATAAAGTTAGTATAATTTATATTTGGCGGTTTACTTATTTCGACTCTATTCTTAATTTTTTTGCATGTTTTAAATTTTTTTTGGCTGACCGCAAATATATCATTTTGCATAGAACAGAAAATAAGAAGTATATATTAATAGTTTTAATTACATGTTATTTTTTAATAATCTAGCTAAAACTATTTCTAAAAGAGTAAATTATACTTCTACTTCTTCAACTATGAGTCATCAACTCTCGTTGTCACGTGATTGTAAATTGATAATATAAATTATTATATATCATTAACAGCAATTTTCCAGAATCTTATTTTGAGGAGGGAAAATTTTCAAAACCAGATTTGAAGATTCACAATTTTTAAAATTGGAATTGAGTGGATCAAATATCCATTTTACCCCTGGGCCAAAGTCTAACCAATCAAAAACTTTGGTTAAAAATTAAAAATATGTAAAAAAATATATAAAAATAATTTTAATTTATAAAAAGAAAATTATAATAAAAATGAGGTGTTAGAGTCTAAAAAATATATTTTTAAACTCTCTAATTCATTAGAGAGTTTTGCACAAAGTCTATAAATCTAAGTTTAAATTAAAAATTATGAAATATTTTGATGAAAAATACTTTTTTGAACCACAACACATCTTTTATATTTTTAAGAAATATTTTATTAATTATTTGTTTTTTTAATTATAAAACTATTATAGACTTTGGGCAAAAGTTTCTAATGCATTAGAGACTTTTGCCCAAAGTCTATAAAACTATTTTTTAATTAAAAATAGTGAAATATTTTTTGTCCAAAATATTTTGATAAACTCTAGCACATCTTTTATATCATATATATATTTATTGTGAATTAAATTTTATTTTTTATAATTATAAAATTGTTATAAAGAAAAGTCTAATTCATTAGAGACTTTTGTGCAAAATCTATAATAGCTTCATAATTTTAAAAAAAATATATTTGAATTCATGAAATAATTTTTTAATAATACAAAAGAGGTACTATGATCCAAAGAAAAATTTACATCAAAATATTTCATAATTTTTAATTTAAATTTAAATTTATAGACTGTGCAAAAAGTCTTTAATACATTAGAGAGATTGAAAAATATATTTTTTATTATTTAATATCTTAATTTTATTATAAAAAATATTTTATAAATTTAAATTATTTTTAATATTATATATATATATATATATATATATATATATTTTAATTTTTGACCAAAGTCTAGAGACTTTGGCCAGGGGTAAAATGGGTATCTGATCCATTCAATTCCGGTTTGAGAAATTTTGAATCTTCAAGTTCAATTTTGAAAATTTTCCCTTGTCAAAATTCGAATATGAGAAATTGCTATATTATTAATAAAATATTTTTTAATTAAAAGAATTAAAAAATAAAATGATAAAGTCCAACAAAATGTTGAAATTACTAACTTTTTTATTTTTTCCATTAATTTTTTTTATTATAAATATAAAATGATTCATGTCATCATAAGTTGATGACATGATACTATTACACTACTAAAAATCGACCTTCTGCGATGGCTTCGGCGGCCGCAAAACTCACTACTAGAAAAATGGGCATCAGCAACGGCTGAGGCCGTTGCTGAGCCGTTGCTGAAGAGCATCAGCAACGGCCGAGCCGTTGCAATAGAGCCGTGACAGAAAGTCGTGTTGCTGATGACTTAGCAACGGATCAGCAACGGCCGCTCGGGCCGTCGCTCAAAACATTATCAGCAACGGCCGCTCGGGCCGTTGCTAAAAATATTATCAGCAACGGTTTTACCACGGACCCGGAGCCGTTGCTGATAACATTAATAGCAACGGCCTCGAGTCCGTAGCAACGCCGTTAGTAAAACCCCGTCGCTAAGCCGTTGCTGTAGGTCATCAGCAACGGCTGTCGATACACTTTTAGCAACGGCTTTCCCACGGACGGCCGTGGGAAAGCCGTTGCTGATGACCTATACCTGCAAGCAGAAAAATTTCAAATTTCTAATTTCCATTGATACATTGATACATTGATACATTTATCTGATACATAACTCACACACCCATACCCTCATACACACATTCATTCACACATCACAAACACACCAAGATATACATCAAAACCATTATATTTATATTGATAATTATCCACGATAGTATAAAAACAATTCAAATGCAAAATTGAAGTATCAATATCCAAACAAAATAAGTTAAACAAGTTCAATATCTTAGTAACAAGTTCAATATCCAAACAAAAAATCTTACGATGACGATGGAGGATGGTCTGGATCATATGGCGGGGTCTGGAGTGCTTGAGTGTACACCGGCGTGGACTGACTCGAGGACGATGGATTAGATGATGCCGAAGAGATGCCTGCTGCGGGATGACTTGACATGTTGCGTAGCATAGCATGCATCTCCTCCATCATCTGAGTCTGACGCGCGACCGTCTCCTCTAGAGTCCTTATTCTGCTACTATGATCATAACTGGATCTAGAGGTGGACGGCCGCTCACCAGCGACCGGAGGGGTCGGTGCCCCAAGTGGCCCTAGCACGGCTCGCGCATGACCACTATCTGCGAAGCCATATACGCGGCCATGATCCCAGCCACCTGCGGCCTCGACCCACGATGCTGCGTCAAAGTCCTCGGGGGTACCCCCGCGCTGCACCACCCTCTGGCTATACGTCTCCTACTCGAGTTTGATTTTTTGTTTAATATTTATCATAAAACTTAAATTATAAATATATAATGAATAATTTAAACAAATATATAATTACCACAATGTATGCAGCGCGGTTGTCGATGTACTCCCCCGTCCCATGTGCTCGACGGTGAGTCCGCTCAAACACCGCCATCGGGGAGGGTCGCTGGACAGTCCCGTCATCCGACACCGTCGTCTACATTTACAAAACAAATACATTAATTAGTACACATAATAACAAATAAAATATATAATTAAACGATATACTTACCATACGGTTTGCGTGCACTGCAAATGCAACAGAGCCGCCGGTGTGACGCGCTGCTCCCCCCGACATGCGATTTCTAGCCGCATTCTGAGAAACCTCCTGCCATCGATCCGTCGACCATATCCCCACGAGCTGGTCCCATATATCCGGAGTAATCCAACTGGGGCCGTATCCCCGAGTCTCCGCGATGTTAGTGGTCCCAGCTCGGGCCATCGCTCGGGACCGAGCCTGCCCCAGCTGCCCGTTGTACCTTGCCCGGGAAATAGACTCCCAGGCAGCGTAAATGAAGGACCTCTGGTCCTCGGCCCATGTATAGCGAGCCTGCAAAATAATAATATCAGTACCAATTCTTAATATATCATCATGCATGTAAAAAAAAAAAAAATACGTGCCTCAAACTCGCGCCATAACATGTCGACGTGCTCGCTAGGCACGTGAGACCACGTAGGCCATGCCTCGTGCATGTATCGTCGAATAGTAGAAGAAATGCTCATTGCGACCGAATACAATATCTGGAAGTGCTGAAACACGTGCTAACATTTGTTCACCAGACAACATCGGTGGTGGCCCATCTCTTTCGACTCTGCCCTTAGTAAATTTATTACGATTCCTTCGATACTGGTGATGAACCGATAGGAATCGACGATGACAATCAAAGAATGAGATTTTTCGTCCGTTCTGAAGACTGATTGATTTAGAGTGTTCCATACAATACGGGCAAGAGAGTCGGCCGTGAGTGCTCCAACCCGACAACATGCCGTACGCGGGGAAATCATTGATTGTCCACAAGACCGCGGCCTTTAAATTGAAGTTTTGCTTCCGATGACAATCATAAGTGACAGCTCCCTCAGTCCACAATGTTTTCAATTCATCTATCAAGGGTCTGAGAAATATGTCAATTTCTTTTCGCGGACCCTTAGGACCCGGAATAATCATCGAAAGATAAATAAATTCATCTTTCATGCACATTGACGATGGCAAATTATAAACTGTCAGCAACACTGGCCAAACTGAATAAGGAGTTGCAGAATGTCCAAACGGATTAAAACCATCTGTGCACAATCCCAATCTGATATTTCTAGTATCCATAGCAAATGAAGGATAACATGTATCCAAATGTTTCCATGCTTCACTGTCAGATGGATGAGTCATTACTGTATCATCACGACTTCTTGCATGCCAACTCATGTAGGGGGCTGTCTTTTCCGACATGAATAATCTTTGAAGCCTCGGTGTTAGTGGAAAATACCGAAGCACCTTAAACGGGATATTTTTCTGTCGGACCGATTTCTTCTCCTTGTAACGAGGGTGTTGACATACAAGGCATTTATCCAACTGCACATTTTCTTTATAATATAAAATGCAGTTATTTTGGCACGCGTGTATTTTTTCGTACCCAAGCCCCAATTTTCTCATTAGCTTTTTAGTCTTATAAAAAGTAGGCTCAAACTTGTTATCAGTAGGCAGCATTCCATTAATCAATCCAGCAATCCGATCATACGCAACTCCGCTGATATTACAATCGGCCTTGATGTTTAAGAGCTGTGTCATTGCTGAAAACCTAGTGTATTTAGGACAATTCTCATACAAAGGTTCATCGGCAGCTTTCAACATCTCGTAAAATTCTGCAGCTTCTTTATTCGGTAATTCAATCTCTACCGCAGCCCCTACTTCTGTGATATCAACCGCTGTAGTATCTGGTGGGACTGATGTCTGAAGAACTGGCCGATCAACATTATCATTCAGGCGGAATTGACCCCCAAGACTATCAAGTATCATAGTTCTATAGGGATTACATTGACCGGATGAAGAAGCACCAGCAGAGGAAGATTCATCATATGTCTGAAGGACAGGATTGCTCGACGTCCCGACTTCGCGTGACTCCCCGTGACAAGTCCATAGAAAATATCTTGGTGCAAATCCTTTGGTATATAGATGCAGAGTGACAGTCTCCAGATCCAAAAATCGTCCATTCGAACAAATGCGGCACGGACATCGGATTTGATCACCCATGCTAACGAAATTCCGATTCGAATAGGCGAAATTTAGGAAGTACGTTACGCCTAATCGAAACTCATTCGTTAAAGCTCCACGATCAAGACGTCGGTACATCCAACTTCGATCAGCCGACATGATTCTGTCAATCAATGACAATTTCTTTGGTTAATGTCTTTAGGTGAGATTGTCCTATTCCATTCGGGATTTATGTTATTCGTACTGCACTTACGTTTTTATTTTAACTGTTAACTAATTATTCTAAATTTCGACAGCATCTCCCTACAGTTCTCCGAATACGCATATCATCTGGGCGCGTATCGGAGAACAAGAGAGATGTTGCCGAAATTTAGAATAATTAGTTAACAGTTAAAATAAAAACGTAAGTGCAGTACAAATAACTATATTCCCAAATTGTCCAATCAGGGACAATTCAAGAATTGTACGTCGTATAAAAGATCATCTACTTCTTTTACACGAACATACAATCCCCGAACGGATCTAAGGTTTTGCTAAATCATATCCGATTCGTCGATGCGTACGTGAAACATATCAACTCGTCGGATGGATGATTATTTTCTAAATGTTTCGAGACAGTTCGAGTCCATATTGGACGATTTCGGCGCGCGTCCGAAGTGGACGATTCCGGCGCGAGTCCGAAGTGGACGATTCCGGCGCGAGTCCGAATTGGACGATTTCGGCGCACGTCCGAAGTGGACGATTCCGGCGCGAGTCCGAATTGAACGATTCCGGCGCGCGTCCGAAGTGGACGATTCCGGCGCGAGTCCGAATTGGACGATTCCGGCACGCGTCCGAAGTGGACGATTCCAGCGCGCGTCCGAAATTAATCTAAACCCTAATAATTAATCTAACAAATTAAACAATTAATTAACATTTATAAAATAATTAATTATCAATTTCAAAACAATAAATATATATATATATATATTCCGGCGCCGGAGGGTGGACTCCGGCGCCGGCGTACAGTGGCCGGACACACTGTCCGGCCACTGTAGAAGGTCCGGCGGCGGCCATAGTCCGACCGCCGCCGGCCGAAACCCTAGAAATAGGGTTTCGGTCGGATTTTGACATCTCCGGCCGAAACGGTATAGGCCGGCCGATCAACATACCGGCAGTAGCGGCAGCGGCGCGGCGGCGAGAGGCGTCGGCGAGAGGCGTCGGCGTCGGCAGCAGCGGCGAGCGGTGTCGGCAGGAGCGGCGGCGGCAGCAGCGGGAGGAAGAAGGGTCGGGCGCGGCTGCGTGCCCTATATAAACTTATCAGCAAAGGCTCACTCGCCCGTTAGAAAGCCGTTGCTGATAATTTATTATCAGCAACGGCTCACTTATCCGTTAGCAAGCCGTTGCTGAAAATTAAAACATCAGCAACGGCTCGCCTATCCGTATGAACGCCGTTGCTTATAATTAAAATAATCAGCAACGGCTCGGTTTTCCGTTAGAACGCCGTTGCAGATATAGATATCTGCAACGGCTCGGGCGGCCGTAAGAAAGCCGTTGCAAATAGCAATGGCTTGAGCGGCCGTTGCTGATAGCCGTTGCTGAAGACCAAGTTTCTAGTAGTGACTGTTGTCGAAGACCTTTTGCGATAACGGATATTGGTCGCAAAAGTCTATCCCAGAAGTTGTCATCGCATATACTCTGCGACGGTGGACGCTGTCGTCACAAAAGACACTGAAGCTGCGACCAACCCTGCGACGATTGCGCAGTGTCGGACACTTAGTCGTGAAACAACAACGACGACTAATCGATCGTCGCAACTGACTTTATTTTGCGATGACACGGTGATCGCTAATGATCGTCGTTGTGCCGTGGCAAAATAGTTTGCGACATGTGATATGGGAGTACCCTGACACCGCAGTTCAATACACTGAGATGGCTATACAATCACAATGTCGTTGCAAAACTTTATTTTATTTTTTTTATATAATTTAAAAAATTAAAATATCCTATTTACGATTATATTAATGAACTTCAAAATGTATATTAGACAACTAAACAACACACAAAACATCAAATAACGGCCTAATATACATCAAATGTATCAAAATAATATTCAAAATGATGAAATGTGTATATACATCAATGTATCAAATAAATACAAAATAAACACACAAAGCTATGGCACGGGATCAGGCGGCGATTGCAGTGAGGCAAGAGAATGTACGAGGAGCGCATCACTTGGCATCGACCATGATGATGGCTTTGACGTTAATATCATCGCGCCAAATGACGGAGGGAATGGAGCGATATGGGGCAAAGAGCTACATGCAAGAGGTCTCAAATATTGTATCATCTGCATCATTTGATCTGGAAGAGCTGAAATGTCGGAGAAGATACATACGTGCATGTTTGACCAATCTCCAAATCCGCTAATCGATCTTCTATTCGCCGAAACACATATCGTAAATCATCTAAGGTGTTGTTAATATATCATGATTCAATAGTTGATAAGTTCGTGATACTTTATCAACTCATGAATCATAATATTTTTTATCAATTTAAACCCTAAATTTTCATTAAATTATTGTTGAAACGATCAATTAATTAACATGTGATATATATATTTAAGGGATAATAGACTAAAAAATCACAAGGTTTGTAGAAATTTTACGTTCTACCCGTATTTTTAAATTTAGCCTGTAAATGCACAATCTTTATTTCCGTTTATGTCATCTATCAAATCATCACGTGTCGTTCCAACTTAGCTGATATGGAGGAAAACGATGCTTGCGTAGACCGACGGAATCATAAATACATATTTTAAAAAGAAAAATAATTATATATGACCCCACATTTTTCTCTCTTTTCTTTTTTCTTTTTTCTTTCTTTCTTTCTCCCAACTGCCATCTTTCTTCTTCTTCCTCCTCCTAGCTTCTGCCTGCTCCATGGCGCGATCTCTCTCTCTCTCTCTGTTCACTCAAGCTCTACGACGACGCCACTCCCACCTGCCATGGTCGCGAACAAAGGAGCACCACCCAACGAACCCACTGTCATGGTGTTGGCGGCGACGGTGGAGAGGTGAGGTTTGGAGATGCCGCACTTGTCAGGAAGCTCGCTGGCCTTGTCGTAGTCAATCCCCGACTTCATCGTAATCGTCATCTCGATGCAGCTGCTGGTCGCACGGCGATCCTGCATCGATCGCGCCGCCGCCAACAAGGACTCCATCCCGCTGCAGCACTGCTGGTCGAGCGCCCCGCCCTCCAACTACCCGACGCACGGCAATAGAGCGCCATACACCTGGGAGCACGTTATCGCCTCGCTGTCGCGGGGAGCTGCCACCGCCGCCGCCAGTTCTAACCGTTCTTAATCACAGCAATGGCTCGTACTTTGAGTCTTTGGATACCTTGGAAGAGTCTCTTCCCATCAAGTAAGTCTTTTTTTTCTTTTTTCCCTTCTAATTCGTCATCAGGAAATGGAGGAGTTTGGATCAAAGGTAGAGCGACATGTTTTCTTGTTGGAGAAAATATTTTAGATAAGGGAAAGAAGTCAAATAAATACAATTTTACAAATGGAAAAGAAACAAAAAAATTAGTTTTCTCCTTTTCTCTCTTGTTTAGATTCGGTTAATAATTTTCATAGCATTTCTTATTTGATCTAATTTCCAGTGCATTATTTCAGGAGGGTTGTCATGTTTCTTCTCAGGGAAATCCAAATCATTCACCAGCTTGTCAGATGTAACCAACATGATTGCAAATGATCTCAAGAAGCAGGAGAACCCCTTCAACAAGAGAAGAAGAATTTTAATACCAAGCAAAGCAAGGAGAACTTCCTACAATTCACTCATGTCCATTTCACTCCCACCATTATCTCCGGGCCACATCTCAGAGGAAGAAGATGAAGAAGAAGAAGAGGATCAGAAAGAGAAAGAGACAGGAAAAAACCATGGGGAGTTGACTTCTCTTCCCCACTTTGGTACCAGTGGAAAGAAGATGAACACTTCTTTCAGATCCAATAGGTCGTTCTCAATGTCTGACCTCTAACGCGTTGTTGTCGTGCGTCGGGTAGTTGAAGGGCGAGGCGCTCAACCAGCAGTGCTACAGCGGGATGGAGTCCCTGTTGGCGGCGGCGCGGTCAACGCAGGACCCCCTGCGTGACCTGCAGCTGTCAGTGAGCTTCTTGACAAGTGCGGTGTCTCCAAACCTCACCTCTCCGCCGCTGCCACCAACACCACACCACGGCAGTGGGTTCGTTGGGTGGTGCTCCTTTGTCCGCGACCGTGGCAGGTAGGAGTGGCGTCGTCGCCGAGCTTGGGTGGAGAGAGAGAGAGAGATAGAGGGAGACAAGTAGAGAGACAGTGCCATGAAGCAAGTAGAAGTTGGGAAGAAGAAGAAGAAGAAGAAGGTAGAAGCTGGGAAGAAGAAGAAAGGTGGCAGGAGGAAGGAAGAAAGAAGAGAAGGAAGAGAAAAATGTGAGGTCAGACCACGTAAGCATCGTTTTCCCCACGTCAGCTAAGTTGAGATGGTGCGTAACGATTGTGTATTTACAGACTAAATTTGATAGATGACATAAACGAAAATAAAGATTATGTATTTACAGGCTAAATTTGAAAATACGGGTAGAACGTAAAATTTTTGTAAACCTTATGATTTTTTTTATCTATTATCCCAATTTTAAATGCCAAAATTTGACACCTAACTGCCTTCCACCTCATGTATATAAGTGTTGAATCATGTATATAAGTAGTCCTGCTGGCTGCCAAATTGACTCCATGAGTCTTGAATTAATTAGATTGGTCAAATGTCGATCTTTACATGGTGTTGGATGGTACAAATTAAATTAAATTATTCCAAATCTACACTATATTAATTTTGGAAGTCTGGGTATGGATAGTAAGGAGGTGCTCCGTGAAAAAAAATTATGCCTCCTTTTATTGACACTATTTTTTTTTTTTTTTGCAAAAAATTGTATTTATCAGAAAGTAGGAAAAAATATTTATATTTAGTTGACACACTTCCTGCATTTTGCAGAGAGTACAATTTTCTGAGTAAGTGCAATTTTCTGCAAAATGTATGAAATAACTTATCTAGACTCCAATAGATAAGTTGTACTTCCTGCATTGTATTTGAAGAAAAAAATTAATTTCATCATCATATTTGCATTTAGTACAGAATTTATAATTTATATTTTCAACATTATATATTAAATAATTTTTGAATTCTTTACGTATTTATATTAATTTAATTTATTTTTAATAAAAATATATAATTTTTTCATATTAACTATAAATAAAAATTAATTTTTCGTATATAATAAAATATATAATATATTAATTATATATGCAAAAATTATATTATATTATATTTATATATGCAAAAATTATATATATTAATACATATAAATTAAAATATTATTTTATAAAGAGATTTTAAAAAAAAACATATTGGTCATTTGATATGTACTTCCTAGGAAGTACTCATGTTAACCAAACATGTTCTATGGAGAAATTGTATTTCCTATGAATTAATTTTTTGTCAACCAAATACTTTTTAGATACTTTCGAAAAATACATATAGAAAGTTAATTCATGTGAATTGTAACTTTTTGCAGAAAGTTACTTCCCATGTCAACCAAACGAGACCTTATATGAGCAAGTTGCTCGTATAAATCTCTGTTATCGAGTGGATATGGGTTTTAAGCGACAGAACATGAATAGAAAAGGAATGAATCATATTCATTCTTTTTTTATTTATGTTCATATTTATTTATTTTTCATCCATGTTTAATCGCTTAAGGCTCATATCCACTCATTCATAAATATTTATGGATAGAAGTTGCATCATGCTCCCTCTTCTCCCCCACCTTATGTTATTTTTACTTTTAGTTTTTTTAAAAAAAATAGCCGCGCTGAGATGCTTAATTTATTTTCGACGCGCTGAGATGCTTGTATATAAAATAAATTGAGATGGTGATTAAGTCCAATAAATTTGATAAGAGTCATTCAAGTTGAAACTTTTTAATGCGGCATTAAATATTGTTGATTAAGACAAAAAAATATTAATTATTTTTATTTTTATCGAATTTTTACTTATGAATTGATATCATATGATATTATACTTATATAGGTGATTAAGTCCAAAAAACTGTGCTTCCGACGTGGGATTAAATGCGATGGTTATTGGAAAATTGGCGCAAAAATTAATGTTGGTCTCCCAAGTTCCTTCGTCAATTTTTGACCTATTTTATAATAAGATTTTTTTGATTTCCTTCGTCAATTTTTGATCTATTTTATAATAAGATTTTTTGATTTCCTTTGTTGAAATTTTCAATTTGATTTATATTTTATATTTCCTTAACAAATCTGATTAAACAATTAGATATTAGTAGTATATTTTATTATATAATTATATATTGAATATATATTATATACAATATTTATTTATTATATTAATTATTACTGTTATTATCTTATTATTTGTTATAGTTTATTAAAGATCTAATCTTTTACTTTTATTTTCCTTAATTTAATTCAAGTTTTATATTTTTTTAGTATTTTTTTTAAAATTTGGATTGGTGTATTATATATATTTTTTCTAAAATCCAAACTTTAAAATAGGCTAATTATACTTACTTATATATATTTAAAAATATTCTTTTATTTTTTTATATATGGTATATTTTAATATTATTTATTATTACTATTATTGTTTTATATTTTATTTTGTTATATATTATTTACTAAGGAAATATTATTTACCATTAATGATTTCATTGTCGTGTTTTTTTTTACTGATTTTAAAATTAGTTTAAGCTTTCACATTGTTGAGAGAGCTTAAAAATTTAAAGCAAAAAAACTATAAATATCTAATATATATAGCTAATGGATGTTGTAGTAAAATAAATGATATGCTAATCAAGTAGTATATGACAAGTGGTATATGGGAATTAAGTAAATATGATCAAAATTTCGATTAATATTATACTACTTATTATTTATATTATATATTTTTATTTTACTATTTAAAAAATACTTAAGCATTTAGTTTTATTACCCTTAATTAGTTAATTTCGTTTAAATTTTAAAGATTTTTAGTAGAATTTATTATTCTACTTAGTTTGATGATTCATATTTTTCAAAATTATTTCAAAACTCTAAAACAAATTAAGTATAATTATATATTTTAAATCTTTATTTTATTTTTCTTATATATTTTATATATTCTATATTATTACTTTTTAACATTTATATTTTTGTTATTTTTCTATTATTTAGAGCGAAGAAAATATTATTTGTTCATTAAATTTGATTTTTAAATTTTTTATTAAATTGTTTAATTTGAGTTTTTACCTGTTGCTTCCATTTTATATATTGTAGTGAGATTAATGATATAATCACGTGATACGTGATAAGTGAGACCCCTTAGTCAGTTTTTTAAGTTTTCTTTTTTATACTTTTATTTTTTAAAAAACATTTATCAGAATTGTAATTCACTTAAATCATGTTCTTTTTTAATTTATTGAATACATTATTTTGAGTGTTTATGTTTAATGTTATTTTTTTTATAAATGTGTGTTTATTATTGTATTTTTATTAAAAAATTATATCCATCTTTATTAAATATCCAATAATTTTAATTGTGTATATTAAAGTTTATTATTATTATTGATTTTAATTTAGATCATTGTAAAATTCATCTTTATTTTTACTTCTATTAATGCATGACCATATATTTATATTATAATATTTAATTATACTTTATTCATTACCTTTTTACTATATAATTGATTTCATATATTTTTGTATTAAAAATTATTTTATATATTTTTATTTTATTGAAAAGTGTAGTTATTTTTTCATTTTTAAGATTGTACTTATGTAAGTTATGATTTTTTTAATTAGCAAATAAGTTATCTCACTTATTAATATTTTATAATATGTTTTAATTTAAGTTTTTTACTGTAAAATTGATATTTATATTTAGCTCTATTAATAAATAATATTATTTTCACACCTTAATGTATAATCATGTTTTAATTATAAAATTATTTGGATCTCGTTGTTTAGCGCGAGAATCTTTTCTAGTCTATAAATAAAATGTAGACGTGTATAGGTGTCTGACACCTTCTCTATTATAGGTGTCATGTCTGTCATAACTAAAAAAGTTAGATGTGATCGAATTATTGATTAATCTTTTTTTAATGCTTATATTGTATCATTGTCATTTGAATATTAGCTTTTATCAATCAAGTGACAATTATTCTCAACCATTGCCGCACGCCAATGAGGATCCTTAAGAGCCTTGTTGGGTGTAGCGGGTATCTCGATGTCAAGGCAGGAAATGGAATGATGCATGAATCATGTAATCATGCGGGATTGCAAGCATGATTATTTTAAAGCATGATAATTTAGACAATAATATAGTGATGTCTATAAAAATAATTATAATTAGTAATATTTTGGTGTTGTTATTATGCATTTTTCATGATTATGAGTCTGCCCTCACGAAACGAATTGTGATAAAATGCTATTTTGTATATCCTGAATCATGTTTATAGTGAACTGACCGGCTGACCTTATCGGTTTTGTCATTATTAATTTGATTCATGATATTTGTTAACAGTGTTGTAATTGTATTTTTAAAGTTTTCAGTATCCTTTCGATATTAGCTTTAAGGATATGTCTGTGTGAGTTACTTATACATTGTAATTCGTAATCCTTCGACGGGATTACAATTGTATAAGGCAACTCGGTTATGATTAATTACTCAAATTTGTATCTTTGATATGCTTAAAAAGCTCCCATTACTTTACTATGATTCCAGCTTTGCCTATGAACATGGAATCATTGACAAAGCTAAATGGGATAAATTTTGAGGATTGGGTTGAGTCTGTAAAATAATTTTGTTGTTGTTTTCAATGTTGATATTGCTCTCACTGAGAATGAGCCACCTAAATCCGCAAGTGAATCTTCTGCCGCCGAAAAGGCAAAATATGATAAGTGGGCTCATTCTAACAGAGTGTGTCTAATGACTTTGAAGTTTAGCATGGATAAAACCATTAAAGATAATATTCCCGAGACCGATAATGTCAAAGAATTTTTGATATCTGTTGGTAAAAAATTTAAAAAATTTGACAAGATAGAGAAGGGATATTATCTTTCCTTATTAACCAAGACAAATATGATGGTATCGCTGGTGTTCATGAGCATGCAACGAAGCTCACTAATTGGTACAATAAATTGAAGTCAATGAAAGTTGAAATAGGAGAAATTTTTTTGGTTTGGCAAGTGTTAGACTCTCTTTCGACAAAATTTGATGTTCTAAAAATTTCTTATAATGCTTAGAAGGAAGAGTGGTCTATTGATGAATTTGATGTTAGGCTCCGTCCTTACCCAGGAGGAATAGTCCATTAAAAATAAAAATGAAAAAGTTGAGAGATTTTCTAATACCCAGTGTCCTCAGAATAATAATGAAACTGAACAAATGGAGAAAATCTCATATGCTTCTGTTGTAGGCAGCCTTATGTATGCTCAAGTTTGTACACGTCCTAGTATTGCTTTTTGTTGTTAGTATACTTGGGAGATATTTGAGCAAACCTGGTGTGACTCATTGGCGGGCTGCAAAACGTGTATTGAGTTATCTACAAGGTACCAAACATTACATGGTTACTTACAAAATATCTAATCACCCTAAGGTGATAGGTTATTCTGATTTTGATTATGGTGGCTGCCCATGGGGCTCACCAACGGCCGCCTAGGCCGTCGAAACTATTCATGGCTTTTCGACGGCCGCAGCGATCGTGGCCGATGTAACCAAATCAACTGCAGTTCGCATACGGCCACCTAAGGTCGTCGCTCAAAACTGATGGCGCGCACAGGGTGCGAAATAAAATAACTTTGTAGCGACGGATTAGTGGGGGCAATAATCCGCCAGTAATATAAAATATGTCATTAGCCATAACTAGCGTTGGTCGTCGCTTATTAATTGATGGTGCGAATACGGCGCGAAAGTAAAAAAACTCTTCACCGACCGTCGATGATATTTTTAGTAAGAGTCCACGGTTTACCGACAGCTATTGGGCCGTCAATGATAAACTTTTTTTTGTGTTCGGGCCCGACCCTTCCTCTTACGCTTCTCTTCTTCTCCTCGTGTGTCACCACTCACCGCTACTGTCACCGCCCATCTTGTTGCTGCCCTCACAACCCACTGTCGGTTCCAACCTTCCGTCGTCGGCCCCTTTTTCAACGTGAGCTATGTATTCTCTGGCTGCCCCATTTGTTGCGCTCCCTTTTTGATCCGTTTGCCACCACTGTCGGCATCTACACTCCGGACGTTGACAGTGGCGAACGGCGGCAGTGTGTAGATGCCGGCGCCGAGTTTGGGGCCGAACCCCTCGGCCCCAACCAGATGAACAATAGCCGGCAGTAGCTGCCGGCTATCTTTTGATTAGGGGTTTAACCCCTAATCTTAGGTTTTTTTAGATTTATTTATTATATGTTATTTGTAGAATTTATGTGTTGAATGTAGACTAATTTTAGATTAATTATTTATTAATCGTAGATGTATTATGTTTTAATTGTAGATTTTATATGTTAATTGTAGATTAATTAAGTTTTTTTTACTATTATATTAAATTTAGGTTAGTTTTAGGGTTAGTTAATCAAGGGTAGAATAAATGTTAGGGTTAATTTTAGTTGGGTGTAATTATAATTTTAAAATCGTCCACTTTGGACTCGCGCGCATCAGAATTGTTCACTTTGGACTCGTGCGCGCCGGAATTATCCACTTTGGACTCGCGCCAGAATCATCCACTTTGGACTCACGTGGAATCGTCAACTATGGACTCGCGTTGGAATCATCCACTTTGGACTCGCGCCGGAATCGTCCACTTTGGACTCGCGTAGAATCGTCTACTATGGACGTGCACCGACATCCACAAATTTAGAAAATAATCATGATGAGTTGATACGTTTCGCGTACGCATCAACGAGTCAAGTTTTAATTTTGCAAAACCTTAAATCCGTTCGGGAGTTGTATATTCGTGTAAACGAAGTAAATGATCTTTTATACGACGTACAATCCTTGAATTGTCCATAATTGGACAATTTGGGAACATAGTTATTTATATTGCACTTAGTTTATTTTTTTAGTCATTATTCATTTTTAAATTTTGGCTTGTATATATCTCTCTTGTTCTCCGATACGCGCCCAAATGATATGCGTATTTGGAGAACAATAGTAAGATATTGTCGAAATTTAGAATGAAGTTAATGATTAAAAAAAATACTAAGTGTAATATAAATAATATGAATTTCGAATGGAATAAGACCATCCCACCTAAAGATATTGCCAACTTTTTGACAGAACATGTCGGGCGATCGAAGTTGGATGTACCGACTAATTCATCGTGGAGCTATAACGGACGAATTTTGAGTAGGGGTAACTTACTTCTTAAATTTCGCCTACTCGAATCAAAAATTTCTTAGTGATGATAAAACCCGATGTCCGTGCCAAAAATGTTCGAACATAAGATTTTTAGATCGAAAAACTGTCACAATGCATATGTATACAAAAGGATTTACACCAAGATATATATTTTGTATGGAATTGTCACGGGGAGTCACGTCAAGTCGGGACGTCAAGCAATCCTGTTGTCCAAACTTATGGTGAATCCTCTATTGTGGTTGTCTCTTCTTCCAATCCACATAATCCTTATAGAACAATGATTCTGGATAGTCTTAACGGACAATTCTATTTAAATGACAATGTTGAGTCAGTGACTGAGACGGTACATCTACCAGATACTATGACAGTTGAAGTTATTGAAAAATAACCTGTAATACAGATTGAATTGACGAATAAAGAGGCTGCAGAATTTATAAGATATTGAAAGATGCCGATGAACCTTTGTATGAGAATTATCCTAAATATACAAGATTTTCAGCAATGACACAACTCCTGAACATCAAGTCCGATTGTAATATTAGTGGGGTTGCGTTTGATCAGATTGCAGGCTTTATCAAGGGTATGCTACCTCCAGATAATAAGTTTGAGCCAACTTTTTATAAGACAAAAAAGTTAATAAGGAAATTGGGACTTGGGTACGAAAAGATACACGTGTGCCCAAATAACTGCATTTTATATTATAAAGAAAATGCAAAGTTGGAGCAATGTCCGGTATGTGAACATCCTCGTTACAAGGAGAAGAAATCGATCCGATAGAAAAATATCCCCTTTAAGGTGCTTCGGTATTTTCCACTGGCACTGAGGCTTCAAAGGTTATTCATGTCGGAAAAGACTGCCCCCTATATGAGTTGGCATGCAAGAAGTCGTGATGATACAGTAATGACTCATTCATCCGACGGTGAAGCATGGAAATATTTGGATAGATGTTATCCTTCATTTGCTAGGGATACTAGAAATATCAGGTTGGGATTGTGCACAGATGATTTTAATCCGTTTGGTAATTCGGTAACTCCATATTCAGTATGACCAGTGCTACTAACAGTTTATAATTTGCTGCCCTCAATGTATATGAAAGATTAATTTATCTATCTTTCGATGATTATTCCGGGTCCTAAGGGTCCTTGGAAAGAAATTAACGTGTTTCTCCGACCCCCTAATTGATGAACCGAAAATATTGTGGGTTGAGGGAGTTGTCACTTATGATTGTCACCGGAAGCAAAACTTCACTTTACGAGTTGTTATATTATGAACAATTAATGATTTCTCAACCTACGGCATGTTGTCTGGTTGGAGCATGCATGGGCGACTCTCTTGTCCGTATTGCATGGAACACTCAAAAGCTTTCAGTCTTGAGAACGATCGAAAAATTTCCTTCTTTGATTGTCATCGCCAGTTCCTACCGTCTAACCATCAGTATCGAGGAATCGTGACAAATTTACCAATGGTAGAGTCGAAAGAGATGAGCCACCACTGATGTTGTCTGGTGAACAGATGTTCGCACGTGTTGAATTGCTTCCAGAGATTACTTTTGGTCAGAATGTAAGAATTTTAGGCTTTGGTCAAACACATAACTAGGTGAAAAAAAGTATATTTTGGGAATTATCGTATTGGAGTTCATTGCTGATTTGGCATAATTTAGACGTCATGCCTATTGAAAAAAATATGTTTGATAATATTTTTAACGTACACTGATGGATATTTTTGGCTAAACTAAAGATAATGTGAAGGCCCGACATGATGTGAAAATACTTTGTAAGAGGTCTGAGAGTAGAGTTGCAAAAGGTCAACAAACGACTTCATAAGCCAAAGACGTCGTATGTGTTAAATAAACAACAGATGAAAGATGTGTATCAATAGATCAAAGAACTCAGATTACTCGATGGATATGCCTCAAACTTATCTCGATGTGTGAACGTCAATGAATGTAAAATATCGGGGATGAAGAACCATGATTGTCATGTATTCATGCAGAGATTATTTCCGATCGCGTTTCGAGATCATCTACATTATAAGATTTGGGGTCCGTTGACAGAATTAAGTATGTTTTTCAGAAATATTTATGCAAATGTACTTCGAGTCGAAGATATGTCAGCACTTGAAAATAATATTGCTGAAATCATATGCAAGCTGGTGCAGTTTTTCCCTCATGTATTTTTTGACTCGATTGAGCATCTATCGATACACTTGGCATACGTGGCACGAGTTGGCGGCCCCGTTCAATACCGATGGATGTACTTATTTAAAAGGTACATGAATCGTCTGAAGAAAAAAAGTAAAGAACACCATTACAATTGAAGGTTTCATATCATAAGCATATATAATTCAAGAAATGTAAACATTCTGCTCATTCTATTTTGAATCAACCATCAAGACAAGACTTAATCGTCTTCCACGGAATGACGACAAGGGAGCTCGACCATAAGACGGGGGATCTCGACCATCGTATGGTTGTTTAAATATCTTTTGTTATCATGGTCGTGCATGTTTTGGGTTCTCATCCGTCTCGATTCTTAAACGATGAAGAGTACCATTTGACATACTTGTATGTTTTACTAAACTGTTCAGAGATTAAAAAGTTCATTGAAATATTTGACGTTGAGATGGTGACAAAATACTCAATTAACAACGATGAGGAATTAGAGAGATTACGCAATCGTGAGTTCTTTAATTGATTTTGAGCTTACTATATAGAACATATGCGAAATAGATAACCAAATCTTTGAGTTTGATAGCGGACCAGAACGACTTGTAGAGTGTTATAACAGTTATTTTGTTAATGGATATAAATTTTACACACTTGAATATTCATCTACAAAGAAGACTATGAATGCTGGTGTCTACGTTAAAGGGACAACGTACGCTGAATGTGATGTTGACTTTTTCGGACTATTGAAAGAAGTCATATAATTGTAATTTTTCGGATGAAAATCAGTTGCCCTTTTTAAATGTCAGTGGTTCGATACAAGTGATAGGGGCATGAGAGTTCATCCAAACTATAAACTTGTCAAGGTCAATTACAAATCAAAATTAGCTTCAAATGAGTTATTTATATTGGCATATCAAGCTGAACAAGTATATTATATGCAGTATCCATTTCGAAAGAAAGATAGGACAGATTGGCGTGTAGTCTGTAAGACTAAAGCCAGAGAAAAAATTGACCTGGTAGTTTGAGAGAATGAGCCAACAGATGACTTTTGTCAAGACTCAAGAAGAGGATCTTGCCGAAGTGGAGCGAGTTAGTCCAATACTCGAGGATGATGACACAGAGTTAGTTCAATTGGAAGTAGAATATGTTGATGATGATGATAACCGTCTTGAGGAAGAAGAACAGAATGATGATAAGGGAGAAGAAGAAGAATTTGAAGATTCCAATATAGAAGAACAAGAAGAAGAGTATTACACTGATGATGATACTGACGATTACGAATAATTGTAAATGTGAAGTATATCTTCAATTATTAAATGTATCTATTAATCTATTATATATATATATATATATATATATATATATACTATTTATATTCATATTTGACAGCTATGGTTTGAGAAGTGCGTGCCCGAGGAGGCATTCCTCGTAGGACTACACTACTAGAAAAATGGGCATCAGCAACGGCATGCAACGGATGGCGCTGTTGCAATGGAGCCGTGGCAGAAAATCGCGTTGTGGATAACTTAGCAACGGATCAGCAACGACCGCTCGGGTCGTTGCTAAAAATATTATCAGCAACGGTTTTGCCACGGACGCGGAGCCGTTGCTGATAACATTAATAGCAAAGGCCGGTATGCCCGTAGCAACGCCGTTAGTACAAGCCCGTTGCTAAGCCGTTGCTATAGGTCATCAGCAACGGCTTTCGATAAACTTTTAGCAACGGCTTTCCCACGGATGGCCGTGGGAAAGTCGTTGCTGATGATGTGAACTTGGTAACGAAAAAAATTAAAATTTCAAATTTTCATTGATACATTGATACATTATTTGATACATAACTCACACACCCATACACTCATACACACATTCATTCACACATCACAAATACACCAAGATATACATCAAAATAATTATATTTATATTGATAATTATCCACAATAGTATAAAGACTATTCAAATGCAAAATTGAAGTATCAATATCCAAACAAAATAAATTAAACAAGTATAATATCTCAGTAACAAAGTCAATATAAAAAAATCTCACGATGACGATGGAGGATGGCCTTGATCATTTGACAGGGTCTGGAGTGCTTGAGTGTACACCGGCGTGGATTGACTTGAGGACGATGGATGAGATGATGCCGAAGAGATGTCTGCTTCGGGATGACCTGACATGTTGCGTAGCATAGCATGCATCTCCACCATCATCTGACTCTGGCGCTCCATCATCTCAATTTGACGCGCGACCGTCTCCTCTAGAGTCCTTATTCTGCTACTATGATTATAACTGGATCTGGAGGTGGACGGCCGCTCACCAGCAACCGGAGGGGTCGGTGCCCCAAGTGGCCCTAGTACGGCTCGCGCATGACCACTATCTGCAAAGCCATATACGCGGCCATGGTCCCAGCCACCTGCGGCCTCGACCCACGTTGCTGCGTCAAAGTCCTCAAGGGTGCCCCCGCGCTGCACTACCATCTGGCTGTAGGTCTCCTACTCGAGTTTGATTTTTTGTTTAATATTTATCATAAAACTTAAATTATAAATATATAATGAATAATTTAAACAAATATATAGTTACCATAATGTATGCAGCGCGGTTGTTGATGTACTCCCCCGTCCCATGTGCTCGACGGTGAGTCCGCTCAAACACCGCCATCGGGGAGGGTCGCTGGACAGTCCCGTCATCCGATATTGTCGTCTACATTTACAAAAAAAATACATTAATTAGTACACATAATAACAAATAAAATATATAATTAAAAGGTATACTTACCATACGGTTCGCGTGCACTGCAAAAGCAATAGAGCCGCCGGTGTGACGTGCTGCTCCCCCCGACATGCGATTTCTAGCCGCATTCCTAGAAACCTCCTGCCAATCCATTGACCATATTCCCATGAGCTGTTTCATATATCCGGAGTAATCCAATCGGGGTCGTATCCCCGAGTCTCCGCGATGTTAGTAGTCCTAGCTCGTGCCATCTCCTGGGACCGGGCCTGCCCCAGCTGCCCGTTGTACCGTGCCCGGGAAATAGCCTCCCATGCAGCGTAAATGAAGGGCCTTTGGTCCTCAGCCCATGTATAGCGAGCCTGCAAAATAATAATATCAGTACCAATATTAATCATCATGCATGTAAAAAATAATAATAATACGTGCATCAAACTCGCGCCATAACATGTCGACGTGCTCGCTAGGCACGTGAGACCACGTAGGCCATGCCCCATGCATGTATCGTCGAATAGTAGAAGAAATGCTCCTCGACACTTCTTCTTGCTCGAACCTGCACAACAAAAATAAATTTTAATATTATATTATGATATAATGAATTTGTAATTATTCATAATTCATGATATATTACCGCTCCCCAATCACGCTAATAAATCTACGTGACTCTGTGGCTGGTGGAGGCTGCCACCTATTCGGCCCGCGTGGCCGCCTGTGTCTGGATGTACTAGCCTCGACAGTATCATCGGCATGAGGATCAGCAACAGGAGGATCAGCAGCTAGAGTAAGTGTAGGAGTCTTACCGATCGGAGACTCCGTAGCTCTCCTGCGACGATAACCATGACCAGACATATCTGTCGAATAGACATATAATCAGATTATTGTATAAATAGTAGAGATATATTTAATAGAATATATACTTTACAATTATTCCTCATCATCTGAATAATAGTCTTCGAATTCTTCCTCTTCTTCCTCTTCTTCATCTCCAGTTTCCTCAATTTCATGATCGTCATCATCAGCATATTCAACTTCTAATTGAATTGACGTTGTGTTTGCATCCTCGAGTATTGGAATAATACGATCTACATCTGGAGGATCTTCTTCTTGATAGAAACCATCTGTCATATTAGGTATCAACTCATTTTCTCCTACTATCAGATCAATTTTTCCTCTACCTTTTGTCTTACAGACTACACGCCAATCTGCTCTATCTTTATTTCGAGCCGGATACTTCGCGTAATATACTTGTTCGGCTTGTGATGCCAATATAAAAGGCTCATTTGCTGCCAATTTAGATTTGTAATTAACCTCAACAAGTTTGTATTTTGGATGAACTTTCATGCCCCTTTCTGTTGTATCGAACCAATGACATCTAAATAGAATAACTGATTTCAAGCCGAAGTAGTGCAACTCTATCACTTCTTCCACCAGTCCATAAAAATCCATATCACATTCAACATAGGTTGTCCCTTTCACACAGATCCCAGCATTCATCGTCTTCTTTGTAAATGCATATTCAACTGTGTGAAATTTATACCCATTAACAAAATATTCGCTATAGCACGACACAAGTCGTGACAGTCCACTAACAAACTCAAATATTCTTTCATCTATTTCAGCTCTGTGATCTTTGCTGTAAGTTTGAATCCAAGTAGGGAAATCATATCCAACTCGTCGATGCGTACGTGAAACATATCAACTCGTAGGATGGATGATTATTTTCTAAATATTTTGAGTCAGTTCGAGTCCATATTGGACAATTCCGACACAAGTCCAAATTAGACGATTCCGGCAGAATCTAAAATGAACTATTTCGGCGCGCGTCTGAAGTGGACGATTCTGAAGTGGACAATTCCGGCACAATGCCGAAGTGGACAATTCCGACGCGAGTCCACTGAGGACAACTTTGGACTAATTAACAATATTTTAACTAATTAATTAATATTAAAATATATTATTTTCATTAATTTAAATAATTAACCTACAATTATTAAATATTAATCTAACTAAATTAAACTAAAAATTAATATAAACCCTAAAAATTAATCTAAACCCTAAAAATTAATCTAACAAATTAAACAATTAATCTAAATAATTAATTAACAAATAAATAAATAAAAATTAATCTACAATTTTAGGCGCCGAAGTCCGGTGGACTCCGGCGCCGACGTATAGTGTTCGGACACTGTACAAGATCCGACGGCGGCTATCGGCCGTCCGCCGCCGATCGAAACCCTAAAAATAGGGTTTCGATCGGATTTCTCGCCGATCACAACAGGAAGAGATGGTCGGGCGACGATGATTACCTAAAATCGGCTGTCAAGGACGGACGGCAGCGTCGGCAGCGGCAGCGGCAGCTCGGCGTCGTCGGCGTCGGCAGCAGCGGGAGGAAGAAGGGGCGGGCGCGATCTGTGACCTATATAAACTTATCAACAACGACTCACTCGCCCGTTAGAAAGCCGTTGCTAATAAGTTATCATCAGCAACGGCTCACTTGTCCGTTAGAAAGCCATTGCTGATAATTAAAATCATCAGCAACGGCTCACGTGTTCGTTAGAAAGCCGTTGCAGATACAACATATCTGCAACGGCTTGAGCGGCCGTAAGAATGTCGTTGCAAATAGCAACGGCTTGAGCGGCCGTTGCTGATAGCCGTTGCTGAAGACTCAATTTCTAGTAGTGCTACCACTCGACGATTACCACCTGCCACCCCTGTACCCACCGACCCTTCGCCTTCAACCACCATCCCCCCACCTGATTCGGCCACCTTTCCCCCACTTGATCCGGCCACCATTCCCCCACCTAATCTGTCCACCATTCCCCTAGCTGATCTGGCTGCCATCCCCCCACCTTCAGCCACCATCCCTTCAGCCGATCTAGGCATGTCGACATCGAGACGTAGGCCACGAGGGTCTAATAGAATTCTCCCTCTGTCAACCGAGAGAGAGTCGCGCAGATCGGTTAGTGTGCGCGGTAGAAGGTAAGTAGATGCATTAATTATCCCTTATAATTTATTTATAACTCAATATATCATAATATAGAATTGTACTATATTTGGTGCAAGTTTGAGAAGGAGGACGTCCCACGCATGATAGCGGGGACTATCCGAAAGTTTATGCACGGGGCGTGGCCTACATGGTCTCATGTGCCTCGTGAGCATATGTATTTAGTATGGCGAGTGTTCTCTGTAAGTACATTTATTAAATTAATGTTAATGTTAAATATCGATCGATCAGTAATAATAAATTTATTGTTTTGCAGGCTCATTATACATGGCCGGAGGACCAGACTCCTTTCATAGAGAGTGCGTGGGAGTGCGTTGCTCACGCTCGCTATAATGGGCTGCTTCAATATGCCCGTAAGACCATGATGAGATAGTTGAGGGGCTACACAGATTGGGCAAACTCAGGGACACGCCCCCGAGTGGATTCTTGGACTTGTGTGGGACCAGCTTGTTGAGAGGTGGGACATGCCAGAGTGACAGGAGGTCTCCCGGACAGCGTCGAGAAATCGTATGTCCGAGGGGGACGTCACGGGGGCGTGCCACACTAGTGGCTCCGTGTCTTTTGTGGTGCATGGACGTCGTAGGGTATGCATAATTTCCTTACTTTTATTTAAAATATTATATATTTTGTATAATGATACTAATGTATTTGTTTTCTAATGTAAGATGCGAGTTGCGGAGGTGGCACCGTCCAATGCCCCTCGCTGATGCAGGTGTTTGAGCGCACTCATCGTTGGCGATGAGGAGCAGGGGACTACGTCGATAGCAGGGCCTCGATCATCATGGTAAGTGTTTATGTCTATTTGATTTACGTAATTTTTATTTATACTATATATATATGTGTGTGTGTGTGTGTGTGTATTATTTAAAAATATAAACGTGTGTAGGAGTCCTACACAAGGACCGTGATTGAGCGCGGAGGCACGCCAGAGAAGTTTGATGCGGGTGCATGGGTCGAGGCCGCAGGTGACTGGGAGCATGAATGTGTTTATGGCTTTGCAAAGAGTGGTCATGCACGCGTCGTGTTAAGACCACTTGGGGCACCAACCCCTCCCGATGCGGGTGAGCGGCCCTCGACATCACAAACGCAGGACCAGAGCCAGATAGCGGCCTTGGAATCTGAGCTAACACAACAGAGAGCGACGATAGAGGAGCATAGACATGCGATGGAGGAGTAGAGATTCACAAATGACGAGTTGAGATAGACGATGCAGAACATGCAGGCCCTCCCCACTCAGATTGCATCTCACTCGGGCCTTCTATCGATGATGTCATAGTCGTCGTCCTCCTTGACCCAGTCGACGCTCCCGACCCAGTCACTTTGACTCCACCGCCTCCACCGCAGCCGTGAGATTTTATTTTACTGTATTTTATTTATATTTTGATACTTGTTAGCCTCCATTTGAGGCTTAAATACTTGATAGATGTTTTATAATTTACATTTCATATTATGATACTCGTTTGCCTCCGATTTGAGGCTTATAGTAGTTTATATACTTATAGTTGTATATATGATATTTTGATACTTGTTTGCCTCCGGTTTGAGGCTTAGATTGATGATATTTAAGTAAAACTTGTATGGTTGATTGAAAATGTATGTGTATGATATTTTGTGATTGTAATATGTGATTATAAATAAATTGTAATGTATAAATATCATTGTATACAAGAATTTTTAATATTTTAATGTTTTTTCAGTTATAGGATATAACTTCAGCCACGGCTTACCCACGGTTGACTGTCACTACGCCGTGGTGGAAAACGTATCGTAAATGGCTGATGGCCTAGGCAGTACCAAATATCACGGTTCCTAATAATATCATTGACAACTCTTAGTTGCGGTTGATGTGTTTAAATTAGCGACAACCACCTAGGGTCGTCACTGATGTGTTTAAATCAGCGACGGCGCGAGCGGCTGTCGCTGATTATTACTTGTGACGGTTGAGGGCAGCCGCCACAACTTGTCTGAGACGCGCACATTAGTGACGATATTTTGCCATGATCCGCACTGTCTATGATAGTCGTCACCGACGATTCAGCCATGACCTGAGCCATCGGTGACAACGACAATTCTAGTATTGTAAGTCCACTTCATGTTATATTTTTATGTTGGTAAGATAAGCTATTTTTGGAAAAGTGTTAAGCAAACACTTACAGCTACCTCAATTATGGAAGCAGAGTATATAGCTTATTATGAAGCTACACGTCAGGCAATATGGCTAAGAAATTTTGTTGTTGAATTTGGTATCATGGAAAGTATTTCTAGGCCTCTGGCAATTATTGTGATAGCTCTGCTGTAGTGTGCTTCTCTCAAAATAATAATAAGAATTCAAACCGGTCAAAACACTTTGAATTTATGTTTGTTAGAGAGAAGATTCAAGAGCTTCAGACTTATGTCGAACATATTCCTACAGAGTTTATGGTTGCAAATTCCCTAACCAAAGACTTATTTGTTAAAGTTTTTGTTGATCATGTAACCCATATGAGTGTGTAAAATCTTTTGATGCTTTGAATTAGTGGGAGTTTGTGTTACAAACTTATTGTAACTTCATTTATGTTATTTTGAAACATTGTTGAATATTAATTATTGTTGTTGTCATAAATATACTTTGCGGAGATTATTTGTCACATATATAAAGTGACATAATTTGGAGATATTTTGTACCTTGTCTCATTTTGTTCTTGATATGAGATGATCTCATATAACATCTTGGGTAGATGCTTATGGCCAATTTTAGTGGAAAGTGCACTAAAATTATATGTCGATATGTCATCTTGTAGTACTTTTCATATACACATTCTACTTTTATTGGGTCAAGAAAAAAAATGAAGGGAAAAATTAATCTTGTTTGGACGTACTTTGTAAAGAAAAAAGGAAAAAAAATAGGAAAATGAAAAAATCTTTTATTTAATAGATAATTATATTTTTTTATTTTTGTGTTATATATATATATATAATCATTTTTATCCCTGCAAATATTAGGATTCTTTTTTGGCCGATTATAAATATTAGGATTAGACAAAAAAAATTATGAAGAAAAAAAATTAAGAACGAAAGAATATTTTTTTACCTTTGTGTTCAATATAAATGAGAAGCGGTTACTAGAATTTAATAAAATTTTATATATGTATTAAAATAATAAAGGTAATTTTATAAATTTATTTTGAACAATTTTTTATAAAAAATTTTACCTTCATTCAATCTCAAATCGGGATTGAAAAAAAATTAATATTCGAAGGAAAATCAAGATAAATAATTCCGATGAAGAAAAAAAAAATAGTTTGCATTTGGAAGGGATTAGATATAGGACGAATATATATGCACAGTGTTCGAAACAGTCTCACCCCCTCACTTATGCAGGCCACAGTGATCGGAGTAGCTAGGTTTTCCAGCTACATATATTTCGTACGTACTACCTAATTAATGATAAAGCAAGCTCTTCTTTCACCGTTCTTGAAAGGTTGTTATTTTGGAGACCCAAAGTTTTCGATCCTGATTCCTGGGAAGGATGGAAAGCTGGCCGTGCATTTCGCTTTTCCTCTTTTGCTCCTTGTTTCGCCAACACCCTCGAAATTAGATTCCGTGGATTCAGTGCATTTTGTCATCACCTACAATATCACTGTCCTACATCAATAATTTGAACATATATGCATATCAGCGAATTACGATGTGACATGTGGCACCTTATTTAGGCTGAAACCTATGGTGATGACTGTCTCAAATTGCAAATATGGTGACTGTCTCTGTGAACCTATGGAGTGTTACACACTTAACTTTTATATATATATATAAGAAATCGGTTCCTTCTCGTCTAAACTCTTCAATTTTCTTAAATTTTTATTTTTATTTTGATCTCATTTATCTTTTTATTTTTATCCTTCTCCTCAAATTTTTCTGACTTTTCTCACCTAAATTTTTTCTCCCAAATTTTTATCTCACTTAAATTCGTAATAAATTTTTTTACCCAACTTATTTTCTCTATATGCACTTATTTTGATATTTTTTATTTTTTATTTATTATTATTTGAATAATAATTATAAATATTTTTTATTTATTGAAGTTAGTTTTTGGATTTTGAAATATTATTTTTTGAATTTGTTATTTAAAAATAATATTTTAAAATCAAAAAATTTTATGCAGTTTAGAATAATTTAAATATATTATTTTCTATTTTTTTCAATTTATTATCTTATACTTATATTATATTTGATTTTATCCATAAATTTTTTATTATTTTTGTATTTTTAAATTTTTTTATCATTGAAATTTATATAAATTAATTTTTTAATATATATAAATATTTTTTATATTAGTTTTATTTTTATGAAATATCATTTTTTTCTTTATTTTTGAAAAAACTTAAATAATTTTAAATTTATTATATATATATAAACAACATATTATTCCCGCCTAAATTCCCTTCCCTCAAATTTTTGCCACTTTCCCCAACTAAATTTTTTTTCACCTAAATTTTTTCCTCCCAAATTTTTATCCACTTAAATTTGGAATAAAAGTTTTTACCACAATTATTTTATCTATATGCACATATTTTGATATTTATTATTTTATAATTATTATTTTTTGAATTATAATTATAATTTTTTGAATTATAATTATAATTTTTTGAATTATAATTATATTTTTTTTATTTATTGAAGTTTTTTTATATGTGTTTTGGGTTTTAAATTATCATTATTTTGTGTTTGTTAAGGAAAAATAGTATTTCAAAACCAAAGAAATTTAGGTAGCTTAGAAATATTTAAATATTTTATTTTCTATTTTTTTCATTATGTTATCTTATATTTATATTATATTTGATTTTATCCATAAAAAATATTATTATTATTATTATTATTGAATTTTTTAATTTTTGGTCATTGAAATTTATATAAATTAATTTTTTAATGTATATAATTAATTTTTATATTATTTTTGTATTTATGAAATATCATTTTCCCTTTATTTTTGAAAAAACTTAAATGATTTCAAATTTCTTAATTTTGAATTAATTATCTATACTTATAAATTTTTAATTGATATACTTTACTTTATATTTGCATTATATTTGAGGTTTACCCTTAAAATTATTAATAGTTTCATATTTTATTTTTTCTATATATTTTTTTGTTAAAAACCTATATAATATTATTTATTTTGAAATAGTTTTGATTTTTTTCTATTTTTAAAATTATTAATTTAAATTTTTATTCATACATTTTTACTTTAAAGATGTATGCATTTTGAAACAAATTAATATCATTATATAAAAAGATTATTACCATTTTTAGATTTATATCTTATTGATATATAATTTATTTTGTATGTCACACTAGATTATAAATTTATTTATATGAATTTTTTAGTAAAATTACAAGTTAATCATGCAAAGCACGTGTACTGCAGCTAGTTAAATTAATTAGAACACGTTTACTTCATAGGATAAATGAGGATAAAGTAATGATCGACTGAATTTTAATTCTTTATTTGTTTGATATTTGCATTAGAAGAATATGAAACTTATATTATATCTGGTATTCACATAATAAAAAAAATCATATGGAGAATTTTTTGTTATTCTATAATATTGGATCATTCATTATAAGATGGAATGAACTTTTCTTGTCCAAACTGATAAAAGAGTATAAAAGCAAAAATTTCATTATGTTCATATCATTAATTATACAGTAATTTTGAAAAGGAGAAATTCTCAAAATCGGATTTAAAGTTTTAAAATTCTTAAAATTGGAATTGAGTGGATTGGATACTCATTAATTTTAACTCTGAGCCAAAATCTCTAACCAATTAAAGACTTTGATTAAAAATAATTTTTTAATGATACAAAATATCTACTATGATCCAAAAAAAATATTTTACATCAAAATATTTTATAATTTTAATTTTAATTTTAATTTATAGACTTTGTACAAAAGTTTTTAATGAATTAGAGAGTTTGAATATAAATTTTTTATACTCTAATTACTCATTTTTATCATAAAAAATATTTTATAAATTTAAATTATTATATATATATATATTAATTTTTTTACCAAAGTCTCTAATTAGTTAGAGACTTTGGCCTAGGGGTAAAACGGATATCCAATCCACTAGATTATGGTTTTAGAAATTTTGATTCTCAAAATCCGGATCCGGGGATTTCTCACTCCCAAAATCTGATTTTGGGAAATTGCTGTTAATTGTATATTAGCATATGTTAAACCGTGTATCGAGTGAGTTACCTGATCCTCTCATGCATGTGTATCAAGACCCTTCACCTACTTTCTAGTCATTGCTAGCTTCAACTTTAAGATTCAAGATTATCATACAATTTAAGCAATTACATCAAGAATAAGTGTCATCATAAATCATCGTCCTGCAATTAAAGCTGAATTAACAACCAACAATTTAGGTGGAAGATGAGAGTCTTAATTCCTAGCTACTCATGATTTTAGTATTCGCCTTTATATTCCAGCGCCTGTTTGTCGGAGTCGGTACTTTTCCGCCGGAATAAATCAAGTTTGTTGTAGTGGTTGAGCTAGAAAGAAGAGAAAGATTATAATTAATTTAGAGGATAAATACATAAGATATATCCGATTATAATTATTGTATCTAGAGTTTTTTTGTGTGCAAATACTTAATTAGATACACATATGTATGCATGCATTGGAATTATATAAGTGGAAATGAAATTTAAAGCACCATTTCAGAGAAAGGTACCATTTCGCAGGTCACATATATAATTAATATATACATATTTACTGTCATTTTGTGAGCATCTTAATTGAGAAGCAACTAATAAAAACTACTTCAGATAGAGAAATATGTATATACACAAATTAACTGGCCAGCAAATTATAATCAACCTTCCATCTTAATTTATTTTCTTCATTTGTAAGTTGATATCTTAATTAATTTGCATGTATTATACAGCAGCAAGAAATGATACATATAAAAAAACAAAACTGATCATATATATATAAAATATCTTGTCCCCCATATAATTAAATTAAGAGGAAAGATGATCATAATTAAGGTCATACCAGATGTCATACAAACAGCCAGTATAAATGCCATGCATGAATACATCCTCATTTAATGAGTTTTAAGTCATCCAAGCAACTCAATATATGAAAAATGACCCATAATTTATTGGAAAATTATAATTTATTTCATGCAAGAAATTAACTCATGAAAATTTACATCTATATATATACTAGCTAGTGCATTTATTCATGCATAATGATACAAACATGAACCCATCTACTTTAAATAGAATATATATAAACCAAAACCTAATTTTTTTTTCATAAATAAATTTATACATGAATTATGCATATGCATAAAATTAAATTAAATTAATGGCCAGCTAAAAGAAGTTGAAAAGAAAAAGTCAATACGTACACCTGCATTCTAGTCATTGTTTATACTAAGAAATTAATGAAATAGGAAACTAATTAAACTGGAGGATGGTAATCAGTATTCCTACAAAATAATTGAGTAAAGTGTGTACTTAATAAGAACAAACCCTAATGCATCCATTTACATCAATCACTTTGATGTCAATCATCCAAATCAAATAGGAGATTGAAATGTATGTACCCCATACTACATCCAGAGAGAGAGAGAGAGAGAGAGAGAGAGGGCATGCTTGGCTCCTCGCACACCACTCACAGTGACCGATCCCCCATGGATTTAGCCTATATGTGTGGCATACAGGGAGCCAGGCACAACCCTTATCACCTGTGCCGCCGTCGCAGATGCCTCCATTTCTTGCTGCAGCATATATATACGATCGCTTTAATGATCAACACCGGCCGGATCATGATTCATGATGTAGAGGGAACAATTAAACCAGACCTATATATATATAGAGGAGTAAGATATAGTACAGCTTTTAAGAGTTAATCTCAGGCACACTACTACCCCTCCAAAACCCTAGCTAATCTCTTCGAAATATGGAGATGATTTGATCCATAAAAACTGAAAATTAACTAAGCAAAGAGTTAGCAGTCCTCCTCACGAACATAGCAAACCCTAATAAATTGACACTGGCAAAGAGCTACTGGATTTGGACATGGGGATGGAGGGCCGGGACTGGCCGGGGAGATGGAGACGGAGAATTAAGATCCATTAAAAGCTTCCCAGGGTTTGCAGAGAGGGCCGGGGGAGAATTAGAAACAAAGGAAAGCAAAGACAAGTGCAGGCCTTGCTAGCTCACACTTGCACTCACTCCCAAGTGGAGGGATATACATTTCTATTATACTTATAAAAAATATATATTCTTTTTAATTAATGTGTTTAATTGTTTACGGAGGGAGTTTTGTCTTGAGCACTTGGATTAAGTGAGATTCTTCTGGGGACAACTTATCGCCATCATGTCACAGATCAGATGACAACAACTCGATCGATGTGTGCATATATATATATATATATATATATATATATATATATATATATATATATATATGTGTGTGTGTGTGTGTGTGTGTTAACAGGTTTAATTAATTAATTGATATATTTGATTTAATTTGGCACCCAATGGAGAGGAGTCCACGTGACGTGAGCAGCCAGCAACGTGCTCTAGGGAGGTCTTATATCATTTTCAGGTATATTAATTGCTAATTAAACATAATTTTTTCAATGGATTTAAATTACTTTAAAAAACCAATCAAGTTGCTCAATGCTTTGGCTCGGTTTTAAGAGTCGATCATCGCTCGTTTGCTTTTGAACGTGGTAGATATATAAGAGTCTGCGTTGAGATTGATCTTACGCTCCTCCCTATTCGTCAGGGTATTTGGATTTCTATTGATGATACCGAGTTTTTTCAACCGATAGTTTATGAAAATCTTCCAACTGTTTGTTTCCAATGTGGAGTCATTGGTCATCGAATTTCCGATTGCCCTATTGTTTTAAAAAAAATCAAATTTGGATTCTGTAAACTCTGTTCCGAAAAAATCTTCCCCTTTACAAAACTCTGTTGATGCTTCACGTTCTGAACCGAACCTCTCGAATGCCCATGCTTCTGATTCCTCTCCGGAACCCACTTGCGGCCCTTGGATCCAAGTCCAACACCGTAATATTTCTCGGCGGAGCCCTCGTAGTGTGTGCTCCCCTTTCGAGGAAAATCGTGCTCGGGCAGGAGCGGATTCTTGGGTTCCATTGGACCGCAAAAAAAAGGGATTCATATATCCCTGCGTCGGTTGCCCCTAATGCTCGAAAATATGTCCCGATCCCTAAGGAAACAAGTGCTCCTCTACCTCCTTCTGACATTACCTCAAAGGCAGGTAAGAATTCTGCCTCTACTTCTAAGTTAAATTCTCCAGATTTGCATGAGTGTAATGATCATATGGATGTTGTGGATACCTGTATTGTTAGTAATAACCTTGTTGATGTTCCTATCCAACTAAATGTGAATGCTCCTGCTGCTTCCATGGATCAGGAATCTTCTAATAAAATTCTCCAACCCCTATCCTCCTCCATGGAAGAAATGGCTGAGAAAATTAACTTAGTCTTCAACCCTGTTGTATCTCTTAATGATGCTCCCTCTATACCTAGGCTAAACAAGAAAAAGATGTCCAAACCTCCTAAACCTAAAAAATTGCTTGGTCCCAAGGTTTCTAGTACTATTAAATTTAAAAAACAAAAGGCTAATAGTGATGCTGAACTTGCTCCTATTGAGGTTGAGGATCCTCTAGTAGCTAGAGTTCCAAACTCAAAATCCTTTCAAGTTGCTTGATGAAAATTCTTAATTGGAATGCTAGGGGGGCCTTGTGCAGGCCTGTTAAAGAATTTCTTGCTACCCAAATTAGAATCAATCAAGTTAAGGATTTTTCTTTACAAGAAAATCATTTAGATCTTGCTCAAGCTCACAAACTTGTCAATTTTTTTGGTAAGTCTTGGAAGGCTGCCATTCAACCTAGTTTCACTATTAGAATTGTGGTCATCAGCGACGGCTGATACCGTGGCTGAACCGTCGGTGATGAATATCACGGACGGCGCCAACCGTGGCAAACAACCATCGCTGATGTGTTCGTCTAGATGTGTTGTGGCGGCCACGCACGGCCGTCACACGTAATTGTCAGCGACAGCCTTGTGGACTATCGCTGATTTAAAAACATCAGTGACGGCTCTGGGGGCTGTCACTGATACCAGCACATCAGCCTCGGCTCACAGCCGTCGGTGATACTATTAGCAACCGTGATATTTGGTCCTGCCGAGGGCATCGACCATTTACGATAGGCTTTCAGCCATGGCTTAGTGACGGGTCACCGTGGGTAAACCGTAGCTAAAGATGTTATCCTGTAATTGAAAAAACTAAAAAAATTATAAATTCCTGTATACAATGATATATCGACTACAACCTATTTTCAATCACATATCATAATCAGAAAACATCATACACATGCATTTGAAACCAAACATACAAGTTTTACATAAATATCATCAATCTCAGCCTCAAACCGGAGGCAAACAATTATCAAAATATCATCTATATATCCAAGTATCAAAATATCATCTATATCAAATATTAAAATATAAACAAAATACAATTAATCAAAATCTCACGACGGCGGTGGCGGCGGTGGAGTCGACAACGATTGGGTCGAGGAGGACGACGACTACGACCGCGACATCATAGGTAGAAGGCCGGACTGAGACGCAATCTGAGTGAGAAGTGTTTGCATGTTCTGGATCGTTTGTCTCAACTCGTCATTCGACCGTCTCTGCTCCTGCATCTGCTCCTCCATCGTCAGCCTCTGCTCCTGCATCCTCTCCTCCATCGCGTGCCTCTGCTCCTCCATCGCCTGTCTGTATTGGGTGAGTTCCAACTCCATGGCCGCTATCCGGCTCTAGTCCTGCGCTTGGGATGACGAGGACCGCTCACCCGCAGTCGGAGGGGTCGGTGCCCCAAGTGGCCCGAGCATGGCGCGTGCATGGCCACTGTCTGCAAAGCCACAAACACGATCGTGCTCCCAAGCTCCTGCGTCGAACTCCTCCGGTGTCCCTCCACGCTCGATCATAGTCCTCGAATAAGTTTCCTACACGTGTTTATATTTTAAATATATATAAACTATAAATAAAATTTATATAAATCAAATAGACATATATAAATCTTTACCATTATGATCAAGGCTCTGCTATCAACGTAGTTCCCCGCTCCTCGTCGACGATGATGAGTGCGCTCAAACACCTCCATCATCGACGGGCGTTGGACGGTGTCGTCCTCTGTCACGTGCGTCTTACATTAAAAAACAAATACATTAATATCATTATACACAATATATAATTTAATTAAAAGTAAGGAAATTATACATACCATACGACGCTCATGCACCGCAAAAGACATTGAGCCACCGGTGTGGCGCGCCCTCGTGCCGTCCCCCCTGGACATGCGATTTCTCGATGCAGTCCGGGAGACCTCCTGCCATTCTGGAGTGTCCCACCGCTCAACGAGATGGTCCGACACAAGGCCAGGAATCCACTTGGGGGCATGTCCCCGAGTCTGCCCTATCTGTGTGGCCCCCAGCCGTCTCATCACGGTCTGACGGGCCTGCTGAAGCAGCCCGTTATAGCGAGCGCGAGCAACACACTCCCATGCAGCCTCCACAAAAGTGGTCTGGTCCTCCGGCCATGTATAATGACCCTACAAAAAAAAAATATTATTACCAATGAATATTTAACATTAACATTAATTTAATAAATATACTTACCATGAACTCTCGCCATAATAAATTCATATGCTCGCGGGGCACGTGAGACAATGTAGGCCACGCCCCATGCATAAACTTTTGGATCGTCCCCGCTATCGTGCGAGGGACGTCCTCCTGCTCAAATATGCACCAAATATAAATTCATATTATGATATTTTGAATTATAAATAAATTATAAGAAATAATTAATGCATATACTTACCTTCTTCCGCGCATAGTAATTGCTCTGCGCAGTTCTCTCTCGGGTGGCAGAGGGAGAATTCTGTTAGGCCCTCGTGGCCTACGTCTCGATGTCGACGGACCTGGATCGACTGAAGGGATGGTGGCTGGAGGTGGGGGGATGGTGACCATATCAGCTGGGGGAATATATGGTGGATGGATCAGGTGGGGGAATGGTGCTTGGACCAGGTGGGGGGATGGTGGCCGGAGGTGGGGGGATGGTGGTGGAAGACGAATGGTCAGTGGGTACAGGTGGGGCGGGTGGTAATCGTCGGGGGGTCCTACGATGAATGCCTCCTCGAGAACTGATATCTCGAACCATAGCTGTAAAAATTTAATATAATTAGATTATATATAATAGATTAATAGATATATTTAATAATTGAATATATACTTCACATTTACAATTATTCATCATCGTCATTATCATCATCCATGTAATACTCTTCTTCTTGTTCTTCTGTATATGAATCTTGCAATTCTTCTTCGTCTCCCTCATCTTCATTCTGTCCTTCCTCAACTTCATTATCGTCCTCATCAACGTATTCTATTTTCAATTGAACTAACTCTGTGTCATCATCCTCGAGTATTGGACTAACTCGTTCCACTTCAGAAGAATCTTCTTCTTGATAGAAGTCATATGCTGGCTCATTATCTCCAACTATCGGGTCAATTTTTTCTCTGGCTTTAGTCTTACAGACTACACGCCAATCTGCCATGTCTTGTTTTCAAGACGAATACTGCATATAATATACTTGTTCAGCTTGAGATGCCAATATAAATGGCTCATTTGAAGCCAATTTTGATTTGTAATTGACCTCGACCAGTTGTTTATACTTTGGATAAACTCCCATGCCCCTATCGCTTGTATCGAACCAATGACATTTAAAAATGGCAACTAATTTACATCCGAAAAATTATAATTCAATGACTTTTTCCAATAGTCCGTAAAAGTCAACATCACATTCAGCATATGTTGTCCCTTTGACGCAGACCCCGGCATTCATAATCTTTTTTTGTAGATGAATATTCAAGTGTGTGAAATTTATATCTATTGACAAAATAACCATTATAACACTGTACAAGTCATGCCGGTCCGCTAGCAAATTCAAAGATTTGATTATCTATTTCGCCTCTGTGTTCTGTGCTATAAGCTTGAAACCAATTAGGGAACTCACGATTCCGTAATTTTTCTAATTCCTCATCGCTGTAAATTGAGTATCTTGTCACCATCTCAACGTCAAATATTTCAATGAACTTCTCAATCTCTGGACAGTTTAGTAAAACGTACAAGTAGGCCAAATGGTACTCTTCATCGTTTAAGAATCGAGACGAACGAGAACCCAAAGCATGCACGATCGGGGTAACAAAAGATATTTAGACAACCATTTGATGGTCTAGCTCCCCCGTCTGATGGTCGAGCTCCCCCGTCGTCGTTCCGTGGAAGACGATTAAGTCTTGTCTTGATGGTTGATTCAAAATAAAATGAGCAGAAAGTTAAAATTTCTTGAATTATATATGCTTCTGATATGAAACCTTCAACTGCGGCGGTGTTCTTTACTTTTTTCTTCAGACGATTCATGTATCTTTCAAATAAGTACATCCATCGGTATTGAACGAGGCCACCAACTCGTGCCTCGTATGTCAAATGTATCGGTAGATGCTCCATCGAGTCAAAAAATACAGGAGGGAAAAACTGCTCCAGCTTGCATATGATTTCAACAATATTATTTTCAAGTGCTGTCATATCTTCGACTCGAAGTACATTTGCACAAATGTTTCGGAAAAACATACTTAACTCTGTCAACGTACCCCAAATCTTATCATGTAGATGATCTCGAAATGTAATCGGAAGCAATCTTTGCATGAATACATGATAATCGTGGCTCTTCATCCCCAATATTTTGCATTCATCGACGTTTACACATCGAGATAAGTTTGAGGCATATCCATCGAGTAATTTGAGTTCTTTGATCCATTGATACACATCTTTCATCTGTTGTTTATTTAACACATACGGCACCCTTGGCTTATGAAATCGTTCGTTGACCTCTTGCAGCTCTAACTCAGGCCTCTTACAAAGTATTTTTACATAATGTCGGGCTTTCACATTATCTTTAGTTTTGCCAAAAATATCTGTCACCGTGTTAAAAATATTATCAAACACATTTTTTTCAATCTGCATGACGTCCAAATTATGTCGAATCAGTAATGAACTTCAATACGGCAATTCCCAAAAAATACTTTTCTTCACCCAGTTATGTGTTTGACCAAAGCCTGGGATTCTTACATTCCGACCAAAAGTAATATCCGGAAGTAATTGAACATGTGCTAACATCTGTTCACCAGACAACATCGGTGGTGGCTCATCTCTTTCGACCCTACCTTTGATAAATTTGTCACGATTCATTCGATACTGTAGGAATCGGCGATGACAATCAAAGAAGGAAATTTTCCGACCATTCTCAAGACTGAAGGATTTTGAGTGTTTCATGCAATACATGCAAGAGAGTCGACCATGCGTGCTCCAACCAGACAACATGCCATAGGCCGGGAAATCATTGATTGTCCACAATATAGCAGCTCATAAAGTGAAGTTTTGCTTTCGGTAACAATCATAAGTGACAACTCTCCCAGCCCACAATGTTTTGAGTTCATCAATTAGGGAACGAAAAAATATGTCAATTTCTTTGCGAGGACCCCTAGGACCCGAAATAATCATCGAAAGATAGATAAATTCATCTTTCATACATATTTAGGGCGGCAAATTATAAACTGTTAACAGCACTGGCCATACTGAATACGGAGTTTCCGAATTACCAAACGGATTAAAATCATCTGTGCACAATCCCAACATGATATTTCTAGTCTCCCTAGCAAATGATGGATAACACCTATCCAAATATTTTCATGCTTCACTGTTGGATGGATGAGTCATTACTGTATCATCACGACTTCTTGCATGCCAACTCATATAGGGGGCAGTCTTTTCCGACATGAATAACATTTGAAGCCTCGGTGTCAGTGGAAAATACCGAAGCACCTTAAAGGGAATATTTTTTTGTCAGACCGATTTCTTCTCCTTGTAACGAGGATGTTCACATACCGGGCATTGTTCTAACTGTGCATTTTCTTTATAATATAAAATACAGTTATTTGGGCACGCGTGTATCTTTTCGTACCCAAGCCCTAATTTTCTCATCAACTTTTTTGTCTTATAAAAGGATGGCTTAAACTTGTTATTTGGAGGTAGCATACCACTGATTAAGCCTGCAATCTGATCAAACGCAACCCCGCTGATATTACAATCGGACTTGATGTTCAGGAGTTGTGTCATTGCCGAAAATCTTGTATAATTAGAACAATTCTCATACAAAGGTTCATCAGCAGCGTTCAACATCTCGTAAAATTCTGCAGCCTCCTTATTCGGCAATTCAATTTGTATCTCAGGTTGTTCTTCAGTGACTTCAACTGTCATAGTATCTGGTGGCACTACCGTCTCAATAACTGACTCAATTTTATTATTTCAATGGAATTATCCTCCAAAACTATCCAGAATCATTGGACAACAGGATTGCTCAACAGGATTAGGTGGATTGGAAGAAGAAACATCAGCAGAAGAAGATTCACCATGAGTTTGGACAACAGGATTGCTCAACGTCCCGATTTGACGTGACTCCCTGTGACAATTCCATACAAAATATCTTGGTGTGAATCCTTTTGTATACAGATGCAGTGTGACAGTTTCTCGGTCCAAAAATCTTATGTTCGAACATTTCCGGCACGAACATTGGATTTTATCACCACTAAGGAATTTTTCATTCGAGTAAGTGAAATTTAAGAAGTAAGTTACGCTTACTCGAAATTCATCTGTTATAGCTCCACGATGAATTTGTCGGTACATCCAACTTCGATCGCCCGACATGTTCTGTTAAAAAGTTTCCAATATCTTTAGGTAATGTCTTTAGGTGGGATGGTCCTATTCCATTCGGGATTCATGTTATTCATATTGAACTTAGTATTTTTTTAGTCATTAACTTTATTCTAAATTTCGGCAGCATCTCCCTATAGTTCTCCGAATACACATATCATCTGGGTGTGTATCGGAGAACAAGGGAGATACAAGCCAAAATTTAAAAATAAAGTTAATGACTTAAAAAAATAAACTAAGTGCAATATAAATAACTATGCTCCCAAATTATCCAATTAGGGACAATTCAAGGGTTGTACGTCGTATAAAAGATTATTAACTTCGTTTACACGAACATACAACCCCCGAACGGATCTAAGATTTTGCAAAATTAAAACTTGACTCGTCGATTGTACGTGAAACATATCAACTCGTCTTAATTTTTTTCTAACTTTATGGATGCCGATGCGAGTCCATAGTGGACGATTCCGCCCGAGTCCAAAGTGGACGATTCCGACACGAGTCCATCCATTATGGATGATTCCGCGCGAGTCCAAAGTGGATGATTCCGACACGATTCCATCCATTGTGGACGATTCCGCGTGAGTCCAAAGTGGACGATTCCGCGTGAGTCCAAAGTGGACGATTCTGCACGAGTCCAAAGTGGATGATTCCGTGCGAGCCCAAAGTGGACGATTCCGCGCGAGTCCAAAGTGGACGATTCCGGCACGAGTCCACCATGGACGATTTGACCGTGAATCCAAAGTGGATGATTCCACGCGAGTCCAAAGTGGATGATTCTGGCACGATTCCATCCATTGTGGACGATTCCGCGCGAGTCCAAAGTTGACGATTCCGGCACAAGTCCACCATGGACGATTTGACCGCGAGTCCAAAGTGGACGATTCCGACGCGAGTCTTTAGTGGACGATTCCGCATGACTAATTAATTAATATTAAACTAATAATTAACCTAATTAACAATTAATTTCTAAAAATTAACAATAAATAATTAAAATAAACTAATCAAACTGTGATTAGGGTAATTAAACCCTAGTCAAGCAATAGCCGGCATCACTGTCGGCTACTACTCGTCGGCATTGGGGCCGATGGTAATCGGCCCCAATGCAGCACCGGCCGAGTTGAGGCCGGTGCTGAGATGAACGCCGGGTCGACGCCGACGCGGAGAGGCAGCGCGGGCGGAAAGGGCGGCGCTGTGGGGATTTAACAGAGGAGGAGAGGAAGCGAGCATACCGGAAGGTTCACCGGCGGCGGCAATAGGCAACGACTCCCCGACGACTCGGCAGCGATGGACGGTGGCGACAGCGGTGAGTAGAGAAGGAAGAGGAAGAAAGAGGAAGGGTCGGGCGCGAATGCAAATAAAAAGGATTTTCACCGACGGCGCATTGGCCGTCGGAACACCGTGGATATGTAATTTTATTATCACCGACGGCTCTGCGGTTAAGAGAGTTATATATGCGCTGGGTTCGTGGTATTAAATAATAAGTGACGATCGCAGCCAGTCGTGGCTAATTACTTACGCATATCACCAACGGCGTAGCGTAGCCGTCGCTACTAACCTATTTTATTTCGCGCGCCCGGTTACTCTCATCACCAACGGCTACGAGGCCCCCGCTAAACCGTGGCTACTAACCCATTTTAACTCGCGCGCCATGATCTATGAGCGATGGCTTTGTACGACCGTATGCGAGCCGCGACTGATTTAGTTACATCAGCCACGGCCGACTGGGCCGACGCAAAGCCATGACTTATTTTGACGGCTCTGGCAGCCGTCGCTGATCCCCGTTGCTGATGTGGTATATTCTAGTAGTGTTTGGGTGCTTCTGGTGGTATCATTATTGCCTGTGATTCTATGTTTGCTAAAGCTCAAATTATTTCTTTTTCATTTCAGATTATTCATATTGTTATTCCGTTAGATAAATTAGAACCTTTCCTGCTTTCTAGTGTCTATGCTAGAACTGACCCTAAAGTCAGATCTCTGCTTTGAGACTCTTTTTTGAATCTAAATCTCTCTAGCTATCCTTGGTTAATCTTAGGGGATTTTAATTCTATTTTAAATCCTGGGAGGCTTACCTTTTAGAATGACTAATTCTATTCTGAGTTTTTCTTCCTTTGTGCATCATGCTGGCTTGTTAGATCTGGGTTTCTTTGGGCCTAAATATACCTGGTCTAATAATCGGAAAGGTGCTGCAAAAATTTTAATTAGACTTGACAGAATTTTCTCAAATTATGCTTGGTTGCACTTTTTTGGTAATTGTTCTTTCAATCATTTAAATAGAGATATTTCTGATCATTGTCTTTTGTTATTAAATATCCCTGATTCTTCCCAACGTCGGAATAAATTATTTAAATTCCAAAGTTTTTGGGTGGAACATGAGGATAGTAAGAAAATTATCTCTGATGCTTGGAATGCTAATAATGTGAGTGACTTGTCATCTGCTTTTAATGCTAAGCTGAATAATACCAGAGGGGCCCTTTCTTATTGGAATAAATACAACCTTGGTAAATTGGAAAACAATTTGGATACTATCTGTAATGATATTTATTTTCTTGAATCTATTGAAGGATCTTCTACTGCTTGTCCTACTTTAGATGATAAAATTAAGGAACTTCATAATAAAAAAACTTGCTTTACAAAGACAGATTTGTCTTAAGTGGTGGTCTAAATCCAAAACTAATTGGCTTGCTTTTGGTGATTTAAACACTGCCTACGTTCATAGAATTGTTACTATGCGTAGAAGAACTAATTTCATTCATTCTATTACAAATGATCAAAATACCACTGTTCTTGATGATAAACTTATTTTATCTGAATTTGTTTCTCATTATAACTCTTTATGGAATGACCCTCTAGTCAGCATGCATTCTTCTTATGCTTGGCCTGCTTCTACTTGTGTTTCTTCTGAGCATGCTACTATGTTGATTAATCCTGTTTCCAAAATTGAAGTTTGGGAGACTATTAATTCTTTTAAAAATGGTAAAAGCCCTGGTATGGATGAGTTTACCATTGAATTCTATAAATATTACCGGAATATTATTTGTGATACTTTTTTTAATTCTATCCAACATTTCTTTAATCATGCAATTATCCCTAGTAATTGGAACCAAACCATCCTTACTTTCATCCCTAAAATCAAAACTCCTAAGCAGGTTAGGGACTATAGACCTATTGCTTTATGTAATATTTCTTACCGTATTTTATCTAAGATTCTTGCTAATAGACTTAAACAATGTTTGCCTAGTTTAATTAGTTATGAACAATCAGCCTATGTTCAAGGCAGGAATATTCATGTTAATATCCTCATTGTTCAAGAATTAGTGCACTCTTTTTATGATTCTAAAAGCAAGGTTCCTATTATTATCAAAATTGATATTGAAAAAGCTTATGACATGTTGAATAGGAATGCTATTCTAGAGGTTCTTAAGAATATTAAATTCCCTGATTTATTTATTAAATTGATCAAAGCTTGTATTTTTACTCCCTCATTGCTTGTTCCGTGAATGCTCAAACTTCTAGTTTCTTCCCTTCTAATAGAGGAATTAGGCAGGGAGATCCTATTTCTCCCTTCATTTTTATTTTGGTTTCTCAGATGTTGACTCAGCTTATTAATTCTTTTCTTGCCCTTAAAAAGCTAATGACTTGATTTTAACTTTTAAAGCCAATTCCAAAAGTTTGAATACTATCAAATCTATTTTTTCCACTTATGAAAATTTATCTGGTCAAAAAATTAATTTTTCAAAATCTGAGATTTATTTTCCAAAAAATGTTTCTTATTCTGTTAGAAATAGAATTTCTAGTTTTCTGAACATGAAAAATGGCTCTTTTTCTTTTAAATACTTAGTAGCTATGATTTCTCCTAGGAAGTCTCCCTCTAACTCTCATAATCATATCTTGTCTCAAATTGATTCTAAGCTTTGTAATTGGAAAGCTAACTTACTTTCCCAAGCTGGTCGAGTGGTTCTTATTAAATCAGTTTTGAATTACATTCCCACCCACTCTATCTCTGTTACTTGGTGTAATAAAGACCTTAGTAATAAGATAGATCAAAAACTTAGGAATTTTCTTTGGAACCATGATCAAAATAAAAACAATATTCATCTGATAAATTAGAATACTATTACCCTTCCCAAATCTCTTGGGGGTCTTGGTATTCAAGATATCAAGTCTAAAAGCATTTCTCTCCGTGCTAAAAGAATTCAAGCTTACCTAAATAACTCTAATTCTTTATGGGTTAATATTGTAAAATCTAAGTATGACTTGGTTTCTTGCTCTAACACTCCTCCTAAGAAATCATCCTGGGCTTGGAAACTTTTTATTAGAGCCTTTAGAAAACTTCACTTTGGTTATTCTTCTATAATTGGAAATGGCAGCAATACTTCTATTTTATATGATAATTGGATTTTGGATATGCATGCCTTTGGCTTTAAAACCTACTTACATTCATATGCATATTGCTGACATTGTAACCCATGTGCATCATTTAATGTATAATTTTGCATGGTCTAATTTTATGGGCCGAACATTGTTTAATGAGGATTTGTGGAACTCCATATCAAGTATTGAGATATCGGAACAACCTGATGATGATTATGTGGTTTGGACTTCAGAAATGGATGGTAAGGCAACTGCATCCTTTGCATTCTTATTTCTAGAAACTAGAAGTCACACTCCTACTGATAATGATTTTAATTGGAATGCTATTTGGAAACTTTCTGTTGCCCCGAAAGTAAAAATCTTTTTATGAAAGTTTTTTCACAAGCGTTTACCTACTCGTTCTAGACTTGTCGATTTGGGAATTTCTATTGCTCATCATTGTTTGTTTTGCAATCTTGCTTCTGAAACTACAAGTCATCTCTTCTGGAACTGTAACTATATTTTCGATATTTGGTATTCTCTTGGTCATTTTCTTAATGTCAATTTTACTGATTGGAGTGATTGGCATAATGGTAGTTGGCTTTTGTCTAACCATAGCTCTTTTTGAGCTCGGAATACAAAGTCATTGTTGCCTATGCTTTATGGACTATCTGGTCTATTAGAAATAATGTTTTGCATGGTGAAGGAAGGCCTTATGTCCTTTCTGTTGTTATGAGAATTTTATCTACTTCTATGAATTTTAATAAACCACATGAACTTGAGGGCTCTGTTTTCTTTATCAATAATACTTGTTTATGGAAGTTCCCTCCTCTGGGTTGGACTAAAGTTAACTGTGATGGTGCATTCAGTCACACAGATGGTGATGCTGGGATTATTTGTCGTAACTCACTAGGCGAGTGTCTCTATGCCTCTTCTCATTATTTTAATTCTAGTTCTGCTATTCAATCAAAAGGTACTGCTATGTATATGACTTTGTCCTTGGCTTTTTCCAGGAATTGAGATCACATCATCATCGAAACCAACTGTAAATAAATTGTTGACATCATCAATAACAAGGCAGCTTTCCCTTGTAGATATCGTACTCTTTTCAAGAATGTTTGTACTTGGTGTAGTAAATTTAATAATATTAGCTTGGTTTTTGTAAGCCGCACGGCAAATAAAGCTGCCCATTGGGCTGCAAATTATGCTCGGAGACGGAAAGAGTCCACCATATGGACGACTATTCGGCCTCCCGAGCTTGATGTAATTCTAGGAGAGGATGTTTCTCATCCGCCTTCCTTAAGTTAATATAACTTTCTTGTTCTTTTGGTATAAAAAAAAAAACAATCAAGTTGTTTTTAATTTCCCTTCCAGTGGGAAGTAATTAAGCTTTATGATAATCTGATGACGATGATCAATATCTTAAGATTTAATCACTCTAAATAAACCAGAAAAAGATACTAAGAACGTGATAATTAATTTGATTCACTAAAAAGTGTTTATCCATTAAACAATTAAAATACTAATATGAACTGCTAAAACATGTATGATTTTTTTAAAATAAAACATGTATGATTAAAAAAAAAATACTTTTGAGCCACTTAAAGACTTGAGAAATCCTTCAAGTGGTAAAATGGAGGACCATATTTAAAAACGAAGGAAAATTTAATTTCAAGAGCATTCTAGATATATATTTCAAAAACTATGTTGTCCAGTAATTTTAGACTCATTATTATGGATTTGGGAATTGCTCCAATCAAAATTAATAGTGTTCTACTTTATTAGTGACATACACGCTGTGACCCGGTTTGGTTGATATAAAGTAATTAACTTTAATTGGAAATTTATAATTCTCATGGATAAACCTAATTTTCATCCCTATAATTTCATCATTTTTTTGTTTTGGTCTCTATAGTTTAATTTTTTTGATTTTAGTCCATGTAATTTCACTCCATTAGAAAATTAGTCCATGTCGTCATCTCCGTAACTAATGGTGTTAAATATTATCTCACATGGTAATCATTTGCTGACATGGCAGTTAAATTAATTTTATCCGTTACCATGTCATTTAAATTATGATTTTTATTTTTGGTCCCTATATTTTCACGATTTTTTTATTTTGATTCTTATATTTTCATAATTTTTTAAATTTTGGTCCCTATATTTTCATGGCTTGTTGTTTTTGGTCTTTATAATTTAATTTATTTTTTAAATTTTCATCCTCGTAATTTCACTCGGTGAAGAAGTTAGTCCCTACCGTACATCATTTTTTTTTTATTTTTCGCATTAGAAGTTAGTCCCTGCCGTGAGGAAGTTGTGTCACAACCACCTGCATCAGAACAAATTGATTCGTAATGGCCTGCATCCCAACAAACTATTGCACAACCTGATATAGAATTTGGAGGTGAGAAGTTGACCTCAGATGTGGAATGATGCGAAAAATAAAGAAAATGATGTACAATAGGGACTAACTTCCTCACTGATTGAAATTACGAGGATGAAAATAAAAGTTTTTTTTAATTATAAGGACCAAAAATAAAAGGTCGTGAAAATATAAGGACCAAAATAAAAAAAATTATGAAAATATAGAGACCAAAATAAAAAAATCATGAAAATATAGGGACCAAAATAAAAAAAGAAACCGTGAAAATATAGGGACCAAAAATAAAAAATCGTAATTTAAATAATGTGACAATAGATAAAATTAATTTAACCCGTCATGTCAGCAAATGATTGCCACACGGGATAATATTTAACACCGTTAGTTACTGGGGTAACGACAGGAACTAATTTTCTAATGGAGTGAAATTACAGGGACTAAAATAAAAAAATTTAAACTACATGGACCAAAACCAAAAAATGGTGAAATTATAGGACCAAAATTGGGTTTATCCCATTAATTTTCAACATATGTTTCTCGAGAAGTACTAAAATTGTGTTTGGTTGACAAGAATTTAATCGGTAGAAAGTCTAACTTCCTACCTTGAACATGTTTGGTTGACATGAGTACTTCCTAGGAAGTATACATCAAATGATCAATATATTCTTCTTCTTATAAATTAATATTTTAATTTATATATAGTAGTATATATGAAAAAATAAATTTTATTTGTAAATTAATATTTCAACATGTATATATAAAATATAGTATAATTTTTTCATACATAATTAATATAATATATAATTTATTATATAAGGAAATTTAATTTTTATTTGAAGTTAATATAAAAATTACATTTTTTCAAAAATAAATTAAAATAAAATAAATAAGTTAAGAATTCATAGATCTAATCTCATAATGTTGATAACATAAATTATAAATTTTAACATTAAATACAAATGTGAGTATAAAATTATATTTTTCTTTCAAATACAATACAAGAATTGAAGTAAAACTTACATAGGTCTCCCTAGGTATATAAGGTACTTCTTGCATTTTGCGAAAAATTACACTTCATGAAAAAATTATATTTCTTGTAAAAAATACAAAAAACGTGTCAATCAAACAACACAAAAAATGCAACTTAATGCATGAAGTTGTATCAACCAAAAGCCGTACAACTATGTACCAAATAATTTATAGCATTTTCTTAAAACTAGATTAAATTTATGGGAAACTTTTAAATCTTAGATAAGGATTTATAAATTCTTAAAATCGGAATAAAAAAATTAGAAATTTGATTTTACTCTCTCGTACTTTTACCTAAAAGTCTTTAACTATTTTTTACAATTTATATAAAATGAAATTATTTATTTATTTATTAAAAATTATTCATTTAATAAATTTTGAGGCTCTTAAATACTTTCAGACATAAGTCTTTAAATTGCTTAAAGACTTTTGCTCTGACATTATTATTTATTTTTATAAAAAAATTATAATGTAATATTTTATTTATTAATAATTAAATTTTTAATAGATTTTTGATGTCCGATCTTAATGAATTTTGGATCAAAGTCTTTAAACTAATTAAATACTTCACCTGAAAATTTTTAATACTAAATTTTTTATCAAATCTTTATGTAAAATTTTTTATAAAATTTTTATAATGTAAAATATTTATTTTTTTAATGAAATTTTGAGGTCCTTAAAGACTTCTCAATTAAAGTTTTAAGTTGTTTAAAGACTTTTGTTTGAAAGTCTTTAACACTAAAAAAATTATTGATTTATTTATTTACTTTGAAAGAATTTGCCCATTGTAACATAAGAATTGCATAATTTTTAGTGTGACATTGGCTGAAAAGTCTTTAAAAACCTCAAAATTCATTGAAAAGATAATTTTAAATAAATAAAAAATTTATATTGTGAGAAAAATAGTCATATATAATTTGATAAATATTTTTTATAGTGAGCACAAAATTTGTATAGTGTTAGAAGACTTCCGAGCATTTTTAAGTAGTTGAAATGCTTTAATTCAAAAGTTTTTAAGAGTCTAAAATATCCATTGAAAAGATAATTTTTAAAGACTTCGAGGCAAAAGTCTCCGGAACTATTTTTTTAAATATAAATTATCATCTTTCTAATGTGATATATGGAATATATGACAAAGGTAGAATGTTGGAGCTATGTATCGATCGGTCATGTCATATAGGCCTAGGTCAGATATCAAATTGCTTCGATTTGAATTATCCGGTGGATACCTTATATATATATATAAAATGCACAATCAAACTTATTTCTCGATTCAATAGAAGCCCAAAAAGAAGTGAATATGGTATGCCAATCAAATAGTGATAGATGTCGAAAGTACGTATGATTATGCGCATATTCCTAATCCATGAATAGAAATATAGAATGTAACGACGTAGTGATCCATATGTTAATATAGTATCTATTTACATACGCTCGAATGACTCATCCGCATAATAAGAATGTACATGACCCTATTCTAGTAGGTCTGGTCTGGAATGGAATGAACTTATATTTTGATGATCGAGTCAATTCCATGATTGTAAGTTCATAACCCCATTCATTCCCATTTTGAATAGATCTACTAATTCTTTTATTCTGATTAGTAAGGGGATCTTAAACTGAGAAATAGGGCTAGAATTAGCTAAAAGAGGGTATTCTTAGCAATTGCAAGAATGAGGTTCATTGATATTTTTGGTATAGTAGATGCTATCACACATACAAATACTCAATTCGATGCAATTGTTTGATCTTAAAGAAGATCTTCTATAATTTCACACATAAGAGGTTATTTCTTGATTTCGTCCAATCATTAATAACTTGGTTATTTTTAGATAATAGTAGATAGAAACAACGCTTGTAAGGAGTCTTATTGAAACAAAAAAATACAGGCCTACTTGCCATCCACACCAGAATAGATGGAGTTTTTCGAAGAAACCCACTAGTGGAGGTCCTGGGAAGACCATCTAGAGATAAGAGACATAAGGCTGGATAGAGAACTAAATAAGGATCTTCCACATATAGTCATGCATAATTTTGAATGTAATCAGTTCCGGTGCGTAGAACAAATAATACAATACAAGCAAAAGTTCACAAATTCATGAAGATATAGAATAACATATAAATTATCATATTTGCATATTCATCATTTGAGTCTCCAAAAATTATTTCAAAAATTACTTATCTAATTTGATCGATGAACGAATATGCAAGTATATGTTTCATGCTTGTTTGAGTAATGACAATGAAATTCCCCAATAGGCCAATATCATGCTAAGAATAACTAGGATTTCCAAAAGATGTCATTCATTTGATGAAAAGTAAAAAAGGAATATCGAAAATCTGCCTGGCTGAAGTTGAAGCAACTACTTTCGAAGTAACAAGAAGAAAATAAAAAATTGGAGTGGGAGAGTCAAAGTCGAAAAGAGGATTCGTCACTTCTTTCTTTTATTAAAATTAATTAAAAAAATTTAGTGTTCAAGACTTTTATGTGAAACTCTTTAAGCAACTTAGACTTAAGGTGTTGTTTGGTGCATTGCCAAACAGATTACCAGATAATCTATATTACCACAAATATAAATGCCACCTTTTAGATTACATGTAATATCACATTGTAGTATTTGGTACTAGGGGTGTAAGTGAGCCGAGCAGCTCGTGAGCTACTCGAGATCGACTCGATAAAAACTCGAGCTCAAGCTAAGTAATACTCGACTCGAGCGGCTCGCGAGCCTAATCGAGCTTCATATATTTATATATAATTATATAAATATTAATATTTCATATGGGGTTGAGCATAAACTCGAGTCGAGCCAAGCTTAATCGAGCTTGAACGAGCTCGGTCACGCTTGAGAAAAATAAACGAGCCTAAACGAGCTTAAACGAGCCGAGCTCGAGTTACTTGAGTCGAGCTCGAGCCGATCTTGAGCTTGGATATTGAAGCTCGATCTAGCTCGAGTTCGAGCTCGAGCTCGACATTTCTTAAACGAGCAGAGCTTGAGCACAAGCAAGCTCGGCTCGGCTCGGCTCGAGTACACCCCTATTTGGTACGCGTAGGTAATCTTACTGGTTATCCATACTGCCTTGTTTGGTATAACAATAAAATTACTAGGAAAATAATGTTCTTTTACTAAAATACCATTCAAATAAAATTAAATAACTATAACCCCCACTGTATTCGATACCCACGACACCCAATATGATCACCGATAATTGGCGACACCTCGTGGCCGATGATCGACGACCTGCGACACCCCCGTTGCCGGCTATCGACGACATCCCATCGCTGGCGACCAGCGATACCCCGTCGTTGCGATCGGTGGCATCACCACCCAACGACACCCAATCCTATCTAATCACTAATGACCGACGACACTCCCATCGTTGACTATTGGGGGCGTCACTGACTATTGGGGGCATCACCGACCGACGATCAATGGTGCCCCATTAAATTAGAAAATTCAAATTTTATTGTCTAGGAATCAAACGAGATAATGAAGTGTGACAAGGGCAAAGGAGAAGGGGGAGTCGATCAGATCCGAGAGGAAATGAGATTGAAGAAAACGAGATGGGGATTGAGTCGGAAGAGACGAGGTTGAAGACGAAGAGGAGAAGGGGATTGCGGCAGAAAAAAGAAAGGAGACCGAGATGAGGAGTATTTTTGTTAATAAAACAGAAAATAAGATTCTCACTTCATTGGTAATCTACTTAGACACCTTTCATGGGGGTTATCTACATTGCTAGTTTGGTGGGAATATGGAACCAAGGCAATGTTGTTTGTTTGTAATTTGACCCAACCAAACATGTCAATGTAGTGGGCCCTGGTAATTTAAATTAGGATTCCCGGCAATATGGATAGATTACCTTGTATCAAATAAGGGTGTGAATGGGTACCAGGTAGACTCGGAATCGGTTGGAACCTACCCAATTGGCTAGGTTCAGGGTAGACCCGAATTAAATTCGAGTAGGGTCCGAGACAAAAACTAATGAACCAATTAAAATCAGTTTCGGTCTCGGGTCCAACACATCAGTTACCTAGCCCAATTGGCTAGGTTCAGGGTAGACCCAAATTAAATTCGAGTAGGGTCTGAGACAAAAACTAAGGAACCAATTAAAATCAGTTTCGGTCTCGGGTCCAACACATCAGTTACCTAGAATTGGAACCGGTTCTAGTTTATCTTGGAACATGTAAATGAATAAATTCCAATAAGGTACTTAGAACTCGTACCATGGAGCATGTAAATGAATCAAATCCAACATGGTACTCAGTACTTAGAACTTGGAACCTGTAAATGAATATGTTCCAATAGGGTACCCGAAACCTGTACTACACCACAGGTTCCGGATAGGATCTGATTCCAAGTCCCAGTAGAGTAAGATCCGAGTTCAAAACCTAGAAACCAGTTCTATACATGATATGATTCGGGTATCATGAAAAATATAAAGGTACTCGGACCCGCTCACCCCTAGTACTAAACATGATAGGGTTCGGGTCCAAAACTTAGAAACTGATTCTATACATGATAGGATTCGAGAATCATGAAAAATACAGGGTACTCGAACTAGGGGTGAGTACGGGTCGGGACGTCTGGTCCCATTCCGATTCTGTCCCGAAAATTCAGGACGGGATAAAATCGGGATGCTTCATATTCGGGACCGGGACCGGAACACATATTTGCATCCCAATTCAAAATCGGGACGGGATCGTGACATACCAAATCGTGGTCCGTCCCGGTCCGAACTCACCCCTAACTTGAATCCACTCACCCCTAAAAGTTTTTAAGATCCTTTAAATTTTATTTAAAATATAATTTTTAATTAATAAAAAAATTTATATTACACAAAACATTATATCTTTTATAAAAGAAGTTTAACAAAAAAAAATTAGTGTTTAAGATTCTTAGGTAAAAGTCTTTAAACAACTAAAAATTGCTCAATAATTTATCATCTGTGAGAAACGCGAGTCCTCGGCTCTTGTTCGCAACTCAGAGCGCCATTTTGCTCGGGGTATAAATGGCAAGCACGCGTACGCGTCACGATTCTCTTCTTTCGAGAGTGCCGGCTTTTGGTTTCTAGCTTCTCTTCCTCCTCCGTAATGTAATACCAGTAAATCCCTAGTTCAAATCGCTCGCGCCGCTCCCCCTCCGTTGCCGCCTCAAATCTTTGTTTGCATCCTTAATATCGATCAGGTGACATCGCCTTATGGTAAGAAGAAATGCGTTATTTTGGTTTTTGTGTTATGTCAATCTCAAAATCCATAGAAAGATGCAGTCATTGCATAAATGAAGTATGATGCATATTGTCTTTGGAATGGTTTTGCTCACTTTATCGGATTAATCGTTCTCATCATAAGGCACGGGTCACGGGATTGATTGTCCTCTAGTTTCTTCTCATATTTTTTAGGCTCTTTTGTCTAGCAGAAAAATGCAAATACTTTCATTTATTCTCTGTTTTAATTGTCCAGAATTAATTTTAATTTTAATCTGGCATCCGTCCTGCAACTTACCCTAGATTGCTAACTTTCTTCATGGTAACTATTAACTACAGCCTATAGGCAAGCATCAAATCAATGTATACCATGAATACTTTCTTTATGGGTATCAACAAGAAATTTCTAGTGGGAAGCAATGTCAGACTGGAATCTGTATATTAAAAATTTAAAATCATAAGGAGATAAAGACGATTGCAAGATTTTTTTTTTGAGCGAAAGCATCTTGTATTTGATTCAAGAGAATTGAAAGAAATACAAGTGGGGGAAGGTAGAAGGAAAACATATAAAAACTAAAGAAAGGAAAACAAAGCCAAGCTTCACAAAGCAATTACAAAATGTGATAGGAAGAGAAAAAACACAGCATGGACCCACAACAGAATGGACCCCACATGCTGAGCTCTCAAAACATCTCTTGTTTCTCTCTGCCCATAGAAACCATCCCCAAATTAGGTTAATGCAAGCTCTTCTCAGGGAAGTCTCGGTTAATTGAACAGTAGGTATGCTGATGTGAAACCAGGTGTTTGGAAATGTTGCTTCGTTCAGGAGATGTAGAAGTGACTTCCAAGCCTCCCTAGAGAAGGGGCAGTCTCGGAATAAATGCTCGTGTGATTCCTCACCATCTTGGCAGAGAGGGCAAAAGGGGTCACTTGTGATTCCCCATTTAACCAATTTGTCCCGAGTGGGAAGTCGTTTGTTCATCCAAATCACACCGAAGATGGAGACCTTAGGGGGAATCTTCTTTTGCCATATAAAATGAAAGAAAGGGTCCCTCAAACCCCTAAAAGTCAGGAGTTGATATAGAGCCTTGGTGCTAAAAGAACCATCTGCCGTCCCCTTCCAGGATATGGAGTCTTCTCCGGAGTTGTGCTTGATCGGTGAAAGAGCCCTTTCCAACTGCTGGAGCCGCACCGCATTGATGAAAGTGTTGAACGAGATATTCCAGTTCCGGAAAGAGCCCAGGACATCCATCTCTCTCGCATTTTCGATGGAGATGAATTTATCTTCAGCAAATCTAAACAAGTCCGAGAATCTTTGAGATAATGACCTGCTTCCGCCCCACGGCTCAGTCCATAATAGGATATCCCTTCCGGAGCCGACCTTGTAGGAAATACATGCTCTGAACGTTTCTTGTAGTTTAATGATCCCGGACCATATCGGCGACGATTGATTTCTGCCCCATTCTCCAAACCACCTAAAATTTCCATTTGCGGTACTCTGAATGATGCTAGCCTACAAGAGTTCGGAGTCACAGATGTATTTCCACATCTAACTTCCTAAACGTGCCATATTGTGCGCTTGTAGATTGATAATTCCCAATCCTCCTTCCTCACGTGCATTGGAGAGCTTATCCCAACTGATTCTGCATTTGCCCTGAGCCGATCCAGAATCAAGACCCACCCAAAAGAAATTTTGTCTGCGGTTGTCAATCTTTTTGATAACCCATGACGGAGCTCTAAAAATTGATAGCATATATCCGGGATTGGCCGTAATGGTACTGTTTATTAATGTCAGGCACCCCGCCTGAGAGAGTAGACTACCTTTCCAACCACTGAGTTTAAGATCAATTCGCCTAATGAGGGAGCACCAATCCTCTTTGAGCAGCTTGCCTATTCTCAAGGGAAGGCCCAGATATTTCAAAGGAAAAGATCCAACTGAGCATCCAAAGACACTTGCCATTTCTTCTGTCAGCACTTGGTTTTGTCAGCTGGAGGTTGACAAGGCAGGTTGTTCGGATCGCTGAAACTAAAGAGCACCAAGTCATCCGCGAAGAGCGAATGCGTGACTCCACCAGGAATTCTTTGACTGAGAACTCCCTCAAGGTGGCCATTCAAAACAGCCATTTCAATGAGGCGGGATAGGCAATCGATTGATAAGTTGAAGAGGTACGGGGATAGGGGGTTCCCTTGCCTCACCCCACATCTATGTCTGAACGACGAACGTGGCTCTCCGTTTATGAGCAGAGAAGATTCAGTGTGAAGAAGATGGTCGATCCATTCGAGCCATTTTGGCGTGAAACCCCTAGCCGCGAGCATTGTTTGATGAAGTCCCAGTTCAGCGTATCAAAAACCTTCTGGAAGTCAACCTTGATTAGAAAGCTATTTTCTCTGAGCTTGTGACTAGCCCAGATGGCTTCATGGACTGCAAAGTAGCTGTCTAGCGAGCTACGTCCAGACAGGAATGCACTCTGATAACTACCGATCATAGACGTCATGTGTGGTTTTAGACATCGAGCGAGAACTTTGGAGAATATCCGAACAATACTACTTTCAAGACTAATTGGCCTGAACTCAGTCACTTTTCGAGCCCCCTCAATTTTCGGTATAAGTGTTATGTAAGCTTGGTTGACCCTTTGCAGGAGCGCTGGATTATGGAACAAATCATTGAAGATGTCTGAAATGTCTTATTTGATTGTCTCCCAACATGAGAGAAAGAACTCGTTGATCAATCCGCCCGGCCCTGGCGCTTTAGTAGTACCCATTGCACGAATTGCAAGATGGATTTCCTCCTGAGTGAATGGAGAGTCAAGGAGATTAGCCTGCTGAAGTTGATCCAAGTTAAGGGATGACCACTGAATGTTGAGAAGTAGATTCGTGTGCTGGCCCAGAAGCTTGACATATTACTTTTTAAATTCCCTTTGGATGCCAATTTGATCAGAGATCGGCCCTAGAGATGTGTCAATGGTTTGAATCCAATTTCGTTTTTTGAAAAGAGATGCACATTGATGGAAGAAGCGAGTATTTCTGTCTCCGTAGCGCACCCACCGTTGCTTTGCTCATTGCCTCCAATGTGAATCTTCATCTCTGTAGATCTGGTCCAGTTGCTTTTTTGCCTCTTTGAATTCATTCATTCCTTCTTGAGATTGTTGTGCAGAGTCTGCTTCTTGGCTGAGACTGTTAACTAAGCATTCAAGTTCTTTCCGCCTCCTGTAGTTGTCTTTGCCGAGCAACATTTGCCACTGCTTTAGATTTTTCTGAGTGTCCTCCAACGCGTTGTCCACCTTGCTACAGCTGAGTTTCCAAGCTCATTATTGCTCCAAGCCGCCATGATAATGTTCTTAAAAGTTTGAGACCACAGCCAAGAAATTTCCATCCTGAATAACTTTGGGGAGGAGTTTGTTGCATGCCCGTGAGCGAGGAAAACCAACGGGTTATGGTCTGACAATTTCTTCTCACCTTCCTTCACTTTGGCCAAGTGAAGGATTTGTGAAGCTTCGAGGGACATGAGTACCCTATCCAATTTTGCTAGCCGAGGAGGCAACTGTCCATTTGACCAAGTGAACCGAACCCCAGGTATCGGGAGATCAACCAGGTTCGAAGCCGCCAACCATCGTGAGAAACGTTGAGAGTCAAGGAGATTGCCAGTGCAGTTTTCTCTCATGGGGGCCTAATGTGACATTGAAATCGCCACCCATGATCAAATTCCCGTTGAAGTTATGAATGAAAGAGTGCAGTTCAGCAAAGAATTCGCCTCGCAAGGAATGGTGTGGCGGGCCGTAAACGCTTCTCAAACACGAACCCGATCGAATATGGTGCAAGTCAGCCGACAGCAAGAATTGTCCTGAGGCTGTGTTGATGACATCCCAGATTTCCGAATTCCACAATAATATTTGCCCACCAGACAGACCCTCGGCGTCCAGAGATATGAAAGAGAAACGCCTAAAACCCGATCTTTGTTTACACAATGCTTTAGAAACCTTTTCAATCTTAGTTTCTTGTAATGAGAGAAGAGAACAGTTTAAATCCATACATGTTTTCTTACACATGTATCTCTTCGACAGACGCAAGAGGCCTCTCACATTCCAAAAAAGCAATACAAATATGCAAACATACATTTTACTATTGAAAACCACAGCGTCTGATCACACACCCAACCTAAGCAGCCTTGTCCACAGCCCTCAAAGCCTCCATCTCATTCAGAGCATGTTCCACCTTTTTTAAATTGTCAGAGCAGTCAAAACCCAAAGCTGCCACTTGGTCTTTAATTGAGAGTTGCCTCATATTTGTCACCATCTTAACCGAAGCAGAGCCTTCCCCACATATGGATTCACCGATTTCAGTGAAGGTTCGACTCTCCTTGATAGGCTCTAGCAGTCTTGCCTTGCGCGCCGAAGCACGAGAAATGCAGTCTCCCACCGATGAGCGCTTGAGCCGGGCGCTGCGTCTCAACAGGTGAGGGGCATCGGTCGCATGAGCCAAACGTTGGCTTCGGCGGCTGTATGCGATGCAAGACTAGAGCGTTTGAAGGTAATACGTCAGAAAAGAAAATGTAATGCAGGTAAAAATAAACATTTAGAACATGATATTGATCAGCAGAAACAAATGAATGTATACCAGGATTGTATTTCACACTTACAATGGAAAAGAAGCAAAATAGATCACTCTAGAAAAATTATTGCATTTGCTGGTCCTGGTTAGTTACTTTGGTCATAAATTGCAGTTTTGATCTGTCTGTCATGTGAAGTGTGTCCTATAGTTTTGGTATTAATACTTCTCATTAAAAGAAGTTCAGAAAATAAAACAATGAACAAGGTTTTGCCTGAATATAAAAAATGGAGTTTGTTTAACAATATAAAACATAACTTGCTCTAGTAATCAGAATAATGGGAGAGGCAAAATACCATGTTGAATAAAAGTCGTCGTCCTTTATGGAGAGTGGAGGAACTAATGAATCACCAGAACAACTTTAAATTTTTGAGTCAAAAAAGATTATGGTTTTGTACCAAATTGAACATTTTCAAAGACTTCAAACTGACCATTCTTGCACCTTGTGAACTACTTCTGAATGAATCCATTTTTAAAAAAAAGAATTCACAGATTTGGAATAGGCCTTCTATTGATTGGCTAATATAAGATATGGTGTGCATAGAAAGCATGGTGGAATTTCAACTAGTTAAGAATGAGTTAGCTAAAGAAAGAAAATTGAAAAAACTATTTTCATTAGATGGAAGAAACAAGTAGCAAACTTCTGTGGAACTAGATAAAATTAATTGATGAAAACCTTATGAGACTATCTTGATAAAAATATACTCAGGATAGCTTCCAGCAATTACCAATCTTTGGGTGCACAGTCAGATTTTTGGGTTCCAAGTGTTCCACTGCGACATGTGGCCATCGCTGATCCCCCGCCCCACTAAAGTTAATAAACTTAATCATAAACTTGTATCTATAGGTACAGGAAAGACAGAGGAGGATGGGAACAAAAAGCTTTTTGTTTTCCAGTACCAGGAACAAAAAACTTAGTTAGGGATTCATGAGGATAACCTATCTGGACAGACAAACATATATAAAAGTTAATTCTTTTGTCAATTTTGTCCAGTGATTTTTGTCAACCTGCAGATCCTTTTATCATGATTATGAGTTCAACTAAGTTTTACCAATTCATGTTTACATGTATAATGTATTATGAAGTAATTTGCAAAATCTATGTAGAATTTCAGGTTTAAAATAAAATCTAAGAGAACAATAATAGCAGTTGTTAGAAGAATGTTACATATTTTTTATAGGAAAAACATGGTTGTCAAAAGTGTGCACCTTGGCACCTAGGCGTTCAAGGCGTAGCGCCAAAAGGTCCTAGCCCCTTGGCTTGGCCAAGACGCAGTGCCTTCCGTAAGGCCCGTCCAAGGCACGCGCCTGTGTGCTTTTTTTGTGAGGCTCAAGGTGTGCACCTTTTGCGCCTTGTTCAACCCATTGTTTTGGGCTTTTTTTCTTTATTAGTGGGGTGACCCAATTTTTTTTTTAAGTCCACCTACTTATTATAGCATTAAAATAATAAAAAAATGAAAATTTAGGGCAAGAAACCTCAGTTGACTTCCCTGCCCTTTGATTGCCCTTCTCTTTCGGCCGATTTTGAAGAGAGTGAGGCGAATTCATATGAAATAGATAGAAGATGATGTTGAAGGATACAATTTAGATGATGGGGATGGTGAAACTGATAATAGTTTTAGTGGCAGGGACTTCGAGGATGATCTCTAGAGAGTAGGGACTAGGAGGATCACAAACTCGGTTAAAAGCTGGTGCTTTACATGTTGGTTTGAATTTCCTAGTTTAATGGATTATGAAAAACTCTTAGTTAAAAAAGATTTTGTTGTTTGTCTCTTTAATTAGATACATGGTATGCAATGTTTTACTTCTTTGATGTTATAGGCGCCATGGTTTAAAATACCGGTACCGTACCGTAACGACACATGGTACAGTCCGGTACGAAAAATGCATACCGTGGCGATTGATTTACCCTAACCCTCTTATGTTGCGCTACGTAGAGTCTTCAGCGGTCCCTGCCAGGGGTGTGCGGGCGGAGCCCCCGGAGATTTTTTGGGCCCTTTGGGTTGTGAGCCTGTGTCGTCCTATATAATGATTCTCTTGTATCTGTGAAAAACCCTAATACAGTACCAAACAATACCCAACGGCTCTTTTTAAGAGCCGTTGGGTCATATCGGGCGGTATCGCCCGGTATGACATCAAATACCGCCCGGTATGGGTAGTATTTACCGAGATACCCGGTATCGCCCAATATCGGGTATCTCGTATACCGGTTTTTTCAAAAACTGGTAAATATCGGCTGTACCGCCCGGTATGGTACGGTATTTGATACCATGATAGGTGCATATAATCTAATTCTTATATTGCATATCATATTTTTTATTGTTTGAGAATAGCATAAATAATGTTTTTAAAAAGGTGCACTTTGCTTCAGTCAGGCGCACGCTTTTTTTGCGTCTTGCGCCTCATGCGATATGGGACCTTTGCGCCTTGAGTGCGCCTCGCGCTTTTGACAACTTTGGGTGAAAGTGGTGGAGATGTCATGACACTTCATGACGCCCAACTACTTCATGCATCACATGAAATTCTAAGAAACATATATTAGTTTTTCGTTACAATTTGATAATTCCTGTAAGGGACTATTCAATGTCAACAAAGAATCTTATGTTTATTGCTAGAACTTGAAATTTTGGGTATCATTTTTAAAACTATTTTATAACTTGAAATTAGTCTGAAATATCAAATGCTCTTTCATCTTATATTCTCTGCTAAAATAAAATTTGCTACTATTTCTTTCTTTTCCTTCTCTATTTTGAGAGCCCAATGATTATATGACATTTTGAGTCACTGACATACGGTTTAATATCTTAAATGCAGGAGAAAATTTGTGGCATCTGTGGTGACACTGGCTTCACTGAGTTGATTAAAACATGTTGTCTTTGCAACAAAATGAGAGAGCACATGTACAGTCCTACTTATGAGCCTTAAACTTCACGATGCTTTTTTTAATGGGTTTATTGTAGAATATTATCTCTATGATATCAGCTAGATGAGTGAGATTTTTTTTTGAAAAGTCACCTCTGCACCGAATCTTTTTTCTTTAAATGTTTCTACAATTTTCAAACTTTCTCTATTTAAAGCACTATCCTGAAATTAGTTCTATGACATGAATCATGCAGCTCAAAACTTGAAGTGGTTATTCAAGGCAGAGGATAGTTGATTACAAATTTAAACTAGATCATAGTTTAAACCATTTTCAAACTGTTTCTGTTTATTGGATTTTTTAGTTGTCCTTGATGGGTTGATTTCATTAGTATTCTTCAGATATATTATAATATTAACATGGATGTGATCTTGCTTTGCTCTATTCATGAAATCTATTCTTCATCATGTGTTACTGCAAGATGTTCTCCAATAGTTTTCACTTTTCTGTCTTCAGCTACTGCATGAGAAAGCTGCTTACTCCTTTTCCAGAAATATGGTGTTGTGAGGAATGTTCAGCACTTTATCAAAAAGATCCTGAAATGCAGGTTACATGTAAGACAGTGAACATTGGGAAGCATAGCAATGTAAATGTTGAGAAAGCCATTACCCCATATAGAAGCAAACTGACAATGGAGACGTCTAAGGTGGAATTTGCTCCTTTGGAAGAATCCATTTCTTCGACTGCTGAGGATGTACCCATCACACACCCTAGATGTGATCATGTTCCTTTAGTGAATACTAAAGCAAAGATGTCAAATGCACAAGTTAGTAAAAAGGATATTCTGAAACCTAAAAGAAAATCAAGGACTTGTAACATAGAAAAAGCTCAACAAGCATCATTGCTTAAAATTGACGTGAAAGACGAAGATTTTGAAGCTCTGAATTCTTCTTCTTTATCTCTCCTGCAACCTTCCAGTCCTGGGGTAAATCTTTCTTCTGCAAGATCCAATATTGCTATTAGGCATGATCCAAATGACGACAAAGGTATATTAGAGACAGCTAAGTCATAATTGATTTGTGTTAAATATAATAGTTTTTATATTGTAGTTATTGTTGGTATAGGTTAGTTTATATTGTTCCTAGGCTTAGCTTATGATATCTCTGGCTTATATATAGGCCTTTTCTATGATTAATGATTTAGACTTTTGGGGCTCAACGTGGTATCAGAGCATCCCTAGGGTTTAAGAGATTTTTTTCTAGTTTCCTTTTTTTCCCTTGCGCTACTGAGCCGGCGGCTTCTTCTTGCGCCACGCCCGCACGACGCTCTCTGCTTCAGCTTTTCTCAAGGAGTTTTTGGCTCTGCTCGACGAGGCAAAAGCCTTCTTCTCTTCGCGAGTTCTCACGCTCACCAAGTGGACAAAGCCTCAATCGCTGTGCTCATCTCCTGCGCAATAGAGAGACGAGGCGGCCTGAGTTGCTTCTGCTCAAGCGATCATCATCTTCATGAGGCGGGTCTTCTTTTGCCGCTGCTCCCGCCTCTCTGGTGTTGGGTCGTCGATCAAAATCAACTTCTAGGGATCAGACAAGTAACCTAAGCAGGAAGACGAGCGACGAGTTCCTTCCACTGCTGTGTTCGGATCCTTCAGTCCGCCGCCGCGCCGCTGCACATCTTCCGCGAGTGCCTGCGCGTCATCTTCCTCTTCACACGCCCGTTCCTCGTTGGTTTTTTGAGGGGCTCGATCGACGAGGAGCTTCTCGGGCGGGTTCTCCAAGCCGGCTTCACTAGGCCAGCGGCTCCAAGCCGGCTCTTCCAAGCCGGCGGCTCTAAGCCGGCTCCTCAAAGCTGAGCCGATTCTGAGCCGCTTTCAAGCTATTTTTGAGCCAAATTTCTACTGCACTCCAGGTTTTTTGTTTGAACACAGAATTTTTTTTCTGTCAATTGCTTCATTTGATATTGCTTTATTTTAAAGAATGTCAAACTCTATGGTGGATCCCAAAACAGCAACTCTGAGTACTTCTATCAAACTTAATGGTACCAATTATATTCTCTGGTCTCGTGCTTTTCATGTTTTCTGTGGTTCCCAAAAGAAGATTAAACACCTTGAAGATGATCCTCTTGACTCAGCCGACATTGAAAAATATTCTGATTGGGAGGCAAATGATTATGCAGTTCTCTCATGGATGATCAATAGTTTGGAACCGCAGATTGGCTCAATAGTTATTTTTCTTGATACTACTAAGAGCATGTGGGATTCCCTTAAAGAAACATACTTTCAAGATACAAACATCTCCAGAGTTTATACCTTGTACTCTAATATTTTTAATATGAAACTTGAGGAGGGTGCATCAATTCAAGAGTTCTATGCCACCTTGAAAGGAAAAGCAGATGAATTGATTGAATATTATCCTTTCACCGCTGATATTTCAATACAAAGAAAACAAAGAGAGGAATTTCTTGTTGCAAGGTACCTATCCGCTCTACCACCATCTCTCCATCATGTCAAATCCCAGCTCATGGCAGATAATACTATTCATGATTATAGAAATGCTATGGCCAGAATTCTGAGAGTTACTGAACTCAATCCTCCTCCTGCCTCTTTTCCTACAGGAGATAACTCAGCACTTATTGCCGGAGTTAGAGGCCATTAGGGTCATGGTGGTGGTAGAACTAGAGGAAGGGGGAGAGGTAGAAATTTCTTTTCTCCGTGTATACATTGAGGGAGAACCAATCATTCTCCGGACAGGTGCTGGCAAAAGTTTGGAAAACCTCCTCATGCTAAGGCTGCTATATCTACTCAAGCTCTCGACAATAGTACCAGTGAAAATCAAAAGGAGGAGACTATTTGTGTCTCTAAGTCTGAATATGAAAAGTTCATGCAAACAGTCACTTCCTTAGCCATGGCTTCCTCCTCTGGGACTGCGGCTATTGCTTCTTCTGGTATGTCTTGGATTCTTGACTCAGGTGCTTCCAATCATATGTTAGGTAATAGGAATCTTTTCTCTAACTATAACCTTGAGTTTAACCCACCACATGTTCGCATTGCCGATGGCTCTACTTCTCCTATACATGGTCTTGGCACAATCACTATTTATCTAAAATTAGATAGAGTTTTTCATCTTGTAAAATTTCCTGTGAATCTACTTTCCATTAGTCAACTTACCAAAAGTCATAATTGATTTGTAACTTTTTTTCTTCTCATTGTGTGATACAGGATCTAGAGACGAGGAGGAAAATTGGTGGGGGAGCTGAAACAGGAGGAAATTACCTGTTATCCACATGCGTTCCTGTCGCCCACCATTCCATCATTGCATTTCAATGGTACTGTCGATTAGGCCATCCCTCTATTCAAAAGCTCAAGTCCACCATCCCTGAGTCTGTGTTCTATTCTCCTTTCAAATGTGAACCTTGTGAGTTAGGTAAACATCATCGGGTACCCTTTCCACAAAGCTCAAGCCCTCGTAGAGAGTCTATTTTTGAACTTATTCATTCTGATATTTGGGGTCCTAGTCCTGTAGTGAGTTGTTTGGGATACAAGTATTTTGTTACTTTTATAGATGATCACACTCATATAACTTGGGTGTTTCTTTTAAAAAATCGGTCTGATGTGTTTCATGTCTTTCAAACCTTTTATCTTGAAATAAAAAATCAGTTTGGCAGTTGGCACCTCCATTAAAATTCTTCGAATTGATAATGCTCGCGAATATCTTCAGTCTGATTTTGTAAATTTTTGTGCCTCCTATGGTATTCTTCATGAGACATCATGTCCCTACACATCTCAGCAGAACGATGTTGCTGAAAGCAAAAATCGTCATCTTCTAGATGTGGCTAGGACACTTATGTTTCACATGAATATTCATCGGTATCTATGAGGGGATGCTGTTCTCACTGCTGTACATCTTATTAATCGTGTTTCTTCATCTGTTTTAGGGAATAGATCACCATTCTCCGTCTTGTTTCCTAAACAATCTCCATTTAAAATTTCTCCAAAAACCTTCGGCTGCATATGTTTTGTTCATAATCTTGGTCCAGGTTATGACAAACTATCTCCTAGAGCTGTGAAGTGTGTCTTCATTGGATACCCTCGCACTCAAAAGGGATATTGTTGTTATGACCCGATTTAAAAAAAACTCTTTATCTCTGCTAATGTCTCTTTTTTTGAAGATATTCCCTACTTCACCTCTACGCCGAGTCCTGGATCTCATACTTGGGAGTCTGTTCCCCTACCTCCACCTCTTCCTTCTATTACCCATCACTCCGATGAGTCATTGTCTCATGCTCCTCCCTTGTTAGTCTATTAAATAAGACATAAAGATATAGGTGAACTCTCCAAACAAGCTACTCTGCCAGCTCCGAATCACTCTCAAGATCCTCTGTCCAGTGTTGACCTTCTCATTACTTTACGGAAAGGTAAGCAGAATTGTACTGCTCATCCCATTAGCAATCATATATTCTTTGCTCATCTATCATCGTCGCTTCGTCAGTTTGCTTTCTCCTTGTCTTCTGTTTCCATTCCTAGAACATACCAGGATGCTATGCTTCATCCTAAGTGGAAGAGTGCCATGGATGAGGAGATGGATGCTCTCAGAACCAGACGAACCTGGGAACTTGTTTCACCTCCTCCTGGCTCTAAACCAGTTGCTTGTAAGTGGGTGTTCAGCTTAAAATATCTTTCTGATGGAGTGATGGATCCATTGAACGATACAAGGCACGCTTGGTGGCAAAAGGTTTCACACAACAATTTAGCGTAGACTACTTCGAGACTTTTTCTCCTGTGGCTCGGCTAAACTCTGTGAGGATTCTTGTATCTCTTTCCGTAAATCTAGGTTGTCTCATGCATCAAATGGATGTTAAGAATGCCTTTCTTTTTGGGGACTTGAGTCTCAATATGGGGACTTGAGTGAGACTGTCTTTGTAGAGCAACCTCCTGGTATGTTGCTCAGGGGGGAATCTAGTGTGTCACCTCAAGAAAGCAATTTATGGCCTAAAACAAAGTCCTCGGGCATGGTTTGACAAACTAAACAAAGTTGCATCTACTATTGGGCTAAAGGAATGTAAATCTGATCACTCTGTTTTTATGAAAAAGACATCTACTGGTTGTGTTATTCTTGCAGTGTATGTGGATGACATCTTACTCACTGGCAGTGATAGCAATGAAATTGAGACAGTAAAAGCTCATCTGAAAAAATATTTTGTGACAAAGGATTTGGGCCGTCCGAGGTACTTTCTTGTTATTGAGTTTGCCTATAATGAGACAGAGGTAGTACTTTCGCAGAGGAAATATGTCATGGATCTCTTGAGTGAGGTAGGCATGCTTGGATGCAGATCTGCCAGTATACCTCTTGATACAGGTGCTACTCCTGAGCTTGAAGGTGACAAAGACTTCGAGGACCTTGTGAGATTTAGAAAGTTAGTTGGGAAACTTATTTATCTAAGTGTCACTTATCCTGACATCTCCTACGCCGTTGGTGTTGTTAGTTAGTTCATGCATCAATCGAAATATTCTCATTGGAATGCTCTGTTAAAAATTCTACACTATATCAAGAGTTCTCCTGGTAAAGGCTTGTGGCTCAGGAAAAACGGCCACATTAAAATAGAGGGGGTACTCTGATGCAGATTATGCTGGGTCCATCTGTGATAGAAGATCCATCTCAGGGTATTGCACGTATGTTGGAGGAAACCTGGTCACGTGGAGGAGTAAGAAACAGAATGTGGTAGCTCGCTCAAGTGCCGAGGCTGAGTATAGGGTCATGGCTCATACCACATGTGAACTAATGTGGGTCAAAAGTTTTTTAGGAGAACTAGGGTTCTCTTCTGATAAGCCTATGACGATGCACTATGGTAACTAGTCTGCCATTCATATTGCAAATAATCTGATCTTTCACGAAAGAACAAAACATATTGAAGTCGACTGTCATTTTATTCGGGATGCTGCTCTTTCCAAGAAGATTATCACGCCTCATGTCTCGTCTCAGGACCAAATTGTTGACGTTTTTACTAAAGCTCTCAACTCGACTTGGTTCAAATTATTATGTGACAAGCTGGGCATGATTGACATCAACGCTCCAGCTTGAGGGGGAGTGTTAAATATAATAGTTTTTATATTGTATTTATTGTTGGTATAGGTTAGCTTATATTGTTCCTAGGCTTAGCTTATGATGTTTCTGGCTTATATATAGCAGTGTTGTCAAATAGCGGCCATGGCGTGGCGGATTTTGCTAGATCCGCCACACAAAAACCGTAATGTTGCGGTTTTTGTGTGGCGCTGTGTGGCGTCCGCCATCCGCCATGGCGGAAATGGCGCTACTTAAGGTTTAAAATACCGCCCGAAATGGTATATACCGGCCGGTATATACCGGTTTTTGAGTTTCCCGGTATTCGATATACCCGGTTTTGAAAAAAACCGGGTATACTGTGTATACCGAGCGGTATATAGCGGTATGATGCGATATACCGCCCGGTATGGGCGGTATATGCTCATACCGCCCAGTATGGGCGATACCGGGTGGTATGTCACCGCAATGCCGTTGGCGTTGCCAACGGCTCTGTGGCCGACAGCCCTGTATGATCAATAGTGATCCCAAACGGCTATAGAGCCGTTTGGGATACATTTGGGTTGTTTTGGGGCTATATAAAGCCCCCAAAACACCCTTCTTTCATCCTCACTCACCCGTCTAAACTCTCAATCTCTCAATCTCTCTCTTTATTAATTTTTCTACGTCGAAATTCTATCGAAATGGCGCCGAAATCTCAACCCGACCCCGCATGGCAACACGGTACTCGGTTGGAGAAGGCTCATCACTGGCAATGCCAGCACTGTAATATGATTTCACGTGGTGGAGGCATCACTCGATTGAAGCAACACTTGGCCGGAGGATATCCCGACGTCGTCAATTGCGCCAAAGTACCGCCCGAAGTTCGGAAGGTGTTCAAAGCGCAACTCAACAACAAGAAGGAGGAACGTCTTAAGACTGCAGCTCAACAAGCCAAGTTCGACCGACGAGCTACCCAAGATGTCAGCGGTGGCCATTATGAGGCTCGAGGTGGCGATAACGACGAGGATCCGGAACTTGAAGCCGGCATCCGAGCTTCATTGGAGCATGCAGAATTCGAACGAGAACGGATGTATTATCCCGGATCTCAATTCGAATATGGCGACGGCAGTGGCAGCGGTGGGATAAGCAGCGTCGGCTCAACTTCGGCTGCCGGAGCAATGGACCGAAGCGGTCCAATTTCCTCCGGTCCTTATATTGGTCGGAGTTCTAGCATGAGAGCACCTCAAACTCAGAGCAGAGGAAGCAGCAGAGGAGGCCTTCGTGGATTCTTCACAAACCTCGGAGCAAGTGGTAGGAGAACTAATGTTGATATTTCTGATCTTGATCCCAGGGCATTTCCTCCTTCATCGGCAAAGCAACAACGCATAGACGATATGTACAGCAAGTCGAAGAAGTGGGAGTTGGGAAAAGCCATCTCCAAATGGTTCCACTTCAGCCGGATTCCCGTAAATGCAGCCAACAACCCGTACTACCGAACTATGGTGTCTACCATCCAAAAGGTAGGCCCAGGTATTACCCCTCCAACTCCGTATGAAATTTCAGGACCTTTCCTTGAAGAAGATGTCAAGGAAATAAATCAATGGATCGACAGAATCAAACGACAATAGGGGGATTACGGATGCACTTTGATGTGCGATAGTTGGACCGGTCCAACCCGAATGAGCATCATCAACTTCCTCATCTATTGCAACAGAAGGGTTATCTATCACAAGTCGGTGAACGCATCCGATGAAGTCCATAGTTCTCTCTACATCTCGAAGCTGATGAAGGAGGTGATCGAGGAGAATGGACCCGAGAACTTTGTTCAAATTATAACCGACAATGGAGCTAATTTCAAAAGGGCTGGTGAGATAATTGAACTGGATTATTCTCACATATATTGGACTCCATGTGCAGCGCATTGTGTAGACCTAATGATGAAAGATATCGGTGATATATCGATGGTCAATAAGACGGTAAAAATGGGGCAACAAATTACGCGCTTCATATACAACCACACATGGGTACACGCCCTTATGAGAAAATTTACAGAAGGTATTTTTTTAAAATAATTTATAGTATTTATTTATTAATTAGTTTAGGTGATAATTACTAATAATAATTCCATATTTTAGGTGAAATTCTTCGACCGGGAGCGACTCGTTTTGCAACCAATTTCATCGCATTAAGGTCGCTCCAACAACGTAAGGCGGGCCTTCGATCAATGTTTACAAGTGAGGAATGGTCTACATCAAGATATGTCGGAACTAATGATGGAAAGCAAACCGAAAAGAACGTCCTCAACACGCGGTTCTGGGATCGCATTGCGGAGATAGTCGTCGCCGTAGAACCATTGTACAAGGTTCTACAACAGGTGGAGATGGAAAAGACGCCTCAAATGGGTCATCTCTACTACTACATCCATCAAGCACAAGAAGAAATCAAGAGGGTGTTGATTTCGGAGATCAAGTATAAACCCTTCATCGACATTATCTCCCAGAGGTGGGAGGATCAAATGGGTCGTGACATACACATCGCGGGTAATTTTTTATTTAATTTTCTAAAATTTATTTAATTTTAATTCATTATGCTAAATTACTTATTAAATTGATAATTTTTTGTAGCGTATTATTTGAATCCCGCATACCAGTATCGATATGATCTTGGAACGACGAATAGTTTCTTATATCCGCTTCGCAAGGTCATACAACGAATGTCGGCAACAACCAGAGAAGCGACGCAAGCTCTAAATGAATCAAAATATTTTCGAGATTCAAGTGGCAATTTCGGAGATCCATTTGCAATATCGTGCCGAGATTCTATGGATCCAGGTAGATATAATTTTTTTCAATTTATTTATTAATTATAAAATTGGTAATCTCGTTACTAAAATCAATTTTAAATCTATTGCAGTTGAATGGTGGTTGCAATTTAGAATCGAAGCTCCAACTCTTCGGAAGATTGCAACACGTATCCTCTCGCAAACCACATCAGCAAGTGGATGCGAGAGAAATTGGTCGACCTTCTCCTTAATTCATACCAAGCCGCGCAATCGGCTTTCATATGCCCGATTAGAGAAGCTAGTATATGTTCATTACAACATGCGGCTTCGAATGCGGACATTACAAAACGAAGATATTCGACATGTAGATCCGTTCGATGTTGAGTTCGTCCAAGATGATACGGACCCGATAATTGATTGGTGGAGTGCAATGGAGAGCGACTAGCCTCTTCTTGATGAACCAGGCGAACCACCTCAGCCTTCACCAATTATATCTGATGCACTTGAGTCTGAGAGCCAACCAGAAGACATAGGCATTACTCCCTTGGACTCTCAACGAATTCGGCAAGCAAGACGCCGATCCAAATCAGACTCTCCATCTTCCCGATCAAAGGGAAAACAGAAGGCAACACCTTCAACGGCAAAAGGCAAAGCCAAAGGTAAACGACCAATTGATCCTTTGGAAGCGATTGCAGAAGCAGAAGAGGACGAAGAAGACGAACCCTCCATTCATAGCAGTAGCAGCACAAAAGACGGAGGAGATGATGATGATGATGGAGCTGGTGGAGAAGACACCGTCGTGCCATCAACATTGCCATATGATGATCCATGGACAAATGAGCAATACTTCGATCACGCCAGCCAATATGATGACCGTGGTGCTAGTACCGGACAAACAACTCAGGTGTACAAGAAGAGAGGCTCGCGTCGAAGAGGTGGACCGACAGCTTTGCAAGATTACCATCACGATATGATGAGTAGTTTGCAAGAGGTTTCTGAATCCACCTACTCTGTATCCAGTACCTACTCAACTGATGATACAGGATCTAGTTCTTGGAAACCCAACAAAGAAACGCTAATGTCAATGTGGTATAATGGATACCAAGGCATTATGCCGTGGGAAAATTTCAAAATATGGGCATTAGAGAACTATAGTGTTGACCTTAGCCGTGTATGTCCCGAAGCCGAAGATATGTATGGGTACGACGGACGTCATTCGTCCGCATTTTAAAAATTGTATTCTTGTATTTGACATTTGAATATTAATTTTAAGCATTTCTTCATCAGTTATGTGTTATTGGAGTTAGTTCTTCAAAAAAAAAAAAAAAAAAAAAAAAAACGGCCGGTATGCATTATCCATACCGGACCGTACCGTGTGTCGGTACGGTACGGTACCGGTTGTCCGGTACGTAAATGGCATACCGAGGTTTTTTTTTTTTTTTTTTTTTTTTTGATTTTGTGCTAAAAATAACTCCAATAACCTATGATTGATCAAGAAATACTTAAATTTCATATCCAAACGTCAAATACATGAATACAATGTTTAAAATGCGGACGAATGACGTCCATCGTACTCGTACATATCTTGGGGACATACACGACTAAGGTCAACACCGTAAGTCTGCAATGCCCATATCTGAAAATGATCCCATGTCATCATGTCTTGGTATCCATTATACCACATACCCATCAGTGTTTCTTTGTTGAACGTCCAAGAACTAGTCTCTGTATCATCAGTTGAGTAGGTACTTGATGCGGAGTGGGTTGATTCGGAAACTTCTTGCAAGCTACTCATCATATCGTGGTGGTAATCTTGCAAAGCTGTCGGTCCACCTCCTCGACGCCGGCCTTTCATCTCATACACCCGAGTTGTTTGTCTAGTTCTAGCACCGTGATCCTGATCTTGGGTGGAGTGGTCGAAGTATTGCTCATTCGTCCACAGATCGGTAGGTGCCAGTGTTGATGGTACGACAGTGTCTTCTTCCCCAGCTCCATCATCATCTCCTCCGTCTTCTGTGCTGCTACTGCTACGAACCGAGGGCTCGTCTTCTTCGTCCTCTTCCGCTTCTGCAATCACGTCCAAATGATCAATTGGTCGTTTCCCTTTCCCTTTGCCTTTTGCCTTTGAAGGTGAAGGTGAAGGTGCCTTCTTCTTTCCCTTTAATTGTGAAGGTGGAGAGTCGGACGTGGATCGTCGTCTTACTCGTCGAACTCGTTGAGAGTCCAAGGGAGCAAAGTTCATGTCCCTCTCAAGAACTTGACTGTACGTGTCTTCTGGTTGACTCTCGGACTCAATAGCATCAGATATAATTGGTGCAGGCCGAGGTGGTTCGCCTGGTTGAGGTTCATTAAGAAGAGGCGGGTCAGTCTCCATTGCACTCCACCAATCAATTATTGGGTCTGCATTGCCTTGGACGAACTCGACATCGAACGGATCTACATGTAGAATTTCTCTATCTTCGTTCCGTGACGCCCGCATTCGAAGTCGCATGTTATAATGAACATATACGAGCTTCTCTAATCGGGCGTACGAAAGGCGATTGCGCGGCTTCGTATGAATCAAGGCGAAGGTCGACCAATTCCTCTCGCATCCACTTGATGATGTGGTTTGCGAGAGGATGCGTGTTGCAATCTTTCGAAGAGTTAGAGATTCGTTTCCAAATTGCAACCACCATTCAACTGCAGCAAATTTAAAATTAATATTAGTAACGGGATTTTATCTTTGATAAATAAATTGACAAAGAAAATCTATCTACCTGGATCCATAGTATCTCGGATGGAGATTGCAAATGAATCTCCGAAATTGCCAGTTGCATCGCGGAACCATTTTAATTCATTGAGAGCTTGTGCCGCTTCTTGGTTGGATCCCGACATTCGTTGTATGACCTTGCGGAGGGGATATAACAAACTATCGACCATTCCAAGATTATACCGGTATTGGTATGAATGATTTAAATAATACCCTATAAAAAATTAAGCATAATGAATAAGTAATTAAGCATAATGAATTCAATTTAAATAATTTTTGAATATTAAATAAAAAATACCTGCGATGTGTATGTCACGGCTCATTTGATTATCCCATCTCTCGGAGATAATTTTGATGAATGGTTCATACTTGGCAGGAGAAATCATACCCCTCTTGATTTCTTCTTGTGCTTGGTGGATGTAGTGGTAAAGATGACTCATTTAAGGCGTCTTTTCCATATCCACCTGTCGTAGAACCTTGTACAAAGGTTCTACGGCGACGACTATTTCTGCGATGCAATCCCAGAAATGCGTGTTGAGGATGAACTTCTCTGTTTGTTTTCCATCGGCTTTTCCAGCATATCTTGATAAAGTCCATTCCTCACTTGTAAACATGGTTCTAAGGGCCGCCTTTTTTTGTTGGAGTGACCTTAATGCGATGAAGGTGGTTGCAAAACGAGTCGCTCCCGGTCGAAGAATTTCACCTAAAATATGAAATTATCATTAGTAAATATTTATGATAAACTAATTAATAAATAAATATTAGAAATTACTTTAAAATTAATAAATTACCTTCTGTAAATTTTTTCATTAGGGCGTGTACCCATGTATGGTTGTAGATGAAGCGGGTAATTTGTTGCGCCTTCTTTACCGTCAACTTCACCATCGGTATATCACCGATATCTTTCATCATTAGGTCTACACAATGGGCTGCACATGGAGTCCAACATATGTGAGGATAATCTTGTTCAATTATCTCACCTGCCTTTTTGAAATTGGCTCCGTTGTCGGTTATAACTTGAACAAGGTTCTGAGGTCCAATCTCCTCGATCACCTCCGTCATCAACTTCGAGATGTAGTAAGCGTCATGGATTTCATCGGACGAGTTCACCGACTTGTGATAAACAACTCTCCGGTTGCAATAGACGAGGAAGTTGATGATGCTCATTCGGGTTGGCCCGGTCCAGCTATCGCACATCAAACTGCATCCGTACTCCCCCCATTGTCGCTTGATTCCATCGATCCAGGTTTTTATTTCTTCGACCTCCGCTTCTAGGTAAGGACCTGAAATTTCATAGGGAGTTGGAGGGGCAATACCTGGGCCTACCTTTTGGATGGTAGACACCATGGTTCGGTAGTATGGGTTGTTGGCTGCATTTGCGGGAATCCGGCTGAAATAGAACCATTTGGAGATGGCTCTTCCCAACTCCCACTTCTTCGACTTGCCGTACATATCGTCTATACGTGGTTGCTTTGCTGATGGAGGAGGAAATGCCCTGGGATCAAGATCAGAAACATTAATATTAGTTTTCCTACCACTTGCTCCGAGGTTTGTGAAGAATCCACGAAGGCCTCCTCTGCTGCTTCCTCTGCTCTGAGTTTGAGGTCCTCTCATGCTAGAACTCCGACCAATATAAGGACCGGAGGGAATTGGACCGCTTCGGTCCATTGCTCCGGCAGCCGAAGTTGAGCCGACGCTGCTTATGCCACCGCTGCCACTGCCGCCGCCATATTCGAATTGAGATCCGGGATAATACATCCGTTCTCGTTCGAATTCAGCATGCTCCAATGAAGCTCGGATGCCGGCTTCAAGTTCCGGATCCTCGTCGTTATCGCCACCTCGAGCCTCATAATGGCCACCGCTGACATCTTGGGTAGCTCGTCGGTCGAACTCGGCTTGTTGAGCTGCATTCTTAAGACGTTGCTCCTTCTTGTTGGTGAGCATATCTTTAAACATTTGTCGGACTTCCGGCGATGCTTGGGTGCATTTGACGACGTCGCTGGATGTTCCGGCCAAGTGTGCCTTTAATCGAGTGACGCCTCCACCACGAGAAATCATATTACAGTGGATGCATTTCCAGTGGTTAGCCTTCTCCAACCGAACACCGTGTTGCCATGCGGGGTCGACTTGAGATTTCGGCGCCATTTGAGCAGAATTTCGACGTAGAAATTAAGAAAGTAGAGAGAGAGATTGAGAGTTTAGAGAGTTTAGATGAGTAGAGGGGGTGAGTGAGAGTAAAAGAGGTGTTTTGGGGGCTATATATAGCCACCAAAACATCCAAAAATGACCAAAAACACCCTAAGAGCCGTTTTTGGCTGTCGGTGCTACAGTGCTGGCTGTCGGCACTGTAGCAGCCCAACGGCTCTTAAAAAGAGCCGTTGGGTTGGGACGTTGGGTGATACCGGGTGATACCGGGCGATACCGCCCGGTATCATAGCTCTTACCGCCCGGTATTTGCTAAATACCGGGCGGTATTTATCGGTATACCGGTCTTCCTAAAGTATACATATTTTGCTACAGTGCAAAATATCATACCGGGCGGTATAGCCCGGTATGATAGCAAATACCGCCCGGTATTTCATAAATACCGGACATACCGGGCGGTATTTACCGAGATGCCCGGTATTTACCCATACCGGGCATCTCGTATACCGGTTTTTTCAAAAACCGGTAAATACCGAGCTTACCGCCCGGTACGGTACGAGATTTGAAACCATGCTTGGCGCTACTTCACCATTTTTTTTAAATTTTTTTTAAAAGTAAGAGTGTTTGTGTAATTTTTTTAGAAGGGTTAAAATTAAAACCCTAAACTTCTTCATATGGCTGGCGGTTGCTCCCACTTGAAAAATTTCCACCAGCGGCTGCTCCACTCCGACGATGAAATCCGTCGAAAGAATCCGGCGATGAGCTCCGGCAAGGAGTTTCGGCGGCAAAATAGCAGTTTTTAGTTTTTACTATTTTTTAAGGTATTTCTCTCTCATTCACTTCTCTTCTTCATATCATTAATTTTTTCTTGTTTTTTAGGTTATTTCCTCTCTCTTTTCTCTCCCATACATATGTGCAGATTTTTTTTTCCGGTTTCTTTCGATTTTACTTCTGTTTTCTTTTCTTTTTTCTTTTTTCTGTTTTTTTTTTCCTCTTTCTCTTCTGTTTTTTTTTCCTCTTTCTCTTCTGTTTTCTACTTTTCTTTTTTACTTATGTTTTTTTTTTTTTCTTTCTTATTTGCAGCTCCTGTTTTTTTTACTTCTGTTCAATTCTTTTTTTCACGTCTGTTTTTTTTTTTTCTTTCTGTTTCTTTCTTTCATACTTTTGTTTATTTCCTGTTTCTCTTCTGTTTTTTAGTTCTGTACTTCTGTTTTTTTTCTTTCTTTCATTTTATTCATTTTTTCATTTCTGTTTTTTTACTTCTACTGTTTTGTTCATTCTTTTTTTACTTCAGCGGGTATATTTTTTTCTCCTGTTTTTTTTCTTTCATTTGATCATTTGATCATTTCAGTTTCATTTTTCTACTTATGTTTTTTTTTCTGTTTCTTTCATTTCAGTTTTCATTTGATCATTTGAATGAGAGCTTCTCATTCAACTTTTTTTAAAAAAAATTCTGAAAATGTTGATGTTCTTATTAGTGCTTACTGCGTAGATGTAGTTTTATGTATATATATATATATACACGGCCGCCATGCTTCCTCCATTGGCCGCAACGCCATCCTCCATATCTGTATGGCGGATTTTTGGCTTTCTACCATGAGCCGCCATCCGCCATTAATAACACTGATATATAGGCCTTTTCTATGATTAATGATTTAGACTTTTGGGGCTCAACAATTTGGTTAAGCTTTGCAAAAAAAAATGTTTTCTGTCACCTAGATATTAATATTATGTTTTATATCCTTGCAATTTCTTTTTTGGATGTGTTTCTTACATAATGTTTTATATCCTTTATTTTTGTTTTGTTTCAGATATGGAAAAGGAGGTAACTTCATTACCTTGTCCAAGAATTATGCTGGAGCTATTTGACGAATCTAAACGACGTGACACTCTCTCAAAACAAATCAGATCTAGAGGCTCATATTGCATCATTGATACAGCACTAGGACAAATCAGAAGTATGGAGCATATAAATGCATGTAATTGTCTTGACTTTTTTTCTTTTCCTGATATTTTGGTCCTAATAGTATTTAATAAAAAAACCTATGTTGCAACATACAAGTGAGAAATCCCTTGTTGAATCCTTTCAGAACATTCCTCAATTTTTAATCCTATAAAAGCATGTAAATCAATAAGGTATCTCATCATTTAAAGAACAGCAGAGCTTTCAGAAATTTTAGAACTGCAGGCAGTAAGATAATCTATTCTTCTTCTGTATTGTGAGAACTGAGAATGGCATGATGGTGTTGATTACTTAGACTAATATTTTAAGCTACATAACATGAATATTCCTTAAAGTGATTGGATTTTTGTCAATGACAATCATTTTGGGTTTTGATAGGCATGTCCATGTGTAGTGATAGTCAAGTAATGAGACATGATTGTGGGGATATGGATTTCCAATCAACATCCATCACTGATCCAGACATGGAGCACCCAGACCGCCCTTTTAGTAGAACATGTTGGAAGTAAGTAAAGCTTCCTTCAGATTTCATGGTACTTAAGAATCATCAGAATTTGCAATTCCAATGGAACTATGTTGCTGAGAGGCAACATTACAGCATTTTCATTAAAAAAATGCCTAGTGTTGTGTTTATCTGGAGAAAAGAAAGCTCAATGTAATCATATTTTTGGTGTTCCAATAGCCTGGTTCCTGTTTTTGTAAGTGTTGGTTGTGATTCTGGAGTTGACTAACAGGTCATAAAAGCCTTTTTTTTTCAGACTTGCTACTGCCTCTTTGATTACTCATGATTTTTATCCAAAATTGAGCAAACAATAAAATAAAATCTTTATGATTTCTAAAGCATGTTTAGAAAGTTGTTTGGCTTAATCTGATTTGGACTGAATTAGAGTGAATAGGTGTTCAATCAGAAAAATAAGTTGACTGGGTTACAACTATAGTAAAATATTTAGAGAACTCAATCTAGGTATGTTGACTAGGATTGCAAGTGATTATCAAACATCTCCTAAAAATTTTATGAAAAGATTTGGAAGTAGGATCAAATATGCCAAAGTGAAGATGGAAACAAAACCATGAGCATTGACACCCGCCCCGACCAAAACTAGAGGAAGGGAGGACTGGAAAATAAAAAGCAAAATTTTAAGGGCAGTCGCGTATCATCAAGTCTTATTATATGAGGCAGTGATGTAGTTTACCCCTTAGTTTCATTCCTCTTGCTTTTTTTTTTCCTTTTGTAACTCATTTCAATTCTAGAATTGAATTATGTGATTTTCTTTTGCTGAAAAAAACAAGTCATTTGGCTCCATCATTACTTATAATGTCTATTTAGAGCTTGTTTAGTTTTTAAAGACATTGATTGTTTATTCTACTTCGATTGCATGCTTAATTGTCTTGATTCACTTCAACCCAAAAAGTTCTCTTGTTCCTCTACCAACTTCCCCAATAATCTTCATTCTTCACTGGCTGCTTCTCTAATTTGGAATGAATTATGCTTGGAATTATTAATGAGAAACACACTGGGTGGTGTTTAGTTCACTGGAATATGAAATTGATGGAATAAAATAGACAAAGAAATGGAATAGATAGGGAATAGGTGTTCGTGTTTGGTTTGCAAGTAAGGAAAGTTTGGAAATACAGTTGGAAATAACATAAAAGACTAAAATGCCCTTTCAAAATACTAATATTCAGAACATTATACAAAACTTTAATCATAATGAAATAATTAATAAATTATGAAGTTTTGGTAAATACTTTTTAGTAATTAATTTTTTATAAATTATTATATGAACCTCTAATATCTTTTGTAGTTGATTATTAATTAAGATTATCTTTTGGTTGATTGATGTATCTTATAATTTTAGAATTTTTGAGTAATTATTATACTTAAAAGGGCAGCTTTAGAAATAACTAACCACATTTCTTTTTGTTCAAGAATAGTTATTTGTAAGTGCAATGCTGTAAACAGTTTCCTACTTGTAGTAACTACCGTGATCTACTTTTAACCAAATAAAGGAATAGACAATGAATGAAATAATTTTCTGCCCCCATACTGTAGGAAATTTTATGCAACAGATAAATAGAGTAAAATGATTGAGTAGCTGATTCTTAGTAGTAAGGTTTAAAAAACCGCCCGAAACGGTATATACCGGCCGGTATATACCGGTTTTTGGGGATTCCGGTATTCGATATACCCGGTATTTGAAAATACCGGGTATATCATGTATACCGGGCGGTATATGGCGGTATTTCGCCATATACCGCCCGGTAAGGGTGGTATATGTATTATACCGCCCGGTATTACACGATATCGGTTTTTTTTTTTAGAGTTAGATATAATTCTAATAATACAATTGATGAATAAATGCTTAAAATCAATATTCAAATGTCAAATACATGAATACAATGTTTAAAAGCCATTTGGTACTCTATTAGGATTTCTCGATACAAGAGAATTACATTAGAATTAATATAGGGCGACACAGGGCCACAACCCAAAGGGTCTAAAAATTTCCGGGGGCTCCGCCCCCACACCCCTGGCAGGGGGCGCTGCCCCCTTGACCCCCGCCCGCTAACAGCGGGACCGCCGAAGACTCTGCGTAGCGCAACATAAGACGTAGCGCAACATCAACTAAGATGATGAATATCATGAGTTGGTACGTCTTATGTTGCGTACCAACACATGATATTAATTCTAATGTTATTCTCTTGTATCTATGAAAAATTCTAATAGAGTACCAAATGACTTTTAAACATTGAATTTATTTATTTGACATTTGAATATTGATTTTAAGCATTTATTCATCAATTATGTATTATTAGAGTTATATCTAACTCTTAAAAAAAAAAAAAAAAAAACCGTTATGCTATTTCCCGTACCGGACCGTACCGTGTGTCGGTACGGTACCGGTTTCGGCCGGTGACCGAAATCGGTACCGGTACCGAGATTTTAAACCTTGCTTAGTAGTTAGTGTCTTAGTGATGTAATTAAAGGCAAAGAGGGAAAATTTTGTGATGTGAATTTGTTCCGTCCCCTTCACTTCCAATTTTTTGGAAGGTTCCAGTTCATACAAATTAATTGCAATTGAGATGAATGTGGTGAAACTTTTTTCTTTCTCAAGCAAAATTCTAAATCAAATCCGGTCCTTTTTCATTTCCTAATTTCGTATTTATTTATGCTGCAATCTTTTCCTATCAGCGAGGATTCTACTTGAGTGCCTTCTACTTCTAATAGGCTTATTAACTACATTGAAATCAGTGAATTTACAAATTTATGGAGCCGGGATAGGCGAATTGTCCATGACCATGGAAATCTGTCAGCCCAAGTTGACCAAAAAGGTAAAGGCCAATCCTTAAAAAAGATGGCCATTCTAACCCTTTTCAGTGGATTCTATCCACAAATGCAAAGGAAATGAAACACTTTTAAAATAATATATATTTGTAGAATTGATATGAAGTTCCTTTTCCTGCTAGGATAGGGAATTCTTATTTTTCATTGTTATTTGAATAAAAAGATCATAATAAACCATGGTTATACCGCTGTAGTATGGACAAAACAATGATCAATTGATTCTAACATGCTTGCTCACTTGTAAAGTTGCTTCAGAGTTCTTTACAAAACATTTTTATGCTATAATTTATCCATCGTTTTAAACTCTATAAACTTCTGTGGATTAATGATTTGAAATGCCATTTATCCCTTTTTTAGAGAAGAAATACCACTTATTTTTCTGTTTTCTTTTAGGGGAACATTTGAAGTTTCTTGTGCAGATGGCTATGTAAATTGTGGAATGCAAGCTCATTTTTCTCGTCTTCTTTCATATAAAGCGTATGAAAGGTCTAGAGTTATGTCTGCCAATTTGAAGTTCAAGGTTGTAGATAGGTTATGTCTTTGGCCCAAGATCTTCAAACTGGACCCTCCTACAAGCAAGGATGTTGGAGTATACTTTTTCCCTTCTGAAGATGAGAGGTTCCCTTACTACCCTATTTGAATTTAACTGATTATAGTTATACCTATGTTTATTGACCAATGCTAAAAATGTTTCTTCAATGACCTATAAAGTGGCCATTTGCCTGCTTAGTGGTTCTAGTATTATATACCAAGCTCACCTTGTCATATTGATATATTTGTTGACATCTGCTACTTCCTAAATAGTTCATGATTTTTTGTTTCTTATGCAAAATTTCCCTTTTTTCCTTTCTTGCATAGAATACTTCTCTTCTCTAGGTCCAAAAGGAATTGTGACCATATTGTTTGTCATGATTTTGCACCAAAAGTTTCTCTAATATATATCACTAACAGTGGTCACCTTGCCATATTGATTTATTTGCTGAAATTTGCAACTCTCTTAGTAGTTTTTGATCTTTTCTTTCCTATGAATTTTTTATTTTTCTTGAATGGGATACTTCTCCTCTGTAGGTCCAAAAGGAATTACTATAAACTTTGTGATCAAATTGTTTCACATGATTTTGCACTGCAAAGTTGCTTTGGTGGTGTTGAACTGTTGGTGTATACGTCTAAACAGATGGTACTGGAAACAAAAGGTAAGTCTACTATTGATCTTATATATTATGTATTTCCATATATATGCTTCATTCTCTTGAAACATTCAGAAAGAAACAGGTTCAAATTTTTTGTCAACTTACATAATAATTTTCCATGATTGCAAGTTGCAACATCAGTGGAATTCAGTATTCATGACCATCTTGTTTCAAAAGCCATTTCTTTTCTTGTTTGCATAACACTTCTTTTTTATTTCATAGTCTATGATCCTGTAATTTGCAACATAAGCATGGTATTATTATCCATCCTGAGTTGAAAGATACTGCATGATATTGTCTTTCAAAAGTGCATTTTGTTTGCATAATCATCATGCAGAATTTATTGTACTTTTTAGTGACTCTTGTAGTATGAATTTTATCTTTATAATTTTAAAATGAGTGTAAGAAGAGGCACTAACTTCAGTCGTAGGTTCAAATGTGTATCTATGGGGAGTTTTTCGTCAAGTCAAACCTAGAGCATCTGGTTTGGGGAAAAAGGAAGAATCACTTTGCTAAACCAGTTTATTCCACATGGAGAACTTTTGAAGAGTCAAGTAGTCAACTACAAGGTGACAAAAGTTATAATCGAGAAGGTAGAACATACAAGAATGTGCATGAGGATTTGCCAAGCACAAAAATGGAAGTAGTTTGTCCAAGGGCACAATCAGTTTATCAACCAGTTGTGACTATCATCGGCTGCAAGTGTAAAGTTTGTGTTATTATCTTTCAAAATGTAGTTCTAACTTCTAACGTTCTTTCAGGTTAACTAATGACAAATGTAATATTCCAGAATATTTTTGTCTCTGCTCGTGATGCTACTTGTATTATGTATTCCCGTTTTCTTTATCTTTTTATTTTTTCACCTTTCTATTAACTATCACCCCATCATCATCATCCTTTCTTCATCAATGAAAAAGTGAAAAGAATAGGAAGTGAACCTCTCACTTGGATTAGTGGTTAAAAGATTTTATAACAATCCTCATGACCAAGGTTCAAAAACTTGTGATGTTCAGTAAATCCTGTATAAAGGATTTGGAAGTAAGGAAGATACATATATACATATTCAAATCCCCCCTTTCTGCAAAACATCCCCTCCTTGCTTCTCTCATGGTACAATCCTCTTCCCGCTGAGCCCCCTTTCTCTTCGGTCCACAGAGACAAAATGTAGGATTTGTGCCAATAGTTCATCACGGAAGAAACGACTCACCGAACCGGGATCACTAACTAATACTAATATAATAGAAAAAATTATCTTTTATGTATACTTTCCATGGTTCCATTGCTACCACGGGCCTTATGCAATCGATCGGATCATATGGATATCCCTTCAACACAACATAGATCATCGAAAGGATCTCGAACAATTCACCAAAGCACGAAAGCCAGATCTTTCAGAAAACGAATTCCTATTTGAAGAGTGCACAACCGCATGGATAAGCTCACACTAATCCGTCAATTTTGGATCCAATTCGGGATTTTCCCCATAGTTGTCTACATATAAACATGTTTACATTATTGAAAATAATTTGCAATGTAGCTTCACAAATTGATCCATTGTCCGAAATGTTAACAAGAAAGTTGGAAACTATTGGTTTTGTTTTTTGTTTCTTTTTTTTTAAGGATGAAACTATTAGGATTTTTGGCTATCATATATTAGTTTTAACTTTTCAAGTAAACTTGTACATATATATAGTCCTCAGCCATAGAAGATAATTAAAGGAAAAGTTAGAGGTTAATACATAAGTGAGAAGAGTTAAGACAATGATAAAGTTGTAAGCGTTTACGTTGTCGCATAAAATTAAGGGTAAATAGCAAAAATCTCCCTTATACTATGATTCATTTGCAATTATTCCCCGTTAACTTTGAAATTAAACAAAAAAGACTAAACTTTATGAAATTAACAAAAACACCTCTTTGTTAACTCAATGTTATATATTTAACAGAATCTTTTTTAAAATGACACGTGTATGACGCTAGAAGCAACCTTGTGATGTAGGCATACAAAATATATCTCAGCTGAAGGGAAAAGAAAAAGGAAAAATGAGACTATTATTGTTATATTACACTACTAGAAATACTGTGATTTGCGACGGCTCGGCGACAGCTGTAAATTGCAGTTGCAAGGTATGAAATCTTGCGATGGCGTGGCTACCACTGTGACTGTCATCACAGAGTAAAGTATATAACGACGGTAGGGCGACCGCGCAGCGGCCGAGATTTGCGATCGCTACGAGCCATCACAGAACCGTCATATTGTAATTATTTTACCCCGAACACGCCCATCACTCTCTCTCTCTCTCTCTCTCTCTGATCGCCGTCGCCACTTCCCAATATATATAGTTGATTTTTTTATCAATTTTTTGAAAAAAGTATCGCAGTATATATAAAATGCTAGGTGTATTAGTTGTACAACCAATTACTAGCCTTGTATTGGGCATATACCAAGTCAGTACTTCGCAATACAAGTTCTTTAATGGACGGTACAAGCCCAACAACCCAACAGTTATTTTAGGCTTTTTAGCCATTCGGACCGGTTAATTTTAAGGGTTTTAGAGGGCTGTATAAAGCCCTCAAACCCTTTATTTGTCTCCTCCCACTACTCTCAACCTCTCATTCTCTCTTGGGACCGATTTTAAGGGGTTTTCGAGCTAGTATATGCCGCCTACCTTCTTCCATGAACTCCATTCTTCAGCCTTTTAGGAAATTTGTATATTGTCATTCAAATTTCAAGTATTTTCCATTTGAAATCTATGAATATTTTAAACTATGAATTTGGACTTTGGAAATTAAAGTGAGATATTTGTATACTTTATTAGTGTATTGTGGATGTTTTATACTTAATTTAATCATTTAAACATAAATTAGAAGTTGAAAAGGGAAAAAAAATAATATACCGCGGCAGTCCAGGACACTCACCCGTGTGTTGGTATGGCGTGGTACCGGTATATACCGGCACCGGCAAGTAGTCGAAATTAGTAATTTACGCGATTTAGAAGTATGTATAGAAGTACTATTTGCATATTTCTTTTGCTATCTTCAATACTGATCTGTTATATTGTTAGTTCTATCTGAATGAGAGAGTGATGCCGATGATGATATCCAATTACAGGTCCTTTTCTCATTTGTTATTACAGACAAAAGCAGGTTCATTTTCTATGGATCATCATATAGCTTTAGAAACAAATCTGTAGGTTTTCCGAGAGAGTACTAGATATAGATATTGAGGTCAAGGAAAATGGTTGGACTTCAAAGCTATGTGACACTTTCCTTTGAAGTTCCATTTCCCACTTGGTTCATAACATATTATTCACATGAGTCTCCACTGTGTTGAGATCCCACCAAACACATCACATGATATTAGGTGTGGAAGCTTGTTTTTCATACAAGCAGCATTCTGTTTTCATTAGATAAGTACAAACTTATATTTGTCCCCAATTTGGTTACATGATATGACTGGAAAAGGAATTTGCCATAATGAATAAAAAATGTGTTCTAGTTCAAAAAGGGCTAAATGATCCATCCCGGATGGTGGGTGACCAAGAATTAGCTTGTTCTTCCTTTTGATAGATGTGAAGATTCTGAACTTGGTGGTTGGCAGTCCTATTAAGAATCTCAGTCCATCTTTTATATAAAAACGACCATGTTTAGGTATTAAATTCTTCAACATATCAACCTAACATTTGAAGACGTTTAATATCCTAAATAATTTTTTAATTCAGCAAACGGCATACATGTGAGCTGATTTGGTATATTGGAGTTCTTGTACTTCTTATTCAAGAAAGGATAAATGTACTTTTGACTTATCTCCCATTGGTGGATCTGGTTTATTTCTGATAGTTGGAGGTAGTAGCAGGAAGACACAGATGAACTTAATTATCAGTAATTACACATGCTTTTACTTCACCTGCATGATTATTCGTGATTCATCAGCTCTTCTATTATCAGTAATGCATCACATTTGTTTCTTACAAACTGGGGAGACTAAAGGGTGCCAAAACCACCTGCAGGTCATCAGTCTTTCAATCAATAAAAGATTGCTGCATGACATATTTTTAGTCCCATGATTTGGTTGCCATACCTAATTCCTACGGATCTACTGTTTGATAGGAAAAATTTAACACCTTGTGATGTCAATCATACTTCCACTAAAAGAAGCACTCCATGAGATAAGCACACCCAAAAAATATCCATTCCTTCCTTTATGTACTAAGCATATATATATATATATATATATGTACATTGTTAACACACAATTTCTGTAATCATAGGGATAAAGATTGACATGATCATTTACAACTTGGAGCCCCAGTAGCATGTAATATTATTGCAGTTGCAACTAAAATGTGTTCCACATGTGAGACAATCCATGGTCAGATAGGTAGCTCTCCAAGCTGCCTTGACCCATATCTGGAGGGAAATCACTGTTTGAGTTGCTCTCCAGTTTGGTGAAGTAGTTCAAGACAATCTTTATGATCTTCTCATCACAAGAGCCCAAGTCTGGCAATCCACCTACATGTTCTGACATATCAGCTTGTATGCTTCTTTCAGGTAGAGGGATTCGAGGAGCTGCTGAAACATCTTGAAGGCACACCGAGCCCGGCGGGAGGTCGGAGAAGCAGGGCACTTGCTCATTCCCCTCAATGCTTGATGGATCCGCTGTGATGAAGGTGTCCATGAGGGGAGGGAGCTGGGAGGATGGATTAGTATCATCATCCATGGTTGTTGACTTGGAGTTGGAGGTGGCACCTCCACTACCACATCTGCTCTTGTAGAACACTCTGCATAGGACCCAATCTTCCTGCTTCAAATTGAAAGGCACTGATCATACAAGATGACTTTTGAACTTGGTGGTTTTTTACAGAAACATTTGGTAGAAATATACATATTGAGAATATTCAATAATGTCTCTGAAAAGATCTTTCTTTCTATGAAATAAACATCCAGTTGACTAATTTTATGTCTTAATGTCAGCTCAGATATATCATTCTGTATGCTTTAGTTAACATGTGAGCAATAGCATCATCCTTGAACATACAATTCTGCAGTATTCTTGTTATTTCCTTCTTTTAATCTCAGGCTTCGATTCTGCAACCTTTCACTAGAGGAAAATGACAAACTACAATCTACTTTTTGTTCTACACATGCACTTCATTTTAGGTCCTTTAATTTTATACAACTTTATTCTTTTTGTGACAAAAGACAAATAGACTGTGTAACTTTAAGACTTCACCACAAATAACTCGAGGAGAGTAAATGAGAATAATACCTGGAGGGAGAAGTAGGGAAGATGAGAGGAGGATAATTCCATACGGAACTCGTGCATGACCCAGTCAGTCTTTCTTCCCTTGGGGGCTCTTCCTTGGTAGAAGACCAAAGTCTTCCTCATGCCAACCAGCACCCCTTTCCGCCTCACCTGCCGGTCCTTCCCCGTCGCCTTCCAGTAGCCCGACCCAGTTGCACGGTTGGTCCGTTGCCCCGTCGCGTACTTCCGGTCCCTCAAACTAAAGAAATACCACTCACCTCCTACACATGCCATTGCTGCATGCTCCAAGACATTTTTTTGAATTAAAATCATTGATATATATAGTCATCCAAACGAGATAAAACTTCGGTACAATCATTGCTGCATTGAAACCGACTCTAGAGGGTCCTGGCACGGGTTGCCGTGCATTGGGGAGGATCCCAGCCCATGCCGCCCCGTAATTGGGGCGGCACAGGCTTCCGTACAGCTGTTTTTTCCATTCAAACTTGGTTTACCTAAAAACCACCGTCAAGCTTCATAATCAATCATTGATGAGTGCAATATATGATCAAGAATAGAATTCAACAAAGTAGTATAGGGGGTTTGCGGGTTTGGGACCGCTCCCATAGAAGCTGACCCTAACCTAGTGATCATGCTGAAAGAAATAACAAATGTGGACAAGTCTTCGAATATATTTTTATTGGGATTAAAGATATTTTTTTGGATGTCACGCTACCTAACGACAAAAACAATGGCGGCTTCATTGACATCTAAGTACTCTCTTGAGGCATTAATTCATACTACTAGTACGCACGAATAACTAATAAACTATTATTGTGGTCTTAATGAATGATGCAATTGGCACATCCACCTCCACCCATTTGCCAATAATTCCAGGTTGGGGGGTTGTGCTGTCTGCATCAAACTCAGCAACAAAAATAATTGTTAGAACGTTACTCGTCGAGTGACATGATGACTTTGATATTTATCTTTATTAAATATTAACTAATTAATTAATTAGCTAATACATGCATATCAATGAAACAGATTTTAAAATAGATTAAAATAACTAGAGAAGTAAAACAGCTCTTATAATTAAATTTGATTTTTATTGAGTAATTTTTGATGGGGGACTTAACAGGAGAAGAGTTCTACAGGGAACCGAACTCTTGGCAGGAGAATATTTTATCTATTTATATATGTCAGATCGAGGAGAAGAAAAGTCCAAGAACAGTTCAAGACGTGTGGAAAATATATTCTCAAATAACATGCAAACAATAAAATTCCGTTCTCCATAATTTTACCTCAAAAGTAGAGATTATTTTGAGTAATATCTCATAGGAAAAGATCAGAAAACAATGATTACTGACTGCTTATTTTTCTTCTCAGGGAACTAATTAAAGAAAAGAAATAAATATATGCAAGAGGATTAAAGAAGCCAGATACATGGTGCATATGCTCCACCCGGCCAAATTAAGATCTCATAAACAAGAAAGCCAATTATAGTTAACACTTAGCTTTACGACTTGTTAATCCATATATATATGTATATATATATATATATATATATATATATATATATATATATATATATATATATATATATATATATATATATATATATATATATCACCTGGAAGGTCCCACGGCTCGCACTTGTTGAGGTCGATGTCGATCATCATGGGGAAGCTGCCGTCGCCGGTGCCAGTACTGCCGCTATTTGTGCTGCCTGATCTGACCCTCTTCTCGAGGTAGTCGCACACGAGCTCCTCGTCGCGCGGGTGGAACCGAAACCCCGGCGGCAGCCGCGCCTCCGTCATGCTCAAGAAGCTGCTCATCTTATGATTAATTAATCTGATTGATCTTGAAGCTGCTGCTGCTGATGATGATGATGATGATGATGATGATGATGCTGATGAGAGAGGAGGAGAAGAGAAACAGCGGGCAGACAATAGAAGGGATTCTACGATTCCCTGCTGTTTTGATGGTTAGGGAAGCTGCTATATTTATATGTCAAGAGAAGGGCGGGCGTCTACATTTGAGTATTGCTGCTACAAGGCAAAAGTCAACTGCTCGAGAGAGAGAGAGAGAGAGAGAGATGTGAAAGGGAATAAAACAAATTGGGGGAGGGTGTATATGGTTAAATGGCAGGAGTGAGGCAGATCCGATTACTTTGTATTTTTCTATGATATTTGAACCCTATTCTATATAAGATTGGTTCTTAAGTTTTAAAATCAGACCCTATTCTATTGGAATTTAGTACCGAATCCTACTCGGAATCATATATTTCGATTCTGATTTCGAATATTCTGTTGGGACCTATTCATTTACAGGTTCCAATGTACAAGATTTCGAATATCCCGTTGGAACATATACATTTACAAGTTTCAAGGTACAGATTCCAATATGGTATCCCACATATTTTGAAACCTGTGATGAACATATTCCGGAGTACATGTTCCGGGTACTGATTTTCGTTTCAGTTTCGGGTACCCAATGTGTTGGATCCGGAATCGGTATTAATCGATTTTTTAATTTTTGTCTTAGACTCTACTCAAATTTAATTCGGATCTATCCGAAACCTATTCGATAATTGAGCAGATTTCAATCGGTTATGAGATTATTTGATACTCATGCACACCCCTACGAGAGAGTACACGCGGGAACGACAAGTGGGTGGTTTATACCATTACCGTAGTATAATTAATTTTAATCGAGTACGTACAAATTAATTATAAGTCCCTGTTGTCATTTACGTATGCATGAATAGTGGTGATGCTTTGATTAAAAATACGATGATGCAATCATTTTGTGACAACTGTTTAGTCCGTGTTAGAAGTTTAATTATACGCCTTTCTTTATAAAACTTGTTGAGTATATTATTAATTGCTGAAATAGTATTAATCATGTTCATCAATTATTCAGCTAATTGTACTTTCATGTGTAATTGTATATATGTATGCATAATTTCAACAATTAATTAATTTAAATCGAAAAAATATTTAAAAATTTAATTATAAAGTCTCTCTTTGGTGCAACAGGACAAAATGGCCATGTGGAATCTTGCAACTTGGCCCGTGGCTTTTGTATGTAATGTAATCCATCCTCTTTTGCTTTCATTATTATCCACATTGGCATTGACATGGACTAGCTAGGGTTATGGGCACACCAACATCTCTTTATCTCTCATCCATCCCCACATGGACTCCACGTGCCCCCCTGCCGCTTGTTCCATCCATCGCCGTCCGATCGCAATCAAAGGTCTATGAACCGTCAATTGGCCGTCCCGCGAGTATTTCGCACAAATACTAATCCGACGATCGGAAATGGCCCAAGTCATCACATGCGGCATCACTACTGTCACCGTCTACATATATAATTGGATGCCAACAGAAGGTCTCCTGGTAAGTTTTGATGGGCTGTAATATTGTAGGTACTTGAGATGGATCTTTTTTTGGTAACCCGCACTTGTATCGTTAGAGGATCGGATGTGTTTGTTCTTGTCATCATCTGGGTCCGTGTATCAGTGTATGATTAATTATTGGCCAATAAAATGAAGGAAAAAGATGGTCATTAATATTCTACACATGTAATCCAGCTGGAATTGGTGTCAGATCATGTAGAATCGTCTAGTGTTGCCATTGGATAATTAATTCTTGGCGATTATGACGGGTTTTGTATTTTAATTCCTGTTTCCAAACCCGAATTAAACAACGAACTGGCGAGCCACTGATGATTCGTCAGCTCAACCGATCCAACAAAATAAATAATTATAGAATTGGTTTTAATCAGCTCAACATTTGATTCTTGATAATTAATTAGGGTATGATATTCTAATTATGGTGTTTCAATATAGTTATAAAGACGATTAATTACTAATTATATCCCAAGTTTCACTACTAGAAAAATGGGCATCAGCAACGGCTGATGCCGTTGCTGAAGAGCATCAGCAACGGCCGGAGCCGTTGCAATGGAGCCGTGTTGCTGATAACTTAGCAACGGATCAGCAACGGCCGCTCGGGCCGTTGCTAAAAATATTATCAGCAACGGTTTTGCCACGGACCCGGAGCCGTTGCGGATAACATTAATAGCAACGGCCGCTGAGTCCGTAGCAACGCCGTTAGTAAAATCCCGTCGCTAAGCTGTTGCTGTAGGTCATCAGCAATGGCTTTCGATACACTTTTAGCAACGGCTTTCCCACGGACGGTCGTGGGAAAGCCGTTGCTGATGATGTGAACCTGCTAACGAAAAAAATTAAAATTTAAAATTTCCATTGATACATTGATACATTATCTGATACATAACTCACACACCCATACACTCATACACACATTCATTCACACATCACAAATACACCAAGATATACATCAAAACAATTATATTTATATTGATAATTATCCACAATAGTATAAAAACTATTCAAATGCAAAATTGAAGTATCAATATCCAAATAAAATAAATTAAACAAGTCCAATATCTCGGTAACAAAGTCAATATAAAAAAAATCTCACGATGACGAGGAATGATGGTCTGGATCATATTGCGGGGTCTGGAGTGCTTGAGTGTACACCGGCGTGGACTTACTCGAGGACGATGGATTAGATGATGTCGAAGAGATGCCTGCTTCGGGATGACCTGACATGTTGCGTAGCATAGCTTATATATCCGCCATCATCTGACTCTGGCACTCCATTATCTCAGTCTGACGTGCGACCGTGTCCTCTAGAGTCCTTATTCTGCTACTATAATCATAACTGGATCTAGAGGTGGACGGCCGCTCACCAGCGACCGGAGGGGTCGGTGCCCCAAGTGGCCCTACTACGGCTCGTGCATGACCACTATCTGCGAAGCCATATACGCGGCCATGGTCCCAGCCACCTGCGGCCTCGACCCACGTTGTTGCGTCAAAGTCCTCGGGGGTACCCCCGCGCTGCACCACCGTCTGGCTGTAGGTCTCCTACTCGAGTTTGATTTTTTATTTAATATTTATCATAAAACTTAAATTATAAATATATAATGAATAATTTAAACAAATATATAGTTACCATAATGTATGCAGCGCGGTTGTCGATGTACTCCCCCATCCCATGTGCTCGACGATGAGTCCGCTCAAACACCGCCATCGGGGAAGGTCGCTGGACAGTCCCGTCATCCGACACCGTCGTCTACATTTACAAAACAAATACATTAATTAGTACACATAGTAACAAATAAAATATATAATTAAAAGGTATACTTACCATACGGTTTGCGTGCACTGCAAATGCAATAGAGTCGCCGGTGTTACGCGCTGCTCCCCCGACATGTGATTTCTAGCCGCATTCTGAGAAACCTCCTGCCATCGATCCGTCGACCATATTCCCACGGGTTGGTCCCATATATTCGGAGTAATCCAATCGGGGCCGTATCCTCGAGTCTCCGCGATGTTAGTGGTCCCAGCTCGGGCCATCGCCTGGGACCGAGCCTGCCCCAGCTGCCCATTGTACCTTGCCCGGGAAATAGCCTCTCAGGCAGCGTAAATGAAGGGCCTTTGGTCCTCGGCCCATGTATAGCGAGCCTGCAAAATAATAATATCAGTACCAATATTAATCATCATGCATGTAAAAATAATAATAATACGTGCCTCAAACTCACGCCATAACATGTCGACGTGCTCGCTAGTGTATTTAGGACAATTCTCATACAAAGGTTCATCGGCAGCTTTCAACATCTCGTAAAATTCTGCAGTTTCTTTATTCGGTAATTCAATCTCTACCGCAGTTTCTACTTCTGTGATATCAACCGATGTAGTATCTGGTGGGACTGATGTCTGAAGAACTAGCCGATCAACATTATCATTCAGGTGGAATTGACCCCCAAGACTATCAAGTATCATAGTTCTATAGGGATTAGATTGACTGGATGAAGAAGCACCAGCAGAGGAAGATTCACCATATGTCTGAACGACAGGATTGCTCGACGTCCCGACTTCGCATGACTCCCGGTGACAAGTCCATAGAAAATATCTTGGTGCAAATCCTTTGCTAAAGTGACAGTCTCCCGATCCAAAAATCGTCCATTCGAACAAATGCGGCACGGACATCGGATTTCATCACCGATGCTAACGAAATTCCTATTCGAATAGGCGAAATTTAGGAAGTACGTTACGCCTAATCGAAACTCATTCGTTAAAGCTCCACGATCAAGACGTCGGTACATCCAACTTCGATCAGCCGACATGATTATGTCAATCAATGATAATTTCTTTGGTTAATGTCTTTAGGTGAGATTGTCCTATTCCATTCGGGATTTATGTTATTTATATTGCACTAAGTACTTATTTTAACCGCTAACTTCATTCTAAATTTCGGCAGCATCTCCCTACAGTTCTCCGAATACGCATATCATTTGGGCGCGTATCGGAGAACAAGAGAGATGTGGCCGAAATTTAAAATAATTAGTTAACAGTTAAAATAAAAACGTAAGTGCAGTACAAATAACTATATTCCCAAATTGTCCAATCAGGGACAATTCAAGAATTGTACATTGTATAAAAGATCATCTACTTCTTTTACACGAACATACATTCCCCGAACGGGTCTAAGGTTTTGCTAAATCATATCCGACTCGTCGATGCGTATGTGAAACATATCAACTCGTCGGATGGATGATTATTTTCTAAATGTTTTGAGATAGTTCGAGTCCATATTGGACAATTTCGACACAAGTCCAAATTCGACGATTTCGGCAAGAGTCCGAAGTGGACGATTCCGGCGCGCGTCCGAAGTGGACGATTCTAGCACATTGCCGAAGTGGACAATTCCGAAATTAATCTAAACCCTAAAAATTAATTAACATATATATATAAAATTAAAAAAATATAAATCTGCTATTTTCGGCGCCGGAGTTCGGTGGACTTCGGCGCCGGCGTACAGTGTCCGAACAGAGTGTCCGAACACTGTAAAAGCTCCGACGGTGGCCATCGGCCGAAACCCTAAAAATAGGGTTTCGGTCAGATTTCCCGCCGGCCGCAACGGGAAGAGACGGTCGGACGACGATGATTACCTGAAATCGGCGGTCGAGGACGGACGGCAGCGTCAGCAGTGGCAGCTCGACATCGTCGGCGTCGGAAGCAGCGGTGAGAGGCGGGAGGAGGAGGCGGCGGCGGCAACAACGGGAGGAAGAAGGGTCGGGCGCGATCTGCGACCTATATAAACTTATCAGCAATGGCTCACTCGCCCGTTAGAAAGCCGTTGCTAATAAGTTATCATCAGCAACGGCTCACTTGTCCGTTAGAAAGCCGTTGCTGATAATTAAAATCATCAGCAACGGCTCGCGTGTCCGTTAGAAAGCTGTTGCAGATACAACATATCTGCAACGGCTTGAGCGACCGTAAGAATGCCGTTGCAAATAGCAACGGCTTGAGCGGCCGTTGCTGATAGCCGTTGCTGAAGACTCAATTTCTAGTAGTGTTTTAAAGATTTTTCTAAATATATTTTAACTTTTTATTTGTAACGATAGATTACTTCAAATTATATGATTAATCTCACCGTCAAGGAAGTGTTAATCTCACTTTTTGGATGCATGCTTATATTAGGGGTGTGCATCGATCGGTTCGGTATATTAACCGAATTGATCGATCGGTTAATCGAGCCAAATCACCGATTGACTACAATTCTTGTTAATCGTTTACCGAATCAAAATTTTCGATTAACCGACCAAATTAACCGAAAAAAATCAGCTCGATTCGGTTAACCAATCAAAATTACCGAACAAAATTAAATAAATGTATAACATCAAAAATCGAACTACAGACTATTGTACCAGTGATTATAATTTGTTAATATATCTTACTAAGTTTATTATATTTATAACTATAAATTAAAACAATAAATAACAACATTATTGAGATTCAAACCGTGACACTTTAGATAATAGTAGATGAACTTAACCAGTGTGACAAATAACTCTATCTAATTTATATTTTTATATTTTTATATTTAATATATGATTCAGTTAATTCAGTAAATTAACCGAACCATCGGTTAATTTATCGAACTGAACCGAAAACGAAAATCCTAAAAGTTTTTAACCGAAAATTGAACCGAAATTAATTCAATAAATTTGGTTCGGTTAAATCGGTTTCGGTTCGATCGGTTTTGATTCAATTTCGGTGAATCGGGGAATCCTGCTCACCCCTAGATGACATGGATCAACAAGGTCAAGTCAGCATCCCAAATGAATAAAAATTCAAAAAAATATTACGTCATCAAACATTTTTAAACGGGGTTTAAATGATTAACTATGTAATATATCTCGACTTTTAAGAAACTTCTCAAATCCATCCCAATTTTTTATTTCCAACCAATGTGAGTATCGTACTTTCGATTTGTTTCAATTATATCCTAACATCAAATTATCGTCGATTTAGCCATTAGGATATTGGGTTGCACTGCCGAGGTCGGTCAAAAGTATAGTGAACATCAAAATATCATTTCACCATATATATCTTTTTAAAAAATTATATCTTCTTATTCTTTTTATAACTACACATCCCCCTAAATCCTCAACACATACTCACCCTCACCTCTCTATGTCATTATCGCCAAGAGCTATGACTGTCATCACCGACTACAGACTACATTGTTCTCAGTTGTATCATTCTTTAGATTTTGATTGCATAATTTATAGACCCCAAGAATTTAGGGTTTGATATTAATTGGACTTTTGACCCACGTCGATAATGCAACTCAATATTCAAATGATCAAATTGATGATAACTTGATGGTACGATATAATTGAAAAAAAGATCGAGAGTACAAGACCAATATTTGTTGTAGGGGTTAACAAATTTTACCCATTAATCGAAAAAAACTAATTAATCGACTGAATCGAAACTGAATTAACCGAATTGATTTGTCCAATTAATTTTTGGTTTGATTAACGATTAAAAAAATTAAAGTTTTTATTTTTTGGTTCGATTTGATAAATTAATCGAATGGTTCAATTAATTTATCGAATTAATCAAGATTTAATTTAAGTTAAATAAAATAAAAACTTCTATCATATATATATATTATGGTTTGCCTTAGTGGTTAAGATGACATATTTTGTCCCAGTGACCTAGGTGTGAATCCTGATGAGCTATAGTAGTTATTTTATTTTATATGTATATATAGTTTAAGTTAGTAAGATTTATATCAAATAGCATGGTTTGCTTAAGTGGTTAAAGTAATATATATCTATTTGAGTTTTTGATTTGATAAACGGTTAATAGATAATTCTCGTTTTTGTTCGGTTAATCGAGAGTTCAGTTCAGTTAATTAACTGAACCGATCGATGCTCACCCCTAATTTGTTGGAAATAAAAAATTAGGATAGATTTAAAAAAACGTAATTAAAAATCGAGATATACTAAGTAGTTAATCATTTAAACTCTTTTCTAAAAAGTCTACTAACGCGACATTTTTTTTTAATTTTTATTTTTATTTAAGAACACTGACGTGACATTGTTGATCAACGTCAGCATCCAAATGGTGAAACTAAGGTCTCGTTTGTTTTGATGGATTAAGAAGGTGGATTTGATTTTAAAATTCAATCCATTATTTGCTACAGCAATAGCTATGAATCGGGCCGGATATTGGGTGAATTTATTTTGGCCCAAATCCACCACGCGCTGGCCTGATTTAGAAATCCTAAGGAGGGAATGGGTTTAGGGCCCAAATCCACATGATATGAATTTTCAAATCCTATCAATACTTCTTATCCCATGCCAAAACAAATATAAGATAGGATTTCAAAAAATTCTCTTGGATTTTTATCACATTCTTATCCATCTTAAATCCTATCTCATCCAAATCATATCCTACAAAGCAAACATGGTCTAACATCTCTTTGACGATAAAAGGTTAGGATAGATTTGAGAAATTTTTTAAAATTTGGGATAATTTAATAATTAATCCTTATAAAGATTCAAAAAGTGATAAATGCCATAATGACATATTAATTAATTTTAGCAATAGAATATATTAATAAAAGAAAACTAAATGACTTGTCAATGAAATATTATACATTCTTCGACCTCTCAAATAATGAGTGATACCAGATAAGCTCAGACTGATGATTGAAGTGATTAATTGCTGTCACCATATATATTTATGTGTAGCAACAAACTAAAAAGCTAGATAATTGAATCAAATATAATATAATAATGGTGACTATTTGAATCAATTAATGGATATAAATGAATTGTCTGTCTATTTCATCTCGACCTACTTAATTAATTGAATCTTTATATACTTAATTTGGATAAACATGTTGAAGAATACTGTGATTTATTCCCTTCTTAAATTAAGGAGATGAATCTGATCACATATATATACTGAGTGAGGAGATTTTTTTGTTGATATATCTAAGATTTAGATGAAAGGATCAAATTACAACAATTTGTGTATAATTTAAGGTTTGTATCATGAAGTCAATGATCATATTCTTACTAAATTTAGGGGATGATGTCATTAGATGACTCGTACAACTGTTAAAGAAGTAGGCAATCTAGGAGGAGATTTTGTAGATGAGGTGGCAGGTTGACTAGGACAAGTAGGATGCACTAATTAATTAGACAATATAATATGAAATTTAATTAATAATGAGTTTATTTTTGGCTCATTAGGGCCCGTTTGGTTTGCTAAAAAATGAGGGACTGGACTGGACATCCGCCCATGTCCCCCGTTTGGTTTGCAAAAGAAGCTTCGGGACAAGAACTTCTCCTTGTCCAGGACAGGATTTCCACCCATTTTGGTGTACCAAGAAATTTCTCGGTACACCAAAATCGGGACAGAGGACAAGAGCTGCAATTGTCAAAATTATCCCTTCCTTTGATCGTAGAATCGTCGGATCGAGTCGAGGTGAATACCAAAGTTGTAAATTTTCGCATGCTGAACGCGATGGTGGTGTCAGATTTTAGATTGGAAATTGTTTGGTATGATTTTTATATTTTTCGGTATTATCTTATTGTTATATTTTAAGTTAATTGAAAATTAGTTGAACACTTATTAGTTAAACTAAAACTTCTTATTGTATTAAAGTATTTGATACTATATATTAATATTTTTTTACATATTAATTAATTTTAAGACTAATTTACAAGAATATTTTAGTCATTTTTCATATATAATACTTTGTTATAGCGAAACAAACGCAGGACAGAATAGAATATCGTGTCATGTTCTTGACGAAACAAACACGATATAGCTATTGTTCCAGGACATCTGATGTCTTGTCCTTGTCCTTGTCTGGTGTCCTGTGATGAGCAATTTGCGAACCAAACGGACCCTTAGTTTGCATTCATTTGGCTCAGTTAGCAATGGGTTTAATTAACCATCTGTTTTTTCCATTGATCTTAAGGTCTAGATTTATCATCTTAGTACTAAGTGGTGAAACTCCCAATTGCACTTTGATAATAAAGACTAAGGGCATGAGTGGGAAGATATTAAAACTTACAAGAGGATATGAATTGATTCTTTAATTGATCTCATTTACTTATTTTTGGCCGGACATAAGTTCTTTCCTCTTAAAACTTTTGGGGTTAAAAATGTACCCAACTCGAAGTTGATTTAATCAAAATATAATTAAACCAATTTCCAACTTGATTGAATCAAGTGAGCCAGACTGTTTACTTAATTAAATCAAATCTTAATGTTGAGATCTTGTTTGATTTCTGGTCTAGAATGAGTTTTGCATCTTAATATTACCAAATAGTTCCAATCTTATTAATGTTGAGAGCTTATTTGATTTCTGCCTGGAATGAGTTTTGCATCCTAATAGTTCCATCCGGGCATGATGCATTGATGCTTGCACTATGCCCCATCAGTGCTTATATTTGGATGCATGCCTAATTTCAACCTTTTGCAAACTATAAAATTGGCTTGCAGGCTATTTGGACTACTGCCCCTTTTACCCAACTGCGTTTCACTAGGGTCTTTTAGTAAAAAAAAAATTAAAAAAATTGCAGCCTAAAATGTAGAATCAAGATGATCTTGCAATTAAATTAATTACGATCAACCAAACAATAATTAAAATAAAATACTGCAAATTTAATTGATATAAGCATATTTACACTTTTACAGGCAACCAAACAACACCTTAAAATGATAGAGTATTTTGTCTTCGCTCACTTTCTTCCAAATTTAAAAGCTAACTTAATCTCATCAAATCAAATTTGACCTCCAATTAATTTGATCAAATTAATCCAATTTAACAAGATCTAACACAATCGATCTAAGCCGTATACTAAACTAATCCAATTTGTCTAACTCGGATCTAAGTTGCCCCTATCTAGTTCGACATGGTGAATTGAATTGTAACATGATCTCGACCTAATTGAAGATAATTATTATCTTAATTCAGTTTAATTGACTCAATTGAATCAAATTTCAAGTGGACACATTCAATTTGGTAGGTCCAGTCTAGAGCTAATCCAATTGAACATAATTTGATATAACTAGTTAAGCCCAATTATAAGCTGACCGAATTTTAATTGAACACAATTTTGAAAATACACAAATACTAAATTTAAAAAGGATTAGAATTTATTATCTATTTCATCGTATGTATCATCCAAATATATAAAAGGTCAATTTTTACCAAACTAATATTTACCTAAAAAATATTACGTTTATACACACTTTAGTAGGGTGTTCGTTGGAGGATGAAGATATGTGTGCTATAGAGTTAAGCCTGTGGTTTTTTTTTTTTGAGTATGAGGATATGTGTAATGTGTGCTGTAGAGGGGCGGCAACGGTAGCACCGCCCAAATTAGGGCGAGTAGGAGATTGCTAAATTGATTTTTTTTTTGTTTATAACAGAGTTATGTGTAAATATGATACAAACTTTATGACGGTGTTTAGTGTATAACAATGTTTTAATCTCTCTAACATTATTTTATGTCTATAACATTGCTTTGTAGGTCATAATATTTTCTTATGAAATTGATCTTTTAAAAAAGATTTATTTAAAATTATTCATCACAAAAAATTCAAAATAGTTTTTCATCTCATATTGATAATAAATAGGGTGTATTTTATAAGAAAATTTTAAATCTGATGTACATCAAATATAATACAAATTATATTTTTTTTTTATCTTATGTTTTTCTAATCAATGCATTAAATAAATAATAAATATTAATTCATCTTTTATTTTATTCTTCTTTATCTTATGAAATAAATATGTTCTAATAGCCTAAAGCTGTAAAATATAATTATAGCCGAAAGATCAGGAGCTCCTTTTTTTAACCATGATTGTAAAACCTTTAAAAAATAAAAACTATCCCTTTCAAATACAACTATAGAAAGTTTATGCATCAAGAAAGAAATAAGAACTATTTAAAGACTACGCTCATCATAATGGACAAAAATGCATATGGCTTTATATTCATCGTAAATTATAAGAATTGTTACTATAGAAATCAATCAATAGGGTATACAGAAATCTTCTTCAATGATCATTGATTTCTTTTCTTCCTATACGAAAAGATACCCAATCAACACTACTTCCACTACTTCCGGTATCACAACACTTTCTGTCTCCAACTATGGCTCCGACTCTTCCTCCGAGCATCACCAGATTTGCTACTTTTCCCTACCAAGCCAAACAATTCATGGCAGAAAAGGAATTGCCACTCAAATTCTGCACTCCATGAATCTAGTTATATATTTATGTAATGTATATAGTTGAACGATTATGATGATCCATAACCATTTCGATGAACTTTCTGCCATCTCCAAGCGATGGAAAGGCTCTCTTCAAGATCTACGTATCGCGCTGTCCAGTTAAGTTCCTGATTTATCTTTGATGGATCACTGTAAACCTTGGCGTAGTCACCTGGCCTCCTGCCGAGATAGTCAACTTTCACATCCACCCCAGTTGCTTTCTTGCAGGCTTCAACAAACTCCTTGACAGATCTTCCTGAAAGCAAAATGGAAAGTTTTCTTGAACACCTCTAAGAACATAATATCTGAGTGCATTAATCTACACGTGCTGATTACAAGGCTTAATTTAAATCAGGTGATTTTATCACTTCATTGATGGTAATTAGCTTTGCACATAATTATCTTGAAGGTGCACTAAGCCTACTCAAGAAACATTTACATTTACTAAAATGCACCAAAAATAAATTTCTCCATGTAAGCAGAGTTAAAAAGAGCTACCTTTTCCGGTGCCAACATTATATATGCCAACTTTTTCTGGCCTTGCCTTGTCAAGGGCTTTTACATGTGCATCAACAAGATCAGTGACATCAATGTAGTCTCTTATACAAGTTCCATCATTTGTAGGGTAGTCTGTTCCTCTAACCTAATCAAAGAAAAAAGTTTTGGTATCTTTATAAAAGTCATCATTCAACTTAATTAGTGAAACATAAGCAATCAGTAACACTTATATAGTGAACAAAAATATGTATTGTGGATTCCTAAACACATGAAAGATTTTGAAGAAGATACCTTCAGTCCTGGAATGATACCTGATGCTGCATCAAAGCATGCACCAGATATACGACCATGCTCCCTTAGCTCTGGTCTGGGGGCTTCACCTAATCTTCCTTCTGGGTCTGACCCAATGACGTTAAAATATCTGAACATGAAGATAAAAAGAAAAAAATTTATCAATAACACAATTGTTTTTGTATTTCAAATCGTTTCTAGTAGCAATAAACCTTAAGATCATGACAGCCATGTTTGATTTCTTTGAAAAATCCAAAATGATATCTTCTGCCATTTTCTTGGCTTTCCCATATGGATTGATTGGAACCTGCATTAAAATGTAACCTTATTCGCCACTCATATCTAATGCTGTTACTTCAGACTGAATTGGTAAACAAGAGAAATTTAATAATGCTAACAAACAAAATGTGCAACTTTATTCTGTTAAAACAATCAACTTTGCCAACCTGAGGAGTTCCTTCTGTAATGGGCATCTGTTTGGGCTCTCCATAAGTAGCACATGTACTTGAGTAAATAAGAGTTTTAACACCATGTGCTGACATAGCCTCAAGGAGTAGCAGAGTGTTTGCTGTGATATTATGATAGTATCTGTTGCAGAAATTTGTGTTAAGTAACTATAAAGCAAAAGATAGCAAGCGAGGAAATTTATGTTGAAATACAAAAAAAAATGTTTCCTTCACTTTCTTGTTCGGATAGAAGATAATTATAATAGATGCACAGTGTACCTTAGAGGTTGAAGTGTACTTTCACCCACATAAGCAACAGCTGCAAAATGCATAACAGCATCAAATGCATTTTCTGCAAAAATCCGGTTGACCTTAATATCGGTTAAGAAGTAAACCTTGGGCCTGGTTTTTTTTTTTCAATGTTGAAAATAATATTTACTAATTTATAAAAGCAGGATACAGCTCTTGAATCACCCAAATCAGCACAAATAAATTGTAGTCTCCCAGGCTCTGGAAATAGCCCTTGCAAAACTTTGATGGCACCAATGTTTCCTCTAGAAAGGTTATCCTATCAAAATCATAACGAAAATTATTTATTGTCATAAGAGTCTTCAATCCTGATATGTGAACTATTATCATGGTACATAGACCTCAATTGTCTTTTCCTAAAAGTCAATCGTAGCTATAAATGCAAAAAAAATAAATTACCACTATGGTTACTCTATATGACTCCTTCAATAATCGAAGAGCAGCATGTGAACCGATATAACCAGCTCCTCCTGTTACTAAAACATGGGTTACCCCAAGTTCGTGCCGAGAAAACTGCAAGATTAAGGTAACTAAATCAGCATAAATTTGCTTTTCTTGTAGTTTTATATTTAAATCAGCATAAACATGGGTTACCCCATGGAAGCCAAAAGCAAAGAGGAGGCATGTGTATTTAGCTTTGCCAGAAATATATTAGCCATGAACTATAGAAATCTTCATCAGTATACAGGTATTCTAAATTTCAGTAGATCCTTTCAAACAGGAGCACATTATTGCTGAAATTCTTCTTGAAATAAATTATAGTTTTCTCAGCAGAATTCAAGATTTTTATCTTTTGTTAAACATTATGAAAGAAAGTTAGCTGATAACAATAAAGGTAGTTCAACAGTTTTTCAAACAAAAAGTTAAAAGATGAAGACTTGGGCACAAAAAGTACCACGCTCGGTCCACCAAAGCCAGGGGATTGCTTCAAAATGAAAATGCACAAGGCAGTAAGAAAAGCCGCAATGACAAGTTTTCCTATAATATGTGGTTTCCTTCTTGAATCTGAGTAGTCCATTCCTGTAAGCTCAAAGCATTTAGATATCAAAAGAATTTATGGTCACAATAAAGATGGAAACTATCTTGAAAATATTCCTGAATAAAGGAAACAAGAAATTATATGGATAGGTAACTTGATTGAGAGATTTCCAAGAATATGCATACTGGAATATAGATAAATCCACAGACAAGCATGATTACCAAGAGCATGAGGTCAAACTAGTTAGTTTGTAGATCTTCTACATTTGAACCAATCTATATTCGGATTTCTTACCAATTTATAAGAATAGACGTGCATTTATCAACGGAAGAGAATATAAATATGCAATAAGAGATTCTTGAAACCTGGAAAAGACCAAGGACTAGCCCCCCTGGTCAGACTTCTGCTCCTATTGACAGGTATCATGTGAGGAAGAAGAACTTTCGATTCAAGACACTAGAATCAAACATGCGCTGCCCTCAGAGAAACTGAATAAAACCAAATTGTTATGCTCCTGTGGAGTAAGTTGTAGTTTCCCAGAAAATCGAACAACTGTAGCACCCAAGGCATGGGAAAAAAAATTAATATGAAATTTTTGTTGTCTTGGCAATCGAATTGAGGTGGAAACAAAGTCAATTCAAAACAAATCCAACACTGCATAAGAGAACAAAAAAGGGCATTCCCCATCAGAATCAGTGATCTCTTGGGAAACTTCCTTTGCACCTTAGCAGAATAAGGTTGAATTATCGGGCCTCTTAGGCTTACCAGAATACGGGAAAAGAAAGAAACAAAGAAAACGCTGCGGAAGAAAACAACTTTTGGAATTCAGCAACAGAAAATTTCCGGATTAAAACTTCAAACCGAAATCCACTTTGGTCATATTTTCAAACAAGAACAGCAGTGCATGAACCTAGGGAGGATAAAGTAAGATTCAATTTACACCGAGATGGAACAGGAGGTACTCGACTGAATATAACCAAGAAGACACTGAAAGAGGCCGCTGCAATTTATAAGAGAAGAGAAGATCTCAGAAAGAAGGGAAAGGCGGGCATATCAAAAGAACGAGCTTATAACATTAAAGAGCCCGACTGCTCAAAAGGCAAAAGCCAAGCAAAAATGTCACCTTTTAAGATCTCCACATACGCCCTAAGCAAAGGGGCTCGATAGTCGATATCGACAGAGCAAGAAAAACGCTAGGGACATTGAGAAAAAACGCACAGACCACATGCCATAACGCACGAAACCGGGAAAAAAGCTCGAATCCCCAGAATGAGGCAACGAAAAGCGATCGTGCCCCTTTCAGAGAAATTAATCAAAGGCAACGAAAAAGCAAGCGAAACCGAGTCTTGGCAATGATGGGGGTTACCTGCGAAGAGAGGGGAAGGAGGAGAAGGGAGGTTGAGCGCGAATGGAGCAAGTAGCGGTGATCCTTTGGAGTGGGTGGGGAGGAGAGGAGGAAAGGGGGAGGAGAGAAGAATTAGAGACGTTTGCAAGATTGCTACTCATTTAGGTTGAATTACTCATTTTAATTACAGCAATTGTTCAATATATAAATTTATTGTTTCCATTTCACCAAAAGAGTAACTTAAAAAATTATTACCAAAAATTGAAATTAATTTTTTTTCAAGTAACCTAGGGTATGTTTGGATACAGATCATTAGGGGGGGAGAAAAGAAAATGAAAAGGAAGGAAGAGAAGGGGAGGAGAAACAAGGAGAAAAATTAAATTTTTTTTAATATAATTTAATAAGGAGAATAGAAGAAAAGTGATGAAAAAAATTAATCTTATTTGGATATTATATATATACGAAGAGATCTTTTATTTCATAGACAATTATATTATTTTTATTTTTATGTTATATATATTTTTCTTTTTTGTCATTTTTATTCCTACATATATTATGATTTTTTTGACCGACTACAAATATTATGATTAGAAAAAAAATAGAAAAAAATGAAGAACGAGATAAATTTTTTTGTCTTTATACTCAATAGAGATGAGAAGATGCTATTAGAGTTTAATAAAATCTTATATATGTATTAAAATAATAAGAGTAATTTTATAAATTTATTTTGGATGAATTTTTACAATTTTTTTCACTCTCGTTCAATCCCAAAACGGGGTTGAAAAAAAATTGAGGTTTGGAGGGACATCGAGATAAATAATTCTCCCTCAATCTCTTTTCCTTCCATTAAAATTAGAAAATCAAACAAGGAAAAAAATTCTCCTCCCTTTCCTTCCCCTCCTTTAACCCCAATCTAAACATGGTGTAAATACTCTCCTATATTATTTTAATAAAATAAAATATTTAATACTCTATTCTAGTAAAATCGTCTATTATACATAAAATAATTTCTTAGTCCCTTAGCTTGTCTCATCTCGTGTTCCATTTAGCTGCTAGTGCCTTGGAAGTGCACCGTCTACCACCTCGACAGCTAATATCTCGGCCTATTTTTTGTCACCTATTTTGTTTTTCATTGTCGTTGTGCCTTAAGGACTTCCGAAACAATCAAAATATCTTACCATCTTTACGTCTTCTCTTTTGTTCCTCGTCGCCGCTAGTGCCTTTTTTTTTAGGACCTTTGGAACAACCAAAATATCACACATCCATTTTCTCCTCGCAACATGGTTATGAGTGCAATATTAGGAATCCATGAAAAGTAGAATTTGGGGCAGATGAAACGGAGAAAAAGAGGAAAAGGTCAAAGGAATATGATTGTAGAGATTTCATCTTCAAAAGAGAAGCCAAGGATGAAATGGATACGAGTTCATCTTCAACTCTTTCTCTCAATTCTCAACTCTCAACTCTCATTTCTCAACTCTCAACTCTCTTACTCTCAATAATCAACAACATTTTAAGCTCATCAAGAAGCCAAGGATTCAAGATTATTGTTAAATTTTTTTAATCTCTTCAATTTATTTCATTAATTAGTATAATATTTATACTTTTTATATTTTTAATTTTTACTAACGGCGGATGGAAATTTTTCAGGTTATACTCCACAAATTGGATCAAATATGTTAGAAGGAATATCTTCTACTACTCCTACCACTCCTACCACTCAACAAAATCAAAACATAGAGATAAGTTCATCTATTAATTTATGTCCATCAGGTAGAAAAACAAGTATAGTTTGGGAATATTTTGAGAAAATTATTGAACCTGATGGCACCATAACAAAAGCCCGGTGCAAAAAATATTAAAAAAATCTTTCGGCTTCAACAACCGGAGGAACTGGTCATTTATTACGTCATGCAAGGGCCATGACACTAAGGTTGCACAAGCTCAACAAATTCTTAATTTATCTTCTTCTGATTTAACAGCTTTTTCGTATGATCATGATTTTCAACGTCAATAACTTGCAAAATTAATTATTCAAAGTGAATCTCATTTTAGTTTTGTTGATCAACCAAGACTTTCTAGTTGGATTCAAAATACTTTACAACCAAAATATAAAAAAATTACTCGAAATACAATGAAAAATGATGCTTTAAAATTATTTTTTATATATAGAGAAAATATAATGACTAGTTTTCAAAATAATAAATCAAAAATTTCTTTAACATCTGATGTTTGGTCTAGTCAACGTACTACTAATTCTTACATTTGTGTTACTGCACATTGGATTGATGAAAATTTTATTTTGCAAAAAATAATAATTAGTTTTAAAGTTTTTGAATATCCACACACTTCTGTTGCCATTTTTTTTGCTATTAGATAATTTGTAACATCTTTCTATAATATAAATGATAAAAAATTTCGATTAATTTTGATAATGCTAGTAATAATGATGCTGCTATCCCTCCCCTTATACAGTTATTTAAACTAGTATTAGAAGGTGAATTATTTCATGTTCGTTGTGTTTGTCATGTTCTTAATTTATGTGTACAAGATGGTTTAAAACAAGTAAATATACATGTATAAAAAATAAGAGATGTTATTAGATATATGCGTTCTTCGAAAGCAAGAACACAAGAATTTAAAAAATTATGTCAATATTTTAATAAACCATTTAAAAAATTTAATGGTGATGTTATTACTAGATGGAATTCAACATATCATATGCTTATGTCTACTATAACATATCAAGATATCCTTACAATATTTTACAATCAAAATATGCTTGGTGATCCAATTAATAATAATGATTGGTTAGTTGTTGGGCATATTACTCAAATTTTAAAACTTTTTAATAAAGCTACCGAACAACTTTTCAGTGTTTATTATCCTACACGTAATTTAACTCTTTCACATATAGTTCGTATTAGTGAAGTATTTTCTTCATATAGACATCATCATTTATTTGCACAAATTATTTCTTTAATGGAATCTAAATTTGAAAAGTATTGGTCAAATATACCTACTTTATTTTGTTTAGCAATATGTTTAGATCCTAGAATAAAAATTGATGGTTTAAATATGTTGTTAGATGATTATTATAACAATATGGAATTAGATAATGTTGAAGAAGAAAAAATTAAAAATTTGAATTTATTGAATTCTATGTTTGTATTTTACGCTTCAAAATTTGGTAAAAATAAGACAACATCTTCTTCTTCTAGATTAAGAGATGATGGTGAAAATAGTATTAATTCTCAACTTGGTCGTAGAACAAAAAAAAATTAATTTTACTAATTTTAGTGAATTACTTTTTTTTTCTAGATCATAATCATTCTGAAGAAATAGATGATAATAAAATTTTAGTATGATGGAAAAAATAAGAAAATACGTATCCTATTATTTCCATCATGACACGTGATATACTAACTGTTCCTGTGTCTATAATAGCTTCCGAGTCTTGTTTTAGTGCAGGAAATAAAATTCTCGACGAAAAAAGGAGCCGAATGAGTGAAGAAACGGTTGAAATGTGCATTTGCTTAAAAGACTGGTTGGATGCTGAAGATAGATTACAATATAAGGGAGGACACGATACTTCATCATCGGAAGAGGATGAAGCTCAAACAAACGAAGCTGGTGCTGCTGGTCCAAGTACAAGCTAAATCACCAAGATTACGGGTGATTAAAAATATAAAAAGAACTACGTAGACCTGATCCTTCTATAGTTAATCATTAGGGAGTACAAGTTTAGCTATAGAAGGTACGTAGACAATCTTTTAAGATGCGGTCTATTATAATATTAAAAAAAAAAAAATTCATTAGATGAATATTTTTGTATTAAAGATAAATAAAAATTTAATTATAATTTAATTTTTTAATTTTTTTTTAATTAATTTGTACTGCGTTACAATGTTACATATAAAAAATATGTTAAAAATATATATAATAAAGTTTAGTACAATGATTAAGCTATCTCAAATAAAATTAGAGGTCCAATTTCAAAACTCACCCGTAACCATTATTTTTTAAAATTAAATTTTAAACCTTTTAAAATTTAAAAATTTAAATTAAATAATTAATTTTGGGCCGGCCCCGAACCCGGCCCTAGCCCGGCTGGGCGGGCTCGGGCTCGGGTTGGGCTTGGTTGCCACACATTCGAGCCGTGTCAGGCACGGCCCGAGTACGGCCCGTTGCCACCTCTAGACTCGACTAGAGTCTAGCATAAAATAAATCTTAATGATATACATGAAAGTCAACAATTGATTCATAGCAACCATTGTTGACCACCATACTTGAAGATTCTTTGTACTGGGATCTTTCTCATTCCATGAAGGGAATTTAATTTGGTTTGGTAGGTAAAAAAAAACACTTTTCCTTACCCAATTAGAGATAATTTTCTAAGGACTCATTTGATATATCGTATAGTATTAACCTATATAATACTAATCTGTATTAACTAATATATATAGTACTAGAATGTATTATATTATTATTATATAATATTTGATGCACATATGTACTAGCCTATATAGTACTAATATGTATTGACTAACTTGTATAATATAATATAATATAATATAATATAATATTATAATATTATAATTATATTATATTATATGTAATATATTATAATAATATAATATAATATAATATAAAAAATTATATAATATATTTTATCATTAAAAATATTTAATAAATTAAAATTATTTTTATAATATATTTTTAAATTTTTGATCGGAGGTAAAATAACTATTCAAAATATTAAAAATTCTAGTGCAGACTAATAAAAAACTTTGAGAGTGTATTACTAATACACCTTATGATAACTAAGTTAGGACATATTTGATGCTTATAACTATGATGCTTATACATGATGCTTATATAGGATATCAAATATATCCTAACTTAATTATAATTTATTTGCCAGAATTCATTACAAAGGAGAAGCAATTTTCTCTTTGCATTTCTTTTCATCGTAACATGTTCTCTATGGAAACTAAATTCAAATGGAGAAAGAAAATTCCTCTTTAGTTCTCGAAGAAAAAACAGTTGTAATAAAGGAATTACAAACATTATCATAAAATCTCTTTTAAGAATCAAGGAAAGTAGGAATTTAAGGGGCATATGAATTAAGTTATAGTAAAAAATGGCATTTTTGATTAATTGAATTTCATTTTATTTATTTTATTGAAAATTACTTGGAATATGTTGTTGAGTCATAGTAAGAGATTTGCAATTTTTTAAAAACTATTATTTTGTTTGATTTAACTATTAATTTTTAAGGAATTACATTTAAAATAACTAATATATCCTTCAGTTGGAAGACTTATATTTGAATCATGATCATTGATTATTTTTATATTAAAAAATATTATATTATGAGAAATTTATCCCCATACTTATGAAATATTAACATGTTAATGTAACTTTCAATATGAAATATTTCCATAGCCCAAAAAATTAACTGAATAATAATAATAATAATAATAATAATAATAATAATAATAATAATAATAATAATAATAATAATAATAATAATAATAATAATAATAATAATACTTACTTAGAGGGTGTCATTAGGGGTGAGCGGATCCGGATATCCCATATTTTTATGATATTCGGACCCTATCATGTATACAACCAATTTCTAGATTTTGAAATTGGACCCTACCCTGTTAGAACGTGCAATCGGACCTTGCCCAGAACCACAAGTTCCGATTCTGGTTTCGAATACCCTGTCAGAAACTGTTCATTTATAAGTTTTGGGTACCATGTTGGAACTTATAAATGAATATGTTCTAGAGTACATGTTTCGGAATAGATTACAACAAATTCCGTAACAAGTTCTAACATATTTTAAAACAGGTTTCGACATGGTACCCTATTGAAACTTGTACCCTAAAATTTGTAAATGAACATGTTCCACGATACAAGTTCCGGGTATTAGTTTCGGTTCCGAAAATCCGATGTGTTGAACCTGGAATCAAAACTAATTTTAACTGATTCCTTAATTTTTGTCCCGAACTCTATCCGAATTTAATTTTGGTCTATCCAGAACCTACTCGATCGGATAGATTCCAACTAGTTCCGAGGCTACTCGGTACCCATGCACACTCTAGGTGTCAGTTAGAAATATATTTTTTCAATGATATTCTACTTTTTATTTATTTATTTTGCACACTTACAAAAAATCAAAAATATTATTTTCCAAAAAGTTACACTCCTTACATAATTTCTACCAATCAAACCACAATTTTTGTCTCTATCAATTGGGGGGAGTATACTTTGCTAAAGAAATCTAACTTAGTGCTTGTAAGTCAAGATGTATGATGTCACTTCATTAATAACTCAAACTATATTTTTTTGTTTACTATAGTTTAATATCTTGGAAATCTAATTTTTTTGTCACTTCATTAATAACTCAAAGAATTCTTCACTTATGTTGTCATTAAATGTTGTAGTTGAGTAATACTTGCCAAAGATAATAAAGTTGAGCTGGTCATAGTTGAATATTTACTTGGCACCACTCTTTGTTTTTCAAACATGAACAGTCGGTTTGGTGCATCTCATTGACTTAGCCCCAATTCAATGAATGACCACTTGCCACCCTCCTTCCACTCCAAAAAACAAGTATCCATAAAATTCATACAAATATATATAGTCAAAAAAAATTATTTATTTATTTTTAAAAAAAATATAAACTAACTCGAACTCTCATTTTAGAACTAATTCAATTCTAAAAAACATTCAAAATTCAACTCGATTGATCTGAATTAATCTGTTATGTTTGCTTTATAGAATAAAAAATGTAGATCTGAATCTTCTTTTTAAATCCAAAAATATTGAATTAGTGAAGAAATCAGAATCGACAAATTTTGATGTGAATCGGGCAGCAAATTTGAAATTGTATTATATAACTTGATCTAACAAGACTCAAAGTTACTCCTCCATTTTCACCAATATTTAGGTGTTGGTTGAAAAAACAAGCTTTGTAAGAAAATTAGGCTCATTAATTTACACCACAAGTTAAAGAAGATAAATAGGGACCAGTTAACATAAATATGCATGATGCCCCAATTGAAGCATTCTCCACCTGGGAAGCCTTTCCTTGCATGAATAGCTTGTTTTACCACCTGTTCCATGCATTAACTTGATTTTGAAGGATGAAAACAACATCAAGAATATGAGGGCCTGTTTGGTTAGTGAAATCAAGTTTGTTTTCATGGCTTCGGTTTCACTGAAACCAAAACTGCTTATGAAAACGTGTTTGGTTCAGCGTTTTCATGAAACTGAATCGAAACCAGAATGAAAACGAAACCAGTTTTCCTAATAAAAATGAAAACACCAGAATGTTATTTTCTGTGGTTTCGAGACTGTCGGTTTCGTTATCAAAATGGAGTGACAACTTTATAATTATAAATATATTTTTAATAAAATTAATTAATTTAAAAATAAATCAAACTATATTATTTTTATAAAAAAAATAAAAATCATCATTTTCAACTCAAATTATTATCTTAGATTTACAAATTAATTAAACCAATTTATATCTAATTCACTCAAATCCAAATTTTAAAATAACTCAATTTTCTTAAAGTTAATTTATTTATAATTAATCAAAACTAATTTAGACCACTAGAATTATTATTATTTTGAAATATTAACTATTAATTAATTTTTATATCTAATTGAACAAAAAAATCTCAAACTACCAATAACTTAATTAATTAAATATTACAAATATTTTATAACTATATTAGGAAATATTTAATTTTGTAAACTAACTAAATATTAATTACTACTAAAAATGTTCAAGAAAAATTAATATTACTTTTTATAGCCAAATAAATATTCACTAGTTTCAACTAACTAAAACTTATATTGTTTTCATTAACCAAACGCGTTTTCGGAAAACTGAAAACTAAAAACCAAAATCAAGTTTTCGAAACTAAGTTTTCAATTTCACTGAAACCAAATCAGAAAATAATTTTCGCTAACCAAACAACACCTCAACTTTATCCTAAATGTATTGATTCCTAAATAAATTCCAAGTGTATTGATTCCTTGCGGCATTGTAATGAACTTTATTCGGCAAAAATGGATAGACAAGTCAAATAGGTTGGTTGCTTAAATAAAGACCACACAATTCATTTCAAAAAGTTTTAATTTATTCTGATCCAAAAAAAATAGATTGAAAATTCTAGTACCAAAAGTTGATTTGAAACAAAGACTTTCAATCCCAATTTAGGTCAAATTGGAAAGGGATCATATTTTTTGGGATTAATTGTTGGTTACTTCTTGTTTTTCTCCTTTTAAAATATTTAAAACTTATTTGAAAACTCAATGAATAATACAATTTAGATCATTTAAAATAATTAAAATAGTATATTTAAGGTTAAACATCATAATTATCGAGCGGGATCTCGTAACTTGTCGAAGAATTTAATCTTGGTAACTTAATGAGTAAATTAATTTAAACGCGGAGGGGATATATGATTTGAATAAATTTAAATTTTAAATATATTATTTTTATTATGTTAATTATTTTAATAGTTTAGGAGATGTGAGGAGTAACAATGTATATTCTTTTCTACAAAGAATTAAAAATCATAATTGGGTCAATAAATGGACCTGCTCCATGCATATTGGTCTGTGATTATGAAACTGAACTATGCATGATAGCACTCTACAAAGACTTATCCTCTAATTTAGTTTTGTCTTGTTTTGTTTTGCATCATCACAACACATGACACAAAACTATTGATGAAAATCTTTTTATTATTATTATTTCTTATTCGTTTCATTTAAAAAAATCGCATGGCAATATTAAATACTGTTATTAACTATAAAATAATAATTAGAAATTAATTAATATTTTAAGTATAAATTTATAATTATAAAATAATAATTTTAATGTTATATTATAAAATTTAAAATTGGTTCTTGTAATTACTACAAATAGGACACATTAGTCTACACGTAATTAGCACCTCACCTAGATTAATTAATTTAACATGCCCATCAAATGAGTGATAATAATTCCAATAACCATCCCTACAACCATTGTCACATCTTGTAGCTTTGGGACTTATCGACTTAATTCAATGTTCCTTGACACAAATCGGAAGCTTTATTTATAATTGAATTAGAAGTTGAACCCAATAGATTAGCCTCGAAGAGGGAACTTTAGACTCTTTAGTCCACCTCTTGTCGTACAACACATAAATAGTCTATACTCGATGAGGTTTATTTCGTATGATTTGGATAGAGCTCAATTATAGTCCATTATAATCTTAACACACTTGATAATGAGACCAATTGTGGACAATTTCTGTCGTGACTTTCGAACACAACATAATATTTTTTCAGTATCATTTGTAACCTAAAAGCAAAAATATTTACAAAACATATATTATAGTATATAGAAAATAAACAGAGCTAAAAGAGTAAATGAATATATATTCATTAATAAATCTAACATATTTGCTGTAATTTGAAATGTAAGTTATTAATGTAAATCATTAAAACAAACACAAACACAATCCATGTTCCATTGGTTAAGGGTTAACATAATAAGTTGTTCAATTAGAATCATAGTTGTCAGGGGCGCAAAGCGCAGCGACGTGCAAAGGTCCCTTGGAGCTATAGCGCATAGCGCAACGCAAAGCGCGCGATTTATTGAAATAAAGCGTAAAATAAAAACATAAGTATATATTTTATGTATACACCAAAAATACTAATAGATTTCAACTATCATAAATAATAACACTAAATATTCAAAATGATGAAGAAACCATGTTCATAACATAAGATAAACCAAGAAAAGCATCATAAGTCAACCATAAGGATAAGTTTAAAAGTTAGCAAAGCAAAGTTTTAAAGCCTAAAATTCATATTTCAATCTTCAAAAAAATTCCCCAAGACCCCAACTTTATTCCTCATCTTCATCCTCAAGGTTAATCTCATCATCCACATCAATCTTCAAAAAAAAACTGCAGGATTTTAGCGTAGCGCGCTTTTTGCTGCGCGCGCTGCGCTACTGTGCTATAGCGCATATAGCGTAGCGTAGCGCGCGCTACGTGCACTTTTGACAACTATGATTAGAATTAACACAAACATAATACAAAAGATAAACATATCATTATTGTTCAAAAATAAGAGAAACATGAGTACGAGTATCATTTATACATGTATCTAAAGTTCCATGATCTTCCTCACAAAAATTATCCTCTTATCAACATTCATGTCCAAGAAAAATTCTTCATATTGTGGATTTTGTGCAAACTTGATAACCACATCCACTTCCTCCTCTCTAGTAAGATTCAATTTCTTCAACTCTTGTACCAATGATTTAGTAGTAGGCATCTTTCCTACAATTTTAGACACTTGAGCTGTCATTTCCTTTAACTCGTTTATGATAACTTTGATATTGGCATCCATCATTTCTATGAATTCACTTGACATTTGAATATTGCAATTTCGCTTGCGCTTACAAGCCGTAATTTTACCAAAGTTGTTTCATCTAAACTTTCCTTCTCATCGCTTCTCATAATGAAGTTTAGATAATAGAAGGAAGCAGCAGACATAACAAGCATGTTGAAATATATTCTCCAACCAACAAAGTAACAAAGTAGTCCATAGAGCCGATGGTAATCCATTGATACTAAACAAAAAAATTGACTCAAGATTAACATTTAATGTCAGAACTCACAATGATAACTCATAATAAAGATTAGCATTGATATCTAAACAACTAGATAACTCTTTACTATATGCAAAATTGAACAAGCAAATTGTTCCAAGAAGTAGCATATCAACTAATTTCTTTAAAATAGCATTTTCTCAATGCGGGGATTCCTAAAGCAACACTTCTAGTAGTATGGGAAGATTCATCTGCCCTCAAAATATCCACATTTCCAAATGAATATCTCATGCTTTAGTGCTACTTTTTGGGTTGGAAATGTGATATTTTTTTTTCTGCTCAGCTTCCTGTTAGGATTAAACATTAAAGCATGAGAAAATACAGAATGCGCTTGTTAGGATGTATGCGAAGTTGGATAGGATTGATGCTGTTGCTGCAGCGTATGAAACGATTGCTGAGAAGGATGTTATTTCATGGGGGTAAATGATTAATGGATTTCTTAGCATGGTTACGAATTGGAAGCTCTGCACCTTCCAAGGAGATGATCGCCTTAGGTGTTCATTACCCCAATAAATTCCATATTGGTAGTACACTTAGGCCATGTTTGCTTTGTAGGATATGATTTGGATGAGATAAGATTTAAGGTGAATAAGGGTGGGATAGAAATCCAAGAGGATTTCTTGAAATCCTATCCTATGTTTGTTTTGACATAGGATAAAAAACATGGATAAGATATGAAATTCATATCTTGTGAATTTGGGCCCTAAACCCACTCCCTCCCCAGGTTTTCTAAATCGGGTCAACGGTGGATTTGGACCAAAATAAATCTATCCAATTTCCGGCCCGATTGTTATCCATTGTTGTAGCAAACAGTGGATTGGATTTTAAAATCCAATCCACCTCCTTAATCCGGCAAATCAAACGATGCATTAGTGCTTATGGTAGTATCGGTAATTTAGAGTGTGGAGAGCAAATGCATGGTGTTTGTGCCAAGTTTGGGCTGACAAGAAATGAATTTGCTGGATGTTGACTGAGTGTATGCTAGGTGTGGAATGTTAGATTGTGAAAATAAGGCATTTAAAGAGATAGGAAATGCCTGATCTAGTTTCATGGAATTCCATATTAAGTGGTTTATCTTCTCTAGGCCTATATAATGAAGCAATGCTATTGTTCATTGAGATGAGAGATTTGGCCATAGAACCTAATCATAGAACCATTTGCAGCTTGCTTTGTGCTTTTACAGGCTATAATTCTTTCCAGATGGGACAACCGATACATTCTTATGCAGTAAAAATGGGATGGCTTTGAATGCAATTCTTTCTGCATGCTTCCAGGATCAGCAACCGGAATAAGTGTTTTCATTTATAAATCTGATGCCAAATGGATATGTCAAGTTTGATCAGATAATCCTAAGTGCTATACTCAATGCTTGTACTGACTTTGGCCTATTTAGAGATGGTATAGCATCTGCTCACTCATGCTTCCAGTGCTATACACAGATAATCTTAAGTTCATGCCTATACCCAGAAAGTTAGACTGGAAGTTGAATTGATGGATAGCTCAGAAGATGCAAGAATGTCAATTGAATTGATGGATAACAACTATGATGTATTCTCTTGGAGCAGCTTAATTCTTGGATATGCTCAATATGGGCATGCAAAAGAATCTCTCGAACTTTTCATGTGTATGCAAGATTCAGGACATTAAGCCAAATCATGTTACATATGTTGGGGTTCTTATAGCTTGTAGACATGTTGGATTAGTAGACCAAGGATTACACTACTACAATGTGATGGAAGCTGAACATGGCATTGTCCCTACTAGAGAGCATTGTTCATGTGTGATTGATATGATTGCTTGTGCTGGAAGATTAACTGAGGCTGAAGAATTCAGCAATAAAATTCAAATGCCTCTTGAACCTGATATCGTGATGTGGAAAACTATGCTAGCTGCTTGCAGGATGCATAATAATGCAGAAGGAAGGGAAATAGCAGAAAAAATATACTAAAAATTGACCCTCAAAATTCTGGAGCTTATGTGTCATTATGCAACATCTATGCTTCCTCTGGCTATTGGGATGATTTTGGAAGGCTAAAGAGGACGATAAAAAGCAACAGAGAGAGAGAGAGGGCAGTGTACCTTTGGCGAGGGCGACAACTTCGCACACGGAGGAGAGGAGACTAGCGACCAGCGAAGACGGCTTGGGATGGGAACTGGAAAGGGTTTTGGATGATTCTTGAGGCGCTTAATTCACGCATTTGTCCAAATATAAGATTTGCTATGCTGACGTGTCGCATACCAGTTTGTCATATGAAGTGGGGTCGTGAAAGTTGTCGTAACTAAAGTCGGGTATGTTAGAAAAGTATGCAATTTTCACGCTGTTCTGCTCTGCAAGGATTTTTTCGTTTGGGTTTCTCCGCTACCAGAAAGTTGCCACGTGTCTTCGTCGATCCAACGTACCTCGGTCGCATCGACGCCTCCTTGGACGCGAACCAACCCGATGCCCTTAGCCCTCCTCCGGCCCACCACTGCCGCCTCCGCCATCCGTTGCCTCCGCGGGAGTTGCCTGCCGTCGCCCCGAAGACTTCCCGTATACGTCTCGAGCCTCGCTTCCTCCCTCGGCCGCGCTATGGATGGCAACCGTCCGAGCACTCTCCTTGTCCTCTCTGGTAAGTCCCCTCGAGAGGACGACCTGGCTCGATCTCTCAAGTGCAGAAGCGAGACCCTAAAGCTTCTCGGCGAGGAAGAAGCAGAGATTAGGATTTTACTCCGCTCTGAGGCTGATCACTCCACCTTTAATCCTCAATTCTATATGGGCGCCCTCACGGCAAGCCGCTTCGGGCGGCTCCTCATATGGTCTCCGAGGATTACCTCCACTCATGACCTCGTTTCGAAGTGAGAAAAAAATATAAAAGATATCGTAATTTATTCTACTGCCCAATGCCTGATTAATATATTTCGTTTGAAGTCTCACATTTGACTTTTGGGTCGTCGATAGGAACTTCGATGAGCTGCCGGTCGGCACAGTCTGTGTTGCCGACGTGCAATACAAAGGAAGAGGTATTTGCTGAAAAGAAAAATTGGATTTTGGTTTTGTCTTACCTTTTTCGTTCCTTATTAAAATAAATAATCTATTTTTGGTTACTATTGTGGCTCTGAAGGTCGGGCAAAGAATGTGTGGGAATCACCCGTAGGCTGCCTTCTATTTTCGTTCACGTTGCAAATGGAAGATGGGCATAAGCTGCCTCTTCTGCAGTATGTTGTGTCTCTTGCTGTCACCGAGGCAATCAAGGAACTGTGCCAAACGAAAGTGAGTTTTTTAATTATTACTTGCTTTTTTTGTGGCTGATTCTTGTTTTCATTGGGCTTCCATTTGCATAGTTCTAAACGTGATGCTCCATGTATGATGTCGTGGTTTGTGCATATATCAAATTTCAGGGACTGCCACATCTTGATGTTAGAATTAAGTGGCCAAATGATCTTTATCTAAATGGTCTTAAAGTTGGCGGAATTCTTTGCACTTCAACTTATAGATCAAAGAAATTCAATGTTTGTGCTGGTAAACAGGTCTCTTCTTTAATATGAGCAGTAGATATACTTTATCTTTCTTTTTAGTACTTGTGACATTTAGATTGGTGCACTGATGTAAATAGACAACCATATGAAAGGTAACGAATTTTTAGATATAAAATTGACTTTAATGCATTTCTAACATTTCAAATATTTTTCTTCTTTGGGACGTATAGATGTTGCTGATAGCTTATGAATTTTTGGCTAACTGAATCCATTAGTTTCTCCTTTGGCTTGATGATGGAATGATTCTGTGTTTGTAGGCATTGGATTGAACTTGGACAATGAGAAGCCAACTACATGTCTGAATGCAGTACTACGAGAGACAAACTCAGCTTCAATTTGCTTAAGAAGAGAAGATGTACTTGCATCATTTTTCAATAAGTTTGATTATCTCTTCAAGATATTTTTGGATCAAGGTAAACTACAACTTGCTTATTTCTTGGTTCCTTATTAAGTTTGCTACCTGTGATGGCAGTTGGTTTGATCTGGTTGTATTATAGATGTAAACCTTATCTTGTTCGAACCCACTTGTGGACCAAGTTTCATGGAACAACACTAACTCAGGATTACAGTTGGGCAAGGATTGGTTTATCTGGATTGGATCAAGTTTGAATCAATATGTCTATGTCAAATAAGGTTTAATATCATTTTTTGGTGAAAACCTGATTGAATCAGTTTATGTCAATTTACTATGGAGTTTGAATAAAGAGTACTTCATTTTAATCCTCTTTGCTGTCCAATTGGTTAAAATTTTCTTGAGCGTGTGCTTGAGAAAACTTGATTGCGGCCAGGTCAATCAATTACAGAAATTACCCTAACACTTATAATTTACAACCAATGTCATCTAATCGGGTTGAATTCACTAAACTATATTTGACTTTGAAGTCAAAATAATGTGTTAACTTCTTAACCAAACTAACATTAAACTCTTTTTTGGCTTGGTTTCTAACCTTGCTGACTAATTGGGTAATCTGGGATAGCAATGAAAGTGGAAGAGGGATCTTTCAGGGAAAATTTTTATGAGTTAGTTTTTCTTAAGTCTTGGGTTTATTGGGTTAAATTAACCTTTTTTAAACTATTGAATCAATTGAACTTATTTAACTTTCACCAGTTACTTGAATGTAACCTTAGATGTTTCTTCTTGAGATGAGTATTTGATAGCTACTGATAACAATTTTTAATTATAGAGCTGTAATCCATGTGTGGCTTAATTTTCTTACAAAGCTTCCATCAATAGTACATTCAAGCTTTAGTTAAATAGTGGGAACTACTTGAGATATACAAACAGCTTTCTTGAAAACTGAGATGGTTAACATGCTTTCCTTCCATGTTAGAGATGGTTGACCATCCAGACTTTTGCGATTCTGTACTGTACTTGCTTCCACACCCATGCCTAATGCTTTATTTTAGCTACTTTTGCGATTCTGTACTGTACTTGCTTCCACACCCATGCCTAATGCTTTATTTTAGCCTTCTTTGCTTTATTTTTTTTGTCTTATTCTGTCAATAAGAACAACAACTTTATGTGACCATTTCAACTATATATTCACAGGCTTTCAATCTCTTGAGGAGCTATATTGTGAGACATGGCTTCACAGGTATTTGCAATTCCATAATCATCCCTTTGTTTCTATTCATATGCTTGTGAATGCTTAAACATTTTAGTACACAATTTTTTTTTTTTTTGTCCTTTAGTTGCTCTTAAGACATGCATGATGTATTCTGGATAATCTTCACTGTAAGGCCTCGTGACCGTGCATACTAAAAAAATAAAATATTTTATGGAGCTTCTTCATTGAATCGCTTGATTTTGGCTTAAATTGCCAGTTTCATCAATGTGCGGGAAGATGAAAATTTAAAAAGCTTTGCTTGGGTCATTAATCTTGGACATGCTCTTTTTTTTAGATATTTCAATTTGAAGAAAATAAATCTGTGTCTATGAGTTACAATGCTATTATTTGACCATCCAATATGAGCAAGTCTATCTGAAGCAACTGTCATTACTCATTAGTAATGACAGACTTCTGATCAGTCCTCTGGTTGAAAATGCACCAAACATTCCTGCTTTGTCAAAGAAATTTAATAATCTAAAGTCAAGCCTTCTGGAATACATCCTGGGTTTTCATTTGATGCTTATGGCTTTTATATTCACTCAAGAGGTTATCCCCATGTGATCCAGCAATAATTTTGGTCAAGCCTAATGAGATTCATTTTGGATAGTACATCTTTCCATAAATTCAAGAAAAAACTCATTTTATCTATGTCATACTTGCTTCTAAAATATTTCCTTCTACATTTACTATGTGAATGTACAAAGTTTTTGTCATAATACTTTTCATATTTGCAATCATGTTCATGGATCCGCACTGCATTTTGAAGGTGGAATTTCAAAGAATTTTGCTTTTGCATGTCAACTTGGATTTCCTAAATCAATTTATTTTTTGCTCCATACAAAATTATGATTCTCTAAGTTTCATGATCTTTTCTTTCTAATTCTTGTGGTAGCAGTGGCACTATCCATTTTTAACTTGGAGATCTACTACCACCAAATAGACTATCATAATAACATAGCTTCATTGTTATTGCGAGAAGTGTTGTTCATTGTACAGTTCTGTTGCTTCTAATAACATGCCTAAATTGGTGGTCTTTGAGTAGCAACTGTAAGAAGTGGTTTCATTATGAAATGTGATATCTTCAGTTATGCATAAAATCGAATTCACAGGAAAACATGTTCAGCTTCAATTAACTGTAATGCTTCATGATAATCAAACTTCAACTAATAATAACATGGCATTGACAATCCCACATTTTGACTTTTGTTTTGCTGACTTTTTTTACTGGTATCTTAAATGACACCCTGGATTCCCAGGAAGGTAGAGGCTTATTTATTTTTCTCTAGACCTTTTCTTCCTTCTTTTACCTTAACAGATGATTAAGAAGATGCAGAAGCTCCACTAGTGTAACTTACATAGACTTCAATCGAAATCAAATAAACCCTTAATCTATCTAGGTTGAGGAGTTGTTTATCAGTAGTTTCTTTGTATTTTGCCTTCTTATATTTGAGCATTTTCAAATAATCTCCTAGCAGTCTTTTTTTGTTGCTCACCCTTAATTTTGTGGGCGCCTTGCTGTAGCATTTTGTCTGATAAATTTTTATCTCCACTTATCTAGTGGACAAAAGGTTGTCATAGTAGAAAAGCTGGAGGGACAGCCTGAAGAAAATGTTATAGTTACAGTTCAGGTAATCTTTGCCAACATGAGGTTCTGAAATAACTATTCTCTATCTAATTCTGCTTTTCTTACAGGGATTGACATCGTCTGGATATTTATTAGCCACTGATGAGGACAATAAGTGTTATGAACTCCATCCTGATGGCAATAGGTATGATCTGTAGCCTCTTTTCTCATGGACTTTTTTTCTCAATTGATGTCCAATGTTTAAATCAAAGCCTAAATATTAAACTGATAGAAATATATGTCAAGTGAAAGGAGTGAAATTTTCCTTTTGTGGATGCATTTTAAACTTGTTAAGTGAATTTGAAACTCCATGGAGATCATTCATCGTATTGGGACCAAATTGGTACATACCTCAGTTAACTGAGAGTCAGAGTCAAACCTCTAGTTGATGAGTTTCTTAAATATCAGTTTGAACTATTGAACTTAACTACGTTAAGAGTCAAATATTATTTGAAAATGGTCATTCAGTTACTATTTTTTGAATCTGAGCCATATCTTATTAGGATAGCCTCCTATATTTGTAAAATAAAGTTTAATATGTTAAACTTAAGTGAGTATATTGCTCATGTTTAATTTAGGGCAACAAGATATTTTGTTCCTTCAACAAGCCTATCAACCATATTGAGGCTTCACTGTGAAAATTTTACTTTATGTGAATTACTTAGATTTTGTTTATTTGTTAATTTTAAACACCTCCTATTGGACAATGAACATAAAATATATAAGAAGATATAGTTATTATCAACTCTTGAACTTTATGCGACTCAAGTCAACTAAATTTAGTGTCTTTCAAGTTGATACAGCTTTTTAGTCCGGAGACATTTTTGGTGGGTCATTGGAATCGTAGAAATTCTTGTCAATAAAAGTTGATGCTATAGAAAGTTTTTTCTAGGCATCATGCATTTGCAAATGTTAGTCTTATATTTTTATAAGAAATATATTCCAAAAAAATAGGAAGCAACTTTTGTTATGGTGTTTTCTCCTAAATGATAGTCTCTGTATTCTTATCAAAGATGGTGGTGTCCAATCACTTCATACTGAAGGGAATGAAACTGTAAAACCAATTTGGTTGCCCAATTAATAAACCGAACCAAACTGAATTGAATGATTGTGTTGGTTTGAATTTGTAGCAAGATCCTATATCAATTTTTTTTTTTTTTAAGTAAAATTAAACAGAGAAATATAAAACTTCAGATTTTGGATTTGGTTCTATTTGAAATCAAGCAAAACCAAATTGAATTGAGATTAGTTTTCGGAATCTCCAACCTTAACCAAATTTTTGAAAGGATGAAAGTTTAAAATCAAGAAAATCGCATTGAACCAGATTTAATTTTCAAAAGCTTCAACAACCAATTTTTTATAGGGAAAACTGAATGGTACCAATAATACTGGTCTGATATCAATATATTCATGGATTTATTAGGTTGGTCCAAAATCTGGAAACCCTAATGAAAGAGCTTAGAATACTAATTACTAAATGTTAGCAAATTTGTCAGGTTAAGAAAACCTCATCTTTTCTTCTCATTCCTGCTTTGATTGTTCGTTAGTCACATTTTTCTCGTACCAAGGCTAAATGGAAGCTCGTATAAAGAAGTATACAATGAATTGCTATCTTACCTTTTTATGAAGAAACTGATATCATTCTACACATAAGTTTTATTCATTCTATTATTCCATTGTATGGTTTTGTTGAGCATCCAAGGACATGAAACTTCTGAGCAAGAAATGATACCCGTTGCTGATGGTATGATTTAACACTGTTACTAGAACCTTGGGATTCTAAGTAATATACTAGTTGAAGTCACATTCTTCTTTGGGGCGTTTGGTTGCTCGCAAGTGCAAATGCTGTAACTCTAGTTGCAACATTTAATCAACAAATTTGTTTGGTAAGCTACAAAAGCATTTTGCAGCATTTACTATTTTACTAGTTGCAACTTGTACTTCTAATATCATTTGCAGGCCGCAAATGGAATTGCAGCCCAAAAAGTCTGCAATACAAAATTGCGGGCTGCAAATGCAATAATTTGAGTATTGAAAAATAATTAATTTTGATGACTTAGAGTTATCGGATGGAGACGGGATAAATATCAAACTTGTAGGTTTTCGTGCGCTAAACGTGTTGGTAGTGTCAGATTTTAGATCTGATGCCGTTTGATAGATTTATTTTATATGTTTTCACTATTATACAAAAAATAAAAATTATTAATTTATTTTGATAAGTAATCAAATAATGTAAAACATATTTTACCCCAGCCCGGCACGGGGTCGTCGCTTCGGGCTCGGGCCGGGTCGGACCTACATCCCCTGGCCCGACACGATAATGGGTTCCCTAATCATGATTTTATCGTATCGGGCTATCAGACTTGGTCAGTCAAATAGTACCGGGCCTAAGTTTTCGGCCCGGCCCGAAAGAATTCGTGCCCGGCCCAACTTGGCCGAGCCTGAACAATTTTGTGCTCGGCCCGAAAAACTTTGTGCCCGGCCCGGCCGGCCTCAACAAATTTGTGCCCGACTCGAAAAAATTTGTGTATGTCCTGGCCAAACAAAAATTCGTGTACAGCTCGACCCGGCCCCGACTCGAAAAATTTCGTGCCCGGCCAGGCCTGGAAACACCAGCCCGGCCCGGCCCGACACCTAAGATAATGGGTCGGCACGGCCCGACCCATTTAGCCCGATACCACTAAAAAATATTTAAAATTGGGTTTGAACTCGATAATTAACAAATTTTAAACCCGCTAATACCAATCTGAAGTGTTTATCGGGCTATTGGGTCGGGCCAACCCGATAACACTTGGCTTGACCCGACACGATAAGGGATCGGCCTTATCGGGCCGGTCCGGTAATGGCCCGAACCCGATTTTTTCGTGCTGGGTCGGATTGGGCTATCAGGCCGGGCCAAAAACTGCCATCCCTATATCAGATCGTGCTAAAATTACTAGACCTAAATACGAAGATGCAAGTTGCAAGTGTAATTGCAATTTTCATTTGCAGCCAACCAAACGCTTACAAATAGAAGTTGCAATTCTATTTGCGGGCAACCAAACAGTAGGTTGCAAATTGTATTCGCAGGCATTTGTTTTTGCATGCAAATATTTTTTGCAACATTTGCACTTGCGGGCAACTAAACGCCCCCATTGTGAAAAGTTGGTTGAGACTTTAGAGTATGAAGAAATTAGTAACTTATTGCTTTGTGATATACTGATATATCTATCTCTCTACCTTACTATACTGTTATAATTCTTCAATGCCTTCTGATGTAGGAACCTTGTGTATCTATATAACGATTCTTTTGTTGCTTAATGGCTGTAGTACATTTTGTTGAATTGATATGATAAATCATCACTACAACATAGTTTGACAGCATATAGTTATAATTTCTTCTTATGGATGCGATAATAAATGCTAGAAAATGAAAAATAAAAGAAGAATCTTTAGGTAAGTTTTTATGATAAATGTCATGAGTGAATTATGTGAATACATGATAACATTAAGCCTATAGGTAAAGAAACCCACATTTTTGCCAATGCATGTACTCACAAGGTATAGTTCAGTACCCCTTCAATTTATTCCTTGAAAAGTACTGTACGGACTGCAAAGAGTGAATCATCATTGACAATTTGACATTTATTAATAATTTTTGAAGATATCCTCTTTTACTAATTTGGTAGTCTTTGTGGTTTAACTATGAAATTTGGAACATATGAGAGAAAAATAATGTAGGGCTGCATGCTATATGTACGTGACAAATATACTAATGGCATAGGCCAGGTTGGTGGATGCTTTTCTAATGCCAAGTTGAATATCCCTTCAATTGCCTCCTAAAACACTCGTATATTAGCTAAACGTTTGTAATGGCGAATGGCCATTCCCTTGTCTTCGAGATCCACGTTTTACCTCTCTTCTAATATCTGCATTGTACATAATTCTTGGCTTATCAGTTATGGTGAATTGGTGAAGTAACTCAGCTACAATAATTAGCATGTGCTATCTCACGATTTACTGCCTGTAGTTCCTTCCATTTTGAGAATTGTCATTCTTGACCTTACCTGTTTTCTGCATGCAGCTTTGACTTCTTCAAAGGACTGGTCAGGAGGAAGTTGGAATGAAGAATAATGCTTAGCAAGAAATGTTTCAGTCAGCAAACAGCAGTATTGGCATTTGAAAATATCATAATAATGACAAGAAGCCATCAACCTCAACTAAAGATGATTATGACATTCAGACATGTTATCTAAGATCAAGTTCTCAATCCCTCGTTAGAAGATTAAGTTTTCAATCCCTCTTTACAGTGTGCATTATTGTAATTGTAATGCAGTAGTTTACTGCAATATCCCAAAGTTTTGGGTTCTTTCCCATTTGAAAATTTCTTCTCAATAGATTAGTCAAATAAATTTAATGGTTTTCGAAGTTTACAGTGTGATGTCCAAAATGTGTAAATCATTCTCGTCCGTTGGGAACTAAGTGGAAACTTGTATTGTAGCTCAAAGGATTACGTGAGTTTTTTAAGAGTTTCTTATTTTTGCATTTTGGGTAAGACTATCTTGGCGCTTTATTTCATGGGATATGACTGATGGATAAAATTTGTCAAAAAAATTTCGTCGTTTGCTATGAGCTTCGAATATTATTTAAATTGGATATGATTGGATCCAAATTTGATTCTAACGGGATATAGATATTCTCCGAGGGGATGGGAATTAAAATCCTTGGATTTTTTCTTCTAAAGAGTCTTGACATTTAAGTTGGATATTTGTGATAAGTCAATTATAATTTAATTTTTAAGAATATTTTATTATTATTATTATTATGTTAAAATGATTGTTTAAATTTAATTTCATAATTCTTAAAATAAAAATTTGATAAAATCAAATTTTAATGCTAGATTATTAATATCTGTGTCGCGCCCCGGTCTGGGCCCGCCCTCGACGGCCCCATCCCGAGACGCGGCGGCGACGACTCGAACACCACGCAGCGGAAGAAAAAGTCACGAATCATAACATAAAATAAAACAACAACATTAAAATCAATAATTACAAGTCACAAGTCCGACCGTACATACAATAAGGAACAGTCCGATCAAATACAAGATTTAACAAAATATAAAATAGTTCTATATATTATAGCACCAAAATAATGATATCAATGTTTAGAGTTATAAGACGACAAAACGAAACAAAATACAAAAGCAGACACCATCAGAGCTCCACATCTACGACTGTCTACTAGCTATCTAAAAACTATCTACACCTCGATCTACAAATCAATCGCTCACCCATGCAAGTCTGAAGCAAAAACAACGGAGACTAGCGAGTGCTGAGTAGGAGAATCACAATATGATCAACAAGCATCAAGTGTCAACTCAATAATGAATAACAACATGGCCTAAGATGCAATCAAATGCAATGAATACAATAAATACTCCTCACCTACTCCTAAACAACATCAACTGAATCATCGAGTGTGTGGACCGTTGGGTAAAAACCCCGCACTCTACCACCTGTAGAGTGGCATCAACTGTCGGCTCCAATGATGATGCGACTACCCCCACCAAGCAGATAGCCCGACGGACGTCGCGTCCAACATCCCCACACACGAAGGTGCCCAAAGTGACTAGTCAATATCCATATCCTCACCCATGTTTGGAGGGTACCGCAATAAAATGGTCCTGGACCGAAGTCCTCTCCAAGGCCGTAGCCTCCAAATCGACAATAATCATGCAACTCGACTCCAAGAGTACAACAAGGTATATCACCATGATCAACAATATAACAAGAACTCCAAGTGATAACACTATTGACAACATGATAATAACATAACATCATCATGATCAATAATATAACAACTCCAAGTGAGTATGACATGATCAACATGATAATAACATACTCAACAAGTAAACGACACCACATATAACAACATGGCACTATGCATACAATGATTAATCCAATGCACCAAAGGATTAACATAACATACTATGATCAAGAATAAATGCCAATAAACAATAATAAAATGTAACACATGCAATTTCTCTACACGGCATGTCCAACATTAATGTGCAACAGGAGTTCAATAAATTTTTAGAAGCAAATCAAACAACGGAAGCAAGGGTATTTTCGTAATTTATCGATCTCAGACGATAAATCAACATAAGACAATGGACGACAGACTTGCATGCTCAACCCATCACCACAACTACCAATATTTCACACTAACTAACCCACCAATTTTTCAGACTAATAATTTAATATTATTTAAACACCTAAGCAATCAACCTACTAGAAGGGCACCCTAACAATGTCTTCTTGGAAAACCAACCCCACCATTGCGTTCGGAATGCGAAAATCTACAACTTTGGTATTCACCTCAACTCGATCCGACGACTCTACGATCAACTACAAAAATACCCTAATAATCTATAAATCAACCCTATTTCATATGATAGGGCTCTTTTATTTAATTAAAATATTTATTAAATCAAATAAATTTAAAATAACCCTCTCCCCTCGCCCCTAACCCTGCGCCCGACCCCGTCGCCCCGCTCCCTCGCGGGTTCACGCCAGCCGGCCCACTCGGCCGTCGGCGATCACCCCGCCAACACGTCCGTCTCTCCCCGACCTCTGCGACCGGTCCGACTCACCGCCAGCCGGATGGTAGCCCTTCTGCGCCTGATCCTGCCGCCTCCTCTGCCCTCCCCGAATCCACGCCGGGCGGTTCCCCAAGCCGCTGGCGACCGACCCATCGTCATCTCCGCCTTCTCCCCGGCCTCCGGCACAGGTCCAACCCACCTCCCACCGAATGGTGGCTGGGGATGGCCACCACCTAGCGCGGCCAGCGCTATAGCCGGCCTGCGCGCGACATGGCTGCCCGCGGCTGGTCACTCGCGGTATGGCCGATCGTGGCGTGGCCGCCATCAGGTGTGGCCGATCGATTCCAGCGACAACTAGCTCCACCGGCAACACGCGCCGACTCCTCCTCCGCCTGCAAGATCCCCTCCCTCCTTCTCAACCTCTCCTTACCAACATCCTCTCTCCCCTTTTTAAACCCCTCAACATCCACAATATCTCTCCCTCACCTCACCACCACCATCACCTGCCACCACCACACTCCTACAACCATCCCTCCTCAACCCCGCATTAATTAGGTGTTTAACTTATATATTTTATTATAATTTTTTTTTACACGGGGCATAACAATCCGACTCCTTTATCGAGAGAGCGAACACAAATATATAATTTCAAAATTTTATTTCTTGTGATCTTATTTGAGATTTCAACGAACGTTGAATAAAATATATGTTTATCTCATACGATTCTTATCTAGTTAATTTCAATTGAAATTTATCCGTCTGAAATTCTATCTTGCGAAATAAATGCGCAATCGTACAAGCTATCTTGTAGCTACATAAGAGGTATGCTTAAGAATCTTTTTTCTTTTTTTATACATTTGAGAAAAGTGATTGAAAAGGACAGCAAAAATTATCCAGTTTTTCTGAAAAAAATTATTTAATAACCTTCCATGAATTTTCCTGTAATTGATATACTTATATAACTTACAAGTGAAATAACCGTTTTCTGGTTTATGATTAAACATTTCTGCTCCTTTATGTGGGATAGCATATATGAATTTCAGAAAAATGTGATTAATTTTCTCACTAGTAAATATTCCACAATTTACTTTTGTTCACTAAAATGTATAAATATATAAAGGAACACCAATAAGACTTTTTACCATAAGTAGATCAATTAATCATCTGATAAGAAAGTCAACTTTGACAGGTACAAATTAGCATGATTCACGCAAACTTAAGACAATTGCCGTCGCCTTACGTGGGACACTACACATCACCAACAACACAAAGATAGAGACATTTCAGACAAACCCATACACATAAAAACGAGGGAAGAAACTACACCACAGCTTGATCAAGACAGTTCATCTATTTGGACAGAGGAAGTATTACCAATCAAGCTCCCATCTCTTCCTCTTCCTCTTCCTCGTACTCTTCCTCATCTGCTGTTGCATCCTGGTATTGCTGGTACTCAGCAACCAAATCGTTCATGTTGCTCTCGGCCTCAGTAAACTCCATCTCATCCATTCCTTCACCAGTGTACCAGTGCAAGAAAGCCTTCCGCCTGAACATGGCTGTGAACTGCTCACTTACTCTACTGAACATCTCCTGAATGGAGGTGGAATTCCCAATGAAGGTGGAAGCCATCTTGAGTCCCTTGGGAGGAATGTCACAAACGCTGGATTTAACGTTGTTGGGAATCCACTCTACGAAATAGGATGAGTTCTTGTTCTGAACATTGATCATCTGCTCATCAACTTCCTTTGTGCTCATCTTGCCACGGAACATGGCTGATGCAGTGAGGTAGCGGCCATGGCGGGGGTCAGCAGCACACATCATGTTCTTTGCATCCCACATTTGTTGGGTCAACTCAGGAACTGTGAGGGCACTATACTGCTGGGAACCCCGTGAAGTCAGTGGTGCAAATCCTACCATGAAGAAGTGCAGGCGAGGGAAGGGGATCAGATTGACAGCCAGCTTCCGAAGGTCAGAATTGAGCTGGCCAGGGAAACGAAGGCAGCATGTGACACCACTCATTGTTGCAGAGATCAGGTGATTGAGATCGCCAACTGTAATCACAATCATAAAACAAGAACAGAGAACATTAGCACATGACAGTCCTAACTCCTAAGTGAATAAAAAAGTTATGTTCTTCTGTCAGCATTAACAGAGGCTAACCAAAGCATTGACTTTGGAAAAATATAGGCATCAAAAAGAAATTACAATGGAAAAGCATACAAAACAACTCCTATTCCAGTATTTTATTTCAAAAAAAATAAAGGGTAAATAACTCTATAGATGTAAAATAGAGACATGCATGACATCAATTCAAGTAGAAATGAAAAATAACTATCGTGTCGAGAAACCAGAGATAAACTAATGGCCTTTTAATCATGGGAATTCTATGTGCAAAACAATAATAACGTTTTGTATGTTGCATAAATCAACAAAAAAATTATAAACCATTCCAAGGACCTAGGAATGCAGCTGGACAATAATACACATCAAAAAATAAAGATGATCAGCTAAATGACACCGAAGAAATATGAGAAACAAAGTTGATAAAACAATGTTACTCTTCTATGAACAAATATTGAAACAGAAGAAGAGATTGGAATATGACAAGCAGTGCGCAAAATGCTGCTAAAGAGGGATGATAATAATCACACAATTTGAAGGCTAAAAAACATAATTCTATTAGCATGTTTTACTTACAAGTAGGAGTTGCAAGCTTGAGAGTGCGAAAGCAGATATCATAAAGTGCCTCATTGTCCAGGACCATGCATTCATCAGCATTCTCCACAAGTTGATGAACTGACAGTGTGGCATTGTAGGGCTCCACAACAGTGTCAGATACCTTAGGCGATGGGAAAACAGAGAATGTTAGCATCATTCTATCTGGATACTCCTCTCTGATCTTAGAGATAAGAAGAGTGCCCATTCCGGAGCCTGTTCCTCCGCCCAAAGAATGACATACTTGGAATCCTTCATAAAAACCAAAAAGAAAATTAGAAACAAAATTAGAAGTTTTCTATATAGCAATAAATCAATTACATGCTAAAAGAAAAATAAAACCTGAATTAGTGTAAAAAGTTTAAGGACCAATTCTTAAGGTAGAATTTAGAAGAACTTTCCTGTGACCAATCACCAAAAAAAAACCTAGACTCCTAGTAGTATCTTCCAATACTTTGGCGAAGATTGCACAAAAGCTCAAATAGAGAATTCTTTATCACCTGTCAATTATTAGTTTATTGTTGATACCAATGGGACATGCACATGATGGCATAATCAACTCAGTCTTTACATAGATACATTGACCTTTTTGTAAGATAGATTTTACGTCTACCGTTCTTCACAAAAGATGAGATAACAAAGTGTATAGCTTTGATCAAATCATTAGGAAGTTTAAGTTGATCTCAGATGCATAACCAAGTCTACCAAGAAACTCTTGACATGTTGCATTTATTTCAAATGCAAACAAAATCAGCACAAATTAGTTATTAATGACTCAAAAACATAATTCCAAACTGTTAAATTCTTCATATGGCTCTCTTAATGTTTTTCCATAATTAACCTACTGAGCTCCTAAGCATGCACATGCGCAAGACTAACAGGAATGCATCAATTTATGGCGAAAGGAGATCTAGTATATATGCATTATGTTTATGAAACTTAGTAAGAATGACAGATAAATATTCAAGACAACAATGCAATTCACCAAACGAGTGAAACATCATATATACCACAAGAATCAAATTGATCGTTATAGTGATAATGCAGTGAAACTTTTTTAGACAAAAGAGCGCACATGTTTCACATTTTCAGTAACCTGCCAAGGGCAGATGCCTCTCAGCACAATTTGAACAATTCACATGATTGTAAAAGGGTACAAAAATAAATATTAGATAAAACTCAAATTTAATTATTTACTATCGTTATGTAAAGACGTATAAGAGATGATAAGTTCTAGAATCATAAATTAACAAAAATACTTTCTTCATTGTAAAATTCAAACCAATTCAAAATTCAGCCTCGTATAGAGAACCTAACTAGACTCATTACCGCAGTTATTCCCATAAAAAGGGAAAAGGAAACATGTCTAGAACAATGTGTACATGATAAGAACTTTACCATGTTTATTATGAGAAAAATGCAAAGTTCCATGGGTATGAAACTAGATATAGGAACAGCCATCCAAAATTTCAAGTACCTTGCAAGCAATCACAGTTTTCGGCTTCCTTTCGGACGACATCAAGGACGGCGTCAATGAGCTCAGCGCCCTCGGTGTAATGCCCCTTGGCCCAGTTATTGCCAGCCCCAGACTGCCCGAAGACGAAGTTGTCGGGCCTAAAGATCTTGCCAACGGGCCCGGATCTAATGGAGTCCATGGTGCCGGGCTCGAGATCCATGAGCACGGCGCGGGGGACGTACCTTCCGCCGTTGGCCTCATTGTAGTAGACGTTGATCCGCTCGATTTGAAGATCGGAGTCGCCCGTGTACTTGCCGGTGCTGTCGATGCCATGCTCATCACATATCACCTCCCAGAACTTTGCCCCGATCTGGTTTCCGCATTGACCGCCCTGTACGTGTAGGATCTCCCTCATCTTTGCCGCCTCCCCTCGCCGGAGATCCAAGGATTGTTAGAGTTAGGGGTCGGAAGAGGGAGGAGACGCGAAGAGGAAGGGAAGACGGAGGAGGGCAGGACTCGAGATGGGAGATTTTTAGGCGCCATTTTATAGCCGGGTATGTGCGGTTGTCTCCTCCGCCAGGTAATCTTACCGATAACTTATGAGTTATCTTTAGGACCCCCTTAAAGTCGTTGATTAGGGTACGACTTAATTTACAACAGCGACACGCACGGTCACTGGTCACTGGTCACATCCATCGTTCGTGATATACGTCGTAAATACAGTAACGAAATCAGCATTCTTTACGGTACGGGGTTATTTTTGGCCTTTAATGTGGATCTTGAGAGGTAAGTCATAATTCATGAAATCTAACGGTCGTAGTTATGTGCAGATAAAATGGACGGTCAATTTCACCGTCGTCGCTAAATAGTTGTTACGTGGGCTGCCGGTGTTAGTTTGAGTGTACGACAGTACAACTGCCACAAAAGAGTAGGATGACCCGTTATGTAGTTTTTAACACATACCGTTCTCAACACTAAACATGTTTCTTGTTTTTTGAACTTGATGTCAGATTTCGCTGTTTTCTCCTATTTTGACGCAGCAAATACCGTTTTCAACTGAGATAGCCCTATAGCATGATAACCTAACGCAAGTTTTTCTAACAATGTAACGAAACCGACTTGTAACAGTTGTTAATTTCATATCAGATAAGTTGTATGAGTTGTTTAAAACTGCTACAAGGTTCTAAATAAGTACCTCAATAATTAACAATTTAAATATGTGCCTAAATTTTGATTCACCATCAACGTTAATACATTTTTTCGAGTCGATTTTGAAGCGACTCATTTTGTTAATGTGAGACGTTAAAAATTCTTTCTAATTGTGTCACATATGTCCATTTCAACTTAAACAATATATATTAAAAACATCATTTCTTGAGTCCATACTTTTAAATCGTTGTGTAGGTCTAAACTAAACATAGGTATTCTTTTATAAGAATGCAATCAAGACGAGTTTTTTAATATTTGTTTTTCCAAACGTGGCATGTGTAGATAAGATTTGTAACACGTCAAGTCAGCAAGATGAGTCACTTTTTTCAAGTAAGGAAGCGGAGACATTAACATCAATGACTAATTAATTAAAGATTAGGTAATGTATTTAGATCATTAATTAATTTAGAGAAAATGTACAAAAATACTCCTGATATTTTCTCACCGGTACTAAAATACCTCTAACGTTTTCTTTAATCAAAAATATCATTTATGTTATGAAATTGGATACAAAAATACATCTATAGGTAAACGATGTTAATTGAGAGATAACGGAGCTGACGTGATTGATGACTAGGACTAATGACGTGGATATGTGACGCGCATGCAAGCCAAGATATTTTCTCACGGGTACTAAAATGCCCCTGACGTTTTTTCACATATATTAAAATGCTCATAACATTTTCTCACGGGTACAAAAATGTCCATAACGTTTTTTCACGAGTACTAAAATACCCCTAATGTTTGTTTTGAAGCTAAAATACTCCTGATGTTATTGAAAATGGTATAAAAATGACACCAAGCTAACTTCTATTAGGTGCGACTTAACAGAGATGTCGTGGATACTGATAGAGATGTTGACTTTACACGTGGTGCACATGTAGAGAGCAAAAAAATTGAAATTTTGATTAATCGAAAAACTGGTACGAAGTCGAACAAAATTTTTCGATTAACTGATTTGATGGTTTCAGTTTCGATTTTTATTTTTTAAATTTTTAGTTTTCGATTTCAATTTCGGTTTTGATTTCTTTTGTATGTGTCGCTTACGTGGCAAGTTGCTCTCTGCATGCGCGCCACGTATAAAGTCAACATCTTTGTCAGCATTCACGACATCTCCGTTAAGTCTCACCTAGCAAAATTAGTCTGGTATCATTTTTGTACCATTTTTAATAACCTTAAGGGTATTTTAGCTCCAAATTAAACGTTAGAGGTATTTTAGTACCTGTGAGAAAATATTGCAATCATTCTTGTACCCGTGAGAAAACGTTATTGACATTTTAGTACCCGTGAAAAAACGTCAGGAGCATTTTAATACCCGTGAGAAAATGTCTTGGCCTGCATACACGCCACATGTCCACGTCATCAGTCCTAGTCATCAATCATGTCAGCTCTATTATCTCTCAATTATCGTCGTTTACCTATATGAGCATTTTTGTATCTAATTCCATAACATAAGGGGTATTTTTGTACATTTTCCCATTAATTTAATTACCCATAATAAACTTTGGTAAAAGTTTGGGACTCCATTCGTTTGTCATGTTTTTGAGGTACCATTGTTGTTTAGTGTCATTTGAACAAAAAATATCATGGACGTACATAACATAAGTCATATTCGGTATATATATATAGTACAACAGAGTCATTTTCCTATTACTCCAAATTGTAAAGGCTCTGTTACTTTGGTTAAGGACTATAAATTATGATAATACCCTTGATTTATCAAGCATCTAATATTTTCACCCAACACTTCTCCTAACAACTTTCTTGATTGTGTGTGGTGACAAAAGGCGCGACAGATCTCTGTATGTTCTTTGATCTTCTCACCTCTCACCATACATCCAACGCCATGGATGTTGATGTGTGGCCAAGGATGTTGTTGTATAGCTATACAACTAGGGAGGTCACATCGGCGAGGAGGCCATGACGTTGTTCACTTGCGACATCCTTAGCTGCAATTGCGTGCACGACCTCTTGGCCACGTGGCATCGATGACCTACAACTTCATTGGTCGCAGTCATGCGACCTCCTAGCCACGTGGTGTCCACGTACGAATTAGGGGTGTAAGTGAGTCGAGCAGCTCGTGAGCTACTCGATGAAAACTCGAACTCGACTCGATCTTATCAAGCTCGAGCCGAGCTTGAGCTAATACATACTTGGCTTGAGCGGCTCGCGAGCCTAATCGAGCTTTATATATTTATATATAATTATATAAATATTAATATTTCAAATAAGGTTGAGCATAAATTCGAGTCGAGCCGAGCTTAAATGAGCGTGCGCGAGCTCGGTCAAGCTTGAGAAAAATAAACGAGACCAAACGAGCTTAAACGAGTCGAGCTCGAGTTACTGGAGTTGAGCTCGAGCCTAGATATTGAAACACGATCAAGCTCGAGCACATGCAAGCTCGGCTCGGTTACACCCCTACGTACCACGAATTACTGTTTCCCTGGTCGTGATCTGTGTGGCCTCGTAGCCATGTGGCATCAACGTTGCAATCTCCTCGGTCTCTTAACCGTGTGGCGTCGACGTCGTAACCTTTCTAAGATTACGGTTCAAAATCCTCACCATTTTTTTAATTTTTGAAAAAGAAAAACAAGTTAATTGAACAAAATTAAAAATTTTATTCGAAATTTTTGATTGAACCAAAGTTTGGACGCAATATATGTGATTCAATAATCCAATTATAGATTAAAATTTCAATGTTTCTTATTGTCTATTATATACTTTATGTTGTTATATTTATTAATGTTGAAGCAGGTTGATAAATCCCAAAGGTGCACATGTTAGTTAATTAATTTACATGTGATATAATGGTAACATAGTATGTCAATCAGATTATTTAATTATAATGTCAATTAAAATAAATATTTTATAATAATAATACATGCTCTTATATATCCAACATATTTTGCATGATGAAACAAAGAAGAAATAAAATGATACAAATTGTCTTATATTATCCTAGTATGTTGTGATATGATAATGTAAAAGAAACGTAGAATAACACTACATTTGAGGACCAGTGTACGTGCGAAATGAACCGAGGATTATTCCTTATACTATCATGCACTGTCTTATATTGTACCGACTAATCTTGTATTGTACTAGACAGAACGGACCCGTGTATCACTCATATATAATTACCCTTACATATTTATATAATTAAAAAGTTTAATAATATTTTATATTACAAATTAATACAATTAAGCTATATGCCAATAATATTATATCTATATATTTTATTTATATTATATATGAATTATCTTTAAAGTAGGTAAACTGTAATTTATATATCCTTAATTAAATTTATTTCATATTTTTTAAAGGGTTAATTAATGAATATATCACGACTGTTACCGAAATTCTCAAATCTATCACAACTTTTCAATTGTTTCAAATGCAAGCTTCAACTCTCGATTCGTTTCAATTGTAGTACACCGTCAGACTCGGGTTAAGTTTTCCGTTAAACTACTGATCTGGCAACGACGACGTGTCTTAATAAGTATAGTCAACCATATTATATTTACCAATATCTCCCTCCTTGTCACCCCCTCCCTCCTCCTCCGTCGCTGCACCCCTCCACCGGCGCCGCGCGCCCGCTGCTACGACATCGTCTAGTTCTGTGCTGACCTCTGCCTCCACAACCACGAGCCCCTCTTTGCTGCCAACACCGATCACGAGCCCCTGGATAGCGCCGATGCGGTCTATGCGCACCGGGAATCGTCTGGTTCTCCAGGAATGTCGACCTCAGCACGTGGAACCCCCGCCAATGGAATGACATGGGATCCGTGAACACCGCATGCTCCCTCGGGTACGTACTACTCCCTCAGCGAGCTCTCCTCCACGTCGATGCTGAACTGCTCATACTTCAGCCCCATCTCCTCAGTTGGCCTCCTAAAGTCCACCATCGCCATCCACTCCAGCTCGCCCCACAGCACCACCTGGATCAGCGTCGCGTTCGGTGGTAGGAACACCATGTTGGTGAGCCCCGCGACGTGTACGCCCATCATCACGTCGCCGAAGTTGACGACCCTCGCGAACCGAGCCAGGTCGACGGTGGTGTCGGCCTCCACCACCTTGTACCCTAGCTCCTCCGCCGTTGCCACTATCTCCGTCGTGTTCGTGAAGGCACGGGTTCGCCTTTGCGCGATGATCACCAGCCCAGCCACCGACCAGAGAAGTCCTCGATGTTTAGCGACGCCTCTCTCTACACGGAGAATGTGCTCCTCATGAACTTGGTGAAGTCGAGGATGCTAAGGGGAAAATTAAGAACGTGTGCGAAGCAGTTCACTTGCTTGACCTCGTCAAGGTTGATCACCGGATAATTTGAGATCTTCTCAAGAACAAGGCAGTACTTCTCCATCCACTTGACACTGAAGTCAGTGATAGCGAGCATGACCTCCCCGTTGAACTGGCGTGCGGTGGCAAAGAGGGGGACAAGGAGGTCGGTGAAATCGTGGAAGAGGTTGCTGGTGTACCCACCAGTAGAGAAAATGACGGTCGGGACGCGATGGGTAGTGGTGCATTCGGGGGCACCATTGCTAGTTGCTTTGACGGTGAGCTCTCTAACGCGGGCGATCGAAACAGGTCGCTTTGCCCTTGCGAGGGTAAGGATTGATTCGCCATGATTCTTTGTGCTGGATTTTAGGTGATGCTGACGATGCCGCAGAGGCGAGCGGCGGCCAGTGGCGCCGGTGGAGGGTCAGCGGGGCGGCGGAGGAGGAGGGAGAGGGAGAGGGTGAGGAGGAGGAAAATTGGTAAATAATAGACTTAATAATACACGTCAATTTATTTTTTTATTTATTTTCAAATATTAGTTGACTGGACTTACTAATACACGTCATCCTTGTCAAGTCAACAGGCAAACAGAAAACTTAACCCCGATCTGACGGTGTGCTACAATTGAAATAAATTTAGAATTGAAGTTTGCATTTGAAACAAATAAAAAGTCGTGATAGATTTGAGAATTTCGATAAAAATAATGATATATTCATTAATTAACTTTTTTTTTTAATTAGTGGCGAAAATAATCTTTTAATGAGCAGTGATCTACTGTCCACATGGATTGCACTGGGCCAGCATTTTTGATCATCCTTGACAGTTTAGCAGAAGAGGAGCTGGCAGCACATGCATTCACATCCACTTGCACCAATTTTCTCCTCTTATATGTGTATACAGGTTGGTGTTGCAGAGATGAAAGTAGCTGTCGAAAGAACAGGTATTGCCATATCCTAGCACCACCATATCCTAACATTAATTGCCAAATATATATGAAACAATAGTATTGCCAAACTAAGTACACCTCCAAGCTGTCCAATTGTATCATGCAGCGAACTACCCTTAAATTAAACATGTTCTTCTGAGAAACAATTTAGAAAATAATTCTCAAGGCCCACAAAAACTCTCCTACTTTTCATCACAATTCAATGATAGAATGCAATGCCAAACACACCAATGGGTGGGAGCGAGAGACTGCTAATTGATTGATTTTGAATTTGTAATCAATTTGCAATTAAAAAACATGCTACTTACACTACTAGAAATATGTTAATCAGCAACGATCGCCCACGCCGTTGCAATGACTCACTGTGCTCTTACGGTCGCTCGGGTCGTTGCAAATGTGATATATCTGCAACGGCGTCTTTACGACCGCTTGGACCATTGCTAACAAGTGGATGGGGCGAACACGGCGCATAAGGAAAATAACTTATCTGCAACGGTTTACTGAAGGTCGCCTCGTTGCTAATGATATTATCACATTAGCAACGACTTAACTAAGGATTCCGTACTCATTTTTCCTTAGTCAATGGCGTGCTCGCGGCGCGAAAATGAAATACTTATCAACAACGGCTTTGCGTAGGATGAGCGGTCGTTGCTGATGATATATATTTATTTGCAATGGCTTTGTAACGGATAAGTGAGTCGTTGCTGATGAGTTTATTTCACACGCAATCGCGCTCGACCCCTTTCTTCCCTGCTTTCTTCTTCCTTCTCTACCGACGCTTGCTGCCGAGTCTTTGCCCGTCGATGCCTCCAGGACTAATGATCAGAGCAGGAGGATAGTGACACTGGAGGAGACAATCGCACATCAGAGTCAGATGCTGGCGGAGATGCATGCTATGCTACGCAACATCTCAACTAATACTGGAGTAGGCATCCCTTCGACATCAGATCCATCGTCATCGACCCAGTCCACGCCGGTGTACACTCAAGACCCCACCGTATGATCCCGACCTTCCTCCACCGTCATAGTGAGATTTTATTGACTTGATTGACTTGGATATTGACTTGTTACTTGGATATATACTTGGTGATACTTGTTACTTGTTACTTGATTGACTTGTTTGGATATAGATTTGTATCATGTTGATATGATAGTTTTGATTTTGTATAGTTTTTATACGATTGTGCATAATTATAATTATAAGTATAATTATTTTGATATATATCTGGTGTATATGTGATGTGTATGTGAATATATATATGTATGTGAATGGATGTATGTATGGATGTGTGAGTTATGTATCATGTTATAAATGTATCAATGGAAATTTCAGTTAACATCATCAGCAACGACTTTCCCACGACTATCCATGTGAAAGCCGTTGCTGAAAGTGTATCGTATTTATTGGGCTGCAACCTTAAAGCTGTTGTTGATGAACTACAACAGCGGCTTAGCAACGACCTTTCAGCAACGACGTTATCACGACTCGTCGGTCGTTGCTGATGTCAATAACTGCAACAGCCGAGAGGCTGTTGCGGAACCGTTGCTAATAAAAATATTAATTAGCAACAGGAGTGCGACGTTGCTGCGCTGTTGTTGATAAGGATATCAATAATGGATGTGTCCCGTTGTGGAACCGTTGTTGATTCGTTGCTAATTAAGTTATCAGCGACGCGATCTTCTGCCACGGCGGCCGCATTGCAACGGACGGGGCCGTTTCAAGCTGTTGCTGATGGTCTTCAGCAACAGCTTAGCAACGGGTCTGGTCATTGGTTATGCTCATTATTCCAGTAGTGTTACATAAGTGTAAGCTATGCATTCTTAATTAAGTAGTTAAGTGAACTTGACCCCTTATCACTACTTGAGAATAGTTGTCACAAATGCGACTGTTCTGCGACTGTCGTGAATTGAAGTCGCCAACTAGAGACGACATTGCAATCGACAGACTAGTCGTCGCAGATTATTCAATTCGCGATGGCAAGGCAATCGCTTTGCAACGGCCATCTTCATCACAAAATCGTCAGGAACCCATTATTTAACACATGCGAAAATCTCTCTCTCTCTCTCATCCCCTTCTCCGCTCCACCCTCCTATCAGCCACCGCCTCAAATTGCCTCCCGCTGCCCTCCCCTCTCCCATCACTCCTCTCTTAGCGGCCCTCTCCCTAATCGAAGGGCGGCCGAGCTCTTGCAACTGGTGTAATGGGGAAGGGAGAGAGCACTTCGATCCCTTCCCCATTCGGCCAGCCTCCCCCCTCCCACCTATGGCACCCCGAACCCCCTCCCCCTATAAAATAATATATATTAATATATGTTAATTATTATAATTTTTAAAGTAATATTAATAATATAAAAATTATATAATGTTTAATTTTTATAACTAACTTTATGTACACAATTTTCATTATTATTATTTTTTGTTTTGGGTGTTTAGACGTAGAAAAGTATGTGCGGGATTTACCGGCATCGATTAGGTATGTTTTTTAACATTTAAATTTCACAATTAATTAATTAATTTCATGTCTAATGTCTAATATTCATATTTCTTTGTATGTTAATTAAATAATCAATTATTTTAGCAATAATTATAGAGTTTAAATTGAAAAAATATTATGATTCTCGAATTGATAAAGTATCACAAATTTATCGACTATTGAATCGTAATATTTTAACAACACCTTAGTTGTGTAACATATCAAATACATCGGCAACATAATACTTGAGGATGCCTGAATTACAGAATTCCCTTACAGATAAGCCAACGATCATATTTGGGGCTCCCTGAATTGCTGCTGTTTGTTCTTTAGCTTGGACAGTCCTGTACAGTGTACTCTGTGCATTTTATTTCTTTTAGATTTTAAAAAAGTAGAAATGAAAGTAAGAAAGTTTTGCAATCATACCAGATGTGAAAAATGAATCTCATTTAGCTACCACAAGTCTTTTATATTATATTCTTTTGTTATTTCCCTCCTCAGACTTTAAATTGTAGCCTCAATGCATGGATTGGCCTGAAGTTACCAAGTACAATGGTTTAATCTCTGCCCATCAACATAGGGAGGAGATCATACAAGATTTATACAAAAAAGTGACACAGGATCCACAGAATGACACTGCTGCTGCTAAGGGCATGATGATAAGGTACAAACACTGGGCATAAGGACAAGCCTTTGGGCATAAAATTTCAACCACATATATCATTTTGTTGTTTAATTTGCAGGGAACTACTGCTTTTTGTCACAGAGCTATTAAGCATAACACTACTAGAAAAATGAGCATCAGCAACGGCTGATGCCGTTGCTGAAGCGCATCAACAACGGCCGAGCCGTTGCAATGGAGCCGTGGCAGAAAATCGCGTTGCTGATAACTTAGCAACGGATCCGCAACGGCCGCTCGGGCCGTTGCTAACAATATTATCAGCAACGGTTTTGCCACGGATCCTGAGCCGTTGCTAATAACATTAATAGCAACGGCCGCTGAGTCCGTAGCAACGCCGTTAGTAAAATCTCGTTGCTAAGCAGTTGCTGTAGGTCATCAGCAACGGCTTTCGATACACTTTTAGCAACGGCTTTCCCATGGACGGCCGTGGGAAAGCCGTTGCTGATGATGTGAACCTGGCAACAAAAAAAATTTAAAATTTAAAATTTCCATTGATACATTGATACATTATCTGATACATAACTCACACACCCATACACTCATACACACATTCATTCACACATCACAAACACACCAAGATATACATCAAAACAATTATATTTATATTGATAATTATCCACGATAGTATAAAAACTATTCAAATGCAAAATTGAAGTATCAATATTCAAACAAAATAAATTAAACAAGTCCAATATCTCAGTAACAAAGTCAATATAAAAAAATCTCACGATGACGATGGAGGATGGCCTTGATCATATGGCGGGGTCTGGAGTGCTTGAGTGTACACCGACGTGGACTGATTCGAGGACGATGGATTAGATGATGCCGAAGAGATGCCTGCTTTGGGATGACCTGACATGTTGCGTAGCATAGCTTGTATATCCGCCATCATCTGACTCTGGCGCTCCATTATCTCAGTCTGACGCGCGACCGTGTCCTCTAGAGTCCTTATTCTGCTACTATAATCATAACTGGATCTAGAGGTGGACGGCCGCTCACCAGCGACCGGAGGGGTCGGTGCCCCAAGTTGCCCTAGTACGGCTCGCGCATGACCACTATCTGCGAAGCCATATACGCGGCCATGGTCCCAGCCCATGTGCTCAAACACCGGTGTATGCAGCGTGGTTGTCGATGTGCTCAAACACCGATGGTCCCAGCCCATGTGCTCAAACACCGATGTATCTACAGACCACTATCTGTAGGTCTCCTACTCGAGTTTGATTTTTTATTTAATATTTATCATAAAACTTAAATTATAAATATATAATGAATAATTTAAACAAATATATAGTTACCATAATGTATGCAGCGCGGTTGTCGATGTACTCCCCCGTCCCATGTGCCCGACGGTGAGTCCGCTCAAACACCGCCATCGGGGAGGGTCGCTAGACAGTCCCGTCATCCGACACCGTCGTCTACATTTACAAAATAAATACATTAATTAGTACACATAGTAACAAATAAAATATATAATTACAATATATATGTGTCATACGGTTCGCGTGCACTGCAAATGCAACAGAGCCGCCGGTGTGACGCTCTGCTCCCCCCGACATGCGATTTCTAGCCGCATTCCGAGAAACCTCCTGCCATCGATCCGTCGACCATATTGCCACGAGCTGGTCCCATATATCCGGAGTAATCCAATCGGGGCCGTATCCCCGAGTCTCCGCGATGTTAATTAGTGGTCCCAGCTCGGGCCATCGCCTGGGACCGAGCCTGCCCCAGCTGCCCGTTGTACCTTGCCCGGGAAATAGCCTCCCAGGCAGCGTAAATGAAGGGCCTTTGGTCCTCGGCCCATGTATAGCGAGCCTGCAAAATAATAATATCAGTACCAATATTAATCATCATGCATGTAAAAATAATAATAATACGTGCCTCAAACTCGCGCCATAACATGTTGACGTGCTCGCTAGGCACGTGAGACCACGTAGGCCATGCCCCGTGCATGTATCGTCGAATAGTAGAAGAAATGCTCCTCGGCACTTCTTCTTGCTCGAACCTGCACAACAAAAATAAATTTTAATATTATATTATGATATAATAAATTTGTAATGATTAATAATTCATGATATATTATCGCTCCCCAATCACACTAATCAATCTACGTGACTCTGTGGCTGGTGGAGGCTGCCACCTGTTCGGCCCGCGTGGCCGCTTGCGTCTGGATGTACTAGCCTCAACAGTATCATCGGCATGAGGATCAACAACAGGAGGATCAGCAGCATGAGTAAGTGTAGGAGTCTCACCGATCGAAGACTCCGAAGCTCTCCTGCGTCGATAACCACGACCAGACATATCTGTCGAACCGTTAACTTCATTCTAAATTTCGGCAGCATCTCCCTACAGTTCTCCGAATACGCATATCATCTGGGCGCGTATCGGAGAACAAGAGAGATGTTGCCGAAATTTAGAAAAATTAGTTAACAGTTAAAATAAAAACGTAAGTGCGGTACAAATAACTATATTCCCAAATTGTCCAATCAGGGACAATTCAAGAATTGTACGTCGTATAAAAGATCATCTACTTCTTTTACACGAACATACAATCCCCGAACGGATCTAAGGTTTTGCTAAATCATATCCGACTCGTCGATGCGTACGTGAAATATATCAACTCGTCGGATGGATGATTATTTTCTAAATGTTTCGAGACAGTTCGAGTCCATATTCGACGATTTCGGCAAGAGTCCGAAGTGGACGATTCCGGCGCGCGTCCGAAGTGGATAATTCCGAAATTAATCCAAACCCTAATAATTAATCTAACAATTAAACAATTAATCTAAATAATTAAATAATTAATTAATTAACAATTAAAAATACATATTAATCTACAAATTTCGGCGCCGGAGTCAGGTGGACTCCGGCGCCGGCGTACAGTGGCCGGACACACTGTCCGGCCACTGTACAAGGTCCGGTGGCGGCCATCGGCCGACCGCCGCCGGTCGAAACCCTATTTTTAGGGTTTTGGTCGGATTTTCCGCCGGCCGCAACGGGAAGAGACGGCCGACCGGTGATGTATACCTGACAGTGTCGGCAGCAGCGGGAGGAGGAAGAGGCATCGTCGGCGTCGTCGGCGTCGGCAGCGGCGGCGAGAGGCGGGAGGAGGAGGCGGCGGCGGCAACAGCGGGAGGAAGAAGGGTCAAACACGATCTGTGACCTATATAAACTTATCAGCAACGGCTCACTCGCCCGTTAGAAAGCCGTTGCTAATAAGTTATCATCAGCAACGGCTCACTTGTCCGTTAGAAAGCCGTTGCTGATAATTAAAATCATCAGCAACGGCTCGCGTGTCCGTTAGAAAGCCGTTGCAGATACAACATATCTGCAACGGCTTGAGCGGCCGTAAGAATGCCGTTGCAAATAGCAACGGCTTGAGCGGCCGTTGCTGATAGCCGTTGCTGAAGACTCAATTTCTAGTAGTGTTTTAAAGATTTTTCTAAATATATTTTAACTTTTTATTTGTAACAATAGATTACTTCAAATTATATGATTAATCTCACCGTCGGACACGTTCTGTGGCCTATATAAATTTATCAGCAACGGCTCACTCGCCCGTTAGAAAGCCGTTGCTAATAAGTTATCATCAGCAACGACTCACTCGTCCGTTAGAAAGCCGTTGCAGATACAACATATCTGCAACGGCTCGAGCGGCCGTAAGAATGCCGTTGCAAATAGCATCGGCTTGAGCGGCCGTTGCTGAAGACCAAATTTCTAGTAGTGTAAGCCACACATAATTATATTATACACGTAATCATTCTTAACTTCATTAAAATGTTGTCTATTGCACAATCATAGTTCCTAGTGAAGTTATTGTATGTGCAGGGATCGATGAGATTAGTGCATGAAGGATAATTTAGCTAGGTCTTGCTTCAGAAAGGTGGTGCTAGCTTCTATGCCAGTATAAGCTTTCTTTTTCACTCATATTTGTTATCATTTTTTCTTTTGTTTGATTCATGTGGATATATTTTCTTAATTATGGCTGGATATATTATACTTAGGCATGTGCCTCTCTGCAAGAAGATTAATTACATGCTGTCGTAGTTCAGAAAAGGCATCACACATATATGCATGGTTGTTTCCTGAAAACCATGCAGATCGGAATTGACTGATAGAAGTGGTATGATCTTACCAGTTTATATAGTCAAGTTTACTACTAATTATTCTATTTTGACAATGAAGAATTAATGACGAAAAAGTTTATTTTTATAGGATATATATATATATGGTCGGCAAGATGATCTGAGTTTGATTTCCTTCTCTGTAGCCATGCTAGCATAAGGGTCCATGTTATTATACCTTTTTGAAGTATATTTTATGAACTCTCTTTCATTCAAAAGTTAAATGTTTCCTTCTCTTTTATAGGAAACTAGCCGACTCACATTATTTGACAGTGTCATTTTTTATAGATTGATGTATTAAATATACATTTTATTATAATTGAGGATATTAATTATTTTGATACATTTGATCACTACAGAAAAAATGAGCATTAGTAACGAAAATTTTGTGACGGATTTGTCATGGTGTGAAACGAACTTTATTTTTTCCAAAACAGTGACGGATTTGTGACGGAAAATCCGACACAAGACGATCCCATCACAAATCAGTCACATAATTTTTGATCAATTTGACATATAATTTTTAATAAATAGCATCAGTAACATAATAGTGACGGATTTCATTTATGTCACTAATTTTTCGACACTAATCCGTCACTGAATTTTTTTTCTTTATATCCGTCACAGAGCCACCACATAAGAGTGATAGATCAGTGACGGAAATAGAATTCCGACACAAAATTAAACTAAATATTAATAAAATAAATTTTATCATGTTTAGTCCCACGTGGGTTAAAAATGGTTTTTTACATATTCTTAACCATTATAAATATAATTTTTAGTCCCATATGGATCAGTTTTTTTCTCTCCTAATTTTCTTAAATTTTATAAATTGACACCTCTTGAGACCAAAGAGTTTACTATCATGCTATCTTTTATAAATTTATTAAAAATTTTATAAAAGTATAAATAATAATATAATGTAATGTCATTATTGATTACTATAATATATTATAATATATTATAATATTATTATAATATACTATTATATTATAAAAATCTATAATATAATATAGTTGATATATTTTTATTAATAAAAATTATAATTAATATCATAATTATTGACGAAAAATTTATTTCCGGTCATCGACATTAGTGACGAAAAAATTTCCGTCACAGATTTTTGTGACGGACACATCCGTCACAGAAGAGCAAATGAAACATTAGCCATAAGACTTTCGGCGACGAAATTTGTGACTGAAATTTCCGTCACTGATACCCTTTAGTGACAGATTTTTAAGCATTAGTGACGGATTTTTCCATCACTGATGCCTGTTTTTCTTGTGGTGGATGTAAATATATATTAAATTTTGGCGTATATATTTGACACTTCTTTGATGCTCATTATGTTTTTTCATGTCTATATTTATTGTTTGATACATTTAAATATAACTATAAACAACAATTTTAAAAAAAAATTAAAAAATAAAATTACTATATGTGCTAGTTCTGCTGTCGCGGAAGGTGTATCGACATGTTGTATCAATGACCGCATACTCTCGTATCCACCGTCGCAAATTAAATCTTATGCGACAGCGACAACCGTGTGTAGTCGTGGTGTCGCAAAATAAAATCAATTTCTCTCGGTTGTCATCGTGGGGTCGGTCGTATTTTCGGTTTTGTATGACGACAAAGCTTGTTGTCACAAAGTAAGATGTTTTGATATTTCATCATGATATAATATTTTTAGAATTCATTCATGAATTAAAAAAAGGGTGAAAATTCATATTTATTGCAACATATAACAAAGAGATTATACTTAGTACAATACTTTTTCTTATATATAGTACATGGAAGTATAGCAAAGTTTTCACATGTACACTACACTAGGAAAAATGCAAATAAAGAATGCATGATCATAATGAACAATTAACTAACATAAATTGTGCATTAGTATATCTAGAAGTGAGACTGGATCCAGTCAATAGTCCTCTTGTCCACCTGGAAAGCCTTCGCAAGGATATCACTTGAAATGTCCGGCTTGGATCCAAAGGTAGCATTCGCGATGGTGATGACTCCAGGATTTTGGCTGCTGAGGCCCGACATGGCAATCGCCTTCTCGGTTCCATAGTTGAACTGGAAGTGAATCAAGCCTTGGGGAAAGACGAAGACATCGCCCTTGTGAAGGATTTTGCTAACGAGCTTGTTCTCAGGATTGGAAGTGATGAATCCAGCATAAAGAGAGCCTTCCAAGACGGTCTGTATCTCGGTGGCCCGAGGGTGAATGTGAGGAGGATTAAGACCGCGAGGTGCGTAGTCTACGCGAGCAAAGGAGACGCCGAGAGTGTTGAGGCCTGGAATACTATCCACGTTTATGAGTGTGACGTTGGAGCCGACATGGTTCATGGTGCTGCCAGGCTTGTCCAGGCCAGAGAGGAAGAAATCCTCCGCTTTGACGAGGTCCGGGTCTTTGCAGGCAAATCCATTCACAAACACTGCATGCATACATTAATATATATTAACTCGATCATATATATATGCATAATCTTGTTACATACATATAAACAACACAATTAATTATGTATACATACCATTGGAGGTGCGATCTGCTACACAAAAGTCTTGAAGGGCTCCAGGATCATGAGCCAAAACTGGAGAAGAAGCCAAAGCTGCAAGAAGAGCAACCAGGAATACCATGTTGCCAGCCATATAAGCCATGATGGAATAATTGGTATTATATATGCTAGCTAAATGCTATAATTAATTGATATAAGGAAGAAATTAATCTTGAAGGGAGAGCTAGCTAGCAATCTAAAGGAGCCTGAGAATATATGTTATTCTGTGATGGCAGATATGATCGATCATGAGGATGGGATTTGATGGACTTATATAGAGAGGGAGGATCGGAGTACTATATATGCATGATTAGACGACTTTGACTTGGCCTTCAATATAGATAATTATAACAATTAACTTCATATGATTTTAAGCCGGTCATATATATATATATATATATATATATATATCTATAATATGTTGGAACAGGTCATTATTAGTGTGCAGTTTGCATATTATATATATGTTTGACGTAATCCATTTTAATCAGTACATATGAAGTAGTCAAATTAATGGATATATTTGAGTTATATGTACAAGGATATTTTATAAGTATAAAATTGATTAGGATTTGAAAATGAACTAGTCAATAGTAGCGGCTGTTAATATCCACATCTCAGTTAATTCTCAATGTTTGACTGTAAGTAGCTTTCAACATTAACTATATATGCGAAATTATATGCATGCACAATATATATTTTCATTATTAATTTGGCTCTTGACGTTATACACATGATCGAACAGCGCATGCATGCAGTATCCGAAATATGGGAAGGAACCAATTAATATTCCAAGGTGGATTATATTATCTTTTAACAGCTCATAATATTATATAATAATAATTGTCCAATTTTGCATTTATATGACAAAACAAAATCTTGATATTGTTCGTGTACTTCATCTTCTAAAGTTTTCATTCTTCTGGGAGACACTTTCTCAGGTGTTTAATTATGTTCCTTTCTTTCTCAAAAAAAAAAAAAAGTTTTAAGTTCCTTAATTAATTAACTTGGCCACCAGAAAACAAGCAAGCACATATGATGAATTGACATAATGGTGGATTGTCATTTTTTATGTGCTGAAACCCTGAAACGCTTAATGCATGCATGGGACTTGATCAAATTGACTCACATCTAAACGCGTAATGCATGGGACTAGCTAGATGCAGATCTGCATGTATGCCGGCTGCAAGAAGCCATATATTGTTCAATCCATTTCCAACATATTAATTAATTGAATGGGAAAGATAAAGCTAGCGATATTCCTGAGACCAAGTCGATCTGCATTATATATACTCCCTTTCCTATAATCTTCTTATGCCGTCATAGAATCAACAAAAGTGTTTATTTTGAAAGCAAGAAAACTGGTATTTATCACGAGAATTGAAAAAATCAACAAAGTATTGTCAGCCCATCTCACCTCTCTCTTCACTTCTTTCCCTTCAGTTAATTAGCTAGAAAAGGCGATGAAAGATTACATGGCGCCATATATACATGCATCATTTTCTTGGTTGCTGATCTACTAGCTTTTGCTTCTTCTCCAGCAATGGCCGACGATCCCAGCGCACTCAAGATTTCTGCGTCGCTGACAAGACCTTAATTAAATGGTTTGAACTTTGTCAAGTTATACTTAATCAATTGCTATCAAGATACAAAGCTTGCCCAAGCTGAAGACTTCTTCTTCTCAGGCCTGCACAAGCCAACACTACCAACAATTAAAGTTGGGTCTAACGTGGCGACTGTAAATCTCCCGCCTCCTGCAGCCTGAGCTAGCGCGTCAGCAGGCGCGCCCGCTTACCCGTGGCACGCTGGCGCGGGTTGGCGCAGTGGCGGATTCAAGATATTTGAATAGTGCAGTCACTTTTAAAAAACAATGCAAGGCACAAAAATTTAAATTTAACATTAAGCTTTATAGTTGTTTAACAAAATAACATAAATTCTTTCTAGTACAAAGTCATTCTTCGAGGCTTCATTTCTTGAGAAAAATTCACCATTCTTTCTAGTACAAAGTCACCAATGAATTCACCATACCACATTGATTAAATCTCTATAATTTCCCGTAGACTTCTCTTTAAAGAAAATTCTTGAGCATTGGTTGAGTGGAACCTTTAAACAAATATGCTCTCCATATGTTCTCTCTTTCTGTCGGATCTTTTGACATCAAATAAATTAGAATTCTCTTCCCCAAGTCTGTCTCAAGATTTTCTATATATATTTATTTTTTCATGAGATTTATCTAGATTTGAAGCTGAGGAAGTACTAGTGAAAATTTGAATATTTTGGTTTTGGAATACTATTAGAAGCTTCTTGTTGTTCATTTGAAAATTTATCTTGTAAGACAGTTGGCTTAAGACGTTAGAAATAAGAAGCTAATCCTGATGATAATTCATAATAAGATAAATATACAAAATTAGAAACAAATTGACATCAAACAATTAATAATTAAAAATTCACAACAAGCATTTTAATAATTAACAATGAATAATAATTCAAAATTAATAAATTTCATTTTCATTTACCTTTCATTTTTGTAGTATTGGCTTTCAAATGTCAATAGTTTAAAAACACACACAAACTTGAGTATAAATTGATGTTTTCTGCACTTAAAAAATCAAATATTATTTTTGGAGCATTGGCATTGCAATTAAAAAAAATCAGAATAAAAAATAAATAAAAAATCACTAGTGCACACTCTAATAAAAAAATAACTACTGCACATTGTAATTTAAAAAAGAAAAATCACTGTCGCACATTGTAATTAAAAAAAATCAAAATAAAAAAAAACTACTGTACATTATAATTAAAAAAAAATCAAAATCAACCATAAAACCAGATATATAAAAGAGAAAATAGGAAATTACCTGAGTCGGGACCGCGTGAGGAGCAGAGGAGGTTGTCGGCGTGAGAAACTGAGAAGAAGAGAAAAAAATTTACAGCATTTTTGTCGGCTGTCGACGACTCGGCGCGAGGAACTGCTGAGGCGTGAGGAAAGAATTTGAGATTAGATGGATTAGATGATGCCGAAGAGATGACTGCTTCGGGATGACCTGACAAGTTGCGTAGCATAGCCTCTATATTCGCCATCGTCTGACTCTGGCGCTCCATCATCTCAGTCTGACGCGCGACCGTCTCCTCTAGTGTCCTTATCCTATTACTATGATCATAACTGGATCTAGAGGTGGACGGCCGCTCACCAGCGACCGGAGGGGTCGGTGCCCCAAGTGGCCCTAGTACGGCTCGCGCATGACCACTATCTGCGAAACCATATACGCGGCCATGGTCCCAGCCACCTGCGGCCTCGACCCACGATGCTGCGTCAAAGTCCTCGGGGGTACCCCCGCGCTGCACCACCGTCTGGCTGTAGGTCTCCTACTCGAGTTTGATTTTTTGTTTAATATTTATCATAAAACTTAAATTATAAATATATAATGAATAATTTAAACAAATATATAATTACCATCATAAGTAATTTAATATAAAAATAAATATTTTATAAATTACAAAAAACTTCTTGGTACACTAGTAGAAAAATGGTCATCAGCAACGGCTGATGCCGTTGCTGAGCCGTTGCTGAAGAGAATCAGCAACGGCTGAGCCGTTGCAATAGCTCCGTGACAGAAAGTCGCGTTGCTGATGACTTATTAACGGATCAGCAACGGCCACCCGGGCCGTCGCTCAAAACATTATCAGCAACGGCCGCTGGGCCGTCGCTAAAAATATTATCAGCAACGGTTTTGCCACAGACCCGGAGCCGTTGCTGATACCATTAATAGCAACGGCCGCTGAGTCCGTAGCAACACCGTTAGTAAAACTCCGTCGCTAAGCCGTTGCTGTAGGTCATCAGCAACGGCTTTCGATACACTTTTAGCAACGGCTTTCCCACGGACGGCCGTGGGAAAGCCGTTGCTGATGATGTGTACTTGGAAACAGAAAAATTGAAAATTGAAAATTTCCATTGATACATTGATACATTTATCTGATACATAAATCACACACCCATACCCTCATACACACATTCATTCACACATCACAAACATCTCATACACATTCATTCACACATCACAAACACACCAAGATATACATCAAAACAATTATATTTATATTCATAATTATCCACGATAGTATAAACACAATTCAAATGCAAAATTGAAGTATCAACATCTCAGTAACATAGTCAATATAAATTAAACAAGTTCAATATCTCAGTAACAAAGTCAATATAAACAAAATCTCACGATGACGATGGAGGATGGCCTGGATCATATGGCGGGGTCTGGAGTGCTCGAGTGTACACCGGCGTGGACTGACTCGAGGATGATGGATTAGATGATGCCGAAGAGATGCCTGCTTCGGGATGACCCGACAAGTTGCGTAGCATAGCTTCTATATTCGCCATCGTCTGACTCTGGCGCTCCATCAACTCAGTCTGACGCGCGACCGTCTCCTCTAGTGTCCTTATCCTATTACTATGATCATAACTGGATCTGGAGGTGGACGACCGCTCACCAGCGACCGGAGGGGTCGGTGCCCCAGGTGGCCCTAGTACGTCTCGCGCATGACCACTATCTGCGAAGCCATATACGCGGCCATGGTCCCAGCCACCTGCGGCCTCGACCCACGATGCTGCGTCAAAGTCCTCGGGGGTACCCCCACGCTGCACCACCGTCTGGCTGTAGGTCTCCTACTCGAGTTTGATTTTTTGTTTAATATTTATCATAAAACTTAAATTATAAATATATAATGAATAATTTAAACAAATATATAATTACCATAATGTATGCAGCGCGGTTGTGGATGTACTCCCCAGTCCCATGTGCTCGACGGTGAGTCCGCTCAAACACCGCCATAGGGGAGGGTCGCTGGACACTCCCGTCATCCGACACCGTCGTCTACATTTACAAAACAAATACATTAATTAGTACACATAATAACAAATAAAATATATAATTAAAAGATATACTTACCATACGGTTTGCGTGCACTGCAAATGCAACAGAGCCGCCGGTGTGACGCGCTGCTCCCCCCGACATGCGATTTCTAGCCGCATTCCGAGAAACCTCCTGCCATCGATCCGTCGACCATATCCCCACGAGCTGGTCCCATATATCCGGAGTAATCCAACCGGGGTCGTATCCCCGAGTCTCCGCGATGTTAGTGGTCCCAGCTCGGGCCATCGCCTGGGACCGAGCCTGCCCCAGCTACCCATTGTACCTTGCCCGGGAAATAGCCTCCCAGGCAGCGTAAATGAAGGGTCTTTGGTCCTCGGCCCATGTATAGCGAGCCTGCAAAATAATAATATCAGTACAAATATTAATATATCATCATGCATGTAAAAAAAATAATAATACGTGCCTCAAACTCGCGCCATAACATGTCGACGTGCTCGCTAGGCACGTGAGACCACGTAGGCCATGCCCCGTGCATGTATCGTCGAATAGTAGAAGAAATGTTCCTCGGCACTTCTTCTTGCTCCTACACGCCAATCTGCTCTATCTTTATTTCGAGCCGGATACTTCGCGTAATATACTTGTTCGGCTTGTGATGCCAATATAAAAGGCTCATTTGCTGCCAATTTCGATTTGTAATTAACCTCAACAAGTTTGTATTTTGGATGAACTTTCATGCCCCTTTCTGTTGTATCGAACCAATGACATCTAAATAGGATCACTGATTTCAAGCCGAAGTAGTGCAACTCTATCACTTCTTCCACTAGTCCATAGAAATCCATATCACATTCAACATAGGTTGTCCCTTTCACGCAGACCCCAGCATTCATCGTCTTTTTTGTAGATGAATATTCAACCGTGTGAAATTTATACCCGTTAACAAAATATCCGCTATAGCACGACACAAGTCGCGACGGTCCACTAACAAACTCAAATATTTTTTCATCTATTTCAGCTCTGTGATCTTTGCTGTAAGTCTGAATCCAAGAAGGGAAATCACGATTCCGTAATGTCTCCAATTCTTGATCGTTGTGAATAGAGTATTTTTGCACCATCTCAATGTCAAATATTTCAATGAATTGTTCAATCTCTGGACAATTGAGTAATACATACAAGTGTGCCAAATGATACTCTTCATCGCTTAAGTGTCGAGATGGACGAGAACCAAAAGCACGACCAGAGTGACAAAATATATTTAAACGTCCATCTGAATGTCGAACACCCCCGTCGTCGTTACGTGGAAGACGATCAAATCTTGTCTGTACTGTCGATTCAAAGTAAAATGAGCATAATGTTGAAATTTCTTGGATGATATACGATTCAGATATTGATCCTTCAACAGCTGCGGTGTTCTTTACTTTTTTCTTCAGACGATTCATGTATCTTTCAAATAAGTACATCCAACGATATTGAACGGGGCCACCAACTCGTGCCTCGTATGCCAAGTGTATCGGTAGATGCTCCATCGAGTCAAAAAATGCAGGAGGGAAAAACTGCTCCAGCTTGCATATGATTTCAACAATATTATTTTCAAGTGTTGACATATCTTCGACTCGAAGGACATTTGCACAGATGCTTCTAAAAAACATACTTAATTCAGTCAACGGACCCCAAATATTATCAGGTAGAAGATCTCGAAATGCGATCGGAAGTAATCTCTGCATGAATACATGACAATCATGGCTCTTCATCCCTGATATTTTGCAATCATCGACGTTCACACATCGAGATAAGTTTGAAGCATATCCATCAGGTAATCTGAGTTCTTTTACCCATTGACAAACATCTTTGATCTGTTGTTTATTTAACACATATAGGGCCTTCGGTTTCAGATATCGTCCGTTGACCTCTTGTAACTCCAACTCTGGTCTTTTACAAAGTATTTTCAGATCATGTCGGGCTTTGACATTATCTTTAGTTTTTCCAAAAATATCCATCACAGTGTTGAAAATATTATCAAACACATTTTTTTCAATGTGCATGACATCTAAATTATGTCGAATCAATAATGAACTCCAATAGGGCAATTCCCAAAAGATACTTTTTTTCACCCAGTTGTGTGTTTGGCCAAAATCTGACACTCTTTCATTGCGACCAAATACTATATCTGGAAGTGCTGAAACACGTGCTAACATTTGTTCACCAGACAACATCGGTGGTGGCCCATCTCTTTCGACTCTGCCCTTAGTAAATTTATTACGATTCCTTCGATACTGGTGATGAACCGGTAGGAATCGACGATGACAATCAAAGAATGAGATTTTTCGTCCGTTCTGAAGACTGATTGATTTAGAGTGTTCCATACAATACGGGCAAGAGAGTCGGCCGTGAGTGCTCCAACCCGACAACATGCCGTACGCGGGGAAATCATTGATTGTCCACAAGACCGCGGCCTTTAAATTGAAGTTTTGCTTCCGATGACAATCATAAGTGACAGCTCCCTCAGTCCACAATGTTTTCAATTCATCTATCAAGGGTCTGAGAAATATGTCAATTTCTTTTCGCGGACCCTTAGGACCCGGAATAATCATCGAAAGATAAATAAATTCATCTTTCATGCACATTGACCGTGGCAAATTATAAACTGTCAACAGCACTGGCCAAACTGACTAAGGAGTTGCAGAATGTCCAAACGGATTAAAACCATCTGTGCACAATCCCAATCTGATATTTCTAGTATCCATAGCAAATGAAGGATAACATGTATCCAAATGTTTCCATGCTTCACTGTCAGATGGATGAGTCATTACTGTATCATCACGACTTCTTGCATGCCAACTCATGTAGGGGGCTGTCTTTTCCGACATGAATAATCTTTGAAGCCTCGGTGTTAGTGGAAAATACCGAAGCACCTTAAACGGAATATTTTTCTGTCGGACCGATTTCTTCTCCTTGTAACGAGGGTGTTGACATACAGGGCATTTATCCAACTGCACATTTTCTTTATAATATAAAATGCAGTTATTTTGGCACGCGTGTATTTTTTCGTACCCAAGCCCCAATTTTCTCATTAGCTTTTTAGTCTTATAAAAAGTAGGCTCAAACTTGTTATCAGTAGGCAGCATTCCATTAATCAATCCAGCAATCCGATCATACGCAACTCCGCTGATATTACAATCGGCCTTGATGTTTAAGAGCTGTGTCATTGCTGAAAACCTAGTGTATTTAGGATAATTCTCATACAAAGGTTCATCGGCAGCTTTCAACATCTCGTAAAATTCTGCAGCTTCTTTATTCGGTAATTCAATCTCTACCGCAGCCCCTACTTCTGTGATATCAACCGCTGTAGTATCTGGTGGGACTGATGTCTGAAGAACTGGCCGATCAACATTATCATTCAGGTGGAATTGACCCCCAAGACTATCAAGTATCATAGTTCTATAGGGATTACATTGACTGGATGAAGAAGCACCAGCAGAGGAAGATTCACCATATGTCTGAACGACAGGATTGCTCGACGTCCCGACTTCGCGTGACTCCCCGTGACAAGTCCATAGAAAATATCTTGGTGCAAATCTTTTGGTATATAGATGCAGAGTGACAGTCTCCCGATCCAAAAATCGTCCATTCGAACAAATGCGGCACGGACATCGGATTTGATCACCCATGCTAACGAAATTCCGATTCGAATAGGCGAAATTTAGGAAGTACGTTACGCCTAATCGAAAATCATTCGTTAAAGCTCCACGATCAAGACGTCGGTACATCCAACTTCGATCAGCCGACATGATTCTGTCAATCAATGACAATTTCTTTGGTTAATGTCTTTAGGTGAGATTGTCCTATTCCATTCGGGATTTATGTTATTCGTACTGCACTTACGTTTTTATTTTAACTGTTAACTAATTATTCTAAATTTCGACAGCATCTCCCTACAGTTCTCCGAATACGCATATCATCTGGGCGCGTATCGGAGAACAAGAGAGATGTTGCCGAATTTTAGAATAATTAGTTAACAGTTAAAATAAAAACGTAAGTGCAGTACAAATAACTATATTCCCAAATTGTCCAATCAGGGACAATTCAAGAATCGTACGTTGTATAAAAGATCATCTACTTCTTTTACACGAACATACAATCCCCGAACGGATCTAAGGTTTTGCTAAATCATATCCGATTCGTCGATGCGTACGTGAAACATATCAACTCGTCGAATGGATGATTATTTTCTAAATGTTTCGAGACAGTTCGAGTCCATATTGGACGATTTCAGCGCGCGTCCGAAGTGGATGATTCCGGCGCGAGTCCGAAGTGGATGATTCCGACGCGAGTCCGAATTGGACGATTCCGGCGCGCGTCCGAAGTGGACGATTCCGGCGCGAGTCCGAATTGGACGATTCCGGCGTGCGTCTGAAGTGGACGATTCCGGCGCGAGTCCGAATTGGACGATTCCGGCGCGAGTCCGAAGTGGACGATTCCGGCGCGCGTCCGAAATTAATCTAAACCCTAATAATTAATCTAACAAATTAAACATTTAATCTAAACAATTAATCTAAACAATTAATTAACATTTATAAAATAATTAATTAACAATTTCAAAACAATAATATATATATATATATATATATATATATATTCCGGCGCCGGAGTCCACCCTCCGGCGCCGGCGTACAGTGGCCGGACACACTGTCCGGCCACTGTAGAAGGTCCGGCGGCGGCCATAGGCCGACCGCCGCCGGCCGAAACCCTAGAAATAGGGTTTCGGTCGGATTTTAACATCTCCGGCCGAAACGGTATAGGCCGGCCGATCAACATACCGGCAGCAGCGGCAGCGGCAGCGGCGAGAGGCGTCGGCAGCAGCGGCGAGAGGTGTCGGCAGGAGCGGCGGCGGCAGCAGCGGGAGGAAGAAGGGTCGGGCGCGAGAGCGTGCCCTATATAAACTTATCAGCAACGGCTCACTCGCCCGTTAGAAAGCCGTTGCTGATAAGTTATCATCAGCAACGGCTCACTTGTCCGTTAGAAAGCCGTTGCTGATATTTTAATTATCAGCAACGGCTCGCCTTTCCGTCAGAAAGTTGTTGCTGATAATTAAAATAATCTGCAACGGCTCGGTTGTCCGTTAGAACGCCGTTGCAGATACAAATATCTGCAACGGCTCGGGCGGCCGTAAGAACGCCGTTGCAAATAGCAACGGCTTGAGCGGCCGTTGCTGATAGCCGTTGCTGAAGACCAAGTTTCTAGTAGTGGTATACAGCATTTGTAGTTTTTTTTTCAATATGACATTCTGAATTACAAACCAAAATCTTTAAACATTTTCTATTAGTCACCCTAGACACTGCGACATAAAGTTGTCCATGAGTGAAGACCGATTTTTTGAAAAAAATACCGACATTTGAAAGTGATTGACCCAGACTTTTATTGATAGTCATCGCATAAGAAATCATAATAGGAAATTGTCTCCTTTGAAATTTAACTGACAGTCTTGGATTTGATGGTGTCAACGACATTCGTGGAATGAATATTTTTTCTCCGCAATTAGTTCCAGAAATAATCTTGGCTTCAAGGACTCGGTTCCCAAGTCTTGTTAACACCAATCATGTTCCATATAACCCGACAGATGGATCGATATTTCTTAGCAAAATAATAGGAGTCGCAACTTTTAATGTCAAATAATGATTAGGAACACCAGAACATTTGATGCAGTTCAAGAAGTCTAGTGTGTGGATCTGATCCAACAAATTCTCTCCAGAATCTGATAAACACGTGCTATCTAAGCTCAAAAATATCGTTGACTCTTTTTGATTTAGAGAAATCATATATAGTCATTAATCATCTCAATCATATTCAGAGTATGAGCTAATATAGCTCTTTGTTGCAAATATTGTAAATTACTGGCATTTGTTATAAGCTCAGGATAAATTGCATCAACAATCGTAATAAAATGGTCACTTGCATCCAAAATTAAGTTATCATTTGAAATTCGGACTACCCCATAACCATCACCAAGATCACCTATCTTTCCATCACTGATCGATAATATCCAATCCGATTTTTTTTCAAATCATCTGTATTGTCATCGGAGTTATTTACAGTGAGACACATATTTTTCGTTAGCTTCAAAACTTCACAATTGTCCCATAAGTAAGACGAATTAAGTGTTGCATTAACAATATCTTGTCTGCTTCCATTAGAAATGACAGATAAAATTTGTCTGAAGTCTTCCCAAATACTACAGTCTTACCTCTAAAAGAATGATCATTGCTATTTGGATTCTTAAAACGCATAATATCACACAATGTTCTATCAAACGCTTCAAAACAATATCTAAATTAAGAGAATCAGACTATTAGATTTGCATTTAATGAAATTTAATAGATATATAAATTAAATGTATAACTGAATAATATCTATTCATCATTGGAGCTTCGTCCCAAATAATATAAATGAATAATGATTATGATGATAATGATCCTAAGAACAAATTAAGGATCCTCAAGGCACACAATAATCCTCAAAAAGAACTCATAGCTTTTTTACTATACGCTAAACAATTAACTCCATTCGAAAATGCAAGTGTATGAATATTTTGGAAAACTTGAATGTAATTGTTTATGTGTTCTAATTAAGATAAATGAAGTATGACATTAAATGGATGCAAACAATTAATACATAATAGTTGCAAAATGAATTATCAAAAAACTTTATATCATAAGTGCATTGCATAAATTTGTTCCAAAATAACCAACATAATAGAAAAATTAAATTGAGTCTAACATATTGATAAATATCAAAACTTATATATATAGTAACTATAAATATTATTCATCAAGACTTCTCAACGTTCCACCTTTGGAATCTTTAACTTTCTTTTGGTAGAGGACATCTGCACCTGAGGATCACCATCAATATTTTCTTCAAGATCAATAGCTTCAATTGTTCTTTTAAATGAAGTCTTAATTAGTGAATTTGCATCTGACTCCACCGACACTGAGTCCTATAAATCAATAGAAATTATATAAATCAAGATTAATATAATAAACCAAAATCAAATAAAATTTTAATCTCGATATTCAAACACTTATATGTATAACTTTTTTTTTTGCAAACAAAGGGCCTAAGCCCTCAAAATAAATAGATTAAGTAATAGGATCATGATGATCTTGAGCAAGAATACAAAAAAGTTCAGGAGGTGAAGGAACAATCCAAGAAAGGGAATCTTGGCACACTCGCGACCTCGTTGCTATCCAATGGGCAGCTTTGTTCGCCTGTCTATACACAAAATTGATCTTAAAATTTACAAAGTTACAGAAGATGTCTGAAATATATTCAATAAGACATTTGATAGACCAAGGAGAGTCGCTGACTTTATGCAGGATATCAACCAACCGCTTAGTCTTGATGAGAGCGAAGAAGATGTTTTGAACAGCCTAGTCCAAAGCGAATTTGAGAGCGAGGGCTTCTGTTTTGATAGCCGAAACAAGAGGAACAAGAGCACCTTGCCAAGTAACACATATGCCCAAGTAATCTCTAACAATAAAGCCATAAGCATCACAAGCATTAGTATAAGCTCCATCACAATTAAATTTAACAAAATTTAAAGGAGGGGGATTCCATTTATGATCTATTGAAATCCTAGGATTGAAAATATAATTGCCTTAAGGTTTGGAATTCGAGAGGCAACTAGAAGATATGAAAGCTTTAATGTGGTTCACGAGCCCAGTTAAAGGAAGTTGCCTACCCGTGTGCAATAACTCATTCCTAACGTGCCAAGAGAACCAAATGATAGCGGCAATGGTAATTTTTTGAAAGTGAGCAGCCGAGCCAACCGAACTTCCAGTAGAAGTGTTTAACCATGAGTCGCTATCCCAGTTATCTCTAATGAAAAAGTCCAAACCCACAGAAATACTTAAAGAGTACCAAAGTTGGTTTGTAAAAGAATAATTTAAAAATAAGTGCTGAATTATTTCAGAATAATGACCACAAAAGGTACAAGTGTCATTAGAAACAAGTCCAATATGAAACAAAAAAGCTTTAGTTGAAAGTCTTTTGTGAAAAAAATTCAAAAGGAAAGTTTTAACTTTAGGGGGAACATTTAATTTTCACAAACATACCCAAATGTTGGACTTTTTCAAAAGAGGGAGGTTACGAGTTCTAAGGAATTGATACGCAGCAGTGGTAACGGTTCCACTAGGCTCACTTACCCATATCCAAATGTCATCATTAGGTTTTCTAGGCAAATCAATGGAGCAAATGGAATCCCTCATGATATGATTAAAGCAAGAATTAAAACAGTTAACATTCCTTTCATTGTTCACTATAAGAGAGCTACAATAGCATTAATATAAATATCAACTGTAATGTATGTAGCTTAAAAAGAATAGGAGTATCTAACAACCAAGGTTTAGTCAGTAAACTAGTATTAGAATTTAGAACCAGATCTAATGATTTTAGAAAAATTAAATTTAAGTTCGTCAAAAGTTTTAAAGCATAACTTCCAAGACCAAGAAGAGTTCCTAGGAGGAGAAGAAACAAAGTAGTCAAGTCTAGGGTATTTAGTATGAACAACCTTAACCCATATATTAGGAATGTCATTAAGGTAATTGAGGATTCTTTTATTGAAAAGGGATGAACTTAGAAGGTTGGGGTTTCTGATACCCAGCCCACCAAGCTATTTGGGAAGGATAACATTTGACCAAGAAATGACATTACTTTAAATTCCTTGGGGGTCAAATTTAAAATACCATCATAAGTAGAATCAGATCCTTATAAAATAAATGTATACATATCATACTTGTCATATACAATAGCAGTTAATATATATTTTGGTCATAGATTTAACTTACACTTAAATTATCATCTGAAATCTTGGTAGAACATTTAGTTATCACGTCTTTCGTAGGCATTGTCCCTCGTAAGAATGTCCCAAGCTCTGACCACAATCACCTTGAAAACATAATTTAATCTATTGTTCTTAATAGTGTCAATCATATCAAATTCCCATGAGAAGTTATTGATATGAAAAAACAACAATGTCTATTACTTGAGGCAAAGAAATGATCTAATGTGCTTTTATAGTGGATTTCTAATATTACCACATGCACACATTCTTGGCATTTTATTAAATTGATATAATGATATGCACTAAAAATTAATAAATGTTGATATTAAATGTGATGGACCCAAATTCAAAACATCTTTTCATTCTAATTAATGTATCTATATTAGTAATATTAAATTCAATGTTAGTAATATTACAATGTTAGGCAAGGTAACGTGAATAACAAACAAAAATTAATATTTTAATTAAATTCAATGTTGCTATATCAATACATTTCAATGTTGTTATATCTTCTTTTTTTTTACCAAATACAAAAATCTATAACTAGCAATTAAAACAAGAAAAGTCCAAGTCTAATACAAAGTCGAGCTCAGGAAGCTGTATAGAAGTCCACACATTGGATTCTTGTAGGCCTCGAGCTTGATTTGCACCCCAATGGGCTGCTTTATTATATTCTCGAAAATAAAAACAAAAATTACAAAATTAAAAATTAGAAATGAAATTTCTAATTTGACCGACAATAAGCCTAAGTCTCAAAGGAACTGAGCAAGCACTTTGGATAGCTTGTATTAAATTCTTAGAATCACCTTCAAAAATAACATGAGTAAAGTGCTGTTGCACAGCATACTGAATGGCATGAAGAAGAGCATTAGCCTCGGATAAAATAGGAGAAATAATATTTGGAATGAATATACTAGCAGCATGTAAGCAGTGACCCTGATTATCATGAACAACAAAACCTAAACCAGCATAAGAAACATGCTAAGAACCATCAAAGTTAATTTTGTAAAAACCAATATATGGGGGAATCCACCTAGGAGGATTAACAGAACTTGAAGAAGTTAAACTGTTACCCTCAGATACCCTAGTTTGAGTTATCTATGCATAGAAGGCCAGTATTCTTAAAGTGAGGCTAAGAGGGGAATGCTGTCTGACAAGGTGGACCTTTTCATTTTTAGTGTGCCAAGTAAACCAAAACGTCACAACAATCAAGGACTTAGTCTGAAAAGTGGGTAGCTTAAGCCAACTTCCCTCAACCCAGGAATCTCTTGAGGAGAAATCAGAATTTATTCTAGAGGAAAGTAAGGATCAAACAAATGAAGCAAAGGGGTAGAAAAGAAACAGATGGTCAATAGACTCTATCTCAACAGAACCAAGGCAAAGAAGGCACTCAGAAACAAAACCCAAGCCAATTTGGTTTAAGTAAATCCTAGGAGAGAGTCTACCATGAAATAGTTTCCACAAAAAAATTAAGATTTTTAGAGGTAATTTAAGCTGCCAAAGGGCAGACCAAGTAATAGAATTGATGTGGACCTGAAGGCTACGACTTCTTAGAAAAGAGTAGGCCAAACCAGTTATAACAGACTCATTAGCCTAATGATCCCACACTCAGGTATCATCATCGAGAATTTGGGGGCAAGACAACCTTTTTGATGGATTCCCACAGATATGGATGAAAACAAAGCATACCATAATCATCATTCCAAGCATTCTCATGTATTAGAAAGTTAACAGAAAGAGAATCAAGATTTACATCCATATTTATAAAGGTTGGCATTTTAGAAAAAGGAATGTCAAAACACCAAGAATCATTCATTACATAAGTAGAACAACTAGAATTAAGAAGTTTCTTAAAGATATATTTGAGGGGAATAAGTCTGATATAAATTCTAGGAATAATTGGTCTCCGCCTCCTAAAGGGATCTTTAAATGGAATGTAGACGCATCAATTTCTGCTCATGCGAATTTTGGTTCTTATTCTGCTATTTGCAGGAATTTTAAAGGAGAAATTGTTTATGTTGTTGCTAGGATTAATCATAATAATTCTGTTTTAGTTAATGAGGTCTTGCTGTAAATCTAGCTATGAAATATGCTGCTAAGCTTAATATGAAACACATTATAATTGAATATGATTCAAAACTTTTCATTGACATGTGTAATAATTACAGTCGTATTGATTGGTGTGTCAAAAATATTATTGATGATATTAAATTCATTGCAGGTAAGTATGATAACGTGACTTTTAAATTTGCCAGACGAGAGGCAAATAAAGCTGCTGATTGGCTAGCTGTTCAAGCTAGGCGTTTGGAAAGAAATTTAATTTGGGAGGAAGATTGGCCCCCTGATTTAGTCAATATTGTAATTAGGGACTCTGTCATGAGGTCTGTGTAAACTTCTTTTTTTTTGAATAAAAAAAAAGTAGAAAAAAAAGTTTCCAAGCATAAGCACAATTAACAGGAGTATTGATAGACACTTGAGTAAGTAAAAGATAATTGTTCCTCACAAGCTGAACCCAAATGGAATTACTATTCTCAAGGTAAGAATGAATTATCTTTAATTGAAGAGTCTTAACTTTAAGATGAAGGTCCTGAATCCCTAAAACCCATCCTTCTTTGGGAGAGTTAAGGTATCTCAACTTATTAAACGAAGACCTTTACTATTTCTTTTGGAAGACCAAATGAAATGTCTTATCTTTGAATTAATAGAGTCAATTAGCTTAGAAGACATCCAAGAGACAGATAATGTATGCAATGGAATGGAATTCAAAATAGATTTGAATAAAATAATACGACCCGCTTGTGAAATGAAATTAGTTTGCCAAGAATCAATTCTATTGTTTATATTTTCAAGAACATAATCATAAGAATAGGGGGAGCTCTCCAGGAGAAATGATAGCTCCTAAGTATTTAAAAGGAAAATTACCCTATTTCATATTTAGAATATTACAGATGTGATGTTTAACATTTGGAGCAATATTTTTTGAAAAGAAAACCTCATATTTATGAAGATTAGCAGCTTGCCCAGTTAGGCATTCATAAATGGAGAGAATTTTCTTAACAACATAAAAACCTTTATTAGTGGCTCTAAAGACAGGCAAGACATCATCTACATACATAAAATGTGAAATTTGAAAATTATTTTTAAGCTTGAAAGGGACAATCTCTTTATTCTCAACGACATTATTCAATAGATTAGTCAAAGTGTTATAACAAAAAAAAAATTATATTTAATCGGTTTCGTAGCAGGAACACGAAGACTTAAATCAGGCAAATTAGTGGAGTTTCGAGCGAAACTTGGTAAGATTTAATTTAGAAAAAAATTAGAGACATTTCATATCTATTATTTCTGCAATTTTGGCATGATATTATGATAGTAGATTTCAAGATGAACTCAGCGGTTCGATCGGAGTTCGAATCGGACTTAGATCGAACTCTAAATGAATCTTTTTCCAATTGATTTAAGTGTAAGGGTAAAAAGGTAACTTGGGGTATAATTAAATCCGAAAGTTATAAATTGACAAGGGTTGTGTGGCTGGGCGCCGAGAGCACCCAATTCCGAGAAGGAGCGACGCAGGGAGGGGACGATCAGACCACGGCCGGACTTTGGCGATCTCGTCGGAGGCGGTCGTCGGAGGAATTTAATTACTCTTCTTCCCTTTCATCTTCCCTAAGCGGTGAGCGATTTAATCCTCTTCTTCCTTATTTATAGAATCTAGCCACTACCCTTCCCTGTTCTTGAGTTCTTGCCGTGGATTTGATGTCGATTTCATTGGGTTTTTCATTCTATCAAAGAATTTTATAATTCGTGTATCGATCGACTCTTCTTAATTCTGCCAACACAAACACAATACTTGTCATCTTTGTTTTCTCTCTTTACAAATATACTACTTGTGCTGGATCTAATTATAACACTAATTAATTAGCTAGAAAAAGATATCAAATGGCTACCTACATTGTCTTCTTGGTTTGTCTGCTTGCTTTCGCTTCTTCTCCAGCCATGGCTACTGAACCCACTACACTCCAAGACTTTTGTGTCGCTGACAAAACTTCAAATGGTTAGTATATATATCCTAATTATATATTTATTTTTCTCAAAAGTAATTATATATATTTTTTTAATTTTGAGATCAATGCTAATAATTTGTTCATAATTAATTTCAACGTTGGCACATATGATATATGCAGTACTTGTGAATGGTTTTGTGAGGGTTGAATCATTTTAAACCCGAATCCATTATGAAATTGGGCTTGATTAACACAAGCTAATTTTCTAGGTCAAAAGAAGCATTTCAGCCATCCGATTAAATCGAACGGAGCAGCAAAAACCTTGGAGATTTTTTCTCCACCAAATTAGGCATGAATTGACTATCCCCCTGTATTATAAATAGTGGCCTAATATGCAGTTTCAGAAATCATCCCAATAATTCTCATAGCCTCCCATCTACTCTGTTTCTCAGGCAGGATCCCTTTCCAGCGGCTCTCTTCCTCTTCACACCGTCTTAGGCAGAAACAAGAAGATCAAGGACACCGCATCCACAGTTTTCAAGCAGAAGCAGGAATCCAGATTTCAGAGTGCAAAAAAATATCCGAGAACATGCAGTACTTTTCTTTACAGTTTATTAATCAATTGTATTCCGCTCTTGTATTGGTCGTGTTTTCTCCTCCTTTTAATAAAATCAAGTGTCCTCTTCTCCCCGTGGAGTAGGTCCGGTACCCCGCCGGGCTGAACCATGTAAATTTAGTGTTCTTTGTATTATTTCTGGATTTACTCGTTTTGGTATTTTACCTTTTGGCGTTTGGATTTTTGGATCCTTGCAGGAAGACCCAATTTCTTCCTAACAGGTTTTGCCTACAAGGATTTAAAACTCGTGAAAGCCGAAGATTTCTTCTTCTCGGGCCTCGACAAGCCTGGAAACACCACCAACAAAGTTAGATCCAATGTCACAACCGTGAATGTGAACCAAATTCCACGGCTCAACACTCTCGGCATCTCCATTGTCCGGATAGACTATGCACCTTATGGGCTTAATGCTCCCCACATCCATCCTCGGGCGACCGAGATATTGACAGTGTTGGAAGGCTATCTCTATGTCGGATTTGTCACGTCCAACCCCAACAACAAGCTCTTCACCAAAGTCCTCAACAAGGGCAATGTGTTTGTCTTCCCTCAAGGCCTCATCCACTTCCAATACAATCATGGCACCAATAATGTCGTAGCACTTGCGGCTCTCAGCAGCCAAAACCCCAGAGTGATCACCATTGCCAATGCAGTCTTTGGATCGAACCCTGACATTTCTGATGATGTTCTCACAAAGGCCTTTCAGGTCGATAAGAAGATTGTGGACCGAATCCAAGCAAAATTTTAGAGATTAATTAAACACAACAAGATATATTACTGCATGCATATTGATTAATGTTGCTTATTTTCATTCTTGTCATTAATTATATACTATCATTTGGTTCATTTGTTGCAATATATATGTGCAAAATAGTGTGTAACAATTCAATGTTTTTGTAACATTAATTAAGAAGCTGAAATGATTAAACTGATTATGGATGGTGTTGTTATGGCAGTCAATGATATCTTTACTTTTGAATTTTTATTACGCCCCAGTAAAGTCTCTTTGCGTAGATAAATCTTGTCAGCTAGCATACATAATGTCATATATATATGCATACATGCGAGATAATTTTATTACTCGGCCTCCTTTGGCTAATTCACTCTACATATATCCATCGGCCAGTGCAGCCGCAACTGCAGCGAAGCCCATGCTGCCCCAATCTCGGGGCAGCGTGGGCTGGGACCCACTCCAGTGCATGGGTCCCCTGGCCAAAACCCTGGAGGTAGCTAGTGCATTCTGCCCCATGATTGGGGTAGCACGGGTTTGGGTGTTGCCGCGACTGCACCCAAGTCTTTTTCATATATATCCATCTGTCCTCGGTCGTCTTCTTCGGTCATACGTAATTATAACATACATGTTGGAATTTACATAGTTTGTTGTAGTGGATTATCGTATATATCTACCAAATTTAGAATAAAAAAATTTAAACCTAACATATGAGCCACACAGTCGACGTACGTACATGAACATTGATTCTATCTAATCTAAAAGCTTAACCCATTTAGATTATATGATAATACCTAAATATGTTGTTTTACCCTCTCAATATCTTCTAGTGGGGAACTACAAATTAACGGTTCTTCTACATTACACATGAAATATAGTCAACTTAGTACAACACCCAATTAAAATTATCCCTAAATATATATTGTGTAATTAATTCAAGATTGAATGATTCAGTTAATTGGGATTTCTTGATTCAGCTTACGACTGCCCGCGGATTTACTCCTAAATGGATTTCTTGGGTTCATCACATTCTTGGTACGGCTGAGTCCGCTTTATTGATCAATGGGAAAGAAGGCAGACCCTTCCACCACAAGAGGGGGGTGCGCCAGAGAAATCCTCTCTCCCCCCTTCTCTTCAATCTTGTAACTGATTCTCTGTCTAAGCTCATTTCTAGTGCAGCGGATCAGGGCATGGTGACAGGGGCCCTTAATTCTTTTCTGCAGAAGAGTATTACACACATTTTTTTCGCAGATGACATTCTTCTCTTCTGTAAAACTGATGAGGTCTCGCTTGGGAATCTTGGTCTTATTGTTAAATGCTTTGAACTGTACTCGGGGCTGAAGTTGAATACTCTCAATACCAAGGTGATTCACATCGGTCGCAATAGCAAAAAGGCAACTATGGCTGCTAATATATGTGGATGTACAGAAGGTACCTTTCCCCTTACTTACCTGGGCCTCCCTCTGAGAGCTGGTAGGCCCACGAAGGCCGATTGGTCTAGGCTCATTGCAAGAGTAGACTCCACCCTGGCCTTCTGGCTGGCACCACTACTTTCAAGGGTTGGGCGTCTCACCCTTATCAATAGCGTGCTTACAAGCCAAGCCGCATACTTCTTCTCCATTTTTCTAGCCCCTCGCTGGGTATGCAACCAAATTGATCGAAGTCGTCGGACCTTCTTTTGGATGGGTCTTGGGTATGTCTCTCCTCAGGTCAAGTGCTTGGTCAGCTGGGATTCCTTAACTCGGGACCGTGCGGATATGATGGAGGTCTTATCATTCTAGATCTACCTTCTCACAATCGAGCAAGATTATGCAAATAGATCCGAAAGCTCTTTGATCCCGGGGGAGTTCCTTGGCAGCACATTCTCTCTTCTCTATATCCGAAGTTATTCGAGTTCAACGCTAATGATCGATTCAGACTCACTACTAGAAACTTGGTCTTCAGCAACGTCTATTAGCAACGGCCGCTCAAGCCGTTGCTATTTGCAACGGCATTCTTACGGCCGCTCGAGTCGTTGCAGATATCTGTATCTGCAACGGCGTTCTAACAGAAAACCGAGCCGTTGCTGATTATTTTAATTATCAGCAACGGCTTTCGGACGGAAAGGCGAGCCGTTGCTGATTTTTTAATTTTCAGCAACGGCTTGCTAACGGATAAGTGAGTCGTTGCTGATGATAACTTATCAGCAACGGCTTTCTAACGGTCGAGTGAGCCGTTGCTGATAAGTTTATATAGGGCACGCTCTCGCGCCCGACCCTTCTTCCTCCCGCTGCTGCCGCCGCCGCTCCTGCCGACGCCGACGCCTCTCGCCGCCGCTGCCGCTGCTGCCGGTATGTTGATCGGCCGGCCGGAGTATAGGTTAAAATCCGACCGAAACCCTATTTCTAGGGTTTCGGCCGGCGGCGGTCAGCCTATGGCCGCCGCCGGACCTTCTACAGTGGCCGGACAGTGTGTCCGGCCACTGTACGCCGGCGCCGGAGGGTGGACTCCGGCGCCGGAATTTATATATATATATATTATATTATTTTATAATTGTTAATTAATTATTTTATAATTGTTAATTAATTGTTTAGATTAATTGTTTAATTTGTTAGATTAATTATTAGGATTTAGATTAATTTCGGACGCGCGCCGGAATCGTCCACTTCGGACGCGCGCCGGAATCGTCCACTTCGGACGCGCGCCAAAATCGTCCAATTCGGACGCGTGCCGGAATCGTCCAATTCGGACTCGCGCCGGAATTCTCCACTTCGGACGCGCGCCGGAATTGTCCAATTCGGACTCGCGCCGGAATCGTCCACTTCGGACGCGCGCCGGAATCGTCCAATTCGGACTCGCGCCGGAATCGTCCACTTCGGACTCGCGCCAGAATCGTCCACTTCGGACGCGCGCCGAAATCGTCCAATATGGACTCGAACTATCTCGAAATATTTAGAAAATAATCATCCATCCGACGAGTTGATATGTTTCACGTACGCATCGACGAATCGGATATGATTTAGCAAAACCTTAGATCCGTTCGGGAATTGTATGTTCGTGTAAAAGAAGTAGATGATCTTTTATACGACGTACAATTCTTGAATTGTCCCTGATTGGACAATTTGGGGTCTGCGTGAAAGGGACAACCTATGTTGAATGTGATATGGATTTTTATGGACTGGTGGAAGAAGTGATAGAGTTGCACTACTTCGGCTTGAAATCAGTGATCCTATTTAGATGTCATTGGTTCGATACAACAGAAAGGGGCATGAAAGTTCATCCAAAATACAAACTTGTTGAGGTTAATTACAAATCGAAATTGGCAGCAAATGAGCTTTTTATATTGGCATCACAAGCCGAACAAGAATATTACGCGAAGTATCCGGCTAAAAATAAAGATAGAGCAGATTGGCGTGTAGTCTGTAAGACAAAAGGTAGAGGAAAAATTGATCCGATAGTAGGAGAAAATGATCCTCCTGGTTTCTAACAAGAAGATGATCTTCCTGCTGTGGATCGTATTATTCCAATACTCGAGGATGCAGACACAACGTCAATTCAATTAGAAGTTGAATATGCTGATGATGACGATCATGAAATTGAGGAAGCTGGAGATGAAGAAGAGGAAGAAGAAGAAGAATTCGAAGACTATTATTCAGATGATGAAGAATAATTGTAAAGTATATATTTTATTAAATATATCTCTACTATTTATACAATAATATGATTATATGTCTGTTCGACAGATATGTCTGGTCGTGGTTATCGACGCAGGAGAGTTTCGGAGTCTCCGATCGGTGAGACTCCAGCACTTACTCATGCTGCTGATCCTCCTGTTGCTGATACTCATGAGGATGATACTGCCGAGGCTAGTACATCCAGACGTAGGCGGCCACGCGGGCCGAACAGGTGGCAGCCTCCACCAGCCACAGAGTCACGTAGATTGATTAGCGTGATTGGGGAGCGGTAATATATCATGAATTATGAATCATTGCAAATTCATTATATCATAATATAATATTAAAATTTATTTTTGTTGTGCAGGTTCGAGCAAGAAGAAGTGCCGAGGAGCATTTCTTCTACTATTCGACGATACATGCACGGGGCATGGCCTACGTGGTCTCACGTGCCTAGCGAGCACGTCGACATGTTATGGCGCGAGTTTGAGGCACGTATTATTATTATTTTTTACATGCATGATGATATATTAATATTGGTACTGATATTATTATTTTGCAGGCTCGCTATACATGGGCCGAGGACCAGAGGCCCTTCATTTACGCTGCCTGGGAGGCTATTTCCCGGGCAAGGTACAACGGGCAGCTGGGGCAAGCGATGGCCCGAGCTGGGACCACTAACATCGCGGAGACTCGGGGATACGGCCCCGGTTGGATTACTCCGAATATATGGGACCAGCTCGTGGGGATATGGTCGACGGATCGATGGCAGGAGGTTTCTCGGAATGCGGCTAGAAATCGCAGGTCGGGGGGAGCAGCGCGTCACACCGGCGGCTCTGTTGCATTTGCAGTGCACGCAAACCGTATGGTAAGTATATCTTTTAATTATATATTTTATTTGTTATTATGTGTATTAATTAATGTATTTGTTTTGTAAATGTAGACGACGGTGTCGGATGACGGGACTGTCCAGCGACCCTCCCCGATGGCGGTGTTTGAGCGGACTCACCGTCGAGCACATGGGACGGGGGAGTACATCCACAACCGCGTTGCATACATTATTATACATAATATTATTTTTCAAATATTAATATATATTAATAATAAATTTATTTGATTTAATGTGAATTAAGATTGCCGCATAAAGTATCATTACCGTAAAATACCAGATAAATAAGGAGGCGTTTGGTATGAGGCAATCCATCCATATTGCTGGCAATCTTGTCTTTAAATTATCTGGACCCCATACATTACCTTGTTTGGTGTCTCACTTATGCAGGTAATGTGGATTGCCTTGATAATCTAGATTGTCATCAAAGTGGTAATCCAGATTGCTTAATGGAGAGGTGTTTATGTGGATTACCTTTGAAGTGATAATCTTGAATTAATTTTTAAGATAAAATTGCCCTCCTTAAATTCTAGCTTTTTTACAAGGTCTCTGCTCCTCCCACGACTTCTCCCATGATATAATATTATAATAATATTATAATATAATATTATAATATAATATTATAATATTATATTATATTATATTATATATTATTATATTATATTATATTAACAAGTTTTTTGCTCCCATGATTTCTTCCATGACATAATATTATTATAATATTATAATATTATATTATTATAATATTATAATATTATATTATTATAATATTATAATATTATATTATATTATAATATTATAATATTATATTATATATATATTTTTATATTATATTACATTATTTTAATATTATATAATATTATACTATTATATTATATTATATTATATATATATTTTTTATATTATATTATGTTAACAAGTTCTTTGCTCCTCCCACGACTTCTCCCATGATATAATATTATAATAATATTATAATATTATATTATATTATTATATTATAGTATACATATTATATAGTGTTATATTATTATAATAATATAATAATATTATACTATATTATTATATTATATTATATTATATTATATTATATATATATATATATATATAATATTATATAATATGATTAATTATAATATTATAATATATTTATGAAAATGGTATTTTCAAAAAGTATATCTCATTACTTGGTAATATATTTGTTATACCAAACATGTCTATGTAAATTTTAGTAATCTTATCATAACATTACTTGTGCATACCAAACACTATATTCTATATTACTGGCAATCTTTTAAATTACAATCAATCTGAAAAATAATTTAGATTACTTGATAATCTGAAAAGTAATGCACCAAACGCCACCTAAATGAAATATCCTTGAACCTTTCACAACAAAAGTATCATAATTACTTCAACTAAAGCCATGAGTAACCATAAAAGCGTCAAACAACGTGACACTATATTCTATATTACTGGCAATCTTTTATACTACTATCTTGAGAATTGCTTCAAGTCGTGTGATGACTTTCTTAGCCCGCACACATGATCTTCCTTGCCTTTAACTTATGATAGTTTTGATCGTATCGTGTTGATATATACGATAATTTTGATTCGTATAGTTTTTTATACGATTGTTGATAATTATTATTATAAATATAATTATTTTGATGTATATCTGGGTGTATATGTGATGTTGTGAATGTATGTGTATGTGAATGGATGTGTGTATGAGTGTGTGAGTTATGTATCAAGTTAAATAAATGTATCAATGAAAATTTAGTTATTTATTCTCAGAGGTATATATATTGCGGTTAATTATAATCTATTTTCACAAGGAATTAAAACGGAGTTGTATATATAACATGTAATTGTATATTTATTAATCTCTTAAGAGGTTACACACAATTAATTGTAGATCAAGAGAGAAATGAACACAACAAGCCAATGAATGAGTGCAAAAAATGCATGATCATAATGAACACCAATTAATTAATTAATTAATTATAATTGTGCATTAGTATATCTAGAAGTGAGACTGGATCCAGTCAATAGTCCTCTTGTCCACCTGGAAAGCCTTTGCAATCATACCAGATGTGAAAAATGAATCTCATTTAGCTACCACAAGTCTTTTATATTATATTCTTTTGTTATTTCCCTCCTCAGACTTTAAATTGTAGCCTCAATGCATGGATTGGCCTGAAGTTACCAAGTACAATGGTTTAATCTCTGCCCATCAACATAGGGAGGAGATCATACAAGATTTATACAAAAAAGTGACACAGGATCCACAGAATGACACTGCTGCTGCTAAGGGCATGATGATAAGGTACAAACACTGGGCATAAGGACAAGCCTTTGGGCATAAAATTTCAACCACATATATCATTTTGTTGTTTAATTTGCAGGGAACTACTGCTTTTTGTCACAGAGCTATTAAGCATAACACTACTAGAAAAATGAGCATCAGCAACGGCTGATGCCGTTGCTGAAGCGCATCAACAACGGCCGAGCCGTTGCAATGGAGCCGTGGCAGAAAATCGCGTTGCTGATAACTTAGCAACGGATCCGCAACGGCCGCTCGGGCCGTTGCTAACAATATTATCAGCAACGGTTTTGCCACGGATCCTGAGCCGTTGCTAATAACATTAATAGCAACGGCCGCTGAGTCCGTAGCAACGCCGTTAGTAAAATCTCGTTGCTAAGCAGTTGCTGTAGGTCATCAGCAACGGCTTTCGATACACTTTTAGCAACGGCTTTCCCATGGACGGCCGTGGGAAAGCCGTTGCTGATGATGTGAACCTGGCAACAAAAAAAATTTAAAATTTAAAATTTCCATTGATACATTGATACATTATCTGATACATAACTCACACACTCATACACTCATACACACATTCATTCACACATCACAAACACACCAAGATATACATCAAAACAATTATATTTATATTGATAATTATCCACGATAGTATAAAAACTATTCAAATGCAAAATTGAAGTATCAATATTCAAACAAAATAAATTAAACAAGTCCAATATCTCAGTAACAAAGTCAATATAAAAAAATCTCACGATGACGATGGAGGATGGCCTTGATCATATGGCGGGGTCTGGAGTGCTTGAGTGTACACCGGCGTGGACTGATTCGAGGACGATGGATTAGATGATGCCGAAGAGATGCCTGCTTTGGGATGACCTGACATGTTGCGTAGCATAGCTTGTATATCCGCCATCATCTGACTCTGGCGCTCCATTATCTCAGTCTGACGCGCGACCGTGTCCTCTAGAGTCCTTATTCTGCTACTATAATCATAACTGGATCTAGAGGTGGACGGCCGCTCACCAGCGACCGGAGGGGTCGGTGCCCCAAGTTGCCCTAGTACGGCTCGCGCATGACCACTATCTGCGAAGCCATATACGCGGCCATGGTCCCAGCCCATGTGCTCAAACACCGGTGTATGCAGCGTGGTTGTCGATGTGCTCAAACACCGATGGTCCCAGCCCATGTGCTCAAACACCGATGTATCTACAGACCACTATCTGTAGGTCTCCTACTCGAGTTTGATTTTTTATTTAATATTTATCATAAAACTTAAATTATAAATATATAATGAATAATTTAAACAAATATATAGTTACCATAATGTATGCAGCGCGGTTGTCGATGTACTCCCCCGTCCCATGTGCCCGACGGTGAGTCCGCTCAAACACCGCCATCGGGGAGGGTCGCTAGACAGTCCCGTCATCCGACACCGTCGTCTACATTTACAAAATAAATACATTAATTAGTACACATAGTAACAAATAAAATATATAATTACAATATATATGTGTCATACGGTTCGCGTGCACTGCAAATGCAACAGAGCCGCCGGTGTGACGCTCTGCTCCCCCCGACATGCGATTTCTAGCCGCATTCCGAGAAACCTCCTGCCATCGATCCGTCGACCATATTGCCACGAGCTGGTCCCATATATCCGGAGTAATCCAATCGGGGCCGTATCCCCGAGTCTCCGCGATGTTAATTAGTGGTCCCAGCTCGGGCCATCGCCTGGGACCGAGCCTGCCCCAGCTGCCCGTTGTACCTTGCCCGGGAAATAGCCTCCCAGGCAGCGTAAATGAAGGGCCTTTGGTCCTCGGCCCATGTATAGCGAGCCTGCAAAATAATAATATCAGTACCAATATTAATCATCATGCATGTAAAAATAATAATAATACGTGCCTCAAACTCGCGCCATAACATGTTGACGTGCTTGCTAGGCACGTGAGACCACGTAGGCCATGCCCCGTGCATGTATCGTCGAATAGTAGAAGAAATGCTCCTCGGCACTTCTTCTTGCTCGAACCTGCACAACAAAAATAAATTTTAATATTATATTATGATATAATAAATTTGTAATGATTAATAATTCATGATATATTATCGCTCCCCAATCACACTAATCAATCTACGTGACTCTGTGGCTGGTGGAGGCTGCCACCTGTTCGGCCCGCGTGGCCGCTTGCGTCTGGATGTACTAGCCTCAACAGTATCATCGGCATGAGGATCAACAACAGGAGGATCAGCAGCATGAGTAAGTGTAGGAGTCTCACCGATCGAAGACTCCGAAGCTCTCCTGCGTCGATAACCACGACCAGACATATCTGTCGAACCGTTAACTTCATTCTAAATTTCGGCAGCATCTCCCTACAGTTCTCCGAATACGCATATCATCTGGGCGCGTATCGGAGAACAAGAGAGATGTTGCCGAAATTTAGAAAAATTAGTTAACAGTTAAAATAAAAACGTAAGTGCGGTACAAATAACTATATTCCCAAATTGTCCAATCAGGGACAATTCAAGAATTGTACGTCGTATAAAAGATCATCTACTTCTTTTACACGAACATACAATCCCCGAACGGATCTAAGGTTTTGCTAAATCATATCCGACTCGTCGATGCGTACGTGAAATATATCAACTCGTCGGATGGATGATTATTTTCTAAATGTTTCGAGACAGTTCGAGTCCATATTCGACGATTTCGGCAAGAGTCCGAAGTGGACGATTCCGGCGCGCGTCCGAAGTGGATGATTCCGAAATTAATCCAAACCCTAATAATTAATCTAACAATTAAACAATTAATCTAAATAATTAAATAATTAATTAATTAACAATTAAAAATACATATTAATCTACAAATTTCGGCGCCGGAGTCAGGTGGACTCCGGCGCCGGCGTACAGTGGCCGGACACACTGTCCGGCCACTGTACAAGGTCCGGTGGCGGCCATCGGCCGACCGCCGCCGGTCGAAACCCTATTTTTAGGGTTTTGGTCGGATTTTCCGCCGGCCGCAACGGGAAGAGACGGCCGACCGGTGATGTATACCTGACAGTGTCGGCAGCAGCGGGAGGAGGAAGAGGCATCGTCGGCGTCGTCGGCGTCGTCGGCGTCGGCAGCGGCGGCGAGAGGCGGGAGGAGGAGGCGGCGGCGGCAACAGCGGGAGGAAGAAGGGTCAAACACGATCTGTGACCTATATAAACTTATCAGCAACGGCTCACTCGCCCGTTAGAAAGCCGTTGCTAATAAGTTATCATCAGCAACGGCTCACTTGTCCGTTAGAAAGCCGTTGCTGATAATTAAAATCATCAGCAACGGCTCGCGTGTCCGTTAGAAAGCCGTTGCAGATACAACATATCTGCAACGGCTTGAGCGGCCGTAAGAATGCCGTTGCAAATAGCAACGGCTTGAGCGGCCGTTGCTAATAGCCGTTGCTGAAGACTCAATTTCTAGTAGTGTTTTAAAGATTTTTCTAAATATATTTTAACTTTTTATTTGTAACAATAGATTACTTCAAATTATATGATTAATCTCACCGTCGGACACGTTCTGTGGCCTATATAAATTTATCAGCAATGGCTCACTCGCCCGTTAGAAAGCCGTTGCTAATAAGTTATCATCAGCAACGACTCACTCGTCCGTTAGAAAGCCGTTGCAGATACAACATATCTGCAACGGCTCGAGCGGCCGTAAGAATGCCGTTGCAAATAGCATCGGCTTGAGCGGCCGTTGCTGAAGACCAAATTTCTAGTAGTGTAAGCCACACATAATTATATTATACACGTAATCATTCTTAACTTCATTAAAATGTTGTCTATTGCACAATCATAGTTCCTAGTGAAGTTATTGTATGTGCAGGGATCGATGAGATTAGTGCATGAAGGATAATTTAGCTAGGTCTTGCTTCAGAAAGGTGGTGCTAGCTTCTATGCCAGTATAAGCTTTCTTTTTCACTCATATTTGTTATCATTTTTTCTTTTGTTTGATTCATGTGGATATATTTTCTTAATTATGGCTGGATATATTATACTTAGGCATGTGCCTCTCTGCAAGAAGATTAATTACATGCTGTCGTAGTTCAGAAAAGGCATCACACATATATGCATGGTTGTTTCCTGAAAACCATGCAGATCGGAATTGACTGATAGAAGTGGTATGATCTTACCAGTTTATATAGTCAAGTTTACTACTAATTATTCTATTTTGACAATGAAGAATTAATGACGAAAAAGTTTATTTTTATAGGATATATATATATATGGTCGGCAAGATGATCTGAGTTTGATTTCCTTCTCTGTAGCCATGCTAGCATAAGGGTCCATGTTATTATACCTTTTTGAAGTATATTTTATGAACTCTCTTTCATTCAAAAGTTAAATGTTTCCTTCTCTTTTATAGGAAACTAGCCGACTCACATTATTTGACAGTGTCATTTTTTATAGATTGATGTATTAAATATACATTTTATTATAATTGAGGATATTAATTATTTTGATACATTTGATCACTACAGAAAAAATGAGCATTAGTAACGAAAATTTTGTGACGGATTTGTCATGGTGTGAAACGAACTTTATTTTTTCCAAAACAGTGACGGATTTGTGACGGAAAATCCGACACAAGACGATCCCATCACAAATCAGTCACATAATTTTTGATCAATTTGACATATAATTTTTAATAAATAGCATCAGTAACATAATAGTGACGGATTTCATTTATGTCACTAATTTTTCGACACTAATCCGTCACTGAATTTTTTTTCTTTATATCCGTCACAGAGCCACCACATAAGAGTGATAGATCAGTGACGGAAATAGAATTCCGACACAAAATTAAACTAAATATTAATAAAATAAATTTTATCATGTTTAGTCCCACGTGGGTTAAAAATGGTTTTTTACATATTCTTAACCATTATAAATATAATTTTTAGTCCCATATGGATCAGTTTTTTTCTCTCCTAATTTTCTTAAATTTTATAAATTGACACCTCTTGAGACCAAAGAGTTTACTATCATGCTATCTTTTATAAATTTATTAAAAATTTTATAAAAGTATAAATAATAATATAATGTAATGTCATTATTGATTATTATAATATATTATAATATTATTATAATATACTATTATATTATAAAAATCTATAATATAATATAGTTGATATATTTTTATTAATAAAAATTATAATTAATATCATAATTAGTGACGAAAAAATTATCTTCGGTCATCGACATTAGTGACAGAAAAATTTCCGTCACAGATTTTTGTGACGTACACATCCGTCACAGAAGAGCAAATGAAGCATTAGCCACAAGACTTTCAGCGACGGAATTTGTGACTGAAATTTCCGTCACTGATACCCTCTAGTGACAGATTTTTAAGCATTAGTGACGGATTTTTCCATCACTGATGTCTGTTTTTCTTGTGGTGGATGTAAATATATATTAAATTTTGGCGTATATATTTGACACTTCTTTGATGCTCATTATGTTTTTTCATGTCTATATTTATTGTTTGATACATTTAAATATAACTATAAATAACAATTTTTTAAAAATTTTAAAAAATAAAATTACTATATGTGCTAGTTCTGTTGTCGCAGAAGGTGTATCGACATGTTGTATCAATGACCGCATACTCTCGTATCCACCGTCGCAAATTAAATCTTATGCGACAGCGATGACCGTGTGCAGTCGTGGTGTCGCAAAATAAAATCAATTTCTCTCAGTTGTCATCGTGGGGTCGGTCGTATTTTCGGTTTTGTATGACGACAAAGCTTGTTGTCACAAAGTAAGATGTTTTGATATTTCATCATGATATAATATTTTTAGAATTCATTCATGAATTAAAAAAAGGGTGAAAATTCATATTTATTGCAACATATAACAAAGAGATTATACTTAGTACAATACTTTTTCTTATATATAGTACATGGAAGTATAGCAAAGTTTTCACATGTACACTACACTAGGAAAAATGCAAATAAAGAATGCATGATCATAATGAACAATTAACTAACATAAATTGTGCATTAGTATATCTAGAAGTGAGACTGGATCCAGTCAATAGTCCTCTTGTCCACCTGGAAAGCCTTCGCAAGGATATCACTTGAAATGTCCGGCTTGGATCCAAAGGTAGCATTCGCGATGGTGATGACTCCAGGATTTTGGCTGCTGAGGCCCGACATGGCAATCGCCTTCTCGGTTCCATAGTTGAACTGGAAGTGAATCAAGCCTTGGGGAAAGACGAAGACATCGCCCTTGTGAAGGATTTTGCTAACGAGCTTGTTCTCAGGATTGGAAGTGATGAATCCAGCATAAAGAGAGCCTTCCAAGACGGTCTGTATCTCGGTGGCCCGAGGGTGAATGTGAGGAGGATTAAGACCGCGAGGTGCGTAGTCTACGCGAGCAAAGGAGACGCCGAGAGTGTTGAGGCCTGGAATACTATCCACGTTTATGAGTGTGACGTTGGAGCCGACATGGTTCATGGTGCTGCCAGGCTTGTCCAGGCCAGAGAGGAAGAAATCCTCCGCTTTGACGAGGTCCGGGTCTTTGCAGGCAAATCCATTCACAAACACTGCATGCATACATTAATATATATTAACTCGATCATATATATATGCATAATCTTGTTACATACATATAAACAACACAATTAATTATGTATACATACCATTGGAGGTGCGATCTGCTACACAAAAGTCTTGAAGGGCTCCAGGATCATGAGCCAAAACTGGAGAAGAAGCCAAAGCTGCAAGAAGAGCAACCAGGAATACCATGTTGCCAGCCATATAAGCCATGATGGAATAATTGGTATTATATATGCTAGCTAAATGCTATAATTAATTGATATAAGGAAGAAATTAATCTTGAAGGGAGAGCTAGCTAGCAATCTAAAGGAGCCTGAGAATATATGTTATTCTGTGATGGCAGATATGATCGATCATGAGGATGGGATTTGATGGACTTATATAGAGAGGGAGGATCGGAGTACTATATATGCATGATTAGACGACTTTGACTTGGCCTTCAATATAGATAATTATAACAATTAACTTCATATGATTTTAAGCCGGTCATATATATATATATATATATATATATATATATATATCTATAATATGTTGGAACAGGTCATTATTAGTGTGCAGTTTGCATATTATATATATGTTTGACGTAATCCATTTTAATCAGTACATATGAAGTAGTCAAATTAATGGATATATTTGAGTTATATGTACAAGGATATTTTATAAGTATAAAATTGATTAGGATTTGAAAATGAACTAGTCAATAGTAGCGGCTGTTAATATCCACATCTCAGTTAATTCTCAATGTTTGACTGTAAGTAGCTTTCAACATTAACTATATATGCGAAATTATATGCATGCACAATATATATTTTCATTATTAATTTGGCTCTTGACGTTATACACATGATCGAACAGCGCATGCATGCAGTATCCGAAATATGGGAAGGAACCAATTAATATTCCAAGGTGGATTATATTATCTTTTAACAGCTCATAATATTATATAATAATAATTGTCCAATTTTGCATTTATATGACAAAACAAAATCTTGATATTGTTCGTGTACTTCATCTTCTAAAGTTTTCATTCTTCTGGGAGACACTTTCTCAGGTGTTTAATTATGTTCCTTTCTTTCTCAAAAAAAAAAAAAAGTTTTAAGTTCCTTAATTAATTAACTTGGCCACCAGAAAACAAGCAAGCACATATGATGAATTGACATAATGGTGGATTGTCATTTTTTATGTGCTGAAACCCTGAAACGCTTAATGCATGCATGGGACTTGATCAAATTGACTCACATCTAAACGCGTAATGCATGGGACTAGCTAGATGCAGATCTGCATGTATGCCGGCTGCAAGAAGCCATATATTGTTCAATCCATTTCCAACATATTAATTAATTGAATGGGAAAGATAAAGCTAGCGATATTCCTGAGACCAAGTCGATCTGCATTATATATACTCCCTTTCCTATAATCTTCTTATGCCGTCATAGAATCAACAAAAGTGTTTATTTTGAAAGCAAGAAAACTGGTATTTATCACGAGAATTGAAAAAATCAACAAAGTATTGTCAGCCCATCTCACCTCTCTCTTCACTTCTTTCCCTTCAGTTAATTAGCTAGAAAAGGCGATGAAAGATTACATGGCGCCATATATACATGCATCATTTTCTTGGTTGCTGATCTACTAGCTGTTGCTTCTTCTCCAGCAATGGCCGACGACCCAGCGCACTCAAGATTGAAGAGAAAGGGGGAGAGAGGATTTCCCTAGCGCACCCCCCTCTTGTGGCCGAAGGGTTTGTCTTCTTTCCCATTGATCAATAAAGCGAACTAAGTCGTACCAAGAATGTGATGAACCCAAGAAATCCATTTAGGAGGAAATCCGCGGGCAGTCAAAAGCTGAATCAATTCGAAATCCCAATTAACTGAGTCATTGAATCTCGAATTAATTACACAATATATATTGAGGGATAATTTTAATTGGGTGTTGTTCTAAGTTGACAATATTTCATGTGTAATGTAGAAGAACCGTTAATTTGTAGTTCCACACTAGAAGATATTGAGAGGGTAAAACAACATATTTAGGTATTATCATATAATCTAAATGGGTTAAACTTTTAGATTAGATAGAATCAATGTTCATGTACGTGCGTCGACTGTTTGGCTCATATGTTAGGTTTAAATTTTTTTATTCTAAATTTGGTAGATATATACGATAATCCACTACAACAAACTATGTAAATTCCAACATGTCTGTTATAATTATGTTTGACCGAGGACCGATGGATATATATGAAAAAGACTTGGGTGCAGTCGCGGCAGCACCCAAACCCGTGCTGACCCAATCATGGGTCAGAATGCGCTGGCCCCCTCTAGGGTTTTGGAACGACGACCCGTGCATTGGAGTGGGTCCCAGCCCACGTTGCCCCGAGATTGGGGCAGCATGGGCTTCGCTGCAGTTGCGGCTGCACTGGCCGATGGATATATGTAGAGTGAATCAGTCAAAGGAGGCCGAGTAATAAAATTATCTCGCATGTATGCATATATGACACTATGTATGCTAGCTAACAAGATTTATCTACGCAAAGAGACTTTACTGGGGTGTAATAAAAATTCAAAAGTAGAGATATCATTGACTGCCATAACAACACCATAATCATTTCAGCTTCTTAATTAATGTTACAAAAACATTGAATTGTTACACACTATTTTGCACATATATATTGCAACAAATGAACCAAATGATAGTATATAATTAATGACAAGAATGAAAATAAACAACATTAATTAATATGCATGCAGTAATATATCTTGTTGTGTTTAATCTCTAAAATTTTGCTTGGATTCGGTCGACAATCTTCTTATCCACCCGAAAGGCCTTTGCGAGAACATCATCAGAAATGTCAGGGTTCGATCCAAAGACTGCATTGGCGATGGTGATCACTCCGGGGTTTTGGCTGCTGAGAGCCGCAAGTGCTACGGCATTATTGGTGCCATGATTGTATTGGAAGTGGATGAGGCCTTGAGGGAAGACAAACACATCGCCCTTGTTGAGGACTTTGGTGAAGAGCTTGTTGTCGGGGTTGGACATGACAAATCCGACGTAGAGAGAGCCTTCCAACACTGTCAATATCTCGGCTGCTCGAGGATGGATGTGGGGAGCATTAAGCCCGTAAGGTGCATAGTCTATCCGGACAATGGAGATGCCGAGAGTGTTGAGCCCTGGAATTTGGTTCACATTCACGGTTGTGACATTAGATCGGACTTTGTTGGTGGTGTTTCCAGGCTTGTCGAGGCCCGAGAAGAAGAAATCTTCGGCTTTGGCGAATTTTGAATCCATGCAGGCAAATCCATTCACAAGTACTACTGCATATATCATATGTGTCAACGTTGAAATTAATTATGAACAAATTATTAGCATTGATCTCAAAATTAAAAATATACATATAATTACTTTTGAGAAAAATAAATATATAATTAGGATATATATACTAACCATTTGAAGTTTTGTCAGCGACACAGAAGTCTTGGATTGCAGTGGGATCAGTAGCCATGGCTGGAGAAGAAGCGAAAGCAAGCAGACAAACCAAGAAGACGATGTAGGCAGCCATTTGATATCTTTTTCTAGCTAATTAATTAGTGTTAGATCCAGCACGAGTAGTATATTTGTAAAGAGAGAAAACAAAGATGACAAGTATTGTGTTTGTGTTGGCAGAATTAAGAAGAGTCGATCGATGAATATATATATATATATAGGGCCGGAGAGGGATAATATATTATGTGCAGTATTAAATTGACTTGGTCACATGAATTAATTATATAGTAGACGTAGCTTTCCCATTAATTCAACAGGAGAACTAGTTAATTAATGGTTTTAATTAACAATCATTTGCAGCGCGGCCGGCATAATTTATGTGTTAGAACAAGTCATGAGTTTGCTATATATATGTACTATTTATGTGATAATTAATGATCTAAATTTTAGCTTGCTTATTTTTTAGTGGCCAAGTCAATTAAGGAACACAAACACCTGAGAAAGCGTCCCACTTGCAAGAATGAAGGTACGTACTCGATCGAACAACATTAAGATTTGTTTAGTCGAATAAATGAAAAAATTAATTAATTATTAGCTCTAAAACGAAAATTAGGATTATTTGACGATGAAAAAGTCAATATAATTCTTAAACTTTTAGAGTTTCTTTCCTTGCATAATATTGATGGACCAGATCAAGCACTAATTATATAGCAGAATGACTTGTTCTAATTAATTAATTATAACACGTACATGCATATATATTTATATATGCCGGCTGCAAATGATTGTCAAATTCATTACAACAATTCTTCCTGTTGAATGGGAAAGCATATATATAATATATAATTATATATACATGCAGTCAACGCCTACTAATTATGACCAAGTCCAAGACTGCACATATCATTATTCCTCTGATCCGACCCCTATATATATATGTATATTCATCTCTCTTTAATTATCTTCCTCCTGCCAACGCAAAACACAAGCTGCTCTCACCTTCCTTTCTTCTCTCTTTACAGATATTTTTCTGCTCGATATATATATATAATTGATTAGCAAGAAAAAGATATCAAATGGCTGCCTATATCGTCTTCTTGGTTGCTCTGCTTGCTTGTGCTTCTTCTCCCGCCATGGCTACTGATCCCACTGCACTCCAAGACTTCTGTGTCGCCGACAAGACATCCGATGGTTCGTATATATAGCTCAACTATCCGTCTATACTTTATGAATTTTAATTACAATATCTCTGCTAAATCAATGCATATTTTCATTCACTTCAAAACATATATGCAGTACGTGTGAACGGATTTGCCTGCAAGGACCCAAAGCTCGTTGAAGGTGAAGATTTCTTCTTCTCTGGCTTCAACAAGTCTGGAAACACCACCAACAAAGTTGGATCCAATGTCACAACCGTGAATGTGAACCAAATTCCAGGCCTCAACACTCTCGGCATCTCCATTGTGCGGATAGACTATGCGCCTTACGGGCTTAATGCTCCCCACATCCATCCTCGGGCTACGGAGATATTGACAGTGTTGGAAGGCTCTCTCTATGTTGGTTTTGTCACCTCCAACCCTGACAACAAGTTCTTCACTAAAGTGCTCAACAAGGGCGATGTGTTTGTGTTCCCTCAAGGCCTCGTCCACTTCCAATACAATTATGGCACCATGAATGCCGTCGCACTTGCAGCTCTCAGCAGCCAAAATCCCGGAGTCATCACCATCGCCAATGCAGTCTTTGGATCAGACCCTGAAATGTCTGATGATGTTCTCGCGAAGGCCTTTCAGGTGGATAAGAAGATCGTAGATCGGATCCAAGCAAACTTTTAAAATTAAACACTTAAAATACATGCATGTTGTTACTTAATAGTCATCTCATTCTTTTCATTTACTATTCTCGATCATCGGTCCATTTACTGTATTACTTCTTCATGTTAATTTGATGATTTGCAACTAATTAATGTGTGAGCAGTAATCTGAATAAAACTTAAAATCTAGCTCCTTTGAAACTTCTTAATATATAACAGCCCCGTTTCCTCGGCCCACGATCCAAAATTTAATTTATCCCCAAGGGCGTCATGTACGGTTGGACATTAAAATTTATATGGATAAATTTTCAAGGAATAAACATCACATTTGCAAAATTTAATTATCCTTTTCCAATAAAGGGGTGAATTTTGCACTACAAGAATAAACAGCAACACCAACGACTACATCGATTGTTGAACCGTCGGTGATAGACATCACCAACGGCTAAAACAGTTGCAAAGCAACGTAGCTCAAAAGCCCGTCGCAAATAAGTTGCAATGGCTGCAAAAGCTGTCAGTGATAAATCATTTCCGACAACCCATGGTTGAAATAGTTAGTAACGACCTACTAACTGAGGTTGTTACCGGCCATAACTCACATTAGCAACGACGTAGAGACGGCTCTCCAATGGTGCAACTATTGCTAAACCGTCGTTGAACACATCAACGAGAGTGATATGCCATGTTATTCGACTGTTACCAAACCATCGACTATTTAAAAAAGGCCTTCAGCAATGGTGTTCCTCAGGGCTGATCGACGCTAATATATTTATTGCAATAGCCAACCATTATTAGTACATCGTCGCTAATGAATTTTACTACACCTAAAAAAATTTAAAATTTATATTTTCATCAATAATATGAAACATTGTAATTACAATATATTTGCACCAAGCACAATAAAACATACAAAATATGAATCATTTACATTTTATACATCCAAAAAATTATCAAATATGACATACATAATTATTCGTGAAGCTCCACTTTAAATACTTTATTTTCCTAATGATACGAATGACCGGTAAGAATAATTTAACTTCTAGTAATCATGGTGTTTTTCCTAAGGGGATTCCTTCTTCCATATCCACTCCTTAATTCTCATTCTCCCTCCGCGACTCCCACGGCGATCCAATGGTCCCCGCCGAGCCTCGAATCCCTAAAATTTAACTGTGATGGCTCCTAGCTAGACTCCCTCCGAGGCTGGCATTGGCATTGTCATTCGTGACTCGGACTCAAACTGCTTGCAGGTTGTGGCTTCCCCAGTGGCTGATTCGGCTGAAGCTTGCGAGGCATTGGCTATCTATCGTGCTATGCTACCATTTTTGAATGTGATTGCAAATGTCTAACTAATTGTCTTTCTTCCAATGCAGTTATACCTTGGCGGGTGTTTCCTATTGTTTGGGACATTTTACATATTTTGTCCTCATGTAATTATTTCTTTTTCCTTTTCTTTTTTGCTTTCATGAATGTAACCAAGCTGCCCACTAGGCAACAAACTAGTCCCACACCAGAAATTTTTCGGGTATGTGGCTTGCAATTCAGCCTCCAGAGCTGTCTCTGGACTGTATTTTATCGAGTGACCTTTTAGGTTCGTCTTTTTTGAGCAATTTAATATAAGTTATTCTTCTGGTAAAAAAAACCAAGACAACAAGCACTCCAAAAATCATTTTTATAATGATTTCTAAATGTATATACTTTACACTTTATCTGATTCAATTGAGCTATCACCTAATAAAGATAGCAATTACTTATAATTTTGTTACAAACATAGTCATCCGTCAAGTTGTTAATCTTAACATGTCTACACTATAAATAGAGGTAGCTTCTTATTTTGATTGCTGATCCTTAATATTTTATTTTATCTTAAATGGAACTTAATTATTATATTAGTTTTAAAAATATTTAATATAAAGGTTTGTCTGATGTATGTTCTTAAGGCACATATCAAGAATTAATTTTATTGATCAAAAAGAAATAAAATTAGGATAAGAACATTAAATAGGTCCTTCAACACAATATTTTTAGGGGTGAATAATAAATACTGATTACTATATATGCTTGCCCTTGTGGCACATGTTCAGAAAAATCCTAACAATAATAATTCTGCACGTTAGTCGCTGATAATAAATACAATGAAAATCTTTGTCCAGAATGACAGAATCCTCATAATTAAAGTTTAAAATGTAAGCTGGCCTCATTCCTCAGTCAAAACAGTTTTCCACCCAAATGATTTACAATATAACCCAATCTGATTCCTAGATCAAAATTGGTCAAAGTCCAACAAAATTGATATTGAAACACAACTGAATCAAATTGCATGTAGGGTTAGCAATTTTATGTGCAACCATATCCGATTCACTATCATCCCTTCGTTTCAACATCGTAATTTTGGTGTTCATTTGATTAATTTACTTGCATTTTTTGCTAAACATTCTTTTATCCAATTCCCATTCACGCGATTAATTAAATATATATATTTTTTATTTTTAAAATTTTACAAATGAAATTAAGTTTATATATTCAGATATACAACTATTTAGGAACATTAGTGTTATATTCCCATGAATCCAGTCGTGCTGTGAGATCTAGTCATCTAGATTTCTAACAATTTTTCACCATCATTATTAATGATGCAATAGAGAAATACTGTACATTAATAAAATGATAATCTATCTGCTAATTAATTCATAGTGTCTTGCAAGATTAACTTACAATATACCAAATGCAATCTAAGTAGAAGGAAATACATATAATTTATCCTAAAAATAACTACAATAATAATTTTCAGGAACTTGCTAAAAAATTTGAAGAAACTGAAGTAGCAGTGAGATTACCAGCTTCCAAGATATGCAGAAAAGCACAATACTTCGATGTGATTGTCAAGTTCACTTAAAATTACGCAACCAGGATCAAATATCAAAAAAAATGTGTCGTCCTTTGTTTACATGAGAGTCTGCAGTATCTTTTCACAAGGGAATTTTCATTTGTCACGCTAAAACAACTGAGAGAAGCAAAAGGGAGATAAAACTAGTCAACCTGCAAATGAATCTCTTATGTTGTCAATGGATGGGAGCAACGGTGGCTGGCAGGATTGTCATCTAAGTTGGGACAGATGAAATTCCTAACTGCTTGTTTCAATGTCTTCCATGTGGTCCATGAGCAAACTCAATCTTCTGCATTTTCAGGAAAACAGACATGTAAGTTACAAAGTGCAGAAAGGGTAAACCATTCTCTCCAACAGGATACCCAAAAAGGCAGCACACACCTGAAATGTCAGCAGTCATTCTGGTATGGACAATTTACAATTGGCGAAGGATAAACCTCACAAGGCCAGTTAGAAAGTCATCTTCTGTTTTTACAAATAATACCCGGCGTTGACATGCTAACAAAAGTTACCAAGTACTCCTAAAAAGAAGCCATCAGTTATCTGATGAACAGCTCTTGTAACTTGATACAATCTGATTAAGGAGCTTGTTCACTTTACAGGCCTCACACCGACTGTTCGAACACGAAACCTATATTGGGGTTGCTGATCTTCTGTCTCATCCTCTTCCTCTTCACTTGAATCGTCTTCAACTCTATCCCATCTAGAATAATCAAGACCAGAATGACCTTTTGGTTTTGGAATTGCTTCCCAGCCCTGAGGTTTTGAAGAAACATTAACAGTGGCCTGATGTTTTGCAGGTTGAGTACCAGGTGCTTCAGGGTTTTGGATAGCAGGCTCAACTTTCCTATTGGCTTCTAACTCGATCCTAGTCTCTTGTGGTTGCGCTTCTTCGTCTTCTTCTTCATGACATAATGCTTCTTCCTCAGACTCAGGTATTGGAGCTAGTGACTTTAACATTAAATAAACAAATATAAATGAAAGGTTTAATTATTTGTTATTAAGATCACCCATAAAATGTTGAATAAATGAATAGATAAAGATGATATGTGAGACGTTAAGTTCATGATCACAAAAGAAAGGCCAAGTGCATAATTGTGCTTTGCTTCATGAAACATGAGCGCATATGACTTAGACATTAAACAGTTTAATATGACTAGCAACCCACAGAAACAACCTACTAAAGTTTGTGCAATGTAAGAGAATACTACTGCTAATCAAAGATTAAGCAAAATTATATTAACTTCAACTTTATCTAACTAGTAGAAAGTCCACTTCAAATGTGCCCTCATGCATTTAGTTGAGCTAATAAAAAAGGCTTGACTTGCAGAAAAATATATGTACTATGCAAAGTGAAGTTTGGTAAGGAAATCTAAAGCAGTTAAAATGTGTATAATCTTAAAGAAAACCCACCTGCTTGGTGTATAAGGATTAAGGACACAGAACATGTTCCGCCACAGAACATTAGGTTATCTAAAGCCATGGGAGTTGGGACATGTCATAATACATGTTGGTTCATTAAATATTTAACCTTCAAAATGTTCTATACAGCTATCTCCAATTTATGCATGAAACTTAAAAATCAGTTTCTGCTATTAAAATTTTGATTAATAAATTGAACATGATGCTGACGGTGTAGACTCATTTGAGGATCTAAAACTGTATTAAGTGGCATAATATTGACATGTAAATTTAACAAGAGAAGTTGAAGTTTCTTCTAGAATCAAATTCATTTCTTAACTGTGTTTCAGTTTCCAATTGCAGCATACTAGAGTAACAGAACTGTGTAGTGCTTACAGTTTGATTGCTTCATTATACAGTTTCCATCATCTAAAAATAGAATATGCATATCTTTCACAGATGCTGAATCTTAACCTTATACATGCATGTATTTCACACAGAGCCCAAAAGTAGCAGATGACTTGTCAGTTGTCACAAATACAAACTCTAAAATCACTGAAACTAAAATTGTACTTTCGAATTGAAGCAAATAAGCATACCAATTGTGTTTTTAGCCTGGCCTGCAAATTTCGATACACGTCTGATGATGGATTCAGCTCCATCAGCCTGTTTACATCAAAGAGCGCTGATTGGTAATCTTTAAGGGTCACTAATGTTTGTGCACGCAACATGAGAGCCCCTGTATGCTCATGGTCTAATTCAAGGACTGATGTACATTCTTCTGCTGCCTAAGAAAAACATCACTTAAAATGAGTTTACAAAAAACACATTCTTAATTATAGCCCAAGGTTTAAAATTCCTTATCCATACCAATCTCGTGGAATGACCAGTACCAGTACATATCATATTGTACCTACTAGGTACTTTATTTTATTTTATTTTTACACTTCACACTTTAAACTTTGTTTTCTCATAAAGAATTTGAGTAAAATACTTAAAACGTGCATAATAAAAGATAGTTTAGTAACAAAATTATAATAAAAGGTTTGAAGCCTGTATACAAACTTAACAAATACCAAAAACTATTATAAAAAATAGCCAATAGCCGAAAAAATAGTCGTTTTGAACGTATCAGGTAGTACAATGTCCACATTAGTAAATATAGTGCTTGTATCCTTGTACCGCCTAATACAGTTAGTACCAACAGTATTTTCATGTGCGGCGTAGTACAAATCTTGGAAAGTTTAGAAACCAGTAGCTACCACACATACTAGACAGTATGATAAGAGATTTCAAACAATGTTGTAGCCCATGCTATTTATTCAAGCAATGTTCATGAATATGTAAACGTCTAACTTTGACTGCTACATTTTTAGGAGGATCTAGGAACCTTATTGATTTATTCTAAAAATATGAAAGTGGGCAACAGAAAAATAACTTTTGTATCTCACGTCTTGTATCCTTAGTCAAGCAAGTGGCTTCATGTACCTATCATATTCTTCCCAATGCTCCAAGTGTCAAAGTCAATTACTAAGTTTTTACCTATTATATATTCAGTGGCAATATAGATAATGTATGGACAGTTGCTGAATGGTACAGATACCTAGTTGAATATGAGAAAGCAAAAGAGGAGATACTGAAGAAATTAGGAGCTGAGTGTAACATACCCTATACAGACATCATTTCTTAAACAGAGAAATACTAAATATTTAAGCATCATAAGAATTTAACTAGTGAAATTATTTACTGCTACACACTCCTTACTTGAGCTCAAGAAGTTATATAACTTGAGGAACTCAATGTTGAACTCTCAAAGCATTACCCAAGGACAACAAGCTGCTTGACTCACCTCTCCTTTCTTTTATTTGGCAATAGTAAGAACTTAAAGTTTGTTCCTGGTGAGTGAGCCTTTCCAGTTTTCCCAAAAAAAAACATTTAAAGTTATGGACGTTCTTGTAGCTGTACTGCACCCACTCTAGAAAATTATTGCTTGACATTCTTGTAGCTCTCCTGCACCCACTCTAGCAAATTATTACTTGACATTCCTGTATCTCTACTAGACCCACTCTAGAAAATTATTACTTTTGAATAAAATGGAACTTCATAACATTAAATTCGAGTGATTATTTCCTCTCTTCTCATTCCGTCTGTAAAGTTCTCAAGTAAAGAACTGCATTATTTTCCTCAAATTCCTCATATGTCAAATTTGATGAAAACAAAGTCACCAGCAGTGAACTTAGTCATGCTATTAAATTTGATTAATAAAATCATCAAATAGATTCATAGGACGTTTTCTATTAGAACATGATTATAAATGGATGTGGACATGCTACCTAAGATTGGTAAGTAATCTCAAAGCCACAAAATTCGCCCTTTAAAATCAGAAGAACTTACTAGAAAATCCACTCCATCTTGAAGGGGACGAAGCAAAAGGGATGAAGGCATTAGTGGTAATTTCATCAACAATCATGAACAATCGTGAGCACTTTATTATACGTGAGTATTAAGAGGATTATTAGGCACATGAATTAGGAGGATTTAGCATTTCTCGATATGAAATTGATCGAAAACAACGATGCAGAAAAAGAGACTACCTTCTTGAAGTCATGCAACTTCAGGTAGCACGCAGCGCGGTTGCTATGAAGCGCGATCTTCTGGGCCTTGTTCTTGGCCATCGCCAGGGCTTCTGTGTAGAGTCCGAGCGCCTCCTCGTGCCGCCCCTCGCGGTACAGCTGATGGGCCGTCTCGATCTTGCTCATGGCCACCGCCGCCGCCATCTACCACTTAACCCTTCCTCAAATCTAATACAACCACGATACTAGGATGCACGCAATCGTGATTGGCGATAAACGCGAGCGAATAGAAGCGAAGGGATCGAAAGAAGAAGATCGACTGAAGGAAGATATGGGGATTTCTGTGTGTGTGTGCGCGAGAGAGAGAGAGAGAGAGAGAGAGAGAGAGAGAGAGAGAGAGAGTTTAATTCGGAGACGAAAGCATCCGCTATTTTGCCCGCAGGAGAAGTAAATTGGCTGACTTATTTTTGCAGCTAGAAATGGCATCTCCCGCTTTAGAATCCGTTATAATATAAACATAACGGTACGATACGATCTATAGGGTGTTATGATGTTCGAAAGCATCCGTCATAATAAAGAACATGGCGGTGAAAATGTTGCGAATTTATCAACGTTTAAAAAGGTTCGTTCTGTTGGAGTTATCGGAACTGCAAAATGCAAATATCTTGGAATAATTTGAAAGAACGTTGACGGGTTGATTATGTCGGTGACACGATGGTAGGTATTAAATATACCGGTACATGATGTAACGGCCCATTACGGAAAATGCTGAGTGGCCCAACGCAACCCAAACAGTTTAGGTCATTTGGGGCTCAACACAGACTTGTGGACCTTGTGGTTAGTCCTGTATATATTTTATAATATTGGATTAATGGTTAAATATATTTAAATTTTATAAGCTCATTTCGTAACATGGATAAAAATATAATGAAATTAGATTGTAAATTCATGTCTTCTATTTAATAATCAACAATAAATATAAGTATAATAATTAATTTATTTTATAACATTTAAATTTATGATTTCTCGTAATTCTATTACGATTTTAATTCATTTCTTATATTCAAACATCCTAAAATTAATTAATTAAAATCATTCTATCATTATTGTTTCCATGTTTACTTAGGGCCAACGTTTTAATTTATAATTAATTCTATACCAAAAAAAACTTTAAGAAACATTTATTTTTAAAGTAAATGACAATAAAGCTCCATTTGAGATGTTTCTTTCCTGGGCCTGACCTCTTTATTGTTTGCCAGAGATGTTTCTTCCTGAATTCAACCAGCTCAGTGATCCATCAATGAGGGGAAGAAGTTGATTAAATATTGACACATAAATGCCATAGTTTGACAAATACTTCTTAATTTCCTGCCATCCCTTCTCTAAGGAGTGGTTCATCAAATCTATATATATATATATATATCAAAAGAATCCATGAAATAATGTTATAAAGTGTAAGATGTTGGTCACTTAGACTATGCCATGGATGTAGGTAGATGTTGCTGTCTTTGATGAATTATTGTATATACAACACAAACATAACTTAGATGATATTTGATGCATTACTTTTTAGATTATCAAACAATCTAGATTATATTTTAGATAGATTGTCGATAATGTCGAATATAGTGTTTGATATGCATAAGTAATGTTATAATAAAATTGCTAGAATTCACATAGACATATTTGGTATAATAAATACATTATCAAGTAATGAGATATACTTTTAGAAAATATCATTTTCACAAATATATTATAATAATATAATTAATCATATTATATAATATATTATATATTTATATATATAATATTATATATAATATTAAAATAATGTAATATATTATATTATAATAATATTATATTGTAATATTATATTATAATATTGTATTGTAATATTATATTATAATATTATGTCATGGGAGAAATCGTGGGAAGAGCAAAGAACTTGTAAAAAAATTAGAATTTAAGGAGAGTAATTTTGTCCTAAAAATTAATTCAAGATTAACACTTCAGAGGTAATCCATATAGACACCTCTCCATTGAGCAATTTGGATTACAATTTTGATGGCAATCTAGATTACTAAAGCAATCCACATTATCTGCACAAGTGAGATACTAAACAAGGTAATGTGTGGGGTCCAGATAATTTAAAGACATGATTATTAGCAATCTGGATGGATTGCCTTATGGAGTTATTTTTATGACATTTATATATATCCTTAAAAATAGGGGTCTATTCCGTAAGACTCCAAATAATTCCAATATATATAACCAATTTACTATTTTGTGCTATATGCATATGGGATAAGGGTTATATTTACCCCTAATATATTCGAAAAAATATAAATTTGCCCTTAAATTTTTTATTTTTAAAAAAATAAATTCATCGTCCAAATTTTCGGCCAAAAATCCCTCGCGTCCTTCAGGGATGATGTATAAATACTAAAATCCTAATCGCCAAAATACCAAAGTACCCCTTAACTTAAGTTGAATCTAAAATAAGTCATAACTCAACCAATACAAGTTTGATTCGAGTTCCGCTCGAACCTCCTGATTCGTCTGGAACCAAACAACCCGCCTAAGGACTAATCAAACTTAGATGAATTAATTCCTCTCGCGCAAAGGTCAATCTTCAATTCAAGCCCTCCAACATTTCATCCGGTCCATCTTAACGTGCGATTAAATTATCTCGCTGAAATAATTAAATAAGAACTTTCAAAATTTTCGGGTATTACAAAGAACTGGTGGGACGTGTTTTTGCAGCACCCTTAACCAACTAGTTTTTGCAGTCGGCTGGGCAACCTTATTTTCCTTTTCTTATTTTTTTCATCTTTTCAGCTCGTTCAATTTGACGCGTGTTTTAATAGCTTGTAACTAAAAGCTAGAATATATACGAACTCTATATGTCATCCCTAATTAATTTAGGTTGTGAATATATATTGGGTATTACATGTTGGTAGTTTAAAATCTAGTGTGACTCGATGATGTGACTTATTTTATTTGTCACGTAAGTAATTATTTGCTGACTTATCAAACTGTTACAAGCAGTGATATTTTTGGCCCAAATTTTGGATGATGAGGGCATTTTTCAAAAAATAAAAAGTTTAAAAACAAATTTGTACCTTTTCGAATATATTAGGGGCAAATATGACCCAAAATTTGGACGTTGAGTGCATTTTTCAAAAAAAAAAAATTTAAAAAAAATTATACATTTCCGAATAATTTAGGGGCAAATATGATCCTTATCATTGCCACAAAGTAATCATTTGCTGACTTGTCAAATTGTTACATATAGATGTATTTTTTGCTCAAAATTTGAACGACGAGTATATTTTTGAAAAAAAGAGAGAAAATTTAAAGATAAATTTGTATTTTTTAAATATTTTAAGAGCAAATATGACCCATATATATATATCCTTAAAATTAGAGGGTCTATTCTGTAAAACTTCAAATAATTCCGATATATATAATCAATCTACTACTTTGTGCTATATGCATTATATGGAAAAGGAAATATAAATAACACACAGTTGAATATATATATATATACTTTAAATCACGTGTACCAACTTTTTCGGCTTAATAATATAATTATTTAAGAGAAATATTCATGATCATATTGTTATTGAATAAACGTACTTGTAAGAAGATGATGGACAACTGCCGTCTTAATTGTTCACCTACAACAGGCCTGTTGAGGTTTATGTCTTTATGACTACCATTTTTTTCATACTAAAAGAAAACAACACATATATCTTTAAGATTCTTGGCATATTCTTTCTATGTCAAAAGACTAAGTCCATTCAAAAGTAGATTTCGGTTAAGCTAAAATGGCTCAGTTTTGAGATAGATTTGTGTTTGTAATTTCATTTTTTTTTTTAAATAATGAGACAAGATTCATTACCCTGTGATATAAATTTGATAATTCAATTGATTCTAAGCCTCTATTATTTGAATTTATTGAAGAAAACAAAAATCCGAATACCAAATGGCTCAGCATCATCATTTATTTGTCAAGGAGATGTGGTCCGAACAGCTAATGGGCATTAATTAGCATTGCATTCAATGTTCGATGTGGACCTTCACCTTGCTCATTAATTGCAAAGGAGAAATGGATAAATCAAGCCATTAATGTGTGATGATGAAACGAGGATCCGATGACCGATGATCGATTTATTCTATGCTTCTATGCTGCATTCGAATCCGTTGAACTCGCATCCTAACATGCGTAAGAGAGAGAATCCCGATGATCAATTCTTGTCCTCCGAGTCCAATTTAGGGAGAAATGGAACCCAAAATAATGATTTGAAAATGTTACAATGGAAATATTATGTTATTTTAAAAAATGAAGAAATTGTTTGAAGAAAATAAAATTTTAAAATTTTTAAAAATGATTAATAAAAACTTACTAAAAATTATTCTGTATTAGAATAGTACTAATAAAACGATCTTTACAACAACAAAAAAAAGTAGATATCTGTTTCCGTAACGAATATATATAATATTTAAATCACTATTTTTAACACAAATCACCGTTACTTGTGTGAAGGGAGAAGTTGAGGTCAATGCGTGGCTTCTTCTGTTTGAGCTGGTTGACCGGCACGTGCGCCGCACACCGGGGGCAACGGGGCTCGTCCTCGGAGATGAGCACGTAGAGAAGGCACACGGGGCACGCCGCAACCGCCATCGTCGCCGCGCTGCCCTCCTCCGGAGCAGTGGTTGCGCCCGCCGCCCGCTTGACCGAGGAGGAGGTGGAGGTCGTGGAGGCGGCGGCGGTGGCGGAGGACGAGGAGGAGGGGGAGGGGGAGGGCGGGGAGGAAGAGCCGTCGGGCTGCGGGAAGAGGCGGGACTGTCGCTGGAGGGCGGACTTGACCTTCTCCAAAGTGCAGACGCTCCGGTACTCGGCGGCGGAGGTCGGCGGCGGCGGCGGCGGCGGAAGGTTGAGGTCGTTGAGAGGGCCGGGAGCGGGATTTTGATCGCTCTTTTGGAGGTACGTCTTGCCCGACTGCGGCCATGGGAAAGGCGGTGCTTTTAGTCGAGTAAAAGAAGGAATGTGAACATAGAATTCGTCTTTTCAGCAGAAAAATGATTGAATCACCGTTTTCTACATGTTTAAATGGGCAAAACTCTGCCTCTTACTCATGCGTTCGTAATAAAAGATGAGTTCTTTCAAGTTTCAACGTAACGACGAGGATCTGGAGTTTCATGTAAAAAAGGTAAGAAGATGACATCTCTAATCCGCATCCCTCGCCGATTTTTTTTTCGGAAGAATGGAAAATAGGGATTTTTTGTAACAATTCATTATCCTTTTCCTAAACCGATCAATTTACAGAAATAATTTTAACCCACACGACCGGAATTTAGAAAAATCATATTTTGAGGCAGGGATGCGAAAAGGAGGAGATCAATCGATCGAATTCAGTAAAACAACGAAGAGAGGTGGGTCGAGCTCGTGAAAAAAAAAGCAGATGCAGAACTATTGATGCCCAGAGGAGAAGATCAAACAACCGAATCCCAGCAAACAGGGAAATAGGCAAATTCCAGATTTCAACAGCCATTCGGGAAGGATGGGGTTAATCGATCAAATTCCGGCGAACGAGGAAGCAAAGTGGTGGAGCTAGGAACAAGGAACGCGTACCGACAGATCGAGGCGCCTCTCCCAACCAGCAGGGACCTGGAGCTCGAGATCAACCGCCGCCGCGCCTCCGCCAAGCAAGTCCCGGGTGACGAGCTCCTGCCGCTCCCCGTTCCCATCCTCGTCGTAGCCCCTCAGCATCTGCGCCAAATAGCTCACTTGTGTCGCCATTATAGACTCAAAGATTACCCCAAATCCTGAAGAGAAGAGCGACCCAAGGCGCCAAAGTAGAGACAATGGAAATGAGATGCAATTTACATTATATATATATAATGCCAAATTGAAAAAAAAAATGTAACTTTGTAACTAGCGCTTATTATTATTAAATAAATAAATGTTATTGATTGTATTTTGGCAAGTAGGTAAGGGAAAAATATCAAAATATAGTTAAGGAATTTTTGGATTTTTCATAAATCTTTCAAATTCTTCAAGATCGAATATGATTTTCAAAATTTTTAAAAATAGAATCAAATTCAAAAAAATTCCAATATACCCTTTTAGTAGAACTCATGAAAATGATCAATATGAAAAAACTTTCTAATTTTTCAAAAAATCACAAAAACTCAAAAAAGGTGAATTAATTTTTTAAAATAATTTTAAGATGTATTTTTACGATAAAAAAGTGGAACTCTTGAAGCATTTAATGAATGATTTTTTAAAAAAAAAAATTAGAAATTTTAAGATGTATTTTCAAGAGTTTTATTTTTTATCATGAAAATGTATTTTAAAATTCTCAAAAAATCACAAAAAAAATACATTCACTAATTTAAAATTTTTGTGATTTTTTTGAGGATTTAAAGATGCATCTCCATAGTCAAGTGATCACTTTCAAGAATTTTACTTTTTTACCATGATAATGCATTTTGAAATCTTCAAAATCACAACAAAATCATTCAATAATTTATAATTTTTGTTATTTTTAAAAATTGATCTTGATATGTTTCAAGATTTTAATTTTTTTATCATGAAAATGCATCCTAAATCCAAAAAAAAAAATATTCACTAAATTTAATATTTTATGATTTTTAAAAAAATTTAAAATATATTTTTATAGTCAAATGATCATTTTCAAAAAATTTAAATAAAACTTCAACAGATTCATATTCAGATTTAGAAAAATTCATGAATATTTGTTTGATTGCAATTTATTATCCATCTAAAAATAACTTTAATTATTATATTAATATTCAAATATATTAAATTTTATTATTATTATTATTATTAAAAGCCATAAATATTATATGGGAGCCACATATTATTATTATTAAAAGCCATAAATATTATATGGGAGCCACATATTAAACAATTGAACATGCATGTGATGTATCCAAGCATGCGGGTGACAATTAAAGGACAACATATCAAACATCAATTATTTGGCAATAAATTAAAAAAAATCCTGAATAAATTAAAATTTATCACTTTTTTTTTGCGGGAACAAACAAAAAGTCCTTGAGAGAATTTAATGCGATGGAATTAATGCTTCAATTAAATAATTGCAATTTTGGGTATCAAATTAAAAGTCAATAATTTCGTTGCAGTTCAAAGTACGTCAATAATAATTCATCAATTTTTCATAACTTGTTATTACGTTTAGGGCCGACAACGAATCGAATACGATACGAATACTGGATTATTCGTATTCGCATCGCACCCCAAATTCGCACATCCGTATCTGCACCGTAACCGCTACGAATGTGAATATGAATATTCATATTCGCATTGTATTCGTATCCGCACCGTATTTAAATAAAAAAATATTAAAATAATTTATTTAATTAAAAAAATCAATAAATTACCAATTCATTGATCCAAAATAAATGTATAATATACTTCAAAATTCATCTTGACATGAGATTACTATAGAACTCTTATATATATTAATAACTTATATGGGCAAAATAGTAATTCAAAGACGCGGGTAGGCGATGCATATATGGTGTGAATACGATGCAGATCCATAGTCATATTCGTATCCGCGCGGATATAAGTTTTTTAAATTTATATCGTATTCATATTCATTTTTGCTTGCGGATATGGATCGAATACGATGCATATGCGGTTTTTAATTAGCGGATGTGGATAAAATTGTCATCCCTAATTACGTTGAGAAAATATGAAAGTGTAATAAATATTATATAAAATATCCATGATTTTATTTTATAATAAATACTTAGATATTTGGTAAGTGACCGAAAATACTATTTTACTTATTTTGGATTAGTTAAAATCATTTATTTTAAAAAATAATAACTTATGTATCAAACAGTTAATAATTACATTTTTCTTTCAACTCAAACAATCTCAATAGTTGAATTAAATATCTAATTTGTTTTTTTTCTCTCTCACGTTCAGTTGGTTGAACATTAATGATTTGTTTGTTTCATTGAATTAGATACGATAGAGATAGAATCGTATAACAAAATGAATGAAATATAATATTAAATAAAAATTTTAAATCAAATATTAAATATAATATTAATTTTATATTTTTTTAATACATGCACTAAACAAATAATAAATAAATATTTATATTTTATCATATTCTTTTATATCCCATGAAATAAACAAATTCTAAGTAGATATTTTGAGTTTAAATTTGAATTAAAGCAAATTGTACTAACATGCTCTCTACTTAAGATTAATTGCATGAAGGTTTACTATTACTATTATTTTAAAGTATCTAAAACTCCTCTAAAATTCTATTAGAATATTTTAAATTATTTTTAAAATAAAATAATCTATCTAAAAATTAAAATATTCATTTTGTTTGTCATTTATATCAAAATTAAAATATACAAATAATTCTTTAACCTAATATAAGGAAAATTTACAAAAAAAAATCAAATGTGAGTCAGAGAATTATTAAAAGTAGAATATTTAAAAAAAAAATGATTATAACATGAGGCGATAAATGTTGTTCTATGTATATATATAATAATTTAAAGAGATGCTAAATGATTTTCAGGAAAAAAAAGTTTATACAATTAGTCAAATAAATGGAAGGCCAGTGCAAATTATCTTTTGTACTATACGGGAGGATAAATTTATTTTTTAAATAAATATAAGAACATAAAAACTAACATAATTCTAGTAAATTCTTGAGCAATTCATTGAGTATATATTGGGCCATTTATTTTCTTAGAAATGATAAATATATTATATGTAATTAAGTATTTATGATCTAACTTCATCTCAAAAAATTACTAAGAGGAGATAATTATGCAATTTATTTAAATTGTGCAATTTATTTAAAGACTATTTAGATCATAAATCTCAAGCAATATAAGATTTTAATATTTAATATTAAAATGACCCTTTCAAATATTGAAGAACCGGCCATTTTCGAAGGTAATACAATCTATCTAGTCTTTTCGTTTGATATAATATCCCTCTTTTCTAAATTTCAACAATTATTTATTAATGTGTGGATTATGTTCCCGCTTGTACTTTCCACGAAGGGCTTAATTAATTTTAGGGGAAAAAAAATCTATGCAATCCTTTCATGAATACATCATATCTCAATAAAAAAGATTAATTGCTTTGATTAAAAAATATTCAAGTTGCATGGATTTAAGGTTATTAATGAAGAAGAAAACTTGATCATTAATTAGATGGGTTAGTTAAGGAAAAAAATATTAATATATTATTTACCTTAGTTGGTAATTTTAATTTAAAATTTAATTGAAAAAAATGCACTAGAATACAATTAAAGTGCATGTGACTACATTAATCATATCGTGCTTGTGACCCAAGTCACAACCAGCACATAAATAGGAATGGAGTATTCATTAATAATGTTTGGTTTATATATACGTGGAGCTTACACAATTGAAGGCCTACATAGATATATTATGGATGGGAGCCAAGCACTTGTCCTGCTAGCTCCAATAACATAGGCGTCGATAATTAATTAATTAATTATATATTTAACTTCAATGAGTTAATTATCCTAATATAGAATTTTAAAATATTTATTCTCATTTATGTGATTTAATTAGTTAAAACAGTGTTTAACTCTTGGTTGATGAACACCAAACTTAAATGTAGTCCATGTTCACAACATGCATTAAAGCATCCTTAACCCTAGTAGAAGTTAAATGCATGCCATCCCTAGTATTTATAGAGATGGAGCATTGATGACTCTTAACCATGAGCATTATGAGGGACATGGACGCATGCTTTCATGTGGCCATTTCCTGCAAATGGTATCAAGCTTTAAATTTTGGTAGGCCCTCTTAGTGAGTGCTAATTAATGGACCTTTTCCTGTGCTACTAAATGCACAAGAGCATTCATTCGTTCATTCATTATTTATCGAATTATTCAACCCATAAATGTAGCATTTAACCATTTTATAAATTATTGATTGATTAATCTACGGATCATGAGTACTTGCCATGCTGGTTGAAGGTTAAATTATTGTAATTAGTACTACTTTTTTTAAGTCAAACTGATTCTGTATTGATTAGATGAATAGTTCGATGTTTTTTTACCAAGAAATCAAGAAGTGGAGGATAAAATTTTAATTTTTTTTTAAGATAAAGAGCAAAACATAAATAAAAGAGGGCAAAACATGAATTGAAGGAGGAGGAGACAAATATTATATATAAAGGAGCAAATTTGACTTTTCTCCTATGTAACAAGACAATTAAAATTTGAAGAGGACAATTGCCCCCCTTCTCTCTCTCCTCCACGTAGCTCCGCCCCTACTAGAGGCTCTTGCATTATCAAATTGACATGGTGTATCAATCAACTTTATATATAGCCGTAGATCATTCACCTAATTATTAAAAGTGAATTTAACGATAATTATTAAGCTTTATAAATCAACATAACTTATCAGAGATACTCAACGTGAAACTAAAGTTGGATGTATAATCTTTTCCATTTATGTTTTAATATTTTCGTCAAGATCCACGTTAAATTAAAGCATAGCCTAGAATCACACTCAAGTTAAAGACATATGAAACCTAACCTAATAGTGGCTTCACACCATCATGTTTAGGATAACATCTTGCTCTGGTATCATTATATCATAATTCGCTAGATAGATTTATCTATCATGTCTAGGATTAGATCTTGCTCTGATATTATTTTATCATAATCTGCTCAATAGGATACTCACTTGGTAGCTTCATAAGAGTAAACTATTGACTTAATTAATTAAAATGTTTGAGCTGAAATTAATGGCAATCCACTTATCTAACCTTATTAATTAATTAATCAACACAAGTGTCAATGTACTCCCGTTGTGGGATTAGACCGGGCGCTACAAGTAATATCTACTTGACTTGCTCTTTCTACTCTTGTAAAACACTTTCATTCATCACGGTTCACGTTAATTATCCTTAATAAAATAAAATAAAATATTTTAAATCTTCTCTACATATCCAGAGAAATCCATTTAAAAGTTTATCTCTAATCCCGCGTAGTTAAATTATACAGAACAAACTAATTCCCATAAATGAACATATATGAGGGTGTAATTTCACGCATGATCCATGAACTTGACACATTTTAACTACTATATAATTCATCTTCACTTTATAAATCAAATCTCCTTAAACTGTATCAAACATATCTGATAAGTCCCTATGACGGACTAACATAAGTTTTTTCGATAGTTTATGACATGGTAGTCACATCATCTTTGAAAATAAAATAAATTTCATAGATGGTTCCTAAACTTAGCATCTCTTAACTACGATGTCCTTCATCTACATTTTACAAACCAGAATCCTTTAAATCTTATAAAATATAACTGATAAAAATATGACGAACTAACACATGCTTTTGATTCTTTCTTCATATTTATCAGCTTTGGGGCATCAGTGAAGAAATTTAATTTGATTGCAAGAAATTTAATTTGATTGTAATTATAGGTGGCAGTTTTCGGCCCGGTCCGATAGCCCGGCTCGACCCGGCATGAAAAAATCAGGTTTCAACCGACTTTTATCTGGTTCAGGCCGTTATCGGGCTGGCTTGATAAGGCCTGAACTCTTATCGTCCTAGGTCAAGCCAAGTGTTATCGGGCCAGCCCAGCCCAATAGCTCGATAACACTTCAGATCGATTATTAGTGGGTTTAAAATTCATTTATTATCGGGTTTAAACTCGATTTTAATATTTTTTTTGTGTTATTGAACTAAACGGGCTGGGCTGACCCGTTATTCTTCGTGCTGGGTGGGGCCCCGGGCCCGAAATTTTTTGAAATCAAATTAAATTTATTGAAATCAAAATAAATTATTGCAATCAAAATAAATTTCTTCACTAATGCCCCAAATCTGATAAGTATGGAGAAAGAATTAAAAATCTGCGTTAGTTAGTCATACTTTTATCAATTATATTTTATAAGATTTAGGGGTTCTGATTTATAAAATAAAAATGAAGGATATTGTAGTTAAGATGTGCTAAGTTCAGGGATCATCTATGAAATTCATTCAATTTCCAAATATGATGTGGCTGCTAGGTCATGAACTACCGGAAGAAACTTGCGTTAGTCGATCATAAAGACTTATCAGATATATTTTATAAAATTTAAGAAATTTTGATTTATAAAATGAAGATAAAAAATATAGTATTTAAAATGTGATAAGTTCAAGGGTCCGTGAAATTTATCCCATGAATTAATGTCACTGTAGTACTTCAGTTTAGTCTATAGACTAGTTGAAGGAATGGTGAAAAATGATTATCCAAAAAATACGGTAGAATCGTTATTAGGTTAGGTCTCACGTGTTATCGTCTAGGGTGTGAATTTGGAATGTGTCGCCAAATGGCACATATGAAAAGTCTGGGATTTGGTCAACTATTCTACCTCCTAACTTAACTTTGTTTTGGCCCATGACTTGTGTTGTTCTAAGCCTCTTTGATTTTGTAAAAAAATTATATTTCTTTTTTTCCAAAAAGGAAGTCTTTAATTTGGTGCATTAAGTGTGCAACTTCCGAGAATTAATTATATAAATTAATGTAGTACGTGACCTCGTGGAGACGTGGACCACTAAGGTTTTGAATGGTTATATATATATAAAACAATATTTAATTAATAGACATTTTTTTCTTCTAAAAGTTTATATTTATTTAAATCCTTAATTACATGAACCTGAGATTATTAAGATTGCACGTAGAGTAGAAGTGTCATGTTTACTCTTACATAATACAATCAACGATGATTGGTACCAGTGGTTCAATATATGTTCTTCTTAATTAAATAATATCAATGATGGCTAGTAAAGTAAGTGGTTCAATATTTGTTCCTCTTAATTAAGTAATATCGATGATTGCTAGTAAAGTAATTTGACACTTGTTTCTCTTAAATAATGTCTTAAGTTTAAGTCTTGCGAATAAAAAAAATTATTATTGGAAGAATTTTATTCCTTCAATAAGTCAATTCAAAAAAGTTCGTGTTGTAGTATTTTATGTACTTTTTTACATATTTGTATGTATTATGTATATAATTTTTGCATCTGGTAATGATTATATTATAAAGTAGGTGTAAATTTTTAATAAATTTTAATAATATTAAATTTCTCTTTCGAAAAGCTCCATATGAATTTGTATGAAACTAGGCTCTAAGTTCACTCTTGCCGAGTAAAAGCTTCTAATGCATGAAGGTAGATTCATTACCATAAACCACGTACCGGAGTTCCTAGTTGGCCCTTTCTGCCACTACTTGTCCTTAAACAAACGAAGAAAAGGTGCGGCTATCTTAAAGCATATCAAGAAGATAATTGTCATGTGGTCCAGCTTTGAAGCATCTCAACTTAGCATTTATCTTAATTTGTCTTTACTGCATTTTATACCCAAACATTCTAGTAAATAACAATCTCATGCAAATAAATTAGACTAATAAATAATTGTCAGCCTTTAATCATAAATATTATAAAGTAAAGCAAGTACTAAAATATCACTAACATTGATCTGCGGATGTTATTTTATCCCTATAATTAATTTTAGTTTAAAATGCTTATAATATTTCAAAAAAAAAAACTAAAATACTTTTACAGTTAATATACACTTAACAACTCTTATGTGACACATGAGTAGGGTTGTTCATGGGTCAAATCTGACCCGATGAACTCGAAAAATCGACCTGACCTGAACCAATCGGGTCGGGTCGGGTCGGGTTCAAATATTTCAAACCCGATTATAATCGGGTCGGGTCCGGGTTTCAATATTTAAAACCCGTTGACCCGAGACCCGACCCGATTACCCGAATTTTTTATATATTTTTAATTATTTTTATTTTTTTTAAAAAAATATTATTAAAAACTCATTTTTTTTTCTAAACGGGTAAACCCGACTACCCGACCCAACCCGACCCGATTATACTTGGTCGGGTCGGATCGATTTTTTCCCTAAATCCGACCCGACCCGACCCGACCCATGAACAACCCTACACATGAGTGAGTGTTTAGGTGTCGTTGATGTAGAGAAGCTTTTCCACATAGTGGATGACGGGTCCCACCTAACATGGCATATGAAATCTGACGTGGCAAAAGCTTCTCCATATGGACGACATATAAATGTTCACTCATGTGCCACATAAGCTCCAATCACGTCAAATTTCACGTGTCATGTCAGCTGGGACACACCATCCACTATGTGGAAAAAAGAGTCAGCGGATGGTGGGTCCCAGCTGATATGGCTCTGACATAACATGAGAAGCTTTTTCACATGGACGAGACTTAAGCACTCACTCATGTGTCACATAAATGTCGTGAAGTGTATATTGACGGTAAGAGCATTTTAGTATCTTTTTTGGAACACTAGAGATATTTTTGAGCTAAAACTAATTGTATAGGCAAAATAACATCCGTTGACAAACATCAAGAGCATTTTAGTACATTTTTCCTATTATAAAATTCCAATCAGTAAGACATGCATCATTAATGGATATGTATGCATATTTGCCATCAATGCATCACTCTACGAGCCATTTAATTATATATAAATTAGTTCAATAAATTATATTAGGGGAAATTATACTTTTGATCATCACAGTTTGCTCGAATTTTGATTTTAATTATCATAATTTTAAAAATTTAATTTTAGTCCCCATACTTTATTTTCATTTAGGATTTGGTCTTTGCCTTCACATGATGCATAAACGGAGCTGACGTGGATAACAGATATTGACTATACATTACTGATGTGAATCTGCAAGGACCAACTTTATACACTATGGGGACTAAAATCGAAATTTTATAAACGATGTGGGCTAAAACCAAAATTCAAGTAAATTATAAGGACCAAAATTATTTTTTTTCTTAAAAAATATAAAACAAAATACAAGATATTTTTAAATTTATTTACAAATAATTATAATATTTAAAAATATTAAAATTAAGCACATTAAATAATTTACGTTAATTTTGATGAATTTAAACTAACGCCATCATTATACGTCAATTTTTATCCGTTAATTACCCTAATTTAGCGTGAATTTCATAGTGATTGCAGAATTTGAAAACTTACTCTCTTGACTTGCTTATCTCTTCACTAATCACCCCACCACCTCCATTTTGATCCTAAATTTGGCGCATTCAAAATGGTTTAAATTAGATTTCAAACGTCAAAAAAATATTAATTTTTACTCTAATAAATGTTGATTTTCCGTGCATTTGCTATAGTGGCAACACCATAAAACAAAGTTATTGCTACGATTTCGTGGGCATTATTAAGGGATATTTAGAGATACAAAACATACTGCAAAATATTAATATGTTCCAATTAATATGTTCAATGCAAGAATACGAAATCAGATGTTTGTATCTTAAATAGAAAACAAATTAATCTTGCAAATATTAAACTAATCTTCTAAATATATAAACATATCATCACACTTTTCAACATAAAATTTAAAATAAATCACCTTAATCTATAAAAAGTTTGCTCAATTTTAATATTTTAAATATTATAATTATTTATAAATAAATTAAAATAAAAATATCATGTGATTTTTTATATTTATTAGGAAAAATAATTACTTGAATTTTGATTTTAGTCCTTATAGTTTATAAAATTTTGATTTTAGTCCTCATAATTTACAAAGTTGATCCCCGGAGACTCCACTTCAGCAATGTCCAGTCAGCACCTGTTATCAACGTTAGCTCCGTTTAGACATCATGTGACGGTAGGGAACAAATTCTAAACGAAAATAAAGTGTGAGGACTAAAATTAAAATTTTAAAACTATAGAGATTAAAACTAAAATTGGAGCAAACTGTGAGGACCAAAAGTATGATTTTCCCATTATATTATTATATTATATATTATTATAATATAATATTATTTATATTTTTACTATATTTTAAGAAATTTATAAAAGATAATATGATAGTAAATTTTTTAGATTTCATAAGATATTAATTTATAAAATTAAGAAAATCAAGAAATTTTTTTAATCTATATGCGACCAAAAAACTATATTTATAATGATTAAGAATTGTAAGACTAATTTTGTGTTAGATTTCTACTTATTATTATATAACGACTTAGTAATGGATTCATGACAGACATGAATACAAATTTTAGTTACAGACTAGTGTTGGAATATTAACAATAGAAATAAAATCGGTCACTATTTTATCATTAATGCTATTTATTAAAAATTCTAAGTTAAATTGGTTATAAATTACATGACGAAATTGCCTTGAGTCGAATTTTCCATTACAAATTCATTTTTGCGCCACCGTACCACTAGTCTGTCACAAAATTTTCATAGTAATTATGTAATTAAGATTAACACTACTAGAAAAATGGGCATCAGCAACGGCTGGCACCGTTGCAATGGAGCCATGGCAGAAAATCGCGTTGTTGATAACTTAGCAACGGATCAGCAACGGCCGCTCGGGCCGTTGCTAAAAATATTATCAGCAATGGTTTTACCACGGACGTGGAGCCATTGCTGATAACATTAATAGCAACGGCCGGTGAGCCCGTAGCAACGCCGTTACTAAAAGCCCGTTGCTAAGCCGTTGTTGTAGGTCATCAGCAACGACTTTCGATAAACTTTTAGCAACGGCTTTCCCACGGATGGCCGTGGGAAAGCCGTTGCTGATGATGTGAACCTGGTAACGAAAAAATTTAAAATTTAAAATTTCCATTGATACATTGATACATTGATACATTATTTGATACATAACTCATATACTCATACACTCATACACACATTCATTCACACATCACAAATACACCAAGATATACATCAAAATAATTATATTTATATTGATAATTATCCACAATAGTATAAAAACTATTCAAATGCAAAATTGAAGTATCAATATCCAAACAAAATAAATTAAACAAGTCCAATATCTCAGTAACAAAGTCAATTTTTAAAAAATCTCACGATGACGATGGAGGATGGCCTGGATCATATGGCGGGGTCTGGAGTGCTTGAGTGTACACCGGCGTGGACTGACTCGAGGACGATGGATGAGATGATGCCGAAGAGATGCCTGCTTCGGGATGACCTGACATGTTGCGTAGCATAGCATGCATCTCCGCCATCATCTGAATCTGACGCGCGACCGCCTCCTCTAGAATCCTTATTCTGCTACTATGATCATAACTGGATCTAGAGGTGGACGGTTGCTCACCAGCGACCGGAGGGGTCGGTGCCCCAAGTGGCCCTAGTACGGCTCGCGCATGACCACTATCTGCAATTTCTAAATGTTTCGAGACAGTTCGAGTCCATATTGGACAATTCCGACACGAGTCCAAATTAGACGATTTCGGCAAGAGTCCGAAGTGGACGATTCCGGCGAGTGTCAGAAGTGGACGATTCCGGCGCGCGTCCGAAGTGGACGATTCCGGCACAATGCCGAAGTGGACAATTCTGAAATTAATCTAAACCCTAATAATTAATCTAACAAATTAAACAATTAATCTAAATAATTAATTAACATAAAAAAAATCATAAATCTACTCTTTTCGACGCCGGTGTACAGTGTCCGGACACTGTACAAGATCCGGCGGCGGCCATCGGCCGACCGCCGCCTGCCGAAACCCTAAAAATAGGGTTTCAGTCTGATTTCCCGTCGGTCGCAACGGGAAGAGACGGCCGGGCGGCGATGCATACCTGAAATCGGCGGTCGAGGACGGACGGCAGTGGCAGCTCGACATCGTCGGCGTCGACAGCGGCGGCGAGAGGCGGGAGGAGGAGGCGGCGGCGGCGGCATCAGCGGGAGGAAGAAGGGTCGAGCGCGATCTGTGACCTTTATAAACTTATCAGCAACGGCTCACTCGCCCGTTAGAAAGCCGTTGATAATAAGTTATCATTAGCAACGGCTCACTTGTCTGTTAGAAAGCCGTTGCTGATAATTAAAATCATAAGCAACGGCTCGCGTGTCTGTTAGAAAGTCGTTGCAGATACAACATATCTGCAACGGCTTGAGCGGCCGTAAGAATGCCGTTGCAAATAGCAACGGCTTGAGTGGCCGTTGCTGAAGACTCAATTTCTAGTAGTGTAATTATAAGGGACAAAATTGAAAAATATTATTAGGAATATATAATTATTCATTATTTTTAAAATTCAACCAAACAAGGTAATTACTCCTTTGTTCCAACAACCGAACATGCTATATATATTGCTGGTTCCTATTCTTTAAGAGGATGGGAATCTCTTCTCACCAAATTTTTTTAATTGTTTATTTGACTTTTAAGCTTTATGCATAGTGATAATTGATGGTAACACTTAATCTTGATAATGATCATGCATTTTTATTTGGTTGATGAAATGTCATACATCAATCTAAAATTAACAATACCTACATTTCTAATTTTTTGTTATGTTCAATTGTATTGATTGAATTATGAACTGGTTCGAGGCAAAGCTCAAGTAGCAATTGGCAATGAATGAAGATATTCATATATGTTCATTCATCTTATGTGTACTCACTTATTGTTCATGTTAATTCACTCATTGCCTATGTTGACTCTCCACAAGATTTTTAAGGTGAAGCAACTCTATATATAGATGTTTTATTCACAAGTCTCATTCATCTAGAGACCCTTTGCAATAATGCAGTTTTTGGTCGATAACCAACCTTTGATCATAATTAGCTTTTGTTTTAGCAAAAATGTTTGTTTGCCAAAGGAAATTAGTAGCAATTTTGATGCAATTTTAAAAGATTCTTTCAAGAACTGTAGCATTTGTGGACCCATGTGTTCGAATAGTAACATGATTTGTTATGGGCCGAGTTTGAGGTACATAATTTACTATTTTTTTTTAATTGTATTAATATATAAAATGATTATATTATATAACTTTTTTTTGCAGGTTCGATACACTTGAGACCCCGCCATTCAGGCCCAAGTGGACACTTGTGAGGCTTATTGTAAAAAGTTTTTCAATGATATCCTCCATCGAGCATAGGAAGAGATTAGGGTAGTGGAGGGAGGGGGCCGCGAGACACCCATGGTCCTTTTGAATGGTCATGGTCCCACATGGATGTCACAATAGATATGAGACTTGGTGGCCGACATTTGGGTGTCGGACGAGTGGCAGAGTGCCTCTCGAACGACGTACTAGAATCGGATGACGCTAATCGAGGGATCCATCGCCCCACGTACTGACGATTTCATCTCATTCATCAGCCACGAGCGTCGTCTGATAAGTAATTTAATAATTATTTTTATTATTTATTATTTATTATTTATTATTATTATTATACAAAAACTAATATTTATTTTATTGTAGGGGACATGAGACGAGGAGGGGATGCTGACCTCGACTAACTCTCTTAGGGTTTTTGAGGTCAAGCATCGATACTAGTGTGGCCCTCGCTGGGGGCAGTTCATTAGTGGGAGGCCGGAGACCGCAATAGTAAGTAAATATTTAATTAAATATTTTTTCAATAATTATTTCTAGTGTAATTGGGTAATTAATTTAACTAAATTTATTTTGAAGTCCACCTATACAGAGCTGATGACCTAGCGCGGTGGAGGTCTTGCGTAGTAACATCTTGATGCTAACGCATGGATTTAGGTGCCGGGGGTCGACTACGATCGTGTTTATGACATAAGCACAATGGCCCATGCATGGACGTTGTTGCAACTGCACAGCATGGGGCTGTATGCCTCCACCTCCTCAATTGTTGGCCGATCCACTTCAGAGACTGAGTTGTCATCTCTTCAACAGCATCATTCAGCGTGACGACATCTACATTGAAGCCACCATCTTCGCCGACTCCGACTGATCACTCCCCACCACCGGATCCCGGCCGATGACTTTTTTAAAGATGTATATTGTTTTATTTTGATATATTAATTGTTTTAGATACGGTGATGTAAATATTTTATTTTGATATCTATATATGTTTTGATGATTCCTTTGATGTCTATTTATTATTTGACGCGTTTTAAGTATAGCTTTAAACATGAAATTTTAATTTTTAAATTATACATAAATAAAATAGACTTCTGTGACCGCTCTTCTGTCGTAGAAAGTGTATCGACCTGATCGCGTACAACAATTGCAATTTTTTTAGCGGCGATTATGTGTCATGACGCTCAGCGGTTGCCATGACGTCGCAAAAATTAATATCATGCGATGGCAAATGACTGCCGAAGTTGGTCTGTGATCGATCCTACGACGCCCGTTGGCTGTCGCGGAGGCAGTCACAGATATTCTATTCTATGATGGCTAGCTTAGCTATCATAGATTATATGCTATGACAGCTTTTGCAACAAACCTAATTTTAATTAATAGAGTACTAAGAATTACTCGCAAAATCAGGATTTATAAATTCAAATCTAATAAATAGTTGGTTAAACATTTTTAGTATATCTTTAATTCTCATATTAATTTTTTCAATTCATTTGCATTTCTCCTCGTATGGGTATTATTTTCTCAGTCATTCCCTTGCCAGCCATTTTTATGCCAACTCAATGTGAATCGATTTGATTTCATCAAATTTCATCTCAGATTAACTTATTTTCATATTCCTCCCAATCAGGTGAATCTTTATTAAAACTCTCTAATTCGGAACTATTACAAATTGTACTTGCATCTTCACCAAAGCAACATTGAAATAAATTTCTATAATTCATTGTCCATTATATTAATCTTGAGTAATATTACTTTTCCATGCTTCCTTCACCAATTGATGTGCTTCCTCATTTCTACTTTTACAGTATTGATTCCAATCCTTAACGGTTTCTTTGCTTGCTAACTCATTTATTCTTTTACTTACAAAAAAACCTTGTACATATAACTCAAATCCATTTGACATACTTCATATGTACTGATTAAAATGGATTACGTCAAACATATATATAATATGCAAACTGGACACTAATAATGACCTGGTCCAAGATATTATATATATATGACCGACTTGAAATCATACGAAGTTAATAAAAAATTTAATGGACATTGCTATATATTGTTGTGGTGTTTATGGGCATACCATTCATGATTGTGCCTTTAAAATGAACTCTAGTGTTGTTAAGACACTTTAGGTACCTAAGTCCACTCATCCACAAGGACCAAAAGTTATTTGGGTACCAAAGATTTCATCTTCTCTTGTAGGGGGGGTAACCACACAAGGATGAGTTGATGATGACTGGTGGGAGTTGCATGAAGACTTAAAGCTTCACCAAATCCAAATTACAACTTCGCATCGTACGAAGGTGAAGAGCTTGTTGTCAGGGTTGGAGGTGACACAACCAACATAGAGAGAGCCTTCCAACACTGTCAATATCTCCGTCGCCCGAGGATGGGTGTGGGGAGCATTAAGCCCGTAAGGCACATAGTCTATTCGCACAATGGAGATTCCGAGAGTGTTGAGGCCTGGAATTTGGTTCACATTCACTGTTGTGACATTGGATCCAACTTTGTTGGTGGTGTTTCCAGACTTGTTGAGGCCAGAGAAGAAGAAATCTTCACCTTCAACGAGCTTTGGGTCCTTGCAGGCAAATCCGTTCACACGTACTGCATATATGTTTTGAAGTGAATGAAAATATGCATTGATATATCAAATTAATTTTGCAGAGACATTGTAATTAAAATTCATAAAGTATAGACGGATAGTTGAGCTATATATATACGAACCATCGGATGTCTTGTCGGCGACACAGAAGTCTTGGAATGTAGTGGGATCAGTAGCCATGGCTGGAGATGAAGCAAAAGCAAGCAGAGCAACCAAGAAGACGATATATATAGGAAACCATTTGATATTTTTTCTAGCTAATCAATTATATATATATATCGAGCAGAATGATATCTATAAAGAGAGAAGAGAGGAAGGTGAGAACAACTTGTGTTTTGTGTTGGCGGGAGAAGATAATTAAAGAGAGATGAATATATATATATATGGGTCGATCGGAGAGGAATAATGATATGTGCAGTCTTGGACTTGGTTATAATTAGTAGGCGTTGACCGTAAGATAAATCTTGAATCAAATATTTCATAAATTTAAGGATATCGTAAATAAATTCGTAAGATAAGATCTTACTTGATGACGACATATTTGTAGCGGAATAAACTTTTATATCTCCAAAGAAAGCCAGGTCTTCCTCCACAACACCTTCTCAAACGCTTTGCTTTTGATGGGGAAAGCAATTATGAGCTAGGGTTTTTCACATGGTGTGTAGATGGGACATAACCTCTATTTATAATTGATTAAATGGGTCCGTCCATCACGGGTTCATTAATCGGGCATACACTTGACTAATCACACCAATCATGATTAAGTATTTCGAGCTCGAAACATATGGATCAAGTTTACATGAGCTAATAGCCATCTCAATATTGGATTATAAGATTAAATCTGTTTTTATTAAATCAAAATATTATAATTGATTGTAGCCAATATATTAAAAAAATAAAAATATAGAATATTTAAAAAATATTCTAACATTCTCTCACTTGGGCAAGATCAATTGTAAAATTTTATTTTTGAAAATATTTATTTAAAAAATGACACTCGGGTTAATCATAAATTTTAAAAAATATGGCTACAAAATAAATAAATAAATAAATAAATAATAATCCAAGATACAACACTTATTATGACTCATATCAACAAACCAATGATATCAAATCATGACAGTCATTTTGTTAATTCTATCTAGACATAAGACTTTCCATGATCACGAATACTACTGATATTGCTGACAATTGTCATTGGTGTGGAGTGTAGCATGAAAATAACACTCAAAATGATCCGATAAGAATAATTTTATTTTCATTGTCAGTCCTCATACTTTCTCTTCTAGATATACCTTTCGGCAAGAGAAAGCGTATGATTTTAAAAAACCATCAAGTCCATAGACTCAAAAATGGCATCAATCAATAGACAACATGATTCACATGTCACTGAGGCTTTAAATAAAATCATGATGTCTCTAGACTCAAATATGATATCAATCAAAAGACATTCTGATTCATATGATACCGAGTCTTAAATAATTATTGAACACATATATTAAATATGACAATATAATCTCAAAGGAAAAAGAGTTTATTATTGAACATGCGTTAACATAAACCTAATAATCATGTATCAAAGTGCTCAAAACAAAAGGAAATTAAAATAACTCCCACTAACCAAGCACATCAAAAGAACTCAGAATGCTCATATTTTCAACATGTCTTTTAAAGACTATGGGTCTGAATCCCTTAGTTAAGGGATCAGCAAGCATCGGATCTGTCTCTATGTGTTCAACTAAAATATCTCATTTCTTTACAAGATCTCTAACAGTCAAATTTTTTAATTCTAAATATTTGGAGCCACTAGAGGTTTTATTGTTCTTCGTGAAGAACACAGCAGCACTGTTATCACAATAAATAGTAAGATGCCTAGAAATAGAATCAACAAGACGAAGCCCAGAAATAAGATTCTTAAGCCAGACAGCTTGAGAGGCCGTAGCATAACAAACAACAAATTCTGCTTGCATAGTAGAAGAAACAACTAGAGTCTGTTTTTTTCTACTTTTCTAAGAGATGGCTCCAACAGCTAACATGAAAATATATCTAGATGTAGATTTTCTGTCATCAAGGCACCCAGCGAGATCTGAGTCAGAATAACCTACAATCTCTAAATTTTCCACTCTTTTATACACAAGCATGTGTTCTTTAGTTCTCTGCAGGTATCTCATAACTTTCTTAGCTACTACCCAATTATCATAACCAGGATTAGATTGATATCTGCCCAAGAATCCAACAATAAAAGTAATGTTCGGTCTAGTGCAAACCTGTGCATACATCAGGCTCCCCAGTGCACTATCAAATGGCTTGTCATTCATTTGTCCATTCTCTAATACATTTTTAGGATATTGATTTTTGCTAATTTATCGTCTTTAATGACAGACACGTCACCAGACTGGCAGTCTAGCATATTAAACCTTTCCAAAATACGATTAACATAAGCTTTCTGAGATAATCCAAGCAAACAACGGGTTCTATCCCTATGGATTTCAATTCCCAGTACAAAGAAAGCTTCACCAAGATCCTTCATATCGAAAGATTTAGTCAACATGAGTTTGATTTCATGAAGGAGAGCAGGATCATTTGAAACAACAGAATATCATCCACATATAATATAAGAAAAATTATTTTGCTCCCACTGACTTTGATATATATACAATTATTAACTTTATTTTCCTCAAAAACCCATGAAAGTCACAATCATATCAAATTTCAAATACCATTGTCTAGAAACCTGTTCCAAATCATAAAATTGACTTCTTCAATTTGCATACCAAATGCTCACTGCCAGATTTTTGATAACCCTCAGGTTGCTTCATATAAACCTCTTCATAGAGATCACCATTTAAAAATATTATTTTGACATCCATCTGATGTAACTCTAAATCAAAATGAGCTGCAATGGCCATAATAATTCTAAAAGAATCTTTAGAGGAAACAGGTGAGAATGTTTGAGTGTAGTCAATCCCATTTTTCTGGGTAAAATCCTTTGCAATAAGTTGGGCTTTAAACCTCTCAACATTATCTCTGGAGTCATTCTTTGTTTTAAAAATCCACTTACAACCAATATGTCGGTAGTTTTCAGGTAATTCAACCAAATTCCAAATATTATTATCAGCCATCATAAGCATTTCCTCATTCATAACACATATCCATTTATCTGACAGTGCAAAAGAAATGTCTTGATTATTGTCACTAGGATCAAGGACATCCCCAACATCATAATCATTTTCATTAAGACATATATACCAAATAATCATCAGGGATTGCAGATCACCTTTATCTAGTAGATCTTCTCACCGGCACAGGTAAAGCAGGTTCAGTAGGAACCAAATTAACAACAAGAGTAGGCGGATTAATAGCTAAAGGACTGTCCGAAGAAACAAGGGAATGAGAAATATTATCATCTTGACTAGCAACAGAATCACTTGGAACAAATTACATGAGATAATTGAAAATAGGAAGAGGTACTGATACATTAGTGACAGGTTTAGAATGAAGAGAATCAGGCTCAGCTACATCAAGTTCTAAAAACTTTGCTGTTAAGGACTCCATAATTTTAGTGCATCTGCTCGGACAATAGAAACGATAGCCCTTAAGTGCAAAATTCACCCCTTAATTTATTGGAAAAGGATAATTAAATTTTGCAAATGTGATGTTTATTCCTTGAAATTTTATCCATATAAATTTTAATCGTCAAAATTTTAATGTCCAACCGTACATGACGCCCTTGGGGATAAATTAAATTTTGGATCGTGAGCCGAGGAAACGGGGCCTGTTATATATTAAGAAGTTTCAAAGGAGCTAGATTTTAAGTTTTATTCAGATTACTGCTCACACATTAATTAGTTGCAAATCATCAAATTAACATGAAGAAGTAATACAGTAAATGGACCGATGATCGAGAATAGTAAATGAAAAGAATGAGATGACTATTAAGTAACAACATGCATGTATTTTAAGTGTTTAATTTTAAAAGTTTGCTTGGATCCGATCTACGATCTTCTTATCCACCTGAAAGGCCTTCGCGAGAACATCATCAGACATTTCAGGGTCTGATCCAAAGACTGCATTGGCGATGGTGATGACTCCGGGATTTTGGCTGCTGAGAGCTGCAAGTGCGACGGCATTCATGGTGCCATAATTGTATTGGAAGTGGACGAGGCCTTGAGGGAACACAAACACATCGCCCTTGTTGAGCACTTTAGTGAAGAACTTGTTGTCAGGGTTGGAGGTGACAAAACCAACATAGAGAGAGCCTCCCAACACTGTCAATATCTCCGTAGCCCGAGGATGGATGTGGGGAGCATTAAGCCCGTAAGGCGCATAGTCTATCCGTACAATGGAGATGCCGAGAGTGTTGAGGCCTGGAATTTGGTTCACATTCACGGTTGTGACATTGGATCCAACTTTGTTGGTGGTGTTTCCAGACTTGTTGAAGCCAGAGAAGAAGAAATCTTCACCTTCAACGAGCTTTGGGTCCTTGCAGGCAAATCCGTTCACACGTACTGCATATATGTTTTGAAGTGAATGAAAATATGCATTGATTTAGCAGAGATATTGTAATTAAAATTCATAAAGTATAGACGGATAGTTGAGCTATATATACGAACCATCGGATGTCTTGTCGGCAACACAGAAGTCTTGGAGTGCAGTGGGATCAGTAGCCATGGCGGGAGAAGAAGCACAAGCAAGCAGAGCAACCAAGAAGACGATATACGCAGCCATTTGATATCTTTTTCTTGCTAATCAATTATATATATCTATCGAGCAGAAAAATATCTGTAAAGAGAGAAGAAAGGAAGGTGAGAGCAGCTTGTGTTTTGCGTTGGCAGGAGGAAGATAATTAAAGAGAGATGAATATACATATATATATAGGGGTCGGATTAGAGGAATAATGATATGTGCAGTCTTGGACTTGGTCATAATTAGTAGGCGTTGACTGCATGTATATATAATTATATATTATATATATGCTTTCCCATTCAACAGGAAGAATTGTTGTAATGAATTTGACAATCATTTGCACCCGGCATATATAAATATATATGCATGTACGTGTTATAATTAATTAATTAGAACAAGACATTCTGCTATATAATTAGTGCTTGATCTGGTCCATCAATATTATGCAAGGAAAGAAACTCTAAAAGTTTAAGAATTAAACGGCCTATTGACTTTTTCATCGTCAAATAATCCTAATTTTCGTTTTAGAGCTAATAATTAATTAATTTTTTCATTTATTCGACTAAACAAATCTTAATGTTGTTCGATCGAGTACGTACCTTCATTCTTGCAAGTGGGACGCTTTCTCAGGTGTTTGTGTTCCTTAATTGACTTGGCCACTAGAAAATAAGCAAGCTAAAATTTAGATCATTAATTATCACATAAATAGTACATATATATAGCAAACTCATGACTTGTTCTAACACATAAATTATGCCGGCCGCGCTGCAAATGATTGTTAATTAAAACCATTAATTAACTAGTTCTCCTGTTGAATTAATGGGAAAGCGTATACTGTCAACGTACGTCTACTATATAATTAATTCATGTGATCAAGTCAATTTAATACTGCACATAATATATTATCCCTCTCCGGCCCTATATATATTCATCGATCGACTCTTCTTAATTCTGCCAACACAAACACAATACTTGTCATCTTTGTTTTCTCTCTTTACAAATATACTACTCGTGCTGGATCTAACACTAATTAATTAGCTAGAAAAAGATATCAAATGGCTGCCTACATCGTCTTCTTGGTTTGTCTGCTTGCTTTCGCTTCTTCTCCAGCCATGGCTACTGATCCCACTGCACTCCAAGACTTCTGTGTCGCTGACAAAACTTCAAATGGTTAGTATATATATCCTAATTATATATTTATTTTTCTCAAAAGTAATTATATGTATATTTTTAATTTTGAGATCAATGCTAATAATTTGTTCATAATTAATTTCAACGTTGACACATATGATATATGCAGTAGTACTTGTGAATGGATTTGCCTGCATGGATTCAAAATTCGCCAAAGCCGAAGATTTCTTCTTCTCGGGCCTCGACAAGCCTGGAAACACCACCAACAAAGTCCGATCTAATGTCACAACCGTGAATGTGAACCAAATTCCAGGGCTCAACACTCTCGGCATCTCCATTGTCCGGATAGACTATGCACCTTACGGGCTTAATGCTCCCCACATCCATCCTCGAGCAGCCGAGATATTGACAGTGTTGGAAGGCTCTCTCTACGTCGGATTTGTCATGTCCAACCCCGACAACAAGCTCTTCACCAAAGTCCTCAACAAGGGCGATGTGTTTGTCTTCCCTCAAGGCCTCATCCACTTCCAATACAATCATGGCACCAATAATGCCGTAGCACTTGCGGCTCTCAGCAGCCAAAACCCCGGAGTGATCACCATCGCCAATGCAGTCTTTGGATCGAACCCTGACATTTCTGATGATGTTCTCGCAAAGGCCTTTCGGGTGGATAAGAAGATTGTCGACCGAATCCAAGCAAAATTTTAGAGATTAAACACAACAAGATATATTACTGCATGCATATTAATTAATGTTGTTTATTTTCATTCTTGTCATTAATTATATACTATCATTTGGTTCATTTGTTGCAATATATATGTGCAAAATAGTGTGTAACAATTCAATGTTTTTGTAACATTAATTAAGAAGCTGAAATGATTATGGTGTTGTTATGGCAGTCAATGATATCTCTACTTTTGAATTTTTATTACGCCACAGTAAAGTCTCTTTGCGTAGATAAATCTTGTCAGCTAGCATACATAGTGTCATATATGCATACATGCGAGATAATTTTATTACTCGGCCTCCTTTGGCTGATTCACTCTACATATATCCATCGGCCAGTGCAGCCGCAACTGCAACGAAGCCCATGCTACCCCAATCTCGGGCAACGTGGGCTGGGACCCACTCCAGTGCATGGGCCACCTTGCCAAAACTCTGGAGGGGGCTAGCACATTCTGACCCATGATTGGGTCAGCACGAGTTTGGGTGCTGCCGCGACTGCACCCAAGTCTTTTTCATATATATCCATCGGTCCTCGGTCATACATAATTATAACAGACATGTTGGAATTTACATAGTTTGTTGTAGTGGATTATCGTATATATCTACCAAATTTAGAATAAAAAAATTTAAACCTAACATATGAGCCAAACAGTCGACGCACGTACGTGAACATTGATTCTATCAAATCTAAAAGTTTAACCCATTTAGATTATATGATAATACCTAAATATGTTGTTTTACCCTCTCAATATCTTCTAGTGTGGAACTACAAATTAACGGTTCTTCTACATTACACATGAAATATTGTCAACTTAGTACAACACCCAATTAAAATTATCCCTCAATATATATTGTGTAATTAATTCGAGATTCAATGACTCAGTTAATTGGGATTTCTTGACTCAGCTTATGACTGCCCGCGGATTTCCTCCTAAATGGATTTCTTGGGTTCATCACATTCTTGGTACGACTTAGTTCGCTTTATTGATCAATGGGAAAGAAGGCAAACCCTTCGGCCACAAGAGGGGGGTGCGCCAGGGAAATCCTCTCTCCCCCTTTCTCTTCAATCTTGTAACTGATTCTCTGTCTAGGCTCATTTCCAGTGCAGCGGTTCAGGGCATGGTGACAAGGGCCCTTAATTCTTTTATGCAGAAGAGTATTACGCACATTTTTTTCACAGATGACCTTCTTATCTTCTGTAAAGCTGATGAGGTCTCGCTTGGGAATCTTGGTCTTATTGTTAAATGCTTTGAACTGTGCTCGGGGCTGAAGCTGAATACTCTCAAGACCAAGGTGATTCACATTGGTCGTAACAGCGAAAAGGCAACTATGGCTGCTAATATCTGTGGATGTACAGAAGGTACCTTTCCCCTTACTTACCTGGGCCTCCCTCTGAGAGCTGATAGGCCCACGAAGGCCGATTGGTCTAGGCTCACTGCAAGAGTAGACTCCACCCTGGCCTCCTGGCTGGCACCACTACTTTCAAGGGTTGGGCGTCTCACCCTTATCGACAACGTGCTTACAAGCCAAGCCTCATACTTCTTCTCCATTTTTCTAGCCCCTCGCTGAGTATGCAACCAAATTGATCGAAGTCGTCGGACCTTCTTTTGGACGGGTCATGGGGATGTCTCTCCTCGGGTCAAGTGCTTGGTCAGCTGGGATTCCTTAACTCGGGACCGTGCGGATGGAGGTCTCGGCATTCTAGACCTACCTTCTCACAATCGAGCAAGATTAGGCAAATGGATCTGGAAGCTCTTTGATCCTGGGGGACTTCCTTGGCAGCACATTCTCTCTTCTCTATATCCGAAATTATTCGAGTTCAACGCTAATGATCGATTTAGACTGTCTCATGTCTGGAAAGATATCTGTATTTTATTTGACGTTCTTTGGCCTTCGATTATCCTCACGGTGTGGGAGGGCTCTCTGCTTCGTCTCTGGTACACACCCTGTTTTAATGGCTCTCGTCTACGGGATCGTTACTCGTCTCTTTTCTCGGCCGCCTCCTCTCCGAACATCATCTTTGCAGCAGCAAGAAGCATGGACTCCTCGGGCCTGGTTCAGGGTTGGATTATTAACTTCAGATATCTAGTGCCTTCTACCTTGATTGACAACCTCATCCATGCATTAGAGCTGATTCTCTTCAATTCCGGTCCTGATCTGATTTCATGGAAATGGAGTGTAAACGGCATTTTCTCTGTACAGGGACTTCTATCGTATTCTGAATTATAGAGGGATCAGACACCCTAAGTCTCTCTTCCTCTGGCAGAAGAATTGTCCACCGGCCTGCTCGAAGCATAGTTGGCTGGTGGAGCGGAAGAGACTTCTTACCAAAGACAGACTTACTGCCTGGGGCATGTCGGTCTGCCCGACCTGCATTCTTTGTAACATCAATACTGAGTCTCATAGGCGTTTATTCTTGAATGCACCTACACCTCAGAGCGCTGGATGTGTTTTCTTAGTCTGACCAATTATCGCTCCTTTTCACTAAATTATAGGTCTTGGAGAGCTCCCTCTGTAGGAAGAAGCGAAGAAAGGCTACACACTACTAGAAATTGAGTCTTCAGCAATGGCTATCAGCAACGGCTGCTCAAGCCGTTGCTATTTGCAACGCCATTCTTACGGCCGCTCAAGTTGTTGCAGATATGTTGTATCTGCAACGATTTTCTAACGGACACGTGAGCCGTTGCTGATGATTTTAATTATCAGCAACGACTTTCGAACGAACAAGTGAGCCGTTGCAGATGATAACTTATTAGCAACGGCTTTCTAACGGGCGAGTGAGCCGTTGATGATAAGTTTATATAGGTCGTAGATCGCGCCCAACCCTTTTTCCTCCCACTGCTGCCGCCGCCGCCTCCTCGTCCCGCCTGTCGCCGCCGACGACGCCGAGCTGCGGCTGCCGACGCTGTCGTCCGTCCTCGACCGCCGATTTCAGGTATTCATCGCCGTCCGTCCGTCTCTTCCCGATGCGGCCGGTAGGAAATCCGATCGAAACCCTATTTTTAGGGTTTCGGCCGGCGGCGGTCGGTCGATGGCCGCCGCCGGAGCTTGTACAGTGTCCGGACACTGTACGCCGGCGCCGGAGTCCACCGGACTCCGGGGCCAGAAAGAGTAGATTTATATATTTTTATTTTTTTATTTATATGTTAATTAATTATTTAGATTAATTGTTTAATTTGTTAGATTAATTATTAGGGTTTAGATTAATTTTAGGTTTTAGATTAATTTCGGAATTGTCCACTTCGGCAATGTGCCAGAATCGTCCACTTCGGACGCGCGCCGGAATCGTTGACTTCAGACTCTTGCCGAAATCGTCGAATTTGGACTCGTGTCGGAATTGTCCAATATGGACTCGAACTGTCTCAAAACATTTAGAAAATAATCATCCATCCGACGAGTTGATATGTTTCACGTACGCATCGGCGAGTCGGATATGATTTAGCAAAACCTTAGATCCGTTCGGGGATTGTATGTTCGTGTAAAAGAAGTAAATGATCTTTTATACGACGTACAATTCTTGAATTGTCCCTGATTGAATAATTTGGTAATATAGTTATTTGTACCGCACTTACGTTTTTATTTTAACCGTTAACTAATTATTCTAAATTTCGGCAACATCTCTCTTGTTCTCCGATATGTGCCCAGATGATATGCGTATTCGGAGAACTGTAGGGAGATGCTGCCGAAATTTAGAATGAAGTTAGCGGTTAAAATAAGTACTTAGTGCAATATAAATAACATAAATCCCGAATGGAATAGGACAACCTCACCTAAAGACATTAACCAAAGAAATTGTCATTGATTTACAGAATCATGTTGGTTGATCGAAGTTGGATGTACCGACGTCTTGATCGTGGAGCTTTAACGAACGAGTTTCGATTAGGCGTAACGTACTTCCTAAATTTCGCCTATTCGAATCGGAATTTCGTTAGAATCGGTGATCAAATCCGATGTCTGTGCCACATTTGTTCGAATGGATGATTTTTGGATCAGGAGACTGTCACTCTGCATCTATATAGCAAAGGATTTGCACCAAGATATTTTCTATGGACTTGTCACGGGGAGTCACGCGAAGTCGGGACGTCGAGCAATCCTGTCGTTCAGACATATGGTGAATCTTCCTCTGTTGGTGCTTCTTCATCCAGTCAATCTAATCCCTATAGAACTATGATACTTGATAGTCTTGGGGGTCAATTCCACCTGAATAATAATGTTGATCGGCCAGTTCTTCAGACATCAGTCCCACCAGATACTACAGCGGTTGATATCACAGAAGTACAAACTGCGGTAGAGATTTATCGAATAAAGAAGCTGCGGAATTTTATGAGGTGTTGAAAGCTGCCGATGAACCTTTGTATGAGAATTGTCCTAAATACACTAGGTTTTCAGCAATGACACAGCTCCTAAACATCAAGGCCGATTGTAATATCAGTGGAGTTGTGTATGATCGGATTGCAGGATTGATTAATGGAATGCTGCCTACTGATAACAAGTTTGAGCCTACTTTTTATAAAACTAAAAAGCTGATGAGAAAATTGGGGCTTGGGTACGAAAAAGTACACGCATGCCAAAATAAATGCATTTTATATTATAAAGAAAATGTGCAGTTGGATAAATGCCCTGTATGTCAACATCCTCGTTATAAGGAGAAAAAATCGGTCCGTCAGAAAAATATCCCGTTTAAGGTGTCTCGGTATTTTCCATTAACACTGAGGCTTCAAAGATTATTCATGTCGGAAAAGACAGCCCCCTACATGAGTTGGCATGCAAGAAGTCGTGATGATACAGTAATGACTCATCCATCTGACAGTGAAGTATGGAAACATTTGGATACATGTTATCCTTCATTTGCTAGGGATACTAGAAATATCAGATTGGGATTGTGCACAGATGGTTTTAATCCATTTGGACATTCTGCAACTCCTTATTCAGTTTTGCCAGTGCTGCTGACAGTTTATAATTTGCCACCGTCAATGTGTATGAAAGATGAATTTATTTATCTTTCGATGATTATTCCGGGTCTTAAGAGTCTGCCAAAAGAAATTGACATATTTCTCAGACCCTTGATAGATGAATTGAAAACATTATGGACTGAGGGAGCTGTCACTTATGATTGTCATCTGAAGCAAAACTTCAATTTAAAGTCCGCGGCTTGTGGACAATCAATGATTTCCCGGCGTACGACATGTTGTCTGGTTGGAGCACTCACGGCCGACTCTCCTGTCCGTATTGTATGGAACACTCTAAATCAATCAGTCTTCAGAACGGACGAAAAATCTCATTCTTTGATTGTCATCGTCGATTCCTACCGGTTAATCATCAGTATCGAATGAATCGTAATAAATTTACTAAGGGCAGAGTCGAAAGAGATGGACCACCATTGATGTTGTCTGGTGAACAAATGTTAGCACGTGTTTCAGCACTTCCAGATATAGTATTTGGTCGCAATGAAAGAGTGTCAGGTTTTGACCAAACACATAACTGAGTGAAAAAAAGTATTTTTTGGGAATTGCCCTATTGGAGTTTATTATTGATTCGACATAATATAGATGTTATGCACATTGAAAAAAATGTGTTTGATAATATTTTCAACACTTTGATGGATATTTTCGGAAAAACTAAAGATAATGTCAAAGCCCGACATGATATGAAAATACTTTGTAAAAGACCAGAGTTGGAGTTACAAGAGGTCAACGGACGATATCTGAAACTGAAGGCCCTATATGTGTTAAATAAACAACAGATCAAAGATGCTTGTCAATGGGTAAAAGAACTCAGATTACCCGATGGATATGCTTCAAACTTATCTCGATGTGTGAACGTCGATGATTGCAAAATATCAGGGATGAAGAGCCATGATTGTCATGTATTCATGCAGAGATTACTTCCGATCGCATTTCGAGATCTTCTACCTGATAATATTTGGGGTCCGTTGACTGAATTAAGTATGTTTTTTAGAAACATCTGTGCAAATGTCCTTCGAGTCGAAGATATGTCAACACTTGAAAATAATATTGTTGAAATCATATGCAAGCTGGAGCAATTTTTCCCTCTTGTATTTTTTGACTCGATGGAGCATCTACCGATACACTTGGCATACGAGGCACGAGTTGGTGGCCCCGTTCAATATCGGTGGATGTACTTATTTGAAAGATACATGAATCGTCTGAAGAAAAAAATAAAGAACACCGCAGCTGTTGAAGGATCAATATCTGAATCGTATATCATCCAAGAAATTTCAACATTCTGCTCATTTTACTTTGAATCGACAGTACAGACAAGATTTGATCGTCTTCCACGTAACGGCGACGGGGGTGTTCGACATTCAGATGGACGTTTAAATATATTTTGTCACTCTGGTCGTGCATTTGGTTCTCGTCCATCTCGACACTTAAGCGAGGAAGAGTATCATTTGGCACACTTGTATGTATTACTCAATTGTCCAGAGATTGAACAATTCATTGAAATATTTGACATTGAGATGGTGCAAAAATACTCTATTCACAACGATGAAGAATTGGAGAGATTACGGAATCGTGATTTCCCTACTTGGATTTAGACTTACAGAAAAGATCACAAAGCTCAAATAGATGAAAGAATATTTGAGCTTGTTAGTGGACCGTCGCGACTTGTGTCGTGCTATAGCGGATATTTTGTTAATGAGTATAAATTTCACACGGTTGAATATGCATTTACAAAGAAGACGATGAATGCTGGGGTCTGTGTGAAAGGGATAACCTATGTTGAATGTGATATGGATTTTTATGGACTAGTGGAAGAAGTGATAGAGTTGCACTACTTTGGCTTGAAATCAGTTATTCTATTTAGATGTCATTAGTTCGATACAATAGAAAGGGGCATGAAAGTTCATCCAAAATACAAACTTGTTGAGGTTAATTACAAATCTAAATTGGCAGCAAATGAGCCTTTTATATTGGCATCACAAGCCGAACAAGTATATTACGCGAAGTATCCGGCTCGAAATAAAGATAGAGCAGATTGGCGTGTCGTCTATAAGACAAAAGGTAGAGGAAAAATTGATCCGATAGTAGGAGAAAATGAGCTGATACCTAATATGACACATGGTTTCTATCAATTAAGAAGATGATCCTCCTGCTGTAGATCGTATTATTCCAATACTCGAGAATGCAGACACAACGTCAATTCAATTAGAAGTTGAATATGCTGATGATGACGATCATGAAATTGAGGAAGCTGGAGATAAATAAGATGAAGAAGAGGAAGAAGAGGAAGAAGAGGAAGAATTCGAAGACTATTATTCGGATGATGAGGAATAATTATAAAGTGTATATTTTATTAAATATATCTCTACTATTTATACAATAATCTGATTATATGTCTATTCGACAGATATGTCTGGTCGTGGTAATCGTTGCAGGAGAGCTTCGGAGTCTCCGATCGGTGAGACTCCTACACTTACTCATGCTGCTGATCCTCCTGTTGCTGATCCTCATGTCGATGATACTGCCGAGGCTAGTACATCCAGACACAGGCGGCCACGCGGGCCGAACAGGTGGTAGCCTCCACCAGCCACAGAGTCACGTAGATTTATTAGCGTGATTGGGGAGCGGTAATATATCATGAATTATGAATCATTACAAATTCATTATATCATAATATAATATTAAAATTTATTTTTGTTGTGCAGGTTCGAGCAAGAAGAAGTGTCGAGGAGCATTTCTTCTACTATTCGACGATACATGTACGGGGCATGGCCTACGTGGTCTCACGTGCCTAGCGAGCACGTCGACATGTTATGGCGCGAGTTTGAGGCACGTATTATTATTATTTTTACATGCATGATGATTAATATTGGTACTGATATTATTATTTTGCAGGCTCGCTATACATGGGCCGAGGACCAAAGGCCCTTCATTTACGCTGCCTGGGAGGCTATTTTTCGGGCAAGGGACAACGAGCAGCTGGGGCAGGCTCGGTCCCAGGCGATGGCCCGAGCTGAGACCACTAACATCGCGGAGACTCGAGGATACGGCCCCGATTGGATTACTCCGGATATATGGGACCAGCTCGTGGGAATATGGTTGACGGATCGATGGCAGGAGGTTTCTCGGAATGTGGCTAGAAATCGCATGTCGGGGGGAGCAGCGCGTCACACCGGCGGCTCTATTGCATTTGCAGTGTACGCAAACCGTATGGTAAGTATACCTTTTAATTATATATTTTATTTATTACTATGTATACTAATTAATGTATTTGTTTTGTAAATATAGACGACGGTGTCGGATGACGGGATTGTCCAGCGACCCTCCCCGATGGCGGTGTTTGAGCGGACCCACCGTCGAGGACATGGGACGGGGGAGTACATCGACAACCGCGTTGCATACATTTTGGTAACTATATATTTGTTTAAATTATTCATTATGTATTTATAATTTAAGTTTTATGATAAATATTAAACAAAAAATCAAACTCGAGTAGGAGACCTACAGCCAGACGGTGGTGCAGCGCGGGGGCACCCCCGAGGACTTTGGCGCAGTAACGTGGGTCGAGGCCGCAGGTGGCTGGGACCATGGCCGCATATATGGCTTTGCAGATAGTGGTCATGCGTGAGCCGTACTAGGGCCACTTGGGGCACCGACCCCTCCGGTCGCTGGTGAGCGGCCGTCTACCTCTAGATCTAGTTATGATCAAAGTAGCAGAATAAGGACTCTAGAGGACATGGTCGCGTGTTAGACTGAGATAATGGAGCGCCAGAGTCAAATGATGGCGGATATACAAGCTATGCTACGCAACATGTCAGGTCATCCCGAAGCAGGCATCTCTTCGGCATCATCTAATCCATCGTCCTCGAGTCAGTCCACGCCGGTGTACACTCAAGCACTCCAGACCCCGCCATATGCTCCAGACCATCCTCCATCGTTATCGTGAGATTTTTTTATATTGACTTTCTTACTGAGATATGAGACTTGTTTAATTTATTTTATTTGGATATTGATATTTCAATTTTGCATTTGAATAGTTTTTATACTATTGTGAATAATTATCAAAATAAATATAATTGTTTTAATGTATATCTTGGTGTATTTGTGATGTGAATGAATGTGTGTATGAGTGTATGGGTGTGTGAGTTATGTATCAGAATGTATCAATGTATCAATGTATCAATGTAAATTTGAAATTTGAAATTTTTTCGTTACCAGGTTCACATCATTAGCAACGGCTTTCCTACCGCTGTCCGTGGGAAAGCCGTTGCTAAAAGTGTATCGAAAGCCATTGCTGATGACCTACAGCAACGGCTTAGCGACGAGCTTTTACTAACGGCGTTGCTACGGGCTCACCGGCCGTTGCTATTAATGTTATCCGCAATGGCTCCGGGTCCGTGGCAAAACCGTTGCTGATAATATTTTTAGCAACGGCCTGAGCGGTCGTTGCTGATCCTTTGCTAAGTTATCAGCAACGCGATTTTCTGCCACGGCTCCATTGCAACGGCTCCGGCCGTTGCTGATGCTCTTCAGCAGCGGCTCAGCAACGGCATCACCAACGTGCTGTTGCTGATGCCCATTTTTCTAGTAGTGACAACGATTCAGGTTGATCATGATCTGGAGGCATAGGATTTGGCATGAGCGTAATGCAAGACTGTTTGATAATCGCAATCGATCTTGCTCTGAACTTGTCTCTGAGGTTGCGTCGTCCTTTGATCTCCGTATAGGTGGCGTCGGCTTGTCCTTCCTTTCGGGCTCCCTTATTTTTATGTTTCTCTTTTATTCTACTATATTTTTATTTTGAACTTATTTCTGTATGTCCCTTCTCTCCCCCCATTACATGTATTCCCTTCATTTTTATTGAATTGAATACAAGTGCTCTTTGTTAAAAATAATAATAATTTGAGATTCAATGACTGTATTAGAAAATATTCCTAATAGGATCTAGTACCTGAAACATCTAATTAATGATCAAGAGTAATTATGATTTAAATTTATTATTTTTATTTATGTCAGCATGTTATACGAAAATGGAAACGTAACAATAGTGAATAACATGCAAATACCTTACATATACCTCAGAAGGTTATTTATCCATGAATTATAACAATTTAAGAAAATACTAAACTAATACTAGGAATACAATCTTATTCATTATTTCATTAAAAATGCTATACAAATATGAAATACAACAACCAATGAAGTGAATAAAATGGAAACACTACAACAAAATCTTTATATATCGGCACAAAATTTTCGATACCTATTATAAGCGTCGAAATGTGAAAAAAATTAAAACGATAAATTTCAAAGCATGCTATAGGCGTAGAAAATATTTCGACGCTTGACAACATGAGCTGAAAAAAATTGGCACATGCTACCAGGAGGCGCGCCAGGTAGGCGCCGGTGTCCACAGGTTGATCCCACCAACCCAGTGGCGAATGCACACTGGGTCCAGTGCAGTCACGTGACTGCACTCAAGTGTGTTTTTTTTTTAATTTGAAGTTTGGATTAAACTATCCTTTTAATTTGGAGTTTGGATTAAAATATCCTCCGCTGCTAGCTTGCCTAGGGATGTGAAAAAGGCTTCATCACTTTAAGTCTTCAACGTACGCATATGGGTTGACTAATATAAAGGTTTTTAAAGGGTAATTTTGTCAATTTGCCGATGCACATGATGTCCTATCTTGAACTAAATCTCAAATTCTTTCCTCACGCCTCAGCAGTTCCTCGCGCCGAGTCGTCGACAGCCGACAAAAATGCTGTAAATTCTTTTTCCCTTCTTCTCAGTTTCTCACGCCCACAACCTCCTCAGGCGGTCCCGAGTCCCGACTCAGGTAATTTTCTATTTTCTTTTTTATATATCTGGTTTTATTGTTGATTTTGATTTTTTTTAATTATAATGTACAGTAGTTTTTTTTATTTTGATTTTTTTTAATTACAATGTGCGACAGTGATTTTTCTTTTTTCTTTTTGATTTTAATTTTTTAAATTACAATGTGCAGTAGTTATTTTTTTATTTTGAATTTTTTTAATTAGAGTGTGCACTAGTGATTTTTTATTTATTTTTGATTCTGATTTTTTTTAATTGCAATGCCAATGCTCCAAAAATAATATTTGATTTTTTAAGTGCAGGAAACATCAATTTATACTCAAGTTTATGTGTATTTTTAAACTATTGACATTTGAAAGCCAATACTACAAAAATGAAAGGTAAATGAAAATGAAAATGAAATTTATTAATTTTGAATTGTTATTCATTGTTAATTATTAAAATGCTTGTTGTCAATTTTTAATTATTAATTGTTTGATGTCAATTTATTTTTAATTTTGTATATTTATCTTGTTATGAATTATTATCAGGATTAACTTCTTATTTTAAACGTCTTAAGCCAATTGTCTTACAAGATGAACTTCCAAATGAACAACTAGAAGCTTCTAATAGTATTCCAAAACCAAAATATTCAAATTTTCACTGGTACTTCCTCAGCTTCATATCTAGATAAATTCTAAGAAAAAATAAATATAGAGAATCTTGAGACAGACCCGGGGAAGAGAATTCTAATTTATTTGATGTCAAAAGATCCGACAGAAAGAGAGAACATACGGAGAGCATATTTGCTTAAAGGTTTCACTCAACCAATGCTCAAGAATTTTCTTCAAAGAGAAGTCTACAGGAAATTATAGAGATTTAATCAATGTGGTATGGTGAATTCATTGGTGACTTTGTACTAGAAAGAATGGAGAATTTTCCTCAAGAAATGAAGCCTCGAAGAATGACTTTGTACTAGAAAGAATTTATGTTATTTTGTTAAACATCTACAAAGCTTAATGTTAAATTTAAATTTTTGTGCCTTGCATTGTTTTTTAAAAGTGACTGCACTATTCAAAAATCTTGAATCCGCCACTGCGCCAACCTGCGCCAGCGTGCCACGGGTAAGCGGGCGCACTCGCTCAGGCTGCAGGAGGCGGGAGATTTACAGTCGCCACGTTAGACCCAACTTTGTTGGTAGTGTTGGCTTGTGCAGGCCTGAGAAGAAGTCTTCAGCTTGGGCAAGCTTTGTATCTTGATAGCAATTGATTAAGTATAACTTGACAAAGTTCAAACCATTTAATTAAGGTCTTGTCAGCGACGCAGAAATCTTGAGTGCGCTGGGATCGTCGGCCATTGCTGGAGAAGAAGCAAAATCTAGTAGATCAGCAACCAAGAAAATGATGCATGTACATATGGCGCCATGTAATATGTCATCGCCTTTTCTAGCTAATTAACTGAAGAGAAAGAAGTGAAGAGAGAGGTGAGATGGGCTGACACTACTATAAAAATGGGCATCAGCAATGGCTGATGTCGTTGCTAAAAATCATCAGCAACGGCGTGCAACGGCTGGCGCCGTTGCAATGGAGCCGTGGCAGAAAATCGCGTTGCTGATAACTTAGCAACGGATCAACAACGGCCGCTCGGGCCGTTGCTAAAAATATTATCAGCAACGGTTTAGATGTGATATGCATCAAGCTAGTCCCATGCATTACGCGTTTAGATGTGAGTCAATTTGATCAAGTCCCATGCATGCATTAAGCGTTTCAGGGTTTCAGCACATAAAAAATGACAATCCACCGTTATGTCAATTCATATGATATGTGCTTGCTTGTTTTCTGGTGGCCAAGTTAATTAATTAAGGAACTTAAAACTTTTTTTTTTTGAGAAAGAAAGGAACATAATTAAACACCTGAGAAAGTGTCTCCCAGAAGAATGAAAACTTTAGAAGATGAAGTACACGAACAATATCAAGATTTTGTTTAGTCATATAAATGCAAAATTGGACAATTATTATTATATAATATTATGAGCTGTTAAAAGAAAATTAGGATTTGACCATGAAAAAGTCAACGGGCCGCTCAGGTCGTTAATACATAATCCACCTTGGAATATTGGTTCCTTTCCATATTTCGAATACTGCATGCATGCGCTATCCGTTTGACTACTTCATATGACTAGTTCATTTCTCAAATCCTAATTAATTTTTTACTTATAAAATATCCTTGTACATATAACTCAAATCCATTTGACTACTTCATATGTACTGATTAAAATGGATTACGTCAAACATATATATAATATGCAAACTGCACACTAATAATGACCTGTTCCAACATATTATAGATATATATATATATATATATATATATGACCGGCTTAAAATCATATGAAGTTAATTGTTATAATTATCTATATTGAAGGCCAAGTCAAAGTCGTCTAATCATGCATATATAGTACTCCGATCCTCCCTCTCTATATAAGTCCATCAAATCCCATCCTCATGATCGATCATATCTGCCATCACAGAATAACATATATTCTCAGGCTCCTTTAGATTGCTAGCTAGCTCTCCCTTCAAGATTAATTTCTTCCTTATATCAATTAATTATAGCATTTAGCTAGCATATATAATACCAATTATTCCATCATGGCTTATATGGCTGGCAACATGGTATTCCTGGTTGCTCTTCTTGCAGCTTTGGCTTCTTCTCCAGTTTTGGCTCATGATCCTGGAGCCCTTCAAGACTTTTGTGTAGCAGATCGCACCTCCAATGGTATGTATACATAATTAATTGTGTTGTTTATATGTATGTAACAAGATTATGCATATATATATGATCGAGTTAATATATATTAATGTATGCATGCAGTGTTTGTGAATGGATTTGCCTGCAAAGACCCGGACCTCGTCAAAGCGGAGGATTTCTTCCTCTCTGGCCTGGACAAGCCTGGCAGCACCATGAACCATGTCGGCTCCAACGTCACACTCATAAACGTGGATAGTATTCCAGGCCTCAACACTCTCGGCGTCTCCTTTGCTCGCGTAGACTACGCACCTCGCGGTCTTAATCCTCCTCACATTCACCCTCGGGCCACCGAGATACAGACCGTCTTGGAAGGCTCTCTTTATGCTGGATTCATCACTTCCAATCCTGAGAACAAGCTCGTTAGCAAAATCCTTCACAAGGGCGATGTCTTCGTCTTTCCCCAAGGCTTGATTCACTTCCAGTTCAACTATGGAACCGAGAAGGCGATTGCCATGTCGGGCCTCAGCAGCCAAAATCCTGGAGTCATCACCATCGCGAATGCTACCTTTGGATCCAAGCCGGACATTTCAAGTGATATCCTTGCGAAGGCTTTCCAGGTGGACAAGAGGACTATTGACTGGATCCAGTCTCACTTCTAGATATACTAATGCACAATTTTAATTAATTAATTAATTAATTAATTGGTGTTCATTATGATCATGCATTTTTTGCACTCATTCATTGGCTTGTTGTGTTCATTTCTCTCTTGATCTACAATTAATTGTGTGTAACCTCTGTAAGAGATTAATAAATATACAATTACATGTTATATATACAACTCCGTTTTAATTCCTTGTGAAAATAGATTATAATTAACCTCAATATATATACCTCTGAGAATAAATAACTAAATTTTCATTGATACATTTATTTAACTTGATACATAACTCACACACTCATACACACATCCATTCACATACACATACATTCACAACAATTATCAACAATCGTATAAAAAACTATACGAATCAAAATTATTGTATATATCAACACGATACGATCAAAACTATCATAAGTGAAGTATATGTAAAGTCAATAGTATCAAAACACAAGTCAAGTCATGCATAAATAATATCCAAGTCCTAAACAAGCCAAGTCAACAGTATCAAATAAAGTCTCACTGCGGTGGATGATGATCGGGATCATGCGGCGAGGTCTGCAGTGCCTGAGTGTAGACTGGCGTGGACTGGATCGAGGACGATGAATCTGATGTCGGTGGGATGCTATCGTCGGACTGAGCTGTGATATATCTCAACATGGCATGCATCTCCTCCGTCATCCGACTCTGACGTGCGACCTTCTCCTCCGATGTTGCTATTTGGCTCTGATCATCAGACCGGGATGTGGAGGGCCACTCACCAGCGAGCATGGTTCGCACATGACCACTGTCTGCAAAGTCATATACGCGGCCCTGGTCCCAGCCACCAGCGGCATCGACCCACGCTCGAGCGTCAAAGTCGTCCCGAGTTTGTATTTTTGTTTCATATTTTTCCTAATTATAAACTTAAACTATAAATAAAGTCATCGGGTGTGTCCCATGAGATTTTGTTGGAGTGCAGGGTATATGTGCTGACGTGGATTATTTTATTAAGCAACGTCGGTACTTTATTTTATTATAAACTAATATATATATTTAATGGCGGGGCAATATATATTTAATAAGTTTATATCAAAACAATATTATTTCTACATGGCATCCACTGATGTGTCAATAGATAGTTTTTTTTTTTCATATTTTATATTTTCTTGTACACATATGCAAAGTCACATTAGCAATCAAACGACAAGATTCACGGTGACTTGACGATGGGATATTATTGAAACAGATTAAAAATTAGAGTATAAAATTGATACAATCGAAAGTTTTGATCAAAATTAGGAATGCTCCTAAAGTTCATGATATATAGTGTAATGTTGACATGTATTTTTTAATATTATTTATTCAGATTTAGATTTGTTGCTGATGTGGCATGCTGACGTGGTAGTGGATATTTTTTTTTTTTCATATTTTATATTTTTTGGTACATGTATGGAAAGTCACGTCAGCAATCAAACGACAAGATTCACTATGACTTAACGATGAGATTTATTGATATGAATTAAAAATTAGGGTATAAAATTGATACAATCGAAAGTTCAGGTCAAAATTAATATATGTCTCTAAAGTTTAAAATATATAATGTAATTAACCCTAAAAACAATAAAACTTACAACGAACATAACAGTTGTTCATTTTAAGTGGGTGTTTAAGAAAAAAATGGTACACCTAAAGTTGAAGATGCAAAGTTCAAAGCAAGGTTAGTTGTCAAAGGTTATAATTAAATTTCATAAATAGACTTTAATGATGTTTTCTCCCCTAGCTATTTTGAAATATATATTTATTTGTATTCTACTTAGTTTGATTGATATTGGAAACTTGGACATTCAATAAATGGATGACAAAATGGCTTGCTTACATGGCAAGTTAGAGGATGTACCAACCACATTGTTTTGTAGTTAAAGGCAAGGATAGTAGTATAAAAGGTTTGACGCTTTTATGGTTACTCATGGCTTTAGTAGAAGTAATTACGATACTTTTGTTGTGAAAGGTTCTAGGATATTTCATTTAGGTGGCGTTTGGTGCATTACTTTTCAGATTACCAAGTAATTTAGATTATTTTTCAGATAGATTATCATTAAAAAGATTGTCAGTAATATAGAATATAGTGTTTGGTATGCACAAGTAATGTTATGATAAGATTACTAGAATTTACATAGACATGTTTGGTATAACAAATACATTACCAAGTAATGAGATATACTTTTTGAAAATATCATTTTCACAAATATATTATAATATTATAATTAATCATATTATATAATATTATATATATATATATATAATATAATATAATATAATATAATATATATAATATAGTATTATATTATTATAATAATATAACATTATATTATTATATTATATAATATTATATAATATTAAAATAATATAATATAATATATATACTATAATATAATATTGTAATATAATATTGTAATATAATATTGTAATATAATATTGTAATATAATATTGTAATATAATATTGTAATATTATTATAATATTATATCATGGGAGAAGTCGTGGGAGGAACAAAGAACTTGTTAACATAATATAATATAATATAATAGTATAATATTATAATATTATTATAATAATATAACATTATATTATTATATAATATTAAAATAATGTAATATAATATAAAAATATATATAATATTATATTGTAATATTATATTATAATATTATAATATTATGTCATGGAAGAAATCGTGGGAGGAGCAAAAAACTTATTAATATAATATAATATATAATATATATAATATATAATATATATAATATAATATAATATAATATTGTAATATTATATTATAATATTATTGTAATATTATGTCATGGGAGAAGTCGTGGGAGGAGCAGAGAACTTGTAAAAAAGCTAGAGTTTAAAGAGAGCAATTTTGTTCTAAAAATTAATTCAAGATTACCACTTCAGAAGTAATCCACATAGACACCTCTCCATTAAGCAATCTGGATTACCACTTTGATGATAATCTAGATTATCAAGGCAATCCACATTACCTACACAAGTGAGACACCAAACAAGGTAATGTATGAGGTCCAGGTAATTTAAAGTTAAGATTGCCAGCAATATGGATGGATGGCCTCATACCAAACGCCTCCTTATTTATCTGGTACTTTATGGTAATGATACTTTACGCGTCAATCTTAATTCACATTAAATCAAATAAATTTATTATTAATATTTGAAAAATAATATTGTGTATAAATCATAAGTAATTTAATATAAAAATAAATGTTTTATAAATTACGAAAACTTCTTGGTATACAACATTTGTAGTTTTTTTTTTCAATATGACATTCTGAATTACAAATCAAAATCTTTGAACATTTTCTATTAGTCACCCTAGACACTGCGACATAAAGTTGTCCATGAGTGACGACCGGTTTTTTGAGAAAAATACCGACATTTGAAAGTGATTGACCCAGACTTTTATTGATAGTCATCGCATAAGAAATCATAATAGGAAATTATCTCATTTGAAATTTAACTGACAGTCTTGGATCTGATGGTGTCAACGACATACGTGGAATAAATTTTTTTTCTCCGCAATTAGTTCCAGAAATAATCTTAGCTTCAAGGGCTCGGTTCCCAAGTCTTGTTAACACCAATCATGTTCCATATAACCCGACAGATGGATCGATATTTCTTAGCAAAATAATAGGAGTCCCAACTTTTATTGTCAAATAATGATTAGGAATACCAGAACATTTGATGTAGTTCAAGAAGTCTAGTGTGTGGATCTGATCCAACAAATTCTCTCCAGAATCTGATAAACACGTGCTATCTAAGCTCAAAAATATCGTTGACTCTTTTTGATTTAGAGAAATCATATATAGTCATTAATCATCTCAATCATATTCAGAGTATGAGCTAATATAGCTATTTGTTGCAAATATTGCAAATTACTGGCATTTGTTATAAGCTCAAGATAAATTGCATCAACAATCGTAATAAAATGGTCACTTGCATCCAAAATTAAGTTATCATTTGAAATTCAGACTACCCCATAACCATCACCAAGATCACCTATCTTTCTGTCACTGATCGATAATATCCAATCCGAATTTTTTTTCAAATCATCTGTATTGTCATCGGAGTTATTTACAGTGAGACACATATTTTTCGTTAGCTTCAAAACTTCACAATTGTCCCATAAGTAAGACGAGTTAAGTGCTGCATTAACAATATCTTGTCTGCTTCCCTTAGAAATGACAGATAAAATTTGTCTGAAATCTCCCCAAATACTACAGTCTTACCTCCAAAAGAATGATCATTGCTATTTGGATTCTTAAAACGCATAATATCACACAATGTTATATCAAGCGCTTCAAAATAATGTCTAAATTAAGAGAATCAGACTATTAGATTTGCATTTAATGAAATTTAATAGATATATAAATTAAATATATAACTGAATAATATCTATTCATCATTGGAGTTTCGTCCCAAATAATATAACTGAATAATGATTATGATGATAATGATCCCAAGAACAAATTAAGGATCCTCAAGGCACACAATAATCCTCAAAAAGAACTCATAGCTTTTTTACTATATGCTAAACAATTACCCCATTCGAAAATGCAAGTGTATGAATATTTTGGAAAACTTGAATGTAATTGTTTATGTGTTCTAATTAAGATAAATGAAGTATACCATTAAATAGATGCAAACAATTAATACATAATAGTTGCAAAATGAATTATCAAAAAACTTTATATCATAAGTGCATTGCATAAATTTGTTCCAAAATAACCAACATAATAGAAAAATTAAATTGAGTCTAACATATTGATAAATACCAAAACTTATATATATAGTAACTATAAATATTATTCATCAAGACTTCTCAACGTTCCACCTTTGGAATCTTTAACTTTCTTTTGGTAGAGGACATCTGCACCTGAGGATCACAATCAATATTTTCTTCAAGATCAATAGCTTCAATTGTTCTTTTAAATGAAGTCTTAATTAGTGAACTTGCATCTGACTCCACCGACACTGAGTCCTATAAATCAATAGAAATTATATAAATCAAGATTAATATAATAAACCAAAATCAAATAAAATTTTAATCTCGATATTCAAACACTTATATGTATAACTTTTTTTTTTGCAAACAAAGGGCCTAAGCCCTCAAAATGAATAGATTAAGTAATAGGATCATGATGATCTTGAGCAAGAATACAAAAAAGTTCAGGAGGTGAAGGAACAATCCAAGAAAGGGAATCTTGGCACACTCACGACCTCGTTGCTATCCAATGGGCAGCTTTGTTCGCCTGTCTATACACAAAATTGATCTTAAAATTTACAAAGTTACAGAAGATGTCTGAAATATATTCAATAAGACATTTGATAGACCAAGGGGAGTCGCTGACTTTATGCAGGATATCAATCAACTGCTTATAATCAGTCTCGATGAGAGCGAAGAAGATGTTTTGAACAGCCTAGTCCAAAGCGAATTTGAGAGCGAGAGCTTCTGTTTTGATAGCCGAAACAAGAGGAACAAGAGCACCTTGCCAAGTAACACATATGCCCAAGTAATCTCTAACAATAAAGCCATAAGCAACACAAGCATTAGTATAAGCTCCATCACAATTAAATTTAACAAAATTTAAAGGAGGGGGATTCCATTTATGATCTATTGAAGTCCTAGGATTGGAAATATAATTGCCTTAAGGTTTGGAATTCGAGAGGCAACTAGAAGATATGAAAGCTTTAATGTGGTTCACGAGCCCAGTTAAAGGAAGTTGTCTACCCGTGTGCAATAACTCATTCCTAACGTGCCAAGAGAACCAAATGGTAGCGGCAATGGTAATTCTTTGAAAGTGAGCAGCCGAGCCAACCGAACTTCCAGTAGAAGTGTTTAACCATGAGTCGCTATCCCAGTTATCTCTAATGAAAAAGTCCAAACCCACAGAAATACTTAAAGAGTACCAAAGTTGGTTTGTAAAAGAACAATTTAAAAATAAGTGCTGAATTATTTCAGAATAATTACCACAAAAGATACAAGTGTCATTAGAAACAAGTCCAATATGAAACAGAAAAGCTTTAGTTGAAAGTCTTTTGTGAAAAAAATTCCAAAGGAAAGTTTTAACTTTAGGGGGAACATTTAATTTTCACAAACTTACCCAAATGTTGGACTTTTTCAAAAGAGGGGAGGTTACGAGTTCTAAGGAATTGATACGCAGCACGAGTTGTAATTGTTCCACTAGGCTCACTTACCCATATCCAAATGTCATCATTAGGCTTTCTAGGCAAATCAATGGAGCAAATGGAATCCCTCAAGATATGATTAAAGCAAGAATTAAAACAGTTAACATTCCTTGCATTGTTCACTATAAGAGAGCTACAATAGCATTAATATCAATATCAACTGTAATGTATGTTGCTTAAAAAGAATAGGAGTATCTAACAACCAAGGTTTAGTCAGTAAACTAGTATTAGAACCAGATCTAATGATTTTATAAAAATTAAATTTATGTTCGTCAAAAGCTTTAAAGCATAACTTCCAAGACCAAGAAGAGTTCCTAGGAGAAGAAACAAAGTAGTCAAGTCTAGGGTATTTAGTATGAACAACCTTAACCCAGATATTAGGAATGTCATTAAGGTAATTGAGGATTCTTTTATTGAAAAGGGATGAACTTAGAAGGTTGGGGTTTCTGATACCCAGCCCACCAAGCTATTTGGGAAGGATAACATTTGACCAAGAAATGACATTACTTTAAATTCCTTGGGGGTCAAATTTGAAATACCATCATAAGCAGAATCAGGTCCTTATAAAATAAATGTATACATATCAGACTTGTCATATACAATAGCAGTTAATATATATTTTGGTCATAGATTTAACTTACACTTAAATTATCATTTGAAATCTTGGTAGAACATTTAGTTATCAAGTCTTTCGTAGGCATTGTCCCTCGTAAGCATGTCCCAAGCTTTGACCACAATCACCTTGAAAACATAATTTAATCTATTGTTCTTAATAGTATCAATCATATTAAATTCCCATGAGAAGTTATTGATATGAAAAAAGAACAATGTCTATTACTTGAGGCAAACAAATGATCTAATGTGCTTTTATAGTGGATTTCTAATATTACCACATGCACACATTCTTGGCATTTTATTAAATTGATATAATGACATGCACTAAAAATTAATAAATGTTGATATTAAATGTGATGGACCCAAATTCAAAACATCTTTTCATTCTAATTAATGTATCTATATTAGTAATATTAAATTCAATGTTAGTAATATTACAATGTTAGGCAAGGTAACGTGAATAACAAACAAAAATTAATATTTTAATTAAATTCAATGTTGCTATATCAATACATTCCAATGTTGCTATATCTTCTTTTTTTCCCAAATACAAAAATCTATTAACTAGCAATTAAAACAAGAAAAGACCAAGTCTAATACAGAGTCGAGCTCAGGAGGCTGTATAGAAGTCCACACATTGGATTCTTGTAGGCGTCGAGCTTGATTTGCAGCCCAATGGGCTGCTTTATTACATTCTCAAAAATTAAAACAAAAATTACAAAATTAAAAATTAGAAATGAAATTTCTAATTTGACTGACAATAAGCCTAAGTCTCAGAGGAACTGAGCAAGCACTTTGGATAGCTTGTATTAAATTCTTATAATCACCTTCAAAAATAACATGAGTAAAGTGCTGCTGCACAGCATACTGAATGACATGAAGAAGAGCATTAGCCTCGTATAAAATAGGAGAAATAATATTTGGAATGAATATACTAGCAGCATGTAAGCAGTGACCCTGATTATCATGAATAACAAAACCTAAACCAACGTAAGAAACATGCTAAGAACCATCAAAGTTAATTTTGTAAAAACCAATATCTGGGGGAATCCACTTAGGAGGATTAACAGAACTTGAAGAAGTTAAACTATTACCCTCAGATACCCTAGTTTGAGTTATCTATGCATAGAAGGCCAGTATTCTTAAAGTGAGGCTAAGAGGGGAATGCTGTCTGACAAGGTGGACCTTTTCATTTTTAGCGTGCCAAGTAAACCAAAACGTCACAACAATCAAGGACTTAGTCTGAAAAGTGGGCAGCTTAAGCCAACTTTCCTCAACCCAGAAATCTCTTGAGGAGAAATCAAGATTTATTCTAGAGGAAAGTAAGGACCAAACAAATGAAGCAAAGGGGTAGAAAAGAAACAGATGGTCAATAGTCTCTATCTCAACAGAACCAAGGCAAAGAAGGCACTCAGAAACAAAACCCAAGCCAATATGGTTTAAGTAAATCCTAGTAGAGAGTCTACCATGAAATAGTTTCCACAAAAAAATAAGATTTTTAGAGGTAATTTAAGCTGCCAAAGGGCAGACCAAGTAATAGAATTGATGTGGACCTGAAGGCTACGACTTCTTAGAAAAGAGTAGGCCAAACCAATTATAACAGACTCATTAGCCTAATGATCCCACACTCAGGTATCATCATCGAGAATTTGGGGCAAGACAACCTTCTTGATGGATTCCCACATATATGGACGAAAACAAAGCATACCATAATCATCATTAATTCCAAGCATTCTCATGTATTAGAAAGTTAATAGAAAGAGAATCAAGATTTACATCCATATTTATAAAGGTTGGCATTTTAGAAAAAGGAATGTCAAAACACCAAGAATCATTCATTACATAAGTAGAACAACTAGAATTAAGAAGTTTCTTAAAGATATATCCGAGGGGAATAAGTCTGATATAAATTCTGGGAATAATTGGTCTCCGCCTCCTAAAGGGATCTTTAAATGGAATGTAGACGCATCAATTTCTGCTCATGCGGATTTTGGTTCTTATTCTGCTATTTGCAGGAATTTTAAAGGAGAAATTGTTTATGCTGTTGCTAGGATTAATCATAATAATTCTGTTTTAGTTAATGAGGTCTTGCTGTAAATCTAGCTATGAAATATGCTGCTAAGCTTAATATGAAACACATTATAATTGAATCTGATTCAAAACTTTTCATTGACATGTGTAATAATTACAGTCGTATTGATTGGTGTGTCAAAAATATTATTGATGATATTAAATTCATTGCAGGTAAGTTTGATAACGTGACTTTTAAATTTGCCAGACGAGAGGCAAATAAAGCTGCTGATTGGCTAGCTGTTCAAGCTAGCCGTTTGGAAAGAAATTTAATTTGGGAGGAAGATTGGCCCCCTGATTTAGTCAATATTGTAATTAGGGACTCTGTCATGAGGTCTGTGTAAACTTTTTTTTTTTTGAATACAAAAAAAAGTAGAAAAAAAAGTTTCCAAGCATAAGCACAAGTAACAGGAGTATTGATAAACACTTGACTAAGTAAAAGATAATTGTTCCTCACAAGTTGAACCCAAATGGAATTACTATTCTCAAGGTAAGAATGAATTATCTTCAATTGAAGAGTCTTAACTTTAAGATGAATGTTCTGAATCCCTAAAACCCATCCTTCTTTGGGAGAGTTAAGGTATCTCAACTTATTAAACGAAGACCTTTACTATTTCTTTTGGAAGACCAAATGAAATGTCTTATCTTTGAATTAATAGAGTCAATTAGCTTAGAAGACATCCAAGAGACAGATAATGTATGCAATGGAATGGAATTCAAAATAGATTTGAATAAAACAATACGACCCGCTTGTGAAATGAAATTAGTTTGCCAAGAATCAATTCTATTGTTTATATTTTCAAGAACATAATCATAAGAATAGGGGGAGCCCCTCCAGGAGAAATGATAGCTCCTAAATATTTAAAAGGAAAATTATCCTTTTTCATATTTAGAATATTACAGATGTGATGTTTAACATTTGGAGCAATATTTTTTGAAAAGAAAACCTCATATTTATGAAGATTAATTAGCAGCTTGCCCAGTTAGGCATTAATTCATAAATGGAGAGAATTTTCTTAACAACATAAAAACCATTATTAATGGCTCTAAAGACAAGCAAGACATCATCTACATACATAACATGTGAAATTTGAAAATTATTTTTAAGCTTGAAAGGGACAATCTCTTTATTCTCAACGGCATTATTCAATAGATTAGTCAAAGTGTTATAACAAAAAAAAAAATTATATTTAATCGGTTTCGTAGCAGGAACACAAAGACTTAAATCGGGCAAATTAGTGGAGTTTCGAGCGAAACTTGGTAAGATTTAAATTAGAAAAAAATTAGAGACATTTCATATATATTATTTCTGCAATTTTGGCATGATATTATGATAGTGGATTTCAAGATGAACTCAGCGGTTCGATCGGAGTTCGAATCGGACTTAGATCGAACTCAAAATGAATCTTTTTCCAATTGATTTAAGTGTAAGGGTAAAAAGGTAACTTGGGGTATAATTAAATCCCAAAGTTATAAATTGACGAGGGTTGTGTGGCTGGGCGCTGAGAGCACCCAATTCCGAGAAGGAGCGACGCATGGAGGGGACGATCAGACCACGGCCGGACTTTGGCGATCTCGTCGGAGGCGGTCGTCGGAGGAATTTAATTACTCTTCTTCCCTAAGCGATGAGTGATTTAATCCTCTTCTTCCTTATTTATAGAATCTAGCCACTACCCTTCCCTGTTCTTGAGTTCTTGCCGTGGATTTGATGTCGATTTCATTGGGTTTTTCATTCTATCAAAGAATTTTATAATTCGTGTATCGATCGACTCTTCTTAATTCTGCCAACACAAACACAATACTTGTCATCTTTGTTTTCTCTCTTTACAAATATACTACTTGTGCTGGATCTAATTATAACAGTAATTAATTAGCTAGAAAAAGATATCAAATGGCTACCTACATCGTCTTCTTGGTTTGTCTGCTTGCTTTCGCTTCTTCTCCAGCCACGACTACTGATCCCACTGCACTCCAAGACTTCTGTGTCGCTGACAAAACTTCAAATGGTTAGTATATATATCCTAATTATATATTTATTTTTCTCAAAAGTAATTATATATATATTTTTAATTTTGAGATCAATGCTAATAATTTGTTCATAATTAATTTCAACGTTGACACATATGATACATGCAGTAGTACTTGTGAATGGATTTGCCTGCAAGGATTCAAAACTCGCCAAAGCCGAAGATTTCTTCTTCTCGGGCCTCGACAGCCTGGAAACACCACCAACAAAGTTAGATCAAATGTCACAACCGTGAATGTGAACCAAATTCCAGGGCTCAACACTCTCGGCATCTCCATTGTCCGGATAGACTATGCACCTTATGGGCTTAATGCTCCCCACATCCATCCTCGGGCGACCGAGATATTGACAGTGTTGGAAGGCTCTCTCTATGTCTGATTTGTCACGTCCAACCCCGACAACAAGCTCTTCACCAAAGTCCTCAACAAGGGCAATGTGTTTGTCTTCCCTCAAGGCCTCATCCACTTCCAATACAATCATCGCACCAATAATGCCGTAGCACTGCGGCTCTCAGCAGCCAAAACCCCGGAGTGATCACCATTGCCAATGCAGTCTTTGGATCGAACCCTGACATTTCTGATGATGTTCTCGCAAACCCCGGCTGATTCACTCTACATATATCCATCGGCCAGTGCAACCGCAACTGTAGCGAAGCCCATGCTGCCCCAATCTCGGGGCAGCGTGGGTTGGGACCCACTCAAGTGCATGGGTCCTCGTGCCTAAACCCGGGAGGTAGCTAGCGCATTCTGCCCCATGATTGGGGCAGCACGGGTTTGGGTGCTGCCGCGACTGCACCCAAGTCTTTTTCATATATATCCATCTGTCCTCGGTCGTCTTATTCGGCCATACGTAATTATAACATACATGTTGGAATTTACATAGTTTGTTGTAGTGGATTATCGTATATATCTACCAAATTTAGAATAAAAAAATTTAAACCTAACAAATGAGCCAAACAGTCGACGTACGTACATGAACATTGATTCTATCTAATCTAAAAGCTTAACCCATTTAGATTATATGATAATACCTAAATATGTTGTTTTACCCTCTCAATATCTTCTAGTGTGGAACTACAAATTAACAGTTCTTCTACATTATACATGAAATATAGTCAACTTTGTACAACACCCAATTAAAATTATCCCTAAATATATATTGTGTAATTAATTCGAGATTCAATGACTCAGTTAATTGGGATTTCTTGATTCAGCTTATGACTGCCCCGCGGATTTCCTCCTAAATGGATTTCTTGAGTTCATCACATTCTTGGTACGGCTGAGTCCGCTTTATTGATCAATGGGAAAGAAGGCAGACCCTTCCGCCACAAGAGGGGGTGCGCCAGGGAAATCCTCTCTCCCCCCTTCTCTTCAATCTTGTAACTGATTCTCTGTCTAGACTCATTTCCAGTGCAGCGGATCAGGGCATGGTGATAGGGCCCTTAATTCTTTTCTGCAGAAGAGTATTACACATATTTTTTTCGCAGATGACCTTCTTCTCTTCTGTAAAGCTGATGAGGTCTCGCTTGGGAATCCTGGTCTTATTGTTAAATGCTTTGAACTGTGCTCAGGGCTGAAGCTGAATACTCTCAAGACCAAGGTGATTCACATCGGTCACAACAGCGAAAAGGCAACTATGGCTGCTAATATCTTTCGATGTACATAAGGTACCTTTCCCCTTACTTACCTGGGCCTCCCTCTGAGAGCTGGTAGACCCACGAAGGCCGATTGGTCTAGGCTCATTGCAAGAGTAGACTCCACCCGGGCCTCCTGGCAGGCACCACTACTTTCAAGGGTTGGGCGTCTCACCCTTATCAACAGTGTGCTTATAAGCCAAGCCTCATACTTTTTTTCCATTTTTCTAGCCCCTCGCTAGGTATGCAACCAAATTGATCGAAGACGTCGGACCTTCTTCTGGACAGGTCATGGGGATGTCTCTCCTCGGGGCAAGTGCTTGGTCAGCTGGGATTCCTTAACTCGGGACCATGCTGTTAGGGACCTTCGGGTTTGTCAAGTCCTGTATGTGTCATGACGGTCCCTAACGTGCATTGTAAAAATTGCATCATGAGCATCCATGTAAATATGCATTGTAAAACGCGTCCGCGCACCACCCACCGCTCTTGCTCACACCTAGGCAAACGGCCTCGTTTGCCTAGGCGTGGCATGGACGGTGGGGGTGTGCGAACATAGGAATTTTGTCATGCTCCTCGTGCCAGAAGGAACCTTGGGGGTGGCACTTGGGGGTTAGGCTCCACAAGTATAGTACCCAGGTATAGCCTGGGCACACTCTAGTCTTTCGTTCTTGCTTTCGTTCAAGCATTTTCCAGCATTTTCATGCATTTGGCCATTTGGCCCAACAACGTTTTTGCATCCAAGCACACGGAGGTTTCGGCCCACGCGAAGTGGGAGCCCGCGACTTTTCGACATTGGCCAAGCAGATTGGCTTAAGGCTGATTCCTCGCACGGGAAGCGAGGAAGCCGCACGGACATTTTCCGCCCAAACAGTTAGTCCGTGACAGTTGGTATCAGAGCGAGGCAAGCTCGCAAAGCTTTTGTGCAAGCAATCGACGCAAACCGTCAACAGACTCGTGCCTTCGTCGTTTGAGACAAACGACGTTGGGGCACTCAGCAATCTCGCAGGAGAGATTTTCGTGACCAATCATGGGTCGCAAGACAATCGGTGAAACGAGTGGTGTCGTCGATGCGATGACGACCATTCCGGAGGAGGCGTTGGTGGAAGAGCCAACGCAAACACAACCAGTTGGACAGACCAGAACGACTGTCCAACGAGTTGGAGAATTGGAGAGAATTTGTGATGCTCACTCGGCCGGCATGGCCCTAGTCGGCAAGATAGCCGACGCGCAAGAAAACTTGGAGTCAAGGCTAGAGGCACTCCATGATGACACTCAAGATGTAGTCAAACATCTGCAAGATGAGATTGCAGAGCTAAAGGCTACAGTCAAATTTCTTATCCGAGAGATACACTCGGGTGGTAGCAGTTCACGGCAGAACGAAGCGCCACAACACCATCTCAGAGCACCCGAACCAAAGCCTTACAATGGGGCCCGGGATGCCAAAGCGGTGGAAAACTTCCTTTTCGACTTGGAGCAATACTTCAAGGTCACGAGGACGGTTGAAGAAGATATGAAAGTGTCCGTTGCAACCATGTATCTGTCTGAAGATGCAAAACTTTGGTGGCGGACCAAGTATGATGAAATTCAGAAGGGGCAAGCCAAGATTGACCTTGGGATGAACTCAAGCGCGAACTGAAAGCGCAATTCTTCCCCGAGAATGTGGAGTTCATTGCCCGACGGAAGTTACGTCAACTCCGTCAAGACAATTCAGTTCGGGAGTATGTGAAGAAGTTCTCGACTATCATGTTGGACATTTCAGACATGGCCGAGACTGATCAACTGTTTACCTTCCTGGAAGGACTGCAGCCATGGGCACAACAGGAACTCTCCAGGAGGAACATTCAGAGTTTGTCAGAAGCAAAGATCGCAGCAGAACGACTCTCTGACTATAGCCCAGAGGAGAATACGGCTAAGGTGGCACCTTACAAGCCGAGATTTTGGGGACCCAACAACTCCAATGGCTACAGTTCAGAGGGGAATATGACTAAAGCGACACCCTCCAAACCAAGGTATTGGGGGCCTAACAACTCTCAAGGCAAAGGATTCATAGGCGATACAAGGTGGATGAATCATACCCACAGACCATACATCCCGAGAGAACACCCTCAAAGGGGGTCCCCTCCGAGAGGGAACCATTCAACAGTTTCGCCTACTTGTGCATTGTGTAAAGGACCTCACTCAGCCCAAGGATGTCCAGAACGACAAGCCTTGAGTGCCCTGATAGCAGAGACCGTGGTGGAGACAATGTCCAACGTCTCAGCGAATAGAGATAAGGGCAAAGGAAAGGCAGTTGCCTCAACAAGCCACAATGGGGGGTCATCGAGCGACCACTCCAGCGAAGATGAGTACAATAGAAGAGCTAACATGGGAGCAGTACGACTGCTCAATGCTCTCAAGACTCAAGTGGGGGAGCGAAAGCCCACGACAAAGCGTCCAGAAGCGACGAATGAGCTGATGTTCATCGACATCAAGCTGAATGGTAGAACGACCCGAGCGATGGTAGACTCGGGAGCAACTAATAATTTCATTGCCACAGAGGAGGCAAAGCGAATTGGACTCAAACTAGGAAGAAGTTCGAGTCATGTCAAAGCAGTGAATTCTAAAACACGAATGATCGACGGCATCGCCAGAGACATTCCGTTGAAAGTTGGAGGATGGAAAGGGCAGATCAACCTGATGGCCGTGCCCCTTGATGACTATCAAGTCATTCTAGGGATAGAGTTCCTCAAAGCGGCAAAGGTGGTACCAATGCCCTTCCTCGACACGATATGCTTGATGGGGGAGGACAACCCCAGTATCGTTCCAACAGTGCGTTCAGCACCAAGAAGCCAGAACAAACTCCTTTCTGCCATACAAGTGAAGGAAGGAGCCCGACAAGTATGCGCAGGGCAGATGGCCTCTAAGTCGCAATATTTCCGCGCAGAGCAGATGGCTCATAAGACGCAAGAGTGTGCATGGCAGGTGGCCTCTAAGTCGCAATATTTGTGTGCAGAGCAGATGGCTCATAAGACGCAAGGCTTGTGCGCATGGCAGGTGGCCTCTAAGTCGCAATATTTGTGCGCAGAGCAGAGGGCTCATAAGACGCAAGGCTTGTGCGCATGGCAGATGGCCTCTAAGTCGCAATATTTTCGTGCAGAGCATATGACTCGTAAGGCACCCGCGCAGGGCAGATGGCTCGTAAGACGCAGCGCACAACGCAAACCCACAGTAGGGACCGGGGAGCAAGCCCCATATCGACCTCCTTACAGAAGGGCCCCAGCAGAGTTGGCGGACTTCGCAGTTGGAGGCATTTGCAAGCAGGAAGGACATTCCACCGCTTACGAGAGTCGAATGCCGAACAACACGAAGCGACGGTACCCAGTCCGCATGATGAAGAAATGGAAGATCAAGAACCAAGAGCCCTCCACCGTCTTCAAGAAACGAGTCGACGACGGCGTCGACTTCGTAAGTGGGGGAGAATGTTAGGGACCTTCGGGTTTGTCAAGTCCTGTATGTGTCATGACGGTCCCTAACGTGCATTGTAAAAATTGCATCATGAGCATCCATGTAAATATGCATTGTAAAACGCGTCCGCGCACCGCCCACCGCTCTTGCTCACACCTAGGCAAACGGCCTCGTTTGCCTAGGCGTGGCATGGACGGTGGGGGTGTGCGAACATAGGAATTTTGTCATGCTCCTCGTGCCAGAAGGAACCTTGGGGGTGGCACTTGGGGGTTAGGCTCCACAAGTATAGTACCCAGGTATAGCCTGGGCACACTCTAGTCTTTCGTTCTTGCTTTCGTTCAAGCATTTTCCAGCATTTTCATGCATTTGGCCATTTGGCCCAACAACGTTTTTGCGTCCAAGCACACGGAGGTTTCGGCCCACGCGAAGTGGGAGCCCGCGACTTTTCGACATTGGCCAAGCAGATTGGCTTAAGGCTGATTCCTCGCACGGGAAGCGAGGAAGCCGCACGGACATTTTCCGCCCAAACAGTTAGTCCGTGACAATGCGGATGGAGGTCTCGGCATTCTAGATCTACCTTCTCAAAATCGAGCAAGATTAGGCAAATAGATCTGGAAGCTCTTTGATCGTGGGGGACTTCCTTGGCAACACATTCTCTCTTCTCTATATCCGAAGTTATTCGAGTTCAACGCTAATGATCGATTCAGACTGTCTCATGTCTAGAAAGATATCAGTATTTTATTTGACGTTCTTTGGCCTTCGATTATCCTCACGGTGGGGGAGGGCTCTCTGCTTCGTCTCTGGCACACCCCCTTGTTTAATGGCTCTCATCTACGGGATCGTTACTCGTCTCTTTTCTCAGCCGCCTCCTCTCCAAACATCAGCTTTGCAGCAGCAAGAAGCATGGACTCCTCGGGCCTGGTTCAGGATTGGATTATTAACTTCAGATATCTAGTGCCTTCTACCTTGATTGACAACCTCATCCATGCATTAGAGCCGATTCTCTTCAATTCCGGTCGTGATCTGATTTCATGAAAATGGAGTGTAAACGGCGTTTTCTCTACGCGGGGACTTCTATCGTATTCTGAATTATAGAGGGATCAGAGACCCTAAGTCTCCCTTCCTCTGGTAGAAGAATTGTCCACCAGCCTACTCGATGCATAGTTGGCTGGTTGAGCGGAAGAGACTTCTTACCAAAGACAAACTTACTGCCTGGGGCATGTTGGTCTACCCGACCTGCATTCTTTGCAACATGAATACTGAGTCTCATAGGCATCTATTCTTGGAATGCACCTACACCTCAGAGGGCTGGATGTGTTTTCTTAGTCTGACCAATTATCGCTCATTTTCACTAAATTATAGGTCCTAGAGAGCTCCCTATGTAGGAAGAAGCGAAGAAAGGCTACAACGATTCAGGCTTATCATGATCTGGAGGCATAGGATTTGGCATGAGCGTAATGCAAGACTGTTTGATAATCACAACCGATCTCGCTCTGAACTTGTCTCTGAGGTTGCGTCGTCCTTTGATCTCCGTATAGGTGGCGTCGGCCTGTCCTTCCTTTCGGGCTCCCTTATTTTTATGTTTCTCTTTTATTCTACTATATTTTTATTTTGAACTTATTTCTGTATCTCCCTTCTCTCCCCCCATTACTTGTATTCCCTTCATCTCTTTGTTAAAAATAATAATAATTTGAGATTCAATGACTGTATTAGAAAATATTCCTAATAGGATCTAGTACCTGAAACATCTAATTAATGATCAAGAGTATATATGATTTAAATTTATTATTTTTATTTATGTCAGCATGTTATAGGAAAATGGAAACGTAATAATAGTGAATAACATGCAAATACCTTACATATACCTCAGAAGGTTATTTATCCATGAATTATAACAATTTAAGAAAATACTAAACTAATACTAGGAATACAATCTTATTCATTATTTCATTAAAAGTGCTATACAAATATGAAATACAACAACCAATGAAGTGAATAAAATGGAAACACTACAACAAAATCTTTATATATCGGCACAAAATTTTTGATACCTATTATAAGCGTCGAAATGTAAAAAATATTAAAACGATAAATTTCAAAGCATGTTATAGGCGTCGAAAACATTTCGACGCTTGACAACATGCGTTGAAAAAAATCGGCACTTGCTATCTGGAGGCGCGCCAAGTAGGCGTCGGTATCCGCGGGTTGGTCCCGCCATCCCAGTGGCAAATGCACACTGGGTTAGTGCAGTCACGTGACTGCACTAAGGGGCCGTTTGGTTACCCGCAAGTGTAAATGCTGCAAAATCTATTTGCATGCAAAAGCAAATGCCCGCAAATAGATTTTGCAGCCTACCGTTTGGTTGCCTGCAAGTAGAGTTGCAACTTCTATTTGCAAGCATTTGGTTGGCCGCAAATGGAAGTTGTAATTACACTTGCAACGTGCAACGTGCAACTTGCATCTTACGAAATTTTTCGGGTCGGGTCGGGCACGAATTTTCTCAAGTCGGGCTGAGCCGGGCCGGGACGGGACGGGCCGAGCATGCACGAATTTATCCGGGCCGGGTACAAACTTTTTCGGGCAGGGCCGGGCACGAACTTTTCGGGTCGGGTCGTGCACAAATCTTTTTGGGCCGGGCTGGACACGAATTTTTTCGAGTCGGCCCGAGCCGGACCAGGACAGGTTGGGCAGTGCACGAATTTTTTCGGGCAAGCACTACTAGAAAAATGGGCATCAGCAACGGCTGATATCGTTGCTGAAGAGAATCAGCAACGGCCGCGCCGTTGCAATAGCGCCGTGACAGAAAGTCGCGTTGCTGATAACTTAGCAACGGATCAGCGACGGCCGCTCGGGCCGTCGCTCAAAACATTATCAGCAACGGCCGCTCGGGCCGTCGCTAAAAATATTATCAGCAACGGTTTTGCCACAGACCCAGAGCCGTTGCTGATAACATTAATAGCAACGGCCGCTGAGTCCGTAGCAACACCGTTAGTAAAACTCCGTCGCTAAGCCGTTGCTGTAGGTCATCAGCAACGGCTTTCGATACACTTGTAGCAACGGCTTTCCCACGGACGCCCGTGGGAAAGCCGTTGCTGATGACGTATACCTGCAAACAGAAAATTTGAAAATTTCAAATTTCCATTGATACATTTATCTGATACATAACTCACACACCCATACCCTCATACACACATTCATTCACACATCACAAACACCTCATACACATTCATTCACACATCACAAACATACCAAGATATACATCAAAACAATTATATTTATATTGATAATTATCCACGATAGTATAAAAACAATTCAAATGCAAAATTGAAGTATCAATATCCAAACAAAATAAGTTAAACAAGTTCAATATCCAAACAAAAAATCTCACGATCACGATGGAGGATGGTCTGGATTATATGGCGGGGTCTGGAGCGCTTGAGTGTACACCGGTGTGGACTGACTCGAGGACGATGGATTAGATGATGCCGAAGAGATGCCTGCTTCGGGATGACCTGACAAGTTGCGTAGCATAGCTTCTATATTCGCCATCGTCTGACTCTGGCGCTCCATCATCTCAATCTGACGCGCGACCGTCTCCTCTAGTGTCCTTATCCTATTACTATGATCATAACTGGATCTGGAGGTGGACGGCCGCTCACCAGCGACCGGAGGGGTCGGTGCCCCAAGTGGCCCTAGTACGGCTCGCGCATGACCACTATTTGCGAAGCCATATACGCGGCCATGGTCCCAGCCACCTGCGGCCTCGACCCACGATGCTGCGTCAAAGTCCTCGGGGGTACCCCCGCGCTGCACCACCGTCTGGCTGTAGGTCTCCTACTCGAGTTTGATTTTTTGTTTAATATTTATCATAAAACTTAAATTATAAATATATAATGAATAATTTAAACAAATATATAATTACCATAATGTATGCAGCGCGGTTGTGGATGTACTCCCCCGTCCCATGTGCTCGACGGTGAGTCCGCTCAAACACCGCCATCGGGGAGGGTCGCTGGACACTCCCGTCATCCGACACCGTCGTCTACATTTACAAAACAAATACATTAATTAGTACACATAATAACAAATAAAATATATAATTAAAAGATATACTTACCATACGGTTTGCGTGCACTGCAAAATGCAACAAAGCCGCCGGTGTGACGCGCTGCTCCCCCGACATGCGATTTCTAGCCGCATTCCGAGAAACCTCCTGCCATCGATCCGTCGACCATATCCCCACGAGCTGGTCCCATATATCCGGAGTAATCCAACCGGGGCTGTATCCCCGAGTCTCCGCGATGTTAGTGGTCCCAGTTCGGGCCATCGCTTGGGACCGAGCCTGCCCCAGCTGCCCGTTGTACCTTGCCCGGGAAATAGCCTCCCAGGCAGCGTAAATGAAGGGCCTCTGGTCCTCGGCCCATGTATAGCGAGCCTGCAAAATAATAATATCAGTACCAATATTAATATATCATCATGCATGTAAAAAACAATAATAATACGTGCCTCAAACTCGTCGACGTGCTCGCTAGGCACGTGAGACCACGTAGGCCATGCCCCGTGCATGTATCGTCGAATAGTAGAAGAAATGCTCCTCGGCACTTCTTCTTGTTCGAACCTGTACAACAAAAATAAAATTTAATATTATATTATGATATAATGAATTTGTAATGATTCATAATTCATGATATATTACCGCTCCCCAATCACGCTAATCAATCTACGTGACTCTGTGGCTGGTGGAGGCTGCCACCTGTTCGGCCCGCGTGGCCGCCTACGTCTGGATGTACTAGCCTCGGCAGTATCATCCTCATGAGGATCAGCAACAGGAGGATCAACAGCATGAGTAAGTGCTGGAGTCTCACCGATCGGAGACTCCGAAACTCTCCTGCGTCGATAACCACGACCAGACATATCTGTCGAACAGACATATAATCAGATTATTGTATAAATAGTAGAGATATATTTAATAAAATATATACTTTACAATTATTCTTCATCATCTGAATAATAGTCTTCGAATTCTTCTTCTTCTTCCTCTTCTTCCTCTTCTTCATCTTCTTCATCTCCAGCTTCCTCAATTTCTTTGGTTAATGTCTTTAGGTGAGATTGTCCTATTCCATTCGGGATTTATGTTATTCGTACTGCACTTACGTTTTTATTTTAACTGTTAACTAATTATTCTAAATTTCGACAGCATCTCCCTACAGTTCTCCGAATACGCATATCATCTGGGCGCGTATCGGAGAACAAGAGAGATGTTGCCGAATTTTAGAATAATTAGTTAACAGTTAAAATAAAAACGTAAGTGCAGTACAAATAACTATATTCCCAAATTGTCCAATCAGGGACAATTCAAGAATTGTACATCGTATAAAAGATCATCTACTTCTTCTACACGAACATACAATTCCCGAACGGATCTAAGGTTTTGCTAAATCATATCCGATTCGTCGATGCGTACGTGAAACATATCAACTCGTCGGATGGATGATTATTTTCTAAATGTTTCGAGACAGTTCGAGTCCATATTGGACGATTTCGGCGCGCGTTCGAAGTGGACGATTCCGGCGCGCGTCCGAAGTGGACGATTCCGGCGCGCGTCCGAAGTGGACAAACCGGCTTGCGTCCGAAGTGGACGATTCCGGCGCGCGTCCAAAATTAATCTAAACCCTAATAATTAATCTAACAAATTAAACAATTAATCTAAACAATTTATTAACAATTATAAAACAATTAATTAACAATTATAAAACAATATAAAATATATATATAATTATAAATTCCGGCGCCGGAGTCCACCCTACGGCGCCGGCGTACAATGGCCGGACACACTGTCCGGCCACTGTAGAAGGTCCGGCGGCGGCCATAGGCCGACCGCCGCCGGCCGAAACCCTAGAAATAGGGTTTTCAGTCGGATTGATTCCCGTCGGCCGAAACCTAGTGAAGAGCCGGCCGGCCGATCAACATACCTGAACAAGACGACAGCAGCGGCAGCGGCGGCGAGAGGCGTCGGCGGCAGCGGCGGCGAGAGGCGAGAGCAGCGGCGGCGAGAGGCGAGAGCAGCGGCGGCGAGAGGCGAGAGCAGCGGCGGCGGCAGCAGCGGGAGGAAGAAGGGTCGGGCGCGCGACTGGTGCCCTATATAAACTTATCAGCAACGGCTCGCTCGCCCGTTAGAAAGCCGTTGCTGATAAGTTATCATCAACAACGGCTCACTTATCCGTTAGCAAGCCGTTGCTGACAATTAAAAAATCAGCAACGGCTCGCCTTTCCGTCAGAAAGCCGTTGCTGATAATTAAAATAATCAGCAACGGCTCGGTTTTCCGTTAGAACACCGTTGCAGATACAGATATCTGCAACGGCTCGAGCGGCCGTAAGAATGCCGTTGCAAATAGCAACGGCTTGAGCGGCCGTTGCTGATAGCCGTTGCTGAAGATCAAGTTTCTAGTAGTGAAGGTTCGGCCGAACACAATTTTTTTTTCGGGCTGGGCACAAAATTTTTTTCTGGTCATGCCGGGCCGAAAACGAATTTTTTTGAGTTGGGCCGGGAAACGAATTTTTTCAGGCCGGGTCGGGCAGGAATTTTTTCGGGCCGGGCCGAGCACGAAATTTTTTTGGCCGGGAACGAATTTTCTCATGCGGGGTCGGGCATAAATTTTTTGGGCCGAGCCGAGTCAAGATGGGCAGTGCACGAATTTTTTCGGGCAAGGTTGGGCCCGATGCGAACATTTCGAACTGGGCATGAATTTCTTTTCGTGTTAGGTCGGGCTGGGCATGAAATTTTTCGGGTCGGGTCGGGACACGAATTTTTTTGGGCAGGGCTGACCACGAATTTTTTCGGGCAGGGCCATGCAAGAATTTTTTCGATACAGACCGGGCACGAATTTTTTTGGGGCGGGCCGAGCACAAATTATTTTGGGCTGGGTTGGGCACGATTTTTTTGGGGTTGGGCCGTGCACGAATAATTTTGGGCCGGGCAAGGCACAATTTTTTTGGGTTGGCACGAGTCGGGCAGTGCATAAATTGTTTTGGGCAGGGCTGGGTTGGGGACGAATTTTTTTGGGTCAGGCATGAATTTTTTCGGGCCGGGCCGGGGTACGAATTTTTTTTGCGCAGGGCCGGGCCGACAGTGAATTTTTTCGAGCCAGGCTGAGCACAAATTTTTTTGGGCCTGGCCGAGTACAAATTTTTTCGGGCTAGGCCAGGTACGAAATTTTTGAGTCGGGCTGGGCACGAAATTTTTCAGGCCGGGTTGGGCACAATTTTTTCGGACCGAGCCGGGTTGGGACGGGCCGTGCAGTGCACGAATTTTTTGGGTCGGGTCGGACACAAATTTTTTCGCGGCGGGACGGACACGAATTTTTTCGGGCCAGACCGAGCACAAATTTTTTCGGGCCAGGCTGGACACGAACTTTTTTGGGCCGGGTCGGGCATAAATTTTTTCGGGTCAGGCTAAAAACTTAGGCCCGACACGATTTGTCTGACAAATTAATAATTTTATAATTTTTGTATAATACTGAATTATATTAAAAAATCTGACATCAGATGTAAAATCTGACACTACCATCAGATGTAAAATCTGACACTACCATCAGGTTCAGCACGCAAAAACCTACAACTTTGGTATTTATCTCGTCTTCATCCGACGACTCTACGTCGCCAAAATTAATTATTTTTCAATACTTAAATTATTGCATTTGCAGCCCGTAATTTTGTATTGCGAGCTTTTTGGACTGCAATTCCACTTGCGGTCCGCAAATGATATTTGAAATACAAGTTGCAACTAGTAAATGCTGCAAAATGATTTTGCAGCCAATCAAACAAATTTGTTATCTAAATACTGCAACTAGAGTTGCAGCATTTGTACTTGCAGGCAATCAAACGCTCCTAAGTGTGCATCCGCGGTAGTTTTTGTTTTAAATTTGAAGTTTGGATTAAAATAACCTTTTAATTTGGTGTTTGGATTTAAATATCCTCCGCTGCCAGCTTGCCTAGGGATGTGAAAAAGGCTTCATCACTTTAAGTCTTCAACGTACGCATATGGGTTGACTAATATAAAGGTTTTTAAAGGGTAATTTTGTCAATTTGCTGATGCACATGATGTCCTATCTTAAACTAAATCTCAAATTCTTTCCTCACGCCTCAGCAGTTCCTCGCGCCGAGTCGTCGACAGCCGACAAAAATGCTGTAAATTTTTTCTCTTCTTCTCAGTTTCTCACGCCGACAACCTCCTCACGCGGACCCGACTCAGGTAATTTCCTATTTTCTCTTTTATATATCTGGTTTTATTGTTGATTTTGATTTTTTTTAATTATAATGTACAGTAGTTTTTTTTATTTTGATTTTTTTTAATTACAATATGCGACAGTGATTTTTCTTTTCTTTTTTTAAAAAAATTACAATGTGCAGTAGTTATTTTTTTATTTTGAATTTTTTTAATTAGAGTGTGCACTAGTGATTTTTTATTTATTTTTGATTCTGATTTATTTTAAATTGCAATGCCAATGCTCCAAAAATAATATTTGATTTTTTAACGATAGGAAACATCAATTTATACTCAAGTTTGTGGGTGTTTTTAAACTATTGACATTTGAAAGCCAATACTACAAAAATGAAAGGCAAATAAAAATGAATTTTATTAATTTTGAATTGTTTTTCGTTGTTAATTATTAAAATGTTTGTTGTCAATTTTTAATTTTTAATTATTTGATGTCAATTTGTTTCTAATTTTGTATATTTATCTTATTATGAATTATTATCAGGATCAACTTCTTATTTTAAATGTCTTAAGCCAACTGTCTTACAAGATGAACTTCCAAATGAACAACAAGAAGTTTCTAATAGTATTCCAAAACCAAAATATTCAAATTTTCACTAGTACTTCCTCAGCTTCAAATCTAGATAAATCCCAAGAAAAAATAAATATAGAGAATCTTGAGACAGACCTGGGGAAGAGAATTCTAATTTATTTGATGTCAAAAGATCTGACAGAAAGAGAACATACGAAGAGCATATTTGCTTAAAGGTTCCACTCAACCAATGCTCAAGAATTTTCTTCAAAGAGAAGTCTACAGGAAATTATAGAGATTTAATCAATGTGGTATGGTGAATTCATTGGTGACTTTGTACTAGAAAGAATGGTGAATTTTCCTCAAGAAATGAAGCCTCGAAGAATGACTTTGTACTAGAAAGAATTTATGTTATTTTGTTAAACATCTACAAAGCTTAATGTTAAATTTAAATTTTTGTGCCTTGCATTGTTTTTTAAAAGTGACTGCACTATTCAAAAATCTTGAATCCGCTACTGCGCCAACCAGCGCCAGCGTGCCACGGGTAAGCGGGCGCGCTCGCTCAGGCTGCATGAGGCGGGAGATTTACAGTCGCCACGTTAGACCCAACTTTGTTGGTAGTGTTGGCTTGTGCAGGCCTGAGAAGAAGTCTTCAGCTTGGGCAAGCTTTGTATCTTGATAGCAATTGATTAAGTATAACTTGACAAAGTTCAAACCATTTAATTAAGGTCTTGTCAGCGACGCAGAAATCTTGAGTGCGTTGGGATCGTCGGCCGTTGCTGGAGAAGAAGCAAAAGCTAGTAGATCAGCAACCAAGAAAATGATGCATGTACATATGGCGCCATGTAATCTTTCATCGCCTTTTCTAGCTAATTAACTGAAGAGAAAGAAGTGAAGAGAGAGGTGAGATGGGCTGACACTACTATAAAAATGGGCATCAGCAATGGCTGATGCCGTTGCTAAAAATCATCAGCAACGGCGTGCAACGGCTGGCGCCGTTGCAATGGAGCCGTGGTAGAAAATCGCGTTGCTGATAACTTAGCAACGGATCAGCAACGGCCGCTCGGGCCGTTGCTAAAAATATTATCAGCAACGGTTTAGATGTGATATGCATCAAGCTAGTCCCATGCATTACGCGTTTAGATGTGAGTCAATTTGATCAAGTCCCATGCATGCATTAAGCGTTTCAGGGTTTCAGCACATAAAAAATGACAATCCACCGTTATGTCAATTCATATGATATGTGCTTGCTTGTTTTCTGGTGGCCAAGTTAATTAATTAAGGAACTTAAAACTTTTTTTTTTTGAGAAAGAAAGGAACATAATTAAACACCTGAGAAAGTGTCTCCCAGAAGAATGAAAACTTTAGAAGATGAAGTACACGAACAATATCAAGATTTTGTTTAGTCATATAAATGCAAAATTGGACAATTATTATTATATAATATTATGAGCTGTTAAAAGAAAATTAGGATTTGACCATGAAAAAGTCAACGGGCCGCTCAGGTCGTTAATACATAATCCACCTTGGAATATTGGTTCCTTTCCATATTTCGAATACTGCATGCATGCGCTATCCGTTTGACTACTTCATATGACTAGTTCATTTCTCAAATCCTAATTAATTTTTTACTTATAAAATATCCTTGTACATATAACTCAAATCCATTTGACTACTTCATATGTACTGATTAAAATGGATTACGTCAAACATATATATAATATGCAAACTGCACACTAATAATGACCTGTTCCAACATATTATAGATATATATATATATATATATATATATGACCGGCTTAAAATCATATGAAGTTAATTGTTATAATTATCTATATTGAAGGCCAAGTCAAAGTCGTCTAATCATGCATATATAGTACTCCGATCCTCCCTCTCTATATAAGTCCATCAAATCCCATCCTCATGATCGATCATATCTGCCATCACAGAATAACATATATTCTCAGGCTCCTTTAGATTGCTAGCTAGCTCTCCCTTCAAGATTAATTTCTTCCTTATATCAATTAATTATAGCATTTAGCTAGCATATATAATACCAATTATTCCATCATGGCTTATATGGCTGGCAACATGGTATTCCTGGTTGCTCTTCTTGCAGCTTTGGCTTCTTCTCCAGTTTTGGCTCATGATCCTGGAGCCCTTCAAGACTTTTGTGTAGCAGATCGCACCTCCAATGGTATGTATACATAATTAATTGTGTTGTTTATATGTATGTAACAAGATTATGCATATATATATGATCGAGTTAATATATATTAATGTATGCATGCAGTGTTTGTGAATGGATTTGCCTGCAAAGACCCGGACCTCGTCAAAGCGGAGGATTTCTTCCTCTCTGGCCTGGACAAGCCTGGCAGCACCATGAACCATGTCGGCTCCAACGTCACACTCATAAACGTGGATAGTATTCCAGGCCTCAACACTCTCGGCGTCTCCTTTGCTCGCGTAGACTACGCACCTCGCGGTCTTAATCCTCCTCACATTCACCCTCGGGCCACCGAGATACAGACCGTCTTGGAAGGCTCTCTTTATGCTGGATTCATCACTTCCAATCCTGAGAACAAGCTCGTTAGCAAAATCCTTCACAAGGGCGATGTCTTCGTCTTTCCCCAAGGCTTGATTCACTTCCAGTTCAACTATGGAACCGAGAAGGCGATTGCCATGTCGGGCCTCAGCAGCCAAAATCCTGGAGTCATCACCATCGCGAATGCTACCTTTGGATCCAAGCCGGACATTTCAAGTGATATCCTTGCGAAGGCTTTCCAGGTGGACAAGAGGACTATTGACTGGATCCAGTCTCACTTCTAGATATACTAATGCACAATTTATGTTAGTTAATTGTTCATTATGATCATGCATTCTTTATTTGCATTTTTCCTAGTGTAGTGTACATGTGAAAACTTTGCTATACTTCCATGTACTATATATAAGAAAAAGTATTGTACTAAGTATAATCTCTTTGTTATATGTTGCAATAAATATGAATTTTCACCCTTTTTTTAATTCATGAATGAATTCTAAAAATATTATATCATGATGAAATATCAAAACATCTTACTTTGTGACAACAAGCTTTGTCGTCATACAAAACCGAAAATACGACCGACCCCACGATGACAACCGAGAGAAATTGATTTTATTTTGCGACACCACGACTACACACGGTTGTCGCTGTCGCATAAGATTTAATTTGCGACGGTGGATACGAGAGTATGCGGTCATTGATACAACATGTCGATACACCTTCCGCGACAGCAGAACTAGCACATATAGTAATTTTATTTTTTAATTTTTTTTTAAAATTGTTGTTTATAGTTATATTTAAATGTATCAAACAATAAATATAGACATGAAAAAACATAATGAGCATCAAAGAAGTGTCAAATATATACGCCAAAATTTAATATATATTTACATCCACCACAAGAAAAACAGGCATCAGTGATGGAAAAATCCGTCACTAATGCTTAAAAATCTGTCACTAAAGGGTATCAGTGACGGAAATTTCAGTCACAAATTTCGTCGCCGAAAGTCTTATGGCTAATGTTTCATTTGCTCTTCTGTGACGGATGTGTCCGTCACAAAAATCTGTGACGGAAATTTTTTCGTCACTAATGTCGATGACCGGAAATAAATTTTTCGTCAATAATTATGATATTAATTATAATTTTTATTAATAAAAATATATCAACTATATTATATTATAGATTTTTATAATATAATAGTATATTATAATAATATTATAATATATTATAATATATTATAGTAATCAATAATGACATTACATTATATTATTATTTATACTTTTATAATAATTTTAATAAATTTATGAAAGATAGCATGATAGTAAACTTTTTGGTCTCATGAGGTGTCAATTTATAATATTTAAGAAAATTAGGAGAGAAAAAAATTGATCCATATGGGACAAAAAAATTATATTTATAATGGTTAAGAATAAGTAAAAAACCATTTTTAACCCATGTGGGACTAACCGTAATAAAATTTGTTTTACTAATATTTAGTTTAATTTTGTGTCGGAATTCTATTTCTGTCACTGATCTATCACTCTTATGTGGTGGCTCTGTGACGGATATAAAGAAAAAAATTCAATGACGGATCAGTGTCGGAAAATTAGTGACAGAAATAAAATCCGTCACTATTATGTTACTAATGCTATTTATTAAAAATTATATGTCAAATTGATCAAAAATTCTGTGACTGATTTGTAATGGGATCGTCTTGTGTCGGATTTTTCGTCACAAATTCATCACCGTTTTGAAAAAAATAAAGTTCGTTTCACACCATGACAAATCTGTCACAGTTTGTGACGAATTTTAGCCGTCACAAAATTTTCGTCACTGGTGCTCATTTTTCTTGTAGTGATCAAATGTATCAAAATAATTAATATCCTCAATTATGATAAAATGTATATTTAATACATCAATCTATAAAAAATGCCACTGTCAAATAATGTGAGTCTGCTAGTTTCCTATAAAAGAGAAGGAAACATTTAACTTTTGAATGAAAGAGAGTTCATAAAATATACTTCAAAAAGGTACAACAACATGGACCCTTATGCTAGCATGGCTACAGAGAAGGAAATCAAACTCAGATCATCTTGCCGACCATATATATATATATCCTATAAAAATAAACTTTTTCGTCATTAATTCTTCATTGTCAAAATAGAATAATTAGTAGTAAACTTGACTATATAACCTGGTAAGATCATACCACTTCTATCAGTCAATTCCGATCTGCATGGTTTTCAGGAAACAACCATGCATATATGTGTGATGCCTTTTCTGAACTACGACAGCATGTAATTAATCTTCTTGCAGAGAGGCACATGCCTAAGTATAATATATCCAGCCATAATTAAGAAAATATGTCCACATGAATCAAACAAAAGAAAAAATGATAACAAATATGAGTGAAAAAGAAAGCTTATACTGGCATAGAAGCTAGCATCACCTTTCTGAAGCAAGACCTAGCTAAATTATCCTTCATGCACTAATCTCATCGATCCCTGCACATACAATAACTTCACTAGGAACTATGATTGTGCAATAGACAACATTTTAATGAAGTTAAGAATGATTACGTGTATAATATAATTATGTGTGGCTTATGCTTAATAGCTCTGTGACAAAAAGCAGTAGTTCCCTGCAAATTAAACAACAAAATGATATATGTGGTTGAAATTTTATGCCCAAAGGCTTGTCCTTATGCCCAGTGTCTGTACCTTATCATCATGCCCTTAGCAGCAGTGTCATTCTGTGGATCCTGTGTCACTTTTTTGTATAATTCTTGTATGATCTCCTCCCTATGTTGATGGGCAGAGATTAAACCATTGTACTTGGTAACTTCAGGCCAATCCATGCATTGAGGCTACAATTTAAAGTCTGAGGAGGAAAATAACAAAAGAATATAATATAAAAGACTTGTGGTAGCTAAATGAGATTCATTTTTCACATCTGGTATGATTGCAAAACTTTCTTACTTTCATTTCTACTTTTTTTAAATCTAAAAGAAATAAAATGCACAGAGTACACTGTACAGGACTGTCCAAGCTAAAGTACAAACAGCAGCAATTCAGGGAGCCCCAAATATGATCGTTGGCTTATCTGTAAGGGAATTCTGTAATTCAGGCATCCTCAAGTATTATGTTGCCGATGTATTTGATATGTTACACAACTAAGGTGTTGTTAAAATATTACGATTCAATAGTCGATAAATTTGTGATACTTTATCAACTCGAGAATCATAATATTTTTTCAATTTAAACTCTATAATTATTGCTAAAATAATTGATTATTTAATTAACATACAAAGAAATATGAATATTAGACATTAGACATGAAATTAATTAATTAATTGTGAAATTTAAATGTTAAAAAACATACCTAATCGATGCCGGTAAATCCCGCACATACTTTTCTACGTCTAAACACCCAAAACAAAAAATAATAATAATGAAAATTGTGTACATAAAGTTAGTTATAAAAATTAAACATTATATAATTTTTATATTATTAATATTACTTTAAAAATTATAATAATTAACATATATTAATATATATTATTTTATAGGGGGAGGGGGTTCGGGGTGCCATAGGTGGGAGGGGGGAGGCTGGCCGAATGGGGAAGGGATCGAAGTGCTCTCTCCCTTCCCCATTACACCAGTTGCAAGAGCTCAGCCGCCCTTCGATTAGGGAGAGGGCCGCTGAGAGAGGAGTGATGGGAGAGGGGAGGGCAGCGGGAGGCAATTTGAGGCGGTGGCTGATAGGAGGGTGGAGCGGAGAAGGGGATGAGAGAGAGAGAGATTTTCGCATGTGTTAAATAATGGGTTCCTGACGATTTTGTGATGAAGATGGCCGTTGCAAAGCGATTGCCTTGCCATCGCGAATTGAATAATCTGCGACGACTAGTCTGTCGGTTGCAATGTCGTCTCTAGTTGGCGACTTCAATTAATATATAATTCACATGGATAGTCGTGGGAAAGTCGTTGCTGATGATGTTAAACATTTATAACATGATACATAACTCATACATCCATACATACATCTATTCACATACACATATATATTCACATACACATCACATATACACCAGATATATATCAAAATACTTATACTTATAATTATAATTATGCACAATCGTATAAAAACTATACAAAATCAAAACTATCGTATCAACATGATACAAATCTATATCCAAACAAGTCAATCAAGTAACAAGTAACAAGTATCACCAAGTATATATCTAAGTAACAAGTCAATATCTAAGTCAATCAAGTCAATAAAATCTCACTATAACGGTGGAGGAAGGTCGGGATCATACGGTAGGGTCTTGAGTGCTTGAGTGTACACCAGCGTGTACTGGGTCGATGACAATGGATCTGATGTCGAATGGATGCCTACTCCAGTATGAGTTGAGATGTTGCGTAGCATAGCCACTACTAGAAATTGGGTCTTCAGCAACGGCTATCAGCAACGGCTGCTCAAGTCATTGCTATTTGCAACGGCATTCTTACGGCCGCTCAAGCCGTTGCAGATATTTTGTATCTGCAACGGCTTTCTAACGGACATGCGAGCCGTTGTTGCTTATGTTAATTATCAACAACGGTTTTCTAACGAACAAGTGAGCTGTTGCTGATGATAACTTATCAGCAACGATTTTCTAACGGGCGAGTGAGCCGTTGCTGATAAGTCTATATAGGTTGCAAATCGCGCCCGCCCCTTCTTCCTCCCACTGCTGCCGCCGCCTGCTCCTCCCGCCTCTCGCCGTTGCTGCCACGCCAACGCCGCCGAGCTGCCGCTGCCGACGCTGTCGTCCGTCCTCGACCGCTGATTTCAGGTATTTCTCGCTGCCCGGCCTTCCCCATTGATCCCAAAGTAAAATCTGGCCGAAACCCTATTTTTAGGGTTTCGGCCGGCGGCGGACGGCTGGCGGCAGACAGTCGATGGCCGTCGCCGGAGCTTGTACAGTGTCCGGACACTGGACTCCGGCGTCGGAAATGATATTTTTATAAATTTTTATTTAATTATTTAATTATTAATTAATTATTTTGTTTAATTGTTTAATTATTTAATTTGTTAGATTAATTTTCAGGGTTTAGATTAATATTTAGAGTTTATATTAATATTTAGTTTAATTTAGTTAGATTAATATTTAATAATGGTAGGTTAATTATTTAAATTAGTTAAAATATTGTAGATTAATATTAATTAATTAGTTAAAATATTGTTAATTAGTCCGGATTTGTCCTCAGTGGACTCGCATCGGAATTGTCCACTTCGGACGCGCGCCGGAATCGTTCATTTCGGACTCCCGTCGGAATCGTCTAATTTGGACTTGTGTCGGAATTGTCCAATATGGACTCGAATTGACTCGAAATATTTAGAAAATAAACATCCATCCGATGAGTTGATATGTTTCACGTACGCATCGATGAGTCTGATATGATTTAGCAAAACCTTAGATCCGTTCGGGGGTTGTATGTTCGTGTAAAAGAAGTAGATTTTTTATACGACGTACAATCCTTGAATTGTCCCTAGTTTGACAATTTGGTAATATAGTTATTTGTACTGCACTTACGTTTTTTCTTTTCACCGTTAATTTATTCTAAATTTCGGCAGCATCTCTCTTGTTCTCCGATAGGCGCCCAGATGATATACATATTCGGAGAACTGTAGGGAGATGCTGCCGAAATTTAGAATGAAATTAGCGGTTAAAAGAAGTACTTAGTGCAATATGAATAACATAAATCCCGAATGGAATAGGACAATCTCACCTAAAGACATTAACCAAAGAAATTGTCATTGATTAACAGAATCATGTCGGCTGGTCGAAGTTGGATGTACCGACGTCTTGATCGTGGAGCTTTAACGAATGAGTTTCGATTAGGCGTAACGTACTTCCTAAATTTCGCCTATTCGAATCGGAAATTCGTTAGAGTCGGTGATAAAATCCGACGTCTGTGCCACATTTGTTTGAATGGACGATTTTTGGATCGGGAGACTTTCACTATGCATCTATATAGCAAAGAATTTGCACCAAGATATTTTCTATAGACTTGTCACGGGGAGTCACGTGAAGTCGGGACATCGAGCAATCCTATCGTTCAGACATATGGTGAATCTTCCTCTACTGGTGCTTCTTCATCCAGTCAATCTAATCTCTATAGAACTATGATACTTGAAATCTTGGGGTCAATTCCACCTGAATGATAATGTTGATCGGCCAGTTACTCAGACATCAGTCCCACCAGATACTATGTGGTTGATATCACAGAAGTACAAACTGCGGTAGAGATTGAATTGTCGAATAAAGAAGCTGCAGAATTTTACGAGACGTTGAAAGCTGCCGATGAACCTTTGTATGAGAATTGAGGAAGTTCATTTTACTCGAGGATGCAGACACAACGTCAATTCAATTAGAAGTTGAATATATTGATGATGACGATCATGAAATTGAGGAAGCTGGAGATGAAGAAGATGAAGAAGAGTAAGAAGAGGAAGAATTTGAAGACTATTACTCAGATGATGATGAATAATTGTAAAGTATATATTTTTATTAAATATATCTCTACTATTTATATAATAATATGATTATATGTCTATTCGACAGATGACATGGTCATGGTTATCGTTGCAGGAGAGCTTTAGAGTCTCCGATCTGTGAGACTCCAATACTTACTCGTGCTGCTGATCCTCCTACCGATGATACTGCAGAGGCTAGTACATCCAGACGCAGGCGGCCACGCGGGCCGAACAGGTGGCAGCCTCCACCAACCACAGAGTCACGTAGATTTATTAGCGTGATTGGGGAGTGGTAATATATCATGAATTATGAATCATTACAAATTCATTATATCATAATATAATATTAAATTTTATTTTTGTTGTACAGGTTCGAGCAAGAAGAAGTGTTGAGGAGCATTTCTTCTACTATTCGACGATACATGCACGGGGCATGGCCTACGTGGTCTCACGTGCCTAGTGAGCACGTCGACATGTTATGGCGCGAGTTTGAGGCACGTATTTTTTTTATACATGCATGATCGATGATTAATATTGGTACCGATATTATTATTTTGCAGGCTCGCTATACATGGGCTGAGGACTAGAGGTCCTTCATTTACGCTGCTTGGGAGGCTATTTCCCGGGCGAGGTACAACGGGCAGCTGGGGAAGGCCCGGTCCCAGGCGATGGCACGAGCTGGGACTACTAACATCGCGGAGACTCGGGGATACGACCCCGATTGGATTACTCCGGATATATGGGACCAGCTCGTGGGAATATGATCGACGAATCGATGGCAGGAGGTTTCTAGGAATGCGGCTAGAAATCGCATGTCGGGGGGAGCAGCGCGTCACACCTGCGGCTCTATTGCATTTGCAGTGTACGCAAACCGTATGGTAAGTATACCTTTTAATTATATATTTTATTTATTACTATGTATACTAATTAATGTATTTGTTTTGTAAATATAGACGACGGTGTCGGATGACGGGATTGTCCAGCGACCCTCCCCGATGGCGGTGTTTGAGCGGACCCACCGTCGAGGACATGGGACGGGGGAGTACATCGACAACCGCGCTGCATACATTTTGGTAACTATATATTTGTTTAAATTATTCATTATGTATTTATAATTTAAGTTTTATGATAAATATTAAATAAAAAATCAAACTCGAGTAGGAGACCTACAGCCAGACAGTGGTGCAGCGCGGGGGCACCCCCGAGGACTTTGACGCAGCAGCGTGGGTCGAGGCCGCAGGTGGCTGGGACCATGGCCGTGTATATGGCTTTGCAGATAGTGGTCATGCGCGAGCCGTACTAGGGCCACTTGGGGCACCGACCCCTCCGGTCGCTGGTGAGCGGCCGTCCACCTCCAGATCCAGTTATGATCATAGTAGCAGGATAAGGACACTAGAGGAGACAGTCGCGCGTCAGACTGAGATGATGGAGCGCCATAGTCAAATGATGGCGGAGATGCATGCTATGCTACACAATATGTCGGGTCATCCCGGAGCAGGCATCTCTTCGGCATCATCTGATCCATCGTCCTCGAGTCAGTCCACGCCGGTGTACACTCAAGCACTCCAGACCCCACCATATGATCCCGACCTTCCTCCATCATCATCGTGATATTTTTTTATATTGACTTTGTTACTTAGATACTATACTTGTTTAATTTATTTTGTTTGGATATTGATACTTCAATTTTGTATTTGAATAGTTTTTATACTATTATGGATAATTATAAATATAAGTATAATTGTTTTGATGTATATCTGGATGTATTTGTGATGTGTGAATGAATGTGTGTATAGGTGTATGAGTGTGTGAGTTATGTATCAGATAATGTTGATATGTATCAATGGAAATTTGGAATTTTAAATTTTTTTCGTTTTCAGGTTTACATCATCAGCAACGGATTTCCCATGGCCGTCCGTGGGAAAGCCATTGCTAAAAGTGTATCGAAAGTCGTTGCTAAAAGTGTATCGAAAGTCATTGCTGATGACCTACAACAACGGCTTAGCAACGGTCTTTTACTAACGGCGTTGCTACGGACTCAATAGCTGTTGCTATTAATATTATCAGCAACGGCTCCGTGTCTGTGGCAAAACTGTGTCTGGCGCCGTTACAAGCCGTTGCTGATGCCCATTATTCCAGTAGTGAGCATACATCTCCGTCAGCATCTGACTCTGATGTGCGATTGTCTCCTCCAGTGTCACTATCCTCCTGCTCTGACCATTAGTCCTGGAGGCGTCGGTGGGCAAAGACTTGGCAGCAAGCGTCGGCAGAGAAGGAAGAAGAAAGCAGGGAAGAAAGAGGTCGAGCGCGATTGCGTGTGAAATAAACTCATGAGCAACAACTCATTTATCCGTTACAAAGCCATTGCAAATAAATATATATTATCAGCAACGACTTTGCATCCTATGCAAAGCCGTTGCTGATAAGTATTTCATTTTCGCGCCGCGAGCGCGCCATTGACTAAGGAAAAATGGGTACGGAACCCTTAATTAAGCCGTTGCTAATGTGAAAATATCATTAGCAACGAGGCAACCTTCATTAAACCGTTGCAGATAAGTTATTTTCCTTATGAGCCGCGTTCGCCCCATCCACTTGTTAGCAATGGTCCGAGCGGTCGTAAAGACGTCGTTGCAGATATATCACATTTGCAACGACCCGAGCGACCGTAAGAGCACTGTGAGTCATTGCAACGGGGTGGGCGACCGTTGCTGATTAACATATTTCTAGTAGTGTAAGTAGCATGTTTTTTAATTACAAATTGATTACAAATTCGAAAAGAATCGATTACAGGCTATATATGCAATCAAACAAGGCCATTAAAACAAATTGAAATTTTTGATAGCCCGCCCCCCCCCCTCCTCTTTTTTCACAAGGCAAAATCAATCAATTAGCAGTCTCTCGCTCCCACCTATTGGTGTGTTTGGCATTGCATTCTATCATTGAATTGTGACGAAAAGTAGGAGAGTTTTTGTGGGCCTTGAGAATTATTTTCTAGTTTGTTTCTCAGAAGAACATGTTTAATTTAAGGGTAGCTCGCTGCATGATACAGTTGGACAGCTTGGAGAAGGTGTACTTAGTTTGGCAATACTATTGTTTCATATATATTTGGCAATTAATGTTAGGATCTGGTGGTGCAAGTGGATGTGAATGCATGTGCTGCCAGCTCCTCTTCTGCTAAACTGTCAAGGATGATAAAAAATGCTGGCCCAGTGCAATCCATGTGGACAGTAGATCACTGCTCATTAAAAGATTATTTTCGCCATTAAATAAAAAAAAGTTAATTAATGAATATATCATTACTTTTATCAAAATTCTCAAATCTATCACGACTTTTTATTTGTTTCAAATGCAAACTTCAATTCTCAATTTATTTCAATGGTAGCACACCGTCAGATCGGGGTTAAGTTTTCTGTTTGCCTGCTGACTTGGCAAGGATCGTGTATTAGTAAGTTCAGTCAGCTAATATTTGAAAATAAATAAAAAAAATAAATTGACGTGTATTATTAAGTTTATTATTTACCAATTTTCCTCCTCGTCACCCTCTCCCTCTCCCTCCTCCTCCGCCGCCCCGCTGACCCTCCACCAGCGCCGCTGGCCGCCGCCCGCCGCCCGCCTCTGCGGCATCGTCAGCATCACCTAAAATCTAGCACAAAGAATCATGGCGAATCAATCCTTACCCTCGCAAGGGCGAAGCGACCTGTTTCGATCGCCCGCATTAGAGAGCTCACCGTCAAAGCAACTAGCAATGGTGCCCCCGAATGCACCACTACCCATCGCGTCCCGACCGTCGTTTTCTCAACTGGTGGGTACGCCAGCAACCTCTTCCACGATTTCACCGACCTCCTCGTCCCCCTCTTTGCCACAGCACGCCAGTTCAACGGGGAGGTCATGCTCGCTATCACTGACTTGAGTGTCAAGTGGATGGAGAAGTACTGCCTTGTTCTTGAGAAGATCTCAAATTATCCGGTGATCGACCTTGACGAGGACAAGCAAGTGAACTGCTTCGCACAGGTTCTTAATTTTCCCCTTAGCATCCTCGACTTCACCAAGTTCATGAGGAGCACATTCTCCGTGCAGAGAGAGGCGCCGCTAAACATCGAGGACTTCTCTGGTCGGTGGCTGAGGCTGGTGATCATCGCGCAAAGGCGAAGCCGTGCCTTCACGAACACGACGGAGATAGTGGTGACGACGGAGGAGCTAGGGTACAAGGCGGTGGAGGCCGACGCCACCGTCGACCTAGCTCAGTTCGCGAGGGTTGTCAACTTCGGCGACGTGATGATGGGCTTACACGTCGCGGGGCTCACCAACATGGTGTTCCTGCCGCCGAACGCGACGCTGATCCAGGTGGTGCTGTGGGGCGAGCTGGAGTGGATGGCGACGATGGACTTTAGGAGGCCAACTGAGGAGATGGGGCTGAAGTATGAGCAGTTCAGCATCGACGTGGAGGAGAGCTCGCTGGGGGAGCAGTACGTACCCGAGGGAGCATGCGGTGTTCACGGATCCCATGTCGTTCCACCGGCGGGGGTTCCACGTGCTGAGGTCGACATTCCTGGAGAACCAGACGATTCCCGGTGCGCATAGACCGCATCGGCGCTATATAGGGGCTCGTGATCGGTGTTGGCAGCATAGAGGGGCTCGTGGTCGTGGAGGCGGAGGTCAGCACAGAACTAGACGATGTCGTAGCAGCGGGCGCGCAACGCCGGTGGAGGGGTCAGCAGGGCAGCGACGAAGGAGGAGGGAGGGGGTGACAAGGAGGGAGATATTGGTAAATATAAGATGGTTGACTAGACTTATTAAGACACGTCATCGTTGTCAGGTCAGCAGTTTAATAGGAAAGTTAACCCGAGTCTGACGGTGTGCTACAATTGAAACGAATCGAGAGTTGAAGCCTGCATTTGAAACAACTGAAAAGTTGTGATAGATTTGAGAATTTATACTAGTGCACAATTCATTCATTTTAATTAATTAATTAATTAATTAATTAATTAATTAATTGGTGTTCATTATGATCATGCATTCTTTTGCACTCATGCATTCATTCATTGGCTTGTTGTGTTCATTTCTCTCTTGATCTACAATTAATTGTGTGTAACCTCTGTAAGAGATTAATAAATATACAATTACATGTTATATATACAACTCCGTTTTAATTCCTTGTGAAAATAGATTATAATTAACCTCAATATATATACCTCTGAGAATAAATAACTATATAACACTACTAGAATACTTAACATCACCGATGACTAACGGTGAGCGACGGCCCAGCCCGTTGCAACAACGTCGTGGCAGATAACAACGTCGTTGATAACTTAGCAACAGTGGCATCTGACCATTGCTGTTAATATATCAACAACGGCCCTGTGCGTCGTTGCGTCGTTGTTGATATCATTATCAGCCACGACTTAATAACGGCCCGAACGCTGTTGCTGATAAAGTTATCAGCGACAGCCCACGGTCGAGGTAAAGCCGTTGCTGAAGGGTTGTTACTGAGCCATTGCTGATGACAACACGAGTTTAAGGTTACGACCCAAGAATTATGATAAGCTTTCAGCGACGGCTTTCTAACGGACGACCGTGGGTATGCCATCGCTGATGCTGTTAACCTGAAAAAATTAAAAATTAGAAATTTTCATTGATTCATTTATTTAACTTGATACATAACTCACACACTCGTACACACATCCATTCACATACACATACATTCACAACATCATATATAGATACACCCAGATATACATCAAAATAATTATAATTATCAACAATTGTATAAAAACTATACGAATCAAAATTATCGTATCAACACGATACGATCAAAACTATCATAAGTGAAGTATATGTAAAGTCAATAGTATCAAAACACAAGTCAAGTCATGCATAAATAATATCCAAGTCATAAACAAGTCAAGTCAACAATATCAAATAAAGTCTCACTGCGGTGGACGATGATCGGGATCATGCGGCGGGGTTTGTAGTGCCTGAGTGTAGACTGGCGTGGACTGGGTCGAGGACGATGGATCTGATGTCGGTGGGATGCTACCGTCGGACTGAGCTATGATATGTCTCAACATGGCATGCATGCATCTCCTCTATCATCTGACTCTGACGTGCGACCTTCTCCTCCGATCCAATGTTGCTATTTGGCTCTGATCCTTGGACCGGGATGTGGAGGGCCACTCACCAGCGAGCGGAGGGGTCGGTGCCGCAAGTGGCCCGAGCATGGCTCACGCATGGCCACTGTCTACAAAACCATATACATGGCCTTGGTCCCGGGCAGCCACCGGCAACATCGACCCACGCTCGAGCGTCAAAGTCATCCCGAGTTTATATTTTTGTTTCATATTTTTCCTAATTATAAACTTAAACTATAAATAAAGTCATCGAGGGTGTCCCATGAGATTTCGATGGAGTGAAGGGTATATGTTCTGACGTGGATTATTTTATTAATCCACGCCAACACTTTATTTTATTATAAACTAATATATATATTTGATGGCGTGGAAATTTTGAATTTTAAAAAAAAAATTATACAGGTCAGCAATGTCATATCATCGTTGAAACTAGAGGTGGCAATGGGCCGTGCCTGGGCCGGCCCGGCCACCTCCATGCTGTGCCTGGCACGGCCCGACTGATCAAAGAGGCGGCCCAGCCCGGGCTTGAGCCCGCCCTTTCGGGCTCGGGCAGTCGGGCCGGCCCAAATGATTAAAAACATAAAAAAATTGGTTCATGGTAAGACTCAAACTATCAACCTCCCCTTCTTTTTCTAACGAACTAACCACCACACTAACACTTATTATCTATTTTTATATAATTTTACTAAGTAAAGTATATATTGTTTGAGTCTAGCACAAAAAACCAAGCTAGGCTTGGGTGCAGACCAAGCTAGGCCTAGGTGGTGCCAAACCTAGCCTGTGGGTGCAGGGCCAGGCCCAGCCGGGTACGGCCCACATGCCCTGCTGGGCTTGGCACGGCCCACGTGCCCAAGGGGGTGAGCCCAGCCCGCCCCTTGGGCACAGACGGGCTGTGCCCGGCCCAGCCCGAAATTCTTCGGGCCGGGTCAAGCACGGCCCAGAACTGGGCCGGGCCCGTGCTGCCCATGGGCGGGCCCAGCCCATTGTCATCTCTAGTTGAAACATTGAAATTAACATATGATTGACATCGAGATAGAAATTGAAACAAAATTAAAATTGGAGTATAGAATTGATTCAAATAAAAAGTTGGTTAATAATTGAGAAAACATCCAAAGTTTGAAACATATCATGTAATTAACCCATAAAATATACTCATTTCATGAACCAATTAATGAGCCTTTGAGATTGATTGCAAAATGCCACCCTGAATCTCTTTGGTTGATTTATACCAGAGCTTTAGCAAAATTGCTAAGAATACAATGTAGGAATTTAATTAAAACAAAATCAAAGAAATTGAGTGGACAATAAATGACGATCAAAGAAATTTAATGGACAATAAAGCTAAATATATGAGAAAAAATGAAAAGAAAATAAAGGGTGATTGAAGGAATTAGTTTCCTTTAATACCAAGTACATATGTGGATGCAATTTCTTTCACCGGTGACAGTTATGGAGGAAGAGATGTGATCACTTTGAAAATAATGATACTTGAAATTTAGTAAAAGCTTATGATTGTAGAGATGAGAGTTAATTACACTACATATCCTGAATTTTAGGGATATTCTTAATTTTGATCTGATTTTTTGATTGTATCAATTTTATATCTCAATTTTTAATTCATTTCAATAATATCCGATCGTCAAGTCATCGTGAATCTTACCGTTTGATTACTGACGTGGCTTTGCATACATGTACCAGAAAACATAAAATATGAAAAAAAAATCTATCAACTAACATGTCAGCGTTCCACGTCAGCAACAAATCTAAACTGCAATAAATAATATTATAAAATACATGTCAAAGGATTAATTACACTATATATCCTGAACTTTAGGAGTATTTCCAATTTTGATCAGACTTTCAGTTGTATCAATTTTATACCCTAATTTTTAATTCGTTTCAATAATATCTCATCATCACGTCACTGTGAATCTTTCTGTTTGATTGCTGGCCTGGCTTTACATACGTGTACCAAAAAACATAAAATATGAAGAAAAAAAAAAATCTACTGCCACGTCAGTAGATGCCATGTAAATATTTACATGCAAGTAACTATATACTGTAGGCAACTGTAGCAAGTAACATTAAGAAATGATGCAGTGTAACTATAAACTTGAGCAGGTAACATTCAGAAATGATGCAATGTTTGATGTTGCTGGTGCAATTTTTTATGCTTATTGCACTTGGTATATTATATACTGATGTAGAAATAAGCATCATATCAGTATATCAGGTGCAGTTAACAATATTATACCTGATGTTCTAGAAATAAATTGAATGGTTTGATATAGAAAATCGGATAACTTAATAAGTTCATGTCAAAATAATATTATTTCTACATGGCATCCATTGATGTGGCAATAGATAGATTTTTTTTTCATATTTTATATTTTCTGGTACACATATGCAAAGTCAAGTCAGTAATCAAACGACAAGATTCACGGTGACTCGACGATGAGATATTATTGAAACAGATTGAAAATTAGAGTATAAAATTGATACAACCGAAAGTTCGGATCAAAATTGGGAATACTCCTAAAGTTCATGATATCTTTATATAATAAAAGTAACTAACTCTGAAATAAATAAGATAATAATTTTTTGCTTTTTTTTTCTCTTTCCCACTCATTTAATAATAATAAAAAATTTCCCGTTCATTTAATAAAAAAAGAACTATTTATGGACATTTCTGTAAAATTATTAAATAGACATTTATGTAATGTTCATTCACAAAATTTTGAAATTGGCTACATTTGAAAATAAATAAAATTTTAAAATTAATATAATTTTACTTAGCAATTCTAATTATTTAAATTATAAAAATATATCTTCTTATATACACATGTTGCTTTCCACATTAATTTCTCTGATCTCTTAAAATTCTAATTAGATATTCATAATTTTCTAATTCATGTAGTTATTTAATAAAATTAAACAAATAAATTTTAAAATTTGGAAATAAATAAATATTTCAAAATTAATATAATTTTACTTAGTAATTTTCTAATTCACACATTTATTTAATAAAATTAACTAAATAAAATTTGAAATCGGAAAATAAGGAAATAAATAAAAATTTCAAATTTCATATAATTTTACTTAAAAATTTTAATAATTCGAATTCTACAAAAATACATCATCGTGTAGACACGTGTACATTCCATATTAATCTGTATCCCCTTAAAATTCTAACTAAATATTCATAATTTTCAAATTCACGTAGAAATTTAATAAAAATAATTAAATAAAATTTGAAATTAGGAAATTAGGAAATAAATAAAAATGTCAAAATTAATATAATTTTACTTAGTAATTCTAATAATTCATTTATTAATAATCCTTTTACACAATTAACTTTACTTAATTATTGTGATTAATTACACAATTCGAAATTACTAAATAAGAATAATAATCAACATTTAGTAATTATTACTGAAACCAATAATTTAATAATCTTATTAATTGTTGTGAAATTTCCTAATTTTGAATTTCTTATTAATTTTGAAATTTGAAATTAATAATCCTATTAATTATTGAATATCAATTACCAAATTTACAAATAATTCTTATAATTATGTGATTAATAATCCTTTTGCATAATTTAATTATTTAAATATTGTGATTGTTTTCAAAATTATGATTAATTATTATTAATTGTGATTAATTACACATTTCGAAATTACTAAATAAGAGTAATAATCAACATTATGTAATTATAACCGAAATTAATAACTTAAAAAATTTATTAATTGTTTTGAAACTTTCAAATATCAAATTTCCTAATTATTATTATTTAATTAATTTTGAAATTTGAAATTAATAATCTTATTAATTATTGAATATTAATTACCAAATTTAACAATTTTCCAAATTTTCATATGTCTATAAAAATTAGCTTTGTGGTTAGGGTAGGATATCAATAGTTCTCATTTTTGTTAATCTTCATAGTTCATTATTTTCTTTTTTTATTTTCGTATTGAAATAATGATCCGCTATGATTTAGTTAGGATCAATATGACTGTGGAGAGTGCCCAATTTCAATAATTCTAATTTAAATGAATTTATTGAAATTTTGTATTTTTGTATTTTTTTAAACAATTTGATAAATTTTGAAATAATTATTCATTTTATTCATATATCATTTTATTGATTATTGAGGTAGAGTGCCCAATTTTATTGATTTTTTATTCTTATTTTCATTTTATTACTACTTATTTGCAAATCATACTAATTTAAGATTATAAAATGAACTATATTCATATAATTTTTTTACTTTTTAATTTATATTTTGGAAAGTCTTATTTTTGATTTTTTTAATTCTATAATTTCTTTTGAATAATTATTGAAAATATTTTTTAATATGTTGAGTTATTTTTATATTAGTTTTTTGAGTTTTTAAAATATTAATTTTTGGGTTTATTTTTAATAGTATTTTAAATCCAAAAAAATTATGAAATTTAAAACAATATTTTAATTTATCTCAATTTGTTATTTTATATCTATATTATATATTATTATTTCAAAACTTTTTTTGTTTTTTTATATAATTTAATTTTGGAAACTATAGAATTTACCTAATTTTGATGTTTTAAACTTTATATTTATTATATTTGGAGTGATTATTGAAAATAGTTTTTAATGTGTTGAATTGTTTTTATATTAGTTTTTTAATTTTAAAATATCAATTTTTAAAGTTTTTTTTAATAGTATTTCAAATTCAAAGAAATTAATGTTGATTCTAGATTTATATTTTATTAATAATTTCACTTCCCTTTAAACATATTAGTATTGATTCTAGATTTATATTATATCAATATTTCACTATCTTATTATTATAATTTTATTTTATTTTATTATATTTTTCTATATTTATTATTTGAGCTTTTACTTTTTATGGTGATAATTATAAAATTTATTACAAATGTTTTAAATTTTTCATGTAAAATAGTATTACTATAAAGATTTTAATTAAAAAATAGTCTAGAAAATAAATACATTTTAAAATAAATGCATACCATTATATAGAAATATTATTTATGTTTTGAAGTCAACAAAATTTCCTTCAAAAATATTAGTATTGGTTCTAGATTTAGATTTTATTAATATTTCACTCTTTTATGACTACATAACTTATTTTTATATATATTTTTTTGAACCTTTATTTTTTTATGTTGATAAGTATATATTTACTATATAATAATTGAAAATAATTTTTATTGCTAGAATTATTTTTTATAATAGTTTTGTGCTTTTAAAATATGATTTTTCTTATGTTTTTTTAATAAAAATTATATAATTTAGATTTTTTTTTTTTGAATTATTTATCTATACTAATTTAATTTTTGTTGGTTTAGTTTACTTTATAATTACATTATATTTGAATTTATCCTTTAAAATATAATTTTTAATTTTATTTTAATATTTTTTAAATATAAAGTATTATTTGTTTGAAATAATTTTGACATTTTTAATCCAAAAAAAATTACTATATTATTATTATTTTTTGAAAATACTCTGAAATGACGAAAATAGTTTGAGCGTATCCAAAGAGATTGTGTCCATAATTGAAATTATCATATCATCCCTTATAATCTACCTTAATTGTTGTAATTTAATTTTCATTAACTCTCTCTCTTTTCTCCCTCATTTTTCTCTTCCACATGAAATGAATTTTAATTAATTTGATAATTAATATGTTTAGTAATATTTATTTATTTATTTTATTTTTGTCACATGTGTAAATGTTTAGTAATAAGTTTAATTTAATTTGACATTTAAAGAACATTACTAAACATATTAATGGGATCCACATATGTTTTAGTAATATTTGACCTCCCAAATAAAAGGTCGAATATGGATCACATTAATTATAATTCACAAATATTAAAATTTTAATTATTTTAATGCACCTCACCAATTTAAATTATAATTGTTGCATGCTAAAATTCCCTACTGAATTGTATTAATAAGTGGTTCCTAAAATCACTTAAATATGGAAATAAATAACAAAGTGACTTCTGACTTCTGAGACTTCATGACATGTATAATGAAATTTTGAGATAAATAATTAATTAATGTGACTTTACTATTTGTTTGATATTCTTCATATTTTAATTTTGAGTATTAAAATTTTAATTATTTAATGCACCATACTAATTAAAATTGTAACGTACAATACTTTTTCTAATTATAATAAATTAATTGATTGTCACATTAAATAATTCTCTCTAATTCACCACACTAATTGATGTTTTCATCTATTATTTATTTTTAACCATGATTTTATATAATAATTAAGATTTATATTTTATAATTTAAATGGATTCATAATGGATTAAGTTTCTTTTACTATTTTTTAAAATTCAATTGGACACGTGTGGACACGTTTAAAATTCATAAACGTCTTACATATAAAATTTAATTTAATATTTATTTTTTTGACATTTTATTTTATTTTATCTTATATTATATATTATATAAAACACATCTTCATGTGGATATGTGTCGCTTCCACATGAAACTGTGTTCCATCCAAAATATTTTTTATATCTAATTTATCAATTAAATTAATTTTGAATATTATTAAAATTGAAAATAATTAATTTCAAATTTTTTAAAATTAATTTCACTATGATTAATTTCCAAATTTCCAAATCCATTTAATTAACTATGATTACTTTACCAATAAAGTCGGATTAAATTTCAATTACTTACTCTAAATTTCCTAATTTCTCACTCTATTTTTAATTATGCATATCAAATTTTCTAATTTTCAACTCTAATATTATCTTATCTTTATATAATAAAAGTAACTAAGTATGTAATAAATAAGGTATTAATTTTCTATTTTTTTCTCTTTCCTACTCATCTTTATATAATAAAATAACTAAGTCTGAAATAAATAAGTTAGTAATTTCTCGCTCTTTTTTCTCTTTTCCACTCATTTAAAAAAAAAAATTCCCACTCATTTAATAAAAAAAAAGTTTTTATGTATATTTCTATAAAATCATTAAATAGATATTTATGTAACGTTCATTCACAAAAAAATGATATTTTTTATGAATGAATCTTTTTAAAAGAATTTCACAACAATATTCATGAAATAAGCAAAAATAGCCTTAAAATGAGTGAGAAAAAATATTAGATTTTGCACAAAAGTGTGTAACACGTCATGAACTTTTTTGGACTTTAGTCCTATAAATTTTATTTCGGTGTTTTCAACCCTATATATTTGCTCTCTAACACATATTTGGTCATATCTTTAATGGTCTGTTAACTCTATCAACATGTACATAACGCCGTTTATTTTTCATGGATGAAAAATTAACGAACCATCACATATGGGACTAAATCTATGCTACAGAGCAAACTTATATGACTAAAAATTTCGAAATAAAACTTATATGATGTCACACCCCAAATCCGGTATGACCAGCCAGGATACGCCACGTATCCCGAAGCCTAACCCAACTCAAATAAAACAACAATAAGTTGAACAGTGGGAGATTTTTTTTGAAAATAATAGACATGACATCACGAACCAAACCAAACCAAAACTCAATATGAACACACTGAACAAGTTATTAAAAATGAGTTCAAATAAATAACAAGACTCCCGAAATAAAAATAAATGCAGAAACCACGACCCGAGTCAACATGACTTAACAACTCAAAGAGACACTAAAATGACTCAGGTATCTTTCTCGATCACGACATGTCACGAGACCCACTGCCTTGCTCCACCAGCCACACTACTGCACCCTGGTACCTCTCTGATCTAACTCAGGTGCTGAAAAATAACATAAATGAGTGGTAAGTCCAACTAGGACTTAGTGAGTAGATCAGTCCTTAATTCACTAAATCAATCATGCATAAAAAATATAATATAGCTGATATAAATAACGTAACAACAACGTCAGAAGAAATCAGCAATAATATATCCATAGCTCTATGCATGAAATCAACATTCGTCAACAAGTATAAAATATCTTTTTAAACATGACGGACAAACATCGGTAACACATCCACTACCCAACTCACATCCACAACAATAAAATATAAGCATCCATCATAAGCATAAACATATCCACAATAATAAAATAGGATGAATGCAACACCTCAATCATATGCATGCAATGCAACACCCCAACCATATGCATGCTCTCCGGACCCGCCGGTCCCACATAGCCACATCGGGTAGGTAGATGGGTGGCCGCCGAACTACTACCCAACTCAGTGCCGTCTCTTTGGGGCATGCCCTCCCCTCACCGGCACTAGCTCTTCTGAGCTGGCCTGTTGGGGCATACGTTCCCCTCACTTGCTAGGGTCTCCGAACTGTCTCTTTGGGGTATGATCTCCCTTCACCAGTCGGACTGCCGGAATAAGGCCAACGCTGTCTCTTTGGGGCATACCCTCCTCTCACCAGCGAGGCTTCCGGGAAATGCAACAAGCACATCACAACACCACACACACAAATATATAAGTATAAACAACATGTGCTATCAACAAGTAATAAAGGGTATATCAAGTGCATACCTCATCCTCCACCTCCTCTTGCTATTCATCACAATCACATACATATATATATGTAGAAATAGCGCTCATATATCATGAATGCTCAGCACAAATAAACAATCATAAAATAGAATTATGACACTGTTAGAAAGGATGCACATGTATCATGAAAGCAGTGCACACAAGAAAACTCCAACTATAAATCAATGAACTGGAACATGATAATATGACTCGTCATAGAAATCACTGATCTAAGGTAAAATTCACCTTGTTAACTACTATATCCATGAATCATCTCAGATCGAATCATAAAAATATATAAAATATGATTTTTTTTAGCTTGGCACAAAAACCGAGGCGACACCCGACTACTATTTTCAAAATCCAAAGGTTTGATGGTGAAACAGACCTCACCAATGAATCCGGAACATCGATTAGATGAAAATTCATATATAACGTGAAAATTTTTGCTAACTTTAAAGCCTCCAAATAATTATTTAGAATAATGGAAGAAATACCTTAATTTATTTAATAAACCACTGCTACGAATAAATATAACGGTGTTACAATCAATAAACCAGTAATGAAATCTCAGCCCTTCATCTAAACATGATCACATCATAGCCTTTCATCTAATATGATGTAATCACAGCCTTACATCTAACCAGATGCAATCACAGTCCTCCATTTAACCAGATGCAATCACAGCTCTCCATTTAACCTAATGAAATCTCCACCCTCCATCTACATGATGAAATCATAACCTTACATCTAATCAGATGCAATCACAGACCTCCATCTAACCAGATGCAATCACAACTCTCCATCTACACAAGATCAAATCTATGCCCTTCATCTCAACCACTTCAATCCAGCTCTTCATCTCACCCAAATTAATCTCAACCCTCGATTTCATCTCCTCATCTAATCTCTTCACCTTCTACTCCCCTCACCCACCGCCGCCGCTCATCGACGGGGTCCGGTCGGACGGGGACCCCGCCGGGTCTCCTGTCGTCCGACGCCGATTCGCCGCCGCTTGGCGCTTGGCGGTGGCCCCAAGGGAGGCAGCTAGGCTGGCTGCCCCAAGGGGGCGGGCAGCCGCCTAGCCCAACCGCGGGCCGCGCCTGACGGTGCCCACTTAGGCAGGCGATAGCCCGGCCGACAGCGCCGTCGCCGACCTGACCCACCGCAGCCTGGCAGCGGCCACGTCAGCGGTGGCTGCACAAGGCAACAAGGGTTTTTTATATATTATTATTATTATTATTATTATTATTATTATTTTACAAAGGAAGAACCCCGATTTTTATTTCCGATTCGATACAAGAAAAATGCGTCAAAAATCGACGAAAACCCCAAAACATAAAAACAACGACATGAATCAAGAATTGGAGAAAAGAAGGCCTAAATCCACTCACCGAAATGAGAGAAAACGGAAGAAGAAGACACACAGGATCTTCCCCCGATCGACACCGACGAACTCGTGAAAATCCGGCTCCGACGGCTCCTCCTCCTCCTCGACGGTGCCCTCTCTCTCCTCTCTCTTTGCCTCGGGTGGCGCGTGGCTCAAAAACCAGTGGCTGCACACACCAGGGTCTAATTTATAGATACCGATTGAGTCCAAATGACCAAAATACCCCTATCAAAGATATCTAACTTAAACAGCCCACAACTCATTCGATCTAACTCCGATTCAAGATCCGATTGCACCGCCAAATTCGCCTCGAGACCCTCTATCACCCCTAGCATGCTAAATCACAGAGATAAGATAAATAAAATTTCCTTTAATTTTTCTACATTAAATGCTTACTCGGGTCTAATCCCAAAGCTTCCCGCCAATCTGCGTTAACTAGGGTCCAAAATCCCCAGCTCAAGAATAAAATATTACTATTAAGATTTTTGGTATTACATATGACCAAATTTGTCAACGAGTATGAACATCATTATTTGTCCACTTGAACGGAGAGTTAATTGGCCGTCACGGATATGGCCAAATATGTGCTACGTAGCAAATATATAGGACTGATAATTTTGAAATAAAATTTATAGGATCAAATTTGTCGACGTGTATGAACAACATTATGTCCACGTGGACGAATAGTTAACTGGCCGTCACAGATATGACCAAATCTGTGCTACGTAGCAAACATATAGGACTGAAAATATTGAAATAAAACTTATATGACTTATGTTCAAAAACTTAAAACTTATAGGACTTCTGTTGCACTTCTATATAATTTCAAATTGATATATCAAATTTATTTATTTATTAAAATTCATTAACAAATATAGGTAATTAATTATATCCAATTAATTTAATTATGCTTTTGCTAAAATTCACAAATAAAAATTATTATAAATAAATTTGAAATTTGAAATTTGATTACATGAATATTACATCAGTATATCTTTAGGAGGAATCAAATCAATGAAAGGACATCAATTCAAATCTTGGATCGTCGAATTGAGAGAGATATTGAGAGAGATCAAGAATTCTCACTATTTCTTAGATTCATGGATCAAATTCAATTCAGTGGGATCTTTCACTCACATTTTTTTCCATCAAGAACGCTTTATGAAACTTTTTGACCCCTGAATTTGGAGTATCCTACTTTCACGTGATTCGCACGGTTCAACAAGCAATCGATATTTCATGATCAAAGGTGTAGTACTGCTTGTAGTAGCGGTCCTTATATCTCGTATTAACAATCGAAAGATGGATATCAGATTATAATTAAATTAGATAAGCTTGACTATTGTTTTTATAATAAATTAAATTAGTTACTTATTCAAATTTATAAGTTAATGTATCATGTTCACATATAAAAAAATTGGTTCTAAAATTTTATTAAATTAGGATTTTGAATATTTCGAATTCTATATTAATAATAATTGTGAAACGTATTGTAAAATCTTCAAAAAAATATCAAAAAACATCATTAAAAAAATTCAAATTAGAATTAGTGTGATTTTTGGAGGATTTTAGGATTTTATTTAAAGTTCCGAATACTAAATTAAAAATGATTTTGAAAATATATCATAAAATATCCAAAATAAACTAGACAAAAATTTCAATTGTAAAAAACCCAAAAAAAGTTTTTTTGTGAATTTTTGAAGATTTTAGGATATATTTTCAAAGTGGCTTTTAATTTAGGAAAAATGAAAGATTCATTTTAAATAAAATTATACTTTAATATGAAAAATATAAAATTTTATGCGAAGATAATTAATGAGAATAATATAATAATTTATTTTTATTAAAAATATCAATTTAAAATTATTTAATTATTTGTACTAATCAATTTAGAATGTAATTTGCCAAGAATAAAATATTTTTAAATTCATTAAATGAATAAAAAAACTACACAAATATATCTTAAATGAGCGATATCTCATTTTTTTTGTTAAAGAATTTTACAAATATGTCCATGAAATAAGCGAAAAATAGCTCTAAAATGAATAGGAAAAAACGTTTCATTTTGTACAAAAGTATGTAACATATTACAAACTTTGTTTGAAAAATAGAAAAAATAGTAAAAATATTTCGAAAAATATGAAATATAATTATTATGATAAATATAGATTTTAGGGATTTTAAAATAAAATTGGTTCGAAAATCTCAAAAAATCTTAAAATATATTTTAAAATCTCCAAAATTCTCCCCAAAAAAACTTTTTTGTTTTTTTTTTATGAATGATTTTGTTTAATTAGTTTTTGGATATTTAAATATGTTTTTTAAAAATCATTTTTAATTTGGGATTCAAAATTTTCAAAATCCTAATATTTTTAAGATTTTGAAGACAATTTTTTTATATGACAACATTGTATGAACGAAGTCTTTTATTAGGATACGTTTTCAATATCGTTTTTAATTTAGGATCCGAGATATTCAAAATTCTAATACTATCAAGATTTTCGGGTCAAATTTTTTTAACTTGGGATCCGAAATTTTTAAAGCTTTAATAAAAATTACAAAGTCTATGGGTAAAAAGGAATATTATTTCCCGCTTATTTCATGGATATTTTTATAAAATCATGTAACACAAAATATTAGATCTCTTCCATTTAATGAAAAATGTGTAGTTTTTCGCTCATTTAATTAAATTTTTAAAAGAAATTTTATTGGAAAATTACATTCAAACTTAATTACTACACATAATTTAATATTTTTATTTTTATTTTGGTAAAAAGAATTTATTATACTATTCTCATTAATTATTTTTGCATAATATTTTTGTTTGTCTATTAAAGTAAAAATATAATTTTATCACCAAAAATTTTAGAACTGGTTTTTAATTAACGATCAAAAATTTTCAAAAATAATATTTTCGAGATTTTCGGGCCACATTTTATTAGACCCCTAAAATATATATTTATTATAATAAATATTTTTCATAATTTTTTATTTTTTCATAATTTTTTTTTCAAAAATCTGCAACGCGTTACAAATCTAAATTCTCTAAAAAATAAAAAAATAAAAAAATAAAAACTTTTTTGAGTTTTTATGAATGAATTTTTGTTTGAAGATTGAATCTAAGTGAAGATGAGTTGAAGAACTTTGCTATTGCAGAGATTGAGAATATGTAAATGAGTAACAAAATGAGTATAGCTGATTTGCCCAAAATGTCATTTCTAGATATCTCATTCATTCATCAATGTATAAATAAACTTATTTAGGATGAGTTTAACTATGATAAATAATCATTAGCTGTAGAACATGCCCAACTCCTTTCTATTCTCACAGTTGAGCAAAGAAATATATACGATAAGATTATGGCTTAGAATCGCTAAAAACCGTGAAGGATTATTCTTTCTATATGGATTTAGTGGCACAGTGGAAACATTCATTTAAAGAACTTTTTCAGCAAATTTGAGATACAAAAGTGAAATTATTTTAACAGTTGTTTCGAGTGGAATAGTGGCTTTGCTCATTCCAAGTGGGAGTATGATACATTCAAGATTTGCAATTTTCATGAATGTTGATGAAGACTCCACATGTTATAAGAATCAAGGTGGTCCATTGGCTGACTTGATAATAAAAGTGAAACTTATTATATATGATGAAACTCTAATGATGAAGAAGTATTATTTTGAAGCTGTTGGTTATCGAACCTTGAGGGATATAATCAATCTTTGAGCAACCTTTTGAAGGAAAATAGTATTTTTAGTGGGGTGATTTCAAAGAGATTCTGTCTATTGTACCCAAATGGTCAAGACAAGATATTGTGCATGCTACCATTAATTCATCTTATTTGTGAAGATATTGTGTGAGATGCTAACATTAACAAGACATATATGAGGTTGCACTTAGAAAATTCACCATATCAAGCATTGGAAATGAGACCCTTAGTGATGCTAATGATGGGGATGTCAATATAAAGATTCATGATGATTTGCTCATATATATAAGAAACTAGTTATCCACTTGCTACAATTGTGAATGTCATTTATCTATTATTTTTGAACAACATAGGCGATCTCAATTACTTGGAGCACAGAACTATCTTAGTACCTACCAATGTAATAGTTTAAAAGATGAATAATTTTGTGTTGTCTTTGGTTCATGGTGAAATGAAGATTTATCTCAGCTTTGACAGCCTCTGTTCATCGGATGGTGGCTGTGATTCAATTAATGACATTCATACGAATTGAAGCTCAAAGTCGATGTTCCTGTCATCCTACTTTTGAGAAGCATAGATCAATCTTCAGGTCTATGCAATGAGACTCGACTTGAGATAATTCGAATAGGCCAACATGTGTTGAAAGGAAAAATAATATCTAGGACCAATATATGGGATAAGATTTTTATTTCAAGATTGATATTGACGCTATTAGATATAAAAGTTCATTTTAAATTTCAACGGATATTTTTTTTATATATGTTTGTTTTGCTATGATCATAAATAAGAGTCAATGTCAAAGCCTTAAATACGTTAGAGTATTCTAGAAACATGTGTCCTCTCATGGTCAACTATATGTTGGTATTTCTAGAGTAACTAGTGATTTGGAATTTCTTATACATGACAACGATGATAATTAAAAAAATATCACTACAAATGTTGTTAAAAGGAAGTCTTTTATAATGTATATTAAATTCTTCCAATAAATTCTTTTATAGCACTACAGTCGTTATTTTTATTTTTTTAGATGTTAGTTTACAAGAAATTCTTCCATAGTGTATATTTTTATCTTTAGTTATATTTTAATTTAAAATAAAATATCATTTTTTCTTTTGTAAATAATTTAATACCTAATATGTTGATATATAATTCAATATTATTGTTACAAAAATCAATTAAAATATTTTTAAAAATATAAATTTTACACCCAAAAATATTTTCCATAACTTATTACATTTCTAAATCTCTACATATGCAATAAATGATAATATCTAATTCAATATCATTTTAGTATATATAATTTCCATTCAAAAAAGTAGATACAATTGCTTTTACTCTACAATTAAATTTATAAATGCATACAACTAATTAATTTATTCTTATTCAAATAATTTTTATAGCATAATTAAGCCGTGCGTAGCACGTGTGTCATACTAGTTGATTGCAATAATGAAATAGAACAGTAAACTTAAAAAATCATTACTAATAAAAGTAACAGGTTTAAAACAAGAAGACTATCAAAAATAAGAAGAAAAAAACGTGCAGTCTTGCACGAATATACGTCGATAGAAAGCTTACTTGGAAGGGTGACTGTCGTCAGTGTCGGCAAACCAAGATCTCGCGTCAACGTCCACAAATCGTTGCAGCCGCAGACGTGCAAAAACTTGTCGCCTCTCTCGCACACAGGTTGCACTAGGGCTTGGTGAGGAGAAGTGTGGGGGAATCACGGGTTTTGTCCGGTCGAATCGAAACTGCGAAGATTTGGCAAAAATCACAAGATTGCCACCGCAGTTTCGATCCAATTTTGCGAAACCGGGTGAATTCTACCCACAGGAGAATTTATTGGTTTCGGGTTTTACATGCAAACCCATGTTTCGCGAAATCACTGGTTTCGCGAAACAACCGCCGATTTCACCCGATTTTTACTACCAAACAAGGTTTCGGTCTGGTTTCATTTTCAAGCGAAACCGAACTTGAAACAAGGGCAAACAAACATGCCCTTAGGCACTTCTGAGTGATGCTTCGTTATAGTCAATAGTTTGGTGATGCTCCATGGTTGTCAACAAATTTTGGTGATGCTCGGAGGTTGCCAACATTTTGTTTTACAAAACCTTTTTAGAGGATATTTTTAAGAGCAAAATCATCCTTGGGTTGAAACAAACAGTTAGAAGTAATGGTTCTCTCAAAATACTTCGTTGAACTATGGCAAATTTTGATATTACGACATTGGCTTGACAAAGGACTTTATACGGATTATATTTTGGTTGAAATGTGGCTTGAACAAAAATTTTGTAAACCAATTTGCACAATTATTCAAACTAGTGAAAGCGTTGCATTAGTTTTGACGCTATTGATAAAAACATTCGTCTCCACTTGTTATATGAATCAAGGTAGTCCATTGGCTGACTTGATAATAAAAGTGAAACTTATTATATATGATGAAACTCCAATGATGATGAAGAAGCATTATTTTGAAGCTGTTGATCGAACCTTGAGGGATATAATCAAGCTTTGAGCAATCTTTTGAAGGAAAATGAATATTTTTAGTGGGGTGATTTCAAAGAAAATTCTGCCTGTTGTACCCAAAGGGTCAAGACAAGATATCGTGCATGCTACCATTAATTCATCTTATTTGTGAAGATATTGTGTGAGATGCTAACATTAACAAAACATATATGAGGTTGCACTTAGGAAATTCACTGTATCAAGCATTGGAAATGAGACCCTTAGTGATGCTAATGATGGGGATGTCAACATAAAGATTCTTGATGATTTGCTCATATAAGAAACTGATGATCCACTTGCTATAATTATGAATGTCATTTATCTATTATTTTTGAACAACATAGATGATCTCAATTACTTGGAGCACAGAGCTATCTTAGTACCTACCAATGAAATAGTTTAAAATGTGAATAATTTTATGTTGTCTTTGGCTCATGGTGAAATGAAGATTTATCTTGACAACCCATGTTCATCGGATGGTGGCTGTGATTCAATTAATGACATTCATACGAATTGAAGCTCAAAGTGGGTGTTCCTATCATCTTGCTTTTGAGAAACATAGATCAATATTCAGTTCTCTACAAATGAGACTCGACTTGAGATAATTCGAATATGCCAACATGTGTTGAAAGGAAGAATAATATCAAGAACCAATATAGAGGATAAGATTTTTATTCCAAGATTGATATTGACGTCATTAGATATAAAAGTTCATTTTAAATTTCAACGGAGATAGTTTTTGATATATGTTTGTTTTGCTATGACCATAAATAAGAGCCAAGGTCAAAATCTTAAACACGTTGAAGTATATCTAGAAACATGTGTCCTCTCATAGTCAATTATATATTGATATTTCTAGAGTAACCAGCAATCGTGATTTGAAATTTTCTTATACACGACAACGATGACAATTAAAAAAATAGCACTACAAATATTGTTAAAATGAAGTCTTTTATAATAAATTCTTCCAAAAAATTCTTTTAAAGCACTATAGTCGTTATTTTCATTTTTTTGAGAGGTTAGTTTACAAGAAATTCTTCCATAGTGTATATTTTTATCTTTAGTTACATCTTAATTTAAAATAAAATATCAAATTTTCTTTTGTAAATAATTTAATATCTAATATGGTGATATATAGTTCAATATTATTGTTACAAAAATCATTTAAAATATTTTTCTTTTATTTATTTTTAAAAATATAAATTTTACACCCAAAATATATTTTCCATAACTTATTACATTTCTAAATCTCTACGTATGCAATAAATGATAATATCTAATTCAATATCATTTTAGTATATATAATTTTCATTCAAAAAAATAGATGCAATTGCTTTTACTCTACAATTAAATTTATAAATGTATACCACTAATTAATTTATCCTTATTCAAATAATTTTTATAGCATAATTAAGTCGTGCGTAGCACGGGTGTCATACTAGTATAGTGTAATGCTGATGTATTTTTTAACATTATTTATTCAGGTTTAGATTTATTGCTGATGTGGCAATGGATAATTTTTTTTCTTCATATTTTATGCTTTTTGGTACACGTATGCAAAATCACGTCAGCAATCAAACGACAAGATTCACGGTGACTTGATGATGTGATATTATTGAAACGAATTGAACATTAGGGTATAAAATTAATACAACGAAAGTTCATATCAAAATTAATAATCCTAAAATTCAGAATATATAATGTAATTAACCCTAAAAACAATGATACTTGGAATTTAGTAAAGCTTACAACGAACATAACAATTGCTCATTTTAAGTGGGTGTTTAAGAAAAAAATGGTACACCTAAAGTTGAAGATGTAAAGTTCAAAGCAAGGTTAGTTGTCAAAGGTTATAATTAAATTTCATAAATAGACTTTAATGATGTTTTCTCCCCTATTTTGAAATATACATCTATTTGTATTCTACTTAGTTTGATTGATATTGGAAACTTGGACATTGAATAAATGGATGACAAAATGGCTTGCTTACATGGCAAGTTAGAGGATGTACCAATCACGTTGTTTTGTAGTTAAAGGCAAGGAAGATCATGTGTATGGACTAAAGAAGTCATTATAAGACTTGAAGCAATTCTCAAGATAGTAGTATAAAAGGTTTGACGCTTTTATGGTTACTCATGGTTTTAGTAGATATAATTATGATACTTTTGTTTGTAAAAGGTTTGAGGATATTTCATTTATTTATCTGGTACTTTACGTTAATGATACTAATATAAGACCCGCGTGATGCGCGCCGATCTTAATTCACATTAGATCAAATAAATTTGCTATTAATATATATTAATATTTGAAAAATAATATTATGCATAAATCACAAATAACTTAATATAAAAATGAATGTTTTATAAATTACGAAAAACTTCTTGGTATACAGCATTTGTAGTTTCTTTTTCAATATGACATTCTGAATATACTACAAATCAAAATCTTTAAACATTTCCTATTGGTTACCCTGGACACTGCGACATAAAGTTGTGCATGAGTGAAGACCGATTTTTTGAGAAAAACGTCGATATTTGAAAGTGATTGACCCTGATTTTTATTGATAATCATCGCATAAGAAATCATAATAGGAAATTGTTTCATTTGAAATTTAACTGACAGTCTTGGATCTAATGGTGTCAACAACATACATGGAATAAAAAAAAATTCTCCGCAATTAGTTCCAGAAATAATCTTGGCTTCAAGGACTCGGTTCCCAAGTCTTGTTAACACCAGTCGTGTTCCATTAGATAATCCGGTAGATGGATCGATATTTCTTAGCAAAATAATAGGAGTCCCAACTTTTAATGTCAAAGAATGACTAGGAACACCAGAACATTTGATGCAGTTCAAGAAGTCTAGTGTGTGGATCTGATCCAACAAACTCTCTCCAGAATCTGATGAGCACGTACTATCTTCAAAAACATCGTTGACTCTTTTTGATTTAGAGAAACCATATAATCATTAATCATCTCAACCATATTCAGAGTATGAGCTAATATAGATCTTTGTTGCAAATATTGCAAACTACTGGTATTTGTTATAAGCTCAAGATAAATTGCATCAACAATCACAGCAAAAATGTCACTTGCATCCAAAATCAAGTTATCATCTGGAATTCGGACTACCCCATAACCATCACCAAGATCATCTATCTTTCCGTCACTGATCGATAATATCCAATCCGAAAAACTTTTCAAATCGTCTGTATTATCATCAGAGTTAATTATTTACAGTGAGACACATATTTTTTGTTAGCTTCAAAACTTCACAATCATCTCATAAGTAAGATGAATTAAGTGCTGCATTAACAATATCTTGTCCGCTTTCCTTTGAAATGATAGGTAAAATTTGTTTGAAGTCTCCCCAAATACTATAGTCTTACCTCCAAATGAATAATCATTGCTATTTGGATTCTTAAAACGCATAATATCACGCAATGTTATATCAAGTGCTTCAAAATAATATATAAAATTAAGAGAATCAGACTATTAGATTTGTATTTAATGAAATTTAATAAATATATAACTAAATAATACCTATTCATAATTGGAGCTTCGTCCCAAATAATATAACTGAATAATGATTATGATGATAATGATCCCAAGAACAAATTAAGGGTCCTCAAGGCACGCAATAATCCTCAAAGAGAACTCGTAGCTTTTTTACTATATGCTAAACAATTAACTTCATTCAAAAATGCAAGTGTATGAATATCTTGGAAAACTCGAATATAATTGTTTATGTGTTCTGATTAAGATAAATGAAGTATGACATTAAAATAGATGCAAACAATCAATATAATAGTTGCAAAATGAATTATCAAAATATTTATGTCATAAGTGCATTACATAAATTTGTTTTAAAATAATCGACATAATAGAAAAATTAATTTGAGTCTAACATATTGATAAATTCCAAAACTTATATATATATAGTAACTGTAAATATTATTCATCAAGACTTCTCAACGTTCCATCTTTGGAATCTTTAACTTTCTTTTGGTAGAGGACATCTGCACCTGAGGATCACCATCAATATTTTTTTCAATATCAATAGCTTCAATTGTTCTTTTAAACGGAGTTTTAATTGGTGAACTTGCATCTGACTCCATCGACACCGAGTCCTACAAATCATTAGAAATTATATAAATCAAGATTAAAATAATAAAGCAAAATCAAATAAAATTTTAATCTCGATATTCAAACACTTATATGTATACCTTTTTTTTGCAAACAAAGGGGCCCTCAAAATGAATAGATTAAGTAATATGATCATGATGATCCTGAGCAAGAATACAAAAAAGTTCAGGAGGTGGAGGAACAATCCAAGAAAGGGAATCTTAGTACACTCGCGACCTCGTTGCTACCCAATGGGCAGCTTTGTTCGTCTGTCTATACACAAAATTGATCTTAAAATTTATAAAGTTACGGAAGATGTCTAAAATATATTCAATAATACATTTGATAGACCAAGGAGAGTCGCTGACTTTATGCATGATATCAACCAACTACTTCAGTCAATCTCGAAGAGAGCGAAGGAGATATTTTGAACAGCCCAGTCCAAAGCGAATTTGAGAGTGAGGGCTTCTGTTTTGATAGCCGAAATAGGAGGAACAAGAGCACCTTGCCAAGTAACACATCTGCCCAAGTAATCTCTAACAATAAAGCCATAAGCAACACAAGCATTAGTATAAGCTTCATCACAATTAAATTTAACAAAATTTAAAGGAGGGGAATTCCATTTATGATCTATTGAAGTCCTAGGGTTGGAAATATAATTGCCTTAAGGTTTGGAATTCGAGAGGCAACTAGAAGATATGAAAGCTTTAATGCGGTTCACGAGCCCAATTAAAGAAAGTTATCTACTCGTGTGCAATAACTCTTTCCTAGAGTGCCAGGAGAACTAAATGGTAGCGGCAATGGTAATTTTCCGAAAGTGAGCAGCCGAGCCAACCAAACTTCCCGTGGAAGTGTTTAACCATGAGCCACTATCCCAGTTATCTCTAATGGAAAAGTCCAAACCCATAGAAATACTTAAAGAGTACCAAAGCTGGTTTGTAAAAGAACAGTTTAAAATTAAACAAGTGCTGAATTGTTTCAGAATAATTACCACAAAAGATACAAGTGTCATTAGAAACAAGTCCAATATGAAATAGAAAAGCTTTAGTTGAAAGTATTTTGTGAAAAAAAATCCAAAGGAAAGTTTTAACTTTAAGGGGAACATTTAATTTCCACAAACTTACCCAAAGGTTGGACTTTTCCAAAAGAGGGAGGTTGCGGCTTTTAAGGAGTTGATATGCAGCATGAGTGGTAACGGTTCCACTAGACTCACTTATCCATATCCAAATGTCATCATTAGGCTTTCTAGGCAAATCAATGGAGCAAATGGAATCCCTCAAGATATGATCAAAGCAAGAATTAAAACAGTTAACATTCCATGCATTGTTCACTATAAGAGAGCTACATTAGCATTAATATCAATATCAACCGTAATGTATATATTTTGAAATACCATCATAAGCATAATCAGGTCCCTATAAAATAAATGTATACATATCATACTTGTCATATACAATTAGCGGTTAATATATATTTTGGTCATAGATTTAACTTACACTATAGTTGTCCTCTGAAATCTTGGTAGAAAATTTAGTTATCAAGTCTTTCGTAAGCATTGTCCCTCGTAAGCATGTCTAAAGCTCTGACCACAATCACCTTGAAAATATAATTTAATCTATTGTTCTTAATAGTGTCAATCATATCAAACTTCCTATGAGAAGTCATTGATATGAAAAAAGAACAATGTCTATTACTTGAGGCAAACAAATGATCTAATGTGCTTTTATAGTGGATTTATAATATTACCACATGCACACATTCTTAATATTTTATTAAATTGATATAATGACGTGCACCATTTTAAAAATTAATAATTGTTGATATTAAATGTGATGGGCCCACAATCAAAACATATTTTTATTCTAATGTATCTATATTAGTAATATTAAATTCAATGTTAGTAATATTACAATGTTAGGAAAGGTAACGTGAATAATAAAAAAAAAAATTTAATATTTTAATTAAATCCAATGTTGCTATATCAATACATTTCAATGTTGCTATATCTTCTTTTTTTTACCAAAAACAAAAATCTATTAACTAGCAATCAAAACAAGAAAAGTCCAAGTCTAATACAGAGTCGAGCTCGGGAGGCTGTACAGAAGTCCACACATTGGATTCTTGTAGGCGTCGAGCTTGATTTGCAGCCCAATGGGCTGCTTTATTACATTCTAAAAAAAAACAAAAATTACAAAATTGAAAATTAGAAATGAAATTTCTAATTTGACTGACAATAAGCCTAAGTCTCAAAGGAACTGAGCAAGCACTTTGGATAGCTTGTATTAAATTCTTGGACTCATCTTCAAAAATAACATGAGTAAAGTGCTACTGCACAGCATACTGAATGGCATGAAGAAGAGCATTAGCCTCGGATAAAATAGGAGAAATAATATTTAGAATGAATATACTAGTAGCATGTAAGCAGTGACCCTGATTATCACGAAAAACAAAACCTAAACCAATGTAAGAATCATGCCAATTCTGCAAGAACCATCAAAGTTAATTTTGTAAAAACCAATATCTGGGGGAATCCACCTAGGAGGATTAACAGAACTTGAAGAAGTTAAAATGTTACCCTCAGATACCCTGGTTTGAGTTATCTGTGCATAGAAGGCCATTATTCTTAAAGTGAGGCTAAGAGGGGAATGCTGCTTGACGAGGTGAACCTTCTCATTTCTAGCGTGCCAAGTAAACCAAAACGTCACAACAATCAAGGACTTAGTCTGAAAATTGGACAACTTAAGCCAACCTCCCTCAACCCAGGAATCTCTTGAGGAGAAATCGGAATTTATTTGAAGGAAAGTAAGGACCAAACAAATGAAGCAGAGGGGTAGAAAAGAAACAGATGGTCAATAGACTCTATCTCAACAAAACCAAGGCAAAGAAGGCAATCAGAAACAAAACCCAAGCCAATATGGTTTAAGTAAACCGTAGTAGGGAGTCTACCATGAAGCAGTTTCCACAAAAAGATCAAGGGCCTGTTTGTTACACCCGATTTCGGGTTTTCATTTCGCCCGAAATTGAAATCGGGTGTTGAAACCGTGTTTGGCAGCTCTATCTCAGGTTTGGTTTCGCGAAACCTATTTTATGAAGCCTGAATTCTACTCGGAGTAGAATTCGGGTTTTCACGAAAACAATTTGAAACGGGCGGTGGCATACTTGTAAATAATTGCAAGTCTTCCGCCCATTTCATGAAAACGAACAAAACCCGTGCGTTCGACCACTCGTCCTCGACATCTATCCCCGCATTCGTTTGACCACCTCTTGGCGAAAAAAATCACCCTCGGCGATAACTAGGGCCGCAAGCGTGATCCTGTGTCTTCTTCCCTTCCTCATCACGTACTAGATCTCCTCGCAAGGTACTTTCTTCCCTTCCTCTTCTTCTTCTCCATCAGATCTGGCCCGATGATCCCCCCCTTTGTCTTCTTCTCGGCTAGATCTGGCTCGACAACCTCGGCTTCTCTTCTCGGTCGGATCTGGCCCGACGACCCTCTCTTATTCTTCGGTTCTTGATATGTATGAACTTTTATCACGCAAGGTTTTCATCGGATGTTATCTAGGGTTTTGGTCTATTTTATCTGCAATGTTGTTTGTTCTCGACATATCCTTGCAATGCTGTCTTGTTCCTCGGATCTAGGGTTTCGCCCTAAATATACTTGCTATTGTTTTTCGGATCTAGGGTTTCACCCTAAGTATACTTGCTATTGTTCCTCGGATCTAGGATTTTGCCCTAAGTATACTTGCTATTGTTCCTCAGATCTAGGGTTTCACCCTAAGTATACTTGCTATTGTTATATTGTTCTTCGATCAAAGTTCTGGTTTTCTCTAATGATATTCTGGTTATAGGAACGCTACATTCTAATATCTGGTTTTCTGTTACTGCATTCAAAGTGATTTTAATACTGCAGCATGGATCTGTTACTTGCATTTGGGTTAACAATTATCAGTTTGATGTTACCTTGATCAAACTCTACTGTTTTGTTACTTTGATCTCAATTATCAGTTTGCATGTGTATAATCTTGTTATCAGTGTATTAGTTATCAGTGTATCCAAATGCAGTGTATATCAGTGTATCCAATTATCAGTTTGCATGTGTATAATCTTGTTATCAGTGTATCCAATTATCAGTTTGCATGTGTATAATCTTGTTATCTGGTTATAGTTTGCATGTTTATCCTTACCCAAATGCAGTATCAGTTATGTGTACCAAATGCATGAAGTTTCTGTTACTGCATTCAAAGTGGTAGATTGGTTAAATGCATCATTGTTTTAGATGTCAAATTATTAATCTGTGGCAAATTGGTTGTTGTTTTTTGTTATGCTATCGAATAATATGGCATTTACATGCATGCCTTCAAAATGCTTAAAGCCAGTTACAAAGACTTGAGGATGAAGTCATGAACTAGCTACTTTTTCAACTAATCTTTTTATTCATGATATTAGTATTTTTTTTAAAAATCATCTATGCTTCATTTTGCAAAGGTTTTCACTCTACTGAACTATATCAATATTTAATTACCTTCATTATTACTATATACTTGGGATATGCATACGGTTGAACTTAGTCATTACCTTCACTACCTTCATGCAATCTGTTAGTAGATATATTGTTGCATGTTTCTGTAATATGTTGCTTGACTTCGGTTATTGCTTGTTCACTGTTAATCATGCAATCTGTTAGTAGATATATTGTTGCATGTTTCTGTAATATGTTTATTGTTCACTGTTAATCATGCAATCTGTTATCACTGTTTATTGCAATCTGTATATTGTTTAGACTGTTATCAATAGCTCACAAACAAATTTTTTAGTAGATATAATAAGTTGAACATATGGGTGGCCATCGGAATCCGAGGGAAAAGTCGGAGTTCTGGCCAAATAATGTCACATAAGAATTTTTATAGCTCTTGCATAATAGACAAGCTGAATTAGGCAATCTCAATTTTGGTAAGACTATATGGGAAGATATTAGTAAAAAACTGGAGGAGAAGTGTGAGACTAATTACAGGGTGGAGAAATGTAAGTCCAAAAGAACACAATTTCTTCGTTTATATAAGTATTTCCAAGAGTTGATTAACCACACTGGGGTCACATGGAATCCTGACACGGAGAAGATTGATGTCCATGAAACAGTGTGGAACTCATCGGTATATCTTTTTTTATTTAATCAATAGGGTTGAGTTAGTTGGTTTTAGAATATATTTTTTCGTGTGCAGAAAGGAACGACGAATAGTTATTTCAAACCCTTTAAGAACGAGCCACCACCACACTATAATTTGATAGAATTGATATTTTAAAATCATTCCGCAATTGGTGGGATGGTCCGATCATCAACACAACCCTCATTGAATTCGGATGAATAGCGTGTGTTAGAGAAGGAATATTTGAATCTGGATGTACGTGGGAAGGAGCCCTTAGTGGAGGAAGATGATGATAGTGTTGAGGAGGTAGATAGACGTCCATCTATTTCCTCACGTGGCAATAAAAGAGGTAAATCATCGGTGAGATCAACTGTAGAACAGAAGAAGAAAAAGTTGTATGAACTTCTTTAAAATCACTATGCAGCCCGTCGAAGTGATGCAACTTCAGTGTACACATCACCCCCGGATCTATATAGCGTCCCAAACTATGTTGGGCGCATTACTAGTGTGGAAGGGCTACCTGAAGCTCACTTGTTTAAGACAATGACTTACTTGGTTGAGCACCCAGATTCTCGACCACTTGTTATGTCATTGAATGACGAACAACTCAAGAAATGGATGCAAAGTTTACATGGGTGACACGTTATTTTATTTTTTATGATGTCGGATTGAACTATGTGTGTAACAATACTTTATTTTATTTCTTTTCATGCTTTGGTTATGAACTGAACAATTTATTTTTAGTTTGTTTACTTTCATGCATTATGTTTTCATGCATTATGTTTTACTTATTTTTTAATTATCGTAGAATGAGTCATCAACCTCCACATATATCTTATAGCGATGAAGAAATTTTTGATGACTTGGTATTATTACTCATGTTGGATATATTGGATAAGTTGGATGAATTAGAAAACCCAACCCCAAGAATTGAAGAGCAGTGCGTACTTCAATTTTGAGAGGTGCGAACTATGTGCAGGAGTTAATACATAGTCCTGTACGATGCTACGAGAACTTGCATATGGAGCCAAGTCTATTCCTTAGATTATGCACCGATCTTAGGAGACTTGGCTTAGAAGAACAAAATATATATGTGGAGGAAGCAGTTGCAATGTTCTTATATACACTTTGTCATAATGAACGAGTGAGAGTGGTTGCGGAGCGCTATCAACACTCCACTCAAACATGTCACAAGTGGTTCAAGTTGACACATGCAACGGTTCTTAGGTTGGGGACAGAAATTATCAAACCCCGAGAACCTCGAACTGTTGAACCTGAAATTGAAGGGCATCCTAAGTGGTTCCCTTATTTTAAGGTAAAATCCTTTCCTAATCCTTAATTGCATAGGGGTTGTCTAAAATTTGAACAATCCTTTTGTAGAATTACATAGGGGCGATAGACGGGACACATATCTCGGCATTCGTTCCCGCAAATAAGGCATCTTTATATAGGGCTGTAAGGGAATTATTACACAAAATGTAATGGCAGCATGCGCTCATAACATGCTATTCACCTATGTAAAGAGTGGCTGGGAGGGAAGCGCGAATGACGCGCGTATTTTCAGCCACACTATTTATTCTCCCAACTCAGATTTTCCTATGCCAATAGGAGGTAAATTTAACTCAACGTAATCACTTCCTTAGTGTTGATTTGGTTTTAATAGAAATTTTTCTTTCGGATTTTTAGATGAATTCTACGTGGTTGATGCGGGATATCCGAACGTATCTGGATTTTTGGCACCTAATCGTGGTGAAAGCTGTACCATAAATCAGATTATCATAGGCGAGGCCCCTCAACAAAAAGAGAATTGTTCAACCAAGGGCATTCCTCCATTCGGAACGTAATCGAACGATGCTTTAGACTATTGAAAGCACGTTTTCCCATATTAAAGATGATGCTGAATTACCCACTAGCAAGACAAAAACAATATCGTATTGGTGTGTTGTACAATTCATAACTTCATTATTAAATATCGTAATTCAGATGAATTAATCGATATTTGGAACAATGAAGAAGTTATTATTGATGATGAAGAACAATCTTCACCCCCTATTGAATCATCAGTAGATGAATCTTCTTCAACTCAAAATGTTATGCATGACATTCGGGAAGGGATTGCAGATTAGCTTTGGGCACATCGACGCTGATTGCCCTTCTATATTTTAATTAGGTTTAAATATGTAATAGAATTATATGTCTTGGACTTGTAATAGACTTAATTGCTACTTAGATTTATTTTTGATAGTGTATGTTATCAACAATATACTAATTTTAGTTTCATTAAATAGTATGGCAGCTTCTTCATCCCGAATAAGTGAAACATATTTGAGATATCAAAACAGAGAATATTTTTGTGATTTGCGAGCCACGGTAAGGATAAGTGAAAGTGGGAAAAATCCCGGCCGATTATATGCGGCTTGTATAAATAGAGGCAAAATTGACATTCTCAATTGTCAATTCTTCCGATGGATCACTCCCATTGCAACGACAATACACGATGAGGAAGAAGAAGTGAACCAAAGAAGTAGGGACCTCGATCTTTTCACTTGAGGCAAAAATGGACAAGCTCCTTGACATGGGTTGCAAGGGATTGATAGTACTTGTTTTCATTGCAATTATTTTTTTGTTTAAATAAGTTAGATAACAATAATGATGTAAACCTAAATACTTTATTGGACTACTAATACATGTAATTTGACTACTTTATCTTATTAATGGATTAACTTTAATTTTATATCGGCGGGGAATTGGAGGCGATAACCAATCAATGGTTATGCGCACTTTCCTTCTAAGATCGTAAAGTAATGTTGCCCATTATCAGTTATGATTTTATATAAATGTGTCGTTGTGCTTTTATATTTCATTGTTTGGTTGTGCTTATATAAATGAGTGTTTGTGCTTATATAAATGTGTGGTTGATTTTATACTTTGGTTGTTTTAAGATAATGGACAAACTATATTTTGGTGGACTATGAATTGGAGGCGATCACTAACTAATGGTGATATGCATTTTCCTTTCATTGTCCTACATTTTTTACCGTCATAATTGATGTCATGAGGATTGTTGATGGACAAGGTAAAAAATCAAACATAGTTATTTTTTTCATCCTATTCCATCAACGATCCTCACTGACAACAGTATTATTGATGGTGTTTGGATTCTGACAACAATTAGTGGTGAACTATGTGGTGAACTATGTGGTGTAACTGTTGGGTTGTAACTATTATGCAATGCTTATCGGTGAGTGTATGAAAAAAAAGAAACGTAGCAATGCTTGATGCTGGCCGACGTTTTCTGATTTAGTCAGGGAAAAATGCAACTCCCATTGGCTCATCAACCGCCATGACATGTCTGAGGGAACTGCATTATCCAGGACACTTCCCTTGTTCCACAGGCGGATGCAGTAATCGGCTCATCCTTGGTTAGATAGTGTCTGGGACTTATTACACTTTGTCAAGTTTTCATTAACCACAGAGTGTTGCAACTCAGGATGTTTTTAGAAGCTGTAGTTAATAAAAATATGCCAATATTTGTTGCAAATAAAATTTTTGTTATTCATGATGGAAATTCTTATGTAGGGTACGGATTTTCCATTATTGCTGTAGTAAGATTAAAATGAATTTTGTGAATGCAAAGGATTGTGATCTAACGAAACTGTAGTTTGCAAATAAAATGATTGCAAAGGATTGCTGCAAAAAAAATGATTTTTTACTGTAGTTTGCATGTTTGATTTTTTTAAATTTCCATTTAGCTTTATGTCCTTGTCATTATATACATGTGCATATCACAGAGATATTCAGATAGGTGATCTAACCAAACTGCACCATAATATACACTAGAAAACAGTCCTATTCTATATGAATGATGTTAGTTCCTCATTTGAAAAATTTCCTACTACTATTATGACTTATTTTATATACATATCATAATAATTTGAAGATGAACTTATATTGGAATGACAAACATATTCATAGAATACATACCATATATTATTTAAGTCATTAATAAATAATTTTTATAATTTATTTTTTATCATCGAGTTCAATTTATATCAGCTAATTCATAATTTTTGTATTTATTAATAGTTATTAATAATTAGTAAGTAAGATTGAAATAAAATTATTATATTTATTTGTTAAAATATTTTTAAACTCAAATAGTTATAATATATAATGTTAGTAGTACTTAATAACAATTAATTTAATTTTTATTCATAAATAAAATAATATAAATTCTAAAATTGAAACTGAGTATGTTTTTGATAAACAACACAGTTTTAGTTTTCGTTCCGAAAATTATCACTGAAATCAACACAAAATAAATATATTTTTGCTGGTTTCATTTCACGAAACGTGAAATTTGAACATGCCAAACAAACACATTTTCGCCAAATAAAACAATCGAAACCAAAATTTCGAAACTTAAAAATCCATTTCGTTTTTCACGAAACGAAAGGTCGAAAAATATTTTCGCAAACAAACGTGCCCTAAGATTTTTAGAGGTAGTTTAAGCTGCCAAAGGGCAAACCAAGTAACATAATTATTGTGGACCTGAAGGCTACGACTCCTTAGAAAAGAGTAGGCCAAACCAGTGATAACAGACTCATTAGCCTAATGATCCCACACCCAGGTATCATCATCGGGAATTTGGGGCAAGGCAACCTTCCTGATGGATTCCCACAGATATGGATGAAAACAAAGCATACCATAATCATCATTCCAAGCATTCTCATGTATTAGAAAGTTAACAAAAAGAGAATCAAGATTTACATCCATATTTATAAAGGTTGGCATTTTAGAAAAAAAAATGTCAAAACACCAAGAATCATTCAATACAGAAGTAGAACAACCAGAATTAAGAAGTTTCTTAAAGCCAAATCTCATATATTTAAAAGCAGAAACAAAAAATTTCCAAGCATAAGCACAATTAACAGGAGTATTGATAGACACTTGACTAAGTAAAGGATATTTGTTCCTCACAAGTTGAACCCAAATGGAATTACTATTCTCAAGGTAAGAATGAATTATCTTCAATTGAAGGGTCTTAACTTTAAGATGAAGGTCCTAAATCCCTAAACCCCATCCTGCTTTGGGAGAGTTAAGGTATCTCAACTTATTAAATGAAGACCTTTACTATTTCTTTTGGAAGACCAAATGAAATGTCTTATCTTTGAATTAATAGAGTCAATTAGCTTAGAAGACATCCAAGAGACAGATAATGTATGCAATGGAATGGAATTCAAAACAGATTTGACTAAAACAATACCACCGGCTTGTGAAATGAAATTAGTTTGCTAAGAACCAATTCTATTGTTTATATTTTCAAGAACATAATCATAAGAATAGGGGGAGCCCCTCTTGGAGAAATGATAGCTCCTAAATATTTAAAAGGAAAATTACTCTTTTTCATATTTAGAATATTATAGATGTGATATTTAACATTTGGAGCAGTATTTTTTTAGAAGAAAACCTCAGATTTATGAAGATTAGCAGCTTGCCCAATTAGGCATTCATAAATGGAGAGAATTTTTATAACATCATGAAGACCTTTATTAGTGGCTTTAAAGATAAGCAAGACATCATCTACATACATTAAATGTGAAATTTGAAAATTATTTTTAAGCTTGAAAGGACAATCTCTTTATTCTCAACGACATTATTCAATAGATTAGACTAAGTGTTATAACCAAAAAAAATTAATTATATTTAATCAGTTTCGTAGCAGGAACACGAAGACTTAAATCGAGCAAATTAGCGGAGTTTCGTGCGAAACTTGGTAAGATTTAATTTAGAAAAAAAAATAGAGAAATTTTATATCTATTATTTCTGCATGATATTGTGATAGTGGATTTCAAGACGAACTCAGCGATTCAATTGGAGTTCGAATGGAACTTAGATCGAACTCAAAACAAATCTGTTTCCAATTGATTTAAGTGTGAGGGTAAAAAAGGTAACTTGGGGTATAATTAAACCCCAAGTTATAAATTGAGGGTTGTGCGACTGGGCGCCGAGAGCACCCAACCGAGAAGGAGCGACGCAAAGAGGGGACGAGCGGACCACGGCCGGACTTTGGCGATCTCATCGGCGGCGGTTGTCGGAGGAATGTAATTACTCTTCTTCCCTAAGCGGTGAGTGATTTAATCATCTTCTTCCTTGTTTATAGAATTTAGCCGCTGTCCTTCCTTGTTCTTGAGTTCTTGCCGTGGATTTGATGTCGATTTCGTTGGGTTTTTCATTCTATCAAAGAATTTTATAATTCATGTATGTTTGAGGTGTCAATTCTTGTTTTATTGAGCCTTGCCCCCCCCCCCTCCCCCTTGTTAGGAATCTCTCGGCCAAGAACAAGGCTGCTGCCCCTTGTTCAAGGCCTCTCGGCCAGAACAGGGCTGCCACCCCTTGTTCAAGGCCTCTCGGCCAAAACTGGGCAACCGCCCAGATTAGGGGCAGCGCCCTTCCCCCTTAGCTAAACTCTCTCGGCCAAGAACAGGGGCAGCCGCCCTTTCCCCTGTTCAAGGCCTCTCGGCCAAGAATAGGGGCAGCCGCCCCCTTCCCATGTAGAAGGCCTCTCGGCCAAGAACAGGGCAGCCGTCCCCTTCCCATGTAGAAGGCCACTCGGCCAGATTAGGGGCAGTCGCCCCCCTTCCATGATGAAGGCTACTTGGTCTTGTACGAATCTGTGCAGCCGCCTGCTCACTACTAGGTGCATATCTTATATTGATCAAGCAATAGGGTAGTATACATCAACTTAGGGACCTTAAACTTAGTGGTAGGAATTAAACTGCTCATGTATGTTCTTACACTTAGTTTAGGGACAAACACAAGTAGGAAGAGGTTAAAGACAAGTAAAAGATAGGTTCCCTTGACGTGTTAGAAAATGTGGATGATGCTTCCCTTATGTTTAATAAATGGCATGGCTTGATTTAATTGTGCACATATATAGAGTTTATTTTGATTAGCTCTCGAATTGTTTTCCTTACATGCTATGAATGAGAAATGTGCCCCTTTACTTGAGGAAATTAAGGGCTCTGGTGGCCCCCAGGATAGTTTACAGGCATGCAGGTGTGCGCAGGTGGATTGATTGTGAGTGCATGGGTGTGCTTGTGGATGTGGACCGGGAAGCTCGTCAGCCGCCACACTGACGACCGACCCAGGTGGCATGAGCGGGAAGTACGCTGAGATAGAGGTGATTAGCGCCTAACTCGTAGACCGAAAGGTCCCTGGATATCGGACTAACGGGTCCTTGGACCGAGAAGCTCGTCAGTACTGCTACACTGGCGACCGACTCGGGTGGCTTATGTGGATGACTGGATAATTGTACTTGTTACTTACCTTCTGATGGAGTTTTATTATGTTATTATATGGCTATGCTTGAATATATATGGATTTCCTGGCATGTCTATCTTTGTACTCTAAGCAATTTGATGTATAAATTCCTATGTATATCTGCTGGTTTGGACTCTTGAGCATGATTGCAGGAGATTATGTCACTCACTATGTTCTAGTTGGATTTACTCTTTATTTGTTGCATTTTTCAGCACTAGGACGTGATCAATTAGGTACTGGAACGCAGTAGCGCAGTTGGTGACGATGAGGACAGTGGATCTCGTGACACGTCGTGGTCGGGGGATATATTGAGTCCGTAGAGTCAGTTATATTTCTTCTTAGATAGATGAGTGTCTAAACTTTGTTTTCACATTTGAAAGTCAAAAACTTCGTCTATGATTATTTGGTTTATTTTATATGAATCTTAAACATTTGAAATCATCGGATTATTTATTGATTGGTTTTGGAATCTTGATCAATTATGTTTATTGTAAGAAAATTGGTTTTCTTTTATAAACTGTTCAAGGTTTCGTTTTTACTGGTTATTATGGTTGAGTTAGGCTTCGGGGTACATGTAGTACTCCGGCCGGTCATGCCCGGGTTTTGGGGTGTGATAATGTGGTATCAAAGAGGGTACACGACAATAGGACTTTAGGTATCGTATGGGGCATTGCTAGCGTGTCTACATATGGTATGTCCTAGTCACGAGATGGACGGTTGAACATGCGCACCAACGGCGGTACGTATTTAAGTTACAAATCTTGGTTAATTATATATTAAATCATGTGAATGTCGTTATTCTTACTTTTAGATATGGATGCATATGATGATGTTGTGTGAGTTGTTTTGTTATGGCTTTTTTTTTTCCTATCTAGGGTAATCAAGTGTAGGTGTATAATCTGGAATTTCTTGCAAAAAAAAAAAGATCCGATTTTTGATTGGTTTATCACCGAAATCTCTAATCTTTTCGGAGGAGAAGAAGTCTCCTAGGGTGATCGGCCATCAAAGGGGCAGCCTCGTGACCCTATTTAGGGCCTGCCCCTTGGGTAAGAAAATCCTAATAAGATGCCAAATCCGGTGTGAAGGAAAAACATGCTGGAAGTTGGGTATTTTGCTTATTATTGTATGCTCTTGGTTGCTATCACACCCTTTATGTCCATGTTCCTAATATTCCAACACCCTTCTGCATACAAAAATCTGAAGGTTTCAATTTCCTTTCCTTATTTTATTTTGTGACTTCGCTTGGTAAGCTTGTTTTCATGTAACTTCTCTGCCATTTGGGCTACGTTAGTTGAGCAGAAGTTTCTAATTGGTATGATTTTAATGGTCCATTGCTTTTGAGTTGAATCGGTAAGTTAGTGTTATGACTAAGAGGTAAGTACACTTTATTGATCTTAGGGGGCGTTTGGTTACCCGCAAGTGTAATTGCTGCAAAATCTATTTGCATGCAAAAGCAAATGCCTGCAAATAGATTTTGCAGCCTACCGTTTGGTTGTAATTACAAGCATTTGCAAGCATTTGGTTGGCCGCAAATAGAAGTTGTAATTACATTTGCAACTTGCAACATGCAACTTGCATCTTACGAAATTTTTCGGGTCAGGTCGGGCACGAATTTTCTCAAGTCGGGCTGAGCCGGGCCGAGACGGGCCGAGCATGCACGAATTTATCCGGGCCGGGTACAAACTTTTTCGGGTAGGGCCGGGCACAAACTTTTTGGGTCGGGTCGTGCACAAATCTTTTTGGGCCGGGCTGGACACGAATTTTTTCAAGTCGGCCCGAGCCGGACCGGGATAGGTTGGGCAGTGCACGAATTTTTTCAGGCAAGACTGGGCCGAACACAATTTTTTTTTTTCGGGCTGGGCACGAATTTTTTTTCTGGTCAGGCCGGGCCGGGCATGAATTTTTTTGAGATGGGCCGGGAAATGAATTTTTTCAGGCCGGGTCGGGCAGGAATTTTTTCGGGCCGGGCCGAGCCGAGTCAAGATGGGTAGTGCACGAATTTTTTCAGGCAAGGTTGGGCCCGATGCGAATATTTCGGACTGGGCATGAATTTCTTTTCGTGTTAGGTCGGGCTGGGCATGAAATTTTTCAGGTCGGGTCGGGACACGAATTTTTTTGGGCAGGGCTGACCACAAATTTTTTTGGGCAGGGCCGACCACGAATTTTTTTGGGTAGGGCCAGGCAAGAATTTTTTCGGGCCAGGCAGGGCACGAATTTTTTTGGGACGGGCCGAGCAAAAAATATTTTGGTCCGGGTTGGGCACGAATTTTTTGGGGTTGGGCCGTGCACGAATAATTTTGGGGCGGGCAAGGCACTAATTTTTTTGGGTCGGCACGAGTCGGGCAGTGCATAAATTTTTTCGGGCAGGGCTGGGTTGGGCACAAATTTTTTTGAGTCGGGCATGAATTTTTTTAGGCCGGGCCGGGGTACGAATTTTTTTTGGGCAGGGGCGGGCCGACAGTGAATTTTTTCGAGCCAGACTGAGCATGAATTTTTTTCGGGCCTGGCCGAGCACAAATTTTTTTGCCTAGGCCAGGCACGAAATTTTTGAGTCAGGCTGGGCACGAAATTTTTCAGGTCGGGTTTGGCACGAATTTTTTCGAATCGAGCTGGGCTGGGACGGGCCGTGCAGTGCATGAATTTTTTGGGTCGGGTCGGACACAAATTTTTTTGGGCCGAGTCGGGCACGAGTTTTTCGTGCTAGGTCGGGCACAAATTTTTGGGCCGGGCGGACATAATTTTTTTCAGGGCGGGACGGACATGAATTTTTTCGGTCGGGCCGGGCACAAATTTTTTCGGGCCAGGCTGGACACGAACTTTTTCGGGCCGGGTCGGGCATAAATTTTTTGGGTCGAGCCTGGGACAAATTTTTTAGGGCCAGGCTAAAAACTTAGGCCCAACACGATTTGTCTGACAAATTAATAATTTTTAATTTTTGTATAATACTGAAAATATATTAAAAAGTCTATCAAATGACATCATATGTAAAATCTGACACTACCATCAGGTTCAGCGCGCAAAAACCTACAACTTTGATATTTTTCTCGTCTTCATCTGATGACTCTACGTCGCCAAAATTAATTATTTTTTAATATTTAAATTATTGCATTTGCAGCCCGCAATCTTGTATTGCGGGCTTTTTGGGCTGCAATTCCACTTGCGGCCCGCAAATGATATTTGAAATACAAGTTGCAACTAGTAAATGCTGCAAAATGATTTTGCAGCCAACCAAACAAATTTGTTATTTAAATGCTGCAACTAGAGTTGCAGTATTTGTACTTGCGGGCAACCAAACGCCCCCTTAGTGAATTCTTTTTTGTGCCGAGTTGGTAAGTCCAACAATTACTGAAGCATGGGTTGCTAATTGAAAGTTATAAATATAATATGTTCTCAGCACATAACTGATATGCATGTCCACTTAGTTGTTGTAGATTCATTGTAGACATAAGTGGTTCAAAAATAAAGCATAGCATTTTAGACCAAGAGAACGTACCTAGGTGAATTACCTATTAAAATGAATAGCATGCTGAAATAATTCTTTCCGCTATGCATACTCATGTTAATGTTATCTAAATGATTTCTAAAATTGGCTCCTTGTGTAGCTAACTGGTATATCTCAGTCGTTCTAGAAGATTTAGGGACATTTATATGTTAAGAATATTAGGTTCTTGTAATTAAGTGTATAGTTAAGTTAAGTTTTATGCATCCTGGCTGATTAGGGCAACCCTAGGGATTCAGGGTCGGCGACTTGGGGAAGATGTCGATTGCTGGAATTTTTATTTACTCACTATTTAATCACTGTTTTAAATTTGTAAATTTATACCATGTGAAGAGAAATTGATTTCTTGAGGATAGGGACCGATGTAGGGCAGTTTAGGGTAGTACCTAAAGTCGTAGGGTAACAGCGGATGAAGATGGGGAAATGACCTTGGTAAATCATTGTTTGACATACCTTTATGCGCAATGGTTAAGATGACTTGGTTATGAGATGAGACTCCGTGTTAGGGGTACTCGGCTAGAGACACTACCCTAAGGGTTAAGGGCTGAATGGTCCTAAAGATGAAGGTTCTATTTTGGCTGAATGTGAACCTAGATTTTTGATGCAAGAAAAAGGATTAGAACTTGGGAACTTTGGCATATTTAAATCTGGAATTTTTATAGCATGATGAGGCATGTTGAAATTATCTGTCATACCCCAACTCAGGATTGTGTGACCGACCAGGGTCTACATACTACCTTGAAGCCTACTACCTACACTGACTAACAAGAAACCGGAACACATCGAATAAAAAGAAACCACAATGAAGTTTTATTTGAAATTTCAAAAGTTCACAATTTATTTTTGAAAAAAAAAGAAGAGTAGCTAACATCATCACAAACTGAAACATCTCAAGTTCAAAGTTGATTACAAGCTTTAAAAGACAAAAACTATCAATGTAGGAAAATAACCACAATTAGACAACTAGACTATGACTAAAGGACGCCACTACGAGATGGACACCACCGCCTGCTCTCCCACTGCACCATGACGCCAAGCCTCAACTCACTGAACATGCTCTGCAAAACAAAAAGGAATAAACCGTGAGTCCACATGGGACTCAGTGAGCGGTTCTTCCGAACCTCCACATAATCCCCAATAAGCATGCATAAACATATATGGCAGCATAGTATAAAGTCAGAGATATAAGTTACTTTTTGATGTGACAATCGACCCCAGGGGGTCATCCTGAATAGACCATATATTCGAGGAACCCACCATAATGGCCTAACTAAGCCACGTGTCATCCGGCCCTTAGGGCCTACTCATGGTCTAGAAAATTCGGCTATAATCAGCCCTACCATACAAGGTAGTAACATACTGGCCACTCGGGCCACACAGTACCAAGGTGAAATCAAGAAGTTCCCGAGCCATCGACTAGGATGGTCTGCTAGTCTCCGGACACCGTCTGAGGTAGGGATAATTAGTCCCACCCAACTGGGGTCTGACACCTAGCGGGCCCGCTGGTGATATCTCAAGACCCAATCACTGGCCGAGTCATGCATTCGTCATTCCGACTACTCAAGCATCTCGGCAGATCATCACAATCACATCACACAAGCAAGTGTCTAGAGTTTCCTTATATAAAATTCCGGGTGCCTACCCGTACTCGGCCCTTGATTCTGGGCCAATATCATTCGTACCTTACTATACTCTAATTAAACCATGAGAAAGTATTCTAACTCATCTATATTCGAGTTTTCATAATTAACACACACTTTAAAGTTTACATACTAGTCGTCCAGTGTCATTTGCTACATTATACTAGCGTGGGCTACCTGTCATAAGTGTAGAATGGCTATGTATGGATGTGCCATAGCCCTCAGGTGATAAGAAAGTTAACCTACCACTACTACCATAAATAAACATAAAAATGCATCAAATAAGTAAGTAAATTCTGCATTTAACAAAAATTTCCAGCAAGGTAACATTAGAGCTATCATGGCAATTCTCTACTAGAAATAGCAATTGATAAGGAAAAATATTGAAAGCAATTACTACTTCTTAATGTCGCTAAGTGTAGATGTACATATGCAATGGGGTGGTGTTTTCCTTAGTTGTTGTCTTTCCTATTTCTCCTCTCAATTCTACTTGATGATCGAGGTGACCCTCGCTTTCTAATGTTCAAATGTTTCTAAGTATGAAAACTACTCCTCTCCGATTACTTTTCCCCTACTTGGCTCGACTGAACCTTGAGCAAGGCATGCCTTACTCGGCCGAGCCTACAAGGGTAGGAGAAGGTGGTTGATCCTTGTTGTTTGACCACAACCTCTAGCATTTAACCTTATGAACTACCATAGATGAATTGTAGACCAATCCTCTCCCCCTCACTATTCGGCCACGCCTTGATCAAGGCTTCCCTTGATCCCTTGATCGGCCGAACACAAACACCTAGGGAGAAAGAATCTCTAACAACTATGGCATCAATTGAATCGCGAGTCATACAAATTTAAATCTACACGAACTAGAGGGGGGGGGGTACACTAGGCGAGGGAATTGGGGAAAAATTCGGCATGACCTTTTCCCTCATCTAGCCGACCCCTAGATCTAAGAAAAACAACGCGAAAACATTCATCGCGCGATTACAACATGCAATAAAAACCATAATCATCGAGAAGACCTCGGATTCACAAGATCCGACGAGAGAAAACCCACGATTCACCATTTTAAGGGTCGGCCACACGCCTACCCATCTAACTAGGATCGACCACTCACCTTTGCTTGACGAAGAAGAAGAATCGGACGTTGGCGATCTCGAATCTTCCGGCGTTGACGCAATTTTCGGACTGACCAAGATCCCTCCTCCCTCTTTCTCCCCTCTCTCTTGCTCGGGCTTTGTGCGGCTCCTAGATGAGCCGCACGACTCCATGATGAGGGATTTTATTCCCTCATCTAAAATGCCTTATCTGCCCCTTACGACTTAACCTTGACTCGACTCAGACTCGGACGAGTCTGACTTGGGTTTCGATTCTATTCACAACACGAGTCGATCTCAACTCAATTAAAGCATCAATGCATAAAAGGAAAGGGTCATTTAACCAAATTTAAACTTCATACTTCATTAGTCGAGTTATACCTTCTACTCGAGGCGATTCCGAGGCTCGACTCGACTAACCCCGGGTCCGGCGCGCTGCACCAAAATAGATTTTTATATTAAGAAATTTTTTCGAGTCTTACATTATCTTCATACATGCTGAAATTACTAGACTTTGTTGCATGATAGATAAGCTAAGACTCCTTGTTTCATGCACAACAGGATATGTGTGTGTGTGTGTGTGTGATGGGTGAATGATGTTGAGTAGGATGGGTAAAGTTTGAAGGGCCCCTAGGTAGGATTGTAAACACATAGAGAGGTCGGACTTCCCTAGGGTACAATTATAAATATTTGGGAAACCTTCTGGACTCGCGACACCACAATTTATCGCGAGGTTAAAATTATAATTGTTATGCCAAACTTCACTTGCTGTCCCCTTTAAACACATCCTATTAATGTAGATTTCCATGTTGTAAGAAGAGGTTGCTAGAATTTTTTTCGACCGGATCTGTTGGCTAAATGTTTGGCTCCGAATTCTTTTTCTCTTCGTTAAAATTGATCCCTTTGGAAGTTCGGTGAAGTAGGGGAGGGGTGTAGGGTAAGGTCTAGGACCGGCCCTTATGGGTTGGGGCATCTGAAGTGAAGCATTATCTGTAACCTTGTGGATATTTTTCTTTCTCCTTAATCTTCCCCTCCAATGGCTTGAATAAATGATTGCAATACTCCTTGGAATCCTACGAAGGTGAACAACCCTTTCTTCATCTTTGTGGGAACTTTTTCTTTTGATTTACTACCTACTTGGGCTGCATAAATAGGCGATTGGGTTGTTGCAGAGTCCATCATGAATTGGTACATAAATTGGAATGATACTAGTGAATATGGAGGAATAGGTAAATTAAGAGCTTCACTAAAAACTATGTGTTTGGGTCTAATTCTCCTCTCACACCGTGGACTAAATCCAGTAGTGGTTGTCTTTCAATTATGTGTAACATGACAAGGATGCAATTAGATGAGAAGATCGTTGTATTAAAGCCATGCTTATTTTATTTTTTTTGCTACTTGCTATGGTATCAATGTACCATGCGATGTTGGTAGTTGGATGGATGGGGGCTTTGTCACAGTATACATGCAACTATAGAACTGTGAGTTGTAGAATGGTCCTTGGAGGGCATTGAATAATCATTAGCGTGGTTTCTTTTTGGAATAGTGAGTTAATAGGTCGGCTAATAGATTATGGTGATATACTGAAGTTTTTGCCTGGTTTAATGGCAGGGGTTTGGTCAACAAACAAGACCTAATGTGGATGCAGAGTATTTTCAAGATAACGTAAGGAAGCATACCATTTCACATAATAATACAAAATAACTAAGATTGATTGGATTTAGACATTACTATGTGGGAATGTACATAACCTTACTATGTGGGGATGTACATAACCTGTTTGTTTCTTTGTTAATCAGATGATCTTATAAAGCCAAAGAAAATTTGCAAAGTGCTTGACATGAACATTTTAGTTTATGACTATGGTTGTCAATCAGCTTAAGTAGTTCCAAAACAAGGAAAACAATCATTAAGGAAGATTAGGCTTTTAATCCTGAGAAGAGGAAGAAGCAATCAATTCCGGAATATATATATATATATATATATTCTTTTCTATAACAAGGTTGCTACGTAACAAGGTTAGAGGATTACGGTTCTTTTCTAAATTGAAAAAAAGAGAGAGAGAAAAAGAGAATAGTTATATTCTTAAAATTAAGGTCAAAATATCATCCTCCTACTGGTTTTTGTTACGGGGAATGACCTTCCTTATCAGTTCGATATTTGATTATGATTAGTTTGCCTTCTAATTAGGGATGGAAAATAGGTCAGGCGGTCTGTCAAGAGCCTGTGGCCTGGCTTGTATGCGGCCTGGCCTGGCCTCTTCAAAAAAAAAATCTAGGCCCGGACTTATTTCTATGTATGTTTTCCTTATCAGGCCTAGGCTCACTATAAAGCCTATTGAGCCTGATAGACCGGTCTGAGTCTGTTAAGGTAGTATATATAATATATAATATATATAATATTATTATTAATTTATTATATATTTATATTATATATATTAATATATATATATTAATATATATATATATATATATTAAATTAATAAAATAACAACTATTGTTGTTATGTTTAAATTTGTTGTTATCATTTTTGTATGGAATTTGAAAGTAAGTTTTATAAATATGTTTAAGGTTTTAGTAGACTTTATAAACATGCCACATGCCAGGCCAGGCCTATGAACAGGCCAGGCTCAGGCCAATTTTTTTACTGTACAAGCCTGGCCTGACCTGTTTCCACCTTACTTCTAATAAAGTATTTCAATCAACATATATTTGCATTTTCAGTCATCATCTATTCTTATTGTAGCTAAACTTAGCATTTTCAGTTATATTTCTTCTTAGATAGATGAGTGTCTAAATTTTGTTTTCGCATTTGAAAGTCAAAAACTTCGTCTTTGATTATTTGGTTTATTTTATATGAATCTTAAACATTTGAAATCATCGGATTATTTATTGATTGGTTTTGAAATCTTGATCAATTATATTTATTATAAGAAAACTGGTTTTCTTTTATGAACTATTCAAGGTTTCGTTTTTACTGGTTATTATGGTTGGATTAGGCTTCGGGGTACATGTAGTACTCTGACCGATCATGTCCGAATTTTGGGATATGACACAAAGTCTGAGCAACTAAGATATAAAGGTGACAAGGGTCCCCCGGCCTAACACCTTTACTAGAGGAAAAAAATGAGAAAATATTACCATTAATTAAACCAGCAAAAATGAGGAAGTTGCTATATCAATACCTGGTTCTTGGTCAAATGCCAAGAATGTTGTTATTAACTACTAAAATAGGATGACATGATTAACTATTAAATAAATATTTAAGAAATGTAATATTACATAATTAAGAGGTAATATTAGAAATTAATAAATGTTATTAAATGTGGTGATCCATATTAAAAAAATCTTATGTTTTTCTAATGTATTGCAAGATAACTTTTGAATAGCAAAAAATTTAATATTAAATTAAATTCAATATCTATATATCAATACATTTCAATTAAATCAAATATATTTCAATTACATTTCTTCAATCGATTCATTAAGGATGACGCGAATTTTGGTCAATTAAATATTAAATATTTAAGAAAGATAATATTACATAATTAAAAGAGATTATATTGCATGACATTCAAGAGAGCTAATATCAATAGAGGTAATATTACATGTCATAAAAAAATAAATGCAATGAATACACACATTTCTTTTCTCAAAGCATCTATATTAATATTATAAACTATTATATATTAATATTCAAAATTCATTTTTGGATTCATGACTTATTAAATAATTATAGAAACTATTAAAGTACTTAAATTTATGCCATTTGGCATAGTTCTTGTCAATGCACTTGGCATGATAAGGAGGCTAAAGTGCTTTCTTTTTTATATATAGATTTTGATAGCGGCCAATAGTATATATAATGTTAACAAGTTGAAGAAATCTTTGAAAGCAAAGTTTGAAGTAAAGGGTTTGGGCAGATTCATAGAGATAGATTTTCATGTGAATTGTTTATTGATAAAAAAGATTGTATTTAAAGGTCTTATAAAGGTTTTATATATTTGATGCAAAACCAATATGCACACCATTTGTAGCTAGAGATGGCAATTCAAATCGGTTAATCGAATCGCAAAATCCGGTTATGGATAGTGGATTTGCGGTTCGGTTTCGGTTTCGGATAGTGAAAACCAAAAACCGTTTAAAACCGATTCGGTTTCGGTTATCGGGCCGCGGTTAACCGGTAATCGAAACTCGTTGTATATATCAGTTTCAGTTTCGGTTACCGGTTTCGGAACCAATAGTAAATATATACATCAAATATTAAATAAAATCCGAAACCCATTATCTAATTATCCATTTACCCGTTTACCCGTAGTATATAAACCTAAAATCTAACCCTAATTTCCCCTCACTCCCTCATTCAGTCGACTCCTTCACTCCCGTCTCTCCCCCCTCGGCGACTCTGCGCAGCATAGATCGGCGACGACGGCGAGTGGGAGTGGCGACTGGTGACACCGCACGACTCCACCCTCGGCGACTCCCCTCACTCCCTCATCCAGCCGACTCCGTCACTCGACACTCCCGTCTCTCCCCCCTCGGTGACTCCACACAACATAGATCGGCGACGACAGCGAGTGGGAGTGGCGATTGGCGACACCGCATGACTCCACCCTCGGCGACTCCCCTCACTCCCTCATTCAGCCGACTCCATCACTCGACACTCCCGTCTCCCCCCCCCCCCCTCGGCGACTCCGCACAGCGTAGACTCAACACTCGACGATCTTGTAGTCACTCCGCTCTCCATTTCTACTGTCATTTCACTTCGCAAGGCAGCCAGTGAGCTCGTCGAGGAGGCAGAGGGCACCATTGGCGAAGAGGAGGTACGAAGCCGTGTCCCTAGTTCTTTTTATTCCCTCCTATATGTGCTCGATTAATTTATGTACAGTCAGTGGACTGATGCAATGCTACTCTTACATTTTTTTCTTTTCCCTTGCAGACCCTCGCTTTGCTTTATGCATCTCTGACCTCTAAAACAGCACTCACGATACTTTCCTGTCCAGAATTGGTCCTGGTGTCTCCCAACATTAGTTTATCTATATATGTTTGTCTGAAGCACCTAATGTTATCATATATTTTATTGTTTCAATTTTATTTGAATGTTACCAGATCTATTTCAGTTTGTGTGAAAGAGGTTATATTGGATTGCCATGTTATTAACTTCTTGCAGGGCAGTTGATTGATCATGTTTGCAATATCTATATGACAATATTTCAATTTAGTTCCAACATCTTCTAATCGACTGAGTTGTTCCCTGCTTAGTGTTTATTACTCAAATTCATATCAGTTAGGACATTTGAACATTATCTTTGTGGGTTCATCTTGCTGTGGAATTATTGAGTGTTGGCACCAACTTAATATATGTATTTTGTGATGATTAAGTGTAAACTGTTTACTTCAATATATTTTCACCACTGTTTCATCACTTTACTTCAATTGTAAACTGTTTACTTCAATCTTTGAACCGGTTAACCGTGGTAGTAAACGGATAACCAGTTCTATTCGAATCGAAAAATTCAGTTTCGGTTATCCGTGGATAATCGGAATCGGCTCGGTTTTGGTTTCGGATATAGATTTTTGAAACCGACCGATTTCGAATAGCGGGTTTGGAAATCGGTTTCGATTTCGATTAATTCTCAAAAGTGCGATTAATTGAACCGTTGTCATCCCTATTTGTAGCACATTTCAGACTCCCGAACTATGCCGATATGACACCATAGTAAAATGAAGAGATTCAGTACATGTCACATGTTTCTTCAAGTTGTGTAGGGAGTAGAGGCGGACCCAATGTAGGGCAAAGGGGAGCACTAGCCCCCTTGGAATTTTAGTAAAAAAAGAAAAAGAAAAAGATAACATTGTAATTTAATTACAAGGGAAAATATCAAAATTGCAATATTCATCTTTGTGGTGAATTTTGTCTTTCTACATGTAAAGTAAGAGAGACAACTATGATAGGAAAATATATATCCTCATTATTGTGGATACCAAATATGATTTTTTTTATGATTCTCACAAAACCTCTAGGAATGAGAAAAGAAAATTCTGGTGCACAGCGAGACCTAAAGTATAGTTATATATTTGTTAAAATAAAAGTATCACTATATTTATTGAAGTGTAAGATTTAACAAATATCAACAACATATTGACAATTACATTAAAAATATTCAGTCTACTATAAAACTTTTTTTAAAAAAAACTATAAAACTTTAAGGATTAATTACTCCTATATCATTGTACTTACATCCCTCATTCTTTCAAAATACTTATAACACTCTTAAATTTTAGTGGCACGCGGGATATGATTTATCAAATTCTATCCGTCGTTTGCTAAAAGCTTCGTATATCATTTAAGTGGAATATGACTGGATCCAAATTCGATTCTAATGAGATATAAATATCCTTATAGTGGGGTGGGAATCAAAATCTCCAGATTTTTTCTTCTCTTGTCATTTAAATTGGATATCTATGATAAGTCAATTTTAATTCATTTTTTAGAAATATTTTTTGTCAATTTATTATTATTATGTTAAAAATAATTATTTAAATTTAATTTCATAATTTTTAAAATAAAATTTGGTAAAAAAAATTAAATTTAAGTATTAGATTATTAATATCCGACTTCTTTATCCGGAGCCACACAAACATAAAATTTCAAAATCTTATCTTTCTTAATCTTCTAATCCGAGATTTCAACAAACGCTGAATAGGAAATAGGCTTATCCCATGCGATTTTTATCCTAATTAATTTTAACTGAAATTCTATCTATTTGGAATCTTTATTCCGCGAAACAAATGCGCCATATATTTATTAAAGTTTCAAATTATCTTTAACACCTTCACAAGTTATACATGACACTAAAGTTAATTAAACAATAGAAAAGATTAAAAAAGGAATAAAATCCCCCCATTTAATTGTCCACAACTATTTAATCTTTCGTTCTTCCCCACAAATTCTTTTGCTGTTTTTTTTTAAATTATTATGATTAGCATAGTTTCACAATGCCCTCACCAGCACCGCCAATTCCTTCTACTTACCCCTTTACCTCTCCTTTTAATGGCTAGCCATCACAATGCCTTCACTGAGACTAGTGTCCACTTTATGGATCAAAGATCAATCTCCTCATCCCATAACGTCAACAGTCAACACCTCATCCTTGGAACTGTCAAACTTTTTTCTACTACATATTATATATATATATATAATATTAGTATTGCCCTGGAAATCAAGTCCACCAATATTTTAAGTGTTCCATGATTAGGGGTGAGCAAAAAAAACTGGTTTTTCGGTTAATCGAAAAATCGGTCCAAAATCGAACCGGTTTTTTGGGTTTCGGTTTTTTTTTTGGAAAAATCGGTTTTCGATTTCGGTTTCGGTCCGAGAGGTAAAAAGTCCACCGATTTCGGTTAACCGACCGGTTGGATATAATTTATTAATTTTTAATTATATATATATATATATATATAATAATAATAATAATAATTTATAAATTATGAAAAATTATAAAAAATTACAGAAAATTATAAAAAAATATTAAAAAAATATTAAAAAATATTAAAAATATTTAAAAAATATTTAAAAAAATCAAAAAATATTTAAAATATTTAAAAAAATCAAAAAATATTTTAAAAAAGAAAAATAAAAATATTAGTTTTTGTAGAACATTATCTTGGTTCAATGGTTTCACTTTTTTTTTTTCTTTTTTCTCAATGAGAATTTGCTATTTATTTAGATTTTTCTCTATGATTTGCATAATATTATTATGTTTGTAGGTTAAAAAAATTTATTGGTTAACCGAACCGAAAAAACCGAAACCGAAATAGCGGTTAACCGAAGTTAATGGACCGGTTTACGGTTAATGATTTTGAAAAATCGAAGTTAATAAACCGTTTTTTTTTTTTGCTAATGGACCGGTTAACCGGTCAGTGCTCACCCCTATCCATGATAGCATGATGATCTTCCATCCATTCTTGAGCGGGAAGAGAAGAAATAAGCCAATAAAGCCATAGACAGAAGCTGAAACGTCTCACAAGAGAAGAAGAAGAGGCTGAAAACAGTCTCACCAGAGTAATTGCACAGCAATCTCACCAGAGCAATCGCACAACCAATGGCTCTCATTCTTGTAACGTCGCTAACTCACCAACTGTATCAGGAGATCTGATCGACACTCGACAACGTCAAAGACTAAGGAGGAAGGTTTTCTAATTTCCTTGGATGGAATCCCAGGGACTGATGAGAGATTGAGAGCTTTAATTTGGTTGGATGATGCGTTACTCACGGATGAATACTCTGCAATGTTTATGGATTTTGCAGCATTAGAAATCCATGCTTCTCCAATTTCTGAGCTTTTCAACCTGTGCAACTCAAAGAAGAAGAAGAGGCTGAAGTCTGAAGAGCTAGCACCACAGTAGAAGGATTGAGCCATTGAGGAAAAGATCAGATTGCAAATAGAGATTCTAGAAAAGTAATATATGTTTTTGATGTTTGATTTTTCATTCTCTAATTTCTCGTACCTGAAACCTCCCCGTTGTCACCAAAAGTCAAAACCCCATGATAATATATGGAATATTAATTTCTGAAAACCAAATATTTCATTTGGTTTTTCCATATATGTTCCTGTTCATGCTATGTTTTAAATATTTGCTCTATAGCTTGTGATTTGATTTGTGAAGATTATATATTGATATGTATCTTCTGGCAACAACACGAGTAACCAATTATTTTTAGGATTAATTATTTTAACATTAATGAGCTGCAAAATCTTGGAAGAAAAGAACTAATTACTATATTGTATATACGAATATCAATTATACTATTTAGTTCTTGTGTAGACAGTAGAAATCTAGCTTCATATATATGTTTATTTTCGTTTTATATTTGCCCTCCTCTCCCGAGATAATTTTTTGAGTTTGCCCCTGCGTATAACTTTGATTTTGCTTGCCTTCATTAAGGATCCACTCTACAAGTTCACCTAATTCAATTCATTTATTGTAAAAGAATTCAGAACCATTCATTAGCATAAAAATGATAGAATCAGAACAACAAGAGTTTAGGAGTGATTGACATGAAGGATATAATTGTACCAGCAGAAATTTTACATTCAATTGTGGGGAGACCGTTTCCAACATTATTGAAGCATTATTTTTTTAGTAATAAAAAAGATATATCAAATTGTAGCAACCAGTGAAGTCAAAAACACACATTTCCTTTAGGTTGCTTTAATTTGGTATGTTATTTGATAATATTATAATGACAATTCTACATCGCCACAAGATAGATTGATATCTTCAATTTATCGATAATACAATATTATCTCGTTTGACATATTTGGTTGTAATATCCTAGATATAATATCCTAGATATTTAATTTTTATTCTTTCCTCTTATGTTTGTGTTTGCCAGCCTAGCAGACTAGTTCGAGGTCGAGCCAAGTCGACTCGTGGTCCGGTGCGAGCTTGCGAGCTCGGGTAAATAGGATATGAAATTTATGAGTTTAGGCTTGAGTAGTTAAAATTATTTAATTTGATGTTGTGTGTGCTTAATTGTTAATTATGTTTATGTGAGTGTGCTTATTTAATTGTCTATGAGATTAGAATAAGTTTAATTAAGTTAATTTAAGTTAGGGGGTTCGGGTTCGGCTTAAGATGGATGCGGGTTGAATAAAGAATTTAGATGGGTTAGGGTTGAGAAGGGAGTATAAAACCCCCTCCCCTTGGCTTGTGGCTCCTATTTTGGAGCCACCCAAAGCTTCGACAAAGGGAGCCAGCAATCGGCCCCCTCTCTTTCCCCTTGGAGCCGCCGTCACCCAAAGTCGAGCCGCCGCCAACCAAGCCTTCCCCTTCTCCTCTTCTTCCTCTCTTCCATGTGGAGCCGAGCCAAGGGAGCCGCTGTCAAGAGCCGATCCTCCCTCTCTTGCCCTCTCCCTTTCCCTTTGAAGCCGACGGCTTGGGAGGAGCTGCCGCCTGCTTCTTTCTTCCTTGGGGTTGAGCCGTCGGAAATCGGAGCTGAAATCGGAGGCCGTCGATTGGATTATCTTCTCCAATCATCTTTCCAATTATGTGAGTGGTTTACCCTCTCTCTTCAGGTTTTTACTCGAATTCTTGAAGCCGTTCTTGGCGGCTTAGTGCATGGTTTCAAATACCGTATCATACCGGGCAGTACGATCAGTATTTACCAGTTTTTGGAAAAATTGGTATACGAGATACTTGATATTGGACGATACCGGGTATCTTGGTAAATACCGCTCGTTATGGGCGGTATTTGATAAATATCGCCCATATCGGGTGGTATCTGCTGTCATACAGGGTGGTATCGCCCGGTATGACCCAACATCATCTATGCGGGGTTACTGTAGCAACGGCCCCAAACGACTATATAGTCGTTTGGGGCCGGTTTTGGCTTATTTTAGTGACTATATAAAGCCCCCAACATACCTCTTTTACTCTCACTCACCCCTATACTCATCTAAACTCTCTAAACTCTCAAACTCTCTCAATCTTTCTCAAACTCTCTCTCTAATTTCTACGTCGAAACTCTACTGAAATGACGTCGAAATCTCAAGCCGACCCCGCATGGCAGCACGGTGTTCGGTTGGAGAAGGCTAACCACTAGCAATGCATCCACTGTAATATGATTTGTCGTGGTGGAGGCGTCACTCGATTGAAGGCACACTTGGCCGGAACATCCGGCGACGTCGTCAAATGCACCAAAGCACCGCCGAAAGTCTGAAAGATGTTCAAAAATATGCTCACCAATAAGAAGTAGTGTCTTAAGAATGCAACTCAACAAGCCGAGTTCGACCGACGAGCTACCTAAGAAGACGGCGGTGGCCATTACGAGGCTCGGGGTGGCGGTGATGACGAGGATCCGGAACTTGAAGTCGGCATTCGAACGAGATCAGATGTACTATCTTGGATCTCATTTTGAGTATGGCGGCGGCAGTGGCAACGGTGGCAGAAGCAGTGCCAGCTCGACTTCGACTGCCAGATCAATGGACCGGAGTGGTTCAATTCCCTTCGGTCCTCAAATTGGCCGGAGTTCTAGCATGATGGTACCTCAAAGCAGAGGAGGCAGCAGAGGAGGCAGCAAAGGAGGCATTCGTGGATTCTTCACAAACCTCGGAGCAAGTGATAGGAAAACTAATGTTGATGTTTTTGATCTTGATCCCAGGGCATTTCCTCCTCCATCAGTAAAGCAACCGTGCATAGACGATGCTTGGGGCAAGACGAAGAAGTGGGAGTTGGGGAGAACCATCTCCAAATGGTTCCACTTCAATCGGATTCCCACAAATGCAGCCAACAATCCTTACTATCGAACCATGGTGTCTACCATCCAAAAGGTAGGCCTAGGTATTGCCCCTCCAACTCCCTATGAAATTTCAGGTCCTTACCTTAAAGCGGAGGTCGATGAAATAAAGCAATGGATCGATGGAATCAAGTGGCAATGGGGGGAGTACGGATGCAGTTTGATGTGCGATAGCTAGACCGGGCCAACTCGAATGAGCATCATCAACTTCACTACTAGAAATCAGGTCATTTGCGACAACATTTTTGCGACGACAATGTAGCAGTTGCAGATGCGATGTTTCTACGATCGCATCAAGCAGGGGGGTCACAAAGTTGCTGATTCTGTGACAACTTTGCGACCGCTGCACATGCCGTCGCAAAATTAATATTTCTGCGGCGGTGTAGCGATCGTTTAGCTACCGTACGTTGCGACGATAGTACTACCGTCGCAAAACCGTCACTGAATCTGACCACTTCTTTTTTCTTCCCCTTCACTCGATCTATCCCTCTCAATATCTCTCTCGCGCCCTAATTTGTCTGCAGTCGCCCGCCACCCGATTGTGCCGCCCCTGTTTAAAGAAGAGTTTAAAAGGTTCACTTTCGAGCCCTAGAGCGGGTGTTCCCCCCTCTCTCGCTTCATCGTCCTCTAGATCGAAGATGAAACTTGTCAGGTACACGATCTCTTCCTCTTCATCCTTAAATGGCACTGTGTGTCTCTACATGTAGGGTGGCTTCCTTGGCAGGATCTCATCAATGGGGAGGAAGGGGGGAGGAGTATGTAGGATCTCATCAACATAAGAGCCATCACCATCATCAAGGGCAGCGGAAGCCGAGGAGGAGATGGAGAGCTCAAGAGGCCCTTGGACTGTCGATCTAATTCTCCATCGTCTTCTTCCTCGATCGAAACATGCCTGAAGCGAACCGGAAAGAGTTGCAGGCTTCGTTGGCTCAACTATCTTCGCCCCGATGTCCGCCGTGGTAACATCACCCCCGAAGAACAGCTCCTCATCCTCGAGTTTCACTCTCGATGGGGAAATCGGTAAGCACAACTAATTTTCTTATTCATTTACACGTTTTCTTATTCCTAAATGCCAACAATTTTTTTTAATCTTTTTTTTTCTTCGATTAAACCTTTGATTGATATTGCCATTTATTTAGTTATCCTGGATTAATTGCTTATTATTTTTCCCTAATCATAGAATTCCTGGCTTCTTTTGTCTACAAGTTAATTGTTCATATAATTGATAAAAACAGTGAATTAGATCAACTTCACATTCAAATTGTGGAGAGTGCATTTTTATCCTACTTTGGGGAATTTGTGTCTACTTAAGTTATCTGCTAACAAACTTTAGCTGCTTTGATCAAATTTTTAAATTGTTTTGTTAACTTTTGTTCACTAGAAAGATGCTTACTACTAAAGGTTAGCGCAAAAAGCAAAATGCAATTAGAGATCTAATCTTTGTTTTGGCTTATGGTCTCAAATATTGGTTGGAGAATTACCTATTGGTGATTGTTGGCTTAAGGTTTTCAATTTTGGTTTTAATATCAGTTTTGATGATAACAAACATGAAACTAATGTTTCATTGAGAAAATCTTTCAGGTTCCATATCGGCTAGCGCACGACGTCCGCGATCGGAAAAATCGAAGATATCGAAGAAATCGGCAAGGACGCTCGTCGGCGCTCGAGATTCTTTAAGAAGTTAGAGTTTAGGTTTAGGGTGTCTAGATATGTTGTATATCCTCTTTATGATACAAAGAATCCTAAAACCAAATCCGAAATCCAAAACATGAAAACCCGAAAATAACCCTGAATTCACTAAGCCTAGGGAGCTCCTTGGAGGGCTACATGACCTAGACTTTACTTGACATAAAAAATAACGGTAATTATTCCTTAGATAGAAATTAGATGACGATGTATTTTTAGGGATTTTTTGGAAGCCTTTAGCCTGCCCTTATTTGACCCAAAAGATTAGAAAATTTCTGTTTTATGAAAATTTGTACTAGACCCCAAAAACTAGATTTTGATTTTTTAGATATTTTTATTAAATCCAAATAGGGGGTAATCCTTATATAACATTTATGTTTTAAAATTATTAACTTAAAGTTAATAAATGTTATATAAGTAGACTTAGTGAAGATGGAACTAGAAAATGAACAAAAAAACCAAACTGCCCAATCCAGTCTAGGTTCGGTCGACCGAATGCTGCCAAAAATTGGCAGCAGACAATTCGGTCGACCAAAGTGTGTGGAAAATCGGCAGTGCGTCCGTCGATTGACCGAATTGAGGATCGCAGAATCGCGCCTCTTGCTTAACTGCATCGGTCGACCGAATTTGGGATCAAAGATGTCGTGACTCGTTCGATCAACCCGTCGGTCAACCGAACAGTGCGAATAATACACAAAAGGCGCAGCGGTCGCGGGCGGTCGATCGGTCGGTCGACCAACGATCGACCGACATGAGACCGAACGACGAAAATAGTTAGTTTTTTGCCCGTTGACGCGTTGTTTCCATTGCAGGGTTATAAATACCTAAACACAGCCTTCCTTAAAAAACTTTTGATCACTCCAAAACCTCATTGAGCCATCCTTGATCAATTCCAAAGCCTTCATCGAGTTAATCTTGTGAAAACCCTAGCTTGAACCTGTCATCTCCTTGATTAAGCCTTCATTTCATTGTTTCATCATCAAATGCATCAAGAGGAAGCTAGGAAGCTTTGTTTGGAGCTAAGTATTTTATTGTTTGATTTATTGCTCCATTTAGTGTTGTATTTTCTTCTTTATTTCTTTGTATTTAAACTTGTAAGAAGACCTAGTATTAGGTCTTGTGATTTAGTGGTATCCTTGGTGTAGAAGGAGTAAAGTCACTTGTGTAAACATAGTTTACTAGGATTAGTTGAGTTGTCCCTTAGGTTGAGGTGGAAGAGTGCTTTTGGTAAGAAGCCAGAGACTTCCGGGTGTGGAAGTGTCTTAGGTCGAGAGTGAGACTCTTCGAGTCAAAGTCCTATGTGTAAGGGAAACATCATTAATCTAGTAAAACTAAATTTGAAAATCCTAAGCGGGGTGTTTAGGTAGTGGAGTAGGCATTGGGACCGAACCACTATAAATTCATGTGTTTGCATTGATATTTTGTTTGTGCTTAATTGTTTTATTATTGTTTTCACATCTAGTCGATAAATAGCGATTTGCCTAAATAATTTAAAAAATGATTAAAACCGAAATTAGTCAAATTAATTAGTAAACACACTATTCATCCTCCCTTAGTGTGCCATTTCACCCAACAATTGGTATCAGAGCGGGTCGTAGATTGTGATTTCACCATCCCTTCTATAATTTATCTCGGTCCTAAAATGACACTAGAGTCGGTAGTATCTTCACCTCCTAGGTTCGATGAATCGAACTTTGGTCTTTGGAAGTCTAGAATGTACTCCTTCTTAAAGACTAGAGGTTTTGGTGTTTATAACATGTTGAAATTTGAATACACTTATCCTAAGGTTGACATGCATGATTGGAGCGAACTTGACAAGAAAATATTTTAATTTAATAGAGAAGCCATGAATTGCATATTTTGTGTCATACCAAATAACATCCTAGAAAAGGTCATGCATTGCTCTTCGGCTTTTGATTTATGTGTCACTTTAAATGTTTTGTATGATCACGCCAACACCGAAGAAATTGGCACATTTAATGAAGGTGGTGATGACAATGGTCACTCACCTACTACTAATCTTGGTTTTGATGCCCATAGTGCTTCTAGTTAAAGGAGCAATTCTAAGAGCCGAAAACGAAAGGTAAAATGTCATGCTTCCAAAGAAAATGGACATGTGAAAAAAAATTGCCCAAGCATGAAGAACAAAGTAAGAAAGAGGTCAAGTGCTTCCACCTCCACCTCTCACTCACTTGAAGCACCCTCCAGCCATGACTATGAAGTCACATCTAAAGTTAGCCTCATGGATGCTAATGATGAGGCACACTCTCCTTCACCTGGTCATGATAATGAAAATGACAATGCTAGTTCTACTAGTTCTCATGATATGTCATATAATGAGTTAGTAGATGAGTGTAGAAAGATGTATACATTGCTTGTTAGAAAAGATAAGGAAAATAAGATGCTAAAGAAAGAAAATATGATGCTTAATTCTCATGTGCATGAATTAAAGCTAGAAAATGAGAAATTAAAATCTAGTTCATTTGATTTATGTCATGATGATATGAAACTTGAAACATAAAAATGAAAATTTAAAGAATGAAAATAGCATGCTAAAAACTCAATTGCATGCTATTCAAAGATCAATGAATGATTTGAAAAGTAAGGTTATTTTATTGAATAAGAAAGTAAATTAATTCAAAAATACTTCATCTACTAAAGACCCCTAGAATGAAAAATGCTTGCGTAAAGAATGCCAATGTTCATTATCATTCTCATGCTAAGCATTCTACAATTAAACCTCATGTTCAAAAGAAGAATGCATCGTTTAAGAATGTTCATGTTCATCATAGCTCTCATGTCAAGCATTCTAGCGATAAATCACATGTCCGTAGGGAAAATAAAAAGTTTCACGGACATTGTTATTATTGTGGTACTTATGGTCATGCAATCTATGATTGCGCATTTAAGAAGAATTCAAGTGTTGTTAAGACACTTTGGATACCGAGGCCAACTAACCCCCAAGGACCCAAAGTCATTTGGGTACCAAAAATTTCATGCTCTCTTGTAGGGGGAGCTACCACACAAGGATAAAGAAAGATGGACTATTGAAGTTGACATTGGATCCAAATGAGAAATCTCCAAGATGTTGCAACTTCAAGCTATCATGATATCATAAGTATGAAAATTGACATCAAAGACTTTGATATCATCTCCTACACTCACTTGCTTAAATTTTAGTTGAAGCTTTGATACATGCTTAATGTTAGTAGATTTTTCGCTCTTGATAAGTTTTATGAAATGATTTTTTGATTTTTGATTTTCGGTCTCTTCGGAGACCTACGTGGCCTGTAATGGGCCTAAGCGACCTTGTGCTTCTAAATCGTAGGTTAATTATGGTCTTTCGGTTTTCAACCAATAGGAAGGGTTGGAGATCTTATGTTTCAAAATTTCATATTTTGAGATCTCTCGATTCGTTTTGATTTCATGGCGATTTTACTTGAAACGAAATTTTCACTATCTAGTTTAGGTTGAAATACCCAAATGAAGATTTCTATTTCACCCTGCTATTTAGTATGATAACTTGCTAGTAGATATGATTTGATTATCATTAATGAAGTATACTTGCAAGTTATTGAAAATAGAAGGCTAATTAGAATGAAAAAGATTAGTTTGACTAAATTTTCAAGTATGAGGTATGATTTCGATTTTCATCAAATCTTAGTTTTATACCTTAATGTTTAAGATTAAATTATGTCTCTATACTCATGATGGTAATCACATGTTAAATCCTTGAATTCTTATGAGCAGGTAGAATTTTAGTACTTAAGCAAATTTCATTGAATGAAACTTGCTCTAGGTTGATATTCACTATTAGATACATTCTTTTTAAGTTCAAACTAGTTAAACATGTTTAGAGATCTTATTCCTCAAATGTTTCACATCTTAAGATCTCTTTGATTCATTTTGATATCATGATAATTTTTTTAAAATGGATCTTTACTATCTAGCATAGGTGGAGATTTTTTCGCCTGACATGCGATCGAATGGCGAAAATGGCTAGTTTTTCGTCTGTTGACGCGTTGTTTCCGTTGCAGGGTTATAAATACCTAAACCCAACCTTCCTTAAAAATCTTTTGATCACTCCAAAACCTCATTGAGCCATCCTTGATTAATTCCAAAGCCTTCATTGAGTTAATGTTGTGAAAACCCTAGCTTGAACCTGTCATCTCCTTGATTAAGCCTTCATTTCATTGTTTGATCATCAAAGTCATCAAGAGGAAGCTAGGAAGCTTTGTTTAGAGCTAAGTATTTTATTGTTTGATTTATTGCTCCATTTAGTGTTGTATTTTCTTCTTTATTTCTTTGTATTTAAACTTGTAAGAAGACCTAGTGTTAGGTCTTGTGATTGAGTGGTATCCTTGGTGTAGAAGGAGTAAAGTCACTTGTGTAAACATAGTTTACTAGGATTAGTTGAGTTATCCCTTAGGTTGAGGTGGCAGAGTGCTTTCGGTAAGAAGACAGAGACTTTCAAGTGTAGAAGTGTCTTAGGTCGAGAATGAGACTCTTCGAGTCAATATCGTATGTGTAAGGGAAACATCATTAATCTAGTAAAACTAAGTTTGGAAATCCTAAGCGGGGTGCTTAGGTAGTAGAGTAGGCATTGGGGCCGAACCACTATAAATTCTTGTGTTTGCATTGATATTATGTTTGTGCTTAATTATTTTATTATTGCTTCCGCATCTAGTCGATAAATAGCGATTTGCCTAAATAATTTAAGAAACGATTAAAATCAAAATTAGACAAATTAATTAATAAACATACTATTCACCCCCCTCTAGTGTGTCATTTCACCCAACAGTGATGACTGATCCAACCACCACTACTGAATCATCTAGCTCGCTACTAATATGTATTTGTTTTTTTAAATTGCCTAGTGTGAGTAATTAATTGCAGCTTGAGCCTTTTATTTCCATTTAGTCATCTTTCTTAATTTATTGCTTGAACTCATTTATGTTCACATGACTTGAAAAGTTACTCCCTTTCAACCTTTCCATTAAGTCATCTCACTGTGTGATGGCAGTGTTTTGACATCTAATTAGCAGAAAAGAGAGGTTGAAAGGGAGACATTACTGCAAATGTTAACACATTTAAGGCTGAAGAAATTAAAACTGCGAGGGATATATTTTCTTTCTTTCTGCATGCAGAAGAACACTTCCTGATTCATGAAATCTATACATCTATTTGTACTTATGGAAGACTAGCTAGATGGCTATGCATGGCCTGATTTAATTCTTGGTCAAAGCAAATCATTCTTGTTTAGTTTTATTTGAGTGTTACTTGATCTTCTTGCGACTATTTTGCAGATTGCTCTTCAGTTGGCGTCAATGAGCTTATATCGGATTGCCATGTACTTATTAACTTTTTGAATGACAGGGGATTGAACAAGCTTGCATTATCTAAATGACAATATTTGTGAATATTGTTGGATCAGTTGTTTTCTGTCGAGTGTTTATTACTCTGTGAAATGATTCAGTAGAGAAGTATCCACGTCATGTTATTTTATCTTGTGATACATCAGTAGCTGCATGTGGTGAATGACAAATATCGACTTGTTATGTTTTGCTTCATAACATCGAAAACAGTAATTTTTCCTATTCGATACTCTCTTTGTTAGTATTCTATTCCTTGCATCATTGCTGTGACGGTATTGATTACAACATATTCTTTTCATTGCTTCAATATCTTGTTTTGCTCTAATTTAATATGTACTGTGCTGAGTTGATATTTTGAGTCTTGTTATCTACTGTGTTGAGTTTAATATCTAATCTTGTTATTTTGCTCTAATTTAATAAATTCAATATTAATATTTTCTTTTTTAAGGCTCGGTACACCTAGGACCCGCCATTCAGGCTCATCATTCGGTGCATTGAATTTAATAAATTTAAAATTATTTTGCTCTAATTTAATAAATTCAATATTTTGGTGCTACGGCCCCTCCGCCACCCCCATCATTTGGTGCATCGACGACATCAGCATCAGATCCATCATTATCGTTGACGTTGGCTGATGCTCTCCCCACGCAACCCCTCTCCTCGCCGCATCCCTTACCACCACCTGATGCCCCTCACGATTGATGTATATTTGATTTTTTTCTATTTTGATATGATGTAAACATGTTTTGATACGATGTAATATGTTTTGATACGATGTAAATATTACATTTTGATATAAATATGATGGTTTATTATTATAATTTGATGTCTCGTTTGATATAATATTATAGGCATTGTAATTAAATATTGTAAACATTAATTTATATTTTTCTATTATATATATATATATCTGCGGCGGTATTGCGATCGCGAATGCCGTCGCAGAAGGTTTATGACTCGGTCGCACAGCACAGTGGTTGCAGTAGCTGTGTGACGGCATCTAGCCATCGCAAATCATTTTTGTTTACGACCGCTCTACTCGCGGTCGCACAATTTCTACTACAAAAGCTTCGACGACAGACTTTTGCGACCGTTGATTACCGTCGTTGAAGCTCTTCTGCGACGGCTCTGCGACCGCACCAACCGTCGCAGAAGACATTTTTTTTAGTAGTGCTTCCTCATCTATTGCAACAGGAGGCTTGTTTATCACAAGTCGGTGAACTCGTCCGATGAAATCCATAACGCTTACTACATCTCGAAGCTGATGACGGAGGTGATCAAGGAGATTGGACCTCAGAACGTTGTTCAAGTTATAACCGACAACGGAGCCAATTTCAAAAGGGTATGTGAGATAATTGAACATGATTATCCTTACATATGTTGGACTCCATGTGCAGCCCATTGTGTAGACCTAATGATGAAAGATATCGGTGATATACTGATGGTGAAGTCGACGGTAAAGAATGCGCAACAAATTATCCGCTTCATCTACAACCACACATGGTTATATGCCCTAATGATAAAATTTACAAAAGGTAATTTATTAATTTTTAAATAATTTATAATATTTATTTATTAATTAGTTTATCATAAATAATTAATAATGATAATTTCATATTTTATGTGAAATTCTTTGACCGGGAGCGACTCGTTTCGTAACCAACTTCATCGCATTAAGGACGCTCTAACAAAAAAAGGCGGCCCTTAGAACCATGTTTACAAGTGAGGAATGGACTTCATCAAGATATGCCGAAAAAATCGATGGAAAACAAATAGAGAAGTACATCCTCAACACGCGCTTCTGGGATTGCATCGTAGAAATAATCGTCGTCGTAGAACCTTTGTACAAGGTTCTACGACAGATGGATATGGAAAAGACGCCTCAAATGAGTCATCTCTACCACTACATCCACCAAGCACTAAAAGAAATCAAGAGGGTTATGATTTCTCCTGCCAAGTATGAGCACTTCAGCGAAATTATCTCCCGGATATGGGATAATCAAATGGGCCGTGACATACACATCGCAGGTATTTTTTATTTAATATTAAAAAATTATTTAAATTTAATTCATTATGCTTAATTACTTATTCATTATGCTTAATTTTTTATAAGGTATTATTTAAATCCCGCATACCAATACAAATATAATCTTGGAATAGTCGATAGTTTGTTATATCCCCTTTGCAAGGTCATACAACGAATGTCGGGATCCAACCGAAAAGTGGCACAAGCTCTCAATGAATCAAAATGGTTCCGAGATGCAACTGGTAATTTCGGAGATTCATTTGCAATCTTCATCCGAGATACTATGGATCCAGGTAAATAGAATATTTTTGCCAATTTATTTATCAAAGATAAAATCATGTTACTAATATTAATTTTAAATTTATTGCAGTCAAATGGTGGTTGCAATTTGGAACCGAAACTCCAACTCTTCGAAAGATTGTAACACGCATCCTCTCGTAAACCACATCATCAAGTGGATGCGAGAGGAATTGGTCGACCTTCGCCTTGATTCATACGAAGCCGTGTAACCGCCTTTCGTACACCCGATTAGAGAAGCTCGTACATGTTCATTACAACATGCGACTTCGAATGTGGGTGTTACAGAACGAAGATAGAGATATTCCACATGTAGATCTGTTCGATGTCGAGTTCGTCCAAGGCAATGCGGACCCAATAATTGATTGGTGGAGTGCAATGGAGACTGACCCGCCTCTTCTTGATGAACTAGGCGAACCACCTCGGTCTTCACCAATTATATCTGATGCTGTTGAGTCTGAGAGCCAACTAGAAGACACAGACAATCAAGCTCTTGAGAGGGACATGACTTTTGTTCCCTTGGACTCTCAACGAGTTCGACAAGTAAGACGACGATCCACGTCTAGCTCTTCATCTTCATAATCAAGGGGAAAGAAGAAGGCATCACCTTCACCTTCACCTTCAAAGGCAAAAGGCAAAGGCAAACGACCAATTGATCCTTTAGACGCGATTGCAGAAGCAGAAGAGGACGAAGAAGACGAGCCATCGGTTCATAGCAGTAGCAGCACAGAAGACGAAGGAGATGAGAGATGATGATGATGATGATGATGGAGCTGGGGGAGAAGACACCATCGTGCCATCAACACCGGCACCTACCGATCTATGGACGAATGAGCAATACTTCGACCACACCACCCAAGATGAGGATCACGGTGCTAGAACCGGAGGAACAACTCGGGTGTACGAGAAGAGAGGCCGGCGTCGAGGAGGTGGATCGACACCTTTGCAAGATTACCACCACGATATGATGAGTAGCTTGCAAGAAGTTTCTAAATCAACCTACTCTGTATCAAGTACCTACTCAACTGATGATACATGGACTAGTTCTTGGACTGTCACCAAAGAAACACTGATGGGTATGTGGTGTAATGGATACCAAGGCATGATGACATGTGATCATTTCCAGATATATATGGGCATTGGAGACTTACGGTGTTGACCTTAGTCATGTATGTCCCCAAGATATGTATGAGTACGACAGACGTCATTCGTCCGCATTTTAAATATTGTATTCATGTATTTGACATTTTAATCTTAAATTTAAGTATTTCTTGATTAATTATGTGTTATTGGAGTTATTTTTAACAAGGCATGATGACATGTGATCATTTCCAGATATATATGGGCATTGGAGACTTACGGTGTTGACCTTAGTCATGTATGTCCCCAAGATATGTATGAGTACGACAGACGTCATTCGTCCGCATTTTAAATATTGTATTCATGTATTTGACATTTTAATCTTAAATTTAAGTATTTCTTGATTAATTATGTGTTATTGGAGTTATTTTTAACATCAAAATCAAATATATATATTTTTTTGCCTATTATGCATTTTTCGTACCGGACCGTACCGTGTGTCGGTACGATACCGGTACATACCAGTACCGGTCAAAGACCGAGATCGGTACTGGTATCGGTATTTTAAACCATGGCTTGGTGTTTATGTTTCGTTCTTGAATTGTTCTTCGAGTTCTTACCGTATTTTCTTAGAGTTTATGCTTGAGGAGACCCTAATCTCTCCCCTATGGGGCTCGGCAGCCCTAGGGTAAACCTAGAGTTGCTCGGCTAAGGGGAAAATCGGGGTCGTCCTCAAGGTGTTCGATGAAAAGCCCGAATGAGCCTTTTTATTTTCTTGACATGAATATCTTGATCTTTTCACCTAATTTGAGTTCTTAATATGTAGATTGCATGCTTAGGATTAAATCTATGATTTTGGGTAGAAATCATGATTAGAATCAAGATCTTGTAATTTATGCCATAGGGATTCTTGAGAAGGGGGATTCTTAATCTTGATATTGTTTCTTGATTAAAGCATGATAGATTCTTCTTAATCTTGATTAAAAAGTATGAATTCTGTGAAATAAATCTTGATATTAGTATTCTGTCCTAATGATAATTTAGGAGTTAATTTTTTATATTTTTCGAATTTAATTTCATAGTATGCTGAAAATTATATGTTGCTGGAATTATATGCTGAGATGATGAATCTGTGCTGATTTTGACTTGTTTGCTGTGGTGTGTGTATTTCTGTGAATATAGTCGTGTAACCTACCGTTTCGACCATAAAATATAGTTTGGAAACATATGATACACTTTGGAGACTAGATTCGGGTTAGAGACATAAGTTGTGGATAGAACAGTAAGCTAAAACAAAACTCTAATCTTGGTTGTCTAAATTTTAATTACATAATTAAAATTGGGTTAAGGGTGAGCATAATCTGTTATGAACCAACTTATACAGTATGCGTGAAATAAAACCACACAGGTTTATGACATTACGAGTCTAGGAGTTGGGGTCGGATTTGGAGTGTTGAGACACGTTCTAATAAGATCACCCCTAAGACACCGTAGGAGAGTCATGACTTAGGTCATGGTGTGCCATATCCTTGTGAATGGCGAAAATGCTCGTAGAGGAGCCGGATTGCGGGCTAAGCCCGGGAGGTTGGATGACTAATTCCCAACCTGTAGAGCAAGCTCGGAGGGCATTTCCCTATTGTTCTTGTTTAGCCTCGTGGGATAAGTTCGGAGGGCCTACCCGATTATCCCCGAGGTGGTTTGTTAAGGAATAAGTTCGGATGGACTACTTGATTATTCTTGGAATATCTTAGAGGAGTAAGTTCAGAGGGCCTACCCTAATACTCCTATCATATCTTAAAGGGGCAAGTTCGAATGGGCGAATCTCGATTGTCCCTACGCGTCTCGTCGAGCAAGTTCGGAGTGTCTTTCCCGATTGCTTCCGAGTTAATTTATACTAGGATAAGTTCGGAGGGTCTTCTCGATTATCCTAGTATGTGTTGTTGCCTTAGGACATGGTAGGCTTAGGCCTGTTAATCTTTACCATATGGGTGTTGGCTGCCTTCGGGCAGGTAGTGGCCATATGGCTTGATAGCTAGTCACACTTTCGTGACCTTATTCATGTAGAGTTGGATGTTATGCTATTGTTTATCCCTGTGTTGTTTTTATTATGGGGGTCGGTAGAACCGCTCACTGAGTTCTTTGAACTCACCCGTCATCTTATTTTGTTTTGTAGAGCCTGATCGGTGAGGTGGACTGGAGCACTTGGCACGGCTGGAGGGAAGAGAAGTCATATGAACTCATAGCAGTCCTAGTTAGAGGTCGTAGTCGAGTGTTTTGGTAGTAGTCATGCACTTGTATTAGTTTGATTTGGAGTTATAGCCCTGAGGGCATTTATGTCATTTATTTCAGACTTTATTGTATCTAGATTTTTGAATTGTTGAACTTAAAATGTTATTTCCGCACTTTTCATATCATTTGAGCTACTTGAAATAAACTCTGTTTTGGTTCGTTTTTCATTGAAATAAAACTTATTATTTCTTTTCCGTCATATTTATTTGTTGAGTTGACATGTGCATGATTTAGGTTGCGGGGTATAGGCATGTATACCCTGGTTGGTCACGTGACCATGAGTTGGATGTAACATTGGTCAATATAGATGACAATTTAATTTTGTATTTTTTGACTTCAAAAACAAATTACCAAAAAATTCTTGTCAAAATTTGGTGTTGCAGTGCATAGAGAAGAATGTATGAGAGAAAATGACAATATTGAAATTTAATATTATCATTGGGTGGTAATCCACATACGCACCTCCAATGGGGTTATCCATATTACCACCCAAACATTACTACTTTGGTATTAATATGGATTATCGAGGCAATCTAGATTATCGGTAAAGTGTCCGAACCAAACATGATAATGTGTGGACTCCATATTACCGATAATATAAATAGATTGCTACATACTAAACACTCTCTTATTTCTACTAGCAAAGGGTTAGGAAAACATGTGTGGTTTTCGGGTTAATTTCTTTTAGCCCGAAAAACCACGTGGCCAAGGTAATTACTATTCTCTTGATTTTGAAATATATAATTGCAAATGATTGCTTTTCTTATTTAACATTTGGTTGCTTTGTTCGCCTAGGAAAGATTAACTATAACTAGAAATCCGATAAGACAATCTAAATTATCAGTAATCTTGTAAAATTCGTGATTCAAAAATCAATATCAAGAGTTGTATCTTGGAAGCAATGGCAGTTTGAGAGGCTCTGAAAGTAGGCTCGGAGAAACATCTGTAATATTTTATCTTGGAATCTGATTCAAAAATTCTAGTTGATGTTGTATGTAATCATATTAACCCTCCATGGATAATTAGTATTATTGTAAAAGACATCCAATTTTTGATGAAAAATTATAATTGTGAAAGCTTCTCATTTTGTCTAATGGAAGAAACAAAGTTGCTCATTGGATAACAAATAGGACTAGGAGAGAAAGAGATTTTGTAATATGATCATCTGCTCGTCCTCCAGATCTCGAGGATATCTTATATAGTGACTATTTTTGCTCTGGCTCAGTCGAGTTTTAATTAATGCAATTTTTATTTCGGTAAAAAAAAAAGAGAGTTGTAAATGGAATTAACCCATTGAAGAAAAAAAAATCATGGGCTCAGTTGGGTTCGCAAACTAACATATCTCAGCCGGTCCACCGTCGATCTCATCTATCCCGACCCAATCCACATACTAAAGCATGCGACAACCACGTGATGCTTCCCTGCGTGGGTCCCAACGAGAGCATCCCCCATTCCTAGTGGCTGACTCGCTCCCTTGCCTGTCTCGTTCCTCCGATGGTTTAGCGGATCCCGTCGTCCGCCGCCCCGCCCTCAGCTCGCCGCTCATCTCTCCCTTTTTTCATCATCTTCTCCTCCGTCGACTCCCCAATTCCCTTCTCCGACGCCGAGTTACATCTCTTCAGAGTTTTTCGAACAGAGAGGAAGAGTAGAAGCTAGGGTTCCAAAAGCTGACATCTCTCGTGCCCTAGGGTTCTCGATTTCGATTCTGTCGCCATGGTGCTTATCTCGGAGATTACCGACGAAGCCACCAAGGCCGGCGCCGGCTGCCCCCCCGACCCGCCCACGGCAGAGCAACAAGATGCGGGAGAGAGCGCCGAGATCGCCGCCGAGGACACTGCTCCCTACGATCCGGAGCAGCAGCCCCCCCCGGCGCTGGAGCCTTCTCCCTTACCCGAGCAGCAGGAGCAATTCGCTCCGCCTCCACTCCAGGAGACACCATCGGAGCCTGCAGAGACAACCCCTCCGCCTCCATCTCCTCTGCCGCCTCCTCCCTCCTCCTCCGCGCTAGCGGAGGACACGCAGCTTATGGCCCCGGCTCCTCCCCCTCCGCCCGCCCCCGTCAAGGTCCCGTACAACGAGTATGCTCTTCGCGTGGCCTACATCATGCGCAGTTACCTCCACATGCGCCCCAGTGGGACCACCGCCGTGGTCTCCGCTACACCCGCTGGAACCGCCGGGGAGGATCGTTGCAGGGCGATGATAGAAGTGACGCGGAGGGAGAACGGTCGGTGGGGGGTGTCGAAGGTCGAACTGGAGCACACCCATCCGCTCCACCCGCCGCCAGACCCTGCTGGTACACTCGCTGCTGGTGGGTTGGTTCCGGTCTTAGGCATGGAGTTTGATTCCATCTCTGCAGCCAAGCAGTACTATGCTGCTTATAGCGAGAAGATGGGCTTCCAATCCAAGGCTGCCTCAGGGAAGCGGTCAAGAGGGACGCGACTCTTGATCATGCAGAGGTTCTCGTGCTCCAAGGGGCATTTCCCCACCTATACCAATGCCACTGAGAATGCCACGAGGAAGAGGAAGCGTGGACCTTACAAAAAAAGAGCAGATAAGGAAGCAGAAGAAATCAAGACAGATGGCAATGCAATGGAGGTGATTCAAGTGGAGAGCTCAACGGAGAAAGATGCTATGGTGGTTGAAGACCAGAGAGGGGAGATCCAAAGTGGCCAGACTGAGAGTTTAGATGCAGTGAAGGCCTCATCTGGTTCTGGAAATGATAAGGGGAAAGGAAAAGATGGCGGGAAGGTACCATTGGTATCCAATCCAGGACAGTCACGGTTGCTAAGAGAGCTTGGGATACGAGTATCGCGCTACACAAATGAGGAAAGAAGAAATATAATACTCAAGTACATGCAGAAAAGGAGTGGTAGACAAGCAGTGGACAGATCCATCAAGGTAGTCTCATGACCTTTTCTGATCAGGTTGAGCATAATGCCTGTTTGGGGTTAAAGAGGCGAATTGAAATAAAATGAAAAATGTAAAATGCAGTTTGACTTAGGAATACATATTAAGATTAGTCTATGTTTTCTTGATAACTATATATGTCTTAATCTTGACAGATTCCCTCCCGGCAAGCACTGGCTGAAAGGAGGCAGCGAGGTGTTGGTGGGAAGTTTCTTAGTAGAGAAGAGACACAGGTATGCATTTGGAGCCTTGGGCTTGAAACATAGTTTATGTAAATGAGAATTTAGCAAAACATTTTCCAGACTTTAATATCCTCTCTACTTCTAAGCCAAACATGTTTCCCAGCTTCTTGGATATGTACCCTTGTCGTTCATGTTTACAGTTTGTATAGTTTCTCCATGTTGAAACCTACTTTTTGTGTTCCGGAGGTATTTGTGTATTATAGGTTAATATATAATAATTATTTTAATTGCATAAAGTTTATATGTTAATATTATAGGAACCAGGGAAAACATAATTGTAGTCTCTAGTTTTGGGGTTGTGTTATTCACAAACTTGGTTCCTGTCAAGTGGGGCTTACCTCACCTATGAGTAATTAGAAGGAAAATATTATAGTGGTTAATATTTTGTTTTGGCCATTTGTTTGCGGAAGATGTTGCTAAGGGCTAAGGCAAAAATATTTATATTTGGGTTGACGCCAAGTTGCCAACTTTACACTAGAGTTAAAGCAATGGAGTTTTGATTTAGATCACCAATACAATGTTAGGTAACTTCAAACTAGCAGAAAAGTTATTAGAGACAGTAGAAAACCGAACTCTTGATCATGATTATTTCTCTTCGTACACAAAAGTGGGATTGCTTTGTGCACTAGATCACCCTTTCCTTTCTTTATTTTATCAAAGACGGGGAAATGGGAATGAGATGACCAAGCTAATTATCCTTGAATCCTATATGCTGGGTATATCTTATTCTCTGCAATAACTAAATCTGAAGAAAAGTGATGCAAATTGAATAATTGAACTTCAAGTTTTAAAAAGCATATGCACTATGCAGGATGTCTGTGGTTTGGCGAATGCATAATTTATATGCAATATGCAGGTGTGTTTTGGTCTAATTTTACAAAAATATTATACTATTTAAAAGCAGGATATAATGTTATTAAGAACTTATTTATATTTCAAGAGACAAAAGACTATTATATGATGATTTGATAATCATTTATCATTATGTAGTATATTAGTATTCAATTGTAATAGGGTAGTATGAAATTAATGAAGTTGTCAACAAGTGATTATATCAAATATTTTGCATCTATAACAAAAATTAGGATTCTAATGTTACTTGATAAGCAAAAAAATTGGTATTAACGCAAAAAAGGTTGATTTATAGGTCATGGCCATTTAATAGTCTGATTCAAGCCCAAATTGATGTGTGGGATATGCCAGCCACATATGCACTATGCTATTGAAAATGGGCCCTATGCCATATTGTCATTGCATATCTGATATGTGATGCAATGAGATGCTATAAATGTATATATGGCTTCATAGACCAATTTTAGTAACCTTGATTGACCGAGAGGAAATAGTCATATTTCTTCTTTTTTTGACAGAATAGTAAGTCCAAGTTATCTCTGTTTAAAAAGAGTTTGATCAGAATGGCCTTATAGGCTTACACCTATGCTTTCAAATAGAAAATCCCTGATCAGAGCTATACCTAACAAGTTACAAGTAATATGTGCTTCCTAATATAATGAGTTCCAAACAGTGCAGCGCAGACTGCATGGTTCCAGAATGAAAAACTATTTACTATACTTGACTTGGTAAATTCTGTCAAACAATTACTACTTGTGAACTTTGTAACTATCTTAGATCTTAATGTCTTCTTCTATGCACAATGATGTGAAGATTGTGTTCTCTCTTGAAATCTACATGGAAATAGCATCAAACATTTTTTAGCAGCTTAATTACTTTGTCCATTGTATTTTTTTTAATGGATAAAGAAGTTTAGTATACCCATACTGTCAGGTAATGTTTGATAGCTGGATCATTTTTCACTTATAAGAGGTTGTCATTTGAGCCATCTGAAATAATATGCAATTTATATCTCACACATGTTATTGTTAGTCTTTTATTTTCCATTGACCTTTTCATCATTCTTGTATAACTACAAAGCAAAGAAGTACCACTTTTCTGTTCTTTATGTTGTTTGTTCATGAACTTTCATTGTTTTGGTTTGTTTTTTCAATTCATTCATTTTGGGTAGCTTGGTCAAGCATTATCTGCTACATCATCCCAAAGCTGATTTTTTTCCTTCTTCAGTTTCTATTGTTATGACTCATAAATTTGCATTCTTAAAAATACAGCATTCTTAACTTAGGTAACAATCTTAAGATTTGCACACATACTTTGATCCTTTCTTATTAGCTTATTCTTCTCATCTGTGATTAGGCAACTTCCATGTTTGTATGAAAAAAGATGGTGTTGTCTGGAAGAAAGAGGAAAGAGATGGTTTGAACTGATATGTTAATTAATACTATTATTCCACAACAATGCTTTTAATATTGCTATCAATCTCAATAACAATATTTGTGGGATATATCAAGGAAAATTACATTAGGAGAAGGAGAAACTTGCAGGACATGCTGGCCCGAAGCAATGAACTTCTCTTATGTTCTGGTTGGATGGATTTCAGTTTTTGTATATACATGTTTGGAACCCAATCCAGTTAAATTTGGACTAAATAAGAAAATCTTATCGGACAATACTGCTTGGCAATAAATTATTCATAAGGTCCCTCATTAGAATTGTGTAAACCTGACATCTAAAAAATCTTGAAAATCAATCTCCTTTAAAATAAGCATAGCAATTATTATGCTAGCACAAAAAACCAAAATATACCTAAAAGTATAAAAAAAGAAACACCCACAAATATTAAGAAACACTATATTTTTATATACTCTTTTTTCTAAATAATGATCTAAGCTAAACACCTAAACCTATGTCATGCAGGACAACCAACAGGGGATAGTTTTTTCATTATTTTAAGGATTGGTGCTGGGAAGAGAACAAATTGAAAGAAAATGAAAACCAAAAGGGGTGGGAGATGGTAAACCCATTCACATAAAAACTAAAGTAGCAATGAAAATATAAGAAATCTACAAAATCACACACATACAAGATTTGAGGACATCAAATGATAGAAAGTTTCTTTTCAGTTAGTTCCAAGTAGTCCTTAGATTGACTCCATTCACGCTTAAGGTGGTGGTGTTGTTTGATCCACGAAGTTCTTGCAGATATAGAGGTTGCAGACTTTGAAAGCATCAAGGAAGTGAGGGATCAAGTTATTTTTGTTTGTCTTATTTCCATCAATGAACTGAAGCTCTAACAAATGGTTTTTTTTTTGCAAGTAAAATAGTCAAAACTAGCTTTATGGTAATGAACAAAAAGAGGTAGGAGTGTAGGACTGGTTTAAAATTGGTCGATACCATCTCACTTGTATTAACATGTACCGTGTTTGAGGACAGTATGCTAATATATCAATCCAAGCACAAAATGGTACAGGTATGAAATTGAAAACTCTGGTCTTTGCTTGAATGCCGTGCTTGCTGTTAGTTTTTGTTCATCCTGTAATAGTATAAAGTATATATATACACAGGCATTGATTGTTTTAAAAGAAATTATGCATGATCTTTATGACACTTAGGTAATAGCAATTTATATAATTGAACCTGTACTGAAATGTTTTTTGGCTTACACAATTTATACATGTTGCAGAAACTTTTTTCTCTCACTTTTTTTTTCTAACGGGATGAGCACTTTTTTAGACCATGAGCAGACAGGAGGAAACAGTAGAAGAAGAGCCAGAACTACCTGCAGAAGTAGTTGCAAATGCTGGAGGAGTGCCAATCGTGGGTATGATTTTTGAAAATGAGGACAAGGCATATGACTATTATATCAAGTATGCTGGAAGTATAGGTTTTAGTGTCCGTAAAGGATGGTGGGATAAATCTGCCAGAAATATCACTAGGTCACGAGTGTATGTATGTTCTAGAGAGGGGTTTCGACCAAAGAACGAGGCAAGGAGACCACGAGCAGAAACAAGAACTGGTTGTCCTGCTCGCATGGCAATCAAACTCACATCCAGTGGTAAATACCGTGTTACTGAATTTGTTCCAGACCATAATCATCAGCTTGCAGCCCCCTTAGATATGCAGATGTTGAGTTCAAAAAAACTCTTAACTAATGTCCAACCTGCAGGCCGTCAGAATGCTAGTATAATTCCTGCTGGTTATAAAAATTATCTTCGGGCTAAACGGTCTAAGGTTGTGCAGTTAGGTGATACCGGAGCCTTGTTGGAATACTTTCAGAGGATGAAGGGTGATAATCCATCATTTTACTATGCTATCCAGGTTGATGAATATGATCAAATGACTAATGTCTTCTGGGCAGATGCAAAATCCATGATGGATTATCACTATTTTGGTGAAGTTGTATGTTTTGACACATCCTATAAAGCAAATGATTATGGAAGGCCGTTTGCTTTATTTATAGGTGTGAATCATCATAAACAACCCGTCATCTTTGCTGCTGCATTTCTATATGATGAAACTGTAGAATCTTTTAAGTGGCTGTTTGAGACATTTAAGACAGCAATGTGTTGGAAACAACCACAGACAGTTTTCACAGATCAATGCTCAGCGATGAGTGATGCAATAGCTGCTTCATGGCCAGGTACAGCTCATCGGTTATGTATTTGGCAAATATACCAAAATGCCAACAAGCAACTAGCTGACGTCTTTGAAGGCTCGGAAACATTTGCTCACGATTTCAGCCAATGTATCTATGACTTTGAGGATGCAGTTGAGTTTTCGTTGGCATGGAAATTGATGTTAGATAAGTACAATCTTAATGATAACGAGTGGTTGACCAAACTGTATGAAGAAAGGGAAAATTGGTCCTTGCCATATGTCCGGCAAACCTTTTCTGCAGATATAACAAGCACACTACGTGTGGAAAGCTTGGGTAGCTGGCTAAAAGAACACCTGAACTTGGAAAAGGATCTAAGGAGCTTTCTAGAGCTATATGAGTTACTACTGGATAAGCGTAGATATGACGAACTGCAGGCTGATTATAATGCGAATCAAGGTACTCCAAGAATACCTATTCGGTTGCTGTGGCAAGCTGCAAATGCATACACACCTTCTGTTTTTGATAGTTTCAGAAGAGAATTTGAATTGTACATGGAGTGTATAGTGTACAGCTGTGGCGAAGTTGGAAATGTATCTGAATACCAGGTTACTTTCAAAGATAAAAATAAAGTGCAGTTAGTCAGATTTGATTCGTCAAATGGTTCTCTTGTATGCAGTTGTAGTAAGTTTGAATTTGTTGGGATTCAGTGTTGCCATGTGCTAAAAGTACTAGACTTCAGAAATATTAAAGAACTTCCACCACAGTACATTCTGAAGCGGTGGAGAAAAGATGCTAAATCTGGGAGGTTAAGTGAGAATCATGGCATTGCATTGGACAGTGACCCTAAATTATCTGTGTCGAAACGATATAATTCTCTTTGTCGTACTTTTTTTAAACTTGCTGCAAAGGCTGCTGAAAATGAGGAAGCTTTTACATTAATGGTCAACCATTCAGATCAACTTCTTGAGCAAGTTGAGCAAATTTTGCAAACAAGACTCCTTGAGAAACCATCTGCTAGTGGCACCGCAAAGGGTCAACCTCATAATTTGATTGATAGTGGGAATCTGAGCCATGATAATGGTAATGAAACTCAAAAATCTGGTGGGAAAAAGAAGAACAATGGCGGTACTCGTCGTAGACATCAAAATGAGGTTGAGGTTAACAAGAGGCAAAAGGCAAGAAAAGGTTTGTGCTGCTTTTGTTTTCACTTGTGCATGCATCTATTGCTATATGGCAGTCAAAGATATTCAGTATATGTCACTGCTTATAATGTGATTGTTTGTAGGACCATCTGAAGAGTCAGAAGTTGCAATAAGAGACAGTGAACCGCATTTACCTGCAAATAGTATCCCTTCTCAACCTAGGAATCCTTCAAATCAATTCCTTGCACCTAACCAATTTATGCAGGTTTACTTCTATTTTTCAAGAAATAAATAACTATATTTTAAGTAATTAAAACTTTTTATATGGCTGTTCTTATGTGCTGTTTCCTGTTCTTGAATGAAGGGTTCTTTCGTTAGTTCACATCAGTTTGGACTTGGTCCCCTGCAAGGTTTTCATCCAATGACCCAATTTGGTCAGGTAAGTAATATTTTTATTGCAGTCTAATTTTTAAATGGTTATAGTTGTCAACATTGAATTTATTCATATTGGCCCCAAATACAGGATTCTTCAGCATCAACTTTACCTCAACAGCCGTTCCAGACTAGTGCCCACTTCACTCAGGTGATCAAAGCATTGTTAAAATTTGTTGAATATGTATTATTTGATCCTTATTTTTAAAACAATAATTTGTTCTATAATTTTAGTTTGAGTTAAAGTTATTTGTCACCAGGAAAATGCTTTAGTTGAGATGTTCCAAATATGCCATTACTAATATGCCATTACTTTAGCATGTGTTCTGTGTTCTCCTGAATGAATGTTTTGAAATTTCGGATTTGAACGATCCAGTTCAACCACTTTTATGAAGAACTGCTCCATATGAGGTTCGAATTTTACCAGAAAATTGGTTTTGTCAGGAACCATTCAAACCCAATCAAGAGTGGTTTAAATTATGTGAAATAGGTTAAACACAGCAAAACATGGACGGGTCAACTTGGATTTCATATTTTTAAAACCCATTGTTGACCCTCTTGATTTGTGGACCATAGACAAGTAAATACTCATTTTACACTAGCTTGTGTATTGGATATGAACGTTATCATTATTGTAATATCTGCTAATATGGGGTACCTTTTGAAATCTCCTTGCAGGGTTTCCCAACTCCAGATTTGCAAGCCCTACAGTTCATCGGAAACAATGCCCAACTCGACCATCAAAGTAGCGATCAAGGGCAATGTGCTATTCCAGTTTGGGATTTTTTGTGAATTAAAAAGAAAAATTGTTGTTGTGCATGTATTTCTATGTATACTCTAGCATTGTAGGACGATCAAACAAATGCTCCCACTGCTTGATGTTGTCTATCCAGAAACAATTTTGTAAATGGTTGCCAATTGGTGGGTACACATCAAGGGGATGAGTGTAGATTACCAACCTTGATGATTGTTAATACAAATGTAAAAACCTGATTCTCTACTGGTAAAATGCCTTTTCTATGCAGCAAAGAAGTGAAGATATACAATTGATCTTTAAACAGCACATGGAAGTGAGATGATGAAATCAAAAGTTGGCGCCTTGTTATGGAATTCTTTGTTTAATTATCCACTTTAATGATGAAAAGAAAGAAATGAGATCCAAGGACAATTTGTTCATTTGATGAAAACATTGATTTAGAATGGTACTGTGGAATTGATTTGCAAAGTGGAGAATTCGAAAATTAAAAACTAAGTTTAGAAAACAAGAGCTGTTTTCAGTTTTCTTCTATATCAATTGATTTAGTTTTCATTTTTGGCCAAAATTTCCATTCAAATATTTATTGGAACTTGCCAATCAAACAACCCTAAAAAATAAATACTGAGAGACTTCTGCTTTAGAAGTAGGGGTGTTAACGGGTCGGGTCGGGTTTAGGGAATAAATTGATCCGACCCGACCAAGTATAATCGGGTCGGGTTGGGTCGGGTTGAAAATTTTTCATCTCTCAAATCCGGGTTTACTCATTTAGGTACAAATAAGTTTTTAATAATAATTTTTTAAAAAATTTAAAATAATTAAAAATAAATATTTTTTTAATATAAATATTTTTAAAATAATTAAAATATATAAAAAATTCGGGTAATCTGGTCGGGTCTCGGGTCATTGGATTTTAAATATTGAAACCCGGACCCGACCCGATTATAATCGGGTTTCAAATATTTGAACCCGACCCGATTGGTTCGGGTCGGGTCGATTTTTCGGGTTCGTTGGGTCGCGTATTTTTTTTTCAGTTTTATTAAACAAACTTGCCTATCATGTATTCGTGCAGAGAATGAGAAAAACTATATATTCTCTTGTTATCCTCCAGTACTTTTAAATTTTGGACTTGGCTTGGTTCTTGTGTCTAGCCGTTTTAATTAGTCTGAATTAAAAAAATTAAAATAAATCCATTTTTACTATATATCTTCATTCTGTTGTTTCATGCATTCTTTTCTTAGAAAAGGAATCCACTAAACAAAACTTTGCAGAAAACTGGAGCTCAATTACTATCTTTACAATTAATAACAGTCTCAATTTTTCCTAAAAAAAAATAACAAGAACATGTTGTTCAAAAACTTCAGCTGCAGTTGTTTCTAGCTCTTTATATATCTTCTAATTAGAACAAAGTCAACTATCAAGACATCAACTAAAGACTAATGAAATGAACTGGAGGATAGTTAATTAATTAGCTGTTGCATCTTAGTTGGCTCTTCATGCTCGAGAATTAAAGAACTGCATAGTTTTTTCATCCAACAATGGAGAAAGAAAACTGAAATCTTCATCATTCATGAAGTCATCGCCTGCAGCTTCGGATGGTATTGCTTCAAGTTGTCGATCATGTTCAGAAACCAATCCAATCGGTTCTGATGCTAGCCCAGCACCAAACATGACATCCGGCCCTGGCAGATCCTGAAGCAGTCCATCGTTTAATCATGCCTCGTCGCCGTAGGTGGTGATGTTCATTCCCGGAGTTCTTGCTTCATTATTTATCATCGTACTAGGTGCAATTTGCTGGAAAGGCATGAAAGAAGCATCATAGTTTGCGACTTGTGTGCCTGGGAACATTATAGAGGCCCCATCATGCATCAAGCAAGGGGGATGAACAAAGTCAGGAGGATCTCTGCTTCCCATCACATAGCTTGCACTTTGATCTGTACTGTATCCCATCATGATGTTATTCTCTGGTTGGGGTTGGACTGAAACAATTAATGGCAAATGATACTTTCAGAAACTGATGATCTTGGACAATATTAATTGCATGTATTTTGTATTATTGATTAATTTAAAGATATTACAGAAAGGAAGGAATTAGTGATTGAAAATTAATTGTAGTGATAGAAGGAAAATAATGGTTGAGAGGGGTGCAACTAAGAGACATACATGAGGAACAAGGTGGTTGGCAGAGAGCTGCAGGAGGAACTAAAGGAGGTTGAACTGATGCTTGATACATTAGTTCAGCCTGCTTCTCCATGAGAGCATTGAAGCATGCTATTTGACTCTTTAGAAGCACTGCAGTACAATAATCCCTAAAGAATTCTTGATTCTCCTTCACAAGACTGTCCCAAACTGGAAATTAGCAAGGCAAAAACAAAAAAGATATTAGAATTTTCAAATAATTAATTAACACCCATCATTTAATTATTATGCATAATTAAATGACTGTTGATTAAATTATTAGCTTGATTACTCAATGAGTTCTCAATGTCCATCAGCTACATTTAAAGACTACTGTTCAGTAATGATTACATCATTTGATATATATATATATATAGCAAAGGAGGATCAAATGGAAAATGCTTATAATTAGATAAAAGTGTATAATTAAAGATCTTTAGCTGCAAAGTTAAGTACCCAGAAGAGTGATTTCTGACTTCAGAGCAAACCTCTGCGATAGAATATACACAACGTCATTCTTGTCTATATACATCATGAGGCACATCTCAATCAGACTTTTAACCTGAAATTGGAATGTTAAAGTCTAATCAGTTAATTTCATAATTTAAAATTTAAGTCGCATGCATGCGTTCTTATATTATTATTAACTCAAGATTTCATCTCAACCGAGACGATTATTAATCTTATATATGCATTAACACTATGTTTGGATAACTTTGAGTAATAGGTTTGGAGGGGGAGGAGTTTGAAGAAGTTCGAAGGATTTTGAAGGGGTTTAAAATTTTTTAAAAGAGTTTTAAAAACTTTGTTTGGTTAAACTTCATAAAGGATTTGGAGAGATTTGGTAGACCACTATGTCCTTGTTTATAATAATATATATTTTTATTCTAAGAACATTTTTGTAATTTAATTATTTTTAATTCATTAACTCTTCAAACCTCTTCAAAACTCCTCATTTTAGGAGGTTTTTGAAAATAGATTCTGCGAGGGATTTGGAGGAGTTTGAAACTCCTCCAGACCTCTTTAAAAAGTTATCCAAACATGATATTTTAAATTCCTTCAAAACTCTCTCCCTCCAAATTCCTTGAAAATTATGTGAAACTCTCAATCCAAACATAACGTTACTGTCACATAAATAAGTTTTTCTAAAGAGAAAAATAATTAGTTAAAGCGATAATACGGGGCCAAAGAGAAGTTAAAAAAGGCAGTCTTACTTTATCAATTACATCGCTGGCCTCTTTCTTCTGGATTGTTGCTCCCACTTCTTGATGATTATAGTCGTTCATCCTTCTTCTAGGATTACTACGTTCTTGATTATTCATCATGAAGTCTCACCAAGTACTCAAATGATTAATCAATGAAAGCCCTTCTTCAATCAAGAAATAATTAAGACCGGCTTGCAGCAAGAATCACATATAAATATATAGAGGATAATTAATATTTCATTGTATATCAAGATGATGAAAGTGACCTAAAATAAATTGCATAAAAAATTAATTAAAGAACCATAACTAGAAATATACATGTCTGATCCGCCAAATGTAGAGGTTGTTGCAGACTTTGAAAGCATCAAGGAAGTGAAGGGCTAGGCCGGCAGTGATGGGCCCAACGCATGGCCCAGTATCCCAGCGCCGCTGTGGCACAGGCACGCGAGCCACGTGAGGCGAGTGGCGTGCGGCACGGCGCACGCCACACCCGCAGCCGCTGCTGCACGCCCCTGTGCCTCGCTGGGCGCGGGGCGTCTGCTCGCGGCGAGTCAAAAAAATTTTAAGCCAAAATAGATCGGCGAGTCAAAAAAAAAAGCCACAATTTTGACAAAAATAAAATCGCCGGTCGAAACATATAGATTGATAATCGGCTATACATACTGAAACAAAAGAGTAGAACTCAAAAATTATATCCGGCCATGCACAACCAAAGATCAAGAAAAAATATTAATCAACATGTTACATCAAGAAAATTTAGATTCTTACATTTATGAAATACCAATTGTAAAAAAAATTAAGCCACCAGATTTTATAAGAATTTGATAACATCATAATAAAAAATTAATAAGGAACAATCTTACTTGCAAAATCGAATCTTTCTCTGCAGCATTTTCTCAGAAGGTCCATTTTGATGGGAAAAAGCAAAAGATGAGCCGAATTTATAATGCAGAGGGGATCTAGTTAGCCTCAATTTAATTTATAATTGATCAAATGAATTCTCTATTATGGGCTCCATTAATTATAATTATATAAATGAATAAAATTATGAGTAATTTTCATATATTATATAAAAAATCATGACAAATACCATAAAGTATATATAATTTTGATAAATATCATATAGTATTTATATTTTTTTCCAATAAATTATAAAAAATTTATATATATTTTTCGAATTTTCCATTAATATATACTTTGAATCAAGTTTGTTTATTTGCTGGGGTCACGTAAAGATATTTTGGGGAGTATGAATTAATAGTAAGAGAGTAGAACAAGTCATCTTAATTATCACTACTTTGCCATTCGTGTCATATCAAGGGTTAGCATGCCACGTTCCGACTTGATGGAACAAAACAGGAGCGACAATTGAAACTAGTTAATTGAACTATAAAATTAGATTTCGAATAGTAAATTTATGATTCAGTTTTGATTTCGATAATCAAAATTGATTATATATTTCGGTTATCGATTATCCGTGATTAACAAGTAACCGAAGTTGATAATAATTAATTATTGTATATATTAAGTAATTATATATAGTTGAAATTTACTAATTGATAATCGGTTAGTATCTGAACCGAATTTATTATTTTTAGTTATCGGACAAATAACTGATAATAAACCGATTTCGATTTCATATACTAATTTTTTGAAATCAATCGATTTCAATTTTAATTAATCATCAAAAATATAATTAATTGAAGCATTATCGTTCCTATTCCTAGAACAAAGTGCTTACTAGGATGACGACCTACTAATTTACTTGTCATGTGAAGTTTTCTAATGTTAGGAAGAAAATGAGTCTTTCTGCGAGGATCCAAAATTCAAAATGCCAAAAGGAAAAATACCAAAATGAATAGATCCAAAAAACACAAAGAACACGTGAATTTACGTGGTTTGGCCCGGCGGGGTACCGTGCCTACTCCACGGGGAGAAGAGAGCACTTAATTTTATTAGAATGGGGAGAAAACACGGTCAATATAAGAAAAATTGAATGCAACTGATAACTAAACTGTAAAAAAAAAATATTACATGTACTCGGATATTTTTCTGCACTCCAAAATCTTGATTGTTGCTTCTGCCTGAAAACTATGGATGCGGTGTCCTTGATCTTCTTGCTTCTGCCTAAGATGATGTGAAGGGGAAGAGAGATGTTGAAAAAAAATTCTGCTTGAGAAACGGAGTAGATGAGATGCTTTGGGATGATTTGGAACTGCATATTAGATTCATATTTATAATAGATGAGAAGAGCCGATTCATGCCTAATTTGGTGGAGAAAAAATCTTCCATTAATTTGCTGCTTCGTCTGATTTAATTAGATGGCTGAAATATTTCTTTGACCAAAGAAATAGCATATTGAAGTTGTGCTTATTTTGACCAAATACATTGGGTATTGATCGGAATCGTAGGAGATTGGGGGCTTCAATCCTCACATGAGGCGGTGCAGGATGCGTGCGACTGCCCAAATCTACAGCTTTATCTCTTTGAGGTTTGATTGATCAAACCTGCATAATATTCATCAATTTAAATAATAGCATATGCTATTGAGGCACCACGTGCAGCAGCACATGGTGCTTGTTTGAAAATGTGGGCTTGGCTCATTTGGTCCAGGTCGAGCCCATAATAAAAAACAACTCTTCCTTTTTATTTTCTTTTTATATATCCAACCTTGTAATATGGTTCATTTTAAATTGAATTTGGATTAAATTGAATCAACCCTCGCACCTAAAAAAAAATATTAGATTGAACCAATTGAAGTGAAATTAAAAAACTAATCGAATTTACGAGTCTACAATGTCAAATCATGTGATCATGACGTGAGTTTTGCAAGATTAAGTCGAGAAATTTGAACCAATGTGATTTGCTGGTATCTCCCATCTACACATCAAAATTAACATTTTTGCTTGATTTTCTTCTTTAAAAAAAAAAAAAGATTTTAGGATTTGTTGTTCCGGCATGTGTGCAATTATCGACTAAGGGTGAGCGAATTCGAGTACCTATATTTTTATGATATCCAAAATTTATCGTGTATGATCGATTCTTAAATTTTGGATCCGAATTCTACCATGTTGAAACTTGAAATCGGATCATATCCAAAACTTGTGATGTAGTACAAGTTTCAAGCACCCTATTAAAATATGTAAATAACATACTCTAAGGTACAAGTTCCAACAGAGTACTTGAAACTTGTACCCTATATCTGAATTCCGAGTACCTAATGTGTTGAACCCAGAATCAAAATTAATTTTAACCGATTTCTTAAGTTTTATCTCGGATCCTATCCGAATTTAATTCAGATTTACCCGGAATCTATCCAATCGGATAGATTTCAATCGGTTATGAATCTAACTGATATTTATGCACACTCTTATTATCTACATACAAATTAGGAGATAAGACTCAGATAATATATTATGTATTCCCAGAATATTTTATGCTAGTACAACAAAAGATTCCGATATTATTTTTCTTTATATTCTTTTTTTGTATATATTTTGAAAAATATTTCAATCCTTAATTAAGCCATGTTCAGCTCAAGTAGACACGAGCAGGTACAAACATTAAAACCTTGCTCTCTCATCTCAAGATAAGAGGATAGACTAATTGAACTATGTATTCATCATATTTCAATTTATAATATGTTTTCCACTCATCGAAGGCATTTGTTGTTGAACCCAATAAATATTTGTTTTAACAGTTATTTCTCCAAAACATAATAAAAAAAATTATATAATTCCCAAAAACAAAATATGAAACCCTTTATTCTCAAAACTCGAACGAAATTCAAAATTTACTTACAGTACCCTACCGCTCTCGTAATGGAGTTGACGCCTCATTAACCACGTTAACTCTATTAACCCATATTGTAACGAGACTAACACCTTCCATCCAACACTTTAACATTTTCCGTCCAATCCCGTTTCACGTTCCACTTGTTAAAATATTTAAACAGTTTTACCTAATAGGTGTTTTAAACTTGAAAATGCATCATAAAATTATTAAAAAAATACAAAAAATTCTAATTTACTGAATGCAATTAGGTCCACAACTTGGATCGATGAAAATGAGTGTGTACAAGTCCCAGAGCAAAGTTGTTGATTTTTTTTTGAAATTATTTAAATATGTCATTTAAATTTGGGAATACATCATAAAATTATAAAAAAAATCACAAAAATTCTAATTTACTTAATGTAATTAGGCCCACAACTTAAAGTGTACAAGTCTCAAAAGCAAAACTTTTTTGAAAATAAACCAAGTTTCTTATTCTGCTGGGGGGATTGCCGTTAATGTTTCTCGTGTGTTGATTTTGCAACTTTGATCCTCTTTGAATAATAGCTTGGTATCTCGAGATGATTGTGTGTTTGCCTTGTACTCGAGCCCAGGAGACCTAATGGCCCGAGCCACGCATCGAGTGGGGATTTGTGGGTGTAAAAGTGGGTAACCTCCTCCCCCATTCAAGGGGTGAGGTAAAAATTAGGTGAGCAAATATATGATAGTTAACATTGTAATAGATATGGAGACAAAATCATTGCAAGTTTAATTATTTCAATGTCATTACTCTTGCCTCTTGGAGAACATTTTACAGCTTTAGGTGTACCACCTTTTCCCTCATTCAATATTGTCTTCTAATAAGCCAACTATTCTTGTCCATTCCCAGCTCAAGCAGATTATGTTGCTTCTCTGATGCTTCATGAAAAATATAATTTAATTTACCTCTACAATAATAACTTTTGTGTTAGAAGAGAAGAGATGAAGGATCCGACAGCACTCAACTTGGTCTCACAATCACATCCCGAGTTTGAGTTTTATCATAAGCAGAAAAGTCAAGAACCCACAAACTTCCACGTACGGTCGAACTGATCAAACTTAGTAAAATTTGGACATGGATCTACGAACTTCCACGTATGGTCGAACTGATCAAACTTAGTAAAATTTGGACACGGATCTATCGAATCGATCAAAACGATAACCATTCAACTATTGTTAAAAAGCGGTCTTAAGAGGGATTCCTATGGCTACAAAACAAAGTGAAAGCATGTGCCTCTAGCCCTCTATCTATATATATTAATCAAAAAGGGGGGCATATGGTCCCTTTTTTGGGAGAGGTTTGTCCCAATCCCTAATGGTTGTCGACTGCATGACATTAGAACTACCCAAAGAAAAGACGAGACTGCATAATTTGTCTCTTAATTCAGTCCTCCAAATCCATGCTATAGATACTGCAAATTGTCACATCTATGGAGCTTAGATAATGCATCTGGTGTCATGTTTAATTAATTATTTCGACGTGAACAGAGATGCATTTCATATTGTTAGCTTGAGAGAGAAGTGGGGTTCTTGATTCATGTTATTTTACATACTGCTTAGAACAAATATACTATTTTAGGGCATACAGGGTGATCTAATTGCTTATGGACAGTTTGAGACAACAAATAATGATATTTATGTTCCAGTAGGATTTGTATTTTTCTCAGGTAATTAGTAACAATCACAATGTTACAATGTTCATATAGAACTTTCATTTGTTAAACATTGGGGAGAAAAAAAAGGGAAGAAATGGAAGGATGAAAAGAAGGGTATATAGGATTGTACCGTGACAAACAATATATCTTCCCAACGGTGGACTCGCACCCACGGCGTCTTTTTCTCTTTAACTTTCTCTCTTTATTTAATTTTAATGAATAAATAAAAAGAGAAAAACACAGAGTGAGATGAGTCCACTGGACTCGAGTCCAGCATAGAATCGCTTCCCAACTATCCCAGCAAACACATTAATTACATGCATAATTGTGTATATATACTTCTAGTGATTTAATTTTTGGAGTTAATAACTAAGATGGCATTTGGTGCATTACCTTTGAGATTACCAAATAATTTAGATTACCTTTCAAATAGATTATCACTAAAAAAAATATCGATAATGTAGAATACAGTGTTTGGTATGCACAAATCTTGTTATGATAAGATTGTTAGAATTCACCTAGACATGTTTGGTATAATAAATATATTACCAAGTAATGAGATTTACTTTTCGAAAATATCATTTTCACGAATATATTATAATATTATAATATTATAATATAATATATACTATTATATTATATTATTATATTATATTATTATTATTTTATTATAATAATATTATAATTAATCATTTTATATATTATATTATATTATATTATATTATATTATATTATATTATTATTATATTATATTATATTATATTATGAGAGAAGTCGTGGGAGGCGAACGTCTTCTTTTTGGAAATGAGAAAGCAAAGAACTTGAAAAAAAATATAGGGTTTGATGAGAAAAATTTTGTCCTAAAAATAATTCAAGATTACCACATCAGAAGCAATCCACATAGACACCCTCCCCTTGAACAATCTGGATTACCATTTTGATGGCAATCTGAATTATCACTTTGATGACAATCTCGATTACTAATGCAATCCACATTACCTGCACAAGTGAGATACCAAACAATGTAATGTGTGGGGTCCATGTAATTTAAAGACAAAATTATCAGCAATCTGGATGGATTGTCTCATACCAAACACCTTCTAATAGTGATCTAACAACATATACATTATTCAATAAATAACACAATTTTAAATTCCGAGTCTCCAGATTTGTCTAGGTTCCTTATGGATTGGTTAGATGGTCAAATTGGTTCGATTTGAGTTGAATTTAGGCGAATTTTCTTCTTGTTTCCTTTGAAGCTATTGCGATAGTCTGAGTTTCAATGGGGGGCTCGAAGTTCATCGTACCTGGTCATACCGTTTATCCCTTTCCCCCCTGTCTCCCTCTCCTCTCATAACCCTTTAGAACCCTCCATTCACACACCCTATACCATGATATAGAGAACTTCACCTACAAAGACAGAAGGGTTAAAACATTGGTGATGGTTATTATATATGCCAATAAAGACAAAACTAAACATATCATACAAGGCATGCAACTCCTTACAACATAATAATTAATTACATGTAAAATATACTTAAATTTGCTCACAACTTTGTAACCATGACATAGAGAATTTCACCTACAAAGACAGAAGGGTTAAAACATTGGTGATGACTATTATATATGACAATAAAGACAAAACTAAACATATCAAACAAGGCATGCAACTCCTTACAACACAATAATTAATTACATGTAAAACATATTTTAATTTGCTCACAACTTTGTTTTATTTGATGTCTTAATATAAATAGTACCTTTCACAGTTCACGCCCACACAAGAGCAAAGTCACTGTCACTAAGCTGGAGCAAAATGGGACCAAATTGCACCAATAGGACTACTAACTACAATAGTATATCTATTATATGTATGGACAGAGAGAGAGAGAGAGAGAGACAGAGGAAGAGGGGCTGCAAAAGCAATCTCACAAGGGTTGATGGGGATGAGAGGACCTGCCATTTATCACAACCACCACCATGCATTCTTGGATGGCTTGTATCCTAGCAGACTTCCTCACCTATATATATATATATATATGAGGCTATGTCAATATAAAATCTCAGGATTGATGATGTATTTTCTCTTCCATCATCAATCTTCTTCTTCCTTTGTCATGTATATATTATTCGCTAAAATTTTGCCTAATTTGTTGGTGTGAGAGGTTGAAGCTGCCAGCATGATCTGGTGACAGAATGCTGCCTAGGATTTCTGATTCTTATCTCAGATCATCTGGCAGTTTCAATCACTCACTTCACCAACAGGAAAAGACTGCAACCTTCAATTGTTCTCTCCCATGGCTGAATATTTGCGGATATACATATAGCTCAAATCAGGTACTTGATCTTTTCCTCTGCTATTTATTTGCATCTTTAGCTTCTTCCAGTTTGTAGTTTGACTAATTACTTTCTTGCTCATGCTATGGAGATCTAGTATACCTCAAATGTATGTTGGAGAAATAATTATAGTTAGTTTGAGGTAATTAAGATGTATATATTATGTTAGACAATATTAATTGGAATTAATGTGCTCCTCAAATATCAACTAGAGTAGTCCACTTAATTCTTCATCAGTTGCAGTGTGGCCGTTGTAGTGTAGGCCACAAGATATATAGGATAAAAATAGTGTTAGAGCATGACCTAGTTCTAGGTACGACGAGGAAGCCTATATGAAAAAGGGGTCATCGGAGATTGGATGGAGTCGTTATTAGGCCAAGTCTAACATGTTGCTGACCTGAGTGTGGTTTTGGGCTTTGTTAGACTTGACTTAGGTTTTGACAATGACATCAAGAGTAAAGTGGAGGAGATTGTAATACTCCGATTTAGTTAGACAAGGAGAATTCGTGGGAGCTTGTGTTGATTAATAAGACTTGATGAGCATAGTACTTTCGACTTGAGCTTAAGCATTTTAATTAGGTTTATGGTTTAAGTCTATAGAGTTCATGGGTTAATGATCTTGTTGAGCAGGTTGTGACAAGGGTGTGGAAACAAACAAGGGTTGAATGCAAGGAACAACTCCTCAATGTTTGTTGTTTTATGAATCTTGAGGACTACTTGAGGAATTTATTCATATTTCAACATAGATGAAATACAGCAAGAAAACTTACCAGGCATACAAAGCAAAGGGAGGATTAAAAAGAGAAAGTGAACGAGGGTTGAATGCAAGGAACAAAACAATGCATGTTTGTTTTGTTTTTTGTTCAAGAAGAAGAGAGACCAGGAGAGAGGAAGGAATATATCAATTTACTAAATAGATCAGTTGTTCATTAAAAAGGTAAAATTAAGGAAATATTTTCTCTATTTTACTGGAAACAGGAGGCTCATGTCTCTGTAAAGATCTAATAAGTACAATTGATCATAACAAGAACCCTTGTCATAAAGATATTGCATTCTCACAAAAATATTCCAAAAATTCTCATGAAAGAAAGGTACTTCAGAACTGTAGAGTTGCAAGAATCCAAAAATAATTTTCTCTTTTGAATTCATTTGCTCTGAAAGTTATTCAACAATCTCAGTGGTCAAAGTGTGCAATTATTCTAACACTGATTTTGTTAGCCAACATGGAAGCCAACGCTGTACACTCATGGGCCTCTTCACTCTAAACCCTAAAACCACCTAATGGTGGTTAATGATTAAACTGAGAGTGTCTTGTGGGATAAAAAAAGGTGTACATTCGTGAGAATAAAGAAACATTGGACAAAATGTCTGGTTAGAAATGCAATCCAGTAATTCAAAAAATGGTTGGACTTGGGATTATTTTGACAACTCTCCAAGGCTTTTCGGATGGAAAAACAAGGGCGGGTGCAACAGATGGTTTCTTGATTCAAATAATGACTTCTGAGAACACCTGACTTTTCCGACCAACCCAAAAACTATGGGTTTTTTGTGGGGTCAACTCGGATGTAAGATTTTTGTTTTCTAATATTTGCATCGCATGTTGGGTTTCAATTTTCATTTAACAAAATCTGAAGAATCCTACCAAATTCAAAATTTATTAAATATACCACATAACCTACATGCATTTAAAATTTTCAAAACTCTTAACTTGTTGCTTCCTGAATTCAAGTTGAATTTCTGGTTCATCATTTTCTCCTAGTTCGAAGAACAAAGATCAGGTTGGATTTTTTTGCATAACCTGACCCGACCACACGCAATCCTTTCACACCCCTGAATTCCTTGCACCATACCATGTGGGAGGTGAAACCCAGAAGATAGATGGCAATTTGCCAAAACATTGATATTTGGCGTACCAAGTTAATTCTGAAGGGCACTAAAAAGCTTATTCCAGTTAACATGAAAACAGTTAGCTACTAGCTAAATTTTGGTTGTGCAAAGAAACAAGCAAGAGCATTGATGCTAAATCTTGACCCAAACAATGTCTTGCAAGTGATACAACTTTAAACATCTAACCTCCAATCTGATGCGTCTTCATTGAACCCAGTATATGGCTTTCATGAAGTCTAATTATCCTCCACAAACAATGAAAGAGAACCAACAGGAAATTCAGGAAAGAAAAAAATCCTAATATATATCTTAAGACAGAACATTCATACAGCAGAATCAAGGATTTCTAAATGAACCTAACTGGAGATATTTAACGAATATCTAAAAGAAAACTTATATTCGGATTTCTAAATGAACCTACCGGCGATATTTAATGAAGATCTAAAAGAAAACTTCTAGGAAGCTAAGTTCGAAGCATGGTTTAAAATCTACCGATCTCGGTCCAAGGCCAATACTAGTACGTACTGGTACCAGACCATACCGACACTCGGTACGGTACGGTACAGACAGGTCAATACTTATCTCAGGCTTTTTTTAATATCTAGATAACATAGTTCGAATATGATATGACCCATGCGTGTTAAGATAAGATTACGCTATGAAAATTGAAACAAAATCTCAACATGCATCGATCACATCTTTGCATCTTTAAAATCATGCGTACATGAATGGGCTTTACAAAATATTTCATCCATACTCATTTCACCACCCGTGGGTCCACATATATTTTATATAGCCCCAAACCCCCGCCCCCCACCCACTCAAAAAATAACAGTCCCAACGTTGGGATTGGGAACGGTAAAAAATCCAACAACTAATTTTTTTGCCATTGGGATGGTCCAGAGTACTGCCCGGTATTCTCAGTACTGGACGTGTACTGCCCCGGTACATCGCGGTATTTTAAGCTATGGTTCGAAGCATTTAAGATTTTCAAAATATTAACAGATAATTAATATTTTTAAAAACATAAGAATTAGTAATCAAATGGAGTATTCTGATGAACATCAAAATGGACCTTAGAAGGGAAACTTGAATGTATTGCTAGTATTGATATCACATGCGAATATTCAGGGTCATGGCCTCATCGCCAAAAACATTTGAACTGAAAATCAAAAGGGTCACCGAGCAGTTGGATACTGACCTTCCACAAAGCCAGTTGAAACTCGAAAGATTTCTGACTCCCGCTTTTATTGAACTCTCAAAATTAAGTTTCCCTTCAAAGTCTACCGAAACTTCATTCGTATGCGTATGATACAAGTCATGTGCAAATGCTACCAGGAAGTCAATAGATAATCAACCCCACATTAGTGATTCTGCTTCATAGTGTTGGTCTACATTCTCTGTTGGATCAGACACAGCATGCTGTCTTTTATGTTCTCGTTCCCCTAAACATAGAGAAACAGAAAGGTCTTCTTTTTGTTGGTGTGAATACCGAAGATAAATACCAAAAATTTGTAAATACCGACCGTACCGCCCGGTACAGTACGGTATTTTAGACTATGGTTTGAAGCATTTAACATTTCAAAAATATTAACAGATAATTAATATTTTAAAAAACATAAGAATTACTAATCAAATGGAGTATTCTGATGAACATCAAAATGGACCTTAGAAGGGAAACTTGAATGTATTGCTAGTATTGATATCGCATGCGGATATTCAGGGTCATGGCCTCATCGCCAAAAACATTTGAACTGAAAATCAAAAGGGTCACCAAGCAGTTGGATACTGACCTTCCACAAAGCCAGATGAAACTTGAAAGATTTCTGACTCCCGCTTTTATTCAGCTCTGCAAAGACTGGAACTCTCAAAAATCAAAATTAAGTTTCCCTTCAAAGCCTACCGAAACTTGCTGCGTATGATACAAGTCATATGCATCATATGCAAATGCTACCAGGAAGTCAGATAGATAATCAACCCCACATGAGTGAGTCTGCTTCGCTGTGTTAGTCTACATTCTCTGTTGGATCAGACACAACATGCTATCTTTTATGTTCTCGTTCCCCTAAACATAGGGAAACAGAAAGATCTTCTTCAGATGAGTTTGCTAGTATTGATAGGTTCTTCCTTCCTGAGCTGTCTTCTTGGTCCCGACGCATTGGGGACATGTTAATGAAGTTTGGCATGAATTGATGTTCTTCAACATTGTTTGCCACCTCGACAGTATCTACCTGAAATTCAACGCCTGTGAAACATGGTTTAATTTCTGAACCAGAAGCAACTTCAAGAGAGAAACGTTGACAGCTAATGCCTAAAGGTTCATATATCTGATCCATCTTTTCATTTGGGAAGGTGCATACTGTAGGACATGATTCACCAGCCGTGGAATTCATAGCTTCTACTAAAGCAATTCTTTGCTCCAGTAGTGCACCTTTAATGAAGATGAATAGAAAAGAAAGATACAACAGCATAGGTTAAAAACAATGCGGAGAAGAAGTTGCAATATGATAAGAAATATTTAACAGTTTGGTGATTAAGTGAGAAAAGCAGACCTTGAAGTCCTTCACTTGTTGTTATAAGATCAAGCTCCAAAAGATCAAGAAGTCGACCCAAATCAACTCCACTTGTCCAATTCTCTGGGCCATGAGCACTTTTAAGCTTCAATCTTCCCCTGTTGGCAGTCCCACCCCAAATAATCCCTATAGGACGTGGCTTTTCTCCATCTTGACCTGTTAGAATAATGAGACTCCCACTATCACCTTCCAGATCAAATGTTTGTTGGTTCTCACCCACAACAAGGAAATCTGTGAAGAAGCATATTCCTCTTTCATCATTATACTCTAGGGCATAAGCCATCACAGTCCCAGTTGTCAATCCAGAGCTTCTTCCAACCTTCACCACTTGTCTCCCAATTAAGCTATTAATTGGTGATTGTAGATCTATAACCTTGACATTACCAATCTCACCCAATCCCTTTACAGTGGTGGTGACACAGGACACATCAAAATCATGAGCAAAAGGAACAAATGCCCCATCTGCTCGCACAAAAGTTTCTGCATGTGCATCATGAGGTGTTTGGGAATCAGGACATCATTCAACTGAAAATATAAGAACTCAGAGAATGATTGACCATATAACCAAGTGTTTGACTCTGATCATCTGATGTATCCCCAAGGGAATAAAGGTAGCAAACAGCATGTATAATTTTACCCTCCAATCTATGTTAGCCCATTATACACTAATGGGTTTCATTTTACTCTCATGAAAATTGCATATTGCTCATCATCATCAAGTTTTATTAAAAAATTTCAGGAGCTCACTTGTCCTAGTTGAAGAACAAGAATCTAGAGAAGGCATTAGATAACCACATGGGTTTCATTTTGCTCTCATGGATGTTTCAAGTTGTTCATCTATACCAAATTCTATAAACATCTTCAGGATTCTGTTACTCAACTTATATGAAGAACAAGATTCTAGAAAAGACATTTAGATAACCACGACTAAACTTTTGCACTATGGAGATATGCAATAGAAGAAACTGAAAATATAGTCAGGGGTTTGCAAATTAAAAATGGAAAATTGGAAGCACCACTCAATTACAAATAATAACTATGAACTATATTACCTGGGTTTGTTCCAGCATAAATCCCATACCAAACATCATCTGTTATAAAAGATGTTGCCCTTTCAACAGCACCCAAATAAACTCCAGGTCCAAGATTAGGTGGTAAAGGATGAAACATCTTCTGGTTAGGATAATCCAGATCAACTGCGACATGGCGATTCGTGAGGAAACCAACTTGCTTGTTACCTGTTCGACTTTTCACAATAGCACCTAAAGTTCCATATGTTTCACGGCTTGCAACCTGCTTATAGAGCCAAACAATAATAAATTACTAGCTTGTATCACAACATACCATGAAAGCTTCTAAAATAAACAATATGCCAATAGAGATCTAGTATGCATATACAAATACTTGAAACAAGGATTGTTAATTCATTAACCAATCCTACAGCAGTTTCTTTAGTGTATGTAAGGGCTTCCAAGCATAAAAATGTATGGACATGGGCAACAAAACGTGAAGACGCTATGTCCTCATGAAAAAACAAATCAATAATACTGATATAGAAGCAGGAAAACTGCAGCACCTGAGAACCAGAACCTATACATGGATCACTTCCACGCAGGCCATCAACAAGCTCATTGTACAGTTGCTCCTTGGGAGTTGGTGCCGGTGCACCATAATAAGAGAATTCCACCACATCCACATCACACCATACACCCCCTGGTCCCTGTTCACACATAGTAAATGCTGCATCAATAAGAAAAGGAAATCTCTCAAATTAAAGAGGTGTGCAGAAACTCCATAAGCACATAAAGCTGCAAAAATGTCAAAGACATTAACAAGACATACAGCAGAATGGTTAAAAGAGAAGCAATTCCTCTATTAAAATAGAGCAACAAATAGACAGAAAAAGATTATATTAATTACCTCGAGAATAGATGGTAGACACTGATCGTGGCTGAGCCATTTTTGATCAACTTTCCGAGCAACAAAAACAAGAATTGCAGGAATACTTGTCAACATACCTTTTCTAATGCGAAAGCCTATTGCTGTACATAGACTATAACGTCTCAAAATCTTGCTGTGAAATGCTCTTATAGTCATCAGATCAAGCAGTGTTGTGGCTTGTTTGCCACTAGGTCGCTGATCAAAATGCGCAGGCAGTACTCCTTTATGAAGGTTTCCAAAGTAATTAGCTCGACCTTCAGCTGCACCATGTAACAATGTAGAGGTCGGCCAGGAAAAGTATGCAGCAGTGCATTCAGAATGTTGACCACCTGATGCAATAGGTTGTAGAGGTGATGGGCTGTAGGAATGGTGGTGATAGCATGCATTTCTCTCCATTTCCAGGGCTGATTCCTCAGATTGTGCTGCCCCATAGTGATCGCCTTGAATGTCTGAATGTCTCATTTTGCACCAATCTTTTCCTAACAAAGTTTATTTCTTAGCCATCCAAAACTGATCTCTGAACTGTCATGATCAAGATCACAAAGATCTGAGAAAGAAAAACCAATACAACTAGAAATCAGACCTCATTAATTGTTTACAAATGTTTGAACTGATTATCGAGAATCAGCAACCATATTGTTCTAAGATTAGACGATAAGTCTAAAAATGTTAGATAAATGGCAGAAGAAGAGAAAAAAGTACTGAAAACAAATTATGAAGTTCGTTTGTTTTGACTTGTATGAATGGAAAATAGAGTATTATGTATAGCATCTAAGTGACTTTAATCAAAGAACACAAAAAATTCATGACATACATAAGAAATGTACAGCTTAGATAGAACAAATATTAGCATTTTATGTTTCTCTTCAATATGGAGGAGGAAAACTGCAAATTGACATCTGATATACCAATAAGAGTAAGACATTCAACAAAGAGAATCCCCTAAGAAAAATCAACAAAGAGAAAACATACCAGTGTCCTTACATCAATATCATTCGGAATTACTTTTCATGGAAAAGAAATAGATGGGATATAATAGAATAAAATAAGTGAAGACGAAAACATGGAAGAAAAGTGCCCTTCCAAACAATCACAACAACGAAGATGAAAATTGCATCTTGTTAATTTATTTTTACCTCAAATGAACTTCAAGCAACGAATATGGTAATAAATGATCACTGGTAAGATTGACAACTTGACATGGCATAAACCACTGACAATGAATAAAGATTTATCACAGTTTAGAAAGGGCGAGGTTCAATGTTTTTGAGGAAAAAAGAAATGATCAGAAGTAAAGGGAATTAAGCGAATATGAAACAAATTCGGAAGAGCACTGGGCCTTGGGCCAAACTCTCGATGCTGTTTCTAGCAAGCAGATTCCAGCAATGTGGAGCACACTCCTAAGTACAGTTTTGCTTTTCTTAATACGAGCAAAGTCAGAAACTAGGAACTATAACTCATTATTTTAAAAGGTCTAAACTTTCTTTGCTCTACAATGATATAAACAAGAATCAAAAGATATGTGATGGAACTAAAGTTGCTTGGAATAATGGTATAGAATAAAGTTCAAAAAGCGTCCAAAGCAGAGAAACACCAAGGTAAAAGAGGCATGACATCTTTTCCCCGTACACAACTTTGGAAAAAAAAATGTTATAAACAAACCCAATAAAAAATGAAAAAAAAATAAAACAAAAATAAAAACAGATCAAAACTCAATTTAAACGTCTGAATCAAAGTTTTTATCAAGAAAAAAAAACGACTGAATCAAACCGCGCCGCATTTGCATATGTTGACAACCACTTTTTTCCTACTCCGCAAATATTCTAGAGATTGCAATAATCAAAATGTGTGCCTACCATCTTTAAAAAGCACAGCTTTCTCCTTCTAACCATGTAGCTGGTAGCAAAAAAGCAATATCTGGTTTATTTCTTGCAAGGAAGAGGGAAAGTTGGTGGCGTCTGATGTCAGAGAGCGCAATGGACTTATACAGAGAGAACAATAACAAAGGGGGCCGCAAGCAAGCTTAGTGCGAAAAATACCGACCTTTGTCGAGAGAGAGAGAGAGAGAGCAATAACAGAGGGGGCCGCAAGCTTAGTGCGAAAAAGACCGACCTTTGTCGCGGGAGGAGAGCAATAACAGAGGGGGCCGCAAGCAAGATTAGTGCGAAAAAGACCGACCTTTGTCGCGGGAGACGGGGAGAGAGATAAGAGTTCATTGGAAGGAGCAATAACAGAGGGGGTTTAGGGTTTAGGGAGACGGGGAGAGAGAGAAGAGTTCATTGGAAGGAGCAATAACAGAGGGGGCCGCAAGCTTAGTGCGAAAAAAACCGACCTTTGTTGCGGCCGAAAAGACCAGGGCAGAATACTGTTCGGGATATGTACTCGATCCACCACCGGGAATGGAAGCGACAGTTTATCATGATAGAGGGGAAGAAACAACTACTGCTTGTAATTTGTAGAGAGCTTATATCAGGCCATGGAAAGCCGCGGGACCCACAAATTCTCCGCCTAGCCATCGGCGTGGTAACTAACAGCGCAGCCAGAAACTATCTAATGAATAATGATTGGTATAAATCTTGAGCAGTAGTCTACTAGTCCACTTAGTTGATGAGGGCCATATGATTTATTACTCCAAAAGAGGGACATATATAATTAATTTTATTAGAATTTCATATTTTTAATGTATTAATTATATATAGATCCTGTGAATTACCACCCAAAAACAACTAATTGAACTTTAAATAATTATAAAAATTATTTGTAGACCTAACATTTATTTTTAGTAACTTTTTTCTTTTCCAAATTAGAAGCTTGGCATTTAGTAGATTCAGAAAACAAAATCTTCGGAAAATTAGAATGGCATTTGTGTTGTTTGTTATATTCCTAGAAATTCTTTATATTCTTATAACCTTTTTCTCGATGTTACACTATAACGACAAATAACGTGACAATGTAAAAATGTTTTTGAAGTGTTTACAAATGTTTTGAATTTGTAACATATGATTATAATTACTATCAATAAAAAATAAATTAGATTTTTCATGTAATACAAATGGTAAATTATGTTCTTCTTCCAAAAATTACCCTAAATGATGGATCAAAAAGAGATTTGTTTTTTTAATTCACATGAATATTCATACTCACAATGTGAAATTGGTTTATGAATATATACGTACATTTTGAGGGATAATAAAAAATAGTTCAATTGATGCCACAGCTATCTAAGAAAAAGCAAAATAAAAAATGGATAAGAATCATATTAGCCTCTAAAGTATTCGAAAAGATACAAATTTACCTTCAAACTTTCTTCTTTTTTTTCAAAAATATCTCCGTCATTCAAATTTTAGGCTAAAAATATTACTACATGTAACGATTTGACAAGTTAACAAACGATCACTTACTTGACAATGATAAGGGTCATATTTGTCCATAAAGTATTCAAAAAATGTACAAATTTACACTCAACTTTTTTATAAAAAAAATACCTCTGTCGTCCAAATTTTAGGCCATATTGCTTCTAAAGTATTCGAAAATGTACAAATTTGTTCTTAAACTTTTTATTTTTTGAAAAATGCCATCGTCATTTAAAATTTGGGTCAAAAATACAACTTCTTGTAACGATTTAACAAGTCAACAAATAATTACTTATGTGGCAGATAAAATAAGTCATATCATCAAACCACACTGGATTTTAAGCTGCCAACATATAATACTCAATATATTCACAACCTAAATTAATTAAAGATGACATATAGAGTTCGTATATATCCTAGATTTAAGTTACAAGCCATTAAAACACGTGTCAAATTGAACGAGCTGAAAAGATAGGAAAAATAAGAAAAAGAAAATAAGATAGCTCAGCCGACTGCAAAAGCTAGTCGGTTAAGGGGTGCTGCAAAAACATGTCCCACCACTTCTTTGTAATACCTGAAAAATTTTAAAATGTTTATTTAATTATTTCAGCGAAATAATTTAATTGTGGATCAAGATGGACCGAATGAAACGTCGGAGAACTTGAATTGAATATTGGCATTTGCGCGAGAGAAAATTAATTCATCTAAGTTTGATCAATCCTTAAATAGATTGCTTAGTTCGAGATGAATCCGAAGGTTCAAGCGAAAATTGAGTTATGATTTATTTTAGACTCAACTTAAGTTAAAAATCACTTTGATCTTTTGACAATTGAGATTTTAATATTTATACCCCATCCCTGAGGGGCGCAATAAATTTTCAACCCAAAATTTGGACGTAGATAGCATTTTAAAAAAAAATAAAAAATTTAATGATAAATTTATACATTTTCAAATATTTTAATAGCAAATATAATCATTATCATTGCCACGTAAGCAATCATTTACTGACTTGTCAAACCATTACAAACAATGACATTTTTGACCCAAAATTTGAACGATAATAGCATTTTTGAAAAAAATTAAGAATAAATTTATAACTTTTCAAATACTTTAAAGACAAATATGACATTTATCCCAACAAAAAAACACTTAAACTAAGAAAAAATTTGTAATAATACTATAATCTAATTTGTTGAATTAACATTGTGATGCTTTTTCACATCCAAATATGAACATATTTTTCAATCAATAAAATAGTATTTCAGAGCCAACAGGAGATCCAAAAGGGAAAAAGAATCCTAGTAGGAGTTTTTCATATGAATTTGCAAGAGTAGTTGGATTCACCGAATAAATAAAAGCTTTTTCCTGCACTTGCTAAACAACTAAAATTACAAAACTTTAATATCTCACAAAACACATCAGTTTATGCATATGCAAATAATAGAAACTGTCATCAATTAAATAGAAAAATAATACAGATTTCTGCATAGGAACAATCTAAAATAAGGAATTCACCTAAAGGTCCTAAACAACATCCTAATTTGCATTCCTTCCATGTCATGGGCAATCCCAAAATTAAACTAAGCTCTATGCTCGCATGAATATGAGACTCGCCTGGACAGTTAAAAGGGTAAAACCCTAATAGCACTGCTTAAATTGATTATAGCATAACTTTGACGAGCATGGATCATCAGTAGACAGACCAGCTTTAAAAGGAAAAGATAACACAAGTTAGACTCTTGCTTCTACCACATTCTTGCATTGTGTTACCGTCTCTTTGATTTCCTCGATGCTTTTAGCTTATTGGGATTAACAGCATATTCCTCAGCATCATCATCATCTCCTTTTCTTCTCTTCTTGTTGCCATTACTTTCCTTTAATTTCTATTTAACCAAAGGATTAAAATCAATTCAAATTTCCAAGATAAGATAATTAGCAAATGGACAAAAACCACTTTAGAAGTACAAAGTAAAACATGCAATTAAGATACCATAAGAGCAATCCTCTTGGCATCGGAAACGCGTTCCAAATATACTAGTACTTCAACTTCATTAGCTGGGTACTCAGGTAGCTTTTTTCCTGCAAAAAATAAAATATGGTAAGATCAATGCTTCCACTACTCAGCTCACAAGTTGGAACAGATGTAAAGGTAGTGTTACCAACCAATGAGTTGTTCTATCTGCAAGTACCACTCCACCTCATACTGATTCACTAAAGATATGGCTACTCCAGATCGCCCGGCCCGTGCAGTTCTGCCCACACGATGAACATAATCCTGCATCGTATCAGTCAGTTTAAATTATGTCATTATTTGAATGAAACTTCAAGATTAAGCATTAGAATTTTATCTAAGATAGTGCAGAGTACACAAATCAACATTGTATCATGCAAATTCTGGAAAAGAGAAAAACAGTTTACCAAGATTGTAATTACCATGAGATATCATATCAAGACATGTTTGTCACTATTCACAATTTTGAACATCTGGATAGTGGCTTTAATGTAAAGAAGAGATAATATTCAATCAATATTAGAATAGATGGCATAATTGTCAAAGATGTGAAACAAACGCCTAAAGCATATAGTGATTACAGATTTTAGCAGTGCTGCTATCAGTACCATGGTTTAGCAATCAGTATCGGCCAACTGCCTCCAGAAAATACGAGCCAAACAAATAACTTCATCCGTTTTTTGGACAATAGAAGGTATGTAAGTATACCAATATCATACCACTCAGGCAAATGTTGAGACCAGTACTGACCAATATTTAAAACCTTGATCAGTACCAAGGCTCACCTTCGGCAGGAAAACATTGATACAGAAGTACCATATGATAACGCAAAAAGTTGAGAAATTGCAATACATGCATTCACTGATAATGCATGGATCTTTTATACTATGAGATGGGAATATGCCATCTCACATGCATGATTATAATTCACCCCATTTTTCTGAATTTACTCGTGCAAAATAAATATACATATATATACACCATAAGGCAAACTCTAAGTTACAACATGTCAACATGTGCTCTGAAACTGAAAGGACTATAGGCTGCAACAAGCAGAAAATTGGAGAATATAGCACGGACCTTAGAATTGGTGGGTATGTCATAATTGATAACCATATCAACTGACGGGATATCAAGACCCCTACTAGCCACATCTGTGCATATAAGAATGTTACAATCTCCGGCTTTAAATCTGTTCAGAGCCCCCAACCTCTTGTCCTGTTAAATCAATCCAACAAAACACAATGTCTTTTAGACCAGGAATGCTAATTGCAATTCCTAATAATATAAGAGAACTGGAAAACAGGTGAAACGTCAAAATATATGCTAGGAGAAGACAAAGTCAATAAATTAGTCCTTTTAACAAACAGATATTTTCTTCAAAGAACAATTTTTACCTGGCTCATTTGACCACTAATAGGGATGGCTCTCATACCAATATTCCGAAGAACCAAAGAGAGAAGTCGAGTTGACTCACAAGTTCGGGTGAAAACCATTGTTGTACTTCCAGACATCTCAGTAAGAATGTAAACAAGATAGCAATCCTAAACCAAACAAGATAGGAAATTAATTAACTGCACCAAAAGAGACTAAGTTTTCAATTATTTAACAAATTTTGACTAAATAGTAATCCAACCACCAAGAAGGTACTATGAGTTATAGCTAACACTACAAGTTTCTAATAGCAACGAAAAAATGCTTCACCCAACTCTATATCGTTCATCACCTTACATGTTATTCAATGGTTAAAATAGCCTATACTAGCAGCTAGAAAGGTCACCTCCAAATAATACAACTCAATGAAATTAGCTATAAGCCATCTGATCAGGAATTCTAACAGCATTGCTGCCCTAAAAAAATGTACATCATAGTTGACTGTAGATTTTGGAGAGATTCTACTCAAAACTATGCTTTAACTATGATGCTTCTATACAGTAAAACTAGGATATATTATTTGGAAGCATGTTTCAGCTAGATCACTCTAATCTAGACAATGAAATAAGCAGTAAAAGGAAAGAGAAGCAACCTTATACTTTGCAGGAACAAAGAGAAACTGTTGCTTAAGTGTATCCACTGTGGAATATTTAGAGGCTGCTTCTATCTATAATCAGAAAACAATTGACACAGGCTATCATTTGAAAAACACAGTATATAAAGTATGTCATGGCAATGATAAATATAAAGTATAAACTGAGAAACCAAGAAAAAAATTTGGTGGTGTCATACCTTTACAGGATTCCTAAGGCAAGCCCGCTGAAGTTTGCTGACCTAAAGAAGAACAAAAGCCGTCTCAGTATGTAATATATTAGTACCTCACAGAGTTCACAAAAACAATACTTTAAGGCACAAATCAGGATGGTTTTGAAAAGGTGTTAAGCAATTTCATAATATGAAATTATGAATGTCAACAAAATAGAAGCATAAATGAAGTTTGGCTATACTGGATTTTTCTCCAAAGATGTGAGGCTATACAAATGCAAGTAGCATACTTGTAGTTAAGTTGTTTAAATAGTTGCATGGATATTGGAACTTGTCATAGTAATAATGAAATGACAATAAAAAAAAGAACACTATTATTATTATTATTATTATTATTATTATTATTATTATTATTATTATATAATAAAGTTTACTAATGTAAATAAAAAATGTTCAATCTTCTGTATACATTATATTTTTATTAATTCAAAATTTATATTATTAATATTCTTGCAATTTTTGCAACCATTCTGTTTGTGAACAGCCAAATACCCTTTAAGTCAATTTAGCTCAAAACATAATATCTGCTAAGGTGCTGCAACAAGAGGGGCAACACCACATTGCCATAACAACATCTGGAGATTTGGTTGGAGAATGATGATAAAAAAGGATGCTGAAGATGGATGAAGTTGATACACACCATAATGAACATTTTCATCATGGGGAGATTAAATCAAGTGATATTCCAAAGAGATAATGCCACAGTGATTACAGTACATGTTGATCATTTTTTTGTCCTTCAACAAACATTTGAATTATTATGAGAGGAAGTATTTGAATAAAAAACCAGCTTTGTTAACACTCATAAAACGAGAAAAACCAGCAGAATATGAATCCATCAAATAGCCAACCATCTCCTACTTAAAGAAATATTATCCTTAATATGGATAACAAATACTGAAAAAGGAGGAACCTATCAGCCATACATGGTTCCCTCCTAGTGGCAGATCATGTTCCTCAATTATGTTATCAAATCATACTCTCCACTCCTTTACTAACAAAAGCCCCTAAACCGTGATAAGAAATTTAGCAATTCATGAACTTAGCAAGACAAGTTACTACTATACAAATGAATGATAAAGTCATTAACAACCTTTTTTGTCATAGTAGCTGAAAACAAATATGTCCTTCTTTCAGGAGGAATAACCTTCAAGATATCATCAATGGCTTTCTCAAATTCCAAGTTGAGCAACCTATCTGCCTCATCAAGAACCTTGCCAGGAGAAGATCAAACCAAATTAGTTATCAGAAATCAAATATTAACTAATCATAACAACATGATCCTTCAAAATCAAAAAATATATCAGCAGATATCATACACAAAAGATGAAAATGTTACCATCATCACCAACATATAGTGCAACATTCTTGAAAGTACCAGTATAAAGTAACCAATATATATATATATCAAAAAACACTCATGTTTGAGAAGACCAAAGGCCTCAGCCAATCATCATGTCAGTTGTCAATTCATCAAGAATGTACCTAATTAAGTTAAATTTTGGCTAAAGGGCAGGACAGCAAACTAATTTTATAATCATTTGTCTCTCCATTTGTCTCTCAGAAAGCATCAAATGGCTAGCTGCAAATGTTTCCAGCTCAGTCAACTACCTACCATGATTTGTAGTTGGCTGCAATTATCTTTACTCAAAGATGCAGTAGCACTATCTGTTTGGCCAGACTTTTGAGATTTACACCAACAAGGCAACAACAAGAATCTTAAATGTCTCTTTACTCAAAAATAACTCAATATAAACAAAGTGATGGATGGATCTTTAACACTGTTCCATTGGGGTTTTTAGTGGGGAGAGGAGGGGAGTTAAATTTGATTGGTTGGAGGAGAGGATGTAGCGAACAAACCAGAAGGGAGACAAAAAGGCAAAAAATTGACTCCCTACCAAATTAGAGGGATTTAACGGGGAGAAGATGTAACTTAAAGATTCTAATATCAGAGAAGACATAAAGGTAAAAAATGACTCCCTCCCAAATTGGAGGGATTTAACGGGGAGAAGATGTAACTTAAAGATTCTAGTAACTTAAAGATTCTAATATCTAACGACAACTTTTTCCTCATGAAAATTATGAATTCCTTCTCATTTTCCAACAAAATAAAACAAAAAAAGAGGAAATAGTAGGAAAAATACACACATCTCTCCCTCCCACTCTCCAACCAAAAATAATATTCCTCTCCAGCCCTCCCTTTCCCATTGTTGAACCACACATAAAAATAAATAAAACTTCCCTCACCTCACCTCTCCTTCCCTTATTTGAACCAGACATAGAGTAGAAGTTTATAACTGAAGTATTAACTATATTACTTTGACAGTTTGACTAATGTTGTTGCAAATGTGTCAAGTCTAAAAGCTACTAATTAATCAGCATTTCTTTGAGTCCACATGTCCTGGGAGATTTTTGAGCTAATTGATTTGGGACTTCACGTAGAAATACTCTGAGCTAATTGAGCTAATAGGTTATTGCCCATATACTACTAGCTTAACTTCCTTATTGCACAGTTGTCCATAGTTGGAATATTTAAGGAATGTCAGAAGTAAGATTCCTACATTGACAATCTGAAGGGCAAGGACCAAGTACCAACTGTGAGCTAGAGAGTCACCATGTGAAGATACAATTACTATTGGGAGGAAGAACACAAATAGAAGTTTTTCATTCATCCCAAAACCACAAAGATGAGATAGAGTGAGTTTGAATGGTGCAAAACTACAATAAATATCAGTCAATCTTAAACCTCATCAAATTAGTAGTATAATTCATGTTACTTTCTGCCATCCTATTTGCCGCATTCTTGAAAACCGCCTGGTAACATTACAATGTATGTGTGGACTTTTCAAAACAATTGAAAATAAAATCAAAAAATTAAAACCAAGTCAACAAATATGCGAAATGTAATTAACAATAAATATGTTTCTGCAGAAAAGATATTGTATTATCATAGTGAAAGACTGAGAGCTGAGATATACCAAGTACTTTATTGTGCGAAGGCTAAAACCTTTCGTGTTAGTTAAATGATCCAAGAGACGGCCAGGAGTACCAACCTAAGAAAAATAGCGCACTGAGATTACTAAAAATTGATGATTGTGAGACAAAAAATTGACAAGATTTTAATTACAGAACAAGTAAATGGATATTGCTTTTTATCTTAAGATATTCAATGCTAACTTTTGCAAGCAAAAAATGGTAATTGATTGCAAAGTTTATGAACCTATTACACCCATCTGAAAAGCTGGTAATGGATGCCGAAGAGCTTGATACTCAAAACTCTAGCCAAAGAAGAGTTAGCATAGCCCAAGAAGACTATTTTTGTTCATCTTTGACAGCATAACCATGTATAGCTTTTAAAATGGTCATGCTTGCTGACAGTTTTATATATGATTCATACACAAGGCATCTTCAACAGATACTGGAAACAAAATGCAGTGTTAACCATAGGAAAACAAAATAATCATGCTCATAAATTTTCTACATAAACCTCATTGCAATAATTAAGCAAGTTACTGAAAAGTCTACCTTCACTTCATGTATATCTTCCTTCTTCCTAAAGGGGTAATTAAAAATAATAGCTTCTACAAACTTTCTCTAAGAAAGGATAAGGATGGTGTATGGTAAATAGAAGTGAAAACTATAAGGTGTAAAACCCAATTCATTCACTCTGAACAAAAGATCCCTTTAGAGTTTCTAGAAAGAAAGTAGACATACAAGAAAATCATGTCCATTATTACATACCACAATATGAGGACGCTTTCCAAGAGAAATTGCTTGCTGGGTCATGTCAACACCTCCTACAAGCTGCAAAAAAAATCGAAGGAAAGGCATGAAAATATGAAAACATCAAGATACACATTAGTCTCTTGGTACTTGATGCAATTGACTAAAGGTATATCCACTAAGCTTGCAATGCAAGTGATTTGACCAAATGGATATATAGATTATGATTTATTTTCTACCATGCATTATAACTATAGCATATCAAATTGACTGAGCACAACAAATTTTAAAAGATACATGATTTCACTTGAATCATTCTAAACCCTAGAGTATACTATAAGGCTAGGATAAACTATAGACATGAAGTTTCCTACTGATATACAACACAGATTGCTTACATAGCAAAATACAACCAAATATGTCAGCAACTAGATCATACTAATGCAGAGAGTCAAAAGTACATCCACGCGGAGATGCAAACAAGCAAAGCAGCTCGCAAATGACTCAAAGATCAGCTCGATAAAAACTCATTCAAGCACGACTTAGATACCTGAGCAAGCAGAGCTTGAGCTTTAATATTATGTTCGGCTCCTAAACTAGCCGAGCATGAACAGTTCATAGCTAGACTCATTAAGACTCATATAAGCTTGATAATAAACTATTTTGAGATCTATGTATGTAGGACATTCATAATTTCATATATGATTGAAACTAGTGAGAAATTAATTTAAACCAATTCAAATATGTCCTATTTAATTTTAACTTGGTCTAAAATTGATTCATTTTTTTACTTTGATTACGTTTCTTTGATGTTTTTAGAAAGCAATTTTTTGAGTTTGAGCTAGTTTATCACAATAAACGAGCAAAGAAGAGCTGAGTTCAAGCTCGAGCTTGTTTAGTTGCACAAATGAGCTAACCCCAACAAAGTGCTTACCACAGTGCATTTCACCCCAATGCCAGATCCCAAAGCTTCAAACTGTTCAGCAATTTGAATTGCCAACTCCCTGCAAACAAAGAGAGACAGAAAAAGAGGTAAAATATGTAATGATGAATATCCACAATCTTCATCAAAGTTAGCAAACGAACCTTGTAGGAGAAAGCACGCAAGCAAAGAATGGTTGTGCAGCCTCCAATAGAGCTTGAAGAATTGGGAGTGCAAAAGCTCCTGTCTTACCTGACCCTGTTTGCGCCAATCCGATAATATCTTTCCCTGTCAAACAAAAACATAAAAATCATTCTTTTCAAACTTCCCGCATGAATCCCTCATTCAAAGTTAGCTGGATGACAAAGGAATTGTGAGATTTGAAGATCCGAACATTATAACAATCGCAAGAATCAATTACAAAAATTATTCTAAAACATTACTAACCTATTAACAACGTATCTAAGGACCTCTACCTGGTGGTACAGACTTGTCTTCAAAAGATTACCGAAGGAGCGACAGTAACTAGATACATACCTTCAAGGGCATAGGGGATTGCCTCTACTTGGATCTTCGTGGGGGCTTTCCACCCCAGTATCTCGCAGGCTTCGGCCAATTCTTCCCTCACGCCGAGAGATTTGAAGGTCTGCTGCACTTCGTCCTCCCCCATCTCTTCCCCCATCTCTGGGACCTCCCCTAAGACAAACTGCAACAAAGGAAGAAGCAAAGAGTACGGAGAAATGAGAAGAAACAAAAGAAGTGAGATAAGGCAAGCGGGGAAAGACCCATACCGAGAGAAGGCGCCTGATGACGGCAGCAGAGAGCGGTAAAACGGCGACACGGAGAGACCGCAGGCGCGAGAGGCGAGAGAGATAGCTGTATGGAGAGCCGAGAGTCCGAGGCGATGAGCCTATTTCACAACGACAAGACGACGGCGAGACGAGACAGATGACTAGGTTTTCTCCACGGCTCCACGCGAAAGGTTAGGGGAGACGCTTATGGGTTAAGTTGTGGGTTTATGGCTTGTCGGTTGTTTGGGTTTACGGGTTACTAATACCCGCGTGACTTTGTTAAATAAATTTATTATTAATATTTAAAAAATAATATTGTACATAAATCATAAATAATATAATATAAAAATAAATATTTTATAAATTATGAAAAAAAAATTGTAATTTTTTTCAACATGATCTTCTGAATTACAAATCAAAATCTTTAAACATATTCTATTGGTCACCCTAGACACTGCGATATAAAGTTGTTCATGAGTGAAGACAGATTTTTTGAAAAAAAAATATCGACATTTGAAAGTGATTGGCCCTGACTTTTATTGATAGTCATCGCATAAGAAATCATAATAGGAAATCATCTCCTTTGAAATTTAACTGGCAGTCTTGGATCTGATAATATCAACGACATACGTGGAATGAATATCTTTTCTCCGCAATTAGTTCCAAAAATAATTTTGGCTTCAATGACTCGGTTCTCAAGTCTTGTTAACACCAATCGTGTTCCATTACATAATCCAACAGATTGATCGATATTTCTTAGTAAAATGATATGAGTCTAACTTTTAATGTCAAAGAATGATTAGGAACACCAAAATATTTGATGTAGTTCAAAAAGTCTGGTGTGTGAATCTGATCCAACAAACTCCCTCTAGAATCTGATAAGCACATGCTATCTGAGCTCAAAAATGTCGTTGACACTTTTTGATTTAGAGAAATCATATAGTCATTAATCATCTTAATCATATTCAGAGTGGAAGCAAATATAGCTCTTTGTTGCAAATATTGTAAATTATTGACATTTGTTATAAGCTCAAGATAAATTGCATCAACAATCGCAGCAACATGGTCACTTGCATCCAAAATCGAGTTATCATTTTTGGAATTCGGACTACCTCATAACCATCACCAAGATCACCTATCTTTCCGTCATCGATCGATAATATCTAATCCGAAAAACTTTTCAAATCATCTGTATTGTCATCAAAGTTATTTACAGTGAGACACATATTTTTCGTTAGTTTCAAAACTTCACAATCGTTCCATAAGTAAGACGAATTAAGTGTTGCATTAACAATATCTTGTGTGCTTCCCTTAGGAATGACAGATAAAATTTGTCTGAAGTCTCCCCCAAATACTAGTCTTACCTCCAAAAGGATAATCATTGTTGTTTGAATTCTTAAAACGCATAACATCACGCAATGTTCTATCAAGCGCTTCAAAATAATATATAAAATTAAGAGAATCAGACTATTAGATTTGTATTTAATGAAATTTAATAAATATATAAATTAAATATATAACTAAATAAATACCCAAATAATTAAATTTATTCTCACCAATAAATCAGCCAATGGATAACCTTACCTGAATATATCCTGAATTATGGATTTTGTCTCAAATCTATCCTGAACTTTGACTTTTCCAAATTGCATCCTCAACTATCATATTTGTATCAATTGCATCCCTCCGTTAAAATTCCGTCAGATGCTCCGTTAACCCTGTGACGTGGCATGTACATGTGTATTAAAAACTATTTTTAATTCAAAATTAATTTAAAAAAAAATTAAAATCTTTCTAATTAATATCCACGTGTGCAACACACGTGGATTAAAAAAATAAAAAATTATTTTTTTAAAAAATATATTATTTTTTTAAAATAAAATAAAAATTCCTTTATGTAAAAAAAATATTCTTTTGTGTTGCACACGTGGATTAATTCCTTTTAAAAAAAATATTATTATTTTTTAAAAAATAAAATGTTATTTATTTTATTAGTTTGTGTTTATTTATGTAAAAAAATATTCCTAGACAAGAAGACTTTTTTTAAAATATTTTTTAATTTCTTTTTCAAAAATAATTTTTATTTTTTTATTTTTTAAAAATAATTTTTTTAATTCACGTGTGCAGCACACATGAATATTAGAAAGATTTTTTTTAAAAAATAAATTAATTTGGAATAAAAAAATAATTTTTTAATACACATGTACATGTCACGTCACAGGGTTAACGGGGGATGCAATTGATACAAATGTGATAGTTGATGATGCAATTTGGAGAAGTCAAAGTTCATGATAGATTTGAGACAAAATTCATAATTCAGGATATATTCAGGTAATTACCCTATTTAATATTGCAAGTAGAATCATCATCCAGATTAAGAGGGATCGCGAATCGAGAATGTGTTGTTCTTCCACAATGTAATAGTAAAAATGTTATTCCACTGGACGCAACTGTTAAAACAATTTCTCCTTCGGATCGAAGTGCAGATGCAAGAGTTTTTCAAATAAATATCTTTTCGATTCCATCATAACCGTAGACAAAAAACACACCTCCTTTTTTTTCTTTTAGCAGTATCCAATATTTTATCATAAACTTGTCTCTGTTCCGAAGTTAGGTGTTGAACGAGTATGGAGAAATGAGAAGAAACAAAAGAAGTGAGATAAGGCAAGCGAGGAAAGACCCATACCGAGAGAAGGCGCTTGATGACAGCAGCAGAGAGCAATAAAAACAGCGACACGAAGAGACCGCAAGCGCGAGAGGCGAGAGGCGAGAGAGATAGATGTATGGAGAACCGAGAGTCTGAGACGATGAGCCTATTTCACAACGACTAGACGACGAGGCGAGAAGGCGAGGCGGCAGACCCCACGCGAACGACGAGACGACGGCGAGGCGAGACAGACGACTAGGTTTTCTCCATGCGAAAGGTTAGGGGAGACGCTTATGGGTTAAGTTGTGGGTTTATGGCTTGTCGGTTGTTTGGGTTTATGGGTTATGCCGGGTTTAACATTTTGTTTACAATTAAAATTTTCTTTTTATTTCGGTCACTATGACGGTGTATAGCAGGAAAAAGAATAGTTCAATTTATCAAAAAAGGAAAAGGAGCTTCACAATAACTAATTCCGGTATAATTTTTTAAAATGGTCAAAATCAAAATTAAAAATCCAAAATGCACTATATATATTAATATGTTATTTCACTATAACGTAATGTTGGAATAGGAACTTAAAAATTTTCAACTTAATTGATAGAAGGAAAAAAAAAAAGAGAAAAAAATTATGTTATATCATGGAAAAAAGAGGGCTTTGTTGTAAATTATAGTTTCGAAATGGGTTTTTTGCAAAAAAAACTAATCATCTTATTAAAACCCCTAATCCCTCGTATATCTAGTGCTTGCAGCGGCCTACGAGTTGCAAATGAGGGATCAGAGCGCGCGGTGAAGACTCCGGTGAAGAACTGGAGATTCAGAGGAGTATTGAGGTAGAAGTTTCACCTTCTTTTTTATTCTATTGTTTTCGTCTTCTTCGTTCATCGGCGGCAATCGGAGTGGCGGATGGGTGAGGAAGATCTGACAGAGTCGGGTGGAGAGGGCGAAAGTAGTCGCAATCGATCGTGGGCAGTCGCACTGTTACTGGCGACACCGGACTTGGCGTGGTAGCCGTGCTGCTGCCCGCCCCTTGGCAACAACAAGGGCTACTACAAGGAGGCCATCGTGGCCTCCCGACCTTGAACCGATGCTCCGTTGGCGCTGGAGGTCGAGGGGGGAGGGCATCGGGCCAGTGGGTCGATCGCCGACGGCCTATAGGTGGCCGCCTGACGCAGATCCGAGAAGGAGAGGAGGTGGACGTCGGGTTCGGGATGGGGAGAAAAAGAAAGATATGTAAGTTTTATTGATTTTATAAATTAGTTAATTAAAAAGAAGAGTTGTATTGTAAGAATTGAGTTGATATATATATATATATATATATATATATATATATATATATATATATATATATATTATTGTGGTATTTTTAGAGTTGATAGTAAAGTCGTCGGATCGAGTCGGGATGAATATCAAAGTTGTAGGTTTTCACGTTCTGAATGCAATGGTGGTGTCAGATTTCATATTCGAGGTAGTTTGGTAGGTATTTTTTTATGTTTCAATGTTTTTTGGTAATGAGAAGTTATTAATTTAGTTTGATAAATAGTTAAATGATGTAGAATAATTATATTCTATATTAGGTGGTGATTTAGATTATATAGTTGTTTTGGATGTGAGTTGACTCATGTTGTAGTCGATGAATGTTGAATGAGTAAAATGGCGAATTTACCCTTTGCTTCTATTTGCTTGGTTTTTCTTCTAAAAGTCATTGAACTCATATTGTATAATATTGTTGGACATGCCATGTTGACATATTCATATGTTATATCTGTCGTCATTTATTAATGTCCATTTGGTCATGAGATTGTGCACATTTTAGTATTAGCATTATCATAAGTTATTGGTTGCTACCATGATTTATATTGGATGCATTTGTATTTAATCGATAGATTATTGTATCATTTATTGTTGTTAGCATCGTAGATCAGTTGTGTTTTGTCATGTGGTGAGATCTAGTTGTCATGTTATATTTGTTGATTTTTTATTGGGCGAAAGCCCCTGGACACTTATATTAATGGCCCGAGGTGTATGGGCGGTGACACCGGTGATCACGATATTATCACACGAGGTGTGTGTGGTGTTGAGGTGTTAGACGTGGACGGACTATCATTTGGATAGTCGCATCTCCTGCTTGAGCGGCTTGAGGTGTCACTCTCGAGGTGCGAGAGTGCGGGGGAAACCCACTTGAATTGTCCACTACGCTCTTGTTTGGTATGAGTTGCATTAGATATATGTTCGGTGAACACGTGTCTTTGTTGTTGACATGTTGCATTTTATTGGGTAGCCATATATGGTTGTATTTGGCGGTATCATCGCATCATATTTATTTATCTTCGTTGTTGATATATTGATACTCATACTCAGCTTTTCGCTGATGTTATTTGTTTTTATCTCAAATTCTCAAGTTTGTTGACAGTATGATCAGGTAGTTAGAGTCCTAGGGGAGGAGACGCATCTGCTGCTTGTTTCTCCTTATTTATCTTAGTTGATTGTTGAACTGTAGGTTGATAACAATTGTTACCTTGTAGTATTGGTTCGGAATCTTTGATATGTTAACTTGGTTGTAATTGATTCATTTTTTACTTTGTATAGAATTGTTCAGTTGTTGGTTGTATTTTTTCTAGGCGAGGTTCTTTATCTAGGGATGAATCTAGACGGGACGTAATAAATTACACATAAATAATGCATTATTTTAGTAAAATAATATTACTAGAAATTTTTATGATGTTCAAATTACTTGATATGTGCAAGAAAATATCTGCTTATGTGATTACAAAGTGTAAAAAAATTATTCCACTATTAAACATGCAAACGTGCACTAGGCATTAACGGTTAATTATAAGCAATAGCCGATTTTTTCTTGTATACATTATATAATTATAAAGGGCAATTTGATAACTTGTTTAACAAATTTTAAGCAAAAATCCCATTAGCCTAAGTGAGGATTACATTACCTTAAATCATGGCAACATAGCATTAATTTGATATGCCCAAGTGTGTCCAACCAAATATAATAATGTAGCATTTCCACCCTAGCATACATATGAATTCTAAAATATTACCACAAATCAAATGCACCCTTAAGCTTTTATGTTAGATTGAACCAATATTCATATATGACTACTACTTGACTCTATGCCTATGACTCGAAGTTGGAATAATCTTTAAAAAAAGGTGGTATAAAAATTAATCCAAGTTTGAGTAAGTTCAATGGTTACGAAGGAGAAATTTAGAGAGCCTTTACTTGGTTCTCTTTATATATATATATATAAAAGATTTTTTTTTATAATATTTACACATGTGTCCTTTGACACTTTACAACTAGGTCCTACCTTATTAAAATTAGGTCTTAATACTTTTTCTCAAGCTGGAGCAAATATATTGCACAGTCCCAACTTGTTACATATATATATACTTGATTCTTGGACTCTTTAAAGACTTGATGAAAATATCAGCTAACTAATCAATTGAATTTACAAAAGACACTGTGACCTTTTTAGATTGCACATTTTCTTTAATAAAGTGTCAGTCAATCTTTATATATTTTGTCCTCTTGTGAAAGACTGGATTGGAAACAATGTGCATAGCAGTTTAATTGTCACAATACAATTTCATAGGTTCAGTGTGACCAAGACCTATTTTTGTCATTAACTGCTTTAGCTAAATCAACTCACAAGTGACTAATGTCATAGCTCTGTATTCAACCTCTGCGCTAGATCTCGCCACCACACTTTATTTCTTACTTTTTCATGAGATCAAGTTGCCTCCCAAGAAAATACAATATCCTGAGGTGGATCGACGATCAGTGGGTGCTCCAGTCCAGTCAGCATTAGTATATCCAATCACCTGAAGGTGACCTTGATTGTGATATAGAAGGCCTTTGCCCGGGGCAGCATTAAGATATCGTAGTACACTCAAGGCTGCAATCCAATGATCCTCACAGAGAGACTCAAGGAACTGGCTAATCACGCTAACAACAAAAGAGATGTCAAGTCTAGTAATTGTAAGATAATTGAGTTTACCCACTAGCCTATGATATCGTCCAGGATCAGGTAAGGGCCCCCCTGTCCTGGTACCAGCTTGACATTTGGATCCATCGAGGTATCAGTCGATTTGGCCCTAGCAAGCTTGCTTCATCAAGCATATCTAACATATATTTCCTCTGTGAAACATAGATATCACCTCGAGATTGGACTATTTCGATACCCAAGAAATACTTTAGACTGCCTAAGTCCTTGGTTTCAAACTGTTGATGCAAGTATGCTTTCAATCTTTGAATTCCTTGACTATTATTCCCTGTGATAATTATATCGTCGACATATACAATCAGAAGAATCCACCTCCCAAAGGATGAGGTAAGGTGGAAGACCGAATGATCCGATATACTTATGGTCATTCCAAATTGGAGTAATGCAGAACTAAATTTACCAAACCATGCTCGAGGAGATTGCTTCAGCCCATATAGTGATTTCTTCAAACGACAAACTAGGCCAGACTCCCCCTGAGCAACGAACCCTGGTGGTTGCTCCATATAGACCTCCTCATCTAGATCACCATGTAGAAAGGCATTTTTAATGTCAAGCTGATAAAGAGGCCACTCATGGATAGCTGCGAGCGTGAGGAACAAGCGGATAGACATTATCTTCACCACAGGAGAGAAAGTATCCAGATAATCAATACCATAAGTCTGAGTGTGTCCTTTGGCAACAAGGTGAGCCTTAAGGCGATCAACAAACCCATCTGGTAACGTCTTGACAGTCTAGACCCATCTACAACATATAGTGGATTTTCCTGGTGGAAGGGGAACCAATGCCCATGTGTCATTAGCATGAAGAGCATACATTTTATCCAACATAGCCTGACGCCACCCCGGATGTCGAAGTGCCTCTGAGAAATGTTGTGGAATGGAAATAGAAGACAAGGAGGAAAGAAATGCATAATCATGTGGTGAGATATAAGCGTAAGAGACATAACGAGAGATAGGATGTGATGTAGTACACTAGCGAGTACCCTTCCTGAGGCAATGGGAAGATCAAGGTCAGGTGGAAGATCCAGGACCGTAGGGGCAGGCGACCTAGTAGGTGAATCTGAGTGATGTACCGGCCTCGAGCGACGATGATAAACCTGTAGTGGATAAGTTTGAGTCTGAGTAGCAGGAGAGTCGACTGGAAGAGACAATTGAACTGGAGTAGCAGGAGGGTCAACTGGTAGAGACAATGGAACTGGAGTAGGTAGAACCTCAACAATGGAGTCACGAGGGGTGGACTGACACGTGAATAAAGGTGTAGTTTTAAAAAATGTCACGTCTGCGGAGATGAAGGCGCAACGAAGGTCAGGAGAATAGCAACGGTACCTGCGCTGAAGACGAGAGTACCCAAGGAACACACAACGAATGGCTCGGGGAGCGAACTTATCCCGACCATGAGATAAGTCATGAACAAAACATGTATAGCCAAACAGGCAAGGTGGAAGACGATAGAGTTCATCACGTGGAAAAAGGATAGAAAAGGGGACTTGATTGCGTAAGACTGAGGAAGGCATTCGATTAATGAGATAACTGTTGGTTTAAGGTTTTCAACCTTGGTCTTAATCTCGGTTTTGATGATAACAAACATGGAACTAATGATTTCATGAAAAATTATTTCCAGGTTCCATATCGGTTAGCGCGCGACGTCCGCAATCAAAAAATCGGAGAAATTGAAAAATCGAAAGGACGTTGGTCGACGCACTCGGATTCGTCGAGAAGTTAGAGTTTAGGTTTAGGGTGTCTATAATTTAATGTAATCCTCATGATGATGCATAAGAAACTCAAAAACTAATCCCGAACCCCAAATTATGAAATTCAGAGACCACCTTGAAATACACTAAGCCTAGGGAGCTCCTTGGAGGGCTATATGATCTAGACATTTTCTTGGCACCAAAAGTCCCGATAATTGTTCCTTGGGTCAAAACTAGATAACGATGTATTTTTAAGGATTTTTTGAAAGCCTTTAGCATATCCATACTTGACCCGGGAAATTAGAAAAGTTTCGTTTTCGAAAAATTTATACTAGACCCCAAGAACTATATTTTGATTCTTAAGGATTTTGATTTTTTTAGATATTTTTATTGAATCCAAATGGGGGTAATCCTTATATAACATTTATATTTTAAAGTTATTAACTTAAAGATATGATATTCTTGAAAATATCGATACTTAAGTTACTACATGATTCTTGATTTTGGATTTCATCTATCATTTCACGATATCATGTATGACTTAATCTCTTATTCAATGTTTGGCTTTCATCCCTTGAGTTGAGACTTTCGCGGTTTTGAAAAATCTTTTAGAGTTTCAACTTTGGCTTTTGATTGAATTTTCTTGCCTTTTTTTATTGATGTCAAAAGGAGGAGAAAAAATATAGGTAAAGGGGAAGAAAATATAGGAAAACTATGCATATAGATATGGGAGTTCTATTATATAGATATACATGTTGATATGGGGGAATCCCTTAGTTGATATCTTTTATGCTTTAATATATATATTTTCTTAAGGATGTTTGTCATCATCAAAAAGTGGGAGATTGTTGGCTTAAGGTTTTCAATCTTGGTCTTAATCTCGGTTTTGATGATAACAAACATGGAACTAATGATTTCATGAAGAATTATTTTCAGGTTCCATATCGGTTAGCGCGCGACGTCCGTGATCGAAAAATCAAAAAATCGGAAGGACGTTGGTCGACACGCTCGGATTTGTCGAGAAGTTACAGTTTAGGTTTAGGGTGTCTAGAATTTAATGTAATCTTCATGATGATGCATAAGAAACCCAAAAACTAATCTCGAACCCCAAATCGTGAAATCCCGCGACCGCCCTGAAATACACTAAGCCTAGGGAGCTCCTTGGAGGGCTATATGACATAGATATTTTCTTGACACCAAAAGTCCCGGTAATTGTTTCTTGGGTCAAAACTAGATAACTAAGTATTTTTAAGGATTTTTTGGAAGCCTTTAGCATACCCATACTTGACCCGTGAAATTAGAAAAGTTTTGTTTTCGAAAAATTTGTACTAGACCCCAAGAACTACATTTTGATTCTTAAGGATTTTAATTTTTTAGATATTTTTATTGAATCCAAATGGTGGGTAATCCTTATATAATATTTATGCTTTAAAGTTATTAACTTATGTTATATAAGTAGACTTAGCGAAGACAGAACCAAAACAAGTAGAAAAACCCAAGCAAAATAGCAGACTGCCATGTTCAGCCTAGGTTCGATCGATCGGTCGATCGACCAACAGAAGCCAAAAATTGGTAGTATGGTCATCGGTCGACCGATCGATCGACCGAATTGAGAATAGCTGAGTCGCGAACCAGCAGTAGCAGCGTCGGTTGATCGATCGGTCGATCGTATTGCAGATCGCAAGTCGCGAAGCTGGCTTCGGTCGACTGATTGGTCGACCGGATTGGAGATCGATAAATTAGCGACACTTGGTTGACACGTCGGTCGATCGATCAGCGCAAAAATTTCACAAAAAGCCAGCGGTCGATCGGTCGATCGATCGACGGTCGACTGGACCATCGATCGGGCGTCGGCAACGGTCAAAAATATACTCGTTGACGCCCTGTTTCAATTGGGGGGTTATAAATACCCTTCCCAATCCCCCTTCAAACCTTCTAACGATGCTTCCAAGCCTAAAAGAGTGATCTTAAGCATTTCTACAAGCCTTCATTGAGCAATCCTTTCAAGAACCCTAGCTTTGATCTACACACCTTGATTTAGCCTTCAAGATTTACGGATTCATCATCTCAAGGCATCAAGAGGATTAGGGTGTTTGTTTTGGAGCTAAGTAACTATTATTTGATTTATTGCTCCAATTACTATTGTATTTTGTTATTTATTTCATTGTAATTGAACTTGTGTAAACCTAGGTTCCTAGGTTTAATTGAGTTGGTGGTTGCCTTAGTGTTAAGGCTTAAACCCACCGTTGTAAAAGTAGTTTACTAAGATTAATTCTAGTTGTCCCTTAGGTTGAGGTGGGAGAGTGCTCTCGATAGGAATGCGGGATACTTCCGGGTGTGGAAGTGTCTTCGGTTGGAGAGCAGAGACTTTCCTGTGAGTCCTTGTTGTAAGGGAAACTCGATATAATCTAGTAAAACTAAGTTTGAAAATCCTAAGCGGGGTGCTTAGGTAGTGGAGTAGGCATTAGGGCCAAACTACTATAAATCAGTGTGTTTGCATTGATACTTGTTTGTTTTAATTGCTTTATCATTTATCGTTTCCGCATTTAGTCGTAAAATTGAAATTTGCCTAAGTAATCAAAGAAACGATTAAAATCGAAATTATGCAAATAGATTTAGATAACATACTATTCACCCCTCCTCTAGTGTGTCATTTCGTACAATAATAACATGCAGTCAGAACCGCGTCGTCCCAAAATCTGAGGGGAACATTCATATAGATGAGAAGTGTACGAGCAATTTCTACTAAGTGTCGATTTTACGTTCAGCGACTCTATTTTGTTGAGGAGTATGGGGATAGGAGAATTGATGTAAAATGCTAGGTTTAGCCAAGAAAGATTGAAAGGTGCTACAGAAGTATTCTTTTGCATTATCACTTCTGAGCACCTTGATGAAAGTATTAAACTGATTTTTAATTTCAGCAAAGAAGGTAGAGAAGATAATAAATAATTCAGAACGTTTTTTCAATAAGAAAAGTCATGTTATTCTGGAATAATCATCAATAAAAGTAACAAAATATTTGTATCTCAATTTTCATATGACACGACTAGGACCCCAAATATCAGAATGAATCAAAGCAAAGAATGCCGAGGCACGATTATTGATACTATTAGGAAACGAAGACCTAGAGTATTTTCCTAGTTGACAGGATTGACATTCAAGACTCTTAATGTTTGAAAAGGAAGGAACCATCTTTTGAAGAGTTTGGAGATGTGGGTGTCATAACTAGCTATGAAGTAGAAGAGGAGAAGAATCAGCCACTAAAGCGGATAGTGTCGCATCAAGTTGGTACAAATCGCGAGATTCATGTTTGGTACCAATCACCCTTTCAGTCCGTGAATCCTAAAGGGAAACACTATCAGTTGTGAATGTGATAAAATAATTTAGCAATTTAGTGAGTTTACTGACAAATAACAAATTTAGGGAGGAAACTGAGGAACATAAAACACAGAGGATATAAGGAAGAGTTAACATGAATGGTGCAATACATTATAGAGAACCATCATCAAGAGTAACGGAGGTGGGATGCGGTGGAGGGTGGAGGGAAGAGAAGGACGAGACGGTACCAGACATATGTTCATAGGCTCTAGAGTCTAAGATCCAAGGGCGAGAATCAAATATATGTGTCACGCAGGCAGTAGATGATCCACCATGTGCAGGAGATGGTGTTGGCTAATGAGCATACTGAAGCTGAAGTAAATGAGTATACTCCTCGACAAAAATAGTGACATTAGGTGTATTGCCCATCGAAGATAGAGTCTCTAATAGTCCACTCTGAGCATATGAATCTGACTGAGCAAAATGAGCAGTGTGAGTATGAGTATGAGTCAGATGACCTGGGGAATAGCCATGTAAACTATAGCAAACATCTTTGTTATGGCCAAACTTTTCACAAAAAAGGAACACTGAGGGTGTTCGCGGCCACCACTACGATCACAGTGACCTCTACCTCGACCTCCTCTATAGTTTCTTCCATAAAGTTTTTCAGTTGTAATACCATTGGACCCGACCATTGGACCAAACAGTGATGCAAATGATGATGAACTCAATGGCTTGATAGACATATCAATTTATGGAGAATAAACACTGCTCAAATTAAAAGAGGGCAAATAGGGGACATGCGGACAGTACACGACAAATAGCAACAAGCAAATATCAAATTTGATGGCTATGGATTCTAAAAGCAGCAACACCTTGGAAGCCGTGTCTGCGAAGAATAGGTGATGTTTGCTATGAGAACATAGCAACATTTATGGAGGCTGTCACCCCTCAAATCTGTTGCTTGAGTGAGAAAAAAAGAGTAGTGCAACAAGAGAGAGACAGATTGTTGGCTGAAGTGGAAAGCCTTACTGTTGCCTCAGATGGACACAAGTTGCCAGATAACCATTTGCAGAAATTGAAGGCCTATGCTGGAAGGAAATGAAGCAATTTCATGGTAAATTTGTCTCCTAAGTCAGGATGAAGAACTCGACACTGTGCTGGAATGAAACAAAGGCCCTGTTCCAGAAGAGAAGAAGCTGCCTCCGCCTTCCACAATCCTGCTGACTCCTCTCTCAGCCTGCGCGAGCAGCTGCCAGAGTCTGTTCAGGAAGAGAAGAAGCTGCCTCCGCCTTCCATAAATATGTTTAGGAGAATTGCAATGTGAGCAGCTGATGCAGATCAAGTTGCAAACGAAGTTGGTGAGGTAGATTGGGCGAGCGACTGATGCAGATGACGAGTGCGTAGGTCGCAAACAGAGAGGGTGAGCGAAAAGTCACGAGCGGCTCTGGGTCGCGAGCGGCGCTGGGTTTGTCGTTCGCGTGTACGCGTCGGAGACAGGGCGTCGTCTCGAGGAAATGATGAGTGGGAAATAAAATTAGGTTCTTGAAGGCGCATACCATGAAGTTTGGGGAAAATTAGAGAGCCTTCACTTGACTTCTCTTTATATATATATATATATATATGACGAGTGGGAAATAAAATTAGGTTCTTGAAGGGGCCGGCTCTCATACCATGAAATTTAGGGAAAATTAGAGAGCCTTCACTTGTCTTCTCTTTATATATATATATGATGAGTGGAAAATAAAATTAGGTTCTTGAAGGCGTCGGCTCTTATACCATGAAGTTTGGGGAAAATTAAAGAGCATAGCATCAAAGCAGAAGGAGCTTTTATATATAGCTTTTATATATATACAAAAGCTCCTTCTGCTTTGATGCTATAACCTATATATATATATATATATATATATAATGTTTACACATGTGTCCTTGGACACTTTACAACTAGGTCCTATCTTATTACAATTAGGTCCTAACAGGTTCCACCTAAAATGATAATTCATTAGGTTTAAGCCTCGATGAGTGACCCTTCCCCCACATCCAGATGAGAAACCTCTCCAATCAAGGAGATGAAGAAATTCACAAATGAAATTTTGGGAGTGTGGTGTTAAAACTAATTGTGATATAAATAGAGAAAATATCTAAATATAATATGTACTTTGACATTTGTCTCAATTGTATACATGTACTAAGATATTTATTTCAATTATGGCCCGTCGCTTAATTTCCATCAGACGTCCCGTTAAGTTGACAACGTGACATGCTGACTGTATAAAAAAATAATTTTTTATTCTATTAATCTTGGTTTTCATCTTAAAATTATTAAAGCTGGGCCCACTCTTTTTAATATTAATAAATGGGTCCCACTTCTCTCTCTCTCTCTGTATTGCTCCCAGCCGCCTCCATGAAACTGGATGACGTTCGACACGTCCATGACGGATGGAAGGTACCCGTTGTACGGCCCCGTGGCGGCGGCGGCGGGGTCATCGTCGTTCTCGTGAGCGGACGCTGGGCTGTGGTAGTTGCTGCGGCGTGTGCAGTTCTCCTGGCCGTCGAGGTTTGGTGCGCGGCAGAGGGACTTGGCGGCAGCGGCGGCAGCATCGGGTAGGAAAATGCGGAGGGAGCGGGAGAAGAGAGGGTCAACGTCGATGTCCTTGGTAGCGACTTCATCAGGGCCAAAGAGAGGTTAGCCGGGGCAGTGGTCTCCTCGGGTAGCGACTTCGCTTGAGGCCGCAGCCTCCTCCGCCTGCAGGCGATTCTGCAGCTTGTGCTTGAGCAGAAGCTTGAAGAACAAGTTGACTTTGGATGTGCAGAACCACGTGGTTCCATTATTTGCTTTACCACCATCACATAGTGGATGAACAAAAGCTCTCCCTTGGGACCCTCCAAAAGCACCACCTCTTTGATGGGCCCTTTTAGGACAAATATACATCCAATGGAACACTCACATCACCGTGTTTAGAATTGCTTTCAGACTTACACACAACTAACAATTGCTCTATAAATTTAACTCAAGCTTTGGCTATTGTTGTTGACAATGATTGCTCCATTTTGGTACAAGTTTAATGTTGGCTTTTGAAGTTCGTATGGGCTTTGAAGTTATTCATGGTGTAACGTGTTCTACTTTCAGAGAGTGCTGATCCATGGTTCCCATAGTGGCCACCAGCACTATGAAGTCATTCTGTTTTCCCTTGTGCACTAAGGTCCGGAGACATCAAGGTGGTGCTCGGAATCAAGCGGTTCTCCACCAGCAAAGTTGAGCTCGTCGACGGTCGCCTCCTCGACGTTGACTCGGTCATCTTGGCCACTGGATACCACAACAAGCAATATCCCTAATGGCTTCAGGTTCCATGTTTATTCGGAGAGAGAGAGAGAGAGAGAGAGAGAGAGAGAGAGAGAACTGTGGTTAGTCAAGAATCAATTTCTTGGGGCCGACTTTCTTCAATCGTGACCTCTCTTCCGCCATCCACCTTCTCTTCCTCTCACCGCATCCATCCATTCATAGTTGCTGCTGCTTTTGGTTCTTTGCTTTCCTTCCGCCGAGGGTATCGTGGTGCTGGTGGCGACACTGATTCGATCGCTAAGAGTCCTAGAATCTCGTCCATGGCATGCCCCAAAGCAATCACCCTTCCCTTCTTCCATGCATTGCTACACATGGCACCCTCCTCTCAAACTACCGCAGCTCTCATCCCATCACCGTCTCCCTACACATGGCCCGGCGTCCGCTCACGAGAACGATGATGACCCTGCCGCCGCCACTGGGCCGTATAGCAGAGGCGGCTGGGAGCAATACACACACACACACAGAGAAGTGAAAAAAATTATTATGGAGCCCGACTCCATAGAAAAGCTTTATGGAGCCGGGCTCCGATAATGAAGTACGAATCTTAAAGCAAAATAGAAGTTGCTTTGAGATTCGTGCTTCATCATCGGAGCCCAGCTCCATAGAAGTTGCGCTCGAGAGAAGTGGGACTCACTTTTTAATATTAGAAAGAGTGGATCAGCTTTAATAATTTTGAGATGAAAACCAAGATTAATAGAATAAAAAATTATTTTTTTATACAGTCACCATGCCACGTCGTCAACTTAGCGGGACATCTGACGGAAATTAGACGACGGGCCATAATTGAAACAAATGTCTTAGTACATATATACAATTGAAACAAATGAAAATACAGACCACAATTGAGACAAATGTCAAAGTACATGCTATATTTAAGTATTTTCTCTAAAATCAATAATTTTACATGCAATAATATTTGAAAATAGGGTTAATGACTTGAATATACCATTTAGTTATTCACATTTCAGTACCTAAATAAAATTTAGTAACTAATTAGTACCTAATATTATCATCATCTAACACATCAATAGATTGTCCGTGATGTCTTAGCTTGGCCAAGGAAAAATATTGATGTTGACACTTCATGTCAGTTTTTTTAGCAAGAAATATCTTATTTGCCACATCATTAGTGAAAATACTTTTTATTTATTTATTTATTTTCATTGCTATAGTATAGCTTCTTTTTTTTTGAACCAAAGAAACTTATATTCTATTCAAGAGTGATGAAAAGATACAAGTGAAGGGGAATACAAGGAAGAAAATAAAGGAAAAATCCAAACACGATGCGACATGCCTCCCCTCTACTAAGAGGAAGTACAAATTAGAAAACTAAAACAGACTGCGGCCTCTGCTGCGAGCTCTCCAGAAGAAATGACCTTACTCTCAAAGATTCTCATGTTCCTCTCATGCCAAATTCTTGATCTCCAAAACATTACTAGACGATAGCGATTTTTCCTCTCCTTGCTCTGCATAGCTATCGGCCCCTCCCAAGGCTTGAACGTAATTGAAAAGGGCGCCACTTTTGACACACTTGGGAAGATTCCCTAGCCCTGCAGGGTGAAGGCACATTCACTAAACAAGTGTTGATGGGATTCATCGTTTTGGTTGCAGAGGGTGCAAGAAGTTGGGACCGAGATATTATGCTTGATCAATCTGTCCCTGGTGGGGAGTCTTTTCCTTTCAATCAACCAGTTAGTTAAGGATATGGCCGGAAGTAAGTAGGCTTGCCATATGAAAGAAACCTTTGGATCCAGAGTCCCCCCAAAGTTCAACAACCTGTATAAGGAACCCGTTGAGTAAATTTCATTATTGCTCCATCTCCACCCATATGCATCAGAACTCGAGCCATGTAAGAACGGAGCTAAATCCTCAGCCAAAACCTGAAGGAGATTCACTGGGAACAGGTGTCTGAATTGAATGGACCATCTCGTTAACTCTCCAGTGATTGCTCTTGATTTCGCTTCCTCGATGGAAATATCCTGGTTGCTGGCTGCCAAAAATAGTGTGTGGTGCCTGTTTTTTAGTCTTTCCCCCTTGAGCCATGGATCGTGCCAAAAGCGAAAATAGGAGACTTCACCCGCCTGGCAGAATATAGATAACTGGAAGATGTCGAACAAGCTACAGATCCCCTTCCATATAGGTGAAAGTCTACTTCAATCAGCCTGGCTAAACCCCGTAATCTCGGGAAAAAAGCCAGCACAATTTCTCTCCATGGCATGCCATTGGGTTGAAGAAGCTTCCAGATCCAATTTCCCAATCTTGCCACATTATGCAATGATAAATCCAGAATCCCCAGACCGCCCTCCTCCTTACTCCTGGTTAATACACTCCAATCAACCAAGCATTTCCCTCTTATGTCTACTTCCTGCTTCCCAGTCCAGAAAAAAGTCCTCCGTCGTCTGTCGACCTGCTTCAAAACCCATTGCAGGGCCTTGAATATCAAGAAAATATAGGAGACCTGGCTCATCAGGACGCTGTTTAGGACTATTAAGCGGTCGGCTCTAGACAGGAGAGACCCCTACCAAGAAACCAGACAACAGTCCATTTTAGTGGTGATCTTTGTCCAGTCCGCCCTTGTCAAGTTGCCTGGCCGCAAGGGAAGCCCTAAATAGTCCAGAGAGAAAGCCCCCACGGAGCAACCTAACCTAGACGCTGCCTGCTCGGCCTTCGATACCTCTCCTCCTAGATGAATAACCCTAGTTTTTTGCAGATTGAGTTTTAGCCCGGTACATAAATTGAAGCAGCGGAGGAGGAGACTAAATGAGGATAGACTGTCTTCTGAGTCCTTGCTGAAAAGAAGCAGGTCATCTGCAAAGAGAATGTGAGTGATGCCTCCTTCTACGATCTGGCTCAGAGCTTCGGTGAGGATGCCCTAGACACAAGCCTTGACAGAACATCCGTCACCAAAATAAAGAGCAGAGGTGATATAGGATTACCTTGTCTAAGCCCCTCTTTTGCTTAAAGGACCTTCCCTCTCTTCCGTTAATGATAGTAAATGATTCCGCGGAATGCAAGATATTATGGATCCAAGAAATCCATCTGGGGGAAGCCTCTTGCCCTGAGCATTTGGATAATAAACTTCCAGTTGACCGAGTCAAACGCATTTTCAAAATCAACTTTGATGAGACAGATGTCTGGGTCGCTCCTACGGCACCCCCACACCATCTCCGCCGCGCTCATGAAGCAGTACAGGGTGCTCCTGCCCCGGGAGAAGGCTCTCTGCTTATTATCTATCAGGTCCGTCTGGAATAAACTCCGCCAACCGATTAGCCAGTAACTTGGAAATTTTTTTAATGATGCTATTCTCCAAACTAATGGGTCTGAATCCCCCCACCTCATTTGCTCCTTGTGCCTTAGGGATGAGAATGATGTTACCCTTATTGATTCATGCCATGATTCCTGGATCTATCTGAATTTGAAGAAGAATGTCTAGCACCTGATTCCCAATGATTGGCCAAAACTTTTTATAGAATTCCATAATAAGATCGTCCGGCCCTGGGGACTTGAAATTTTTTCTTGCCTTTATAACTTCGAAGACCTCAACCATAGTGAATGGATTATCCAGTCGATGTAAATCTGGGCCGAGAGACTCATAAATAAGATCTCATTTGACTTGCAAGAGATGCTTAATTTCTTTGCCAAGAAAATTTACGTAGAACTCTCTAAACTTGGCTGTGATGTCCTTTATGTCTGTGAAGGATGTGCCATTTTGCTGAATAGACGCAACCCAGTTAATTTTTCTTCTATAGGAGGCACATAAATGAAAATACTGCGTGTTGCGATCTCCATCCTTCAACCATCGCTTTTTTGCTCTTTGACCCCAGTATGAACATGAATCATTGTAGTGTTTATCCAGAACCCCTTTACAACTTTTAAGCTCCTCAAACTCCGCCTCATTTATGGTTCCCGAATCCGCCAGAGAGTGCAAAGTGTTGATACAAGCTTCGGTCTCCACTCTAAGCTTAGACCACGAGGCACGTCTGAACTTATCCCAATCCAGTATGGTTCGCCTGAGCATTTTCCATTGAGAAATCCATCGATCTAGAGGTGAAACTGCATACGGGCCGGAATAAGAAGGGGCCAACCCTGCACGAATGATGTTCGAGAATTGGTCATAGTTCAACCACCCCACCTCAATCCTGAAGACTCTACAAGGGGCAACATACTGAGAGAAGGATTGCCAGATTAGAGGGTTATGATCTGAGAGCCGTCGGTTACCGAAAGATGCTACTGACAGGGGACATAGCGAAGCCAAGCTACTATTAATCAGGATCCAGTCCAGCTTAGCCAGGGCCGACGGTTGCTGATTATTGGTCCATGAGTACGAATTACTCGCAATTGGTAAGTCTAATAGCTCTGTGTCAGCAATCAACTTTGAGAATCTTCTGGAATCTGAAGCGTTACCGACACAATGCAACCTTTCACCAGCATGAAGAGTAATGTTAAAGTCCCCTGCGACCAGGGCCGGCCCATGATAATTAACAAGGATTTGTCGTAATTCTTGCAGGGAAAAAGTTCGTTGATTGCGATTCGGAGGACCATAAACTCCCACAGCTAGAAAAGCGAAATCAGCAAGTCGATGCTTGAGAAACAATTGTATAGACCAATCCCCTATAATATAATTCGTGCAATACCAAATCGCGGGATCCCAAACTGCCAGGAGACCACCAGAGAGCCCATTTGCATTAATAACTCGGAAATTATCGGAACCATGAAAACCTGACATCTGTCTGACCAATCTTCTTGAACAAGCATTCAATTTAGTTTCGGAAAGAAAGAGAAGACTACATCTGCTATCCCTGACCACCTGCTTCACCATATAACGTTTAGAGAGTCGATTGAGACCTCTAACGTTCCAAAAAAGGGCACAAAATTTGTGAAACATGCAAAAGATTGACTACAGGACACCCACTACTCGATAACATAAAAAAACACCCATGATCTACGCGGCCACCAGCCCCACTGCCCGAATGACCCTGCTTTCATTTGCAATACATTCAAATCCCAACCTTTCTATATCCTGCATCAGTGCCGTGTCCAAGGAATTACCCATGTCGGAGATGAAGGATCCCAAGTGCTTCGAATTTTCCTTTTCCTTCACTGCATGATCATACGCCCTTGCGGCTCCTTCGTTCATGGCTGCCTTGATCATAGTAGCCTTCTGTAGGGACGACTTGCAATTTTTTCGGGCGATACGAGAGCTTCTACACACCACCGCGGCATTATAGATTTGGGTCTTTCTTTTGTATACCTTTACTGGTTTAGCAGGATAAGACTCATTAGGCAAGGGTGGCCCAACATCTCGGTCCGGCCCACCCAAGCTTGTCTTCAATTTGAGTCCTGCCCAACTGCCCAGTCAAACCCGTTGACTACCAAGCTGAGCGGATCAAACGGGTACCAACCAAGACCTTTTCTGACTTGAGGGTCCGAAATTAAAAATGTAAAGCATCCAGCAGTCGACTAGGTTCGAAACAGAGTCACCGCCCACGCGAGCGCCACGTGCTCCTCGCATCTGACACGAATAGCTTTCCCTATCTCATTGAAGTAGATGTCGACTCCCTCTGTTATGTTGCGATCATTCAGAGGAGGCGCTCCGACCGCAGGCCCCTTAAGCACCAGAAAGGCAAATCCCCCGATTTTAACCAAGATATCCCCCGAAAGATATCACCTGGCAGACCGAAAAGAAGCCTGGCATCCCGATCGCTCAAATCCCGTTCGATCTCCGCGCATGTTGGCTTCGGCAGAAGACCCGCTTGATGAAGCATCAAAGGGGAAGATTCTCCAGGACGCTAGAGAGCGCCGGCCATTGCAGATGCCTCAAACGGAAAGGAAGGATTGCATGCTTGCAGGGAGCGATCCACCTTGGGAGGAGGAGCCGCGCTACGGCGGATACCTCCCGTCGGCGAGCGAGCCAAGATCGCCGCCTTTAGCCGAAGTGCAGGGGCTGATCTGCTAACCATCGCATTGTTGAAGGTATTGGCGCCGCCGGGAGGCGACCTCATGCCCGACGGGGTGGAGCCTCTGTCTCCTAAGCTTAGAGATGGGTGGTTGGAACTCCTGCCTTCAGCCGACGCCTGCTCTTCCGACGGATCTAACTCAAAGTATGCATCCGACTTGGAATTGTCATCGCCTCCGTCGTCTCGCTCTGCTGGCTGCGGCCCTGGAGCTGGACCATCTTCGGCGGTCCATTGTTGCCACGCTACTCCAACGTCGATCGTAAATCGACAGAAATCGGCATTCGCAATAATGAAACGCGGAATGAGGTGGAGCGCTCGCACTCGCACCTGCACCTTACAAGATGAAATATCGGACCAATCCAAAGACGACTCCGCTACTGCTTCAAAACATGAGAATGGGATGGTCAAGGCAATCAGAATTTCTGCATTCCAGAACATAATCGGTAGACCGCAAAGCTCAAGTCCGACGAGCAGCTCCGGTGGCGACACAGTCAGGTAAAGTTCGTCCTGCTTCCAGTCTTCAATTTGAAGTAAGACATGGTTCCACTGGATTTGAGCAGAACGAATCAACCTCCTTTTGTAATATGATCCTTCGGCCTCAGGAGTTGTAATCAGATACCTTCCGTCAGCCATCTTCCTTTGCTTCCACTGCTGGAGATGGTGGTGATAATCGTGAAATTGCCGTGCAAGAAATCCGGCTACGTCAGCTTGGTGGTGGAGCTGCCCTCGCACTGTGACCAGGATGCATTTACTGTTCAAATATCCAGCTCGCTCGGCGGTGGATGACGAGTTGGGAACCATCACTCGAATGGACTCCGGTCTATTCGCCATTGAACTGCGCTCGGTAAGAGGAAGGGCAGAGGCGGGAGGCGAAGATAGAGGTCTTGCAGATGGGTGTGTCGTAGCAACGCCACCCTCATCCATATTAAATAGGGAAGTCCCTGAACCTGGAGTAATTGCAGAATACGTAGGTAGTTGAGATTCGGGAGAGTTAATGGCTGACCTGTCTCTTGTTGAATGCGCATGCAGGTTGATATTCTGAGAGTTAGACTCCGCTCTGATATATGTCTTGCATGAACGATGAGCATGACCCGACCGGAGACAGAGGAAGCAAACCCGCTTGCTGACGCAATGACGGGCCAAATGCCCACCCTCCAAGCAATTAAAGCAACGACCCCGACGACGAAGCGAAGCTACCAACTCTTCAAGAGATGGAGGCTGCTTCACAGGAGCGGCGGCAGGAGGATTACGAACCAGGGCGGAAGCCGAAACAGGCGCATGCGTTGACGCCGCACTAGCAGATGCCGGCGGCATCGCCGGGCAGCCCAGCCTCACCGTCTGCGCAAAGGAGCGGCCTACCCCTATCCATGCCGACGAGGAGGGCTTTGGAGCCGAGGCGAAAGTCACTCGCCTGGAGGAAGAAGCCCTTCGGCGGCGAGACACTAGCGTCCAACCCCTGTTCTGCGTCCTCCGTCGGAGAAAGGCACTCTGCGGGCTTTCTTGAAGACTCACCGTTGCTCACCTCTCTATTCATCTTTTCTCCAATTTGGGAGGCAGGTCTAAAGTTGAACATAGTTTGCTCGGCATGAAAAATTCTATAGTACAGCTTCTTAATTTTAATCTGTTCACCTAGGGCCTCTAGGAGGCCGTGTATATCTCCTTTCCTTTCTACCTCTAAACCTTGTACCTTTCATTAATCTTTGAATGAAATGCATGATTCTCTTTTTCAAAAAAAATATAGTATAGCTTAATTGTTATGTGATGTCATGACTCAAAAACAAAGCTCAAGGGACATTCAGCCCTTACTACACAATACATATGTATAGCATTCTTCGTAATTAGAGTAATAGAACAATGTAAGAGCTAGTTTTTCATCCGTTTGAATCTAACAATTTTTCAATCGCAGGATGATCCACAGGTCAACTAGTATATCATCTTGTAGGAGTGTAAAATTATATAGACTAGTGCAGCAAACATATTGAAAAATAAATAACTTTTCTGATTGGAACTATATAAAGGGGCATTATAATTCCTCCCTAATTGTCAACGACCATTGTCTGTGATCCAGAGAGGACAAGAGCAAGACGAGAAAGAAACTCTCGAGGTTTCCTCCTTGGAATATCTTTGGGATTTTCAGATGACATTTCTTTATTATATTTATATTGTACCATTGAGAGTTTGCTTGAAGGAGGCTGAGATCTTTGTATGGAGGGGAGAGAGGTTGTTTCTGTAACTCTATGATTTTTCTCATAATATCAAACAAGAATATATTTTTTAGTGGATATAAGCTTGGAGGTTGAGTGAAACCACATAAATCATGTTATCGTGCTTGTGTGTTGCTTTTGTTCACAATGATATTAGTATTTTGTCTACTGCCTTGGAGTCTTGGGATAGATTATAGGATTCCGATTGGTTAAAAAGATTGGTGTTAAAGGATCTTTTGATCCACCAAACCAACAAATAATATCATAGCTTGGTGGTGATATCGAATGGCATAAAGGCTTGGTGACGCCACCAATCCCCAAATATGAAACAATAAAACAAGAACAATTCATTTATCAAGAACAACTGCTCAGATTTAGTTACATGATATTCTTAAATGCTCGAGCACTATAATTTTACACCAATCTAGCTAGTTTGCAGGCTGCATGCAAAAAGGAGTAGTATTGACATAAAACAAGTCCCTACGTTCTGAAAACAAGAACAATACAGAAAACCACTTTGCAGGCAGACCCTTGCTGCATGCAAAAGAGGGTAGGACTGACAAAAAACATGTCTCTAACCCAACCTAAAGAGTGCTCCTCAACCACAGGATTTAAACCTCCAACACAAGAACCAAAAGCTAAGAAAATATATTACAGAAATAAACTTTTATACAGAACTTCAAGAAAAATACTGCTCTATCTATCAGTCAACTTCATTCAACCTCTTCTTGTTTATAACTAAAAAGAAAAAAAAATGAAGTTTTGTCATGTCAGATAGAAAGGATTCGTATGGCAAATTGGCAATAGCTAATATCTCTTTCCAAGTATGATCCCAATGATCATAGACACAAGAGCTACCCCTAAGATGAACTTTGATGCCATGGCTCCTGAAGGATCTTCATCAACTCCTGTAGTTAGCTTTAGAGAAGTTGTTCTGAGAGCATGATTGTCAAAGTCATTGTCTTTCTTGCTCCCCTTACACAAAATCATTATGGAATCTGGTCTGAGATCTCTTGATTTTACTTCTAATGCATCTTTCAATTCAGTTTCAGTGGCCACCTTCTGAACCTGCTGGAATATTGGAGTGAAAATTGTTAAATATATGCCACTGCAATTCGAAAGATGATGCATATTATGTGTTAGAAATAAACATTCCTTATTTACTCTTTTGTTTTATGTATTAGGTAGGATAACTTATCTTATTCCTATGGCACAACATACCTTGTGCACAGATATATATTCTTGAGATAACTAATGATAGAGAGGCTTTTCTCTTCTTTCTTAACATGGTATCAGAGCAAGGTTCTCTAATGCTGATTACGCTGGTTCCACTCATGATGGGAGGTCTACCTCGGGCTATTGTACCTACATGGGGCGTGGGGACTTAGTTACTTGGAGGAGTCAGAAACAAAATGTGGTGACTCGCTAGAGTGCTAAAGCTGAATACAGAGCCATGGCTCACACTGCTTGTGAGTTGATGTGGATAAAGACTCTTCTTGAAGCAGACTATGACTATGTATTGTGACAATCAATCTGCCATCTACATCGCCAACAATCCTCTTTTCACGAGAGAACTAAGCATATTAAGGTTGACTGTCACTTCGTTCGGGATGTTGTTCTATCCAAGAAAATTATTACTCCTCACACCTCTTCAGAGGAACAAACAACTGATGTCTTCACTAAGGCCCTTGGGTCTACCAAATTTAGTTATCTTTGTAACAAGTTGGGCATGATTGACATCTATGCTCCAACTTGAGGGGGAGTGTTAGAAATAAACATTCCTTATATAAGCTTTCCTTATTTACTCCTTTGTTTTATGTATTAGGTAGGATAGCTTATCTTATTCCTATGGCACAACATACCATGTACGCAGATATATATTCTTAAGATAACTAATGATAGAGAGCTTTTTCTCTTCTTTCTCAACATTATGTTTTTTTCCAGAGAAGGTCAAGCTCACCTCATCTTCCATCTTTGTGTTCGCCAACTTCAACTTGTTATGTTCTTCAATCTTCTGGGGTTCTAATGTTTCACCATGTCTGTGTCTTAGTTTAGTTAGTTCTGTGTTGATAAATGCAAGCTTCTTGTTTTCTTCTTCAACCTACATGTTCAATGCAAGTGAAAATGTGAACCTTAAAACTCAAAAGCATGAAAACAATGAGAAGAAATGAGGTAGGCAACAGAATTTGCATACATGTTCTTACTAGTCATGTTTTAACAAAATGAGGTCCAATGGCACACAACTATAGCTGATTAGAGAAAATGAAAATTCATGTTCAGTGCTCCATAACTACTTAAAAATTTACTGGTACACATGCTAATGTAAGTCTAATAGACAAAGTTCTGATTAATTTTTTTCTTCATCGTTACTGTTCCTAGGGCTAAGGGAGTTTTCAAACATCTATATGAGAAAGAGTGAAAAACTATGAACATAATCTCTCCATTATGCTCAAGGAATAAGAATGAAATAATGGGTGATCAAATGAAAGAAGAAATTAATTTCAAACCTCTTAGATTAACAACAACTAGGAGTTTCAAGACGCGTCTGATGTTGGTATGGAGTTGGTTCCTCTGGTATGAAAGAAACTTAAGGCTATTTCAGAATGAGAGCTCAACAACACAACTGGCCACATCCGCTGCAAATTTTTTTGAACTATGTGACAATTGATAGCTGTCTGATATGTAGTTGCTCCTATGTGATTTCTTTTTTTTTTTTAGACGTGAAAACTTTATACCATTCATGATAAATGATAGGTTACAGCAATGGTTGAGGAAGGAGAATAGAAAACAAGGTTCGAAAATAAAACATAAAAAAAGACAGGCAACCCCAACATAGGTTATCCCACACAACAACCGAAGCAGAACCAGCTCCTAAGGAGAAGTACAGAATGAATAGAAGTTAGCCGCAGAGGCAACCAAAACAGGCAAAGAGGATCGCCGGTCCTGAAAAATGCGAGAGTTGCGCTCAAACCAGATGAACCAGCTCCATATCAGAATTAATCTCAAGCGGGCCAGCCAATAACTAGAAGATTCATTTGAAGATTGCGAAATGCAGAGCGAAGCGAAAGGCAGCTTGAGCATCGAGAGGAAGGAACGCCATCCGCCCGAGACGAAAGGACATGCAAGGAATAAGTGACGATGAGACTCCTTGCCCCCAGAACAAAATAGACACGCATCCTCAAAGGCAACGCCCCAGCGCATGAGTCGATCTCGAGTAAGCAAGCGCTTTCGAAATCGAAGCCAACCGAAGATGGAGATCTTAGGTGGCAGATGGTTCCTCCAAAGTGCCTGAAAAAAAGAGCATGACACCCCTCTAAACATGAGAAGCCGATAAGCGCTTTGCGTAGAGAAGGAACCCTCGCGTCCCCACTTCCAACCCAAAACATCTTCACCGGAGGTGCGTCGGATGACCTCCAACTCAGATTCCAGAGAGACCAACTGATCAACATCTATCAAAGCCGAGAAAGGAATATTCCACCCAATGCATTCCCCAGAAGGCCCGGCCAATCGAGCTTCAAAAATCGAGCAGTTCGGAAGCTGGGCACGAAGGAATAAAGAAGGAAAAAGATCGGCTAGTCTCGATCCATTCACCCACTTATCAATCCAAAGCTTGGTTCGCTTGCCATCACCAACAGAGAATGAAACCCCCGAAGAAAACAGCTCAAAGAGAGTCGAGAGATCCTTCCAGATAGGAGAGGCCCGCCGATGGAAGGAAGTTCTAGACCACATCCGAAAGTCCCCATACAACCTCTCCATAATCTTCACCCAATACACATCCCGCCCCTGCAAGGCCTTCCATAGCCATCCTCCCCGACGAGCCAAACCATGAGACCGGAGATCAAGAACACCTAGACCTCCATCCTCCTTAGGACAAGCAATAAAATCCCAACCAACCAGACTTTTACCAATAATAGAGGACCCCTCCACACCGGACCAGAAGAAACTTCTTCTCTTCCTATCAATCGTTTTAATCACCCATCCAGGGGCTTTGAACATGGAAAGAAGGTAGGCGACAAAACTAGTAATAGTGCTATTTATGAGCACTAATCTACCAGCCCGGGATAATAATCTTCCTTGCCATGAGGAGAGACGGGCATCAATTTTTGCAATAAGACCAAGCCAATCAGCCCTGCATAATCTTCCTATCCTGAGAGGAAGTCTCAAATATTTTAAAGGAAAAGACGAGGCCTTACAACCGATCATCCTCGCCACCTGCTCCGCTTGAGATCGATCATCCTTTAAGCTCACAACCTCGGATTTGCCTAGGTTGATTTTAAGACCAGACGCAAGCTCAAAGCACTTCAAGAGAAGGAGCATGTTTCTCAAACAACCCTCCTTATGGCTGCTGAAGAGGATTAAATCATCCGCGAATAAAAAGTGAGAAACTCCTCCTTCTATGCGCGAAGCAAGAGCCCCTTCAATAAAGTGATCCCGGGAAGCCTTAAATAGCAGGCGCGAAAGGCAGTCCAACGCGAGATTAAAAATATATGGGGAGAGGGGGTTCCCTTGCCTAACACCCCTCTTGTGACGGATAGGAATACCCAAGGAGCCATTAAGCAGAATAGATGATTCGGTGTCAAGCAGAAAATGAATCCAAGCAATCCATACATCCGAAAAACCCCTAGCCTCCAACATCCGCAAGATGAAGCTCCAATCCAAGGAGTCGAATGCTTTTTCAAAGTCGATCTTTAAAAGAAGAGCATCCTCCTGATCCCGATGACACGCCCAAATCGTCTCATGGACTCCCATAAAACAGTCCAAGGTACTTCTGCCTGTCAAGAAAGCGTTCTGGCTACTGCAAATCAGGTCGCCCATGAGAGGTCTAAGCCGAAGGGCAAGCATCTTGGAAAAAATACGAATCAAGCTGTTCTCCAAGCTAATAGGTCTGAAGTCCCTGATCCTGGAGGCTCCGTCGATCTTCGGAAGCATGATTAAGTGACCATAGTTGAATCTCCTCAAGGCCTCAGGACTCGAAAATAAATCATTGAAGATCTGAAGCAAGTCCTCTTTCACCCTATCCCAATAATAACGAAAGAACTCAGAATTGAGTCCATCCGGACCCGGCGCTTTGCAAAGACCCAAATCCCAAATAGCTGACTTTATTTCCTCCAAAGAGAAAGGGGAGTCAAGGCCGACCCCAGTAGGGAGACACGAAAGATCCAAACTGGGCCAATCCAAAGTAAGCAAAGGCCTTCGAGAGGTGCCCAGCAGCTTGAGATAGACCTCCCTGAAACCCCGCAAAATGTCATCACTGCCGGAAAGCAGTCCAGAGTTTGAGGTTAGAGAGTGAATCCAATTATTTCGCTTCCGGACCGAGGCCCATTGGTGAAAGAATTTTGAGTTTTGATCACCATCTTTCAACCACTTCCGCTTGGCGCGCTGTCTCCAAAAGGAGACCTCATCGCGGTACAGGGAGTCCAACTCTGCCTTTTTACACCTCAACACATCCATCTCAGACTCTGAGAGGCTGCCCAAATCTGCCTTGGAACATAATCCATCAATCGAAGATTCCAAGGAAGACTTCCTGACCGAGCAATCCTTTCTATAAGATGCAGCCCAAAGCGGGATGGACTTCCGGAGCTTCCTCCAGCGAAGGAGCCAGGAAGAAGCAGCGGAAGAAGAAAAAATAGGCTCACTCCAGGTGGATTCAATAAGATACCTGAAACCATTTTTAGCGAGCCAAAAATTCTCCAATCGGAAGGGCTTACAACGGTGCGGAGCCCCCAAACCGGAGCGAAGAATAAGGGCATCGTGATCCGATAATCTCCGCTCCCCACCAGACACTACCGCCAGAGGAAGAGCCAGCGAGGAGGATAAAGAGAATAGGACTCGGTCGAGCCGAGCAAGACGAGGAGGCAGGCGGTTATCAGACCAGGTGAATTTTCGACCTTTAATGGGCAGGTCCAATAGCTCGCAGTCATGAATAAGGGAAGAAAGCAAGGAGGAGTCCGAAGCGCTACCAATACAGTTGCTCCTCTCGAAGTCAAAACGGGTGACATTAAAATCACCACCGATAATGAAGTTCTCATCCCTGCCGGCCAAGACACTCTCAAGCTCCAAGAAGAAGGCGGCTCTATCAATATGTCGAGGAGGACCATATACCCCTACAACCGTGAAGGACTTCAATGAGTCCCTCTGCTCCAGCTTTGCCAAAAGAAGATGATTTCCCACAAAAGAGTTCAAACAGCTCCAAATGGAATAGTCCCACAAGATTGCCTGCCCGCCCGCAGTTCCCACCGCATCCAAGACGATGAATCCAGGATCCCGAAAGCCGGAGATTTGCTTGGCACAAGCGGAAGAAAATTCCGACAACTTGGTCTCCTGCAAAGCCAAAACTGAACAACAAGCCTCACGAGCATATCTTCTAACCATAAATCTCTTGGAGTCACGATTTAACCCCCGAACATTCCAAAAAAGCATCGAAAATTTTTTAATGATCATAGAAAATAAACCACTATCCAGCTAAGAAGCAGAGAATAGAAGATTATAATCAATCCATACCGCCACCGCCACGAAAGGAGGCCAACTCGGAAGCCACTGATTCCGCACTAGCGCAATATTTGAATCCCAACAAACGGGCCTGATCCCGAAGAGGAAGCTCTGCGAGAGAAGAGGCCATCGACATGAAAATAAGACCACGCGCAGGAGAGGCTTCGGGAGAGACACTAGAAGACGAGGCGAGATGATTCCCCGAAGACTGGACCTGCGAGCAGCAATTTAAAACGGAAGATGGCTGCACATCGCCGTTGAGCACGACTTTCCGAGCGACCGCCCTCTGCATACAGGAAGACGAAAGGCTCCTCGAGCCAAGCAAACGCGAGCTCCTGCGGACAAGAATCCCTGGTCGACGTCGAGCCCGCCGAGAGTAAGTGTAAACTAGTCTCGGAGCCTGATCGACCATAAGTCGCACAAGATCCGAGCTAATCCGACCCATTTCAATAGACAAAGAGGCAACCCCCCCAATCGGAACCCCACAAGGAGGGGAAAAAGAGTCTTGATGGACCACATTATTAATATCCTGGTCAGCATGCAACCCAAGGCCCACCAGGCGAGGGAGACCAATAGCCCATAATTGCCTCAATAGAGAAACCACCTCCTCAGCCAGCAAGGAGGGCACCAAATGATCGTCAAACCTAGCAAGAGTCAGATCGCCAACTGGAAAAGGAGCACTGCCAGCGCCAGCACCGACACCCAACGCAGGTCGAGCAAGAGAAAGGCAAGGGGCAGACTCCACTGCCATCAGGCCATCCTGCGCAAGCTTAGAATGGAAAGTGTCAGGAGGTGAAGGTACCTCCTTACTGACAGCAGCATCTCCCGTACGATCTACACTGGCGACAACAGGCAGAACCATCGGAGACCCCTTCGGAGAAGGCACCACCTCCAAAGCAGGATCACACCGGACCTCAACCGCCTCTGGCGAGGAGAGATTCACACCACCGGAAGAGGGCATACTCTCATAGAAAGGAGGCAGGGGAGCAAGAGATGAAGCTGACTCAAGAACAACAGACACGCCCATTTGGGAATCATCAGAAGGGCGAAAAGAAGGCGCCGACCCAAGCGGCACCGGCGGTGAAGGCACCCGACCATCAACAAGATCCTCCTTCCTGCCCGGACCCCTAACTTCAAAGTCGGGAACCCCATCAGCCGAATCAAGATAAATCCAACGGAACCACGCGATCTGAACTGAAACCTTGAAGCGACACCCCTCAGATATAGCGAAAATTGATCTCGGGATCGAATTCAAAGAGCGCACCCGCAGACGGATTTTGCAGGAAGAGAGCTCCGACCAACTTAACGAGCGAGCGTCGAGGGATTCGAATGCCCCGAAAGAGCATACCAAGATTGATAGAGCCTCCTCGCTCCAGAACCTAATAGGGAGACCATCCAACTCTAGCCCGACGGAAAGCTCGAAGCTCGGGACGACATCAATAGCCCCCTCGTCCTCCCAGTCAGCAACCCGGAGATTCATCTCACCCCATCGAAAACAGGATCTCCGAATTAAGGTCCGCTTAAAGAAAGAGTCGGAACCCGCCGGAGTGGAGACCAAAAACCGACCATCCGGAAGAGCGCGCTGGCGCCAGAGGTGCAAATGCGACGAGCTATCCTGGAAGCAGGAAGCCAAAAAGCCAGCCACATTGATATCCTTTGAAGGTTGCCTGGTCAGAGAGACCACCACACATCGCTCGGCGAGAAAGCCACCCCGATTCAAAGAGGCCTCAGAAGGCGGCAAAAACAATTCCACCGACTCTGGCCGACCATCAGGATCACAAGAAGGCGCGTCAGCAGGCGGAACACCCGAAGCGGAAGACATAACAGGAGCAGGGAGACACGAAGCACCGGCAGGGGGACCAGAATGCAGGTTCACAATCGAGGTCTTCGGAGCGCGCGAAGGCAGCGCCGATCTCCCATCACTTGATCTCACCGAGGAGCAAGAAGCAGCGCGGTGACCACTATCATGGCACAAATAGCAAACCGCCACCTTTTTGCAGAAACGGCTATGGTGACCCCTCCCGCAACAGTTGAAGCAACGACCAGCCCGACGGAGATGAGCAAGAAGAGCCGAAAGGTCCTGATAACCCAATCTCGCCTGGGAAGAAGCCATGGGAGAGCACCGAAGGTTTCCAGACAACCCAGAGGGAGGCTGAAAAGCCCGAACGGCATCCGCAAACGATCTCACAGGAACCCAACGAGAGGAGGAAGGGCGAGGCGCATCCGCGAACTGGACATGCTTGCCCCGGCTTCTCCTAGACACCACAGTCCAGCTATCCCCCGCGACCTCAGAAGATGATGCCCGCCCCTCCGAAGTGCCGAGAGGAGCTGAAGGAACGCCTACCAAAGGAGCAGGAGAGGGAGGCAAGGAGCTCACCCTACGAGATGACGAAACTCCAGAGCAGCCGGACGAACCGACACTTACCAACGAAACCCTCACCATCGCCTATCTCACGGATCCTCCTCCCAATACGCTGCCTTCAATCTTCCATCTCGATCCTCCTTCGCTAAAACGCCATCCCCAGCGCGCGATCTCAGTTCCAGGAATCACCCGCTTAGATATGGATTGTACATTCTGTGGTTCGATTTCTTGATGTGGGGGCGGGGGTCGCCGGAGCCGGTGATGGTGCTGAGAACTAAGGAGATTCCACGGGGGGCTTTGACCTTGGCGACGGCAACGAGCGAGGGCGAAACTCCGAGGTGTGGTTCCTCTAATGTTGCAAGGTTTTCTACAAGATCTTCATGTTGTGCATGATTTATAACCAATGCCTTACACCCCCAAGAAAAGTTGCCGTAAGATTATATCCAGTGGCCGAGCAGCGAGATGCGACGATGCATGGCGAGATGCGGACCCGAGAGATCGGAAGGAGTGCAACGTCCGGAGTGAGTCTGAGAGAGATTGGAGAGACCTTGACGCGAGAGGATGGGTAACGGGATCAGGTTAGGGTCAATGTTTTTCTCCTATGTGATTTCTTGATACTATGTTTTCTTTCTTGTTTCCATGTTTTTACTTCTACACTACCCCCCACACCTGTAACTTTTCATCACTCTTGAATAGATTGCAGGTTTCTTTTTTCAAAAAAAAAAACAACCACTATCTCAAGTTTTGTTTCTTTCATTGAAACCATTGAGGTGCATTATTATGTTCTATCGTACATAACTTTATCAGCTTCCTTTTAGGTTTCAGTCTGACACTCTCTGCTGTAAAATAGCAGTCATTAAATGTTGGTATATCAGAATGTTTTTCATGATCTACTTTTCCTTCTTACCTTTTCAGAACAAACTGAGAACTCAAACATAAAATGGAATCTGCATGTAAACATATGTATAAAACATTCACATCAGAAGTGCCATAGATCAGAGAAGGTAAATACTACTAAGGGCAGAAGCTGTGAATAGGAAGTTTGAACTTGATAGGTAAAAGTATAAAGAAATCATAAAATATCAAGACTCCCTAGTGGTTGGGTAATTATGGATGGCTTTATCTTGGCACAAGTACAAAATTACTGGCATGCAGACATAATATGAAAATAGGGGAATCTCTACTTAACCAGAGTGAAAATTATTACTCAGGATCAGTTGTAAATTTGATTTGCTTAAAAATTTGAGTTCAACCTTCTCATTGTATTGAGGTTCAGCATGTTGCAACTTCTGCTCAAACTGCTCAATTTGTTTTTCTAGAGATGTTCCATGCTTATACTTTGCCTCCAACAGAGCAGGTGATTGGTTCATGGAAGCTTTGCTTTCTATCTCCTTTCTGGACTCCCATATTTTCTGTTAGAATGAGAATCCTAATTTAGCATAACTCCCAAATAATAATTAAGATAGACAAAAGCTGATGGTCAACAATCTTCCAAAGAAGCTTAATAGCATAAAGCAAACTAATTATATCTTATAGAATTCCTTCTCTTGACACATAAGTTCTTGTACACCATGAAAAGAAAATATTGAAGAATATCAGTTTCAAAGGGTAAAACAAGCAAATTTAACATTTGAGAAGGATTTTTGTTTTCATCACAATCTCTTGCAAGAATCCACTAACCATCCAAAATATTCATCAAAAGATACAATATACATCAACTAACCATCCAAAATATTCATTGCCAAGGCAGCTCAAATCCCTGAACTCGTACTACATCTAAGTTCCCCAAAAGACTTTCTTTCATGTAAAATATTTCAATGACCTCAAATCCTCTTTCCATATTTCAGAGTTGCAAGTGCCCTGAAAAGAATTACCCCCCCCCCCCCCCCCCTAATTTTCAACAATATAACTAAATTAACCATTAAGAACAAAAATGAATGGATTGGGTTTCTTCATAACAACTTAACCTTTTAAAAAAGTCGGCCACCAAATCAAATTTAACATAGTATCAAAACAAGAGATATTTAGTTTGAATCGTGCCATTGTTAGTAATAAAAAACTATCCTAGTTAAGTTAGTTCACGTGTTGGCAGGGGGCTAGTCTAGTTTAGTTTGTTTGCCCACACATTAGAGGAAGTATTGAGAATAATGATACATTCGATTAAATGACCAACATTCCCAAAAGCTTAAGCTCTTAGGTGCATTTATATTCTTAACTCTCCCCCTCACTTGTGGGCGGGTAGACTTTAGGAGACTGACCCAAGCCCAACAAGTGGATCTACTTAACTCTACTTAACTCTTCCAAAAGTTTAAGTTGTTAGGAAAGAGACCAACCTATGCATTTACAACTTAAGAAATATAAATGAATATTTGGGTCTCTTTATAACATCTTAAGCTTTTGAGAAAGTTAGTGAACAATCAAATTAACATTAGCATTGGTCTATTTACAAAGTACATCCGTTATCCTGCCATGTGAACCAAACAATACCTCAATTAAAATATTCTTTTAGATACAATCACACATCAAAAGCATTGACTACACTTCAGATTGAAGACCAATTGACCAAGTTTACAACTACTGTTAGCACACATGTTACGTTTTGTCCCATAGATGGAGAGGGGTTCCATTCAATGGTTGTTAAGAATATAAATGCATGAATTGGTCTTTTTCCTAATAGTTTAAGCTTTTGGGAAAATTGATCATCCAATCAAATTTAACATGGTATCAGAGCAAGAGGTCTTGGTTTCGAATCCTCCTAGCGTCAATATTTTTTTTTGAAAAAATTATCTCCCACCTCAATTAAGTCGATCCACTTATTGGGATTGGGTCAGTCTCCTCGAGTTCACCCATCCACGAGTGAGGGGAAATGTTAAGAATATAAATGCATAGATTGGTCTCTTTCCTAATATCTTAAGCTTTTGGGAAAGTTGGTTATCCAATCAAATTTAACATTGGTTAATAACTTAATATAAGCATGGGGATGGGTACAAATATTTAACCGTAAATTTATATGAGAATCACTTGTAATTGGAGGAGGATGTATTAGTAATACATAGGTTATTATGTGATTCTTAAGTTCTAGGATATTCAGAGTTTCAGACACATCTTGGAATATCAGTCTTACAATTATTCTTCTTTGGTAGATTATAATAAAGCAAGTTGCTTTGCAACAGACTTTATCTTCTTGTTCTTTTTAGGGAAAGAACTTTGTATTCCATTCAAGAGAAATGAAGGGATTACAGGAAAGATGGGCAAGGGGAGAGAGGAAACAACAAGTAAAACCAAAAAACGAAGTTCAATGAGAAAAACTACAACCAACATTTAAACATTCAAGAGGAGCAGAATTTGAAGTAAGCAGCTGCTGAGAGACCTATCGCTTGGGCTGTGGAGCTGCTATCCGTGAAAGCTCGTGAGTTTCGTTCGAACCAAATGAACCATCCCCAAATCAATACTAACTCGCTCTGGTCCAACCTGATTTGCTGAAGGGGCATGATTGAAAGAGATGGAGGTGTGTCTCATTACCGTCATTGCAAAGAAGACAAGTTTCATCATCCGTGGCTCCCCACCTAGCAAGCGTATCTCGTGTGAGTAGCCTCTTTCTCACCCAAAGGCCATAGCCATCCAAAAATAGAGATATTGGGAGGAAAGTTGTGCTGCCAAAGGAATTTGTAGAATCTATCCAGAACTCCTCGAAAAGTGAACATTCTATAGAGACTTCTAGTGGAGAAGAGCCCACTATTCATCCATTTCCAAAGTATCTCGTCCTCCCCACTCGCCTGCTGAACCGGAAGGAGGTCAAGGACCAGCCTTTGCAGGTTGTTCTCATCAACATAAGAGGAGAAGTGGATGTTCCAATGCAAGAACAGCCCTGTGTCGTTAGTGACTCTAGCTTCAGAGATGGAAATGTTCGGCTGCACTGCGTATCTGAACAACATCGGGTATTTCTCCGCAAGACTGTATCTTGTTTGTTACTGTAGTTTTTGTATTTTTCCCTTTGAAATTGGTTAGTTATGAAAAGATGGCGGAGATTGTAAAATTTCTCAAAAAGAAGAAAAACAACAATGGAAAGTTCTAAGATGCTCCCATAAGGACTCTTCTTTTGTTAACTTTTTTATTTTGTGTTGCAACAGATCATCAGTGGAGTTACATACAACATGCACAATTTCACCTAATCTGACTTTACCATGTTAATGTTTGTATAATATTTGTTTCATCTCAAGTCTGCATCCTGTTTTTTTGTTTTCCAATTTATCATACTTCTGCCGCATTGCTAGGCCATATTTCCACACAAATACACCCACACAAAATCAAAAAAAGATTTAACATTATTCTCCTTCTAGTGCAGTCATAATTTGATAAAAGGATCTTGCACATTTTTTTTCAAAAAATTAAACTTCTGTCCATAAGACACTTAAAATCCTAATAGACTCATGGATCTTCATCCAACGTTAGATTCAACATATTTAGAAATTGGGAAGTTTTTAGCTAACACTTGTTTATTTTCTTTTGTTTACGTAATAAAAAGTTTTAAGCTAACAACTTATCCAGATTCTGAAGTAAGATACTTGCATTTGGTAAAATTCATCTTGCTACAAGTCTACAACAATACAACTATTAACTCATTTACAAAGTCTCCATACTGTGCCCTTTGTACACTAGAAAAGGCTACTACTACAAGAGCTAAAATAATAAACTGCTGAAAGCAATATCAAATAATGGGTATTCGTAATGGCTAGCTTTCTATTAAATGTGCATAGTTCATACTTGCAAATGTTGTGGCAGATAAAAACAGAGAATCATGTAATATATAATGGATTACCTGCTTTTCTATGGCCTTATGTACTAGATTTACTTCATTTTGAACATTCTTCAGTTGCTGAACTAAGATATCTCTTTCTTTAATTAAGCTTATGTGCTCCTTCAATTTAGAAGTTAGTGTAGCTTCCTTCTCCACAGCAGTTCTAATGCTTTCAGTCTGAAAAGATTGTGATAACACATCAAGTACCTGGAATTGACTATTGTGAAAATCTGTATCTTTTGAGGGAAAAAGATGAACTAAAATTACCAATTCGGTGTAGCTTTTCTGGGCAATTAATAACTTTTTCTCAAGCTCTGTAATTTGGTCTTGCATCAGAGATTTATCAGCTAACTCTACTTTAAGATTTTCCACATGAGCATTTAGAGAGACTTCCCTGTTCTTCTGTTCATGTAATTGTTCTTTGAGATGAATTATAATTGCTTTAAGTTCTGTCTTTTCCTTTTGGTACATTTCAGTAAGCTTATCACGCTCTTCCATGTCACTAGCTATCTGTCATAACAAATTCTATTTCAGATAACAAATGGTTTTGCTTGATGCTTCAAAACTCAAAACTAGCATGTAAAAGAATATATTATTTGGATTTTACAATGATCTGCAACCATAAATAATTGTAGTTATCTATTTTAAGGAAATATGAGACATATACAACCAATGACCTGCAATTGATGATTCTCCCAATGAGAGTTAAGCTGCTGATGGATAACCTCCATTTCTTTCTTAGAAGATTGAAGATGAATGGATATTACCTCTTTCTCTGCAGCAGCAACATCAAATTCAATTTGTAAATCTTTCAATTTTGTTGTATATGATGATAACTCCTGGGACAGGCTTTGATTCTCCCTGGTTAGTTGTTCATTCACAGTTTTAGATTCATCAAAGTTTCTTTGCAGTTTTTCAATAAATGCATCCAGATTTTGTACTTTCAGAAGGGTGTCTGCCAGCTTGTCCTTCTGGCTTGATGCAATGACAGCTGATTCGCTAGCCTGTTCTTCATAATTTCTCAGTTGTGTTTCTAGGACAAGAAGCTTTTCATTCAAGTCTATAACTTCAGAACCTTTCTGTTTAAGTTTCTCAATAGTTTCATACAGTTGAATTTCAGTTTCTTTAAGATGAGATTCAGTTACTGACTGGAGTTCCAGATATCTTGTATTCTCATCTGCTAACTTTGCAATGGTTTTCACAAGAGAGGCAAGTTGTACAACATTTTCCTCCATCTCTTCATGATTGGAGTCCAATAACTGATTAAGTTCATCAATTTTGAGTTGACAAGTTTCCAAGTCCATCCAAAGCTTTGAGTTTGCCTGAGCCATGGCTTCGTTTTCCAAAAGTAAGTCTTCAGCTTTCAAGTTAGATTCCAACAGTTTCTGGTTAAGCTCCTCGACTTTGTTCTCAAGGGATATTAACTTTATTGCATTTTCTTCCAACTCTGCCTTGAGCAAAGCAGCTTTTTCAGTAGCCTGAACTGCTTGATCATTATGTAGTTCCCTGTGTTCTTCAAGAAACATCAAATTTTCACGCAATTCTTTGACTTCAGATTCATTTTGGTTAAATTTTAGTACTATTTCTTTGAGTTTGAACTCTGAATCCTTCATTAGAGATTCATGTTGTAATTTCATTTCCAGGTTTATGGCAGTAACTTCCTCTAAAGCCATTCCTTGATCCTTTAATTGTTCCCCAGAATATCTAAGCTTCTCAACTAGCTCTTTTTCTCGAAGATTTGAAGCCTCAAGCTCTTTTTCAGCACTTTCAATTTCTGACCCTAGAGATTTCAACTTGGTTTGCAATATCTGGATTAAATTCTCAGCTTCTGCAAGATTTTTTGCCTTAATATTATATAAGTCTTCAATATTTTTTCTCTCTTTAATAGTGGCATTCAACGTGTCGGTCAATTTCCTCTCTTTCTCATTTGTAGCTCGTAGCACGGCTTCAAGACTTGATGACCTCGCCTGGTAGGCTTCAATTTCGTCAAAAAGAGCAGAAACCTTACTGCTATACTGCTTTTCTTCTGCTTCTGCATTTCTAAATTTGCCCTCTGTGCTTATGAGTAGCTGTTCCAGTTCCTGTTTGCGATAACTAGCTGTTTCCAAAGATACCTCTAGTTCACCAACTTCTCTAAGAGCATGCTCAGATTTGAAATGAGATGATTGCACCTCGTCTTCCAGCTGAAGACTGCCTTCATGTGTTGTAGTATCCCTCTCGTTCTCTGCAGACTTCTCAAGAAGATTGTTCAGCTCCTTTTCAAGCTCTGTGTTTCTGCAAAAAGACCTGTTCAATGAAGATTCTAACTGGCCAATCCTATTCTCATATCCCTGGAAGCGGCGTCTTGACAGTGAATTTTCCTCATCTATCTTTCTTAGCAAAGTAGTAAGCTGTTTTACTTGATCATTCAGTTCTTCAATCTCACTCTCTGCTTCAAGGCATCTTATCTCTGTAAGGTGAATTTGTTGCTTGAGCTCCATATTATGTTTCTCAGAAGATGATAATCTCATTTCACTCTCCCTCAGCTTTTTCTTAATGCTGTCCTCAGCTAATTTTGATGTGTGAACTAGATCTTCTAGCTCAAGGATTTTCTTGGTAGCAGTATCTCTTACTTTTTTTATATCATATTCAAGATATTTCTGCTTTTGCTCAAACTCCTTATTATGTGTCAATGCTTGTGAAAGAAGTGAATCTGTCTTATTAAGATTCTGATCAGCCAGATTCAACTTGGCCTCTAATTGTGTGCGTAGTTCTTCATTCATTGACAACTTCAAGTTAAGGTCTCCCACGGTTCTTTGAAGAGTCACCTTTTCTCTGGTCAAATCAGATAAGTCCTTCTGTAAACTTTCAAGAGTTGCCTTATGCCAAAGCAATTGGTTCTTAAAACTAGTTTCAATTCTTTCTTTATCCTGTTCCTTTTCTTCAAGCTTCAGCTCAGTCTCCTCCAATTTCATACGATTTTTTTGGAGCTCTTCCTTGGAAGCAGAAAGTAAACTTTCTAACTCAACTATATTTGCTTTCAGCTGTCCTTCAGAAGCCAAATGCAGGTGTAATTCCAGGGTCAAGTCATTAATCATTGCATCCTTGGAAACAAGTTTCTGTTCCAATTCTAATGTTCTTGACCTTGATAACTCTAGCTTCTCCTGAATTGTTGACATCTTTACTGAGTTATTACGAAGCAGCACTCCTTGAACATGCTGATTTTGTGCAATCTTTTCATAGAGTCCATTCAACTCCTTTTGCAGATTATCCATCTGACCTTCCATCTCTTTCACTTTATATTGTGTTGATTCCAACGTTTTCTCAAACTCTAAAGCTCTCTTCAATTCCAGCTCTGCCTTCGAACCACTATGTTTACTGAGCTCTTCATGTTTTTGCATCTCATTTGATGATTCCATCAATTCTTCTTGGAGATCCTTTGCCTGTTTCCTCAAGCTCTCCAGTTCAAAGGTCAACCGGGCAAATGCTTCCTTTACCTCAAGCAGCTCGCTATGCTTTATATCCTTCTCTGTAAGTGCTTCTTGGAGTGATCCAAGAAGTAGGGTATACTTGTATTCAGCTTCTAACGTTTCATTGCTCATTGACTTCTGCTCAAGTTCAAGTTCTTCACAATTTCTGTTCATCTTCTCTAATTTCTGATTTGCAATATCAACTTCAGATTTTAGCAACGAATTTCCAGATTCTGAATGTTTCTGCTCTGTCAAGGACATTTCTAGTTGAAGCTCAAGTTCTTTCGCCTTATTTGTTTTGAACAGATTTACATTGGGAGAGGCCAAGTTCTTTTCTGCTTCCGATATTTGTTTGAGCAGGCTAGAGGTCTCTTTTCCATGTATGGACTTCTCTATGAATTTCTGATCTGATGCAACATCATCTTCGGCATATGTGTTTCCTTCTTTCTGTAAGATGTTTGATTCACCATTAGTTGAGACGTATTTTCCATCTCCATCTACCTATGGCAAAACCATAAAACGAACAGACAAGTTACTTGTCTCGAATCTTGTATCTGCCTTCCAGTGGGCATACCCAAAATTTTCTGTCAAATAATTTATTCCCAAATAATAGGGATATGAAAACGAAATAAGAGCACTTGATTTTTTTTCTTGGGACAAAGAAAGTTTTTTCAGTATGACTAAAAGTATGAAATACAGTGCATAATAACAAATCTATTATTGATTGAGTTTAGATATAATACTTGCAGCTTTATATGCTGTTATCCAATTTTGAGTTTAAGAATACAGACAAATAGAGAATTTATCATTCTAAGAATTCATTGAGAGAAATTTCATGATGCCAAGAAACAATACTTAAACATGGATGGCAATAAAACGAACTCATGATAACTTCATTAGTAATTTTATTGTATTTGGTTGCAATTTGGAAATCTTGAAAAAATATTCTCCTAGCATTACATCAAGGTTCTAGAACTCATACGCCAGGTACATACCGAAAATTTCACTTTTCGGTATCCGGTACACTCGGTACCATATACTGCCCATACCAGGCGATATTTACATGATATCAGGCGGCATGGTTTAAAATCTCGGTACCGGTACCGATTTCGGTCACCGGCCGGTACCGGTACCGTACCGTACCGACACACGGTACGGTCCGGTACGGAAATTGCATATCGGTGGGGTTTTTTTTTAAGAAATAACTTCAAATCTCCAATAACCATATAATTGATGAAGAAATGCTTAAAATCAATATTCAAATGTCAAATAAATGAATACAATGTTTAAAAGTCATTTGGTATTGTATTAGGGTTTTTCACGGATACAAGAGAATCATTATATTAGAATTAATATAGGGCGACACAGGCCCACAACCCAAAGGGTCTAAAAAATTTCCGGGGGCTCCGCCCCCACGCCCCTTTGGGTTGTGGGCCTATGTCGCCCTATATTAATTCTAATGTAATGATTCTCTTGTATCTGTGAAAAACCCTAATACAGTATCAAACAGTACCCAATGGAAGCTTTATATAGCCCCCAAAACAACCCAAACCCGGCCCAAACGGCTCTATAGCTGTTTGGGGTCACGATTGATCATACCGGGCGGTATACCGCCCGATATGCATGAAATACCGCCCAAACCGGGCGGTATTATTCCGAAACATGTGGCCGACAACCCGACAACATGTGGCCAACAACCCTGTCGGGCTGTCGGCCACCCTTTGCCAACGGCATTACCGCTTGATACCGCTCGGTATCGCCCATACCGGGCGGTATATGGCAAAATATCGCCATATACCGCTCGGTATACACAATATACTCGATTTTTTCAAATACTGGATATATCGAATACCATAAACCTGGAAAACCGGTAAATACCGGGCTTATCGTACCGTTTCGGGCGAAATTTTAAACCATGCCAGGCGGCACCACCCGATATCACCCAACATCTCAAAAAAGAGCCGTTGGGTACTGTTCATCAACGATCCCAACCTAATTTGTGGGGGGTTCTTGGGGCTATATTAAACACCCCAAAACTCCCTTTCATCCCAACTCATCTATTCTCTCTAAATCTCTCTCCACTCTCAAACTCTCTCAATCTCTCTCAAAACCTCTCGAACTCTCTTATTTCATCATCTCCGCACTGAAACGCTGTTAAAATGACGCCGAAATCTCAATCTCACTTCGCATGGCAGCACGCCCCGTTGGTCTAAGGTTTTCAATCTTGGTCTTCATCTCAGTTTTAATGATAACAAATATGGAACTAATGATTTCATGGAGAAATATTTTTAGGTTCTATATCGGTTTGCGCATGACGTCCCCGATCGAAAAAATCGGAGAAATCGGCAAGGACGCTCGTCGACGCTCGGGATTCATCAAGAAGGTTGAGTCTAGGTCTAGAATGTCTAGATTTTATGTATATCCTCTATTTGATGCATAAGAGTCCAAAAACCAAAATCCGAACCCCAAAAACTTGAAAACCAAAAAAATCAGAAAACGACCCAGAAATTTTCTAAACCTATGGAACTCCTTGGAGGGCTACATGATTTAGACATTTTCTTGGCATGCTAGTAATTGTTCCTTAGGTAAAAACAAGTTAAAGCCCTATTTTTAATGAATTTTTAGAAACTTTTAACCCAAATTTGTACTAGACCCCAAAAGTTAGATTTTGATTCTTAAGATATTTGTATTGAATCCAAATGAGGAGTAATCCTTATTTAACATTGAGTAAATATAAAAAAAGACACGAACTTTACCCAATAAAAACTTTTTCCGTTAGCATAAAAATGCATGAACTTTCGTTTCGCTACCACGTTTAGCACGCCCGGTCAATTTTGACGGATTTGGCTGATGTGGCACGTTAACGGTGACGACATGGCAAGTATTTGTCCTACATGAATTATTTTATTATTATTATCATTTCATTAAATTTTTTATTATTTTAACCCAAGTCTCCAATCTCCACGTGGCATGCTGATCTTGTTGAGATACCTCTGAAGCTTGTCGCCGGGGAGTTTCCTCTCCTCCAACGTTAGCAGCAACCCTTCGTCGGCGAAAAGCCGAGCCGATCTACCCCTTCCCCTGCCCCTGGCAGCAACCCGGAGAAGAAGCTGTGGCTGGCGCAAGACCTAGGCCTGCAGCCGCGGTAGGTCGCCGTCTGGTTCCAGAAAATGGGCCGCGGCTTGATCTCTCACTGAGCTCCTTCTCCATCACTGGAATTCTCTTGGGGAGATTAATCTGTGTCCCTCAATTTGAGTTGAAATGGTGAGGAGGAAGCCAAGCATGGGCCGCCAAAAGATAGAGATCAAGCGGATCCAGAACGAGGAGGCGCGTCAAGTTTGCTTCTCCAAGCGCCGCAACGGTCTCTTCAAGAAGGCCAGCGAGCTCTCCATCCTCTGAGGGGCCGAGATCAGCGTCGTCGTCTTCTCCCCCGCCGGCAAGGTCTTCTCCTTCGGCCACCCCTCCGTCAGCTGTGTCGTTGACCACTTCTTGGAGGGGAACCGCCACCGGCAGCCGAGCGCGGCAGAGTCCCACCGCGAGGCGGCCGTGCGGGAGCTGAATCGGCAGTGCATGGAGTTGCACGACATGGTGGAGGCGGAGAAGTAGAAGCGTGAGGCGCTCGAGAAGGCGATGAAGAAGGAGAAGGAGGGGCAGGCGACATTCGTGTGGGATGAGGACGTGGATAGCCTCGGCGTGGAGGAGCTCTAGGAAATGGAGAAGAGTCTGCTGGAGCTGAGGAATAGCGTGGCGAAGAGGGCAGACCAGCTGCTCCAGGAGAGCTGCAACTTCAGGCGCAAGCAACAGCAGCTTCTAGTGGGCGGTGCAGCCTTCGCCAATATCAAGAATGAAGCTAACGTCGGTGTAGCCTCTACAGGCTGGGGCGACGGCGAGCGCGGACGCGTTAGCGCCACCTCTACAGGCTAGGGCGACGGCGAGCGCGGATGCGTCAGCGGCGAGCTCGGACGTGCCAGCGCCGCATCTCCCACCCGAGGACCTCGCCGGAAGGCATGCCCAGTGATCCCACCATTGGACAGGGTCTAAGGGCAAAATCGTATGCATGTGAAGCTGACGTTAGGGCAAATTACAAATTTATTCCTCATCGCTTTACATAAGTCCAAGGCTAAAATTATAATAAACGCCACGTAGGATAGTCACTTGCCACATTAGCCAAATTCGTCAAAATTGACGGGGCGTGCTAAACGTGGTAACATAGTGAAAGTTCGTGCATTTCTATGCTAACAGAAAAAGATTATATTAAAATTGAGAAAATGAGCAAAGTTCATATTTTTTTTAATATTTTATTCTTTAAAATTTATGTTTTAAATTTATCCGTCGAATCTTGACTGATCCTCGGCCGATTGACGATCGCCCGAGAATAGACCAAAAGGGTTGCTTGAACCTCAAATTTTGATTTTGCAAAAAATAGTCAAACCAATCAAAATTAGAATGGTACAACTGAAATTTCTATATTTTCTTACAATTTCAAATATATGTTTTGTAAGATTTAAACTTCACAATGACATTATGATATTGTTACATAATCAAACATTTAATTTATGATCTGACATTATGATATTGTTACATAATCAAACATATAAATTATATTGTATCTGCAACGGCGTTCTAACGGACACGCGAGCCGTTGCGGATTATTTTAATTATCCGCAACGGCTTTCTAATGGACAAGTGAGCCGTTGTTGATGATAACTTATTAGCAACGGCTTTATAACGGACAAGTTAGTTGTTGCTGATGATAACTTATTAGCAACGGCTTTCTAACGGGCGAGTGAGCCGTTGCCGATAAGTTTATATAGGGCATGCAGTCGCGCCCGACCCTTTTTCCTCCCGCTGCTGTCCCCGCCGCCTCCTGCTCCCGCTTGTCGCCGCCGCTGCCGACGCCGCCGACACCTCTTCCTCCTCCCGCTGCTGCCGACATTTTTAGGTATACCTCGCCGGCCGGTCGTCTCTTCCCGTTGCGGACGGCGGCGGTCGGCCGATGGCCCCCGCTGGACCTTGTACAGTGGCCGGACAGTGTGTCCGGCCACTGTACGCCGGCGCCGGAGTCCACCTGACTCCGGCGCCGAAATTTGTAGATTAATAAAAAAAAATTATTTGTTTTTAATTGTTAATTAATTATTTAGATTAATTGTTTAATTTGTTAGATTAATTATTAGGGTTTAGATTAATTTCGAAATTGTCCACTTCGGACGCGCGCCGAAATCGTCCAATATGGACTCGAACTGTCTCGAAACATTTAGAAAATAATCATGCATCCGACGAGTTCATATGTTTCACGTACGCATCGACAAGTCGAATATGATTTAGCAAAACCTTAGATCCGTTCGGGGATTGTATGTTCGTGTAAAAGAAGTAGATGATCTTTTATATGACGTACAATTCTTGAATTGTCCCTGATTGGACAATTTGATAATATAGTTATTTGTACTGCACTTATGTTTTTATTTTAACTGTTAACTAATTATTCTAAATTTCGGCAACATCTCTCTTGTTCTCCGATACGCGCCCAGATGATATGCGTATTCGGAGAACTGTAGGGAGATGCTGCCGAAATTTAGAATGAAGTTAACGGTTAAAATAAGTACTTAGTGCAATATAAATAACATAAATCCCGAATGGAATAGGACAATCTCACCTAAAGACATTAACCAAAGAAATTATCATTGATTGACAGAATCATGTCGGCTGATAGAAGTTGGATGTACCGACGTCTTGATCGTGGAGCTTTAACGAATGAGTTTCGATTAGGCGTAACGTACTTCCTAAATTTCGCCTATTCGAATCGGAATTTCGTTAGCATGGGTGATCAAATCCGATGTTCGTGCCGCATTTGTTCAAATGGACGTTTTTTGGATCGGGAGACTGTCACTCTGCATCTATATACCAAAGGATTTGCACCAAGATATTTTCTATGGACTTGTCACGGGGAGTCACGCGAAGTCGGGACGTCGAGCAATCCTGTCGTTCAGACATATGGTGAATCTTCCTCTGCTGGTGCTTCTTCATCCAGTCAATGTAATCCCTATAGAACTATGATACTTGATAGTCTTGGGGTCAATTCCACCTAAATGATAATGTTGATCGGCCAGTTCTTCAGACATCAGTCCCACCAGATACTACAGCGGTTGATATCACAGACGTACAAACTGCGGTAGAGATTGAATTACCGAATAAAGAAGCTGCATAATTTTACGAGATGTTGAAAGCTGCCGATGAACCTTTGTATGAGAATTGTCCTAATTAAATACACTAGGTTTTCAGCAATGACACAGCTCTTAAACATCAAGGCCGATTGTAATATCAGCGGAGTTGTGTATGATCGGATTGCTGGATTGATTAATGGAATGCTGCCTACTGATAACAAGTTTGAACCAACTTTTTATAAGACTAAAAAGCTAATGAGAAAATTGGGGCTTGGGTACGAAAAAATACACGCGTGCCAAAATAACTGCATTTTATATTATAAAGAAAATGTGCAGTTGGATAAATGCCCTGTATGTCAACATCCTCGTTACAAGGAGAAAAAATCGGTCCGTCAGAAAAATATCCCGTTTAAGGTGCCTCGGTATTTTCCACTAACACTGAGGCTTCAAAGATTATTCATGTCGGAAAAGACAGCCCCCTACATGAGTTGGCATGCAAGAAGTCGTGATGATACAGTAATGACTCATCCATCTGACAGTGAAGTATGGAAACATTTGGATACATGTTATCCTTCATTTGCTAGGGATACTAGAAATATCAGATTGGGATTGTGCACTGATGGTTTTAATCCGTTTGGACATTCTGCAACTCCTTATTCAGTTTGGCCAGTGCTGCTGACAGTTTATAATTTGCCACCGTCAATGTGCATGAAAGATGAATTTATTTATCTTTCAATGATTATTCCGGGTCCTAAGGGTCCGCGAAAAGAAATTGACATATATCTCAGACCCTTGATAGATGAATTGAAAACATTGTGGACTGAGGGAACTGTCACTTATGATTGTCATCGGAAGCAAAACTTTAATTTAAAGGCCGCGGTCTTGTGGACAATCAATGATTTCCCGGCGTACGGCATGTTGTCGGGTTGGAGCACTCACGGCCGACTCTCTTGTCCGTATTGTATGGAACACTCTAAATCAATCAGTCTTCAGAACGGACGAAAAATCTCATTCTTTGATTGTCATCGTTGATTCCTACCGGTTAATCATCAATATCGAAGAATAATAATAAATTTAAAGTATATATTTTATTAAATATATCTCTACTATTTATACAATAATCTGATTATATGTCTATTCGACAGATATGTCTGGTCGTGGTTATCGACGCAGGAGAGCTTCGGAGTCTCCGATCGGTGAGACTCCAGCACTTACTCATGCTGCTGATCCTCCTGTTGCTGATCCTCATGCCGATGATACTGCCGAGGCTAGTACATCCAGACGCAGGCGGCCACACGGGCCGAACAGGTGGCAGCCTCCACCAGCCACAGAGTCACGTAGATTGATTAGCGTGATTGGGGAGCGGTAATATATCATGAATTATGAATCATTACAAATTCATTATATCATAATATAATATTAAAATTTATTTTTGTTGTGCAGGTTCGAGCAAGAAGAAGTGTCGAGGAGCATTTCTTCTACTATTCGACGATACATGCACGAGGCATGGCCTACATGGTCTCACGTGCCTAGCGAGCACGTCGACATGTTATGGCGCGAGTTTGAGGCACGTATTATTATTTTTTTTACATGCATGATAATTAATATTGGTACTGATATTATTATTTTACAGGCTCGCTATACATGGGCCGAGGACCAAAGGCCCTTCATTTACGCTGCCTGGGAGGCTATTTCCCGGGCAAGGTACAACGGGCAGCTGGGGCAGGCTCGGTCCCAAGCGATGGCCCGAGCTGGGACCACTAACATCGCGGACACTCGGGGATACGGCCCCGATTGGATTACTCCGGATATATGGGACCAGCTCGTGGGAATATGGTCGACGGATCGATGGTAGGAGGTTTCTCGGAATGCGGCTGGAAATCGCATGTCGGGGGGAGCAGCGCGTCACACCGGCGGCTCTGTTGCATTTGCAGTGCACGCGAACCGTATGGTAAGTATATCTTTTAATTATATATTTTATTTGTTACTATGTGTACTAATTAATGTATTTGTTTTGTAAATGTAGACGACGGTGTCGGATGACGGGACTGTCCAGCGACCCTCCCCGATGGCGGTGTTTGAGCGAACTCACCGTCGAGCACATGGGACGGGGGAGTACATCGACAACCGCGCTGCATACATTATGGTAACTATATATTTGTTTAAATTATTCATTATATATTTATAATCTAAGTTTTATTATAAATATTAAATAAAAAATCAAACTCGAGTAGGAGACTTACAGCCAGACGGTGGTGCAGCGCGGGGGTACCCCCGAGGACTTTGACGCAGCAACGTGGGTCGAGGCCGCAGGTGGCTGGGACCATGGCCGCGTATATGGCTTCGCAGATAGTAGTCATGCACGAGCCGTACTAGGGCCACTTGGGGCACCGACCCCTCCGGTCGCTGGTGAGCGGTTGTTCACCTCTAGATCCAGTTATGATCATAGTAGCAGAATAAGGACTCTAGAGGACACGGTCGCGCGTCAGACCGAGATAATGGAGCGCCAGAGTCAGATGATGACGGATATACAAGCTATGCTACGCAACATGTCAGGTCATCCCGAAGCAGACATCTCTTCGGCATCATCTAATCCATCGTCCTCGAGTCAGTCCACGCCGGTGTACACTCAAGCACTCCAGACCCCGCCATATGATCCAGGCCATCCTCCATCGTCATCGTGAGATTTTTTTTATATTGACTTTGTTACTGAGATATTAAACTTGTTTAATTTATTTTGTTTGGATATTGATACTTCAATTTTGCATTTGAATTATTTTTATACTATCGTGGATAATTATCAATATAAATATAATTATTTTGATGTATATCTTGGTGTGTTTGTGATGTGTGAATGAATGTGTGTATGAGTGTATGAGTGTGTGAGTTATGTATCAGATAATGTATCAATGTATCAATGGAAATTTTAAATTTTAAATTTTTTCGTTACCAGCAACGGCTTTCCCACGACCGTCCGTGAGAAAGTCGTTGCTAAAAGTGTATCGAAAGCCGTTGCTGATGACCTACAGCAACGGCTTAGCGACGGGATTTTACTAACGGCGTTGCTACGGACTCAGCGGCCGTTGCTATTAATGTTATCAGCAACGGCGCCGGGTCAATGGCAAAACCGTTGCTGATAATATTTTTAGCAACGGCCCGAGCGACCGTTGCGGATCCGTTGCTAAGTTATCAGCAACGCGATTTTTCTGCCACGACTCCATTGCAACGGCTCGGCCGTTGCTGATGCCCATTTTTCTAGTAGTGCGATCCTACGACCTGCTAGCGATCTCGGACCGATCCCACATTTTTCGATCTTTTGGTGAGATCGGGATCGCTAGCTTGGTGTAGGATCGCGATCCTGCTAGCGATATTGACAATCCTGTTTGCATGATTGTTTTCCTTTTAATAAAAATAAAAATCCAACATTTACTGATTTTATGCTTACTTTTTCTTTTGAGTTTTTTAGGTTGTTTATTTGATTTAAAATTTCAATTAATTCTACTACTACAATATAACACGTCAACACATTTAATTAAATATAAAAATAAATGTCACACTACTCTTAGCTCAGTGGTTAGACACCTAACCACTTGATCAAAACTTATTTAGTATAATCCTCAGCTTTAACATTATATATTGTTTATATTTAATTAATTAATATACGGGCCAACCCTGAGCTCAGCATGAATCCGGCCAGAGCCCAAAAGGACGGGTCACGTGTCGTGCTCGATCGCCTCTTTAAAAATATAGGCACGCCCCAAAGGGCAATGAACCTTCTCGGGCCTAGGTTGGCATGGGCACAACCAAGGTTTAAAATACTAGTACCAATCTCGGTCAGTGACCAGTATCGGTATGTACTGGTACTATACCGCACCGACATACGGTACAGACCGATACGAAAAAGGCATACCTGCCTTTTTTTATGTTAAAAATAACTTCAATAACACATATATAATTGATCAATAAATACTTAAATTTAATATTCAAATGTTAAATACAAGAATACAATGTTTAAAATACGAACGAATGACGTCCGTCGTACTCGTACATATCTTGGGGACATACACGACTAAGGTCGACACCGTAAGTCTCAAATGCCCATATTTGAAAATGATCACATGCCATCATAAAGACCCCAAGCAACCTTTTGAGAGAGAGAGTAAGGAAGATTAAAAGAGATTTGAGAGTTTGGGAGATGGGGGGTTTGAAATAAGGTGCTTGTGGTCTTTATAAAGACCCCAAGCAGTCTTAAATCCGGTAGCAACAACTCTTAAAAATAGCAGTTGCGTCATACCGGGCGATACTGCCCGGTATGACATCAAATACCGCCTGGTATGGGGGTTATTTGATAAATTCCGCCCATACCGGGTGATATTAATTGAGATACCCGGTATTGCCCAATCGGGTGGTACGGTACGATATTTAAAATCATGAGCACAACCATTGCCACCTCTACAAATAAGAAAAGGTTCATATATTTTGTGTAACGGTTAAGATTCCTTAGGTCACCAAGATTCCTAAAAGCTTAAATCTAGGCTTGAATTATGAACCTAGCTAGAAGTGAGCTAAATTAAGCCGAGGAGCCCAACATGACATGCAAAGGTGAACTATCTTAAGTTGTGAGGAAAGGGTCTAATTTACTCGTAACACTAACAAAAGAAAATTTTGAATTATAAGTATTCTGGATAGTATAAATGAAATATTCTGATTGTGTTTGACATGCATATATAATTTCATATATATGATAATTATGCAATACTTATAATTCAAAGCATTTCATTTCTAGAATATGTAAAGTTTCACGAGATGGAAAATATTACCAATAGGCCGAATTTTGTGGATGACTTGACTTCCACATGGCCTGAATTTGTTTGGGACTCTTCTATCATATATTATGACCCCTGTCGCTAAACCATCACTATACCTGTCAGATAGCATTATTCATGACCCTCAACCTTACTTTAGGTATGAAAACAAGTGTAGGTATAACATATGGTGCTTTTTAGAAAACAATAATCATACAGATTATAAGGCAACATGGAGCAAAATCTAAAATTCAGTACTATGAATCCCATGAATTATGAAGCTTGGTTGAAGCTCTCAAAGTGGCCAGAAAACAAGATCATTCGACAATATGTAGCTTCAGTCGCATCCAATTTTACAAAATTAGTAACTTGGATTTTTGCTATATTAGTGGTAATCTTGCATGCACCCAACAAGCATTAAAGCAAAAGTTTTATCTAGCTATATATTCAAATAGTCTATGAAAAAATAACAATCTGTGGGAGCAAGAATTAATATGTAAATAGGGGACTTCTTCGTGATGCATCAACTAATAATATTACTAAAGGACAAACCCTACACACTAATATTTTCTCTTCTCATATCTTAGAACTTATAATCTCTTAACCACACTTGAGCTACATATATAGCCACATGTCATAAATATTAAGATTTTAAATCAATATATCTTTAATAACTCCACTTTAAGTTAATTTTAGAATGTAGAATAGAAGCCATGCAAACTTGAGCAGTAGAAAAGGTTAATACTTTACTTGACTACCATGAATGTAGTTCAAACAATAGTGACCATTACTTGCTATCTAATCCTCCTCAACACAATCCGCCTTAAATTGTGTTTTCTTTCGTCCATAAATTAATTCACTCAAATCGGACGTAAAAATTCATAAACAGCTAGCGAAAGTACACTACAATAAATCATCTACTTTTTGACGTCAAAGTAAACTAATATTTCGACGTCAACGAGCGTCAAAATGACATATTGACGCAGGTAAAAGCGTCAAAAATGAGTGTAAGAAAACCAGAGTAATAATGGACATTTCGACGTCCAAGAATGCGTAAAAATGTCAAAAATTTCGACGCCAACTTATAGACGTCAGCATGCGTCGATATGTTCATATCGACGTCGGCTTATAAATGCCAGCATGCGTCAATATATTCATATCGACGTCTGTCAACAGACGTCGATATTTTTTTTTTTAATATTAAAATATTAATATCGGCGCCTGTCAGAGGCGCCGATATAAAAAATAAAAAAATAAAAAAAAATGACAGGCAATACGCGCACAGCGCTGTGCGCGGTATTGGAGAATACCGCGTGCGGCTGTACGCAATATTAGCTGGGCGGAAATCGCGCCGCTCGATTTCCGCCACGCGGCGGAAATCGGACGGGCGCGGCGCAGCTTCCGTTGAAATCTTTTAATTAAAAAAAAATATTTCGAAAAAAAATAGAAAACAATTAAATAAATACCCGTTAAAAAATTATACTAACCTTTATATAAATTTCGGAATCCCAAAATTTTCATAACCTGAAAAAAAGAAGAAAAATTAGATCAAAGAAAAATTATATGAGAAGGAAAAAAAAGACAAGGAAGAAAAAAATGACAAGAAGAAAAAGAAGAGAAAAGAAGGGAGTAGAAATCATGTATTTAAAGAAAAAAAAACAGTAAGAAAAAAAAAATAGAGGCGGGAGAATTCCCGCCTCGATTTCACTCGCGCCGAGGGATGCGAGCTCGCCTCCTGCCTCGGCGAGCGCGCTCGCCCGCCCGTTACCCGCCGCGTGGCGGAAATTGAGCGGCAGCGGATTCGCTGCCGCTCGATTTCTGCCGCGCCCTACGCAGCAGCGGATTCGGGTTTTTTTTTATTTATTCGGCGAGCGCGCTCGCCCGCCCGTTACCCGCCGCGTGGCGAAAATTGAGCGGCAGTGGATTCGCTGCCGCTCGATTTTTGCCGCACCCTACGCAGCAGCGAATTCGGTTTTTTTTTTTTTATTATTCGGCGAATCCGCTCGCCTCCTGCCTCGGCGAGCGCGCTCGCCCGCCCGTTACCCGCCGCGTGGCGAAAATTGAGCGGCAGCGGATTCGCTACCGCTCGATTTCTGCCGCGCCCTACGCAGCAGCGGATTCGGGTTTTTTATATATATATATATTCGGCAGCGGATTCGCCGAACTCCCGCCTCCTGCTTAATTACCCACGTTCGGCGCCAGATCAGCCTGTGGCGTTTCGACGTCTGAGAGAGACGTCTAAATTTTTCGACGTCTGCTCTCAGACGTCGAAATTTATAATATTAAAATATTTTAATACTATACATTTTGACGCTTTTAATAAGCGTTGAAAAATTGATGTCCGAGCAGGCGTCGAAATATTACAGCAGTCAAAAAAAAATTTCGACGTCTTTGAGTTGGCGTCAAAACAGGCGTCGAAAAATTTCGACGTCTATTCTCAGACGTCGAAACGCCACAGCAGATGTAAAAAAAAATTGACTTTTTAAAATTATTGCCAGAACAGGCGTCGAAAAATTTCGACGTCTGTTATCAAGCGTCGAAATTTTTTCGACGCCTTTAAGAGACGTCGAAATTTTTCGTATTAAATTTTTTTAATTACTTTACATTTCGACGCTTGTAATAAGCGTCGAAAATTTAACGTCGATATATATGGATTGTGTTGTAGTGGTACCTTTTCCTTAAAAAACTAGCTCACTCTAGATTCTCTAGGTAAGTCAGGTGATTGGAAGTTGTCACAGGGCCCAACAGCAGAAAATGGGTAGACATCACAAAGCAATTTCCTAAACAAGCTGTCGTGACTTTCACAGATTGTAAAGTTTAATTTCAGCTGCTCGATCACTCGCCCAGTCAAAACTGCAAACTAAGAACCGAAATATATAGCCTCACAGCAAAGGACACAAATTAATCCGATTCTAGTTCAGAGATGTACCTCAACCGGTCGTCTGATCTCGTGATGCATGTTCAACATGCTGAAGTAATAAAAAAACGAAGAAAGTGAAAATAAAACCTCATCTCAGCTGTCCATTGCCTGCCGTTGATCCCAAGTATCAGGTGACTGATGCCTAATCAAATCATCTCTACTTCTCCAAAAGCAAAACCTTTCCACCCCAATGGGTCCCATGTGGAGGGCCAGATGAGTTCGTCCGATCGCTAGGAGCCTAGGAAGATCGGTGAGCGAAGTACTTAAAAGTTAAAAGGGTAACACGAGTAACTTTAATAGTCATGATGGCTTCTTTGGGTACAAGGCTTTAGAGAACGTGGTGGGGCGAGTCAAGTGACGGGTTTGCTTAATACCGCCATTTGCCACCCGAATCAAGGAGGTTAAGCTAGCCAACAGTTCCACGATGCAGAGCGGACAGGCAGGCCGCAGGGGCATTCATTTGAGGCGTAAATGACAGCATTATCCATTTATCCCAGGTGGGGGTATCGCAGAAGAAAGAGGGGCATCCCGGGGAACAAGAGTAACTAACAACCTTTTGGCTCGATCGAGCGAGAGCACGAGCGAAGACGGATGATGCCCCAGTTTTAATCGCACTTTCAAGAAAAGATTCCAACCAATACTGGTAATGGTAGCTAAACGTAGCTTATCGTCGTGAAGATCGATGATTTCAATCGACAATCCCGGCCAAGAGAAAAAGCCACGGGAGAAATAAGATTCAATGCTTTCGGGAACGGGGAACCCTCGAGCAAAACCTAAGACCTCTACATTTTCCACTCGGAAAGTTCTCCAAAAGAGACTAGAATCAAACATTAGAAGTAAAAAACAACAACACTGAGCTAAAACTCAGTTCTCCACACGACCGATATATATCACTCCGAGAAACCAAAGCGATAAAATAGAGCCACCCAAACAAGATTTAAATCAGACATGCAAGCAAAGTGGATAGCATTTCAATCCGTCCGTACCTTATTGGTAGCCTTTGGAATGATCGCGTCGTCGTCTCTGCGAACCCTTCGTCGTCTACTCTTTTTCTATCTTCCTCGTCGTCGGGTGGGAAAGAAAGGTTGGAAACAAAGAGGAAACAAACCGCGAGGGAAAAGGTATATATAGGAGGAGATCCAGTTACCTCCAATCGACCACACAGTAACGTTACCGCCTCAGCCTCGCGTGCCGCAGTGATCTTAAAACGCCGATCATGAGGTACTGAGACCCACATTGGGCCCACCGAAATGGATCCGGCTATTGGTGGAGAGAGTGGGGGACCGGCAGCAAGAGGGGGTGGGATGCACGTGGTGCGGGAGTAGATGCTGGGGTCGTCTCAAAAGTCTCAATTAGAAATAGCTGGGCAGATCCCCTGCAAGGCTCGGTTGAAATGGATGTTCGCTGGGTGGCCCACTTCTTTACAACTGTCCCAAAATAGTTCATTTTGGATGCGATGTCCACTTTTAATTGTGTTGTCACGACTTTATTGACTTCTCTGATTTATACTGATTAAATTGAAAATATTTATGACATTTCTTAAGATTGAAGATATGCCTGCTTTGGATCTCAAATATTATTTACAATCAACTTGCTAAAAATTTTGGATTAACTATAATTTCATTTATTATAAAAATATTGATATATTTAAGAATTATTAGCTAAAAATAACCTGAATTTTGAAGAAATTTTTATTTGTGATCAATCTTTTGATTGATCTTAATTATATATAAAAAGTTACTTATTGATTCTAATTATATTAATTGGGTAAGAATTATTATTATGTAAATAACTTTGATCGAATCATTAATATAATTCAATAATTATATTAAAATAGTTAAATCTATACTTTAATATAAGGGCGTGGATGAAGTTTATCTTTCTTTCTTTTTTACCATGTCATTGTGGATTAAAGTTTTCTTGGAAAGGTGTACAAAATTGCTTTTTTAATAGTATTGAAATAATTTTCTGAACATTTTTAAAGATTTAAATAAATCAGATATTTTGAGCAACTAACGAGCTTAAATATTGAGCATTTAGAAAGAAGACAAAGCAATGCCACTTTCTTTTGTTCTTTGATTCAACTAGTTATTGTATATACTGGACCTTTTAGTTTATAAGAAAAAAAAAAAGTTTCAAGGTACCAACACGAATTACATCACCAATAATATGTCGATGTTAATTAATCACATTATTAAAAAAATGAGAGAAAATAAGTTTTATTCTTTTCGCTTTATGAAAAAAGGTTAAATTAATTTGAAAACAATCAATTTTTGTCCACACTCTAAATGAAACGCTCAGTTTTTATCAAGCAAGATTGATTTAAGGAGGATGGTAATCTCCGACGTACTTTTTCTATTAAGAAATAGTTCTTTATTGATTTTAGACTTTTCATTGTCACATTGTGCATGGTGGACGAACATATTGCATTAAAAATAAAGAATGAAAATGAAATGTATTGCTGAAGTCTAAAATGTCAAATTTTGCATTAAGAAAAGGATTATCAATCACAGGATTTGAATTTGAAAACCATACCCTGATTAAAGAATATATTTTGAAAATAAAATCAAATGGATACACGGATAGATTAGTTCAATCATTTTGACCACGAATTTATTTTGGATTCACTCCTAGCTATAAACCATCAATTTAATAAAAGAAATCAAATCTAGCAAAATCCAACGAGATGGATCCATTTTTTTATTCAATTTATTTTTAAGAGACCAATTGAATTGCATTGTACGAAAAATCCAAGTTGATGGATCATGCTGGAACAATATATAATACTTCCAAGTACGACGAAAAAGAGATGCCAAAGATAAATGAAAACTTAGAAAATCAACTGATTAATGCAATACTAATCAGTTTGTGAAAAAGGGAATATCATATATTGAGAACAAGAATTTTGGACACAGCCATATATGCATATATAATTCTGTCTCAGATAATTACAGTGACAGTCAATCATGGTTCTTTAATTGTTCAATACATACAATATTAATAAATGAATACTTTATGTACTAATTTGTGCTAATTTTTTAGGCAGAAAGGCAGAATATATATATATGAACTGCTCAAGTTTATAACAAGTTGCAATCCCTGCTTCTTCTATGGAATCGACTGATTGCATGAAGAAATCCATCATTCAAAATTTTTCATCAGATCAGATCTTGTTTGATCTTATCTTATTTGCATAAACTCTTCAATCTGTCTCATCCTCATCATCTTGTTTCTTCCTCATTCTGTGACGGCCAATTAGAAGAGATCCATAGGCCAGTTCAAGTAGCAATCAAGTATTTGGATATGTAGAATTCTGTCAAGCAAACAGTGTTTTCATTCAAAACTCTTTCTCTTCCTCTCTATTGAAAACCTGAACAAGGAGAGCTCTCATATCTTGAAGCTAAACCAACCATTTTAATCATAGAGCTGCATCTGTAGATGAATTCCAGCTTTAGTTACCCGAAGACATTGCTTCTTCAATTCTCCTAATAACAACACCAAGACTGTGACCGCTCTCTAAAGCTTTGACTGCAGCTTTGTGCGCTTTCTTATGCCATTTTAGAAGGTTGTATGATTGCATAACAGACCATCGTGCCCGATTTGCCATCTGCAAGGCTAAACATAGTAAGAAAAAGAAATCACACACCAATGACATATCACAAAAATGCTAATGCACCACCTCTGAGATAGTCAACGGAGGTCGTAGGAGAATGCATAAACTCCGGAACAAGTTCTCATCATTTTCTCCACCTTCTGCCTCCCCATAAACAAGAGCTTCAGCTGCAATTCCAGCAAAAAGTACCATGCTATACCTACAAATTAGTTTTTGCACGCAAATAAAGTATTTTAAGGAATGTCACATTCTCATCATATTAGCCTCAATGTCAATCAAATATTGACTGCTCATTAGAAACTATATAAAAAAAAAATAAGTACCTATCAAAAGCAGTGCTACTAAGACGACCTTCTGCAAGCTCATTATCTAGCTTTTCATCCCAAAACTGAGTCCCTGCCTAACAACGAAAACATCAAGTTCTTTATAAAGCTCATTCATAAGAACTCTTTAGTAAGCCGGAAAGGCATTTGTAAAAAGTAGAAATCAGGTTAACATGTTAAAAATATGATAGATAATTTACCACAGACAATTAACTCCACTGGTTATTGCTACTATTCAGGAAAACAAATATGGCTTTAAGTTGAGGAGAGAAGTTGCAGAAACAACTTATAGGTACCTGTCCCTGAATACCCATTTGCATGGCAACAATAGGATCTAAAATCACCCCTCGAATGGGACAACCCATGAGGTATGCTGTAAGGTTAAAAAAACAAATAATTGAATTAAATTTTAAAAAATAATTGGAAGTGCAATACTAATTCAGTAAATAAAATAGTTAAGAATGCTAAACTAAGTATAAGAATCACCAATAAGTAGATGTCCTGCTTCATGAACGAGTATTCGACGTTTATATGGTGGCCAAAAAGATTGAATCTGAGCAAGGCAACTGCCACCTAGAAAAATTGCATCTAGCATCCCCAGACCCAGTATTGCAGCTAAGTTAGGTCGAACGTCTATTCCTTGAGAAAGAAGAAAAGATACACCTCCAAGGAATCCAATCAACAAAAGCCTGGAGTTGCCAGAAAAGCCCCATTTCTTTGGTGCAAGCTTAGAAGCTGAAAAATACAAAAAATGTGCATAAGTGAAAAATATGAGCAAAAGATACTATAAGCACCTTACTGAAAACAGCGGATGCACCAAGAGAATTTTTTACTAAAGTATCAGCTCAGCAAACCAAGTTTTTAATTAGTCAATAACAAATAAAAAATCACCTTCCAAACCAGTTGATTCCTTTAAAACAGTTGGAGTCACCTCTCTTGGCCCTTCTAAAACTGCACAGAAAGGATATGTTAGAATATTTTATACAAATATAAAAGGTCGGAAGGCTTTGACAATGCATAAATTAAGGCAAGCATCACGTTGAAACAAAAAAAGTCTCTGCCAAATTTCTGAAGAAATTAAAAATGAACCACACAAAGTGTCTACTTACATTATGACAATTCAATTATAGGACAATCTGATAACCTCAGGCAGAAACTAATTCGCATGTCAAGCACCAGCTACATCTTAAAAACTAAAAATCATTAAATAATCTTTCATTTAGTGCACTTCAAAACTCATACAATTTGATAGTTTCAAGTGCTTATCAACATAAAAGAAAGCCATGAAAATATCATTCACTCTAAGCTCCTAGACTCCTGCCAAAAAGGTGATGTGTGGGATGAGCAGTGCAGATCCAAATTGAGACGATTAAATCAAGCTAAGTCCAGAAAGCTCAATTGAGTTAATTCCAGTCCTTGTACTCTCTTAAGATTAATTGTCAAACCAACAATCGTAATACAGATAAATAATCAAGTCGAAAGTTGATAGCAGTTTGATGAGAATTTCAGGGATTTAAAAGTGGGAGATATTGGCATCCCAACAACAACAAGGAGTGAAGTCCCAACCATGACCACCCAGTTTAGTTTTATTCCATATCTAAATTAATGATCTGCAGTGCTAACTTATAAGGTTAGATGGGTGCATGACAATTAATTTGGGCAAAGCATTTAAGCTATTGGTAATTCTATCAAACTAATAGGCTAGTTTTACCAAATCCTAGACTTGATGAGGGAAACAAAATAGGAAAAGGGCCACTAGGCATCCCCCAGTAGAGTTGCCACCATGCTAGGTCTCCTAAGCCACCAACTGAGGTTTGGTTATGTGCTACACATTATATTTGGATTTTGGCAAAAAATGTCAAGCCTTATGTCGGAGAGGTTGTGACACTCCAGTTTTGTCTCACATCAAAGTTTACAATTAGGCGTTCTAGTGTAAAGACTAAATGACTGTATTTCTCTAATTCTCTTATCTTCAACTTAAGCATTTTTGGCAAATGGTACAAGCCTATAAACTAATTTTAATGGGCAAAAATAACATATTTCATTTAAGCAAAATTAAGCAATATTGTGCTTGAATGACTTTGGATTTAGAAGGAACGGACATGAATGTTCAGTTGTTCACTGACTACAGATGAAACCGTAAATTTTCTTCATTTATTTAACACGGCAATACAATATTAACGACAACAGTATTCCTCCACTGTATCTTGCATAAGGAGAGAGCAACTTCTTGTCACACTGCTGGCAACGATAGCCCTGTTGTTTCAGTCATTCCTTGAAGAGGATTACTCAATTCCTATTAGGAAACCAATCTGAACCCAAGATAAATGATCAATTAAAGAGCTCGGAAGCATGAAAAACAGTCATAATATGACAAAAGCAGCAAATTCTAATTTCAACTATTCAATTCAAACAACGCAATGAAGGAAGAACATCTGCGGATGGACAAATTTAGATATTTCAGTGTACCAATGTTTTTAAATTTCCCAAAGTTGGGCAGGAACCCGCGGTCTTGGAGGAACGCGTAGGCGCTGCCGACGAGCCGCATGTCATCGGCGTTCAAGCAGGCATCGAGAACTTCCCAGTCCCTCTCCGGCCTCGAATAGTCGGCAGGGGCATACGACACGGTACCAGCCGAAGATTCCGCTGCCGAAAGAGGCTCCAACTCCGTGGATTTCAAGAACCGGAGGGCGCGGGCAAGGTCCTTGTCGCGCAGGGCGTCCTCGTACTCCCTCCACTCCTTGATGGCTCTGATCGGGGACAAGGTAGGATTTCTTCGGAAGACGGAGATCCCCCGGATCGGAAGGGAGGCTTTCGTGGGAGCGAGTGGGCGGCGGAGTGGCGTTGGGGAGAGGGGAGGAAAAGGCGAAGGCGACGCCGATGCCATGAGCGATCAAAGAGAGATTTTTCCTCAACCAGCTGCTGTCGAGTGTCGAGTGACGGGATTTGATCCACTTAATAGATAATCCAAACAAGTTCGTCCATCGGACGGACAAGATTGACGCGTCGGATTTTTGACGACGGAGTACGAATTCCCCTACGCGTCGCTGTTATCTCAAATCCCTCGCTTCTTTCCCCTCTCAAGTGAACAAAAACCTCATCAGTTCTTGACGAGACGCGAAAGAGGACAAGTTCCCCTTCGCTGTTCAGCTGTTCTCATTTCTCAACAAGGATATTAACCAAACAAGCAAAGCTTGACGCTGAGCATTACATGATTTCAAGGCTTGGTGATATTATTTTTTCTTTCTTTATTAGAATTCGAAAATCTAACGACATCAGACTGGTTCTTCTTTGTGAACATTGATGGATGATCAAGTTTTTGAACTTTAAACTTAGAATTTTTAATAATTGAAATTGTGATTTATCGTCAAAATCATAAATATTTTTATAGAATTTATCAAAGTTATAATTTTTTAATAATATAATTTTATTCATTTACTTTGTTATAATTATATCGACGATTTGATACTTTGACCAAAGTCTAACGACTTATACATGCATGCGTATATTGCAGAGAAAAATTTAAATTTGATATGCTTATTAAATTAATAAATTTAACAATCTAAAATGATATATTATATTGGTAATTAGAGACTTAGGCGAAAAGTCTATAATCACTTATATATTTTTTAAATTTCACACATGTGTGATCTTAACAAATTTAAAAACTTAAACTATGATCTTAATTACAATTATATTAGGACTTTCACCAAAGTGCATTTGTAACTGCCAATATAATTATGATTAATATTTTATTTTAAGTTATTAGGTCTACTAATTTCATAAGCATGCAAATTTAAAATTTTCTATAGATATAATGCATATATAAGCCGTTAGTATTGATATAATTATAATTATAATTAGAGAAAATTACGGGGAATGACCTTTTTGGGATAAGGCTTTTAAAAAAGACCATATTGTGTCATTTTGGACGAAAATATTATTGGATCTAGTTTTTAAAACATTGAAAACCTAATTAAAGGCAAAAGACATCAATTTTGTTCGGAAAAAAAAATCGTGCTCCAAAAGTTTTGAAGTTGTCGTTTTGAATCCGCATTGATCTCCTCAATCTGCATTCCAATTCTAAAACTACTTTCTCCTCAATCTGCATTCCGATTCTAAAACTACTTTATCCTCAATCTGCGTTCCAATAATTAACTATTGGATTTCGTCGCTCGTGGCTGACCCTATGTTGATGTATTTCAGTTTGTCAATGCCTTTTGCCCTTTTTTATAACCTATGTCGTTGTTTTGTGAAGCGAGGGTTCAATGCCCTAGCGAGTGAATCAATTCTCAGAATGGGGTTGAGGTATGCGAATTGTGAGGTGTTGGGATGTTAGATCTGAGTGTGATGTTATGGACAAGATGATGTTCTGAACGCGACAACTTGTTGTAAGAGTGAGTTGGATGTTATAAAGGGGACAAGATGTTGTAGACATGATGTGAGAGTCGACATAATGTTATAACCATAAATGAAATGTTGTGAGTAGACATAATGTTATAACTACGGATGAGATGTTACTAGAGTGGACGAAATATTATAACCACAGACGGAACGTTGTGAGAGTTTACATAATGTTATAACTACGGTACGTGATGTTGTGATAGTGGATGAAATATTATAACTACGTACGGAGAATATGTTGTGAAAGTGGACGGAATATTATACTTAATCATGGACTATATGTTGTGAGAGTGAGCAATTTGTTCTTAGAATAGACGAGATCGATGTTATTATCACGGGCGAGATGTTATGACCACAGACGAAATTTTGTGAGAGCTGATGAGTTATTTTGAGAATGGACGATATGTTATAATCACAGACGAGATGTTATAATCACGAACCGAATATTGTGAGAGTGGGCGGGATGTTGACTTAGTCATTTAATATATATGAATAATATTATCCCAAAAATAATTTTCTTGACCCTTTTTTGTCAACTTATATTATAGTTGATTTTAAAAAAAAAATTGTCCAAATGATACGAAACCAGCTCTTATAATTAAGTAAATAAATAAAATTAGATCAATTTGGATTATTATAAAAATTACGATAAATATCATAAAATATTTATAGTTTTTCAATAAATTATAGCATTTTTATTAAATTCATGCCATGCGTACATAAAGCAAAGTAGGTAGACAAGTTCCTACATGTGCAGCTTTTCATTTTCTTATAGATCAAATTAATTCTTCTATTATTACTTATGTGTGGTTGGCCATGTGGAAGCTTGCGATCTCTCCAAAAATAATTATCTTTTTATGGACATGTAAGACATTCTTACATGCTTACATGCTAGACTTTCGATCCTATTTCGGCTTTATCGTATGGGTTTAACAACTAATGTTAATTGTGTTTTTCGTGATCAATATCCGGATGCAATATAATTGAGCATTTGTTTTTTCTTTTATGATTTCTCACAGCGTGTTTGGTTCCTCTTCTTGGCCAAAATTTGCACTATGATTTTAAACTCAAAATATCATGGGGTATAGGATCCTAACTTTGGAATAAAATTTCTATGGAGCCCCACCTATGAGTGAACCTAAGTTTATTAACATTGAACCTAGGGCCCGTTTGTTTCGTTAAAAAACGGGAGACTGGACTGGATTTTGGCTCTTGTCCCCCGTTTGTTTTGCAAAAAATAGAAGGGACTGGATTTTAATTCCTGTTCGGGACTGGATTTTGGACCCTTTTGGTGTACCGAGAAAATTCTCGGTACATCAAAACAGGGCACAGGACATTGATGCAAAAATACCTCAATGCCCTCGCCTGCTGCTCTCGCCTCTCACCCGGCTGTGTTTCCGCCCACGCCGGCACTCTCGCCTCTCACCCGGCTGTGTTTCCGCCCACGCCGGCACGGCAGCGCGTTCTCCTCGTCGGCGCCCCACTCGCCGTCGATGCCCTGATGCGGCGGCGCCAGCAAGAACAGCCCCCTGACCGAAGGCGGGGCTCGGGCGGGCGTCGGTCGGGCGTCGGGCTGGCGTCGGGTGGAGAGGGAGACGAGTGAGGGTCCGCCGCCGAGCCTACTTCCTTCCCCGTCGGCGCGACCTCCGTCTCTAGCGTCACCGTCAACCATGAGGGGGTCGGGAGGACCGGCCGGCGTGGGTCCGAGCGGTCGGGAGGAAGGCGGGGCTCTGGCGGGCGTCCGTCGGCGCTGACTCAACTCGCAGGAGCTCCATCAACTCGGATCGTGTCGCCGGCGGTCGGGAGGACCGGCCGGCGTGGGTCCGAGCGGTCGGGAGGAAGGCGGGGCTCTGGCGGGCGTCGGGCGGGCGTCCGTCGGCGCTGACTCAACTCGCAGGAGCTCCATCAACTCGGATCGTGTCGCCGGCGGTCGGGAGGACTGGCCGGCGTGGGTCCGAGCGGACCAGAGGAAGGCGGGGCTCTGGCGGGCGTCGGGTGGAGAGGGAGACGAGTGAGGGAAAGGGTATTTATTTAATAAATGGGATAATTAAAGAAGAGAGTTGTATCATATGAAATTGGATTAATTTATGAATTATTGGGGTATTTTTATAGTTGATCGTAGAATCGTCGGATCGAGTCGAGGTGAATACCAAAATTGTAAATTTTCACGTGCTGAACGCGATGGTGGTGTCAGATTTCAGATCGGAGATCGTTTGGTATGATTTTTATATTTTTCGGTATTATCCTATTATTATACTTTAGGTTAGTTGAAAACTTATTAGTTAAACTATATATTAGTTGAAAAATATTTGATACTATATATTAAGATTTTTTTACGTATTAATCAGTTTTAAGACTAATTTACAAGGGTATTTTAGTCATTTTATCATGTACAGTACTTTGTTATAGCGAAACAAACGCATGACAGGACGGAATATCGTGTCCTGTTCTTGACAAAACAAACACGGTATAACTACTGTTCCAGGACACCTGATGTCCTGTCCTTGTCCCTGTCTGGTGTCCTGTGACGAGCAGTTTGCGAACCAAACGGGCCCCTAGTATAATTTATACTGAACCTAGAGTAAGAGTGAACATATGTTGCAAAAGAGTGAACCTAGCATTTTCACTTCAGGTTCAATATTAATAATCCTAGGTTCAATATTAGTAAACCTAGATTCACTCATAGGAGGGGCTCCATAGAAGTTTTATTCCTAACTTTTGTTGTTGGATAAGGACAATTGTCTTGATTGCTTCTCTAAGATTTCATTGCTTCTCTCGAAACAAGAAATTGCATGATGTCCGACAAGAACAAAAATTAAACATCGTAACATTCTTAAATGGAGTCCTCCTATGCACTCGATCATGGATCAAGGTGACGGATCATTAAAGGATGATATAGTGGGTATTGACTTTATTATCAAGGATCATAATGGCATACGTCATCTTGCTACCGCAAAAATGTAGCTGCTCAATTTTCCATGCACCCACGCAAAAGCATTGACCTTACATGAAACTAGGGGTGTAAGTGAGCCGAGCAGCTCGTGAGCTACTCGTGATCGACTCGATGAAAATTTGAAGACTTAATTTTATCGAGCTTGAGCCAAGCTTTACATACGAGCGAGTCGAGCTCGAGCTAAGTAATACTCGACTCGAGCGGCTCGCAAGCCTAATCGAACTTCATATATTTATATATAATTATATAAATATTAATATTTCATATGGGGTCGTCGAGCATAAATTAACCCAAGTCAAACATATCTTAATCAAGCTTGAGAAAAATAAACGAGCTTAAACGAGCCGAGCTCAAGCCTAGAGATTGAAGTTCGATCACACTCGAGCTTGAGCTCGACATTTCTTAAACGAGCCGAGCTCGAGCACAAGCAAGCTCGACTCGATTACACCCCTACATGAAACATGTTTATTGGCACAACAGTTTCAGAATCTCAAATTATAATTGAGTCTGACTGTATCTCAATCACAACTTATCTCCACCTTGGCAGCTGACTGCGTTTATACAATATCTCCAACATTTTTAGCTTATTCTTGTAAAATATCTCTCTTCTATTACGTAATAATAGTTTAATTCCTTTTTTCCTAAAGAAAAAAAGAACGTAGATAAGTTAACCTTTTTCTGAACGAAAAAGTTAATGGAATATATGTTGTAATCTTGTAATTTTAGTAAAATATGAGACATTCTCTATTGATGCTTCATTATCAACTTTATTATAAAACAAATAAATTATAATAAAGCTTCAGCCTTCGGGTTCACTTTATTCGAGCTTCAGCCTCAGTATCCATAATTGACTTTGATTTCTCTCTCATTGGGGAGGCACGGAGAGTGTGGTCTGCCTTTTATCTTAAATACTTTATTTTTATTTCTTTTATTTTAAAAAGTTCAGAGTTAGGTACGAGGGTTTTTATTGGTTATAGATACGCCACTCAAATTCCTTATATAATTATATGGCTTAATTATATTTTTTATTTTTAAAAATATTATATTTTTTTCATTTGATCTCTAATTTTAAAAAAATTTAAAAAATTATTTTCATTTTCGTTCGATTCCTTCATTAATTTTTTGTTAATTTTGATGTTAAGTGTCAATATAAAATGCCTGACATGAATTAAAGAGGGATCAAATAAAAAAAATAAAATATTTTGAAAGATCAAATAAAAAAAAGATATTTTAATAACTTAAAATATAATATGCTTTAGGTTATTAAAGTGTATATTTTTACATTTTTACATTATATATATATATATATATATATATATATATATATATATATATATATATTTCATCTAATTTTTTAAAATATATTATTTTTTTCGTTTGATCCTTCTTTATTTCATGTCAACATTTTATATTGGCACTTAGCATCAAAAGTTAACGAAAAATTAACGGATGAACCAAACAAAAATAAAAATAATTTTTAAAAAATTAAATGAAAAGTTTTTAAAAATAAAAAAATTAAACAGAAAAATATAATATTTTGAAGATTAAAAGCATAATTAAACCTAATTATATTCGCATACATGAAAGGATTATATTAATGCTAAAAACAGTCTTAGCATACCTTCTCCACTGACTAAAAAGATATTCCATGTGGACCATGTCTTGAAAAAATCCCTAATTCCAATATCATGATATTTTAGTATTTTACTCATGGTACATGCGTTCCGTAAAATTTCATGTGTATAATTCATATAAATTAATATTTTCAATTTTTCACTACTAGATTATTATTCTTTTAAAAAAGAGAGACTTATATTAATCAAGAGATTTGAGAAATACAATTACAAATAACTAGAGATGAGAGGACATAAAAAACAAGTGGAAAAATAAAGTTACAAAGACGAGACGGTAGAAAGAAGCTCCATCTAGAGCGATCTCAAAAGATTGGCGAGAACAATTTTCGAAGCACCGACTATTACGCTCGAGCCATATCTTCCAACGTCATATCATAATGGTCTTTAATCTAGATATTTTACTTGAGCGCGAGTCTTGGCAAGAGTTGGACCACGGAGCATAGGATAAAGAGAAGAACATACTCTTCGAAGATGAGGGAAAGAAAGTATCTCCACCCGGTAGAGGTGAAGGGACAAAGAAGGAAGATATGACCATGTGACTCCGGAGCTGAGATACATAGGACGCATCTGGGATCGACCTACATACTATGACCAATGAGACGATCCCGAGTATGAAGCTTAGACTTTAAGGCGAACCAGTTCATGATGGAAATATTTCTCGGACACGAGGATTGCCATATATATATATGGTGCTTTGTAGTTGCTGATACTGCGATAGTTCAAGATCTTGTAGAGAGATTGTGTAGTGAATTCCCCCGATGACATCCATTTCCATATTATCGAATCCTCCCCAGATCGAAAAAAGAATTCTTGGATCTCCTGGAGAAGCTGGATGGTGTCGTTGATAGAAACATAGTTGGAAAATTGTATATTCCATCCAGTTGGGAAGCCAGAAGGGTCGATATCCTTGAGATCTTTGATGTAGGCGTTGGGGCTTGTGGCCAGGGCAAACAACTGAGGAAATTTCAGTCTCAATGGTGTCTCAGTAATCCATGGATCGAGCCAGAATCGAACTATAGCGCCGTCCCCAACTGAGATTAGAGTGGAAAACCGAAAGATATCCAGAAGAGAGCATATATTCTTCCAGATTGGTGAAAGAGGAATGATGTCCATGTGACCAAAACCCAGAGAATATGAGTATATCATAGAAGCCAAGGGGACCCACATCAGGTCCTGTCGCTTCCAGAGCTTCCAAAGCCAACTATGAAGGTGAGCCCTATTGTGAATCAAAGTACTGTTAATCAGGGTGTACCGGCCGGCCCTTGAGAGATTGAGGTATTGCTAAGCGGCTAAAATCTTATTATGTTTTGCGATAAGATTGTACCAGTCGGCTTTTTGAAGGTTGCCAACTCTAAGAGGTAACCCGAGATATTTGATTGGGAAACCACCAGAAGGGCAACCAAGAATCTATGCCAAGGAAGTAGCCACAGAAGCGTTGCCTCCAATATGTAAAACTGTAGTCTTGGTTGTGTTGATACGAAGGCCTGAAGCAAGTTCGAAACATTTGAAGAGTAGTCTGATCCGATTGAAATTTTGTGAATCTGCTTTTGAGAACATGATAAGATCATTCGCATAGAGAACATGTGTGATACCCCTTGGGAAATGCTCTTGCAGTACACCATTGATGTGGTTTGAGGAAGCAGCCTTACTAATTAGTCTAGATAGGACATCGGCAACTAAGTTGAATAAAAAGGGGGATAATGGGTTACCTTGCCTTAACCCCCTTTCATGAATAAAGGGGACACCAATCGTCCCGTTGGCGATGATTGAGGAGGAAGCAGATCTTAATAAATGCGTTATCCAAGAGATCTAATGCGGGGAAAACCCGCAAGCTATGAGCATATCTTCGACAAAATCCCACCCAACAGAGTCGAAAGCTCTAGCAAAGTCAAATTTGATGATGCAAGAGTCCCTCTCCAAAGAATTGCAGGCCCAAGTAGTCTCGGTTACTGTCATGTAGCAGTCAAGAGTGCTACGACCTTGCGTGAAAGTCCCTTGTGTGTTTTCAATAAGAGCAGGCATGTGGGGGACCAGTCGATTTACTAGAAGTTTGGAGAAAATCTTGACCACACTGTTCTCAAGACTTAGGTCTGAAATCAATAGTCTGATTCGCACCTTCTTTCTTTGGGATGAGGGTAATAAATGCTGAGTTGATCTTGGATAGATCCCCAACTTGAGTGAGCAAGTCATTCAGGATGCGTGTTAGAGCCGGCCCAATTGAGTTCCAAAACTTTTTATTGAATTCAAGAACTAGTCCGTCCGGACCTAGAGATTTATAATTTTTGGAGGTCTTAATCACATCAGCCACTTCAGAAATAGAGAAAGGAATATCGAGATCAGACAAGGTCTCGGTGTGAGAAGGAATCACGGATTCCCAGTCGATTTGAAGAAGTGGTCGTACAGAAGTCCCCATCACCGATTTGAAGTGAGTTATGAGACAGTCAGCAATTTCAGCCTGACCCCGAGAGAGATTGGAATCAGTCTGTAGAGAGGAGATCCAGTTGGCGTTCCACCTCAGAGAAGCACATTGTTGAAAATACCGCGTGTTTCAGTCCCCCTCCCTAATCCATCTTTTTTTGGTCCTTTGACGCCAATAGATATCCTCAGTATGATATAGCTTATCTAGGTCTTCTTTGGTAGATTTGAGAAAGTTATGCAGCTCATCAAAAGCGGTTCCTGAATCCAGGGACGAGCTAATATCCAAAACTTTGAGTTCTAGCAATTTGCGATTTCTCTGCCAATCTTTTCTTTTTGCTAAGTCCCAATCTTTAATGATATGTCGGAGATCGTTCCAAGATTTAATCCAGCGAGTCAGAGATCGACCCGTCGGATAGGAGGATGCCGACTCGATCCAATTTAGCCCGGCGAATACAATGTTTGAAAAATCTTGACGAGAAAGCCAATAGATTTCGAGTCTGAAAGGTTTTGTTCCTCTAGCAGTCGGCTGTGAACACTTTAGTAGCAAAGGAGTGTGATCTGAGAGTCTACGCGAGTCCCCCAAAAGATTCATGTTGGGGAAGCGATTAAACACCGCGGAGCTTATGAGAACTCAATCCAGTTTTGCCAGGGAAGAGGGGTTCTGGTTGTTAATTAGTCCAGGTAAAAGGGCATCCAATGAGAGGTAATTCAAGCAGGTCGTTATCAGTGATGAAATTTGAGAAAGCTCTAGAATCCCGGGATGCGCCATGGCAGTTAATCCTCTCGTTGTCATCTGATAGCGAAATGGCGACACTAGAGGAGGGTGAATAGTGTGTTTACTAATACTATTAGTCTAAATCCTAATTTTAATCATTTCTTAGATTAGTTAGGCAATTTACAATTGAATGCGGAAGCAAGATAAATGATTAAGCAATTTAGCACGAAATCAATAAACAATGCAAACACGATATTTATACTGATTCGGCCCCAATGCCTACTCCACTACCTAAGCACCCCGCTTAAGATTTCCAAACTAGTTTTACTAGATTAATTCGAGGACTTTTCACCCGAAAAGTATCCGCTCTCCAACCGAATGCACTTCCACACCCAGAAGTATCCCTTCTTCCTACCGAGAGCACTTTCCCACCTCAACCTAATGGACAACTAGAACTAATACTAGTAACAACTACGTTTTACACAAGTGGCTTTACATCTAACACCAGGTAACCACTTCACACACAAGACCTAATAACCTAGGTCTTACACAAACCCAAATAAAAAGATACAAATAACAGTTAAAATGCAATTAAAAAGAGCTTGAGATGAAACCAAGCAATTGTGCTATTTTCCAATCCTTCAACTCGTCAAGAGTGGAGTGCTCGATTCACTTCCTGAGTTGAGGCAGCAGGCGCGTGAAGGAATTGACACGACAAGAAATAGGGCGCAAGCTTTGGAAGGCTTCAATTCTCCTTTTGATTACTCAATGAAGGCTGTTAAAGTGGGAGAATCATGTTAAAAGAAGTTGTAGAGGGTATATTTATACCCAGGTGAAAAAGCGGCAACACAACGGGCTAAAAACTAGCCGTTGCAGACGACCGATCGAGCGACCGCTCGATCGATCGCTTATTTCTCCCTGAGGACTGGTTGACCGCCCAGACGCCAATTCGTGATCCGCGACTCTCGGTTGACTCGTCGGTCGACCGACGCGATCTGCGCCTTAGCCTCTATGCAGGTCGGTCGACCACCAGCTTCGGCTAGTTTCTGTTGTGATTCAGTCGATCAAGATTGCGTTTTCTTTCTTCAGTCGACCGACGCAAGCTGCGTTTGCAGCTAGCCTCAGTCCGGTCGACCGATCGATCGACCGCCAGGGCTACTGCCCCTTTTTACCTACAGTCGGTCGATCGCCCGATCGATCGAACCTTGGCTGAGATTGTTTCCTTCAGCCTTTTTCTTTCGCGCTTCATTTTCGAGTTTCGGCTTTCAACGAGCATCATCTTGGAGAGCTTTTGACTTGATCTTTGGACTCATCCAAGCGACTTGGGTGCACTCGTCGATCTTCAAGAAACTTCCGCGATGAACTCGAGTGCGACGATCAATGTCCTTTTGATTTCACGATTTCTCCTATTTATCCGATCGAGGACATCGAACGCTAGTCGATATGAAACCTGAAAGATATTCTCAATGAAATCATTAGTTCCATGTTTGTTATCATCAAAACCATCAAGATCGAGATTAAGACTAAGGTTGAAAACCTAAAGCCAACAATCTCCCTCTTTTTGATGATGACAAATATTCTTAAGAAAATATAACATTAAAGCATAAGGATATCAACTTAGGGATTTCTCCCCCTATCAACATGCATATCTATAAGATAAACTCTCCCTATCTATATGCATGGATTTCCTATATTTTTCTCCCTTTTTTTCTGATACACTTATCCCCCTTTTGACCTATACTCTTCTCCCCCTTTATCCATACTCTTTTCCCCCTTTTGACATCAATCAAAATAGGCAAGCGAGGCTATCTACTTAAGGGATGAAGCACAATTAATTTTTCAGGAAGATGAAACCCAAGAAAGTATTTAACATAAAGCATGAAGGTTTCAATCAAAGGGATGAAAAACAATATTTGATATGAAAACAAAATTCATACATGATATAAGAAAAAATAGATACAATTCAAAAGTAAAGCATTTATGCACTCAAGTATGAATGTGCTCATATCTTTTTCATGACATTTTTAAATTTCATTCAAACTTTCAAAGAACCAAGATATGATTATTTTAACTCATGAATTATCAAGTTTGAATAGAACCTAATGTCATTGAATCCAAATTATGAACTTAGCATGTTTTCATTTGAAATAAGATGAAAGCATGAAAAATGCTAAGTCTCAAATTTTGCTATCTACTCATGTTTTCTCATATTTATGCATCAAGACATCAAACATGAGATAGTGTAAGTCTATGAATCAAGTTAGGACTTAAGATGAAATTTTTTAAGGTATTTTGTTGACTTAGGTCAACCTATACTTCAAATTTTCAAAAATCAATTTTTTAAAGAATATACATAAACCATATTTTCAATGAAAAATTGGTACCAATTTTTGGATGACGATTTTTGATACCAAATATAGAATGCTCATTTTGATACCAATTGTGGGATGAAAATTTTGATACTAATTATTGAATAGACATTTGAAATGTATGTATCAAATTTGAACTCAAAATGAATTTAAAAATCAAAGTCCATTTTTCATCCTATATTATTTTCAAATAAACAAATGGATCATAGCTATCACCCAAAATATCAAAATCATTCATAGAAATAATTTTACTCATGAAAATATGTGAATGATATTAGAATTAGAATCCAAATGGTGTACATGAGTTTTTATTGAAGTTTTTGAAGAAAAATCAAAGTATAGAAGATTGATATTTCAAGTGAGGATGATACTTTGAGTTTTGAAATCCAACTTCAAAAATTCATTATAAATTAGATTCTTGATGAAATATTTTGAAATTTTTACTTAAGAAGTTAGATTTTTCAATGAAAGTGTAGTTTCAAGAATCACCTAAAAAAGATTTTTTCTATATTTTTTTTAAAATAACTGAAATTTAATACTAAATGTGGGTTGAAATGGTATTTTTGTAAATTTCAATTTTTCTTAAATTTTTTTCAATTTTCATTCAAACTTTCATGACACCACATGATGATCATGTCAAGAGTATATGTCATGTTTGAAATAAAATTTTTGTCATTAAGTCAAGATATCAACCTAGCATGGTTTCATTCAAAACTAAACTAGTTTTCATGAAACTTCGAAGTTTCAATCTTAACATTTACTCATGATTTTTCAAGTTTAAACCTATGAATACCTAACATGAGTAAATCTAAACATGTTTCTCAAATATGAATTGAAAATAAGACCTTTAGGTCAACTTGTTGACTTGGGTCAACAAGGTTCAAAAGAAATTTTCATGAATTAACCTCAATTGTCATTTTATCCATATCCATAAGAATTTTCATTCTAAGAGCATGGAAATATATCATACCTATTCCAAAACATATTTATGAGGATTTGAACTTAAAATAAAATATCCAAGTCAATTAATACCAATTGTTGTTTGTTGACTTGGACCAAGCTTTTCAAACTTAAGTCACCTAAAGTGATATAGATATCACATTGTTCATCTAGATATGAATTTTCAATTTTAACTTTCTACACTTATGTGATATGTGTATCTTAAACATGTTCATCAAATTTTAACTTAACATGAAGTCTCTAAGAAATAATTTTAACCTAGTTTAATTTCATAAATATCAAGATATCATGAAATGAGCTAAGTTATCAAGATTTTTCTTACTCGTGAAAATTCAAACATATATCATGCAACATCAATCATGAGTATATAGAGACATCATTAAACATGAAAATTCAATTTCTTTTTTCAAAGATTTTTGCAAAATCAAAATCATACCTTTTTTTTAAAAAAAAATTGTCCTACTTTTTCATTTTATTTTTCATTTACTTTTAGATAGCATTGTCTTCGTTTACTTTCATAACTTACAAGTAGACATCATTAGTATTATAATGAAGTACTATGACTACTAGCAAGCTAACATGCTAAATAGCAATGTTCAAAACAAATTTTATATTTAAAAATATTAACATATGCTAGATGGTAGAGATTCATTTTTAAATAAGGTGTCATGATATCATAATGAATCTAAGAGATCCTAAGATGTGAACATTTGAGAAATAAGATCTCTAATCATGTTAAACTAGTTTGGACTTTTAAAATAAGATCTCTAGTATCAACCTAGAGCAAGTTTTATTTGATGAAATTTACCTAAGTGTTAATATTCTACCTACTCATGAGAATTCAAGAATTTTACATGCAATTCTAATCATGAGTATAGAGACAAACTTTAAGCTTAAGCATTAAAATATAACCCTAAGATTTTGGATTTATTGAAGTTATACCTTATACTTGAAAATTTAGTCAAACTAATCTTTTTCTTCCTAATTAGCCTTCTTTTTACTTGTAGGGGGAGCTACCACACAAGGGTGAGATGAAGGTAGTTGATTAAAATTGCTTGAGGATTCAAAGATTGAACCATCTCAAAGTTGCAACTTCAAGTCATTTAGATGTCTATGGTAAAGGTGGCATCAAAAGCACATTGGTATCATCTCTTATATCCCATTGCTTAAAATTATAGTTGGAGTTTGATATGTTCCTAATATTAGTTGATTTCTCCGCTCTTAACATCTTTCAAAAATGTTTTTGGTTTTTTGATTTCCCGGTCTCTTCGGAGACCCCGGTGGCCTGTAATAGGCCTAAGCGACCTTGCGGTTCTAAATCGTAGGCACATTGTGGCCTTTCGGTTTTCAACCGGTTTTCAACCAATATGAAGGGTTGGAGATCAATTTTCATAATTATTATTTGTGATCTCTTAAAATTCGTTTTGATATTACTCGATTTCATTTTTGAAACGAATTTGAAACTATTTAGCAAAGTTAGATTTTGAATGAAATATTTGATGGTTACTTTGCTATCTAGAAGGATTAACTTGCTTGAAATAATTATGTCATTACATTACTAATGATTTCCTCATGCAAGTTAAATAAAAGAAGATGAGACTTTTGGTACCCAAATTGCTTTGGGTCCTTGGGGGTTAAAGAGCTTAGGAATCCAAAGTATCCTAGCAACACTTGAATTTTTCTTTAAAGCACAATCATAAATAACATGCCCATACACACCACAACAAAAGCAATGTTCATGAAACTTTTTCTTTTCATCTTTAGCATGGACATGATGTTTATTATTCATCTTTAGAGCATGAGGTTTGATGTTGGAATGCTTGATATGAGAAGCATGAGGAACCTTAGCATTCTTCACATAAGCATTCTTATTCCTAGGATTTCTAAAAAATGAAGCATGTGATAAGTTACTAGTTTTCTTGCTCAAGAACACAACCTCATTTTAAAGTCATTTATGGATTTGTGTAAAGCTTGTATTTGAGATTTCAACAAGCAATTTTTATTTTTCAAAATATCATGCTCAAATTTGAAAACACTTATACAATCCTTACCCTTGAGATTCACATTATTGTTTGTGTTTTCATTCTCATTTCTAATTTTTGTAATCTTAGTTAACAACTCATCATTCTCAATTTCTAATTTTTCATTTCTATGTTTCAAATCCTTAATCTTAATTTTCATATCATCATGGCAAGAATTAAACGAACTAGATTTCATTTTCTCATTTTCTAATTTGCATTCATGCAATTGAGAACTAAGATTTAAGTTTTTTTTCTTCAATTTTTTATTTTTCTTGTTCTTTTTTATAAGGATGACATACATTTTTTTAGATTCTTCTAATAGCTCATCATAAGACATTCTTAATGAATTAGAGTTATTATCATCACTATCACTATTAAGATTTTTATCATGACTAGAAGTGGAAGATTTTACCTCATTTCGAAAACCCATGAGGTATATTTGAGATGTGAATTCATCATCATGAGAGAAAGATGCTCCACTAGATTCCGAGGTGGACTTAGAAGCATTCTTCTTCTTGGTCCTTTTCTTCAAATGGGGACAATTTCACTTTTTATGTCCTTTTCTTGACAAATGAAACACCTTAGCTTTCTTCTTCGATTTTTGGTGTTCCTTTGACTAGATGAGCTTTGGGCATCAAAAACATCATTAGGACTAGAGGTATGACAATTGTCATCACCTCCTTCATTGAAAGTAATAAGTTCCTTAGTTTTTGCATAATCGTAAAGCATGTTTAAACAAGCCCAAATATTGAATGCGGATGAACAATGCATGACCTTTTCAAGTATTTCATTTGAAAATGAGCAATATAGGAGATGCGTTGTTTTAGCATTCAATTCAAATAATCTAATTTGTTCTTGAGTCCAATCATTCATGTCAATGGTTGGCTCAACATACTCATTTTTTAGCATGCACAATAAATCTAAACTTTGTGTTTTGAGAAAGGTATACATCCTACTCTTCCATATACCAAAGTTTTCTTCATCAAACATAGGTAGTGCACATGCTATACTCTCTAGTGTCATTTCTAGATCGAGACTAGCACTACTAGAAAAATGGGCATCAGCAACGGCTGATACCGTTGCTGAGCCGTTGCTGAAGCGAATCAGCAACGGCCGAGCCGTTGCAATAGAGCCGTGACAGAAAGTCGCGTTGTTGATGACTTAGCAACGGATCAGCAACGGCCGCTCGGGCCGTCGCTCAAAATATTATCAGCAACGGCCGCTCGGGCCGTCGCTAAACATATTATCAGCAACAGTTTTGCCACAGACCCAGAGCCGTTGCTGATAACATTAATAGCAACGGCCGCTGAGTCCGTAGCAACACCGTTAGTAAAACTCCGTCGCTAAGCCGTTGCTGTAGGTCATCAGCAACGGCTTTCGATACACTTTTAGCAACGGCTTTCCCACGGACGCCCGTGGGAAAGCCGTTGCTGATGACGTATACCTGCAAACAGAAAATTTGAAAATTTCAAATTTCCATTGATACATTGATACATTTATCTGATACATAACTCACACACCCATACCCTCATACACACATTCATTCACACATCACAAACACCTCATACACATTCATTCACACATCACAAACACACCAAGATATACATCAAAACAATTATATTTATATTGATAATTATCCACGATAGTATAAAAACAATTCAAATACAAAATTGAAGTATCAATATCCAAACAAAATAAGTTAAACAAGTTCAATATCCAAACAAAAAATCTCACGATCACGATGGAGGATGGTCTGGATTATATGGCGGGGTCTGGAGCGCTTGAGTGTACACCGGCGTGGACTGACTCGAGGACGATGGATTAGATGATGCCGAAGAGATGTCTGCTTCGGGATGACCTGACAAGTTGCGTAGCATAGCTTCTATATTCGCCATCGTCTGACTCTAGTGCTCCATCATCTCAGTCTGACGCGCGACCGTCTCCTCTAGTGTCCTTATCCTATTACTATGATCATAACTGGATGTGGAGGTGGACGACCGCTCACCAGCGATCGGAGGGGTCGGTGCCCCAAGTGGCCCTAGTACGGCTCGCGCATGACCACTATCTGCGAAGCCATATACGCGGCCATGGTCCCAGCCACCTGCGGCCTCGACCCACGATGTTGCGTCAAAGTCCTCGGGGGTACCCCCGCGCTGCACCACCGTCTGGCTGTAGGTCTCCTACTCGAGTTTGATTTATTGTTTAATATTTATCATAAAACTTAAAACCATCTGTGCACAATCCCAATCTGATATTTCTAGTATCCCTAGCAAATGAAGGATAACATGTATCCAAATGTTTCCATGCTTCACTGTCAGATGGATGAGTCATTACTGTATCATCACGACTTCTTGCATGCCAACTCATGTAGGGGGCTGTCTTTTCCGACATGAATAATCTTTGAAGCCTCGGTGTTAGTGGAAAATACCGAAGCACCTTAAACGGGATATTTTTCTGTCGGACCGATTTCTTCTCCTTGTAACGAGGGTGTTGACATACAGGGCATTTATCCAACTGCACATTTTCTTTATAATATAAAATGCAGTTATTTTGGCACGCGTGTATTTTTTCGTACCCAAGCCCCAATTTTCTCATTAGCTTTTTAGTCTTATAAAAAGTAGGCTCAAACTTGTTATCAGTAGGCAGCATTCCATTAATCAATCCAGCAATCCGATCATACGCAACTCCGCTGATATTACAATCGGCCTTGATGTTTAAGAGCTGTGTCATTGCTGAAAACCTAGTGTATTTAGGACAATTCTCATACAAAGGTTCATCGGCAGCTTTCAACATCTCGTAAAATTCTGCAGCTTCTTTATTCGGTAATTCAATCTCTAGCGCAGCCCCTACTTCTGTGATATCAACCGCTGTAGTATCTGGTGAGACTGATGTCTGAAGAACTGGCTGATCAACATTATCATTCAGGCGGAATTGACCCCCAAGACTATCAAGTATCATAGTTCTATAGGGATTACATTGACCGGATGAAGAAGCACCAGCAGAGGAAGATTCACCATATGTCTGAACGACAGGATTGCTCGACGTCCCGACTCCGCGTGACTCCCCGTGACAAGTCCATAGAAAATATCTTGGTGCAAATCCTTTGCTATATAGATGCAGAGTGACAGTCTCCCGATCCAAAAATCGTCCATTTGAACAAATGCGGCACGGACATCGGATTTGATCACCCATGCTAACGAAATTCCGATTCGAATAGGTGAAATTTAGGAAGTACGTTACGCCTAATCAAAACTCATTCGTTAAAGCTCCACGATCAAGACGTCAGTACATCCAACTTCGATCAGCCGACATGATTCTGTCAATCAATGATAATTTCTTTGGTTAATGTCTTTAGGTGAGATTGTCCTATTCCATTCGGGATTTATGTTATTCGTACTGCACTTACGTTTTTATTTTAACTGTTAACTAATTATTCTAAATTTCGACAACATCTCCCTACAGTTCTCCGAATACGCATATCATCTGGGTGCGTATCGGAGAACAAGAGAGATGTTGCCGAATTTTAGAATAATTAGTTAACAGTTAAAATAAAAACGTAAGTGCAGTACAAATAACTATATTCCCAAATTGTCCAATCAGGGACAATTCAAGAATTGTACGTCGTATAAAAGATCATCTACTTCTTTTACACGAACATACAATTCCCGAACGGATCTACGGTTTTGCTAAATCATATCCGATTCGTCGATGCGTACGTGAAACATATCAACTCGTCGGATGGATGATTATTTTCTAAATATTTCGAGACAGTTCGAGTCTATATTGGACGATTTCGGCGCGCGTCCGAAGTGGACGATTCCGGCGCGAGTCCGAAGTGGACGATTCCGGCGCGAGTCCAAATTGGACGATTCCGGCGCGCGTCCGAAGTGGACGATTCCGGCGCGAGTCCGAATTGGACAATTCTGGCGCGCGTCCGAAGTGGACGATTCCGGCGCGCGTCCGAAATTAATCTAAACCCTAATAATTAATCTAACAAATTAAACAATTAATCTAAACAATTTATTAACAATTATAAAACAATTAATTAACAATTATAAAATAATATAAAATATATATATATAATTATAAATTCCGGCGCCGGAGTCCACCCTCCGGCGTCGGCGTACAGTGGCCGGACACACTGTCCGGCCACTGTAGAAGGTCCGGCGGCGGCCATAGGCCGACCGCCGTCGGCCGAAACCCTAGAAATAGGGTTTCGGTCGGATTGATTCCCGCCGGCCAAAATCTAGTGAAGAGTCGGCCGGCCGATCAACATACCTGAACAAGACGGCAGCAGCGGCAGCGGCGGCGAGAGGCGTCGGCAGCAGCGGCTGCGGCGGCGAGAGGCGAGAGCAGCGGCGGCGGCAGCAGCGGGAGGAAGAAGGGTCGGGCGCGCGACTGGTGCCCTATATAAACTTATCAGCAACGGCTCACTCGCCCGTTAGAAAGCCGTTGCTGATAAGTTATCATCAGCAACGGCTCACTTATCCGTTAGCAAGCCGTTGCTGACAATTAAAAAAGCAGCAACGGCTCGCCTTTTCGTCAGAAAGCCGTTGCTGATAATTAAAATAATCAGCAACGGCTCGGTTTTCCGTTAGAACGCCGTTGCAGATACAGATATCTGCAACGGCTCGGGCGGCCGTAAGAATGCCGTTGCAAATAGCAACGGCTTGAGCGGCCGTTGCTGATAGCCGTTGCTGAAGATCAAGTTTGTAGTTGTGTAGGTGTAGACGAGATGGTGAAATCTCAAACTACGAACTCGCTCTGATACCAATTGATAGCGAAATGACGACACTAGAGGAGGGGTGAATAGTGTGTTTAATAATACTATTAGCCTAAATCTCAATTTTAATTATTTCTTAGATTAGTTAGGCAATTTACAATTGAATGCGAAAGCAAGATAAATGATTAAGCAATTTAGCACGAAATCAATAAACAATGCAAACACGATATTTATAGTGGTTCGGCCCCAATGCCTACTCCACTACCTAAGCACTCCGCTTAGAATTTCCAAACTAGTTTTACTAGATTAATTCGGGCTTCTCTTACAACGAGGACTTTTCACCCGAAAAGTATCCGCTCTCCAACCGAAGGCACTTCCACACCCGGAAGTATCCCGTCTTCCTACCGAGAGCACTTTCCCACCTCAACCTAAGGTACAACTAAAACTAATCCTAGTAACAACTACGTTTTACACAAGTGGCTTCACACCTAACACCAGGTAACCACTTCACACACAAGACCTAATAACCTAGGTCTTACAAAAATCCAAATAAATAGATATAAATAACAGTTAAAATACAATTGAAAAGAGCTTGAGATGAAACCAAGCAATCGTGCTCTTTTCCAATCCTTCAACTCGTCAAGAGTGGAGTGCTCGATTCACTTCCCGAGTTGAGGCAGCAGACACGTGAAGGAACTGACGCGACAAGAAATAGGGCGCAAGCTTTGGAAGGCTTAAATTCTCCTTTTGATTACTCAATGAAGGCTGTTAGAGTGGGAGAATCATGTTAGAAGAAGTTGTAGAGGGTAGATCGACCGCCAAGGCTACTACCCCTTTTTACCTACAGTCGATCGATCGCCCGGTCGATCGAACCTTGGCTGAGATTGTTTACTTCAGCCTTTTTCTTCCGCGCTTCATTTTCGGGTTCCGACTTTCAACGAACATCATCTTGGAGAGCTTTTGACTTGATCTTTGGACTCATCCAAGCGACTTGGGTGCACTCGTCGATCTTTGAGAAACTTCTGCGACGAATTCGAGTGTGACGATCAATGTCCTTCTGATTTCGTAATTTCTCCAATTTATCCGATCGAGGACATCAAACGCTAGTCGATATGGAACCTGAAAGATATTCTCAATGAAATCATTAGTTTCATATTTGTTATCATCAAAACCATCAAGATCGAGATTAAGGCTAAGGTTGAAAACCTAAAGCCAACATCATCTTTGGTCAGGTTAAAATCTCCTCCCATAATTAGAAGATCAGCGGGCATTTCTAGAATTTGGTATAAGCTTTGAATGAAGCCATGACTTAAATTCCGATGCGGGAGACCGTAGACACCAATAAAATTGAAAATTAACCATGATCTGGTGGACTAGAGCATTGTAGAAATATGGAAGTCTCCCAAAGAACAGGAAACTAGTTTCCAAAGAGTCGGATTCCAAAACATGAGGAGACCACCAGAAAAACCAATAGCATTAATTGAAATAAAATGATCTGCAGTCGATGAACGAAAGCCCGAGAGTTGTTTAATAATACGAGTGGAAACTTGAGCAAGCTTAGTCTCACAGAGAAAAACAACCAAACAACCATAATCTCTAACAAGTTACTTGACCATATACCGCTTTGAAAGACGGTTCGGGCCACGAACATTCCAAAAAGTAGCACAAATATTTAACTGGTCCATAATAAAAGCAGTAAACTACCACGAAGATGGATAGAAGGTACCCTCAAGCCTCAATAGGCGACACAGCTTTGATGATAAGCTCTGGGCTGCCAGAACAAATGAAACCAAGCTCCTTGATAGCTGCTAGAACCCCATTGTTGATGCAGTTTGTCATACACAAAGTGTTGGATCCGCAAGAGTCCTCCTCGAAAGTACGTCCAGCAAGCGGTGGATCTAGGCTCGTACCCTCGGGCAGAGCAGTCTTGCGCGATTTCGCACGCAAAATCGAACTCAAAGTATGCCGTGAGGAGAGCCTACTGCTTCGCCGGACACAAACAGGCCCGGCCTGCTTAGCCTTGGCCCTCCTACCTCCTTTACACGCCTAGTTCAGATCAGCAGGCCCGCAGCCCAGAATGCCATCGGGAGGTGAATCCAAGTCAACCCGGGATGGGTCAACCAGGGACTCGAGGGCAGTGAGAGTTAAAGAAACTGCTACCGGGTGGCCCAGAACATTAGCCATTGGGGCCCAGCTCCCAGACGCAGGTACAAACAGGGTGGAGCAGGCGAAGGAACCCGACCCGTCAGCAGGCGAAGCAAGTGCAGTAGGATCCAAACACATAAGCGGCCACATACCCGAACCCAATGAAACTGAGAAACCTGACAAGCCAGCAGTCTGAGGGACCCGATCCGTCAAATTCAAAACAGTAATAGCTCGAGCGGGAGCCAGCTGTTCCCCAGCCAGTAAAAGCACAAACAAGGAAAACTGAGAGGCGTGCAGAGAACGAGCACAGAAGTCCAGAGCCAAAAGCGGAAAGAGATGCTTCATCAACGCAACATGTGATACCTGAACACCGTGGAAGACGGAAGAAGAGGTGCTCTGGCTGTTAGGGAGAGCTCGAGAAGGATAGTTTAGAGCAAACAGAGCGGGGGGAGCAGCAAGACCGGCCGAAAAAGGAAACGGAGCAACTGACCCGTAAATAAACATGCTACAAATTAAGTTATTTGATTATCCGTAAATAAACTTTCACTATTTATATTTACAACATTTTTAGACTTTTACACATTGAAATTACATGCTGCAAATTGGGTTGCAGCTCAAAAAATTCGCAAGCCCAATTCACAATCTGCAAATGATAGGGCTTTCCTTATTCCTCTCGCTCATGACAACCTCCCTCTTCGCTCGAGACTGTCGTGATAGCCTCCTCTTGCTCGCAACAACTTCCATCTTCCATTCCTCTTGCTCACGAAAGTCTCCTCTCACTCGCAACATCTCTCTTCCTCCCGCTCATAACAACCTCACTCTTGCTCACAACAACTTCCCTCTCACCCGTGACAACCTCCTTCTCGCTTGCAATAACCATCGTCTTTTTTATTTGCGGCCAACTAAATGCTCGCACGCAAATAAAAGTTACAAGTCTACTTGCATGCAACAAAATAGTGGGTTGCAACTCTTATTCACATGCATTTACTTTTGAGTGCAAATATTTTTTGCAACATTTGCATTTAGAGGTGGCAAATTATGTCAGGCCTGAGCTAACGGACTAGCCCAGTCCAACCCGACACGAACAAAAATTAGGGTTAACCCAACACGTCCCGTTAAAAAGTTTGCCCCCCCCCCTTAGCCGACATGACATCCAGAAATTAATGGACCGTTCGACACGATCCGTTAGCATGATAACAAAAAGGAAATATCGCCTACTATTAGTCTAGAACAGCTCGATTCAACATGATAACCTGAATCGAATTCCTTTCTTTCTAATTGTCAATCTAAGATTGAAGAAGAAGGACATCAACAACTACGGCTATGGGTGTGGACTGCCTAGATTAATAATTTATTTAAAAAATATATAACGAATTAACCGATCGTGCCACTCCTAGACCCCCTGGCATGGCTCGGCTCATATACTTTACATGCCTTAATGAGCCGGCCAATTAGTGGCCCAACACAATAAGGCTTTGGCCCAAACATGATTTTATCGTGTGAGGCCCTAGCCAAGGTTGAAATTTGTCAAACCTATTTGTACTCCCAAGAACCAAACGACCTTTATTTGAATTCAAATTGAAAATATGCAAAGCACCAAAATTTCATTCGGGTAGATTTCTCCCACCAAAATATGATCCAAATTACTTTAATGGGTCTTAAAGTCATGAATACATACATAAACTAATGCACTGTATTTAATGTGACAGGTTAAGTACTTGAGAAAATTTTCTCCACAAAAAACTCCACTTGAGTATCAAATTCTTCCTTCGAAGTTCCACCAAAAATCTAATCAATGGGTTAATTACATGATCTATTTCTACTTTTATTCTCTTTCTCAAATATATCTCATCTTTTTATTTATAATAATAACGTACCTTATTTTTTAATTTTCTTTAAATCTATTCCGTTGTTAGCCGTTTGGACGCTGACGTGAGCATCCGACGCTCAGTCCACATTCGAAAATATTATTTAAAAAACTAGTTAATAATGGATGCACTTGCACGTCCTCGTCTTCCTCGAGCGGCAGCTTCTTGTAGGCCACGTTGCCGAATGACGCCGCCATCACCACGATCGGACCCGACGCGATCAGCGGCCCTGCCATGCTCCCGCCGACCACCTGCCCCTCCCCACCCGCCAGGTACACGGCCAGCCCTGTGGCCGCCGGTGTGTTGAGCTCACCCTCTCCGCCGCCGCCGCCCGAGCCCAACTTATTTCTGTCGGTGTTGTTGGAGTTGAAGCTTCCGTTTGTGTTGACTCTGTCATCATTTCCGTAGGTGTTCTTGACTTCTTGGAATGGAGGACACGGCTCAACTGCAGGACACCGCTAGTTGAGATCGCGTTCATGTCGCACATGTTGAGCCATGTAGGGTTTATGTCTGCTGTCACTGGCATCATGGCTCTTGTTGGTGAAGTCGTCAGGGTGTGGAGATGGAGTGTTGGAGTGCGAACCGCCCTCAAGACTTGGAACCTCGCTCTTCTACTTATCAATCTACATGGTCGCCTTCGGAAATGGAGGATACCAACCGTGCATCTCCACATTTGGATCCGACCAATTCGACGAAAAGGATCCGGAGGAAAGCCGCGGAAAGATTGCTTTCTTCACCTACTTCTACCTGCTCTCAATGTCGGATCTCTCTTCTCCAACACCATCTTGGTCTACTTCGAAGACACCGACAAGTGGACGCTTGGATTTTGGGCATCAGTTGGCTCAGCATTTGCTGCCCTTCTTGTCTTCTTCTCCGGGACCCCACGCTATCGACATTTCAATCCATGTGTAATGTCAATCCATGTGGTAATCCATTGACAAGGATCACCCAGGTTCTCGTTGTTGCTTTATGGTTTTTCACCACTATTTACTCGATCGTGTTCACCCAAATGGCGTCCGTTTTCGTCGAGCAAGGTGCCGCCATGAATACCAACTTAGTATCTGATTTCCACATCTCGACGGCGAGCATGTCGGTGTTCGACATCTTGAGCGTCATCATTTTCATCTTCATTTATCGACGGATACTCATGCCGCTCATGGTGAAGATCTCGGAGAACCCCAAGGGGATGAGCAAGCTGGAGCGAATGGGGGTGCTTCTGGCAAATCACTCGGTACGCGTTGATCGGGGGGTCGGAGATGTTCATGTACGTAGGGCAGCTCGATTTCTTCAATGGGCAGGCGCCGAATGGGATCAAGAGCACGAGGAAGACGAGGGCGTGCAAGTGTAGGGGCCTCCGCTCGAATTGCCGCCGGGGATGGTGGCGCAGCAGCACCGAGTCGGTCTGTCGAGCCATCGTCTCCTGCGCTGACATCCTTGCCCTCGCCGAGACGGCGTCAACTTGCTCGGAGGACCTATCTGGGTGGTCCCGCAGGGCCGCCGAGACGCGCGCACAGCGAGCCTCAATGTCACCGTCGCCAACCTCCCCCCACACTGGCGCCCGCTGCAGCAGCTTCATATACAACCTTATTAATTAGTTTTTTAATAATATTTTTGGATGTTGACTAGGCTGTTGACTAGGCTGCTGATCCCATTCAAACAGTTGTTGTGACATCCGATTAACATCAGGATAGATTTGAAAAAAAAATTAAAAAGTGAGGTATGTTATTATTACAAATAAAATGATGAGATATATTTGATAAAAAATATAATAAATGAGAATAGATGATGTAATTAACCCTAAACTAATACACTATATTTAATGTGACGTTAAGTACTTGAGAAAATTTTCTCCACAAAGAAACTCTACTTGAGTATCAAATTCTTCATTCGAAGTAGAGGGGGCAACGGGCTGGGCCAGCCCATAGGCGGCACGAGCCCGGCCCGGGTTTGGGTCGGGTCTAGCCCGGCTCGAAGAATTTCGGGTTGTGCCCAGAAGACAGGCTGGGCTCGCCTTCTGGGCACGTGGGCCGACAACGGCCTGCATGCTCGTGCTCTGGGCGAGCACGAGAGGCCTGGCGCGCGCCAGACCTAGGTCGGCCCGAGCCAAGTCTGGCGCGCGCCAGACCTAGGTCGGCCCGAGCCAAGTCTGGCTCGGGCCGACGAAGATATTATAAAAAAATAATAATTAAATTTACCTATAAATACCCCCTCTCATTATTCATTTCTTCTATCTTCATCTTCAACTCTTTCTCTCAACTCTCAACTCTCAATTCTCAACTCTCAATTCTCAACTCTCTTACTCTCAACAATCTAAGTTCATTTATAATCATTCTCAACAATATTTTAAGCTCATCAAGAAGACAAGGATTCAAGATTGTTGTTAATTTTTTTTAATCTCTTCAATTTATTTCATTGATTAGTATAATATTTATACTTTTTATATTTTTAATTTTTACTAATGGCGGATGAAGATTTTTCAGGTTATACTCCACAAGTTGGATCAAATATGTTAGAAGAAATGCCTCCTGCTACTCCTACCACTCCTACCACTCAACAAAATCAAAATATAAAGATAAGTCCATCTATTAATTTATGTCCATCGGGTATAAAAAAAAAGTATAATTTGGGAATATTTTAAGAAAATTATTGAACCTGATGGCACCAAAACAATAGCCCGGTGCAAAAATATCAAAAAATTCTTTCGGCTTCAACAACCGGAGGAACTGGTCATTTATTACGTCATGCAAAGGGTCATGACACTAAGGTTAATTGCACAAGCCCAACAAATTCTTAATTTATCTTCTTCTGGTTTAACAGTTTTTTCGTATGATCATGATTTTCAATGTCGAGAACTTGCAAAATTAATTATTCAAAGTGAATCTCCTTTTAGTTTTGTTGATCAACCAAGATTTTCTAGTTGGATTCAAAATACTTTACAATTAAAATATAAAAAATTACTCGAAATACAATGAAAAGTGAAGCTTTAAAATTATTTTTTATATTTAGAGAAAATATAATGACTAGTTTTCAAAATAATAAATCAAAAATTTCTTTAACATCTGATGTTTAGTCTAGTCAACGTACTACTAATTTTTACATTTGTGTTACTGCACATTGGATTGATGAAAATTTTATTTTGCAAAAAAGAATAATTAGTTTTAAAGTTTTTGAATATATATCCACACACTTCTGTTGCCATTTTTTCTGCTATTAGATTTGTAACATCTTTCTATAATATAAATGATAAAAAAATTTCGATTAGTTTTGATAATGCTAGTAATAATGATGCTGTTATTTCTCCCCTTATACAGTTATTTAAACCATTATTAGATGGTGAATTATTTCATATTTGTTGTGTTTGTCATGTTCTTAATTTATGTGTACAAGATGATTTAAAATAAGTAAATATACATGTAGACAAAATAAAAAATATTATTAGATATATGCGTTCTTCAAAAGCAAGAACACAAGAATTAAAAAAATTATGTCAATCTTTTAATAAACCATTTAAAAATTTTAATGATGATGTTATTACTAGATGGAATTCAACATATCATATGCTTATGTCTACTATAAGATATCAAGAGATCCTTATAATATTCTACAATTAAAATATGTCTAGTGATCCAATTAATAATAATGATTGGTTAGTTGCTGGGCATATTACTCAAATTTTAAAACTTTTTAATAAAGCTACCGAACAACTTTCCGTTGTTTATTATCCTACATGTAATTTAACCCTTTCACATATAGTTCGTATTAGTGAAGTATTTTCTTCATATAGACATCATCCTTTATTTGCACAAATTATTTCTTTAATAAAATCTAAATTTAAAAAGTATTGGTTAGATATATCTACTTTATTTTGTTTAGCAATATGTTTAGATCCTAGAATGAAAATTGATGGTTTACACATGTTGTTAGATGGTTATTATAACATTATGGAATTAGATAATGTTGAAGAAAAAAAATTAAAATTTCGAATTTATTAAATTCTATGTTTGTATTTTACGCTTCAAAATTTGGTGATACAATTACAAATAAGACAACATCTTCTTCTTCTAGATTAAGAGATGATGGTGGAAATAATATTAATTCTCAACTTGGTCATAAAAAAAAAAAAAAAACTAAATCTACTAATTTTAAGAAATTACTTTTTTTTTCTATATCATAATCATTTTGAAGAAATAGATGATAATAAAATTTTAGCATGGTGGAAAAAATAAAAAAAAAATGTATCCTATTATTTCCATCATGGCACATGATATACTAATTGTTCATGTGTCTACAGTAGCTTCCGAGTCTTGTTTTAGTGCAGAAAATAAAATTCTCGACGAAAAAAGAAGCTGAATGAGTGAAGAAACAGTTGAAATGTGCATTTGCTTAAAAGACTGGTTGGATGCTGAAGATAAATTACAAGATAATGGATGACACGACACTTCATCATCGAGAGAGGAGGAAGCTTAAACAAGCGAAGCTGGTGCTGCTGGTCAAAGTACAAGTTAAATCACCGGGACTACGGATGATTAAAAATGTAAAAAGAACTACGTAGACCTGATCTTTCTATAGTTAATCATTGGGGAGTACAAGTTTAGAAAATTAATTTTCGGACCGGCTCGAGCTCAGTTGGGCGAGCTCGGGCCCGGATTGGGCTTGGCTGAAAAACATTCGGGCCGTGCCCGGCCTGGCTTGGAGGTGGCCGTGCCTGCCCGGGCCCGAGCACGGCCCGTTATCATCTCTAATTCGAATTTCCACCAAAAATCTAATAAATGGGTATAAGAATTTTATTTAAACTAGTACTGGTACGTGTGATTCACAAATAATTCAAATTTTTTATTTTTTAAATCATTATTAATTAGCTTACATTTTTTCTCATTTAAATTAAATTATTTATATTGACTTTTATGCGATTGTTACTATTAATCATTTATAACTTCTTCATTGTATAATATTTTGTTTTAAATTTATTTATATTTGAATATATAGATAATAGATTAATTCATTATTAATACACGTAGTAGATATATAAGGAAGATCTTTATATCTTATTGTTAACTTTTAATAAAATTTATATTTATATTTTATAAAATAAATTGAAGAGAAAGAAAGAAAATTGTACAAAAATATTACTTTTGTTTTTCAACTCTACATCTCAAAATTAAACTCAACCAAAATATGTGGATCTACTAGTAGAGTAGTAATTAGGTATTTTGGTATGATTTAATAGGTTTTGGATTCAAACTCTAGTTATAATGTATCATGAGTTTAATTTCATATATGTTTGTAAATGAAATTTGTATGTAAAAATTTTGCTTTTACGTATCTATTGTAATTATTATGTTATAAAGTCAATTTGAAAAAGAAAATCCAACCAAATATATAACTTTTGAATGTATTCAATCAAACAGAATTGAACCAGAAATTTAACTCGGGTTTATTCCAAAGGGTTCGGTTGACCTGCTTTAATTGAATGGAGAGCCCTAATTTTGGCATGTCGTATATAGTTGATCATTTTGGTCAAGTTGGTTTTGACTTTTTGGTGCATTCTAGAAAGTATTACAAATCAATTTGGCTGAACCCAATTCGTTATTTTCTTCACTTTTTTTTTTGCTGAAAAATTAGTAAATGGTACTTCATTTGGTACAATTTTAATTTATGGCTGGAATCGTGAGGACGCTGATATTTTATATCTGTGTGATCAAAATATTAGCCCATGGAGTTTGATTTTTATTTTGGGAAATTTCCAACTCAAAAGATAATAAAAACAAAAAGCCGATCAAAGCAATAAATGAACAAATTGGCCGATTGAGTCGTGATTGAATCGATTTACGTATTTATTATTATTATGATTGATATGTTTTATTGTTGCTCGTCTTTTTCATGGAATCATGAGAAGTCTTCATGAACCACTCACGAGCTCTTCACGTGCATCGCAACTTTGTGCGGACATCTCAACCAACCACCTGCTTTTTAAAGATGTATTCAGTATAAATATTTTATTATCTTTTAAGTTCTGTATAAATGATAAAAATATACATTAACTACAAACTTTTAGAAGTAAACATTGTAAAATCATGAATCTAAATGTTCCTTTTTAACGGATAATAGGCATAGGAATAATTAGAAAACAATTAAAAAGTATAGTAAATATTAAAAAGTTAGTAATGAGCGAATTTGAATATTTAGTATTTTTTATGATACATGGATCTTATCATGTATAAGATTAGTTCTTAGATTTTGAAACCAGATCATATCATGTTGGAATCTGAAACCAAATTCTATTCGAAATCATAGGTTTCGATTTCGATTTTGAGTATCCTATTAGAACCTATTTATTTATTGAACAAATTCCACGATATATTCTAAAACAGATTTTAGAACAAGTCCAACAAGTTTCAACATATTCCAAAATAAAAATAAATTTCAATAGGCTCTGGTATATGTTACAGAATAGGTTCCACGATACAGGTTTCGGGTATTTGTTTCGATTTCGATTCCAGTTTCGGATACCCGATGTGTTGGACATAGAACCAGAATTAATTTTAATCGATTCCTTAATTTTTATGTCGGACCCTATCCAAATTTAATTTAGATTTACTCAAAACCTACCCAATCGGGTAGATTCAAACCGATTGCAAGGCTATTCGATATCCATGCACACCCGGTAAAATTTGATCAAAGGGTTCGTTTTGGTTAAACTTTTCCTTTTTAATTCATCTTTTAGTTTAAGATTGGAAAAATAAAAGAAACCTGCTCTCTTCTTTCAAACTCAAGATATAAGGTGTTGTTTGATTAGCGAAAATTATTTTTTGATTTGGTTACAGTGAAATTGAAAACTTAATTTCGAAAACTTGGTTTGATTTCTAATTTTTAGTTTTCTCAACCCGCGTTTGGTTAATGAAAACAACATTAGTTTTAGTTAGTTGAAAACAGTGAATATTTATTTGGTTATAAAAAATAATATTAATTTTCTTGAATATTTTTAATAGTAATTAAATATTTAGTTAGCTTACAAATTAAATATTTGCTAATATGGTTATAAAATATTTATATGATTTAATTAATTAGGTTATTAGTAATTTAAGATTTTTTTTCAATTAGATATAAAAATTAATTAATAGTTATTATAAAATTTCAAAAAAAAAATAAGTCTAATGATTTAAAATTAGATTTGATTAAATTATAAATAGATCAACTTCAAATAAATTGAGTTATTTAAAATTTAGGTTTGAGTCAATTAGATATAAATTGGTTTAATTAATTTATGAATTAAGATAATAATTTGAGTTGAAAATGATAATTTTTATTTTTCAAAATTAGATAAACTTTGATTTATTTTTATATTAATTAATTTTATAAAAATATATATTTATAATTACAAAGTTGTTATTGCATTTTGATAACGAAACTGACAGTCTCGAAACCACATAAAATAGCATTCTAATGCTTTCATTTTTATTAAGAAAATTAGTTTCGTTTTTATTCTGATTTCGATTCAGTTTCATGAAAACGCTGAACCAAACACGTTTTTGTAAATAATTTTAGTTTCAGTAAAACTGAAATTATGAAAACAGACTTGATAAGATTGAAAAAATAAAAGAAAGCTGCTCTTTGTTTTCAAAACTCAAAATATAAGATGTTGTTTGGTTAGCGAAAATTATTTTCTGGTTTGATTTCAGTGAAACTGAAAGCTTAGTTTCGAAAACTTGATTTGGTTTCTAGTTTTTAGTTTTCTCAAAATGCGTTTGGTTAATGAAAACAATATCAGTTTTAGTTAGTTGAAACCCGTGAATATTTATTTAGTTATAAAAAATAATATTAATTTTTCTTGAATATTTTTAGTAGTAATTAAATATTTAGTTAGTTTTTAAAATTAAATATTTGCTTTTAAAATATTTATATGATTTAATTAATTAGATTATTAGTAATTTAAATTTTTTTGTTCAATTAGATATAAAAATTAATTAATAGTTATTATATAATTTTTTTTTAAAAAAAGTCTAATGATCTAAAATTAGTTTTGATTAAATTATAAATAAATCAATTTTAAAAAAATTAAGTTATTTAAAATTTAGATTTGAGTCCATTAGATATAAATTAGTTTAATTAATTTATAAATTTAAGATAATAATTTAAGTTGAAAATGATGATTTTTATTTTTATTTTTTAAATTCAGATAAACTTTGATTTATTTTTATATTAATTAATTTTATAAAAATATATTTATAATTATAAAATTGTCATTGCATTTTAATAACGAAATCGATCGTTTCGAAATCATAGAAAATAATATTATGATGTTTTTGTTTTTATTAAGACTATTGATTTAGTTTCCATTCTGATTTTAATTTAATTTTATGAAAATGTTGAATTAAACGTATTTTCGTATATAATTTTGATTTTAGTAAAATTAAAATTACCAAAACATTTCGCTAATCAAATATGCCTTAATATATCATGTGTGATGAAACCCATGACCGCAGACTTCACGCGAGCTTTTCTGTCCGTCTGATCTTCCTCTCCTACCAACCTGAACCGTCCATTTGACTGTCTCAGAGTCCGTCACCAAACCCGCTGCCGTCCGCAGAAATCCACAAAACGCATAAAGGACTAGAATATTCTCGACCGCCCAGCGCACTTTAGCATCCCCTATCGAACTGTGTGCCTCCTCCTCCCTCCTCTTTAAAGGACCTCCTCCGCAAGCCAATCCTCGTCTCGGTGCTGAATTCGCCGGTTGATTCAATCGCGGAACTACTTCTCGCCTCCTTTAACTCTTCTCCAATCGTTCTCGATCTGTTTTGATCGGATCGACCTTTCTTTCTTGTGTTTTTCTCAGTTATTGGTTTGGTAGAAATATGGCGACAAAGAATAGCGTGGGCGCCCTCAAGGGAGACGACCTCAAGGGGAAGAAGGTATTCGTGAGAGTGGATCTTAACGTCCCGTTGGATGAAAACCAGAAGATCACCGACGATACCCGCGTCCGCGCCGCCGTGCCCACGATCAAGTATCTGATGCAGCGCGGTGCCAGGGTCATCCTCTGCAGTCACCTGGTAGTCCTTCACCCCTTGATCTAGTATTCTGTTTTCTTTCTATTTGGTCCCCTTTGGTTATCAGTTCGATGGATCCCTTGATTGGTGGTTTTAGATAGATCCTTTTGAATATAGCCTGGAGCTAATTTGCTAGCCTTTGTTTCATGATTTTGTTTTATTTTATTTGTATGATTTACTCTTCTTGCTAAAATGTAATATTTTCATTTCTTATCATGTGAATTGCTGTTGGATTATGGAAGCCTAGACCTTTGTGATTTCTACTGTTCGCTGTGATACTTGTTATTCTACCCTTCGTCCTGCTTTATCCTATTTAGTATGATATATGTAATTCCCAAAAATGTAATTTTTTGCATCGAGAAATTTTGATCTTTTAGTTGGCCTTTTTTTCAGTACAAGAATTACATTTCCGAGCATGTAATCTACTATTCCACTCTTACAAATTCAAAACTTTTATAGGAATACTAAAAATGTTTACCCTGTCCATGATGTAAATGTGAATCTTTATATGAGTAGTGTTCCTCCAACAAATTTTTGAACTCTTGCGTAAAAGTTGAGAATATAATAGAAATTCATGCGTTCTCATTCCATTGGGAATATGTTTGATATCAAAAATATAAGTTAAGAATATAATTCCTTCCATGAGTTTGCACTCGTGATAAAAATGTGGTATTAGAGTATTAGACTATTAATCATGTACAAATTCTAATCGCACATGCACCATGTTTGAATTATATTATCTCATTCTTTTTTCATATTTTTTAATCATTTAAACTGCTTAGTAATCATTAATCTCCGTGTTGGTAATTAGCATTTAAAGTCTGTGTGGTTGCCATATCCAACCTGTATATCCCTATTGCTACAATAATTTAGATATACAATAATGTAGATGTAAACAAAGAAACAGTCCAAAGTGAATGGGTGTTGTAAAACTGAGAAAGGATGTGAAAACTTTTTAGTTCTATACTTTTAGAGAGGACAAGTAGGCACAATGCACATCTTACTGAGATAAGAGTATTCCTGGTCTTAGTGTGTTAGATCCTGTGACATGAATGAAGTTGTTTCAGTCGACTGTATTTCATTAACTTACAGTCTTGCACATCATAATGTTTTATCGTAGGGTCATTCATCACAGTTCTCTCATTGATTTGGTTTTCTGGTTTCATAGTTCATGTGTATTATATGATTTTTTTCTTCCTTTCTGATAACATGTTAATTGGATTATTTCTCTTTATTCTGATATGTATTCTATCATGTTTCTATTTAAATTATCTTACCTCAGTCCAATTTTTAGAAAGGTCTATATGAAACTGATGATGCGGTGTAACTTTTCAGGGCCGCCCTAAAGGTGTCACCCCAAAATACAGCTTGAAGCCTCTTGTTCCTAGGCTTTCTGAACTTCTTGGTGTCAATGTATGTAATACTTTTATGTCTTCTTTAAATTTAGAGCTTTTTGATTGAGTTCTGTTTAGTTATAATCAATTGGCTATCTACATAGGTTGAGATGGCTAATGACTGTATCGGTGAGGAAGTAGAGAAGCTGGTGGCTGCATTACCAGATGGAGGTGTTTTACTTCTCGAGAACGTAAGATTCTACAAAGAAGAAGAGAAGAACGATCCGGAGTTTGCGAAGAAACTAGCATCACTTGCTGACCTCTATGTCAACGATGCCTTTGGCACAGCCCACAGGGCTCATGCTTCTACAGAGGGAGTGACCAAATTCCTGAAGCCAGCTGTTGCCGGATTTCTGATGCAGAAGGTATTTGCTCTGTCCTATCTATATTCTTTATGATTGCTGAAATTGTGCTTATCCAATCTGAAATAGTTATCTAATAGTTTGTAACTTGTTCTTGCTTGTAACTTATGGTAATTCACCACAACAATTCTCCTTGTTACTTGTTTCAGGAGCTTGATTATCTTGTTGGAGCTGTAGCAAACCCCAAGAAACCTTTTGCTGCCATAGTTGGTGGCTCTAAGGTTTCATCCAAAATTGGGGTGATAGAGTCATTGTTGGAGAAGGTAGATATCCTTCTCCTCGGTGGAGGAATGATATTTACATTTTACAAGGCTCAAGGATACTCAGTTGGATCTTCTCTTGTGGAGGAAGATAAGCTTGGTCTTGCAACCTCACTTCTGGAGAAAGCAAAGTCTAAAGGGGTTTCTCTACTCTTACCTACCGATGTTGTTGCTGCTGATAAGTTCGCTGCAGACGCAAATAGCATGGTTTGTCCATATGCCTTTTGGATTAATTGATCAAATTCAAAAATGCAAAACTCAATAGACCTTTTATCTATTGGTTTTAGGCTGTTTTAGTATATTTTGCAATTACCTGCTCTGTAAACTGTCTTATACAAAGTGTACTGTGCAACTTGGTAGGAGAAAAAAGATAAAAAATAGAAATGCATGATAGGAATTGGATCATTGGAGCTCTATCCAGGTGGAAACTACAGTGAGAAAAAGTACATATATTGTGCTAGCCTTTATTACTATGGGCTTTACATAATTGTCACTTGTTAGATTCCTATATAAAAAAAAAATTCAGACACTTGCAACCAGAGAATAGCCTTAACCGTAGAAAATTTAATTTTGGACATGGGGAATTCAATTTTGGCATTGCCTTTGCATCTGCAGGTTGTACCAGCTTCTGGCATCCCAGATGGTTGGATGGGTCTTGATATTGGTCCTGACTCCATCAAGACATTTAGTGAATCTCTGGATACCACCAAGACCATCATATGGAACGGACCTATGGGAGTGTTTGAATTCGAGAAGTTTGCTGCTGGAACTGATGTAACTATATGTTAAACAAGCATATTAAGGCATTAGGTCAATTCATTTTGTGAATGGCAAAATTGATCTTATTTTATCATGCAGGCAATTGCAAAGAAATTGGCCGAGTTGAGCGCAGTTGGGGTGACAACCATCATAGGTGGTGGTGACTCAGTGGCTGCTGTGGAGAAAGCAGGCCTTGCTGATAAGATGAGCCACATTTCTACTGGAGGCGGTGCGAGCTTGGAGCTGTTGGAGGGCAAACCTTTGCCAGGTGTTCTTGCTCTTGATGATGCCTGAATCACAATTTCTCGTTTCTAAATTTTCATCTCCCTTTATGGAGTAAGTTAATTTTGCTTGAGTTGTATTGCTGGTGTATCTTAAACTTTCTCTTCGATTTTGTAGATGTGTTAAATAAATATGCTTCCCTAGGAATTAGGGATGGATAACTAACTCTTGCAAGAGTTATGCTGTTTATTTGTATAAGCTTTCATGGTTTGTGAGAATTTTCAATGGTTCATAATGCTATCATTTCTCTATCAGAATGGCTGACAATCTGGTAGAATCTAGAAAATTTCTTTATTGGGCCATAATTTAGAAGTTAACTTGAGCTGCTGGTTTTGCTAGGAGTATTATACTGGAAGTGAGGAACATTGTGAAATTCATGTACTTCCCTCAGAGAGAGGTGTTGGCTCTGTAAGCCCATTGCATTTTACTTATTTCTAATCAGATCATTTTCAAGTTGCTGACAGGTGGTTTAAAGTATCATTTTTCTCAGTTGAGAATGTAATATTGAGATTGCGGGAATTGACGGATGCAATGTTTCTCCAAAGTGCATCTATTGCTGCGTTTGTATAGCTTCTGTTTTCTCACTAATGGAATGTGTCTAGGATGTCATGTAATATATCAAAGCCTAAGGTAAGGCAAAAGCTTGGCAGTGCTCGGTGTAGGGATGACAAGAACCGATATGGTGTAGATATTTTATTATCTATATCATACACATTCACAATCTCTGGGCTTCTTGTGTTCTTTGCCCGTTGCTGAGGGAAATTCACACCTATCTTTTTAATCTCTGTCATGTCAATATTTTCAAGACTCTTGGGCTTGTCTACTTAACCTGCAGGAGTTACCTTTTGTCAATTTATTTTTGCAGCTGGGCATTCATCATCAAAGGATCTCCCCAAACAGAACTACACTTAGGATGATGAGAGTATTTTTAGTGTTGAGCTGGTTCATCTGAGGAGAGAGGGACGAGAGTGTTTTTAGTGTTGAACTGGTTCATCTGGGGAGAGAGAAACCGGAGATGTTTTTAGGACTCTAGAATGGGTGCAAGAGCTTACCAGTGTTTCTCTTTCTTAGCCTCTTATAGGATTTTATAAGAGGTGATGTTTGTCTTTTTTTTCTTTTTTTTCTTTTTACTTTTTTTTCTCTTGTAAATCTTTGATTTTTTAGTTTCATTTGATGTTTTACTTTCCTCCTTCCCCTATTGTATTCAATTATTCCTCCTGCATTAAAACAATTGCTTCTTCTCAGGAAAAACAAAAAAAACATCTTACATTCTCATTGAATTCATTGCGGATATGGATGTTCATATTTGCATATTTCAAATCAAATAGGGATATTCGTATCATATTCACATTATATTAAATAAAAAATTAATAAATAATATATTTAATAAAAAAGATAATAATTTAGTATTAAAATTATTTATAATAATCAGTAATTTATTAGGTTTCATATGTACTTCAAATATGTCAAAGAAACCTTGGAAGCAAGGATCCCAAGCTGGCAGCGGCAGGAAGGTCCGTGCGATAGGGTGCAACGATCAGGGCCAAGAGAATTGAAGCATTGAGATGGAAGGGAGCAGGGTTGCCTTCGTCTGACACACCTGCCCAGGACCCAAAGGGGGAAGGGGAGTCAGGCAGCTGTTGCTCGTTCGCCCGAGAGCCGAAGGACGAACGGTGATGACGAGGGGTGTCGGAGACGAACCCGAGGCACGGGACATGCCAAACGGTCGTGAGAGAACCCCTATCAGACGATCGAAGATGGTGCAGACAGTAGATTGAGAGTCCGCAATAAGAAGCCGAACAGGTCGGGTACGTGACCCCGACGGAGACATGGAGCGTGAGGGCCCGGGGAACCCTCGTTGTTGTCTGAAGGCAGGTGCTCGGAGGAAGAGCCGTCAGCGCCGTGAGACGGGTTGTCAGTTTCACCTCCACTAGTATCCTCTTCGTGCGGGCTATAGTCAGGAGCCTCGTCGTTGCCGGCAGGAGCATTAGCCGGAGGGTCCTGGTGGGGTACCGCGTCATCCATCCTTTGATGCCAAACGATGATGACCTCGACCGCGTATCTGCAGTCGTCGGTGTCTGCATGGATAAGAAATGGGATGGAATGTAAAGCTCCTGTAGATACCTGGATTCGGCACGAGGACAGATCTTCCCAGCGGAAGAGGCCTCGTCTGTGGCATCAAGCCTCGCAAACGAGCTGACGAGCGCCGCCACGGACTCCATATTCCAGAACTCAAGAGGTAGACCTCTCACCTTGAGGCCGACGCGAAGCCGAGGAGCGCTAACCACCGAGTAAACATCGTCGCACATCCCGTCCTTAATGTGAAGAAGGAGGTGGTTCCATCGAATCCTCCTGGTTTGCAGAAGACGACGTTTATAGAATCCATCATGAGTAGCCGGAGTGGTGACCAGGAGCCTTCCATCTGGAAGCCGACGTTGTCTCCATTGGTGGCCATGAAGGTGGGCGTTGCGGAACTGTAAGGCGAGGAAGCCGGCCAAGTCGACGTCATGGTGCACCTGCCCAAATAAATTGGTACTTTTGTTGTTATGTGGATAAGAAAACCTTGGAACTTCTGAATGCCAAAGTTGCAATGTGCTAGTGCTGATCCTCTACCATTAAGCATGTCTTACTAAATTTTCATAAGATATTCATTAAGCACCCGCCATCATCTCTTCCAGCAATAAAGCCACTCCAATCATCTATACAAGAAGTAAGAGATTCATTTCTAGCTACTTAATAGATGGGAAATTAGTTGCTATGTTTGGTACAAGTTGGCCAAGGAGGTCTTTCCAACTCATTACCACGTACCTTCATCAATGTCCTTGATTATTTTTAGCTTGCTATGATTGCCTTGAACTTTGAGTATGCTGAAGAAGAATATCTGCCTTCTCTTGATTCATTGTGTAACCAAAATGCATGCACCTTGTCTTCTTATCTAAGCATTGACTGTTTGGTTGTCTCCCATCAAAATGAGAACATTAGAGTCATTTTGGCTTAACTTGTTATTGTGTAGAATGTACACATATAACCTGATGTTATAGTCTTGATGAGACATTGCAAATTTCACTAAATTCTTTTTTGCATTAAGTGCTCATCCTAACTCTATCCTTGTAATTACCAAAGGATTCCTTTAGAAACATAAGGAAAAAAAATGCCTCCTCACGCCCCCTCTTCCCCTCTTCCTCCTCTCTTGCCCAGCCCCGTTGCCCCCTCCCTTGCGCCTCCCATTGCTGTCTCTTCCGATACCTCCTCCTGGACGGTGGTTCCCCCCCGGCGTCCACCACGCCGTGTCTCCTTTGCTGTCGCTCCCAAGCCGTCCGCTGGGAATTGGATCTCTGCGCACCGTTCCTTTGCTGCTGTGGTGAGGACACCTCTGGTGAGCTCTTCCTCCCGCAGTAGGGAGTCGTCGCGCTCATCAGCTCGCTCCTCCCCGGACCCGGCGCGCCCTCCTCCCTTGTTCTCCTCCTTCTTCGCTGACCTGAAGAAGGATGGCAAATGCTTCAGGTGCTTCCGCTCGGGCCACCTCAGCTCCCATTGCCACCGACCGGTGATGTGCTACAAATGCTTGTCCCTAGGGCACCGTGGCGCGGACTGCAAGCGCTCTTCGCGCCATGACCTGCATTCCCCTGCTACTCCTGCACCCCCCTTGTCTCCTGCGCATTCATGCCCCACCAACTCAGCCTCCGATCATTTATTAAGGGTTGCTGCTCCTGGCTCTTTAATTGAGTCCTCATCATCTGCTTCGCTTCCTTATCCCTTCGTTCCCCCCCTCCTGCCCCGGTGGCTGCTCGTTCCGCCATGGCTGACCGCTGCCGTCTCCTTCGTGTGTTCATGCCGAACTCGGAGTCCATTCACAACCTCACATACTACCTTGGTATGCGCTGCATTATTGTTGGCTTCCGAGGCCCCCTTCTTGATCGAGCTGATGTTGCTCGCTTCCTGGCAACTTCCTTCCGAGATTACCGCCGCCACCGACGTCTTTGGCACCAGAGGCGTCTCCCTGATGGGTGTTTGCTGATCGCCACCCCGCCGCATCCGGAGAGCTACTTCAAAACTGAGATCCTTCGCCGTCGCTCAATATTCTGGGACGATATTGAATTAATGATCGAGGACTGGCGCCCGGAAGCACCGACATCTTCCATTCATCCTCCCGACCTCAAAGTTGGGCTCGTGATTCGTCACCTCCCGCTCGTGTATTGGAATGTCGACTCCCTAACTGCGTTGGTGAGCCAATTCGGAGCGTTTGACGCTATTGATGAGAGCTCTCTTCGCTGGGATCCCCTTGATGCTTGTCGCGTTCAAATTCGCACGACAAACCTGAATCTGATACCGCGCGAGGTGCAGGTTGATGATGAATGGTGCCGTCATGTGGTCCAGATCGATGTGGCATGGTTCCAATGGATCTACGATGATGAGCCATCTCTGGATCGGGAGGGCGGTCTCGACTCTGAGGTGCCTGATCTGGCTCGTACTGATCAGCATCCTGATCTTGAGAGGCCCCCAGGTCTTCTCCGATGGCGCCGGATCGCTCCTCTGCCCCGTCCTGTACGGATGTTATACCTCTTCCGGGGGTCTTTGCGAGGTTACAGAACTCGCTCGCCCCTACTGCGGCTCATGCTCCCTCTCTCCGACCTTCTCCGCTCCGGCCGTCGAAATGCACTGTTCCGGCGCTCGTACAACCTGCCACTAAGGTCGTATGCTCCTTTAATGATGACTATTTACCCATCCTCTCACGTCCCGTGGCTTCCTGGGTGGCGGCGTCAATTGTCCCCTCTCTGGGTTCGCTTTTGCCGTACTCCTCATTAATCCCGACCGCCCTGGGTCTGCTCTTCCAGGCTGTTGGCTGTGCGGCGGCGTCTGCTCACACCCCCCTTTCCGCGGACGGATCTCTGACGTCTGCCCCTGCCTTGAATGCCTCGTCCTTTTTGTTGGACTTCTTTCGATTGTGGTGGAAGGATTTGCTCTTGCCTCAGGATCCGACTCGTCCTCCAACGGATCCTCCTTGCTCAACGGTTTTGGACCCGTCTGCTGCCAGGCCCGCTCCCCACCTAGATCCATTTGACTCAGAGCACTTACTCTTGGATCCATTTGGCTCTGACGCCCCTTCCCTAGAGACGCAGCTCGAGTTTGCCTCTGAACAACTCCCTCGTGCCTCTCAAACCGCTTCGAAGACTCTGGCCTCGTCGCCCATCCGACGATGCGCTTCTTCTCCGCTGCTCATTTACCGTCGTCGCCGACGACTGAAGGGCTCGCCACTATCCTCGGCTCGTCTACTTCGGCGGAGTGCTCGGCTGCACAACACTCCTCCTGGCGACTGCGTCGCCAGAGCTTCGGCACGCAAAGAGATTCTGAATGCAGGGATTGCGATGACCCATCGCTTGACCTCTAGCCCGGGGCCGAACTGTCAAGAGGTGCTGAAGTCCGTCTGCATGCTGAAAAACCTCTACGACCTTCCTATCTCCGCTTAGCTAGATGCCTTGGGTTTCAATTGCCCTTCAAATCTCGACGCGATGGAACATGCGCTCAAGCACCCTGTAGCTGGCGCTGACGACGTGGGGGTGGCCTAGGCCCACTTGTGCTATGTCTCCCTGTCTCTCTGACGGTTGCCACCCCTCCCATGTCTGATCTCAACTTTAACTTCATGTTTTGGAACGTGAGAGGTATCTCACGGCTCTCTAAGCGTTTCATGTGTAAGAAGTCCTGTTCGGATTTGAAATGTTCGCTCTTGGCTTTCCAAGAAATGGAGATTTGCAATGTATCTCTACTCTTGATTAAACAAATTTCGGGTTTTAAGCGTTGCTCATTTTGTTCAATTGACTCTGTTGGCTTATCGGGAGGTCAAATTTTGGCTTGGAACTCTGATGTGTGGGATGAAATTAGCACTCATCCGGGTCGACACATCCTTGCAGCGCGTCTCCGTCATATTCGTTCCGGGACTGAATTTGTCATTGGAAGTGTTTATGGGCCCCCCCATCATTCGTTGCGCTCTGCTTTCTTCCCGGAGTTGACTGCTTTCATCAACAACAACATCAACGAGTCTCTAATTCTTGGCGGCGACTTTAATGTCACCATGGGGTCACATGAACGCCGCAACTGCACTGGCCATCGCCAAGACGCTCGTCGTTTCTCAAGTATAATAGCAAACTCCAACCTTATTGACCTCCCCACCTCTGATGTTGATTTCACCTGGTCCAACGGTCAGTCCCCGCCCAGACTAGCAAAGTTGGATAGGATCTTCCTCTCGATCAATGCTTCATCACTTTTGCCGCTAGCTTCAGTGCGCAGTGGGGGCAAAAAGCTCTCTGACCATCACTCACTCCTCTTCTCTGCATGCAACAGAGACCTGCGTTCAGCCGCTCCCTTTCGCTTGGAAAGTTCGTGGTTTCGGTTATCAGCTTTCTCCAACATCATCACCTCAAGTTGGCAATCGACTTTTGATGGACGATCAGCAGTCCGCTTATGGATTTGTCGCTGGCGGTCTCTTAGGAAAGATATAAAGCAATGGCGCTCACTGTACATCAAAGATTTAAACAAGAGACGCAAAGCGCTGGAAGATTCTGTAGCAACTTTCAACCACATTGCAGATTCTGGGGGGCTTAATGAGACTGAGTTGCATGCCTTTCATGCTGCCAAGACGCATTTGGATCAAATTTACGTAGATGAGGATATCTATTGGTGGACACGCGCAAAGATTCGCTGGGTGCAGCTAGGCGATAGAAACACTCGCTTCTTCCACCAAAGTGCTTCGCTCTCCAAAAAGGCTCGATGGATTCAAGGCATCGCAACTTTGCATGGCATTATTCATGACTCATCTGACATCTCAGTTGAATTCCGAAATTTCTACTCTAATCTTCTGGGGCGACACCAGCAGCCTTTGATCAACATCGACTGGGATAGCCTCAACTTACAGCCGAACTCATCACTCCTCTCCCTTGATTCTCCATTCAGTCTGGAGAAAATTCACTTTGCAATTCACAACATGGTATCGTTTAAAGCGCCGGGGCCTGATGGCCTCCCAAATGAGTTCTTCTCTTGCTATTGGGAAACCTTGAAGCTCGATCTCCTAGCTATTTTTAATGAGATCCACCACAACCCTGCAAGCATTCAGCGGCTCAACCAGGCATTCATCATTTTGATTCCGAAGCTTGCAGGTGCTCAATCTGTCTCAATGTTTCGGCCAATTAGCCTTGAGAATGGCTTAATTCGCATCCTCTCCAAAGTGCTCGCACTCCGATTGAAGCCCGTCATGGAATCTCTTATTGGCCGTCACCAGGGAGCCTTTACCTCTGGTCGTAGCTCCCTAGATAGTTTCCTAAATGTCCACGAAACACTTTGGGCATGTCATAAAGTTCATGAAGATGGTTGCCTTATCAAGATTGATTTTCAAAAAGCATTTGACTCTTTGAACTGGGATTTCTTGTTCCAAATGCTGCACGCTCGAGGATTTCCATCTCTATGGATTCTTTGGATTGAGCAACTCCTGAACACTGAGTCCATTCTCTCAATCAATGGTGTAATGGCGAACCCTTTCCGTCACCGCTGTGGTGTTCGGCAGGGGAACCCAATCTCACCCTACATCTTTAACCTCGCTGTTGATTGCCTTTCGAGATTGATTGATCGAGCGGTCTCTCATGGCCTTCTGGAGGGGGTTCTTGGTCAGCATATTCACGGCGGAATCACGCATGCCCTCTTCGCGGACGACTTGATCCTCTTAAGTGCTACCAATAATGTTAGCTTGAGCAATCTCAGCCTCCTTTTACGATGCTTTGGCCTAGCTTCTGGCCTCAAATTAAATACTGAGAAATCATGCTTAATCCACCTGCTAGGAGATCTGCACTCATCCCAGAGCAAGGCTGATCTATTTGGTTGCTCTGCTGGTTCTTTCCCTCTGAAGTACCTTGGCCTCCCCTTGCGGGTGGGAAAGCTCTCGAAACAGGACTGGTGCAACCTCGTGGAAAAAATTGACCGCAAGCTCAGCGGTTGGAAGGGGCGCTTACTCTCTAGAGCAGCTCGACTAATTCTCATCAATAGTACCATCTCTAGTAATCCAGGATACATGCTTTCTATCTTTCGAGCTCTGGCTTGGGTGATTAAAAAGATTGACAGTCGAAGACGTAAATTCTTCTGGGTTGGCGCCGACTCAGAGTCATGTCGTGGTAGATGCAGGATTCGTTGGGACCAGCTTACATGTCCTAGGGTGGACGGGGGCTTGGTATTCTAAGCTTGCATGAGCACAACCTCGCTCGCCTCGGCTTATGGTTTTGGAAATATATCATGCAAAGGAACTTGGTTTGGGTGGAGATTATTCGTGCAACTTCTTCAGGAAACACTCTTTGGTGCGGAAACTGGGCACACCATCATGCTTCGCCAATTTGGCGAGATATTTTGAATCTGCAGGATTGTTTCTCAAGCAGTGTTGGTTATCAACCTGGATCGGGTTCTTCTATTAAGCTATGGCTCTAACCCTGGAGTGGTAGCGCTACGCTGGCAGATAAGTTTCCTCACCTCTTTCGGGTAGCGCAGGATCCTTTCATTTCAATTGCTAGCGCTAGATCTCGTGATCGATCGGGAAATTTTCAAAGATGGAACTTAGCCTTCACCAACTACATCGCCACTGGAAACCTTCAGCCTTTGTTCACCGAGCTCTCAAGCATCAGAGATTCGACGGGAGAGGACAGCTTATTTTGGAAATGGACGACTGAGAATGTTTTTTCTACCAAGTCTCTCTACCATCTCTTAATCTATAGAGTGACTGATATTTATCACCATTATATTTGGCAGAGCAAGATCCCACCTAAAATCTCTATCTTTGGCCAGATTTGGTCTCGTCGTCGGCTTTTGACTCGTGACAAGTTGAGTAGTTGGGGCGTGGCCACTGACCAGACATGTGTTCTTTGCCAAGAGGAGATTGAATCATATGCACACTTATTCCGCCATTGCACCTTCTCTCTGGAAGTTTGGCACCAAATTCTGCAAATGCTCAAGGAACCTCTCTTCCCTACTGACTGGTTCTTCACCGATGTTCCTTCATCGGCAACCTGCGACAACAACCTTAAGAAGGCTTGCATCCTCTTAACTTGGAGCTGGTTCCTTTGCGGTGAAAGAAATCGTCGCTGTTTCGACGGCCTGGCCCGGGGGGTGCAGTCAGTGGTAGCGGCACTATTTGGCTTTTGTTCGATGTATAATATCCCGTGATCGTGGTGTTTCTTGTAATTTTATGCAATTTTTGTAACTTTCTCTGTTTTTTCTTTATAAGTCTTCTCTGGAAGACTCTTGTTGAATCTTCTCCTTCTTTTAACTTGTATTCTATTCATCACTCTTGAATATAATGATGCTTTCTTTCAAAAAAAAAAAAAGAAGGATTCCTTTAGAATGTAAGTCAAAGAAATGAAATGCTGAAATTACTTGTTTCTGTTTTCTTTGTTTTATATCTCATACAACCTTTCACTTTCGCAAACAATGGATCTGATCCATTTTGCATATCTAGTTAATTTCACTCTGAGTTTGTCCTTAGCAGATAGCTGAAATTAATTATCTAAGTTTTGACCAATGGTAGGCTAGTCCAAATTTCATCAATAGAATTGCAAGAACTTTGAGCATTTGTTCCTAAATCATGGATACATGAAAAGAATCTAGTGATCACTGAGTGACATCAGACCATCAAATTACTCCACTTGACCTACATTTATGAAAGGAATCTACATGAAAGAACCTAGAGTCTTCACCTCTTGTCAAGATGCTATTCTGCATTTTGTTGATGTGATTAGCATCTCTGAACTGCATTAGTTGGTGCTGCTTAAACAAGTCTAAATTATCCTTTGACTGCTATTTGAAGTATGATGATGGAAGTGAAATTATTTTCTGCTACTTTGAAGCAGAAGCTGCACGAACCAGAGTTGCATAGTGAAATCCATGTTTCCTTTATTCTCATGAACCAGAGGCTTCACCATGTTGCTTGCCAAAAACACCTAATGTCTTATGCTATTGAAACTTAGTCATTATATGCTTAACTAGTGGTTAGCTAGTGTTAACTAGTTATAACTAGTTCACTAGTGGAATCAGCAGGTCAATTGTTAGCTAGTGTTATCAAACTTGTACATGTAGTTTGAAATTATGAGATAAAGTGTTCATAACAAGTAAAATGATGATTTCTGCTTTTGATAGATAGCAGAAATCCAAGGAGACATATTTTTTTCTTCATTGATTCATTCAAGTAATCAATACCCTTATTCAAAATGAGAACTTCCATGAAATAAATGACATTGAATGTTGAGACATGATATAGAGGAGCTAGACATTAATTTGTTTAAGGAGCTAGATATTGAAATAAATGACATTGAACCTATGCTTCAACTTTTACTTAAACATTAATTTGTTTAAGGATCAAGTGGTGACTAAGTGCAAACACTATGTTTGTGAACACCCCTACGCTCTAAAGGTATGAGCTTTTTGTACCTCTATATTACCACTTCTTGAAAGTCATTTGGAATGAGCAATCGCTTAAAGTTTTTGATGGATATATAATTTTGTTCCTCCAAATGGTGAGGTTGATGTCGTATTAATATTTGAGTGTTTTAAATTATTTCCTTTACTAAAAAAAATAGTGAGGGAATGCTGTTTTGATTTACGCCCCTAAAAAAAATAGTGAGGCAAAGACACAAGTGGGGATCAAACTCAGAAGAGTACAAATTGTACCTTTTGATATTTCTTTGCATCCTTGCTGTTTTCCTTTGCTCATCTACATGTTCAGCAACAAAATACAAAAAACACTAAGACTGACTTGTTACTACAAACATAATAAACTTCTGAATATGAGATAAGACCTGCCACTACAGTATATTTACTTCCCATATATCGGATGCTCTTTGAACCATTCTTAAACATAATTGTTTAACATGATATACTAGCACAAGTAATATTATGATTCGCGAGTTGATAAAGTGACACTAACTTATCGACCGTTGAATCACTAATCAACATTATATCTGTAGATCTCGCAAGCGCCAAGCTATCGTTCTAGAACTCGTAGAGCAGGACCAGCTTCGCCGCCACCGCCGCTGGTGCTCGCAACAACTGCGCACCCCACCACCACTACCACCACCGCACAGGTTATAGCACCACCACCAGCACCACTCGTCGCACAGGGACCTTCGACGTTCGCCGTAGTGCCACCACCACCACCAGCCCCAGAGGCTCGAGGTCATAGTAGGCCTCGTGGGCCTATATAATCGAGGGCTCATGTACCTACATCGACCGACCAGCGTCAGGGGATATCACTGCACGGTCTAAAGTAAGCATCAAAGTTTATTTATTATAATTGTTAATTAATTAATTGCTACTTATATTGTTATACTTGAGTTGTAAATTCGAGCATGACGATGTTAACAACATATATGATCTTTTACCGCACTTTTATTCGTCGCTAAATGTTCGAATATTGTGGCTAAAGATATTTAGTTACGAAAAAATTTCGTTATTTACTCGTAGTTATTAATGACATGGCAACTGATCAATAGTCACAAACAACAGTATACGTGAAAATAATATACGTCATTTGTCACGAATTGTATTGTTAGTATCTATCATATATGAATGTGGATAATACCAACTTTGCTTGCAACATCACTACTATTATCAAGATGTTCTTTCAGGAGTCATGACGTTTATGGACCCATGTGCCGAAGCATTATGCTTTTATCACTAGACTATTATGTTTTTATTTTCTTACCAGACTATTATGCCCTTTCAAATTTTGTCTCTTACTCTACTTTTATCATCAGACTATTATGCTTTTATTTCCTCATTATGTTCTATTACTATTACACAACTTTTCTCTTCATGATAATGGCACATGGGATTTGATTCCTCTTCCTCCAGACAAATCTACAACTGGTTGCAAATGGGTTTACATTGTAAAGACCTCGCCCGATGATTATGTTGATGGGCTTAAGGCTCGATTGGTAGCAAAGGGATATATACAGATTTATGGTTTTGATTATATGGATAATTTTTCTCTTGTGGCCAAAATCGCTTATGTTCACCTATTTCTCGCCTTGGTTGCCACTCTTAATTGGCCGCTCCATCAGCATGATAACAAAACTGCATTTCTTCATGACGACGTTGATGAAGAGGTATATATGGAGCAACCACCAGGTTTTGTTGCCCAGGGGTCGAGACTAGTATGTCACTTAAAGAAATCTATATATAGCCTAAAGCAATCTCTGAGCGCTTGGTTTGGAAAGTTCAATTTTGATTTACTTCAGTTTGACATTATCAGATGTGTTTCATATCACTCAGTCTTCCACCTAAATTCATCCTCTGGAAAACAGATGTTCTTAACTGTTTATGTTGATGATATAATCATCACAGGAGATGACATTGGGTGGATTAGAAGGCTAAAAACTTATTTACATCAATAACTGCAAACAAAAGACTTGACCGATTTGGGATATTTCTTAGGCATTGAGGTAGCTTGATTTGTAGGAAAGATATATATTCTAGAAAGAAAGTATGCACTAGATATACTTGAGAATACGAGAATGCTAGGAGCTAGACCTGTTGACACTCCTATGAATTCCAATGTCAAGCCACTACTAGGACAGAGGGAGCCTTCATCTGACCTAGGGAAATATTGTAGACTAGTAGGTCAACTAAACTATCTCACGATTACTCGACTTGTTATCTCATTTGTTGAGAGTGTAATTAACCAGTTTCTCGAGTGTCCTCATGAGGATCATTGGACAACAACTTTAAGGGTAATTCGCTATCTTAAAGATGCTCCTGGTATAGGACTCCTATATAAGAATCAAGGTCATCTTCGAGTAGCTGCATACACAGATGCAGAGTGGGCTGACCATCGATCTACATCAGGATTCTATGTCTTTCTTGGAGGAATCTAATCTCGCAAAAAAGTAAAAAAGCAAAATGTAGTGACAAGATCTAGTGCAAAGGTTGAGTACATAGTTATGGCACTAACTACTTGTGAATTAATGTGATTAAAGTAGATAATAACAGAGTTAGGGTTCAAACATACATAGTCTATGAAGTTATACTGTGATAATCAAGTTGTTATGCATATTACTTCTAACTTTCATGAGAGAACAAAACATATAGAGATTGATTGTCATTTTGTTAGAGAGAAGGTGCGGTCTAAAGACATTGTCATATCCTTTGTCCGTTCTAATGACCAGTTAGTTGATGTATTGTAATACTATAGTTTAGTCCCACATCAGGAGTATATTGGATGTGGTGTTGGCTTATAAGACTAAATGGGTGTGCTACCATCAACTTCAACTTAGCATTTTAGTTAGGCTAATAGGTTGTCCTATGAAGTTAATGGGTCAGTTATATCATCAAGCAGGTCGTAACAAATGGTATCAAGGCAAGATCTAGTCCTAAGCATAGTGAGGGAGCCTCTGTGAGAAAGGGTTGCCATGAGTTGTGGTGGAGCCGCTACTAGGCTAGACCTCAGATGTCTTCGACTTGGGTGTGATTCTAGGTTATGTGTTAGACTCGAGTTGGGTCTTGACGAGAACGTCAAAACATAAGTGGAGAGATTGTAATACCTTAGTTTAGTCCTACATCGGGAGTATATTGGATGTGGTGTTGGATTATAAGATTTGATGTGTGTGCCACCATCAATTTTAGCTTGAGAATTTTAGTTAAGCCAATAGATTGGCGAAGTTGATGGGTCAATTATCTCATCAAGCGATTAACCAAATTCCTAGGAGGTCCAATGATTGAGTATATTTGTAACAAGCTCGAACTTCATAACATATATACCCTAGTTTGAGGAGTGTTGGGACTATTGTAGTTAGTCCCACATCGTATAATAACTCATGTACATTCGTTTTTCAAATATATAAAAAATACTTGGTAGGAGAGGACTACCACGACGAGAGTTTCTCGTTTTTATTTTTCTCCTAACAACCATCGTGATCATTAGAATCTAATGATCAAAAGTAATGTTAATAACATAACTACCCAAACACAATAAGAATGTCGTATATACACGATTCAATGTGACTACATGAGATAATCAAATTAAGTTCACTCCAACTTCGAGTGAAATGACATCTCTGTATAGCACCCTCCCTTTCCATTTTTACAAAGACAGATCAGTAGGCTACTTCTTTCCTTGTCTTGTTCTTTCCCCAACAATTTTACTGAACATCAAAAGCGCAGATGCTGACCATTATTAACCAATTTTAACAGCCAAAAGGAAAAAAGAACTTGGGACCAGAAAATTGTGGAAGACAAATGATACACATCAAGAAGAACATAGTTCATGGAGAACAAATTTACACAGGAGACTATTTGGAGAGATTCGCCATAAACATGAATAAGCACCAATAAAAGGCACCTACATGGGTGAACTTAGACACAACAAAAAAGGGGCTCATTTTCTTGTTTTTGCTTTGCTTGACGAAAGCAGCCGTTAGCCTCAAGGAAGCCGACAACCCTTTTATCAAACAAGTCAATTCATTTTGTTGTTTCATGTGGAAAAGCCTCTACAAAGTGAAGCCTCGCCTCAAAATCAGAAAGCCAACCCCATGTAGCTACTTGAATGTTTCTACGGACGATGACGCCAGCAGAGGCCGAGGAATCATTTGTCAGATGGGAGATTCTTCTGAAAGGCTCCAGGAGCAAACACTGGGAATGAATCTGCTGCTTGTCCTCTCTCTCTTACGTCTCGATTCGTGTTTGATGCCCTCTGGCTCTCTGGTTTCATTCTGGTGCTGCCATCATTTCTCTTAATATCTGTAGCTGGAGTGTTAAGAAGAGGCCCACCAAAGAAAATTGATTGCCCTGTGTACGTTAATCTTTCTCGCTGCAGGATAGGAGGATTTGCCGGTGAAGAAGCTTTTGGTTGAGGAGCCTTCCTTTCATAAGCACTGGTTTCAGAAGAGTTAACCAAGGGAGGTTGAAAAGTTCTAGCTGGGATAGCCAAAGTGCTCTCAAATCTATTAGTTCCCGCTACTGAGACATAGCGGCCAGCTTCTTGATCCCATACAACAGAAGCCCTCTTGTTCTCCCTAACAATTGCAGTGGCAGTTTGGAACATTGTGCTAGCATGCTGGCTAGCTGGAGGAGGTCCTCTTGTGGTGAGTGGGGGAGGTCGATCGGAAACCGAACGCGGCAAAGGGACCAAGCTGACGGCAACAGGTTCATGAGTGTGAGATGGGCTGCTGAGGCTGCTTACGCTTTGTGTTCCAGTCTCATAATCATCCTTACTTGCAAAGCTTGTAGAAGAGTTCCTCAGAGGAAATAATTTCAGGTCGCCTTTTGATTCTTTAGTGACACTGTAATCCATGCTTAAACTGCTCCTACCACTTGCACTGGAACTAAGATCAGCATCAGGGCCTCGACGAGCATATATGGGGCGAAGAACTGATGAGGATGCCCTGGCTTTGGCTGCTGCTTTGATCGCCTCCGTGGAGTCCAGTTTGGCAAGCTTCCAAGCACTGCGCTTAACAGCCTTTTTGGACTTGTAAGGCCTTTCGACATTCCCACCTGCATCTGGATCTACTGTCGATGGCACCATCCCAGGTTCCAAATGTGGTATAATCTCATCCTGTTCCAGAAAATTTGGTAAAGTAAGCTCTAAGAACATGCCAAAATATAGATGGCGGGTCAAATGCTAACCCACTAACTTTTCTTCATAATTAAGCCTGTATAAATGCATAAGCCAATGTATGACAAAGAATTAAAGTAACCTTGATCGGTATTTTAATCACAATTGTTCATGTCATATTTGTGCAAGTAAAATCTATAGTCCACCACAAACTTTGTTTATTACATCCTCACATGAAGATTACCTGCTGATCAACGAACACCCTTGGAGGAGTGCACCATGCACCTTTGTAGTGAATACTGAGAGAACTACCAACACTCAAGCCTGTTGTTGCAGAATTAGACGGAGAATAAAGAGGATTAGGTGCTTCTTCGTCAGCAGATGCTGGAGGTGCCTCGCTCAATGCTCTCATAGCCACTACATACTCATAAGTTGTGATACCCTAATAGTGGGAGAGAAAAAGTAAAACACTTGCTCAATGGAGAATGGAACTATTCTTTGATTATGACAAACCTTTTTTATCAGTATTATGTGGAAAAAGAACAGTTCTCCCAGAGGCACACATGCCACTATCGAAACTGCAGTACAAATAGCCTACAAAACCAAATTTGGCAAGAACATTCCATGATTAATCAAGTTTCATTCTCATCTCAACAAGCAAACAATCTTTATATATTAAATGTTTTTCTTGTATAAAAGAAAACATTGAAACAAAGAGAACGTGATAATAGAAAAAATAGCAACATATATTGTGCATAAGACTTGCTACGAAATTCTCAAATTCCGCTTTAATTGAGAGATGGAGAACACCAAATATCTTACTTGCCTACTATAATTGTTAAAATGGAAAATCATAAGAGAACGCAGAAATTTTCATGTCAAATTGGACAATCCAAAAAAAATGCAATTTCAATCTATTTTGATTAGTCTAGATGCTATCTGTCCAAGAAACAACTTGTTAAAAAAAAGCACCACCACTCGTTGTGTCCGACGACCCGTGATGGCTCGCACTTCGGCCGGCCGCACCTCGCGGCGGAAGGGGGGCAATCTCTGGATCCGTCTGCCCTCCCCCCCCCCCCCGAGAGGGGGGCGAGGAACGTCGATGGTCTCAGACCGAAGGCCTCGGGCACACCATTGTAAGGTTGCTTTATTGCTCTATTGCAACTAGGAAATAAGGCTTTTAGTCAGCCTTACAAATTCTCTGAAGTTAGGGATAAGATTATGCAATCATCCAGAATATATTGGTTGGAGCTTCATGCATTAGATCACATTTATCTACTAATTGCAAGGTGAATGATATTCAAGCGTAGGAAACAAAATGAACAAGACAAATGGGCTGCAAACAGATCAACTGAATATGAATGAAGAATACAAACAAGAAAAGATGGTCAGTTTATGAAAACAATAGTACTGGGCATCATATTCAGAAACATACTAATCTTCTAATTGGTAGTCCATCACTAAAGCATAACAACAATCCCCAAAATGAGTTGAAAAGAGAGTGGGAAAAAAAATCAAAGATCATGCTTCATAATATATCTAGATCATTCAGGAATAAGTGAAAATAATGTAGGACTATATCTGGGTACTTCATAATCATGTTGTAGTTGTTAAAGTCCCGCGTTGGTTAAAAATATGACCAAGATAACATTTAAATAATTTGGGCAATCCTCTCCTCTTGAGCTAGCTCTTGGGGTAGTCACTAATTTCTTAACATGGTATCAAAGCCTATCCTATGGATGATATTGTGCTACCTGCAGATGTTCAGTCATGCAAACTCCACGCTCCAAATGTCCAATCCTGGGCGTGAGGTGGGGTGTGTTAAAGTCCCACATTGGTTAAAAATATGACCAAAATAGCCTTTAAATAGTTTGGGCAATCCTCTCCTCATGAGCTAGCTTTTGGGGTGAGTTAGGCCTACTAATTTCTTAACATGGTATCAGAGCTTATCTTGTGGTTGATGTTGTGCCACCCGCAGAGGTCCAGTCCTGCAAAACTCCACGCTCCATATGTTCAATCCTGGGCATAAGGGGGTGTGTTAAAGTCTCACATTGGTTAAAAATATGACCAAGATAACATTTAAATAGTTTGGGCAATCCTCTCCTCATAAGCTAGCTTTTGGGGTGAGTTAAGTCCACTAATTTCTTAACATGATATCAGAGTCAATTGTGTGATTGATATTGTGCCACCCGTAGATGTCCAGTCCTGCAAACTCCGCGCTCCACGTGTCCAATCCTGGGCGTGAGGGGTGTGTGTTAAAGTCCCACATTGGTTAAAAATATGACCAAGGTAGCCTTTAAATAGTTTGGGCAATCCTCTCCTCATGAGCTAGATTTTGAGGTGAGTTAGGCCTACTAATTTCTTAACAGTAGTAAAACAAAAATTTGTCTAGAATTCAAGTTGGGTTAAAGTAAAATCCACAGTACTCAATCTATTAACTTATATGTAGTTGACTAATTTGGGTACTCCAAATGAGTTGGGTTGGAAGCCTGAAAGATCAAAAGAGGAAAAAAAAATCTTATCATCAGAACAATGAGCCATGTAATACTTTTATATGTCAAACTTACAACAACAGTTGCAAATGGAGCGCGAGAGAAACCATTTCCAAGCTTTTCCTCAATATTGTTCTCCATGCTCTTCCTATCAACAAAGCAAAGTACAAGAACGGCGATACCAATTCCACATTCAATTGCAAGCTGGTAAGTGACCATAAGAAAACAAGAAAATGTTATCATTGACTAAAATTAAAAAGTGTTTCCAAATCAAAATGCTAACATGTGAATGCATACCCAAATAAGACTAATGGCCATCAGAGCTATAAAACTGACATAATTTTTCCTTCCCACACAATTATTAAGCCACTGTGCGAAAGTGAAAATTCCATGTGTTAAAAATAGTCGGTAATCAGCAGAGAACAAGATAATTATTTCTTTACGAGATTACCCGACAGTGGTGATCAAACCCATCCACACATTTATCACAACTTCTACAATGTTTACTATACTTGCGAACCTGCAAAATAAAAGGTTCAACAAATCATGATGTAAGGAGGGACTTGAACTAACATGAGCATTAGCTTAAGAAGAAAAAAATAAGTGCTCCGCAACACTACCCAACTAAAGGGCTAACCAGATATTCAGATTAGACAATTATAACTATTTGGCCAAAAAATAGAAATTGGTTAAATGTAAATGTTTGTCACTGACAATAACTGTCAAATTTACATCTAGTAGATACTTAGAATTTTAGATGTTAGAGATGATTGAGATGCAGACTTCTTGTCTATTCTCTTTATGAATAAATACTTGATTTGATGAAACAAAATGAGAAACATAAGTTATTATAGAACTACATGAATCTGTGATGCTACTGTTTTGGAACCTGCTATCTATAATCCACATTTCTTCCTTTTCTTTAGCTAATGTCTGACCTGGCTATCATAACAGTGAAAGATGACAAAAGAAATCACTTCCAAGTGCCAAATTGGCCATGATGCCAGGCAGCAAGACCAATGTATCAAACTTTCTTACTTTCGTACATGGGATCTCATAGATTTGACTATAAGGTTTAACATAAGCAAATTGTGATTTTTCCAAATGACAAATTCAGCAGTCAATATTTTAGTTGACCAAAAGAAACAGGATGGATGAACTGTCCATCATGTAGCATTCCTCTTGCTGAACATCATTTTGAGTTGAATACTTGAATGTTTGTGTTAAGAAATTAGTGGGCCTAACTCCACCCCAAAAGCTAGCTCAAGGGGAGAGGACTGCCCAAACTATTTAAAGGCTATCTTGACGACTTGACTATATCCTTGAGCAATGTGGGACTTTGACAGTTTGCTTTACACAGTAAAAGCACCAAACATTGGCTCAAAAGAAATGATAGAATAAAGAAACAGAAGCATTACAAGCAAAAGATACTAAAAGAAAATGTTGAAGAGATTGGTCACTCAAATTCCTAGGTCACAAGTATTCCCCATTGTGACATCAGAACATAGTTTCAAGGATTCATGTACCCGTAGAAGACTACAATCATAGTCCAAGTTCCCTACAACAGTCCTTGATATTTTACTGATGGAAGACATGCTTATCCAACTAAGTCATACTTAATCAAGTGCTGACAACCCCTAAATAGTTGGATGCAAAAATTTGTCTAGAAGAGGTTATATGTAGGTCAAAATATTCTTAAATTTTCTTTGGCCTTTCTCCCAGATACTTGGCAATAAATTTAAGCAAGGTGAATTTTGGGGAAAAAAACAACTTAGAAATCATTCAGCAAGACATTGAATTCTTGAGCTAAGAATACAAGAGATCCATTGTAAAAAATAAATAATCTAGTGAGGAAGATGCAATCTAATAAATAGATCCATAACATGCTTTATGCCCTACATATTATCACCAGCAGTCATCTTTATTTGAGAAAGATACGAAGAATCCTTTTCCAAATACTTCAATCACTGGTCTTGGTACAGACTCCAGTGGTTCTGGTCTTGATACTCATAAAATAACATATTACTCTCTCGATGCCAGGAAAATGTGCTGTATTATTCATTATGCAAAAAATCCATAAAAATTACACTTATTCCTGTATCCATAGAAGAAAAAATAAATAAACTTACTAATTTAAATAGAAATTCATCACACTGTATCATAAGAATATTTTACCTCAGAATTGCAAAGTGTGCAAAATAAAGCATCTTCACCGCCAGTTTGCTGCTCATTTTCTTCAAGTTTGCGGCAATCCTCTTTAGCAAACAATGCACACATACATCTTCCAATGCTACAGCAAGCCGAACTTTGCCTTTGTAAACCTGTTGAGATATTCATATTTGCATCACCAACTGCTGAAGATTTTCTATTAGAACCGTCTACAGAGCTCCTACACGTAGATGTTGGAGAAAACTGAACTCCATTAGCATTGTTATTATCAGTAGAAGGTAAAGGTCCACCAGGAAACCCCTGTTTATTATTCTGTTGATTTTTAAATTCATTGTCAAACATTGACATAATTCCAGGATCAGCAGGGTTTATGCGTGTACAACGTATATAAAGGATAAATACTGCAATTGCCTGAAATAAAATGATATAACAAAAACAATTAATATTGATATAACCAAAATCCACATTTCTACAAGACATGATGCATAAAAACTATCACAAGAAAAACTTACCACAGGGGTGTATACACCAACTGCGACATATTCATAGACAGGTTTGCCAAGGAAAGGTGCAAAGAAAGCATAGAATGCAACAACCAAAAGGAAGAATACTGTTATAGCAACAACCTACAAAAATTTAAGAGTCATTCATCATGGCACAAAATTGTTCATAGATAAACTACATTTTTATGCATGATAGAAAATATTCAAGCTATTTAGTAAGGCCGAAGTGATATAAAGCAATCAAAAAGACACAAAAAATCCATAAAAAGCATTAGGTCCTACAAACACTCCACAGCTAAATAAAAAAGGAACACTCATATCAATTGAAGTTGCAACCGCATTGTAAGAATTACAAAGTTCAAGTTCCACCTTCACCACTTACCCTTTGAAAAAGATAAGTATACACTGATGTCTTTATACAAGTTCGTGTAAGATATGTTTATCCAAAGTACAAATTACGATATTCAACTTCAGTGAGTGCTTTGGCCTTTGGGATGCCCAACAATCTGGCACCAGCCTTAATAATCCAAAAAATTCGTGTACCAAGATTACTCATAATGACATCCAAGCTGAAACACAATCCTCCCTGATGTTGCAGCACAGGGATAGATTATTGAATCAAATCAACTAAATCCAGTAGTTATGTACTTGTCATTCTGGAGGCAACTACTGCTTTATAAATACATTGGTAAACAGGAAAAACGTAGAAGCACATGTCTCTGCAATCATAGAAAGCTTCTAAAATAGGTTAAAATTTATTTCATGAATGGCATCATTTTCTTGTTCCCATTTAAGCTTAGGACCTTTCATTGTTCAAAGTATCTATGACAACCAAGTGGTGGAATTAGACGGCAGAAATCAACATCTCAATTAAAAATTTCAACTAAATAATTCCAAATTGAACAAAACAACAAGAAAAGTCTGTTTGTGGGTAGGACAACACTCAACCAAGGTTTTTCCCATGTTCGTTTTGAAGGGCATTGAACAACAAAAATAGTATCGGCCTGCTTTTGTTTCAATTATCGCAGCACATTACAAGATGAATTGACCAAAATATCTTTCGTGTTATCCTCTGTATTGTCCCTTTCTTTTCATCATAAAAAGAGCACTGGAGAAGATATCAATGTTATTATAATTATAAAATTGTTGTCCCGCAAGCACATCCCCGATAAGAGAAAGAGGTTGTCTTCTTCATCGAAGGAGAAGAATCTGAGCCCTAAGTCTTCACCTCTCACAATGTGTGTGTATGAGAGAGAGAGAGAGAGAGAAGGAAGGAGGGGTGGTACCTCCAATTGGCGATGACAGCTCCAACGAGTCCCATGCGAGAACAATGCGACAACGAGGAGGAATGCAAGAATAGGGTATACATCGCAGTATTATCCGGAGCATATACTGGTCATTTTTTCTCGTCCTGTGCGCACAATCTCTTGCCCCCAGTTCTTTGTAGGGCATAAAAAAGGCTACTTGTCCAATTCATCGCCTTCTTATTGTCTAGTTCCGTGAGGTGAGATGATTTACAAACAAGACTGGACAAGGCCCCTTGTCCAGTCTTGTCCCTCAAAAAATAGTGAAACAAATGGACCATAAAAGTGTCCTAAAGATCATTAAACTCAAACATACAGATAACTTATCTAAGAAAAACACTGTATATAAGGAAATTAACAATCATGAGATAGAAGTAGCATTTGATCATAGAACTTATAGAAGATATTGCAATCCCATGAGAAGCAATAAGAAAAGTAAAGCTAACTTCCAAGGAGACAATTTAGTACAATTGCTAGAAGGAACTCAATAAAGAAACTATTTCTGTGACTTCACCCTATTTGTGGTGGAGCAGCATTAACATTGTGCATATGACCTGATTCTTTTTTAAAGGAAAAGCTAATTTGGTTTTTTTGACCAAATGTAAAGCAGAATCCTTAATGGGAGGAATTATTGAACTTATCTTTGGTGTGCCTTTATTGCCCTGGTTTGAGGTGCTCAGTAGTTTCAAGGAAAAAATTGCAAAACGCTATGAGAAGAACAGATAACTGAGAGCTAAAAAGGAAGACACAAATTGTCTAGTTTTTATAATTAATTAGGCCAGCCACATATATGACAGTTGAGGCTCATAGCTTGAAAAACTGTGCAAACAAATATATTTGGAGAACTAAAGAATCATAATTTGGAGAATATTGGAAGTCTATAACTTGAAGAAACTTGACAAAGGACAATTGGTCAAGCGAAAAAAGGAGAACCCTATAAAGTGGCCACTTGGTGAACACGAGAAAAGAAAAATATAGTAAAATAGAAAAAAAAACGACGTGATAAAACAAAGAGACCAAATACAACTATTGTTTATGATCAAATATCAATGCAAACTAGTGAATAAAAGTTTTATTGGTGGCAACCAACTTTGTAATCAAGTAATACTGTAATAATGACAAGCATGTTTATTAGAATTCAAAACCAAGATAATTTCCATCAGTTGGGACACTTCAAGCAATATACAGTCAAATCCAAAAGTTGATATTTAACTTGAGTCAGAAAATGCGAAAATGCAGAAAGGTAACAAGAAGATTTCTGCAAAGTTCGTTCCAAAACAGCATAGTTAAACTATAACAGGAAGACTTTGAAGAAGGAGAAGAAGGAAGCTGAAAGATATAAAACACAACGGTTGAAAATATTAATCACAATCAATTAGCTCAAGCAAAACTATAAAAACTGGGTTTTATGAGCATTTACAACAAAATTCAGATAAAGCAGAAGGAAAGTGAAAGATATAAAATACAAGGCTCGAGTATGTCAATCGCAGACAATTAGCTCAAGCAAGAGCATAAAAACTGGATTTCACGAGTATTTACTACAAATTTTAGATAAAGCAGACAGCAGATCCATCTCCTAAACAACACTTATGCCAACTTGAAAGTTGAAACGCATGAGTCCATGATCGGGCACATTATCCTCAAGAACAACAAAGAAACCTAGAGGAGAGATCATGCACCTCCAGCTAAAAACTCCAAAGAAAAGGGGACCAAAAATGGTTTTTTAAAAGAATTAAAACGCATTCTGAGCCCCATCACCTGAGAAACCCGAAGAAGCGAGGCAAAATCGAAAGGGAAAGTGAAGCTTTGGAACAAGAGAGAGTTTTACCTGAAATGTATGCGCAGGGAGCTGCCATCCATGGCTTCTCACCATGATCGAAGAGAAGAACTGCTCGTCAGTCACAAAGACACGGTTCCTTCAGATCATGTACACACGGGGAAGACACAGATTGAGAGGGTGAACCCAAAGAGGAAGATGTGGCTTTTCTCCCTTTCTCGGGGGAAGTGGGAGTGGTTTGGGCGGATAGATGGCAGAGGAAAAGAACAAAACAAGTAGCTTTCTCCTCCTCTCAAGCCTTAAGGCTCACAAGGAGCACAGGAAGAAGAGGGTTTGAGCCTCAAAGCTGTTAACTTTTTGATTTTGGGCACGAACTGGAAGTAAATGCTGCAAAGAAACAAAAAAAAAATTATATTTTTTGGACACAATTAACATCTAAATGCGCCTCATTTTCTGTTTTTTGTAGCAGTGAGTTGTTATTTTCATTTTTTAGGCAGAATCTAAACTTTTTCTACTTTTTACTAATTACTCTTTATCTCTCCTACTGTAGTAATTAAAATATATAAAAGAGAGTTTTTTTATTCATAAGTGCTCAAATTGCTGGATCTTTCCAAACTTTTAGCAAATGTTTTTCAAACACAGTAACTGCATTAAATAAGTAGAAAATTTTGGAAAAATCTAATGACTGATACAAGTATCATTTATAGAACTGTGGATTTTTTAAAAGAAATATTATATTACCTTAGAAGAAGCTAATTAGAACACAAGTAAACTATTTAAAATTTACTTTATGCAAAAATTTATTATAAAATTTCAGGTACGAATGAATTTAATATTTGTAAGAATGAACCTAGTATGATTGAGATTGTACCTAAAGTAAAATTTGAGTTAATTAATTAGAATGCAAAATTATGCAAGCATCCCATCCATTGTCATTCAAAGTCACTAGTAGTTGATGTGGAAGAAGGCTTTTAAAAGGGCAAATTGGCCTTGCGTAATAAATAGGAAATGGGAAATTGGATGTTTCACCAAATTCTTGCTGCTAAAACAGCAGCTGCACCTCTGCAACAGTACTTGTCATGCAACTTGTGTATATTTGGATGCTTCTCTGGTCCACATGAGCTTGGTAATAGATAGGGCTGACAACGGATCGAATACGATGTGAATATTGAATTATTTATATTTGTACCGTATCTTATATTTGCATATTTATATCTGTACCGTATTTGTCACGGATATGAATATGAATGTTCATATCCGCACCGCTTCAAATGCGGATATCTGCACCGCATTCGTATTCGCACCATTTTTAATAAATAATATATTTAAAATAATATATTTAAAATAATATATTTCATTAAAAAATTAATAAATTATCAATCCATTGATCCAAAATAAGTATATAATATACTTTTAAATATCTTGACATGAAATTATTATAAAATCCGTATATATATTAATAACTTATATAGGCAAAATAATAATTCAAAAATATGAATACGGTGCGGATCCACAGTCATATCCGTGCGAATATAAATTTTTTAAATTTGTATTCATATTCATATTTATTTTTACTTACGGATATGGATCGAATATGAATTGGATACGGTGCGGATGCGGTTTTTAATTAGCGAATACAGATAAAATTGTCACCCCTAGTAATAGAGGGTGGAAGTCATTTTGCATTTAAAGTCAATCTCAATTATCAATTCTGGGAGAGAATTAACTGAAGATGACTCGTACCATGAAGAGAAGTTTTTATGGCTGGTGGAGTTTTGCCAAAGCGATACCATCATCCGTCTGGAAATTTGATGTGTGCTTATTCCTCCTATTGTAATAACAATGCGGCTTATTGGTTTCTTTTTTTAATATATATATATATATATATATATATATATATATATATATATATATATATATATATATATATAAAATCTTTAAATATTTTAATTATTCTAGTTGTTATCATTGGATTAATGAGATAAGTAACTCATTAACTTTATCTATTTAAATTATCAATCTAATTTAAAATACTTAAACTGAAATTTTGATGATACACTCGTCGAATCTTATTAATTAACACATCCATAAGGTTTCCACGTGCAGTGAGGAGTGGTATTTCTTATTAGGAGTATTTTTTTAAAAAAAAAATTAAAAAATATCTATGCATTAATACTAACAATTATTTTCGGCTATCAACTATCAATTAAAATAATTGCACTAGAAAGATTATTGTGCTCATAAATTATGATGAATTTAGACAAAATACTTGAATGACATATATAGGAATAACTGTATAATTATTAGAGGAGGCTAACTTACATCCCCTTATGAAGTTGATAGGTTAGTTATCTCATCAAGCGGATCGTAATAAATTGTATTAAAATAAAACTTAATTCTAGACACGATGAGGGAGCCTATGTGAGAAAGGACTACCCAAATGATGAAGAGCCGTTACTAGACTAGGTCTCACGTACCGTCGACTTAGGTGTGATTCTGGACTATGTGTTAGACTATAGTTGGATCTTAACGAGGATGTCAAAACATAAGTACGTGAGGGAGATTATAATACCTCAATTTAGTCCAACATCGAAAGTATATTAGATGTGATGCTGACTTATAAGATTTGATGGATGTGCTATCATTAACTTCAACTTGAGCATTTTAATTAAGTCAATATGTTAATTTATAAGATTGATAGATCAGTCATCTCATCAAGCGAATCGTAACACTAAGAATATGAGATAATATTTGTCTAGATTGTGTGTTTACTATCTTAGTGGATCCATATAACAAAATATAAAGTCTAACATCCATTTCATTTAAACCAAATCGACACGTGAATGGAAAATATTAATTAAGTCCACAGATGGACAAATTATTATGAATTGAGAATTAATATAGTAACAATTCTCTCAAAATATGTTCTTTTTAGCTAAATGACAATCAAGAGGCTCACAATCCAACTGCTTTACCCACACCCTTTTCATCTTAAATATTGGAGTCTGGACTACTATAGTGACCCGGTACAATTGATCAGGTCAAGAGAATTTACATTTTAATTAAAATGGTCTTTCATGCTCTCTACTTTTTGTTTTTTACTATTATTATATATTATTCTCATCCTTTTTATATTTCTAAAAATCACAATAACGCTATTTTAACATATGAGTCATCAAACCTCCTCAATTATTCTAACAGTAAATTTTATCACATTATCGCCGTGTCATCGTAAGTACGTTGATGATGTAAATTATTATTTATTAGTAAAAAAATCAAGAAAATTTGATGACATGATGTTGTAAAATTAATTTCAAGTATATACTGTGGCTAGCAGCTGTAAGAGTAAATATTATATATATATATATATATATATATATATATATGTCCGTGCATGAACTGGCAGTTTAATTAATGAGATTCTGTTGCAGCAAGAAGATTGAGTTGGAACAGGTGAATAATCTCTAGCTGTCAGATGTGAAATCTGGCACCAAGCTCATGTTTTTGTTATCTTCCTAGACGTACTCCATCTCTTCACATGCAAGTGAAATCACTCAGTGTTGTGTTTGGTAGCAGCAGCAATAATCTAGAATACTATACCTGAATCCTGATTCATATATATATAATATATGTCCGTGAATTAACAGTAAGAGAGATTTTTTTTAACCTTTTCCACCTTGGTTATATTTGTCCACCCATTAATAATTGTTGTTGATTGACCTATATAATCATTTGGTTCGACCTGAGACTCGAGTCAAGGAATGAAACTTTGGTGCAAAATCAGATGAACAAAGAGTTATATATTAATATGATTGCCTCATGCAAATTTTGATTATTCTAAAGAATAAATATGGAAGGCGATAGAGGTGTGCATGAATAACGGATAGATCCGAAATCGATTGGAATCGACCCAATTGGGTAGGTTCCGAGTAGACTTGAATTAAATTCGGGTAGGGTCCGGAATAAAAATTTAGGAATCGATTAAAACCGATTTCGATTCCGGGTCCAACACATTAGGTACCCGGAACTGAAACCGTAATCGATACCCGGAACCTGTACTCTGAAACATGTTCATTTACAGATTTCAAAGTACAGGTTCCAACATGGTACCATGTTAGAACCTATTCATTTACAGATTCCAGGACAGGTTCCAACAGGGTACTCGGAACCTATACCCTGGAACTTGTATATGAACATGTTTCAACAGGATACCCGAAATCGAAATCGAAACCTGTGGTTCTGAGTATGGTCCGATTCCAGATTCCAACATGGTAGGGTCCGATTTCAAAACTTAGGAACCGGTCCTATACAAGGTAGAGTTCGGGTATCATGAAAAATATAAGATACTCGGACTCGCTCACCCCTAGGAGGCGATGTCGACTTTTATGTTTTTGCATATTATATTCATGAATTTTTTATAGGAATATGATATTAGAATAAAGTTGGAATGATATTTTTATCCAAATTGATGAAGCCTATGATTTACACAATTCATATGCCAAAGGAATTATAAAGTTTGGATATTTTGGAAATTAGCAGGTTATAGTGGGAATATTATATGTTTGGGCAAAATTATAAGTACGATCGAGTTCTAGCTAGCTGCACAAACATGACTTTAAGATGTGTAAAAGGACACGTGTCAATAGATCTACCAGGGCTACAACCATTTTTGTTTGCTGTAGCAAAGCTATGTTCCTTCAAATAGGAGGAATTTAGAAAAAATAGTTATTCTTTAGTTATATAAGGTAGTATTTTATAATTTTACTCTTTTTAATATTAAAAGTAACTAATTAGTTGGAAGAATAAAATGGTTTACATAAAAATTACAATCTCCCTTTTCTTATTGATAATTCTTAAATAAAAGAAAAAGTATTTTTTTAATGTCTTAGTATTGTTGATTAAGAACGTGCAAACAAATTGCAAGAGCCAATTTCAAAGGTCTCAAATTGCATTTTTTAGGATAATTATTTAAATATATCTTAAATTACGTATTTTTTATTATTTGTGATCAATTTTAAAATATTATTAAATTATATCTCGAACTTTAATATTTATCTCAATTACATTATCCTATTAACTCTCTGTCGATAGTCATGTTAAGACGATGGTATGACTTTATAACGTGGATTAAAATAATATTTTTTATTTAAAAAATAAAAATATATTTTAATTTATATTAAATAATATAAAATAATATGTTTTTATTTTATATTAAATAATCACTCCAAGCTATGTCCGGGGTGAACATGGAGATTTTTTAATAAAAAATAAAAAATATTATTGTATATAAATTGACGTGATTTTTTGTATTTTTAAAATAAAAAATATGATTTTAATCCATGTCAAAATGCTACGTCATCGCCTTAACGGTGCTACCAATGGAGAGTTGACGGGAGGATGTAATTGAGACAAATATCAAAGTTCATAATATAATTTGATAATATTTTAGAATTAACCACAAAATGAGAAAAAATGCACAATTCATAATATATTTAAGTAATTATCCTTTTTGATGAAATTTTGTTTACTAGAGAGTTACTTGTAAGTTAGCTAGCTACTTCTGAATTTCATAATTTCATTGGAATGCATGCATGTAGCATTTAGGATCCGTTTGGTTCGCAAAATGCCCAGCACAAGACACAAACAAGGACATGGATAGAACACCAGTGTCCTAGGACAACAGTTTATACCATGTTTGTTTCGTCAAGAACTGAACACGATATCTAGTCTTGTCCTGCGTTTGTTTCGTTATAACACAATATTGTACCAGTGAAAATCACAAAAATACTCTTATATTCTTAATGCCCAAATTGAATTTTATATGTTTCTTAATACAAACCTTTATTAAATACTAGCATTTAGACCTATATTAAATACTCTTAGCCTTCTGCTGGGGCCTCAGGCGATCTCATTCTTGCTTGGGACTCCTCTGTCCTAAAAGCTCAGGTTTTATCTACCCAAACTCAGTGCATATCGGCTGTGATTGGCATGGAAAGTAACGAACCCTTTCTCTTCTCTAATGTTTACGCGAGCACTAATCAGAATTTGCGCCGTGATTTTTTAAATAGTTTTTTGCTTCCACGATTTTTCGAACTACCCATGGATCATTTGCAATGATTTCAACTATTTTTTAAGTGAAAAAGAAAAAAAGGGAGGTCTCCCCTTCCGCCTAACTAAACCTATTTTAGACTTTCGCGAGTTCGTTCATAATATGGGTTTAATTGACTTGGGTTTCACGGGTTCCCCTTTCACTTGGTGCAACAACCGTCATCTGACGGCTCGGATTCAAATTCGCTTGGATCGGGTTTTTTCAAACGCTGCTTGGAATCAGTTTTATGATACTGTAAAAATTAAACACTTTAATCGTGGTTTATCTGATCTCATTGCGAATGAGGTTCCAATAAACTTACCCTTTTTCGAAAAATTTAATACGACTCTAAAATTCACCCGACACGCTTTGTCTGCTTGGAATAAAACACATCTTGGCAGGCTCGAACTCTTACTTGATGATGTCTCTACTAAAAATGCTAATTTTGAAATGTTGGATGTTACTGTGGGCGTAAATTCTGGTGCTATTGACTCTTAAATCTTGCTATAACCATGTCTCTGCCCTTAGACGGCAGATCACCATGAAATAGTGGTGCAAGGCTAAAACTAGATTGATAGCTAATGGCGACTATAACTCTGCATATTTCCATCGAGTTGTCTCTATGCGTCGTAGGAAAAATTGCATTAACTCTTTAACGCTTGCTTCTGGTCTTGTTGTGAATGAAGGTTGTGATATTCTTGATGCTTTTGTTGCTCATTACAAAACTTATGGGGTGCTGATAATACTTATAATTTTAACTCTGTAAATCTCCCGCACTTCACTGCCCTACCAAATTCCCAGCTTAATAGTCTTGTGGGCCCCTTCACAAAGGAGGAAATTTGGACTGTAATCCAATCCATGCCCAATGGCAAAAGTCCTGGCCTTGACGGCTTTACAACTGAGTTTTATAAAACTTACTGGCCAACCATATCCCAAAGCTTTATGCAATGCTTGAACACATTCCATGAAACTATTTTTCTCTCGTCTGACTAGAACAAAATAATCCTTGCTTTTATCCCTAAGTGCCCTACCCCGAGCACTACTAAGGACTATCAACCCATTGCATTATGCAACTTGAGCTACAAAATCCTTGCCAAACACATCCAATCTATTATCCCCCTCCTGATTTCCAATGAGCAATCCGCCTTCATTAATTAAAGGCCGGAGCATCCATGATAATATCATGATTGCCCAGGAGGTTGCTCACACGATGTTTGACTCCAAAGGCAAAAACCCACTGGTCATGGTCAAACTCGACCTTGACAAAGCCTTTGACAAACTTTCTTGAAAAGCCGTCCTTTCCACATTGCATGCTTGCAGCTTCCCTGAGAAATTCATCCTCAGGATCATTGCCTGTCTTTCCACCTCAACCTTCACCTGCCTTGTGAACAATCAAATGTCTCCTTTCTTCACCTCCAAACGAGGCATTAGGCAAGGCGATCTCATCTCCCCCTACCCATATGTCTTAGCGGCCCAAACCCTAACAAACTTAATCAACCTTGTTGTTTCTGAAAAAAAAACTCACTCCATTCCGATTTAAAAATTCCACCACGCTCAGCCATCTCATGTTTGCCGACAACATCCTCCTGATGTTTCGTGCAAACACTAAAAGCCTAAAGAATATTCAAAAAAATCCTTGTCCTCTACTCTCGACTGACTGCACAATCGATCAACTATAATAAATTCGAGATTTACTTCCCCTGTAATGCTACGATGGCTGTTATTTGAAGCATAAGCTCTAAGCTTCGTATAAGGATGGGGACCTTCCCCTTCAAGTACTTGGGTACCTTAATTTCCCATCGAAGACCCCCCGCTAGCTCCTATGACTACACTATTGACCTAATCAAAGCTAAGCTTGGGACCTAGCATTCCACCTACCTTTCGCAGGCGGGTAGAGTTGTCCTTATTAACTCTGTCCTAAACTCTATCCCCCTTCATGCCATGACTGTCACCTGATTCTCCCAGAAATGCATTAATAAAATTTAGCAAATTACCAAAAAAATTCTTTGGTCTAATTCGCCTGACAAACGTGCCATCCACCACAATGGTTGGGATATGATTACCGCACCTAAAGCCTATAGGGGGGCTCGGTATCCATGACTTAGGTAGCACTAGTCTGGCTCTCCAAGCCAAATAGGTACAAATCTACCTGAACAAAGCCCCCACCACCACCTGGTTCAACATTGTTAATGTGAAATATCGTGATCTTAGGGTTCTCGTACAACTTAACTCCAAAACCTCCTGGAGTTGGCGCCTTTTTCAGAATGCATTTAATACTTTGGCCCCTGATTTTACAAAACTTATCAACTCTGGTTATAACACTTCTATCTTGCTCAATAACTGGTTACTCGAAACTCTCTTTTGCTTAAAGCCAACTTACTTAAATATAAACTTGGTTGACGAATTGGCTATGGTGGATCGGCTTATTAAGAACCAAAAGTGGAACTATGAGGTTTGCTTTGACGCTTTTGGCCCTGTGCTGCTGGAATCCATTGATCGGATGTATTTGCCTTTGACGCTCGATGACAATACAAATATTTGGAGAGAGGTCCCAGGGGGTAGCGTTATCGCCCGTTTTGCTTACTCATTCTTGCATCCAAACGAACCAATTACCAGGCCTTGCCAAACCCTATCTGGAAGGTTCTTTGGAAAATTCACATCGCCCCTAAGGTTTGCACCTTATGTTGGAAACTTCTCAACAAACGATTGCCCACCCGCTTTCGCCTTTTTAGCTTAGGTTTACCCACCTCCTCCAGCTACCCCTTTTGTCAAAACTCCCTTAAAACCATAGATCACATCTTCTTCGAATGCACATTTGCATCTCATCTTTGGTCCCTCCTCGGTCTCAAGTCTGGTCTCACCTTTGCCTCATGCTCCGACTGGGGTCAAGGCGACTGGCTTGTTTCCCAGCCCTCACCAAAATCTTCTTGGTTCTTAACCCTTGTGGCAAATGCTTGTTGGTTCCTTTGGTTTGCAAGAAATGAGCTTCTATTTCAGGCTAGGCAGCCTACACCCTCGGGCTTAGTGCCCTGCATCCTTACTTTCTCTCAGAATTATTTAGAACGGATACTATGTGAGGGCAATATCAATCGCTCCTCACATCTGGTCAAATGGATTCCCCAGCATAGGGTGTACTAAAACTAAATTGTGATGCTTCTCATCTAGATTTTGCATGTGGCTTCAGTTTTATAGCCCGGGATTGCGAGGGCACCTGTCTTTCGGTCACTAGCTCCTAATGTGAAGAAAATTCTTCTGTTATACTTGAAGTCATTGTCATCCGCTGATCCGCGAGGCCCTACGCTATACCATCTCTAGCAAGGTGGTTTCATTTATCATTGAATCAGACTCTAAGACCTTGATCAATGTAATTAATAGGGAACTTACTCCCCCATGGTCTATTTCAGCTTTAGTGGCTGATATTTTTGTGTTAAGCTCAAGGTGTAATGTTATGGAATTCTCTTTTTGCTTTAGAGAAGCAAACAAACTTGTCCATTGAGGACCAAATCGAGCTCGATTTTGTAAGGATGAAAATGTTTGGTCCTCCATCCGCCCTTCCGAGTTGGAGACAATTTTGTACAATGATATTTTTGGGCTAGGCACTCGCCGACTTTAATATATTAAGCACTTTTTTTGGAAAAAAAAAGGGTTAGGTCTCCCGCACCTGCAAAATTGAAGCAATGCAATGTAAATATATCTTGTCATAAAAAGCTATAAAATGAAGGCAATTATGATACATATTCTCTTGAGGCGCTTGTAGGTTGATCATTTCTAGCGGTTTATCGATGGGGCTATGACTATAAGAAATATTAGAATCATGTTGATCTCGCTATCTTTTCTTAATTTTGACTATTTGGATCGTAACTAATGGTAATAAATTATGAGTTTGATCTTTTTGATGCTTATGAGCTTCGGACATCATAATATTATCTGTAATACTGATATGTTTTTCTTTCATAATATTACCTCAAATTCAATCTAATAATTGAACATTTGAACTCATCAAGTATCTTATTTTTTTTTAAAAAGAATCAAGTAAAAATATTAAGGACATATTTGAATTGAAATAAGTAAACAAATATAATATTAATAAAAGCTTCTCCTAATGAATTTTGGTCCAAATAAATTTTATATGAATAGAAAAAGAAATAATACGATGGAAAAATAGTGCTTGAAGATTACATTGAACATGACAACTCTAACATTCACCACTAAAAAAAGGTGATTGATGACAATGAGTGAAATCATCGTTGAAGATCTTTTGTAATGATAAAAAATTATTGTAAAGCTCAATCGCATATCAGGTGGTCGTCAATAATTTGTGACGGCTAAAATTATTGTGACAGAAGACAGTCTTTTGCGACGGTTATAACTATTATATCCACCAATAATAATAATAATAATAATAATGATAATAATAATAATAATAATAATAATAATTTATAAAATATTTTATGTTGAAGGACCGTTTTTGCAAATGCCTAATTACACTATTTAATTAGCCATAATCCCCCTTAAACCTAGGCCCCACAAATCGCGTCGGGCCGGCTCAGTCCGATAAAAATTCATATCAGTCGAGTTCGACTCGAAAAAAATTGGGCTGAGAATCACCGGCTCGGCCTGACACGAAAATTAATGGGCCACATGACCCGGCTCGTTTAGCTCGATAACAAGAAAAAATATATAAAAATTTGGGTTTAAACCCAATAACTAATGGGTTTTAAACCCATTAATACTCAATTTAAAGTGCTTATTGGGCTATCGTGCTGGACTGGCCCGATAACACTTGGCTTGGCCCAACACGATAAGGGGTCGGGCCTTATCGGGCCGACTCGATAAAGCCCGACCCGACACAATAAGAGGTCGGGTCTTATCGGGTCGTCTTGATAATAGTCCGAGCACGATAAGATCCGACTCGAACCCAATTTTTTCGGATCGTGCCGAAAATTGCCACCCCTACTTAAACCTCTTTGTGGTAGTCATCGTGGGAAGAGGATATTAGAGAGGTGATTGGCCAGCAATTAGAGCGAAAATTTATGAACGAGGTATGATTCTTCTCCTTTCCTTTCCCTTCCCTTATGTCATTTTCTTCCGATGTTTTCATCGGCAAAATCAAAATTGGAGCATGGGTTGAACCTGTTGGAGCCGTAGGGTACAACTGCGTTGCTCGAACTACCGCAATGCAATGACCGCGGCAGCCATGGGGCTACAGCAGTCGTCGTGATTGCCCTCGAACTACAACAACGACAAAGTCGCTGCCTGCCTATAGCGCTGGCCGGCGCCTTGCTGGCGTTGGAGGCTACGGGAGGGAGTGGTGGTGTTGCCAGGCTAGTCACTAGCGACCCAAAGCAGCCACTGCCACCACTGGAGCCCGCGGCCACTGCCACAAGCGGTGGATCAGGGTTGGAGGCGTGGGAGATGTGGAGAGGGAAGGTGTGTAACAACTTCTTAGTAATGAGTTGTATTGATTATAAATTTAAAACAAAGTTATATTAGTTGTAATAATGTTATATTGAAATGTTGCAAATATCTTCATTGGTGATTAAAATGAATATATATATTTTGATATATTCTTTTAATTCTTTTAGAAATTTTTGTTGGTGAAAAAATATCATATATATATACATTTATTTGCTTCGGCATTTCAAACTCAATGGTGGGATCCATTTTTCTAAACGATTTCTGTTTTGTTAGGTTTTGGAATATTTTGGGTACTTTTATATTCTTTAAATTATTTATTAAAAGAAATAAATAAAGTTTTCCTTCACATTAAATTGGGGAGTTTCAGCGGTCAATGATTGACAATATTATATATGACAATATTAATTTTGGGAGTTTCAGTAGTTATAAATGGATGGTTGATATTTGGGACTTGCAGACTGATACCAATGTAATCGATGAGTTTTCAATAGATAAAATGACGTAAATGACATTTTTGCCTCTTCTGCTTGTATTAATTTTGAATCATCAGATAAATCTCCAAATTCGATAGAACCCTCGCTTCCTGAAATGGGACAATTTTATCCAGAGTAGGCAAATTGGATGGACATCAACTTCTCCAACTTTCTGCCCTTATTCAGACTCACTGTGCTCGTAAGTAGCATCGATCGATCCCTCTTTACGACAGTGGATCATACAATCCCTTGGAAGTGATCCCAACACGAATGATTCACAACCAAATCTCTCTACACTCTGCTCATGTTATGAGGCATCATTGACCCATACATTAAGTTACATTTGGAACAAATGTTACGTACCCAGAATCTCTCTCGATTATGAATTGGCTATCTAACCGAAAGAGGCTTTCGAAGAAAGATTGATCAATTGCACGAGGCATGCTGATGAATCGCATGACCACCTCTTTAATAGATGCACTTATACGAGACAAGGCTAGAGACTTCTCTTGGAGCTGTGCAATCTCGACCTGATCTCACTACTTTTTCAACCTTGATTCTCCCACACAAACATAGATGATGCTAAGGACCAGAGGAATTATATGACACCGATGATCTGAAAGGGGGAATATGACTATAAAGAAACAATCGTTACTTCATCTACTCTTCAAAATCAGTCATTGAAGGGTCGAAACTTTTTAGACTCGTTGTATCTCTTTTCAACACATTGTAATATGAGGAGAGATATCTTCCCGAACCTGTACTCCTACTACTCTCTCTTCACAACTCTTCTCTATGTATTTGTAATTTTCACCCTTACGAAATACAAGTCCTTTTCTCAAAAAAGAAAAGAAAAGAATATATATATATATATATATATATATATATATTCTAAGCATTAAGATGATTCATGTTATATATATACATATATATGTATATACTGATATATATATATATATATATATTCTAAGCATTAAGATGATTCATGTTATATATATACATATATATGTATATACTGATGTCTAAAGGATTAAGATGTATATACATACACATGATTCATGCTAAGTAAAGCAAAGTATGCACTAAAAATTAGTTGCTTCCTTAGGACAAATCTAAAAATTCTCCAAACCATAGAGTAGTAGTCATGTTGCTATATGTTTGCTTTAGTTGTATATCTTGTGGTCTATGTTAACATTCTAAGATTAATAAGGAACAAAATCAAAAAGTTGAAATACAAAATTAATAATATTTAATTCTACTAATTCAGAACTAATGGAATTTGTCATACTTAGACCAATTTTTGAAGTGACGGTGTCACCCTAATCCTCCTTGTTCCATAGGAATGAAAATCATAGACCAATTATAATTTATTTGTTTCATTGTAAGGTATGATTTTACATGATATGATATTGTTCAATTTTTTATTTGGAAAGACTTCCAAATGATGATCATGATTTATGATAATAATCTCATGGTTTGAAAATTATGAGTTTTGACCAAGTTTTTAAATTATGAATTTGATGATTTCTTATAGTTTAATAAAATTTTATTTCTAAAATACCCACAATCAAAATATATAATTCATATTATGCTCTTTATTTACCCATATTAAATTAGATTTTTATTTATTGTTCTTGATCAACTTAGCCAAAACTTTGTTCTTCTTCGAGCTACTATCATTTAATCGTACCATATTATACCATACAATCTTCCCAAATAATATAAGAATAATTACAGTATCATACCATATATTACCAAATCATATTGCACATCAGACTTTAGTTTCATAGGGCTCTTGTAAGGATTTGAGGTGGTCCAAAGTTTAGTTTTTGGACAATGTAAGGTCACTAGGCTGTTGGAAGTGTGCCAAACACGTAGGTCCTCTAACACAAAGAATGAAAGAATAATTTAGATAAATTTCATGCTAAAATTTAATTATTTATTAAAAATAAAAAATAGTTAAGTATTATATGAGAATTTTTCTTAGTAATCTATTTTTTTTATCATACCTCCTATTTTTTTCTCTCTCATCATACTTAACTTGTTGATTCATAATGAAAATAGGACCACTGAAGAACTTTCCATGAGGATATCCTTGCCATAGTAATCTCTTTAGCCAGATCAAATGAAAGCAAAGTGACAAAGATTGCTCAAAATTAGGACAACAAACCATGCCCACACACAAATTGGGTCATATTATTTAATTCAGCAGCCCATAGACTGACAAAGCTTGATGGGGATTTACCATCCACCGCTAACTTTTTTCTTTTTTAGTTGCTCAAACATCCATAGATGTTGACATTAATCCAATATATCAGGGAATTTGCATATTTTTGGTGATGTGTTATATAAAAGGGAATAATGTTTGCAAGTGAATTAATGGATGACTAGATTTGAGACTTCAACCATTTGTGCTTGTTGTCCAAATTGAAGTCATTACTTGTGGAACTTGTATGCAGCAAAAAAGTGCACCGACATCCACCCCAACACCTCAATTATTTGACTCATTGACAATATAAAGTTGGGCTTTGACCGGAGTAAATTACCAATTTTCAAGTTGGGCTATAAAGAAAATCATATTATATAATTTGTTTTTTAATAATAAAATCACACACATATATTTAATTTATTAACTCCATTATATCATGTCAAAATACCAAGTGATATTACTATTAATCTTCTTGTAAATTTGCAGATATGTATGGAAATAATTTCTATAGTCACGTATAGCAGTATAACTAAATCGATGGGAATCTTATATTTGGCTTTCGTATTTCAAATTGTACCCCGTAATTTAAATATATAATAACAAAAATTATTCAATTATTCGTGAATTACGTATAGAAACTTATAAAGATGTCACGATAGTTTATTGACGGAGTATGAATTGAAATATGTAATTGAGTTTTTTTTTAAAAAAAATCATTCACTTGTAGTAATTAGGAATGTTAACGGAGTGATCGAGTTACATATTTCAAACTAATGAACGTCTTATGTATGAATTCCATATTTCAAATCATACCCCATGATTTAAAGATATAATAACAAAAATTATTCAATTATTCATGAATTACAGATAGTAATTTAAGATGTCACAGTAACTTATTGATGGAGTATGAATTGAAATATGTAATTGAGATTAAAAAAAACATTAACTTGTAGTAATTATGCATGTCAACGGGGCAAGTTAGTGGCAGATAATGCCACCCTTGCACCCGCATTCGTTTATTAAACTCGTCTTTCATATCCGCACTCGCGATGAGTATCCGTTACCCGTCCTTGTGCGGGCAATATACTTGTGAATATCTGTGGATACTCATTTAAGCTATTATAAAAAAATTTATTTCGTTTTAATAGTATACCATCAATAATTTACATTTCACCCCTATTAATAACTTTTTTTAATAAAGATAGAAAGTCACAAATAGGTGATCATACTAGGGTTCGAATCCTAAATCTTTAGACAACGTTCAATATGTTGCCATAAATTATACTACCCATAATTTGCTCCCCTATTAATAATTTGGTTGAGAAATACTAAATCATAAAATAAACTACGTAATAATTAAATACTAAATCATAAAATTATCTTAAGGAATAACAATATTCATTCAACATAAAATTTAAAATTAAAATACTTTTAACTAATTTGGGAATTTATATAATATATAAAAATATATTATATTTAGATAGGTGGAATTTGATGAATAGATGATTTAGATTTATTTTTAAATTTTTCCATTAGATATTAATATAATACAAATATAAATAAAATATATATTACTCGTTTATTAAATGGGTAATAATTTATACCCATATATGTTGAATGAAAATTCACACTAGAAGGGGGGTTTTGAATAATGTGTAACTTTTTTTTTAGTCAATATTCTTTTGCTCAATTTTAACTTCAATCAAATTCAAATACAACTCAATAATGTTTGTTATCAAATATCAAACACAATAATAAGCAAGCAATCAAGACAATGCTAACGCGAGGAAATATAGTGGTTCAGCCAACCGCCTACTCCACTACCTTGGCTCCACACCAAGAATTTCTAACCAACTATTTTATAGAACTCGTGTTTCTCTTTGAATATAATTGAGGACACGATTTTTACCTCTTTGAGAACTCCTCAAACCTATTCACCTAGACAAAACACAATTCTACAAAGTCTACCTCTAAGTGTTTACTCTAGTACACCTAGCAAACTATTACAAATGAAAACAAATTTAAACAACTCTTAAAATATAATGAAAGAGCTAAGAATTGAAAGAAAGAACCAATGCTCTTTTCCCCAAGCCTTCAACCCTCCAACTCGCCAAGTCGTAGAGCTTGAATCAAATCTCGAGTTGAGAAAGAAAGGGCGCTTGAAAAATTCGTTGACTGAAGAACCGAGCGCAAGCAATTGATCTTTTGAAGGCTTAATAATCTTCTTTGAATGCTCAATTAAGTTTCTAAGAGATCTTAAAGGAGTTAGGTGAGAGGTATATATAATCCCTCAATCGAACAGCTGTTCAACAGGCGAAAAACTAGTCATTTTCGTCGTTCGATCGCTTGCCGATCGATCGTCGATTGACCGACCGATTGGTCGCCCAACGACCTCTGGCTTTAATCGCTCTGTTTGGTCAATCGACGGGTTGACCGAATGAGTCACGATTCTTTCATCCGCAATTCGGTCGACCGAAGCACCTACTGCCAATTTTTGGCCTTGGTCGATCGACCGAAGTAACCTTCTGCCATTTTTTTCATCATCTTCGGTCGACCGAATTGGCTACTGCCAATTTTTTGCATCATTCGATCGATCGATTGGTTGACCAAATTGGCTACTGCCAATTTATTGCCTTGTTCGGTCGACCGAATTCATGCTGAGGTTGATTTTTTCTTTATCCTTACTACATACTTTTTCATAGATTTAGTTACCAAGTCTTAACTTGAATAACTTTACAATTAGGCCTAAGATGAGATCCTAGGCGTATATTACAAGATATATACTCAATCTATTCCCGAGCTTTTTTTTCGTTTATTGACGATCTATTTCCTTCGTTTTTCCTAACGAAGTTCGCATGCTTATCGCAACCTCAACCTAAACTCAAAACATCACACATAGATTAAATACTTATTTGTTATCATCAAAATGAAGATCGAAGCTTAAGAGAAATCCTTAAGCCAACAATCTCCCCATTTTTATGATGACAAAACATAACAAGGAATTTTGAATAAAACATATGCATATTCATCATGAGTTTGAGTTAAGGCATACATACACAATATATAACCCACCATATGCATATATAACTCGAACATATGCTCCCCATATCAACCCCTATCAATGTGCATATCATTTTTTTAACTCCCCCTAACTATATGCATCATAAAAATAAATGCGACCTTATTTTTTCTCCCCCTTTTGACATCAATAAAAAAGGATAAGAATTAAGGTACAATTAATGAGTTTCTTCATGAAAACCAAGAAATCCATAAAACCAAGCATCATCTACCACTATAGTTCTTCATATTAATGTAAGCCTATAGAAGACGAACATCAATAAGTCGCAAAGCCCCACTACAGAGCAATACATAAGTGTGATGATACTTTATAGAATGCAATTTTTGAAAACATATATGTTTTAAAAAAGAACGTCTTAACCACTAGGAAAAGCACAAATCTCTAATTGCATCCTTAAGTTTATAAAGCTTTCCTCAACCAAGGGTTTTGTAAATATATCGGCAAGTTATTTATCGATGGATACAAATTCTACCGATATATTTCCCTTAGTCGCATTATCTCTAAGAAAATGATGCCTTAGGTCAATATGCTTAGTCCTAGAGTGTAAAATAGAATTCTTTGTTAAATTTATTGCACTAGTATTATCACAATGAATAGATATGCAAGAATACTTAAGTCCATAATCTAAAAGAGTTTGTCTCATTCACAGGACTTGTGCACAACAACTAGCCGCAGCGATATATTCCGCTTCGGTAGTTGAAAGTGCAACTGAGTTTTGTTTCTTTGAGAACCAAGAAACAAGACTCGCTCCTAAGAATTGACAACACCCACTAGTACTTTTTCTATCTACTTTACACTTGACAAAATTTACGTCCGAAAAATCGATTAATTCAAAGGATGTATGACATTGATACCATAAATCTAAGTTAATCGTGCCCTTCAAATATCTCAATATGCGTTTGACCGCACTTAAATGAGACATTTTAGGACATGATTGAAATCTAGCACATGCACAAACGCTAAACATGATATCGAGTCTACTTGCAGTTAAGTAATGAAGACTACCAATCATACCTCGATATCGTTTTTCGTCGACGTTGACACTATCTTCATCTTAGTCAAGCTTGATGGATGTGCTCATTGGTGTATAGAGCTATCTTGGCTTCATTCATCCCAAACCTTTTGATGAGCTCCTTTGTGTACTTGGCTTGATTGATAAAGATTCTTTTGTTGGTTTGCTTGATTTGGAGACCAAGCATGAAGGAGAGCTCTCTCATCATGCTCATCTCAAATTCATCTTGCATACACTTAACAAATCACTTACAAAGATTTTCATTAGTAGCACAAAAAATTATGTCATCAACATAAATTTGAACTAACAAGATATCATTTTTATCATGTTTAATAAAAAGTGAAACATCTGCTTTTCCAACATTAAAACCTTGTTCAATTAAAAAATTTGAAAGCCTTTCATACCAAGCCCTAGTGGCTTCTTTTAAACCATATAATGCATTTTTAAGTTTGAAAATATGGTTTAGAAACTCAAAATTTTCAAATCCGGAGGGTTGTCCAACAAATACTTCTTCATTGATAAAACCATTTAAAAATGCACTTTTAACATCCATTTGAAAAAGTTTAAAACTTTTAAAACTAGCATACGCCAAAAGCATTCGAATTGCTTTTAATCTAGCTACGGGAGCATAGTTTCATTAGAATGTATCACTTCTTGTTGATTGTACTCTTGTACCACTAACCTAGCTTTGTTTTTAATGACTAAACCTTCTTCATCTAACTTCTTCCTAAATACCCATTTAGTTTCAATTATGATTTGTTCGCTAGGTCATGGTACTAAGTCACATATATCATTTATTGCAAATTGGTTGAGTTCTTCTTGCGCATAGTTATTACCCAAAACTCATCTTCTATTGCTTTCTTAATGTTCTTAGACTCTACTTGAGATATAAATGCTACATATTGACAAATATCTTTTAGTTTAGAGCGTGTTCTCACTCCCGTTGATGGTTCTCCAATGACTTGATTCATTGGATGATCCCTTGTCAATCGATATCCTTTGAGGAGAGGTGGTAGAGCTTCTTCTTCCTCATCTTCAACTTGAGGTAGATTTGAGGATGATGGTTCTTTATGTTGAGTTTCCTCATTGTCTTCATCCTCCACTTCTTTTTCATGAAGTGTGAAATCCTCAAGTTTTTTACCTACATTTACAATCTTCATATTTCTAGAAGAATCATTAGTTTCATCAAAAGTGACATGCATAGATTCTTCAACAATCATTAGTTTTATCAAAAGCATTTACAATCATATACTCTATATGCCTTAGTATTAATGGAGTAACCTAGGAAAATGCTTTCATCGAATTTTAAATCATTTTTTCTTAAATGCTCCTTAGTGTTCAAGATAAAATATTTGCATCCAAAAATATGAAAATATCCCACATTTGAGATTTTACCATTCCAAAGCTCAAAATATGTTTTTCTTAATTTTAGGTCTCAATAAAACACGATTAAGCACATATCAAGATGTATTTATGGCTTCGGTCCAAAAATACTTAGGCAAATTATTTTCATAAAGCATGATCATTACCATTTCTTGTATGGTTCTATCTTCCTCTCAACCGTCCCATTTTGTTGAGGGGTTCTAGGGGAAAAAAATGTATGTTCAATACCCAAATCGTCATAAAATTCGGAAAAAAAAAAATTTGTAATACTCTTCTCCATTATCACTTCTAATTTTTAAAATTGAAATTTCTTTCTCATTTGTAATTTTCTTAGTAAATTTTTTGAAAAACTCAAAAGTTTCATTTTTCTTAGCTAAAAAGAAAATCCATGTAAATCTAAAAAAATCATCAACTAGTACATAGCAATATAGTTTTCCACCTAGACTAGCTACATCACATGGACCAAAAAGATCCATGTGCACAAGCTCAAAAGTTCTAGATGTACTTACTTGATTAATGTTATGAAATGAAGATTTAACTTGCTTGCCTAGTTGACATGCATCATAAAATTTATCTTTTTCAAATTTTATCTTGAATAGTCTTTTAATTAGTTCTTTCTTAGATATTTCTCGGATGAAGTTCATGCTAGCATGTCCTAGTCTTCTATGCCACAACCAAGAATCATTTTTCATGACAACCAAACATCTAACATGGGTATTAGGCAAGACATTTAAATATAGTGTGTAGATATTTTCTTGCCTATTTTCAATAAACATGATGTCATTAGATGGTGCACTCCTAATGATACATTTAGATGCTTCAAAAATAATTATATATCCATCGTCACATAATTGTGATATACTAATCAAGTTATATTTTGACCCATCAACTAATAAAATATTTTTAATGCATGAGTAAAAAAATATACCTATATCACCAATGTCAATAATCTTACCTTTGACATTGTCTCCAAATGTTACATATCCACCATCTTTGCTTGATAGAGTTGCAAATAAGTTGATATCATCCATCATGTGTTTTAAGCAACCACTATCTAATATCTAAGTGCTTCTACTTGCTTGAGGACGCTTCTCCATCTACAGAAGGAGAAGAAACTATTTTAGGTACCCAAATTTTCTTGGGTCCTTGAGTGTTAGTTATTTTAGGAACCCAAATAAATCTAGCATGTGGGTTCCTCCTCAATGCACCATCTTTAGCCATATGGCCAAATATAGCACAAGAAAAATAACTTTCATTAAACTTTCTTTTATTGTGTGTGTGAGCATGGAAGTGTGATGATATTTTTGTATGGACAACCTTACGCATGATATTTTATAGGGTTGTCATCCTTTCATTTAGCATGCAAAGTTCTTTTTTCAATGTTAGCATGCTATTATTCAAGTGCTCAACTTGATCACTTAAGTACTTATTTTCATCTTCCAATTTTTTGTTGTCATTTTCTAAATTTTTCTTAGCTTTATCTAGGGCATGTTTCTCTTCCTTAAAGGTATCTACTTATTTTCTTAAAGCATTGCATGAGAGTAGTAAACTATCATTTTCTAATTCTAAAGATTTATTTTTCTTTTTAAGCTCTTTAAACTTTCTCCTAATAGCATTAAATTCATCATGCATTTGATCAAATTCATTTTCTAGTTCTTCTTGAGTAAAAGAAAACTCACAAAATATAAATCTTACCTCATGATCATTTGCCATCAAGCAAGGATTTGCCTTTTCACTCTTTGAGTCTTCTTCACTCGATGAAGCCTCGCTTTCATCCCATGAAGCCATCATTGCTTTCTTCTTTTTCTTCTTGTATTTGTCCTTTTTGTGAGGGTTGGAGGTGGAAGCCATCTTGAGAAGTGGGCAATCCTTCCTTAGATGCATGGCCTTGTTGCAATGGTAGCATGTGTAGCCTCATCTTCCATTTCTCATGCCTCCTCTCATGAAGCTCATAAATCTCCTTGCCAACATTGCCATTTCCTCAAATTTATTCGTCTCTTCCTTAGATGATGAGGATTCTTCTACTCGGTGTGATGCTTTTAAGGCAATGGTCTTGCCTTTGGGGACATCTTCCTCCTTGTATTGCTTCATATGAGTCTCATGTGTCATGAGAGACCCAATGAGCTCGGTGAACTTCAAGGTGCTCATATCATTCGCTTCCATGATTGCGATGATCTTAGGCTCCCAAGCTTTTGGAAGAGAACGTAGGAGCTTCCTTACCTTCTCCTCTTCCCTTATTTATCTGCCAAGGTTAGCTAATTCATTTGTAATATTTTGAATTCTAGCATACATGACATCAATGGATTCATGCGATAACATTTTGAACATTTCATAGTCATGCATGAGTAAGTTTATTTTAAATTCTTTAACTTATGAAGTCCCTTCATGTGTGGTATCTAGGACCTTTCAAAGTTCATATGCGGACTTACAAGTAGAAATCCTATTGAACTCATTAATTGATAGACTGCAATATAATGCATTGACGGCCTTTGCATTAGCATTAAAGAGTCTAATCTCATCTTGGTCCTAATCATCCATGTCCTTAGTAGGTTGCTTATACTCTACTTGTATCATCCTCCATACATCCATGCCTAGTGATTGTAGGAAGCCATTCATACGAATCTTCCAGTAGGCATAATTATTTTCCATCGAATAGTGATAGAGTATGAGTAGATGACCATTGAGCTAGTTGGATTTCACTAGATATCTTAATTTGTAGGGAAGATGGTTAAATCTAATCATACGACCTAGCTTTGATACTAATTGTTGAATGAAAATCCACACTAGAAGGGGGGGTTGAATAGTATATACCCCTTCCTTTTTTTTAGTCAATATTCTTTTGCTCAATTTTAACTTCAACCAAATTCAAATGCAACTCAATAATGTTTGTTATCAAATATCAAACACAACAATAAGCAAGCAATCAAGACAATGCTAACGCGAAGAAATATAGTGGTTCGGCCAACCGCCTACTCCATTACCTTGGCTCCACACCAAGGATTTCTAACCAACTACTTTATAGAACTTGTGTTTCCTTTTGAATACAATTGAGGACACGATTTTTACCTCTTTGAGAACTCCTCAAACCTATTCACCTAGACAAAATACAATTCTATAAAGTCTACCCCTAAGTGTTTACTCTAGCACACCTAGCAAGCTATTACAAATGAAAATAAGTTTAAACAACTCTTAAAATACAATGAAAAGAGCTAAGAATTGAAAGAAAGAACCAATGCACTTTTCCCCAAGCCTTCAAGCCTCGAACTCGCCAAGTCGTAGAGCTCGAATCAAATCTCGAGTTGAGGAAGAAAGGGCACTTGAAAAATTTGTTGACGGAAGAACCGAGCGCAAGCAATTGATCTTTTGAAGGATTAAGAATCTCATTTGAATGCTCAATTAAGTTTCTAAGAGATCTTAAAGGAGTTAGGTGAGGGGTATTTATAACCCCTCAACCGAACGGCTGTTCAACGGGCGGAAAATTAGCCATTTTTATCGTTTGGTCGATCGATCGATCGTCGATCGACCGACCGATCGACTGCCCAGCGACCGCTGGCTTTAATCGCTCTGTTCGGTCGACCGAATAAGTCACGATTCTTTTATCCGCAATTCGATCGACCGATCGGTCGATCGAAGCACCTACTACCAATTTTTGGCCTCAGTCGATCGACCAATCGATCGACCGAATTGGCTACTGCTAATTTTTTGCATCATTCGATCGACCGAATTGGCTATTGCCAATTTATTGCCTTGTTCGGTCGATCGAATTCAGGCTGAGGCTAATTTTTTCTTTATCATTGTTACATGCTTTTTCATAGATTTAGTTATCAAGTGTTAACTTGGATAACTTTACAATTAGGCTTGGAATGAGATCCCAGGGGTATATTACAAGATATCTACTCAATCTATTCCCGAGCATTTTCTTTCGTTTCTTGACGATCTTTTTTCTTTATTTTTCTGAACGAAGTTTGCATGCTTATCGCAACCTCAACCTGAACTCAAAATTTCACACATAGATTAAATATTTATTTATTATCATCAAAATGGAGATCAAAGTTTAAGGAGAATCCTTAAGCCAACAATATATACTCATACTCGTGGGTATTATATGTTCTCCATACTAGATATCTATGTGTATGGGTAATATTATCATTTATAGTAGTAATCTAAAATATTTTTGAATTAGTTGGTCTTATATTATATTAAATTTTTAAAATTTTTGGATAAGTTCAAGAAAATGAGCAGCCAAAGGGAATAAAAAAAAGATAAAAATACAAGAAAGAATTTTTTTTAGTCTTCTATCAAGTTAAATTGTCTCTGAATTGATTGAGCAACGAAAAATTTAAAAATCCTTGATAAGAAACTCAAAATTTCTATATCCATAACATATTTCTTTATAATATTGACAATGTCGTCAAAATTATTTTTTTTCATTTTTAAAGATGATTTCCTCCCTGTTATTATTTAAAGACATTCTCAGAAGTTTTTAAATGACCCAAAATGAAATATTTTTTCATTATTTATAATATGAATTTATTACTAGCTGTTTATATTAATATTTTTATATTTTTTAAAGACTAAATACTTTTTTAATGGCTAAAATTAATAAAAATATTTTAGCTACTAAAAAAGAAACATTAATTTTACGGGAGAAGTGCAAATTTGGTCTTATAAATTTTTAATTTTTTAGATTTTGGTTCTATAAATTTTATTTAGGTATTTTCGGTCCTATAAATTTGCTATGTAGTACAGATTTTGTCTTATCCGTGATGGTCCGTTAACTCTTCGTCAATATGGATTAACGTCGTTCATACACGTTGACATATTTGGTCATATTAAGTTTCATTTCGAAATTTTTAGTCCTATATATTTGCCCCGTAGAACAGATTTGGTTATATATATTTGCCCCGTAGCACAAATTTAGTCATATACGCGACGGTCCATTAACTCTCCGTCCATGAAAAAATAAACAACGTTATGTCCATATTGACGGGGTTAATAGACCGTCATGAATATGATCAAATCTATATGACAGACCGGATAGACATGTTGGTATTTTAAGTTTTTAACTTCATAACATAGATTTGCTTCGTAACATATATAAATTTGCTTCGTAACATAGATTTGGTCATATTCATGACGGTCAATTAACTCCGTCAATATGGACATAATGTAGTTTATTTTTTCGTAGACGGAGAGTTAATAGATCATGACAGATATGATCAAATTTATGCTATGAGACAAATATATTGGATCAAATTTATGCTACGAGACAAATATATAGGACCAAATCTGTGCTACGAGATAAACATACAAGACTGAAAATTTTAAAATGAAACTTATAAGACCATCACAAATAGGACCAAGTCTGTACTAACAGAGCAAACTTACAGGACCGAAAATACCAAAATGAAATTTATAAAAATAAAATCCAAAAAATTAAAAATTTATAGGACTAAATATGCAATTCTCCCTTAATTTTACCTATTAAATAAAATTTAACAACTAAAAAAATACTAGTATATGTGTATTCATATTATAATTAATAAAAAATATTTAATTTTGAATCATTTAATTATTTTTTCATTAACTAGTAGAATAGAGGAAATTATGTTTCAAAATTAAACGAAACTTAATTTTGAGAACATTCTAAATATTTTAAAAAATATATTATGAATTTAAAATTTATGAGAATCCGAGAATTTCATCCATTATTATTATTATATATTTTTAAAAAACTCCAATTTATTTAACAAATGACAGGTATAATCGTAAATATAATTGAAAATGGTAATAGTTATTTGAAAAGGGGTCAAAATTGCAAAAGCTTTACTCAAAGTTGCCACGTCAGGTACCGCTCATGTCACGTATACATCTAGAAGACCAGAACCCAACAGAGACTGATGGCAACGCCTGTCAATTTCCTCGTCTCTCCAACTTCGCTATCTCTCTCCGTTTTGCTTCTTCTCTCCAAATCTTATCCGGCTTCATCGCCTCGCCGCTCCCCTTGTCGCCTTTCCCTAACCCCACACTCTGCTGAGCTCGCCAAGCTCATCAAAACGCCCCTTTCAACTTCGATCCAGTGCCGTGTGACCTTTACTCTGGGGAATCGTGCAAGGAGATCTTTTTGGTCGAGTGGTATTTGATTTTTTGCTGCCATTATCTGAAGAACCGGACTCACCAGGGAAATGTTGACGTAACAAGATTTGCTGGTTATGGTGCTTCCCTTCTGATTGTGAGTCGAGCTGAGGAAGGTGGTCTTTTTTTCTAGCGGGATCAATTCGTCTTCTACTCTTCTTATGCTGGTTGGTGGTAAACTTTGTATTTCATGGCATCTATGTTGGTGAACGAGGAGGATAAAGGGAGCATGTGGGATTTGGATCACAATCTTGATCAGCCCATGGATGAAGAAGCAGGAAGGCTTAAGAATATGTACCAAGAAAAGGTACTCGCAATCTCTCCGTTTGAAATCTTCAAGAGCCCTATTTAGGTTCTTTACAAAATTAATTAGCTCAAATGCCCGCTCTCTTTCTTTCCCATTCCAGTAATTTTATCTTCCTTTACAAATAAAGCTAATGATATACACGTAAAATTTTACAAGTCAGTTTATGTTGACAGAACACTTTCTGATGGTGACCTAAATATTATCTGACTAAGAATGGCGATACAAATCATAAGTATATATCATCTAGGTGCAGTTACCAGTTTTTGCAACTTGAGCAAGACCAAGAGATCATTTTGTAAGGAATTTGTTGATAATATATAGACATGGAAATGATAGCTAAAACGTAATTGGTGTTTGGAGGAAAAACTTTCATGTGGCTTATTGATTGTCCATTTTCGAGGTCTTTTTATCCTTCTTTTTTTATAGGAATAGGATGATTATTTCTGTAACTTAAATTAACTGACCTCCTGAATTTGATGCTGCTTTCCTACTATGTAGAAACAGAATCCACTAATCGTTAACTTTTATGTGGTCATGGTCTCATGGTACAAGCAGATCCATTATAACTTATCTTCAATATGCTTATTTAGTTCTTACAATATTTTATTCTCTTCTTTCTCCAGAAACACTCAGCTATTTTGGTTTTACGGCTTGCATTTCAGAGCCTTGGTGTGGTATTTGGAGACTTAGGGACATCACCACTGTATGTATTCCATAACACATTCCCTTCTAGGGTTCAAGACTCTGAGGATGTTGTTGGTGCACTTTCTTTGATCATATACTCACTTATGCTCATCCCACTCCTCAAATACATTTTTGTTGTGTTGAGAGCAAATGACAATGGTCAAGGTCAGCAAACAATCTATAGTTAGCTTGTCCATTTCAGTTGATATGATTAATATGGCATGCCAATTTGAATCTATATTTTATCTGAATGTTCTTGTTCATTTAAAAACATATTGATAAATTTCTTAAGTATGGAAAAGGGTAAAAAATTAGAATAAAGCATTCTTCTGAGGTATCTTTGTGTCATTTATGAAAAGAAAGCCAACAAAGAGATGATTTTTTTTCCTTACTAGAAAAAATGTAAGAGCCACTATATCATTTCAGCAGACTAAAACCAAAGGCATCAGGTATATATTGGAGAAATATAAATTTACTATATTCTACTTCCTCCAATTTTTTCTTGCAATTTCAAGTTACCAAGTTAGTAACTACGCATATGATCATAATGAAAATATCTCGCTATAAAAATGATATATTCACAAAGCCAGTTGATAAGTTAATAATTAGAAGAAGTGGCTATGGTTTCTTTTCTTTGCTTTTTCTTTTTCAAACAAATAAGTAGCTATGAAGATTAAAATTAATAAATTTCTCCAAATAAAGGCACTGTTTGGCTGACATGTGCCATAGATTTACTGCTTTGCAGGCCATTATGTTGGCCTACTAAATTTTGGCATCACTGCAGATTATGCTAAATTTTCCTCTACTATCTATAGTTAACTATTATTGGTGACACTGTGGCAGTGACTTCTAACTCAAGATGTTAATTTTAAATTGCCATAGCATATTTAGATGTTATTCTAAGTTTCTAACTATCATATGGTGTGAGGATTAATAGCATGGGTATTGCATATTTGCATCAATGACTCCTAATGACTCCTGTCCACAATGTTGATGTGGTGGAAGTTGTCTATTGACCTTGTATTTGTGTATTATGTTTGCTCCGCACACACAAATAGTAATATTATGAATCATGAATACATTACTGGTTTGGGAGTAATTTAAATCCTAACACAATTTTTCAACTTTAAAATGTGCTACACAATTATATACAAAGAGTGCTGAAATACTCTCACAAACTTGACATGATGAGCTTTTCAATTTGGAAGATCTAATTTGCTTAGTTTCTTGTAAGAGGTACTGCTAAAAGTTTTAGCTTTTGTAAATATGCTTTGTTAAAATATGCAACATTAGATCTTCTATCTGAATAGAAAAAGAATGTTTAGCAGTACCTTTTACTCTTATAATGTAGACGTTGAAAACTAATATTCCTCATGCTGTAGCGTGTAGTACTCTTTATCTGGTGGGCTCATCTTCTTGTTATGCTTGGAAGAAATAATTCTGCTTTATCACATGTAGGTGGTACTTTTGCTCTTTATTCACTACTTTGCCGTTATGCTAAAGTAATTACTATTCCTAATCAACATAGAACCGATAAAAAGTTAACGACATACAGTTGTCACACTTACAATGAGAGTTCATTTGCTGCAAAGATCAAGAACTGGTTAGAGGCATCTTCATTCAGAAAGAACGCTCTTCTTATTCTTGTCCTTATTGGTGCATGTATGGCAATTGGAGATGGAATCCTTACACCTGCTATTTCAGGCAAGTCATTTTGTATTTTCATAAGCAACTGGTACTTCTCCTTGAGCTTCTAAACCTGAAGTCTTTTCACTTAACGCAGAGTTCTTTTCTGTGTACACTGTGCACTATCATATGACTTATGTCTAGTCTATATGCTGAAAATTTGCACAGTAAGATTATCTTTGGTTTTTTGCTGAATGCTTTTAATGTATGCTATATTATAAGTATTTGACTTCAATAATTAGTTAATTACCAAGTACAGTGTTCACCTCAAATTTGCATCCTGTCACAATTCAAGACTTTCACTAATTGACTTATACACTTTCAAACGATTCCTTTTCCATGCAGTTACTTGCTAAATATTAACCTTGGTTTTCTCTTAAGCAATGGATTCATCAGGTAAATAATTACAAGGACCATGCATAAAATAATAACATATAAACTAATGGAACAAATAGCTTTCCAAGTTTTTTAATGTGATGCTTCCTTCTTGTGGCCCATGAACAATTTGCACAATTAAAAGTGCTTCAGAATCATTTTAGTATGTTGACTTGACTCCCTATGTTCTTTGGCTTTCTGAACATTGATGATTGATCAAAACAAGATTATCCTTTTAGAAACATATGTACTTATATATGCCTATGCATATATAGTGAGAGCAATATTAATGCAATTTAGGCCTGCCTATTGTGCAATAAAATCTCTTAATGCATGTATTGGTTAATTAGATAAAGAATGTGATGTGTCCTTTTTTTTACTCAACTGGCATAGAGCCTCATTCACATTTTAGTTTAATCATATTTTCTTTTATCCATTCTGAATTAGTTTAGTTATGATGGCATGGCCTGATGGGAAGACAGGGATTGCAAATCCTTTATCTCTAGTCAGATTACAGTGCTTCTTGATCAACACAAAAATTGAGATTTTCCCTGCCGATTTTAAGTGATACGAATTCTGTCCCTGGAAAATGTCAAAATCTGGGGTTAGTGTATGCATGCACGTTTCTCCATCCCCATAGGAGAAAAGGTTCCTCTCCTCACATTTGCATTCTCCAAATTAGACTATCTGCAGGCTTCTTTTACATTCCCAAGTTTTTGCTATCATGGTCCTGCTTTGTTACGCCCCGCCTGAGTTTATCCCTAAAACAGGGACCTCACCTAGGAAGAGCGCAACCTACAACTAGACCACAAAAAGCCACCAGAATATCTCAACAGGAACAACTGAAATCATCATTTCAACTAAGAGTTCTCTACATAATGCTCAAAATCAATCTAAAAACACTAAGAAAATATCTAAGCAGCGGATGATGTCTCCTCCTCCAGGACTCTAGCTACCCAACTTCGACTACCGACATACCTGCAAATCTGAGGCAACAACAAACAACATCAGCAGAAAGCCGAGTAGGAGAATCAATATCATCAATAAGGACAACAATCATGATGCGATGATACTGTCAAATGCAACAATAAATGACTCTGCAATAAAATGCAACATGTCAACAACAACAAGACACATGTTCACCTATCAACTATTGCAACTCATACCAATCAAGAGCGTAGTGGACAATTGGGTTTCCCCCGCACTCTCGCACCTCGAGAGTGGCACCTCAAGCTCGCTCCAGCTAGAGATGCGACTATCTAAAAGATAGCCCGCCGACGTCTAACACCTCGACGTCGCACACGAGCCCGCCAACGTCTAACAGCACGACGCCGCACCTCATGTGAAAATTTCGTGATCACCGGTGTCACCGCCCATACACCTCGGACAATAAATCAACTGTGTCCAGGCTTGCGCCCACAACGGTTATAATGCAATATGCCATCAACAACTGACTTACGATACTAACAACAATAACTGATACAACAATAAGCAGCATGATAGCTAGACCTCACCACATGACACACCACAACTGATATACAATGCTAACAACAATAAATGCCACAACAACTATCAACTGAAGATATAACCAGAATAATTCATGTTAGCAAGTACAACTTATGACAACACTAACAATGTGCACAATGCCTAGCATGATATCATACTCAATAATCATCAATGAATAACAGCTAATCAGACTCATGCAATTATCAACATGGCATGTTCAACAACATAGTGCAGCAGGAGATCAACGGATTTCAGAAGCAAACCAAGCAAATAAAGGCAAGGGGTAAAATCGTCAATTTACCAATTCAACATTCATCGGCTACAACAGGAGTCAACTCGCACCCAATACAACTATCTATACTCTAAATCACCACCTAACATAGAATACCACTATTCTATATTATTTAATTATTTATCAACTGAATTAATAACTCGCATCTACCAAATAACACCGAAACATAGAAAAGACCTACCAGACTACCTCTGATCAGAAATCCGACACCGCCATCGCGTTCAGAACGCAAAAAGTTACAATTTTGGTATTCACCTCAACTCGATCCGACGATTCTACGATCAACTACAAAAATACTCTAATATTCTACCAATTAATCTCATTTAATGCAATACAACTCTCTTCTTTAAACACCTACTTATTAAATCAATTGAACCCCTCCTCTCCCACTCGTCTCCTACTCGACGCCCGCCCGAGCTCCGCTCCCCTGCTTCGCTCGGACCCACATCGGTCGCCCTCTCGGCCGACGGCAACCACCCCTGCCGACCTCGTCGGCCTCTCCCCCAACGCCGGCTGGTACCAGCTCACGATCGGGAGGCCACAGCGGCCTCCCCTCCCCCACACCGCCTCCTCTCCACTCGGGTCCACGCCGGGCAGCCCTCCCGGCCATCGGCGACCATCCGCCGCCTCCCCTCCGGCCTTCCCACGGCCTCCGGCGCCGACGAACCATTGAGTCATGGCTGGGAGGCCACGTCGGCCTCCCCTGCAACTACCAAGATGCGGGCAGCAGCGGCCGCTGCCCTTGCTAGGTCCAACGTCGCGGACAGCAACACTGCTGCCGCGACCGCCGTATCCCCTGCGGCCCACTCCCGACTCCTCCCTCCTTCCCTCATCCGACATCTTGCCGATACTACCTTCTCCAACCCCTCCGCCGCTGCCGATGAACGAAAGAATGGAAACGACGATAACAACGGAGACAGAAACAACAAGGAAGAAGAGAAGAAGAAAACTCCTACCTCAAAACTCCTCCAAACTCTGGTATTCACCGGAGTCTTCTCACTGCTGACGCCTCACTACTGCCGCCGCAATTCCCGATCCGCCGCCGCTGCTGCTACAGTAATCGAGAGAGGGGAGAGATGGATTAAAGAGAGATTAGGGCTAAATATAAGATTAGGCTCTTTTGCAAAAAGGCCCCCCTCCAAAAAGATATTTACAAAAATATCCTAAATTTTCTAGGTCATAACATGCTTTTTCTTCTCTTTTGGACTAAACTCCTTCTGCACGACTTACTCTTCCCAATTGTCAGGCTATTTTGTAGACTAAACCTGCCACTGGATATCCTATGGCAATATGCTTGACAGGAGTATGTTCCTCCTAAAATATTTGAACCCATCTTATTTATAGTGAATATTAAAAAAGAGAATATATGTTCTTTTTTGGTTTACATGTCTCTATGTATCAATGCATGTGTGAATTGTACATGTCTTTTTCTTGTGAAGCCTATTGCTATATTTAATGTATCCATAGTGCAAGAAGTTTTCAAACCAGTTATTTCATCTTTTGAGTTAAATCACTTGTGTATTTATAAGTTGAGAAAGTGATAGAAGCAAATTCTAGATTATGGAAAAGTAATTTCTTTTTTTCCTGTTTCTTTAAATTGGACATAGCGCACATTATATATGCAGATCTAAGAGATTGATTAGAAACATAATGCTTCCAATAAGATTGGTCTACTGACTTGTCTTCTGGTGTTTTGATAAGTTTATTTTTCCTTGATATGGAATTTCATGTTGGAACTTGGCTTCAAATGTTTCCCGAGCCTTCTCTATTAAAGATATGCTATACAAATTTACGTGAATGTTCCTGAAAGTGGTTTGTCTGATAGCTTTGAAATACCTGAAAGCAAATCTCCATTGTACTCCAAGTTTTTTTATTTGCTTGTCTTGTCTAGTGAATGGATATATTTACTGGTATTTTGGTTGTGGATCCTCAACTACTTGTGCATCTTCTAGTTATCTAACCTGGACATTTATGTATTTTTCAGTTCTTTCAGCATCAGGTGGGATAAAGGTTGAAGATCCAAAAATTAGTAAAGGTACATCTTAAACTTAATTATTTATCCTTATTGATTACTTCATTTGCACTTATGATGTTTTCAAGACTAAAATATCTGTGATCTCTAAATCTACTGAGGAACACTTGTTTTTATGAGACAGGACACTAACAAACTTGCTTCAAACTTACAGTGCCTAGAATTGTTTTTGCTCTCTGTGACATGCTCATGGGCCTCATGGCAAAACTATATATCATAATTTTCCCTTACACTAGGAATACATGATTGAAAAAAGCATTTGATCAGCATAGAAAACCTGCTCCGACTATAATCACTTGTCTCTTTTGCATAATAGGGCAGTAATAGCATTTAAAAACCATAACCAGTATGCAGAGCAGGGAAAAGATGGACAAGATTTTTTTCAACACACCTTGCTGCCCACCATATAAATGCACATGATGTTGGATTATATATCAGGTCCAATATAACCTGCATGTCCCCATGACCCACCCTGCTATATTTGCAACTGCTCCACCCCTCCATGTGGGACGAGGTGGAGATGGGGAAGACTTTTTGTCTTATCCCACCCTGCAGAAGACTTGAGATGGGGACAGGAAATGCAATCTCTGCTCCTGGTCCGCACCATTGCCATCCTTTCAGCAAATAAATGTAATAGCAGAAATTGAGTGACTTTTAGAGATCATATTCTGTTTTTTTTGCAGCCAATATAGAAATTATCAGTAATAATACTTATTTTTTCTTGTCTCTTTATCTCAGATGTGAATACAATCGTAGCAGTCGTCATATTGGTTGGTTTGTTTAGCATACAACATTATGGAACTAACAAAGTTGGCTGGCTTTTTGCTCCTATTGTCTTCCTGTGGTTCCTATTAATTGGAACAATTGGTGCTCTGAACATATGGAAGTATGATAGTTCAGTGCTCAAGGCTTACAATCCTGTATGTATTTACCAATATTTTAGGCGAGGAAAGTGCAATAGTTGGACCTCTCTTGGCGGAATTATGCTTAGCATAACTGGTTAGTTTGAAAATATAATTTTACTTTTTTTTCATCTCCCCATGTGTTTTTCATTATCTAAAGGAGATGCTGTCATGACATCCTTTTAGGAACAGAAGCACTGTTTGCTGATCTTTGTCATTTCCCTGTCCTATCAGTTCAGGTAAACAGATATCTACATGACCCATCATGAAAGATTCTAAGATATCGTGTACTTATATGCTCTTTTAGTGCAGATTGCTTTCACTCTTGTTGTGTTGCCTTGTCTTCTTTTGGCATATACTGGACAAGCTGCTTATATTGTTAGCAACAAAGGACAAGCTTTTGATTCTTTTTACCGGTCCATTCCAGGTGCCTTTTGATTCGTTAAAGCTCCTTTGAGTATTGCACTTTGTTTGTGAGGGGGTGGTGATGTTTTCTATCCTTGTAGATGGTATTTACTGGCCAATGTTTATCATTGCAACAGCAGCAGCAATCGTTGCTAGTCAAGCTACCATATCTGCAACATTTTCAATTATTAAGCAAGCACTTGCTCTTGGTTGTTTTCCCATGGTCAAGGTTGTACACACATCAAAAAGTTTTCTTGGGCAGATATACATTCCAGATATTAATTGGGTACTCATGGTTCTCTGCATAGCTGTTACAGCTGGATTTAAAAATCAGAGTACGATTGGGAATGCATATGGTAAGTTTGCTTCAACTTAATAGAGCATCTGCGACATACATGTACAGTTCATTGAATAAACTTGCAAGAGAGAAGTTAATATCTTTATCAATTAGTTTGCTAGCATAATCATGATCTCATCAGAGTCATGGTATTTTCATAGTGTCTAATCTGCAATAGAACTTCCTTTACCTTGATAATAAAGATTCAAGGCTAGAAGGCCCAAGGAGTGGAATGAATATTGTCGAGAAGGCACTTTATAACAAACTTATGGTTTGTTAAGAAAACATAAATACATTGGGTCCTTTCCTAGCAACTTAACCTTTTGGGTGTAATGGTCATCCAGTCAAATTCAATATGGTATAATTCTATATCAATCTTTGTCAATGTCAATAATTTAAAAAGTATATACATATAGCCCAAATTTTTGTTCTGCGTGTTGGGCTTGGAGTTTACTCACCCACATATGAGGGAGACTATTAAGAATAACAACAAATACTATAAATTGGGACCTTTTAGGTTGAACCTTGGAACAATGGTAGCACTAATCCATTTCAACTTGGAAACCAGCGTTCATGTCCCAAAAACATCCCCTTTGCTATCCAAAGGTAGGACTGTGTACATTGAACTGGGGCCTCATGCTGGGATTACTCTTTTATACATGCCTTTTCTTATAGTGCAAACTTTTCGGATAAGTGGTCAACCAATGAAATTCAAAAAAAATTGCAGTATAACTAGTCATTTCATCTTTGTACAAAACATGCTAAGAATATAAGTATACATGGTTTTGAGTTTTGGTCCTTAGCTTCTGACATTAGCCATTACTACTGGAACAGCTGACTGAACCTAGTCTATTTGATGTTAACCTATTGAGTTTGAGCATGACCAGTTGGCTTTTATCAATGAATTAGCCAGCCTCACAGTATATGCTGAAGGAACAGTGATGAAAGAGATTTGGCATTCAATTTAATCTGCACTGTGAATGAAATCAACTGCAAAGCGGCTGCAATTGCATTTGCACTGACAAATTAAATGTGGTTGTTTTTTTGTCCATGAATGAATCACTACTCACCAGTTACGGATCTACTTGCAACAAAGTATTAGAAGTTGCAAACGAATCTATAATTGGAAACTGTTGTATGTGACAGTTGTGGCATTGAAATAAAATAAAAATATGAAATGTAAATGAAATTAAAAAGATCTGTTATTTAGGATAAATTAACTTTATTTTATACATAAATGATAAAATACTTGTATGTGCAATCATTTGAATGATTATTAAGTCACAATTACATATGTAAGCATCCAAAGAACTTAGCTCTAAATATGACCTTTTTTAGTACGTAGCTCTACATATGATTTTTAATGTGCATGTGCATGCATTGGAAATAGAAAAGGATTATGCAAGTCTAGCTGAGGTCTGTTCCAGGTGCTTGAGGATTCTGAAAACATTGTTTGAAAAATAACATTCAGCATCAATCCTTCATCACTATATATATACCAAATATAAATATTTAAGCAAAGGTTATATAAAATCTTTTCAACTGCTACAACTGCAAAAGTTCTACTTCTGACATGTTGGCTTCTGTGTACAAGTACTTATGCTGAATTTCCAATCAATGCGCAGGAACTGCAGTTGTGACAGTTATGCTGGTGACTACATTCCTCATGATCCCAATCATGTTGTTAGTTTGGCGAAGCCACTGGATCCTTGTCCTCGTCTTCACAACTTTATCGTTGTTGGTTGAGCTCCCGTACTTCTCAGCCATGCTCTTCAAGATAGGCCAAGGAGGTTGGGTCCCACTTGTCATTGCTGCTGCATTCCTTGCCATCATGTACGTGTGGCACTATGTCACAGCCAAGCGCTTCGAGATTGAACTGCACAGCAAGGTGTCTGTGGCCTGGATCCTGGGTCTAGGTCCCTGCTTGGATTTGGTCCGCGTTCCTGGAATAGGCTTTGTGTACACTGAACTGACAAGCGGTGTCCCACACATATTCTCCCACTTTATAACTAACTTACCTGCCATCCACTCTGTTGTCGTCTTTGTCTGTGTCAAGTGTCTTCCTGTGTATTCGGTGCCCATGGAGGAACGAGTTATTGTGAAAAGGATAGGGCCAAAGAATTTCCATATGTTCCGTTGCGTTGCAAGGTACGGATACAAAGATCTTCACGCAAAAGATGACTACTTTGAGAAGTTGCTGATTGATAGCATTGCCCTCTTTATCCGACTAGAAAGTATGATGGATGGATACTCAGACTCGGACGAATACAGCTTATGCGAGCAGCAGGCCAGGAAATGTATGAAGGAATCTTTCGATTCATTGGTGACAGGGGATGGCAGTGGCCAAACGCTCTTCTCCACTTTGGGTCATGGCTCTTCTTCATTTGATTCAATTATTCCCTCTCAGTCTACACAATGTTGTAGTATGAACCAAACGACGACAGAGGATGAGTTAGAGCTTTTGAACCAATGCAAGGAAGCCGGGGTTGTGCACATTCTTGGGAACACAGTGGTGAGGGCTCGCAGAGATTCGGGGATTGTTAAGAGGATTGCTGTCAATTATATGTATGATTTTCTTAGGAGGATTTGTAGGGAGAACAGTGTGATGTTCAATGTACCCCATGAGAGCCTGTTGAATGTGGGGCAGATATTCTATGTATAGAGCATATTATGGTGTTTTTGCTTTGGTTTTGTGAACTCCTTTTTTCATGTTTGGTTGCATAGAATGGAATTTCGTGGTGAATTTCTTATGAATTCCATAGGATAAGATTTTAGTGTTAGTATATTACTATTATATCTATACTTTTTATAACCTGCTTTCTCTATATAAAAAAAAATGATTGATGCTTGCTTAATTGATTTTTGCATAAATTGACCGATTAAAAAAATGTATTTAAGCTCGCGAGTTGGGATGATGTGATATGCCATAGACACAATGGAGGGTTGAGAATCATTGATCTGAATAATTACAACTTAGCCAGTCTCCGAGAGATGGTGGTGGGGAATTGCATCGGGGAAAGCGCTTCTTTGGGTATACATTGTGAGACAGTTATTTTCGAAGAAATGGATGGCAGGATAATCGTTCTATGGCCTCGTGGTCAAGTGTTTGGAAAGGATTTTGTGCGGCTAAATATTTTTTCTCAATTGGAATGGAACTGAAGGTGGGAAGGGGGGATGATACAATATTCTAGAAGGATAGATGAATCCTTAACTATAGGTTGGCGGACATGTTCCTACATCTCTTTGCTCAAAGTCGGAGGAGAAATAGTACAATCACGGATTTTTTTCATGAGCAATTTGAGAATTGGAATCTAAGCTGGAGAGGTGAGGTAAACATATAAGAGGTGAATTATTTGTGGTCCATTATTGTACTATGGAACATTGGGGTTGAAGACAATAGAAATTTTTGGCGCCGGGAATCTTCGAGTATTTTCTCAACATCAACGATGTACAAGCGGCTAGTGGAACGAGACATCTACAATTTGCGAGCGGCAAGGATTTGGAAATGCAAGGGTCCAAAGAAGATCAAATTTGTTCTATGGCTAGGGATCAAACAAAGGATGCAAACAAAAGACCGACTGATCAAACATGGTAGCAGCACCATTGACCCACTTTGTGTGTTTTGCCGTGTACAAAATGAATCTGTATCTCATCTTTTTGCGAAATGCGGGTTATTGATAAGGGGATAGCACGAGTTCACAAGGAAGGTAGGGATGGGACGACTACGTTGATTTAAGAAATATATTATGAGATCGACGAATGGAATAATGACCGAGCCACACTCTTAGCGCTATGGTGCTGGAGCTTATGGACAATACGAAACTCTTCCATTTTCGACGGAACACAAACCGAATGGACTAAGGGAATGCGTCTCGAGATGAGTTTATGGGGACGAATAAATGGGCGCTCATAGTCTGGGATTTGTGTCAAATGGTGGTGTATTTATGTTTTGTTTTCTCCCGAATTAAAATTTTAAATTTTAGATTTTAGTCTTTTCAGTGGTTGCTTACCCATACTCGGTCCATTAGTGGCCAAGACGCATATTGCATGTATATTTGGTATGTACATTTCAATTATTATGAAAATGACATCTGTGGCATCCGCCTAAGTTTTTATTACCTTTGTCACGCCCCAACTCAGGGTCATGTGATCGGCTGAGGTATACGTGCCTATACCCCGCAGTCTATCCCATGCACATGCCAACTCATAATAAATCATAGCAGAAAGAATAGTAGAATTTTTATTATGAATGTGAAACCAAAACCGATTCCATTTAAGAAGAAAAGTTTTTAGCAAAATGTTTAAAGTACAAAAATAAGTAAATCAAAGTTCAACTATTTACTTTAACAAGTGAAATTTGAATGGAAGACATGAATGTCCCCAAGGGACTATATTTCCAAAATACTAACACAAGTGCATGACAAATCTACCAAAGACTCGACTACAACCCCCTAATTAGGACTGCTATGAGATCAATATGGCTCATCTGCCCTCCAGCCGCGCCAAGCGCTGTAACCCACCTCACTGGTCAGGCTCTGCAAAAAAACAAAAATAAACAATGGGTGAGTTCAAAAGAACTAAGTGATCAGTTCTACCAACCCTCACCACAAAAAAATCAACCACAGAGATATATGAATAGATGCACATGTCTCATTTAGGGATAATACAACATGTGATATGACTAGCTAACAAGTCATCTGGCCATCACATGCCCAAAGGCAAATCTATTAGGCCTCAGCCTACCCGTACCCTAAAGCAACAAATCACACTCAAGGGTTATGAGGATAATCGGGATTGACCCATCCGAGCTTATCCTATAATCATACCCTTAAAGATAGCGCAGGAGGATTCGCCCATCCGAACTTATTCCTTAAAATAAAGAAACTTGGAAACAATCGGGATTCACCCATCCAAACTTGTTCCACAAGAAACGCAGGAACAACCGAGATTCGCTCATTCAAACTTGTTCATTAAATAATCGCAGGAATAATCGGGATTCGCCCATCCGAACTTATTCCTTAAACACAGGTTGGAAATTAACCATCCAACCTTTCGGGTCAAGCCCGCAATTCGGCTCCTATCCGAGCTCTCCGCCATTCATAAAATATGGCGCTAACAAGACCTAAGTCAAGTGTCTCCTATGGTGTCTTAGAGGTATCTTTACTGGAAAATGCCGTAACACTCTATGCCCGATCTCGACTCCTAGACCCGTAATATCATCAATCCATGAGGTTTTATTTCATGTAGTTTAATTATTTTGTTGGATCTTAATAGATTATGTTGCCCCTTGAATTTTGATTCTACAATTAAAATTTTCATTTGTCGAAATTAGGTTTTTGTTTTAGGGGTTTTATTTTCAATTTACCGTTGAGCCCAAAATTGGTGCACCCAAGCCGAATCCGATTTTCAAAGTGTGTCATATGGTTCTAGACTATGTTTTCTGATTAAAATGATGGGTTACATGACTAGGTGCAGTAAATTATACGCATCTCAACAGAGATTACAAAATCAATATTGAATTAACAATTTCAGCATGAAATGCCAGCGAGTTTGAGTTTTTAGCATGCCAAGGTAATAAATTCGAAAAACACAGTAATTAAATCCTAAATTATCACAACAACAGATTTATAACATCAAGATAAATAATACAAAAATTAAATCATAATTCACAATCAAGATTTAGCATGCATCCACATCATCTTTAAATCAAGACTGAAGCTTCAAACCAAGAATCCCCAAACATGAACATACATGACATCAAGATTTAATCTTTTCACGTGCAAAACATAGATTCACATGCTGAAATTTTATATCTACATACTAATCATGCATTGACATCGTAAGAACTTAATTAAAATAATTAATCCAAAGTCTAAATCTCAAAAACATCAAGAACTTCTCTTAGGCATTTTAACGAACACCTTGAGGGCAACCCGTAGTCCTAGGGCTGCCGCACCACAAAGGGCGTCTTCGGGCTCCTCTTTTATGGCAATACGTGAAATTGACGATAAAACTTCAAGAACCAACGAAAAATTCGACAAGAATTTCTCAATCTACAACAATGGCTCAAGAACAAAAAAAAATTCAAGAAAAGAATTTCTCAATCTACAACAAGGGGGCGGCAGCTCCCCTTGTACTTCTCTTGGCTTATTCATCTTAATTAGGAGCCGCATAACCTCACGGGGGGTTTTATAATCTCCTCCCAACTCTAACCTAATGCTAAACCCGCATCATCATTATGCTCAAGCACATGCATTAAAATAATAAAATAAATTTATCTAAGCAAGAACAAAAAATGCATAATTCATATTTCTACTTACTCGAGCTTTCAAGCTTGCACCGGATCATGACTCGACTCAGCTCGACCTCGAATCAACTCGCTAGACTGACAAAGATAAATAAAAAAATACCATAATATCTCGGATATTACAACATTTTTATAATTTTTATTACTTTTTAAAATATTTAATTATTATACTAAATACTAGTTTGCTATAATTTGATAAGTTAAGAAAATTTAAAAAATGATTATGTACTATTTCATATTATTTTATTATGATGATCTTTTGTCAAACAAAAAGTCTTTCATCATTTTTCCATCAAGTAACAAGTGAGTATTTGAATACCTTTTGAATACATTTACATATGAAGATAAACTTTTAGCTAATCCATCTATTGTTTGATGGTCAGACGTATATGCCTGTTAGTTTGGTGGTTAGACATTTAAGCTTTTTGCCTACGTATTATTAGTTTGATTTTTAGTTCTAGTATTTTTGTAAGCATTGTTCCTCTTCTTTGTAATGGTTGAATATGATTTTTTTTTTAAAAAATAAATTTTTAATTTATTATTATTATTATATTGAATATAATAAGTTAACAAGTAAGATTGTTCGTTGGGCCGACCTGACTCAATAAATTAGAGAACCTGATCCAACCCAACCCAAAACGGGTAATCGGATCTGGTCGAGTAAAACCCGACCATAGTTGGGTCGGGTCTCGGATTCCAAATTAAGTTTGGAATCCTATGACTCGAGACTTGATCCGACTACTCGATTAAATTATATATTTTTAGTTATTTTTAATATATGTATATACATACTTCAAAGTCCAAATATGATCATTCTTACACAATTAATTAGTTTTTTGGAGTTTACTATTTAGTCCAAATAGGTAGACCCAAATACTCGATTGGATCTAATTACTTTTGATCAAATTGAATCAATATTCCTTCTAAACTAAGATCCGACTCGACCGTGAACAGTCCTATTAACAAATAAAGCTACCCGGCAATGGCCAAATAAGATCATCATTACCAAAAGCTAACTCCCATTTCTTTCACCTAACTCGTTGCCACCAAACCCCTCCAAGTCTTGCTAATTTTACCCGCCCTTTTCTTATTTATACCACCTTAATTATTCATTAATTTTTAGCACCGACCAAAGTCTAATTCAAATTTTATTCACACCAACATTATAGTAATATTTAATTACTATATTAATTTTAAGATCTTAATTTTTTATTGTTGATTTTTTATTTTTTAAAAAATAATATTATAAATTTTGTTACTTTTGAAAGAATTAACAAATTTAAATTTATTATTACATATTCTCAAACTCAACTAATTAATTGTTGGCTATATCAAACAGCTCTCGAAATATGTGATGCCATTCTTAGTCATTGACTAATTATGGATACGCTTGGATCCATTTGTACCTAGCTCATCGTATAAATGAATATAACTAACTATCTGCCATTTACATATAATTATCTCATTTAATATATACATTTAAATATAATAAGATTTAGTTAACAGAATATATACTAAAAGTATTATTTAAATTAAATTAAATTAAATTTGATTTTTCATTCCGCGGTTGTTGGGTACACTAACACTATCTACCCATTGGGTCATTTCCGGGTCCAGAAACCTCTACCTACCCACAGGATTACAGCACGTGGTAGGGAAAGGAGAGTGCAGTTCCGCAAACAAGGGCGTGGGCTTATCACTTCAATTGTTCAATTCAACGCATCGAGGGGATCGCCGCCCCGAACACGGAGGAAGGAGGAGGCTACCAAACCCTACTGCTGTCTATAAAGTCAAAAAGCTTGCTCCTTTTGTTCCCTTCCCTCTTCTCTCTCGTTTCGCTTGTTCGCATTTATTTTTTAGGATTTCTTCGCCGCATTTTGAGGAGAGGACTCCAAGGGAAGGTCTTCGATGGCGTTCTCGGCTCTCCTCAGATCCCCGACTCCGACGATCGCCGGTTCCCGCGATTTCCTCCCCTCTGGTCCCGGAGCTCCAGCTCCGGCGTCTTTCAAGGTACCACCCATCGCTTCTTCCCTCCTCGTTGCTTCGTTCTCGTGTGCGTTTTGGGTTTTGTAGCGCTGCCTTGTTAATTTTATTTGAAATTAGGCTGAAAGATCTCAAAAGGCGTCCCTTTTCTGTCGCTTTTTACGTACTAATTTACAGAAAAATAAACGCTTTTTAAGGCTTTTATGGCCGGAAATTTGCAGCTTCACCGCATCTATCTTTGTTTAGCGATCATTTGTTGATGGACGTGAACTTTGATGTTTTTTTGAGCTCAGATATCTTGCTTCGCGAGTTCCAAATCAGCTGCGATACGTTCAAGTATCTTCGGTTCTGCACTTCCCTCCGTTGAAGTGTACTCTTCGCAGTTAAGTTCGACTCCTAATTATACAGATTCGATTGAACTGCTAGTTATGCATTTTCTTAGGACTTGCTTAACAACGACCCTCCTGACATGCGCAGGAGATCTGGTGCTACAAGCATTCAGCCAGTGAAAGCAACAGTAACCGAGGCCCCTCCTATTGTCAGAAGTAAGCTTTGCTATTTTATGAAATCGACTTGAGAGGAGAATAAGAAAAACAAAAGGCACGGTTCTTGGTGGCAACAGTGTATTTTTAACCATATCTTCTTCTTGGTGTTCTATTACAGGTTCTTCAAGTGGAGGCAGGACAAAAATAGGAATAAATGGTTCGTTCAGTTGTAGAGTCCTCTTTGTTTTGTACCATATATGAAAATGAGCTATTGCATTGTGCTTTACAATGGAAGACTTATCTGTTCAATGCTAACATGCTAAATATAGTTTGTGTGTTAATGCATTAGCATTGATAATTACGTAAAATAAGGTATCTATTTTTGGACTTTCAGCTTTAAAGTCCAAAGAGCCTGATTCCTTTTTTATGAAAATCAATCTCAGGAACATAACCCATACCTTAACATTAGCAATCCAATTCCCATTTCTCTCTGTCATTTCTTCAAATGACTAACATTGAGCAACCTCTAAGATTTCCACTTCCAAGAAAGTACAGGCCTTTTGCCTCAATCATCTCATCACTCATGAAGTACTCTTCTTTCTATCAACCTTGAACTGAAGTTGCCTGAACATCAGTGTTATACATTGACCTTCCATATTCGGATGAATATGCATATAAATGTCTTGGAGTGAGGGCAAAAAGAATATGTAAAACACCATTTGTAATTGTTACCCCTTTCCAACTTTGTGCCACATGTATTTGTAGCATTTATTTCTTTCATTTTGAGAGATTGAAAAGCAGTGCCAACTTCGCAACTTGCAACCTTGTCCTTTCTTAGCAAAGAGATTGAGAAGGGCCAATATATGCAAACTTGTCCTTGCTTAGCAAGAGGCTTTTTCCACAACTTGGATCTTGCTATAAAACAACCTTGCCTTTGCACCCATGCTTGCTTTCTATGGAGATCAAATAAATTTGCTTTAATCCATGTTTGATTTTGTCACCTGGAAGTGTGAGATGACCTAGCTCTGTTTCTTATTACAAATATTAGGAACTTCCATAAAATATTAAAATGAATATTCTTCAGGACTGTTTATTATTTTGATTGCCAATTGTGTGTTAGTTGAAATGTATTGAATATTTTCTCACTAGGTAGGTATGAAGAGCAAGTTTACTTTGTTAAAGAAAAAATACTCTAACAACAATTGAAATACATGTAAAACGAAGAATCTATTTGTTCTCTTTTTTTTTCATGAATAATATTTTTCAAATTTTTCTGAGTAGGTCCACATAAAGTGGAGAAATCAGTTTCATGAAAGCAAGATGAATGATTCACTCTTTATAATATTGTCAATTGCACAAGCTAAGAAAAAGTTCTTGATGAAATTAATTTTGAGGACATTCCTTTAGATGAACGATGTTCATACAAATGTTGAAGATGAGATATGAAGTAGATTGTGATCAAGGAGTAGCAACACAATGGCCATGAGGATTTATAACTTATCCTTATGGCAAATAAGGAGGTGTTAGATAATTTGGAGATGAGGATGGATGGTATTGATAGAATTAATAATGTATTTTAATTTGTTTTCAAGTTTGAAGTTATTATCTTAAAATCAGATGCACTGAAATCTTGAGACCATTTATATTTTGGTACTATGTCTTGTAAGTCATTTATTGGATCACTGTTTATTCTTATATTTCAAAATGATGTGTTTTGTTATTTTGTAATTGATATTGTATATAAACAATTTTTATAAGCTATTTTTTACTATGTTTTATACTCTTGTGATTTTAAGATCCTAGTTCACCAACCCTCTCCGTAATCTAGGTAGAAAAGCAAGTCTGATACCCTTGGATCAGGATATCTTCATAATGATTGAGCTCCTATCATAAGATTACAAAAGCTATTGAATATCTTCAAATTATGTGTGCCCATAATATGGATTTCTCTTTAATTATGATTACTTTTTACTAAATATGGAAGTCCATTAGTTTTCCTTTTAGGTAGCTCTGATTATGTGAATTATACTTATGCAGGTTTTGGGCGTATTGGAAGACTTGTCCTGCGCATTGCCACTAGCAGAGATGATATTGAAGTAGTGGCAGTAAATGATCCTTTCATTGATGCTAAATACATGGTATGGAGATTAAAGTACTAAGAGGAGTCTTCTGCCTTGTTACATATAGATAGTGGGCTAAGCTCTTTGAATTTATTAATAATGACCACAATGATTTCCGATAAATCTATTTACTTCAATGTTTTTTGTTTTTTTTTCCTGATCTGTTATGTGTATAGTCTTTGTAGTCTGTTTGTGTGCCATTCTTTGACATGTTCATAGTTCATTTTGTAATTTTTTTTTCTTGTCTTTTATGTTTGATATAACCTTTGAAGTTGGTCCAGGTTATGCTGAGTTTTTCTTTTAGTGGATATGACTGCGTAACATGATATTTTAATTAACTACTAAGTATCCAGCTATATAGGCTGAAGGATTGTTAATTGGATAGGTTCAAATTACTGAGTTAAGGTATTCATGCAAATGTATTTATCTTTGATCAATTAGTTTAAGGAAAAGTAACGAAGAATGGTCAATTAGGTTCAGGGATTCTTGTCCCCTGTTTTTTTTTCATCCAATTAATACTTATCAAGCATTCAGGTCAGTGTTGGATTAGTGGCAACTCTGGTACTGCTCAACTGCCCATTTTCCAGTGACATTTAATTTTCCTTTAATTAAGATACATTCTAGTCCAGTGAATTATTATCTAAGTTACACCTAAATTTGTCATAACTTTTCTTTTAGCAATTGTTAATATTAACGTTTGCCTTTTATATTGGTTATTAGACGATTCAAAAACTTTTTTTTTTGTCAGGCATATATGTTTAAGTACGACTCCACACATGGTCTATTCAAGGGAACAATTAAGGTTGTGGATGCTTCGAATTTAGAAATTAATGGAAAAAGGATTGCCATCACAAGCAAAAGGTATTACAGATATAAGTACAACAATAACATGATTTATGATTTCTTGTTGCTGGTTATTGTAGGTATACTATTTTATTTTTCCTTGTCCATTTTCTTCTATTAAGATGGTTCTAGGTTGCATATATATATATATAATAACGAGTTAGTGGAAGACTGATGCAAGTGTGCTTGTATATAGATTTAAAGAACTACCTAGAATTTGTTTCATTGTTTTCATAATAACCAATGACTAAAAAAAAGATAAAAAATAATAGGGGATGTAATATTGGTTGTTCGAAAGGTGTTGAGGGAGAAATACTTGGTAGAAATATTATCAATGTTATAAACATGAATTGACAAAATGTTAGGTAGTGGCTTTCCATTTATGTAAATATTCTTTTCTTCTCATTATTAATATACACCATATATGGCTGATTTTTCAGTCAAATGACTCTTGAATATTATAAATTTTATAGCGAAAGTATAGAAACAGTTGGGTTCTAAAATTCGTAAAACTCCATGACTTAAATCCTAGTTTTACATAACCTTGTAGATAATTTTACATAATCCTGTATAAATTCTTAATCTTATTATACAAGTGAACTTCTGTAGTTGTGCACAAAATAATTCTGTACAACTTGAGAACAGGATTCTAAATACACACTAAATATTCAACTAAAAAAAGGTGGCAAAAAATAATCAAGAAAATAAAAAATGAGCTTAAATTTGGTCAAAATCTTGAGTGATCTCTAACTTAAGCATACGTGACTCAGCATCACATAATTTTGTCATCTAGAACTGAACTTTTATTTGTTATGAAGGCAGCAAATTTATTATGTTTTTTTCATTTCATTGCATGACTTACATTTAGTTGCATGAATTTTTGGTATTTTCGTTATAACCATCAACCTTGAATGTAAAATAGGGCTTAAATCAAGTACAATTAACATTTTGTAGTGTGCTTATTCATATGAATGCTTCCAAATCTGTAGCAAAAATAACTAAATGTTCTTGTTCCAGAGATCCTGCTGAAATCCCTTGGGGTGATTTTGGTGCCGAGTTTGTTATTGAATCTTCTGGTGTTTTTACAACAATGGATAAAGCATCAGCTCATTTGAAGGTCTGCACAATTTTTTATCAAACACCACAATTTCTTTATGTAATACTTTTTTGGTGCTCAATTTGTTCTTGTATTGTAATAAACAAATCACCGGCTTCTTTTTTTCTGTGATAGGGTGGTGCCAAGAAAGTAGTAATATCGGCTCCATCTGCTGATGCTCCTATGTTTGTTGTTGGAGTAAATGAGAAAAAATACAATCCAAACATGAACATTGTTTCTAATGCTAGCTGCACAACAAATTGTCTTGCTCCTCTTGCCAAGGTATGCTCTGTGAAAAATATCATGATTCACTATTTTCATAACTCTGCTGCCTCTGATAAGTTACAGAGAAGCTCTTGTGATCATTTGTGTGATATGTTTCTAAAACTTTTGTTGTGTATTTGTATTTGGATCTTAAAGATTTTGTTGTCCTATTCTTACATTCATATTATTTTGGGATGTAAATTTTTGCGTAGCATTTACACAAACTGAACTGCATTCAAATCTTAGGTTGTTCATGAGGAGTTTGGCATTGCTGAAGGCCTTATGACAACTGTTCATGCAACAACAGGTTTTTATTTTATTTTATTTTTATTTACACAAATAGGCAGCACTTAGCTGCTGGCAATTGCTTCAGAACTTGTTGTTTTTTGTCATTATGAATTGTATATATTATTTTGGTTTTTCAGCAACACAGAAAACTGTTGATGGCCCTTCAATGAAAGACTGGCGAGGGGGTCGTGGTGCTGGTCAAAACATCATTCCTAGCTCAACTGGTGCAGCAAAGGTGACATTAGGAATTTGGAATGACAAGCACCATAATTTCCACATGAACTAACTTAGCATCTTCTAAATACCAGGCTGTTGGTAAAGTGCTTCCAGAGCTAAATGGCAAGTTGACTGGCATGGCATTCAGAGTCCCTACGCCCAATGTCTCCGTTGTGGACTTAACTTGCCGACTTGAGAAAAGTGCCTCATACGATGATGTGAAAGCAGCAATTAAGTACGGCCAAATCTTTGAATCTGATTATTTTTGGTCCTCTGTTTTTATTAATTGCTATTTATTAGAGATGTAGATTGTAGAGTGCTTGCTTGTGTGAAAGTATCCTCTTTCTGGTGCTTTTGATTTAATATTTGTTATGTGGGACTGGGATACACACTTCTATAGGAATGCAACATGCTTTCTATTTTCATGCATATATTAGATTGAAGGCTTGCTTTCTTTCATTGTACCTTGCAGGTATGCATCAGAAGGTCCACTTAAAGGTATACTTGGTTACACCGACGAAGATGTTGTTTCTAACGACTTTGTGGGTGACTCAAGGTAAATTTTGCTGACTGTTGTATTCTTACTCGGACACACTGCATGGGTGTTCAGCTACTATACCTGCTCCATTCAAAATTTTCAGGTCAAGTATTTTTGATGCAAAAGCTGGCATTGGACTAAGTGCATCTTTCATGAAGCTCGTCTCGTGGTATGACAATGAATGGGGCTACAGGTGAGAATGAATAACAAAAACTAGCTCTGTGTCACATCCAATCTCTTTCCAGTGTCTCTAATTTGCAGACTAAAGTTCAACTTGATGTGTTTCAGCAACCGGGTACTGGATCTGATCGAGCACATGGCAATGGTGAGTGCGAAACATTGAGTTTTGTTTCCCAATAACAAAGGAGCTTGCCTATTCTCATATGCTTGCTGTTGCTTGAGTAGTCGGTTTCTGTGATGCAATTTTGATGGGGGAAATAAAGTGTTTATTGATGGATTTGGTCATCTTTTATACGGATTTATATTGACTTTTTTGAAATAAGCAGTGGTGCATCTGACATTGTGGGGGCAGTGTAAGGAACAATTCTTTTTGTTTTAGCTAGGTGTTGAAGAATTTTTTGTTCAGACATTGTTTTTTTCATTCATGATGAAAGCAGTAAATCTGATTTATTTACTTGATCTTTTTCATACTCTACTACAGTTGGGTAATCCAAGAAAATGTTCAACAGGACAAACCCAATCAAAGGGAAATTTTTGATTTGGTTTGCTTTCTTTTTCCCTAAAATAATTTCATTTTATATTAAAAAATTTTAGTAGAATTTTTCTGGTTTAACTGCCAACGACGTATCAAGATTTCTTTTTGAAGGAAAAATGATTGTAACTAAACTCAACTGAGAAAATTAGTTGATTCAGTCTTGAATGAACCTTTATATCTAATTGAACAATCAAGATGATCAGATGGCAATTAATGTTTGAACTATGATCAAGAGTTTACTTGGTCTATTTTTGTTCACCAAGTTTTGGACTCCAATATTGACATGCGAATCCAAACAAATGGGTGGAGATTGGAACCAGGTCCCTTGACATACCAACAACCGCAGGATTTGGGCCCATCATGATTCATATTAAGTATAGTTAATCATCACTTGCTTGGCTTACGAGACACTAATCATACAAAATACATGGAAATTTGGGTATGGTAAAAATTGAAAATTAACTTGCAGGGCAGATATATATATATAGTACGTAGAAGGTAAGAAATGGCAAGGTAGTGTGTGCAGTGAATTAATTGAGGGCGTGGTTGTCAATGGAAAACTGTAACTGTAGCTGCAGCAGGCACAGTAGCGTACATAACAACATACTATTTCTGCTTCGGATTCTAGCTAGCCATATTTGAGGCATTTATGACCCTGTTTGCTAGCTAGTACCTCAATATATGTATCAAAAATTATAATTTTTTTTACCAGAAAAAAAAGAAGTGACTAGATTAATTTATGACAAAGTCAAAGCCAAAAAGATCAACATACAAGATTTTCTCCAAGTCAGAGGCCTAATCGACGACCAAATCAAAATATTCCTATCTCGTCGAGCCCTATTTGCTGCCCAATGGGTAGCTTTGTTAGCTTCTCTATAACAAAACACAAAATTTTCAACATTACATTAAGGTGCTAAAAAAAATATATTTGTAATCAGCACGTCAACCAAAATTTTGGAGTTAATCTCTACTTGAAAACGCGAAAGATTTTGCTCCAAAGCAAAAATAAGGCAGTTTTTAATTGCCAATGCCTCTAAATACGAGACAGAGCTACCGAGTACAAAAGTACTCAGAACAAAAGAGCAACAGCCTTCAAGAGAGCGAATTACAGCACCCAGACCACCTGCATTGTTTACAAACGACACGTCACAATTTATCTTAAGGAGGTCCTGTGGTGGAGGACTCCATTTAACAACGAGAGATTTACTTATTGAATTACCCTCAGGTTTTAATATACTGAAATAGGATTCAGTGAAAGCAATTATTTGCATCATCAAGGCCATGGGGGTAGGCTGCCTAACTTTATGCACCAAGAGATTTCTAGCGTGCCAGATGTGCCAACATCCATTGGTAATTAGCGCATGTCGGTAGGAGGCTCCTCTAGGATGTGAGGGGCTGAAAAAGATCCAAGTATCAGGGTCCCAAACAGTTGGAAGACTAACAATAACCCTAGTTTTCGCATGGATTAGGTTCCATATACTGAGGACAAAGGGGCAAAAAAGGAACATGTGTACAATTTTTGAAACATTATTACAGAAGGGGCAGGTGTTTGCAATGTTAAGGCCCATGTATGCTAATCTAGCCCTAGTGAGGAGGCGGTGGTGGAAAAGTTTCCAACAAAATAGTTTAACTTTTGGAGCAGAGGCTAAATTCCAGATGGATCTTCACCTGCTATCTAATTGCTCGATTGAAGACACATGACTTCTTAGAAACTCATAGGCGAATTTAGTGGTAACTCTACCCCCGAGGCATCTTTCCAAATGAATTGCTCTTCACCGGGATTCATTGGTAACTCAATCCGGTTAATGGAGTCCCATGCCACCGAGCCAAAGTAATCATTACACACATTCGCATTCCAAGCATGATTAGTAATTAAAGTGCTTACATCCTGGTCAACATCAAATAAGTCAACATTAATAAAATAAGATTTTAAAGATAAAGATAAGTCAAACAACCAGTTATCCCTCATTAAAGAAGAGTTATTACCACTATTAATTAATTTTAGACAGCTAGGAAAGAGATGTTCAAAAGCTGATCTAAACAGACGCCAACTACAAGAACATTTTTATCAAGGAAAAATAGAATTCTGGGGCCCTTATTTTGATCTTGACCAGGTCGATCCAAGGAGTTGATTTGTTATTTAAAAAATCAAACATTCTTTTGGCTTGAAGGGCAAAACCTTTGAGATGTAAATCATGCAAACCTAACCCTCCAAGTTTTCTAGGCAGAGTGACTGTATCCCAGCTTATCAAATGTAAACCTTTCTTATCCTTTGCAGAGGACCAGAGAAAACTTTTAATTAAACTCTCAATTTTATCAACTTGACTCTTGGAGAACCAAGAGACAATCATGGAGTGCAAGGGTATAGAGTTCAAAACAGAGTTAATTATGACCACTCTATTAACCTGTGAAAGAAAATTGGTCTGCCAGGCCCCTAACTTACTACTGATTTGACGACAGATTTAGTCAAAAGCTTGGGCAGGAGGCCTTCTAGGAGCAATGAAGGTCCCTAAATATTTGAAGGGGAAGCTTCCTATTTTCATGTTTAAAGAATTGAAAATTAGGGTTCTAACACTGCGAGATGTGTTTTTAGGGAATTTTTTTTCAGATTTGGTCAAGTTAATAGTTTGCCTAGTAAACTGAGCATACTTGTAGAAAATTTCATTAAAAGCTTTTAAACTCTTGGGGTTGGCACGAAAAGTCACAAAGATATCATCGGCATACATTAGATGGCTAATTTGAAATCCTCTTTTGACTTTAAATGGGGTAAGTTTTTTATTCTCAACAGTTTGGTTAAAAAGCAAGGTTAAAAGCTGAGAAACCAAAACATATAGGTAGGGTGACAGTGGATCACCCTGCCTAAGCCCCTTTTTAGAAGCAAAGAAGAGGGAAATCTTATGATTAATAAGACAAGCAAAATCAATAGTCGAGAGACAAGAGTTAATATAGTCTATAAAAACCGAAGGAAAATTGCATTTCTTAAGAATATAAAGGATCGAATTCCAGCTAACTTTATCATATGCTTTAGCCAAATCAATTTTAATTATCACATATGGATTTTTGCACTTGGAAGCATACACTGAATGAGCTATTTCCTGAGCTAGCAATATATTGTCATGAATACTCCTTCCTTGAATGAATGCAGATTGTTCAAAAGAAACACGCTTAGGTAGGGCACATTTTAGTCTGTTGGCTAGGCATTTGGAGAGAATCCTATAACTAAGGTTACACGGCGCTATAGGTCTGAAATCACCCACCACTGTAGGATTCCTAACTTTCGGTATAAAAGATAAAATTATTTTGTTCCAATCTCTAGGCAATAAGTTATGTTGGTGAAAGTCATGCATACAATTCATAAAATCCTCAGAGATCGTGTACCAATAGTGTTTAAAGAATTCCCCAGTGAATTCGTCCAATCCAGGACTCTTCCCAATAGGAAGAGACTTAATAGCATTCCAAACCTCAGTAAGACTAAAGGATGTAATTAATTCATTAACACAAGCTTGGTCAATGCTCATAAAAGGTAATTGAGCAAGTAAGTCAGCTGAAACCGTGTTTTGTTCGGACCAAAGTTCAAAATAAAAATTTGAAAAAATCGATAAAATATCATAATGATTGGTAAGAACAGAACCATTACCCGAAATCACACGATCTATTTTGTTAATTCTATGTCTAGAAGTAGCAACACGATGGAAATATGTAGAATTAGAATCCCCCTCATAAATTCATTTCGTTTCTACTTTACTCCACCATTTTAAGTTTATTTACCGCCTAAGGGCAGCAACCTTATTATATAGAGATTGAAGAAAAATTTCATCCGAATCAGATAAATAGGTAGTAGCAGTCAAAAGTTCTAAATTAGCAATTTGAGCATTAGTATCATCAAGCAATATTTCCAGATAACCCAAAACATAAGTATTCCATTGAGACAAGGCAGATCTGGTATATCTCAAACCAGTAGAGAATTTACCTTGAGCTGGCAAGCCAAGGGGGACTTCATTCCAAGCATTACCAACAATACCCTGAGTTTCTGGGTACTCAATCTAAAAACTTTGGAATTTAAACATTCTATTTCTATTACTTACAGAATTGAATTTGAAAAGAAGCGGGCAATGATCCGAGAAACCTTTCGACAAATGTGTAACCGTAGCAGTGTCAAAAAAGTGCAACCAAGCCGCATTGCAAAAAAATCGATCAAGACGAATTTGAATTTTAGCATGATCTTTCCTATTATTTGACCCGGTATAAGGAGCCCCAATAAATCCTAAATCAATCAAACCGAGGGATTGAACAAACTCAATGAAAGCCCGAGTAGAAAAGTTCAAATGAAAAGGCAAACCACCCCTCTTTTCACTTTTATACAAACAACAATTAAAATCTCCACAAAGGAGCCATGGATAGCTCGAAAGATCAAGGCAGGTAAAACTATTCCAAAACTCATTACGAGAGACCGGACTCGTACTAGCATAAATATTAGTAAACAAGAAAGGTTCAAGTCCTTCATTACCAATAATGGTCGTTATGCCCTGAGAATGTAAAGATAATACCTTCGCGGAGATGATAGAGGAATCCCAAGCCAGAATAAGGCCGCCTGAGTAGGGCTGGCAATTTTATTCGTATCCGCCAACTAAAAACCGCATTCGTATTGTATCCGATCCGTATCCGCAAGTAAAAACAAATATGGATACAAATATGGATCTGCAAATTTCATATCCGCGCGGATACGGTGCGGATATGGATTTGTCTGTGTATCCGCACCGTATCCGCACCGCCTATCCGCCTCATTTTAATTACTATTTTACCTATATATATATAATACATATTAAGGGGCCAAGGGTGATATTGTAATTTTATATCTAATATATATATTATATCAAATATAATTGCCAGCATCTGCGATTCTGCCCTTGCCCTAAATCCCTAATTCTTTCACCCGTGAGTCCGTGACCCGCCGCGGCGCCGCTTCATCCATTCTGCGATTCTGCCCGCTGCTTTCACGAAGACACGAAGACACGCCAGTACACCACCGACTCACCGAGGCACCGACAGTCCGACCACTCCGACACACACGGGCACACGGCGACTCGACGACAGTCCGCTTCATCTCTGCTCGCCCCTTTCACGCCGATCGCCGCACCAGATTCTTCCCTAGTGCATCACTCGGCGACTCGGCGACTCGGCATCTCCCTTCTCTGCACGCAGCCGGCAGCCGCAGGCCCGCAGCACGAGTTCGTCACTCGTCTCCCTTCTCTGCCGACAGCCGACAGCCGCACCAATCCCAGTGGCCGGTGGTGACTGGTGAGCGCGTCGCTCTTCTCCTAATCTCTATTCTCTTCTCAACACACAGCGCCGGTGTCTCTCTTCTCCTAATCTCCCTTCTCTGCACACAGCCCGCCTCTCTTCTCTGCACGCAGTCGGTCGCCCGCAGCACACGCCGGCATCTCGCTTCTGTGCAGTCTGCACGCAGCCCGGCAGCCGCAGCCCGCAGGTGAGTCCGGCATCTTGCTTCTGTGCAGTCTGCAGGCAGCCCGGCAGCCGCAGCCCGCAGGTGAGTCCGACAATCTCTTCACGCCTTGCAGATGTTTATTATGGAAATGGCTGTGATTTGAACTTGACCATCGAGATTCTATCTCTTCTTGAGGTATTTGGATTGTCTCTACCGTTATATCAAAATTATTTAACTTGGTGCTTGACGAGGATGTTTACATCATGAATTTTGTTCTATTAGCAATTTAATTGATACTTTAAGTAGACAGAATTGCGAATGTGAAAGAATAGTTTGCTGTTTTGCAAAATACTAAATCAGCAAGTCCAGATATTTAGTTGAAAATTTCACGATGTAATGTATGCTCTTGTTCTTGGGTGATGCTGTTGATGTTACAATACTTCTCTTTCAAATACTTTTAGAATTTGACAAATATGCTAGTTTAAATGTCTCTGTTTGCACTTAGGAGCAGGGACATAGTAGTTGAGTAATTACTCATAATTGTGGTTGAGTAGTTTAAAATATATTACATACTTATTTTGGATCAATAAACAGAGTATTTATTGATTTTTAAATTAAATATATTATTTTAGTATTTTTTTTTAAATACGGATGCGGATATGGATACGGTGCGGATATCCGTATTTGAAGCGGTGCGGATATGGATATTCATATTCATATCCGTGGCGGATACGGGGCGGATACGGATACACGGATATGAGGTGCGGATGCGGATGCAGATAATGTACTATCCGCACCGTATCCGATCCGTTGCCAGCCCTACGCCTGAGGCTCCTCTGGATGGGTAAGAAACTCCATCCCAATTCCTCCCAAAAGAGCGAATGAGGAGAGACGCTCGGGCATCATCGATATGAATTTCCTGCAGTGCGATTAGATGCACAAAAAAATTCTTAATAACACAAAATAAATGGTCCTTTACCTGTCGCCACCACACCCCCCTCACATTCCAGCAGATGTAGCTTATCGGGGAACCAAGGCGAGAGAGGAATTAGCGGTCGCGAGAGGCGCACCAAAGGTAGAAGCATCAATTGCGGGAGGCACAACGAAAGTAGATGCCTATTTGGCAGCTTCATCTCCATCGAAAGCTCGGGCCCGTTTCGACACTCGCGGGGGGATCGGAGGAGACTTAGATGGCGGGGCCTTTGGAGGCTTTGATTTCCTGCGGGAAGGACGAGGATCCGACGGGACATAAGGGGCCACAAAGGTGAACTGCAACTCACTCATCAACTGATCCATTGATCGGGAGGGAGGAGTAAGGGTATTGAAAGATCGAGGAGGGTTGGTGGAGGTGGAGGTGGAGGAGGGGGCTCGAGGAGCCCCAGGTGGTGTGCCGGTGGAGAGAACTCGAGGATCACCAGGAGGGTTTGGAGGGGAAGAGAGAATAGAAAGGCATGTTCCAGCATTCGGAGGGAGAATAGAGTCACTAGCCAGAGTTAAAGCCAAAGAGGTTGAGTTAGGTAAACCCTAGTTGGCATTAACCAGGGTTAGCGAAGCGCTACCCGTGCCGTTAGATGAGGAGCTAGCGACGATGGCCAACGCGGCCACAAAAATAGCATAAGCGACGATAGGTTCTCATAAGAGATTGGCTGAAAAAATTCATTTCCTTCTTCTCCGATCCATAATCCCTGCTTGAGGGGCTTGGCCAAATCGACAACTACACATAAACGTACATATCGTCCATGAACAAAGTTAAACGAACAGGAATCCATGAAAAGTATTTTACCGATCGAATTACCAATCAAGGAAATAAAATCCGCATGCCAAAATTCCAAGGGCAAACCCAGTAGGCGGACCCAAATGGGCGCAGTCGAAAATGTTTCATGCCAAGGTCTAAAAGACGACCTCCAGGGAATGAGGCGTAAAGAACAACCTCGCAACGAAAACGGTCCTCCAGTGAGGACCGCATGCGAAGAATTCTTGTCACAAAATTGAAAAACAAAGTAATCTTCTTCTAAATCCAGAACTGAGGTAAACCCGAAAGCATGCCAAATACGTTTGGCCTAATCAGAAATCATAGAGAGCGGCGGTGCTCGGCCAAAAATTTTGCCAATAAGGCAGTTTTCCCACTGTGCACTCCACGAATTGATTTGTGTAGGGGAGAAGCGAACGAAATCGGAAGTAGACGCATGAATGCTTTTAAGAGTTGGATTTAGAGTTACCTCAGAAGCAGCAGGATCATCTCGTAAGAGCTGTGCCCAAGAGACAGGAGCCGCAGACGTTGGGGGGCGAGAAAACGACCTCTTCGAAGGTGGTCGCGAAGGCACTTGCCTTGACGCCGACGGAGGTCGCAAGGTAGATTTGCGTCGGGAGCTCGGGACAACATGAACACCATCAGGACACTACTAAAAAATGGGATATCTGCGATGGACATTACCGTTACAAAATGGTCGCTAAAGACCTTCTGCGACTGCAGGATGCGATAGCAAAAGAACTTGTCGCAGACAATGTACGACGGCAGTAGCAGCGGTTGCAAATGAAAATATTCTGCGACGGTATAAAACGATCGTACAATGTGGTTGCGTAACATCTGCGACATTCTTTGACCGTCGCAACTAATAAATAGGCGACGACATTGCGACCGCGGTCCCCGTCGTAAATATTATATCAGCGATAGTTCTGCGACCGCGTTTGCCATCGCATCACGGTCGCAATTGTAACTGCGACCTCTTTTGGCGACTAGTTCGATATACAGTTTGCGACGGCGAGCGATCGCACAACCGTCGCAAAGGTGTATTTTCTTATAAAAAAATAATTTATGATAATATTTTTTTTTAAAATGTCTGTTTATAATATTTGACATCAAATTATATCAAAATGCAATGCCACAACGAGGGAATATACAAGACATCAAATTATATCAAAATACAATGCCACAACGAGAGAATATACAAGATATCAAATTATATCAAAATGCTGCCACAACGAGGGAATATTCAAGACGTATATCAAATTATAATGTTTATATATATTTATATCAAAATGTAATATTTACATCGTATCAAAACTTGTTTAATCAAAAGAGAAAATAAATTATATATCAATCATGAAGTGCATCATGTGGCGGCGAGGAGAGGGGTTGCGTCAAGTATTGGGCACAACCCTAAACTGGAGTCTAAAGCCATTTTACTGGAGTATAAAACCCTAAACATTTTGCTAATCTCCAATGGTTTAGAAGTGCAAATGTCCTAGAAGAGAGGTTATCTCAATCATTGGCTGCTTACACTTAATTCTTGTTGAAGATACTTTCTTGTAGTACTGAGTACATCTAGTACATATTCAATTGATAACAAATTGTGATCAAGAACGTAGATGAAGCAAAGAAGCATACTAGTCAAGCCTTTCAAAAGGATATATATGTGGCAGATGTAATTAATAGTTAAAGAAATCACTTTCTGAGTTTAAGGATGAGACCATGCTTATTCACTTTAATTTAGGGATATATTTTGTTTCTTTCCTATCCCCTGTCGGTACTTTTTAGTATTAGTATATCAAACAACACAAATGACACAATCAATTCTTGGAGGTCGAGTCTTACTTTAACCCCCATTCCCCCTATACTTGTACTCACTTCACATCTCCTCAATCGAATGCAAGTTGTTATTTTTTCAAAAAGTTAAAATCTTGGTGGTCCAGAATCAGATTAAGAAACTCCTGATGCCAGATATTACAGATGAGTCTTTTGATCCTATTGTAGGTTCACAATATTGAAACTCGCCAAGGAAATGATGAATGCTGCCATCTTATTCTGAAATGGCCTAACTCTTCTCCCCTGACATGATTCCATGAATATATAACACGAAATCCAACCTTATCTACAGCATCTATCTTTCAAATTTTGAATTCCCAACACTAAGCAAAGTAACATGTGAAGTATTTTCAAATTTACAACATCCCAAGTAGCCTGACATTTAAAAGGAAAAAAAATGAACAACAACATTTGCAAAAAATATAGAACAGACTGGAGGGGAATAGAACAAAGATAGGAGGTTAAATTCTATATCTGAGCGATGGGGCTTTAAGAGGGAGGCGTTCATGATAGACTCTCCATGCATATTCTTCTAAACAGAAGGAATTGTACAAGAATGACCTTTGATACATTCGAACCTGATATCATATAAGAATGACCTAGCCGTCGGCTAGGGTTTCGAGAGAGAGAGAGAGAGAGAGAGAGAGAGAGAGAGAGAGAGAGAGAGAGAGGAGAGGAGAATATCGGCGGCACCGATTGAACGCGTTCGACGGTGGTCTGCTTGCGGCGGGCGACGAGCAGCAAGCGGCGGTTGGTGTGCGGCATGCGGCGACAAAGATCGTGAACGAGTGAGAGGGTTGATCGAGCAGAGTAAGTGAAAAAAAAGGATTGGGCGGGAAATTTAATAACATTTTGTGACGGCCGTAACAGTCGCAAAATAAGCGGTCGCACGTGACGATCGCAAATGGTCGCCAAATCGTCGTCATGTTGCGACGGCACTCAAGGCGATCGTAATGCCGTCGCCACCTTGGACAGTTCGTGATCCAAATGGACGACGATCGCAGACCCGTCGCATCTGCGACTGCATCCTGTGCCGTCGCAAATGAGCCGTCGTAAAAAATTATTTTTTTAGCTGTGGGAGGACGCCCACGATCAGGTGAAGGCTCACCAGTAGATGGAGAGGAAAGCAGGGCAGAGGGGATTGCAAGGGCTCACTCATCTCTCCCATATAAAAAACCATAATAATTAACATGTTATATAACTACAAATTAAGCTAGTGTTATATATATATAGCAAACGAAGGTTCATGATCACTACCGTCCATTTCCTCCATTTTACAAAATATCCTTAATTTGTTGACAATTCTATGTGCATGATCATATCGAGTCCTTTTTCGAGCTTAATTAATTGTCAGCACGGATTCTAATTAGCTTCAGCTCATGCCGTCATGCTCTACATGATCAGGTCGTCTTCGTTCCGAATTGCATGCATGCTCTGTTTAATTAATTGAATTTGATTTCTTTTAGGGCCTTCGTTTGAATTAGGGGGGGGGGGGCAGGACAAATCAAGGTATAATACCGTTAAGACAGCTAGGTAGGACAACCGTTAAGACGATATGAAGGACACACTGCATATAAAGAGAGACTGATATATGTGAATTATTATTATTATGTAAAGTAAAATTAAAAATTATACCAAGAGAGAGAGAGAGAGAGAGACCGACCGTTGGTCAAAATGGTGTACAATGATTGGCTCTCAAGGCTGCCTCCTTTTCCCCTGCAACACAAGAGAGCATGCAGTTGGGGCCCCACCAAAAGCCACACGTCCTTTTCTCCCTTTCAGTTCATCTCCACCATCACCATGCACTATATTAATATATGCATGCATTCTCTCTCTCTCTCTCTCTCTCTCTTAATTTAATGTAGTCAAAAAGGAAAGAAACAAGTAATGAGCTGATGGACACCGATATGTATATATATCAACGAATGAATCAATCATTAGATAGATATATCAGGAGGGATGGAAAGATATATAAATGTTTTAAATTTGGTGGCTGATGATGGAGGATGAACAGCTTCAGCAAATTAATTAACTCACACTCTCACAGTCAGGAACATCACATGGTGCAATAATGGTATAGTATGTATAACTAGATTGATGAGTGCATGTTTGATTAGTTTATATATATACATATAAATGGGAAAATAATTGTTACATGTGCATGCCTGCATGGACCTTTTTGAGCAAAAGTGTGCATGATTTACTGGCACTTGAGAAGTTCAGATGCACCTCTTTCCAGTTGAACAATGAACAATGATGTGGACCACAATTACATGATCTTTTTAATTATTATATTTTGCAAGCCCTAAAATTGGGGCGTTGATGGACTACTTTTTTGTGAGTGCAAAAGTGATAAGGGTCATTGTCAACACACACCAGTCAAAAGGGGGTGGCTGCTTTTGTGATCTATGTCCTTGCATCCCAATTCTGATCAAGACTGGACTTACTCTTCATTTTTTTATTTCTCTGCTTCGCTGCTTCCTAACTTTGTGAAATTTTACACCCCAATGCCTTGTGTCACTACATTTCATTTTTTTAAAAGGAACAAAACAATTAATATCAAAGCAGATTAGGATTTAGTCTTCTGACTTAATGAGGGAACTTATATGAAAAAGAAGAAGAAAATATATTTGAATTGGCACATGAAACATATATAATATACCTGAGTTGCATAATGCTGACTTTAATTGTTATATAAGTTATTTGGTCCAACTAGATATATGAACCATTAAAAACGTTGGAATATATATGACAATGACAAGACTAAGCATATATAAGAATCAATGCATACCAAATTTAATTCTATATTATTATTATTATTATTATTATTATTATTATTTCTTCTGACACTAGCTGGTATAATTTCTAATGATTATATAAAAAATAAAAATGATTACATATATAATATAATGAAGAGGTAGAGGTGATCGATTTGATGTACAAGTGAGAGTGGGTGTGTGATGGTCAGGTCAGGTGAACCCACACCCACAACCACTTATTTGCATGGGCTCTAATTATTAATTTAATTATATATATGAATGTGATGGCATGACAAGACTCCACATCCTTAACAGTACAAACTGTCTTCTCCTATATATATATATATATATATATATATATATATATTGCCATCCTATTCATTATTACAACTCTATATACTTCTTTTTATCAATTTAATTCAGATCATAATTTACAATTTTAATTATGTCAATTTAATTATTTTCCTTGCAATTTGTTTTTCTTTTATTTTTCTTCAAAAAAAAGGATGATCTATTTTATTAATTAATCAGGGGAATAATTTATTTATCTCTACATCTGCCAACTTTATTGATAGCTCAAAATTGTCTTATTTTTCTATGCTAAAAAGCTAAAATCTCCGACTAGACACAAAGGTGAACTAATTGGCTCAGGTACACCTCAAAAGTTAATTCTTAACGCATCAATATAGTTAATTAAATTCATTTATGTGCCTCTAAATTAAGATTTGTATTTAAGGATACAATTTTATATACTTTAAATTAATTTCATTTATTTTATATTCCTATTTCTCATCAATTCTAACAACCAAACAATCCCTATGTTATTATGCTAATTGTGTGTTGAACAGTTTGGTTTAACAAATATCCAAAAAATATTGTATATAAATTAATTAAGGTGTAGTCAAGATTGAATTTTTGTAATATATGTAAACATTATATATATGGAGTGTAAAGAAATCCATAATTAAATTCGACCTTAAAGTATAAAAAATAAGTGGAATTAAAACAGGTCAACTCAAGAATCATGGAATCATTAACAAGCATAAAAATGGCAAGGAAAATATAGATTTAATATGTAGTAAACAATATAAATCCAATTAATTTAGTATTAGTCCATAAAATCGAAAGAAGGATATATATATATATATATATATGGAAGTCCTTGACATGATGATGTAGATCAATCATCTAAAATCTAAATGACCACAAAATGGTACGATCGATAAAGTGCAATTAGACGAAAATGTAAGGATTGAAATGCATTTCATTTGAGATAAGGAGTAAATTAATTCCAATTAGACTCCACGTCGACAATTGATTAATGTTAATTAATCTCATGATCCACGTACGTCTTGGATAATTGGATTGCGGATGGTGATGAGATTTGAACCAAACTTAATTGTAACTTCACCTACCATTTTTAATTCATTGAACATGAGTTTAGTAACAAAACACATACATCGATCAAAGTCATCGTGCATATGCATACTTCAACCCCATCACTTCATATATTTTTGTTATTATTATTATTATTACTATTATACATTATGGAGCGAAATATTTGGATTATATACAGAGTTAAGAATAATTTTTATCCTCGAACTATAAAAAGTTGGATAAAAATATTTTTAAATTTTGTTTTTTTAATTTTTATCCTTAGACAAACAAAAATCGTTGAAAAATACTTTTATTTTTGACGAAATACTCAATTGGCAAACGACACTAACGACTTTCAATCACAAGCTGACACATAGGACGCCAGATGACACACTCTCTCCTAATCAGCAATAAATAATATCCTTATTGTTGAGAGCGAGAGAGAGAATCATTTGCGTTCTACTTGTCGGCTTGTGATTGGGCACCGTTAGTGTCGTTTGTCAGTTGGATAATCTGTCCGAAATAAGAGCATATTTTAACAATTTTCATTTGTCTAAGGGTAATAATTGATTTAAAAAAAGTTTAGGGGTATTTTTACCTCATTTCCAATAGTTCGAGGGCAAAAATAATTATTAACTTTTTTTTATTATTTATTGCTGATTGGGAGAGAGAGAGAGAGTATCATCTGGCGTCCTACGCACTACTAGAAATTAGGTCTTCAGCAACGCCCGCTCAAGCCGTTGCTATTTGCAACGGCGTTCTTACGGCCGCTCGAGCCGTTGCAGGTATTTGTATCTGCAACGGCGTTCTAACGGATACGCGAGCCGTTGCAGATTATTTTAATTATCCGTAATGGATTTCTGACGAAAAGGCGAGCCGTTGCTGATAACGGACAAGTGAGCCGTTGCTGATGATAACTTATTAGCAACGGCTTTCTAGGGCACCAGTCGCGCCCGACCCTTCTTCCTCCCGTTGCTACCGCCGCCGCTCCTGCTCTCGCCTCTCGCCGCCGCTGCCGCTGCTGCCGACGCCGACGACGCCGCCGCTCCTGCTCTCGCCTCCCCCGCTGCTGCCGACTTGTTCAGGTATGCCTCGCCAGCCGGGCGTCTCTTCCCGTGGCGGTCGACGGGATCGAATTAATCCGACCGAAACCCTATTTCTAGGGTTTCGGCTGGCGGCGATCGGTCGATGGCCGCTGCCGGACCTTGTACAGTGGCCGGACAGTGTGTCCGGCCACTGTACGCCGGCGCCGGAGTCCACCTGACTCCGGCGCTGGAATTTATAAATTTATATATAATATTTTATTGTTTTATAATTGTTAATTAATTGTTTTATAATTATTAATTAATTGTTAATTAATTATTTAGATTAATTGTTTAATTTTTTAGATTAATGATTAGGGTTTAGATTAATTTCGGACGCGCGCCGGAATCGTCCACTTCGGACGCGCGCCGGTATAGTCCACTTCAGACGCGCGCCGGTATCGTCCACTTCGGACGCGCGCCGGAATCGTCCACTTCGGACGCGCGTGGAAATCGTCCACTTCGGACGCGCGCCGGAATCGTCCAATATGGACTCGAACGGTCTCGAAACATTTAGAAAATAATCATCCATCCGACGAGTTCATATGTTTCACGTACGCATCGACGAGTCGGATATGATTTAGCAAAACCTTAGATCCGTTCGGGGATTGTATGTTTGTGTAAAAGAAGTAGATGATCTTTTATACGATGTACAATTCTTGAATTGTCCCTGATTGGACAATTTGGGAATATAGTTATTTGTACTGCACTTACGTTTTTATTTTAACTGTTAACTAATTATTCTAAAGTTCGGCAACATCTCTCTTGTTCTCCGATACGCGCCCAGATGATATGCGTATTCGGAGAACTATAGGGAGATGCTGTCGAAATTTAGAATAATTAGTTAACAGTTAAAATAAAAACGTAAGTGCAGTTCAAATAACATAAATCCCGAATGGAATAGGACAATCTCACCTAAAGACATTAACCAAAGAAATTGTCATTGATTGACAGAATCATGTCGGCTGATCGAAGTTGGATGTACCGACGTCTTGATCGTGGAGCTTTAACGAATGAGTTTCGATTAGGCGTAACGTACTTCCTAAATTTCGCCTATTCGAATCGGAATTTCGTTAGCATGGGTGATCAAATCCGATGTCCGTGCCGCATTTGTTCAAATGGATGATTTTTGGATCAGGAGACTGTCACTCTGCATCTATATACCAAAGGATTTGCACCAAGATATTTTCTATGGACTTGTCACGGGGAGTCACGCGAAGTCGGGACGTCGATCAATCCTGTCGTTCAGACATATGGTGAATCTTCCTCTGCTGGTGCTTCTTCATCCAGTCAATGTAATCCCTATAGAACTATGATACTTGATAGTCTTGGGGGTCAATTCCACCTGAATGATAATGTTGATCGGTCAGTTCTACAGACATCAGTCCCACCAGATACTACAGCGGTTGATATCACAGAAGTAGGGGCTGCGGTAGAGATTGAATTACAGAATAAAGAAGCTGCAGAATTTTACGAGATGTTGAAAGCTGTCGATGAACCTTTGTATGAGAATTGTCCTAAATACACTAGGTTTTCAGCAATGACACAACTCTTAAATATCAAGGCCGATTGTAATATCAGCGGAGTTGCGTATGATCGGATTGCTGGATTGATTAATGGAATGCTGCCTACTGATAACAAGTTTGAGCCAACTTTTTATAAGACTAAAAAGCTAATGAGAAAATTGGGGCTTGGGTACGAAAAAATACACGCGTGCCAAAATAACTGCATTTTATATTATAAAGAAAATGTGCAGTTGGATAAATGCCCTGTATGTCAACACCCTCGTTACAAGGAGAAGAAATCGGTCCGACAGAAAAATATCCCGTTTAAGGTGCTTCAGTATTTTCCACTAACACCGAGACTTCAAAGATTATTCATGTCGGAAAAGACAGCCCCCTACATAAGTTGGCATGCAAGAAGTCGTGATGATACAGTAATGACTCATCCATCTGACAGTGAAGCATAGAAACATTTGGATACATGTTATCCTTCATTTGCTAGGGATACTAGAAATATCAGATTGGGATTGTGCACAGATGGTTTTAATCTGTTTGGACATTCAGCAACTCCTTATTCAGTTTGGCTAGTGCTGCTGACAGTTTATAATTTGCCACCGTCAATGTGCATGAAAGATGAATTTATTTATCTTTCGATGATTATTCCGGGTCCTAAGGGTCCGCGAAAAGAAATTGACATATTTCTCAGACCCTTGATAGATGAATTGGAAACATTGTGGACTGAGGGAGCTGTCACTTATGATTGTCATCGGAAGCAAAACTTCAATTTAAAGGCCGCGGTCTTATGGACAATCAATGATTTCCCCGCGTACGACATGTTGTCGGGTTGGAGCACTCACGGCCGACTCTCTTGTCTGTATTGTATGGAACACTCTAAATCAATCAGTCTTCAGAACGGATGAAAAATTTCATTCTTTGATTGTCATCGTCGATTCCTACCGGTTAATCATCAGTATCGAAGGAATCGTAATAAATTTACTAAGGGCAGAGTCGAAAGAGATGGGCCACCATCGATGTTGTTTGGTGAACAAATGTTAGCACGTGTTTCAGCACTTTCAGATATAGTATTTGGTCGCAATGAAAGAGTGTCAGGTTTTGGCCAAACACACAACTGGGTGAAAAAAAGTATCTTTTGGGAATTGCCCTATTGGAGTTCATTATTGATTCGACATAATTTAGATGTCATGCACATTGAAAAAAATGTGTTTGATAATATTTTCAACACTTTGATGAATATTTTTGGAAAAACTAAAGATAATGTCAAAGCCCGACATGATCTGAAAATACTTTGTAAAAGACCAGAGTTGGAGTTACAAGAGGTCAACGGACGATATCTGAAACCGAATGCCCTATATGTGTTAAATAAACAACAGATCAAAGATGTTTGTCAATGGGTAAAAGAACTCAGATTACCCGATGGATATGCTTCAAACTTATCTCGATGTGTGAACGTCGATGATTGCAAAATATCAGGAATGAAGAGCCATGATTGTCATGTATTCATGCAGAGATTACTTCCGATCGCATTTCGAGATCTTGTACCTGATAATATTTGGGGTCCGTTGACTGAATTAAGTATATTTTTTAGAAGCATCAGTGCAAATATCCTTCGAGTCGAAGATATGTCAACACTTGAAAATAATATTGTTGAAATCATATGCAAGCTGGAGCAGTTTTTCCCTCCTGCATTTTTTGACTTGATGGAGCATCTACCGATACACTTGGCATACGAGGCACGAGTTGGTGGCCCCGTTCAATATCGGTGGATGTACTTATTTGAAAGATACATGAATCGTCTGAAGAAAAAAGTAAAGAACACCACAGCTGTTGAAGGATCAATATCTGAATCGTATATCATCCAAGAAATTTTAACATTCTGCTCATTTTACTTTGAATCGACAGTACAGACAAGATTTGATCGTCTTCCACGTAACGACGACGGGGGTGTTCGACATTCAGATGGACGTTTAAATATATTTTGTCACTCTGGTCGTGCTTTTGGTTCTCGTCCATCTCGACACTTAAGCGATGAAGAGTATCATTTGACACACTTGTATGTATTACTCAATTGTCCAGAGATTGAACAATTCATTGAAATATTTGACATTGAGATGGTGCAAAAATACTCTATTCACAACGATCAAGAATTGGAGAGATAACGGAATCGTGATTTCCCTACTTGGATTCAGACTTACAGCAAAGATCACAGAGCTGAAATAGATGAAAGAATATTTGAGTTTGTTAGTGGACCGTCGCGACTTGTGTCGTGCTACAGCGGATATTTTGTTAACGGGTATAAATTTCACACGGTTGAATATTCATTTACAAAGAAGACGATGAATGCTGGGGTCTGCGTGAAAGGGACAACCTATGTTGAATGTGATATGGATTTTTATGGATTGGTGGAAGAAGTGATAGAGTTGCACTACTTCGGCTTGAAATCAGTGATCCTATTTAGATGTCATTAGTTCGATACAACAGAAAGGAGCATGAAAGTTCATCCAAAATACAAACTTGTTGAGGTTAATTACAAATCAAAATTGGCAGCAAGTAAGCCTTTTATATTGGCATCACAAGCCGAATAAGTATATTACGCGAAGTATCCGGCTCGAAATAAAGATAGAGCTGATTGGCGTGTAGTCTGTAAGACAAAAGGTAGAGGAAAAATTGATCCGATAGTAGGAGAAAATGAGCTGATACCTGATATGACACATGGTTTCTATCAAGAAGATGATCCTCCTGCTGTAGATCGTATTATTCCAATACTCGAGGAAGCAGACACAACGTCAATTCAATTAGAAGTTGAATATGCTGATGATGACGATCATGAAATTGAGGAAGCTGAAGATGAAGAAGATGAAGAAGAAGAAGAAGAAGAAGAAGAAGAAGAAGAAGAGGAAGAATTCGAAGACTATTATTCAGATGATGAGGAATAATTGTAAAGTATATATTTTATTAAATATATCTCTACTATTTGTACAATAATCTGATTATATGTCTGTTCGACAGATATGTCTGGTCGTGGTTATCGACGCAGGAGAGCTTCAGAGTCTCCGATCGGTGAGACTCCAGCACTTACTCATGCTGTTGATCCTCCTGTTGCTGATCCTCATGAGGATGATACTGCCGAGGCTAGTACATCCAGACGCAGGCGGCCACGCGGGCCGAACAGGTGGCAGCCTCCACCAGCCACAGAGTCACGTAGATTGATTAGCGTGATTGGGGAGCGGTAATATATCATGAATTATGAATCATTACAAATTCATTATATCATAATATAATATTAAAATTTATTTTTGTTGTGCAGGTTCGAGCAAGAAGAAGTGTCGAGGAGCATTTCTTCTACTATTCGACGATACATGCACGGGGCATGGCCTACGTGGTCTCACGTGCCTAGCGAGCACGTCGACATGTTATGGCGCGAGTTTGAGGCACGTATTATTATGTTTTTTACATGGATGATGATATATTAATATTGGTACTGATATTATTATTTTGCAGGCTCGCTATACATGGGCCGAGGACCAGAGGCGCTTCATTTACGCTGCCTGGGAGGCTATTTCCCGGGCAAGGTACAACGGGCAGCTGGGGCAGGCTCGGTCCCAGGCGATGGCCCGAGCTGGGACCACTAACATCGCGGAGACTCGGGGATACGGCTCCGGTTGGATTACTCCGGATATATGGGACCAGCTCGTGGGAATATGGTCGACGGATCGATGGCAGGAGGTTTCTCGGAATGCGGCTAGACATCGCATGTCGGGGGGAGCAGCGCGTCACACCGGCGGCTCTGTTGCATTTGCAGTGCACGCGAACCGTATGGTAAGTATATCTTTTAATTATATATTTTTGATTTGTTACTATGTGTACTAATTAATGTATTTGTTTTGTAAATGTAGACGACGGTGTCGGATGACGGGATTGTCCAGCGACCCTCCCCGATGGCGGTGTTTGAGCGGACTCACCGTCGAGCACATGGGACGGGGGAGTACATCCACAACCGCGTTGCATACATTATGGTAATTATATATTTGTTTAAATTATTCATTATATATTTATAATTTAAGTTTTATGATAAATATTAAACAAAAAATCAAACTCGAGTAGGAGACCTACAGCCAGACGGTGGTGCAGCGCGGGGGTACCCCCGAGGACTTTGACGCAGCATCGTGGGTCGAGGCCGCAGGTGGCTGGGACCATGGCCGCGTATATGTCTACGCAGATAGTGGTCATGCGCGAGCCGTACTAGCTAGGGCCACTTGGGGCACCGACCCCTCCGGTCGCTGGTGAGCGGCCGTCCACCTCTAGATCCAGTTATGATCATAGTAGCAGAATAAGGACTCTAGAGGACACGGTCGCGCGTCAGACTGAGATGATGGAGCGCCAGAGTCAGATGATGGCGGATATACAATCTATGCTACGCAACATGTCAGGTCATCCCGAAGCAGTCATCTCTTCGGCATCATCTAATCCATCGTCCTCGAGTCAGTCCACGCCGGTGTACACTCAAGCACTCCAGACCCCGCCATATGATCCAGACCATCCTCCATCGTGATCGTGAGATTTTCTGTTTGGATATTAAACTTGTTACTGAGATATTGAACTAGTTTAACTTATTTTGTTTGGATATTGATACTTTAATTTTGCATTTGAATTGTTTTATACTATCGTGGATAATTATCAATATAAATATAATTGTTTTGATGTATATCTTGGTGTGTTTGTGATGTATGAATGAATGTGTGTATGAGGGTATGGGTGTGTGAGTTATGTATCAGATAATGTATCAATGTATCAATGGAAATTTTCAATTTTCAAATTTTCTGTTTCCAAGTACACATCATCAGCAACGGCTTTCCCACGGCCGTCCGTGGGAAAGCCGTTGCTAAAAGTGTATCGAAAGCCGTTGCTGATGACCTACAGCAACGGCTTAGCGACGGGCTTTTACTAACGGCGTTGCTACGGACTCAGCGACCGTTGCTATTAATGTTATCAGCAACGGCGCCGGGTCTGTGGCAAAACCGTTGCTGATAATATTTTTAGCGACGGCCCGAGCGACCGTTGCTGATAATGTTTTGAGCGACGGCCCGAGCGGCCGTTGCTGATCCGTTGCTAAGTTATCAGCAACGCGACTTTCTGTCACGGCTCTATTGCAACGGCGCGGCCGTTGCTGATGCCCATTTTTCTAGTAGTGACGTGTCGGTTTGTGATTGAAAGTCATTACTTATTTGTGTCGTTTGCCAGCTGAGTATTTCGTCCAAAATAAGAGTATTTTTCAATAATTTACGTTGGTCTAAGGGTAAAAATTGAAAAAAAATAACAACAAAGTTTAGAAATATTTTTACTCTATTTTCAATAGTTTGAGGGCAAAAGTTGTTCGTGCAAGTTGTTCTCTGTATATGCGTCACGTGTAAAGTCAACATCTTTATCAGCATCCATGACATCTCCGTTAAGTCTCACCTAATAAAAATTAGTCTGATGTCATTTTTGTACCATTTTTAATAACCCCAGGGGTATTTTAGGTTCAAAATAAATGTTATGGGTATTTTAGTACTCGTGAAAAAATGTTAGAGGTATTTTTGTACATGTGAGAAAACGTTAGAGATATTTTAGTACCTGTGAGAAAACGTCAGATGCATTTTAGTACCCGTGAGAAAACGTCTTGACCCACATGCACGTCAGATGTCCACGTCATCAGTCCCAGTCATCAGCCACGTATGCTCCGTTATCTCTCAACTAACATTGTTTGCCTATAGGGATATTTTTGTACCCAATTCATAACGTACGTGAGGGGTATTTTTGATCCCAAAAAAATGTTAGGGGTATGTTAGTACCTGCGAGAAAATGTCTGGGGTATTTTTGTACATTTTCCCATTATTTTAATTAATAACAACATAATAAAAATATGCACAAATATAAAATAATTTATTTGCCTGTTTAATTCCCGTTTAAGCGGGTACTTACGGATATTTACTCGTTTATGACGAGTATGAGGGTTAATATTATATCCGTGTGAATGTCGTGGGTAAATTTTTTACCCGTTTATTATATGAGACATGTACGAATATTATAGTATCTGTATGCACGGGTACTTGCTACTGCACGAATATAAGTGTAATTACAAAACTACCTCTTGTATACATAAACTAAAAATCCCTAATTAAATTCCTAGTCCAGCCCTCCACTTCACGCATGCCTCTAGCACTCCACAAACCATCTTCTTCGAGTCTCTCCGCAGCCGCTTTGAACCTTCATTTTTCGATGCCGACTAAAGACTCCGGTGACCTCCTATGTAGACAAAGTTGTCTTCTTCGAGTCTTATTACAGGATCTCCGATCTCCATCCATATCTTGGGCTCGATGAAGCTGTCTTCTTCTAGTCTTATTATCGGATCTTTGGCTCTCAATCCCTATCTCAAACTCTCCGCATGTATTATTCCCCTACTTCTTCTCCATCTTCTTCAGTGCTATCCATACATATCTTCGGTCATCTTCTTCAAGCCTGAAGTCGTAGATTTGCACAAAGGTGGGAAACTACTCGCATCCATCTTCTTTAGTGCTCTCCATCCATCTTCTTATCGCTGTAGACGTCCACAGCCAGCCATCAACTACTCATAGATCTGTGGAAACTACTAGTCAGATCGTCATCACTCATAAGCTTGATCGAGGTTGATGAAGGCGATCAGCTTGATCATCTTCCCATTCACGACGGCCTCAATCATGTACATTTGTCATCTAGTTTTCAGAGTATTCGTAAATATCCGCGGGATACCCCCACCCCCCGTGGTGGGTACCTATTTATGATAACCGCGGAGTATTAAATGGATATATGGGTATTATATATCAGTAGTGAGGAGACACCCACATACTCGTCCCGCTCTATTGACATTCCCATTTGTACTCCCCAACACCTTTCTTTTCTCAAGGTTTTATTTTTGGAAAAAATTAATGAATTTATCCCAAACTATGGATCAATTAATAAATTTATCCCACCTTTTTATTTACACCTAATTTATCCCAAAATTTTGAATTTATATCAATTGTATTCCATTGTCAAATGCCTATTAGTGCAATTATTATTTGTTGACGTGGCAACTTAGACAACATCAGAAATATTTTTTTAATTAAGGTTTGCTATATCAACAAATGCCAACATATACTAATGATTTTTTTTTAAAAAAACAAACATTAGTATAAGGGGCACAATGTTGGATAGAAGGGAAAAGGGAGATTTTAGGGTTTTTTTTTTCTTTTTTTCATTAGAGCATTTACTCACTTGGCAAAGCTTAATTAAAAAAAATATTTTGATGTTAACTAGTTTGTCACGTCAGACTATTATACTAATGATACCTGATAATAAAATATAATTGATACAAATTTGAAAGCTTAGAATAAATTAGGTGTAAATAAAAAAATGAAATGTATTTGTTAATTGCCCACAGTTTAGGATAATTTCATCAACTATATATTTTTTATCTTGGTCATTAATTGATCAAATATAAAGAATTGGATTAATTTTTGTGTATATATATACTATCCTTTTTTCCACAAAGAAAAAGATGATGCATGATAGAAGAGGGGAAGAAGGAAATGAATGATGTCCAAAAACTACATGATAAGAATGATGGTGATAGTATATGTACAGCTAATGATGAGGCTTTCAACTTATTATGCACCATGTGAATTTCCAAATCCAAGTCAATCACATGAGTCACAACTTGTCAGATGATCAGCCAACAACTCAACCTCAAGGTTTAATTTAGTGCTACCTATTATTTTTTTATTACAAATTCATTAGAAAATTAATATTCTAAGGAACAAGTACAACTCAATTCCTCCAGTTCTAATTATCCTACTCATCAAACACAATAAGAGGAGGGGCTTAGTAATCATCAAACTATAAAGATCCTATCAAAATTCAACTCACTAAATATTTACAAATTTATCCCTCAGGTGGTAAATTTGAATCAATTAAAGACAAAAAGAGGAAAAAGTTGAGAACACAAGAAAATGACAAAAGTCTTCCCCAAATGCATTAACTGCAGCCTACCATTCCCCAAAGCAAGATAAAGAAATGAAAAGAAAAATTAAAGCTGGGCACAGTCAGAGCAGATAACATCCACCCACCTGATGATAATACTAGAAGAAAGCAGCAGAATTGAATGCCCCTCCCCTTCTTTACCAATCTTCCACAACAAGTTAAACCCAACACATAACATTTTCCACTTATGTAAACCCTACACCCATAGGCAGTAGCTCTGTTGGTCAAAGACAAGGACAGCCAGTGCATGAGTCACACTGCTACAACAGAAACCGACAAAATACGATATAAATTCAAGTATATATATATATATATAGATTCATTCCCATTACATGAAAAAACAAAATTGGCAAGCTCTGTGTGAGTCTGATATACACTCTGCCCACCTATTCAGTAACGGAAATGCCCACAATGTTTCCCACAGTGACCCCCTCCCTCATGGATAGGGGCTTTCCGGGCATCCCAACTTGCCCCTCCTCCCATACTTAACTTACTTATAATTAAGCTTACACACATATATTATATATATATATATATATATAATTAGCACACGAGAGAGGACTTAGTTAGGAGAGAGGGCTTCTGTGCGGAGCTCCCTTCCTCCTGCTGCTGAGGGAGAGCACTATCTTAGGGAAGAACCCACCGCCGCTTTTCTTCTTCTTCAGTCGGGTGGCGCCGCCGGTGCTCGAGGTCGAAATGTTGTCCTCCTGCATCCCGCCGTCGTCGAGGAGGTCGGGTCCATCCATCCGGAGGTTCTCGAAGTGCGAGAAAGCGAGGTCGGACTCGTTGAAGCGGAACAGTATGTTGGACAAGTCCTCACCTTGCGACACAACGTGATCCACCTGCATATATTCATTGCTTAAAATGCTAAAATTAGGGTTCATAATGACCCAGTTGATTAGTGAAGTAAGCATGCAGTTTTGCTGTATACCTTGCAAGAGAGGGAACAAAAGTGGAAGGGCTCTTGTAGGATCCTGTCGCAGGTCAAGCAGATGTTTCCTGATCCCTTGAAAGGCCTGGATTGTGGCCTTGGCTTCAGAAACACTACTTTGGCACTGTTTATAGTGTAAGGCTAGCGGAAAAAACAACATAAACTTAATCCTAAAGTGCCCAAATTAAACTATATATTTAGGATCAATAAAATGAGTTGAATTACCTGAACATAAGAGCAGTCTATGAGCTTCTCAAGATCATCCAATCGGACGACATCGTTGTATACATATCTCCTCACCTAATATAGAGAATTTAATCAAAATCACTGAGTTGGAAAATAAATTATAGTTCAGAGTGCTGGCATTTTATGGAAAGAAAGAAATGAAAATTCAAATGATGGATTCTGTAAAAGGTCGAGGTGATTAAGTAATAATTGAGTTCGTTAAAGTCCCGAGTTATTGGGTACCTATTGACCGAGCAGTAAGCTAGGGAACAGGACAAGAATGCACTTCTGATGACAGTACTTGATGGTAAAAGTCGCACTGTGCTCAAGGGCAAAATAGTGATCTTTGTTGTTCTCTTAGATGACGGTAACATGGTGATATTGGTGAAACTTTGAAGGTTTTTTCCTTTCCTTCACCCTCAAGGAAGATAAAATAGCTAGCTAGGCAAAATAATAATCAGATCTATTTATCTGGGAAATTCTATACTTGGAATTCTATACCCAATCTGCTGATTTAAGATTTAAGATGAAGGAAATTGGGAAAAGCAAATTAAATTGCACTCTTCAGCGAGCTAAAGTATTAAAGCATGGTTGGATGTGTTGTGTATATATATTATTCATCCCCAATTCCCCACCACTTTCATTATATTTCCTCTGAAGAAACAACTAGTAGAATTCTTCAAACGGGATCAGAAATTAATAAAGACAGATATATACTTACAGAAATCAGCAACTCCCGAGAGGGGAGATGAATGGATTATAATATAAATGCGGTAGTATATGAAGGAGCAGGAATTACTCAAGTGGTAATTAGAAGAAGAAGAAGAAGAAGAAGAAGAAGAAGAGACCTGGAGAAGGGGGTGGTGGGAGTGGGAGGGGGCGCAGTGAGGGCAGACGCTGGCGCAGCAGTCGAGGCAGAAGATGTTCTTGTCGTTCTTCTTGCGGGACTGATGGAGGGCGCAGCCGACGAAGAAGCTCTCCTCCACAAGGCGCCGCAGCCACCCGGGCATTCCTGCGACCGCAGCTCCTCCATACTCCTCCCCCCTTTTCCTCCCCATTGATGAGATCTTTCTGTCTCCTTGCCTCTGCCAAGGAAGCCGCCCTACATGTAGAGACACACAGTGCCTGCTCTACTCTCTCTCCTCTCACTGTGAAGGACTGTGACTTTCTTCAGGAACAGCGTTTTAATTGTTTGGTTTTTTGAGCTTAAAAGATTGGGGGAGTAGTAGTAGTAGTAGTCATAGACTCATAGTAGTAGGGATGTTTAACGAACCCGGCCATCTATTTATAGAACAACGAGAGAGAGAGAGAAAGAGAAATATATTATCAAATAATCCAAATAATGACCCAAGTAAATCTGAAATTAATTTTAAAATATATGTTCAATTTTTAATTCTAACATCATTTTCTGATTTGAGGATTTGGTGGAGGTGTCTATGGCGGGAAGTCAGAAATCATACTACTATTTCTGTGTCACAGTCCTGCTGCTTTAAGTTGACTTGTTTTGCTTCGTCTTAATTTGTTCTTCTGCTTGCTTGCTGATATCATGTTCCTCATATTGATTCTTTCTTCAATTCCTAGTCTTCTACAGGAAAGTCAGTAGTACTCTGGTTGATGCATCATTTAAGAAAAATGCACTGAATTATACAATTGCATGATGTAGCACAAGGCTTGGGGATAAAAATAAAGGAGAGTTAGGGTTCCTTTAGCAAATTGGAAAAGCAGTATGTGGCAGGGCAAAATTTGTGAAACTGAGCAGTCCAAGTGAAAGGTAGTGTGGACTGCCCTGGCAAACCTGGAAAAAAAGGGAGCTCTACCGAATAAATTGGGCCCATATGCATGTGATATAAGGCTTCTTTTTTGGTCATAGTTTGTTAGCATAAATTCATTTTAGAATCCTTGTTTGTGAGTCATAAGCATAGATTAGATTTAGCAGCTTTAGGAAAAGATCATGCAACAAGAGTTTAACTTGCATCTTAATTAATTCATTGATATGTATTATGTAAATTTAGGGAATAGTTGTAACTCATTTTAGGTTTGGGCCTCCATCTCATGTGGGGTTAACACCACTTATTAGAAGACCCTTTGGGCCAATAGCTCAAGGTAGCATTCACTACAACAAACCTAAACAATCCATGCCATTTGCATATAATATACCGGCGCCTACGAAAATGTGCAAATCGGTGCCAGTAATGCGTCCAAATTCAAGTCGAAATGAATAGAATAGAAATTGATATATTAGCGCTAATTTTGGCGCCGGTGTGTAATATTAAATGAAAATAAAAGAAACAATACATCATAGGCGTTGGTAATTCCTGGGGCTTGTGACAATTCAATTTGAATTGAATTCAAATATGTAAATATACATATATATATTAACAATTATTTAATTAAATATTTATATGTACTTATTTAATTAACAAGTTTTTTTTACATAGAACAATTTATATAAATATATAACAATTTATAAAAACAATACTAGATTATATATATATATATATATATATATATATATATATATATATATATATATATATATATATATATATATATATATATATATATATATATTAACCTTAAAAAAATTAATGGTTCCGACATGGACGATTCCAGCCAAGGGCGTATGCAGGTATGCAAATGGGGGACATTTTGTCCCTCATTTTTGCTCATTTTTTGTAAAAAAAAATTAGATTTTGATCCCCACAAAGTTAGTCAAGTAGTCAACCCCAAAAATGACCCCACTGGCCCACCCCAAATCCCTCTTAATCTTCTAAGCAGCCGCCCTAATCGTGAGACGCAAGACACAGCTCGAGGCCGCCTCGAGCGACTATTTCTCCTCTTCTCCTTTCGATTGCCGTCTCCCACCTGCCAATTGCCGCAACCCTAATCCCCAAAGTCAGTCTCCGTCAATTGCCGCCGCCCACCTGCCTTCTGGTGTTGTCGTCGCCCGCCGCCCACCTCTCTATTTCTCTCCGCCGCCCACTTGCCTTCTGGTGCTGCCGCCGCCCGCCGCCCATTTGCCTTCTGGACCTCTGGTGCCGCCACCGCCCACCTGCCTTCTGGTGTTGTCGTCGCCCGCTACCCACCTCTTTATTTCCCTCCGCCGCCAAGTATCATTTATACGATTATACAACCACATTTATTTACAAAGGTATGCTTAATGATTCCCCTTCATATTTCTTCTATATGTTTGGTAATTTTACTAATTTCATATATGTTTGGACGTTTGGTAATTTCATTCTTTGTTGATCTTTTGTGTTGACCCTTGAATGTGTTGGTACTTGGTAGATACTCATGGCTCTTGAATGTTTACAACCACCTTGTAGTTTGTACAATTACTGAATTTTACTCATGACTCTTGAATGTTGATCATATATCTACAGAGCCACTGGTAGATATTTCATACTTTGTTGTATCATTTACAGCCACCTGACTCTTGAATGTTTGGTATTTGGTAATCAGTTTGCAAATAAACACTAGTGTTGCATTATTTCAATTTGGTAATTTCATTCTAATTGCATTATGTTTTCATTTTAGATGTTTTTATTAGCTTATATTAGGCAAGGAATATATTGTTTAGTTCCTTCCATTTCAACTATTAGTTTTTGACTTTCCATAGTTTTAATGTAGTTCGGAGGAAAAATTCGCTTAGTGCCTCATTTTGAGACACTTTCTATATTGAGACAATGCTTAAAAATATGTTTGAACGATATCATAAACGACAACGACAAGAGTCTTCTTCATCAACTCCAACCTCTGATGATCCTCCTCATCCACTTCCAATTCCAAGTGAGCCTACTCCTCCATCAGCTAATTAATGAGCATACTCTTCCATCAACTAATGAGCCTACTCCTCCATCATCTATTAAGCCTACGCCAAGTTTGCCTCATTTATCAAATACACCAAGTATGTTTGACATTAATTCACTTCAATCTGATCCAGGATTAAGGAGGAAGATCTCAGATTTTCATCCAAATATTCGGGATGAAGTAAGGAGAGCATATCTACAAAGAGGTCCTTGCCGGCCTCATATGGAGCAATATCCTCTCAGAAAAGTTGGAGGAGCATTACGACGATTTAATTCATATTGGTATCAGAATTATAGTTGGATGGAATATAGTGTGGACGCAGATGGCGTATTTTGTTTGTGGTGTTACTTATTCAAGAATGAAATCGAAAATACTGCAGGTGGTGATTCATTTGTTAATGGAGGATTTTATAGTTGGCACAAAATAGATAGATATGATAAACATGTCGGTCTAATCAGAAGTGCTCATAATCAAGCTCGGATTAAGTGTGAGGATTTAATGAATGAAAAGTGCTCAATCCAAACCACTTCTTACAAGCAATCTGATCAAACAAAACGTGAGTATAGAACTCGTCTAACCGTCTCAATTGATGTTTTGAGGTTTCTTCTTCATCAAGGTTTGGCTTTTCGTGGTTATGATGAAAGTGAAACATCAAGCAATAAAGGGAATTTTCTTTAACTTTTATCATGGTATGCCGAACGAAGTGATGATGTTGATAGTGTTGTTTTGAAAAATGCTCTAGGAAATAATCAATTGATAGCTCCTATAATACAACAAGACATCATCAATGCTTGTGCAAAGGAAACAACAAAAGCCATTATTGATGATCTAGGTGATGAATATTTTTCTATATTAGTTGATGAGTCAAGTGATATATCTCAGAAGGAGCAATTGGCTATATGTTTGCGTTTTGTTGATAGATGTGGAAAGGTAACTGAGCGGTTCCTTGGACTTGTGCATGTCTCTGATACTACTGCTATGTCTCTTAAAACTTTGATCTTTTCATTACTACTGGAGCATTCTTTGAGTCCATCTAGAATTCAAGGCCAAGGCTACGATGGAGCTAGTAACATGAAAGGTGAAATCAATGGCCTTAAAACTTTGATCATGAAGGAAACTCCATCTGTTTATTATGTTCATTGTTTTGCTCATTAACTTCAACTGACACTTGTAGTTGTTTGTTCAAAGAACGATGATTGTGTTTAGCTTTTTGAGCAACTTACAAATTTGTTGAATGTAATCGAAGTTTCTTGTAAGAGAAAGGAAATGCTTCGAGTAAAGCAAGCAGAACAAGTTGCAGAAGCATTATGTGTTGGTGAAATTGAAAGTGGAAGTGGTTAAATTAGGAAATTGATTTGAGGAGGCTAGGTGATACTCGTTGGGGATCCCACTATAAGACACTTTTGAGCATCTATTCTATGTTTTCGTCGATATGTAGTGTGCTTCACACACTTGGAGAAATCTGCTCACATTCAAGTGACAAGATAAAAGCTCAATCTATTCTATACAACTTAGAGTCATTTTACTTTATCTTTGTGGCTCGACTGATGATGTCTATTTTGGGTCTGACACATGAACTAAATCTATCTTTACAACGTAAAGATCAAGATATAGTCAATTCTATGTCACTTGTTATATCAACTAAGAATATATTGCAGATGATGAGAGACGAGGGATGAGAATCTCTTATGGATAAAGTGTGTGATTTTTGTGCTAAGAATCACATTGAAGTTCCTAATATAGATGATGCATATGCTCCATGGGGGAGAACAAAGAGAGGAATTCAACAAGTTACAAATTTGCACCATTTTCGAGTTGAAGTATTTCTAAAGGTGATTGATATACAACTTCAAGAGCTAAACAATCGTTTTGACAAGGTCAACTTAGAGTTACTTATTGGTATGTCTTGCTTGAGTCCTAAAGAATCATTTGCTAATTTTGACAATGGAAAGTTGATGAAATTTACGAAATTTTATCCTAATAAGTTTTCACTTATTGATTTGTTGGCTCTTGAGTTTCAACTTGAAAGCTTTATTTATGATATGCAAAGTGATGAGAGATTTTCTACAATCGATGAGCTTAGTGAATTTTCTGTGAAGCTTGTTGAGAGAAAAAAACACATAGTATTTTCTCAAGTTTATTTGTTTTTGAAGTTAGCTTTGACTCTTCGAATGGCGACAACAAGTGTGGAAAGAGCTTTTTCAACAATGAGCTTTGTGAAGAATAGAGTGCGCAATAGTATGAGCGATCAACTCTTGAATATTTGTTTAGTAACTTTTATAGAGGTTGAAATGTATTCAAAGATTACAAATGATGCTATCTTTAGTCGTTTTCAAAATATGAGAAGCCGTAGAGGACAATTGTAAAATGTAGTAGGTCGCTTCTCTTTTGGTTTGTTGATCTATGTATTTTGGTTGTCTTATATTAAAGATACGTTTATACAATTATACCAAAATTATAATTGAACATCATAATTTCAGTTTTAAATTTTTTTTATGTCCTCCATTTTTAGAATCCTGCATACGCCCCTAGTTCCAGCGATTTTATAAAAAAATGACTAAATAAAAAAATAAATATTAAAAAATAAAAAGTATAAGACAAAATACTAACCTTAGCGAATGAAGATAAAATGAACAAATAGTTTACTAGTGCAGGAAGCAAATGAAGAAAGAAAGAAAAAAAAATGTCGAAGGAATAGGAAAAAAGTGGAGAAGGAAAAAAAAAGAAAGAAGAAAAAAAAAGAGGAAAAAGATTGGAGAAGAAAGAAGTAGAAGAGAAGAAAAAAAATGGAGAAAAAAAAAGGAAAAGGAAAAAAGGAAGAGGAAGAAAAAAAATAGAAGAAAGAAAGAAAAGGAAGAGGATGAAAAAAATTGGAGAAAAAAGAAAGAAGGAAAAAGGAAGAGGAAGAAAAAAAATGAAGAGAGAAAAGAGAAGAAACAAGATGATCAGGAGAAAGAAAAAGAATTAGTTCAATTTATATCAGCTGGTTTTTTTTTTCAAATTTGTTATAGTTATATAATGGTAAATAATAATAAAAATATAAAATTTTAATTTTGTGCTTCCATTTAATTTATTCCGAAGAAATTAACTGCTTTATCCAAACTGAACCAAACTTTAAAAACAATTAAATAATTGATTTAATCAATGCAAATGTATCGATAGAATCAATCAACTTCACGCCCCTTCTTGTACTAATATATTCTTAAGAATCCATAAAGAAAAAAGAATATCCTTCTTGCGGTGCCTCCAATTACTTATTTATTTATTTATTCCATGTAAAGCCAATCTCCTTGTCATTTTTACTTCTTTCCCGCAATCTTAGCCATAACCAAAATAAGATCAACAAGATAAGCCACATGTAGAAATTGTTTTATTGAGCTAAATGACACCAAGTCATTTTCTTTCGATAACAAATCCTGAATCCTGATCCATTTGGAATCAGAACAACCAGCTACTTGTTTTGCCTATTACTTATTTTCAGTCACTACTTTAGCAAAGAATTAATGTCAATAACATATATAACAACTACCGAAACAGATATCGCAACTCGTTATAAATATTATGACGGACCCTTTTTCCCATTAATTTCCATTCGTTGATACTTGATAGCCAAATGATTATATAACATGATAGATAACGTCCGATGTGATTATATAACGTTTGTTATTGAACATGTTATCCGGACCATCATCGTATCCGTTGCGTGATTCAAAGCCACGAAAAGCCTCCTCTTTCCGCTGCCATCGTGCTCGCTCTCCGCCATGGAAGTTTGAGAAGAAAAATAAACCCCAAAGAGGAGAAATAAGACGGGCGACGAAGAAAGATAAAAGGAAGGCATGGCTTTTCTTCCCAAATTCTCCTCTCCGCCTCTCCTCCCGCTTCAAAAACCTCACCAGAGGCTTGTCTGCTCCCCCGCCGCTGTCACCAAGCTCGACCTCCCCGCTTCTACCCTCCTCCGCGGCGCCGTTCAGGAGAAGCCGCCTGCCGTCCCCTTCCCCCACGAGCCCCCATCCTCTGCCTCCGCCACCACCTCCGTCAGCGGCGGCAAAGGTGACAAGGACGACTTCTACCTCAACCTCGGCACCGCTGTCCGGACCCTCCGCGACGATCTGCCCTCCCTCTTCGTTAGAGATCTCAATTACGACATCTACCGGTAATTCCTTACTGCCCCAATCCGAATTCGGCATAAAGTTTGAATTTTCATCGACCTTCATTGAATTTTCTTGCATTTGGGGGTTTTCTTCAGGGAAGACGTCACCTTTATTGACCCCCTCAACACCTTTAATGGCATCGAGAACTATAGGCTCATCTTCTGGGCGCTTAGGTTTCACGGCAGGATTTTGTTTAGGGAGATTGGGCTCCGGATTTTCCGCGTGTGGCAGCCGTCGGAGAACATGATCTTAATCCGGTGGGAGCTGGAGGGTGTGCCTCGGGTGCCATGGGAAGCGCGGGGAACGTTCCAGGGGACGTCGTGGTATAAGCTGGATAGGAACGGGAAGATTTACGAGCATAAAGTTGATAACGTGGCGTTGAATTTTCCTCAAGCGCCGATCAGGCAAGTGACCGTGATGGATTTGGTGGCTGCCGCCTGTCCACCAAGCCCAAATTTGACGTTTTCCGGTGGCATATTGGACGACAATTTCTCGAGGGGTTATTCCTCATGGGTGGAACTCTATCGAGCGATAAGGAGTACGCTTGAACAGGGAGGACCAAGTCCAGCTGGGATTGGCATGGAGGGTTTGATCACTTGTTCATAGCGTGTGCGTGCAAGGAACCTTTAACAAGGAAATATGAGAATGAAAAGGGGCACATCATGGTGAGTTCCACCTGATCATGCATTGTTTGGAATTCTAATGATCTTCCAACTTATCAACAGTCTAGTTAGTTTACTTTGTGTGTAAAGTTGCATTTTTTTTTCTTAAATACTACGTGTGATGCATTTGTACTTGTACTTGAGTTCTATGATCTATGTTCGGTTCCTTACTATAAAGACCAATAGGACCAGGAACCATGGTTCAAAATATTGTACCAGTACCGATCTCGGTCTGAGACCGGTACCGGTACGTACCGATACTGTACCGGCCAGTACATGCCGATTTTCTCAAGATTTTTATTCATTCTGTTTTTTATTTTTATTTTTCAAATGTAGTCTCCAAAACATAGTTTTAAGCTTCAAACACAGTTTTAAGTTCCAAAACACACATAATCTACTAAAAATCTCAAAACTGATATAGATAGGCTGGTACTAGGCAGTATAAACTAGGTATCATTGCTACCCGACTAGTATCGATTGGTACCGGGCGTACCGATACCGGTTTTTAAAAAAACCAATAAATACCGGTCGTATTGGGTGGTACAGTATGGTATTTAAAACCATGCCAGAAACATCTCTTTCAACCATTTTTACAAGCCCTTCTCAACCCATTCTTGGAACTACAAGAACATTTGACAACAGTGATCGCAAGGAGACTCATACTGATGAGTGACCCTAGAGGAAAGACGATCTTGAATAATAGTGCTATATAAAGAATGAATTCTGCAGGAACTTAACTGTGAGAATTGAACATATCAATGAGTGCTTATCAATGGTTCTTATTTGTAATGTAGCGGGAATCAGGATTAGACTAAGGTGTTTTTCATCTTTGTTTGTGAACTTATGAAGGAAGTTGAAATATATTGTAGTCGTGTGGCAATAGGTTAATGGTTTCACTAAGAACTTATTTGTCAAAGCCATGGATTGATCTTGTTTCTTTCCACGATAGGCTGGACCTGTATCATACTGGTTCCGGGGCTATTATGAACACTTCAACATGCCATGACTAGCCAACACTAACCAAAGAGTAGGGAGAAGAGAAGAAATGATTTTGTAACTTAAAGTAAAAAATATGATTCTGATCTATTGTACTAGTTCAACCTATGAAACATTCCATTTGCCTTCAATGATCAGCCATGACTGAACAATCATCTACTTCATGGAGGACAACAGCCGTTCATGTAGTAACACAGCATGCTAACAATAAATTCCAATAATTACCTTGGAAGTTTACAATTAGTTCAATTACATGTTGTTGTTGCTGCAATAAACTAAATATTTTGTATTTACTAATAATATTGTTTGTTGTGTCTGTACTCTGTAGGCAGTTTGTCAAGTAGGAGCTCAACTATTAGGATACACCTGTAGCTGGAAGTTGCTGATGAGAAAATAAAATTGGAGAAAACAAACAAATACTAGTAATACTCATCCTGAAAATAAATGTAATGATTCTAAGATGGATGTTGGTTTATCACTACAACAAGAGTTTATTTGTCAATGCCTTTACTCAAATGTTGGCTGTCCTCAATGTTCATATCTTTGTACCAGATGAGACCAAATCATAACAGGATGGTTCAGTCATAGCTCTTCACAAGTTTTTTAGGCTAAATCAATTGTGCTTTAATCTCTTCAGAAGATGAGACCTGAAATTGCTTGGAGTATTGTATTCTAGTCAATTAAAGCTTCTTTTTTTGTTCTTGTTTTCTGGAAGATGGTTGGACTAAATCCATGTTGGCAATGGAGCTCTAAATTCCATGGGACATGGGTCATCTTCTCTCTATTTGTTGGAGGTCAAATACTCCACCTGATAACTTTCCTTTTGGGTAATGAAATTCTCACAAATCAAACATTTAACTTCTATTTCTTAACTGCTCTATATGGTTCTACTTGTGGAACACTTTGACAAAGAAGATTGAGTGATTACTTTTTTCCTATTTACTTGTAGGGCATATGTTCTGTTCATTTTTGGCTCCAGCTAAATGTTTTCAGATACATCTGAAGATTATTGACCATAATTGTTTCTTGCTCCAGGTCCTGCATAATGAGGTGTCTACAAACCCGTATAGAAAGACCTAGCTGTGGAGCATGGATCATGCTAGTGGTATACAAATAATATACTGTGATTAGAACTTAGAAAAATTGGTTGCACAAATTATGCAAATGATGCTAGAAGATGATTTGTATGGAACAACTTTGTACTCATTACAAGTAGGGATACACATACTCTGCATATCGTTCTGTGTTCTTCTCCAGTGTTCGTCTTTGCTTACCAATTCAAGCAGGGAAACAAGTTGGTAATTTAGGCATTGAATATATTTAAGAGAAGTATTTTTCATATAATATTTTGTTTATGAGATTAGCAAACATTTTTGCAGTTGAATGCCAATTAAATTTACATATTGGTTAATCAGAGTTAATATTGTATTTTATATTGAGAAAATTATTTAAAATGGTCAAATCTTTCTTCCTCCTTTTCCTCCTTCACTAATGGCAACCCTTCTACTCTTTCTTCTTCCCCTCTTTTCTCCATGCTCCACTGCTCATACAAACACCCATAATTTGCCTTGCATTGAAATTGTGCGTTATGTATGAGCTTCAGATTGTTCAAACTTTTTGCAGTGGCAGCAAACTCGCTCTATAGTGAGTCTATATAATTTGTTGGTACCATGGTTTATATATTATGCAGTAATCTATGCTCATTTATTGTTGTCATTGTGGTTCCAACTACAGACTTCGTAGGGCCTCAGTGTCATTTTGAGAGCACTTTCCTTCTTCTTCTTTTTTTTGTTTTTTTTTTTGGCTCGGCGTGAGAGCTCTTCCCTTTATTAAAAAAATTATTTGGATGAAATTGCATGGACTGAGCCTCTTGGATAAGTATTTTAAAAAGTGATCATCCATATAATTTTTTATCAAATTTTATATGAATGGATAAAAATATCTTTCATCTTTATCTTCTCTTATCGTTTTGTGATCCCCTGTTCATCTTTCTCCCTCCCTTGTTCTTCATATCTTTGTCGGATTCACCACCAGTGGTGGCCTCTCACTACTTCCTCACCCATTCTTTTATCGATTAACGTGCAATTTCGCGTCGCGATTTCGTCGACCCATCTTTGACATACCGTAATCATCTTTGGCATGAATCAAATTCTCTTATTCCTTATGGGTCCATTCGTTTCGCAAATAATTTAGTACAGAACAGATTAGTCAGTACTGTATAAGATTGTACAAAACAACATAACAAATAATCTCATGTTCGTTTCGTATTGGACATCAAATTTAGTATTATCTTACGTTCGCTTTGTATTATCATAACACAGGATAAGATAATTTGACGAAAATACCCTTTATACTATTTATTTTTTATTTCATCATATAAAGCATACTAGACAATATTATATAAAGTAAATACAAAAAAAACACACGAACTTTGGATATTTTTTTTCCATTTTTAGCATAAATTTTATCCGTTAGCAAAGAAATACACGAACTATCATTCCATTACCCCGTTTAGCACTCACCGTCATTTTTGACGAATTTGACCGATGTGTCACTTAACGGCGATGACATGATAAGTATTTATCTTTAACTGATGCCACATATGATAAATAATACCACATATACTCCATTATTGACCAAAATATTGACCAAAGATTTTTCTTTTCTGCCGAGTTCCTACTTCCCCTTCCAACTCAAGCCACCACCCACCGCCCCGCCGGCGGTCGCCGCAACACGAAGAGCTTGAACTCAGTGAGTTAAGGACGATGATGTACCTCCTTCGGCCGATCAATTTTCACGGCGGAGATCGCTCGTTGCAGCCAGCTGCAGCGCCCTCAACGCAGCGGCGTCCTTCTCCGCGCATAGCTGCATGATCTTCTTCGCGTGCCTCGACGGCGTCCCTGCTCTTGCGGAGGGGGACAGGGTGATGTGCTTGCAGAGCTGATGGGTGGCGAGGGGCAGGGGGTCAGTGGATGGGGGGTGGAAGGAGGGAGCAGCGGAGAGGTAGCCAACGCGGGGATGAGAGAGGGTGGGGGAGGGAAGGAGCTCGAGGGTGTGGAAAGCAGCCCAAGAGGGGTTGAGAAAATGGAGGGAGGAGAGGTAAGTGAGGTTTTGGAGGACCACCGCCTTGGTGTCGAGGTCCGACGAGCGGATCTCGTCGAGGGCTCGGGTGATCGCGGCGTCCTCGACGGCGTCGGAGGGGGAGGAGCGAAGGGCTCGGATAAGATCGTCAAGGGATCGCTGTAAGAGGGTATCGACCAAGGAGAGGTGGGGGGGGGAGGCCTCGCAAACCATCTCACCCCCGACCTCCTCCCCCTCCTCTCCAGCAGGTCATCTCTAGTCCACTCTGCCCCAAGGCCGTCGATACTACCCTGCACACCCTCTATGTGTGCCCCGATGCTGCCCATGTCCTCTTCAAGCCCCTCGTCGATTGCCTTTCATCCTCTGACCCTCGTACCACCTCTATCACTATTGGCGCCTTCTGGAAGCTCACTGTTGCTGTCCCTGACCCCTCCCCTTACCTCCCTCTGCCCCCCCCCTGTATTCTATCACCTCCTTGTTGACTGCCGCAACAATTGGGTTCTCATCAAGGTGCTGAAGATATTTGCTCGACTTGCACCACTTGAGCCTCGCCTCACTGGCCGCATCCTTGATCCGGTCTGCTAGCTCATTCGTTGTTAATTCTCCGACGAAGTCCCTTGTCTTTGAGTGTAGTCACACTGTACTCACCAGCCTCTCTGACCATGATGATGTCGTTCCGCTAGCCGTGGATAAGGCCAAAGAGTTCTTGGCTTCTCAAAGGCGACGAAGATGAGCTCGTCCCCGGCGACGGCGACAACGACGAGCTTCTCCCCGTGGAGTGCAGTTAGCGTCAAGGTCTTTGAGAAGAAGAACCACGTCATCAAAATTATTAATTTGTCCTTTTGTATTAAATACTTGCCATGTAGGATAAGTATTTACCACGTATTCTCCGTTAACTGACACGTTAGCCAAATTCGTCAAAAATGACGGTGCGTGCTAAACGGGGTAACAGAAGGATAATTCGTGTATTTTTTTGCTCACAAAAAAAGTTTATGCTAAAAATAGAAAAAGGGTCCAAAGTTCTTTTTTTTTTGGAATTTACCCTATTATATATTGGTATAATAAAATATTCATTTTAATTAACATAATCGTTATAAATCTAATTAATATGTTTTATTACAATTATATCATAAGTAGATTAATTAACTAACATGTTGCGACATGAAGGCCCCGGCGTCGTCGACGACGCAGCCACACTGCCTCCCATACTCCCATATTCTCATACTGAGTATACATGCTAATATAGTGAGTATACCTGACTGTATAGAAAGTATACATGATCATAATATTTTATTTGACTAAAGATCAATTTTTGATCCAAACATACTCTCGATAAATAGAGATATATCTCATTTGAATATATTATATTTTAATCCAAATATACTCTTCTTAAATATAAATACATACTCAATTTCTATCAAAATATATTCTCTTTGAGTCCAAATATTTAATCTAAACATGGATATATACCAAGTTTCTACCAAATTATACTATATATGAGTCCAAATATACTTTCTCTAAATATAGATATATACTCAATTTCTATCAAATATTTTTTTAGTCTAAATATACTTTCTTTTGATTCAAATATATATACTCCCTTTAAATATATATATATATATATATATATATACACTCATTTTTATCAAAATATACTCTCTTTAGATCCAAATATATTATCTTTAAATATAAATATATTCATTTTTGAAAAAAAATTTACATATATTGAAAATATGAACAAGACTATCACTACTACAAACTTGGTCTTCAGCAACGGCTATCAGCAACGGCCGCTCAAGCCATTGCTATTTGCAACGGCGTTCTTACGGCCGCTCGAGCCGTTGCAGATATCTGTATCTGCAACGGCGTTCTAACGGACAACCGAGCCGTTGCGGATTATTTTAATTATCAGCAACGGCTTTCTGACGGAAAGGCGAGCCGTTGCTAATTATTTAATCTTCAGCAACGGCTTACTAACGGATAAGTGAGCCGTTGCTGATGATAACTTATCAGCAACGGCGTTCTAACGGGCGAGTGAGCCGTTGCTGATAAGTTTATATAGGGCACGCTCTTGCGCCCGACCCTTCTTCCTCCCGCTTCTGCCGCCGCCGCTCCTGCCGAGACATCGCCGCTGCTGCCGTTGCTGCCGACGCCGACGCCTCTCGCCGACGCTTCTCGCCGACGCCTCTCGCCGCCGCGCCGCTGCCGGTATGTTGATCGGCCGGCCTATACCGTTTCGGCCGGAGATGCTAAAATCCGACCGAAACCCTATTTCTAGGGTTTCGGCCGGCGGCGGTCGGCCTATGGCCGCCGCCGAACCTTCTACAGTGGTCGGACAGTGTGTCCGGCCACTGTACGCCGGCGCCGGAGGGTGGACTCCGGCGCCGGAATATATATATATATATATTATTGTTTTGAAATTGTTAATTAATTATTTTATAAATGTTTAGATTAATTGTTTAATTTGTTAGATTAATTATTAGGGTTTAGATTAATTTCGGACGCGCGCCGGAATCGTCCACTTCGGACGCGCGCCGAAATCGTCCACTTCGGACGCGCGCCGGAATCGTCCAATTCGGACTCGCGCCGGAATCGTCCACTTCGGACGCGCGCTAGAATCGTCCAATTCGGACTCGCGCCGGAATCGTCCACTTCGGACTCGCGCCGGAATCATCCACTTCGGACGCGCGCCGAAATCGTCCAATATGGACTCGAACTGTCTCGAAACATTTAGAAAATAATCATCCATCCGACGAGTTGATATGTTTCACGTACGCATCGACGAATCGGATATGATTTAGCAAAACCTTAGATCCGTTCGGGGATTGTATGTTCGTGTAAAAGAAGTAGATGATCTTTTATACGACGTACAATTCTTGAATTGTCCCTGATTGGACAATTTGGGAATATAGTTATTTGTACTGCACTTACGTTTTTATTTTAACTGTTAACTAATTATTCTAAAATTCGACAACATCTCTCTTGTTCTCCGATACGCGCCCAGATGATATGCGTATTCGGAGAACTGTAGGGAGATGCTGTCGAAATTTAGAATAATTAGTTAACAGTTAAAATAAAAACGTAAGTGCAGTACGAATAACATAAATCCCGAATGGAATAGGACAATCTCACCTAAAGACATTAACCAAAGAAATTGTCATTGATTGACAGAATCATGTCGGCTGATCGAAGTTGGATGTACCGACGTTTTGATCGTGGAGCTTTAACGAATGAGTTTCGATTAGGCGTAACGTACTTCCTAAATTTCGCCTATTCGAATCGGAATTTCGTTAGCATGGGTGATCAAATCCGATGTCCGTGCCGCATTTGTTCGAATGGACGATTTTTGGATCGGGAGACTGTCACTCTGCATCTATATACCAAAGGATTTACACCAAGATATTTTCTATGGACTTGTCACGGGGAGTCACGCGAAGTCGGGACGTCGAGCAATCCTGTCGTTCAGACATATGGTGAATCTTCCTCTGCTGGTGCTTCTTCATCCAGTCAATGTAATCCCTATAGAACTATGATACTTGATAGTCTTGGGGGTCAATTCCACCTGAATGATAATGTTGATCGGCCAGTTATTCAGACATCAGTCCCACCAGATACTACAGCGGTTGATCCACCAGCCACAGAGTCACGTAGATTGATCAGCGTGATTGGGGAGCGGTAATATATCATGAATTATGAATCATTACAAATTCATTATATCATAATATAATATTAAAATTTATTTTTGTTGTGCAGGTTCGAGCAAGAAGAAGTGCCGAGGAGCATTTCTTCTACTATTCGACGATACATGCACGGGGCATGGCCTACGTGGTCTCATGTGCCTAGCGAGCACGTCGACATGTTATGGCGCGAGTTTGAGGCACGTATTTTTTTTTTTTTTACATGCATGATGATATATTAAGAATTGGTACTGATATTATTATTTTGCAGGCTCGCTATACATGGGCCGAGGACCAGAGGTCCTTCATTTACGCTGCCTGGGAGTCTATTTCCCGGGCAAGGTACAACGGGCAGCTGGGGCAGGCTCGGTCCCGAGCGATGGCCCGAGCTGGGACCACTAACATCGCGGAGACTCGGGGATACGGCCCCAGTTGGATTACTCCGGATATATGGGACCAGCTCGTGGGGATATGGTCGACGGATCGATGGCAGGAGGTTTCTCAGAATGCGGCTAGAAATCGCATGTCGGGGGGAGCAGCGCGTCACACCGGCGGCTCTGTTGCATTTGCAGTGCACGCAAACCGTATGGTAAGTATATCGTTTAATTATATATTTTATTTGTTATTATGTGTACTAATTAATGTATTTGTTTTGTAAATGTAGACGACGGTGTCGGATGACGGGACTGTCCAGCGACCCTCCCCGATGGCGGTGTTTGAGCGGACTCACCGTCGAGCACATGGGACGGGGGAGTACATCGACAACCGCGCTGCATACATTGTGGTAATTATATATTTGTTTAAATTATTCATTATATATTTATAATTTAAGTTTTATGATAAATATTAAACAAAAAATCAAACTCGAGTAGGAGACGTACAGCCAGAGGGTGGTGCAGCGCGGGGGTACCCCCGAGGACTTTGACGCAGCATCGTGGGTCGAGGCCGCAGGTGGCTGGGATCATGGCCGCGTATATGGCTTCGCAGATAGTGGTCATGCGCGAGCCGTACTAGGGCCACTTGGGGCACCGACCCCTCCGGTCGCTGGTGAGCGGCCGTCCACCTCCAGATCCAGTTATGATTATAGTAATAGGATAAGGACACTAGAGGAGACGGTCGCGCGTCATACTGAGTTGATGGAGCGCCAGAGTCAGACGATGGCGAATATAGAAGCTATGCTACGCAACTTGTCGGGTCATCCCGAAGCAGGCATCTCTTCGGCATCATCTAATCCATCATCCTCGAGTCAGTCCACGCCGGTGTACACTCAAGCACTCCAGACCCCGCCATATGATCCAGGCCATCCTCCATCGTCATCGTGAGATTTTGTTTATATTGACTTTGTTACTCAGATATTGAACTTGTTTAATTTATATTGACTATGTTATTGAGATGTTGATACTTCAATTTTACATTTGAATTGTGTTTATACTATCGTGGATAATTATGAATATAAATATAATTGTTTTGATGTATATCTTGGTGTGTTTGTGATGTGTGAATGAATGTGTGTATGAGGGTATGGGTGTGTGAGTTATGTATCAGATAAATGTATCAATGTATCAATGGAAATTTGAAATTTTCAAATTTTCTGGTTGCAGGTATAGGTCATCAGCAACGGCTTTCCCACGGGCGTCCGTGGGAAAGCCGTTGCTAAAAGTGTATCGAAAGCCGTTGCTGATGACCTACAGCAACGGCTTAGCGACAGAGTTTTACTAACGGTGTTGCTACGGACTCAGCGGCCGTTGCTATTAATAGTATCAGCAACGGCTCCGGGTCTGTGGCAAAACCGTTGTTGATAATATTTTTAGCGACGGCCCAGCGGCCGTTGCTGATAATGTTTTGAGCGACGGCCCGAGCGGCCGTTGCTGAACCGTTGCTAAGTCATCAGCAACGCGACTTTCTCTCACGGCGCTATTGCAACGGCTCAGCCGTTGTTGATGCTCTTCAGCAACGGCTCAGCAACGGCATCAGCCGTTGCTGATGACCATTTTTCTAGTAGTGTATTGTTGTCATTTTCAACCTTGTACCAAAGTAACGATCCCTTATTACTTCAAATTGGAGTAACAAGAAAATTGGTCTGCTGTACTGTCCCAAGACATCATTCTTATTATGTTCATCGTACGTTTTCGCAAACGAACATGTGACAACTTGTGTTATCCAGTGTTGTACCTTAAAATTATGCGAAACTAACAGACCCTATAAGTGATATGTAGCAAATACAAAAATCATACGAGCAACATAGATATGAGTGCGTCGTGTTTTGTCTTTGTCCCAGGTTGTTGACTCCGTCGACGGGTTGTCTCGAGTTGTCGACACCCTGGATGGGTTATTCCGAGTTGTCCTCGATTATTGACATCCAGAGCGAGGTGTGTTATCTTTGTTCCTTGTTGTTGCCATATTGTCGGATGTTCTCGGGTTGTCCTAGGCTGTTGACATCCAGGGCGAAGTGTTATCTTTGTCCATTATTTTGTTGGCATATGAACGAATTATCCTAGGTTGTTGACATATGAATAAGTTGTTGAAACATACACTTTTTTTTCATCATACGGGTCGATATTAATGATTTAACAAGAGTATTTTTTTACGAAAAATTATTTTCTTAACTAATTTTTATTAAACTTATAAAAATGGTAACTTTTTAAAACAGTCATCCCAACAAAATTATATAAAAAGCCTCTTTAGTTTTTATTATGTCAATAATAATTTTTTTTACAAATAAATATTAGATAACATCTGTTATTCTATTATGTACCTAAAAATAATGCAAAACGAACGAATAACGGACAAAGAAATTAAATCACGTGCCACAGTTCTATATATTTATTGCCCAAATAGACATGCATATATTATTGCCAACATTACATATATATATAAAAAAGCAGAAACTAGAAAGTAAAAAAGCCACAAGACAATGCATCAATAATCAGGGGATAGAACTTGTATGAGCGGCCTGCTCATACAAGTTCTATCCATAATCAGGACACTGGTAATCCGACGGCACGTGCTTTCCACAATCCGCGAGCACCTCAAGCGCAATAGGAAGGAGCAGGTTTATGCCCAAAGCCTTGCCCTTAATCGTGGTGCAGAGGCACAGCGCTGCCTCCAGGTCATCGAGGTCTTCCAGCACCGGGCAGCACTCGGACGTCACGTCGCCGCCGATGATGACGCTCACGAGCCCGCCGATCAGGTCCACGCAAGCGTCGAACTCGAGCGTGTCGATGGGGCACGTCGGCGCCGCCGGAGAAGGCGGGTACGGAACTGGCGTCCGCGGCGGGGGCGGGGGCGGGCTCGGAGTCGTGTACGCTGGTGGTGGGATTTTCGGCGGTGGAGGGCTGGGAGTAGCGTATGATGGAGGACTAGGCGTCGCCTTCGGTGGCGGAGGGAGGGTCGGAGTTGGTTGTGGAGGGCTAGGAGTAGTATACGTCGGCGGCGGCGGAGGGCCTGGTGTTGGTTTCGGTGGCGATGGTGGCGGCGGCAGCGGTAATGTTGGAGTGGGTGGCGGATAAGTTACTGGCGGCGGTCGCGGTAAAGTTGGAGTCGTTGGCGGATACGTTACTGGCGGCGGAGGGTTCGGCGTCGGCTTTGGTGGTGGCGGCGGTAGCGGTAAAGTTGGAGTCGACGGCGGATATGTTACTGGCGGCGGAGGGTTCGGTGTCGCCTTTGGTGGTGGTGGCGGCGGTAGCGGTAAAGTTGGAGTCGGTGGCGGATATGTTAGTGGGGGCGGCGGGTTCGGTGTCGGCTTTGGTGGTGGGGGCGGTAGCGGTAAAGTTGGAGTCGGTGGCCGATATGTAATCGGCGGCGGCGGGTTCGACGCCGGCTTTGGTGGTGGCGGTGGCAGCGGTAGTGTTGGAGTAGGTGGAGGAGAAGAACAGTAGGAGCAGGTGGTGGTGGTGGCGGCAAGCGAAGAATGGAGAAGTAGTAGTACGAGGAGGGCAAAGACAGCATGTTTTGCCATTGTTTTGATGCAGTATATATGTACTTATTACTTATTAAGGAGTAGTGGTGTAATTAGGTGGCTTATATAGAAGGATATATATATGCATGCAAGTTGGTGGTGATGGCTTTCGAGCTTATCAATGGGTTGGCAAATGCTAGTACTCGTGATGTTAATTTCCATCAGAAAGTAGGTGGTATTATTGGCATAGTATACATGACTACGAATATTTACTTATTTAGCTTGTAGCTCAAGTACTTGTAGATGATCAGGATGATGCGTTGGAGCGTTGGAGCCTTGGAGGAGTATGATGATATAATTTGGCTTATGCAGAAGTTGAAACGGGTGGGAGCTCACAAGCTAGCTAGATGATCAATTTCAATTGAAGCCAAATAGTATTACTAGTACATGATTATAAACATCTTTCTCGATCAATACAGCTTGGTTTATGCAGGTAATTTTGCTCCGGCCATTTCGATCTTCGTACGCAGTGCGATAAATTTGAAGTATTGTTCAAGAAAAGGGCGCCGATAGAACAAGAGTCAAAATTGGCGTGCGAAACCTTATCTACATGTATCTATTTATTTCATTATGTACGCTGTTTCTTGTTATTTTGTTTCGAGTTGTACGACGAATCAGGAAGAGATGACAAATTGTGAAAGACTCCTATCATTTCAGCTTGAATTATTATAATTATATATTTAAAATATTCAAATAAATAAAGTAGGAATAGGTAGGAAATATGAATTAGAAACAAAATTAGTATAAATGAATACATAGTTATATATATATTTTTAATTATATTTCTTCATTTAATGGGAGGAAAAAAAAGAAGAATAACAAGCTAAAATGATCAAAATCATCAAATTTCCCTTATTAGCACTTTGAATTATTATATTAAACATTATATATAATATTAATGCTGACACTTTTGTTTCTAAAATAAATAAATGTTGAACGTGAATTAATTATTTACTATTTCTAAAATGAAAAAAAAAATTGATTCCATCATTCCATCTATATCTAAACAATCAATGAGGTAATTTTGATAATTAAAATTCATTTTTTTATTAGGTTACTATTTAAAGTTTTAAACCATAGAATTATGAAAATTTACGTTTTAAAGTAATGCATAACATTTCAAAAGTAATTTCAACCGTCAAACGGAAATGTCCAAATTAGAAAACACATGAGTGTGAGAGACTATCAAAGTTCAAAAGATAAGAAGTAAGAACCAATATCAAAGTTATAACTCTACCAAATACTTATGCTAACTTCAAAAGTGTCATAACTGTGAATTGAATCTAACTCTATCAAATACTTATGCTAACTCCTAGAATGTCATAACTGTGAATTGAATCCAAGGTAAAAGTAAAGAATTAGCGATTAGCGAAAGACTAAGTATGATTTAATATTAACTCAAAGATATAACTTGAAGTGATATTAACGTTATTATATGCATAGCATAACCCTAGCTCTATGGTGCATCAATGCAACTCTATATGTTTAACATTAATTTTTTTAAATCAAAATATAAAATTTTAAAAATTTCAAAATCAGGATATAGTATCTGAAATTTTCGAAATCATAATCAAATTCAAAAAATATCCAAAATACTCTTGTATGAAAACTATTTAAAGTGACCATATTAATTATGAAAATTCATCCGATTTTTTTTAAAAAATCGTAATAAATCTAAGTTAGTGAATAATTTTTTTATGATTTTTTAAAAATTTTAGAATGCATTTTTATGGTTAAAATAATCACTTGAAACTCTTGAAAATAGTCATTTGACCACGACAATATATCTTAAAATTTTCAAAAAAAATTATTAAAAATTTCATTCATTAATTTAGAATTATTATGATTTTTTTGAAGATTTTAAAATGCATTTTCATAATCAAAATAACCACTTTGAATAGTTTAGTATAGGATATTTTGGGTATTTTTTGAATTTGATTTTGATTTTGGGAATTTTGGATATCATCTTCTGGTTTTGAAAATTTTGAAGTTTCATATTCAGGTTTAGGAAAAAACATATATATTTAATATCAATAAATCAAGAGAGATATTGGCAAGAGCTTCGTGGGTTTTCCCCTGCACACTCACACCCAAGAGTGGCCCACCTCGCCTGCTCGTACAAGGTGAGCGGCTATCCAAGGATAGCTTCTAGGAACTTTGTGTACCCCTATGCAGTAGCATATCTATATATTGAACATGAGTAATTTTACCTGTGGACTCCCTAATATTCATTGGGTTGTAAAATGTCCAAGTACGAGACTAACAAACTACAAATAGATCATCATAATAATGAATACAACATGTCACCATAGTGTTCAGGTTAACTCTATGGGCCCGTTTGGTACCTTGTATAAGTCCATGTATAGTATTATCACAGTATTTGGGAACTCTTAAAAGGGGCATTAACTAATACATGTATTAAAAATAATATATCATATGGTGTATTAGTAATACACCATGAGACCCATCATTAGGTTGTATTAGAAAAATAATAATTTTTTTAAACCAAATTTTTGAGTGGAAATTCCCAAATTTAAATTTTAGAAGTGAAATTTTTTAAATTCTGAACGTAATATTTTGGATACCCATTTTACCCCTGTCCAAAAATTAGAAAATAATAATAATAAAATATTTAAAAAATAATTTTAATTTATGAAATATTTTTTAATAATAAAATATATTATATTATAGTATATTATATTATTTCTATGGAAATGATATTTTCGTAAAGTAGATACTATGTAATGCATTAGAGACTTTTGTACAAAGTCTATAAAAACTAAATTTAAATTAAAAAAATTATGAAATATTTTAATAAAAAAATATTTTTAAAACCATAACACCTCTTTTGTATTATATATTTTTTCATTAATTAAAACTAATGAGTTAAAATTTATTTCATTAATTAAAATACTAAATAATTATTTAGGTCCGTTTGTTTTGCAAAAAGATGGGGGACTGGATTGGATTTCGGACAATGTTCCCCGTTTGTTTTGCAAAACTGGCCCTGGGACCGGACACCAAAATTGTTCGTGACAGGATTTAAGACCATTTTGATATACCGAGAAATTTCTCGATACACCGATTTGGAGCAGAGGACATGACTAGAAAAAGACACAAATTACCCTCGAAAAAGCTCTCATCCTTTCTACCGGCTCGTCTCTCCCACTCTCGATCTCTCTCGATCACCATCCTTCCCTTTTGCACCCGACCCCACCTCATCCCCAGGCCGGCATGCAGGCGCTCCTTCTCCCCTCCATGGACGGCCTCCGTCTCTCGTCCCCGTTCCCTCTTCGGGCTCCCCAGCAACGTCGCACTCTCTGTTGGCCCGCTGTTTTTCGTGCCTCCGTCGCCGCTAGACGCAGGGAGACGGACCTGAAGAAGAGGGTGGTAATCACGGCCAAAGGCGGCCCCTTCGCAACATCCCTGTCGGCGTCGGCACCCGAAAGAACTCCAAGCGCTCCAGCTCCTCCTCTGCTGCTTCTTCCAACTCCAAGCGCTCAAATTGCCCTAAACCGTCCTCTCACATCTCCGACCTCCCCAAGACCGAGCCCCTCTCTGTTCTCTACTCACCGCTTGACCCCCGACAGCCACATGGTAGACATGACAGGAAGCTTCAGCTCGCTGTTGGTGTGCGACGATAATTGCAAAGCTTGGCTAGAAATGGCAGTGCGTTGTCACCGCCGATGGAGAGCTTCGATAGGTCGGAGGGCGACTCGGGATGTTGGGCTGCGGCGTGGATTGATCTCGCCATTTACAATCCGAGTTTGAGCTTGCAGTGAACGAAGACAACTAGAAGCAATCAAACAAAAAAATAACTTTTTTATTACCACCTTCTTCTAATGCAGTTTAGTCGAACTCTTTCCAAGAGAAAGTGATGTGGTTTATAGATACAAACATATACATAGTTTTGGAATGTGGTAATGAAGGCATGGATTTTGAAATATTTTGGTTTCTAATCCAATTTTTCTTTGTTTAAGCTGTTCGAAGATAATGGGATTAGAATTTTCCTAAAGATTGGTTTCATGCATGAGCAATTTTTGAGAAGGTATACCATATATTCCTGAACATGATCTCTTAGTTCAAATAATTCGTGAAACTGAAGCTAATCTGCAGTTTGTTTCTTCTTCTGCTTGATTAATCATTCCTGAAGCTAATTGCATCCATGATCTATTGGAATGATTAATCATTTGCATTTCTTCAATCTTGTCTACTAGTTGTTAGATATGTTCCAGAGACTTCGAAGTTTTTGTCTACCTTTTGTTTGAAGGATCTGCAGAAGCTACATGTTCTAGTGCACAAAAATAGTGCTTTGTTAATTTCATTTTATTTCAGTTCTATTTGGAATCATTGCAGAAGCGACATGTTCAGCTAAAATGCACTCTAGTTTCTTTCACAGCTGTAATTTAAGCTTTCAGACTGTCAGAGAGGATGAAGATAATGGTGGAAACCAACCTTGTTACTGTGTGTTTGAATTGAGATTGCCGAATATAGTAGAAGCACTTGACTAGCTGAGTTGAGAACATGGAGAGTGTAGTCCACAATTTCCATCCTTGACATTTGCAAGGCAGCATCGTACTCAGTTTCTACATACATTTGTCGATGGTTAGTGCATGTTGCTGCTCTTAGTTTGGAGAATTTGTTTGGACTTGTCAATGGATGCATGAGCAGTGGAGTCAATGACTCTCAACGGATGCATGTTAAATTAAATTTGAGCATTAAAAATATGCAAGTGTATTTTGGTCATATTGTCTTGTATAGGACTGTGTTTTAGCGACCAAACGTAGGACGGGACTGGATATCGTGTTCTGTTCTTGATGAAACAAACATGGTATAACTACTATCCCAGGACACCTAGTGTTATGTCCTTATCCTTTTCCGGTGTCATGTGACGAGCAGTTTGCAAATCAAACGGGCTCATAGACTCACTATACATGTTTGCACCAAATACTGTATAAGAATAGTACAATAAAAACTAGTACTATACATGTTAGCCAATACAAACTAGTACTGTACAAATTAATACTATATAATGTACCAAACGGATCCTAAACACACTATCCATGGAAAATAAATAGTTCATGCATGAGTTCAATAACACTATATATAGCACGTAATATATGGCATATGATAAGCTTGCCACTAAAATAATAGTGAGAACATTAGTCTCAAGTACCTAATGAGCTATGTGTGTAACACTATATTAAAATGAGTTCATGGTAAAAAATATAATGTACACGACAAATGGCATTCTGCTCTCATCCGCCTAGGGCAAACTCGTAGCCCTCTTTGAGCGATCAACCGCCGCCTGCTCCCCCCAACCCTTCGCTCTCTCCTTCCTCCCTCCCTTGTCAGATCTCGATCCAGATCTCCTCCATCTTTGCGTGCTTCTTCCCCGTCGGCTTCCTCTCGTCTGAATGGAAAAGTCCCGCCGGCAAGACCGTGTGTGGGTGATTCGCTTCTCCCTTCTTATTCATCATCACAGTCGGTAAATATATCTAACCTCCCCTCAGAGAATATGTCCTGGTCGCAGATTCTGAATGGTATGAACAACCCTATTTCTGATTCCTCGTCGATTTTTCATCGATTTAAATCCAACCCTACCAGAAGGGTTTTTTTTTCCAAAAATCTCAACTTGAATCATGGTCCGAGCTATGGCAATCGAGTTTAGTCGAAAAAATTTTAGGCCGCACTCTGCCTGTGGCCGCTGTTCGCTCTTGGACCGATCGGATCTGGGGTACCTTGGGTTTGAAATTGATTTTAGATTTAGATGATGGTTTTTTTATCTTCCATTTTGATTCCCGGCAGCAGGCAACTGATGCCTTGATTGCCGGACCATGGTCTTTACGAGAAAATCTTCTCCGCCTCATCCCTTGGAAGCCGATGTTTTGGCCCTGGCAAGAGAAGATTTCTTCCGCTACAGTGTGGGTTCGCATACACAGCCTTCCAATGGAATTTTGGAATGAATATTCGATTGCTTTAATCATTGCTTCTCTTGGTAATGTTCTTCGTATTGATCGACATTCTTTCCTTTTCGAAAGGGGAAAATATATACGCGTTTGTATCGATCTTGACCTTGCCGTCCCCGTCCGGCAAGGAGTTAGGGTTTGTGTTGATGGGGATGAACTATTTTTGCCGGTCTCATATGAAAACTTGTCGTCAATCTATTTCTCGTGGCCATATTGGGCATTCAGAGGCTAACTGTAAGCCTTTTTCTTCGGATCCTTCGATGAATGCTTAGGTTTCGAGTATGTCTGTTGATTCTACTGTTCCGATGGATGCTTCTATTCGTGTTGGGTTCTCTATCTCGGTGGGCTCTTCCACGACCTCGGAGGTCTCGATGGAATCGGCCTGCGGCCCTTGGGTGCAAGTACATCGTTGTCGTCCCTACCGTCGGCAGTCGGACGGTAACCGTTCGGCCAATGGTAGGTCTGATGATGGAAGGATACCTCCCCCTCGTGGCCGAAGCAAGGATGCCTCGAACTGACGGGTCGATGGTCAAACCCATTCGGTCAAACCCATTCGGCCCCCGGGCTCAACCCGTTAATTCGGATCCATCTCCCGAACTCCAACATCCACGACCCAGCATACTTAAGGGGGGATCGGGGAACCCTAAACCTAAATCTCCCCACCCCTCTCCCAGCCGACCCCTGCCCCCTTCGGTACCTTCTCTATCCACTCCTATGGATGTCGATGAATTCATGCCACCTAATGCTCCGATCTCGCGTTCCTTTAGTCAGATGGCCGAGGAACTTGCTGTAGTTTTCTCTGCTGCTCCTGTGGCGCCACTTCCTCCCAAGGCTCCCCGTCGGAAGCCCAAAAATACATCCAATACATCTAAAGCTCCTTCCTCGGCACCCCTCCTTCTCACTGGTGGCTCAACAGTGCATAAGAGAAGGCGCTCGCTAGAACCAGACATCAACCCCTTGAGAGATGAACTTCTAGTGATGGATACTTCAGGCCCGGCTCAGGGAAGTTCCCCTAACCCCCCTCCTTCTGTTTAAGCATGAAGATAATTAGTTGGAATGTTAGAGGAGCTTCTAAACGCTCCATCAAAGACTATATGCACAATATTATTGAATGTTATCTTCCGTATGTTATTTCTCTTCAAGAAACACATGTTGATTCTTATGATGCTTCTGTTTTTATTAATTACCTCGATCGAAACTGGGTTGGAGTCTCGGCCCCAGCATTGGGTGCTCCTGGTGGCCTAATTTTGGCCTGAGACTCCTCTGTTATCCAATGTCATGTTCTTTCCATTAACTTTCAAGTTATTCATGTTGTCATTTACATGGAAAAAATTAAACATTTTTTATTCACAAATATTTATGCTAATACAAACCCTAATGTTAGAGCTGAATTATGGAACTCTTTACTTGATCTTGATCTATCCTGCTACCCATGGTTCTTGATGGGTGACTTTAATGATATTTTACACCATGCTGATAAGTTTGGAGGCTTACCCTTTAAGGTTAATAAATCTGTTAAAGACTTCAGGGATTTTATTAGTAATACGGGTTTGATTGACCTGAAGTTTTCAGACCCTAATTTTACTTGGTCTAACAATAGGAAGGGTAAAAAAAAATCCTTATCAGACTAGACAGAGCATTTGCCCATCCTGTTAGCCTTCACTTTTATGGGAAAGCTTCAATTCCTCATTTAACCATAATAGGATCTGATCACTCTCCTCTTTTACTTAATTTAAACCCTAATGCTAGTAAAGATAAGCCTAAGGGCTTCAAATTTCAAATTTTTTGGCCCTTATACTCTGATTCCCATAACATTATTGATAATACATGGTCTAGATCCTTCCCTAGTCCTCTCCTTAATCCATTTATGAAGTTTGCTCTGAACTTGAAGCAGTCTAAATTTGCCTTATCTGAATGGAATAGGAGTATCCTGGGTATCTTGGAAAACAATCTCTCATCTACTCAAAATGAAATTCTAAAACTTGAACTCGTTGACTCTAACAATTCTCTCTCCCATGATCAAGAGTTGTCCCTTAGATCCCTCTATAACAGAGCTATAGCCCTGCAAATGCAAATAGCTTTGAAATGGTACGTGGGCTAAGGCTAAGATCAAATGGATTGAGGATGGAGATAGGAACACTGTTAATTTCCACAGGGTTGTTACATCAAAACGAAGGCTTAACCATATTCCATCCATAATTAATCACTTAGAGCAAACTGTGACTGAGGAAACAAACATTCTTAAGGCTTTCACCCATCATTATGCCACCCTCTAGGCCCCCCTGAACCCCAGATCTACCACTCCCATTGGCTGGCCTATTTTCAAATAGCTATCTTCTGATTTGGTTCAAAGTCTTACCTCTCCCTTCTCACAATCAGAAGTCTTGGAGGTGGTTAGGCTTCTCCCAAATGGCAAGAGCCCTGAATTGGATGGATTCACTGCTAAATTCTACAAATCCTATTGGCATGTTGTTTCCCCTTCCTTTCATGAATGCCTAAACCTCTTTTACACCAACTCTAATATTCATCATGAATGGAATCAAACATTAATTACCTTTATCCCCAAGGTTAAACAGCCTAAGACTGTTAAAGACTTTAGGCATATCTCCCTTTGCAATCTCAATTATAGAATCATTGCAAAAATTCTAGCCAATAGAATGAAACCCCTCCTCCCCTATGTAATCTCCCCTGAGCAGACTGCCTTTCTAAAAGGCAAAAATATTCAAGATAATATATGAGGTAGCTCATTCTATTTATGCTTCCAAAAGCAAAAAATCTTATATCCTTGTGAAGCTTGACCTTGACAAAGCTTTTGATAAGCTATTATGGAATGCTATTATGCATGTCCTCCACTCCTATAATTTCCCTCCCCTCTTCATCAACTGGATCAAAGTATGTATAACCTCTCCAACCTTCTCCTGCCTTGTGAATGGTCACACTTCTCTTTTTTTTCCTTTCTCCAAAGGTGTAAGACAGGGGCATCCTCTATCCCCCTATCTGTACATCTTAGTGGCTCAAACTTTAACCAATCTATTTAATAATGATGTCTCCTCTAAGCACATTATTCCCATCAAAATTAAGGATTCATTTCAGCTTTCACATTTAATGTATGTTGATGATGTGTTATTAGTCTTCAAGGCTACTGATAAAGGGCTTAAATTTGTTAGGAAAATCATAGATGTCTATGAAAACCTTACTGGCCAAGCTGTTAATTATGACAAGTTTGAAATTTTTTTCCCTAATTATGCCACACCTTTAATCAAGAACAGGGTGTGTAATGCTCTTAATATGAAGCATGGCAGCTTTCCATTTAAGTACCTCGGCTCAATTATTACTCCTAGAAGAGCTCCTTCTAGTGCATTTGACTATGTAATGGATAATATTCAAAGTAGAATTGGAGGCTGAAAAAACAATTTCATCTCACAAGCTGGGAGAATTGTCCTTGTCAATTCTGTTCTGAGTTCTATCCCCTTACATTCATTCTCTATCTCTTGGATTAATAAGCAGTTCATTGATGCTGTTAATTCTAAGCTGAGGCAATTCATTTGGTCATCTAAGGATGGTAATAAAGACATGCACCTTATTCAGTGGGAAACAATTACTCTTCCCAAGCAATTGGGTGGTTTAGGTGTGCAAGATTTGCACTATAAAGTTTCTGCTTTGCAAGCTAAAAGGATATACTCCTATCTTGCTGATGATAAGTATATATGGGTAAAATTGGTGAGAAGAAAATATCCTATTATATCCCAAACTTCTGTTAGCACTTCTAATCACTGCTCTGGCTCCTGGAAGCTATTTCTCTCTGCTCTTAAGAAAATTAGATTTGGGTTCAAGAAAATAATAAACTCAAGTTCTAGTACTAGCATCATGAATGATCATTGGTGTTTAGATGCTCCTTTAAACTGCAAGTCTACATTTGTTAATATGCATTCTAATCTTTGTGATGCTACTGTTAGTTCCCTCATCTCTAATAATGTTTGGAATGATTCATTGGGTTATGTTTGTTTTGTCTCATCTTTGTGGGAATCCATTAAGAGTACAAGGTTGTCTTCTACACCTGATGATGATTCCTGGGTTTGGATCTTTGATACTAATGGGTCTGTTACCACTGGTGTAGCCTATACATACTTTAGAAGCCGTGACCTGACTACAAATAGCCTAGATATTTCCTGGTCTGACTTATGGCAATTAAAACTACCACAAAAAATTATTAACTTTCTTTGAAAGCTCCTTCATGGTAGATTGCCAACCAAAGCCTGTTGGCTTTAGGTTTTCAACCTTAGCCTTAATCTTGATCTTGATGGAAGTTTCTCAAAGATCGACGAGTGCACCCAAGTCGCTTGGATGAGTCTAAAGATCAAGTCGCTTGGATGATGCTCGTTGAAAGCCGAAACCCAAAAACGAAGCGTGGAAGAAAATCGGGTGAGAAAACAAACTCAGCTTGAAGTGGAACTCAGGATGAAGCTTGGATGATGCTCGATTTAATTCTCGAGTTGAGGAAAAACTTGCGCTTGAAGTGGAACTCGCTGGAGAAGCAGAGCGCACACGATTGATCATTTGGAAGGCTTTAAATCCCTCTTTAAATGCTCAATAATTTCTGTAACATGAAGGGAAGTAGATCAAATGAATCATACCTGGGTGTATTTATACCCAGGTGAAGAAACGACGTTCAACGGATAGAAAACTATCTGTTACAGGCCACCGATCGAAGCACTAGTTGAAGCATCGATCGACCGGTCATTCGACCATTTCTATTTACCCTGTGGTCAGTCGATCGACTGGTCGACCGCCAGACGCAGATCATGCGATCTGCGATCTTCGGTCGACCCATCGATCGATCGACGCGGTATTGCATCGCAGCTCATATGCAGGTCGGTCGACTGATTGGTCGACCGCCAGGCTTGGCCCGATTCTTTCACCATTCTGTCGACCCGTCGGTCGACCGACGCGATCTTGCGTCGCGGGAATCAGCAGGTCGATCGACCGACGGGTCGACTGCCCGAGCTACTGCCCGTTTTGGGCTTCCATCGGTCGACTGCTCGTTCGACCGAAGTAGCTCTGCTACTTTCTTTACCTTCGATCGATCGATTGACGGGTCAACCGAACCTAGACTGAATGTTATTTCTTCAGCCTATTTCTTCTGCGCTTCATTTCCAGGTTCTGGCTTTCAACGAGCATCATCTTGGAGAGATTTTGACTTGATCTTTGGACTCGTCCAAGCGACTTTGGTGCACTCGTCGATCTTCTAAAAACTTCTGCGATGAACCCGATCACGACGATCAATGCCCTTCCGATTTCGTGATTTCTCCGATTTATCCGATCGAGGACATCAAACGCTAGTCGATATGGAACCTGAAAGATATTCTTAATGAAATCATTAGTTCCATGTTTGTTATCATCAAAACTATCAATATCGAGATTAAGACTAAGGTTGAAAACCTAAAGCCAACAATCTCCTCCTTTTTGATGATGACAAACATCCTTAAGAAAATATAACATTAAAGCATAAGGATATCAACTTAGGGATTTCTTTCCCTATCAACATGCATATCTATAAGATAAACTCCCCCTATCTATATACATGTATCTTCTAAATTTTCTTTTATCATTTTGTATATTCTATATGAATGTATTCAATTATGCTACTTATCTTATCAATATATTTACTCCCCCTATCAATGAGCATATATCCATGTACTCTCCCCCTTTTGTCATCCATCAAAAACAAATATTGCAAGCATAGCAAGATGAAAAATACATCACATAGTCAATCAAAGACAAAGTGTCAATACATCACAATACCAATACATCAAAGTGTCAATCAAAGACATGTCCATAGGATGAAAAATACCAATACATCATATGTTCTGTCAATACACCAGTACACCAAAATATCAATACTCATCCTCAGGTGGTGGTAGATGTGACTGATAATACTGCCACATCTCATCCACTCTCCCATACATTTCATCAACTCGACGACCGTACTCATCTATTTGCTGACCATACTGGTCAACACGTTGACCATACTCGTCGATGCGCCGGCCATGGTCACCGATCATAGTGCCAAACTCGTCCATCTGTCGATCGATCACTTGCATGTGGGCTGATGATGTGTTATTCCATTCCATCTGATTAATCTAAAATTATGCAAAGCGATGCTCTAGATCACTTTGACTCGCACAGGAAGGGCCAGATGATGATCCTCCACCAGTTTCATCCTCCTCCATCTCTGTCTCATGCTCCGCCTGGTCCAATGGATCTCCTCGCGTCCTTTTGCTGCGCTGATGTTCAAGAATCTTCATGCGGCTCAGGGAGGAAGAGTCTATGGCTCTCGGAATAGGTTCTATCTCAAATCTAGATCTATCAACCCCAGCTTCATATATGAAATAAGAGATTACTGAGGCATAAGGAAGAGCTTGTTTTTTTGAGGAGTGGACTTCAGCTATGTATCTAAGCATGAGGTCAGGGACATCTATAGGTATACTAGACATGGCACAGAAGAGTACCCTAGAACTCATGGAGGTGACCTCATCGTAATGTCCTGCTCTAGGAAGAATGTTATATGCAATGATAAGGTGCACAATCCTAGCTATGGGTGAAAGCTTGATGCTTTGGGTACGCATATGGCTGGTATAATTACATGAGGAGGGTACTCCTCATAAAAATGGTTGGAGGACATCTTATAAATTTGTTTTCCCATTAGGGGAAACTCAAAGACATCTCTAATGAGGGATTCTATGATGACTATGGATTTTTCTGAAATTTCAGACCGTAGAACTAAGCCATCACCAAGCCTTGCCTTCTCTATTACTAGATTAGAAAAAAAAGCTTTTACTAAGATGAGACAAATCGGTACTTGTTTTGCTAAAAATTCTACCCAACCCATACTAGCAAGTTTCTCTCGGATATCAAATCTTTCTAAGTCATCTAAGTTTACTGGCCGAGTTTGCAGGATGACTCTATCTACAAACTTGGAGGCTTGTTTCTTTCCTAATTGGGTCAAGAGATTATTAGGTAAGGATGGGAGTTTGGTTTTAGGTGTCATTCTGCAGAATAATTTTGAAGATGATATAAGAGATTAGTCTTTAAATGAAAAATGCATGCTTTCTAATGCAAAAGAAAAAGAGCAAAAAGGTTTAAAACTCGGTATAGGCTCACGCAACAAAGATTTCTCATTAAATCTCAAGATAAATAAAAACTAAAGATAAAATAAAATAAAATAGAAGGGTTAATCATGAAGATCCATATAACAAAAGGTTTTGGCAAAAAATAAAATTTTTCAAGACGACATAAACTTAAAATTGAGCCAAAAACTCTTGCAAGCAAACAAGAAGATTTTTTACTAACAATTTATGATCAACATAAAATTTCATTAAAGAACAAATGATGAATCATTTTAAGAACACATGAAATCCTTGATTTTTGTTGGAAGAAAAACACTTTTTGAGGTAAATATGCTCAAGAGAAGTTATAAAAAAAATTGTATGAATGACATTTTGTGTGTGAATAATGATGCATTGAAAGAAGAAATCATGTTCTTGAAGACAACTTCATGAATGAAGGATGAAGAAAGCTTTTTACCTTGGAGAAGAAGCTTGGAGAGGAGGTAGAACCCTAAAAGATGGTAAGAGAGGACTCAAGATGGGACACCCGGTTGAATCGGCAAGGAAGCCCTAGTTTCGGGCTTAAGTAAATAGATTGGACGGCTAAGATTCAATCTGGGTAAAAAATTAGGCGATCTGGGCATTTTTTCGCCCGCCGGTCGATCGGGCGATCGAATGCCTATCGACCGCTCGATCTGCTTTATCTTTTATTCCTAATTTTTTTTTTCGAGAGGGTGTGATCATACAAATTTTGTGAAATGTTTTCTACATAAATTAGACCCTATGAGGATTCCAAAGAATCAAGAATCACTCAAAAAGGATATCCCTACAATTTTCTAAAAATCATACAAGATCTCAGTGGCATTTTTATAAATATGTGTTATTTAACCACCGATTTCTGATTTTGCTTAAATCTTCTAGATATCAAGATATGATCCTTTAACACTTGTTTTATCAAATTTAAAGTGAAATTTAAATTAATTAGTCATGCTATGAGCTTAGCACAATTTTAATCAAAATAAGCTTGAAGTCATGAAAGTGCTAATAATCAAAATTGGCTATCTACTCATATTTTCTCTAATAACCTAGACTCATGTGATATATGCATTCAAAACATGTTTGCTAATCATAGAAAATGAGGTCTCTAATGAAGATTCTAACCTAGAGTAAATTTCATCCAATCAACATATGAAATTGCCTAAGTTATCAAACATTAACTTACTCATGAATTTTCATACATTTATCAAGCAAAAGCAATCATGAGCATAGAGACTTCATTAATCATGAATAATTAATTATTATATAAATATTTTTGCGAAATTGAACTCATACCTCACCCTTGAGAATTTTCCAAAATTTTCATTTTCTTTTCAATTTGGCTCTACTAACTTTCCATCACATTTTTGATAACTTGCAAGCAATATTCATTAGTAACATAATGGAAATGTAACTATTAACAAGTTATCGTACTAGATAGCAAAGAGAAAACTAAGTATCGATCTCAAGATTTGCTTTGCTAAATAGTTTGAAATTCATTTCAAAATATGTTGTCATGAATCCAAAATGAATTTTCAAGAGATTATAAATATAATATTGATGGAAACATGATCTCCAACCCTTCCTATTGGTTAAAAACTGAAAGGCCACAATGAGCCTATGATTCAAAATTGCAAGGTCGCATGAGCCCATTACAGGCTACCGAGGTCTCCGAAGAGACCAAGAAATCAAAAATCAAAAATATTTTTGAAACAGACTCTTTTGCAAGAGCGGGGAAAATAATCAATTTAAAGCATGTATCATGACTCCAACTTAAATAAAGGAAATCAAAGTAAAGAGATGATACCAAAGAGTTTGATGCCAAATTTACCATAGGCATCTAGTTTAGATGAAGACTTTGAAGTTGCAACCATGTAGGGATCATTCCTTCAACTTATTGGTCAACTTCAATTCTTCAATTCTCTTTACCCTTGTGTGGTGACTCCCCCTATAAGAGAAATTTTTTTTGATATCCAAATAACTTTGGGTCCTTGGGGGTTAGTGGGCTTAGCTACCCAAAGTGTTTTCACAACACTTGGGTTCATTTTAAAGGCACACTCATGTATAGCATGCCCATAAACACCACAACAAAAACAATGTCCACTAAATTTCTTTTTATTTTTATTATGGATATGAGATTTATCTTTAGAATGCTTGTCATTTGAACTAGATTGAGCATGAGCATTCTTAAAAGATACATTCTTTTTTTGAATATGAGGTTTAAATGAGGAATGCTTGACATGAGAATGATGATGATTATTAGCATTCTTTATACAAGCATTTTTATTTCTAGAGTTCTTAAAGGAAGATGCATTTGATAAATCATTTATTTTCCTATTTAAGAATACAACCTTATTTTTCAAATCACTCATGGATTTGTGAATAGCATACAATTGAGATTTCATCATACTATTTTCATTCTTTAAATTTTCATTTTTAAGTTTCAAGTCATTAACTTCTAGAGTTAATGTATCATGGCAAGGATCAATCATGCTAGTTTTCAATTTTTCATTTTCACTCTTCAACTCATGCACATGATTTACAAGCTTCAAGTTTCTTTCTTGATTTTTCTATTTTCTTTATTTTTTCTAACAAGCAAGGCATACATGCTTTTATATTCTTCCATTAATTCATCATAAAGAAAATCATGAGAATTAGATGAATTAGTACTACACCTTTTGTTATTATGACTAGAGGAAGAAGAGTGTACCTCATCATTAGTATTCATGAGGCAATCTTTTGAATTTTCTTCATAGCCATGGGAAGAGGATGCTTCATTCGAGTATGATGATGATGTGGAAGCGCTTGACCTCTTTTTTGCCTCGTTCTTCATGTTAGGAAAAAATTTTCTTACATACTCTTTCTCTTGGCACACATGGCAAATCACCTTCCTTTTCCAATTTCTTGTGCTCTTATAACTAGAGGCACTGTGGGCTTTAAAAATCATATTAGTAGTGGGTGGATGACAATTGTCATCACTCCCCTCATCAAATATTTTGAGGTGTTCGGTTTTTGCATAATTATAAAGCATATTTAAAGTAGCCCAAATATCGAAAGCGGAAGTGCAATGCATGATCTTTTCAAAAATCTTATCATCCAAAGAACAAAATAAACAATTTGTAGCTTTAGCATTTAACTCAAACATGCTAATTTGTTCTTGGGTCCATGCATCCATTTTTTTCTTAGGTTCTATGTATTTTGATTTTATCATATTAAAAACACCCAAACCTTGAGTCTTTAAGAATGTATACATTCTTCTATTTCAAAGACCAAAGTTTAACTCATCGAACCTAGGAGGTCTAGACGCTACCGACTCTAGAGTCATTTCAAGATCGAGACAAGGTGTAGGCGAGATGGTGAAGTCTCAAGCTACGAACCTTGCTCTGATACCAATTGTTAGCGAAATGGCCACACTAGAGGGGGGATGAATAGTGTGTTTACTATACGATTTGCCTAAATTTAATTTTAATCGATTACTTAACTCGTTTAGGCGAATTACAATTATGCGATACGGAAGCAAGATAAATGATAAAGCAATTAAGCACAACAAATGAAATCAATGCTAACACAATAATTTTATAGTGGTTTGGCCCCAATGCCTACTCCACTACCTAAGCACACCGCTTAGGATTTCCAAACTAGTTTTACTAGATTAATTTATGTTTCCCTTACACACGATGACTTTTCACCGAAGAGATGCACTCTCTACCTAAGTCACTTCCACACCCGGAAGTCTCTGACTTCTTATCGAGAGTCCTCTTCCATCTCAACCATAAGGGACAACTAAACTAATCGTAGTAAATACTAAGTTTACACAAGTGGCTTTACTCTTATACCAAGATACCACTTCATAATCAACAAGACCTACACTCTATGTCTTTACACAGACAAAAATAAAAACACAGTTGAAATAACAATAAAATTACAATTGAAAGAGCTTAAGATAAAACCAATGTTTGCAAGCTCCTTTCACAGCCTTCAAATGGCCTCCAACTCGTCAAGACGTGGAGAAGCAACTTGCGCTTGAAGTGGAACTCACTGGAGAAGCAGAGCGCGCGCGATTGATCGTTTGGAAGGCTTTAAATCCCTCTTTAAATGCTCAATACTTTTTGTAACATGAAGGGAAGTAGATCAAATGAATCATACCTGGGTGTATTTATACCCAGGTGAAGAAACAATGTTCAACGGATAGAAAACTATCTGTTACAGGCCGCCGGTTGAAGCACTGATTGAAGCATCGGTCGACCGGTCATTCGATCGTTTCTATTTACCCTGTGGTCGATCGACCGGCTGGTCGACCGCCAGACGTAGATCACGCGATCCGTGATCTTCGGTCGACCGACACGGTATTGCGTCGCAGCTCATATGCAGGTCGGTCGACCGCCAGCCTCGGCCTAATTCTTTCACCATTCGGTCGACCCGTCGATCGACCGACGCAATCTTGCATCGCGGGAATCAGTAGGTCGGTCGACCGGCGGGTCGATCGCCCGAGCTATTGCCTATTTTAGGCTTTCATCGGTCGACCGCTCGGTCGACCGAAGTAGCTCTGCTACTTTCTTTACCTTCGGTCGATCGATCGACGGGTCGACCGAACCTAGGCTGAATGTTATTTCTTCAGCCTATTTATTCTGTGCTTCGTTTTCGGGTTTCGGCTTTCAACGAGCATCATCTTGGAGAGATTTTGACTTGATCTTTGGACTCGTCCAAGCGACTTTGGTGCACTTGTCGATCTTTGAGAAACTTCCGCAACGAACCCGAGCGCGACGATCAATGTCCTTCCAATTTCATGATTTCTCCGATTTATCTGATCGAGGACATCGAACGATAGTCGATATGGAATCTGAAAGATATTCTTAATGAAATCATTAGTTCCATGTTTGTTATCATCAAAACTATCAATATCGAGATTAAGGCTAAGATTAAAAACCTAAAGCCAACATGACCGACTTGCTGAATGCCGTGACGTGAGATCGCATCGATCGAAGATCACGGATCGCGCGATCCGCGTCTGGCGGTCGACCAGTCGGTCGACCGACCATAAGAAGAAATGAGCGGTCGATGCTGGCGGTCGAATAGTCGATCAACCGACCATTCGATCGACGGCCTATAACATATAGTTTTCTATCCATTGATAGTCGTTTCTTCAGTTGGGTATAAATATACCCTCATATGATTCTTTTAACATTCTTCCTCATCTTCTACAACCTTCATTGAGCATTCTAAGAGGAAGATTTGAAGCCTTCCAAAAGATCTAAAGCGCGTTGTGCTTCTTCCGCGAACATCTTCTTCAAGCGCACAAGCTTGGCTCAACTCGGGTTTCGATCGAGTTCTACCTCCTGAAGAGTTGAAGGTGCCAAAAGCTTGCTAAGGAGCTTGTACTATTGGTTTTATTCCAAGCTCCTTGGATTGTAATTTTTACCTGTTATTTAACGTTTATTTGGATTTGTGTGTGAAGACCTTGTGTTAGGTCTTGTTGTGTAAGTGGTTATCTTGCAAGGTGTAAAGCCACTTGTGTGTGTAAACATAGTTGTTACTAGGATTAGTTTAGTTGTCCCTTAGGGTTGAGGTGGAAGAGGACTCTCGATAAGAAGGCGGTGACTTCCGGGTGTGGAAGTGTCTTAGGTCGAGAGTGCGTCTCTTTGGTGAAAAGTCCTCGTGTGTAAGGGAAACGAACACTAATTTAGTAAAACTAGTTTGGAAATCCTAAACGGGATGCTTAGGTAGTGGAGTAGGCATTGGGGCCGAACCACTATAAAATCTCTGTGTTTGCATTGATTGATTGTTCGTTTTTAATTGATTAATTATTTATCACTTCCGCAATCAATCATCGAATTGCAAATTGCCTAACGATTTAAGAAAACTATTAAATTGGAAATTAGGTGATTAATATAGTAAACACACTATTCAGCCCCCTCTAGTGTTGTCATTTCGCCCACATTTGGTATCAGAGCGGGTCGTAGATTGTGATTTCACCATCCATTCTATAATTCGTCTCGATCTAGAAATGGCTCTAGAGAGTGTAGTGTTTTCACCCCCTAGGTTCGATGAATCAAACTTTGGTCTATGGAAATCTAGGATGTACACATTTCTGAAGGCTAAAGGCTTTGGTGTATTTAACATGTTACATTGGGAATTTATTGAACCTAAGGTTGATATGCATGCATGGAGTGAAATGGATAAGAAAACATTTAAGTATAATGGAGATGCCATGAATTGCATACTTTGCACATTACCAAATGATATACTAGAAAAATTCATGCATTGTTCATCGGCTCATGATTTATGGGCTAGTTTAAATGTTTTATACGATCATGCCAAAACCGAAGAGATTGACACTTTTAATGAAGGTGGTGATGACAATGGTCACTCACCTACTACTAATATTGGTTTTGATGTCCATAGCTCTTCTTGTCAAAGAAGTAGCACCAAGAGCCAAAAAAGAAAAGTAATCTGTCATGCTTGCAAAGAAAAGGGGCATGTGAAGAAAAATTGCCCAAGCATGATGAACAAAGCAAGGAAGAGGTCAAGTGCTTCCACCTCCACGTCTCATTCACTCGAAGCATCCTCTATTCATGACTACGAAGCTACTTCCAAAGTGAGCCTCAAAATTGCTAATGATATATGAGGTACACTCTTTCGCTTCTAGTCATAATAATGATAATAATAGTACTAGCTCTTCTAGTTCATTCAATATGTCATATGAAGAACTAGTTGAGGAATGTCAAAAATTGCATGTCTTGCTTATGAAAAAGAACAAGGAAAATAAAAAATTGAAGAAAGAAAATTCAACACTTAACTCTCAATTACATGAAGTAAAATTAGAAAATGAGAAGCTAAGAATTAGTGTCCCCAATTGATACTAAGGAGTTGAAAAATAAAAATGACATATTGAAGAATGAAAATAGCATGTTGAAAACTCAATTGCATGCTATTCATAAATCCATGAATGATATGAAAAATGAGATGTTAACCTTGAGTAGGAAAGTTAACACTTCCTCTTATAATTCTAAGAATCAAAATGTCTCATTTAAGAACTCAAAAAATAAAAATGCTCACGTAAAGAATGCTAAGGTTCATCATTATTCTCATACTAAGCATTCTACACCTAAACCTCATATTCAAAAGAAGAATGTATCTTTTAAGAATGCTCATGCTCAATCTAGTTCAAATGACAAGCTAACTAAAGATAAATCTCATGTCCATATCAAAAATAAAAAAAAATTAATGGACATTGCTTTAGTTGTGGTATATTTGGGCATGCCATTCATGATTGTGCATTAAAGAGAAATTCAAGTGTTGCTATGACACTTTGGATTCTTAAGCCCTCTAAGCCCCAAGGACCCAAAGCTATTTGGGTACCAAAGGTATCATGCTCTTTTGTAGGGGGGAACCACACAAGGGTAAAGAAATTGAAGGATTGAAGTTGACCTTAGATCTTAATGAGAAATCTCCAAGAGGTTGCAACTTCAAATCACCTTGATGCCTTAGGTAAAGTTGACATCAAAACTATTCCGGTATCATCGCCTATATCCCTTTGCTTTATCTAAGTTGGAGTTATGATACATGCTTAAATTGATTGATTTTGCCCGTTCTTGATAAGTTTTAAAAACTTTTTTAATTTCGATTTTTCGGTCTCCTCGGAGACCCCGGTGGCCTGTAATGGGCCTAAGCGACCTTGCGGTTCTAAATCGTAGGCACATTGTGACCTTTCGGTTTTCAACCAATAGGAAGGGTTGGAGATCTTATTTTTCAAAATTTCATATTTTAAGATCTCTTGATTCATTTTGTTATCATAAAAATTTATTTGAAAATGAATCTATGCTATTTAGTGAAGTAGAATTTGATAAATGATACTTGATTTTTCTCTTCACTACTTAGTTTGATAACTTGCTAAGTAGATATGATTTGATCACCATTCATTAAGTATACTTGCAAGTTATTGTAATAGGAAGGCTAAATAGAATAGATTAGTTTGGCAAATTATTATGAAAAAGGTATAACTTTGATAAATTCAAAATCTAAGTGTTATACCTCAATAATTAAGCTTAAACTATATCTCTATACTCATGATTAGGATTGCATGTTAAAACCCTTGAATTTTCATTAGTATGTAGAATCTTAGCACTTAGGCAAATTTCATTGAATGAAACTTGCTCTTGGTTGGTATTCATTATTAGAGACCTTCTTGTAAGTCCAAACTAGGTAAAAATGTTTAGAGATCTTACTCTTTAAATATTTCATATTTTAAGATCTCTTTGATTCATTGTGATAACATGTTAATTCATTTAAAATGAATCTTAACCATCTAGCTTAGGTTAAGGCTTTAAATGAAACCTTATATTGAACATTGCTAGTTAGTATGTTAGCTTGCTAGTAGTCATAATATTTCATTATGATACTAATGATGTTCACTTACAAGTTAAGAAAAAGGTAATCATTGAAAACTATGCTATCTAGAAGTAAATGAAAAAGGAAATGAAAAAGTTGGGCATTTTCAAGAAAATGGTATGAATTTGATTTTGCAAACATATTAATATAATTCTTAAATATGCATGTTTTAATGATGTCTCTATATGCTCATGATTGACTATGCATGATAAATATTTGATCTTTCATGAGTAGAAAATAATTTGATAACTTAGGCAATTTCATGATAACCTTGATTGAATGAAACTTGCTCTAGGTTAAATTCTTCTTTAGAGACTTCATGTTAAGTTAAAATTTGATGAACATATTTAGATACACATATCACATGAGTCTAGATATTTAAAACTTGAAAATTCATATCTAGATGATCAAATACAATTGGTATCTCAATATCTCAATTGAGAGGACTTAAGTTAAAAAAAGTTTGACCCAAGTCAATAAATTGACTTGGAAAATTCATTTAAGTCCAATATTTCATAAACATGTTTTGGAATAGGTATGACATGTTTCCATACTCTTAGAGTGAAAATTATATAGATATGGATTAAATGACAATAGATGTCAATTCATTCTTACCTCTCTTGAACCAAGTTGACTCAAGTCAACAAGTTGACATAAAGGTCTCATTTTGAATCCATATTTGAGAAACATGTTTAGATTTACTCATGTTATGTATCCATAGGTTTAAATTTGAAAAATCATGAGTAAATGTTAAGATTGAAACTTAGCAAGTTTCATTAAAAAAACTTGTTTAGTTTTGAATGAAACCATGCTAGGTTAATATCTTGACTTAAGGACATCTCAAACTTGGCATACACTCTTTACATGACTATTATGTGGTGTCATAAAAGTTTGAATGAAAACTGAGCACTCTTTGAGAATAATTGAAAAATTACGAAATTGTCATTTGTTCAATAATTGGTATCACCAATTTCAGTTATTTCTAGGAAAATATAGAAAAATCTTTTATAAATGATTCTTGAAACTGCACATTCACTGAAAAATCTAGTTTCTTAACTAAAAATTTCAAAACATTTCATCAAGAATGCAATTTATAGTGAATTTTTGAAGTTGAATTTCAAAACACAAAACATCATCATTCTTGAAACAATCTTTCTGATACTTTGATTTTTCTTTAAAAACTTCAAATGAAAACTTATGTATACTATTTTGATTATGTTTCTAATATCATTCACACCATTGATTGAGTAAAATTATTTCTATGAATGATTTTGAATTCTTGAATGATAGCTAGAAACTACATTTGGTATGTTTTCATTAAAATCAATATAGGATGAAAAATGGTCTTTGAATGATTCTTTTGAGTTCAAACCTTATTCATGCATTTCAAATGACCATTCAATATTTGGTATCAAAAATTCTCATCCAAAAATTGGTACCAACGTTTTTCATCAAAAATATAATTTAGTATAAATTTAAAAGTTTGATTTCTTTTATCTTGAAGTATAGGTTGACCTAAGTCAACAAAGAGAATTAAAAATTTCATCTTAAGCCCAAACTTAATTCATAGACTTACATTATCTCATGTTTGATGTCTAGATGCCTAAATATGAAAAAAATATGAGTAGATAGCAAATCATTGAGACTTAACATTTTCATTTTCTCATGCTTAATTCAAATGAAAATGTGCTAAGTTCATATTAAATCTTGTTTTTCCATCCCTTTGGTTGAGATTTTCATGTTTCGTGAAAAATACTCTTTACGATCTCAACTTCATGAAAAATTAATTGTGTTTCATCCCTTTGATTAGATAGTCTCTCTTGCCCTTTTTGATTGATGTCAAAAGGGGGAGATGAGTATGGGTAAAGGGGGAGAGAAGTATAAGAAAAAGGGGAGGAAAATATAGGAAATCCATGCATATAGATAGGGGGGGAAATCCCTTAGTTGATATCCTTATATGCCTTAATAATATATTTTCTTAAGGATGTTTGTCATCATCAAAAAGGGGGAGATTATTGGCTTTAGGTTTTCAACCTTAGCATTAATCTCGGTCTTGATGGTTTTGATGATAACAAACATGGAACTAATGATTTCATTGAGAATATCTTTTAGGTTCCATATCGACTAGCGTTCGATGTCCTCGATCGAATAAATCGAAGAAATATCAAAATCGGAAGGACATTGATCGTCGTGCTCGGGTTCATCGCGGAAGTTTCTCGAAGATCGACGAGTGCACCCAAGTCGCTTGGATGAGTCCAAAAATCAAGTCGCTTGGATGATGCTCATTGAAAGCCGAAACCCGGAAACGAAGCGCGGAAGAAAATCGGCTGAGAAAACAAACTCAGCCTATGTTCGATCGACCAGGCGGTCGATCGAATAGGGTAAGGTAAAAGGCAGTAGCCCTATTGGTCGACCGGACAAAGGCTAAGCTGCAGATGCAGCTTGCGTCGGTCGACCGATCGATCGACCAAAAATGAAAATGCAAGCTTCTTGCGTCTGGTGGTCGACCGGGTGGTCGACCGACCAAAGCCCAAAATGGGCAGTAGCTTGGCGGTCGACCGACCTGCTGAATGCCGCGACGCGAGATCGCGTTGGTCGACCAATGGGTCGACCGAAGATCACGGATCGCACGATCTACGTCTGGCGGTCAACCGACCACAGGGAGAAATGAGCGGTCGATGCTGGCGGTCGAACCGTCGATCGATCGACCATTTGATCGGCGACCTGTAACTGATAATTTTCTATCCGTTGACAGTCGTTTCTTCAGCTGGGTATAAATATACCCTTATATGATTCTTTTAACATTCTTCCTCATCTTCTACAGCCTTCATTGATCATTCTAAGAGGAAGATTTGAAGCCTTCCAAAAGATCTAAAGCGCGCTTTGCTTCTTCCGCGAACATCTTCTTCAAGCACACATGCTTGGCTCAACTCGGGTTTCAATCGAGTTCTACCTCCTGAAGAGTTGAAGGTGCCAAAGGCTTGCTTAGGAGCTTATACTATTGGTTTTATTCTAAGCTCCTTGGATTGTAATTTTTACCTGTTATTTAACGTTTTATTTGGATTTGTGTGTGAAGGCCTTGTTTTAGGTCTTGTTGTGTAAGTGGTTACCTTGCAAGGTGTAAAGCCACTTGTGTGTGTAAACGTAGTTGTTACTAGGATTAGTTTAGTTGTCCCTTAGGGTTGAGGTGGAAGAGGACTCTCGATAAGAAGGTGGTGACTTCCGGGTGTGGAAGTGCCTTAGGTCGAGAGTGCGTCTCTTCGGTGAAAAGTCCTCGTGTGTAGGGGAAACGAAAACTAATTTAGTAAGACTGGTTTGGAAATCCTAAGCGGGGTTCTTAGGTAGTGGAGTAGGTATTGGGGCCGAACCACTATAAAATCTCTATGTTTACATTGATTGATTGTCCGTTTTTAATTAATTAATTATTTATCACTTCCGCAATCAATCATCGAATTGCAAATTGCCTAACGATTTAAGAAAATGATTAAATTGAAAATTAGGTGATTAATATAGTAAACATATTATTCACCCCTCTAGTGTTGCCATTTCGCCCACAAAGCCTATCTTTCTCACTTAGACATCAGTAACTCCGCCAATTGTCCTTTATGTCAGCTCCTAAACACTCCTGAAACAATAAACCATTTGTTTCTACACTGCCCCTTCACATCTGATGTTTGGTCACTTCTTCACTCAAGAACTGGACTTAACCTCCTAAATAAAAACTCATGGTCCAATGGTGGCTGGTTAAAATTGCCTAATGTTCAGACTGGGCATTTTCCTATTATGCTCCTTATTGCTATTACTTTTTGATTCACCTGGCACGCTAGGAATGAGCACGTTCACCATGTTAGGCAGCATTCCCATAGCAACCTTATGATAAAAATTCTAGCTTTCACAAGCAGAATTATGAATGCTTGGGATCCTGAGGGCCCTAATGCTCCAAATACATTCATGGAAACTCCTAGAAAATGGATTCCCCCAGAGCTTGATGCTATCAAAATTAACTGTGATGGTTCGTGGTCTAATAATGATGCTGGTAAAGGTTTTATAGTACGCGACAGCTCGGGTTTTTGCATCTTTGCTGCCAGCACACACTTGTAAAATATCTACTGTCCGGCCCTTGCTGAAGCTCATGCAATACTACTTGCACTGCAATTTGCCATTCATCAGAATTTTCCAATTATAAATCTGGAGACAAATTCAAAATTGCTTATCCAAGCGATTAAGAAGTAGTGCGACGTCCCTCCTAGATTGGTATCTATTGTCAATAAGATCCAGTCCACTATTGTAAATTTGCATATTTTTAATACTTTGTTTTGTTATCGTGAATGTAATACAGCGGCCCACTGGGCTGCAAATCGAGCTCGTCGTCTAAAGGAGTCCGCTGTTTGGACTTCGATTAGGCCTCCATAACTTAATTCCATTTTGTACTTGGATTGTCCTAATCATATTTATCAATAAAGTAGTTTATGTTTTGTGATGAAATATATATATATATATATATAATGTACACTATATGTCATGTATCAAGGAATTCATGCATAGAATTTTTAATAATAAAAGTAGAAACAAAACACAAACAAAAAGAGTACAACAAGGACTTAACACTTATGAGCATTTGATATATTACTACTTAAAATTATTGGGGATCTAAATTATCACTCAGATAGATTATTACTTTTAAAATTATCGATAATATTATATTATCATGTTTGGCATGTATTGATAATCTCACCAGTAATCCACATTACTTCGTTTGGTATTAAAAAAAAGATTACTGAGAAACTTATATCTTTAACTAAAATACTCTCAAATAAAATAAAATAAAATAAAATAAAATAATAAAAAATATGAATTATCATTTTACTATGAGATGAGGCGAGGAATTTTTTCTTTGTTAATAGATGATATTTTAGCCAGAGGTATTTTTATCAAAAATAAAAAATAATATTATCACTTTACTGATAATCCATATAGCCACCATCTCCTTTGGTAATGTGGATTATCACTTGAGTGTTAATGTAGATTACCATTAGATTATTAGTAATCTATTTCAACCAAACGTGATAATCTGATAAGCCCAGATAATTTTAATTAAGATTATCAGTAATCTATTTAGATTACCTCATACCAGACGCTAGTGTAGGGTTCACGAGAATCTATATGAGGATTTACCTGTCTAGAAAACTCTATGTCTCTAACTAATTACACAAAAGCATTTTTTTTAAAACAAAGGGCCTAAGCCCTCAAAAGATTAAATTAAGTAATTGGATCATGATGATCCAGAATCAAAATACAATGCAGTTCTTGAGGGAGAGGAATAGTCCAAGAAATCGATTCCTGATTCACTCGCGCTCTCAATGCTACCCAATTGGCAGCTTTGTTCGCTTGCTTATAAACAAAACTAATGTGATAATTGACATGCTTACACTAAATTACATTGATATCATCAATTAAACATTGAATAGTCCAAGGAATAGGACTGCCAAGCTGGAAGATATCTACCAATTGTTTGCAGTCCGTTTCAAAGCAAGCAGCAAAAACATTGTTAGTATCCGCCCAAAAAAGAGCATGCTTAAGAGCAATAGCTTCAACCATTAAAGCAGATGAACATGTCACTAGGAATCCCTGAAAGAAAATACAAGAAGCAGAAGAATTCCTAACAACAAAACCATAAGCTGCAGAGGAGTTAGTAAATGCACTATTACAGTTTATTTTAAGGGAAGCAACAGATGGGGGAATCCATTTTTTTTCTAAAGTCAAACTAGTGTGAGTAGTAGAAGTGTCATCAGGTTTGGATAACGAGAGGCAACTAGTAGCTATAAAAGCTTTTATACAGTTCACGAGCCCACAGATAAGAAGCTGCCTACTCTAGTATAACCTTTCATTTCTAGCGTGTCAAGTGAACCAAAGGGTTATGACAATGCAATGCTTCTAAAGGGATTATTCATCCCAACTGAACCAACTGAGCCCACTCTTGAAGCATTAAGCCAATTGCCATAAACCCAATTATCCCTATTTGAAAATTCCAACCCCATTGAAAAACTTACCTTATATCAAATTAAATTGGAACAAGAACAATCCAAAAATAAGTGGTGAATAGTTTCAGCTTCATTACCACAAAAAACACGTAAACCATTTGGAGAAAGACCAATATGAAATAAGTAATCTTTGGTTGAAAGATTTTGATGAAAAAAATTCATAGAAAAATTCCTACCTTTGCAGGTGTTGGCTTAAAGAGTCTCTCTTAAGCCTTGATCTTTATTTTGATGATAACAAATATGTATTTAATCCAAAGTGTGAAGTTTTGAGTTCAGGGTTGAGGTTGCGATATGCATGCCTAATCCGTTCAAACGGGACGACGGAAAAGATCGTCAAAGAAATGGAAGAAGAAATCGTTGAAGAAGGCTCGGGATTAAGTCAAGTAGAATTAATGTAATATGTCCCTAGGATAGTTTATCCCAAGCCAACATTGTAAGGTTATCCAAGTTGAAATTTGATAACCAAACCCATAGAAAAGACATGTAAAAAGACATGGAAGAAATCATCCTCAGCCTGGGTTCGATCGACTGATCGGTCGATTGAACAAGGCAATAGTATAGCATAGCATGCCATTCGGTCGACCGACTGGTCGACCAGAGATCGCAAAAAAATTGGCAGAAGCCATTCGGTCAACTGAATGTAGCGAAGGCCAAACAAGCTGGGTTGTGTCGGTCGACCAGTTGGTCAACCGATAGAGGCAAAAAATTGGCAGAAAGGTATCGGTCGACCGACCTAAAGATAGCCTCAATTGCGCGACTTGCTGCAGCCATTCGATCGACCGACGGGTCGACCGAATGTCGGAAGAATTATGGGCGATCGACCCATCGGTCGACCGACCTCTCATAGCTACCAGCGATCGCACTGGCGATCGATCCGTCGATCGACCGACCGATCAATCGGCCCTGCGACCGAACGGCTTCAACAATCGATTTTTCACCCGTTGAACGGACCGTTCGAGTGAGGGGTTATAAATTCCCCTCACTTAACTTCTTTACAACTTCTAGCAAACATTATTGAGCATTAAAAAGAGTTCTTTAAAGCCTTCAAAGATCTACATCTGCGCGCTCTCTCTGCTCCCAGTCTCGACATCAATACCAGGCGATGTTCTGCTTCAACTGTGCTGCACTTCTTGAGTCATCATCCAATTGCAAGTTGAAGACAAGAAGGCGGTGGAAAGAAGCTTGGTTCAATCTTTCATTCTTTAGCTCTTTCCTTATATTTGATCTTCATTGTATCTTGCTTTCAAGTTTGAGATAGCTTTCTAGGTGTGCTAGGAAACACTTAGGGTCCAACTTTGTAGAATTGTATTTTGCATAGGTGAATAGGATTGAGGTGTTCTCCAAATGAGGGAGAAGGGCGTCCTCAAGTGTATTCAAAGGGAAACATAAATTCTATAAAGTAATGTTTAGAAATCCTTGGTAATGAGCCAAGGTAGTGGAGTAGGCGGTTGGCCGAACCACTATAAAATACTCTTGTTTGCATTTCTCTTTACTTGCTTTTATCGTTACCATTGAATTGTGATCATATCAATCATCAAAGAATAATTGCATTACTTAAAGATTAAATTAAGTAAAATAAAAAGTGTAAAAGGGGATTGATACTATTCAACCCCCCTTCTAGTGTCAAGGTCCAACCAATAATTGGTATCAGAGCTAGGTCGATTAAGATTTAACCATCTTTCCTATAAATCAAAATGTCTAGTGAAATACAATCAGCTCAAGGGTCCTCTACTAATACTCCACCACTATTCGATGGGAACAACTATGCCTATTGGAAGATCTGCATGAATGACTTCCTTCAATCCTTAGGCATGGATGTATGGAGGATAATCTTAGTAGAGTATAAATAACCCGATAAGGACATGGATAAATGAGACCAAGAGGAAGTTAGGCTCTTTAATTCTAATGACAAGGCCGTCAATGCTCTATATTGCGGCCAATCAATTAATGAATTTAATAAGATCTCTACATGCAAGTCCGCATACGAAGTATGGAAGGTCCGAGAGACCACCAATGAAGGGACTTCGCAAGTAAAGATATCCAAAATCAATTTATTCATGCATGACTATGAAATGTTTAAAATATTTTCACATGAGTCTATTGATGTCATGCATGCTAGGTTTCAAAATATTACGAACGGCTTAGCTAACTTTGGCAAGGAGATAAGGGAAGAGGAGAAGGTATGGAAGCTCATCTGCTCCCTTTCAAAATCTTGAGAGCCCAAAGTGACGACCATCATGGAAGCCAAGGATTTAAGCAAGTTGAAGATCACCGAGCTCATTGGGTCTCTCATGACACATGAGACCCACATGAAGCAATACCAAGAGGAAGATGCCCCCAAAGGAAAGGCCATTGCCTTAAAAGCATCACATCGAGCGAAAGAGTCGTCATCATCCGAGGAAGAGACAGATGATCTTGAAGAAATGGCGATGCTCGCAAGAAGATTCATGAGCTTCATGAGGGGAGGCATGAGGAAGGGAAGAGGTGGCTACATTTGCTACAATTGCAACAAGACCGGACACCTAAGGAATGATTGCCCGCTTCTCGAGATGGCCACTACCTCTAGCCCTCACAAGAAAGAAAAATACAAGATGAAGAAGAAGACAATGATGGCCACGTGGGATGAAAGTGAGGTCTCATCATGCGAAGAAGAGACAAAGAGTGAAAAAGCAAACCTTTGCTTGATGGCAAAGGATGATAAGGTAAAATTTATTTTTGGTGAAGTTTCATTTACTCAAGAAGAGTTACAAAATGAATTTGAGCAAATGCATGATGAATTCAATGTCATTAGGATAAAATTTAGAGATCTCAAAAAGGATAGTAGATCTTTAGAACTTGAGAATGATAACCTATTACCTTCATGCAATGCTCTAAGGAAAGAAATAGACATTCTTAAGGAAGAGAAATGCACCCTAGAAAAAGCTAAGGACTTAGAGATTGACAACCAAAAACTAGAAAATGAAAACAAATATTTGTGTGATACAGTAGAGCATTTAAATGATAGCATGCCAACATTAAAAAAGGAACTTTGCATGCTTAATGAGAAAATGACAACCATCCAAAATGTCATGCCAAAGGTTGTCCATAAAGAGAAATCATCACACTCCCATGCTCACACACACACAAAGAGAAAATTTAATGAAAATTGCTTTTCTTGTGGCATTTTTGGTCATATGGCCAAAGATTGTCCATTGAGAAGGAATCCACGTGCAAGATTCACATGGGTTCCAAAGTTTACTAACACTCAAGGACTCAAGAAAATTTGGGTACCTAAGAAAGTTTCTTCTCATTTTGTAGATGGAGAAGCATCCTCAACCAAGTAGGAGCACTTGAATATTGGATAGCGGTTGCTCAAAGCACATGACGGGAGACACCAATTTGTTTGCAACCCTATCAAGTAAAGATGGTGGACATGTCACATTTGGAGACAATGCCAAAGGTAAGATTGTTGGCATTGGTGACATAGGTATACTCCCTTACTCATGCATTACAAATGTTTTGTTAGTTGATGGGTTGAAACACAATTTGATTAGCATATCACAATTATGTGACAATGGATACATAATTTTTTTTGAAGTATCTAAATGTATTATTAGAAGTACACCTTCAAATGATATCATGTTCATTGGAAATAGGCAAGAAAATATATACACCTTAGAATTAAATGTCTTGTCAAATCCTCATATTAGATGCTTAGTTGTCATGGAAAATGACTCTTAGTTGTGGCATAGAAGGCTAGGACATGCTAGCATGAGCCTCATCCAAGAGATATCTAGGAAAGAATTAGTCAAAGGCTTACCTAACATAAAGTTTGAAATAGATAAACTTTGTGATGCATGTCAACTAGGTAAGCAAGTAAAATCTTCATTTCATAGTATTAATCAAGTTAGTACATCTAGAATCCTTGAGCTTGTGCACATGGATCTCTTTGGTCCATGTGATGTAGCTAGTCTAGGTGGAAAGCTATATTACTATGTGTTGGTTGATGACTTTTCTAGATTTACATGATTTTTTTTTTGGGCAAGAAAAATAAAACTTTTGAGTTTTTCAAAAAATTTGCAAAGAAAGGTTCAAATGAAAAAGGAGTTTCAATTTTGAAAATTAGGAGTGACAATGGAGAGGAGTTTAAAATAAATTTTTTCCCGAGTTTTGTGATGATTTAGGTATTCAACATACTTTTTCTTCCCCTATGACCCCTCAACAAAATGGGGTGGTTGAGAGGAAGAATAAAATTTTACAATAAATGGCTAGGACCATGTTATGTGAAAATAATTTACCTAAATATTTTTCGGCCGAAGCCATAAATACTTCTTGTTATGTTCTTAATCGAGTTTTATTAAAACCAAAAATCAAGAAAACACATTTTGAGCTTTGGAATGGTAAAATCCCAAATATGAGATATTTTCATGTTTTTGGAAGTAAATGCTTCATATTAAAAACCAAGGATAATTTAGAAAATTTTGATTCTAAATCCGATGAAGGAATTTTCCTAGGTTATTCCACTAACTCTAAGGCTTATAGAGTTTATAATCGTAGAACAATGATTGTTGAAGAATCCATGCATGTTACTTTCAATGAAACTAATGATTCTTTTAGAAATGTCAAGATTGTGAATGTAGGTGAGGAACTTGAGGATCTCACACTTCATGATAAGGAAGTGGAGGATGAAGATAATGAGGAGACCCAACATGAAGAACCTCCATCCTCAAATCAATCTCAAGTTGACGATGAAAAAAAAGAAGCTCTACCACCTCTCCCTAAAGGATACCGATTGGTAAGAGATCATCCAATGGACCAAGTCATTGGAGAGCCTTCAACGGGAGTGGTAACACGTTCTAAACTTAAAAATTTGTGCCAATATGTAGCTTTTGTTTCTCAAATAGAGCCTAAGAATGTTAAGGAAGCTATAGAAGATGAGTTTTGGGTATTAGCTTTGCAAGAATAACTCAACCAATTTGATAGAAATGATGTATGGGACTTAGTGCCTAGACTTAACTAGTGATCAAACCATAATTGGAACCAAGTGGGTATTTAGGAATAAGCTAGATTAAGAAGGACTAGTTATTAGAAACAAAGCTAGGCTAATGGCACAAAGGTACAACCAACAAGAAGGAATAGACTATAATGAAAAATATGCTCCCGTAGCTAGATTAGAAGCAATTAGGATGCTTTTAGCATATGCTAGCTTTAAGGGTTTTAAACTCTTTCAAATGGATGTAAAAAGTGTTTTTTAAAATGATTTTATAAATAAAGAAGTTTATGTTGAACAACCCCCGGTTTTGAAAGTTTTGAGTTTCCAAATCATGTTTTCAAACTCAAAAAGACTTTATATGGTTTAAAATAAGCCCCTAGGGCTTGGTATGAAAGATTTTCTATTTTCTTAATTGAACAAGGTTTTGATATAGGAAAAGCGGATGTTTCATTTTTCATCAAGCACCATGAAAATGACATGCTACTAGTTCAAATCTATGTTGATGATATAATTTTTGGTGCCACTAATGAAATGTTTTGTGAGTGGTTTGCTAAGTGTATGCAGGATGAATTTGAGATGAGCATGATGGGAGAGCTCTCCTTCATGCTTGGTCTACAAATCAAGCAAACCAATAAAGAGATCTTCATCAATCAAGCTAAGAACACAAAGGAGCTCATCAAAAGGTTTGGGATGAATGAAGCCAAGATAGCTTCTACACCTATGAGTGCATCCATCAAGCTTGACAAAGATGAAGAGGGCATTAAAGTGGACAAAAAATGATAACGAGGTATGATCGGTAGTCTCCTTTATTTAACCGCAAGTAGACCCGATATCATGTTTAGCGTATGTGTATGTGCTAGGTTTCAATCTTGCCCCAAGATATCTCATTTAAGTACGGTAAAACGTATATTGAGATATCTAAATGGCACGGTTGACTTAGGATTATGGTATCCATGTCATGCATCATTTGATTTAATCGGTTTTTCGGACGCTGATTTTATCGGATGTAAGGTAGATAGGAAAAGCACTAGTGGGTGTTGTCAATTCTTAGGAGCGAGTCTTGTTTCTTGGTTCTCAAAGAAACAAAACTCGGTTGTGTTTTCAACTACCGAAGCGAAATACATCGCCGCGGCTAGTTATTGTGCGCAAGTCCTTTGGATGAAACAAACCCTTTTAGACTATGGACTTAGGTATTCTTGCATACCTATATATTGTGATAATACTGGTGCAATTAATTTAACCAAAAATTTCATTCTACATTCTAGATTAAGCATATTGATTTGAGACATCATTTTCTTAGGGAAAATGTAGCTAAGGGAAATATATCGGTAGAATTTATATCCACTGATAAACAACTTGCCGATATATTTACAAAACCCTTAGATGAAGAAAGTTTCACAACTTTAATGATGCAACTAGGAATTTTGCTTTACCTTGTGATTAAAGAGTATTTTCCTCAAAATTTACATATTTTCAAAACTTGCATTCTATAAAAGTATCATCACACTTATGTATTGCTCTGTAGAGGGACTTTGCGACCTATTGGTGTTTACCTTCTATAGGCTTATATTAGTGGGAAGGACTATAATGGTAGATGATATTTGGTTTTTTGTGGCTTTCTCGATTTTTTGGTTTTATGATGAAATTTCATTAACTGTACCTTAATTCTTACCTTTTTTGATTGATGTCAAAAGGGGGAGAAAAAGTAAGGTCACACTTGATTTTCACGATGCATATAGGTAGTGTGAGGTTCATAGTTAAGGAGAAGAGATATAGTTAGGAGGAATTAAAAAATGACATGCACAATGGTAGGGGGAGCATAGGTCAAGTTATAGATAATTGAACATGCACATTGATAGGGGAAGCATAGGTTGAGTCATAAGTAGTTAAATGCATATGTTAAGTTACATTTCTTGCATACCCTAACTCTTGAATGCCTTAACTCAAACTCACAAATGCTTATATTTTCTTAAAATTTTATGTTGTGTTTGTCCTCATCAAAATGGGAGAGATTGTTGGCTTAAAGAGTCTCTCTTAAGCCTCGATCTTTATTTTGATGATAACAAACATGTATTTAATCCAAAGTGTGAACTTTTGAGTTCAGGGTTGAGGTTGCGATATGAATGCCTAATCCGTTCAAACGGGACAACGGAAAAGATCGTCAAAGAAATGGAAGAAGAAATCGTTGAAGAAGGCTCGGGATTAAGTCAAGTAGAATTAATGTAATATGTCCCTAGGATAGTTTATCCCAAGCCAACATTGTAAGGTTATCCAAGTTGAAACTTGGTAACCAAACCCATAGAAAAGGCATGTAAAAAGACATGGAAGAAATCATCCTCAGCCTGGGTTCGATCGATCAGTCGGTCGACCGAACAAGGCAATAGTATAGCATAGCAGCCCATTCGGGCGACCAGAGATCACAAAAAAATTGGCAGAAGCCATTCGGTCGACCGAATGTGGCGAAGGCCAAACAAGCTGGGATGCGTCGGTTGATCGGTTGGTCAATCGACAGAGGCAAAAAATTGGCAGAAAGGTATCGGTCGACCGACCTAAAGAGAGCCTCAATGCGCGACTCGCTGCAGCCATTCGATCGACCGACGGGTCGATCAAATATCGAAAGAATTGTGGACGGTCGACCCGTCAGTCGACCGACCTTGATCTCACAACTGCCAGCGATTGCACTGGCGGTCGATCCATTGGTCGACCGACCGATCGACCAGCCCTGCGATCGAACGACTTCAACGGTCGATTTTTCACCCGTTGAACGGGCCGTTCGAGTGAGGGGTTATAAATACCCCTCACCTAACTTCTTTACAACTTCTAGCAAACATTATTGAGCATTAAAAAGAGTTCTTTAAAGCCTTCAAATATCTACATCTGCGCGCACGCTCTACTCCCAGTATCGACATCAATACCAGGCGCTGTTCTGCTTTAACTGTGCTGCACTTCTTGAGTCATCATCCGATTGCAAGTTGAAGACAAGAAGGCGATGGAAAGAAGCTTGGTTCAATCTTTCATTCTTTAGCTCTTTCCTTATATTTGATCTTCATTGTATCTTGCTTTCAAGTTTGAGATAGCTTGCTAGGTGTGCTAGGAAACACTTAGGGTCCAACTTTGTAGAATTGTAATAGGTGAATAGGAATGATGTGTTCTCCAAGTGAGGGAGAAGGATGTCCTCAAGTGTATTCAAAGGGAAACATAAATTCTATAAATTAGTGTTTAGAAATCCTTGGTAAGGAGCCAAGGTAGTGGAGTAGGCGATTGGCCGAACCACTATAAAATACTCTTATTTGCATTGCTCTTTACTTGCTTTTATCGTTGTCATTGAATTATGATCATATCAATCATCAAAGAACAATTGCATTACTTAAAAATTAAATTAAGTAAAAGAAAAAAATGTAAAAGGGGATTAACACTATTCAACCCCCCTTCTAGTGTCAAGGTCCAACCAAAATAAGGAACTTTAAGCTTCCAAAAATTTACCCATAGGTTAGACTCTTCTAGATTAGACATGTTACGACTTCTAAGAAAATGGTAGGCTGTCCGAGTGGTAACGGTTCCACTAGGCTCATCAACCAAAATCCAAACATCATCATTAGGGACAAAAGGCAAGTCTATGGAACTAATGGAATTCACTACTAAAAAACTGGTCATTTGCGACGGACACTGCCGTCGCAAAACGGTCGCTAATGACCTTTTGCGACGGCAAGGGCGGTCACAAAAAGTTGGTAGCAAAAGTGCTCATCGCAGAAAGTTTGCTACTGCAACAGCAGCAGTCGCAAGTAAAAATATTCTACGACCGTTCTGCAACGGTAAGTGGCGGTCGCAGAATGTGGTCGCGTGACATATGTGACGCCTATGTGCAGTCGTAGATAAGGCATCTGCAACGGCCATTCGGTCGCAGAGCCGTCGCAAAATTGTATTTTTTTATAAAGAAAATCAAAATATATAAATTCCTGATGAATCTACCATGTATGTATATATATATAGTGTTAAAGAACTGGCTATGGACATGCCAGAAACAGCTATAGTGTTAAAGAATAACACAACCAAATAAACAAACAATTAACTATATAGTGTTAAAGAACTAATGCTCTCAAAACTCAAAGCTATCCATCAAAAGAACTGATTTTAAATTATGATCATACAACAGCAATTAAGAGAAATTTGATACTACCCAACACTTCAAGTACTTCAAACTTTATTGTTCTTTTGAAGATATCATCAGAGAAGATGTAATTTTGGAGCCACTAGGTAGAAAGTCATATTTCTATTATTTTCCTTCTCTTCTCATCATTCAAGTCTCACCTACCAGAGATACAAAGCAGAATAAAATAGAGTTATGAACTTATAACGGGGAGAAACATAGAAAGTTGGTATTCTTATCTATGTAGAGTCCATAACAAAATACTAACTTTTAGTTAAATCAATCAAACAAGTTGCATGTACACCCGAAAACTACTTAGTTAATTCATCAACTAAAAAGAGTACTATCTTTTCACAGAATTCACAGAAATACTTTGCATGCTGAGAAACTTCCATTTTCTTGATTTGCTTGCGCAAGCTAGCACCATATCTGGTACCTGGAAAAGAATGTGAATGAGATGCTTCCAACAATCTGATAAAACTCTTGCATAGTAAAATATTGTACTTAAAGCTATCTTAAAAATATTTTACCATAGTTTCCAACAATTCCAGCCTTCTTGGTGCACTTTGTCTACATTCAAGTGGAAGAAATAATAAGTCACCAGCAGATCAAACAACTAAATCAATCATCAAGTGCAATTTTTCTAGTCCAAGCCAGGCACTAAATAGAGTTATAAACTTATAATGGGGAGAAACATAGAAAGTTGATATTCTTATCTATGTAAATGCATGATATCTTGGTAGAAGAGCTAACATGTTCCTATATGGTTCTGGAGTTATGTAAGTCAATCAATGATTCTCAAGCTACACCTTGCATATGACATTATAAGAGACCTTTAGTCCAAATAATCGAGATTGACATCATTCTACACAAACAAAAGCACAAGAAAATTCACTATGATGCTAGACAAGATTAATCGGTCCATCACAGTAATGAATATTACACATCAGAACATGTTGTGACTTGTGACTAGTTCTCATAGTATTGAGTAGAATATTAAGCCAACAATATGAAGCCAAATTCAGAGCATATCATTAAAGAAATAGTAGATTCATCATCATCACCATCATGTTTTCCCCAACGATATAAAGACATAATTAGAGCATATCTTTAAAGAAAGTTCCATGACTGTGACAAGATCCTATGACAACCATTTGCCCAAACTAATAAAATCCAAGCTCAAGGGTATATATTATATCATAAGAACCTAATGCCTATGCCACACAAAATAATCTAGCTTTAGTAGTTTCATGAATTAGTGCAGTTGCTGAGAAACTATCCAATAGAGAATGTTGAACACTGCAGAGAACAGAATTCATATGAAGAGTGCAAACCAAAGGACAAACTATGGCTCCATGAACATACAAACTCAGACATCAAGAAAATTAAGCACCAAACTAGAAAAACTGGGTACAGTAACATAAAGTAACAATTAGCATCATTTTATACCAAGTTGCTTTCTCTAAAGTTCCATGCATATATGTACATCAAAACCTGTACTTGTAATACCTTCAAAAAATCAAGCAAGAAGATCATTTCTTAATCTTAATTGGCAGTCCTCCTTCATAAAGAAATCTGTGTATTATATCAAGCATTACTAACCTTTTCCTTAATCTTAATTGGCAGTCCTCCTTTCATCCTCAGAGTCAGGGAAAGAACATGCTCTGGTGTTTTCTCTTCCTTCTCCACACTGATTTCAAACCTCTCCACCACACAAGCAATATTGCTTTAGAAGTGTCGGGCATTTAAAACCAACCTCTACCGTAGCTGCCATGGCCAATGTCAAGTCTTTAGCCTGCATCAAGTGGATAATTCTAATCAGACATCTGCACATTGTCAGCCATCAGACACTGATTTCATTGGGTGAAGCAGCAGGGGCAAAAATAGAGTTATCCTTTGACATGTATAAGAATTCACTGAATGAAAATAACGTCTTCAAGCTTTTCAAGAACAACAAGCTAAAACTAAGCTACTTACTTTTACTGAAATTTTCTCCATGGTTTAAAATACCGATACCGGTCATCATCTCGGTGGATGACCGGTACCGGTACGTACCGATATCGTACCGTACCGACACACGGTACGGTCCGGTACGAAAATTGCATACCGAGCCTTTTTTTTTTTGATTTTGCTGCTAAAAATAACTCCAATAACCCATGATTGATCAAGAAATACTTAAATTTCATATTCAAATATCAAATATCAAATACATGAATACAATGTTTAAAATGCGGACGAATGACGTCCATCATACTCGTACATATCTTGGGGACATACACGACTAAGGTCAACACCGTAAGTCTCCAATGCCCATATTTGAAAATGATCTCATGTCATCATGTCTTGGTATCCATTATACCACATACCCATCAGTGTTTCTTTGTTGACCGTCCAAGAACTAGTCCCTGTATCATCAGTTGAGTAGGTACTTGATACAGAGTAGGTTGATTCAGAAACTTCTTGCAAGCTACTCATCATATCGTGGTGGTAATCTTGCAAAGCTGTCGGTCCACCTCCTCGACGCCGGCCTTTCTTCTCGTACACCCGAGTTGTTCATCTGGTTCTAGCACCGTGATCCTGATCTTGAGTGGTGTGGTCAAAGTATTGCTCATTCGTCCACAGATCGGTAGGCGCCGATGTTGATGGTACGATGGTCTCTTCTCCCCCAGCTCCATCATCATCTCCTCCGTCTTCTGTGCTGCTACTGCTATGAACCGAGGGCTCGTCTTCTTCGTCCTCTTCCGCTTCTGCAATCTCGTCCAAAGGATCAATTGGTTGTTTGCCTTTGCCTTTGCCTTTTGCCTTTGAAGGTGAAGGTGAAGGTGCCTTCTTCTTTCCCTTTAATTGTGAAGATGGAGAGTCGAACGTGGATCGTCGTCTTACTTGTCGAACTCGTTGAGAGTCCAAGGGAGCAAAGATCATGTCCCTCTCAAGAGCTTGATTGTTTGTGTCTTCTGGTTGACTTTCGAACTCAATAGCATCAGATATAATTGGTGAAGGCCGAGGTGGTTCGCCTGGTTCATCAAGAAGAGGCGGGTCAGTCTCCATTGCACTCCACCAATCAATTATTGGGTCTGCATCGCCTTGGATGAACTCGACATCGAACGGATCTACATGTAGAATTTCTCTATCTTCGTTTTGTAACGCCCGCATTCGAAGTCGCATGTTATAATGAACATATACGAGCTTCTCTAATCGGGCATACAAAAGTTGATTGCGCGGCTTCGTATGAATCAAGGCGAAGGTCAACCAATTCCTCTCGCATCCACTTGATGATGTGGTTTGCGAGAGGATGCGTGTTGCAATCTTTCGAAGAGTTGGAGATTCATTTTCAAATTGCAACCATCATTCGACTGCAGCAAATTTAAAATTAATATTGGTAACGGGATTTTATCTTTGATAAATAAATTGACAAAGAAAATCTATCTACCTAGATCCATAGTATCTCGGGTGGAGATTGCAAATTAATCTCTGAAATTGCCAGTTGCATCGCGGAACCATTTTAATTCATTGAGAGCTTGTGCCGCTTCTCGGTTGGATCCCGACATTCGTTGTATGACCTTGCGGAGGGGATATAACAAACTATCGACCATTCCAAGATTATACCGATATTGATATGAAGGATTTAAATAATACCCTATAAAAAATTAAGTATAATGAATAAATAATTAAGCATAATGAATTAAATTTAAATAATTTTTGAATATTATAAAAAAATACCTGCAATGTGTATGTCACGGCTCATTTGATTATCCCATCTCTCAGAGATAATTTTGATGAAGGGTTCATACTTGGCAAGAGAAATCATAACCCTCTTGATTTCTTCTTGTGCTTGGTGGATGTAGTGGTAGAGATGACTCATTTAAGGCATCTTTTCCATATCCACCTGTCGTAGAATCTTGTACAAAGATTCTACGGCGACGACTATTTCTGCGATGCAATCCCAGAACTGCGTGTTGATGATGAACTTCTCTGTTTGTTTTCCATCAGTTTTTCCAGCATATCTTGATAAAGTCCATTCCTCACTTGTAAACATGGTTCTAAGGGCTGCCTTTTTTTGTTGGAGTGACCTTAATGCGATGAAGTTGGTTGCAAAACGAGTCGCTCCCGGTCGAAGAATTTCACCTAAAATATGAAATTATCATTAGTAAATATTTATGATAAACTAATTAATAAATAAATATTAGAAATTACTTAAAAATTAATAAATTACCTTATGTAAATTTTTTCATTAGGGTGTGTACCCATGTATGGTTGTAGATGAAGCGGGTAATTTGTTGCGCCTTCTTTACCGTCGACTTCACCATCGATATATCACCGATATCTTTCATCATTAGGTCTACACAATGGGCTGCACATGGAGTCCAACATATGTGAGGATAATCTTGTTCAGTTATCTCACCTGCCCTTTTGAAATTGTCTCCGTTGTCGGTTATAACTTGAACAAGGTTCTGAGGTCCAATCTCCTCGATCACCTCCGTCATCAGCTTCGAGATGTAGTAAGCGTTATGGATTTCTTCGGACGAGTTCACCGACTTGTGATAAACAACTCTTCGATTGCAATAGATAAGGAAGTTGATGATGCTCATTCGGGTTGGCCCGGTCCAGCTATCGCACATCAAACTGCATCCGTACTCCCCCCATTGTCTCTTGATTCCATCGATCCAGGTTTTTATTTCATCGACCTCCGCTTCTAGGTAAGGACCTGAAATTTCATAGGGAGTTGGAGGGGCAATACCTGGGCCTACCTTTTGGATGGTAGACACCATGGTTCGGTAGTATGGGTTGTTGGCTGCATTTGCGGGAATCCGACTGAAGTGGAACCATTTGGAGATGGCTCTCCCCAACTCCCACTTCTTCGTCTTGCCCCAAGCATCGTCTATACGCGATTGCTTTGCTGATGGAGGAGGAAATGAACCACTTCGGTTAGAACTCTGGCCAATTTGAGGACCAGAGGGAATTGAACCACTTCGGTCCATTGATCCGGCAGTCGAAGTCGAGCCGACACTGCTTATGCCATCGCTACCACTGCCGCCGCCATACTCAAAATGAGATCCGGGATAGTACATCCGATCTCGTTCGAATGCAGCATACTCCAATGAAGCTCGGATGTCGGCTTCAAGTTCCGGATCCTCTTCGTCACCGCCACCCCGAGCCTCGTAATGGCCACCGCCGACTTCTTGGGTAGCTCGTCGGTCGAACTCGGCTTGTTGAGCTGCATTCTTAAGACGCTGCTCCTTCTTGTTGGTGAGCATATCTTTAAACATTTGTCGGACTTCCGGCGGTGCTTTGGTGCATTTGACGACGTCGCTGGATGTTCCGGCCAAGTGTGCCTTTAATCGAATGACGCCTCCACCACGACAAATCATATTACAATTGATGCATTGCCAGTGGTTAGCCTTCTCCAACCGAACACCGTGTTGCCATGCGGGGTTGGCTTGAGATTTCGGCGCCATTTGAGCAGAATTTCGATGTAGAAATTAAGAAAGTAGAGAGAGATTGAGAAAGATTGAGAGTTTAGAGAGTTTAGATGAGTAGAGGGGGTGAGTGAGAGTAAAAGAGGTGTTTTGTGGGCTTTATATAGCCACCAAAACATCCAAAAATGACCAAAAATACCCTAAGAGCCGTTTGGGCTGTCGGTGCTACAGTGCTGGCTATCAGCACTGTAGCAGTCCAACGGCTCTTAAAAAGAGCCGTTGGGTCGGGTGATACCGGGCGATACCGCCCGGTATCATAACTCTTACCGCTCGGTATTTGCTAAATACCGGAGCATACCGGGCGGTATTTATCGGTATACCGATATTTTTAAAGTATCGATATTTTGCTACAGTGCAAAATATCATACCGGGCGGTATAGCCCGGTATAGCCCGGTATGATAGCAAATACCGCCCGGTATTTGATAAATACCGGACGATATTTACCGAGATACCCGGTATTTACCCATACCGGGTATCTCGTATATCGATTTTTTCAAAAACCGATAAATACCGAGCTTACTGCCCAGTACGGTACGAGATTTAAAACCATGATTTTCCCTACATTGCACTTATTACTCAATGAAAATGATAGTCTAGACTAAAATACCAAGTAGAGAGAAAAAAAGGCTAAACCATGAGCAAGAGCAACATTTCTTAGCAAAACATTACCCTGTGGTTTAGCCATCAACTCCCCTTGAAGAGTTGAAAACTTTTGCCAGTGTACTAGTCGTAATTCCTAAATTCTGACCAAGAACAAATGCTTCTGAAACCCCAAGCATACTAGCAGCCGTAAAGTGCCTTAGTTGCATATTTAACTCTTTACTAATTCATATCAATAGTTGCAAAAATCATTAACATTGAACAATATGAAAATCATCGCAACATGTATGGAGCAATATTAACCTCTAAAATAATCAAACACCTTGGTAATGTTGTATATAGATGAAATTTTGAGACAAAAAGGCAAAGCATTATTAGTAATGCTGCTCAATTTTCCCTATAATAAAACACGAGAATTCACATGTCCTAGTTGAGTAAGTTATTGTTGCCTTCACAATTCAAAGATTTTATTTGAGAGAAATTACTGGTCATCCTATCTTATTTAAATATATCAAACTAAATCCACTCCATTATCTTACATGGACAAGTTAATTGGTAGAATCTAAGGATGTCCATTATACTAATTTTCTGGTCGGGATTCTGCATTCTCCATGTCTAGCACATGCACAAGACAACATTTGGGTGATAAAGTCCATTACAAAAAGGGAATTGCATATCCACAAATTTTACTTACTGACATCCTAATTAACTTCACATGGTTACCATTCAAGATGGGAAGGGGACTGATTATTACAATGTCAACCTAATTTTACTTACTGACATCCTAATTAAGTACCAAGGAATAAATAAGTCATATTTGCTCGCAGAGGAGAGGAGGAAGAAGAAGGAGAAGAAGAAGAAGAAGAAGGAGAAGGAGAAAAGGGAAGAAGAATAGGTCGAGGCAGGGTGGATCTGTTCACAGAGTAGGAGAAGAAATAAGAAGAAAAGAAAGAGAAGGAAGGAGAAGAAGTAGTAGTAGAAGACGAAGAAGAACCGGGATGAATACCTGAAGAAGAAGAGAAGGTTATCGCTGGTCCTTGCTCCGCCGTCCTCCCTCGTCGCTCCACGAGAACTTAGGGCAAAATTGGAAGAGGTATCGAGTTTTTATCAATACCTTTTGGCGACGATGGCGGGGGAGATCTTGGAGAAGGATCACGCCCTGGCAAAGAGGCGGCCCGACGAGAAGAAGGAAGTGGAACTGTGGAAGGAAGAGACACGGCGACGGTTAGGGTTTTGGGGGCAGAGAGAACGCGCAGAGAGAGGGAGAGTAAGATCGAGTGGGGGCAGAGAGAACGCACAGAGAGAGGGAGAGTAAGATCGAGTGGGGGGGATTGTTGCCACTCCACGACGGTTTTGCGACAGCTACGCGCGATCGCAAACGTCTGTCGCAAAATGGTCACCATGCCGTCACGTAGGTTTTCCATTTGCGACGGCCTGTTGTGCGGTCACACACTCGTCGCAAAACCTGTCGTTTGCGCGATGCCCATGGCTGGCGATCGCAGAACCGTCGCATCTGCGACCGCCACCACCGTCGTCGCAAATGGGCCGTCGCAAAAAAACATATTTTTTTAGTAGTGATTCCCCATCATGCAATTGAAATAAGAATTAACACAACTAGAATTCCAAGCTTGATTAACAATAAGAGAATTAACAGTAATATTACAGTCAATGTCCATAGCAATAAAAGTAAGCTTAGGAATATCAAAAAGCCAAGGATCAGTAACAAGATTAGTACGTAGTAAGATCAGATCTTATAATCTTAACAAAATTAAATTTCAAATCATTGTTAAATAATTCAGAGTAGGGTATTTAGCTTGAACTATCTTAACCCAAATATTAGAGGAATTATTGAGATAATTAAGGAGTCTTTTGCTAAATAGGAAAGTACTCAGTAAGATTAAGATCTCTGATACATGGACCACCAAAGGGTTTAGGAAGGATAACAGTAGACCTTTTATCTCTAACACAAAAGCAAATTTAAAGTAGTATCGTTTACAATATAAACACCAAATAGGAGCACCCTTTTTTAATACTATTTGAATAATCTAGATCTCATTTGCAAAAATTGACTCCACTGATAGGTCGAAACTATTATTGCATAAATTTTCATATATAGTTTTTCAATATTCAACTTATAGACGCCATTGAAATAATTTTTAGAAAAAAAAATTATTTTAAATTTATTTCTAATATATATAATAAAATAAACATATCACTAGTATAAATATGATACGTTTTCTATATATGATAATAAATAGACATTTATATTTTCGCATGTGATATCAATTGAATTAAAGATAAAATATAATAATTTGATCACAACGATAAGAGGCGATTATAGATAATTAAAATATATTTAACTATTAATTTTTGTAATTTTAAAAAATCAATTATTTTTGTGTCTATAATATGTGATTTAGAAACGATAATATTTTAAACAAGTGAACATTTGTCGGATGAAATGATCAAAGAAAATAAAATCGTAAATTTCATGTCATCTTAAAAAAATGAAAGCCTTAGCCAAATTTTTATTAAAACTTTGGGGTCATATGAAAAATTAGAGATTGTTTGGTTACCCACAAATAATCTTTCAATATTTATATTTGAAGCATTTGATTAATTAATTAAGTTTTTTAGTTGACTGCAACTAAGTTAATAGTAGTATTAGACTCGGAAAGCTTGCAAGTCCAATTTATAATCTTCATATATATGATAGAGCTCTTTAACTACCTCTCGTTCATGACAATATTTCTCTTTGTTTGAAACTATCGCGGTAGCTCCTCTCGCTCGCGACAGTCTCCTCCCGCTCGATTCGCTTGATTGTGGCAATCTCTCTCTTCCTCTCGCTTGTGAAATTAAGCCTCATCTCACTCGTGACCTCTCTCTTCCTCACACTCGTAATAGTCTTCCTCTTGCTCCGAACATATATGTTAATAAATTAGTGGGTCTAACTCACCGCAAATGTTAGCTCATGGGGAGAGAATTGCTCAAACTATTTAAAGATTATCTTAGTCATATTTTAAACAACGTGGACTTTAACATAATAACTTCTTTCTCACTGACAGTCTCTTTCTCGCACAAAACAACTTTCATCTTTTCTATTTGCGGTAAATCAAATGCTTGTAAATAAAAGTTGCAATTATATTCGCATAAAATCAAACAGTAGACTGTAATTCTGATTGGCGGTCGTTTACTAGCTTCTGCATACAAATAGGGTTGTCCAAAATTCGGATTACACCGAACCGAACCGAAAAACCGAACCGAATTTTTTGGTTCGGTTCGGGTTGAGAGATTGTAGGTTCGGTTTGGGACCCGAACCGAAATATGGTGTTCGGTTCGGATCCGGTTCCCGAAATTTGGGAACCGACCCGAACCGAAAACCGAAATAAATAAAAATATATATTACCCGAACCGACTCGAGTCGCCCACTCGCCCGCGGCCCGCCCTTCTCAATACTCATCTCTCCCAAGTCCCAACCCTCGAGTCCTCTTCGTCGTCTTCGATCCCACCATCCCCCTAGGTCATCTTCGTCGATCTCCCACTCTGGCGCCTTCTCGAGTCCAGATCCTCTATTCCGGCGCCTTCCCGAGTCCCGACCCTCCACTCCGGCGCCTTCCCGAGTCCCAACCCTCCACTCTGACGCCTTCACGAGTCCCGACCCTCCACTTCGCCGCCTAGGTCATCTTCGTCGATCTCCCACTCCGGCGCATTCCCGAGTCCCAACCCTCCACTCCGACGCCGCTGGAATCAGATTTTGCAAGGCGTAGTTGGCCTGGTCAAGCCCTACGTACAGCTGATGGTTCCTCAATGATGATAGAAGATAGGATCCTTGCAGTATGGCTCTTAGCATTATCTTCTCTATTTACTTATATGTTTGCACGGTTGATTATATATAAGAATTTTATTTCAATTTTCAATCCACATCTAGGAATGTATCATCTGATAATTCCAAGATATACTAATAGTTGTGCTAAAAATTAATCATCTATATTTTAAATAAGATATCTTTCCATATTGTAAAGGTTCATTTTGCCTCTTAGAGGGAAATGACATTTGATGCAATTGATAAAAATGCAACTTCTTGGTTTCTGAAGTTATTTGATCAGGAGCAAAAGTTGTTCTTTACAACAACATTATTATAGTTGATTGTAAATTCGGTTTTTTTCGGGTTGAAACCGAACCGAACCGAACAATTTCGGTTCGGGTTAAATCGGGTTAGAAATTGTTCGATTCGGGTTCGGATTGAATATTGGGTTTAAAAAAAAATCGATTTGGGCTTAATTATTCGGTTCGGTTCGAACCGAATGGACAGGCCTACATACAAATACATGCAACATTTGCATTTAACGCATGCATGTCAGCCACGTAGACTGTATTCTTAATCTCACTATTTAGTCCACATATATAATTCATGCATTCAGAAAGAAAAGAAGATAGAAAGCTCGACAACACGAAGACTTGTTTGACTACTCTGATGCAACAACATTATACTCGTCAATAACCAGGACACTGGTAATCCGATGGCACGTGCTTCCCACAGTCCACCAGCACCTCCAGCGCGACCGGAAGCAGCAGCTTGATGCCCAAAGCCTTGGCCCTGATCGTCGTGCACAGGCACAGCGCCGCGTCCAGGTCCGCCAGCCCTTCCAGCACCGGGCAGCACTGCTGCGTCACGTCGCCGCCGCCGATCACCACGTGCACGAGCCCCCCGAGCAGGTCCACGCACGCGTCCAGCTTCAGCGTGTCGATCGGGCACGTCCCCTGCGCCTTAGGCGGCGGCGGACACGGCACTTTGCTCGTCGGCGGCGGCGGGCTTGGTGCAGTGTACGCCGGGGGCGGCGGAGAGCTGGGTGTCGTCGTCTTCGGAGGTGGTGGAGTCGGAGTGGTGTATGTCGGCGGCGGAGGGCTTTTCTTCGGCGGTGGTGGATTTGGAGCGGTGTACGTGGGCGGTGGTGGGTTAGGAGCAGTATACGTGGGCGGCGGAGGGCTGCGGGGCTTCTTGGGAGGCGGCGGCGGCGGGCATGGCGTGGTGGTGGGTGGAGGGGGAGGAGGAGGAGATGGAGTTGAGCAGTGGGGACAAGCAAGTGAAGGAAGTAAAAATATAGGCAAGTTTAGCAACAGGAACACAAAGGTAACCAAAATGGACCTCCTCATGCTGATGAACTGAAGAGAGTATATATATGATGATGGTTAATTAGGGCACTGGGGTGTTCTTTATATAGGCATGAACTTGACGTCTTGAAGCAAGTCAATCTCTTTTGGATTATTCTTCATTTTTCTTGGATCAAATGCATATGGAATGAGAAAGGCCACCATGTGATGTGGCTTCTTTCTTTGACTTAACTGAACTTTCTAAGTCATGGAATTTTGTCTGCGCTTTGCTGTGACCAATTATACTTAATTTTAACATTAGGCTGCAAATTAAATTTACAATTCAGATTGGGTGGAGTGTGAGCATCAAGTGATCAGTGCAAGTTGTGGAAAGCAACGCAAGATGACAAGAAGATGCTTCTCATAATCTTGAAAGCAGGCTGAATTATTTTGACAGACCCTGTACATACATATGCATTCTCAGATGCTAGCAACTGTAAGAATTACTAGTATGCATGCAATATATTAGAGTTCGGTTTATTCGATCATGAGCTGCATGCATGCATGCATGTTTGTTGCTTAATTAGTCTTTAACATGATGACAAAATATTATAATTAAGCTGAATAATGTTATCTCTATTTTTATATGCATATACGTAATATATATCCACATGTATATCATTTTATGTTGACTTGATCATGCAATTAATATGGGTGGTGGACTGGTTGGTGAATGGTGATCATCTTGTCGTCAGTGCATGCCGACATCGGGATATTCTGCAAACAAAATCATGGCTATATATATAGGTAGCTAAGTGACAGAGTAATTCTTTTGTATTTTAGCACCTTTGTCCACCAAATTGCTTGTCTTTACGTAACATGCAATTCATTGTCTCAGCAATTTCATTGATTTATATGTTAAAACCGACGCAAATATAATTAAACAATTCATTGTCCGCCAAATATTATGTTGGTTGTAGAGGAGAAATAATGCTCATTTATTGTCCTATATATTGATCTCATTTTCCATGACCGTGTATATAGATAGCTGTACTTTTGTTGTTTTGCTTCAAATTCCATGAAGAATTCAGCACTTCAGCTTTTGGACTATATATATACATATATCACTGTCTAACTAGGTTAATTTACTCTATTATTAGCTGCTCGATCATACAAATAGCTCCAATCATGTGATTTAAAGCAAACACATAATATATATTAATTTAAGTTGCAGGGAAAAAATGAAGTCATGGAGGAGGAACATGCATGTATTTTGTCTTGGAGTAGCAACTGATGTTGACCATATTTAATTTTTTCATGTGGAAATCACAATTTGAGGAGGAAATCGTGCTACTTGATGTGTGTCGGTGTAATAAAAATTAAGCAGCCTTTTAATATAACATATAACATACTTCTAATTTAATATAGTAAAGAAGAATATTTTGACCATTTTTCTCTTTATTTTTTATTTATTTCTCATGCTAATCAAATAGAAAAATAATTATATCATTCATTATTTACTTTTATTCCTTATATATTTCATTCCCCCTATATTATAAAAAGAGCTTATTTTTTAAAAGAGAATAATTATATGATTTTTTTTAAAACCACCACTACTCCAAGCCATCCAAGCTAGCGAGCACTTGTATCACCACTTCTCACCTCATGCTCGCGTTGAGACTTTCTGATTGTGTAATATATATATAGTTCGATGTCACCGTCGACAAACATGTGTTTCGGATTGCAGTAGCAATGAAAATGAAGTATATACTACGAGCACCAGGAATCAAAATTAGGGGGCGGACTTAAAGTGACATATAATCAATATATTTTTTAAAAGATAATTTATTATATTATGTATAATACTATTAGAAATTGGTTCTTCAGCAACGGTCATCAGCAACGGCCGCTCAAGCCGTTGCAGATATACTATATCTGAAACGGCGTTCTAACGGTCAAGTGAGCCGTTGCTGATGATTAAATTATCAGCAACGGCGTTCTAACGGACATGTGAGTCGTTGTTGATGATTAACTTATCAGCAACGGCTTTCTAATGACTAAGTGAGCCGTTGTTGATAAGTTTATATAGGGCACGCGATTGCGTCCGCCCCTTCTTCCTCTTCCTCTTCCTCTGCCCGCCGCCGCTGCTCTCTTCCGACGCCGCCGTCGAGCTGCCACTGCCGACGCCCCCGCCCCGTCCTCGACCTCCGATTCCGATCTCCGCCTGCCGTTCGATTCGAGGTATTTCTCGCCGCCTCCCGTTCGACCTCCGCCCCTTGTTAGAGCCGGCCGAAACCCTTAAAATAGGGTTCCGATCAGTGGTTTATGCAGTGTTCGGACACAGTGTCCGAACACTGGACGTCGGCGCCGGAAATGCTTATATAATATTATTTGTATATATTTTTAATTTTTAATTAATTGTTTAATTTGTTAGATTAATTTTTAGGATTTAGATTAATTGTTATGATTTTTAGATTAATTGTTAGAGTTTAGAGTAATTTTTAGATTAATTTAGTTAGATTAATATTATGTTTTAGATTAATAATTGTAGGTTAATTATTTAAATTAGTTAAAATATTGTAGATTAATATTAATTAATTAGTTAAAATGTTAATTAGTCCGGAGTAGTCCTCAGTGGACTCGCGCCAGAATCGTCCACTTCGAACTTGCGCCGGAATCGTCCACTTCGGACTCACGCTAGAATCGTTAAATTCGGACTCCCACCGGAATCGTCTAATTTGGACTCGTGTCGGAATTATCCACTATGGACTCGAACTGACTCGAAATATTTAGAAAATAATCATCCATCCAACGAGTTGATATGTTTCACGTACGCATCGACGAGTCGGATATGATTTAGCAAATATTTAGATTCGTTCGGGGGTTGTATGTTCGCGTAAAAGAAGTAGATGATCTTTTATACGACGTACAATCCTTGAATTGTCCTTGATTGGATAATTCGGGAATATAGTTATTTGTATTGCACTTACGTTTTCCTTTTAACCGTTAACGTATTCTAAATTTTGGAGCATCTCTCTTGCTCTCCGATACGCGCTCAGATGATATGCGTATTCAGATAACTATAGGGAGATGCTGCCGAAATTTAGAATGAAGTTAGCGGTTAAAAGAAGTACTTGGTGCAATATGAATAACATAAATCCCGAATGAAATAGAAAAATCTCACCTAAAGGTATTAACCAAAGAAATTGTCATTGATTGACATAATCATGTCAGCTGATCGAAGTTGGATGTATTGACGTCTTGATCGTGGAGCTTTAACGAATGAGTTTCGATTAGGCGTAACGTACTTCCTAAATTTCGCCTATTCGAATCGGAAATTCATTAGCGTCAGTGATAAAATCCGATGTCTGTGCCGCATTTGCTTGAATAGACGATTTTTGGATCGGGAGACTGTCACTCTACATCTATATAGCAAAGGATTTGCACCAAGATATTTTCTATGGACTTGTCACGGGGAGTCACGTGAAGTCGGGACGTCGAGCAATCCTATCGTTCAGACATATGGTGAATCTTCCTATGCTGGTGCTTCTTCATCCAGTCAATCTAATCCCTATAGAACTATGATACTTGATAGTCTTGAGGGTCAATTTTACCTGAATTATAATATTGATCGGCCAGTTACTCAGACATCAGTCCCATCAGATACTACAGCGGTTGATATCACAGAAGTACAAACTGCGGTAGAGCTTGAATTGTCGATGACGATCATGAAATTGATGAAGAAGATGAAGAATTCGAAGACTATTACTCAGATGATGAGGAATAATTGTAAAGTATATCTTATATTAAATATATCTCTAATAAATATATAATAATCTAATTATATACCTATTCGATAGATATGTTTGGTCGTGATTATCGTCGTAGGAGAGCTTCGGAGTCTCCGATTGGTGAGACTCCAGCACTTACTCATGCTGCTGATCCTCCTACTGTTGATCCTCTTGCCGATGATACTGCTGAGGCTAGTACATCCAGACGCAGATGGCCACGCGGGCCGAACAGGTGGCATCCTCCACCAGCCACAGAGTCACATAGATTAATTAGCGTGATTGGGGAGAGATAATATATCATGAATTATGAATCATTACAAATTCATTATATCATAATATAATATTAAATTTTATTTTTATTATGCAGGTTCGAGCAAGAAGAAGTGTCAAGGAGCATTTCTTCTACTATTCGACGATACATGCACGGGGCATGGCCCACGTGGTCTTACGTGCCCAGTGAGCACGTCGACATGCTATGGTGCGAGTTTGAGGCACGTATTAATCTTTTTTTATACATGCATGACGATTAATATTGGTACTGATATTATTATTTTGCAGGCTCGCTTTACATGGGCCGAGGACCAGAGGCCCTTCATTTACTCTGCCTAGGAGGATATTTCCCGTGCGAGGTACAATGGGCAGCTGGGGCAGGCCCGGTCCCAAGCGATGGCCCAAGTTGGGACCACTAACATTGCGGAGACTCGGGGATACGGCCCCGATTGGATTACTCCAGATATATGGGACCAGCTCGTGGCATTATGGTCGACGGATCGATGGTAGAAGGTTTCTAGGACTGCGGCTAGAAACTGCATGTCGGGGGGAGGAGCACGTCACATTGGCGGCTCTGTTGCATTTGCTGTGCACACGAACCGTTTGGTAAGTATACCTTAATTTTAATTTTATATTTTATTTGTTACTCTGTGTACTGATTAATGTATTTGTTTTGTAAATGTAGACGACGGGATTGTCCAACGACCCTCCCCGATGGCGGTGTTTGAGCGGACACACCGTCGAGTGCATGAGACGGGGGAGTACGTCGATAACCGTGCTGCATTTATTATGGTAAGTATATTTATTTAAATTATTCATTATATATTTATAATTTAAGTTTCATGAAAAAATTTAAACAAAAAATTAAACTCGAGTAGGGGACCTACAGTCAGACAGTGATACAGCGCGGAGGCACCCCCGAGGACTTTGACGCAGCAGCGTGGGTCGATGCTGCAGGTGGCTGGGACCACGGTCGTGTGTATGGTTTTGTAGATAGTGGTCATGCGCGAGCCGTGCTAGGGCCACTTGGGGCACCGACCCCTTCGCATGCTGGTGAACGACCATCGACCTCCAGGTCCAAAGATGATCATAGTAGCATGATAAGGACACTGGAGGAGACGGTCGCGCGTCAGATTGAGTTGATGGAGCGTCAGAGTCAGATGATGGCAGATATGCAAGTTATGCTACGCAACTTGTCAAGTCATTACGGAGCAGCATCATCTGATCTATCGTCCTCGAGTCAGTCCACGCCGGTGTACACCCAGACACTCCAGACTCCACCATATGATTCAGACCATCCTCCATCGTCATCGTGAAATTTATTATTATTTTTATTATATTGATTTTGTTACTTCGATACTATATATATTTTTGTTTTGTTTAGTTTGGATATTGATACTTCAATTTTGCATTTGAATAGTTTTTATACGATTGTGGATAATTATAAATATAAGTATAATTGTTTTGATATATATATGGGTGTATTTGTGATGTGTGAATGAATGTGTGTATGGGTGTGTGAGTTATGTATCAAATTGTATCAATGTATTAATGAAAATTTGGAATTTTAAAATTTTTTATGTTCCAGGTTTTAGTCATCAGCAACGGCTTTCCCACGATTGTCCGTGGAAAAGTCGTTACTAAAAGTGTATCGTAAGCCGTTGCTGTATAACATCAGCAACGACTTAGTAACGGTTTTTCACAAACGGCATTGCCACGACCTCACAGGCCGTTGCTAATAAGGTTATCAGCAACGGCCCGGTGTCCGTGGCAAAGCAGTTACTGATAGTGTTATTAGCAACGACCCGATCGGCCATTGCAGCGCTAGGGATGGCAATATTACCCGTACGGATATTACACTATCCACACCCGCGGATATCCGCTACCCGTAATATATTAAATATTATATTTTTATTTTTATAATATACTATGATATATGAAAATTATATATTATACTTTAATAATTTAATACACCCCACTTATTACTTACTCCACTCATTATTTATCTATAGATAAGTTAATAATTTAATTAAAGGCATTCACTCATTGCTCACCACGTGTGCATGCATGGCTGCATGTAGCATTGAATTGTAGCAGCATGTGTATATTGTAATTTGTAAACTAAGTCATGAAGAAGTCAATACGTTCCATCTTCTTATCTTCATTCGTCGTTGACAGTTCGACAGCAATACACCATCTCTACTCATCTCCATTCTCCATTCTCCAGTCGCTATTCGGTACACCAGCAAACAGTAGTCACTCATCTCACTCCATCATCTCCACAATCTCTCGAATCAATTTTCGCTCTCCACAAACTCCACTCGCGATTCGACAGTCGACAGTCGACACCACCCGCCCATCTGCACTTGCGATTCGACGTCGGCAGCCGATTCATCTTCTCCAAAATCTCAATCTCCCAAATCAAGTTCCGCTCTCCACAAACTCGATCCACTCGTGATTCGACAGTCGACACCAATACACCATCCGCCCATTTGCACTTGCGACTCGACGCCGACACCCGATCCATCTTCTCCAAACTCGACGTTCCGCTCATAGTTTATAAAAAAAAATTTAATGTGCAGGATCCATGTGAGGTAGATTACACCACGAAGACTTGAGTAGAAGATATTAAGATGCTTGGAACTTTAACACATTATGTGCTTTTTTTATTTTTTTTAGTGTTCCCACTTCCCATTTTCAAGAGATGCTTGGAACTTTAATGCACAATGTGCTTCTTTTATTTTTTTAGTGTTTCCCAATTTTAGTTGAAAATACTTTGAGTTTAAATTTTATGTTGTGTGTATGAAGATTGTTATTTCTCAAGATAAATTTGTGGTTCAGTATGTAATTGTTACATAGTTTGTTCTAAGGTTTAGTATACTCAACCAACTTATTAATATGGATGAAATGTGAATTATTGATTACTTGATTATATGATATTTAGAAAATATATAATAGCTTAAATGGGTATCCACGGATATCCGCGGGTATTAATTACCCGCACGGGGACGGTTGACGGGTACCCGTCATGGGTGTGGGTGCGGGTACGGGAGACGGGTTTAGTAAACGGGTGCGGGTGCGGGGGCGGCACTATCCGCCCCGAACCCGCCCCGTTGACATCCCTATGCAGCGCCGTTGCTAAATTATCAACAACGCGCTTTTCTGCCACGACTACTTTGCAACGGGCCGGGCCGTTGCAAGCCGTTGTTGATGCCCATTTTTCCAGTAGTGTAAGAATCGATAAATATTATCCATACATATATAAGCATAAAACATATCTTAACATTTTAAAAAAAACTATAATTATTCTTGAAAAGTAACTTTGAATTATTTTGAAAAATAAGAAATAATAATGCAAAACAATTTTACGTGAAAAAGAAAAAAAGATTAATACTATATTATGGGGCAAATATCATATACTCCCTCTGTTTCATAATAAATGACTTTTTAAGATTTTTTTAAAATTTCATATTAAGTGACACTTTAGACTTTTAATGTAGTATTAATTATTTTTTTACCAATTTTAACCTCTAATAAAAGTCTCTCCCATCAATGGAGTACAATAATAAAAGCATGAAATTTAAGGATCACACTATGGGTAATTTAGTAAAGAGAGAAAAAAATGTTAAAAATTAGGCTATTAAATAGTATTCTTAATCTATGTGACAGCCTAAAAAGTAACTTATTATGAAATGGAAGAAGTATAAAGGAGCAAAGTTGATTTTTTCTCCTATATAAATCAGATAAATTGGGATGAGAAAGAAGGGGGGCAAATAATATATACGGAGTAAAGTTGACTTTTCCTCTATATAAATAAGATAAATTAAAATGAGAGAGAGTGTGCAATTGCTCCCTCCCATCCATGTAGCACCGCCCTTGCTACGAATTGAAAGCGGTGCACCATGCTATATATATAATGTGGGAGGTAATGAAAAACACTTGTATATAGTCGATTGTATACAAGTTCATGGTGCAATTAATATTCATCGTTGAGTTATCATCACATCATCAAAGTCATATTCTCGTGATCATGGGTCATAGAACTCATTATCAAGCCATCTGAGAGGCTAAAGGACTATAATTCTTCATATTTCGTATCACCACAGAATAAATGACATACACTAATAGATAATATTACTAACGATAAAAAAATTTATTAGTAAATGTAACTTTTACAAACAGAAACAAGAGTCGTTGCTAAAAGTCATACCTTATACCAATGGACAAACTTTGTCATTGATATAGAGCAAACCAATTCTATCAGATTATGTATCCGTTAGTAAAGTTGTTCACGAATTTAATTTATGGGTCGTTAGTAAAGCATCTTTTATATACTAACGAATTTTTTGGGTTGTTGGTAAAGTTGCTAATGAAGTTGCATCCGTTAGAAAAATATCTTCAACCCGGCCTAATAGTCTAATAGGGGTGAGAAAAATTCATCAATTAACCAAAAAATCGATTAACCAACTGAACTAAAACTGAATTAATCAAACTGATTTGTCCAATTGATTTTCGATTTGGTTAACAGTTAAAATTTTAAACATTTTTTAATTTTCGATTTGCACGATCTGTTCGATTGTCCGAATGAACCAAAATATATTTAAGTAAATAAAATTAAATATATATATCATATAGTATAGCTTGCTTAAGTGGTTAAAATGAAATACTTTTCTCCCATCAACTTGAGTTCTAATCTTGATAAGGTCGTATGACTATAAATGAGTTATACTAATTAAAAAAAAAAAATTCTAACGAGGTCAATAATGATTTAGTATAGGGTCCTCTATACTAACCGATTTTTCTTCTAACGAGATCAATAACTGTTAGTATAGGGATCTTTATACTAATTAAATAGGTATCTACTAAGGTGTTAATCATCAGTTAGAATATGTGCATCACTATACCAACGACCCCAACCAACGATCCCAACATCCGTTGGTACAATTTTATACTATCGCGACTTCTACCAACGGGTGCATATGCCCCTTGTATAGAATGTACTAACGGTTTTTGGGGCTATAGTAATTAACTAAAATAATCCACTAGTCAATGACATATATTATATATATATGATCCTTACGTAGGATCTAATTTTGGTGATACTATGAAAAACTAATGAAGGTGGTACGTACCTTAACTTTACAATCGGATGTATGCAAATTTTATGATGCAGGGCAGTGTAATTAAGATATTAATCTAAAATTAACTCTCATTTAATTTAATTTTAATAGAATTATAAAACGGATGGAAGGACCAAAAAGGTTAGAGAAAATGAGTCATCATCCACTCAAAAGGATGGGACTATATATATCAGTAAGTCATGCTATACAATTAATAGATAGAGTTTTATCAAGCAAATTAATGAATCATCTCAACCTCTCCAAGCTGTTTATACAGTCGCTATATCAGAGAGGACACTAATTAGATTGAGAAACAAGCAAAAGAAAAGAAAGCAAGCCCTTTCAATTCCTCCTACACCAAGAAAGAACATATCCCAAAACTAAATCAAAAGTAAGGCATTCCAACTATATCTGATCCCCTTCAACACTCCCAATCTTTAGCTCTTATTCATCACTGCTTACACATCAGTTAAGGCTTATATATATTAAGAGGACCACGTACAAATTAATCGCCCAAAATTAATCGCTGACCTAATTCTTTATATATAAACAAGCAACAGATCGATGAAGCTGCAGGCAGCTACTAAAGACCAAAAGCCTGCTTGAGAAGTTTGCCAAGTGACCCATCAATGGAGCTTGTCTACATCCTACTCTATGTTTCCTGTAGCCTCTTGATTCATTGTGGTGAGTTCTGTGCGTTGTAAACTTGACTCCATTTCTTAGGCTTTAACTGAGCTTCTCTATATACTCATTGCAGAAGCCAACAGTTCAGCGACGACGAAACATTTGGATATGCTGACGCCTTCTGATCCTTCTTACTCCGTTGACTCTCCCTCCTCACTCCCCCCTCACTGTGTCAATCCCCCACTTGCTCCCTCGCCACCGCCATTGTTACACCATTCTCCCCCACAACTCCCCCCGAGTCCGCCGCAGTACGTGCCCAGCCCACCCGTGTTCCTGCCGCCGGTGGTGCACCCTCCTCCGCGAGCACCGCCGTCGCCGGCGGAGGGGACGCTGCCCGGCCTATGGTGCGTCGCCAAGCCCACGGTGCCGTACCCGACCATCCAAGAGGCCATGGACTACGCCTGCGGGGCCGGCGCAGATTGCGATTCGATCCAGCCGAACGGCTCGTGCTACCAGCCGGACACGTTGTTGGCCCATGCATCGTACGCCTTCAACAGCTACTGGCAGCGGACCAAGGTCGCCGGCGGCACGTGCGACTTCGGCGGCACAGCCATGTTGATCACCGTCGATCCAAGTGAGTCTAGCTAGTTAGTCGAGTTTGACTTTTTATGCAGCAGTGATCCTTATTTAAAGAATGCATTCCTTGTTTTTTGCAGGCTATGGCGGATGCCACTTCAACCTGATGTGAAGACTGAATACAGATTATAAGATTGAATAAGCTGTCAGATCTCCAGAGTTTTTCCCTGTTGCTAATAGATTTTGTTGTTGCTTAGTTGATTATAAGTAATTAATTTTGATTTTGGTATAAAAAATTATTTAATCTTTTTAACTTTTTTGTTGCCTTTTTTTTAAATTATGTATTGCAACAGATATGTCATTTGATATAGTTTATACTTCCAAATATTACGATTGAAGCCGTTCATCTTCATGGAGCTGCTCTTGTGATAAATGCTCTCCTTCTCCTTAGTTTTCCTCCTCTTCTTCTCCTTCGTCTAGCTAATGTGAAATTTTGAAAATTGAAAATTAAATTCGAAATTACTTTAGAATTCACAAAATCTGATACCCTCTTTTTAGATTTTTTTTTTCCGAGTCCTTTACAAGGATGTGGCGATGTGCTATGCGATCTTAGAGCCCATACAAAGGACAAGTTCTCCAAATGCCCTCACATATATTACTTCTAATAAAAAAACTAGCTACAGTATTCATACTTTGCACGATTAAAATATAATTTTAAAAAGAAAAAAAATTGAAATTAAAATTTATATTTAAATATATTATTATATATAAATATAATAGTCTATCGATTTTTTTTAATATTTTCACGTTTTGCAACATAATTTTAATTTTGAACTTATATAAATATAAATTTAAAACTATTTTTTTATAATTTTAGAAAAAATAATTATTTTAACCTTCAATTGTAAATTAATTTTATAATTTAAACTTTAAATTAAATTTGTAATTATGATTTAATATTCTTAATAATTTAAATTAAATATTTGTATGCTTACATTTTTCAAAGATAGTAAAAAATAAGAAAATACTATAATATTATATTTATATTATATTTGATCTTTATCCATAGAAAATATTACTATTTTTGCATATTTTAATTTTTTTATCATTGAAATCTATATAATTATTTTTATATTATTTTTGTATTTATGAAATATCATTTTTATTTATTTATGAAAAACTTAAATAATTATAAATTTCTTATTTTTGAATCAATTATTTATACTTATGAATTTTTAATTGATATATTTTACTTTATATTTGCATTATATTTGATGTTTACTCTTAAAAATAAATAATTAATAATTAATATTTATGAAAAAAATTGAACGGATTTGGAAATATGATGATTATATTAGGAATTTAAAAGAGGTAAAGATAAGAAATAAAATTAAAAAAATAAAGATATAAGTGCAAGATCATATATGAGAAAATTTAGGTGGAAAAAATTTGAGATTACATATTTAAGAGGGTTAAAGATAAAATAATAAAATTAAAAAATGTATAGGTATAAGTGAAAGATCAAATATGAAGAAAAAAATATTAATGAAAGTGGAAAATCAAAGAGAAAATTTTGGGTGGATAAAGTTTATGTGGGATTGACTTGTTGCTTCTATTTATATATTTAAGTGAGGTAAAAATTCAAATTAAAATTAAAATGATAAAGGCATAAGTGGAAGATAAAAGAGAAAAATTTAGAAGGGAAAAATTTAGGTGAAAAAAATTTGAATGATGAAAATTTAGATAGAAAAAATTTAAGGGAAAAATTTCGACAGGATTTTTTTTTTACTAAAAAATTTAGGCATGATTGATACATTGCTTATTTATATATAGAGAAAGAATGAAGATAATAAATAAATATTATTTTTATTTTATTTTAGTTAAATAACATGAAATAAATGTAATATATTGTTTAAATAAAATAAAATACTTTAAAAATCTTGAAAAAAAATTGAACTAAACATTAAATTCGACATAATTTTTTTCAAAATGTTATGTAAAGATTCTATTAAAAATATATATATAATCAAATCAAATTTAAAAATTGAGATAACCTAATAAATAATATTTAGAAATAAAAATATCTTATAAATTAAATCAAACTAAATTGCATGTATAGTTCATGTTGAAACTATATTAAATTTTGCCTTAAAAGAACTTTTATAAGATATTTTAAAAATAAAAAATAAATTTTCATACATTATAAATTATTATTGTTCTATTCATTTTTTCTTTTACATTCATGATTATATTTTATTATTTTTAATGTCTGGGTCCACTATTTTAATTCACAATTGTTTAGACTAATATATGATACATGAACGCATCAGGTCAATTATTATCATAGAATGTAAAAAATATTGGGAACTATAAAAAATGTGAAAACTGAAATAATAAATAAAAATCTTTAACAAAATTCAAATTAGTTTAATGCAAATACATGAAAAGTCAATTTAATTATTAGAAAAAATTATATTTTTGGTCCCTACAGTTAATTCGAATTTTAATTTTAGTCCACGTAATTTCAAAATTTTAATTTTAGTCTCCACACTTTATTTTCGTTTAGGATTTGATCTCTACCGCCACATGAGGCCTAAACGGAGCTGACGTGGATAACAGATGCTGATTGGACATTGCTGATGTGGACATGCATGGACCAACTTTATAAACTACGAGGACTAAAACTAAAATTCAAGTAAAACTATATGGACCAAAATTATTATTTTTCTTAAAAATATATAAAAAATCATAATATATTTTTAATTTTATTTATAAAAAATTATAATATTTAAAAATATTAAAATTGAGCATACTATAGTAGTTTACGTTAATTTGGATGGATTTAAACTTACACCGTCATTAGGCATGAATTCTGCAGTGGTTGCATAATTCAAAAATCTACTCTCTTGACCTGATCATCTCTTCATCGATCACCTTCTCACCTCTATTTTCATCCTAAGTTTAGCGCATTCAAATAAGTTTAAATTAAATTACGAACGTCAAAAATTATTGATTTTCACTCTAATAAATATCGATTTTTCATGAATATGCCTTAACAATACCCACGAAATCGTAGCAATAATCATATATTATGATATTGTCACTACAACAAATGCATGAAAAACTAATATTTATTAGAGTGAAAATCAACATTTTTGACGTTCAAAATTTAATTTGAACCGTTTTGAATCCACCAAATTTAGAATCAAAATAGAGGTGAAAAGGTGATCAGTAAAAAGATGAGCAGATCAAGAAAGCAGATTTTCGAATTTTGTAACCATTGCGAAATTCACGCTAAATTAGAGTAATTAACGGATAAAACTGATGCCTAATGACGGCGTCGATTTAAATCCACCCAAATTAATGTAAATTACCGTAGTGTGCTCAATTTTAATATTTTTAAATATTATAATTATTTAAAAATAAATTTAAAAATATCTTGTGATTTTTTATTTTATTTTTTAAGAAATATAATAATTTTGGTCCTTATAGTTTACTTGAATTTTACACTACTAGAAATTAGGTCTTCAGCAACGGCTATCAGCAACGGCCGCTCAAGCCGTTGCTATTTGCAACGGCATTCTTACGGCCGCCCGAGCCGTTGCAGATATTTGTATCTGCAACGGCGTTCTAACGGAAACCCGAGCCGTTGCGGATTATTTTAATTATCAGCAACGGCTTTCTGACGGAAAAGCGAGCCGTTGCTGATATTTTAATTATCAACAACGGCTTGCTAACGGATAAGTGAGCCGTTGCTGATGATAACTTATCAACAACGGCTTTCTAACGGGCGAGTGAGCCGTTGCTGATAAATTTATATAGGGCACGCTCTCGCGCCCGACCCTTCTTCCTACCGCTGCTGCCGCCGCCGCTCCTGCCGACGCCTCTCGCCGTCGCTGCCGCTGCTGCCGACGCCGACGACGCCTCTTCCTCCTCCCGCTGCTGCCGACTTGTTCAGGTATGTTGATCGGCCGGCCGTCTCTTCCCTGTGGCCGGCGGGAATCAATCCGATCGAAACCCTATTTCTAGGGTTTCAGCCGGCGGCGGTCGGCCGATGGCCGCCGCCGGACCTTCTACAGTGGCCGGACAGTGTGTCCGGCCACTGTACGTCGGCGCTAGAGGGTGGACTCCGGCGCCGGAATTTATAATTATATATATTTTTTATATTGTTTGATAATTGTTAATTAATTGTTTTATAATTGTTAATTAATTGTTTAGATTAATTATTTAATTTGTTAGATTAATTATTAGGGTTTAGATTAATTTCGGACTCGCGCCGGAATCGTCCACTTCGGACGCGCGCCGGAATCTTCCAATTCGGACTCGCGCCGGAATCGTCCACTTCGGACGCGCGCCGGAATCGTCCACTTTGGACGCGCGCCGAAATCGTCCAATATGGACTCGAACTGTCTCGAAACATTTAGAAAATAATCATCCATCCGACGAGTTGATATGTTTCACGTACGCATCGACGAATCGGATATGATTTAGCAAAACCTTAGATCCGTTCGGAAATTATATGTTCGTGTAAAAGAAGTAGATGATCTTTTATACGACGTACAATTCTTGAATTGTCCCTGATTGGACAATTTGGGAATATAGTTATTTGTACTGCACTTACGTTTTTATTTTAACTGTTAACTAATTATTCTAAAATTCGGCAACATCTCTCTTGTTCTCCGATACGCGCCCAGATGATATGCGTATTCGGAGAACTGTAGGGAGATGCTGTCGAAATTTAGAATAATTAGTTAACAGTTAAAATAAAAACGTAAGTGCAGTACGAATAACATAAATCCCGAATGGAATAGGACAATCTCACCTAAAGACATTAACCAAAGAAATTGTCATTGATTGACAGAATCATGTCGGCTGATCGAAGTTGGATGTACCGACGTCTTGATCGTGGAGCTTTAACGAATGAGTTTCGATTAGGCGTAACGTACTTCCTAAATTTCGCCTATTCGAATCGGAATTTCGTTAGCATGGGTGATCAAATCCGATGTCTGTGCCGCATTTGTTCAAATGAACGATTTTTGGATCGGAAGACTGTCACTCTGCATCTATATAGCAAAGGATTTGCACCAAGATATTTTCTATGGACTTGTCACGGGGAGTCACGCGAAGTCGGGACGTCGAGCAATCCTGTCGTTCAGACATATGGTGAATCTTCCTCTGCTGGTGCTTCTTCATATCTGAATCGTTCAGACATATCTGAATCGTATATCATCCAAAAAATTTCAACATTCTGCTCATTTTACTTTGAATCGACAGTACAGACAAGATTTGATCGTCTTCCACGTAACGACGACGGGGGTGTTCGACATTCAGATGGACGTTTAAATATATTTTGTCACTCTGGTCGTGCTTTTGGTTCTCGTCCATCTCGACACTTAAGCGATGAAGAGTATCATTTGGCACACTTGTATGTATTACTCAATTGTCCAGAGATTGAACAATTCATTGAAATATTTGACATTGAGATGGTGCAAAAATACTCTATTCACAACGATGAAGGATTGGAGAGATTACGGAATCGTGATTTCCCTACTTGGATTCAGACTTACAGCAAAGATCACAGAGCTGAAATAGATGAAAGAATATTTGAGTTTGTTAGTGGACCGTCGCGACTTGTGTCGTGCTATAGCGGATATTTTGTTAACGGGTATAAATTTCACATGGTTGAATATTCATTTACAAAGAAAACGATGAATGCTGGGGTCTGCGTGAAAGGGACAACCTATGTTGAATATGATATGAATTTTTATGGACTGGTGGAAGAAGTGATAGAGTTGCACTACTTTGGCTTGAAATCAGTGATCCTATTTAGATGTCATTGGTTCGATACAACAGAAAGGGGCATGAAAGTTCATCCAAAATACAAACTTGTTGAGGTTAATTACAAATCGAAATTGGCAGCAAATGAGCCTTTTATATTGGCATCACAAGCCGAACAAGTATATTACGCGAAGTATCCGGCTCGAAATAAAGATAGAGCAGATTGGCGTGTAGTCTGTAAGACAAAAGGTAGAGGAAAAATTGATCCGATAGTAGGAGAAAATGATCCTCCTGGTTTCTATCAAGAAGATGATCTTCCTGCTGTGGATCGTATTATTCCAATACTCGAGGATGCAGACACAACGTCAATTCAATTAGAAGTTGAATATGCTGATGATGACGATCATGAAATTGAGGAAGCTGGAGATGAAGAAGAGGAAGAAGAGGAAGAAGAAGAAGAATTCGAAGACTATTATTTAGATGATGAAGAATAATTGTAAAGTATATATTTTATTAAATATATCTCTACTATTTATACAATTATCTGATTATATGTCTGTTCGACAGATATGTCTGGTCGTGGTTATCGACGCAGGAGAGCTTCGGAGTCTCCGATCGGTGAGAGTCCAGCACTTACTCATGCTGCTGATCCTCCTGTTGCTGATCCTCATGAGGATGATACTGCCGAGGCTAGTACATCCAGACGTAGGCGGCCACGCGGGCCGAACAGGTGGCAGCCTCCACCAGCCACAGAGTCACGTAGATTGATTAGCGTGATTGGGGAGCGGTAATATATCATGAATTATGAATCATTACAAATTCATTATATCATAATATAATATTAAAATTTATTTTTGTTGTGCGGGTTCGAGCAAGAAGAAGTGCCGAGGAGCATTTCTTCTACTATTCGACGATACATGCACGGGGCATGGCCTACATGGTCTCACGTGCCTAGCGAGCACGTCGACATGTTATGGCGCGAGTTTGAGGCACGTATTATTATTATTTTTTACATGCATGATGATATATTAATATTGGTACTGATATTATTATTTTGCAGGCTCGCTATACATGGGCCGAGGACCAGAGGTCCTTCATTTGCGCTGCCTGGGAGGCTATTTCCCGGGCTAGGTACAACGGGCAGCTGGGGCAGGCTCGGTCCCAAGCGATGGCCCGAGCTGGGACCACTAACATCGCAGAGACTCAGGGATACGGCCCCGATTGGATTACTCCGGATATATGGGACCAGCTCGTGGGGATATGGTCGACGGATCGATGGCAGGAGGTTTCTCGGAATGCGGCTAGAAATCGCATGTCGGGGGGAGCAGCGCGTCACACGACTCACACCGGCGGCTCTGTTGCATTTGCAGTGCACGCAAACCGTATGGTAAGTATATCTTTTAATTATATATTTTATTTGTTATTATGTGTACTAATTAATGTATTTGTTTTGTAAATGTAGACGACGGTGTCGGATGACGGGACTGTCCAGCGACCCTCCCCGATGGCGGTGTTTGAGCGGACTCACCGTCGAGCACATGGGACGGGGGAGTACATCCACAACCGCGCTGCATACATTATGGTAATTATATATTTGTTTAAATTATTCATTATATATTTATAATTTAAGTTTTATGATAAATATTAAACAAAAAATCAAACTCGAGTAGGAGACCTACAGCCAGACGGTGGTGCAGCGCGGGGGTACCCCCGAGGACTTTGACGCAGCATCGTGGGTCGAGGCCGCAGGTGGCTGGGACCATGGCCGCGTATATGGCTTCGCAGATAGTGGTCATGCGCGAGCCGTACTAGGGCCACTTGGGGCACCGACCCCTCCAGTCGCTGGTGAGCGGCCGTCCACCTCCAGATCCAGTTATGATCATAGTAATAGGATAAGGACACTAGAGGAGACGGTCGCACGTCAGACTGAGATGATGGAGCGCCAGAGTCAGATGATGGCGGATATACAAGCTATGATACGCAACATGTCAGGTCATCCTGAAGCAGGCATCTCTTCAGCATCATCTAATCCATCGTCCTCGAGTCAGTCCACGCCGGTGTACACTCAAGCACTCCAGACCCCGCCATATAATCCAGACCATCCTCCATCGTGATCGTGAGATTTTTTGTTTGGATATTGAACTTGTTTAACTTATTTTGTTTGGATATTGATACTTCAATTTTGCATTTGAATTGTTTTTATACTATCGTGGATAATTATCAATATAAATATAATTGTTTTGATGTATATCTTGGTGTGTTTGTGATGTGTGTATGAGGTGTTTGTGATGTGTGAATGAATGTGTGTATGAGGGTATGGGTGTGTGAGTTATGTATCAGATAATGTATCAATGTATCAATGGAAATTTGAAATTTTCAAATTTTCTGTTTGCAGGTATACGTTATCAGCAACGGCTTTCCCACGGGCATCCGTGGGAAAGCCGTTGCTAAAAGTGTATCGAAAGCCGTTGCTGATGACCTACAGCAACAGCTTAGCAACGGAGTTTTACTAACGGTGTTGCTACGGACTCAGCGGCTGTTGCTATTAATGTTATCAGCAACGGCTCCGGGTCTGTGGCAAAACCGTTGCTGATAATATTTTTAGCGACGGCCCGAGCGGCCGTTGCTGATAATGTTTTGAGCGACGGCCCGAGCGGCCGTTGCTGATCCGTTGCTAAGTTATTAGCAACGCGACTTTCTGTCACGGCGCTATTGCAACGGCGCGGCCGTTGCTGATGCTCTTCAGCAACGGTATCAGCCGTTGCTAATGCCCATTTTTCTAGTAGTGTTAGTTTTAGTCCTCATAGTTTACAAAATTTTGATTTTAGTCCTCATAGTTTACAAAGTTTGTCTCAGCAGGTCCACGTCAGCAATGTCCAGTCAGCATATGTTATCCACGTCAGCTCCGTTTAGGCCTCATGTGAAGATAGGGACCAAATCCTAAACGAAAATTTAGTAAAATTACACTAATATCTTTTTTATTTGTCTAGGTGATACTCACATCCTTTGTATTTAACGGTGTTAAATGAAGTTTGTTGATAATATAATTTCTCTTTTATGCTCCAAGTTGAAAAATCATTAAACGATATACATAAAATAATTGAATAAATATTTTAAAAATAAAAATTAGATAAAATTATTTTATTATTTAATATTTTTTGTGAAATTAATATTAGTTAAATGTGAAAATTAAAATAATAAGCACTCGTGAGGTGAAGATGCGAGAGAACGAGAGTTAAATGACATAAGTATATTTTTATTATTTAAAAAAGATAAAAATTATAAATATTTTAAAAATATCATTAGTATAGAATATTTTTATTATTTAAAAAAGATAAAAACGGTAAATAGTTTTTACTAAAAGAACTATGTAATTTTTTGCAAAATTTAAAAAGATCATAAGATAAAATTATAAATAAAAAAAAGATTAGTATAATTTTACTAAAAGATCGGTGAAATTTAAGTAATATATTTATTAAACCCCGCAAAAGTACTTACAAATTAATAGTAGTGGAACAAATCCATAAATGAGGTAAGCTGTAGTCGACAAAATGCATTGTGATTTTACTACTTTGCCACAGAGTTATGCCACGTCATATAAGTCTTTTTTCTAACTTTTCTAATCATTAAAATAATCCCACGTAACGGATGCATTAATATCATTTCCTTTCTTACAAGAAGAACAATTTTATTATCACACTTACCCAAGCTTCTTCCCATTCCGCAAAAATAACTCTAGTTCAGGAGGTCCCACACATTCGGCCTTGTGGCCTTTAGCCACGTAGTAGAAAAAACTAGTTTGAGGAGAAATGTTTGGGACATGAAAACAATAGCCAATAAGAGAAAATAAGACAACGACCATTACAGGCAAACGGATTGTGTTCGGAGAGAGAGAGAGAGAGAGAGGTTGATTGACCAAAAACCAGCGACCCCCACTTCGGCGCTTCCTCTGGTTTTCTGCGGGCAATCAATTGATAAAAGCCCACTTTGTTTCCGGAGAAGAACAAAGGCCAGCACCCAAAGCATCCAAGCTGAGAAATCCGCAGTAAGTTTCCGATCCAGAGCTCCAGAGTTTGACCTTTTTCTTCCTTCGTATTGTTTGTTTAGAACTTCTTAATTTCGGCTTGATTTGATTTGGGAAGAAATCCGGACGAACTGATGTTTTGGATTTCGTTGTTCCTTCTCATTGGCAATGGGGAGAGTTACAGATGGGTATTGGGATTAATATTGTTTCCTCGCCGCTTGGTCCCTTTTGAATCTCATGCTTCTTAGTTAGTGGAATTGGAGGTTTAAAGATTGGATCATAGCTGCTCATTCCTGCTGTATCATTTGGGATTTTATTGAGTTTTGATTTTAGTGCGCGAGTTCTTTTTTGCCCAGATTTTATCTCATTCTTTGTTGTACTATTCTTGATCCATTTGGCTCTATTTGAATCTAGATCTCATTGTCCCTCAGGTGGCTTTCTGTTGTTTCCATTTTTTTAGACGAAATAAAGATATTCGTTACGGAATCTTTTGGAATGTATCTTCTCTGGACATCTAAGTAGTCTTTGGAGACTATAGTCTATAGATGATGTTTAATTTATATGTATTTTTGCTGTTCCATATTGGAGAGTCAAGGTTCATTGCATTAAATCTTTTCTAATTTAGTCATTCACTATTGGTGATGGATATTAAAAAAGTGTCCGTGATTTCCTGCAAACCTCAGAATTGGTGCAGAACTATTGAACCATGATTCCTGTGCCAGGATCTTATTATTGGGTCTTTTTGCTATTTTTCTTATTTGATCTTTGAGGACACAATTTTTTTTGCCACTGTTTGTGTTTTTTTTTTCTTGAGGTTCCATCCAGATGCTCCTCTAGATCAGCTTTTCAATTTGTTAACCACATGATACTAGGCTACTAGCTATGGTTGTGTTTGATACTTAATCATGTTTGGATTAGTTCCTTTGCATGTACTCTTGTGGTGTTAATGCATGTTCTTATTTATTCACAAAAGTTGTGTTGTCGTTGATAGTATTCCATGGTTTTCCATATTTGTATGGATCTGTTAAATGATTGTAGTTTAATAATTTGCTTAGATGTGCCTGTTCAAGTTTAAATGTTTAGTGGCATGAGTCTAGGCCTGAGCACAAAATTATCTATTTTATTCTTCTATAAGACTATAACCTTTGGAATTTCATGCTGTAATTAAGTTGTAACTGGAATTGGTACAATCATAAGGATTTGTCTGGTTTTAGTTCAAGCAAAAGACATTTAGAATATTTCATTTAATGTACAAAGCTTAAGGTGTTGCGCTTTTGGCATTCATGCAACCAAAGTATAAATGACCAACTTTGTTCATTACTTAACGTTACTAAAACTGTACCCTTCAAACAACCAATGAATGAATAGATAAACCTATCCCTGCAATCCAAACCTAAACCAATAACCAATCAGAACTTCCTTTCGACTACTCCGCGGACTATGATTAGAGTTCTGACTTTCATTTACCAGACCAACTTAGCTTACTAATCAGTACAGGCTTCAGCTACCAACCACTCATATTTTTCTCTCTTCAGAAGTTTTTTGAACTTGCCTGCTGGATGACTTCATTGCTCATATCACTTATTTACTTAACGATGTTTTCATATATAGAGTAGTAATCCTTATTATTCTCTTAAGCTTCTTATCCTCCCCTGTAACTAGATTAGCTGTTGCTAGCTAGTTTTGAACAATTGGGTTGAGAGAGCCTTAGAACTTTCTATTTTGTGATTTCCAGAATGGCAACTCTAGTTATGCTTATTTCAAGGTTCCGCACATATCCAACATCATTTTTCCTCTTTAGAGATAATTGTTTCATTTCATATATGCATCCTAATGCTTTAGATGTGAAATGTCAATAAACATATTTGTATAGGCAATTGTTTATATATGTAGAAACAAAATGGCACCAAAACTGAAGCTGTTATTATGCTACTGAGCAGGTGCACAAAAGGTACTAATATCTGAAAAGAAGGTCAAGTTGAAGAATTAGTAAATATGTCTATGTCTATCTTGTCGAAGTTACGCTGTATCACAGTGGACGTGACTGGTACTCTTTTAGCTTACAAAGGGGAACTTGGAGATTACTACTGCATGGCAGCTAAAGCAGTAGGATTGCCCTGTCCTGATTATAAACGCATGCATGAAGGCTTCAAGGCTGCATACACAGATATGGCAAAACAATACCCATGTTTTGGACATGCAGCAAAAATGCCAAATATTGTCTGGTGGAGATCGTGTGTGAGAGATTCCTTTATTAGGGTAATCAAATCACCTTATTTTGACAGTAAACCAAGTTTTTTCCAACATATTTGCCCCATCAATTATGATAAGTGTTGGTTAGGAACTTAGGATTTTATTGTTAGTTTTTGCTGATATCTTTACCCATTAATCATTATTTTTACTACATGATAGAGCATGAGATACAATAAGAGAATCTCCAAAATTTATGACTTGGTTCCACTACCAACAATTCTACAAATCTAAAAACTGATCTGACTACATCACACATCATACATCATACATCATACATGGTTTAAAATGATGATCAGTGCTCAATTTATATATGCCATCAATATTTGAGAGAATATAATCATGTTCAGATTAGTAAAACTGCATGCTTAGTTGTAAATAGGTGATTTAATTCTTTCAACTTAGAAGTTGCATGAACTACTGAAATTATATGTACAACCTGGTATTTGCATATTTTTTACAATGTTGTACTGCAGGCAGGCTATGAATATGACGAGGAGATATTTGAAAAAGTCTTCAAGCGCATATATTCTTCGTTTGGGTCTTCTGCACCCTATACTTTATTCCCTGACTCTCAACCCTTCCTTCGGTGGGCACGTAAGGAGGGCTTGATTGTTGGAATTGTCAGCAATGCAGAACATCGGTATCAAGATGTCATTCTTCCGGCCTTAGGAATCTATCAGGTACCATTTTCTTGCTTATGCTCGTGGTGGACAACATGCATGTATTTACTATATCTTTGCCGACACCGAGCAAGTTTGGGATATTGTATCTTCATTGGTTTTGAGGGAGTTCCAAGGGATCGACATGGATAATGAAGCCGGCTGATTTGATAAGATATAAATATTACATCAATTTCTGAATAGGGGTGAGAAAAAAAAACTAGTTTTTCGGTTAACTGGAAAATCAGTCCGAAACCGAACCGGTTTTTTCGGTTTCGGGTTTATTTTTGAAAAACTCAGTTTTCGATTTCAGGTTCGGTCCATGGTTTAAAAAGTTCACCGGTTTCATTTAACCGATCGGTTCAACATAGTTTATTAACTTTTAATATTATATATAAATAATAATAATGATTTATAAATTTTAAAAATTATTAAAAAAATAAAATTACAAAAAAATAGAATTTATAAAAAAAAAATTACAACACATTATCTTGGTTCAAGTGGTTTCACTTTTTTCTTCTTTTTTCTCAATGGGAATTCGATATTTGTTTGGAAATTTCTCCATATGTGATTTGTATAATATTATAATATTTGTAGGTTAAAAAATTTTATTGGTTAAGCGGAAACTATCGGTTAACTGAAGTTAATGGATCGGTTTACGGTTAATGATTTTGAAAAACCGAAGTTAATGGACCGGTTAATAAAATTGCTAATGGACCGGTTAACCGGTCCATGCTCACCCCTATTTCTGATCTACAATTGAATATTATTTCCCAGGGATCAGAGTGGGACTTTGGTGTATTCTCTGGCGTGGTAGGAGTTGAAAAACCGAACCCAAGGATCTACGAGATTGCACTAGAGAGGGCGGGAAATATTGCCCCTCAGGAAACTCTGCACATTGGCGATAGCATGCGCAAGGACTACATCCCAGCCAAAAGCATTGGCATGCATGCCATGCTCTTGGATAGATTTAAGACTTCGGATGGCGAAAACTGGAGGAAGTCTGGTGCGGTTGTTCTCCCTGATCTTGTTGCCGCTCGGGATTGGCTTTCAAAGGAAGAAAAAGTTGCATCTGCACTGGTCTAGAACCTGTGACTGCTGAAAATAAAGGGCAACCACCTAGAGAAAAGTTCTCATTTTTTTGTTTTCCTTTTTTACTTGTGCTTGTTACTTTTTGACATGATAGCAATTAGCCCATAGAATTCTAATACGATGCAATTTACTGGACTTGTATGAATTCATGAATGAGGAAGTTGGTATATTATGTTTACTGATGACATATTTAGAACTCAAAACTACTGGAGCATCTCATAAATTATGCTTACTGACAACATATTGTTAGCCTTCAAAGCCAATAGCAACCGTAAACAACATAGTCTGCTTATTCTCCGTATGAGAAATTGAAATATTGTTCCCAAAGAACACCAATTTGGAATGATATGAATATATGTACTTAGCTCGGAATGCCAAAATGAAACTTCCCAAATTGCACCTAGAAGGTGCCCTTTAAACATGAATAGATTCATCCAAGCTGGTAAGAAGGTAGTCTTGATTGAATCTGTCCTAAATTCTATCCTCATTTATTCCCAATCTATGTCATGGTTTTCACAGCAATCATTAAATAAAATATGTCACCCAATTAAAAAATTTCTTTGTGATAAACTACTTGATAAAAAAAGAATTGCATGGGTCTTGGCAAAGCCTTTCCTTACGTGCATAAAGAATAAAGTCTACCTTAATAACTCAAGTTCCTTTTGGGTTAAAGTGATAAAACCAAATATAGAAGCATTAACTACTTGACCTCTTCACTCCCAGAAATACTCTTCTTATGCATGGAAACAGTTTGTGAAAGCATTCTCTGCTCTTAAATATGGATTTTTTAAAATGTTCATTCGGGTAAAAAAAAAAAACTCCATCTTGTATGACCCCTGGGTATTGATTTGTCAATTGCAATTAAACCGGCATTCATAAATATTCATGCTCTGAAATCTTTTACTACTGTTGATCATTTAATTCAAAACCAAAAATGGAACAAAACTATTGGTATTGAACTCTTTTGGACAATTGAGGTGATTGTTCTGCCCTTTCACCCTTAGGAGGATAATTGGATATGAAAATTAGACTCTAAGAGGGTTGTTACAACCACCTCTGCATATCACTTTTTTAGATATCATGGGAGCCCTCTAGCAGTAATTCAATCTAGTCTTGATCTTTTCTATAGTTGCTTTTGTTCCTCCAAAAATCATTTTTTTTGTGTGAAAATTTTCACATGGCAGACTACCCACTAAAGAACAAAGATAGTTTGCTTAGATTTGGAATTGTTTATTCTCATATCTGTCCTTTTTGCAATTTGAACCCTGACTCTTTACGCTATGGATTCTTTCAATGTGTTTTTGCCACTAGTGTGTGGTCTTTGCTTGGCCATAGGCTGAATTTGGATTTTTCTGCTAAGAGTCAATTGGGTTAATGGCAGTTGGTTGTACGATGGTACTAATCCCTTACAGGGATTGCCACCCTAGCTCGCTCATTGCTATTAATTGTCACGCTCCGATCAAAACCCGCCTTCGGCCGAATGGTGGCCGGGATGGCCACCACCTAGCACGGCCAACCACGTGTAGGCCAACAGCAGCGGTTGGCCGTGCGCTGCATACCACGCGTAGGCCAGCAACAGCGGTTGGCCACGCTAGGTGGTGGCCATCCCGACCACCAACCACGTGTAGGCCAGCAGCAGCGGTTGGCCGTGCGCTGCATACCACGTGTAGGCCAGCAACAGTGGTTGGCCACGCTAGGTGGTGGCCATCCCAGCCACCATTCGGCCGAAGGCGAGTCCGGACCGGGGCATGACAATTTGGTAACAGAGCCAGGTTACGATCTTGAGACCTCTGGGTTATGTTTGATTCATCTAATATGCTAGAAATGATCTTGTACACAAGGTTAGGCAGCACCCCCAAATGTCATTGTTATAAAAATCCTAACTCTCTCAAAAAAATATTAAGGCCCTTCCAACGTGAGGGGGATGTTGTGAACAGTGGCAAACATAGAACTTTAATCGAGGAATGCTCAATTTAAAATTAAAAAAAATTAATATATATTTTTTAACCGTTCAACTTTAAATTTTTAATTAAAATCACAACTTATAACTAGTAAAATTATACCCGAATGTCTCACCAATGATAAAAAGTATGATATTTTTCAAGTAAAAAAATTATGATGTTGACTATAATTTCATTACCTTAACTGTGGACCAACGAAAATACGATGTTAATTAAACCTAAATTAACTAAAAATTCAAACATGATATCATAAATAAAAGAAAAAGCTGTTTACAAATTTAAGAATTTCACCAAGTGTTGGGTTTTTTTTAATGAAAACCCAATATTATTCACACAGAGGAAGCATCATTTGGTGGGAATTAATCACATTACAAAGGCATTCACTGAAGAGAAAGGAACATTATTAACCTAGTTACATATTTGTATCAAATTCAAACCATTTTAAGCAAGAGTTATTAGGCATGTCCTGAACTCCTACAAGTAATATAGAAAATAGAAGTTCAATTGAAAAAAGAATGGTTCTGTCCATCAAAAACAGCAAGGAAATGTATCTCACATGCATTATTACAGAGTTGACAACTAAATTGTCATTTATCAATAAATGTAGAGTTCTTGCTTGAAAAGAAAAGAACAGACAGAAATGAGGCAGAAAAGTCAACCCACAGTCAAATTGCTTCAGAAATTGAAATGGCCTGCATCACGGAAAAAGATGATTACCAAGTTTTGTCATTTTACCCACCAATATGATCTGGGCCCACGATATTCATCAGAATTATCGTAATTATAATATAAACTACCTTGATTCATCAGATTGGAGCATCAGCAGGAGAAGAGAACTTCTGAAGAACATAAACAGGGTCCCCAACAGCAACAACTTTCCCTTTGACATGTGGTGAGAGTGACTCTTTGCAGACCAAATTCTGTCCAAAAAATACCTGCAATATTCAAAGCTTATTTAACTACTTTCAGATGTAACTTGAGCTACAAATATGCCAGTAAAAATAAATAAGAATTTTTCTCATGTCAAGTTTCTGGTCATCCAAATGTGATGTTAGTAGTTATGCTTCTGAATTTGGTTATGGAGAATAGGTACTTGAATACAGTAAACAAAACACAAAAGAAATCTTACCTTTCCTTGTTTTTTGTTTAAATTCATGACTTTGTCTGACCGAAACTTCATTAGAGTTTCAGTTGGCTCACTACTCCCAGCAGTACCATTCTCTTGATTAATAGTTGGTACCTGAAGAAAATGACAAGGGAATTCATAACTAATCTAGAGATTTGCTGATGTAATGTTCCTTTCCTCTCCCCTTACTGAATGCTGAGCTCCCAAACAACTCAATTTTTTTTATTAAAGGTAAAAGAAATGTGAAACTGACATTACACAATTGGTTTAATGGAGAGCTCAGGGTAGACCAAAAAAAGCATAGTTTATGTTGAAAAATTCAGAAACCTTTAATCCTCCACAATATTTTATAGCTCTATAATGGGCATGTCAACTATTCTGTACATAGTTGAATTTTTTCCTTTATGCTTCAAAGTTCTATCCAGGAACTGAAAGCTACAGGATGAAACAACCTTTGTGCACAACCAAAATCCAAAAATAGATACTAATAACATCTGACCATAATATCAGAGAATGAAACAACGAGAAGACATGTTACCTTACAACGCGAACATAACTTAACACCATAAAATGTCAATTTGTTTATTTTCATTTCTTTCCACAGGTCCTCTGAAAATGGATCACACCCATCAACAATGATACTGAAATATCAAATTTTATGTCAGTTCCTGAAAAATGATTTCACTGGCAGATGAACATATTCATGGTAAGTACACCAACAATCCAAAGTTTTCAACTACTACAACTGATGTTACAGCCAACTGCGCTAAAGATTTAAAAAGGATGAGCTATTTATATAATATTCTCTTACTTTGCCCTGAAGCGATTAGTTGGTAATGGTTCTTCCAGAAGCGCATTCAATGCATTAAATGATCCCTTCATAGGATATTTCAAAATAGAACATTAAGTTTTGCCTGAGAATATTAAGACTTGGAATCTTGCAGTTCCACTGCAGAAGCAACTCACCTGGGATGCTAATAAGAACGGAAATCCATCAGAAAACACGGTTTTGTATCCCTGAGCATAATTAGGGTCCACAGCTCTAATTTGCGATTCTGAAACATCAACATCAAATGGAGAATTTTCAATGAACTACTATTCACTAATTCATAACATTATCCATGATTGCATGAAAGAAACAAGTACCTGGAGAATAAATCAAAAATTAAGCTAAATAAGAAAACTGTTCAAAATGACAAATTTGATGTGGTTTGATTAGTATATCATATAGACTATATTAACTTCAAAAATATTACAAAGCAAGAATTACAAACTTTTTTTAATCAAAATTTCATGCTAATTATGCAGACTCAGGTCAATAGCTCTCCACATATTTAATCTAACTCTCTCAAGGGGCATATATTGTATGAATTAGATTTTGCATCATTAAGTTTTCCTACCCAAAATATTACTAAATGCTCATTCAGTATTCAAATCAATTTCATAATTATGAACTTAAAGAACAAGCAATATCGAGCTAATTTGAATATGTAATTCTATTAGCAAGTAACCACAATAAGTAATAGAAAAAAGTAACAGATAGAGAATTAAGCTTTAAAATCGTTTGAAAAATCCCGGTGCATAGACTAGTACCCATGTCTCTTTACCAAAATAATTGACTTCCTTTTGACTGAATGTTACAACTAAGAAGAATATATAGGTTATTACATTGTTTGATGTCATGGCCGATATGCATGTACCAATCTGATAAACTCAGACCAGTTCATAATAACCATACAACCTGTACTTGCATGTACTAAGCATCTGCAACTAGCCTCCTAAAGTGAGCCTAGAATGGCATGTTATCACTCTCAATAGCTATCCCAATAGGTCTCAAGCGCCTGAGTTGATATACTGCAGCCAAAACCTGTCCATATTGAGACTTGAGAGTACTAACCGTACAAATTCATATCAGGCATACCACATTACCACTACAACCCATACAGGACAAGACCAATCCCAAGGGCAATTTAGCCATTGGGACCAAACCAAACAGTCAACGATGGCCAAACATGCCCTTTTCCTGGTTGTTTAGCCTTGAAAAATTACCATGAGCCCCCAAAATCTATCTACATAATCTCCTATCGTCTCTTTTATTCTTAACTCAAATTCTATTAACGTTTTTTAAAAATTCAAAATCCAGTAAATCCACCCTCAAACTGAAGTTTTTATTCAAGTATAGATCCTTTGAAAAAAAATCCTAAGTTTAATGTATTCTTTAGAGTTAATCATGATTAGGTTCATGTTAATTAGAAGTAAATGTACATTATTTAGTAAGATTAGCGTCAGATGTGATTTGAGTGGAGTAGCTTCTACGATTTTTTGTCATTGAACCCAATATAAATATCCAGATGCAGACAAGGCTAACAATACATTTCAAATTAGTAAGTCGGACAATAAGCAAGATGATTGTTCATCACAAGCTTTAACTGTCCTAGATATGATTGGGTCTTATTCTATGGAAATGAATTAGTATATTCCTTGTAAAGTATTTTCCTAAATCTGGGTAGACTGAACAAATAAAGATCGTATAAATATACTCTACTTGAATTGCATTGTGAGATTAAATGGCTCCTGAGTCATTGAAGTTTCAAATCTGAAACTATTATTTAATTCAAATTAGGCTTTAACTAATATAATTCAATTAATCAAGCCTTGTGGGATTGGGTTGGTAGAGGTGGCACTAGTCAAAACCAGTTGACAAGTCAACCAACTGATGTTGAGAGTTTCAGTTCAGATCAGCAGTACCAGTACTGTGCTGATCAAGTATAAATATCGTGATAACTGATAGTGATGTCTCCCAATAACAAGGCATCCTTGCCAACACAAAATTCAAGTGTTTAATCCATAAGGACTTGTGAACAGACTTTTTTTTTACTATTATGTTTTCAGTGCCTTGATTCATTTTAATAAAAACTAACAAAAGAACTAATAATTTTGTAGTGTTCAAAGCAATATAACAAACACCAGAAAATAAATACCAGTATTAAAGCGCACTAGACGACTTGGTTTTCCAAGGTATTTTGTAAACCACTCAAATGCATCATTTCCTTCATCAAGTGCAGAACCAGACCAGTCCCAGACAGATATGTCATTAATTACTTCGCACTCTTTATTCAGAGGGATCCTTAACATTTCCATCTCAGGAGCTTTTATAACTGCAAAAATGACGATATAAAACTCACAGATGAATACAGATAATAACAATTAGAAATTAGTTGTTTGCTGGAAATAGAGCAACAAATCATATCAAACAAAGTTGACTACAGCAATAGAAAATCATTAGTGAAAACCTATGGTCAACTTGTTTTAAATTGATGTCTATGGATAATATTTTTAGGCAAAATGCTACAGGCTGGTATAGCAAAGGTTGGAAAATAATGGAAATGTGTAATGAAGCCATCTTTTCAGGCACATGATGTCTAGCTCTAGGATGATTAAGTGTTCAGGAACAGTATGGCTCACAAAAAATATTCACAACTAAAAGAAAGCTTGCACATATATTCTTCCGGTATCCTTTGAAATAAACTTGAGCTAGCACAGACATTGACTGGAACCTCACAGTTTGGTTAGAAGAATAGGAACCTGGTTCAGGTTCCAGTCAGGTTCACATAGGCTAATAATTGATCATGTTCCAGTTTTGCTACAGGTTAAGTTTTGCATACCTTATCCATGTGGTTTCCTGCCATTGTAAGGTTTAGGATAGCCAATATATACTCCTATTTAACAAAAAAAAGAACTATTTTTTTAGCTCAAATCTTGGTTCCTAATTTTAAAGGTGCAACCTTGTGAAGTACTTGGGTAAAATAACATCTGGTTCTTTTATGAATATCCAAGCAACACCTGATAATGACAAAGATTAAGTATGACACACCCATATATGAGTCATTAGTTGGCTCCCAATCCTCCATAAATGCATCCATCGGCAACTCTATTTCAACTAAAGCAAGCTTCGGTGCAACTCTTTGAGTATATTGCCTTCCTTTTGAGTTCACAACCACCCACTGGCGGTCCCATCGAAATCCTACAAATAATTAAATAGTAAGTCAAAACAAGTCAGTGTTAGTCAAACTACATACAAGTACATTTTTGTATCTATGGTAGAGTCCAAGTTTCAAAATCTCATATTAGTACCAATTTCAGAATGGCTAGTACTGGTATGTATGGTATTGTCCCATTATCCCATATTGACACTTAATACAGTCCAATGCAAACTAGACAGTACGGAATATTTTTATTATATTTCACACTCTATACTTTATTTTTTTATAGAGAACTTGATTAAAATGATTAACGCATGCATAATAAATTATAGTCTAATAACAAATTATAATGAGGGGTCTAGGGCCAACACCCTAAAAATCAATTGGAAAAATAGTTTTTTTTTTTTAAAAAAAAAAACTTAATGGCTGAAAAAATAGTACTTAACGGTCCAGGATCTACACCGATTAGATATGCTTGGTACATTATACCAGCAATATTTTCATGATACCAATTTCAACATTTAATTTAAAAAAAGGTAAGTTTCGATTTTATTGGGCAGTATGGTATGGTATGGCATCTGCAACCATGGTATAGTCTTCCAGGTTGAAAGTGACTTTAGGTAAGTTCGAATAGGTTATCTGGGATAGAATGATTAAATTGTAAGTTGGTACATGTGAATTTTTCAAATTAAAGTACCTTTGCAACTTATTTCCCTTGAAACTGATTCGTGTCATACTAATAGATCACTGTAATAAGAGAAGAAGATATCAAGCTGAATGGAAGGAAGAATAATCTACTTTTCTTCAAAAACCTCTTTACAAGAAGATCAATACAGACACAACTCAAAAAACATATGAAATCTCCCATGTTTCTTATATTTGATGCATCCATCATAATCACAAGTCTACAAGCACTATGTTACATCCAACTATCAAAAATAAAAAGCGTGCAACCCTGATGTTCTCTTCTTAAGGGAATCCTTTTCTCTCTATTTAGTATTTACATCACCAAACATTCGTTATGACTTAAAATTGTTGAAATAGAATTTAGAAAGAAACTCACATTTCTCTAACACCGAGTTCTTCCAAAGAAAGTATGACTTTGACCAAACTAATAGATAAGATAAGTCCCTAAAACTCCATGTAATGCACTATTATATGAATCAAAAACCGTGGCAGCTAGGGATGTCATTGAAATACAGAACGTTGAACAAATTTTAGTTGTAAATCAGACATCATAAATTGGTTGCACCATTTTTTTGGAACATTTATTCTAGGAGACAAAGGAAGATGTCAGTTGATCAAGGACACTTACAAAAACAATAACAAAAATAACAGCAAGAAGCCATAAAGTCACAACTATTTGGGTCGACTATATGAATTTTCTCCCCCAATATACGATCATAACAGCATTAAAATCTTCATCGGCCCCGCCTAACTAAAATGACCAGAAACTAGACTTTAAAATGTCCCTTGGAATATTTGTATTTGTTGGTTGTCAATTTTTTATAAACCAGAATTTGGACTCCCTCGAGCAAAAGGCTTCAAGATCAATCATTGACAGTAATAAACAAATGGATGCCTGAGAGACAATAACGCAAGCACCTTCGCTTCACATCAAACACAAAGGTAGCAAATGAAAAACTTAGCGAGGGCAGGAAATTGAACCCAAAGCCGGTAAAACCTACAGCACCAGTTGGCACTCTTGACATTCAAAGTTGAGAAAGCTGATCAGTTCTTCAGTTAAGAAAGCTGATCAGTTCTTCAGTTAAAAAAGAAGTTAAAATTATAAAAATATTTGATTCGTTTACCAGTGGAGGTGATGCAAGCTTGAGGGAGGGAAATTCCACGGCACGACTTGATAGGGTAGACAAAGATGGAGGTGACCGTGGCAGCCGGGGTCGACGGATCCCGCGAGCCAAAAATGGAAGCCAGGATCGAGGAGGCCTTCTCCATTTCGGTCTTCTCCCTCTTAGGTTGCTTGGTGTTGCATCCACTCTCATTTTTATAAACTTCACTAACCCTCTTTCCCGTTGTGTCGAACAGTTGGAGAACTGGTTACTTTATCCAAGAACCGCCCATGTTTCAGCCATTGGACCGACCAGAACGGACCGGACCGGATGATGAACCGAAATAAATACCAAATTTAAACCATATTAAGATTTTAGAGTGCAATTTTTATGAACACTCCCGCCTGTAAAAAACATATGAACGAGTAAAAAAAATAAAAAAGAACACGAGTACTCTTCTTTCTATATCTTTTTTCTTTTTTTTTGCTTCTAATTCTTTCTATCTTTTTTTCCCTCTCTCTACTTCTTTGAGTCTATAATTTTTTTTCGTTTCATTTTGCTTCTTTTCTCTTGTTTGCTTGCGCCCATCCCCTCATGTTAATAGGTTTATTTTACATACTAACTCATTTTATGTACTGAAATAATTTAATATTTGTTTTCCTAATTTATTATCACAGCACATTAAAAAGAATTGAACCGGTCGGAGTCACCCAAGTGAGCCCCCCAAAATTCTTTTTAGATTAGTGTATAATTTATTTTTCTCATTTAATTTTTTTTATTATGTTAACATATATTTGCATGAAATGTCTAATTAATTTTTGCATGAGTAATATAAAATGTTTTACATAATTAATATTTTAATTACTGATCAAATATAAGTAATTAGAATTTAGATTTATGTTTCTTGTTTTTTTGTTTAACTAGTTGTACTTATCTATTAATAGTATATATATTTATATATTATGTATGTTTATGTATAATAGTCAACTGTTTATATATAAATAGATTATATATTTAACACTACTTGGGGAGATTTGATTCATTCTTAATTAAAGAATGAAGAATAGAATTAAAAGGCTCGCTTTGACCGTTAGAAATAGGTAACTCATTCGCTGTCTTTGTTTCTATTGCATTCTATCTCATCGTATCACATTTTGTTCTACGATATTTGAGAATCGCCGTCAATACCTCGGCGTAGATCCGGGATAATCCATTGTAAATAGCCAATTCAGAATTCTCAGATAGATAGATATATATATATTAGCTATAACAGTTAACTGTTTATGCATGTACGCGTGCGTACTTATTTTTTATGTTTACATTAGAAATGACTGGTAAGTATTAATACATAATACTTAATATATGTTATATATATATAAATATATATAATATTAATTAACTATTAATGTATATAACAATATAATATGCTTATATATATATAACAAATATAACGTGCGTATATATATATTACAAATGACTAGTAATTATTAATACTTAATATGTGTTTATATATCATTTATAGTTAAAATACAATTAATATATAATATATAATTGGTTAACTATTAACGTATACAACAGTTAATATATAACATGTTTATATATATAACAAATATGCATACATATATTAAGAAAGACGTCATATCTGATTTAGTCACTTTTCAATATATAATATTAATCGAAATTGACAAATTAATTAAATTAAAATTTTACGGAATAATTTCCCAGTTGAAATGTTAGACACTCTGGCGAGGTACCAAGAAGACCAGGATCGCCGAGTTAAGTCAGTCAACGCCATTTTTAGATCCAATAAAAAGTCAGTCAACGTCATTTAAAATGAATAAATATATATTAAGAAAAGCAGAGTGTGACATCCGTCATGTCATTTGCATCACAAATGGACAAGGACGCAGAAAACACGACAAATACAGAGTTTAATAAGTGGACCATTTAATCCCATGCAAAATTGCAAATAAATAATCAGACCTGCCTCCAAGTCAATCCACATCATCGTGTCTCGTGCATATCCGGTAGTGAGATGATCCAATTTGGGTTACCCACTGTCCAATCGACAATCCATTAGCGTGTACGTGAAAAATGGACCCAATTCAAACTAGAGGAGTGGAACATGATGGTGAGAGTTTGAATATATTCTGAATTTTAAATTTTATCTCAAATATATTTTTAATTTTTAATTTATTAAATTATATTCTCAATTATTAAATTTATATTAATTATATTCATCCGTAAAAATTTCGTCACCTACTCCGTTAATAATGTGACGTGGCTTACACATGTAGATTAAAAAATATATATTATATTTTAATATTTTATCTATCACCATCTCGTCGGAGAAATGGCCAAACCTCGCGGGAGAATATTTTTCTATTGAAATTGTTTACAAACAAGGACCGGCGATTTCTCCGATAAGATTTGACGATTTCTCAGGCGAGGTCCGACTATTTCTCCAACGATTTATTTCCCATCTGTATCATCCAATCAAACACAACTTAAATCTGTTAATTTGCATCACCATCTGTGTGGGACAAGATTTAGTACACGAAACTTCTGTCAAAATTGATTTGAAGTTTTATGGGCAAAATTCATTATTAAATATTGTTATGATTTTATTGATTTTATTAAGTTTAGTTAAATTCATTATTAAGTTCAAATGATTTTATTGTTAAAGTTTTATGGGCTGATAGGCCCGCCGGACCAAGTGCTCACATAATTCATCTCAATTTTGACTTGTAGTCAAAATTGAAAGGTGAGTTTTTTAAATGGCAACACACATATCTTAGATGATCGACCAATAACTTTACAATCATATTAAATATTTAATATGTTGATTGCTCAAAGAGAAAAAGGTGAAACATCACACGCATCACATGAAAGCAGTGCCTCATCCAGCCGTCCATTATTGACTTTTTCAGCACCGCCTCTTGGAATTTAATTCACCGCCTCAACTGCTTCAATTTCGGACATGGCTTCTGATTTATTTGGTCAATCTTCTCATTATTTGCATAAATTTTTTTATCATGGGTTGACTATTCTTACTAGTATATAAGCGGTCTAATATGCAATTTTAGATCATCCCACACCAAGAGAAAATCTTTCCATATGAGAGTTTTAGAGATCCAAAAAATTAAGAGTGTCGCTACAATCCTTTTCCTAAGGAGTGCCCCTTCTCACTTTTCGACATACAACAGCAGGAGTTCAATTTCAAGGCAAATCTTGCATAGACAGTGCCTCTATTTCCTACGTATGACACAACTCTCATCGGTTAGATGACTTTGAAGCAGAACCTCCATTTACTACGTATGACAGAAGGCACATCGGTCAAAGAGCACATCAACACCTTTCAGACAATCATCATGGACCTGAAGAATATGGGTGTCAAAATTGAAGAGAGATAAATCTTTATTTCTTTTATGTTCACTTCCTTCTTCTTTTAAAAATTTTCGTGAAACTATGCTTTTTGAAAAGACTTAGTATTACTCCAGAACAGATGATCACTGCTCTTGTGTCTAAAGAGCTTATGAACACACATCTTACAACAAATTCCTCTTGTAGAGGGAAAGGAGAAGCTCTCTACTCTAATGAAGCAGGGGGAGGTAACAAATCAAATGTCACTTTTTATTACTGCAAGAAACGATGTCACATCAAGTCAGAATATCGCAGTCTTAAGAAAAAATTGCAATAGCAAAATAAGGGTCAAGACGCACATGTGGAGGCCTCTTACATAGATTTTGAGAAATTTGAGGTATTGGTCGTGACAGATGGCACACACTGCTAAGACACACCGTGGGTGACGGCGGTCTCGTCGGCAACAACACACCTCGGGTTAAAATTTCTCTTCCTCTTCTTCTGATATGTCTGATCATGCAAAATGCAATCCAGGTCAACCACCAGTAGCATTAACGAGTGGTTCTTGGATTCTAAGTGTTCCTATCACATGCCTCTATACCGGACGGCCTTTTGTGGATTATCGGCGCACCAATGGTGGAGTAGTTCGTGTCGGCAACAACGTACCTTGCAAAGTTGTCGGATTTGGAACGATGAAATTAAAATTGCATGATGGCTCGACAAATATCCTAATAAATGTTCGTCATGTCCCGAAGCTAGGGAGGAATCTAGTGTCTCTTGGAGTTCTTGACACTAGGGGCTACACGACATCCTCTGCAGGAGTCGTCTTGGAGGTACAAAATAGAGCCACGACGGTACTGAAGGCTCTTAGGAAGTCGAATAATCTGTACAAGGTGGACGGATCCATCTTTCTTGAAGCAGTCCAGATTCCGAGGCAAAACAGAACAAATTCAGACACCGGGTCAGATATAAAGTTTGCTTTCAGAAAAATCTCTCCTCAAATATACAAAATGAAGAAGGAGACTCAGAGGACTATGTGGGTTCCTACATTCAAGCAGGGAGCTGATTTGGCCCACTTGAGCACTAATTCGACGTAGGCCCGTACGAGCATTGTAAGAGAGGAGGATGACTTCTGAGGACTGCATCGGCCCCAATTTTCATCAAAGAAAGAATGGTTAGGTATTAATTCAAATAGGGTTCGAATTGAATCCAACGAGATTGACCGCATTCAAATCAGAATTGATTTGATCAAGATTTAGTTAAATCCATTATTAAGTCCAAATGATTTTATTATTAAAGCTTTATGGGCTGATAGGCCCGCCGGCCCACGTACTCACATAATTCATCTCAATTTTGACTTGTTGTCAAAATTGAAATGTGAGTTTTTTAAAAGGCAACACAGATATCTCAAGTGATCGAGCAATAGCTTTACAATGATATTAAATATTTAGTATGTTGATTGGTCAAAAAGAAAAAGGTGGAGCATCACACACATCACATGAAAGCAGCGCCTCATCCAGCCGTCCATTATTGACTTTTTCAGCACCGCCTCTTGAAATTTAATTCATCGCCTCAACTGCTTCAATTTCATGCATGGCTTTCAATTTATTTGGTCAATCTTTCAAGACAGCCGTATGATTTGATCGAATGACTCTGCTCATTATTTGCATAAATTTTTTTACCGTGGGTCGACTATTCTTACTAGTATATAAGGGGTCTAACATGCAGTTTCAGATCATCTCGCACCAAGAGAAAATCCCCTCATATGAGAGTTTTAGGCCCTGTTTGTTACACTCGGTTTCGGATTTTCGTTTCGCCCGAAACCGAAATCGGGTGTTGAAATCGTGTTTGGCAGCTAGTCTCGGGTTTGGTTTCGCGAAATTGGGTTTTCGCGAAACTAGGTTTTATACATGAAGCTTGAATTCTACTCCAAGTAGAATTCAGGTTTTCGCGAAAATAATTCAAAACGGGCGATGGCATACTTGTAATTAAAACCAAGTTCTCCGCCCGTTTCGCCAAAACGAACAAAACCCGTTCTCTGTGGGTTTAGGTCATCTCTCCACCCCTCGCCTCCCCTTCGAGCTTTGCGGCGACAAAAAATCGCCGAAGGTGACAACTGGACTTACTGCTTGATCCTGTCCAAAAATTTCTCATTTCTCAATCACAAGGTAACTTCCCTCCCTTCTTCATCTTCTTCTCGACGGGATCTGGCCCGATGACCTTGTTTTCGTGTTCTTCTTCTTCTCGGTCGGACCTGAATCTAGGGTTTCTTGTTCATTCTCTTTTTTTGTTCTTCTTATAGTGATGTTTGGTTCTATTAGGTTTGATCTTCGTATAATGTTGCTGGTTATTTGTCTTATTTTCGTCGGATCTAGGGTTTCTACGAATGTTGCCTGCTATTGTTCGGATGTAGGCTTTCTGTTACTTTTTCATTTCTTTGGTTATAACTATTGGTCACCTCCCTTGATCCTCGAATCTAGGTTTTTGTTACTTGTTCGGTTCTTTGATTATAGCTATTGATCACCTTGATCCTTGGATCTATGGTTTATAGATATGGTTATTTGTGATTACTTGTGTTAGCTCCATTGATCCTCGGATCTAGGGTTTATCTGTTAGCATCTTATTCATGTCTGCTCTTACTTGTGTTAATTTATATATCAGTGAATTCTGTAATTTGTATATCATTTAGTTCTGTTACTTGTTATATGGAATTGTTTAGATCTATTTCGTTGGTTGATCGATTCATAGTACTCTCTAAATCTTAAACTCTAAACCCTATTTCTCTATAATTTATAGATCATTTAGTTCTGTTACTTGTTATATGGAATTGTTTAGATCTATTTATGTTACTTGCTCTTACTGATTTTAGAAATCTAGTTCTTTGGTTACTTGTGATTACAATTGTCGACTGTATGGGAAGATTTTTGGATGTTTCTCTTGTTTAATATTTGTTATAGTAATATTTGCTTCATTTTTATTTCGTTGTTAATGGATTGCTTGACTGTTTATTGTTGTTTGATCTTCTAATGGATTGCTTCATTTTAGTTATAGTAATATCTGTTGCATCACTTCATTTATTTCATTATCTTATTCTAGTTGCTTACCAGTTATTCTAGTTGCTTCACTGTTAATCATGTTTTATATGTTGTTAGTATACGTTATTGTTAGTATACTATGTTAGTATACTTTATATGTTGTTAGTATACTTTTTATATTGTTGTTTAGTATCAATTTGTATTTGTATATTATGTTTGTATACTTTGTTAGTATACTTTATATTGTTGTTCTGTATGGAGAAATCAATCATGTTATATATATTTCTCTTTTATATTGTTCTTTTATATTGTGTACTGTTGAATCTCTTATATATATATATATATATATATATCTTTTATTTTGTGTACATATCAGTTTGGTGTACTCTATTCATGTAGTATCAATTAATATTTGTTTCTATACGTGATTATGTATCAGTTTCTACTTGATTTTGTGTACATTTCAGTTTGGTGTACTGATTTTGGGTTAAAAATATATTTATTCTATATGTTCTATATGTTGCATCTGTTTCATGATCTGTTATGTTGACTGTTTCATAACTATATGCTCTATGTTATATGCTTTATATGCTCTGCTGTTTTTTGCTACTGCATTCAGACAATAAATTTTACTTGCATGGATATGTTAATACTGCATTTTGCTTGGCTGTTATCAGTTCCCTATTATGTTGTTTGATTGTTATCAATTCATCTATTTGGTTTCATGTTCAGTTACTGGTTTCATGTTCAGTTACCCTGTTAACAGTTCATCTACTGTTGATCATGACTTCATTTTGCTTGGCTGTTATCAGTTCCCTGTTATGTTGCTTGACTGTTATCAGTTCATCTATCTGATTTCATGTTCAGTTACTGGTTTCATGTTCAGTTACCCTGTTAACAATTTATCTACTGTTGATCATGACTTCATTTTGCTTGGTTATTATTAGTTCCCTGTTATGTTGCTTGACTGTTATCAGTTCATCTATCTGGTTTCATGTTCAGTTACTGGTTTCATGTTCAATTACCCTATTAACGGTTCATGTACGGTTGATCATGACTTCATTTTGCTTAGTTGTTATTAGTTCTCTGTTATGTTGCTTGACTGTTATCAGTTCATCTATCTGGTTTCATGTTCAGTTACTGGTTTCATGTTCAGTTACCCTGTTATCAGTTCATCTACTGTTGATCATGACTTCATTTGTGTTCGGTTGTTATTAGTTCCCTGTTATGTTGCTTGACTGTTATCAATTCATCTATCTGGTTTCATGTTCAGTTACTGGTTTCATGTTCAGTTACCCTGTTATCAGTTCATCTACTGTTGATCATGACTTCATTTTGCTTGGCTGTTATCAGTTCCATTTTATGTTGCTTGACTATTATCAGTTCATCTATCTGATTTCATGTTCAGTTACTAGTTTCATGTTCAGTTACCCTATTAACAATTTATCTACTGTTGATCATGACTTCATTTTGCTTGGTTGTTATCAGTTCCTTGTTATGTTGCTTGACTGTTATCAGTTCATCTATCTGGTTTCATGTTCAGTTACTAGTTTCATGTTTAGTTACTGGTTTCATGTTCAGTTACCCTATTAATGATTCATCTACTGTTTATCACGACTTCATTTTGCTTGGCTGTTATTAGTTCCCTGTTATGTTGTTTGACTGTTATCAGTTCGTCTATCTGGTTTCATGTTCAGTTACTGGTTTCATGTTCAGTTACCCTATTATCAGTTCATCTACTGTTGATCATGACTTCATTTTGTTTGGTTGTTATCAGTTCCATGTTATGTTACTTGACTGTTGTCAGTTCATCTATCTGGTTTCATGTTCAGTTACTGGTTTCATGTTCAGTTACCCTGTTATCAGTTCATCTACTATTGATCATGACTTCATTTTGCTTGGTTGTTATCAGTTCCATGTTATGTTGCTTGACTGTTATCAGTTCATCTATCTGGTTTCATGTTCAGTTACTAGTTTCATGTTCAGTTACTGTATTATTCATCTATATGATGTATACTCTATTATGTTTCATCATATGTTATCAGTTCCCTATTATGTTGTTTGACTGTTATCAATTCATCTATCTGGTTTCATGTTTAGTTATTGTTTCATCATCTGTTTATACTCTATATATGCTCTATTATGTACTGTTTCATCATCTGTTATATGCTCTATTATATTGCTTGACTATTTTATGATATGTTAATATACTTTGTATGCTCTATGCTTTGTTGCTTGATCTTCTAATGGAATGTTTCATTTTTATATTGCTTCGTTTTTAGTATATGATGTTAGTATACTTCATTTATTTTGCTTACTGTTTCATTTATATTTATGTAACTGTTTATATGTTGCTTATGGTTAGCTTACATATATGTTTCCTCCTAGATATAATAAGTTGAATATATGGGTGGCCATCGAAATCTGAGGGAAAAGTCGGAGTCCTGGCTAAAGAATGCCACGGAAGAATTTTTGTACCTCTTACATAATAAACAAGTTGAATTAGACAATCTCAATTTTGATAAGACTGTGTGGGGAGATATTAGTAAAAAATTGGAGGAGAAGTGTGGGATTAATTACGGGGTGAAGAAATGTAAGTCCAAAAAAATACGGGTTCTTCGTTTATATAAGCATCCAAGAGTTGATTAACCACACTGGGGTCACATGAAATCCTGACACAGGGAAGATTGATGCCGATGAAACAGTGTGGAACTCATCGGTATGTTGCTTTGTATTCAATCAATGAGGTTTTAGTTAGTTGGTTTTAGAATATATTTTTTTCGTGTGCAGAAAAGAACGACAAAAAGTTATTTCAAACCCTTTAAGAATGGCACCACCACCACACTATAATTTGATGGAATTGATATTTCAAAATCAATCCGCAACTGGTGGGGTGACCCGATCATCAACACAACCCTCAATGGATTCGGATGAAGAACGTATGTTAGAGAAAGAATATTTGAATCCGGATGTACGTGGGAAGAAACCCCTAGTGGAGGAAGATGATGATAGTGTTGAGGAGGTAGATAGACGTCCATCTATTTCCTCACGCGGTAATAAAAGATGTAAATCATCGGTGAGATCAACTCTAGAACAGGAGAAGAAAAAGTTGTATGAACTTATTTCAAATCACTATGCAGCCCGTCGAAGTGATGCAACTTTAGTGTACACATCACCCCCGGATCCATATAGCATCCCAAATTGTGTTGGACGCATTACTAGTGTGGAAGGGCTACCTGAAGCTCACTTGTTTAAGACAATGACTTACTTGGTTGAGCACCCAGATGCTCGATCACTTATTATGCCATTAGATAACGAACAACAGAAGAAATGGATGCAAAGTTTACATAAGTGACACTATTTTAATTCGGAACATGTCGGATTGAACAATGTGTGTAAGAATACTTTTTTTTTCATGCTTTGGTTATGGATTGAACTGAACAATTTATTTCTAGTTTGTTTACTTATTTTTTAATTATCATAGAATGAGTCATCAACCTTCACATACATTTGATAGCGATGAAGAAATTTTCGATGACTTGGTATTATTACTCATGTTGGATATATTGGATAAGTTTGATGAATTAGAAAATCCAACCCCAAGAAGAGCAGTGCGCACTTCAATTTTCAAAGGTGTGGACTATGTGCAGGAGTTAATACATAGTCCTGTATGATGCTACGAGAACTTGCGTGTGGAGCCAAGTCTATTCCTTAGATTATGCACCGATCTTAGGAGACTTGGCTTAGAAGACCAAAATATATTTGTGGAGGAAGCAATTGTAATGTTCTTGTATACGCTTTGTCATAATGAATGAGTGAGAGTGGTTGCAGAGCGCTATCAACACTCCACTCAAACGTGTCACAAGTGGTTCAAGTTGACACTTGCAACGGTTCTTCGATTGGGGATAGAAATTATTAAACCCCGAGAACCTCGAACTGTTCAACCTAAAATTCAAGGGCATCCTAGGTGGTTCCCTTATTTTAAGATAAAATTCTTTCCTAGTCCTTATGTATAATTGCATAGGGGTTGTCTAATATTTGAATAATCCTTTTGTAGAATGGCATAGAGGCAATAGATGAGACACATGTCTTGGCATTCGTTCCCGCAAATAAGACATCTTTATATCGGGGTCGTAAGGGAACCATTACACAAAATGTAATGGCAGCATGCGCTCACAACATGCTATTCACCTACGTAAAGAGTGGTTGGGAGGGAAGCGCGAATGACGCACGTGTTTTCAGCCACACTATTTATTCTCCCAACTCATATTTTTCTATGCCAATAGAAGGTAAATTTAACCCAACATAATCACTTCCTTATGTGTTGATTTTATTTTTAATAGAAAATTTTTCTTATCTTTTGTTAGATGAATTCTACGTGGTTGATGTGGGATACCCAAACGTATTTGGATTTTTGGCACCTTATCGTGGTGAAAGGTATCATAGATCAGATTATCGTAGCCGATGCCCCTAAACAAAAAGAAAATTGTTCAATCAACGGCATTCCTCAGTTCGGAACGTAATCGAACGATGCTTTGGACTATTGAAAGCACGTTTTTCGATATTAAAGATGATGCCGAATTACTCGCTAGCAAGACAAAATAATATCGTATTGGCGTGTTGTATAATTCATAACTTCATTATTAAATATCGTAATTCGGATGAATTAATCGATATTTGGAACAATGAAGAAGTTATTATTGATGATGAAGAACAATCACCTATTTCCTCATCGATAGGTGATGAATCTTCTTCAACTCAAAATGCTATGCATGACATTCGGGAAGGGATTGCAAATCAGCTTTGGGCACATCGACGCTGATTGCCCTTGCTATTTTAATTAGGTTTAAACATGTAAATAGAATTCTATGTCTTGGACTTGTAATAGACTTAATTGCTACTTAGAATTCTATGATAGTGTATGTTACCAACAATATACTAATTTTAGTTTCATTAAATAGTATGACAGCTTCTTCATCCCGAATAAGCGAAACGTATTTTAGATATCGAAACAACGAATGTTTTTGCGGTTTGCGAGCCGCGATAAGGATAAGTGAAAGTGAGAAAAATCCCGGCCGATTATATGCAACTTGCATAAATAGAGACAAAATTGGCATTCTCGGTTGTCAATTCTTCCGATGGATCACTCTCATTGCAACGACAATATGCGATGAGGAAGGAGAAGAAGTGAACCAAAGAAGTAGGGACCTCTTTTCACTTGAGGCAAAAATGGACAAGCTCCTTAACATGGGTTGCAAGGGGTTGATAGTACTTATTTTCATTGCAATTGTTTTTTTGTTTAAGTAGGGTAGATAACAATAATGATGTAAACCTAAATACTTTATTTGACTACTAATGAAATTTAACTATTTTATCTTATTATTTGATTAACTTTAGTTTTATATCGGCGGAGAATTGGAAGCCATAACCAATTAATGGTTATGTGTACTTTCCTTCTAAGGTCGTAAAGTAATGTTGCCCTTTATCAGTTATGGTTTTATATAAATACGTGGTTGTGCTTATATTTCATTGTTTGGTTGTGCTTATATAAATACGTGGTTGTTCTTATATTTCATTGTTTGGTTGTGCTTTATATTTTGGTTGTTTTAAGATAATGGACAAACTTTATTTTGGTGGACTATGAATTGGAGGCGATCACCAATTAATGGTGATACGCATTTTCCTTCATTGTCCTATATTTTTACCGTCAAGATTGACAACAATATTGTTGATGGTGTTTGGCTGTTAGGTTGTATCTATTATGCAATGCTTATCGGTGAGTGTATGAAAAAAAAGAAATGTAACAATGCTTGATCCCGGCCGATGATTTTCGATTGCCAACTTCCAACTCATCAATCTCAAGCGGATGCAGTAACTTGCTCAGTGTATGAAAAAATATGTTATTGTATTTGATACTTAAAAAATCTTGTATGTCATTGATCAGTGTTACCAAGTTACAATCTATGTTAATAAAAATATGTTATTGTATTTGATACTTAAAAAATCTTATATACTATTGATCAGTGTTACCAAATTACAATCTAAGTTAATAAAAATATGTTATTGTATTTTATACTTAAAAAATCTTGTATGTCATTGATCATTAGTATCATGTTACAATCTAAGTTAACAAAAATATGTCATTGTATTTGATACTTAAAAAATATCATCGATAGTTAATAAAAATATCTTTGCTGCTTCAGCTGCCGCTTTCTCTGCCTCCATCTCGGCAACAATAGCATCGATTTCAGCTTTCTTTGATGTAGAGTAATAAGAAAGAACGTGGACTAACTAATATATGTTTATCCAATTTTTCACTATGTGTATAGCTTATAGCTTATCCCCTGATCTCAAAGCAACAACTCTATCCATTCTAGTTATGTACCTCATCTCAACTCTCGACTTGTTACACTTATGAATGTTAATGGAAGGTTGAGCATTATTGTATTAATATTATCATGTGTGTATAATAACTTTATATACTCATGTAATTCTATGTAACTCTATTTATGCATTAATTAAATATAATTTTATAATTTCATGAAAACTACTACATCAATAATTTCAACCATTATTAAATTGGGTTAGTTAAAGAAGTAAAAAAATACGAGTTTATACTTAGTTGAGAGGTAGCTCATATTTAGTTAATATTTAATTGATAATTAATTAATGATAATTAATTAATAATATTAATTAATTAATTAATTACAAATATTATTAATATTTAGTTGATACGTAATTTAATTAATTAGTTAATTAAGATTATTTACAAATATTATTTTGAACTATTTATAAATTAAAAAATATAATAAAATATATTTTAATAATTTTTATATCCTAAATAAATAATATTCATAATATATTTATCAACTAATTAATATTATTCATATATTTTTTAAATTTAAGTTAATAATATCAAATTAAATTTTATAATTAATAAAATAATATAACTTAATAAACTGAAACTAAAACTATGTTTGATAAACAAACACAGTTTCAGTTTTCGTCCCCAAAATTATCAACGAAATCAACACAAAATAAATAAGTTTTCGCCGGTTTCATTTCGCGAAATATGAAATTTGGACATGTCAAACAAACACGTTTTCGCCAAACAAAAAAATCGAAACTAAAATTTCGAAATTTGAAAATCCATTTTGGTTTTCACGAAACGAAAAGTCAAAAATATTTTCGCAAACAAACGCGCCCTTAGAGATTCAAAAAATTAAGAGTGCCGCTACGACCCTTTTCCTAAAGAGTGTCATTCTCAGTTTTCGACATACAACAATAGTAGTTCAGTTTCAAGGCAGATCTTGCAGAGACAGTGCCTCTACTCCGTACCAGTTTCAGGTTTAATTAATTTAAGTCAGTTTACTGTATTCTGAAGGGAATTTAGATTATTGCACTTTTATTGTAAAGTTTTTTTTTGGATTTAATAAAACAGTCTTCTCTTCTCCCTGTGGACGTAAGATCGGCACCCCGCCGAGTCCGAACCACGTTAACTCTCTTGTGTCTTTTGTTTTTCTGCATTATTATTATCGAATTTGATTTTTCGTTTCTCTCGTCGGGTTTAAATTTTATAGATCCTACAAAAAAATTACTCCAAATTTTTTAACCGTACCTAACAACTAAAGCAGCAACTATCCAACACAGTAATTTAAGGTGGGGTATTCATCTTACAAAATTCTAAATCATATAAAGGAAAGGTCATGCATAGATACAAAAATGTATATGTAAAATCTTGATCTTTAATTTCATTCACAGATGGAGTATCGAAATCACTAAAATGAAATCCCTTGCATCCTCCATTCCTCCTACCATCTACTGAAGCAGTCTTCAAGCAGATCAGCTCCTTCTAGGAATCTTAACTGGTTGATCACGAGCTCCCCAGAATATGAGTCTAAGTCAACCATCTATATGCTTACTAATGGTACTCAACAGAAGCTTAATTAAGATACACAGATGACCAACCCTAACACCACAGAAAATTCAAGAAGGAAAAGGGGAAAAAAACAACTGAACTGGGATATTTTAGATTACGGATTTAATTCCACATGACCAAGCAGCATAACCCGAGGTTTTTCATTAAGATAGACCAAAGGTTCATACTTTCCAAGCAAACATATTTTCCTAGGGCTCAATCATATCTCCAAAAGAATGTTTCTGTAAGTAGTCATAGTGCACATGATTGCTCAGAGAATATATTCTTGATTAGCACACATACAGATATACTTTGAGATCAACCACCGTATCATTTCATTCAAGCCTTGCAAACCCAGAAGATCCACAGTGGACCACTTGCACTTTTTCTAACTTCTCTCGTCAATCGTCATATCATATTGGTTTCCTAATCAATTACTTCCTCTTCCAGTTTCATTTGGGGAATAACAACAAACAGGTTGCACGAATTAAAGGACATTACAAAAGAATCGACTTAAAGGGAGGGGAATAAAGAGGATCAGCGAAGGCTTTCACCTCTCCATCTGTCTTCCTTCTTGATGGCCATGGCTATTAGTGCTAACGAAGACTTTGAAACACTGCAATAAGATTACTTGTTTAAGATGTAGTTTACTTTAGTCCCATATTGGTCAGCTCACTTTTTGGTTTTCTCATAGCTTAACACGTGGATGTTACATAGCATAAATACTTTTACTCTGCTTTTATTGATGTATGCTCTGCTCGATTCTGATATATGAAATTTCTCATTCGTTTGTTTTTTTCACCTGTGTGTGAGATCTGAGATTGCTGAGCTTGTATGTGTGATTGAGCATTGGTATTCATCTGGAGTGATATCTTCCATCAAGTGGTATCAGAGCAAGGTTGCTGAGGATGGCTAATACCAATTCAGCAATGGGGATGCCAGGTATTCCGATCTTTTCTGGTTCTGGATTTGAGTTGTGGTCATCCAAAATGGAGAACTATTTTATCTCTCAAGAACTCTGGGAGTTAATTGAAGATGGCTATAATCCTGAGGGACTACCTGTGAATCGGGCTAAGGAGTTGAAGAAGAAGGATGCGAAAGCCATCTTCTGTATTCAACAGGGGCTCTCCGAGCAGATTGCTACTAGATTAGGGTGGATCACATCTGCTAAGGCTGCCTGGCAAGCGCTGAAGGATAGATATCAAGGTACCACGAAGATCAAAGAAGCTCGGCTTCAGACGATGAGAAGAAATTTTGAGAGCATTTTCATGGGAGAAGATGAAGATCTAGATACGTTCGTATGTGATATGATTGAAAGAGCAAATCAGATCAGGAGTTTTGGTGAAGATCTGGAAGAATCAAAAGTGGTTCAGAAAATTCTAAGGAGCCTACCACAGAAATACGACCATGTGGTGTCGGCAATAGAGGAAGGAAATGATTTAAGAGTGATGAGCAGTGAAGATCTGCACAACTCTTTACTGTCACATGACGAAAGAATGAAAAGGTTCTATACTAAGCAGAAAGAGGGGATCGCATTTTACATGAGATCAGGCAATCCCACAAATTCATTTGACGCAAGAAAGAATTGGAAGAAACAAGGTGAGAGTTCTGAACAGTATGCTAATGTTGATACAAATGCTGAAAAGAAAAAGAAAATACAATGTTTCTATTGCAAGCTTTATGGTCATATTCAAAGATTCTGTCGGCTCAAACAAAAACATGAATCTGAACGCTTTGCAAACTTTGCGGAGGAAGAACCTGAAGTCAAAGAAGAGACAGTATTACTGATGGCTAAGCTTCGGGATAATACTAAGGATGGCTGGTACCTGGATTCAGGTTGCAGCAATCACATGACAACAAATTTAGACTACTTTGTTCATCTGGACAGAAGTTATTCCACATGTGTAAAGCTCGGAGATGGATCTGTGAAGATGTCCGAAGGTAGAGGAGACTTACGGCTACTCACTGATCTTGGTGAAGTCATTATCAGACAGGTATTGTTTGTTCCCGAGCTTGATTCAAACCTGCTTAATGTTGGTCAATTGCTAAGGGATGGTTTTAAAATACACTTTGAAGGAGATAGCCGTCAGATTTTTTCTAAAACTGATCCAAATCATGCACTCTTCAACATCAGTATGGCATCAAACAACTTGTTTTATCTCAAGAATTTTGAGACTCTGTGTTTGGCTGTGAATAGTTCTAAACTTGAAACTTGGCATGAGAGATTTGGTCACATTAACATGCAATATCTGAGTGTTATGTCTGCAAAAGGTTTAGTAACAAGACTTCCTAAGCTTGGTGGTGCTGATGGCAAAATATGTCAAAGCTTGTGCCATGGGGAAGCAAGCTCGAACTCCATTTCCTAAAGGTGAAGCAAGTCGAGCCAGTGGAGTGTTGGAACTTGTACATGCAGACCTTTGTGGACCTATGGAGGTAAACTCTAATTCTGGCTTTAGATATTTTTTGGTTTTTATTGATGATTTCAGTCGATATGTATAGGTGTATTTTCTAAAAAATAAGTCAGAGACGTTTAATCACTTTAAACGTTTCAAAGCTACAGTAGAAAATGAAACTAGTAGCAAGATAAAAACTTTCAGAACAGATAGAGGGGGGGAGTTTTTATCAAATGAATTCATAAAGTTCTGTGAAGAACATGGAATCAGGAGACAACTAATAGCCGCTTATACTCCGCAGTAAAACGGAGTGGCAGAGCGTAAAAACAGGAGCTTGGTAGAGATGACAAGGTGTATGCTGAGAAGAAGTCATCTTCCAAAGGAGTTATGGGCAGAAGGTATTAACACTGCAGCTTATCTTCTAAACCGAAGCTTCACGAAGGCAGTTCCTGAAAAAACTCCATATAAAGCTTGGCACGGCAAGAAACCTGATGTGAGTAATCTCAAAATTTTTGGAAGTTTAGTTTACTATCACATTCCCGAGCAACAAAGACAGAAGCTTGATTTTAAAAGTAGAGTGTCAGTCCTAGTTGGATATAGCGCTGAAACAAAGGGATATCGGTTATATGATCCCATTGAGAAACGACTGATAATAAGTCGTGATGTGATAGTAGATGAATCAAAGGTTTATAAAGATAGTGATGAAACCTCTTCTTCCAAGCAGAAAACAACTACTAGATGTGTAAATATTGATGAAGATGTATTTTTTGTAGCTGAAGAAGATGTAACAGAGGAAGCTGAGACACCCATAGAAGAAAATCTCACTGAGACTGCAATAGAAGAAGTTAATTCCAGTGAGGTAAATGGTTCTGAAAGTAACAGTGATTGCACACCACCTGTTAGAGAATTTCGCAGGTTGAGTGAAATCTATGGAAGGACTGAGATATGTCAGCTTGCAGTGTTAGCTGAACCTAGAAACTTTAAAGAAGCAGTGAAATTCTCAGTTTGGAAACAAGCTATGGATCAAGAAATTGACTCAATCGAAGCTCATCGAACTTGGTCTCTAACAGATCTACCATCAGATAAAGAACCTATTGGACTTAAGTGGGTTTATAAGATCAAATTGAATGCAGATGGAAGCCTCAATAAATGCAAAGCCCGACTGGTGGTTCTTGGTTACATGCAAAAAGAAGGTAGTGATTTTGATGAGACATTTGCTCCAGTAGCTCGTATGGACACAGTCAGGTGTTTGATGGCTGTAGCAGCTTTGAAGAGTTGGAAGATTAATCAGATGGATGTGAAATCAGCATTCTTAAATGGAGAACTCAAAGAGGATATTTTTGTGAATCAACCTGATGGTTACATCATTGAAGGAAATGAGAACAAAGTATACAAACTGAATAAGGCATTGTATGGCCTGAAACAAGCTCCGCGAGCTTGGTATGATAAGCTAGATGCTTACTTTATTTCTAAAGGATTTGAATGAAGCAAAAATGAGCATACTCTTTATGTCAAACAAGCAACTGAGAGTCAAGTTCTTATTGTTCTTGTTTACGTGGATGATCTGCTAATTTGTGGCAATGATGAAAAAATCAGTTTGGACTTCAAGTCTGAAATGAAAAAGGTTTTTAAAATGATTGATTTGGGTATGCTGAACTATTTTTTGGGAATTGAAGTAGAACAAAATGATGATAGCATTTTTGTTTCACAGAAGAAGTACACCTTTGAAATTCTAGAGAGGTTTGGTATGCTAAATTGTAACCCAGTTTGAACCCCTATGGTTACCAATCTCAGTTTAATATCAGATGACAGTGAGATGAAAACCAGTGACTTTGACTATCGAGGATTGATTGGTTGCCTATTATATTTGACCAACACTAGGCCAGATATTCTGCATAGTGTAAGTTTTTTGTCAAGATATATGAGTTCTCCAAATAATGCCCATATTGTAGCTGCAAAGCGTGTACTCAGGTACTTGAAAGGTACCTTAGAATTTGGTCTGGTTTTTCCAGAAACAGGTCATTCTTATGTTATTGGTTTCTTCGATAGTGACTGGGCTGGGTCTGTGGAAGACCGAAAGAGCACCTCTGGTTACTTGTTCAAGATAGGCAATAGCTCGGTATGTTGGTGTTCTAAGAAATAGTCTACAACAGCTCTTTCCTCATCCGAGGCTGAATATGTAGCAGCTGCAGCAATTGGATGTCAAGCTACCTGGCTCAAGAGAATTCTGGGGGATTTCAGGATACCTAATGAAGAAGCAATCATACTTTATTGTGATAACATATCAGCAATCCTGATGTCAAATAATCCAATTCACCACTCCCGAACTAGACACATAGATATAAAGCATCACTTCCTCAGAGACTTGGTTCGTGACGAAATTGTGAAGCTGGAATTCTGTAGAAGTGAAGAACAAATTGCTAATATATTTACTAAGGTCCTTCCTTATGACAAATTTGCTTATTTCAGAGACCTTCTCAGAGTTGGGAAGAGTCTTCATTAAGGGGAAGTATTAGTGCTAATGAAGACTTTGAAACACTGCAATGCTTTGCTGCAATAAGATTACTATTTGTTCAAGATGTAGTTTAACACGTGGTTTTCTCATAGCTTAACACGTGGATGTTACATAGCATAAATACTTTTACTCTGCTTTTATCGATGTATGCTCTGCTCGATTCTGATATATGAAATTTCTCTCATTCGTTTGTTTTTTTCACCTGTGTGTGAGATCTGAGATTGCTGAGCTTGTATGTGTGATTGAGCATTGGTATTCATCTGGAGTGATATCTTCCATCAAGTGGTATCAGAGCAAGGTTGCTGAGGATGGCTAATACCAATTCAGAAATGGGGATGTCAGATATTCTGATCTTTTCTGGTTCTGGATTTGAGTTGTGGTCATCCAAAATGGAGAACTATTTTATCTAGGTGGGTCGGGCGTTTCTCACAGGCCGTTATAGATCTGTTATATTAATAATTAAAATTTAAAAATAATAATTAATTAGAAAACGGAAAAAGATAAAAGAATTCTGATATTGTAAAAATGATTAAATTTATAAAAATTCAAATATGGATGGAAGAATTGAGATGGCACTTATAATTTTATAAAATTTAAAATTCGTCATCTATATAGCTTGTATCAAAATGACACGTGCAAAACACATGAAGAAAACTGATGAAAGACACGTACAGGAGGGGCAATATTAAAAATATATAAATGACAAGGGTGAATTGATGAAAAGGAAGAGGAGGAAGCGCCTGCACGAAGCAAAGCAAAAGGAATAGCTGTAAATAAATAGATATTATTTAATAATGAAAGGAGCATCTTCTCCAAATGTGCTTTAAATCGAAGCTAACTCCTTATAGTGGATTCGATTTGGAGCTTAAATTTGCTAAAAGTTAAATACCAACTTTAATCGAGCATTATAATATTTAACTTGAAGTGCAATACGACTCCTTTTTCATGTGGATATTGCAAGACTACTGCTACTACGTCTCTTTAATTCTTTAAATTTTTCCCTTTTACTTTGGCTAACGGTGGTGCCGTATTTAAATGTTACTGTGTTAATTGAATCAAATAACTCAATTGGGATAGTGGTGTTATATATATATATATATAGAAGTGCATATTTGATCCTATAAATTTTCAATTTTTTGGACTTTGGTCTTGTAAGTTTCATTTTGGTAGTTTCTATTCTATAAGTTTGCTCTGTAGTACATATTTGATCTTATCTGTGACGGTCTGTTAACTCTCCGTCAACGTGGACTAACGTCGTTCATACACGTTGACATATTTGGTCCTATAAGTTTCGTTTCAAAATTTTCTATCATATATGTTTGCCCCGTAGAATAAACGATGTTATATCCATATTGACGGAGTTAATGGACCGTTATGAATATGATCAAATCTATATTACGAAGCAAACTTATATATGTTACGGAGCAAATCTATCTGGTACGTCGTATAGATTTGGTCCTATCCACGACGGTCTATTAACCCCGTCAACATGGATATAACGTCGTTTATTTTTTCATTGACGGGGGAGTTAATGGACTGTCACAGATAGTACTAAATTTGTACTATGAGGCAAACATATAGGACCAAATCTGTTCTACGAGGCAAACATATAGGACTGAAAATTTCAGAATGAAACTTATAGGATCAAATATATCAACATGTATGAACGGCGTTAGTCCATATTGACGGAGAGTTAACAGACCGTCACGGATAGGACTAAATCTGTACTACATAGCAAACTTATAGGACCGAAAATATCAAAATGAAATTTATAGACCCAAAGTCTAAAAAATTAAAAACTTATGGGACTAAATCTGCACTTCTCCCTATATATATATATATAAATTTAACAACAATGGAAGCTTGAAGTGAAAAAAACTTCAACCATATTGCCTACCACAATATTGCTAACAAATTAATTAATTTCTAGGTATATAAAAAGTTAGATTTTTTTTAAAAAATAAAGATATAAAGTCAAAATAGATGATCATATTATAATTTGAATTCTAGATCTCTAGATAATATATAAGAATTGTCGGTAACTGTAAGTAGCAATGTATATAAAAAAAAGTTGGATGCATTATCCTATATATAGTCAATGATTTGTCTCCCTATTCGTGTACGAGTGCGTTTATGATATACAATGTTCCAATATTAACAAACTTGGTAGGATCAAAAGATCACACAAAAAAAGAAGATTAAAATACCTTAAATAAAAAGACTCCATAAAAAAATTATGATATACAACTCAATGTTAACTAATTAAATCAGTTTGTCAACTAACACAAGTCGGCTCAAAATGACAACAAATACAACCCAATATTAAGGGTGTGTATGGATATCGAATAGATCCGAAATCGATTAGAACTTATCCGATCAGATAAGTTTCAAGTAAACTCGAATTAACTTCAGGTAAGATCTAGGATAAAAAAAAGAACCAGTTAAAGTCGGCTATGGTTCCGGGTCCAACACACCGGGTGCCCAGAACTAAATCGATATTCGAAACATGTAAATGAATAGGTTTTAACATAGTACTTGAAACTTGTAAATGAATAAGTTCAAATAAGGCACTCCAGAACATATATATAAATGAATAAATTCCAACAAGATACTCCGGAACCTATATATAAATGAATAAATTTCAACAAAATACCGAAACTTGCAAAATGAATATATTCCAACATGATATGCAGAATAAATTGTTGTGCCTACATGACATGGTTAAGATAATATGAATATGCATAATTATCAAATAATTTATATAATATAAATGTTTTAAAATTCACTTTAAAGATCTATTTACTTTATTCATTTCATGTTCAACATGAATATTAACAAAAAAAACAATGATAAAATATAATAATAATAATAATAATAATAATAATAATAATAATAATAATAAGATTGGACTTATATTTTAGGTATTTATAGTTAGAATTGAACTAAGGTACGTAATGATTAAATATATGTAAATTTCTGTATAAACAAGTTATAAATATACAAGATAAATTTTCTCAAGTTATAAGCGTATTGATGGTTTCTTAAAATTTCAAGTTGTTTTTTACTATACATCACAACATTTTTTCCAAAACATCTATTTTTTTTAAAGAAATTATTATGAATGATTTAACAATTAATTTGAGAAATCATTACTACAACGGAACAAACCTAAGTCAAGGCTAGGATATACGACTTTAAACACACTTTTAATTAATAGCCATGACATAATATGAATGATTTGGTATACTATATATATTTGTTAATTTTGCAAAATTAAACATATATATGATGCACATATTATTCAATTATATTTTATGTGAAATTACTGTGTATAAATAATTAAACATATATATTATACATAAATTAAAGTGTTCTCGCCTAAAGTCGGAATGATATAGGTCTCTCCATCTTCTGGTCTAGTGCGGCTCCGGTGGTGATCTATAGAGATACTCTGACGATCAAGTAAGAGAGAATCACATATGATGAGTATGAAATTGAAATCAAGAATTAATATATATGATGTGCACCGTGTTTATTTTATAAGACATGTCGTGGTGTTCGACGATGATGTATTTTGAAATCTCACGATGATATATATATCCTGAATAGATCGATGTTTATTCATAAGATGACGGGCTCATTATATACGTACCGTCAAATATCCGATAATATATAAATGAAGAATGTTAATATATATTTCTTTGGTCGGGTCAAAAAAAACTAGTCTAGTTCATAAAAATATATAATATATGAATAAATTAAACAAGAAGCAGCTACCACACGTTCGATGTTTGAGAAGAGTTGAGAAGAATCTTTGGTGAACTGACAAACAAGAAAGCATCCAATTCCCCTAGTGGAATATTAAGGCAAATCGTATAGATTTCCCTCCATGAAGAGGTAGCTTTATATTGTTCTCACTCATCCTGTCCCCTTTCATTCTTTTCTCTCCTCTTTTATGTGGGCCGTCTAAGTGTGTATATATATATATATATATATATATATATATATATATTATGACTTTGACTTTTATTATTAGCTGAAATAATTGAAATGCATGGAATGTTTTCAGTTACTTCTGCTTTTCTTGACATTTATGCATGCATGGCCTCGACAACCTTATATTCCTTTAAAAGCAATATATATCTGCATTGACTAAGTACATAGCTATCCAAAAAAATTGTCTTTTTTTGAAAAAAATTAAACAAAAAGAGGATTGCATAGACATAATATACATGTAATTAATTATCTTCGAAATATATAAAGAATGACCTTGTGTGCAGAGGTAATCCCATTTTTATGGGCCATGGGGAGGATTGATGTATGTAATCTTTTCTCTATTTTTTTTTGCATAGATATTATTTTCGTGCATCTTTTATATATATAAAAGAAAAAATAATTAAGTACCTTTTGTTCACAGTGTTTTTTATCTTTAATTATTTTTTTAATTAAAATGTAAAAAATATTAGAACCATGGAAAAATGGAATCACATTATAAAACATTAAAACAACAACAAATTTAACACTATATTGTACCTTGTGATCTACAGTTGAGGAGATGTTTATATATTATCCTATAATTAATTAATACCCTTTTCTCATAATAAATAAGAAAAAAAAAGTAGGGCCCCAATAGAAGGCCAATATGATAGCATGGGGTTATTAATTAACTACTGTTCCTTATTTTCAAAAAGTTCTAAGAGACCAGTTAGCTAGAAGAACAACAACTCTCTCTCTCTCTCTCTCTCTCTCCTTTTAATCACGCTACTCCCATGGCAAGCTTTCCATGAGAGAGGGAGAGCTCGGTATACTCTCTAGTCTCTTCAGGCCATCTCATATCCTCAGAAATCGGACCCTATTCCTCCATTTATGCCACCTTTTTAATTTGTTCTTGAATCTCTTCCAATTCCGTAGCAGGAGAGAGGAGAACCAGAGACTCCTGCGCTAAAAGAATGTTCCCCTCCAAGAAGCCAACAAATATCAATCCCCCGCCTATGTGCGTCCAAGCCGACTCTGGCCTCGTCCTCACCACCGATCCCAAGCCTCGCCTTCGCTGGACTGTCGAGCTCCATGATCGCTTCGTCGACGCCGTCAATCAACTTGGCGGCCCCGACAGTACTAACTCTCCTCCCTAGCTCATCGATCTCTGATCTACATAAGTCTCGCATAATATATAAAATTAACTTGTGATGGCCGGCTTCAGTACAGCGATGACTAGTTATGGTCGCAAAAAGATTTGTTCGCGATGAAACTTCGGCCTCTATCTCTTCTACATATATATATATGCTTAATTAGGGTTCTAACAATCATCTCTCACTGATTCTTTCAGAGGCAACACCCAAAACTATCATGAGAGTAATGGGCGTCAAAGGTCTTACGCTCTATCATCTCAAGAGCCACTTGCAGGTAAATTAAAGTACTTGTAGCTAGTTTTTAATTTGCAGATATATAATAATGAATATTAATGATTTGATTTGATTTTTCTGTAGAAATTCCGGCTTGGGAAGCAACCGCATAAAGAATTCAACGATCACTCGCTTAAGGATGGTGAATAATTAACGCACAAGTTTCTTGAAACCCTAATTTCCTGTTTCTGGTAATTAAACTGAGTAAAAAATAATCTTTTTATGTTCAGCTGCTGCGCTGGAGCTACAGAGAAACGCAGCCTCTTCATCTCGAATAATGGGCAGAACCATGAATGAGTAAGTCAATTATTTATCCATATATATGAATATATTTAATTAATTCGTAGTACATAACTGAGATTTTTTGGTGGGGATTTGGGATTGTTCATTAATTATAGCAGGAGTGTGCAAGTCACAGAGGCCATCAGGATGCAGCTGGAAGTCCAAAGGAGACTGCATGAACAATTAGAGGTAATTTTAACAAACAGCTATTTGTGCATGGCAGCAGATCAATTCTTCGCAGAATTAACTCCCAAAATCTTTGTATTTAATTTTAAGGTCCAAAAACACCTGCAAATAAGGATCGAAGCGCAAGGGAAGTACATGCAAAGCATCCTGGAGAAAGCATATCAAACCCTAGCAGCAGAAGGCATGCCTTCCGGCGTAGGGTACAAAGAACTTGGAGATCAAGCTTTAGACGCTTCCATGGGCTTCCCTTCTCCCCATGACCTACAACTCTACGGCGGATCAGATCATCAAGTAATGGATTTGCAGCAGCAGATGAATCAATCTCTCGATGGGTTCTTATTGACCAACAACAGTAACAACGATAACGACAACGCGTGCCTCGGCAAGAAGATGAGGCCACATCATCCGTACATGAACCCTAATGAGAAGCACCCCTTCCTTTGGGACGACGACCTTCAAGTGCAAGAGGAGGCGTCCAAGAGTGATCAGATTCAGGTCGCGCCACCTGACAGAGGCGAAGGCATCGACGATATCGACGACGTCTACGAGGCGAAGCCGGCGGCGGGGATGCTCTCGGCTGACCAAAGCGCAGGGCTGGAGAAGAAGTTCGAGGGACCCTCTTCCCATGGATGGCATCAAACCGATGATGATAGGACGTGGCAACTTCGCCCAAGCAAGAAACTTGTCTTATAGTTGACTGATGAAGCTTGTCGACCATGGGGAGATCAGGTAAGTGGTGCATGGTTTTTTAATCATGAACAAATTAATATTAACTACATATGTGAACTCTTGGAATTTTGTGATCAATTCAGTGTTGGGAGAATAATGTCAGTAGGTCTACGATATCTTGTGATGAAACCTACAATTTATAGACATTTCGATCTGCTCTTGGTCTTAATTTATATATGTGTACTCGAAGAGTAATTAATTAAGCTAAAGAATGAGGTTCCACAAATGAGGATTTTTAGTTTACTTCAGCAACCAGTGTGATCTGACTTCATGTGTTCGAGTTGTTCAATGAATTAATTAATGGAGATATATATGTCTTGCAATGCAATGGGAAGGTATATATATATTAATTTGTTAATTAATTTACTAAATTATTAATAACTTTACTGGTGAGCAACCTGAGAAATTGATCCTCGATCTCATTATTAATAATTAATTATATAATAATTGTAGACGTTTCTAATTCTTTGCATGCATTTTGTTTGTATTCTACATGCATATGCAACATATCTATATAGTGATCAAATTATCATTTAAAACCTCATATATATGTATTATATGTACTAGTCTCTTACTTATTGTATGCTTGTTAATTAATAATTTTAATTAAGTAATTAAAGTATACGTTGTATCATTATCATGCATTAATATATAGGTCAAAGCAAAATAGCATATATACTGTGGCCCTCCAGGTATATGAATCATGCATGGTTATTATTGCCTGCATGAAAAGCATCAACCCTAACAGGAACTACCACCAAAAGAAGCGAAGCTTCCCCTTCTTTCTTCCTTATACATTGTACTTCTCATGATCCTCATCGCCCTCTCTCTCTCTCTCTCTGGTGTGCAGAATCCGATGTGCTTTGTTTTCTTCTCCACTCAATGCTTTTGGAGTTGAATGCTGCCCCACCTTGTCTTGAGCAAAGTTCACCGCAGAGAAGCTTCCTCGAGAGTCGAGAGAGTCGCATATCTCTTTAGCCTTTATCTCTTCTTCTCTTGTCTCTCAGCTTTTCTCTTTGGGATGGAGTCATGGAGAGCTTTCGCCTTCCAACTCGCACCCTCGACCTCTTACATTTCCCTGCAACCAATAAAGGCAGTCGCCACCTTCTTTTTCGTCAAGACCAGAGAGGAACCCACAAGGGCTCCAATATTTTTAACTTAGTTACAGCAAATTTAGTTCTAAGCTTGGAAGCATTGCGCGCACCTGACAATTGATACATCTTTGTTTAATTAGTCCAAGCGTAGTTGTTTCTTTCTTCCCAGAAAAGAGAGAAAAAACTCATTGCATTCCAAAAAGTTGCTACATCATCGATCGCATGCAATGCCATTATGCATTAAGAAGCCTAGCTAGTTTTCATATATATTACTTTAGCCATCATATATAGAAACCTAATTATATATATAATGTAGTAAATTAAGGTCTTATATAATGTCAGTTAATCTTAGTTGTTATTTATGAAGTATTTGGTTAGTAACTTAAGTTTATCAAGCAACTAAATGATCTAATTATGCACTTATATTCATATATTTAATTGTATTGTTTGTATATAATATAAACAAAAATTTAATAAAAAAAACTAATTAATTATTTCAATTTGAAAGGTTTTTATTTCAAATTAAGAATGTATATTATATATCATAATAATATACAAAAACTAATATTTTATTTCAAAATGATATATTAATTCTCAAATTTTATATTTATTTTTTTGAAAGATAATGTCTTGGCTGCTTCCTTCATCATTTACATGCATTCTCAAATATATTATTTTAATTTATGTATTTCATCTCTCTCTTTTTTCAAAACAGATAATTTCATTAATCACTAATCCACAGACATAGAGTCATGATACAAAAAGAATTCTAGCGCATGAGGTTAAGATGAAGTCCACACAGTAGATTCTTTACAAATTCCGGCTAGATTAGCTGCCCACTTAGCAATTTTATTTGTTTCTCTATTTACATAAGAAAATATAACATGGTTGAAACTAGAAAGAATAGACTGAATATCTTCATTCATTGAACCAATACTGTGAAGAGCATCTGAATGGCCATTGATGGAATCAATTAAAGTTTTGCAATCTTATTCAATAATAAATTTGTCCAGATTCCTGCCAACAACATAAGATAAAGCATGAAGAACAACAATAGCTTCAGAATAAAAAGCGGAAGAAGAGTGAATGTAATAGCTAGAGAAAAATATACACTCTCCTTTAAAGTTTCGAAGAATAAAGGCTGCCCCTCCTTCATTGTTAAGATATGAACCATCATATATAGTTAAATTTCAGCCAATTCAGGAGCAGGGGGAGGAATCGGAATATGAGCATTAATTATCTTATCCATAGTGCCCTCAGGAGTGTATGTATATGTTAGCTGACTTGTGAAAGCCAGAATCCTAGTCGTTGCCTTACTAATTGATGGCTTACTCTCACCATGCATTATAGAGTTCCGAAAAAACCAAATAAACCAAAGAGCATTGGCAACCATGACTTTGGAGTCCAGATTTAACCCCGGACTCAACAAAAATCGGCCAGCTACCCGAATGCCAATTGTTTCTTTGGGAAAAATCCAGCTTAAGGTAAAAACTTAGTGCAAACCAAAGTTCACTTGCAAAGACATAGTAAAAAAATAGATGCTTAAAGGTTTCAACAGCTGATTTACAAAAAACACACTTGTCATTTGTCGTAATACCAAAAAAAAATAGTATATTTTTAGTAGGAAGTCTTTCATGAATGAATTTCCAGATAAAAAGCTTAACTTTTGGAGAAGACTTTAATTTCCAAATCTGACCCCAAGCTGGATTTAAACCCAAAGAATCAGTAACCGAAAGCTTAAGGAACTTATAAGCAGATGAAGAAGAAGCTAAACCATTAGAAGAAGACATCCAAACCCAGTAATCCTCATTGGGATGCAAAGGTAACCTAATGCTCAATATCTCATTCCATAGGAGATCACCACACCAAATATTACCAATGTCAGGGGAGCATCTATTATCATGAATTAACTGCTGCACATGAGTAATTTGATTAAGCATACTGATGTTTATAAAAGTATGTTTGAAAGCCAAAGGCATTTCTAACACTCAATTATCATAAAGCAAAGAAATATTGCTACCTGAACCAATAACAGCTTTGGAATCAAATTGTAGATAGAAGAAAACATGTTTAACCATTTTCCAAGCATTAGAACAAAAATGAGTAGTAGAAGAACTGACAACATTTAGAAAGGGATATTTGGCTTTAACCAGTTGAACCCAAATAGATTGGTGATTTTCCAAATATTTTTGAATTCTGGTGGCTTGAAGGGAGATACTTTTAGAAAAAAGATCTTGAACACCCAGCCCACCATGGGATTTGGGTAAGGTAATAGTATCTTAGTTAACCAAATGCATGTTTTTTTGTCAGAACTACCACTCCATAAGAAATCTTTGAATTTAGTTTCAATTTTATTACACAATTTCTTATTTAGCCAAGTAACATAAAGGGTATGAACAGGTAAGGAGTTAAGTACAGATTTGATGAGAACAAGCCTTCTGGCTTGAGAAAGGAGCTTAGCTCTCCAATTAAAGAGCTTAGAATCAATACTATAAAGGATGTGATTATGGGTGTTAGGAGGAGGTCTCCTAGAAGATATCATCACACCAAGGTATTTAAAGGGAAAACTTCTCATTTTCATATTAAGAGAAGAGCAGATACTATGTTTTAGGGTTGAAGGAGTGTTTTTAGGGAAGTAAATTTCAGATTTTGCAAGGTTAACCTTTTGGCAAGTTAGCTTTTCATAAGTAGCAAAAATGTTCTTAACAGAATTAAGGCTTTTAGGGTTAGTCCTAAGAGTAATGATTATATCATCAGCAAATATTTGGTGAAAAACATAGAAATTGTTTTTCATTTTAAAAGGAGAAAGGTTACCAGAACTAACAGCCTCATTAATAAGAATGGAAAAAGTTCGAGCCACCATGATATAAAGGAAGGGGGAAAGTAGATCCCCTGCCTAATACCACAATTGGAGGGAAAGAATTTGGATACATTGGAATTGATTAGACAAGCAAAATAGGTGGTGTTAATGCAAGAGTCAATCCAATCAATTAATTGCTTGAGAAAGTTATAGAGGCAAAGAGCTTTCAAAATGACATCTCTTTTAATAAGATTAAAAGCCTTCTATAAATATATTTTTATAATAATATAAGGATATTTGCTTTTAGTGCCATAAAATGAATGAATAATTTCTTGGACAATAATTAAGAATATTGTCCTGAATTTATCTTCTTTTAACAAAGGTAGACTGTTCCTTACTTATGAGAAAGGGAAGAGAGGCTTTAAGTCTATTGGAAAATATTTTAGCAATAATCCTATAAGAGATGTTACAAAGGGCTATTGGTCTGTAATCTTAACCTTCTTAGGATTTTTAATTTTGGGAATAAAGGATAAAAGAGTTTGATTCCAAGAAATAGGAACTTGAGAAGAATGATAAAAGATATTGATATCAAACATAAAGGATTCAGAAATAATGTTCCTATAGCTTTTGAAAAATTCAAAAGTAAACTCATCATAACTAGGACTTTTTCCATTACCCAAGGAGAAAATGATATTCTTGACCTCAAACTCAAAAAAAGGGGAGCAAAGAGAATCAGTAAGATGAGGAGGAAAGTGAGGAAAGGAAGGCCAGGATAGGTTAAAACATTATCAGGAGACTTCCAAAGGTTGGAATAATGATTGGAAAACACATCTAAAATGTTCTTATCACCAATGATACAATTCTCATTTATATCATGAATTGTATTTTTATCACCATCATTAATCCATTCTACCTTTGATTTAGACCATCATTTTAAACAAAGTTGTCTTTGGATAGCTAATTGCTTGTGATAAAGACTTCTAAGCTTAATGTGAATATCAAATGGGGCATAAGGTAAATGCTCAATGTTTTCAAGCATAGCTATGTCATCATTTGTAGTTAATTTTTAGAAGGGATTCCAAATTACCCAAACTATTCCTATTCCGGTGAGCAAGAGCTGATATGGTAACTTTTAATTTAGGGACTGACAATAGAGTGATTTGTAATAGAAGAGGGGGAGTTACAGGCCTTATCTATCACATCTTTAGCTTTCTCATATTCAGTCCAAAAATTTGAAACCTAAGGACCTGTTTGGTTAGCGAAACCAAGTCTGTTTTCATGATTTTGGTTTCACTGAAACCAAAACTGCTTACGAAAACGTGTTTGGTTTAGCGTTTTCATGAAACTAAATCGAAACCAGAATGAAAACGAAACCAGTTTTCTTAATAAAAATGAAAATACCAGAATGTTGTTTTCTGTGGTTTCGAGACTGTCGGTTTCGTTATCAAAATGAAGTGACAACTTTGTAATTATAAATATTTTTTTTATAAAATTAATTAATTTAAAAATAAATCAAACTATATTAATTTTTTTAAAAAAAATAAAAATCATCATTTTCAACTCAAACTATTATCTTAAATTTACAAATTAGTTAAACAAATTTATATCTAATTGACTCAAACCCAAATTTTAAAATAACTCAATTTTCTTAAAGTTAATCTATTTATAATTAATCAAAACTAATTTAGACCACTAGAATTATTATTATTTTGAAATATTAACTATTAATTAATTTTTATATCTAATTGAACAAAAAAATCTCAAACTACCAATAACTTAATTAATTAAATATTACAAATATTTTATAATTATATTAGCAAATATTTAATTTTGTAAACTAACTAAATATTAATTACTACTAAAAATGTTCAAGGAAAATTAATATTACTTTTTATAGCCAAATAAATATTCACTGATTTCAACTGACTAAAACTTATGTTGTTTTCATTAACCAAACGCGTTTTTGAAAAACTGAAAACTAGAAACCAAAATCAAGTTTTCAGTTTCACTGAAACCAAACCAGAAAATAGTTTTCGCTAACCAAACAGCACATAAACATCTTGTTTTTATTCTGATTTTGAGTAGGAATTTTAAAAAAGAATAGGACAGTGGTAAGAAGTAATTCTAGACAGATGATGCATAGAAGAGTGACCATAATAATGCAGCCAAACAGAATTAGCAAAATTTCTATCTAAACGAATAAGAATTTTGGTTAAACCTTGTCTATTATTAAACTAAGTACACTTTGAGCCATTAAAACCTAAATCATTAAAATCACGGTGAGAAACAGCAGCTCTAAAATCATAGATAAACTTATTCAATTTAATTAAAAGGAACACCATCTCATTTATCATTAGCATCCAAAATACAATTAAAATCTCATAGCATAACCCAAGGATATGAAGATAAATCAAGCTTAATAAGCGAATTCCACAATTGGGTTCTAACAACAGGATCAGTGCTAGCATATACCACAGATAACAAAAAAGGATGCATCTTATCAACTTGAATTATGATATGAATTACTTGAGATTGAGTAGATATCACTTGAGCATTAACGCAAGTAGTATTCCAGGCCACTAGAATATCCCCCAAATCACCAGTACTAGGTTGAATAGCAGCCAATTTCGACCAAAAGATCTCACCAACTTATTAGCTTGCATCAAACTCAAATGAGTCTCTTGAAGAGAAATAACATTTAAATGAGCATTCTTAATCTGAATAAAAATGGAGTCTCTTACAGGCTTCCTCCAGACACCTCGAACATTCCAATTAAAAAGATTCATTTCAACAACTACAGGGGACTCATGCATAGAGGGAGCCGGAGGCTTGGGAGTAGGAATGGAGATGGATTTCTTAGCTTTAAACTGAATATTTGAGGGGGGAATTTTGTAGATAGGGGTTTTAGGAGGTCTATTAATCTTTCTACGACTAACCCTAGAGTTAGGCTCTAAGGTTGAAGTCGAAGAAGATGAGTTAACCATAGAAGCAATTTCAGAAGCCATGTTGTCTAGGGATTTGGGGGGGATAGAAGAGGCGAAGTCCCTTTGCAAAAATTTAGGAGGGGGGAAGAAGCATTGTCCAAAGGAGGAGGAGGGTTGGGAGAATTTTGAACAGTAGTGGAAGGTGAAAGGATATTGTCAGAAGGTTCGGATTAGCTAGATTTGTCAGGAACAATGGGTTGATCCTCTATTAAATCCTCACCACCAAGTCCTCCGAAGGGACAACCGTATCCATAACATCCAATTCCAAAGGGTCCACAAGTTCAGAAATGTTCGAGCTAACCCGAGCACGATTCCCCTCCGAAGGAGGGGGAGCCATGCTTCTAGGGTTCTGACGACAAGGTCGTTGTTAAACCTGGACCCATGGCCCACAGGAGGGCTCAGGGGGAGGGTAAAGCGGAAGCATAATTAGGGTTTATTGGCAAAGAAGAAACATCCACAGAAGCAAGCAGATTTTTAGCCGGAGAAACATTGAGATCAAATTTGAAGGAATTTTTAGAAACATCCACAACAGGTTTAGAAAATTGTTTTAAAATAAGGCAATTAGAATTCTGATGACCCACGACACCACATTGAAAACAAAGCAAATGAATATTTTCATAAACAACTGGTTGGAAAAAATCAAATCCCTCACCAGTCAGCCAAACTCCCTGACGAATAGGGATAGATAAATCAATTTCAACACATACGCGAATATATCGACCCCGCTCGAAAGAAAAAGAACGTTCATCAATCTTTATAAATCGACCAAAATAGTTTGCAATCAAAGTGATGGAAGAGGGATTCCAAAATTCAATCGGTAACGCCTGAAGACGAATCCAAACTGCAACTGTTTTAAAGGTTTCTTCCCATGGCCGGAAGAGAGGCTTCCAGGGTATCAACCACAAAACATCCTCATGAAAGGTCCAAGGACCCAAAGAAAGAATAAAATTCGTGAAATCAACCGAATCAATTCTAAAAATAAAACATTGTTCATCAAGATCCAACATCGATTGAAATCCGTATTTCGACCAAGATTGAGAAGCCCAGCGGCGAAGGATATCGAGAGGAGGAGGAGTTCCAAAAAACTTACATATCAAAGATCTTTCCCACGGTTGACGCCAGGCTGAAGTCTGATCCTGAGAGAAGATAATACGATCGGTGGTAGATGATTGAATCTTGGAGAGGGTTGCAGACGAAACACTCAAATCCGAACTAGGATTTCCCCCTTTCAAGATCTGAGCCCACGAAAGGTGTTTATCACCAACCCTAGAGGTCTCTACCATAACAGGAGGCGAAGAGGAGTAGAGATTGGGACGGCGATTGGCCAAATGAGCATCGGGCAACTGCGGCGGAGGGCGCTGAGAAGAGGGGGGGATGAGCGAGAGAGGAGCCGCTCATTAGGGCCGGCGGGGACATGGTGGATGTGGAAAGATTTATTGATGTATTTCATCTCTTATCATATCATTTTATATATTTTATGAAACAAATATGCTCTATATGTATAATATTCACGTGTTGATACGGTAAAAATTGTCAACGTTATTAATATATATAGATAAAAAATATTATTTTTGCCGAAACCATGATAATTAGTAAATTATAGTGACTGTGTTGGATTTGGAAGCACAAGTACAAGCATAACAGTATGAGTGATCTAAGTCAATATATATAACATATATAGGATTATCTCTAGCATTCGATCCATGCATGCGCGTGTCTGAGATAAATTATAAAGATATAAACCATACAATTATTAGTTAGATTGGGGCTTATAAATCGATAGTTTTGTTGACATTTGGGAGGTCGATGCACCAATAATATATCAAGAGGATTTAGTGGGCTCCACCATATAGCCCTATAACATGCCTTGGACAATATATGATAATCATCTTGAGTGGGCTATACTACATATCCTACAACCTTGCCTTAAAATAGAAATCGAAAATGAACTAACCTGCATATACAGATATACTGATACCAACCATCCACGGCAATAAATTAATATAATACCAATCTTTTTTTAATAAAGAAATCGATATTTTTTAGTCTAAATATGAGTTTAGGTACACTTAAAAGTAGAGGTGTCCAATCGATTTAAACAAAATCGACATAAATATCAAATCAAATCGGAATTTCTTTGGGATGAAAATTTAAAGGGCAATTTCCCAGATCCGGATTTGGGAAATGAGAAATTTCTAAATCTGGATCCTAATATGAAAAATTCTCCAAACCGGAATTGGGTTGAATCAATACTCATTTTACCCCTGGCCAAAGTCTCTAACTGGTTAGAGACTTTGGCCAAAAATTAAAAAATATATACATAAAAATATAAAAAAAATCTTAATTTATAAAATACTTTTTTGGATTAAAATAAGATATTATAGAATAAAAAAATATATTTTTCAAACTTTATAATGTATTAAAGACTTTTGTACAAAGTCTATAAATTTAAATTTAAATTAAAAATTATGAAATATTTTGATGTAAAATATTTTTCTATATCATAATACATCTTTTGTATCATTAAAAAATTATTTTATGAATTCAAATGGTCTATCAAAATATTTCGAACAAAATATATTTCACTAACATCATAATTAAAAATTAGTTCTATAGACTTTAGACAAAAGTCTCTAAATAAAATTTAATGCATTAGAGACTTTTGCCCAAAGTCTATAATATCTAAAATATTTTATAATTTTTAATTTAAATTTGGGTTTATAGACTTTGTGCAAAACTCTCTAATGATTTAGAGAGTTTGAAAATATAATTTTTAAACTCTAACACCTCATTTCTATATCATTAGAGAGTTTGAAAATGTATTTTTTAGAATCTAACACCTCATTTCTATTATACATTTTTTTATAAATTAAAATTATATATATATATATTTTTAACCAAAGTCTCTAATTGATTAGAGAGTTTGAAAATATATTTTTTTAAATCTAACACCTCATTTATATTATACACCTTTTTAAATATAAATTAAAATTATTATATATATATATATATATATATTTAATTTTTAACTATTTGGGCAGGGGCAAAATCGGTATTGGATCTACTCAAATCTGGTTTGGGGAATTTCCCAACTTAGAATCCAAATTTGGGAATTTCTCATTTTCCAAATCCGGATCTGGGAAATTGCCCAAATTTAAATCGAAAACTGAACTGAATATGTGATGAACCGAATAGACTATTTTCGTTCGGTACAATTTTATAACGGAACAAATCAAACCAGTATATTTGGCTATTTTAGTCTGTTTAAACGGAAAAAAAAAACCTGTTTAAATGAAAAAAAAAACATGTTTAAATCGACTATTTCGATTTTCGGTTCAGTTCGGTTCCCAAACTCTAGGAACCGAGCCGAATCGTTTATTCTTTATTCGGTTTTGATTCAGTTTTGAACCGAACCTACCAGAGGCCAAACCAAACCGAGCCAACAATATTGGTTCAATCTTTTGATTCAATTCGGTGTGCAAATGTGCATGACTCGAACAGTGGACACCCCCCTACTTAAAAGGGTCGTCGGTTTGAAGGTAAACAATGACGGGTGAAGGAAATAAAGAATCATCACTTCTTTTGGGCGTCAGTATTCAAATAAATAATTTTATTATTTTTATTAATAATATATTAATTTATAAAAATATAATATATAGTATATTTCATTAATATAATATTTAATATTATTATTTGTATTTTATAAGTTGGTAATTTTTTTTAAAGTTTAACAAGATATTCATGATATTTAAAAGTAATAAAAAATAAATAAATGATACGAAACTATAGATATGATATTTATACTAATTAATAACTATTTAGAAAATATATTTTCTTTATCAACGTGAGACTATAAATATGATGTTATAAAATAATTATGAACTATTTTATATATTGATAGATATAAAATAATTTTGTTTATCCTTTGCAGAATATTCAGGAATCGAAGTTTTGTACATAGGCGCCAATTTTCCGAAAATTGACTCCCAATTATGGGACAGGTGCCAGTTTCCCAAATATCGACTCATGCAGTATCAAGTGCCAATTTTCAAATACCGGCGCTTGTAGTATCAGACGATAGTTTCAAATCGGCACCTGACATCGACGTTGGTAAATCTATGCTTGTTTTTTTTAAAATTATTGTGATTTTTGTGTATTCACTCGTGTTGATAATTCAATAATAAATTATTAAAATAAAAAATCATGCTTTTCATAGTTAAGCATAATTAAGGACAATCTTATTAGACCCGCAATGTTTATGCCTCCCTTAAGACATCAACAATACATATCTACCCAATATATATATATATATATATATATATATACTAATGGGTGATAGAGGGCGTGTGGGATCGAAAACAGAGCAAGCCGTGACATGTTAAAAAACAATGACGACAAGAATAATAAGAGCAAATACTTTGTATAGTTGAATCATCAAACTCGAGCATTCATATATGCTCATAAGAGTGAATCAATAATCTTTTTTTTATATATCATACTAGTAACATTTGAGTAATTCCCACTACAGTAATTATCCCTAATAGCATAGGATTAAAACCGATGTTATCATTAGCGTCGATTTTAATCTAATTAATTTCCATTTTTTAAACCTAAAAATAGAAAATTACTTTAAATTATCGAACAAAACCTGGACCATAACAGTCCCTTACAATAATATTTTGAAGCTCCGGAGGTCTCACATGAGATCAAACCTGCGAGACATCATTCAAGCGACCAAAATTTGCAGTCCAATGGGCTGCTTTATTACATCGCTTAAAGATAAAATTGAAGCAAACGTTATTACAAGCTAACAAGAATGAAGAGATATCATCGAAATCAGCTTGTACGCGCCAATCCGGACAGCTCTTTTGCTTCAAAGATTTCGCAAGAGTTGTGGAGTCAGACTCTATGATAGCAAGATGATATCTTTCCTGCATTACAACCAATAAAGATTGTCTAATGGCAAGTGTTTCAGCATGCAAGGTAGATTTAGCATTGACTAATAAGCATTCAACATAAATAGCATTACCTGTATGATTTCTGACAATAATACCCACTGCAGAAGAATCAATAGTAAATGAAGCATTACAGTTTATTTTTATGTAATCTAAGAGAGGATACATCCATTTACAGATGATTGAATTTCTATCTTTAGCTTTGCCCTTAGATTTTAAGTTTGAATCGAGGAAGCCGACATACGAGATTATTTTTCTCACTAAGCAGGAGGAGGAAAGCTGCCTCGTCTGATGCAGTCTCTCATTTCTCCCAAACCAGATGAACCACCATGAAACGACAACTAATCTTTTTATCGAGCAACGAATTGAATCATCACTCAAGCTAAAAAGATTGCTACCAAGTATCTATGTTTGTCTATCTAGCAGCATGATTCTAAAATAAGATTGTAAACAATTCCAAATTTCAATAGAAAAAGAGCAATGACAAAACAAATGTTCAAAATTTTCCTCAACAGTTTGGCAAAAGGTACATAAATTATTAAATGCCAATTTTAAACCATATAGTCTGGTTTTTGTAAGCAATCGGCCATGCATCAATTTCCATAGAAAAATCTTTATTTTGTCAGGAACTTTTAAAGACCAAATAGCTGACCAGTTAAGAGAAGTATCAGAATTTACAGAATCATGCTTGAGGAGAAAGGAGTAGGCTAAATCAGTGGTAATGTTTCCTTTCATGCTTTCTGTCCAAATTATTTTATCCTCATGGGGTGTTAAAGGAAGCCCAATCATCGAAATGGATGCACCCAGCTCATGAGAAAATATAGTGTCACATAAATCATAATTCCAATACTGATCTGTAATAAAGCAGCTAACGATCATATCATGATTAATTAAATTCACATTGATGAATGTGGGTTTTATGCAAAAGGAGAGATCTAAAGCCCAAGAGTCATTCAAGACAGAGGTATTTGTACCTGATCTAATGATATGATGGAGACCAAGGTTAAGTCTCCTAAAGGCATTGACAAGAGTTTCCAAGACCAGGAAGAGGAGGCAGGGGCAGTGGCCTTACTGGCAGTTAGCAAGGGGTATTTATGCTTCACAAGCTGAAACCACATGTTATCCTTGATATTTAAGTAGGCTGCCACTCTTTTGGCATTGAGGGAAAGGCTTTAGAGATATATATTGTGAACTCCAAGACTACCATTGGTTTTAGGGGTTGTAATTTGATCCCATGAAATAAGGTGAAGCTTTTTATGTTCAGTGGTGGAATCCCAAAAGAAGTTGTTGATTATACTATTTATTTTGTTCACGATTTTCTTGGGTAACCAAGAAACATAAATAGTATGGAGGAGTATTGAGGTGAGGACTGAGCTAATCAAAGTGAGTTTATCAGCTTGGGATAGATAATTTGATTGCCATGATCAAGTCTAGTGTTAATTGATTTGAGAAGGTAATCATAGGCATTAGGAGGAGGACAATTTGGAGAGATCTTAGTGCATAAGTATTTGAAGGGAAATGAACCTTCAGGCATACCAAGCTTGATGTGAGAAGGGGTATTGTTTGGGAAGTAGATTATAGATTTTAAAGGATTAACACTCTGCCCAGTTAAGCTATGATAGTGCTCAAAAATATTTTTAATTGCATTGAAGCTTTTATCATTTGCTTTGAGCATAAGGAGGATGTCATCTGCAAAGAGGAGATGACTAATTTTGAAAGATTGCTTGATGGTTAGGAGGGTGAAATCCTTATTGTTGACGGTCATGTTTATTAGAAGGGTGAGGGTTTGGGCCATTATAATGTATAGGAAAGGGGAGATGGGATCTCCTTGTCTAACACCCTTATTGGCTTGAAAGAAACCAGAGAGCTTGCCATTGGCAAGGCATGAAAAGGAGGCAGTAGATAAGCAGGAGTGAATCCATTTAATGAAGATGGGGGGTGTTGCAAGCTTCCAAGACAGTGTAGATTGCTTGCCAAGACACAGAGTCAAAGGCCTTAGCAAGATCAAGTTTGATCATGATGTAGGGGTATTTTCCTTTGAATTTAAAAATTAAGTGGGCAGCTTCTTCGGCAATGAGGACATTCTCATGAATACTTCTGCCCTTAATAAAGGCAGACTGCTCTTTGGAGATGATTATGAGAAGGGTTTCCTTAAGTTTATTGGCGAGCAATTTGGATAGGATACGATAGTTTAGGTTACTTATATAGGGAGATGGGCCTATAGTCCTTAACCTTTGAGGGGTTACTGACTTTAGGAATGAATGTTAATTAGGACAGCTTGATTCCAGGAAAAAGAGAGGTAAGATATATTTTGAAAGTTAGTTATGCAGTCAAAAAAATCTTGTTTAATAATGGGCCAATAGCTTTTATAAAACTCTGCTGTAAAGCCATCAATCCCAGGGCTTTTCCCATTTGCCATAGTCTTAACAGTAGACCATAGTTCCTCTTTTGTGAAGGGTTTGATGATTTTTTCCTTTATAGAGGTAGGGATAGTGGGAAACACATGTCATAGCTGAATGGAAAATGGGTTTGGATTATTAGGTTGCCAAAGATCTTGGTAATATTTGGCAAAGGTTTGAAGAATCGAATTATCATTAGTGAGAATATTTCCATTGTCATCAATAAGATTGGTTATGAGGTTGGTTCTTCTGCTAGAGATGAAAATTCTGTGAAAGAAGACTATGTTTTTGTCACCATCTAGGAGTCATTTGGTTTTGGCTTTAGCCCACTATTTGAGACTTATTTGTCTTTGGAGGGCATGAATTTTGTTATAAAGGGATATGAGATTTGTTTCTTCAGAGCAGGAAAGGCTTGAGTTGGCTTCCTTATATTCAAGTCTGGCACACTCAGCCTTAGCTGTTTTGAGAGTTATCTCAAGGTTCCCAAGTTGATTTTTGTTCCAATTTGAGAGGGCTTTTCTGGTGAAGTTTAGTTGGGTGACAAATTTATTTTGGGGGATAGGGAGAGGAGTGGGGGATGACCAGGCTGACTAAATTATATCCCTAGAGTCAGGGTATTCAGTCCAAAAGTTTTGAAACTTGAAAAGATTGCTTCTAGAGTTGGTTTTAGGGTTGATTTGAATCAAGAGGGGACAATGGTCAGATCCATATCTAAGGAGGTGCCTAACAGTAGAGGTTCCAAAGAAGTGAAGTCAGGCTGGATTTGCAAATGTTCTATCTAGCCTGATGAGAATCCTACGATTTCATTTTCTATTGTTGCACCAAGTGTATTTTGGTCCACTGAAGCCTAGGTCTATGAGGTTTGAGTTTAAGATAAAATTCCTAAAGGTTCTGATATGAGGGGTAAGTTTAAATTTAAGGCCTCCTTTTTTATCTTTAGGGCTTAAGATGCAATTACAATCCCCAGCTAGAAGGCAGGGGTAAGAAGATAAGTCTAGGCTAGATAGTTTATGTCAAAGTAAATTTCTAATGGAAGGATTAATATTTGCATATATATTGGTAAACAAAAAAGGTTGAGAATTTGTAATAGAAATGATAGCATGTATTACATCATGGTTTGAAAAAATAATTTCAGTTTTAACCATAGCAGCATTCCAAACAAGAAGTAAGCCACCAGATGCACCATTAGAAGTAAAGGAGAACCATGTCAGTTTCTATTAATTTTAGAGACAAAGGATAAAGCAGTAGCATCATCAACATGAGTTTCTTGAAGAGCAAAAACTTTTACATTGCAAGTTTTAATCAAGCTGTGCATTCTATCAAGGATGGTGGGTCTAAGGACCCCTCTAACATTCCAAATTATAATATTCATGATTTATTATAGGGGACAATCATCATCTGATCCTGAGGATCAGTTTGGGTGGGGGGGGGGTATAGGGGAGCCACTTCTATGTCTCTTAGTATTGAAAGATCCCTCAACAGTTGAGATATCATTGCTGTGAGTAGGGGAGGTATGGTTTTGTCTCCTGAGTCTACTAGGTAAGGTAGTTTTGCCTTTCATGTTATCCTTTGGCTTTTTATGCATAGATTTGTGAGAATCAGCCTGGAATATAAGAGAGACCTCTTTTACAAGGTCTTCAAAGGATTTCTTGAGGAAGGCATATGAGGCAGTATTTTGGGGTTTCTCATTTGTCTGATCATTAGGGGGGTTTTTAGATTTTGCTTGCTTAAAATCATAATTTTTCTTGTTGGTGAGGAGATTTTTGTCTTTGACAGAGGTTTTCTTGGAGCTAGAAAAGTGATTTATTTTAGGATCCTAATTCTTAGAGGTGTATTGAACTTTTGTAAAAGGCTTAAGTCTTGACTCAGGGAGTTGATTTTCATCAGCCTTCCTAATAGAGGCATCTTCGTGTGTTATGGAGGCTTTGGATTTATTTGCATCATGATGTGCATTAGTTTGCTACGTAGTAGCTTATTTTCGACATTTTCTGTGTTTAACCTGAATCCAGGGCCCACACACTAGTTCCTCAACATCAATTGGCTGAATCAAATTTTCTTCCTGAGTACAAGAGGTGTGGGTAGTATTGGAAGGGCCACTATTTAGGTCTCCAGAAGGGTGGTTTGTATTAGGGGAAGGATTTATTATATCTATTTTGGGGAAATGGTTCTTAGGATGGTTAGAGGGGTTCCTCCTGGGGCAGGAGTGTTTCTTATGGCCAACTAGACCACATAGAAAGCATACAGAGGAGAGATTTCCGTAGATGACAGGTTGAAAAAACTCTTGGCCAAGGTCATAAATCCAAATTCCTTGCTTTATTGGTTGAGACATATTAATTTCAATGCATACTCTAATATATTTCCCACGATTGAACTCAAAAGAGCGAGAGTCTATAGAGATAAGATTTCCAAGACAATTTGCAATTTGTGCAACAGAAGTATGGTTTCACAGTTCAAGGGGCAAAACATGTATACGCAACCAAATCGGAGCAAAAGTAAAATCTTCCAACCAAGGACGAAAAAAGGGTTTCCATGGAACCAACCGAATGACAGCGCCTCGGCAGGACTAAGGGCCACCTGTAAGAACCGAGGTTGCATTAGAAATATCACGAAATCGAAACACAAAGAATCCTTCTTCGAGGTCTAAAACATTACATAAGCCATAAGAGGACCAGAGATTAAAAGCCCAACGAGAAACAACTGTTAAAGGCGGCGGTCGACCGAGAAATTTACCCACAAGGCTACTGTGTCAAGAAGATTGCCATTCGGAAACTTGCTCAAGAGTGAAACAGACTTTACCAGTGGCATTTTAGTGATTTTGGAAAAGGTGGAGGGTTCGGTAGGTTTGGGGTTCTTTGCATGAGATCCGTGAAGAATCTGAGCCCAAGTGAGTGATGGGGAGGAGGGAGAGTGGTTCAGACCCATAGATCCAGTGTTCGGTGAGTCGGATGTATTGTTAGGATTCCTGCAGGGGTTATTAGGGTTAGAATTTATGGAAGGGATAGGGGTGGAGATCATACCTGCCGCAGAGTGAAGAGGATCTTCAGGGGAAGGAGGGATCGTGACTACCGGAGGTGGTGGAGAACTCCGATTAGGGTTAGGATTCCTGTAGGGAAAATTAAGGTTAGGGTTTGGGGAAAAAAATGGGGGAAAAGTCATACCTGCATGGGAGGGGACAATGTCAGAGGGGAAGGAGGTCTGGTTGCCAGAGGAATGGTTAGATCTCGACGGATTTGCATGATGCGAAAGATCGGTGGTGGCCTTTGAGGAGGACGATGGGGGAAGAGAGACTCTCATCGAGGTGTCTTTGGAGATGGAGGGGGGAGGGGGTTGTTGTTGAGAGGGTGAGCGTTCATAAGGGGGTGGAGGATAGTCATCCTCCACCATCGCAGCGAGAGTCACTTCGGAGTCGCCCTTTGTCGCTAGAGAGAAGCTTTCTTTCGAAGCCATCCGTAATTTTCAAAAATACAATTAATCTCCATTTAATTATATTAAAACCGTCGCAATACAAGGGCGCCGGTTTTAATTTAATTTTTTTTAACTCCGCGCGCGTGACTTTTTTCTTCGGCCCGCTCCCTTCTCTCCGCGTGCGTGACTTATTTCTCATGCTTCTTCTCCTATTCTCGACGTTCTCAACATCTCCACGCCGATCTAAACCCTAAATTGTTCTCCAATTGTTCTCTCGATCTTCCGTTTTTCCCATCTCCATTCTTCTCGATTTCCATTCTCCCCGAAGACCATTCTTCCTGAAACTGCGTGCTCAGAACAAGTAGCAGCTCACAAGTGACACACTGGATTTGGTAAATGCTTTTACCCATTTTTATTCCCGGTCTCTTTCCTTCTCCGGTTGACACACTTGATTTTTTTATTCCCGATCTGCTTCCTTCTACCCTTTTTTGAAGGAACTAGTGTTGGTTTATAGTTATTATCGTTATAATCGCAGAAAAAAGGTCCAAATTTGGGAATTTGTACTATAGCTATAAACTCACCATTTGGTTATGCAAAAGATCGATGAACTCGATTCCTGGTCTGTTGGATTTTTATTCGCTTATGGACGTAAAAAAATCAAGTGTGCCATTTATGATGAACTAGATTCTGTTATCTATTTCAGTGATAGAGTTGGCAGTCTCTTAAGAAGTTTACAAATGAGAAGTTACTGAATCCACATAATGTGAGTGATCTCGTTCTCAAATGCACTGAATAATGTTTAATGTTGGGTTGAATTCAAAGGTATGTAGCTCAAATGCACTAAAAAACATTTAATGTTGGAAGCCTGGAATAGGACTGTTGCTTAATTCCAGAATCATCATTTTGGAGTATAATATGCACTAGCATGGACTGCCATCCAATCCTTGTTTTTGATTGATGAATTTATAATTATCTATATATTGGGAAGACCTTTGCAAACTGAGACTGTTAGCATACATGGAACCTAGGAAGCATGGACACTTTCAAAGATTATCGTGTCTGTGTGTCCAACACGCCGCGGACACTGACACACGAAGACACTCATCCAACACACGTGTCCGATGTATCCTAGAGTGTCTTGACCAGTCAATATTTTTTTTGGGGGGGGGGGGAGGGAGGCTAAATTACACGGAACCCCCTCGACTATAGTCGATGTGCGCAAAGACTATCTAAACTACCAAGTGTGCACGGAATCCCCATCGACTACACTTTTTGTTCAAATAACCTCCATCTGTTAGCTCGCCTGTTAATAACTTAACGGTAAAATTGTCACGTGCGCAGAACCCCCCCCTCCCCAGTGCCACGTGGCAGCAATCTCCACCCTCCATCTCATCTGACAGTCATCACTTCCTCTTCTACCCATCTCTCACCTACCTACACTCCTCCCCTTGCCCTAGACTCCACCGCCGCCGCCGCCGACAACGACCTCTCCTCTATAAGAAGAAGAAGAGGAGGAGGAGGATCAGGAGGAGGTGGAGGAGGCGACCGCCTCCTCCTCCTCGGGCGGCGACTGCGGCGACGGTGGAGTGTAGGGCAAGGGGAGGAATGTAGGTAGGTGAGAGATTGGTAGAAGAAGAAGTGATGACCGTCAGATGAGATGGATGGTGGAGATTACTGCCACGTGGCACTGGGAGGGGGGTTCTGCGCACGTGACAGTTTTACCGTTAAGTTACTAATGAGCGAGCTAACAGAGGGGGTTATTTGAACAAGAAATATAGTCGGGGGGTTCCGTGCACACTTGATTGTTTAGGTAGTCTTTGCGCACATCGACTATAGTCATGGGGGGTTCCGTGTAATTTATCCTTTTTTTTGCCCGGACACGGCTCGGACATGGCCAGCCTAGCATTTAAAAAAAATAAAAAAAATAAAAAAAATATTCATGTTAGACCCGAAACCCGATTGCCCACTACTCTAATCCGGTAATGAGTAACCTAGTAACCATATTGCTCACCCAATCGCCCACTCGCCCTAATCCCAAACCCGATCGACGATTGCCCACCTTACTCGATAGCTCCTTCGCAACAGCGGCCACTGCCTCCTCCACACCGCTCCGCTGATCCTTTGAGAGAACCGTCGCCCTAGCCGATAAACCCTCGTCGAGTGGAAACAGCCTCTGGAGAGGCGGAGACAGTATGTTGTTTTGATTGCTTCCTAGATTAGCTCTATTTTTTTGTTTACATGAGGTTGTGCCTCATGCTTTTGGAAAGACTTAGAAGTTAGAAGTAGTAAGTATTTTGTTCATACTGAAAATTTGAAGTTTGACATCAATGAAAATATCATGAAATATATTAATATGAAATTATGAATTATGGTTTTTTTTTTAATTTTTTATATTTAGTTATATATGTCGTGTCTGTGTCCTGTAAAATTTTGAAGTTGGTATGTCCCCGTGTCCGTGTCGGTGCATCATAGCATATAACATGATGCATCTGGTTGCAGTAAGTCTGTAGTTAAGAATGAGATAAATAGACTAGAAAATATGATCTTCCTCACCACACATGAAAAAATTTCTAATTTTTTTTTTTTACTCATTAAGTACTTTAAAGTATCATTTAGGACATTTAACATTTTGAGACTTGTAATCACGGGTGTGTTTTGTTTTGCAAAATGCATAGTACTTCAACAATATTGTACGGTATAATGATTGTACATGATATAGTATCTTGTACACTGTTTGTTTCGCATAGCAGTTTGGATAAGAAAAATAATTAATCATGTCATGCATGTGTTTATTTCGTATTATATTAACACAACACAATACAAGTCAAAATGAGTAAAATACTACTTATGTAATTTTATGATCGAATTGTCATATATACAAAATATAAATTATTTATTTAAAATAATACAAAAAATCTAGATTTTTATTTTCAAAAGGTAAATGTATCATTTGACGACATAGTACCTTGCCCTCTATTCCCAATACTGAGATACATTAAGTACCTTAAAGTATCCTGTAGCAAGGGTAAAAACATAATTTAACACTAAAAAAAGAGCTTAAGGAAAGCTCACTGTCTGAATACAAAGCATTGGTTGGATACCTTTCCTAGATAAAAACTTCAAGAATTCATTTGCTTGTCAGGGATTGTCCAATGCCGGCCACCAGCTTCTAAGTGACATTCCACCATCTTCATGAATTCATAATAAATTGAATACTCCATAATAAGCTATATAAGCAAAGTTGTCATCCCAATTCTCCAACACAAGCCTGAATGAATGTATCTTGAAGATCACCTTAGCATTTGCTCTTACTATATATCTAACTGACAGTGTCTCCTTTATCTAAGCTATTTACTCAGAGTTATTGAATTGTGATTTGTGAAGAATGCCATAGAAGGCATTCAATGATGAGCAATTGCTTCCCAAGATCCAATCTACACAATGCAACATTCTTCAAATACTATATCAATTGGAGGGTGTTCTCACGTAGGATGATTATACCACCACCGTAGTCTTTTTTTTTTGAAAGACCACCACTGTATACTCATGTAGCTCGAGTAGCTCATTACTGAAGACTTTAGTTTCCATGTCTTGTATGGAACTCCCATCAGACTAGTTGACTGATTACCGAAGCCTTATGAAAATGGAATTTAAGGCTGCACCACTCCAAAATTATAGCTAGGAAGTTTTGATTGCACAAACCATGTCAGTGTTTCATTGTTGGATGGTTGACTACAGAGTACATACCACTGTCTATATAGCACCATTCCTCAGTTAAAGTGATGCCAGCTTTGATATGCAATTGGAATTGCAGGAACAAAGAGATGCAGTGAACCATGGTTTGCGAGCCCAACTAATACATCTATGAATAAGCATTGGTAATATGCACTAGCATGTTTATCTTCGTATATATGTTTATGTTCATTGATTTAATATGCACTAGCATGTTCTATTTTCATGATTTAATCTGCACTAGAGATATGTCTATTATAAGAATATGTTTTCATGTTCTTTTATATAATGATCTTTTAGATAATGATACTTAATACTATCCCGATGACTCTGATATATGCTTCTCATGTTACACTAGCTCATGTAATGACTTGTAGGCTTGATACTTCAATACCTACTTCGATTCACTTGAACTGTGCTTGGTTGATTCACTTAGACATAGATTTAATTAGATTCTACCCATACTTCTAATTTCTCTTCTTTTACTTAAACATACTTCTAATTTCTTAAATATTCTCGTGCCCCAGAGGTTATGGGTTCGAGCTACGAAAATAGTCTCTGTGCAAAAAAAAGTAGGGATTGTTGCGTGCATCAATCCTTCCAGAACCCACAAAGTGGGATTGCTTCGTGCACCAACTTGTCAAATAGTAACGTGCACTAAGGAACATATTTTTTTATATAACGATCTTCTTCTTCTTTTGTTCAGTATTTATTTTTAGATCCATAACTCTTTATTCGAAAGGCCGGTTTTACTCTCGATTTTTTGCACATGCTGACGGGCTATTTGAGGGTAAAACAAATATTTTTGGGTAAGAGTTATGGATTCAAGAATTTTATAATTTATACATATCAACCGCATGAGTTTTTTTAATGAATATAATATTAAATTCATTGCATTATATCTAGTTCACACATAAAAAATATTACAAAAATAAAAAAGATGTATATCTCGGAAGGATGTATTTGATATTTTCACATTATAAGGAGGTGGATACTTAGTTTAGTCAAAATAAAAAGAGTATATAGTCAAAGTAAAATGGATAAACAAGCAAATTATTTATTTAAATATTATTTAATCAACGTGCTGTTATATTGATAAAGAGAAATTATGTAGTAGTAAAAAAGAAATTAATTTATGAAAAAATTGATCCAACCCTTCGCGTCTTCAACCCTACGCGTCGCGTCTTCAAACCTTCCGCCGCCTTCTTTCCCGTCGGAGGCAACCATGCAGGGCTTCGGGAAGCTAGCCGCAGCCCGCGGCCGCCCCACCTCCGCCACTGCATACGCGGCCGCTGCCGCCTACTCCGCCTTGGCAGGCGCAGGCGGAGGTGGAAGGGGAAGAGGCCGAGGCTCCGGTCCCCCGCCTCGCGTCCCAGGTCAATCCATTCCCGATGGCGACGACGAGGATATCTTCTCCCCTCCGGGCGTTGGCCGTGGAAGGGGACATCCCGTCCTCCCGTCGTCTCCTGTGCTCCCATCCTTCTCGTCTTGGATGTCAAAACCTTCCGCCGCCGGACGGGGTAGTGGTCGCTTCGCGCCCGCTCCGCCGGATCCCTCTGAACAGTCGGACAAATCCCAGGTTAAAGAGCCCATATTTTTCACGCGGGAGGACGTCGATGTCGGTCCGGTGGACAAGCCTCAGTTTGCCGACGCGGATGAAGTCAAGCGGTTTCCTCGAACTTTGTCTCCTGGACTAACCGGCGCCGGAAGGGGCAAGCCACCCCGCCCTGCCGAACCCGATTCAAGGCCAAGGGAAGAGAACAGGCATCTCCGGCAGAGACCGGCTCCTAGGCCAGGCTCGGAAACATCTGGTCAGACGACGGGACAACAAAAGTTGGGGCATGAGGAGGCCGTGAAGAGGGCGGTGGAGGTACTGTCTCGTGGTGGCCGGGGTGGCGGGAGGGGGCCTGGAAGAGGGAGAGGAGGGAGAGCGATGATGCGGGGAAGAGGGAGAGGTGGGCGATCTAGGGGACAAGGATCAGAGGAGGCTGAGGAGGACATGGGCATTTATCTTGGAGACAATGCCGATGGAGAGAAGCTGGAAAAGAGGCTCGGAGAAGAGAGGATGAAACGGTTGAATGAAGCATTTGAAGAGATGAGCTCGAGAGCTCTGCCTTCTCCCCAGGAAGACGCATATTTCGAAGCTTTACATACTAACAATATGGTTTGGCCTTTTGATGGGAGCAATTATTTATTACCTAGATTGTGTTCTTCATTAATTTCTGTATGTTTCTTCTCTTCATGCAGATTGAATATGAACCAGAATACTTGGTTGATTTTGATAATCCAGATATTGATGAGAAGCCTCCAATGTCTCTTCATGAAGCACTGGAGAAGGCTAAGCCATTCTTGATGGCATACGAGGGGATACAAAGCCAAGAAGAGTGGGAGGTAGTTCTTTGTTCTTGATTTTATGTTCAGTCTAGTGTTATCTTTATTTTGTGTCTTGTTCAGTACTTTTGACCTTCTTACACCAGTGACATTTAGTTGATTATCCATTGATCCCCAACTGAAAGAAGTCATTAGCTAGGCAGAGCTAGTTTTTATATGATCCATGTAAAGAATGTTGGGATTTTCATAAGATGTTTTTGACTTTTTTGTGCATCTCTATGACAATTGGTCCTATGTTGTAAGTTGCTAACTTTAGTTAAGCTAAAAGGATACAACTTTAGTTAAGCTAGCTCCATTTGCTTATCTGCCTGCTAGTGTATAACTTAGAGCTACCATCATTATAAAGAGGTTTTAACTTTTGACCAAAACTTCTAGTAGCTCATGTTGATATTATGGTTCTCCCATATCTAGCTTGCTATGCATGTATGTGCGGGCAGCCCTTAGAATCTTATTTGTTGGTTATGCTGAGCGGTCATTTTCGATTTATCAATAGGAATCTTAATGTATTTTGTCTTATCATCTTTTTCTTCAATGTTGTCACTGCTGAAGACCTCAACATTATGGTATTACGGTCATCAAATAAAATTGCAGTTTTTTGTTTTTCAGAGAGAAAACATTAAACATTGATGATTACCATTAACCCTAATTGTGCTCCATAGATGATTTTGAGAAACATGCTACGTACAATTGATTTCTGACCTGATAAATTCAGCTACCGACAAATTTATCCAGCAAATCAGCACGGAAAGGTGAAGAATCACATAGTTATTTTGCACAAATCTTTTGCTAGGTTTTCTAGATAGAATTCTCTACTCCATCCATTAGGAGCAGATGAGGAAGCAACATACCTGGTTAGTACTAGAACAAAGCCGCATCTCTTTGCTCAATAATCAACAGTTATACTCGTTATAACCCAAAAGAAAAGAAAGAAAAAATTTAATCCTTCAACTAGAGGTTGTAATGTATATAGACCAATAAAATAAGTGTTCATTTCTTGGTCAAATGAAGCACTTTAAAAGTTAACAGGGGGAAGGTGAACAATGTGTAGACTGGACGAAATAATATTACTCTATAAAGATGAATGACCCATGATGATATATCATCCAAACAATTCCCCAGACCCATTTTTCTGTCAACATACCTAAATCTGGTGGAAGAAGGTTGAAGAAATCAACATATAGTGTCCTAGGACCTAGAGAAACATGAAAATATTATGTTATGCAGATCCGTGACTCATTTTGATATAAGCATAATGTTAGATCAACAACTATAAAATTTGATAGGCATGTAGCAAGGAATGGAAGATAATCAATATGTCAGTAGAGTATGTCATTCACAGAAGCAACATAAATTAACTAGAAAATAAACAAGCAAAATAGACATAAGCAATTGGTGACTTTCAACATAATATGTTTAGGTTCAAAAATCAACCATGCAAATTGGTGACTTTCAAAAAAATAAATACTAGACACAAGTGAAATATCTATCAAAGTTTCAAAGTTGTCTGTCTTAGCAGAATATTCTACATCGTCAACCACATTGCAAGTAAGAAACTAAAAGTTCTGTCATATTTGCCCATTGGTATAGGTTGGTGCAATATCATCTGATGCAACTAGAGCATGGTCTGATGTCCCATTAGCAACTAATGACATTCCTTCTTGCGCAGTTATTTCACCGAAAGTCCTTTTCCTCGGTGATGATTCGGACATTTCATTCTCACGGACCTTTTCGGCCTCCTTTTCATTTGTTCCCTTTTCCTTGTCTAGCTCTTGAGTATCACTTGTGGTAGGCTGAGGTGGTGGTGGCAGCTCACAGCTACTCAATCAGCTTCCAAACAGCTCTTGATGCCTTCTCAAGCACAGGAGTTCTGTAAAAATTGGCTATAAATGAATTCACAAAACGAAAATAGGATTCAGAAATGACACTCAAATTGGGAGAAAAAGAATATTCTTTTCCACATCCTTGTTCGTCAATTCTCTTCTCTCATGGTACGCTGGCTTCAAGCCACAGAGGAAGTAGAAGATTAAAATGGGAAAATTGACATAATGTGTTGAAATACTCTGACACGCTCCCAAGAACATCACAAGGTTCTATGACAGTATGACCTACATGGTAAGGTCCTCTCGCAAGAACCTCTTAAGGTTCTATTACAATATCGGGTCCGTGGTCAGAAATTAATACAAGAAGTGAACAAGTTATATATGTAGAAGGATTCATATTGTCAATAACCTATTAGAAATGAAAAGTTTGAAATAATGAAAATAAGGAGTAATTTCCGTAATCTAAACTTTTCTAGATAGCAAGTACTCACTCAAGTTCTCGTCACAGTGAATCAAACAACTCATTACGGTTTCACATGCTCGCATTTCTAGGAGTTAGTATTTGAGAAATGCCATGATTAATGACTCCTCAGCCTGTAATGGACATTTGAGAGTGATTTGAGACTCGAATTCTTCATAATTCCATGCTAGCCCATCTTAGTAAGTGTTGCGCACATGCTCATATTTCTAACCCTAAATCCTAAATTATAAACACTAGACACAATCAAATATTCAAATTATGCTTTTGATGCTGAACTATCCATGGAAGTGTGAGAATGATTGTGAGTTTCAAGTTCAATGCTTTTCTTGAGAAAAACTGAGTCAAAACTAGTGTATCAAAGGAAAACAATTTGATGTAAGTGGCGAAGCTGACAATTGCACTGAGATCTTGTAAACATGATATAGTGCGTGAACGGAATTGATACAAGCTTTTGTCACTTTCTACCAACATTTTAAAAGTATATCGACAACCTGATTTAACTTGGATAGAAAGTCTTGAGCAGATCTATAAGTTTTGCAAGTAAATTCATAATTTTGTCTTTATTAGGAGTTGCTTGGGAAAAGTGATTCCTAAATTTATATGAAGTGATTAGCAAAATGTTACTGGGTTTATGGTTATGATTTTAGTTAATTCCTTTTCCATTTTCTGCTTATCAGCACAATAGTTCAATTTCTACTCCTTATATCAAGGTCGTGAGTTATGCCATGATATCTTTTCTTATATTGGAACTGGTAGAACTGATCAGTTAGTTTAATGCGCAAAAATACTTGTTTTTTTTTACTTTTATCCAAGTAATAGTTTTATAAAGATTGTTTTTCTTCTGTTGGAGGAATACTTACTAGAGATGAAATTAGAGAATATAAAGCACGCCATGGCATTTTAGATGACCTCTTTGTTCCCTTATATATTTTTAAAATAATTTTCACATACTTCTGTAGTTACAACAGTTACCAATTGGTTATTAATGGTGGAGATACAGATGCTTTACCATCGTGTATTGCCTATAGCATTACTATAAGTACTGCAACTTTATCATTGCTCCTATTTTAATTCTGTCTTATTTTTCTGGATGCTAATTCTTGTTAGCTTTTGCTGTAAGAAGCAAAACATGAATCCTTTTTTTGCCTAAAATGATCAATTTGGCTATCCCAATCAACTGCTCTATTTCTGGACTTGTATGCATGTGAAGTTAGAGATTCTCTTCTTCCACTTCTATTCCATCATGTTTTCCTTCACTTCCCCCAGTTTTAACGTGATATTTACATGATCTAATACTTATTGCTTAAAAATTTAAATACAAATCATCCAATCATGGGAGCAGATGCTGTGCTAATATAGGGAGGGCATAACTATATATTTTTTCTTTTGCCCTTGTATAACTTTTATTTTATAAGTGTTGAATTTGGTGTCTTAATGGTGGCTTGTAATTAGACATATCATATGCTATTTCATAAATATTTTGATGTCCAATTTTTTTAACCAGGAAGCTGTAAAAGAAATTATGGAAAGGTTGCCATATATGAAAGAGCTTATGGACATGTACTGTGGCCCTGATAGAGTTACTGCTAAACAACAACAAGAAGAGTTGGAGAGAGTGGCAAAGACTCTTCCAGAAAACATACCTTCTTCTGTGAAGAGGTTTACCGACCAAGCTGTTCTTTCTCTTCAGGTTGGCATAATTCATTATCCTACACTCCATACATTTAATTTAAAGAATATATAAGTTTTTCATTTGTATAATCCTTTTTTGTAGTATGTATAAAATCTTTTCTTTTGATGTTAGTTTTTATTTTTTAACAAAGAAAATTATATCTAAACCATCATACAATGATTCATTCCTACGAAGACTCTAGGTGGTGGAACCTTTGAGCAAATGCGACATACCCCAATGCATGGTTTAAAATACCGGTACCGGTCATCATCTCGGTTGATGACCGGTACGTACCGTACTGTAACAACACACGGTACGGTCCGGTATGAAAATGCATACCAGACAGGTTTTTTTTTTAAAGCTGTTAAAAATAACTCTAATAACACATAATTGATCAACAAATACTTAAATTTAAGATTCAAATATCAAATACATGAATACAATGTTTAAAAGTCATTTGGTACTGTATTAGGGTTTTTCATAGATACAAGAGAATTATTACATTGGAGTTTATATAGGGTGACACAAGTCCACACCCCAAAAAACATAAGACGTAACGCAACATCAACCGAGATGATGAATACTATGTGTCGGTACGATTTTATGTTGTGCTACGCAGAGTCTTCGGCGGTCCCGCTAGCCAGTTAGCGGGTGGGGGTCAAGGGGGCGGAGCCCCCGGAGATTTTTTGGACCCTTTGGGTTGTGGACTTGTGTCGCCCTATATAAACTTCAATGTAATGTTTCTCTTGTATCTATTAAAAATCTAATACAGTACCAAATAGTACCCAACGACTCTTTTTAAGAGTCGTTGGATCATACCGAGCAGTATCGCCCGGTATGATAGCAAATACCGCCCCGGTATTTGCTAAATACCGGGGCATACCGAGCGGTATTTACTGGTGTACCGGTATTTTTTAATATTCTTCATTTAATATTGCCGCTATATGCCATCATACCGTCCCATACCGGGCGGTATGATGCATATACCGCCCATACCGGGCGGTATGTGATAAATACCGCCCGGTATGACCGAGATACCCGGTATTTCTCCCATACCGGGTATCTCGTATACCGGAAAAGCAAAATACCGGGCATACCGCCCGGTACGGTACGAATTTTAAAACAATGCCCCATTGTCCTAACTGACATACTGTGTTTTATTACATTTATACTAGTCTGATGAAGTTCATTTCACTGTTGTTGCAATATGGTATTTAAGGACTTCAGGTCTTTGTTAGATTGTTAAGGATCATTTTTTTATGAGGATTCTAGGCCTGGTTAAGAAGTGGACAGGGGAGTTCAAACACCATTCTTTTGTATGCAGAAATCCATCATTACATGTGTTACAATTCTAATTATGTATTTAACACTTTCTATGTCGTAATGAAAAGATCAACTTAGTACTCCTTTGATTACAGGAAAGTGTTTTCTGATGCATTTAGCTTCATATCTAAATAGTTAGCAGCTAGCTCTAATCTATATGTGATAAATTGTTTTATGTTACCAAGTTAGGTTTTAAATCTCTAATACTGTAACATCTTGGGTGGCATGGTGCAAAAGCTACCTGTGTCCAGAACTTGAGAGTTGGAGTTTTGCAAGCATGGGCTAGACTTGCATTGAGTAATATTAACCTGACCTCAATTCTCATCAGGCCTGTGCTGAGCAGTTGAGCAACCTGAACCAACTGGAACAATGGGACTAACCCAACCTATACCTAATACAAGCCTGCCCTCTGTTCTGTAACCTAATGCTAACATAGCCTGTTTGACCTGAGCTAGCCAGGTCGCCTTTCAAATAGCCTTAACAGTTTACGCTTTGTAGTTCGGGGGTTCAAAATATCAAAACTCCTCAATTTCCCAAACCCTATGAAGAAGACTAAAGGTGGCAGTTCAATATCATTTTTCTTTCTTAACTCTACTGAGAGGCAATAGTTCCCCATACGTATATTTTCTTCCTCTGTTTCAGTGTTCAGGGGAATTGAGGGTTAGTCTTTCTTTTCTCTTTGCTTGAATGGCTGATGAAAATCCTGGTGAATTCAACTTCTTCAATTTTGAGTATATATTCTTCAATGACAATGTGGAATATCATCAAGCAGATTTCTATTTACTTCTCTTTTAATTTGCATGCTCTTATATGGCTACAAAAAAGTTGTCTTAGTTTATAAGTTTGTTTAGTAGCATGATGGTATCCTTGATGCATTCAAGCTGGTGCTATCAAATTGCTCTATAATCACAAAATTCTTAGTAACTTATTTTGAGTATATATTTTCCATTGTCGGAATATCATCAAGCAGATTTCTTTTTACTTTTCTTTTAATTTGCATGCTCTTATATGGTTACAAAAATGTTGTCTTAGTTTATAAGCTTGTTTAGTAGCATGATGGTATCTTTGATGCATTCAAGCTGGTGCTATCAAATTGCTCTATAATCACAAAATTCTTAGTAACTTATTTTTTGATTAAATTCTTTTGAATTATACCTACCTTGACTTTGTGCCATTGAAATTGTTGAAAATATAAATGTATAGATTGATCATTGATCTCTTTCCTAACAGCGTAAGCTTCTGGGAGAAGTACGTCATCCAATCAATTTAACATGTTATCTCCTTGCATCAAAAATATACCCCCACTTCAATTAAGTTGATCTACTTCTTGGGCTTGGTCAGTCTCATCAAGTTTACCCACCTACAAGTGAGGGGGACTGTTAAATATAAATGCATTGATTGATCTCTTTCCTAACATCTTAAGCTTATGAAAAAGTTGGTCATCCAATGAAATTTAACAGAATTTGGTTACAGATGGGACATAAGGTGAACATATAATTGTCTGTTGCAGGAGCTATTTCAAAGGTTTGAGTGATGAAAATATTGGCTTCCTTGAATCTATGATATGCTTTTGAAATTTCTTTTCATCTATGAATTGATGCTCTTAATATGTTATATCTATTTGAATTTGGTGGCACATTGAGCTTGATCCTTCATTCTTCTCTTTTCATTCTGCCATCTTTGGTTTTGTTTTCTCGGTCAGCTTCGCTGCTTGCTGAAACATGTTGCATCAAGATGGTATTTAATTAACTACATCACTACTATGGTAAATGGTTTTTGATTTTTTTAATACAAAAAATAGCTTTTGCTTATATATATGGAATATTATTTTTTAAGCTTAAGATCACTGATGCAACCAATAATGTATTAATTATATTACTCCTGACAGTTATGCTTCTGGAGGTGGTTCTGTTTCTCTTTAAATGCTGGTTTTAGGAACCTCAAATCTGTGCATACTCACCTAAATTTATTGCTGGTTAATCTAAACACCTTATTTCATATTGTAGTTCAATTGAAATAGCAACATAATATTGTAGTTAAATTATGTTTTTGTACCATAACGCTTGATTTTAACTAATTAAAAGAGGCATGCTTAATCTTGCTTTCCTGATTATATTCTTCCTGATCATATTCTACAGAGCAACCCAGGTTGGGGATTTGACAAGAAATGTCAATTCATGGACAAGCTTGTTTGGGAGGTTTCACAGCATTACAAATAATGTTATTAGCCACCAACAGCTGCAAATTTTTGCGTTTCTGAAGTAAAAACATGCCTTTTGTAGAAGCTGAGAAAATTGTTTTGATCTCTGATAATGTGATTAATATACATTTTGCCAGGCTAGTCTGCACTTTATTTCTTTCATCTTATTGAATAAATGTGTTTGACTATCTACTATTGTAACCTAAAACGCTGCTTCTTTTTTAAAGTTGACAAATAGGAAAAAATTACTGGTGTAATATTTTTGTTATTTTGGGTTGCCTTTTATGCTGTGTGATATTTTAATGGGTTAATTATACTGTATATTCCGAATTTTAGAGATTTTTTTAATTTTATTCCGAACTTTTATTTATATCAATAATATATTTTAATTTTTAATTTGTATTAATTATATCCTTTATCAACTAATTGTGAGTTTTGTGGTTTGACGAATGATGTGGCACTACGTACGTGTACCAACAACGAAGTCAGGACATAAAAATAAAATAAATAATTTATAAGTGTCAAATCATCACTCCACATTGTCAGCACTTAATAAAATATTTCATGTCAGCACTTAATAACCAATTAAAAACTTCAACCGGTTGAAACAAAATTGATTCAATTCTCCTCTTCTTCATTATATATAATGAATCCTTTCTTAGGAACCCTACAATTTAGGGGTGTAATTGAGCCGAGCTTGGCTCGGCTCGAGCTCGGCTCGTTTGGAAAATAACGAGCTCGAGCTCGGCTCGAGCTCGATCGAGCTTTAGTCTATCGGCTCGAGCTCGATCGAGCTTTAGTCTATTGGCTCAAGCTCGGCTCGAGTTACATTCAAGCAACTCGAGCTCGGCTCGACTCGGGAAAAAAATCAAGGCTCATGAGTCGAGCCGCACGAGCCGAGCTCGTTCGTGAGCTCGAGCTCGACTAAGCCCGGGTTCATTTTAGAGGGTAACGGGTTCATAAAATTTAAAAATCAAACCCGGTATATAATATATATAGAAGGCTCGATTAGGCTCGCGAGCCGCTCGAGCCGAGTATAGGTTAGCTCGAACTCGGCTCGCTCGAATGTCTGGCTCGGCTCGCTCGAATCTCTGGCTCGGCTCGCTCGAATGTCTGGCTCGGCTCGGCTCGGCTCGGCTCGGCTCGAGCTCGATAAGTTCGAGTCGAGTTCGAGTTTTTACCGAATCGATCTCGAGTAGCTCGCGAGCGGCTTGGCTCATTTACACCCCTACCCTACATGCACGCGCTGTCCCCCACCTGCAGTGTGCCTTCCATGCCTTTGCACTCACCAGTCGTCATCTTGATGCACCAAAAAATGAGTTGAACCAATTTGGTTCTTAGGCGTAATTTGAGTAAATGTCAAAATTTTTTTTTACGATTTTATCAAATACCCAATCTTATTTATGATTTTATAAATTTCTCTTAGAATATGTTTGGTTGTCGGAATAGACAATGAATGAAATAATTATTTCTCGTCTATTTCTATTATTATGTTTGGTTGGGTATTAAACACAAGGAATAACTATTCCTATTCCTCATCTATTAGGAATAAATGGGAATAACCGAATATCTATTCCTTGCCTTCCTTACCTATTCCTAGTATTTTTTTTTTCATTTTTGCCCATTATAATTAATCTTAATTACATAATACTTATTTGTTATATTTTTCTTATATTTGTAAATTACACTATAAATTATTTAAATAATTAAAAATATATTTGTTATATTTTTTAATTAATATTTTTATTTTAAAAACTATGAAATGCATATCTTTATTATGTTATTATGAATTATAATACATTATAATATTATTGTTTTCATTTTGTCTCTAATTTTATTATTTTAGAATAAATCATGATATCGTTAGAAAGGTAAGTGAAATATTATAATATTATTAAAATAAAATATGATGTATGAATAAATTATAAATTAGTATACACATTAATATTATTAAGAAGAATATTTTTATCATTTTTGTCTTTATTCATTGTCCATCCATTTCTTGTGCTAACCAAATTATAAAATAGTTATCCATGATGCATTTATGCCAACCCAATTAAGAAATATCTATTCCATTCTTTTTTTTCCAAAAAAATAAAAACTTTATTTATTATCCCGTATCGAGCTGAATTATACCGTCAGAAATCCAATCAATTATATCGCTTGCTAAGATATTTTCTAGTTCAGGAGGCCGATTGGAGGACCAAATCAATATTTTCCTTCTGATCCTTGCTTGGTTTGCTACCCAATGGGCAACTTGATTTGTTGTCTTTGACGAAAAGATGAATTTAATATCATTCCTTCTCGAAGTGAGCAGTTGAATATTTTGAATCATGTTAAGAATTCTCCAAGGTGGGCTAGTCTTGTAATTATAGCTTCAATGACTATCTTTGAATCAGACTCAACAATCATCTGATGCAAATTTTGAGAAAAGATATAATTAGTAGCATCCATAATTGCGAGACATTCACAGTATAAAATAATGTCGATTTGGAGAAACTTGATTGAGAAAAAAGGCAGTGGCCTAAGTGATTCCTCAATAGAATTTCAGCACCACCATTAGGGGGTGTTTGGTATGAGGTAATCTAAATGGATTACTAATAATCTTAGTTAAAATTACTCGGGCCCCATCAGACAATCGCGTTTGGTTGAAACAGATTACTGGTAATAAGGATGCCCATGATAATCTACATTACCACTCAAGTGGTAATCTATATTACCAAAGGAGGGAGTGGCTATGTGGATTATCAGTAAGGTGATAATGTTATTTTTTTATTTTTGACAAAATACCCTCAACTAAGATATCCTTTATTGACATAGAAAAAAATCTTCGCCTCATCTCATTTGCCTCATCTCATAGTAAATTCGTAATCCCTATTTTTCATTTTTTATTTATTTATTTATTTTTATTATTCTTTTTTAGTTTATTTTTTATTTTTATATTTGAAAGTATTTTAGTTAAAGATATAAGTTTCCTAGTAATCTTTTTTTTTAATATCAAACAAGGTAATGTAGATTACTAGCGAATTACCAGTACATACAAAATATCATAATGTAATATTATCGATAATTTTAAAAATGGTAATCTATCTGGATGGTAATCTAGATTCCTAGTAATCTTAAGTGGTAATGTACCAAACGCCCCCTTAGGGGTAGATAGAGAACCATCGTAATTTATTTTCAACCAATCAGTAGGGGGAGGGGACCATTTAGAATTAATTGAGTTATTTTTCTTAGAGCCCTCAGACCTGGGATCAGACAAATATTGCTTTGAAAAAGTAATTATACGATTAATCAATTGAATACTAGATGGCTTTCGATCACCGTGCAATACAACATTCATAGTAAACCAAATATATTAGATGGTGTTAGCAACAATGACTTTTGCTTCATTGAAAAATGATTGAGCTAAAAGCCGACTACCAGAACACCAATATATTCTATTAGTCAGGCTAACTTTAAGAATTTGCTCTAGACCTAACCAAATTTGACTAGCCCAATTACAGTTGAAAAACAGATGAAGTTGAGTTTCATCATCATTATGGCAAAGAACACAAGACTGATTATTTAAAAGATTCAAAGAACATAATCTAGATCTAGTTAATAGTCTATTGTGAAAGAATTTCCCGAGAAAAAAATTAACTTTGGGAGTAATAAACAATTTCCAGAACAAATTCCAAATGTTAGGCCCATCAGCTAGATGTATATTTTGATCTTTAATTAAGGAAAGTGAAAGCAGAGGATGATGTAACCAAATCAGTATTTTCATTTTTCCAAATATATTTGTCTTCATTGGAAAGCAAAAGTAAATCAATCATTCTAATGGCCTCCCAAAGTAAAGAGCCACAAAGATCCATTCCAACATTATTACACTAATTTTGAGCAACAATAAATTGATTTACAGTATGAATATTATGCACAGAATCCATATTAATATAAGTTGGTTTAAATGTAATAGGAAGATCTAGAATCCAATTATCATGCATAAAATCAATGTTATTTCCAGAGCTAATGAACTTAATAAAGCTAAAATTAAGAGAATCAAAAGTATTGAGAAACAACTTCCAAGCCCAAGAGCAATTCCTAGGATAAACAATATTTGAGTGAGGAACAACTTGGTATTTAGTACTTGCAAGTTTTAACTAGAGAGAATTGTCTTTATTCAAGTACATATGAATGTTCTTAGCTTATAAAGTCAAGCTCATGGTATTTATATCTTGGATCCCAAGACCCCCTAAGTGTTTAGGGAGGACAATATCTCAATTAATCAAATGAAAACCAAACTTATCAGAATTGTGGTTCCACATAAAATTCTTGATTTTTTTGATCAATCTTAGTATTAATACCCTTACTTAACCAAGTAACAAAGAGAGAATGAGTAGGAACAACACTCAAAACATATTTCACAAGAACAAGCTTTCTAGCTTGTGACAAAAGATTTTGCTTCAAATTTGAAAATTTACTATCAATTTTATCAAGAATTTGATTGTGGTCCTGCAACTTAAGCCTTCTAGGTGCTATAAGAATCCCAAGATACTTGAAAGGAAAGGAACCACACCTCATATTGAGAAAAATACATATTCTATTCCTAACATGTGAATGGGTGAACTTTGGAAAGAAAATGTTAGATTTATTTAAGTTGACCTTTTGGCCAGTGAGGCCCTCATATTGTTTAAGGATATGAGTAAGGGTAGAAAGACTTCTATTGTTTGTTTTTAAAATAATAATAACATCATCAACAAACATTAAATGAGATATAGAAATATTTTTCAGCTTAAAAGAGGTTAAAGATTTATCATTCACAGTTTTATTCAACAAGTTAGTAAGGATTTGAACCGCCCGAACATAAAAAAAGAGGAGAGTGGACCCCCCTGTCTAACTCCCTTATGAGAATTAAAAAATGTTGACAACTTAGAATTTATCAAACAAGCAAAAAGAGGAGTGGTAATACAAGCTTTAATCCAAGCAACAAACTTTAGAGGAAAATCATAACTATTCAAAACATGAAGAATTACTTCCCAACTCAAAGTATCAAAGGCTTTTTTCAAGTCAATTTTAATGATAATATATGGAGTAAGACTTTTATAATTATAGAAAGAGTGAGTAATTTCTTGAACAATTAAAATATTATCATGGATGCTTCTACCCTTAATAAATGCAGTATGTTCTTGAGAAATTAAGTGAGGCAAGCAGATATTCAATCTATTTGCTAAAAGCTTTGAAAGAATTTTATATGATAAATTGCACAGGGAAATGAGCCTAAAATCTTTAACATTTATAAGAGAGTCTTTCTTAGTAATAAAAGTAATCATGATATCATTCCATTTTTCAGGTAGAATGCAAGAATTATAAAAGTCTTTCAAGCAATCAATGTAACTGCAAGAAATAATGTTCCAATAATTTTTAAAAAACTCTGCAGTGTAATCATCATGACCAAGGCGTTTACCATTGCCCATAGATTTAATAGTATTCCAAATCTCATCATTAGTAAAAGGAGCAATAAGAGAAGACTTAATGTTATCAGGAATACACTTAAAAATAGGCCAAACAAGGGGAGTCATGCATATTAACATAGGGAGACCACATCGTAGAATAATAAGAAACAAATTCTTGTAAAATGAGATTTTCTTCACTAATAGTGACATTCTGTTTATTAAAGAGTGCACATAATTAATTCTTCTACTCGTGATAACTACTCTATGGTAAAAAGTAGTATTTCTATCCCCATCTTCAATCCAGTTCTGTTTAGATTTGCCCCACCACTTAAGGCAAATTTGTCTTTGCAAGACAACAACCTTATTGTGGAGACTGCGTAGTTGGGGTTCAGAACTAATTTGAAGAGCATAATCATATTCTAAAGATTCTAAGAGAGCAATATCATTATTTGTTTGAACTAATTGATCCTCTAATTTACCTAAACAATTTTTATTCCAATTAGAGAGATCATGTCTAGTGGCAAAAATTTGCTTATAGAAAAATGATCCAGGATTAGGAAGGGGTACTTGAGAATTCCATGCATTAGAGATAATATCAGAACTCTCATTGTATTCAATCCAAAAGTTATGGAATTAAAAAAGCCTACTCCTAACTTGCTTATGATGAGGGATATATAATAAAAGAGGTCTATAATCAGAAGTAGTTCCATTTAAATGAAAAACCTTAGCATTATCAAAATGATGCAACTAACCATCATTAGCAAAAATGCGATCAGGTCTAACAAGAATCCTAGCAAATCCACTACGATTATTTGTCCAAGTATATGTATTTCCTTTAAAATCTAAGTCAATTAAACCGCAATCTGAAACAAAGCTTCTAAAACAAAAAACAAAAGTGTTTAAACAAAAAGGAGACCCACCAAACTTATCTTTAGCATTAAGAATAGTATTAAAATCACCTAAAATCAACTATGAATAAGCAAATAAGTCAAAACCTGCTAATGATTTAAACCTGCTAATGAAAATCATAAAGAATTCCTAGCATGCATCTCAGTACAAGCATACACAGTAGTTAGAGAGAAGAAAAGGGGCAACATCATCAATTTTTACAATAGCATGAATGACTTGCGGAGAAATAGAAATCACATGAGTCTTAACCACAGAGCTATTCCAAGTCAAAATTATGCCACCCGAGGAGCCAAGATTGGACTGCACTGAGCCTTCCTAGTCTCTACCAAAAGATCTAATGAGTTTAAATGCCTTAGAGGTATCCAAATGAGTTTCTTGCAAGCATACTACTTAAAATGATGCTGCTTAGAAATAATAGACAAATAGTCTCTAACAGGTTTTCTCCAAGCCCCACGCACATTCCAATTCAAAATATTCATGGAATTCATAATTTTTCAATACTAACAGAAGAAATCATAGCCAGAAGAAGGCAAAGTATCAGAAACAAAATGAGTTTTCTCAATATTGGTAAAAGATCAACTGAATAAGATCCCGAACGAGGTCTTTTCAATTTATTATTATCCTGAGCCAAGGTCGTGCTAAACATTGGATGTTTAGTGGGCCTAGGCGGTTTAGAGGATGACGTTTTATTTTTTAAAGGTAAAATAGGAGTGACAGATTTAAAAATAAATTTCATATCATTTGCAAACTTCTCAACAATTTTTTCAGAAGATTTATCTTTTGCAGAAAAAGTAATAGAAGGAAAAATCTGTTTAGCACGAGCATCATTGTTTTTCGAAAAATTTAGTAGTAGGTTTCAAATTCAAACCAATCTTAATAGAACCTGAACGCTCGAGGCTAGTATTAGATCCTTCGGAATTAAAGATTTTTTTTTTTATTTTGCACAAAATGGGAAAGCATAGTCTTTTTAGAAATGCTAGGGGCCTGAGAGAAAGGATTCTTATTCCGATCAGTAAAAACAGAAGGGGAAAGTAAAGAAACCTCACCTTGGTGGTCCGACATGTTCTTTTCGAGATCCACTCTTTATCTATTCATATTCTTTGTCTATTATTTCTTTATGTCAATTTCATTAACCAAATAAATTATATTTATAATTTTATCAAATTTCTTAATATATTTTTTTGAAAAATAAATGGCGCCAACAAGATGATTCAAATTAATATTTTTATTGCAATCATCTAATTCAAGAAACCTAAATTCAAATTTGATTTATAAAAGTTCCAAATTGATATAAAATTTCGTTGTATAGTTTTTTTTTTTCACTTTTTCTCTGGAGATCTTATTACTCACATATTTATGCATATTTTTAAAAATACTTAAACCATTATATTATTACTAATGCGTCAAAAATACTACCAATATGGATTGAATTCAACTTTACACGCAGTATATTTTTTGAAAAAAAAAACGTTGTCTTTATAATAAACCAATAGTGAAAAGTAAAAAAAAAGTGCTTTAAGATTGGCGAAAGCACGCATAACGTATAGATCATGATCAAGAGCGTCTTCTCAGAATTCTTCTACAAAGGAACCCTTGTAAAAACCCTGTTTTTGCCGAGCGCCCCCCCCCCTCTCCTAGTCTGCTTCCCCTCCACCGCCGTCTGCACCCGCCGCCGATTTGACCCCACCCTCCCGAGTTGAAACCTTATTTTCTTGTTGCCTCAATCGATTCCATCTAGGATGTGCGTTGCTTGATTCTCCCTTCGATTGCGAATCATTTGTCTCTCTTATTGCCCTGATTAGTTCGGTTGCAATTTGTCGGCAGGTCTCGGCTCTGCGTCAAGAATTTGCCAAAGTACGTCAATGAGGACCGCCTCCGCGAGTTCTTCTCTCAGAAGGGTGAGGTCACGGACGCCAAGCTCATGCGCACCAAGTAAGTAAATGATGATATTTTTTCTTGCTCTACTCTATGAAGCGTTTAACTCACTGTCATTGTTCGCGCATTACTTTCTGGAAATATTTTGTTATTTAAGATTTGGTAACTTCTATCTATTTGAAAAGCAACCATTTTTTTTAAAAAGATCTATATTCATATTCTTTAATTTTATTACTTTGATGACTTCGTTACCAGCCATTTGTATCAATTAGGAAATTGAACAACGACAGTTTAATTCATTTGGTACTCATGCATTATTTCATTGCTGGAGTTTGCTTGTCTAATTTGACTGTTATGTGGATTAATTTGAGTACAGGAAAAATAGGATTTTTATAATGCCATAATTTTTATAATGATTCACTTATTTGTTATTTCATGAAATTTGAACTAGATGATTTTGTCTGAGGCCTCTTTAGACAATAACGGAAAACAAAACCCAATTTTTTGCCTTATGAGATTGCAGGTTTTCTTCTTATAGTAACTTTTAGATTCCTGAAGTATACATCTGACTTAAATAATCTTCTTTATCTTTGTTAGAGATGGAAAGAGTAGGCAATTTGCATTTATTGGATTCCGGACCGAGGGTGAAGCTGAAGAGGCCCTCAACTATTTCAACAATTCTTACATGGATACATGCAAAATCACATGTGAGGTACTGCGTGTTGACTGTATACTATTGCTTTCTTTTTTTCCCCTTTACTTTTTTTGGGGGTTATAGTAGGATACTTTACTGTTAAACAAAGTTGGTAATCCTTGGCACAGAGATTCTATCATGAGCTTTTGTTTTAGTGCTGTAGATTTAAATATTTCATTATTTCCTGACAGCCTTGACTAGTTATTGTCATTGAATTAGAACATAAAGAAAACAAAGTTATTGTCTTTGGCTACCTTATTGATACTGATGCATGGTCAATGTATTATGGTTTGTTGTAAAACGGATATGCAATTACATAACCTGTAAAATAGAACCCTAAGCTTGATTCTTTCTTTTTTTCTAAAATGTTTATAAGCTTAATGCTAATTAACCATCTTTGGGAAGTTTGGGACAATTGGCAGTTGATATATAGACTCGACATTCTTTTTGGTTTTCTCCAGTATTTTATGCTTATTATGATTAGGGAACTGGTATGTATGATTATCTCTTGAAGGATTTACTTTTGTTGTTTGAGTATAATGTAGATGGAAATGAAGTCAATGAAGTTGTACTTTTCAGAAATGAAAAATAAGAATGTTATAGGCAACTAGAAAACATGAGCCATTCAAGTCTAACTTTTTGTATGAACTTGTCCTAATACTCATTCCTTCTACTAGTCAATGACCTTTAGGACGAGTTCTTTATGATTTAGACTTGGCATTTCTGTGTTCCTGTCTTTTATTCTATCCTATATAATAAAGAAATTGATATAGTCTATTGCAGGTTGCTCGTCGAGTTGGTGATCCAAATATTCCTCGCCCATGGAGTCATTATTCTGCAAAAAAAGACAGTTCTTTAATAGATAATAAAAAGAATAGTACAGTCATGGGATCTCAAAATTTGTCTGATGACTTGGGCTCCTCTGTTAAACAAAAAGATAGCGAACGCAGTAAAAATAGTGATCCTAAACTTAAAGAGTTTCTTCAGATTATGCAGCCACGATCAAAACAAAAGATATGGGCTAATGATACATTGGATGCTGCTGATTTGGTTGACCAAGATGTAAATACTGATAAGGAAGAAGCACAGCTACATAAAAGTAAGAAAAAACAATTTGCTAAATTAATTAATGCAAAAGAATCAGTCAAGGCGGAAAATGAGATTGCCCATGGGATTTCATCAAGCCTTGCACAAAGAGAGTCTTCTGAAACAGTTCCCACAAATAAGTTAAATAGAGACGATGACACAACTGATATGGAATATTTTAAAAGTAGGGTTAGGACAAATTGGTCTGATTCAGAATCTGATGATGATGATTCAGACAAAAGTGAACAAGGTTCAGAACATCTGGAACCAGATTCAAAAGAGGAAGCAGTTGATACTACGAGTATAAAATGCTCATACAATGAAGTTGAAACAGAAGAGCAATCCTCAAAAGATATCGATGAGAAGAACAATGACAGAGAGAAACCAGCATCATCTAACGATGAGAGCAAACAGTCACTGGAAAGTGGCCGTTTGTTCATTCGCAATCTTCCATACACAGCAACGTATGACAACCTTCTCTCAACTTCCACATCAAGATATTATCATAGGAAGTTCTTATTGTTTTTTTTTTGTTCTTTTCACCTGTTAGCTCCCCTAATTATGCTACTATTGTTGATATACCCAGTGAAGATGATCTGGCAGATCTCTTTAGTCAATTTGGTGATCTTTCAGAGGTTCATCTTGTTGTTGATAAAGATACAAAGAGATCTAAAGGAATAGGCTATGTCCTTTATAAACTTCCAGAATCTGCAATCAGGTAACTGTTTCTTATAAAAATAATTCTAATATTTTTTAGACCAGGTTACAGTTCTACTAAGATGGAAGGTATCTGATATTTGACTGGCAATTAAGCCCTCCTCTCATTCTTCATTTTTTTCTTAATCATTCAAGAAATAAATATAGCCTGCTAAGACTTGAAAAAAAAAGTACTTGCTCTATTAGCTACATTTTATCCGCCACAACAAAATATTTCTTTTCAAAGAAATGGGCTTGTCTATGAGGTCACCAGTTGAGGCTCAAGTGCTATTTGATTATTTGGTGGTATATTCTGATTATAGCTCACTGTTGTGCTTGTGTGTAACTAGGAAACAAACAAAGCTGGTTGAAGGATAGGATTAGGGAGATATAAGAGTAGTACAATCAATAAGGATTTTGAATTCCTTTCTAGTTTTTTTACTAGAAGAAGTTAAAATTCACTAATTCATTCCTGGTTGACTAGCCTATTGATGAATCCTGGTTTTTGTGTTCCATGGATGGATCCATTTCATCCTATCTCAAGCCTGATTAGTTACAGAAAGTTGGAATCCACGACCAATATAAGAGCATAGTTGATTTTTCTTGGTAACTACTTATCATAACCACAGCTAATCATGCTGGCACCATGCAGGTTGTCAGTCTTTGGTACTTCCTAAGTCACTGCATGATTTGATGCCATGTGGACTCTCTGTACATGATTGTTGTCAGCATCTATTGTATAGAATTTGTTACTCTACTACCTCCAGTTTAGCAACTGGTAAATTATGATTACATGTGCAAGCATTTTGGGGATATAAATTCCTTCTCAATTGAGATCATTCTATCATCTTCATGCTTATCTTGATGTATTAAATGTTTTAAATATTATGATATTTTCTTCATGTTTCGGTTGCAATTTAGTTATGTATAAGTTTTACATTGTACTTCATTACAAAATGACAGGAGAGAGTCAGTTTTGATTTCAATTATCTTGTCTTAGGAATTTGCTCTTTAGGTGTCAGTCTTATACCTATTTGGTTTTCTGTGCATCTTGTCTCATTGATGGTAGGTTAGGTGCCTTACTTCACCTTTTCAAACATAGAGGACAGACCCTTACCAGCGTTGTTTTTTCTTAATTTGGTTTTCTGTGCATCTTGTTTTTTGGGTGTGATTTGAACTTCCATGTCACACATGTGAATCTTTCAGGCATTGATAAGGTGGTTGTTTGTTGAATCTTAACTAGTGCTAGTTTTGTTAATTATGTGACATTTGTTATTAATGTAGGGCACTAGAAGAACTGGACAACTCAATATTTCAAGGCAGATTGTTGCACGTTATGCCTGCAAAACCAAAAAGTCCAACTCTTGAGAAATTCGAGTAGGCATACCATAATTATCCTTTGCTTCGCTTTCATTAGCAGCAGGCTTTTTTAAATATTTATTTATTTACACATAATGGTAAATGCTAATTTGTTTTTCATCATTTGTCAAGGTCTGATCATGACACTACTAAAAAGAACTTTAAGCAGCTACGCGAGGAACAAAAGAAGGCATCTGAAGCTAGTGGTGATACACGATCATGGAATACTTTGTTTATGCGTCCAGATACGGTATGATTCTATTTCGAAAATAAAATCCATCGTTGTAGCTTAAAGTCCCAAGCTGATTAACCCATTGTTCTTTTTTTTATCCTTGCAATCGCAATATATTTCTCTGTTGTTGGTTTCTGCTGAACCAACTAGTTTCACCTGCTGCTTTCTTTTTATCTATTCATGCATATGCGAAGAAATAGCCAGATGACTCCTTGATGGTTTCAAGGTTTGGAGGTTTTTGCAGATTATTATTAACAGTCTGTAATTACCACTGAAATGATAAGAACTTGAGAGAGAGAGAGAGATAAGAGTTTGGTGTTTCATGGATTTGCTGCCATGGTTTAGAAACCACTATGATATGTTCTAACTTCTAAGTAGTACTATATCAATATAACCAAGCACTAGTAATGAACCCTACAACTCAGTAGTGATTTTGTTGTTAGATCAAATTGCCAAAACTGTAACAACTATATGATTTATTGAGAAAACCATAAACAATGTTTCAAAGTTGTCAAAACCATAACTATTTTCATCAAAACCCCAAAATGCCATTGACTTTTAGTTTTCCCTCTCAAATCTCAAGTTTTTTCACCCTTAGTTTCCCTTCCATTTTGTTGAAGTTTTTTTTATTAAATAGTCTCGTTTCCAAGTCCTATCGAAAATTTCACCCTTTAATTTTTTTAAACCCAGTGAAGTCCCACAAAAAAGAAAAATAAGGTGAAATTTCATATACGACATGTTAGAGACTTTGGGTCAAAGTATTTAACTACTGAAAATGAAATATGACATTGATGGATCACCTATAGGTTATTTTCCAAATCATACAATAATTAAATATGTGAAGAAAAACAAATTGAATGTCATATATATATGATGTTAAGGACTTTGGTCCGAAGTCCCCAACTCTTTAAAATATCACATTAGTGAACCATTTGTGGAGTCAGTATGTATTACTAAATCATAAGAAAATCAAATATGCGAGGAAGAAGTCGAGCTCTGCGAATTCTATGCTTCGTGAATACATCCAATTTTGGTAGTACGAGGTCCAAAGAAAATTCACATATATATGATGTTAGATACTTTAGATCAAATTGCTTGACTTATAAAATATAATATTTTTAGGTAAATTCTTGATTCATTATGTATACATATATATCATATCGGTAAAAATATGTATTTTTTTTTAAAAAAAATACATTTATACGACAAAAAAAATTTAAGGAGTTTTTGAGGGAAATTAAAGGGTGAATAAAATTGGATTTGGGAGGTAAAACTAAAAGCTAAAAAGGCATTTTAGTGTTTTGATGAAAGTAGTTATGGATTCGGTAGTTTAAAAATTTTATTATGATTTTGACAATAAATCATAAAGTTGTTATGGTTTTGGCGAATTGCTCTTTTGATTATTTCTTTCAGTATATGGGTGAAATGTATTACTCATATCTCAGTACTGTGCCACAGCAATATGCTGTTGAAACCTGTAATGAACCAGATTTAAAACATTGTTGGCATCTATAGTGCATGTGGTACAAGGTTACTTGTTTGTTCTAAGTGAATATAAGTCTATCGTCAAAGTTACATGAACAATTATGGTTGACTTTGCTTTGTCCAGTGTTGCTCCTATTCCTTGAGGCATTTTGATGTCTCAATTCAAAGATGTACCACTTTAGAGGAATTGCTTTTATTACCAATTTTTAATAACAAGGCAGATCAAACTTGCTCTATTTGTAGGGGAATTTATCTACTAAGTCATACAGACTTAACAGAACTTAGGGGAAGTATGAGTGAAGAGAAATAGGATGTGAACATAAGTATTTATAAAAAGCAATTTGGTTTCTTGCAGGGACCATCAATCATATATGCCATTTACTTAATAAAACAATTAATTAAAAAAGATATGTCGTTGATAAGAATGTTTGTAAGTGGTGTTGCTTTAGTTAAAGCCTAAAATAGAGTTCCTAGATATCTATTATTGTGGGCTTTTGAAAGAAATGGTATCTAGTTATTATATTGATATGATAAAGATTAAAGAGTATATGTTTTATGATAATAGTTACTAGTGGCTTGTGTTAACTTAATGGAATGTGTTTACTGTTTTTTTCTTAAATAGCTATAGGATTACATGACTAGTAGCAAGAACTTATTTCACATTAGTAATAGATCAAATCACTAGACATATGCAAGATTTATGTTCATGGCACACTATATGTTACTTTATTGAGAATATTATTTTGGTTGATGAAAATTTAGTCAGGGCTTATTTCTAAAACCCAATTATATTTTAGGAGTCAAACCTTGCAAATATCTCAAGTAGAACTAAAGTAGAATAAGAAATATAATGACAGTAGTACTGGAGACTGGAGAGGAAGGTTAGATAAGCAGGCAATGGTTCAGTATAACAAATGTTTGTATATCTTAGATCTACTATTTATCATGGAACTATTATTCAACGCAGAGAGATTGGTGGGACGTTGTTCATACAAAAAAACTGGATGTTTGAGTGTAGAATCTATAAGATCACTGAAAATGTGGTATATGGAATTACTGAAGTTGCTTTGAATAGGATTTGCTATATTTTTTGTTATTAACTTTTTGATGCTGAGAATAGTTAGTTATGTCTTGTTCAATGATTTTGGTAAATTGTAGTTCTGAATATCTTGGTGATGCATCTTTCTTGGGTTCTGTGTTCCCATTGTCCATATTTCTTGTATTACTTACAGGCTGTTACAGCATTGTTTCTTTTCCTTGTCAACTTTTCCCATGTTCTTGCTATCTTCTATTTCTTTTTAATTTACTTTTGCTGTCTTGAGCTGCTAACTCATCAGGCAATTATTTACTTATTTTTCTAATAGGCTAACCTTTTATACTTGTAATATAGTATAGTTTTGGTGAGCTACGTTGACTATATATCACTGGAATTCCATCTTTTTTGGATGTAGCATCTTACTGTTTTATGTCCAGTTTTCTAATGCCAGCTCCTTTGTAACATTTTTCAATTGCAATTCCTTCATAGCATCTTATTTTTGAGTATATCATGCAGACTTCTGAAATAGTTTAACATTTACCATCACCAGGTAAGACGCTCCACTTCTGTAAAATGAGATTCCTTGCATTATAACATATGTGGCAGAAAAACATTAAGAACTAATTCAATAGTCACAAAATGGAGCAGATTTTTACAGCTACCAGCCACAGCATTGTTCTATGCTAAGTAGTGCTTTGCAGTGAACAATGATGGATGTACATGGGACGAAAGTACTTTTAGATCCACTCAATCAATGGAAACATAGCAATTGTCATGGGACGATAGTATAATGTAGAGGCATAGAACATTGCAATCCAGTTTTTGTTCATATTGTGGCATTTTTTATTTTGAATTTCTTTTGGGATGTTTGAGAAGGATTATAATTGTCAATCATTAATATATGTATTTACCTGTATTTTTTGCACATTACACAGGTAGTTGAAAACATAGCAAGAAAGCATGGGATCAGGAAGAGTGAACTTCTTGACCGAGAAGCAGATGACCTTGCTGTACGAATAGCTCTTGGGGAAACACATGTGATAGCAGAGACAAAAAAGTCTCTCTCTAATGCTGGAGTTAACATTATAGCATTAGAAGTATATGCTTCTAAGAAATCTGAGAATACCAAAAGAAGCAATCATGTGATATTGGTTAAGAACTTGCCCTATACTTCTAGCGAAGGAGATCTTGCTAGTATGTTTGGAAAATATGGGAGTCTAGACAAGATTATTCTCCCACCAACAAGAGCATTGGCATTGGTATGATGATTAGTTTTCAGCGATTACATTTTGTATCTTATGCGTATGATTCAGTTTACTTGTTTTTTCCTAGATGATATTTGAAATTCAGATGAAGTGTTTTTATTGCTTGGAAATTATCTTGGAAGTTTTCTTCTTTTCCCTGAACAAGAGAAAATTTACTATGCAATTGTTTTCTTCTATTCTTATGCTTTGAAGTGTAGGGCTGTTTCAGCTTCATAATGATAACACTACAGAAATTCTTTACACCTTTATTAAATTATTAAGGAAGCACCTTTGCTTGCGCTCAAAATTTATAGGGGAGATTGAAAATATTGTAAAGCATTATCCTATCCCATTCATGTGACCCTTGAAATGAGATAGTTGACACTATTTGCTAATTTCATTCCCATCATACATGAATGGAACAACATTACATACACTGGGGAGTATCTAATTGTACTTCAAACATTCATTCCATTGCTACATATTTGGATTAATTTCTGTAGCATTCATCCCATTGCTACATATTTGGATAATTTCTGTAGCATGGTTGAGCTACAAATACCACAATATGGTTAACATTGGATCATTTTCTGATATATTCTTTTGTAGTACTCAATTCCATTGACATTGGGAAGTATTTTGAAATCTTCATTAGAAATCTCATATTGTACCGAGATTATTGTTAACATATACTGTAGCAAGAGTTTTTTTGGAAGCAGTATTGTTCCAGTCTATATGTCTGGCACTGCCTGGTACAAACTCAGTGGGAATGGAGCTAAACCATTCCAATGCTCGCAAGCAAGCACGAAAATCAAACCTTCTTACCTGTTTGAACATTGTTTTCTTGAGCCATTTGGGACTTTTTTGAATTGTTTGGAGGTGGTTAACTCCCCAAACCTTCTCTAGTTCTTTCTCAATCTCTTAAGTCTCACATGGAAGCATCTATTGGAACACTGTATCAACCAAGAACCAGTGTTGTCAAGGCATTATCCCAAGCACCAAGGTATGGCGAAGTGAAGCCCCGTGCCTTGAGTTACCTCAGGTAAGGCAACTTCAAGTAGACCCTTGCACGAAGCACTTAAGTGGCGCATGCGGTGCCTTGCACGAAGCACGAAGCCCCATGCCTTGAGTTTTCTTTTTTCTCTTTCTTTTTTCTTCTACTGCAGCCTGTGGCTTCTTTTCTTCTTCCTTCTGCTGCAGGTAACTAATTGATTCTTAATTAATTATATATTATATATTATATATTAATTTTATATTTTATATATTGTATACTACATTTAGCATCTTGCTTAGGTCAGCGACTGTTTTTTAATGTCTAGTGCTTTAGGCAATTTTATGAGTGTAATGCTTTGAAGACAGCTTGGCGCCTTGATAACTTTACCAAGAAGGCAAGAACTTCTATTAGTTGTAACTATAATCTTCTTAAAATGGTAAGCTTTTTTGTTAGTTTTTTCAAAAAAAATTCTCATTTCTATCAAGGTTTGTCTCGATTTAGGCAATAAACTATCATAATTTCCTGTTTTGTAAGTAAATAATCCAAAACAGGCTTTGTGGGAATGTATTGAAGTGGTGGGATCAATTCATAACTAGTCAGTACTGTTTCATCTGGACCTTCTGTTGGTACTTTATAGAACTTACTGATCTGAGCTGAGGCAGCTATGCATACAGATATTAAACTATGCTTGAAAGTTTTTAGCTTTGGTTGATTTATTTAGTTTTCAATCTATGCTTCCTAGCATCTGTATGGCATGGCTAGTTTTCCTTTCATGCTAGCTAGATGGTGAAATTAAAACCTCAAAAGTTTAACCTGTTGTTTTATGGAGAAAAGTAGCTGATCAGAAACAATCACTATTTTCATGTTATAGTCTATTATATTACAGAATAATGTTTACGTATTTGCCAAATGCACTATAACCCGCTAACTATTACCCATGTCATTTCCATCTTATCTCTAATAAAATTAAATTATTTCCTAAGTAAATGCATGTTAGATGTGGTGGTTAGTTTGAAGTTTTCTCTAGAGCATATATTCTTACTTTTAAATCCATGGTACTGTGAAGTCTTCTTTAAGTGCTTTTGCATCTGAATATTTCCATTCAATTTTCTCACAGGCAATTTTTCTTGAAGCTGGAGAAGCTCGCGCAGCTTTCAAGGGTTTGGCATATAAGCGATATAAGTATGTTCTATTTATTATTCTTTTTTTAAAAGCTAATCAAAAGAAAAATATTACAAGAATTCTCCCACGTGTGCAGTAAATTGTAAAAGAATTAACTCCTTTCTTGATCATTTGTAGTGGTTGATAATGGGTGATGTTCTGACCCTTTGCCACCTACCATGAACATGAACACACCTTGTTAATGGCAGGAAATTGGACCACTATACTAAAGGTTCAGATATAATAATGATTAAATTGAACCAGGAAATTTGACCTTTATCTGTTACTTGTCAGGACTCAAGTTAGGTCCTGATATGGGTCCGTACATGTGATCAGCTTTGGGTTGAGGATCAACCATCCAATTATATTCATATGATGTGAGTGTAATGATGAAATGGAATATAAGATGAAACAAAGTGATTAATTATTCTGGTGAATGATTTCTAAAAGGAAAGAAAGAAATCTTTTAAGAAACAAGACGAAACCGTCGAAACGAAAATATTGCAAGAAAATAACAGTTGTATCATTAAAAGAAATGGGATTACCATAAAGGGAAAGTAAGGAATTGCCATAAATTAAAGCCATTTAATTTTCAGTAACATATTAGAAATTTACACTATAGGGTAACAGAATTATATTGTATTTCTGAAGGAGATTAAAAGGTTTTAACAATGGAAACATGCCCAACCTGTGAGATCTCTGGTCTGTGGTTGGTTGCTGGTTGGGAGTAGGCATTGGAGGTTAAAGCTCCAATTTAACCACATAAAACAAATGTTATTGACTTAACTACATCCAGTTTTTATAGCTTCACCTAGACTAACCCCTATACCCCATATTTTTAAAGTTCAAGTGTTTTCACTAGAATACCACTTGGTTTAGTTTTACTTCTTAAATGTGAACCATCATAAACTACACTTGAATTCATAACCTTCTCTTTAAATCTTATTTTGTTGCATTATGTCCTCAAGTTTAGTTTGCATTACCATTACTATAAAATTAACATGCGGCATCCCTTATATCAAGAATACTCTTTTTGTAACATTGATATCAAATTCACTGAAGGTATCTGGTCTTCTCTGTTTACTGATTTTGCTTAACAATGTTTTAACTTGTAGGGATGCTCCATTATATTTGGAATGGGCTCCTAGCGACATTTTATTGCCTAATCAAAAATCACAAAATGAGGAACAAAATAATGTAGTTGATAAAGAAACTGTTAAGAAAGTTCTAATAGAGCAAAGTGTGGAAGGAATACCCGAAGAGGATATTGATCCTGACAGGACGGAGGTATGACAGCCACTATGGCCCTTATTATCTTTACAAAAGCATTTACTATATGTGCTACTAGTTCATTGTTTACCATGCAAAAGTCACTACCCACCGGAGAGTTAGGAAAATACTATGATTTATAAAAAATTTACTAGTACATACATGATTTTAAGACAATTGTTTACTTATAGTTTGCATCAACATACATAGTGCATTTGTGGTTTGCAGACTTCATTTACAAACTGTAAATAAGTTGGTATGAAACTGTTCCTTAGTTGATTCCTAACAATCTGACTCAAATTTATTTTGCATTTCACTTCCCGTTAATTCATGTACCCATACTACTATCATATGTGATGTTATCACATTAATATACACCCAGCAACCCTTTTATTCGGGTTAAGGCTTTCGGCTATGGGTGTGCCACCTATGGGTCTTCATTGAAGAAAGTTCTTCACGTTATGCTATAATGGATAATTCTATTTTTTTCTTTATATTTATTAGCATTTTCATTACCTGTATTCTACCAAACTCTACAGTTGAAATTGAAGAGGTATTTATATTTCTGATATTGTTCCATTGTTGGTGTTTTCAAAATATTGGTTGGTAGATGCTTTACTAATCCTATATTTCTCATTTGACTTTCCCCTTCTATCCAGTCACGGTCACTGTTTGTCAAGAACCTAAATTTCAGGACGAGTGATGAATCTTTGAAAAATCAATTTAGTGGCAAAATGAAGAATGGGACAATAAAAAGTGTAAAGGTATGATCTCATGATTTGTTTGTGAATGTTCTCTTCTGCTTTTGTTCCTTATATCAGATGCCATTGTTGTTTTTAGGTGAAAAAGCACATCAAGGATGGAAAGAATGTCTCCATGGGTTTTGGATTCATTGAATTTGACTCTATGGAAACTGCCACTAGTGTATGCAAGGATTTACAGGTAAAACATCTATAACTTTTCTTTGGACAACAAAATAATGTATGCTTGTCATATAAAATCTTTTATCAGCTTCACTTTGTCATCTGAGAATATTTAAGCTTACAATTCACATTGCAGGGAACTGTCTTGGATGGCCATGCTTTGATCTTGCAACTATGTCATTCAAAGAAAGGTGGACAGGTACCAAAAAAAGATGATAGGAGTAAGAGCTCAATGACACTGATGGTGAGAAATGTTGCATTTGAGGCAACGGAAAAGGATTTAAGGCAGCTGTTTAGTCCATTTGGCCAGGTAATTTTATGTATAGATATCATCTTCAGTAGTATTATGCTCCATTTCAATATCTTGGATGTCAAGGAAGGTTTCAGGTCAGTGCAAATAATTGGGAGGCATGGGTATTTCTTTTTGCCATTGTTTTGGTATCTCTTTCCGTGATGTATGCTATGAGATTACTTGAGAGATCAACTACCTGCTTATGCTTATTGTCTTAAATGCTTAAAGTGGCTACATACATTGAAAAAGCCAATCTTAACATGTCACCGGTACCCGCATATTTAATCTTCATAATTGGAGTTAATTTCAATTCATGTCCTAATTTCAGATCAAGAGTTTGAGGTTGCCAGTGAAGTTTGGTGGCCATCACAAGGGCTATGCATTCGTCGAGTATGTCACAAAACAAGAGGCACAAAATGCATTAGAGAATCTTGCGAGCACGCATCTCTACGGACGTCACCTGGTAATTAATTTTCTCTCACAAAGAATCTCATTTAATACCCATGCAAATCCAGTAACTGTGAAGCTTGGTCAACTCTTTTCTTCAGGTCCTAGAAAGGGCCAAAGAGAAAGAAACAATGGAAGATTTGAGAGCAAAGGCTGCTGCCCAGTTTGCAGTTGAAAATGGCGGCTTGTCCAAGAAAAGGAAGCAAACTAGTGCAGTTGTAAATGCACAAAAAATAGCAAAAATATTGTAGTACTTCCGTATGTGGTTGTATCAATTTTGTTTGAAAACTTTTCAATGTTCTATTTAACACACACCAAGAAAAAGTTGTATCAAGTAAATATTTTCTGATATGTTTATCATGGCTATCATTTGTCACTTCCCTCGATCAACTGTTGGCTATTTTTCTGCGTTCGCTGTATAGAAAAGAAAAAACAGGCCAAAAAGAATTGACGATCCTTCTTTTTGGTTATGTATTCTTATTTATTATTTTTAACAAAAACTATTGTACATTTCACTTCAAAAGTCTATATAGGCTTGACAATTCATGTCGGGCCGAAGGTATCGGGCTGGCCCGGGCCAGCTCGAACAAAAGTCATACTCGGTCCGGTTTGGTCAAGCTTGATAAAATTTTGAGCTCGGAACCCTTCAGTCCCGCTTAGCCCGTTAGCACGATAACAAAAAATTGTGCTATCGGGCTCGAATGGAGCCATTTGAATCGAACTATCGGGTTGATTCGGGCCATGTAGGGTTATCGGGCTTGATATCTTGATATTTTCGATAATAAATTATTTTTTCTTATTGGGTCGTACTGGGCCTATATCGCTTAATCCGACCTGATCTAATTTTTTGAACCTTATCAGGTCGGTCCAAATCCAATTTTATTGTGTTGGATCAAGCGGGGCTATCGGGCTGGACCAAATATTGCCATGTTTAGTTTGATTTGTTGTGTACATCTAGTTTGATTTTTAGCATTTGCACACCTCACTTCAAAATGAGCAGCATTGCATTTTTTTCCCACTTCCCCTTGTACAGTAACTAAAAAATAACTCTACTCGCCCCATGTTTATTGCAAAACTACAATTCTCCCTATTTTGCATTGCCTTTATGTTTTTAACGTTTATGGCTATTTGATAATAAATTCTTTTTCATTCCCATCTCACATCTATGCTATGGTTTTAATTCTATTTTTATCATATTATGTAAGCAGGGCAAAGTAGATTCTCGATTATTACAATTGGGGCAGAAAATAAAATAAAATAAGGGATTTTTTCAAGCAAATGGCCCAAAATTATTTCAGTAAAATTTTAAAAGACAAAAGGTAACTTTTAAAAAAAAATTAACCTAGTAATTTCTAAATGGCATGAAGCTTAATGATAAATATAGATTAAATGGGTGGAGTATTGAATAAAACCTAATCATTTATAAATAGACATAACAAAACACATATAGACATGGAAATAAGCGCATAAAGCACTACATACTTACAGTTAAAGACCGAACTCATTATTCATGGTAACATACCCGAATGTCTTCAAACAAAGAACGGAACTACATAAAATTAGCATTAAAAACATTGATTTTAATAATAAAAAATGGAATTTATATATTCAATTGTGTTTTATTTTAGAACGCATAGCCTCTTTGCAAGACCCATTCCATTTACATCTAGATCCATCCAAAATCAACGTTGAATCAAGAACAAGAGCACATTGGAAAAATAGAAAAGTAATTGAGGTGGTTGTGGTTTCCTTAAATATCCAACATTAATTTTCATCCTTATCTATATATTTGCCTTCTAATTTAAATATTCAACATTAAATATTTTCTTTGATCACAATTGTTTTAACCTTGTCAATTTTTCTCACTTTCTTCACCAAGAACAATCATGCCGAGATGCACAATCCTCCTCCTCTCCCTCTTGCTTCTCGCTTACATGCTCGGTGGCGCCACGACTGACGCCGCCGCCCCACGGGGAAAGAAGGTGGGGATTTATGAGATAAAAAGAGGAGACTTCTCCGTGAAGGTTACCAATTGGGGTGCAACAATTATATCTGTCGTTCTCCCTGATTCCAAAGGTGATTAATTAATTAATTATTGAATTTTTTTTCATTTGGAGATTTTGAAAATTGATTTCTTTGTTTAATTAATTTATATATTTTATTTTATATGTAACAGGAAAATTAGCCGATATTGCTCTGGGATACGATGGAATTGGTCCATATATTGTAAGAAAACATGCATTTACTCTTCATAATATATATTTGTGTTTTTTAGTAATAGATTGTTTTAACCAGTTTGATCTTGATTGCTAGTTCAAGCATAAGAGTTGATTTGTTAGAGAATAAGTAATACTCAATAAAATACTAAACATTTTTCTTAGGTTTTATAAATTTTAATACATTTTTTATATTTTTAAAAGGCTAATAACTTATAAATAATAAATTTATTATTCATGAATTCAATCCATTGGACCTGATATATAAACTCTCTGTTCAAAAAATTGTAGTGTAATATTCTAGTTTTTTTTATAACATTGTAGACTTTAAGTCGATATTTCTTATTAGAGTTAAACATAATTTTATCTTTAATTAACATATGATTATTTGTTAATTAATAAGGTTGATTTATAGCTTGAACAATAATATTCATGATGTATATTCTCTCTCTCTCTCTCTCTCTCTCTCTCTTTATTTTACCACTTGTTTTGGGAACCTTTTACAAAAACAATTCATGGCTTTTAATTACTTCCCAAATATGTTTCAGATTTATTAATAATAATTCATGGATTTTAAAGTATTTTTTTAAAAAAAATATAAGGCAGAGCAAATTTTAGGAAAACAATTCATTCTCACCCTTTAAAATTATAAATTTCCTAATAGAGAGTTGGCAAATGGCAACCCTTCAAAATTCTTCTTATTTCCTTTTATAAAATTTCAAATAAACTTTCTTTTCACCTTTCCTTTTTTAAGAATTAGGAAATTTCTGATTGGGCAAAGAATCATAAATCTTGAATTATTATTTTTTAATTATACAAGTTGATTACTTTAATTGTCCCAAATTAATCATAAATCTTACCTTTGAACCGTAATTATAAGATCGATTAAAGATAATTAAGAAACTAGCTATATATTTGATATTATCGCAGAACGACACTACTAATTTCGGCGCATTGGTTGGAAGAGTTGCAAATAGAATTGCAAATGCTCAATTCACTCTCAATGGAAAAACATACAATCTATATCGCAATGACGGCAACAATTCGCTTCATGGTATATATATGTTTTTTCTTTTATATATTTAATCATTGAATCTCAAAAAAAAAAGAGAGCTGAATATATAGTCATATATAATATTTAATATTTAGGTGGGCATAGAGGATTCGGTCGCGTAATTTGGAGCGTGAAAGAGAAAGCACAGGGCGAATTCCCCTACATTACTTTTTATTATCGAAGCTTCGATGGAGAACAAGGTATATATTTGTAGTCATCTAAATTATTTAGATTTTATTCAAAGAACAAGATGAATTGATTAGAATTGTGGAAAATTTGCAGTTATTTTTCCTTAAAAAATTGCAAACTTCCGCTCTATATTTTCACCCATTTTTTATTGCATAATTTGGAAAAAAAAATACATATATATATATATTCATTTTTGTGCTTTTAAAATTTAGCTCTCAAAATATAATATTATTAATAAAATTTGATATAAAACATCGAAACACTATAAGTATATTGAAATATTACAAAATGTTTTATAAATATTTATCTAAAAACGTATTGCACATGCACGTGCGTGTCACGTGCAACCGAACCCAGGCTTCCCCGGCGACCTCGACGTGTTCGTCACCTACAAGATCGACTACGACTACACTCTCAGCGTCGTCATGCGCGCCGAGCCGCTCAACAAGCCGACCCCCGTCAACCTCGCTCAGCACACCTACTGGAACCTCGGCGGCCACACCAGCGGCTCCGTCCTCGGCCACCGCCTCCAGCTCTTCGCCTCCCACATCACCCCCGTCGACGCCCAGCTCATCCCCACAGGCGCCGTCGCGCCCGTCGCGGGCACCCCCTTCGACTTCCAGACGCCGGCCGCCGTCGGCAGCCGGATCTCCCAGGTCCCCGGAGGGTACGACATCAACTACGCCCTCAGCGGGCCCGCGGACGGGCAAGGGGTCCGCAAGGTGGCCGTCGTCTCGGACGGGGCCGGCGGGTCGGGGAGGGTGATGGAGCTGTGGACGAACCAGCCGGGGGTGCAGCTTTACACCGGCAACTTCTTGAAGGACGAGAGGGGGAAAGGGGGGTATGTTTACCGGGCGCACGGCGGACTCTGCTTGGAGACGCAGGGGTTTCCGGATGCGGTGAACCACCATAATTTTCCTTCTCAGATTTATGCGCCCGGCCAGGTTTATAGGCACTACATGCTGTATAAATTCTCCTTCGAGTAGGGAGTTTGGTTTGGGATTATTTTATTTTCTTTTTTATATAAAAAATAATAATGTGAGAGTTTGATATTTGATGATCAATCAACCCTCTTATAGAAATTTAGAGTGTTCTTGCAGATGAGTTGATAGATCATGAATCATAAATGCTTTCATTCAAGTATACTGAAGCACCTCAACCTCCGTTAAATGAGAATTCAATTTTTTTTTCAAAAGACATAAAATTTCACCATCCGAAGTAGGGATAGGTGTACTATTCATTCACTTTGTTGATTTGATTGATTCCCTCACACTTATACTACTCTCACTCCTTACTCACTTTCACTATAGAGTATCATTGTTCATGAATCGGATCAAATAGGATTAATTTTCTTAAAAAAAAATGATTTAATCCGACCTAGTTCGGTCAGATCGGATAGTCGAATTTACCTATTTAGATAAAATAATATTTTTTAAAAAATTAAAATAATAATTATATTTAATATAAATATTTTTAAAAAAAATTAAAATAAATAAATGATTAGATCATCCAAGTCGGGTCTAGTCTCCGGTTCTAAATATTAAAATTATTTTCATTTATTTGAATGTTTTTCCAAACAGAATTTGTTATTTGCATATATTTCATTTATAACATTTTTTACCATATTAATATCCATTTATTTGCAGATGTTTCAAGATTTATCTACTTTGTATATCTCTACTTTCTATTGAAAAAAATTCAAAGAACCTTCAACATTAAGAAGGAAATATTTTATTATACAAAAATTAAGAATCGTAATTTTAATTAAGAAACAATGAAAAAAATATTTCCAGGAGTGCTTGCTTTGCATGCGAGAGACAAGGGGTTTGATTCCTTGAATTTTTAATTTTTTTGAATAAATTACACTGACATCCCTCGATGTTAGTAAAATTATATTAATCTTTCTTCTATTTGTCTAGATGACACTCATCTCTACTACAGCTAACGGTATTAAACGGAATTTATTAATAATATGATTTCTCCCTTACGTTTTTGGTTGAAAAATTATTAAAAATATGCATAAAATAATTAAATAAATAGTTTAAAAATAAAAAATTGAGATAAATTATTTTATCATTTGATATTCTTCACAAAATTAATGTTGACTGAGTGTAAAAAATTAAAATATTAAGCACTCATGGATGAAAATATGATGAAATGAAAGTTAAATGACATAAGAGTATTTTTATCATTTAAAATAAATAAATAACTGCAAGTATTTCAAAGATACCATTAGTAAGCATGTGCAGTGCACATAACAGACACTTCACTATAGTTTCTATTAGTAGGAGAAGTCTGTGTAATTTTTTATAAAACTCAAGAGAATTATAAGATAAAGTTATAAACAGATGAGATGTGAGTGTAATGGTTAAGTGATATTAGTATAATTTATCTTTTTTTTCATGTGCTTTTTGTATTTCATTCATTAATTAATTAAATATTCAAAGATTTATATATATTTTGGGAAACAATCACATTTAGAAATAAAGGCACGTAGTGTTTGACTCTGACTCAAACCAAACTGGGGGTCTAGCTCATATGGTAGAGCGCTCGCTTCGCATGCGAGAGGCACGGGGTTCGATTCCCCGGACCTCCAATTTTGTTCATGTTTGAATAACTTTTTCCATGTTCTTTTTGTATTTCCATCTTTTAATTAATTAAATATTCAAAGATTTATATATTTTTTGGGAAGCATTCACTTTTCCAATCCATCCCACCAAGTATGTGACTCTGAGCCCCAGTCTCTATTCAGCGAAGAGGCTTTGGCCTTTTCCCCTTCCGTCTTCCTTCCACGGGCTCTTCTTCCTCTTCCACCTGCTAAAGCCACTTCGACGATTCTCCAACTAGCCATGGACTCAATGTTCTCAGGTCAGTCCCCCTCTCTCTTCTACTCTCTTCTGCTCGCAATGCCGTTGATTTCTTCTCCTGGTTCTTCTCCTTTCTTTTTATGCGCGCTTTGTTCTTCCTGTGCCTTTCCCAAACTTGCACATAGTTGCTGTCGTTTTTGCATGTCTCACAAAAAGGAAAAGATTGCAGCTTTTTCTTTTCACCCCTCTTCTGTGCACTTTTATCTTTCTTTTTCTTCTTCTTTGTATTGAGGATATACATTTACTCCCGTTTGTTTTGGATTTTTATGACAAGGTGGCATCTTGACCATGATTTCCAACACTATTTGTTTCGAGTTATTTCCACTTAATGCTGCTTCCCGGAAGCTTGAGTTGTTAGCCGTTAGGGAAGAGGATCGTCATTTTGAGGATTAGCTGTAAAATTATCCTTGCTCGATGATTTTTTTTGTGATACCTGCATGATTGAGAACCTGCATTTTTCACAATGCTGGAGTCTCTACGAGGTTTGCTGCTGATGATAAAAAAATGACTATTTTCTTGCACGATGCTTCGTCTGTTTTTGCCTGTTTTTTTTCAGTTTTTTGTGAGGTATGAAAGAAGCCTCAAAGAGTATGATGAGTAGGGTTTTTTGCTTCATTAGTTTAGAGTTGTAAATGTGGAAATGCATTGTTGATAATGGGCCTGAGACCTACCTAGAATGTTCTCATGTATAGTATTCCTAGGTTCCTTTTCGCTTTTAACATATGAGGAAAAGAATGACCTTGCATGTCGGAATTTTATCCTGTTCTCTTCTAGATTTTCACGAGCAAAGATGTTGTCTTGCTTATACTCTTAAAAATTCCTATCTGTTCGTGATCTTTGCTTTTCTGACCTCTGCAATTTCGAGTGGTTAGGTCTGGAGAGGAGTATAGAAACTTAGCTCACAATTCCCACAGTGCTGAGTTTCCAGGTACTGTGTAGGAGTGTTTTAACAATTTCTATTATAAAACATGATCTTTTTTTCATGTCAAAGAAACCTTAAAGAGTTATTATAAGGTTTCTTGCTTGAACACTTTGGAGATGTTATTAACTCATTTTTCTAGTTATTGGCATTGAGGAAATGGACTGATAGCTGTCAATTGCTTCTCATGCAAAATGTAGACTTCATTATTATTAATTTTCACGATTTTATGTATCTGAAATAGGATGGTACTGCATGTTTGTGTTGTTCATCCTGCCTTCTTTTAGAATGTTTAGGGACAATTTTTGTTGGTATTGTTAGAAAATTTTCTTTCATTCATAATTTTAACAGAGTGCAAAAAGAAACATGAATGGGGCCTTCTGGAAAAAAATTTTGAGACCAAAACAATTGAGAAAACATATTAAGTTGCTTCGAGATAAAGGTCCAAGGATTCATAATAAATGTTTTGAATACAGGACAGTAATGAAATATGGTGAAGAATGTTCACTAGAAGTTGTGAGTATTCAGACTATAGTTGAACAACAAAATATTTCTAATATTTAATGTTGTTATGAATGTCTCTGAATAAACTTCCAACGAAATTTTGGATAGTGTGCACAAATGTTGAATCTACGTTGTCCTCTATCAAGATAACACTAAATCTGCAGAAAATAACATCATTGTGAAAAAGAAAGCACTTGTCTTAGATATTCATGTTATATTAATTAATTAATTATTTATTGAATAAGAGGCTAGCTTTGGTTTAACGGTAAAGTTACCCACTTATGACCTAGAGGTCATGGGTTCGAGTAGATGTGGCAATGGGCTGGGTCCGCCCATGGGCGGCACGGACCCGGCCCGAAAAAGGGTCGTGCTTGACTCGGACCGAAATTTTTCGGGCCGGGCTAGGCACGGTCTGCCCATGCCCAAGGGATGGGCTGGGCTCGTCCCTTGGGGCACACAGGCTGTGCTCGGCACGACACGCATGGCGAGCCCAGCACGACACGCTTGCCGAGCTCGGCACGCATCAGGCCTAGCGCCACGCCAGGCTTGGCTCGGCCCCAGGCTAGGCCTAGGATGGCGCGAGGCCAAGCTAGCTTGGCCTGACAGTAGACTGGCCCGAGCCCAAAGGGGTGGGCTTCGTGCCAGGCTGGGCTGCCCTCTGGGAATCCAGGCCGTGCCTAGCGAGGCCAATTGCCACCTCTAGGTTCCATCCATGGAATTAGCCTCTATGCAAAAAAAATCAGGGAAACACTGTGTATTTCAACCCCAACGCAAAGCCCACAAAAGTGGGATTGCTTAATGTACTAGGTCAACTTTTTTTTATTTTCCACTAAAATCAATTGAAGGTTTCTAGCTCTTGAAGTATTTTCTCACTTGCCATAGTCTATTATTAGTATGTTTGAAACTATGAGTATAGTTTCATCTTGCTTCTCAATTCTTTACCTCTTTCCTGACTAATGTATATTGATCTGGAGGCACTTTGTCTATGACCAGAGTCATATTATTTATTCTTGTTCTCTTTAGAATTTTGGCTATTGTCAAGTCAGAATAAAATAGCATGAGTGTCTAAAAACCAGACTCTTCAAAAAAAAATGAGACCTTATTTTGATTCATACCTTGAAATGATTCAGAGTGCAGTGCCTTTTGTATTGGTCCAATGGTGATCTGCTGCAAGATCTGCATCGTTATGAATAGTGTTTCATGGACTTGGATACAAGCATTCAAGTTGGATGCATATTGAACGTTTACCAATGTGCCTAATGCAAAATGGAGGTTTGGAGATACACATGGGAGTACTAACAGTAAAAACTGATTTGATCCTTACGTGGAACCATGGTCAAATTTTGGAAAAATGTATCTAAAAAGGTCTTAAGTTATAAATATCCTCTTCTCGTATTGTTATGTATTCTTATATTTGAATAATTAAGGAGGTCATAAATGTGACTTTTGAGGGTACCTTTATATGTTTGCATAGCTTGTGGGCATTGATGCTAGAGTGATAGAGTCCATGCGTAAACTATTCTTGTGAATATGGTATTTGTTTACTATTTCTTTTTTCAATCCTTTTTTGTGTAATACCTTAATTTAGTCCCACATAGGGAGTTCGTTGGAAGTTATGTTGATTTAGAAGGCTTGATGAGTGTACTAGTATTAGTTTCAACAAGTATGTTAATTAGGCTAGTAGTTTAACGAGGAAGTCAAGTCTTGAGTATTAAGTCGGAGACATTGTAATACCTCCATTTTAGTCGCACATGGAGAATTTGTTGGAAGTTGTGTTCGTTCATAAAGTTTAATGAGTGTACTACTATCAATTTCAGCTTAAATATTTTGATTAGGTCAATGGTTTAGGCCTAATTGAAGTTGATGGACTAATTATTAGCATTGGTGGGTCATCAAAAAGAGGAATTTTCTTTTTTTCACATGTCTTTTTGCTCCAATTCAGTCTAAAAAGAGGTAGTGTAGTTTATATTTGGTTCAAAATATATTATCAGTTATTGATATCCTTTTAAGCAATGTTCCATTGAGCTTTGCAAAAATATTTAAGGGTAATCTGATAGGTCGTATTTGATACCATATTTTACATTGCTTTTGCAGTAAAAAACAGCCATGTGTGATAAAAAAAACAACCAGCACTATTTCATTCATATTCACTGACAACTAAGCAATGGCATTAATTATCAACCAATATGATCATTAGATATACTAATTTTCAGTCAGTTTACATTTTTTTGTCTAGCCATTATGTTTTCTGATACATATACCAACAGTTTAGATACAAATCTCCAACGTTGCATGTCTACAAATTCTCTTGTGTTAATGCATCACTACTTTTTCTGTAGATATGTGCTTCTAATGCATTTTATGAAATCCAAACTTCACAAGGATTTGCAATCCTTTCTTTTCAGGTTTTGTTATAGACCCTACAAAATGCAGCCACTTAAGTTTGGATGAGAAGAGAGAGCTAGTTCATGAGATATCACGTTGGGCAGACAATGCACCTGAAATTCTTCAGTCCTGGAGTCGTCGAGAGCTTCTCCAACTAATTTGTGCTGAAATGGGGAAGGAAAGGAAATACACTGGAGTAACCAAGCCTAAAATGATTGAGCATTTGCTTAGGCTAGTTTCTCAAAATAAAGGAAAAACTAATGAAGATAGAGTGGGCCCTTTATCAGCCTCACCAAAGAGTTCAAATGGATTTAAAAAGAAAAGGAAAAAAGAAAATCCTCAACAGTTAGCTACAGACGCACCCCAGGAAATATTGAAAACCAAGGAAGAAGATGATGATACCTTGATCTGCCAAAATCCAGCCTGTCGGGCCACATTGACTTTAGATGTTGGATACTGTAAACGATGTTCTTGCTGCATCTGCTATCGTTATGATGACAACAAGGATCCCAGCCTATGGTTGGTTTGCAATTCAGATACCCCTTATCATGGGAACTCATGTGGCATGTCGTGCCATCTGAAATGTGCTCTTAAGCATGAGAAAGCTGGTATTCTTAAGACTGGGTGTTCTCCAAAATTGGATGCCAGCTTCTACTGTGTTTGCTGTGGAAAAGTGAATTGGCTGATTGGGTAATCAACTTTTAGTTGATCCTGAAAAATTAATTTGTAGCTGAATGTCTTTTTGTTGTTTCTGCTTGATAGATATCATTAGATCTATATTATACCTAAAAAACATGTTACAGAAGAAAGAATTATGATTTACAGCAGTAGCTGTTAGGTGAAGTTATTTTTTTCCCTACAACATTAAAAGGAAAAATGGATGACAACCAATTGATTTTAGGTATGATTATTGATTGCTGATAATTATGGCTTAAATCAGTATGCTTTATACTTTCTTGTAACTTCTAAGTTTCCAAAACATTGGAGAAAATAATATCTGTGAACTGTGAAGAGGCATTTGTTTCCTCAATGCAATCTTAATAACTCTTTTTTTTCTTTTTTCTTTTTTTACCTTCAATTCATGTGAATTATTGTTTAATGGAACTTTCTCATTTTGCTCAAGAGAAAAGGTTCTCAACCAGATGGCAAGCCTTAGTATAATGGTAAGATTGCTCCATTATGATCAAGGAGACCAAGGTGGCTCTGACGGAGGAGATCAAAGTTGAAACAATCTCTTTGCTATGTAAGGGTACATTGCATCAGTGGGAACCCTGTATATTTGGATCAACCCCTTTGCAGATGTCTACATCCTTATTTGACTTCTCATAACTAATCTGATCAGGACTATAATCTGTATGATGTAATCACATCCTGCTATGCTCTTGAGTTAACCATGAATTAGCAGTTTCAGAGCTAAGAATATGCACACAATGGTGTTATATGGTTTAACTCAGTGTTCATATCTTGCCTCATTTAATTGAATTGTGCTTGACCTTTTGCAGTGCTTGGTTGTCTTTTTTTCACTTTTGTAGAAGTAATACGATGCGTCTCTCAAGCCATATGCTTTTCTTCTGCCTTCTATAATCCAAATTTCATTACCAAAATGCTAACTTTTATCAACTTCTTTGTGTATCATTATGCAGAAGCTGGAGAAAACAGATGCTTGTTGCAAAGGAAGCTAGGAGAGTTGATGTCCTATGCGAGCGATTATCTCTGAGCCACAAAATGCTTAAAGGAACTGAATGCTATAAAGAACTACAGAATATTGTCAATGCAGCTGTAAGGATACTCAAGAAAGAAGTAGGACCTCTTGACAAGGTCTCAATGGTAATGGCAAGGGGCATAGTCAACCGTCTTAATTGTGGTGCAGAAGTTCAGAAACTGTGTTTTTCTGCACTGGAAGCTGTAGATTCCTTACTTGCCACTTCAGAACTTTTGGCTGGCGCCAATATCATGGCCCCAGGTGCAGTTCTTTTCCTTTTTCTCTTCTATTTGGGACTACTTCAGATTTGTTCTTCTTTCCTGTGATGTGAACATATTGTGTTATTATTTTCACTGAATCAGTTGGAATAGGTTCCCAGGCATTCCACATAGACTTTGAAGATATCTCCCCATTCTCCGTTGTAGTTTCTCTTCACTCCAGAGATGATATGTTTGAAGAAAACATCATAGGCTGCACTCTTTGGTATCGCAAGTCTGATGACGCCAACTATCCTGAAGAACCAACTTGCCTTATTTTGAGACCAGATACTAAAATTATGATATCAGGACTTAGCCCTTCAACTGGATACAACTTCAAGGTTTCTCCTTTTAGTAGTACCAAGGAACTGGGCAAATGGGAGGCCAAATGTGTGACAGAGAGCCTCAATGGCAATAGTGGCCAATGTTCCACGCGGAATTCTGATAGTGCTTATATTAATGAAGATTTTGTTTCAGTTTCCAAAAAGGAAGATGACATGTGCGAGTTGCCAACAATTATTCAATCAGATTCACAGAAGGGTTCAACAAACTCAAGTGAGAATAACCAGGCACCAGAGCTTCCTAAGTTCAGCCGCACCAACCACCGTAAGGTTTTGCCATCAGAGGATGCCAGTGATAACAGCGAAAGACATTTACCACCACCATCAACTTCCATACCTTTCATCTGCTCAAAGTCTACCCTTATAGAGCCTTGCAAACCGGATATCACTGACACACCGGATTCTGCTAATAAGAAAGAATCAGCGGAGAGACAGTATGAGTACTGTGTTAAGGTGATCAGGTGGTTGGAATGTGAGGGACACATGGAAAAGGAGTTCCGAGTGAAGTTCCTTACCTGGTTCAGCTTGAAGGCGACAGCTCAAGAAAGGAGGGTTGTAAGTGCCTTCATAGATGTTCTGATCGATGAACCTGCGAGTCTGGTTGCTCAACTGATGGATGCATTCATGGATGGCATATGCAACAAGGAGAAGCCAATCTTGCATAAAGGATTCTGCGCTCGGCTGTGGCATTAGTGAACGTGCCAAGCTCTTTTGTGCCAGATTCCATTTCAATCAATAGAAGTAATCAATTACAACAGTAGGATTGGAGTAAAGAATTCCATCTAATTTGCTGAGATTGTGCCTCTGGCTGAAGCTTACCTTGCAATAGGGAAAATCTCTCTCTGGTAGTTTGTAAGATAACTCTTCTAATCTTGCGACTAATTGAATGCAGTAGCAATTGTCTTAACTGCTAGGAACTAGAATTCGGAAGTTGTAATGCTTAGTGATAATTTTAATTAATAGTCTTTTTACTATTGTTTAGTATTATTAACCATAGAACATAGAATTCAATGCTGTTCGGCCTAAAAGAACATGATTAAAGTGTTATATCATTTACCTACTGTAAATGAGATAACAAGGTGTAATTTGAGTATCATATTTCAAGAAAAAGCATGATACTTGGGCTACAATGATTGTGAAGAATTTCGACTTGGGTTACAATTTTTGTTGGTGATTGCAATGTTTCAGATTAAATTCTGTCTTCATTGCTTACACTTTGGGATTTTATGGTTGGTTATACTGCAAAAGGATATCAAAATAAGACGTTTTTTATGTAAGAATATTATATTTGCAGTCATTTACAATTATTTGCACTAATTTGCAACCTAACCAAACAGGTTATTTTCTAAAAAGAAAAAAGAATATTGCTCTAGTAAATATTTTTTTAAAAAAAACAAAACTAGCAGATTATGATAATAATATATATGAATAATTTGAGCTTCTTCTAATAGCTTATTAAATATACGATGGCACAGTTGGTAGTAATATATTGTAAGTTGTTTAGAGATTTAGGATTTGATCCCTACTATGATACCTATTGTGACTCTATATCTTTGTTTAATATATATATGATATCAAATACAATATTAATTATGGTCAATTGTTGTTGATTAATCGAGCAAATAGTCCATTTTCAAATATTTGGTTGTCCATTAATATTAAACCATTAGCAAAAAAGTTGTAATCTGCCGTTAGAAACTGTAACTGAATTTACAACTTAGAATTGCCCAGCTCCAAAATAATATATTAAAAAATATGTATATAGTATTAATTAACTTTAAGTTAAAAGAAAATAGTCCAATTTGTCTTTGAAGTATTAAAAAATTTACAAATTTATCTCGTAACTATATTTTTGACCAAAATTGCTCAGGTCGTTATATAATTGAATTAATTTTATTTTTTTTCTTAACGGAAGTTCACGTCAACAAACGGAAGCCAACATGATAAATGAAGTTCAGCCACATAAAATTCCACAGTGGAAAATGACATGTGGCCGACAATTATGGATTGACAAGGATGAATTTGTATTTTTTTTTAATACTTTAGAGTAAATTTTTACCTTTTTCAATACTTGAGTAAATTTAATCATTTTTCTTTTATATATTATTATCATTAATATGATTCTAATTAACACTGTAAGAATGATATTGATATCATCTTTACCAAAATTAAACAATTATAAACTTGACAATTATACTTTGTGTTGTAAGAATAATATTTTTTCTTAATTATTTACTCAAAGATATGAATTATCAACTTTAGTCACTTGTCATTGTAATAAGAAACCAACAAACATAGTAGGGATAAGTTCGAATCAGAACGGGTCGAGATTTGGTATGTCCTGGTCTCGTCCCGATTTTGAGTTGGGACGCAAATATGCGTCCCAATCCCGAATATGAAGCATCCCGATTTTGTCTTGGTCTCATCCCGATTTTGAATTGGGACGAGATTTTTTTCGAACTTTCGAGTCGGGCTAGACCAGGACGATCATGATGTCTCGACCCATGCTCACCCCTACAATAGAGCCTGTAATATTAGTAACTATAAGAAACTACAAACTAAAAAAAAAAGTCTCGTAAATCTGGTAATAAAGACATAAAAAGGAAAACTAATAAATAGATAAAAAAAGAGCAAAATAAATAACAAATGATATTAAGAACCAATATGTTAACTAAATAAGACAACATCATCATCATGATTTTCAAACGCAATATTACTATTATGTTACTAATAATTAAATTTGAGTAAGTTTTTATTTTAGTAATCAATATATATATATATATATATAATTTTTGTTTTATTTTTAAAATTTATATTTTTTAAGAAATTTATTTAAATTCTAAAATAAAAGTCAAATTTATAAAATTATGTAATAGAGATAAAATATGTTGCCTAAACACCCATAATTGCTCATCGATACTTTAGAGATAAACCTGACCCTTTTTCTTACGTTAAAAATAATTTAATTACATTGCAATAATTACTTACAGGATGTGCATTTGCTCGCAATGATTTCAGCAACGTGATCGGGCGCGTCTTCCTGCACATCTCCTGGTCGGCGTGACTCAAATGATTTCAATCTCTAGCGCCGGACTGGACTCGCTTTTACATTACCGTGTCAGTTTTTGTTTGCACGCGGATTGAACGTGACAAATCTAATCCGCATCTAATTCACTCATATTGCGTAGGCATCAGCAGACGTGTACAGTGGAGCCAATAGCTGCGGGAACAGCTAGTTGGAGGGACCACATTATAATTATATCATTTATACAAAAATTTTATAGCCTAAGTAAATGTTCATACCGAAATTTGATAAGCTTCTAAGATTGCATTCATTGGTTTCACACGGAAGCTGTCGGATTCAAACGCTCCTCTAATATTCACCATCCACGTGTATTGCACACTTCCGTCACAGACGCAGACGCTTGATTCACGTTGCTAGTTTTATTTTCTTCATTTACTGGTGACAGATTTCCAGAAGTATGATAATACAATAAATATTTTAATATAAGGATGACGTCAGGTTGATGAGGTGGCATGACGGTTGTGTGGAAGACGGACCTCTGTTAACGGTGCTAACTAAGCGACGTTTAAGTAGGCAGATGATGAGATGAAGAAAGCCGGCTTCGCAGGTTCATGAACGTCCGTAATCGGCACGCTAATTGCCAACTAATAGTGGATCCTCCATCATCATCATCATCATCATCTTCTTCTTCTTCTTGATTTAAGCCCCGGCGGCTGCTTCCTAAAAAATGCTATTTGACGATATGGCCAAATATTGGTCCCAATATCTCTACAATGCCAATATGCCATAAATGAATTCGAAGTTGCTTGCTTGATCTCATCTTAACAACTATCTTAAAGAAAACATATGAATCGATCTCAAAAATATTGGAAACTATGCCCATGAATCAAAGAAGTATGTTTTGTTATACATATGTAATTTCTTAGATGTACTCTGTGACATGCTGAGATACTTAAAAAAATATTTGTGGAAAAAAAATTAAGAAAAGAAGAATATTTAATTTATTTACAAAAACTCAAAAACAGGTAGAAAAATCGTGTGATTGCCTAATTGGTCGGCCTATCGATCACGCGCCCTCCGGCGGAGGCGGCAGGTTGAGATCCAACCCGAAGCAAATCCTCCCCGTCGGGGAGACTGACGGTGAGCGAGGGCAATCCACCACCGACGACGAGTCCGAGTCGCTCTCCACCCCGCCGCACGCCGGCGTCTTCGCAACCCTCACCATCGCCGCCGCCGCCTTCTTGGAAGCCACGATCGGGTCGAAGAACACCAGCGGGCGTGCCGCCGCCGCCACGGGCAGGTATTGCGCGAAGGGGAACCGAACGGCCGGATGGCGGAGCTCCAGATCCAGCGGCGGGGGGGCTGCTACGGCGGCGGGTCTCCGATTGGGAGTGGACGACTCGACAGTGCTGACGCTGGTGCTGGAGGCCGCCGCGCCGGCGAAGGCGACGACGGCGGGGGCGAGCGGGGCGTCGGCAGGGCAGGGGAAGTTGGTCTTGGCCTTGGGGCCGCGGAACCGGCGCGCGGCCGCGTCGTACGCGCGCGCGGCCTCCTCGGCGGTGTCGAAGGTGCCGAGCCAGACGCGGCATTTCTTCGCCGGGTCCCGGATCTCCGCCGCGTACCGCCCCCACGGTCGCTTCCGGACGCCGCGGTAGTGCGCCCCCTTCGAATCTCGGCGGCCGCCAACGCCGCATCCCTCGCCGGCTTCGGGAAGCTTCGGCCTCGGAGCCATCAATCAATCGTAAGATCAGTTCCTCTCCCTCCTGATAGGGGAAAGCGGAAGCGAGTTCGTCAGTAGGTTGAGGGAGAAGGGGAGAGCAGTCGGAGGAGTATAAATAGAAGTGGAAAGAGAGACGAAGAAAATAAAGAGGAGACGAGCGAGCGGTGGGAGAGGACAAGGAATGGCGCAGTCCACGGGCGGTTTGACCGCCTTTGGCCGCCGCCCTCGCATCACATCGATTCGGTGCAAATTAGCGATGCACAGGGATTTGATAAAAATACGCCCGTAATATCCCACTATCACGCCATCCTCTCCATTTCCTTTTTTTCCTTCTCTCTACGCGTAGCCAGTGCATTGCCTTCTCAATGGAGTGCGAGTATCAAAATGCGCTGGTTAATACGGATTAGGTCGAGGTTGGGTTGCCCAAATGCTCGGTTTTAGGGGGAAATAACAATAATAAATTAACAATTGAGGTATTTTTTTCGGTCACGTGTCACGCGGTGTGGTGAGGCCACGCAGCCACGCGGGGGTTGACGGCGCGGCGCTGTGTTTGTCCCCATCACGTAACGGCCGTTTGCGTGACGGCGATCACGGCATCCACGAGTGGAACCTGAGGAGGTACGGCTTTTTTTCTGCGCCGTGTTGGGCGGCAACCTGGACCGGTATGGTGTGTGCAGGGCCCACAAAAATAGTAGTGTTGATGGTGTCTCCATTGAATCCTTGTGGTGTCAAATCAACGTCAGACTGGGTTTTCTTTTTTATTTTTGATTGAATTAGATCCAAAATTATAGGCACAAAAAATAATAAGAGTAATTAGTGAATAGCTCAAAATGAGACCAAAGTCCGATTAATGATGAGAGGCTTTATCATATAATATTTGATAGTATAAGATTTAATATTTTGTAGATGCTACTGCGATTAGTATCTATCAAATAAACTTTGATCATAATATCCACAATTAATTAATTTAAATAAAATTAATAATTGATGTACATAAAAATCATAGTCCATATCGTCAATTACTAAAGAGTATTTAAGTGGATTAATTAAATTAATTTAAATGCGGGAATCTTATTCTGTTTCTGTGTGGTTGCGACGTGTAGTGGGAAGTCCGTAAAGAATAATAACGGCACAATCGGCGGCCGTTGAGTCATCATCGTGAAAGCACTGCTCTGGTCTCCTAGCACCTTCACAAGTATTCATAATTGGTAATCGTGTCTCTTTATTTAAATTATATATTTATTGAAATAGCAAATTGATGCATTTTATTTTCAATAAATATCATGTGAAATTAATTTATTGTTACCAAAATTAACTTGATTTTAGAATAGGAATGAAGTCTATTTTGAATATAAAATATGAGTGCCCCGCTGGTAAAAGCAAAATTATAGGTTTTTAAGGTAAAATCTCGTAATTCTGAACATAAATACAAATAGATTATGTTAAATATGTGTACATGTGTGCATTTTTTAATATATGTAGATGTTAGAAAAATATATATTTAAAATGTATACATTTGCTTATATATGCACGCATATTTTATTCTAAAACGTTTGCATTCCACCAATTCGATAATGATAAATTAAGCAATTGATATATAATGACTATTTGATTGTATCAGATTAGACATTAACGTCGATATGTCCGAGTGGTTAAGGAGACAGACTTGAAATCTGTTGGGCTTCGCCCGCGCAGGTTCGAACCCTGCTGTCGACGTATATATTTTATTTTTATTCATTTTAGTTTTCGCTTCCCACTAACTTGCTGTGTTGAGTGTTAACATGTTTCATTTTCTTCTCCTTCGAGGCAAAATTTTATTCAACAAATTAAAAAACTATGACAAATATTACCCGAGTTTCTCCCTTAGAGGGATGGACCTTAATCCTAATTGAAAGTAAGTTTGATTTTTATTCAACCATTAAGCAGATCGAAATCAATTTCATAAAAAATATCATTCTTTCTTTTCATAAATTCAATTGAATATACACGATAATAATATTATTAACAATAACAATAACAATCGAAATTATACACTACAAAAAAAACAAAAAAAGTTGATTTTTTCTAAATCTTAAAAATAGGTTTTGATATAATTATCATAAACTTACATATAAGTAGTATTAAAAAAAACTTCAAGAATAAATGATAAAACCTATAATTGCGATTAAGCAGATGATCAGTATTACAAATCTACTAAGTCCATCTACCTTTGTCAAAAATTTACAAACAAACAAAGCCACGAAGGAATTATTAGGGCATGTTATTCCATCCAACAAAATACCCTCTAATTGGATGGGATAAATCATAAGATATCATATGGGAATAGATAAAAAGTAGATAAAAAATGAAATAAACAAAAATAATAATATTTTATTTTTTGGTTGACAGTAGAAATATATTAAAAAATAATTATCTCCTTGTTTCAGGAAGGAGAGAAAACAACTAAAATATCGTTATTAATAATATTAAATATTTATCTCAAAATAATATATTATATTCTAATTTATTCTAATTAGTTACAATAGGACATTAATAAGGATGGTTGTAACTTGTAAACTAGTTTTAAAAATTAAATATTAACTTTTAAATACATAAATATAAATTAATCAATATATTTTATTAACTTTTAAAATAATTAAAAATATAATTCATTTTATAAAATTAATTAAATCTCAATAAATAATAATAATAATTTAAATTGAACACTATTGTTGTGTATATCAAGTTATTCTCATTTTATATAATTATTAAAATTAATTTAATAATTTATTTTTTATATTTTTATATAATTATTATAAATATTCAAGGGTGATATCTAAAAAACATCATAACGAATAGATGAAAAATTTTATTCCTTGAATGATAAGGTGTGGAAAGTTAATTGACAAAACAACAAAGTGATCTTGGAAAAAAAGAGTCTTTTTTAAGTAAACGCCACATAAGCATTTTACGAAAATCGGACCGTTCAAACTCCGACAGCTCGAATCTACGGCGAGTAGACTTCGAAAGGAAAGCAAATGTAACGTGCAGTGCAACAGTGAGTACGCGGCAATGGCGACGCCGGCTGCAGCCGAGGCTCTGAGGCGACTGGAGGAGTCCACCAGTGACGCCGTCCAGCTTCAGATGGAGACCCTCCTCTCGATCCTCGAGAGGAACGCCGACGTTGACTATCTCCGCCCTTTCCTCGGAGACGGGCGCTTCCCCAATCCCGCCCGTGCTGATCCCGCTAGCACCGCCGCCAACTTCCGCCGCCTCGTTCCTCTCTCCTCCTACGACGACTATGCCGACCTGATCGAGCGGATCGCCGATGGGGCCGAGCCGCCCACGGCTCTGTCCTTCGATCCCCTTTTGTGCTTCTTCAACAGGTATATCGGCTCCTGCACACTCTTTTTAAGAACATCTTGTTCATTTGGAGGATTCACGGCTAAAGATGATAACTTTCCACAAGGAAATGACAATTATCTGAAATTTATGTGGAGTCTTCCTCGTTTATGTTTACGTTGCATTTTGGATCTATAAATCACACCCTTCTTCTGACCCAATTTGGTTATCATTTTACTATTTGCTCGTTTGCATTGATATGTTCTTTACACATCCTTATCGAAATACAGCAAATGGTTGCGTATAATTGTGGAATTGAATCCAGAAAATTTCAACAAAACTTTGCCCCACTGATTCAAAGGTTGAAGGACCAAGGTTATATTGGAGATAACTCCGTCAAGCACTGGTCCAAAAACCAGGTGCTATGTCGTCTGGACATAATAAATCCAGATCTGACCGTACAAGACAAACCTTTGAAGCACGTGACTGTCAGAATTTTTTTTCGAAAAATGCCACTATTACTGGGTAGAGAAATTGAATTAGCCTACCAAGAAAAGCACCCAGGGAATACAGTTGGCATATTCCCACGAATCCATTTCACCTATCAGTACTTAGCAGAACAATGTAAGAGAGCAGCGGTCCAGCGGAGTCTGAAGGACCCCAGCTTTTGCGCAAAAATACCAATTCCGGGATACTACCAGAAAAACAAGAAGCTTGGCTTAAGAAAATCAACCACATATAGAGGCAAGCCTCATGATTCTCATGTTCGCATATTCAAGAAGAAGCATTCCGACAAAGTCCGGAAATGTAAATGCTTTATATGCGGACTAGAAGGTCATTTTGCCAGAGATTGCACTAAAAGAGAGGGCAACATAGCCCGTCCAAACATCCTGCCCCCATTTTTCACAAATAGTGAGCATTATTCTTAAATGCTCAGCATGTTGATTCTCGTTTTCTGAGAAGACAAGGATATCGTCAATGTAAACTGCTATAAAATTTCCAGTACCTGCAAAGCAGTTATCCATTTTTCGTTGAAAGACTGCCGGTGCGTTCTTGAGTCCAAATGGCATTACCAGCCATTCATATAAACCTCATGGAACCAAAAACGCAGTCCATGGTATTGACTCAGGACTCATTGCGACTTGATGAAATCCACTTTTCAAGTCAAACTTAGAAAAAATCTGACTGTTCCCAATTCTTTTTAGAATGGTATTGATGCCGGGCAAACTATACTGGTCTTTGTCTGTATTATCATTAAGCGTGCGATAGTTAAACATCATCCTTTCCTTCCCACGAACTTCCTTCTTCGTTATTGGGTCGATGGTTACTCCCGAATTTACTATCATAGCCAGTGTCCTGTGCCGACTAGTGCTAGGCCTTATCACTCCTAGCTTCAGAAGGTCAGTAATATGTCTATTGAACTGATCCCGCTACCACCGCCGCCAACTTCCGCCGCCTCGTTCCTCTCTCCTCCTACGACGACTATGCCGACCTGATCGAGCGGATCGCCGATGGGGCCGAGCCGCCCACGGCTCTGTCCTTCGATCCCCTTTTGTGCTTCTTCAACAGGTATATCGGCTCCTGCACACTCTTTTTAAGAACATCTTGTTCATTTGGAGGATTCACGGCTAAAGATGATAACTTTCCACAAGGAAATGACAATTATCTGAAATTTATGTGGAGTCTTCCTCGTTTATGTTTACGTTGCATTTTGGATCTATAAATCACACCCTTCTTCTGACCCAATTTGGTTATCATTTTACTATTTGCTCGTTTGCATTGATATGTTCTTTACACATCTTTATCGAAATACAGCAAATGGTTGCGTATAATTGTGGAATTGAATCCAGAAAATTTCAACAAAACTTTGCCCCACTGATTCAAAGGTTGAAGGACCAAGGTTATATTGGAGATAACTCCGTCAAGCACTGGTCCAAAAACCAGGTGCTATGTCGTCTGGACATAATAAATCCAGATCTGACCGTACAAGACAAACCTTTGAAGCACGTGACTGTCAGAAATTTTTTTCGAAAAATGCCACTATTACTGGGTAGAGAAATTGAATTAGCCTACCAAGAAAAGCACCCAGGGAATACAGTTGGCATATTCCCACGAATCCATTTCACCTATCAGTACTTAGCAGAACAATGTAAGATAGCAGCGGTCCAGCGGAGTCTGAAGGACCCCAGCTTTTGCGCAAAATACCAATTCCGGGATACTACCAGAAAAACAAGAAGCTTGGCTTAAGAAAATCAACCACATATAGAGGCAAGCCTCATGATTCTCATGTTCGCATATTCAAGAAGAAGCATTCCGACAAAGTCCGAAAATGTAAATGCTTTATATGCGGACTAGAAGGTCATTTTGCCAGAGATTGCACTAAAAGAGAGGGCAACATAGCCCGTCCAAACATCCTGCCCCCATTTTTCACAAATAGTGAGCATTATTCTTAAATGCTCAGCATGTTGATTCTCGTTTTCTGAGAAGACAAGGATATCGTCAATGTAAACTGCTATAAAATTTCCAGTACCTGCAAAGCAGTTATCCATTTTTCGTTGAAAGACTGCCGGTGCGTTCTTGAGTCCAAATGGCATTACCAGCCATTCATATAAACCTCATGGAACCAAAAACGCAGTCCATGGTATTGACTCAGGACTCATTGCGACTTGATGAAATCCACTTTTCAAGTCAAACTTAGAAAAAATCTGACTGTTCCCAATTCTTTTTAGAATGGTATTGATGCCGGGCAAACTATACTGGTCTTTGTCTGTATTATCATTAAGCGTGCGATAGTTAAACATCATCCTTTCCTTCCCACGAACTTCCTTCTTCGTTATTGGGTCGATGGTTACTCCCGAATTTACTATCATAGCCAGTGTCCTGTGCCGACTAGTGCTAGGCCTTATCACTCCTAGCTTCAGAAGGTCAGTAATATGTCTATTGAACTGATCCTTCATTAACGGAGTCACGTGCTTCAAAGGTTTGTCTTATACGGTCAGATCTGGATTTATTATGTCCAGACGACATAGCACCTGGTTTTTGGACCAGTGCTTGACGGGGTTATCTCCAATATAACCTTGGTCCTTCAACCTTTGAATCAGAAGAAGAATATTGTTACAAGAGAAGTTCCAGACTCACTGGGGAACCATCAGGATCAACAGGGATTCATTTCAACGGATCCGCTAATATTTCAGAAGCATTTGGCGAGGACATCCTAAATATGGTCCCACGACCTAAGCCTGAGAGACGAATTATGAATCGTCTCTACAATATTGAGATAGTCATGGATATACCCGACGTAAAAATGTTCAAAATTCTTCAAGAATGTTCAAAAATGTTCAAAAATGTTCAAAATGTTCAATATTCTTCTTCTGTGTCTTCTTCTTCAAGAATCTTTTCTTTTCTGTGTCTTCTTCTTCAGGAACCCAACACGACAAGCCAGGAGTGCCTCAAAGAATTGGAAGACGCTCTAGAAGAAGTTAAACAAGCTCCTCCTGAAGTAATACAACAACTGTGCCTAGCCATCGGAAGGATTGATAACCTGCTCTGTGCAGAAGAATCAGCTAAAATGACAATTACAGTATGGGATGACGAAACTCAGGAGATCATCGAAGAAAATGAAACTGTGGTCAGCACCATAATGGAGGACGGACTAATTTGGAGGTATCAGAGAAGATTTGACCCTCCCCTTCCGGATCCTCCACCAGGCTACAGCGATCTACCATGTTGGGATGAATTCGAAGAAGGTGATTCAGTTTTGTTGAGAGTCCTAAAGCTTGAAGAAAGCTCGGAAGAACTAAGGACATGGATCAAATTAGCAAAGGAACTCGAACTCGACAAACTAACAGAAAGCCTCAGAGAACAGGACAAACGATACGAAGAACAATGCAGACCCGCCGAGCAACCTGAATGCTCGTACGCTCGGGACACTCGTGTGAACGCTTACTACTGGTACCCAGAACCAGACGATATCTATGAAGAAGGAGTCTATGAAGAAGGAGAAGAACTCGCCAAAATCTCCCAACAAGAAGACAATGATGACTCACCACCGATCTTAGACTTTGACGCCCTAAGAAAGGGCAAATACCTTGCCAGGGACTGAAGAACCAAGATAGGGGAAGCGAAAACCCCTTAACAAATATTCGTCGTTACCTTATTAACTAGTTTTATTTTTAGTTTTCGTTTTTGCAGATGATTTTAGACAAGCTCAAGGAACTCGTGGCTTTCAACCACACGGAACAGAATACTAGGAAAGATATCACAGCGGCTCAACGCTGGGCAGTTCTCAGCGGAGCAACAGGTTTAGAAGAGCTTGAGCGCCTCACTGGGAAGGTCATGTTCCAATATCCCAGAACAACGGAGAAACCACTCAAGTGGATGAGCAAGATTCGTGAAATTCATCAAGAGCAAACCTTCAAGGCCATTAGTGAAGTAGAAAATCTATTAGCCATGGCGCATCTCCAAAGAGCCAGGCTTGAACAAGAAGCAGGAAAGGGCCATTGGATAAACAAAAAAGGACCAATACGAAGCAACTGGGCCGAAGATGCACTAGGGCCTGTCAACCATCACCTCAGCAACTTGACACTATGCCACAAGATGCTTCGTAGCAGCAAAGATAGTAACATCCACTGAAGGGGATAAGGGCGAATCTTGAAAGCTGTCATGACCTGTCATATCCCGACTTTTTAGCTGGAAAGTGTGTGCCACTACTTGTTCTTTTTAGCTGTAAAGTGTGTGCCACTACTTGTAAAGTATGCACAATAATTAAAAGGGAATCTTATCCAGCTGTGGATGACCAATAATACAACGGACGATGGGGCCCAGTGCGCACCCGCAATGTATTATTGAGCTCTATCTGGAAATTCCCTCCTTTTCTATATAAACCCACTAAGAAGAGGGTGCAGAGCAGACTGCAGAGCGCAGAAGTTCTACTCCTCTAGAAATATCCATCTTGTAAGCCTCCATCGTTGTAAGCAGCTCCTCAAATATATTAAGCTTTCAGAAGTTTTTCTTAAATTCCGACCAGTGTTCATTGTAACCCGAGAATGAATTTAAGAAGCACGCGTCGTTTCCACCTTGGTATCAGAGCTTGGTATTCATATCCAGGTATTCTTACTATCGTACTTTTACCATCTTCTGTAAAGACATATTATTTGGTCTTATATTATGCTGAAATCTAAAGGCTGAAAGTGTAAAATCTAAGGAGACGTGAACTTAGGGTTTTGAGCACATTGATGGCAAAATGAATGTCCAAGTATTATTTGGAGACATGTTATTTGGTCTTATATTATGCTGAAATCTAAAGACTGAAAGTGTAAAATCTAAGGAGACGTGAACTTAGGGTTTTGAGCACATTGAATGGCAAAATGAACTTAGGCTGAAAGTGTAAGAACCCCACGGCAGCAAGTCTAAGATCCAGAACAGATGGATCTCTGGCAATTAGGTTCTCAGGCTACACAAGCCAGAGGACCAATATTCAAGAAGAAAACACCACTGATGAGGAGATAGCTATGATGATAAACTGTGACTATGATTCGGATGAGGATGAAGACAATAATGAATTCTACGAAGATATGGAGGTACTTAGGAACCTCATGGAAATGAACACCATCAATGATGAGTATGATGATAACACACCGGTTTGGGACGAAACACTGGACGAGACACTACCAATCTAGGATGTTTCTGATGACTATGATTCACCACCAGCAGAGGATGAAGAAAATATGCACCAAAGACAGTCAGTGATTGAACAAATCTACACGGTTGAAACTGAGTATCCATTACTCAGGAGATTGGAAAAGAAGACAGAGCTAGCCATGTCCACGGCAGATTCTTCTGCCATAACAAGATCATTGGCCAGACCCACCGAGCCAATAATGGGACCAGCTCTTTACCCACCAGCAACCGGAACAGGAATCGGGTATTCACAAAGACCTGACATTCCGGTTATTCAGGCACGGGTAGATAAACTCACCGGAGGATACTCCAAAATGCACAATGAAAGGTATAACTTACCTACAGCACAGATGAATGTCGGAGCAATCCTGGTTTTACCCGAAGATGTAGGTCTGTATAATGATGTGATATCACGCTGGGAATCTATAACTCTCAACGTCATTAATGAGAGAAATTGGGTGGAGAACAGATCAAAAGTAAGTTTTATTGAAAACTTGCTTGGAGAAACTGAAAAGAAGGCCTGGATTCAATGGCGTATGGCCTATCCTGCTGAGTATGAGGAACTGATCAACATAGCAGATGATCCTCAGAATATTCTATCTCAGATCAGGAGAATGTTATTATTAGAAGATCCTACAACAGGATCTACTGAGGAACAGAATCGGGCATATAATGATCTTGAACGATTATCCTGCCATCATGTTAAAGACCTTTTCAGTTATATTAATGACTACAAGGTGCTTGCAGCAAAGTCTGGGAGAATGTTTGTCTCGCCAGAACTGTCAGAATTTTTTTTTCGAAAAATGCCACCACTACTGGGTAGAGAAATTGAATTAGCCTACCAAGAAAAGCACCCAAGGAATACAGTTGGCATATTCCCACGAATCCATTTCACCTATCAGTACTTAGCAGAACAATGTAAGAGAGCAGCGGTCCAGCGGAGTCTGAATGACCTCAGCTTTTGCGCAAAAATATCAATTTCGGGATACTACCAGAAAAACAAGAAGCTTGGCTTAAGAAAATCAACCACATATAGAGGCAAGCCTCATGATTCTCATGTTCGCATATTCAAGAAGAAGCATTCCGACAAAGTCCGAAAATGTAAATGCTTTATATGCGGACTAGAAGGTCATTTTGCCAGAGATTGCACTAAAAGAGAGGGCAACATAGCCCGTGCGGCCATTATTGAAAATTTGGACCTCTCTGATAGTTGGGACGTCTTATCAGTTGATTTGAATGAACCAGATAGTGAGGCTATCTGTTCATTTTCTAAAGGTGAGGTAGGGATGTCTATAACTATGGATCTGAATCAGATGCCCTACGAAACAGCCATGGTAGTCAGCATCACCAATGAAGAAGTAGCTACTGAGGATGAACCGGAAATCAATTCTTGGAGGATGCACATTCCTCTACCAGAACAGGCAAGAAAATGTGTACATTCATGGAGTGATAACACACCAATACCAAGTGGGCACGAGAGATGCACTCTCTGCAAAGAGACAACTAACCCAAAAATGAGGGCTTTCTGCACCAAGTGCAGAATCACTGTATGCCCAATGTGTTCAAACGGCGCGTGCTTCTTAAAACATTCTCCCAGACTTTGCTGCAAGCACATTGTAGTCATTAATATAACTGAAAAGGTCTTTAACATGATGGCAGGATAATCGTTCAAGATCATTATATGCCCGATTCTGTTCCTCAGTAGATCTTGTTGTAGGATCTTCTAATAATAACATTCTCCTGATCTGAGATAGAACATTCTGAGGATCATCTGCTATGTTGATCAGTTCCTCATACTCAGCAGGATAGGCCATACGCCATTGAATCCAGGCCTTCTTTTCAGTTTCTCCAAGCAAGTTTTCAATAAAACTTACTTTTGATCTGTTCTCCACCCAATTTCTCTCATTAATGACGTTGAGAGGTGACCCAGAGAAGGGTTACATCTCCCGCAGTACATTCGTAATCCTAAGAAGGCACCTTAGATCAAACACTCAAAGTTATTTTAGCTAATCAGCAGCATATATAGATCATTTAAAACTGTCCAAAAGAAGATAAGACTAGTCCCAGAATCAATAATACATGGCACCTTCTATAGCATGAGCGATTGGCGACTCACAGCCAAGAGTTCAACATACCTAGAGGCATTAAAAGCAACAGAAACCCTTAGCACGCCTGCTGAAGGATTCATCAAGACTTCGGACCAAAAGACTTCACAATCTCTCTTCCGATAGCTAAACACTTTGATTCAGTTAACTGTAAAGATCAAAGAGGAGTTGGAAGACGTCAAAATTGCAGTAAAGCGAATTGAAGAAAGCAAGGCAGCTGCCCTCGCTAAACCAGACGAATTATCAGCATCAATTGACAAACTTCAACTAGATCTTCAAAAACTCAGTATTTCAGACAAAAGTGAGAAAACTATTCCTAAGCCAAAGGGAAAGTTGTTTGTGTTCAAAAATCCTCAAGAAATCTTTAACGAAGAAAAAGCCAAAAGCAAGAAACAATGACTTCCAGAACTGAAACAATTGCTCCCAGACCATCTATCTCTGCACGAGATAACAACAACCAGCAAACCACTATGGATGACCAAATACGCGGATACAGGCTCGGGAGCCGCCTCCACTTCGAAGCTCAAAGGAGACTATCAAGAAATAGGTCGCAGTACAGAAGAACCCTTGAATCCCAACTTAACCCTGAAGCAGAATTGAGCATATCCCAATATAGGAGAGCTCAACATGTTCCAGCTAAAACTCTATATCAAGCTGGCTGGAATGAAAGAAATCATAGGGTATACCAACACTATTTTGATGAAAGAATTTTGGTGGTAGAAGGAGCACAAATTGAGCTACCATTCATATCAGACCCAAGCTACAACCTATTGATAGAGTCAGGACTCCAACATTTGCATGTCGGGATGGTTATGATCAGACTCCACACACTCCACAGAAGGAACGCCGGAGTAAATGCCCTCGTACTCTTAAGAGACACTCGATGGGCAGATGATAGGTCTGTCATAAGCTCCATGGAGATTGACTTATCTACGGGCACTCAGTTAGCCTACGCAGCTCCAGATCTCACAATTAGCATCCATGATTTTCGCAATCATATCCAGCTCGTGGTCCAAACCCACGGATATGATGGATGGCAAGGAGGGGAGAGTAATTTGCTACTCTCTCGATCTTTAATTAGCCGACTAACAAACACCAGTCATACCAATTTTAGATATAATGTACAGAACGTGGCTGAACACCTCGCCAGCAGAGGGATTAGAGCAATTGCGGGACAAGCTCACTCTACTGCAGATTTACAGGGCAGACGATGGATCGTGCGACCGGCAACCATCTCAGTCCCACAGAACCCCACGGCAGCAAGTCTAAGATCCAGAACAGATGGATCTCTGGCAATTAGGTTCTCAGGCTACACAAGCCAGAGGACCAATATTCAAGAAGAAAACACCACTGATGAGGAGATAGCTATGATGATAAACTGTGACTATGATTCGGATGAGGATGAAGACAAAAAAGAATTCTACGAAGATATGGAGGTACTTAGGAACCACGTGGAAATGAACACCATCAATGATGAGTATGATGATAACACACCGGTTTGGGACGAAACACCGGACGAGACACCACCAATCTGGGATGTTTCTGATGACTATGATTCACCACCAGCAGAGGATGAAGAAAATATGCACCAAAGACAGTCAGTGATTGAACAAATCTACACGGTTGAAACTGAGTATCCATTACTCAGGAGATTGGAAAAGAAGACAGAGCTAGCCATGTCCACGGCAGATTCTTCTGCCATAACAAGATCATTGGCCAGACCCACCGAGCCAATAATGGGACCAGCTCTTTACCCACCAGCAACCAGAACGGGAACCGGGTATTCACAAAGACCTGACATTCCGGTTATTCAGGCACGGGTAGATAAACTCACCGGAGGATACTCCAAAATGCACAATGAAAGGTATAACTTACCTACAGCACAGATGAATGTCGGAGCAATCCTGGTTTTACCCGAAGATGTAGGTCTGTATAATGATGTGATATCACGCTGGGAATCTATAACTCTCAACGTCATTAATGAGAGAAATTGGGTGGAGAACAGATCAAAAGTAAGTTTTATTGAAAACTTGCTTGGAGAAACTGAAAAGAAGGTCTGGATTCAATGGCATATGGCCTATCCTGCTGAGTATGAGGAACTAATCAACATAGCAGATGATCCTCAGAATGTTCTATCTCAGATCAGGAGAATGTTATTATTAGAAGATCCTACAACAGGATCTACTGAGGAACAGAATCGGGCATATAATGATCTTGAACGATTATCCTGCCATCATGTTAAAGACCTTTTCAATTATATTAATGACTACAAGGTGCTTGCAGCAAAGTCTGGGAGAATGTTTGTCTCGCCAGAACGGCATAATAATCTGAAAGCTTGCCTTGTTTTTTTTAAACCTTTTCTTGCTGCATTGAAATTATGGCATTTCCAGTTCAGGCACGAGCAGCTCGAAGCCAAAGCTGATACCATTTTTCGATTCCACTAATGCGAAGTCTGCTTCCAGTATAGCACACCAAGGCAGCTCGGTCCTTCTCCAGAGGTTGATCTTTTTAATCAGCAAACTACAATCCATGTAACCTCATCTAATTCAGCTTCCTTCACTGATCAGGCTATTTCCTCCAAGAACATCTGCTAAAGTTCTTTGGTTCTTGTATGCTGGAAACGTGACCGCAACCAGAGCTGGATTCAAGGCAATGGTAGCTTCTGCATATCCTTTCCAGAACAAGAGCCCAACTCCTTCACCATTGCTCTCGATGTGCATCAGCCCCCGTGAGGTCATCACTGGATCAGACACCACTCAGCAGATGTATTACCACCTCCTCTGCGGCCTCAGGCACTACGCTTTGATAGACTGTATCCGAGCCCCTTACGCAGCTGGTTTGATCAGGGCGATGCGCATGTTGGAGTCCAAATGGACGCAGCTATGCGACGACATAGAAACTGGATCAGTGAGCCCAGAGATTGCAGATCTTTCCATGAGAAATGCTGTAGAAGAATTGCTAAGTGAGCCGCAGCCAGACTTGGCTGCAAGGATCAGGGAGGTTTGCAGCAGAAAGAATTGGAGTGGGATTCTTCGCTTGTTGTGGCCAGAACTACGTTACGTTGCTTGTGTTAGCACAGGAAGCATGGAGCAATACTATCCAATTCTGAAGCATTATGCTGGTGAGGACGTGTCATTGTTGGGTGGAGACTACTTTGCCTCGGAATGCCCCATAGGCATCAACATGGATAGGAGTTGCTCACCAGAACTAACAAGCTTTGTGATTCTCCCTACCGCAGCTTACTTCGAGTTCCTTCCTTTCGAGTTTGGAGCTCTGCTTGGGGTTGAAGAAACTGTAGACATTTCAGGCGTAGAGATAGGGAAAATGTATGAGGTGGTGGTGACTACTTACAGAGGGCTTTATCGCTACCGGTTGAATGATGTTGTGAAGGTCGTGGGCTTCTACAACTCCTCCCCGAGAGTTGAGTTTGTCACAAGAGCACCAAAAGAAGCTTCAGAGGCCTTCACTGAGAAAGATTTGATATCTGCAATGAGCACTTTTGAGCTTATGATTGGGGATGGAGATGGAGGACAAGTGGTGGAATTTGCTGGTTATTTGGATCCCAACTCGGATCAGAGACATGTGATCATTTTACTGGAGTTAAACAAGGATTGTAACATTCTGGAAAGGAAGATCATGGAGGAGACCATAGCACATCTGAAGAAGTGTTCTCAGTCCATTGAAGGTTGTTTAGGGAGTGTTTATAAGGTGAAGAGAGCCAAGGGGGATCTTGCTCCTCTGGAGATATTAATAGTGAAACCAGGTAGCTTTGAAGGGTTAGCAAGAGTAGCCATGGAGAATGGAGCACCTGCTAACCAGTATAAGCCTGCAAAGATCATTCGAAACTGCAACTTTGCTGATTTATTAAAGGAAAATGCTGTCATAAGCAGTTCAGAAAATAATGTGTAAGATTGATCATTGATCACCAATTGTAATATATTGTAGTGCAGAACTGCATATCTGGTTTTAATTTTAGATGCTTGTACCAAATTCCTTTGCTTTCTGATCTGTTCGAAGTATTGAGATAGTGACAATAAGTTGGTGCATGGAGCATTATAAACATGGTCTGATATCATTAATTTAGAAGTTTCTGCTGTTAAATTTGTAGTTGCTTCTGAATAAGATGCTTCAAATCTTGATATCGTGATCAGTTACATGTAGCCCTGTAGCTGGTAGAGAGAGAGAGAGAGAGAGAGATCTTAGTTCATTGAACAATTAATGCACAATTTTGTTCATAACAACATAGGCAAATAGTTTGATTAACTGTGCTGTCAAGTTTTCTGATAGTTAAGCTTGATTTCTGGAGCTTATTAGTACATTATTAGGTTTATTAGGCTTCAAATTTTGTTCCTACTATGCATAAACAAGAAAAAGTAACAGAAAACATGATTAGGTTTTCTGATAGTTCTTGTAGTCTTAACCATTTCAACAACCGAGAGAAAAATATGATGCTGATTTGGTTAAGCAAAAAAAAAGAGGCTGTACGATAGTTTGGGAAGTTTGGGAGGGGGGAGCTTTTACTGGAGGAATGTAATCTTGATTCTCATGAAAAAGTTATTGACCTTTAAATATAGAGATGAGAGAGAGACCCTGGTAAACAGCAAACGTTAGGTTTCAACCAATGAGAAGAACTGAGGAAAAGAAACACTGCTACATAACAGAGTGCACATATTTCACCAAGGAATCAGATATCTAGGCATAATATCTTCAACAATACGAGGAAGACCAAGAAGAACAAATTGAAATCTGAAGACTGATACACCAATGCAGAAATTCAAAAAGTAAAAAAATATAGAACATGGCCTCAAGGAAGGGTATTTCTCCTGAATAAATGCTGCACAGTTTCTACTACGGCGGAGAGTAAGTGCTCAATTTCTTGAGAAGCACGAGTAAGATTATCACTTCTAGAGATACAATATAGGATGGCTTAATTATGTTTTTGGTTCCTCAAAATATTATATTTTTTTCGTTTGATCCCTCATTTCTAAAAACTTTTCGTTTAGTCTCTCAAAAACTATTTTCGTTTTCGTTTGGTCCCTCCGTTAACTTTTGATGTTACGTGCCAACATGGACTAAAGAGAGACCAAACGAAAAAAATAAAATATTTTAAGGGACTATATGAAAAAAAAATATTTTAATAACCTAAAATATAATTATATATTGTTATGCTTTAGATTATTAAAATGTATATTGTTATGTTTTAGGTTATTAAAATATATTTTTTTTCCATCTAGTCCCTTAAAATATCTTGTTTTTTTCGTTTAGTCCTTTTTTAGTCTATGTCGGCATTCTATGTTGGCACTTAACATTAAAAGTTAACAAAAAATTAACGGAGGGACCAAACGAAAACGAAAATAATTTTTGATGGACTAAACAGAATTTTTTTTAAAATGAGGGATCAAACGGAAAAAACATGATATTTTGGGGGACCAAAAACATAATTAAACCATATAGGATTGTGTCTTGTGGAGCTTTTGCAAGGGATTCTGGAAAGCAGAAAGAACAAGTTCAGAGGGCAGGACGGGATTTCAGTACAAGAATTTTGAATGCTCTGTCTATGCAAATGAAGCTGCTAGATGTGAAATTTGAAGGGTTGTTATTTTCATAGCTCAGCCAGTTCATAAAACAGGACCAACAAAATACTTTTGTCAAGCAAATTTTGAGATGATAGTGTCTAAACAGATATCATCAGTCATTCAGTTGGCACAACTGAGACTGAGCAATGAGAAGAATTTGGTGCCTCTCCAACAAAAGGATCCCTTTATGGACTGCATTAAGTTGTTGGATGCAGACTGTGATCAGTCTTCAGCGCAAAGGTTATTTACATCAAGGACTGCTATACAAAAGTGTGGCAGAGGTGCCATGGCAATCTATAATGTTGAGTGTGGGCAAAAATAAGAACACTTTTTCGGGTGAATGCACATATACCCTCAGTGATCTTATGCTTTAATGGTGCTTGAAACTAGGCTGTAAGGAGTCAAACTATTGATGAATAGCTCAAACTGGACTTGCTGAATTTTCAAACTTAACTTGACTCAAGCTCAAGATCAAGTAGCCACTCGAGTCAAGTTCCAGTATCACAATACTTGGCTCAAATAGCTCATGATCCTAATAAAGCTCAAGGCATTTTAAATATATAGTTAAGATTTTACCCTAAATGGACCTAAATACCTAATCAAGTATCACATGTACAAAATTACATGTTATTTTTTAAAAATTATTTATAAGTTTTCACAAGCTCAAACTCGAGCTCAATTTTTGACACAAAACTAATCGAGCCAAATAAAGCTCGATTAGTTTGAATATTTATTCGAGTAGAGCTCAATCGAGTTCAAGCATCAGTTTTGGTGTCAAGTTTGAGTAGTGCACTACTCAACTTAACTTTGCTGGAATACAACCCTATTTGAAAGTCTTAGTTGACAACCATGTCATAATCATATAGCTTTTATTAACTTATGTTAACTGTAAATGAAATAAAATATGAAGGTTCTATTAACTCAACCAAGCAACTAATAAACCAAGATATGGAAAAACTCCCGTAGTAAAAGAATGGAAGGAACAAAACAGCAAGATCTCATGTATATACAGTAAAAACTACCTTTGTCCTGACAAGGAATCAGCATGTTCCCACATAGCGTTATGTCAACTGCTAAGAAATACTTGTCAGAAACCAATAACAAGATGCATACACAACAATCCCTGTGAAGAATCTTTCCTACAAAAATGTAACCCGTGGGTATTATTCTAAGTAGAGAGACTTTAAAGAGTTTTTAAATATAAACATTGTCATTTACAGCAACCAAAATTGACCAAAGGTCTTTCCATTCATCAATAATGATTAAATGAAAGAATGTGAAATTAAAGTAAATTAAAGTAATGGTACATAAGAAGAAACAGGGGCGCGGCCCAAGAAATATTGTGGCCTAAGGCAAAATCCTAAAATGAGGCCTTTCATTTATTTAATAAATTAAATTAATATATATTTTTATATAAATTTTTTTTTTAATGCTTTTTGAGATGAGTGTTTAGGATGTCGGACATTGCTTTTATCTAGACTTGTGAACGATCGACCATTGGAGGCTTAGTCACTTAGAGCCAACGGATATAGAGAAGACGAAAAGTTCGAAGATGAGGCAAAAATTTCATTCGGGTAATTTGCAATTACTTCAAACTTGATACATCTAATGGCCCCCACGAATCATAACCCCCACATTAAGGTTTAAAATCTCGGTCGGTACGGTACGGTAAGTCCGGTATTTACCAATTTTTTAGGTTTCCGGTATACGATATACCCGGTATTTGAAAAAACCGGATATATTGTGTATACCGGGCGGTATATGGCGGTATGATGCCATATACCGCCCGGTATGGGCGGTATATGGCTCATACCGCCCGGTATGGGCGATACCGGGCGGTATGTCACGAAAAAAAAAAAAAAAACCGGCCGGTATGCATTTTCATACCGGTCCGTACCGTGTGTCGGTACGGTACGGTACCGGTACCGAGATTTTAAACCATGCCCCACATATCAAGTCCGCCGAGGAATGAATTCTTTGGCGGAATTCAATTATCTGACAATTGTCGGATAATACATATCTTTTGTTTGTCTCTTTGCATGTTTTAATTTTTTATTTTTCATTTCCTAAAAATTATAAGTCCTCTAAAAGAGGACTATAACTTGTGAGCTAATAAGAAGATTTTTTTTTTTACAAAATAAGAAGATTAAATTGAACCTATTTAATTTCATCAAATAGAAATTAATTGATTATGCACACAAACTCACTATCGAAAATAATTAATAAATAATAAAATAGCCCAAGGGTAATTAATGCAACACAAATAATAATTAAATCTCAAATTAATTAATTAACCAAACTATATAATATCACACTCATCAAAACCACCCACTACACTCATTTATTTGCACTAACCTTTAACATTTAATCTCGTGCATGCATCAAATTATAAGATTTAATCCTCATGCATCAAATTATAAGCAGGAATTGCTCATCCACGTGGGACCTAAGGCAATGGCCTTATTGACCTAGTGGATGAGCCGGCCCTGAGAAGAAACCTATTCCGCTCTCCATTTCCAATGGAGCGAAAATAAAACTTGACGCTATGCAAGAGAAAGTCATGCTTTTGAATTTTGTGAACCAAACAATGCAATTCAAAAAATACAAACCATTTCATACCATAGAGCTCTCTGAGGAGACCCTCGGTTGTGCCAGGCAATCCATCCTCTGTAACACCCAATCCAGCCAGATAAGCAGGATCATGCTTTTTCTGAATTCTCGGAATGAACATCATCATTTTTAAAGGTAAATGTCTGGTACCCAGACAAACTTGATAGCTGACCTGAACCACTGCTGCTAACCGATCTTTCAATCTCCTCAATGTTCGACACAATTGGAATTGGGCGATCTGGAATCGAAGGGACAGCCAAATCGGTCTCTAGTATCTTCACAATTTGATCCATTGTAGGCCTTGCGTGCAACTGAGGATGGGTGCAAAGAACAGCAAGAAGAACATACTTCTCCAACAATTCTTTCGGCCCTAATTCTTCCATTCCTTCCTCAATGACATTCATTACCCTCTCACTTCGCACTAGAGACCAAGCCCAATCGCTCAGTACAAAGGCATGTCCCTCACCCATGGGAACAAGTGCTTTCTTCCCACTAAGAAGCTCCAATAGAACAACTCCAAAGCTAAACACATCAATCTTCTCAGTCAACTGTCCATACAAAGCATATTCAGGAGCAACATACCCGAGGGTTCCGGCCACTCTACTGCTAACATGTGACATCCCCTCTGGGGCAAACTTCGCCAAGCCAAAATCCGCAACTTTAGGCTCAAAATCGTCATCCAAAAGTATGTTACTGGCCTTTATATCCCGGTGGATTATCGCCGGTTGAACGGCATAATGCAGGTAGGCCAATCCCCGTGCAGTTCCGACCGCAATCTTCTGCCTCAAGGGCCAACTGAGCCGGCGTTCCAATATCCTGCTAAATAAATGGTCATGAAGGCTACCGTTCTGCATCAGATCGCAGACAATTATCCTCTGGTGCCCTTCCATCTGGGTGGTGGCAATGCAGTACCCTCTTAAAGCAAGAAGGTTCACATGGCGGACGCTCGCGATCACCTCCACCTCATGGGCGAAGCTCGCGTCCCCTGCGGCCGAGCAATTCTTGAATCTCTTCAGCGCGACCTCTGTCCCGTCCGCCAGCACGCCCTTGTAGACATTGCCGTAGCCCCCAAATCCGATGATGTTGTCGCTTGAGAAATTGCCGGTGGCCTTCTTGATCTCGTCGAAGGTGAACTTGATCAAGGTCGTGCTCGCGCTGATCGACTCCAGCGCCAGGGACGGCTTGACGCCCGACTTCGCGGGCCTCCGCCGCGGCTCTCTGTACCGTCTGAACCAGAACCAAGCAGCGAGGGCAGCAAGAAGGAGGATCACCAAGCAGACGGCGGCAACGCCATAGATCCAACTTCTGGAGCTGCCATCGGAGGGGGGCGGGGCAGAGAGAAGAAAGAAGCAATAAGCGTTGCTGTTGTCCAAGGGGCCCAAGAGGCTGAGGGCTCCGGCGGCATAAATGGCGGGATAGGTAACGCAGTCGGAGACGTTACCGTGGTTTGACCCAGTGAGGTAGGCGGCCTTGACGCGGTTCAGGCTAGTGGTGCAGGTAGTGCAGGCGGGGATGGCCTGGAGGGACTTGTTGCAGCTGCGACCCAAATCGAGGATGCCAGAGGGCGGCACGGTGGCCTCGAAATCCCGCCGGGAGGTGATGTTCATGCACCCCTGCGCGATCCACTCGGTGCGAAATCCACAGCCGGCGCGGACGTCGAAGGCGGCACCGGGGAAGAGCGGGGCGAGGGAGGTCTGAAAGGCAGCCCAGCAGGCATCAGCAGCGTCGAGGGAGGGATGAAAGAGGGAGTCGGTACGGAGGTACTGGGCGAGGAGGAGGTGTAACAAGTCGAGGACAAAGCTGCAACGGGTCCCGGAGTCGGTGGCGACGGGGGAGGGGGAGGTGGCGGCGGCGGCGGAGACGAACTTTTGGATCACGGAGAAGTCGAGCGGGCACGCAGACGAGGTGTTCGACGAGGGGGGAGAGGAGTTCTGAGAGAGAGAAAGACATGGAAAAAGAAGCAAGCAGAAGAGGAAGATGGGGGTTTTCATGGTAGGCTACTGGCACTGGTTTTCTGGTTGGCCAATTGACATTGTAATTGATGTTAAGTACAGCAATTGCATGTTGATGATATATGCTGATCAATCAATGATGAAGACGGAGGTTCCCTTTTGTCAATAATCTTGGAGAGAGAGAGAGAGAGGTTTTTTTCTTTCTTACTTTTCTCTGATCTAACGAGGTTTCTTTCTTTCTACCCTGTAAATCCTCTTACCTAATTTGGTGGGCTGTGCTGAGGGATGGACTACAAGAACACTGGTGGAAGATTACAAGGAAGGAAGGAAGGATAAGGATGAAGTGTGAAGTGTGAAGTGTGAACTAGTGATTCGGAAAAAAAAAATGTGAACTAGTGATGACGTAGTACTTGCTTAATAATTTATTTTGGAGCACTTTTTTATATAATTTTTTATATAAATATTTTAAAAAATAATTATCTTTATAAATTTAACAAAAATTAGCTTTAAAATAATTTTTAAATTAAAAAATATCATCATTAGATCATTCATACATGACAAGTATGATGAAAAGAAGTGTCTGATTTACTAAGTCGTTCATGTGCTCCACTTGGAACAATTCGTTTATATGTCAAGAAACAATAGACAAATACAACACACTTATTATTGGATGTCATCAATTCAGGACATCCCAAAAATACCTTCTCCATATGCCAACAACAAAGGACGAAGATAACATATCTCCCTCTAGATGTTGACAATTCAGGACAACACGAAACAACTCGTCTAGGGTAGGGGCGGTAGAAATGGGCACTGCACGATAACTATGGGCTGGGCCAAAAAATTTAGCTCGATAAGCTTATCGGGTCGACTCGGCCCGACACGATAACATTGTGGGCCGACGTGTGCCGTCTCTTATCATGTCGGGCCAACTCGTTTAGCCCGCTAAGTATCAAAAATAATAATTTTCGGTCTAGTCTAGTGCTTGTTTAATGCTTCAAAAATATAACTGAAGTTAATTCATGGAGTTTTTCATGTGAAATATCATATTTGATGCTTATTTAGTCTTTCAAATATTTTAAATTAATTTTTACAAGTTTTTAGCAAGTCTTTAGCTGATAAACGGGCCGTGTTGGGCGACGGCTCGCAAAATATTACAGGTTGTGCTGGGCCGAGAATTTTCGACCCACGGAGTTAGCGGGTCAGGTCCGGGCCGGGCCGACACGCTACCTTATTGTGTTGGGCCGATCCGGCTCGCTAACTGCGGGACGACCCATTTTTTCACCTATAGTCCAGGGTGTCGACAACTCGGGACAACTCATCGATGGAACTGACAACTCGTGACAAAGACAAAACATGTCGTACTCATATATATGTTGCTTGTGTGATTTTTGTTTGTGCTACAGATCATTTATAAGGAAGAGGAGAATCTTATTCATCCCAAAAATGATTGCGGGATGCTAAAGATGAGTCGATGAAATCGCGACGCGAGATTGCACGTTGATCGGTGAGAGGAGGGGGTGGGGGAGTGGCGAGGGGCAACCATCGATGGTGAATCCGGCGAAGAGGGAGAGGACAAGAGAGAGAGACAGATGAGCAAAGGACGAAAGTGTAAGGGAAGATAAAGATGGAGATTATTTTTGTTCATTCATGTAAAATTTGACAAAAAAATTATAAGAATGATCATTTTCTAAAAAGTTGATCCAAGTAGATCATTCCATCCCATTTCCTCATTTATTTTTTCACATCTATTTGCAGGATTAACTAATTTATATTGATTTTTAGACATTAAACATTAAAATTTGTAATCCATGCATCACTTTTAGACATTAAACATTAACATTTGCAAGAAACTGAAAAGGTGATTAGCTAATTTAAGGCTAAAAATGTTATTTGTGAGGACAAAACAATAAGCATTTATTTAAAAAGGTACTCATTCGACAAAGACCCATGTGGTCCGACGATGGAATAGGTGGGATTCCCTACAGTTTAATTTCAAACAGCAGAGAGAAGATAATGACAGTATGACACGTCAATCTTGTACCAATTCAATGTAGGGTAAGTTTCAATTTGGGCATCAAATTTTAAGATTTTTTTTTTTACTTTGGTTCCTGAACTTTTTGAAATAGAATATTTTCAAAAAAAAAAACTTTATAATAAAAATATTTATCAACTTATTTTTTAAAGTTCAAATACTTTTAAAACAACCTTGAGAATTTTTATCGGATTAATTTAATTGTGAACTTGACATTAGGTTCCATATTTATATGAAAAACATAAATGTATATAATAATATGTAATTTTTAAATTCAAAAGAAGGATAATTGAATTAATTTCCCAATTAGGCGAGACATGTTATATATCAATAGAGACAGCTAGTCAAGCTTGTCTTCGTATTTTTGTCAAATATTGTCACAAGCTTCCCATTTGGAAAGCCTAGGAATTAACTTCACCTAATCAATTAAACAACAACTTGCATGTTACTCACGAAACACAACGTCTAGATATATGAAGAGATATATTAAAAGACATGAAATATATTCACGTGGAAATCAAACTAAGTTAGCTCGATATATTAACCGTGTGTTCTTCGTAGTTTCCGAGAAGAAAAGAGTGGTTGAGGATGGTTTTGCTAATTTGCTCTATAAATAATTAAATATAAAGATTGGTGAATATTTCGGATTTAGTCAACATTGTTGTCTGATTTGAGTCTGGATTTGGCATTTGATTCTTTTGGAATATGTAAGTGCCGCATCATTTGACCTTTTATTTATTAAATTTTTTACTTTTTTATCTTTTTTTTTTCTTCTTATTTTTAGAAATTACTTCAAAGATTACTAGTCTAAGAAAGTATTTGATTGAGCTATTCGACAGAATATTATTGGTTGTTAGCCCCTGATCTATTTTCAAAGTGTTTGGTAAATTTAGAATATACGTTGGAAAAAATCATCAATTACTTCTTCTTCTTTTTTAAAAAAAATCATCAACCAGAAGCATGATCAAATTGATTCAAATACAAAATTGCCTTCTAGCTCGAGAGGCTTAGAAGAAAACCAAACATGATGACCCTTTGGCCCTTTTCTAATTCGTACCTTATTAGCTGTCCAATGAGTAATTTTATTAGATGCTCCGTAGTAAAAATTAAAATTAATTACATTACATTGATGATATTGCAAAGATTTTACATCAGAAACATTGTGAGCGAAGGCCTTGATAAGAATTTTGGAATCAGATTTGAGCACAAAAGTAAACAATTCTGATTGATAGCCATCTTGAAGCCTTCCTCAATGGTCATTAATGCCTCCAACTCAAGAATAGCACCACCTTCCTATCAACTATCAAATAACTTATTCAAATATGACCTGATTGCAGTCATATTCAAGTAACATATAATTTTCTTCCAAATTTTAATATCTTTTAATTGACTGAATGTAAAAAATCATAATTAGAGGCTTAAAATTTGAATGTAAAAAATATTCAGTTAAAATTTGAAGAATCAAATTGCAATTATTATCTAAATAAAATTTGTTCTATTATTATTTTCTTTTTCCTATCAGTTTTCTTTTGGTTAATCCAAACCCTACTTTAGTTAATAAAAGAGGCTTAAAATAATTAGAATGCATAATTTGTCACCATGTGCATGCGTAAAATATAAATGGATTCATATTTTAAAATATTAGATTAATTGAAATATAATAATAATTTGAGTACTTAATTGGAAACAAAATTTTTGCCTTCTCCCCCGTTCCTCAATATAACTTGACTTGATGGTTGTTTCTTAAAAAAATGGAAACAAAATCGAAGAATGAAAATATAAGTTTAGTTTGTCGGATAGTACTGCAAAAGGGGATTTAATTTAAAATGTCATTTGGTAATCAGAATCTATTTCACATAAAATAAATTTTAATGGACAATATTCTGCCATGGGAAAATAAATTTGTTCTTGTCTAAGTCGGGCTGATGCGGGCATTTGCGTCTCCAGATCTTGTGCGGCTCGAGGGGTGACCTACAAAGATATTCTGACGCTTAAGTAATAAGGAATCTTAAATGGTGAGTGCAAAATTAGAATCGAGAGTATACCTTATGTACATCATATTTGTTTATGGGCAGATAAGGGATGTCTCAGACAATGATGTCTCCTTGAATCTCGCGGAGATATGCATAGAATGGATCGATGTTTATCTTAGAAATGTCGGGCTCATTACTGTCGAGTCCCTGATGATTAATAAAGGATGTTGATATATTTGTTTAGCCGGGGTAGAGCCCTCGGGCAAAGTCTTGGTTGGCTGGGCGTAATCAGGCTTGGTCCGGTTGATCCCAATAGATCTTGGTCGAAGTCCGAGGACTTCATGTTGAGCTCTAGTAGTGTGTCGACTTCTCTTTGTTCGCCGAGCTTTCAGCATGTTTCGAGTGTCTAACTTCGGTCGGGCTTGGTAAGCGAGCATGCACTGAGTTCTGCCCTTGAATTGCCGAGGTAGGTGAGATCATCGTATCTTGGTCTCGTCGTTTTGCGATTATTCGGTTCCTGCGCCTAGTATGATGGCTACGTGAAGAGCGAATGTTCCTTTCCACGTGTCGACCTTCCATTGTTGTTTGTCTTTTCTAGCATTTAATTCTAGCATGGGGCCGGAGTAATCATGGCGCAAAGATCTGTCCATTCGTGCTTTGAGGCGTTTAAGTATCCGTCGTTGATGGGATGATCGGTCGAGATTCATTTTGATGTTAGCACGGTTATTAGTCGTCCGATGAGGAGGTTGTCGCTTCTTGGTCTTTAAAGATCTCTCCTCTCCTTCATTTTGAGTTTTCTTGCGTCCCACGTTCTTGTATGTTCTTTGTTCGTGCTCTTGAGGACTTTGTTGGCGACATTGTCGCTCCGTTCATCGCCTCGATCGTTGTCATTCACTTTCGATAACTCTTCCTGACACTACTAGAAATGTGTTAATCAGCAACAGTCGCTTAAGCTGTTGCAATGACTAACGGTGTTCTTACGATTGTTCGGGGCGTTGTAGATATGATATATCTGTAATGGCTTACTTACGGTCGCTCGGGCTATTTCTACCAAGTGGGTGGCGCAAACATGGTGCGTGGAAATGAAATACTTATCAGCAAAGGCTTTGCAACAGATAAGTGGGCTATTGCTGATGATATGTATTTATCTGCAACAACTTTGTAACAGATAAGTGAGCCGTTGCTGATGGATTTATTTAACTCGCGGTCGTGCCCGAAGCCCCCATTTCTTCCTTGCTACCCTGACGCTGCCGACGCCGCCGTTGAAGGATCCTGACGACGACGAGCCCGTCGATGCCGCCGTTGCGCCCTCCGCGTCAAAGCCTCTAGGTATTATTTTAACCCATTTCTTTCTCCTCTTCTCCTCTAGTAGGTAGTGCCAGCCGAAACCCTAAAACTTAGATAGTGGACACTGGACGCCGGCGCCGAAGTCCACTGGATTCCGGCGCCGTAACAGTAGATCTAGGGTTTTATTAAATCCTATTGTTAGTTTTTAATTTTTATTAGTTTAATTATTAATTAGTAATTAAATTATTGTTAATTAATATGTTAATTGTTAGGTTAATTGTTATTAGTTTATTAGTTAATTGTTATTGTTATTAGTAATTAGATTAGTAATTAGATTAGTAATTGTTTAATGTTAATGTTAATTAGATTTAGATTAATTTTAATATATTTTTTAATGTTAATTAGATTTAGATTTAGTTTTAGGTTATATATGTTAATTAATTTTAGTTTAGATTAATTAGATTAATTTTAATGTTAATATTTAAATTTAGATTAATTAGAATCGTCCACTTTAGACTCGCACTAGAATCGTCCACATTGGACTCGCACCGAAATCGTCCACTTTGGACTCGAATCGACATCCAAAAAATTAGAAAATAATCATCCATCTGACGAGTTGATACGTTTGACGTACGCATCGACAAGTCGAATATGATTTAGCAAAACTTTAGATCCATTCGGGGATTGTATTTTCATGTAAAAGAAGTAGATGATCTTTTATACGATGTACAACCCTTGAATTGTCCATGATTGGATAATTTGATAACATAGTTATTTGTATTGCATTTAGTTTTTTCTTTTAACCGTTAACTCATTTATTCTTAAATTTTGGCTATTGTATCTCTTTTGTTCTCCGATATGCGTCCAGATGATATGCGTATTCGGAGAACTATAGGGAGATGCTGCCGAAATTTAGAATGAAGTTAACGGTTAAAAGAAATACTTAGTGCAATATAAAAAACATGAACCCTGAATGGAATAGGATCATCTCACCTAAAAACATTAACTGAAGATATTGTCATTGATTGACAGAATCATGTCGGGCGATCGAAGTTGGATGTACCAACGTCTTGATCGTGGAGCTTTAACGAATGAGCTTCGATTATGCGTAACTTACTTCCTAAATTTCGCTTATTCGAATCGGAAATTCGTTAGAGCTGGTGATAAAATTCGATGTTCGTGCCGCATTTGCTTGAACGAACGATTTTTGGATCGAAAAATTGTCACTCTGCATTTGTATAGCAAAAGATTTGCACCAAGATATTTTCTATGGACTTGTCACGGGGAGTCACGTGAAGTCGGGACGTCGAGCAATCCTATCGTTCAGACACATGGTGAATATTCCTCTAGTGGTGTTTTTTCATCCAGTCGATCTAATCCCTATAAAACTATGATACTTGATAGTCCTGGGGTCAATTCAAGCTGAATGATAATATCGATCGGCTAATTACTGAGACGTCAATGCCACCAAATACTACGAGTGTTGATGTCACAGAAGCACAATCTGCTGTAGAGATTGAATTGTCGAATAAAGAAGCTGCAGAATTTTACAAGATGTTGAAAGCTGCCGATGAATCTTTGTATGAGAATTGTCCTTAAATATACTAGGTTTTCGGCAATGACGCAACTCCTGAACACCAAAGCCGATTGTAATATCAGCGGGGTTGCGTTTGATCGGACTGCGGGATTGATTAATGGAATGTTGTCTACTAATAACAAGTTTGAGCCAACTTTTTATAAGACTAAATTTTTTTAATCAGCTTGATTATTGGTACTAATATTATTATTTTGCAGGCTCGCTATACTTGGCTAGAGGAGCCGGGGCCATTTATTTATAATGCGTGGGAGACCATTTCCCAATAGAGGTACAACTGCCAGTTGGGGCAGGCTCGGGCACAGGCGATGGCCCAAGCTGGGGCCACAACCATAACGAAGACTTGGGGATACTGCCCCGATTGGGTTACTCCAGATATTTTGGATCAACTCGTGTCGATATGATCGACGGAGCGGTGGCAGGAAGTATCTAGGACCGCAGCTAGAAACTGCATGTCGGGGGGAGGAGCGCGTCACACTAGCGGCTCTGTTTCATTTGTCGTGCACGCGAGACGCATGATAAGTATTATACCTTATTTTAAATTATATGTTTTATTTGTTACTATGTGTACTAATTAATGTATTTATTTTATAAATGTAGACGACGGTGATGGATGACGGGGCTATCCAATGATCTGCCCCGATGGAGGTGTTTGAGCGGACTCACCGTAGAGGACATGTGGTGGGGGGGGAGTACATCGACACCCGCGCTGCAGTCATCATGGTAAGTATATTTGTTTCAATTATACATGATTTAAATTTAAGTTTTATAAAAAAATATGAAACAAATTAAAACCAAACTCGTGTAGGAGACCTACACTCAAACGGTAACGCAGAGCGGGGGCACCCCCGAGGACTTTGATGTGGGAGCGTGGGTCGAGACTGTAGGTGGCTGGGACCACGCCCGTGTCTATGGCTTTGCTGATAATGACCATGCGCGAGCCGTGCTCAGGCCACTTGGGGCACCGACCCCCTCCGGCAGTCGGTGAGTGGCCCTCCACCTCCAAAATTAATGATCAGAACAGGAGGATATCGACACTGGAGGAGACGATCGCATGACATAGTGAGATAATGGCTCATCATAATTAGATGATGGTTGAGATGCATGTCATGCTTAGACAAATGACAAATCAGTCTAGTGGTGTACACTCAAATCCATCGTCATCGACTCAGTCCACGCTGGTGTACACTCAAGCACTGCAGACTCTGCTGTATGATCCCGGCCTTCCTCCACCGTCGTAATGAGCTTTTATTGTTTTATGACTTGATTGACTTGGATATTGACTTATTATATACTTGTTACTTAGATATCTTGGAGATATTTGTTACTTGATTGACTTGTTTGGATATTGATTCGTATCGTGTTGATACGATAGTTTTGATTTCATATTGTGGATATTTATAATTATAAGTATAATTATTTTGATGTATATCTTGGTGTATCTGTGATGCGTATGTGAATGTGGGTGTCCTTTAGTATCACCCGGGTTCTTCATAGAGAGGTCGTGGCCGAGTGACTGACAATTCTTTCTGGATAAGGTGTCGACCACGAAGAAGTTTTCGTGGTTTTGGAGGCAGAACCTTATCACCATTTTGGCCTTGGAGGAGGAGGCCTTTCCGCTCGAGGATGAGTTGATAATTAGGTTTTTTAACCAACACGGGCCTTTCGCTCCTTTTTCTTGTAGAGAGTTGTTGAAGTGTGACCTGGACAAGTCCTCGATCGGTTGCAAGATATATAGGTAAGTCCGATAGCATATGGTAGGTTTTTTATTACCTTGGCCATTTGGAATGTGCAAATTGACTTTTCTTTGCGGGTGAGATGGCCTTGAGGTTGGACCAATCATCCATATGTTCTAAATTGGAGGAATTGAAAGGGAAGACCCTTGCGGTTGACAAGGGGAAGGGACCACTGGCCGATGTCTTTTCTTGTCCACCTTCACCGAAGCCGATAAAGATTTCGGGACCCCGGGCTCAGGGGTCAAGCAAAGTGCAGGTTCCTTTGAGTTCCCCGTCTCTTTCTCCTTCCCCTCCTTGACCCAATCTTCACTAGATCTGTGAGATTGTATTTGATGGACTTGAAAAATACTTATTTTTGATTACTTTTGGAAAATACTTTGCATGACGACAATGTTGCTTAACTTTGGTTTATATAAATATAAATTGATTCATATTTTGTGTTTTGTATGTTGTACGTACAAATTGTGTATGTAAATTATAAAATCGAATTTTATAAGAAAAAAAATTGGGAATTAGGGGAAAATATTTCTGACGGCTTACCAACGGCCCAAGTACGTGGTTGCTAATCGAAATGAACCATCAACGACGGCCGACCTAGCCATCGATGTTCTCTAACTCATTAGCAATAGCTCGAGTGGCCATCACTAATGTTATATCAGCGATGAGCAAATGAGCGATTCAACCATCATTGATAATATTATTTGCATTAATGACTCAAGAGGTCGTTGCAAATTATGAGACTGTATCTTCAGCCACAGGCTTTAGCGACGACTTCCGCTATCGGTGATAACCTTCACCAACGGCTTAGCAACAGTTGAAGTCGTCGGTGATGGTCTATATTCTTATAGTGGAAGACAATATATTTTCATCCTCTAAAATTAAAGTCCATCAAGTGAATTTTACTTAATATGGATATATGATTTTTTTTGTTTCATTTTTTATGCATGCATGTTTAATGCATCAGCATAAGAAGGAGAATTATCAATTATATATCATCCCATACTTGTCTAGAAAATTTTCTTTCCTTTTTCGTCTAAGTGGGCAAGATGATTAGGCGAGCCTCAGGAAGCAATTAAGATGAGGTGCCTATTTTTATATACTAAATTAAGAAATTTTAAAAAACTTATGGTATGTTTGTAGATAAATGAAGATAGAATATATATAGAATATATTTTAATCTCTTATTTGTTTAATGCTTGGACGAAGATACCAAATCTCTCCTCCCACAAAGGTTAGCCTCTAATGGATGACCGAGATGGAAAGCTAATCTTGCTCGTTCAACTCTCTACGCACCAAGAAGGCCGCGAGCAAAATGCGCATCCACTCTTCTTCTTTACTAACATTTCCCGCCATTGATAAGATCTTATCCTGAAATAATCGAATAACTACTCGTTGAAATGCCAAATATTTTTTGGGACTACTAGATAAAAGGTCTTCAAATAGTATAGGATAACGAGATAAAGAACTCTACAATCCATCTGCAACTTTGGAGCTAAAGAATTCTTCTTCAAGTTGTTCGTGGCCTTAATTTGTGCTCCATCGAAAGACATCATATGGAGGACTTTATAGAAATGTGCAATGGTTCGCCTCTCCGGTATGTGATCTTATCAATCCATAATTTTCCATTAAAAACATTCAATTGCATATTGGAAACATGCTCATTTTTGCTCCGTGATTCAAGATCATGCACCGGCGAAAGCAAATTAATGGATGCACCCCCAAAAGGAGGAGGAGAAGGAGGAGGAAGAGGAGGGGGAGCAATTTCTTCCGTCGGCGAAGAACCTGAGGTCGCGGCATTGCCGGATGATGTTTCAGCTCAAGGCAACGCCAAAACTCCTTTCTTTATATATTATGCTGATTACTTGTATTGGTTTCTAATCATCTTCGTATTTTCAAATCCCTTAAAATTAAATTCACTAGATTTGCTAACTTTGGGCGTCGAGAAGGATAAGGGAGAAACGAGGTGTTCTAATTCGAAGGTGAACAGCTCGAAACCGAGCACTTCCTGCTCCGGCAACAACACTACGGGGTGGCATGGATTGTTTCATCTGTGGAAGCAAAAGTCGCTGAAACGCTTAGCAAGCTTTCCGGCCGTCGGTTTTCGAAGGCGGCTTAGGAAAAGGCACGGTAGAAAGATCGACGACGAGACGACTGACAACCCGCTCCACTTCTTGAAGGCTTCTTGGAAGATCTTCAAGTTCTCGGAGCTGCAAAAAGCCACAAATAATTTTAGCCCAGGCTAGTAGTCCAAACTTAGTTGGATATAAATATATATACTTTGCACCGGGTGCAACTTATATGGGTAGCATATCCATATAAATATCTATGAAATAGTGAATATGATCTTTAAGCGACTGAATATGAATAAAAAATAAATGAATATGAATAATATATATTTTTTATTCATGTTCAGTCGATTAAAATCCATATCCACTCGTTTATAGAGATTTATATGAACAGACTAAGCCCATATAAGTTTTTCCCTTTGCACCACCAGATCGAGCAATGTGGCGCTTGTGTTTGAATTGGTGCAGAGAACCTAATAGGCAAGGGTGGATATGCTGAGATCTACAAAGGACGCTTAGATAATGGGCAGCTTATAGCAGTGAAGAAGATAACGAGAGGAACGAGAGAGGAGAACACTCTCAATTTCCTCTGTGAAATGGGAATTCTGGTCCATTTGCGTCACCCAAACATTGCTGAAATGATCGGAGTTGGGGTCAAAGGGGGCATGTTCCTCCTTCTTCAGCTTTCCCCCCATGGGAGCTTAGAAAACCTTCTCTTTGGTAATCTCAATATCGACACTTGAGTATACCTTCATTAATCTTGCTTTAATTTACCAAGAATATTGATTCTCGCACATATAAAGATTCACGGGATAAAACAATGGACTGGGTAATAAGATACAAGGCTGCTGTCGGCGCAGCAAGAGGTCTCGAGTACCTCCACGAGAAGTGTCAGCGGCGCATCATTCACCGCGATATCAAGGTTGCCAATGTACTGCTTACCGAAGAGTTTGAAGCACAGGTATCGTTTTACTCTACGTGTTCTTACTATATATGCATTAATAGTAACCCTATATATGATCGATTCACTTGCAATCCAGATATGCGATTTTGGCCTCGCAAAGTGGTTGCCGGATGAACTCTCTCATCACACGTTACCAATCGAAGGCACATTCGGGTTTGTCAAGAAATTAATGAAGCTTTCAACTCCCAGTCTCTTCCCTAGTTGTCAAGGGTATTTGGTCGTTCGTGCTGCAAATTGATCATATAGGTCTATATTATGAGTTACTAGCTTCTGGTCATTTGCAACACGAGCAATCAGACAACCGCGTTATATAGAGTACGTTTTGCATGTCGATCATGAAACTTATCGCTCTCTTTTAACCATGCATGTTCGCTGGAGAAGATACCTTGCTCCTGAATATTGCATTAATGGAGTAGTCAGTGAGAAAACCGATGTGTTTGCTTTCGGCGTTCTAGTGCTCGAGCTTCTCACTGGACGCAGAGCAGTAGATTCTTCACAACAAAGTTTAATAAGTTGGGTATGTACGTCTTGATATATGCATATATATATATATGATTAGGGTTACGTTTACATCTACGTACTCTAAATCGTATCAGGCCAAGCCATTACTTGAAGAGAAAAGAATCACAGATCTTATCGACCCTTCTCTGGGCGAATTATACGACACTAAGCAAGTGAGCCACGTAGCAAAAACAGCTCTCTGCTGCATTCAACACTCGCCGAGCATGCGACCTCGCATGAGCCAGGCATGCATAACGCAAATGATGATAATTAAATGGTTTGTATAATTTCTTGCATGTGAATTGATGCAATGATTTGTTTTTAATCTAATTTTAGGTAGTGAGGCAACTGAGAGGCGAAGAAGGGCTTCAAACGCCGGGCATGCGGAGGACGTGCTCCGTGGGAATCTTTGACGATGGCAACGGCGACGATGAAGAAGCATATGACACGGGGAGATATCTCGATGATCTAAAAAGGCATCAGCAGATTGCTTTTGACTTCTGAAACATTGAGTAGGTTGCATTAATTAGGGTGTCTCGATCGGAAGGAGTATGGAAGGGTAAAAATTAATTTTGTTGGGATATAATTTAATAAAAATTAGAAGATAAAAAATTAGAAGGGAAAAATTCATATTATTTGGATGTATCTTGTATCTTGTAAGGGAAAAAAGAGGAAAGAAAAAAAATCTTAATTTTATTTAATAGACTTTTTTTTTGTGTTATGTGTAATGTTTCAAGGCAATACAGAAATTGATGGTAGAAGAATAATCCTAACCAATAGGCCAAGGATGGGAAGATATGTCACTAAGGTTTAATAAATATTTATAAGTTGATGAAAATAATAATAATAGTAATTAAATTTGTAAATTTGTTTTGGATAATTTTTTTTATAATTTTATTCACTCTCATTCAACCCCAAATCTGGGTTGAAAAAAATTGAGATTTTGAGGGAACTAAGATAAAAAAATTTCCCTCCATTCTCTTTTTCCTTCATTAAAATCATAAAACCAAACAATAGAAATTTCTTCCCTCTCTTCTCTTCCCCTCCTCTAATGTCTTGTTTTTCACTACAGTATTTCTTCATTTTTTTTGGGGGTCTAAATATAAGTTTAGGCACAGTTCAAGAGTAAACGGCGAGGAATGAATAAAATACAAAATTGACACCCAAAAGAGGTGCATGTATTCAAATAAATAATTTTATTGATTTTATTAATAATATGTATTGATTTGTAAAATATATAATATGTTATATTTTATATTTTATTATAAATAAATAAATAAATATTTGTATTTTATTACATGTATCTAATATTTCATATTATTATTTGTATTTTATAAGTTGATATTTTTTAGATTTAACAAGATATCTATAATACCTAAGAGTAATAGAAAAAATTTAAATGATTAAGAATTATTTATAATATTAAGAATTATTTATAATATTAAGAATTATTTATAATATTAAGAATTATTTAGAAATTAATTTTTATTGAGACTATATATAGAATGATATTTATCATCCGATATTTAACTATTTAGAAAATGATTAAGAACTATTTTATAATAATTGGCGCCCCTATGGCGCTAGTTTGTAAGAAATCGACGCCATTGTGGCACTGATTTTGTCATGGCGCCGATTTGCATGAAGTCGGTGTCGGGTTCAAGCAATCCGACACATTTTCAAATGTCATTATTTAAATTTATTTCTTAAATTATTTTTGAGAATCGACACCCGAAAAGGGCGTTGGTTTCATGATGCTGATTTTTTGAATTCTTTTTGTAGAGATTAAATATAATTAGGACGAATTAGCTCGGTTAATTGAGCGTGTGTGTGCATCTATCTCTATATAATTAGAAGAAGGTGTGAGTTATTTAATTAGTAAAATGGATTGGACTAGCTCTTTGCACCCAATCGGATAAGGCATGTATGCGTCATACACTCATGAACCAGACTTAGATCGAGTCAACCAAGTCTTATAAAACTGAAAATTATTCCCAAAACAATTACTTACAAAAATGCACTAATTAAAATTGTTCCTAAAACATAAATAATACAAGAACGTTTAAGTTGTTCCTAAACATGAGTTATAGGAACGGTTCTACATCGTTTCTATACATAAATACTGAATAAGCATACCTATAGGAGTGGTTTTACATACCAGGACTCCACCCGACCAAATAAGAATATCAATATCATTCATTAATTACAAGGGATTCAACAGTAATGAGCCTGTCATCTCTAGGATAAACTTCGACCCATTACGGGCATATCTCTACGAGATTCTAAGAGACATCTCATGGCCTGAACATCCCTAACCTACCCATAAAACAGACACGACGCACATCATATATATTCTCGATTTCAATTTCATACCCACCATCTAGTATTCCTTCTTACTTGAGCGATATATAGAGCATCTCCGCAGGTCACCCCTAGAGTCGCGCTGAACCAGGAGACGCAAATGCCCGCATCATTCCAACTTAAGGCAAGAATATTTGACACCCACAATGAAAACTTTTTGTATTATATTTAAATTAAATTTAAAATTCATTTGGCATGCAAAATTGACTTGAATTCCATAAGTTTACAGAATTCAAGTGTGAAATTCAAGTCAATTGAATTCTGACTTGAATTCCACGGGCATGGAATTCGAATCGAATTCCTCGATGGAATTCCCAATGTATATTTTTTAAAAGAAATAACCAACATACCGATGCCTGTCAGAGGCCCAGAGGTTCAGTATGCTGGTTTAATTTGTTTTTAATCTGACATGCTGACGCCTGTCAGAGGCGCCGATCTGTCAGTCATTCTTGCGCTTGATTAGGCGTCAATATATCAATTTCTGATCCCATGATTATCAACTACTTTTCATCACATGTATAGACGTCCATTTTATTACTTCGGCTGACAAGGCGCCTAAATGTTATACTAGTTTGACACCAAATTTTTTGTAATTTGTTGTAGTGCATATTGCATATCTCACTACTAGAAAAATGGTCATCAGCAACGGCTGATGTCGTTGCTGAGCCGTTGCAATAGCGCCGTGAGAGAAAGTCGCGTTGCTGATGACTTAACAACGGTTCAGCAACGGCCGCTCGGGCCGTCGCTCAAAACATTATCAGCAACGGCCACTGGGCCGTCGCTAAAAATATTATCAGCAACGGTTTTGCCACAGACCCGGAGCCGTTGCTGATACCATTAATAGCAACGGCCGCTGAGTCCGTAGCAACACCGTTAGTAAAACTCCGTCGCTAAGCCGTTGCTGTAGGTCATCAGCAACGGCTTTCGATACACTTTTAGCAACGGTTTTCCCACGGACGCCCGTGGGAAAGCCGTTGCTGATGACCTATACCTGCAACCAGAAAATTTGAAAATTTCAAATTTCCATTGATACATTGATACATTTATCTGATACATAACTCACACACCCATACCCTCATACACACATTCATTCACACATCACAAACATCTCATACACATTCATTCACACATCACAAACACACCAAGATATAAATCAAAACAATTATATTTATATTCATAATTATCCACGATAGTATAAACACAATTCAAATGTAAAATTGAAGTATCAACATCTCAGTAACATAGTCAATATAAATTAAACAAGTTCAATATCTGAGTAACAAAGTCAATATAAACAAAATCTCACGATGACGATGGAGGATGGCCTGGATCATATGGCGGGGTCTGGAGTGCTTGAGTGTACACCGGCGTGGACTGACTCGAGGATGATGGATTAGATGATGCCGAAGAGATGCCTGCTTCGGGATGACCTGACAAGTTGCGTAGCATAGCTTCTATATTCGCCATCGTCTGACTCTGGCGCTCCATCAACTCAGTCTGACGCGCGATCGTCTCCTCTAGTGTCCTTATCTTATTACTATGATCATAACTGGATCTGGAGGTGGACGGCCGCTCACCAGCGACCGGAGGGGTCGGTGCCCCAAGTGGCCCTAGTACGGCTCGCGCATGACCACTATCTGCGAAGCCATATACGCGGCCATGGTCCCAGCCACCTGCGGCCTCGACCCACGATGCTGCGTCAAAGTCCTCGGGGGTACCCCCACGCTGCACCACCGTCTGGCTGTAGGTCTCCTACTCGAGTTTCATTTTTTGTTTAATATTTATCATAAAACTTAAATTATAAATATATAATGAATAATTTAAACAAATATATAATTATCATAATGTATGCAGCGCGGTTGTCGATGTACTCCCCAGTCCCATGTGCTCAACGGTGAGTCCGCTCAAACACCGCCATCGGGGAGGGTCGCTGGACACTCCCGTCATCCGACACCGTCGTCTACATTTACAAAACAAATACATTAATTAGTACACATAATAACAAATAAAATATATAATTAAAAGATATACTTACCATACGGTTTGCGTGCACTGCAAATGCAACAGAGCCGCCGGTGTGACGCGCTGCTCCCCCCGACATGCGATTTCTAGCCGCATTCCGAGAAACCTCCTGCCATCGATCCGTCGACCATATCCCCACGAGCTGGTCCCATATATCCGGAGTAATCCAACCGGGGCCGTATCCCCGAGTCTCCGCGATGTTAGTGGTCCCAGCTCGGGCCATCGCCTGGGACCGAGCCTGCCCCAGCTGCCCGTTGTATCTTGCCCGGGAAATAGCCTCCCAGGCAGCGTAAATGAAGGGCCTCTGGTCCTCGGCCCATGTATAGCGAGCCTGCAAAATAATAATATCAGTACCAATATTAATATATCATGCATGTAAAAAAAATAATAATACGTGCCTCAAACTCGCGCCATAACATGTCGACGTGCTCGCTAGGCACGTGAGACCACGTAGGCCATGCCCCGTGCATGTATCGTCGAATAGTAGAAGAAATGCTCCTCGGCACTTCTTCTTGCTCAAACCTGCACAACAAAAATAAATTTTAATATTATATTATGATATAATGAATTTGTAATGATTCATAATTCATGATATATTACGTACCGCTCCCCAATCACGCTAATCAATCTACGTGACTCTGTGGCTGGTGGAGGCTGCCACCTGTTCGGCCCGCGTGGCCGCCTACGTCTGGATGTACTAGCCTCGGCAGTATCATCCTCATGAGGATCAGCAACAGGAGGATCAACAGCATGAGTAAGTGCTGGAGTCTCACCGATCGGAGACTCCGAAGCTCTCCTGCGTCGATAACCACGACCAGACATATCTGTCGAACAGACATATAATCAAATTATTGTATAAATAGTAGAGATATATTTAATAAAATATATACTTTACAATTATTCTTCATCATCTGAATAATAGTCTTCGAATTCTTCTTCTTCTTCCTCTTCTTCCTCTTCTTCCTCTTCTTCCTCTTCTTCATCTTCTTCATCTCCAGCTTCCTCAATTTCATGATGGTCATCATCAGCATATTCAACTTCTAATTGGATTGATGTTGTGTCTGCATCCTCGAGTATTGGAATAATACGATCCACAGCAGGAAGATCATCTTCTTGATAGAAACCAGGAGGATCATTTTCTCCTACTATCGGATCAATTTTTCCTCTACCTTTTGTCTTACAGACTACACGCCAATCTGCTCTATCTTTATTTCGAGCCGGATACTTCGCGTAATATACTTGTTCGGCTTGTGATGCCAATATAAAAGGCTCATTTGCTGCCAATTTCGATTTGTAATTAACCTCAACAAGTTTGTATTTTGGATGAACTTTCATGCCCCTTTCTGTTGTATCGAACCAATGACATCTAAATAGGATCACTGATTTCAAGCCGAAGTAGTGCAACTCTATCACTTCTTCCACTAGTCCATAGAAATCCATATCACATTCAACATAGGTTGTCCCTTTCACGCAGACCCCAGCATTCATCGTCTTTTTTGTAGATGAATATTCAACCGTGTGAAATTTATACCCGTTAACAAAATATCTGCTATAGCACGACACAAGTCGCGACGGTCCACTAACAAACTCAAATATTTTTTCATCTATTTCAGCTCTGTGATCTTTGCTGTAAGTCTGAATCCAAGAAGGGAAATCACGATTCCGTAATGTCTCCAATTCTTGATCGTTGTGAATAGAGTATTTTTGCACCATCTCAATGTCAAATATTTCAATGAATTGTTCAATCTCTGGACAATTGAGTAATACATACAAGTGTGTCAAATGATACTCTTCATCGCTTAAGTGTCGAGATGGACGAGAACCAAAAGCACGACCAGAGTGACAAAATATATTTAAACGTCCATCTGAATGTCGAACACCCCCGTCGTCGTTACGTGGAAGACGATCAAATCTTGTCTGTACTGTCGATTCAAAGTAAAATGAGCAGAATGTTGAAATTTCTTGGATGATATACGTACGATTCAGATATTGATCCTTCAACAGCTGCGGTGTTCTTTACTTTTTTTTTCAGACGATTCATGTATCTTTCAAATAAGTACATCCAACGATATTGAACGGGGCCACCAACTCGTGCCTCGTATGCCAAGTGTATCGGTAGATGCTCCATCGAGTCAAAAAATGCAGGAGGGAAAAACTGCTCCAGCTTGCATATGATTTCAACAATATTATTTTCAAGTGTTGACATATCTTCGACTCGAAGGACATTTGCACAGATGCTTCTAAAAAACATACTTAATTCAGTCAACGGACCCCAAATATTATCAGGTAGAAGATCTCGAAATGCGATCGGAAGTAATCTCTGCATGAATACATGACAATCATGGCTCTTCATCCCTGATATTTTGCAATCATCGACGTTCACACATCGAGATAAGTTTGAAGCATATCCATCGGGTAATCTGAGTTCTTTTACCCATTGACAAACATCTTTGATCTGTTGTTTATTTAACACATATAGGGCCTTCGGTTTCAGATATCATCCGTTGACCTCTTGTAACTCCAACTCTGGTCTTTTACAAAGTATTTTCAGATCATGTCGGGCTTTGACATTATCTTTAGTTTTTCCAGAAATATCCATCACAGTGTTGAAAATATTATCAAACACATTTTTTTCAATATGCATGACATCTAAATTATGTCGAATCAATAATGAACTCCAATAGGGCAATTCCCAAAAGATACTTTTTTTCACCCAGTTGTGTGTTTGGCCAAAACCTAACACTCTTTCATTGCGACCAAATACTATATCTGGAAGTGCTGAAACACGTGCTAACATTTGTTCACCAGACAACATCGGTGGTGGCCCATCTCTTTCGACTCTGCCCTTAGTAAATTTATTACGATTCCTTCGATACTGGTGATGAACCGGTAGGAATCGACGATGACAATCAAAGAATGAGATTTTTCGTCCGTTCTGAAGACTGATTGATTTAGAGTGTTCCATACAATACGGGCAAGAGAGTCGGCCGTGAGTGCTCCAACCCGACAACATGTCGTACGCGGGGAAATCATTGATTGTCCACAAGACCGCGGCCTTTAAATTGAAGTTTTGCTTCCGATGACAATCATAAGTGACAGCTCCCTCAGTCCACAATGTTTTCAATTCATCTATCAAGGGTCTGAGAAATATGTCAATTTCTTTTCGCAGACCCTTAGGACCCGAAATAATCATCGAAAGATAAATAAATTCATCTTTCATGCACATTGACGGTGGCAAATTATAAACTGTCAGCAGCACTGGCCAAACTGAATAAGGAGTTGCAGAATGTCCAAACGGATTAAAACCATCTGTGCACAATCCCAATCTGATATTTCTAGTATCCATAGCAAATGAAGGATAACATGTATCCAAATGTTTCCATGCTTCACTGTCAGATGGATGAGTCATTACTGTATCATCACGACTTCTTGCATGTCAACTCATGTAGGGGGCTGTCTTTTCCGACATGAATAATCTTTGAAGCCTCGGTGTTAGTGGAAAATACCGAAGCACCTTAAACGGGATATTTTTCTGTCGGACCGATTTCTTCTCCTTGTAACGAGGGTGTTGACATACAGGGCATTTATTCAACTGCACATTTTCTTTATAATATAAAATGCAGTTATTTTGGCACGCGTGTATTTTTTCGTACCCAAGCCCCAATTTTCTCATTAGCTTTTTAGTCTTATAAAAAGTAGGCTCAAACTTGTTATCAGTAGGCAGCATTCCATTAATCAATCCAGCAATCCGATCATACGCAACTCCGCTGATATTACAATCGGCCTTGATGTTTAAGAGCTGTGTCATTGCTGAAAACCTAGTGTATTTAGGACAATTTTCATACAAAGGTTCATCGGCAGCTTTCAACATCTCGTAAAATTCTGCAGCTTCTTTATTCGGTAATTCAATCTCTACCGCAGCCCCTACTTCTGTGATATCAACCGCTGTAGTATCTGGTGGGACTGATGTCTGAAGAACTGGCCGATCAACATTATCATTCAGGTGGAATTGACCCCCAAGACTATCAAGTATCATAGTTCTATAGGGATTACATTGACTGAATGAAGAAGCACCAGCAGAGGAAGATTCACCATATGTCTGAACGACAGGATTGCTCGACGTCCCGACTTCGCGTGACTCCCCGTGACAAGTCCATAGAAAATATCTTGGTGTAAATCCTTTGGTATATAGATGCAGAGTGACAGTCTCCCGATCCAAAAATCGTCCATTCGAACAAATGCGGCACGGACATCGGATTTGATCACCCATGCTAACGAAATTCCGATTCGAATAGGCGAAATTTAGGAAGTACGTTACGCCTAATCGAAACTCATTCGTTAAAGCTCCACGATCAAAACGTCGGTACATCCAACTTCGATCAGCCGACATGATTCTGTCAATCAATGACAATTTCTTTGGTTAATGTCTTTAGGTGAGATTGTCCTATTCCATTCGGGATTTATGTTATTCGTACTGCACTTACGTTTTTATTTTAACTGTTAACTAATTATTCTAAATTTCGACAGCATCTCCCTACAGTTCTCCGAATACGCATATCATCTGGGCGCGTATCGGAGAACAAGAGAGATGTTGCCGAATTTTAGAATAATTAGTTAACAGTTAAAATAAAAACGTAAGTGCAGTACAAATAAGTATATATTCCCAAATTGTCCAATCAGGGACAATTCAAGAATTGTACGTCGTATAAAAGATCATCTACTTCTTTTACACGAACATACAATCCCCGAACGGATCTAAGGTTTTGCTAAATCATATCCGATTCGTCGATGCGTACGTGAAACATATCAACTCGTCGGATGGATGATTATTTTCTAAATGTTTCGAGACAGTTCGAGTCCATATTGGACGATTTCGGCACGCGTCCGAAGTGGACGATTCCGGCGCGAGTCCGAAGTGGACGATTCCGGCGCGAGTCCGAATTGGACGATTCCGGCGCGCGTCCGAAGTGGACGATTCCGGCGCGAGTCCGAATTGGACGATTCCGGCGCGAGTCCGAATTGGACGATTCCGGCGCGCGTCCGAAGTGGACGATTCCGGCGCGCGTCCGAAATTAATCTAAACCCTAATAATTAATCTAACAAATTAAACAATTAATCTAAACAATTAATTAACATTTATAAAATAATTAATTAACAATTTCAAAACAATATATATATATATATATTCCGGCGCCGGAGTCCACCCTCCGGCGCCGGCGTACAGTGGCCGGACACACTGTCCGGCCACTGTAGAAGGTCCGGCGGCGGCCATAGGCCGACCGCCGCCGGCCGAAACCCTAGAAATAGGGTTTCGGTCGGATTTTAACATCTCCGGCCGAAACGGTATAGGCCGGCCGATCAACATACCGGCAGCAGCGGCAGCGGCGCGTCGGCGAGAGGCGCCGGCGAGAGGCGTCGGCAGCAGCGGCAGCAGCGGCGAAGGTGTCGGCAGGAGCGGCGGCGGCAGAAGAGGGAGGAAGAAGGGTCGGGCGCGAGAGCGTGCCCTATATAAACTTATCAGCAACGGCTCACTCGCCCGTTAGAAAGCCGTTGCTGATAACTTATCATCAGCAACGGCTCACTTATCCGTTAGTAAGCCGTTGCTGAAGATTAAATAATCAGCAACGGCTCGCCTTTCCGTCAGAAAGCCGTTGCTGATAATTAAAATAATCCGCAACGGCTCGGTTGTCCGTTAGAACGCCGTTGCAGATACAGATATCTGCAACGGCTCGAGCGGCCGTAAGAACGCCGTTGCAAATAGCAACGGCTTGAGCGGTCGTTGCTGATAGCCGTTGCTGAAGACCAAGTTTGTAGTAGTGTCTTTTTGCCAACTCGAATACTCCTAAGGTGGTCGAGAATGCACCAGCAATGAATTCGGAAGGGGGGTCATGTTGAAGTCATAGCGTGCTTTTATGGTCCTTGCCCCGAATCCATTCTCTTGAAACTATTAGTTTGTTTTTGTAAAGCCAAGGTTGGTTTCGCAATACTTTCTTCATCTTTAGTTCTTCGTCGAAGTAGAACTTGAAAGTTTTATTCTTGATTTTTTTTTTCAGTTGAAGCCTTTCGGGTGGTTCCAGCGTTGGAGAGGATAGTATGCATAGTGGTCCATGACAAGGATTTCTTCGACCATAGTCATCGACCTATGGTGCAATGCTTCGTGTATCCTTTGTCTAGTGCAATCTCTTCTTCATCAAAGTATATGATGTCTTCTTCTTTGGTGGCTGCGCACGTTGGCTTGTCATCACTATAGCCTGGGCGGGAAAGATGATCGACTGAGTTCTCCATTTTGATGAAGAGATCGATAACCCACGTTGGCGAAGACGCAAGATGTCGATGGACGAAATCGCTGCACCCTTGGACTGCACAGAGCTCAAGAGGTTGACATATTACCAAATGCATCTTTGATAGATTTTGTATTTTTACTAGGGGTGTGCATGGGTACCGGGTAGACCCGGAACTGGTTGGAATCGATTCGATTGAGTAGGTTCCATGTAGACCCCAATTAAATCTAGGTACCGTCCGGGACAAAAATTAAGAAATCGGTTAAAATCATTTCGATTCCGGGTCCAACACATCAGGTACCCAGAACCCGAACCAGAATCGATACCCGTAACCTGTTGGAACTTGTTGTTGGAACATGTACTGGAACCTATTAGAACCCGTTGAGACTAGGGTTGTTCATTGGGTTGACCCGACCAATGAACCCGAGAACCCGACCCGACCTATTTGGGTTGGGTCGGATCAAGTACAATTTGACCAAACCCGACCATTATCGGGTCGGGTCTCGGGTTTTAGAATTTAAAACCTGATGACCCGAGACCCGACCCAATGACCCGATTATTTATATTTTTAATTATTTTTTAAAATATTTATATTAAAAAATATTTATTTTAAATTATTTTTTTAAATAGAATATAAAAAATATTATTAAAAATTCATTTTTTACCTAAACGGGTAAACCCGACTACCCGACCCGACGCAATCCAAACTAGGTCAGGTTGGGTCAGGTCGGGTTTGAGAGGTGAAAAATTTTCAACCCGACCCGACCCGACCCGTGAACACCCCTAGTTGAGACATGTTGGGAACCTGTTAGGAACTTGTTCTGGAACCTGTTCTAAAACCTATAAACATGTTCCAACAAGGTACCCGGAATCGGAATCAGAACCTGTGGTTCTGGGTGGGGTCCGATTCCAGGTTCCAACATGGTAGGGTCCGATTTCAGGTTCCAACATTGTAGGATCCGGTTCCAAAATTTAGGAACCGATCCTATACAAGATAGGATCCGAGTATCATGAAAAATATAAGGTACCCGGACCCGCTCATCCCTAATTTTTACATGGGGTTAATTACTTTTAGGACTTTTCTCAAATCTACCACAACTCTTTATTTGTATCAATAGGGTACTCCAACATTCAATTTGTTTCAATTTTATCCTACCGTCGAGGATGTGTGAATTTCACTATTTGGATATTGACATTACACTGCTGACATGGATCAACAATGTCATGCCAACATCCTTAAATGAATAAAGTTTTATATTGGTACAAATAAAAAGTTCGAATAGATTTGAAAAAATCTCTAAAAGTTAAGATATATTTAGCAATTAACTCTTTTACATATATGTAAAAAGAAAAAAACCTAAGGCATGAAAAATATATTTACATTGTAGTGGAACATGATATTGAGCGATTCTAGTTAAATTCTAAGGTAGGGAAAAAAATATACCATAGTCTAAATCTTGTCTGGCATATGAGACGAAATAGAGTGCGAATTTATTGAGTATTATTACTAAAAGAGTGGAACAAGTAATATTTAGTATTATTCCTAAGAAGTAATTGTGGGGATCGATCTTTTTAGGATAAGTAATTTAAAAACTGACATTCCATATAACTTTAGGCCAAATTTTGTATGAATGGGTAAAAATATCCTACATCCTTATCTCATCTTCCCTTTTGTCCTCTCCGTCTCCCTTCCTCGTTCTTCCTCTCTTGCTGGATCCACCAGTGGTCGCCCCTCGCCACTCCCCCGCCCTCTCCTCTCATTGTTGGCTCCCCCACCGTTGGCCGATTGGGGCTGGGATTGTCGCCCCACAAAGTTAGCCAACGTGGGCAGAATGGCTACAACAACATTGCATACGACAGTGGCCCAATGCGGCTAGAGCCGCAATGCGCCTCTGCACCCGAGCAAGTGGCTACCACCCGACCAACCTTACGTGGTCAACAGTCATGGCCAACGTGCAGTCCTATGTCGCAATTTCGTCGATCCATCTTTGGCATCTTACAATCATCTTTGGCATGAACCAAATTCTCCTCTTCCTTGTAAGTCATCTGCAGCACGTACAAAAATCAAACAAGCAACAGAGATGCCAGTACGAGGTGTATTGTCTTTGTCCCAGGTTGTTGACTTCGTCAGCGGTTTATCCCGAGTTGTCGACACCATGGACGGATTATTTTGGGTTATCCTGTGTTATTGACATCCAGGGCGAGGTGTGTTGTCTTGTCGATTGTTGTTGGCATATGGACATGATGTTCTCGGGTTGTCATGAGTTGTTGACATCCAGGACGATGTGTGTTACCTTTGTCCATTTCTTATTGGCATGTGGACGAGTTGTCTTAGGTTGTCGACACCTGAACGAGTTGTTGAAATGGACACATCTTTCATCATACCGGGTGAGTATCAATGGAAATAATTTTGTATAAAAAATTATTCTCTTGATTAGATTTTGTTAAACTTATAAGAATAGTAAATTTTTAAAATATTTATCCCAAAAAGGTCATATAAAAAAGCGCTCCTATTACTAAATATTTTTTGAAAAAACATAAATAAATAAATAATCTAAATATTACAACTATAATTTTAGCAAATTTTATGGAACCAAATAGCCCCGGGTAAAAGAATGGTGTTAAAAAATAGAATCAAAATGCAACTTGTAAAATTACATGAACCAAAATGGAAATTTAAAGCACGTTTGCTTTATAGGATAAGAAGTATGGGTGAGTTCGGGCTAGGACGGGTCGAGATTTGGTATATCCTGATCCCATCTCGATTTTGAGTCGGGACGCAAATATGCATCCTGATCCCGAATATAAAGCATCTCGATTTTGTCATGTCCAGAATTTTTTGTGACGAGACCGGGATGTTCCAAATTTGTTAATATTATTTTTTCTGCAAAATAAAAATATTATCTACATTAAATAATTAATACTTAATTGTATTACGATGTCCCAAAAAAAATAATATTACATAATTTATATTACTTATATCATAAATCAGATCGGACCAGAATAATCCCGATATTGTTTATGTCGTCCTGGTCCCATTACGAGTTTTAATCGAGGCAAACATATTTGTCCTGATCCCGTCCCGATTTTGAATCGAGACGAGATTTTTCTCGAATTTTCGGATCAGACCAGACCAGGACGACCGAAACATCCCGACATGTGTTCACCCCTAATAAGGAGGATAGGATAAGGATCCATTATTTATTTAGTGCATAGATTAAAAAGAATATAATTAAAAAAATATAAAATTAATATTATATCCGCATATATATCGAATTCAAAAAATTTATATTCAATCATTCTTAATTTATTATCCTATCATATTATATATCATCCTATCAGATGAATTAAATTTAGTTTTTTTCTTCAGAAAACTATTAATTTTTTCCATAAAATTAATTAATTATTCTCCGGAAAAGGGCTTCGTGGATTTTAGTCAACCACTATTTCTAGTTTTTCTACCGCGGCGCACCAAAATCCACTGCGGCTGGGGAAGTGATACGAACTACGAAGTGCTCCGTCCGTCCGCGAACAGAAGAAGACACACCCTTCGCTTTCGCTTTCCCCCTCTTTTTAATCTCCGACGGCGTGGGCACGGGATGCTTATCCGAAGGAGCAACTGCGCCCGTGCGCTTCTCCTCTCCGCCAACAACGCCATCCGAATGGCCGCCGCCGCCTCCCCGCCTCTCTTCACCTCTCATCTTCCCCGCTGCTACCGTTTCAAACCCTCCCACCAAAATCCTGCTTCTTCTTCTTCTGCCCCTTTCTCTTCTCTTTCCTTTAAGCCCAATAACAGGTCCAAGCCACCGGTTACGGCAGCTCTCCTCGAGATCGGCGGCGTCAAGATCGCTAAAGATGGTGTCTTCTTCATCCTTAAACTTTAAAATCGTTTTTCCAAATGAAATTGCCCTTCGCAGAATTAATATCTATTTATTTCGCTGGACAATTTGTTGAGTGTTTTGGTTGAGTGGTTCAGATGTAGTGCGAGAGAGCGATCCCACGAACAACGTGCCAGACAATATATTCTCGAAGATCGGCTTGCAGCTTCATCGGAGAGATAATCATCCGCTTGGGATTTTGAAGAATGCCATTTACGATTACTTTGATACTAATTACTCCTCCAAGTTCGTCAAATTTGATGACCTTTGCCCCATTGTTTCGGTACAGCAGGTAATTCTTTTAATGTCTGTCTTTCTCTTGTGCAGAGTTTGGTAAAACATGGCTCTTGTCGTGGAGGTGGTGGATGTCATGTTTAAGAAAAACCCAAGCTCTTCTTACAATTAGTCAATATCAAAGTCTTTCCAAGTTGATAGTTGATCTTTTTTCTCTTTGTTGATCTAAATCTATAAACATAGTAAATGGAACATGACGTTGCAGCTGGACTGACCAAGATTGTAAATAGATGTATTACCTTCAAATGAGCACTTATGTTCAACTATCAATGTAAATGCCATATGGCTTCATAAAGTTTTTCTTTTCTTTTCTCTTTTTCAAAATTTAGGAGTTGGTACTTGTCTCTGAGGACCAGAGATGAGCCATTTTGATTTATTCTCTTTTATTTTCTTCAATGCATTGATCTTTTACTATCCTAGGCTATTGGTATGTTTTAGGTAAAGCTACTACACGTTCCAGAATAATGTGCTGTCTTGCTTATTACTACAGGGTTTGGCTTGACAAATAAATCATTAGCGAGAGATGTTTTCTGAAGAGCTATCTGATAAATGTGTCAAGAAATAGGACTCAACATGAAAAACATAATAGAACTTCTAATTACAAGGACCTTTGTTGTCTGCGTAGGATTTGAAAGTCAACTTCTAAGACCAAGCTTGATTTTGCTATTATTTATATCATACTAGAAAATTAAAATGATGAATGCGATAATATGATTCTTGTGCCTGAGTGTAAATCCACCTGTTGCAGAATTTTGATGAGGTATTGGTACCTGCTGATCATGTGAGCAGGAGTTATAATGACACCTACTATGTTAATGCAAATACTGTCTTAAGATGCCATACAAGTGCTCATCAGGCAGAGATTTTCAGAGAAGGACACAGCTATTTTCTTGTGACAGGGGATGTCTATCGTAGAGACTCCATTGATGCAACGCATTATCCTGTGTTTCATCAGGTTTTTTATCCATGTATTAGAATTCATAAAGTTTATGGGGTTATCTGCTAGTTCTTATTCTTATTCACCCAGCGTGCAGATGGAAGGGGTTCGTGTCTTCTCTCCGGATGAATGGGAGGGTTCTGGTACTGATGCAACATCCTATGCAGCAATGGATCTAAAGAAGTGTCTTGAGGGATTGGCAAGGCACCTTTTTGGTATTTTGAAGTCCATTCCTTTTTCTTTTTCTTCAATTTTCAAATTGAATTCTTAGTTGCTTCTTGTAATAGCTATAACGCAGTCTAATGTACATTAGTGTGCAGGTGCTGTGGAAATGCGGTGGGTTGATACTTATTTTCCATTCACCAATCCATCATTTGAGTTGGAGATTTATTTTCAGGTTTCTGCTTGTTTCTAGATATTCTTGATGTACCTTGGCATTATCGTCGTATAAATTTTCTGGTTGAGTTTTAGCTTTCATCCCACGTAGAGATTAGTTGGTAATAATTGAGATTCTTAAAAATCTACTCTTGCTAGGGATTAGATTGCTGAAATTGTTAATGTGTGTTATTAGTTCTTTCATCCTCCTTTAGTTGTTTTGAAGCTGTACTCAGTATACATGTAGTGGATGACACAAGGTGGGTAAAAATGACAAGAAATTGGTAATTCTGTGTTATTGACTCTGAAATAACTCTTTTGCCTTCCAAGTCCAAGTCATGTTGGGTAAATTAGTCTCATTTTTAGCAATGACCTAATTGATAAACATGTTTTTGTATTATAACCCTTCTTAAATATTGAGTTACAGGTTGCAAGTTAATCTGCTCTACTTACAGATTATTTTATGGAGAAATAGGGAAATTTAAATTACAACTGCAATTAAAAAAAAAACAAATACTAGTATGGTGATTCACGAACATTGAACTGATATCTATGAGGGTTCAAAATAATATTTTAGATTGCTAGTTTTTTTTAATGAATGCTGGTGGAGTGAAAATTTAAGGTAACTTTCCTTGTTTAAGAAATCTTGAGCATTTTCCAGTAAGTACAACTAATTTTCTTGAGTCTGACTTTTCCTTTATTCTGTTTTTTTAGGCGTTAATTTATTGATTATACTTGCTGTTTCTGTTCATTCTTTAGGAAAAATGGATGGAAGTGTTGGGGTGCGGAGTGACTGAACAGGAGATACTTAGAAAAAATGGTAGGAATGATTGTGTTGCATGGGCCTTCGGACTTGGACTAGAAAGGCTTGCAATGGTTCTCTTTGATATACCAGATATTCGGCTTTTCTGGTCCACTGATCACCGATTTACATCACAAGTATGGCTTATTCTGGCTTATAGAAAACTGATGCTGGGAGTTGTTAAATTATGTGTTTTGCCATGATTCCTGGTCCTTAAAGAAACAAGACAAAAATGTTCAAAACATTTAATATTGTCATAATCCCTTGTCTAAAATTTATCAATAATGATAAGATTTTTATTGTTTACTCCAAGAGATCTCTTTTCCCAATGAATGTATAATGTTGAATGGTACCACTTCTCTGCTGATTATTTTCTTCTCAGTGGTGCCTTTTTCATCGCATAATGTGTTACCCTGTTTGGTCCCTGAAATGAAATGTTACCATTTAACTAGAAACTATTCTTTTCAAATTCAGTCGATTTTTAATAAGAATGAGATTTTAACTAATTAAACCTTTCTAAAATTTTAGTTTAAGTAAGATGTAATAGGTTTTGCACTTTTGCATCTTGTGATAATAGATCTCTAGCTACCAATTATCATAGTTATTATGCTAGTTTAGCAAACAATTACATGAGCAACCTATATTAGCCAACACCAAGCAAAATTTAAGATCACAATGATGTGTTTTTCTTAGTAGAGAGGCTTCACTAGAATGGTAAAAAAATGCTTGATGTTGTTGACAGATGCTGTTAAAGTACAACTTATTTGAGAAAGAAATTATATTATTGCAATTTTTGAAGTATTCAAAATAAGCTCTAATTTATTCAAGTTGCAGAAACATGCTATGCACATATGTTGAGAATGATTGCAACAAATCAAGGTCTTGCAAATATGAGGACCACTAGTATTAGATTGTACCCTCACTTGACCATGTGAGACAGGTTGCAGATTTAGGATAACAATTATAAGATCAAACCCATCTTTGTGGTTTGTAGATCCTTTAAAGTAAAGCTTTGCAATTAATGCAACCGCTGGGCTTCTACTTGATACTACTTCAGAAGCATATGCATTAAGCTAAAGGGTGTTACAGTACATCAATTATCATATTCTTCCAATTATCTAATTATCTATATTATGGATTGTGAAGTCAATCAACATAGTTTGCGCAAGGCATCCTAATTAGCTACACAAAAATTGTATCATGCTAGAAGGGCTTTGATAACCCTCATTCGACCATGTTTACTGTAAATGATCAATGATCATCTTTGTCTCATAAGATGCTCAACTTGTTCATCTTTTAGCAGAAAACTCGCAAGATTGTCAAAACAAGCTGACTTGTAGATTGAAGTACTTATCTGATTGCTCATATATTGGCGTTTGTTATATTATCTGCTAAATTTTGTCCTGCATCTGTTGTTAAACTTTAGACTTTGTGGACTTCGTTCACATGACTACTGAATTTCTTGAACAGTTCTCAGAGGGCAAGCTTGGTGTTAAATTTAAACCATTCTCAAAGGTAAATTCACTTCTCCTTGGACTTAATTACTGAATGTACATTCTATTTTGTTGATGTAACAAAAATAGTTAGCTCTTGAGATTTCTTTGTTTTGACACCTTTTAATAGCTTTGGGAAAGGCCATTTGAGTTACCATTAGATTAAATTGTCTTTCCATCCGACAGATGGAAAAACAAAAATCATAGACTAGATCTGAAATCAGTTGCTGATAAGTATAAAGGAGACAATTTTTTATACATAGTTGCTGTTGATGACTCATCAATTTTGATTTCATGTTGTCTTTTGCAGTTTCCTCCCTGCTATAAAGACATTAGTTTTTGGATCAGTGACTCCTTTACTGAGAACAACTTATGTGAAATCGTTAGAGGAATCGCTGGGGATCTTGCAGAGGAGGTATGACTAGGTGGCAATATCTATGTTCTATTTATTTTTTTCTCAGTATACAGTGAATAGTATAACTCTTGACAACCCAGTTCAGTTAATTGACTGTACCCAATATCTAAAGTTTGATACCATTATACTAAAGATTCCAATGTGGTGTTTCCCAGAGTCTCACTGCTTATCTAGTTGCTCTCCATTTTTAGTCCCTAACTACATTTGGTAAGGCACTAAACCTGTTCCCAATATCAGCTTGACTGAAATCTACCACATAAAACTCTTGCCCTTTTCACACTGTTTCTCCCGATTATATCACATGTATATTTTCATTGTAACAGATATTGATGTCATCTGCAAAATATTTTTATTTATTAAGATGCTGTCCAATGTGTATTGATTTCTTTTAAGGTTCATGTGTTATCAGAGCATAACAGCCTGCAGCCTGCCTTAAACTTATGTCATTCCGTTTGCTTATCATTAAGTTCTGTGTCTAGGTGAAGCTGATCGATAATTTCACTAACAAGAAGGGTATGACCAGCCATTGTTACAGAATTGCATACAGATCAACGGAACGCTCGCTTACCGATGAGGAGATAAATGATTTGCAGGTTTGGATGATATTTAGTTAGCGCTTTTTTAAATGCGAACTTATTGATCAATGCTGATGCATTCATACTATTTTGCATGCAGTGGAATGTCAGAGAAGCAGTGCAGACTAAGTTGCATGTCACACTAAGATAAAAGATGATATGGACTCATCTAATAATTGCTTATCAGTTGCAGGATGAGCCTGCTGCATTTGTATCATCTCGTATTCTCATGGTCTTGATGGCCTAATTGAAAAGAAAGCATTTGTATCAGGTGGCGGATTGCATTGCCTGAGGTTTGATAAACGTGATTGATGACCCGACCTTCAACGTTTTTATTTAAAGAGATTTTGGATAGTAGAGGACTCAACTTCCTGAACTGGAAGAACATGACGCCCCTGTATTGATCTTTTCTTTATTTATGTGTTAATGATTCAAGTTGGATTTTAGATAGGACTATCAAAGAGACATAATATGAGCCAATCCAACCGTGAACCGAGCCCAATCAAGCTGAAATTTTGGTTTTTTTATTTGGGTACTTGTTTTTTTCAAAAAAAAGAAAAAAAATGAGTTAGTTCAAAGTATTAGATGTATATTATAGTCATGAATATGTTGTGTTTAACTATATGACTAATTACTTATTATGGTGTGATTTTTTGGTAAATTGTAATTGTATATATTTTAAGTTTTTTTACCTTATCATATTTTTGCATATATGTTAAAATATTAATTTTTAAATAAAAATTTATATATATGAAAATTTGTATTAATTATATATTTAAAATATATGTGAAAAAATAGAAATATTAATTTACAAATGAAAAATATATTGATCATTTTGTGTACTTTCTCAAAATACTCGTGTCAACTTAGTTCATTCAAATTTATTGAGATTACATATAAATATACAATAGCACTTAGCTTATATAACCACAAGTGTCATGTGATGCATATGACGAGGAACACTTTGGAATATGCTAAACAAAATAAAATTTCAACTATTTACCGTTCAGTTAAAGAGATACAAGTGTTGAAATGAAGACATGAACCCTCGGCCGACAGCTTAAATAGTATCCAGCAAGCGTACTACACAAGAGGACTGGTTCATGAAATGGGCACCTGATGATTGAGTCAATTGAACTATGCCCATTTGCTCACAGGAAAAAACTGGTCACGGTCTTTGTGTCTCAGCCATATTGTCGACCGGGTCTGTTTAACGTGATCTGAGAAGAGCCGATGTCTGAAGGTAGGAATAGAAAAAAGTAAATATGAAGTGAAAACTTTGTTGGATAACTGAACTCGTGATTCAGAAAAGGTTTAGTACAAACCTCTCATATTCTAGCTTCTGGATTACTATGCCATTGAGTAAAAGCTCCGAGCTGAAAATACCAGCTCCTGTACAAAAAATCAAATCCGATGACCACCTTGATTTTCTAAGTCCAGCGTAGCTTAAAAGTTAATAAAAGAGAATGAGATGTACCTTTCTCAAGCAGAGGTATGCAGATAGAGTAATCTTCTTCACATGAAATAACCAAAAGATCATCTGGTACTTTATCTTCCTTCATTGCAGATCTCCCAATTCTCTTAATTGCCTGAGTAAAAGTTGACAAATCATACATCAGATAAATAAGTGCCAAATGGATGTTAGTTTTTACTTTGATTACAGTATAACTTTTATTGCTTGTTGTTTCCTTCCTGTTTATTCAAGTTAGATAACACAAGCTATGGGTTTGCAAATGTCAGATGTGGATTCTTTTACCATGCCTTAAATCAAATCCACCTTTCAATAGGTGTTCTATAGGTTGGTTGCATATGCCAACAATCAAATCTCATTACATGCAAACTTACGGTCAAATAAGTTGTAAGATGATACTTCCCCTCCAATATTCATCACCTTTCAACATATATACGTGCAGTAGCATGGTTCTTCGTGATGTTTGAAATGGCTTAGGAACTATTTATAGTGGTTTAGTTATTAAAGCCATTATATCAGCTGCTTCTTCCAAAGAGATTAAATCGATGTTAGTAGAATTTCCATTCACATTTTTAAATTGTATGTCAAAATGTTAAGGGTATCTGACTGCTCCATATACTAAGAACAACGAAAACCATTGAAGCATTGAAAAAAACACACTCCTCGTGACTACTATCTCAAGTGACTATTGGCAACCTTCTAAATAGATCAATTCAGCTATAAGAAAATGATGAACCATTGGGATTGGATACAAAAGAGGAGTGCAGAAGATAAAGGTTAGGAGAATTAGACACCCCACCAATATGTAAATTGGGGTGAAAAGTTATTTCAGATTCTTAAAGAAAATGAGGGTATATAGAATAAAACAAAGTAAAAGAAAACAAGGAACAATAGAACTGGTTGTCACTGCTATGTGGTTTGCCTAGCTACATCCATATTGGCAATTGCAGGGCTTAATGTGTAGAGATTCATATGGTTGTGTTCAGAAACATTAGAAATAATTTAGTACGAAAAAACCTTTAGACGACCATACTGATGTGCTTTTTATAAACAAGAACATATATATTTCAAACAATAGGAATTAATCATCATATTAAATAATACTGATAAGTAATTATGCAATGGAACTTATATTCATCAATTTTTATATATATCTGCCAATATTCTTCAGCAACAAAAGATTTAAATAAGTATTAGAAAAATATTGTAAAATACATTTAATGTATATCCAAAAATATATTTTCTTGACAGTTGTCACTGTTGAGGATATGTGAAGCCACATTTTGATTCGTGAGCTAGCTTTGAGGAGTTTTGGTGAATGAGAACTTCCTGACCAACCCTAACAATTACATCCTTAGTTTTTCTTTTTCTTCTAAAATTTTTAAGAAATACAACAGTCTAGACATTTACCTAGGTGCACCTAATTGGCGATTCACACCTTGCATCAAGAGAGCACTTAGATGCAATAGGGGTTATGAAGGATTGAAGGCACCTTCAATAAGCGCTTGCCTGACTGAAGATGCCTTGCCTTGCATGGCTTGAGGCACCAACCTCTAGATCACCTTGCATTGGCACCTTGGCGAGTGCCTTGACAACACTAAATTGCAATGTTATCATCTCGTCGATATCTCGTCGAGATATCGACGAGACATCGTTGTCTTGACCTGAAATCCTATCTCGTCTAGACGAGATGAATGGTCTCAAGATTTCTTCCATCTCGTCGAGATCTCGTCCATGGATGGACGAGATATGGACAAGATCTCGACGAGATGGTCGAGATATGGAGAAAACCTTAACTTCAAAAAAACACTCGCTACTCGCCTCTCCCTTGACGTCGCCTCTTCATATCAGGAAGCCCAGCGAGCTTCCATCTCATTGTCTCACCTCTTCGAGATCAGGAAGCGCCGCCAACTCCCTTTCCAGATTCGCAAGTTTCTTTATTTTCTTCTTTTCTTTTTCTTCTTTTCTTTCTTTTGGTCTACGAGTCTTCTTTTCTTTTCTTTCTTCTTCTTGTCTTCTTTTTCTTTTCTTCTTCATTTTCTGTTATGGTCTTTTTCTTCATTTTGTGCTTTAGTGGCTGGGTGAGTAGTTTTTCTTCCTCCATAGAGTGTTGACTGTTGACTGGTGACTGGTACAAGTAATACTTAAATATTCATTAGCTTTGTTTCTCAATTCATGTTGTTTAACTGGGTGAAACATTAGCTTGTTGCCTTGTTCAATTGATTTCTATTGTTTTATATTGTTCATTTTATATTGTTTTAAATTATTTCCATTTTTAAAACATGTCTTATATTATAAGGTGTTTGCGGATTGCTCTACCATGTCCCTCCTAAACTATTTTACTTAATTAGTTATTAGTCATTTGATTTCTATTGTTTCAACTTTCAAGTGAATCCTGTTAAATGATTTCCATTGTTAAATGATTTATTATTATATATATATATATTATAATATATATAATTTTATAATATATATATATATATAATTTTATAATATATATTATATTGTTGATATGTCGCGAAGTGGACGATATATTGGTCGTGAAACGATATATCAATATCAAGGTTCGCTACCGCGAAATTTTTTGGTCACGATAATAAGCTTGCTAAATTGTCTAAAGAAAAGAAAAGGTGACCCGGTGCACGAAGCAATCAAAAGTGCTCTGGGAGGATTGATGTAGGCAGTCTTTCCCCTACTTTTTGCATAGAGGCTATTTCCGTGGTCGAACCCATGACCTCCAAGCCACAAGTGGGTAACTTTAACATTACGCCAAACCACGCTCTCTACAACACTAAATTGTCTATGATTTAGAAATCAAATAACTTGTGAATCCGTAAGAAGAATAGTTCCTCCCACAGGTTGGAGAGGATCCCTTATAAGCAACCTGACAAAAAGTAGACACATTATTATGACTATTAACTTTTTGACACCAAGGTCATAGAAAAGCAACCTACTACTAACGGTGTCAAGGTTTGCCTATTCCTTAATGTTTGTCGCCTTATCTTTAGAAACAGAAAACCCATATGCTTTGGGTTTCCTTTTTTTGAGGGAACTGATATACCTTGGTTAAATATGATCAGAATGGATATTAAAAATAACTAGACTTAAAATTGAGGGTATGCAGCTTAGCAAAGATAAATAACCTGGCCTTGAGATGCATTAACCAAACTTGAAACAAGTTCTCTGTTAGGTTTGACATTTGGTGTTATGAACACTCTCTTGCCCTGCAAATATTTTTTGAGAACGTGAAAACTAGATTCATAAATAAGTTAACCATAAATGTCTGGCAACTATAAAACCTAGCCAACAAACCTAAAAAAACTAGAAATTACCTGCAAAAGAGGATGCTGGCATCCACGAGCAAGTGAAACAGGCATGTTGAATCCTATCTCTTTCTCCTTCTTAGCATCTCTCAGTATATATTTTTTCTCATCAATAAAGCAACTTGCTTGTCCACAGCTTTCAAGCCACATGGGTGTTACTATGGGTTTCCCTGCCGCAATTGCTTCTAGCATGTTCTGTGTACGAACAAACTTGTCTGCAACAAAGTGAGTTGCATCTGAAATTGAAGTTGCAGTTGGAAGTCCTAAGCGTGCCAAAATCTACCAAATGAAAGAATAAAAGCTATTTTATGTCACATATAACTTGTAATTAAAATTAATAAATAAGTAATTGTAAATATGATTCATAAATAATAGAGGCAAAATCTACCTTCTTCTGCTGCTTGATAGTATCCTCAGCCAAATGATTACTAAACAAAACACGAACACTGGCCATATCTTTTCGTCTCCGCATATCTTTCACATTAGGCGTTGATGCCTCAGGAACTTCTAATCTACGAAGTTCTCGAGCCCCTAAACATGTTGATGCAACTTTATTGCACGATTTAGGAGTATCTTTAGATGTACAGACAGGTGACATGGCATTCACATCCTTGGATGGTTTTGTGCATGATAATTGCACTTTTGCTTTTGGTGGCCCATATAATTTACCAATTTGTTCCTCTTCAACTTGTTCTGAATGTTTGGGATGTTCTGCCTTCTCAATATGCAAACTATGTTCCTGATTAGCATCAGTTGGTGTAATAGCAGTCCGGGCTGATTCCTCCCTGTATGAAGATGGCTTAAATGAAGTAAACTTGAGTGATGCAATTGTCTGCACACCAAAAATCATCCTCACAACTGCAGTACTAGGACATCCATTGGTTTGGAGTGGTATGCGTCTAAGAGGAGATCTTTTTTTCCGCTTAACCTGATCTAGAATATCTGCTACACTTCTGATAAAGATTTTCTTCTTCCCTTGTTTGGAGGATCTTTCAATTGGCTCTGATGTTCCAACACCAGGAACAGATAATGATTTATTCAAGCTGACATCCAAGGTGCCTGAAACCTGCGTGGTTCTCATTTTTTTAGGATAGTGAGAGCCATCTTTTGTTGTCAATGAAGCTTGAAATTCTTCTCTAAGAGGAGCACTGGACTTAGCTTGAGTTGCATGACACTCGTTTACTCCAGTCATTAGATCTAAGCCTAAAGTTTCAGTTGATCCGGATGCATCAGTAACAAGATTGTTCACAGCTTCTACAGCTCTGGAAACATTTGCTTCGGTCAACTCATCAGAATCCTTCCCATCATTAGGTAAAGTTTCATTCTGCTTCAATAACTGGACTCTTTTGGAATGCCTAGTGCGGTATGCAAGAGGCCTTTCCACCAAAATGTCAATATTTTTTCTTTGTTCACCCATATGTCTGACCACCACTGCTTCTGCCTTTTCCTTCTTTGTGGACTTGGGAGAATCATGACCATTAGCAAAACTCCTATCATCTACTTGAGCATCTGGCCTCTCTTTTCTCCTCTTTGCTTGCCTTTTGACAGTCGTATCCTCTAGTGTGCTTTTCAATTTTGAACTAGTAGAACAAAGTCTATGTGTACTGGAGCTTCTTCCCTTATTTGATTTTGTAGAGAGCACCTTTCTCCTTTTGGAACGTGTCATAATGGCATCTGAATCAGTAACAGAAGTCCTCTTCTGCCGTGAAACATTCTTTGAAGATGTCTTCAGGATTGGATTTCTTTGAGCTGCAGGATGCTGAGTCTCCTTTTCTGCATTAACTAGAGATCCATGGAATAAGGCTTCCATAGCCTCAGCTGCCATTTGAGTATCAGGGCCGACATCAAATGTACATTGTAAACCACCTCCTATGTCACTAGTATCCAATTGATGCTGTAAAGATTCTGAGTTAGATTTTCCTTCTGTATCCGTAAAGAGATTCTTCCTTATATTTGTTTCAGATATATGAATCCTGTCACTTTTTAAAGGATTTGATATCATTAACCTTGAATCTGAATGAATAAAAGCATTTCCTTTATCACTAATTGTTGTGTTTGAATGTTCCTTTCCTCCCTTATCAACTGCTGCATATTTGGTTGCGCCAGATATGGCATGTTTCGACTTTGGGGGATGGCTTTGAGTTTTTCGAGCAATGCACATTCCTTTGAAGGAATCTTTTCTTTTAGTGAAGATTCCACCACCACTTTCATCTTCAAGATCATCATCCCAATCAAAAATTCCTGGCTTTCCAACTGGACTTCTCCAGTCAGTCTTTTCAGCCAATTGTTTAACTCCTTTGGAACCGGAAACAGGAGGGGACTTCAAAATTTCAGTTTCAATATTTTTCTTTTCCTGAGATGACCCTACATCATTGATTGAAAGAAATTTATTTACAGTCTCCAATGCATTTTCAAGACACAGATCAGTAGGATCCTGGGAAACAACATAGCTTAATCCTCCAGTAACACTATCAGTAGCAAGCAAATGAGATATGTCCACTTTGGAAACAATGTTGTCATCCCTGCCTGTGTTTCCATCATTTTCTGAATCACTGAAAAGTCTTCTTACCGTTTTGTTGATGCATCTGCTCTTAGTTCCCTCTTTAGAGTAGTTCTTGAGCGATGCACTTTCGTGGTCCAGGTCTAAATTACCAACTACAGTGCTGAGAGAGTTGAGATCCTTTCCACCATTTTTCAAATTATTAACACCACTTTCTGTCAAGCTTGTATGTCCATCCAAAGCACTGTCTTCCTTTTCACTGTGTTTGGAATTGCTAAAAGATCTTAATCCATTCCCAAACCTCCTAGAGTTGAAGTATTTAGCAGCTGCAAGACCAGATGAGCGCATTGCTGCCGCGCGAACTGCAGAGAAGCTCCTCCTTGCAGAACCTTGGTAAAGAAAAGAAAAGAGACATATTGTGAATCAAATGCTAGAAGAAAAAAAAACAAGAATATTCACAAATGACAATCTGCATCAATATGAAACCAAAATCAAGAAGCCTTTGCTAGAAGCAGAAAGATAGGAATGTTTATATGGATTTGGATTGCAGCATCTTCAACTGAAAATAACAAATAGACAGTCTACAAGAAAACCAGAAAAAAAGTTTGAAGCATCATGATTTGTCACAATGATTGGCTGATTGCTAAATTGGAATGGGAAAAATGCAGAATTGGAATGGGAATGGGAAAAACCGAAAAACAGAAATGCAGAATTGGAATGGGAAAAACCGAAAAACAGAAATGATGGAATAAGCCACTTTTTATAAAATTTAGAAAATAGTTTGAAGCATCATGATTTGTCACAATGATTGCTAAAATTAAACATAAGTGTGAAAGCAGGAATTTTGAGACCCCAAAAATCAGATACAAAATTACGTAAATGGAATCAAAGAAAAATGGGAATACAAGCCCAAGTAACCATATAATTTGTGAATAACAAATGTAATCAATTTAGACTGACCAAATTTCCAGAACAGATCCGCCATTTAACATATCAAACCTGCATACTATAGCTGGTTCAGTGTTAAAATAACTATTTTTAGACCATTTTCTGACTGGTTGGGAAAGGATAGGTTCTCTAGGCTATTAAAAAGTACTCATCTATATGCCATCTATTTTTCTGGTCTGTATTTGACGCATATGTGATGTCTGTTCGTTTCTCTGATCTCTGCCTAATTCCTCAAGCCTAGCACCCACTTTGATATAATTCTAGAAAATGGTCCATTTAATTATTTAAGAACTAAAACCTAAACTCCACAGAATGTGATTTCTGTGAACATTCTTTGCAAAAAAAAGTGATTTCTGTAGACGCAAGAGATATGTTCTTAGCAAGTGCATATTATTTTCTTAGCTATTATCGGCATGATTATGATGATTAGTAAAATCAGCAAGTTAGTTTCTTAGCGGTTAGCATGTAACCAGATTCAATAAGAAAAATAATGCTCCACTTGTTAAAGCTCGGGGGAAAAAAACACGGCCAAAGCAGATCATTGATTTAAAAAACGACCATAAAATTAATGGAATAAGGATACAAAAGAAACTCACCTGCATCCTCGTCATCATCAGTTGAAGCATCGGAATTGACCATACAATCTTTCCCGTCGTCACCAGAGCGTAAATTGTCTACTCTAACCGCCCGCTCTCCCAGATCGGACTGAACACCCCCACCATTCTCTCTAGCTCCACAGTGAGTATAACCATCATCGGCCAATCCCTCGTCTTCACCACTAAGAACCTCGGTCCCATCCGTCTCTTCGCCACCGCTGTGGAGCACCGCCGTTTCCTCATACTCGTCTACCAACTGCGTCTTCCCGCGCACATCAACCCCCCAACCTCCCTCGCCGTTAAAAATTTCCGAGTCATCTAGGGCTTGAGTCTCTCCGTACAATATCGATAATTCCCCTGCAAGAGGTGAAATCCCGACTAACGCATGCAATCATCACAATAATCATCGGCATTGAACTTCATTAATCATTCGCAGAGGAAAAAGGTTACGACAAGTACCAGGTGCCTGAGAGTCGAGATCCAAGACCTGGGTCTCCTCGTTGTCGACGCCTCCGGCGGTGGAAGACATGTGGATTGGAGTCCAGGGTGGATCAGCGCGATTTTTGAATGATCGGAAGCGGCAAGGAAGAGGGGCTCAATCAATGGCAATCTTGCACGAGAGAAGGAAGTAGAAAGGTGAAGCCTTTCTCTTTGCCCCTTTCAGAGAGAGAGAGAGAGAGAGATTGAAAGCGGCGGCGGGGGGAGGGGAAAAGATAGAGAGGAGGTTTTGGAGGGAAACGAGGCGCGATCATTGGGGCCCGCTGCACCTGAATACACCCGAAACGTGTCGGGTCGGGTCATGACCTGCATTAAATTTAATCAAACCCGACCCGCTAACATATAAGATTTTTTATTCTATGAGATGGTACATTTATTTTAAAACATTTTGGAGATGTTGTGTATAATTTTTTTTCCTGAAATTAATTAATTAAATTCAAAAAGAATGTTTATATTAACGTTGGGCTACATTAACACTCCAAAGCCATGCATGTCATATTTACTTAAAACCTTGTCATAATTATTAGGGTTCCTAAAATAATTTTGTTATTCGAACATTTTTGTCAACTTTGATTTATCTCTTTAATGTCAATAGTATTAAGAGCATTTAAACGTTATTATAATTAATTTTCTACCATAGTAAACCAATGTTTGATACTCAGAGGTAACATTCACGAATATCACGCGACAATATCATATTAAATGTTTAACATTTTAGCGAGACATATTATTGAACCGCGTTTATTTAGTATTTTTTATGTGTTCCAAACTAATATTAACTTATCTTTGCAATATTTTATGTACCATGTGAAATGATTGCAACTTCATTGAAAAAGAAGGTATTTTTATGTGTAGGAGACATATACGAGGATCGTCGCAGGGTGATTTTGACCATGTAGCGTGGGTCGATGTCGTAGGTGGTTGGGAGTATGGTCGTGTTTATTACTTTGGAGACAGTAGTCATGCGCGAGCTGTGTTGAGGCCACTTGGGGCACCAACCCCTCTTTGTTGCGGGTGAGCGGCCCTCCACTTCTTAGACGCAAGATCAGACATGGATAATGGCCTTGGAGTCTGAGCTTGCACAGCAGAGACAGACGATGGATTAGCATAGACGGAAGATGGATGCGCAGAGACGAATGATAGAGAACATGTAGGCGCTCTTGACGCAAATTGCGGCTTACTACGACATTCATATACCTCTAACGTCTGAGTTGTCCTCCTCGACCCAATCAACACTGCTCCCAACCCTATCGCTTGAGACTCTGCCGCCTCATCCTTTGCAGCCTCCACCACAGTTGTGAAATTTTATTATATTGTATTTTGGTTACATTATATTTGATATTTTCTATATATGTTTTACTTTTGGATATTCTATACTTGATAGTCTCCCTTTGAGACTTAGATAGTTGTATTTTTATTATATAAACTATATATAACATTTAAATATAAATTGTGTAATTGTTTGTGTGTATACATTTTGTATATTGCGTGGTTTGTATAAATCTACATATACATGAATTTTTAATTTTTAATTTGTTTTTTTCAATTGCAGGATAAAATGTCAGCGATGACTTACCAACGATTAGCCATCATAAGTCGTCGCTGAAAGTGTATCGTAACTAACTGATGACCTGAGCGGCATAAGTTATCACGGTTGTTGATAATATTCAACGATGGCTTCAGGTTGTTGATGATTATTATATATCAGCGACAAATGTGGGACCCGTTGCTGATGGTTAAATATCAGCGACAACTATAGCAATCGTCATTGATATATTATTTGGGACAACTGATGCATCCATCATAGGTTATTATCAACGTGTATAGATACGACGATTTGTTACAACGATTTTTGCCATCCGTGATAAACATCACCGGCAACTCAGCAACAGATTTAGTAGTTGGTGAAGCTTATATTCCCAGTAGTATAAGATGTTTGAATAATTTTGTGTTATTAAATTAAATCTTATATTGTAACACGTGAAATTCTAGTTGAGTTGTAGTTTTGATTTAGTTACTTTTAAAGTAGTTTTGTTTGTTTTTATATATGTGACTCATTTATAAAGATTCTCGTGGGATTATGGCCAAAACTATACATTCTTAATCATGAAGAATATTTTATAAGTTATATCTTTAGGCACATGATTATCATCAATTAAATACCTAAACATTTAGAGCTCATTTAGTACCCCCATATAATATTATACAGTATTTGGAAATAATATTAACTAATACATACACTAAAAATAGTACCACATAAGTTGTCATAAGATGTATTAGTAATACACTATCAAAGTTTTTCATTAGTCTGCACTAGAACTTTCAATATTTTGGATACATATTTTACTTTCGGCCAAATATTAAAAAATAATTTTAATTTATGAAATATTTTTAATGATAAAATATATTATATAATTTTTATATTATATTATTATAATATATTACATATAATATAATGTTATAGTGTATATTATTATATATTATATTATAGTAATATATTACATATAATATAATATTATAATGTATATTATATTATATTATATTATATTATACAAGTTAGTCAATACAGACTAATATTATATAAACTAGTACATGTGTGCACAAAACACTGTATAATAATAATACAATAACTATACATGTTAGTCAATTCAGACTAGCACTATACAATGTACCAAACGAGCCCTTAAGATTATAATGACATGTTTGCTTCATATGGCAGAGAGAGATAGGATAAATGATAGATTTATATCTTTTGTTTGATTAGTGTATAGATTAGAAGAATATAAATTTGATATTATATCCAGTGTATACCGAATTATGAAAAATCTTACCCAATGTTTTTCTCATTTAATATCCTATCATATTCAATCCTATCGGGTAAAACAAACAAATCATAATAGTATTTGATTCGCATAGAAATACAAAATTAAATTGCTAGATATCTAGCATTATATCATATTTGGTTTGGTCAACTACCAGATATTTTAACTTTATTTTTCTAAATGTAAATAGTTGTAGAAATTAATTCAGATAAATCTTTTAAAATAATCATCAATTTAACCAACAATTAAAATAAATATTATGTTTTACATTAAAAAAATATCCATCTTCAATTTTATAAGAACAATTTCCTATTAGATGATAAGGAAAGATTATCACCTCCTTTGGAGGTAATCATTTGACCACATCATGATCAAGTGATTCACAAGAACAAGTTAAATACTTTCGGGACTCGTTTGCTTTGATGGATTAAGGAGATGAATTGGATTTTAAAATCTAATTCATTATTTACTGCAGCAATGGATATGAATTGGGTCGAATATTGGGTGAATTTATTTTGGCCCAAATTCACAGCTGGCTTGATTTAGAAATCCTAGGAAGTGGATGAATTTAGGGCTAAAATTCATAGAATATGAATTTTCATATCCTATTCATGCTTCTTATCCTATGCCAAAATAAAAATATGATAGAATTTTAAAAAATTCTCTTGGATTTTTATTTCACCCTTATTCATCTTAAATTCTATCTCATCCAAATCATATACTGCAAAGCAAATATGATCGCATAGTATTCCACGAATCCGCTTATGATCACGTAGTTTTAAGCTTGGGTTTGATGGTCTTCATTCCCTATCATCAATTATTTGCCAAACTTTTCTTTTCTAAATATAAAGTAATTTAGGCATGAAATTTCAAAAAGAAGTGACTAGTTAATAACATAGGATCAAAATGGTTAATCATAATAATATATCTAACTTTTTTAAATGGTAAGAAAAAATGTTGGTTAAATTCAAGTCATGAAAAAAACTATAAAACTAATCTTTTATAGGTTCTATAATATTCACACTCAAAAGGTAAGGAAAAAAAAGAAAACATATTGAGTTGGAACTCAATTTCAAGGAAATTCCTATGTTCCAAACAGTATGGTAACTTTCTCTTGCAGTAACAAATCTCGTAGAAAAACTTTCTCTGTGTCTGTACATTTTCTATTGTCAAGCGCATATAACCTTTACCTTCCTAGTAGTAGGTGTTTGGGTTGAGCATGGGTAAATGCAATGTGTCATATTTTTTTACAAATATAAAAAATTATAATAGTTGATCATGTTAGAATTGAAACTCTAATTCTCTAAAAAAACATACAAAATATTATCACAAACGGTGCTACTCACAATTGACTAAATACAATGCGTCATTGCTTGTGCATAATGCTCAGTTTTCATTGGTCATAATCATAATCTTGATTATTTTCTGTCGCCAAGTCTAGCGAAATTAAAGTGTCAATCATCTCAAGCACGAGCATACGTGCCACAAGGGGCATGACTATCTACTATAGTGGTGACAAGTTATTTGAAAGGTTGTTGCCACCCGATGTTTGTCCCTTTTTGTGTCATTGAGTTTGTAAATACTCTATGCAATCAAAAATCGAATGCGGTTAAATCATAGCGCCATATTTTCCTATGCCAATTCATCCCAAGAGTTGGTCCAATCACTCTAAACTCGAATCAAGTTTAGGTCAACATGAGCGATAATAATAATAATAATAATAATAATAATAATAATAATAATAATAATAATAATAATAATAATAATAATAATAATAATAATAATAATAATAATAATAATAATAATAATAATGTAAAAATTACTTAAACAACATATTTATTGCAATAAAATTAAATAATAATTAAATAATCGAGAACTTAAGAAATAATAAAACAATCGATTTCAAATACTCAAGTAATCTTAAACATCAATTAAATCATTGTTTAAACTTGCAAGTGCCTCCATAGTCCATATTGGTTGCCGACACTACCATTCCCATGCTATTATATTTATTAACTGCACCACCATTCTGGTGATCGTCAACCTACTGGCTTAACTATCTTTTATGATTCACCGGCAAGCACAAAATTAACCATTACACGTTCGTGTAATTTTCTTATTCACATCACTCAACCAGTCCACCTTGGAAAAGATGTTGAATGCTGATTCGTGCCTTGGGATTGTTGACATGTTAATTTCAGGATATGAACATGAAGGAGAAATATGTAAACCCGTTTGTGAAAGGAACTATAAGAAAAATAGTAAATTTGATTTGAATGTGGAGAATAAATACCAGTCGTGTTTTTGAGTAAGATAATTACTAAAAAATGATCATTACTTATATTCAATTATCCGTTCTATAATTTCTATCCTCAACTCTTAACTGATACTAATTTTGGTCTAATCGTTTATGTTTTATCCATTTGACAGAAAATTGTGAGCCTCCTAATTTAATTTAAATCTTTATTTTTTACTCCTTTGTTTTTTTAAAAAACACTATTAGATTTTTAATTAAGATTATGGAGTTTATATCTTTAGTAAAAAACATTATTATTAGAGCAGCATTTTAAAAAAAGATGTTATTTCAGCAGCAGTTTCAATCTGAAGCAGAAAGAAGCTAATGAATAGGCTTGAACTGTGCAAGCAATCTGGCATTTTAAGCTTATTTTTTACTCCTTTGTTTTTTTAAAAACACTATTAGATTTTTAATTAAGATTATGGAGTTTATATCTTTAGTAAAAAACATTATTATTACAGCAGCATTTTAAAAAAAGATGTTATTTCAGTAGCAGTTTCAATCTGAAGCAGAAAGAAGCTAATGAATAGGCTTGAACTGTGCAAGCAATCTGGCATTTTAAGCTTATTTTTTACTCCTTTTTTTAAAAAAAAACACTATTAGATTTTTAATTAAGATTGTGGAGTTTATATCTTTAGTAAAAAACATTATTATTAGAGCAGCATTTTAAAAAAAGATGTTATTTCAGCAGCAGTTTCAATCTGAAGCAGAAAGAAGCTAATGAATAGGCTTGAACTGTGCAAGCAATCTGGCATTTTAACCTATAAATTCCCTTAACGATAATATACTTGATGACCTAAAAACAACAATTCCAATCTGAAGCAGAAAGCATTGAAAATAGGCTTAAATTGTGCTAGAAATCTGGCATTTTACCCAGCACAGTCGCGTTTAAGAGCAATATACTTGATGATCTAAAGAACATCTATTATTACAGCAGCAGTTTTGATTTGAAGGATAATGAGGCAAACAACTGGATTCAAACCGTGGTTGCAATTGCCATTTTACCCTACACGACCTTTTACCAGTAATAAACTCGATGATCTAAAGAAGTCTATTATTACAACTGAAGTTTAAATCTGAGACAGAATGAAGCAAATAAATAGGCCCTAATTTGCGTTAGCATCATCTCATTTTACCCTAGACAATAATAGTTCAGCACTAGCATGGCATTATATTTTATGACTTCCAAGATCGAAACTGAATCACGGCACACGTTTTAATTGTCACTTTTCCTCGCACAGTTTCTCAATCAGATCAGCAGCATCCTGCACCGTCACAATGCTCTGGGCATTTTCTTCTTCCACGCTGATACAAAATGCCTCCTCCAGGCCCATCACAATCTCAACCTGCATAAGAAATGATGGGATATGTTACAGACTTACAGCGGATAAAATATTAAATGGCACAATTTTAGAGAAGCATATCTAACCCATGGAAAAACCGATTGCTTCTTGTAAATTCTAAAAGGTTTAAAAGAATTTGATCCACTAAATTCTTATACAACAAATTCAGCAAAGTAATCAACACATATCATTAGAGGAAGAAATCTAGGCACCCCCCCCCAATCACATCGATATTCTTACTGTAAAAAAGAAAGGCTGAAACTAGTTGTAGTATTTTTTTTGCCAGCTCATATGCAAAACTTGAAGTTGCAGAATCAAGGACAGACAAAATACCGTGTCAAGAGAATCAGCTCCAAGGTCAACAAACTTTGACTCTCCAGTGATAGCAGCATCTTCTGGTAGTGCCAGCTGCTCCTTCACTATTTTGACCACCTTCTCCAATGTCTCTGCTTTTGCCTGTTTATCAAGACAACCATTCAGCTATTTACTAAATTACATGACATAGGACTAAGGTTTAAAATCTCGGTCGGTACGGTACAATAAGTGCGGTATTTACCAGTTTTTTAGGTTTCCGGTATACGATATACCCGGTATTTGAAAAAACCGAGTATATTGTGTATACCGGGCGGTATATGGCGGTATGATGCCATATACCGCCCGGTATGGGCGATACCGGATGGTATGTCACGAAAAAAAAAAATCGGCCGGTATGCATTTTCATACCGGTCCGTACCGTGTGTCGGTACGGTACGGTACCGGTATATACCGATACCGGCCGGTGACCGAAACCAGTACCGGTACCGAGATTTTAAACCATGCATAGGACTAGGATAATTGTATTCAGGTATGTAAAGATTATAGTGTTAAGATAAGGGATAACACTAAAACAGGAAGCTTTTGATGCATTTGGATCAGCAGTTTAACAATAGCTGGAGCTACTGCAGAAGAACTTCTAGTAGCTTGAAGACTTAGCAGTTAACACCAGCAACATTGACATTGACGTAGTTTTTCAGATGTGACCTATAAACTTAATAATGACCTTGTTGAGTTAAGAGATGCAGCAAGTTACAAAATAAGTGAACCAATAACATGGAATTACAATTTGCTTCCTATTTTAAAACAAAAGAATATTAATGCATATACTCTACCGTTATGATCAGGTTTATTCACATACATATTCATGCTAAAAGCATTTTGGAAAATTCAAAAGCATTTTAGAAAATATTGGAACTACAGAAACATTCCACCTAGTCTTTAAAAGCAAGGTTCTAAATAAAAGCAATCATTAAAAATTATGTTCACAAAACAAGATGGTAGGAGTACAAAATACAGAAAACATACTTTAAAAAACGCATGTCCAATACCCAAAGAATAAATTCTAAACAGTTGCAGAGTCAAAGGGAACATACAGCACAGTTTATCTGAAAGCGTGATGGATCAGATCGCAACCGACCAGCTGAGAAGCTTTTCCTTGTAGAAAAGGACACTGTTTTGGAACCAAAAAACTCTTTAGTAACCTGCAAAGCATAACAAGCCATTTATCAACAACTCTAAATAATCTTCACAGAATGACACTAAATCACCACTGAACAGAGCAGAATGAACATTCTTATTTATATCTCGACATCTTCCGAATTCCCTACATCTAGACTTGCGTGCAGAGTCAATATTTGATTTTCCAAGATGAAAAGATATAGCATTACTACTGCTCCAAATCTATTTGAACAGAACAGAACAGAGCAGAACAACATTCTTTTTGAGCTTATTATCATGTAGGCAGCATTACACTTGGAACCTCCAAAAAACCTTATTATGTATACATACACGTTCATCAATGATTATACTAAGAGTAACCGTCAACCGATTATACTGAGATATCAATAACTTAACGTCGCAGGAAAACAAAATCTGCAATGATTGAGCAAAACCCTAAAATCTACAATGGATGAAGTTTTAAATCTCCGAAACCAAATCCCCCAAACAATCACCGCCACCAAACATATCATAAGTTCCACCGTCAAATCTCATTCCCCATCTAAATGCAACAAAGAAAATAATTGCAGAAAAGGAAAACCCTTCTTTCTCCAGATCAGATTCGAGACACCTGATCCACGTAAAAGAACTCCAATGAACAAATATTTAGGAATACATCACTGCAGCAATCTTCAACAAGACTTCTACTGTGGATTTCTAACGAGTTCAATAACACAGACGTAAACTTAGAAAGATCAGATTATACATTTGATCCACATCTGAAAACGAAAATAATACACGAAATCGTGAACAAACCCACTTCCCGCAGACCCACTTCGCCGCTTTAAGAGGCCTACCGAGCCCTCAAAAAAGAAATGAAGAATCGTAGCGCAGGTAGAGGGAAGGGTAGATCGATGAGATCAGCAGCACCTTCAGCGACTGGGCCGGGCGGGCGGAGAACGAGATCGTCGTCCTAGCGAGGGAAGCCATGGATCGGAGAAGGAAGAAAGACGAGTAGCCGGGGCAGCAAAAGAGACCGAAGCGAGACTGCGAGAGCGGGGGAAGGAAGAGAGGCAGAGATGGTGTCGCGTATAAAAAAAGAGAGAAGCACAAGATTGGTACAGTTTTATGAAATTGGACGGTGGGGATTCAAAGGAGAAGCCAGTGCGCATCGATCGGACGGTAAATAATGCGAGGGACGGGCGTCGATGGCATCGGAGAGTTAGGGCGCATATGGAATGAGTAAAATGACCAAAATGGTCATCCTGATAAGAGGGAAAGTTTGAGGGTGAAATTTAATTTTTGATTAAGTTAAGTGAGAACTAATTTAGAAATATTGGTAGCGGATATGAGAATGGCATTATTAGTAATTAATGGGTTAGTTTCAGATTTATCCCCACATATTTTTACGATAAAACAGTAAATATTTATTAATTAGGACAGATGAAGTGTCAGAAATATTCGAATGATAATCAATAATGAATAAATTTTGATTTCAGATATTATTTTTTGAATTTGAACAATTTTAGTTTCGATTAATGGATACATAAACGATTTTAATTTTAATTAACCATAAAAATATGATTAACCGATTGGTTGTCGTTCCTATTTGGTATTTTATCCCTCGTCTCGCTTTCACTTTATTGTGATGTCTATGAATGACAACATTGATTGAAAATGACAATTAGAATTTAGAATCAGTTATTAAATTAATTAAATCGTAAAATTCATTTTCGAATATTAATTTCTCAATTCGATTTTGATTTTAGTTAATGAATTCAAAAAATTGATTTGATTTGATAATCAATTATCTGGTATCTATTATCGATTCGTGGATAATCGATAATCGAAACCGATTTAATTTTTTTAAATAATATACATATATAGTTATAAATATTTTATTTTATTTTAGTAACGATTATCTATTTAGTAATCAAATTGTTTAAGACAATTCAACTAACTATCATATATCCAACGGTTAAACGATTTCGGTTTCATATAATAATGTAAAAACCCTATTGATTTCGAATAGCAATTTTGTAAATGATTTCGGTTATTCATTAAAAAAAAATATGATTAATCGAACAGTTATTATCTCTAACATTGATGAGGTAAAAGAATATTATTATGAAAAATATCATCTTTTTATAATAGTAAATACATGCCTAAATTTTAAAAAGGATGATAATACAAATGTGTTTAACAATTTTTCTAAATTAATGATGTTATGATTCAAGGAATCACTTGTCGTTTTCGATATTCATGACCTTGAGGGTCCATTAATTGTTCCTTTTGATATTGACTTGACTTGAGAAATAATATATTCAATTGCGATAGAAAAAAGTTATTAACTTTCTTATAACTCCTTTTCATAGACAATGCAGGGGTGCAATTTTTATGGTCTCATGTTCTATTGAAATTTTTACATCTCGGATGAGTGAATATAATTTTATTAAAATTAAATTTAATATAAATAATATTAAATTTAAAATAAGAGTGAACTTGTGTTACAAATAAATGAATCTAGTACTTTTATTTTAGGTTCAGTATTAGCTAAGTTCATTTTTAAAAATGTTAAGTTCATTCATAGGTGAGGCTCCATTTGGTAAGAGTTATTTAATGACAACGGTGGTCTATATATTATAGGCCTTCATAGGAGAAAAGGAACCTCAATTAAAGATGAATTTTAATAGTACATGACTGCAAGGAAAAAGGAGTGGCTAAAAACCATTAATACTTTTAAAGCAATTGATTTTTTTAAAAAATATTCGACATAATCATATTTTTTAAAAAATAGTTATTCAAATTAGCCCTAAAAACTCATTGGGTCCACTGGTTTGGTCTATTTTTTAGTCGGATTTAAAGATTTTAGTAAAAAAAACCCTAAATACTTTTATCGAACGATTAAGAATTTTGATCAAAAGTTTTTAAGTAGGTTATTTGCATATTAAATTGAAGCATATTAATATCAAAATGATTATAAATATATTTTATGTTGAAACTAATAAACAAAATAATTATTTGTCAAACAACAAAAATAAAACAAACTAGTATAAGTATTTTGGTTCTCTAATTATATCATCAGTTATCAACTTTGATGAAAAATGTTTCTAAGTGTTTATATATTTAATTTAATAGATAGGAAATATCACACTTGACATGTTTATAAAATTCATAGATCTAAAAATTTAAAATTGAATATCAATTACAATTATATTAATTATTATGGACTTCTGATAAAAGTCAATATGTGCCTTTACATACATTTTAGTGCATAAAATTAATGTCACGTTTGATATATGTTTATGAAGCTCATTCACCTAAAATATATTTTATAAACATATCAAATATGAGATTTCCTATATAACAAAATGTCATATAAAGACACTTAGGAACTTTTGATAAAGTTCCTAACGATCAATATAACTGTAATTAACAACCACTTTTATGCTGTTAGGTATATAAATTTTATAAACATGTGAAATGTAAAGTTTCCTATATATCAAAATGCATATATGAGTATTTAGAAACTTTTCAACGAAGCCCTGAACTAGTGATATAATAAATAGAGAATCAAAATATGATTTTTGTGGCAAATAGCTATTTTTATTTATAATTTTGCTAATTTCTCTTAATGTATTTATAATTTTATCAAAAAAATTTAAAAGTAAATAAGATTATAAAAATATAAAATTAATATAAATTTTCTCTCGTTTGTTATCCTATGATATTATTTTCTATCTTATCCGTGAAATAAATGAACCATCAATGACAGTACATGCATTTTCCATCTACTGGTCAATAATCAGAAGAGGTCTGATATGGTTGAGATAATAAATGAAATGATAGGGTTTGGGGAAGGTTGGAAAAGCCGAAAAGGTATTCATTAGTGATGTTGAATGAGGGTAGCTTCTGATTATTCTCGAGCTTTCATTAATCAAAATAAAGATTTATGCAAGGATGAAATAGCTATTTCATCATTGAATTACTTTCAATAATCAAAATAGGGTTTGATTGAATATCATTCTTAATAAAACTAAATATATTTACTTATAATATAAAATAATTTTTTAAATTTTAATTATTTAATATATTTACTTATGATAATATTATATATTATAATTTATTATAATATAATAAAAATATCAAATTAATGTAAAATCATTTAAAATTATTCATTAAATATATTTATTTAAAACAATATTTTATTTTATATTTATTATAAGTAATAAATAATATAATAAAAAATAAATTAATCACTCGCACAGAAACACCAACATCTCTCGCACGGCCCATCTATGTGCGAGGGACCTCTCTCGCACAAAGACGAGACACCTCTCGCACAAAGACCCTGGAGAAGAGGCGTCGTTGGACGCCAGAGAAGAGACGATGCAAGAGACGTCTCGTGGCGAGACGGACGATGTCTGGGTGGAGTAAGGAATGGAGGAGAAAAATTTAATATGTCATTCGAAATACATCAGAAATATTATTCCTTATGAATTCCGAGAGCTTCACCTATTCCAAATTAATTATGTACAACCAAACAATAGAATAGATGAGATTACGAAAATACTATTCTATTCCTCATCTATTTCCTTGAACCAACCCGAGGGTTGAAAATGAAGAACATATTTTTGACCCACCTTGTTATTTTTAATTCAATCCATCTTCTCCCACATATAATTATACATAATATTTTAGATTAGCATCATTGTATTTGAGCAACAGGAGCCTTCACTCGAGTGCAGCTTATTTCAAGTAGGAAAACAGCCCTTAGCTGCATCAGGTTCTGTCCTGAATCTAGAGAACTATTTTCCCAAAGAATCACAAAGATCAATCAAAAACACATGTAGCTCCATGGGCAAGTAATATTTGTCATACCCTCAAATTTGGAAAAAAAAGAAGACATTATTTTGTATAGAAAGAATAGATTAAGCAACAACTGAAACAGTCCAAATAAACTACATTTCAAGAAAAACCCTAATGTAAAGTAGAAAAAAGTATGCACAGGAAAGGACATGCACCAAATGAGGACTAAATCCGAGACATGTAGCTGCACAATAAAAACATGGAATACATAGTAAATATTTGATTCTGATATTCTGTACCATGGACTCTCGAGTAACTGCTGTTTTCTTTTCTAGTATGTCCATTTGCATATCTTCATTTTCCAAACCTCTGAAATTCTTTTGATCCATGTGGAAAAAAGATCGGCAAGGAAACAAACTCTCAAGTTATTGCTGCCAAGCCAATGGTGCCATCTTCTTCAATGTTGGGCCCGGAGTTTGCGGCTGGAGTCCGTGTTCTAGCTGCAAAGTGTGATAACCATGCATATTAGTAATTCATCTATATATAAAACAAGGAAAATCCTATAAAATAAAGTTAAGGCATTTCACTTCCTAATTTGCACCAGCTACACTAGAAATAATGCCAGAAATTTGATTAAAAGGTTCAACCACTTTAAGTAGTGGCGTGGCCCTTGGAAACAGCTGAAATATTCTAATATGTAGTACACTAATGTATCACAGCAATACTAAGACTACTGATGATATAGCAATACAACACATATAACAAGCATTTATTATTTCAGTACCACATAAAGATAAGTTGCACGGTTGCACCAGTTAATGGAGTCAGACCTAAGAATGGAAAGTCTCATGCTGAGGTTACCAATTAGTTTTACTCTGGACATGCTTGGTTTCAGGATTATCACTGGACCAAAGCATGTTGAGGATGTCCATCTTATATTTTGTTCATCAAGCACATTATAATCTACGACCATCAAAGATGTATGATAGTCCTCGCTGGTCTAACAACGTCCAACCTTGCCAAAATATTTCACAGTTAAAGGCTTTGCACCAAGATCAAATACAGGACTTTGTATTAGTTATCTTTAATCTTAATCTACTCATTTCTTTCTTTCATAGGCTATACCAGCAAGATAAATCCTGCAAAAGGTAACATTTTATTCATTTAAAATCGATAGACCATCAGAACTTGAATATACTTTGTGTCAATGTCATCTATTTGTCAACCAATACACTGCAAGAACAAAATGGTAACTACAGGTCGAAAATAGAAGAGACTATATAGAGATATGCTAGCATAAAAACATGCCCCATCAACTAGGAAAGCTATTAAAGGCTGAGAAGGAAAAGGCCTTTGTTTTCACCTGTCACATTTGTTATAATGTTTGTGCTCTTCATAGCAGCAAGAGCTTTCAATTTATTTCCAGTAGCTAATAGAAGCAAGCTCTTAAGAAGTTGTTTTTGTTCTTTAGGGCTAGCTGTTTTAGCCAAAGCATCCTCAAACGCACGCAAATCGTCACTTGAGATAGAAGGAAGAGTCAGCATAACCTATGCATAAAGAAAGCATTGTATCAATTGTAATTGGCACATCTTTGCTTCCAGAGACATAAGACTCAACCCTAAATATGAAAATAACAAAAGTCACCTGTCTTGGTGCAGGATCTCGATCTGCAAGATAAACATATATTTCACGACACAATCCAAGGAGGTCTGAGCTAATTACAGCGTTTGACTCGAGCGTTAGACCTTGAATTATAGTAAGGAACAAATCCTTCGCGACAAACTCTCTAAGCTCCACACAATTTGACACAATAGCAAGAAGAACGATAGAACCACAGAAAGAGATGGCTTTAGTCACAGCTTCGCCATCTGTCCATGCAAATACTTCAATGCTTATTCGTAGTACATTAACAGCAAGACCCTTGTGCATCATGAGAAAGCTGCAATACCATATTTTTCGGCACTATGATAAGTCTAGCAAAGATAATTTGCAAGTATATTGTAACGGAATTAGAAAGTTTGTGGGTGTTCCAGGGGAAGTTACCAAATCATCGAATTGGAGACATAGTCATTCAAATCTCTAAGTGATTCTACACGATTGCTAGGCCCAAGATGATCCAACGAAGGAAGCCCACTATTCAAAGACGGTGAAGCTAGAACTGAGAGAAGAGAGCACACTTCTCGAGTCAGATCACGAAGCAACTTCTCTTCCATCACTTCCACTTTCAGCTCCAAACCAGAAAGATTCCCAAATGTATCAGGAACTTTTGCCCTACCCTCATGTAAAAGACTTGACCATGAACAACTAAGAGCTTGCTGACAGTGGAGAAATAACGGTTGTAGAATGTTTTCTAACCAAACCTCCCATAAACTTGAGGGGCAGAATTTGACCAAAGGAATGATGACCAAGTGAATAAGTACCCGTAAATGTCTGAACTCCATTGATTGTATATTCTCTGCTAGAGCTAATGCGACAGAATGACTGTCAATGCACTGAAAGAACGTGTCCCCTATGGTTGCTGAGAGTCCTATAACATTGTACCTGCAGTCACTCAAAATAATTTTGTATAAATAGGCATGGTCTGTAACATCTACCAGGATTGCAAGAAAGAATACTATAGTAGCATTTTTTACAATAAAAATTGAGTGTGTAGAAACTGCAAAGATTGCTCCCAAACTCATAAAACCTATGTTCAAGTAATAGTTAGCAATAATTTAACAATATAATAGCTGGTTGCAAAGCGTGTAGTTGAAAACAGTAAAGATGGTTCCCCAATCTACAATCTGTCCCAGTAGGTTGCATGTGGAAATAAATGGCGAGACCTTAATGCATCTTATTGAGAATTTAGAACAGGAAATATCAGCATGACCAGAATGTCAAATAAAAAAAGATACATGCAAAGGTTTCTAAAAACTAAACTAGAATACACTTCAAGCCAAACAATTATCCTTGCAGCTCAAGCATAGCTTCTTGTTTCTCTTCCAAGTTCCAACAAGAATACTTTCACTTAGCTTCTCTCCTGAGGTCTTAATAAAATGCCAGGCAATCAATATCTAGGTGAGGAGAGAGTAATAGGAGTGAAAGATATTGCCGAAGAATTACAACCATAAAAGAATAAAAGATGAGAACAAATTAATAAAAGATGAGAACAAATGTGATTCTTACCCACTATCCCTGATTCCTTTTAGCCAATTTCTTAGGTCATTTTCACTGGATTCTTCTTCCCTTATAAAATCATTCTGGGGACCATCAGCAGAAGTTGACAGGCCTTTAAGCATTTTATTACTTTCACCAAGAAGGCTAGCTCGCTCAGCATGATTCATAGCCTTTGCTGCTCTAATCTCCCCAGTCAAAGCTTGACTTATTGGTTGAGACCAAAGAGAATGTATGGAACGCATCAGCTGTAGATGAACAAAAATATATTGCAACTCATTACTTGGATACAGTGGTCTTTAAAATATCCTCATATTGCATAAATACTCAGCTCTATCTTCATTTGATTTGTAAACATATGCTTTACGCTAGTACATGGGAAGGGGATAAAGATTTTTCAATTATACTTCACTCACCCTTAAGAGAGGGGGCAGCATCCATGACAAATGGGCAGACATAGGATGTGGATGAGTGGAAGCATCAGCAACCACTGAACTTCCTTGGTTCGAGATAGACTTTTTAATTCCACTTCTTTTCAGTGCCTTCTCAAAGAATGTTACAGTATGATAAATTGACCACATAAGTTGAGGGTCAGAGCACAACTGGATTAGACCAGCAGGGTCAGATAAAAAAGCATTTTGCCACTCAGACTGTGTCCATTGCTTGCTTAAAGGTTCTAGCAACCAGGCCAAAACTTCCTGTTGTTGTTGAATCCTAAAAAAGGTATATGACATATATAAAATCCACAAAAAATGTTTTAAGTGGATGATGAGGCAAATTAACTGAAAGCAAGAATGGGAAATTACCCAGCAGAAGAAGCCATGATAAGAAATGCTTCACCTAAAAGATTATGCTCACCACGAAGTAAGCGACCTTCTCCTTGGAGATATGCCATGGTATCAGCAATTCCCTGCAATATCAGCAGTCAAAAGTATGACCTTGTAAACAATCCAACTTCATGCCTTCTCTAATGCTTCTATAAATTCTAGATATTCAGAAGCTTCACTCTACTTTTTATTTAATGTATGCTTAAGTGACAAATCAAAAATTTCAGGCAGGGGATGTTTGCAAAACAAACCTTCATATGTGGAAGAAGACTTATTCCGGCAGATTTTGCAATGCGGATAAATGATGTACAAATTTGCAATCTAGCATGCCGAGAATTGTTTAACAAAGGATCCTGCAAACCAGAGGTCCAAGAAACATATGTGAGAAAAGGGATGACGAAAATATGCTTGAAATTGAGCCATCATTCAAGAAATAGAGACTAGAGAGCTTTGAGATGAAACCTTGATTGCAATAGGGAGTGATGTTAAAAGCTCAAAAAGTTTATTCACAACACTAGCAACTGAGTCAGGATAGTATTTGAGAAAAGACCCCAGTGAATCCAAATATCTGCCATGGATTACTGCAAGTGCTGGTTCAGTCCATCTTAAAGAAAGGAATAGTTGAAGCAGACCTGAGTATACCATTAACAGGGAATTTTAGTATGCAGGAACAAATAATAAAAAAATTACAAGCATGTAGCAGTGTCGATGAGGGAATGGGCCACCTTCAAAAATTGTGTGTAACTGGAACTTGGACTCAGCAGCAACATTCACAAATTCAGCTGGACCATCAAAAACTGCACCAGCAACTGTTTCCAGTCCCAGCTGAATGCTTTCTATTAAAGCTAGGTCCTAGGATTCAAATATTGGAGTTCAGTAACAAACATGAATTTTTTACTTCTGAAATAGCATAAACCAGATTTTTCAATATACAATGAAAGATGATTGAAAATTTAACATCATGTTCCCTTAAAAAATTATGTACCGAACCTGAGATGACATAGAAGCATGAGCATAATTCTTGATGATATTAATTCTCTCTGAAACCCTTGTTGCAGCAACAAGAGGCTTTTGAATAGCAATAAGCTTGATAAGCTCCAGCTGCAGTAATCAGTACATGCAAGTTTGTAGCATGTCATCCACAACAGTTCACAAATGCATATGAAAAAAACTATTTTATCCTAATTTTGACATAACTACATACGATCAGAAGATTAACAAAATACAGAATCAAATCTCCAGGAGCATAATTTATATTGACTACTGTACTTAACAGGAAAAGCACAGGCATGAGAGGCTGTTTCATAATACACTGCAATAGTTGTATTGTGGTAAAGAAGTTATACCAGCCTAGAGCGATAATTACTGAAGTCAGTTTTAGTATCGAACTCATCATCCCATAGTTCAAACTCTTTAGATGATATATTGGCTGTAGAATTTTTCAACATTCTGAGGAAAGAAGTATCCAAGATAGCTGCACAGATGTCATCATTGATGAAAGCTGCCACCCCTGTCTTCTCTTTTTCCGTGGTCCTGGAACTAACTCCTGAAATAACAGCATTATCCCCACCAGTCTGTCCAGCAGCTTTCACCTTTGAATATACAGGTTCTCTCATTACTGCCTGTTAACATTACAGGTGTTTATCATATCCCATGCAACATATGCTCAACATCAATATAAAAGAATGGAATACAATTATATCCGACATTGCAGTAAACTTAATCCAGGGCAAGATCTGATACATACAAGCCAAAAGAGCAAAGACTGAAAATGGAGAGGAAACTTCAAATGTTGGTAGTACTCCAGCATCTGAAAAGAGAGTGTATGCAATTAAACCATGAAGAATTAAAAATTTAAAACTGGCATAATTCAGAAGCTAATACAACAAAGACATACACCCCCTGTAATTGCACATTAAGTTCAAATAAGGTTTGATAGTGAAGATGGTTAGTAACCATTTGCAGAGGGCAGATACATAAATAGAAATTAATAGTACATATTGTATATTCTACCAATCCTAAATTCATCAAATCAAAAAGTTTACTTGAAGGACCATAGGGATGAACTGGAAACTGTCTTCTACTTTGAAGCTAGGAAAAAATAAGCGCCAAAGTCTAAATTAATTTGGTTAAGATACATGAAGAATAACGGTTTTCTTTTCCCAATCTACACAAGAGGAAGGTTGAGGCTGTTGAACCATCTAATGGATAATTATATTGTCAGGATTTGAAGGTATCTAATAATTCAATAGTATCAGAATCTATACCTATAACATATAACCTATTTCTAGGGGTGGGATAGGGTCTCGTCGGGTCGGGTTTTTGCCAAAATCGGACCCAACCTGAAAAAACTTTGGGTCATATATTTTAGAACGAAACCCTGGTTTATGAAAATCCAACCCAACCCAGTTAGTATTGGGTCGAGTCAGATTTGGGGTAAAAGTTTGATATCTAAGATTTGAGTAATTAAGTTTCGGGTTTGGTCAAATTGGATTTTTACCCATAAAATGTGATCCTTCCAGTAAAGTGGTGTACAATGCCTAAATCGCAAATTCTATAAGCAGCCCTAAATCAAGATATCAAATATTTTTCCTGACTTTTAACTTGACCAAGCTGTGCACAAAATTTGGTGTCTTGTAATCACTTCAAATTTATTACAGATAATGAGAATTGTAACAAACAAGTTTGAACATACGAATAACTTGACCTCTTTATCAAAAATGATATGCATGGTAGATTGGTAGTACAGTATGCTTCATCAACAAAGCAATGTTCCCAATTAATAAGAATCAAATGCATTTAACAACTGATCACTAATAATTCTGTTATAAAGATATGTCAATATATGTCAAACTCTATGTCAAGATAGAAGCAAGGTTATTTTCTTTAGACGATATATGTATATGCATCACTAACTGTATAAGTATAACCAGGAGCAAGAATACACAAAAAGAAGCCAGGTCTTCATATTCCAGAATCATTCTTGCCAAAGTTTTAGGCATTTGCAATGCTAACATTAATAAATGCAGTAACAATAGGTACCTTACATAACTAACAATTCAAACTAATTTGGTTTGAAGTTGATAAGGTGCTTACAAACCAGGTGATGTTGCATATATAACTTGTGAAATAGTTGTAGAAAGAAAGTTCAAATGATAAGAAATTATCTTCCTTAGAACAAGTCATAATTCATAAAGTTCCAACGATTTGGGATTGGCACTTTAAAGTGCACCTTTGGTACTTCAGTAGGGCAAGCAGGCAGTTTGATAAGGACTTCTTTCCTAGGACAGGACAAGAAGGATTTTACATTGGTTTTGTATGCCAAAGCCCATAGTTGGCACAAATCACTTTTCCCCTCTATGAAAGACTCAAACATGACTAATATAATTCCAAGAAAGTCTCACAATTAAAGTTTGAGAAAGTCTTATGGACTTCTACTCTCTCACATAACCTTCCAGTTTTTCCTAAAAAATTCCTTACTTCTGCTACAATGGCAACCTTGAATGAATCTGGGACTATGAAGTCTAGGAAAGCTCAATGTTTAATATTCATTAATATTATTATTATCATCAACTAAATTTTTCTATCAACCAAGCCTAGAACCCAATCTCCCTCTTATCTATATGAAATACTCAAATACCCAAATATCATCAATCATCAGGTTCCCTTAGGTCCTCAATCTGTATTCTACCATGGAATAAGCTGAACAGCAAAGTTTATGTACAATAGCGATAGAGAAGAGGGCAAAAAGCACTCAAATAACTTCATCTGAAGCAGAGATAGAAGTTCGTCTGTAAAAATTGTAAAAGGAACAGCACTTATTGACGCTAAATGAAGATTCTGAGCTTCCTAGGTCTCACCTGTTGAAGAAATTCAGAAGCTATGGTTCCATCCCAAGTAATACATTGCATGTTGAAAGAAGCCAAAGTTACCATACACTCGCATATGCCTTCAACAAACTCAAACTCCAATTCATCAATGGCATTCAAATTTGATCTACACTTGTTCAGGAATTCTCTAGATACATTCATTAATATTTGGAAGATGCCCATCATTGCAGAATCAAACTCCACAGATGTAGCATCAGTAGGTCTTTTCCTGTATGTACAAAAGAAAGATTAACAGTATTGCAACCATTGAACTGAAATAGATTGCACATCCATTATGCACAAAATCATACCTTTGACAAATGAATTTAAAAAATTCACAAGCATGGAGGCGAAATTCATGGTAAGATAATAAGGAACCACATCTGTTAGAAAGAAAGGGTTAATGCCCTCAGAGGATATCTTATAGTGATGCATTTAGCTAAAAAGATGATATTTGAGATAATAATAACAGCATACCCATGAATCAAACCATATTTAGCAAGATCAGGCACAGGAGCCCATTCAGCATATGCATTTAAAGCATTTAGAGAAGCTATTACTGTGGTTGCATGCTGTTTTGCTGCATCCAACTGTTGTCCTGCATACTCTCTCAGAGCACCTCCAAAATGTTTTTCAAGCAACTAAAACAAAAATTGTTTAGCTATTTAATTGGATGTATCCATTGCAATAATTCTTCCTGAACCAAAAGAAATAGCTACTGATTTGAGGCACTACAAACTCACAGTGTATAGGAGTGGCAAAATTTCACTCAATGATTCAGTAAGCCCTCGCAACAGTACCCTTCGTCTGTCACCTGTTAAAACTCACAGAAATGGCATAAATCAGGCAGACAGAAGCTACATTTTCTATCATCGATTGAATTTCACCAGAAAAATTGGTTTACGGAATTTGAATATTCTATCCAAGAAAACTAACCTTCTAGATCCTCATTATGAACTGTTATATCTTCAGGAAGCCACCTCAGCACCATAGCAACCAACTCAGCCTGACATCCAAGAGACAAGATAAAAATTTTGTGCATAAAGATGTTAGCATGCACGATCAATATAACTAAAAGAAAAGCACAAAAATTAACAATGAGTTACCTCTATGGGACCTTTGTTTGATAGGGAAACCAAAGTTGGTAAAAGCTCATGCCACAACGCTACACCTTCTCTTCGAACAACCTTGTGACAAGAAAAATAACAACACATTACTCTCTCCAATATGATTTTCAAATTTCACTGTAAAAATGCAAATAGATCAGGGAGCATGAGCACCTCAGCAACTAAAGCAGCTGTCTGACTCTTTAGCGCCCATTCCTCATGAGGATTTACCACCTCCGATACTATATTGGTTGTGAGGTTTGAAAATTCTCTCCTTTCTGTAATATTTAACTCATCCCATCTAAATCTAACCAAATGCTACAAAAACACAAAAATCAGGATAAGGATTCGTCGTTATTGAAAGGACTTGTATGTCTGGTTTTGCATCATCATTTAATAGCTACATAGCAATTAGACAACTTTTTAAAGGAAAAGAAGAAAGGATTTTTTTAAAACAGAAACTGGAGGCCAATAAATATTGCATTAAAAATATTAGAACAGAATGTCAAATAGAAGTAAAATATAAGGAAATTTTGCGGTAGCAGATGATGTCACAAATCACAATAGAGTACATAAGTCTCAATTGGTTGTCTTCCAACTGTAGCTGGCTATCTTAAAGGAACTATTATCTAGTGAAACATTTTCTAGAATGTAGAACAAATTCCTGGTATCAGATGAGATATGTTGGAAGCTTCTTATGAAATTTAACATTTAAACTACTAATTCAATGCTAAGCAGAACAGTTTATATCACTAAAGTCCACTTTTACAAAATTTAACATCTGAAGACTGAAGTACCAGACTACCAGCTCAAAGTTAAAGCAGATTAATTCATTATGCAACTAAATGTCCAAAACATAAATATGGCCAAGAACTAGATAAAGAAACAGGAAAAATGATATTGCAATATAGTGTTCAGGACCCTGATAAATAAGCAAGCAAAAAATCCAAAATTGTGCATGACTGAGATAACTAGGCAAGCAAGAATTCCAAATTAGTCAGAACTTATTTATCTCATGGTGCTAACAAAAACCAAATAAAAATAACAAAAGTTCCACATTTAAGAAGCAAGTTTGGCAATGTAGTGATATATCACTAATTAAACAACCGGATTTCCTTTACCAGTAACTGAAAACAGTTTTCATAGTAAATTATATTCCAATTGCTTAAATTTGTGTCATATAGTAGATTAATTTGGTGAATTAGCTGGTAAAGGATGTGACTTCATGATCATTTACTCGATGAGCATGGTTTTAGCATTTGCCATGTTAAAAGTTTCCAGAAATTTCCTATTTAAATAAGAGTTAAGGAATATTTTCAATGAGCACAGACCTGTAACATCTTGAATCCATGTAGTCGAATCTCTGAAGGCCAGTCCCTTCGAACTAGAACAAAAGAGGTGCTTGCCAATGTTCGAATATCCCCACTCTTGACCTGCATAGCATATTGAAAAAAATGAGTCAAGAATGCGTAAACAGATATGACAGAGTTTGAACATGGAGGACACTGCTTGAGTCATGCAAATAAGTACCGAGTTTGGATAATGAAAGGAAGTCCAAGCAAGTAAAAGATTGCGGATAATTAAGATTAGAGATTTCAAATATACAGAATTCGATATAGGAACAAACTTCTGAACATAACAACACTAGCACTTGCCCAAGCATTCATCTTTACTGTATCATACTAGATAGGATAAGTAGTCATTTTCATACTTCCAAGTTTCAATACATTATGTTACCAACATTATATATAAATCTAAAGACAATAAGTTCACATGAACATGCAAAAGATACCATTGATGAATCTCAATAATCAATTTGCATTGTCAATAGTTACATAAAACTTAGGAGAACTCCAGAACCATGTCACCTCAAAGCAAAGCATACTTATGGCATCATGCAAGCACATAGACAACATTTCTCTATGTCCAAAATCATTACCCAATCTGCTATTTTGAGAAACAAATTAGAATTAACATCCATTTCAAATCTAAGTAAGAAACTTTCATGCAAGTAGATAAAAATAAGTTCTAGAAATATTTGGAAGAACTTGGCCAAATAAGAATTGATGACAAAAGAGAAAGTGGTGGACTTTGCATGTTGCACTTGCAAAACTGAAAGTCTTATCTTTTTCTATATCCATATAGAGCCAAGGGCAGAATAGCCTGTTCACGAAATCAAAAATCTAAAGCACAAAATTGTAAAGCCAAGCGGATCTGCTTAACTATTTCAGCTGCATATTTCTTTTCTTCATTTTATATCCTATTCAAAATGGCATCCTTTTAAATACATGAAACAACCAAAATACATAATGAAAATAGAACCTTTGCAATAAAAAGAAAAGAGGATATAAATCTTATGAGCAAGCGATTCAAGTGGTAACCGCAACTCTTTAGCGTATGGTGGGCAAAATTTTTGTTAAATGATAGTATTTCTATGTTTATCAGAATCATCAGTGAAGCCTTTTTGTAGTTCCATGCTACTCATATCTGATGCCTCCGCTCAAGTTTCCTTCATAAAGCAGGCCGTTTAAGCTTTGATGGGACATCATAATACCAGTTATTTGAGTATAGAAACTACTGCCAACTTAAGCTTTGATACATTTAGCAGGCAATGTATCATAACATCATGTTTTCAATTTTATTTTACTTTCTCCATACTTCTTCTCACCATGGCTTTTTCAGATTAATGTGAATTCATTCCAATGAATTGTTCTACAATCACCTAAACTGACCATTATCCAAATTCAAGAATGGTTTATTTCCCTTTTTTCCAGAATACAAGCAGAAGAATGCAATCGAGTGATGGAAGATGTTGTGGGAACAGCAAATTGAACCAATAGATCATGAGAACTTTCAACAGCAGAGGATCAAACTAAAGCAAAGTGCTGACGGTTTCCAAGTAGGCGACGGCGGCCTTGCGGGCATCTGGAGGAGAGCTCCAATCCATTGCGGCGGCGATGGCTTGGGCCACTGTAGTGGCCGTGCTGCTGCAGTCGTCCATGGCGAGTTCGGAGGGTTTCTCGGTCAATAAGTTAGGGTTTCAGATTGTACCGCACGCAGCACGAAATCGCATTAGGGTTTGGGGAAAACGGAATCGAAAGGAGGAAGGAAGGGAATGCTCAGTTCGACTGGGGTAGAGAGAAAAGGGGGGAGTGCGCAGTGCGGAGAATTAATGGCGGTTGCTTTATATATTTACAAATGAACAGGCAATTAAATACACTTTTTTTTTGGCTAATTTTTCGTGGGCGACAAGGTTTCTTTTCTTCGATATATTATTTTCGTCGGCGAGGAAGCAACAAATAAAAAACAATTGACCAAAATCAAAATGACAAGAAAATTGAACCTGCGAAGAAAAATATTAAAATCAAAACTAACCTTTTATCAGTGAAACAGAATGTTCTTTTTAGTTTTGATGAAATTATACTAAACACACAAAAAAAAAACATCTGATGGGTTTCTTCTGTATCAATATTCGTTCTTTGCAGTTATTCTCCATCTTCCTATTTCTCCTTTTTTATGTTATTCTCGAGTAAAGTCGGATTCGAAATGAAACCGGACACCTTCCCTTTTCTCTTTCCTTTTTTTTTTTTTTTTGAAAAAGAACATGTATTCCATTCAAAAGGTATGAAAGGGTTGAAGTATATAATAGGGAGATAGGAGAGAGTGAAAATAAGAGAAAAGAAAAAAATACTCCAACAGTACAAAATAATAGAAAAAACAACACTACGATAGTTCAAAATTAATCAGAGCACATCTCAAAAAAACTTGTTGCCGACGCGGCTAGAGCTCACTACTAAAAAATGGGATATCTACGACAGACCTTACCATCGGAAAACGATCGCTAAAGACCTTCTGCGACCGCAGGATGCGGTCGCAAATGGCGGTAGCAAAAGATCTTGTCGTAAAAAATGTACGACGACGGAATCAGCGATCGCAAATGAGAATATTCTGCGATCGATCTGCGACGGTATGCAGCGGTCGCAGAATGTGGTCGCGTCACATCTGCAACCTTCTTTGACCGTCGCAAAAATTATATATGCAATGGCATTGCGACCGCTATAACCGTCACAAATATTATATCGGCGACGGTTCTGCGATCGCGTTTGTCGTCGCATAATAGTCGCAATTGTAACTGCGATCGCTTTTGGCGACTAGTTCGATATGCCTTTTGCGACGGCTAGCGGTCGTAGAGCCGTCACAAATGTGTATTTTTTTTTAAAAAAAAAAAATTAAAAAAAATGCATGTTTACAATATTTAACATCAAATTATATCAAAATGCAATGCTACAACGAGAGAATATACAAGATATCAAATTATATCAAAATGGTGCTACAACAAGGGAATATTCAAGACGCACATCAAATTATAATATTTATACATATTTATATCAAAATGTAATATTTACATCGTATCAAAATATGTTTACATTAAAATAGAAAATAAAGTACATCAATCATGAAGTGCATCATGTGGCCGCGAGGGATGCGGTGATGAGAGGGGTTGCGTCGGGAGGGCATCAGCTGACGTTGGGTCGAATGACGAGGGAGGCGGAGGGGCCGGAGCACATGGCATGGATGAAGCAATACGTGTCATGTACTCCCTCATAGCGGCCACCTCACTGATGAGGCGTGCATGAGAAGCCTGTAATTCTGCGTGCGAAGCCTCTAAGGCTGCAAATCGATCCTAGCCCGCATGTGATGTTCATGGACCAGCGGTGGAAGAGGTGAAGGCAGACGACCCCGCACCATGTGGCTGCAACAATATCCGTGTGTGGGCCGTTGTGCCAATGTCATATACACGGCCGTGATCGACTCCTGTCACTTGTATCCATGCGTCAACATCGAGCTGATGCTGCGCAGGATCACCTCCCCGCTGGGTCACCAACTCAGTATATGTGGCCTTTAAAGATTGATTAATTAAATAAATTATACATAATTGAACTAATATAATTTTTTAAAATATAAACTTTATTAAATATTAACTTACCAGGATCGTCTCCGACCTCCCGCTGATGAACTCATCCCAGCGAGGACCGTGTCTATATCTATGTGTCTCCTCGAAGACCCTCAAAGGATCAGCCAGAATGAGCGTCCCCTGCTCGTCTCGCGTCCCCTGCAATAAAATAAATAAAATTAGTTTTTTCTATAATAAATAATAAAAACTATTATTAAATTACTTACCATATATGCGACGCTCGTGACTAGTAAATGGGATGGACCCACCGGTATGTCGGGCCACAGATCCCTTAACTAGCGTCATCCGGTTCAGGTGCGTCGTTCGGGAGGCACCCTGCCACTCCTCGGACGCCTAGATGTCGCATAGTCAATCCCATATGTGGCTCGTTATCCATTTGGGCCCATTTTCCTTCAGCGCATCCATAGGCGTATCCCGATTACCGCCTATATTTGCCCGCGCCTCATCCCGCGCACGGTGGAAGATATCCTTGAAATGCTTCTTATTGTAAACTTCCCAAGTATCCTCCACCTAAGCCTGCATGGCGGGATCCCATGTGTATCGGGCCTACAAAAAAAATTTAATACAATCATTTTAAAGACCAAATAGAGACCACAGATGATGTAAACAACTCCATCTAGCATAAACAAGAAGGAGAGGAACATGTTTCTTTGATAGGATGTGGGCATGGCTTCAAGTCTATTTCTATTGATACAGATATGCTGCTTGAACAATGTAAAGATGATTGTGACAGTTCTCAGAATAAGAAAAAAGCAGAGTTACTTGGTGGCAAGCATGACTTGTGTTTGTTGAGCACTGAGTACCAAAGTATGTCAAGGAGTTCAAGGTCTTTCTCAACACCAAATGAAATGAATGTAGAAATTGAATCAGAATTACCACTCTAGCATTAGAATTACAATTCCTACCATTGCCAAATAAATACCCTTCTAATTCCTTTCATTTTTCTCCAAGTTTCATATTAAATGGTATGATTTGGAGAAGTTTCATATTAAGCCATTTGATATCAAAATGCTACAACAAAAGAAAAGTTTTAGTATGATTTGGAGAAGTTTTAGTATGCTACAACAAAATGCTACCGTTTTTTCCTTTCTCCATTTGTAGTATTTACTGCTACAGTATTTGGAACTCAAAATTGCTAAAGAGGATTTGCAGGGTCTTAAGAAGGATGTTTTGGAAGCAATGAAAAACCCAGCTCAAGAGGTGTGTACTGAATCATTGTTAGAGATTAGATTAAAATGTTACTGAGTTGAATGCAACACAGTAATTTGATTCAATGATTAAAATGTGTATTGAATCATTCTCTTGAAGGAAAATGGAGTTAATAAGGGATAAGTTGGAGTTGTGTGACGGCATATTTTCCTTAAACTAATGGCTTAAAATTAATGCATATTTTCTCAAGCATTAAAACTAATTTCCAGAAGAACCATTAAAACTAATGGCTTAAAATTGATTACTAATCAACAAAGATCAATTTACATCTCCAGAAGAAGAACATGAAGCTGCAGATCCATTATGGAACAATAACAAACTTGGATATATTACAATATAAATCATGTGCACACTTGAAAAAATTATGAAACTTCAGAAAATTTCCTTTATCTCGGGAAATATGAATTTTTCATTGGTTACTAAATTCTGCATGTTACCTGTGATTTCTTTATATGTTTAACAATTATGCTAAGAATTTCTTAAAGACGGATGAGAAGAAACTAAAACAGAGATCAACAAGTATTGAGTTTCTTTTTAATAGAAAAAATAATATATCTGTCCAAATCAAATAATCTTGTATAGATAGATCAAACTTGAACTTGAACTACATATCTCGAACTCATTCCATAATAAATTTTGATAATGGTCCAACACCCTGGTCCATGAAGTCCACAGCTCATGAAAGAAACTCTTAAGCATAAAGGTCATGGTTCAGGCAACATCATCCTTGAAATCTACAACTCAAGTATAATAATATTATAAGTAACAATTAATTATTAACAATTATAATAAATAAATTAGTTTACTTACTTTAAACCATTCAGCGATATTCGCCGACGCTGGTCAGACGATGAAGGTGCATCACCCCCCCTAATTAGGCCCACGAGGCCTACGACGACCTCGAGCTGGTGGTGGTACAACATCTACCATGGCTGGTGCAGGTGGTGGTGGTATAGCATCTGCCACGGCTGGTGGTGGTGGTGGTGTTGTCGCAGGCGGCGGCGGCGGCCGAGATAAACCTGTGCGATGAACCCTAGAACGGGCACGCGACATCTACAAATATAAATATTGATTAGTGATGTCAACCAATAATATAATATAAATTAATTAAAAAAAGATGATATATATGTTGGCTTTAGGTTTTCAACCTCGGTCTTAATCTCTTAATCTCGGTTTTGATGATAACAAATATGGAACTAATATTTTGTTGAGAATATCTTTCAGGTTCCATATCAATTAGCGTTCGATGTCCCCGATCGAAAATATCGAAAGAAATCGGAAATCGAAAGGACATTGATCGTCGCGCTCGGGTTCGTCGCGAAAACTTCTCGAAGAGCGACGCGTGCACCAAAGACGTATTGGACGGGCTCAAAGATCACATGAAAGCTCTCCAAGTTGATGGTCGTTCAAAGTCAGAACCCGGAAACAAAGCGCGGAAGAAAACCAGGCTGAAAAATAAAATTCAGCCTAAATTCGGTCGACTGGGCGGTCGACCGAACAGGGTAAGAAAAAGGCCAGTAGCCTTGTCGGCCGACCGAACACTGTCGAAAATAGGCAGTGGCTACTTCGGTCGACCAACATAGGCTTAAGAAGGGCAATAGCCCTAGCGGTCGACCGGACTTGGTTTGCTAAAGACGCAAGATCGCGTCAGTCGACCGACTGGTCGAACGAATGTGGGATCGCACGATCTCGTGGTTGGGCGGTCGACCCGTCGGTCGACCGACAAAGAGTAAAAATGATGGTCGAATGAGCGGTCAATCGGTCGAATGAGTGGTCGATCGGTCGACCGACCAATTGATCAGCAGCCTACAACGGATAGTTTTCTATCCGTTGAGCTACCGTTTCTTGATGAGGGTATAAATATACCTTATATAACTTCTTTTAACTTCTTCACTCACTCCCACAGATTTTATTGAGTAATTAAAAGGGAGTTTTAAGCCTTCCACGAGATTGATTGCAGCGCGCTCTGCTTCTGTCGAGTTCTTCTTCAAGTGCCAACTGTTCCTCAACTCGGCTTCGACTCAAAGCACATCTACTGGCGAGTTGGAGGCTACAATGCTTGGAAAAGAGTAGATAATTATTGGTTTTATTTTAAGCTCTTTTCACTTGTATTTTTATCTGTTATTTGAACTTGTTTAATTTGAGTTTGTATGAAGACCAGGTGTTTGGTCTTGTGTGTGAAAGTGGTTACCTTGGTGAAAAGGTGTAAAGCCACTTGTGTAAACTTAGTGTTTACTAGGATTAGTTTAGTTGTCCCTTAGGGTTGAGGTGGAAGAGTGCATGCTCCCGATAAGAAGGCGGAGACTTCCGGGTGTGGAAGTGTCTTAGGTCGAGAGTGCGACTCTTCGAGTGAAAAGTCCTATGTGTAAGGAAACTGAATTAATCTAGTAAAACTAGTTTGGAAATCCTAAGCGGGGTGCTTAGGTAGTGGAGTAGGCATTGAGGCCAAACTACGATAAATCATGTGTTAGCATTATTATTTATTATTATTTGTGCTTAATTGTTTATATTACTTCCGCATCAAATCGTAAGATTGCAAATTTCCTAAACGATTTAAGAAAACGATTAAAATCGAATTTAGGCTAATCAATTAAGTTAACACACTATTCACCCCCCTCTAGTGTCATCACTTCGACAATAATTGGTATCAGAGCGGGTCGTAGATTGAGATTGCACCGTCTCCTCTACATCTAGTCTCGATCTTGAAATGGCTCTAGAGTCGGTAGTGTCTTCACCTCCTAGGTTTGATGACTCAAACTTTGGTCTTTGGAAATATAGGATGTACACTTATTTAAAGACTAAAGGTTTTGGTGTCTTTAACATGTTACATTGGGAATTCATTGAACCTAAGGATGATATGCATGAATGGAGTGAATTAGATAAGAAAAAGTTTAAGTATAATGGAGATGTCATGAATTGTATTCTTTGTACATTACCAAATGGTATCCTAGATAAAGTCATGCATTACTCTTCAGCTTATGACTTATGAGCCACTTTAAATATTTTATATGATTGTGCCAAAACCGAAGAGATTGACACTTTTGTTGAAGGTGGTGATGACAATGATCATCACCTACTACTAATCTTGGTTTTGATGTCTATAGCTCTTCCAGTCATAGGAGCACTAAAAGCCGGAAGAGAAATGTGATTTGTCATGTGTGCCAAGAGAAATGACATGTAAGGAAAAATTACCCTACCATGAAAAACAAGGCAAAGAAGAGGTCAAAAGCTTCTATGTCATCATCCCATTCGAATGAAGCATCATCTTGCAATGACTATGAAGCTACTTCAAAAGTTTGCCTGATGAGTACCAATGATGAGGTACACGCTTTTCCTTCTAGTCATAATAATGATAATGATAGTACTAGCTCTTCTAGTTCATTCAATATGCCATATAAAAAACTAGTTGAGGAATGTCAAAAAATATATGTCTTGATTGTTAGAAAAGATAAGGAAAATAAAAGATTGAAAAAGAAAAATGAGATGCTTAATTCTCATTTGCATGAATCCAAACTAGAAAATGAAAAATTGAAATTTAGGTCATTTGATTCATGTCATGATAATGTAGAACTTGAGCTTAAAGATTTGGAGCTTAAGGATTTGAAGCTTAAAAATAACAATTTAGTAAATGAGAATTGCATGTTAAAATCTCAATTACATGCATTGCACAAATCTATGAATGAATAAAAAGGTGAGATTACTTTCTTGAATAAAAAAGTAAATGAATTAAAAAATGTTTCATCTCCTAATAACACTAGAATAAAAAATGCCTATGTAAAGAATATCAATGTTCACCATCATTTTCATGTTAGGCACTCCACATTTAAACCTCATGCTCAAAATAAAAAAATTTCATCTAATAATGCTCATGCTCATCATGCTTCACATGATAAGCATTCTAAAAATAGATCTAATGTCCATAGCAAAAATAAAAAGAAATTCAATGGACATTGTTTTTGTTGTGATGCTTATGGTCATGCTATCCATGAGTGTGCATTTAAAAGAAATCCAAGTATTGCTAGGACACTTTGGATTCCTAGGCCATCTAACCCCCAAGGACCCAAAGCTATTTGGGTATCAAAAGTTTCTTGCTCTCTTGTAGGGGGGCTACCACATAAGGATAAAGGAAAGTGATGTGTTGAGGTTGACCATGGACTTGATTGATGAATCATCCATTGGTTGCAACTTCAAGCTCCTTGATGCCTTAGGTAAAGTTGGCATCAAAACTATTCTGGTATCATCTTCTATCTTGCATTGTTTTACCTTAGTTGAAGTTTATGATATCATGTTTAATTCGAGTTGGTTTTGCCCGCTCTTGATAAGTTTTTTTTTTTTTTAAAAAAAAATATTTTTGATTTTGATTTCACGGTCTCCTCGGAGACCTATGTGGCCTGTAATGGGCCTAAGCGACCTTGCGGTTTTAAATCGTAGGCTAATTGTGGCTTTCGATTTTCAACCAATAGGAAGGGTTGGAGATCATATTTTCATTTATATTATTTTTTGATCTCTTAAAATTCGTTTTGATATCACTCGAGTTCATTTTAAAACGGATTTCAAACCATTTAGCAAAGTGATCTTTGATAATGATATTTGATGCATCTCTTTGCTTTTTGGTTGAGTTAGCTTGCTAAGTAACTATATTTTATCTAAAAATATTAGTGTAGCTTAGTTGCAAGTTATAAGTATTTTAGAAAGGCTAATTAGGAAAAAAAAGATTAGTTTGGCTAAATTTTCAAGTATAATGTATAACTTTGATAAATTCAAAATCTTAGTGTTATACCTCATTGTTTAAGCTTAAACTATGTCTCTATACTCATGATTAGATTTGCACAATAAAATCCTTGATTTCTCATGAGTAGGTAGAATTTTAGCACTTAAGCAAATTTCATTGAATGAAATTTGTTCTAGGTTGATACTTACCATTAGAGACACTCTTTTAAGTCCAAACTAGTTAAACATACCTAGAGATCTTATTCTTCAAATGTTTCACATCTTAAGATCCCTTAAATTCATTTTGATATCATGGTATCCACCTTAAAATGAATCTTTACTATCTAGCATATGTTGAATTTTCTTTTAATGAAACTTTGCATTAAACTTGTGCTATTTAGTATGTTAGCTTGCTAGTTGACATATTATTTCATTATGATACTAATGATATCTATTTGCAAGTTGTGAATGCTAATGAAAGCTATGCTATCTAAAAGCAAATGAAAAATGAAATGAAAAATTTTGGGAAAATTTTCAGAAATATGGTATGATTTAGTTTTACAAAAAATTTAGTATAATTCTTGAATTTTCATGTTTAATGATGTCTCTATACTCATGATTGATGTTGTAAGATGAATATATAAAATTTCATGAGTAGGTAAAAGTTTGATAACTTAGGCAATTTCATGACATCTTGATTGAATGAAATTTGCTCTAGGTTAAAATTCATATTAGAGACCTAATTTTGAGTTAGTGGTTTGTCAAACATATTTAGATATACATATCACTTGAGTCTAGGTGTTTAAAAATGAAAAATTCATGTCTAGATGAAAAATGTGATAACTATATCACTTTAGAGGACTTGAACTTGAAAAGTTTGACCCAAGTCAACAAATCGACTTGGACATTTCATTTTAAGTCCAAAACTTCATAAACATGTTTAGGAATAGGTATGACATGTTTCCATGCATTCAAAATGAAAAATTAATATGAATATGGATAAAATGACAATAGAGGTCAATTCATGAAAATATCTTTTGAACCAAGTTGACCCAAGTCAACAAGTTGACTTAAATGTCTCATTTTCAATTCATATTTGGGGAACATATTTAGATTTACTCATGTTAGGTATTCATAGGTTTAAATTTAAAAAATCATGAGTAAATGTTAAGATTGAAACGTAGCAAGTTTCATAAAAACTAGTTTAGTTTTGAATGAAACAATGCTAGGTTGATATCTTGACTTAAGGACATAATTTTTATTTCAAACTTGACATATGATCTTTACATGATCATCATGTGGTGTCATGAAAGTTTGAATGAAAATTGAACGAGTTTTAAGAATAATTGAAAATTACAAAAATATCATTTAATTTAGGCTGAATTATATTTTTTTCAACCGATTTTCTAGGAAAATATAGAAAATATAGAAAAATCTTTTTTAAATGATTCTTGAAACTGCACGTTCACTGAAAAATCTAGTTTCTTCAGTAAAAATTTTAAAACATTTCATCAAGAATCTAATTAATAATGGAATTTTGAAGTTGAATTTCAAAACACAAAGTATCATCATTCTTGAAACACTAATCGTTCTGATACTTTGATTCTTCTTCAAAAACTTCAAATGAAACTCATGTATACTATTTAGATTCCATTTCTAATATCATTCATACAATTTCTTGAGTAAAATCATTTCTAGGAATGATTTTGATATTTTGGATGATAACTAGAAATATCAATTTGTTTATTAAAATCAATATAGGATTATTCAATTTGTTTATTAAAATCAATATAGGATTATTCAATTTGTTTATTAAAATCAATATAGGATTAAAATCAATATATTAAAATCAATATATCAATTTGAAAATTCTTTTGAGTTTAAACTTTATTCATGCATTTCAAATGATCATTCAATATTTGGTATCAAAATTTTCATCCAAAAATTGGTACCAAAGATTTTCATCAAAAATATGATATTGTATAGATTTAAAAGTTTGATTTTTCAAATCTTGAAGTATAGGTTGACCTAAGTCGACAAAGAAACTTAAAAAAAAAAAATCATCTTAAGCCCAAACTTCATTCATAGACTTACATTCTCTCATGTTTGATATCTAGATACCTAAATATAAGAAAACATGAGTAGATATCAAAACTTGAGTCTTAGCATTTTCATGTTTTTCATGTTTATTTCAAATGAAAACATGCTAAGTTCATATTTAGATCAAATGACATTAGTTTCACTTCAAACTTGATATACATGAGTTAAATAATCATATCTTGGTATTTTGAAAGTTTGAATGAAATTAAAAATGTCATGGAAAAGATATAAGTACATTCATATGAGAACATACATGATTTAATTTTGAATTCAAATACTTAGTTTTTGAACATATCATGTATGAATTTTGTTTCATATCAAATATTGTTTTCCATCCCTTTGGTTGAGATTTTCATGTTTTATGGAAACTAATCTTTAGAGTCTCAAGGGGGATATCTTGGTATTTTGTTTGATATTTGATATGAATTTTGTTTCATATCAAATATCTTGGTATTTTGTTTCATATCAAATAACATTTGTGTTTCATCACTTTGACTAGATTGACATTTCTTGCCCTTTTTAATTGATGTCAAAAGGGGGAGAGAAGAGTATAGAAAGGGGGAGAAATATGGAGAAATGTATAAGAAAAAAAGAGGAAGAAAAGTATAGAAAAATTGAGGAGAAAATTATAGATAAAGGGGAGGAAAATATAGGAAATTCATGCATATAGATAGAGAGAGTTTATTTCATAGATATACATGTTGATAGGAGGAGAAATCCCTTAGTTGATATCTTCTATGCTTTAATGTTATATTTTCTCAAGGATGTTTGTCATCATCAAAAAGGGAGAGATTGTTGGCTTTAGGATTTCAACCTTGGTCTTAATATCTTAATCTCGACTTTGATGATAACAAACATGGAACTAATATTTCGTTGAGAATATCTTTCAGGTTCCATATTAATTAGCGCTCGATGTCCCCGATCGAAAATATCGGAAGAAATAGAAAGGACATTGATAGTCGCGCTCGGATTCGTCGCGGAAACTTCTCGAAGAGCGACGCGTGCACCACTGCCTATTTTCGGTAGTGTTCGGTTGACCGATCAGTCGACCGACAAGGCTACTGGCATTTTTCTTACCTTGTTCGGTCGATCGGGCTGGGTTTGCTGAAGACGCAAGATCGCATCGATCGATCGACTGGTCAAACGAATGTGGGATTACGCGATCTCGCGTCTGGGCGGTCGACCCGTCGGTCGACCGACCAAAGAGTAAAAATGAAGGTCGAATGAGCGGTCGATCGGTCGGTCGATCGACCAATTGACCGGTGGCCTGCAACGAATAGTTTTCTATCTGTTGAGTTATCGTTTCTTGATGAGGGTATAAATATACCTCATATAACTTCTTTTAACTTCTTCACTCACTCTCACATATTTTATTGAGCAATTAAAATGGAGTTTTAAGCCTTCCACGAGATTAATTGCAGTGGGCTCTGCTTCCGTCGAGTTCTTCTTCAAGCGCCAACTGCTCCTCAACTCGGCTTCGACTCAAAGCACATCTACTGGCGAGTTGGAGGCTACAATGCTTGGAAAAGAGTAGATAATTATTGGTTTTATTTTAAGCTCTTTTCACTTGTATTTTTATCTGTTATTTGAACTTATTTAATTTGAGTTTGTACGAAGACCAGGTGTTTGGTCTTGTGTGTGAAAGTGGTTCGTGAAAAGGTGTAAAGTCACTTGTGTAAAGTTAGTGTTTACTAGGATTAGTTTAGTTGTCCCTTAGGGTTGAGGTGGAAGAGTGCTCCCGATAAGAAGGCGGAGACTTCCGGGTGTGGAAGTATCTTAGGTCGAGAGTGCGACTCTTCAAGTGAAAAGTCCTCTGTGTAAGGAAAACCAAAATTAATCTAGTAAAATTAGTTTGGAAATCCTAAGCGGGGTGCTTAGGTATTGGAGTAGGCATTATGGCCGAATCACTATAAATCATGTGTTAGCATTGTTATTTATTATTGTTTGTGCTTAATTATTTATATCGCTTTCGCATCAAATCGTAAGATTGCAAATTGCCTAAACGATTAAAATCGAATTTAGGCTAATCAATTAAGTTAACACACTATTCACCCCTCTCTAGTATCGTCATTTCGACAACAATATATCATCTGAATAATAATCATCGATATATATATATATATATTACACATTAATCATCGATATCATCTGAATAATAATCGATTGAGTCGTTTTCTTCTTCACTTGTCTCTTCATCTTCACAAATATTCTCATCTTCTACATCATCTGGTTCAACATCAATACTCAATACTTTCTTCAGCCAGACCTTGTGCAACGACTAAATTTTCATCTTCAAGTGTTTGACCCACAACTTCAACTATTGGAGGATCATCTTCCTGATAAAAATCACCTAATACAAATCTTGTAGTATCATTATCATCTGCCATTGGATCAATCCTCAATCGTGCCTTAGTCTTACACACTACCCGCCATTCCGATCTATCTCTTCGTCTGCCTGGATATTTTGTGTAATATACTTATTGCGCTTGTGATGCCAAAATAAAAGACTTATTCGACGCTATTGAAGTTCAAGTACTTCCTCAAACAGTGCGTAGAAATCACAATCATAATCAATCCAAGTGGAGCCTTTAACACAAACACCAGCATTCATTGTCTTCTTTGTGGTTGAGTACTCATTTGTATGAAATTTATATCCATTCACAAAGTATTTGTTATAGCATAAGACTAGTCGTGACGGTCCACATGCTAACTCAAGTAATTTATTATCTATTTCTTGAATATGTTCACTCGACCAAGTTTTGAACCAATTTGAAAATTCTGTGCTACGTTTATCTTGTAATTCTTCCTCGGATATATTCGGTGTTTGTGTACGAACTTTCGTGTCAAATTTTTGAATGAAAGGATCAACCTCGATGGCCTCAGCGGTCGCAAATAAGCGGTCGCAACATGATAATCACAAATGGTTGCCAAACCATCGCCATATTGCGTCGACATTCGAGGTGGTCGTAGTGTCGTCGCTATTTTGCGACGGCACTCAAGGCGGTCGCAATGCCATCGCAACCCTGGCCAGTCCGCGGCCCAAATGGATGTCGGTCGTAGAACCATCGCATCTGTGACCGCATCCTGTACTATTACAAATGAGCTACAGAAAAAAGCCATTTTTTTAGTAGTGGCTTGAAGTGAGGAGGATTCATCTCTGAATATCCTAGAGTTTCTCTCCAACCAAATGAACGAAGACCAAACCAGGTTCAAGCATGCGCGCTTGCATGCAGCTCTAGAGGAACTGCCAATCGAGGAATTCCATGGTGAAGCCGAAAGTGGGAAGAAAGAGCTGTGCAATAGTGACAGAAATATCCTCCAACCAGCACAACTGAACGGACAAGACTTAAAGAGATGCTCATGAGATTCCCGACCAGTAACACAAAGCCCACATTGAATCCGCCATGATGCCCTATCGAGCAACTATATCCCGAGTAAGAAGTCTTTCCCCTGACCGGAGCCACCCGAAGATTGATATTTTTGGAGGAAGCTTGGTGCGCCATAGGAAACCATAGAACCTATCCAGTACCCCGCGATAATTAAGCAAGAAGTACAGACTTTTCGTAGAGAAGATACCATCTTTGGTCCACTTCAACGAATCTGATCATCCCCTATAAAGTGTTGAATAGTCTCAAGGTCTCTGTTTAAAGAGAGCAGCATATCATTATCCACCAATGCCGTGAAAGACACATCTCAGCCAACACATATATTTGAACTATTAAGAATTCTAGCTTTTGAGATAAAATAGTCCGAAGTACTCGCACGATGAAAGAAAGAAGGGTACTTATCGGCCAACCGCGCCCCATAAAGCCATCTATCCATCCATAATTTGACCGTAGCGCCAAAGTCGACTTGGAAGGATATGCCCGGAATAAATACTTCGAGTAAGTTGCAAAGGTCCCTCCAAATCGGTGAAGCTCGTCTAGCAAAAGACCCGCCAATAGACCATAAACGGTAGTCCCCATATAGGCACGTAAGAATGTTAACTCATAAGTGATCACATCTATTGATCAACCTCCAAAGCCAGGTGCCAAGTCTCGCTTGGTTGTGAGCTCGCAAGTCAAGAATACCCAGTCCTCCCTCAATTTTCGAGCAAGTGATAGAATCCCAGGAAACCAAGCATTTCCCATTCGTAGAGATATTATCTTGTCCAACCCAAAAGAATTTCTGTCTTCTTGAGTCAATACGGTTGAGGACCCACTTCGGTGCTTGAAACAAGGATAGGAGATAAGCCGTGGAGGCGGTGATGACGCTATTAATAAGGGTGAGACGATCGGCCCGCGAAAGGAGCTGACCATGCCAATTACCCAACCGAGCATCAAACCGAGAGATGAGTTGGAGCCAATCGGCTCTACACAACTTTCCTGCCCTGAGGGGAAGGCCCAAATAGCTCATAGAGAAGGAAGAAACTTGGCATTCAATCTCCAAGGTTAGGTTATTTGACAAATCTTGATCAGTCTTTAAGCAAAGGATACTAGACTTGGCCAAGTTGACTTTCAGGCCTGCCACTAGCTCAAAATATTTCAACAGCAAGAGCAAATTTCGAAGACTAGAGTCTTCATTCTTACAAAAGAGAATAAGATCGTTCGCAAACATAAAGTGGGAGACTCTACCCTCAATCATATTGTTCAAGACCCTCGAGATTTAGCCATTTCGGATTGCAAGGTCAAGCAATTTAGAGAAGCAATCCAATGTCAGGTTGAAAATAAATGGTGATAGCGGGTTCCCTTGACGAACACCCCTACGGTGCCGAAAGAAATTAAGTACTGATGCTCCCATTAGTGATAAGCGCCGAGTCGGTGTCAAGAAGAAGGGAAACCAATTCAGCCACAAAGGAGGAAAGCCGCGGGACACCAACATCTCCTGAATGAAGCTCCAATTGATAGAGTCAAAAGCCTTCTCGTAGTCGACTTTGAATAGGATACCATCCTCATTAAATTGCTTGCAAGCCTACACGGTTTCATGAACACCCATAAAATAGTCTAAGGTACTTCTCCCTTCCATGTAGGCAAATTGATTTCGGCCGATCAGCTCACCCATAAGCGGCTTCAGTCGGCGAGCGAGAACCCTAGAGAAAATGCAAACAATACTATATTCAAGACTAATTGGTCTGTAAGTCCCGAACCGAGGAGGGTCCCTCCTTCTTAGGAATAAGAACAATATGTCCAAAGTTAAACTTTCTTATAGTAGAAGGGCCATTAAATATCTCAGTGAAGATAAGAAGGAGATCACTTTGAATGGTGTCCCAATAGACACGAAAGAATTCCAAAAGAAGACCGTCGGGACCGGGGGCTTTAAAGGAGCCCAAATCAAAGATGACATCCCGAATCTCCTCAAGGGTGAAAGGAGAGTCCAACAAATGATGCCCGGGTAGAGGAGGAATGTTCAAACTACTCCAATCAATTCGAAGCAGAGGGTTAATCTTCTTACCAAGCAGCCCCTTGTACAAATTCCGAAGAAGATCAGCCATCATCTCATCATTTGTCACCTCTCCCACCTCCGAGTCAAGATGGTGGATCCAATTTTACCTTGGGTGGCCCAATGGTGAAAATAACGAGTATTTAGGTCTCCTTCCTTAATCCATCTGCGCTTGGCCATTTGTCTCCAAAAAGTATCCTCATCCTTGTAAATCAAATCCAGATTGCCTTTCAAAGTTTTAAGAGATGACAGTTCTGTAGTAGAGAGGCCAAAAATTTCAGCTTTGACATTTAGGGCCTCAATTTCCAATTCAAGTTTCATTCTATTAGCATTTTGATCTTTTCTTGATTGTGCGGCCCAAACAAGAAGAATTCGATGTAGCTGCTTCCATCTCTTTATTCATCTTGTCGACGCAGAGGCTTCCACAAAAGGCGCATTCCTGGCCGAAAGAATAATATTTCAAAAACCAGGTTTTTGAAGCCAAAAGCATTCCATCCGAAAGCGCTTACTGTGATTACCAAAAGAATGGGCAACCCCTGAAGATAAGTGCATTGTGATCCGATAGTTGTCGTTCTCCTCCAATCACCAAAGTCGCGGGCAATAGTTGGAGGGAGGAAGAAGAGACCAATACTCGATCTAGTTTGGCCAAGGAAGGCGGTTGTTGATTGTTAGACCAGGTGAAGGCCTTGCCCTTGATTGGCAAATCAAGAAGTTCGTGATCAACAATAAGGCAAGAGAGTGCATCTGAATCATGAGTTAATCTCGAACAATTCCGCCGCTCATGAACAAAGCGAGTGACGTTAAAATCACCACCAATAATGAGATTCTCAATATATGAGCGTAACATATCATCAAGCTCAAAAAAGAAAACGTGCCTACCGGTACTACACGGCAGTCCATCAACACATACGAATGTGAAAAGTTGCTTGGATTTTCTTAATTCCAGTCTAGCCAACAACAAAAATTATCCAACATGGGTGTGGATGCAGTTCCACACCGACTCATCCCAAATGAGCAATTGACCCCCGAATAAGCCAACATAATCTTTGGTAATGAAAGCGGGTGAATGAAAGCCCGAGCACTGTCGAATGAAGCTTGAGGAGACTGGAGCCGCCTTTGTTTCACTTAGAGCAATGGCTGAGCAACCAAGTTCTCTACAATAGTTTTTGACCATAACCCTCTTGGTTAATCTGCATAAGCCCCTGACATTCCAGAATAAAGCGCCAAAATTTGTAGCAACCATAATAATAGAGAAAAAGAAAACCACAAGTCCAATAGAACACAAGCAATTTAGACAGCGTCACCAACTGGACCAAAGCCAGCTAGTGCCCACTCAACAGAAGGAATGGAAGCCGCAAAAGAGAAGCCCACGGACATAACATGTTCCTATTGGCAAGGCAAAAAGAGAGTTAGCTGCTACAGAGCAAAAAAAGACCCTTCCGGGGGGGGGGGGGGGGGGGATTGTCCTAGCATGAGGACGACTCCATTTCAACGAGAGTCGCAGCCGCCTCTCGATCACTATTCAAAGCCGCCTTACGAGTAGAGGCGCGACGTAGAGAACTGCCTGGAGAGGACGTAGAAGATCGCAACTGGTTGCCCCGCCGAACAGCCGACACCACAACGCGAGGTCGTTTACGCCGGTAGGTGATCGTCGAGGCATTGTTCAATGACCCAAAACGATCAGGAGTCGGAGTAGTAGGACCCAGTCTAGAGATATCATGAAACCTCGCAAGAGAATTAAGTTTCGAGTTTTGATGTAGAAGAGAACACGGATGATGATTTGAAATAGGGAGTTCCTCCGCCCGAGGAAGAGGACTTAAGGAGAGAACGATTCTCAACCCGGACCGAAGAAAACCATTCGAAATCAACTCAACAGCGAGACCCGAATCCAAAAGAAATTGGGCCCCCATGGCCCACCAAGCCCGAAGAAAAGGGGCATGAAACTCATGCATCTGGAATAAAAATGGCAAAAAACAACCAAGGCGGGCAACCTGGCACGAGCAGAGCCACAGGGGATTGACGTTTGAGCACAAGCGTCACAAGCCGACAACACCAAATCACCAAAAAGGTGAGGTGTGGAGGCGGAAGGAGAAGGCAAAACCAAGCTAGCATCCGGAAATGGAAGGGCATTCTCCGTTGCAACGCGATTGTAATCATGTGTCAGAATCGTGCACGCCACCTCATCACACGCAGCAGTCGTTTCTGACACAATCGTACCATCTTCCACCTCGATCGGGGGCGACCAAGTTTTAGGTGTCGCCGAAGGCACCGCCTGAGCAAGCGATGACCCGAGATCAGAGCACATCCTAGAGAAAACCAGTGGAACAGGCACCAGAGACGCACTAACACTCGACGCCTCCTCAAGCATCGACTGAACTGCAGAGGGGAGAGCGACGGAGGCAACAAAAAACCTTCTCGTGACCCTCCGAGGAAGCAGAAGGGACAAGAGGCAGAACAGGCCCCGGAGAGCCACCGAGATCCAAGTCGTCATCGGGATCATGACCACTTAGGTCGAAATCACTTCCTAGAGGAGAGGAAAAATCGCCATAAATCCATCTGAACCAAGAGATGCCTACTTGGACAGAATACCTACGCCATTCTGTCACCGCATGAATGATTCGGGGAATGCACTGGAGGGAGTGAACTCTGATCCGAATACGACATGAATCGAACTGCGACCATCTCACGGAGCGGCCATCGATCGCGTCGAAGTCATCGAAAGACCCCACCAGGACAGAGAGGGCACTCTCGTTCCAAAAAATCATGGGAAGGCCTTTGAGTTCCAATCCCACGCAGAGTTTGAACGGACGGACCACGACGAAGGCATCATCTTCATTCCAGTCCTCAACAACCAGTGAAGCAGATTGCCAATGGAAAAGACGTTGTTTGATAAGAGTATTCTTGTAATAAGAGTCAAAGCCCGGAGGAGTAGTGATCAGGAAGCGGGAAGATGAAATGCGATGCTGCTTCCATCGACTACTATGCACCGCATGATCTCAGAAGCATGACGCAAGGAAGCCAGCGATGTTCTGAGAACCACCAAGAGAGCCCTGAACAGAGACAAGTATACACCTTGCCGCAAGGTAGCCGACGTGATTGAGAGTTTATTCCGAAGGAGGAAGGAAAAGCTCGATAGTCGTCGGACGATTCATTGTGTCACAGATATTCGCTGCACGAGGTGGATGGGAGGCCGCAGCGGCAGGGGTCGTAACAATCCGAACGGGAGGAGAAGAGCCAGTGCTCTCATGAAGGACAGACTCGGACGCCGACGAGGGGATGGGAGACGCAGCCACATTGAGAGGTCAGCCTCGGACCCGATGACCATTCCGATGGCATCTGAAACATTTACGAGGCTAACGACAATGGGAGCTACGGTGACCCTTGCCACAACAATTGAAACAATGTCCCATAGTCTTCAGCCTAGCAAGGAAAGCCGAGGAGTCGAAGACTTGTTGGACAACCCCTGCATCCTTGGAGTTCAAGGAGGTGGGCAATGAGACTGAAGGAGAAGGGGCCGTAGGTCTTTGGACCACATCAGCGAATGAGCCTGAGCGAACCCAAAGCTCAGAGGACGGCGCAGGGGCCATCGCAAAGGAAACATGACGACGATTCCTACGTCGATTCACCGTGACCCATTCGTCATCACCCGAGCTCAGAACAGAACCACGCAGAGGAGCGCTAGGAACAGAGGCAGGAAAGGGCACCAGCTGGGTGGGCACCGGAGAGGGGGAGGGCACCACCGGAGAAGGGGAGGGCGTCACCCGAGAAGGGGAACTCACCTTGGACATCATCCCGTATTAGCTAGTCGAGTTGGCCCTGACACCTTCCCTTAATATTTTTCTCCAATTTTTTCTTTCTTATTTTTCAAATCCTAATCTTCATGTATTGTTAACCCACTATGTTTGGATTGAGAGTTTGAGAGTTTTGAAAGATTTTAGAGAGATTTAGATGGGGAGAGACTTGAAGAGATTCAAAATATTCTGTTTGGATATTTTTTTTTGAAAAAAAAAAGGTTTGAAGGGATTTGAAATTCCTCCAAGAATTTATTTTCAAAATCTCTCATTTTAGAGGATTTTGAAAAAGTTGTGATGATCAATGAATAAAAAAAGTTAAATTATATAAATATCCATCGAATAAAAAACTTTATTATTATAAATGATGGCATAATGGTCTACCAAATTTCTTCAAATCTCTTATAGAATATAACCAAATAAAGTTTTTTAAATTCTTTCAAAAATCTTCAAATCCTTTCCCTTCAAATCTCTTACTCAAATTTGTCTAAACACAATGCAAATGTTAGCGGTGACAAGAAACAAGAGATAAGACAATATAATATGATAAGATATTATGACCGTTAAGATAAATAGTGATGATGCACTTGAGAAACAAGAGATCAGACAATATAATATGTTAAGATGTTATGACGGTTAAGATTAGTAGTGATGATGCACTTTCAAGGCACATGTGGTGGTCAAAAAACAAGATTCACCACGAAAATAAGATAGAAGATGAGAGGAGAGGCTAAATTTTGTTCATGTTCAATATATTATTTTATTAAAATAAAAATATTATATTATATTTTATTAAAATAACATATAAGAGCATTTTGAGTACTGAGATGAATAACAAAACTCTTTTTTTTTCTTGACAAATACATTTTAAAAAAAATGTGTATCTTGCGCAAGGAAAAGTTATATATTTGCTTTTCATGTATTTAGTATTTACTGTGAAAGATAATTGTTTTCATATTTTATATTTGTTAGGATTAATTTTTCTTTAGTGTAACATCATTCAAATTTTATTCTAAATAAAATAAAATAATGAGTGTAGTTTATAATATAGATTTACTTTATTTTTCGGTTTAAACGCTGTCAATTTACTTAAATAAATGCATGTACGTATAGCGTACATTTTTTTTAAAAAAAAATAATTAAAAATCAAATTATTAATTTCATAATCAATATTGAATAAAATATCATTTATTAATCTCTTTATTTGATAAATCCACAATTTTACTCATTATTTTTTTCTTCCTCTAAAAAAATGTGCATTGAACATGTGTTTCTGTTCAAGATACTATAAAAACACTTGAATGTAAATCGGGCTGGCCGGCCCAACTCGATAAAAATTCATGCCCAAGTCGGCCCAACTTGAAAATTTTCGAACCTGACCTAGTACGACGCGAATAATAACGGGTCGAGCCGACCTATTTAGCCCGATAACACCAAAAACGAAATAATAGGGGTTGAATTGGCTTATCATGCCAAATTCAGCCTGATAGCTCGATAACAAACAAGTTTTAAACCCATTAATACCCCGTTCCTATATTGTTTATTGGGCTATCCTATCCGGTCAACTCGATAACACTTGGCCCAGCTCGACACGTTAAGAGTTCGAGCCTTATCGGAGTGGCCCGATGACGGCCCAAGCACAATAAATATCAACCCGAACCCAATTTTATCGGGCTGGGCCGGACCGAGCTATCAGCCCGGGCCAAAAATTATCGGTTCTACTTGAATGGAATGATAAAATAAAATTAGGTCTAGGGATATCAACAGGGCGGGACGAGTACGTGGGGTACCCACTATCCGCCCTGCGAAACATATGTGTATCTGCTACCCGTTTAATTCCCCACGGGTATCAAAAATGGATACCTATTTAATTCCTTGCGGTGGGACGAATCCTCACGGATATTGGCGAGTACTCATTTAATAAATTATAATATTTTATTAAGGTCTTCAAATATAAACACAATGTCTTCAAATATGAATTACAAATATTTATCAATATCAATATAAGGTCTTCAACATAAGATCTTCTAGTATATGTATAAGGGGTATTTTTATAATTTACTTATTTTTTTACGGGTAATGGGTACCCACGGGTACGGGTACTATAATTTTCATACCCGCCCCATATAATAAATGGATAAGAAAAATTATCCATAAAATCTCTGCGTGTAGGATATTAACCCCCATACTCGCAAGTATCTGCTTAAACGAGTATTATTGTCATCCCTAATTAGGTCATAAATTATATATACTATTTTAATTTTTAATAAATAAAGATAATAATAAGATTTGGACAACAGTATATAAACTAAAGTAAAACTAATTCATTTTTATTCTATCCTGTAAGAGTTATATTTCATGTCCATTTCAGAAAATTCATGTAGGATGGTGCATTTTTTCAAAATATAAAATATAATTTTATTGTATTAATTTAAAAGATAAAAAAAATAGAGTGATCAGTCTAACAAATAACAAATCAATAGTTTGAAATAATTTTAGCATAAATTGAGGGAAGAAAGATTTTTTCCCCTTCATTTTGTTTACCATAAAGTAGAGGTGACAATGGATCGCACCTGGACCGTTTGAAATAATTTTAGCATAAATTGAGGGAAGAAATATTTTTTCCCCTTCATTTTGTTTACCATAAAGTAGAGGTGCCAATGAGTCGTGTCTGGGCCGGCCCATGCCCGGCCACCTCCGAGCCGTACACGGCCCGACAATTCAAGGGGTAGGCCCAGCCCGAGCCTGAGCCTGAGCCCACCCCTTCGGGCTCGGGCCGACCCAAAACTTTTAAAATTTTAAAAATAATAATATTTTTTAAATTAATCAGGTCTGGCGCGCGTCAGACGTCTGGCCAGGTCTGACGCGCGTCAGACCTAGCCTTGACCGGGCCAGCACAGCACGCGTGCTCGAGCCCAGCCCGCCCCTTGGGCACAGACGGGCCGGGCCCCTCCGCCCATGAGCGGGCTCGACCCATTGCCACCTCTATCATAAAGAGAAGAAAAAAATAAAAAGTGTTTATAATAATAAAAACAAGGGTAATTACCTGAATATATATATCTTGAACTTTAGATTTTGTTTTAAATGTATCCTGAACTTTTACTTCACCAAATTGCATCATGAAAATTTTGTATCAATTGTATCCCTTCGTTAAAATTTCGTCACCTACCCCGTTAACAGTACATGTGACGTGGCTTGCACACGTCGATTAAAATATATTTTTTATACTTTAACACTTTCTCCATCACCACCTCGCCGGAGAAACCGTCGGAGAATCCTTTTCTATTGGAATTGTTTACTAACGAGATCCGATGATTTCTCCGGCCCGGTCCGATGGTTTCTCCGGCGCGGTCCGACAGTTTCTCCGGTGGGTCCGGCAGTTTCTCCAGCGTGGTTCAACGAGGTGGTGACGGAGACAGTGTTAAAATATAAAAAATTATATTTTAATCCACGTGTGCAAGCCACGTCACACTATTAACAGAGTAGGTGACGAAATTTTAGCGAAAGAATACAATTGATACAAATTTAATAATTCAGGATACAATTTGGTAAAGTAAAAATTCAGGATACATTTGAGACAAAGTCCAAAGTTCAGAATACACGAATCATACAACATAGAATTTATATTTTATTTAAGTTCGTTTATTGTCCTACTTGTTTCCCTCTCAAATTTTATGTCCAAGTCGACGTTGTTATATTTTCTATATCATCAATTTTCTAAAATTGAATTATGGTGAAAGAAAATTTTTAGATCCAGATTATGATGACCGAAACTTCTAAATTCAGAATCAAATTTTTATAATACAAATTTTACCTGTCGCAAAAATATCTAACATGTTAGATACTTTGGTAATACTTCATATTTATGATGGAAAAATTACTTTTAGCACTGAAATTGATTCAATGAAATGAGAATTGATTTTCATGGACATTAAACTAACATATTTGGAGTGGTATATACGTGAATTTTGAATTTTTACACCACATTGCGAAAGTATTAACCGGTTAGACACTTTGGTAGAAGTTCTTATTTACAATGAAATTTTTTTTTTAGCACTTAAATTGGTTCAATATGAGAATTGATTTTAATTAGGAACGTTAAACCAATATTTAAAGTCGTATATTTGCGTATTTTGAAATTTGTACTTCACATTATACACTTTCCGCAAAAGTGTTTACTTGGTGCCAACTGGTTGTATGTTGCCTAGAGATCTAGGGTTCAATCCCTAATATGGTCACCTATTATGATTTTCTATCTTTGTTAAAAAAAAATGTCTACTTGGTAGAACTACATATTTACTATGAAAAGAATTATTGTTATCACTTAAATTAATTCAGTATAGCGTGACTTGATTTATATGTATATTAAACTAATATTTGGAGTGGTATATTTATATATCTTTACTTCGCATTATACACTTTCTATAAAAGTATCTAACCGGTTAGACATTTTGTTAGAACTATATATTTACGATGAAAAAAATTATTTTTATCATTTAAATTGATTCAATATGACGTGAATTAGTTTATAGGGCTATTAAACAAATCTTTGAAGTGATATATTTGTGTATTTTGATTTTTTTTACTTCGTGTTATATAATTTCCCTAGCATGTTAGACACTTTAGTAGAACTGCATATTTACGATGAACAAAATTATTTTTGACATTAAAATTGATTCGAATATGATGTGAATTAGTTTATAGGAATATTAAACCAATATTTGGAGCGAAATATTTGTGCATTTCAAAATTTTCCATCGTGTTATACAGTATTTACTAAAGTGTCTAATTGATTAGACAATTTTGCAAGGGTAAAATTGGTACGATGAAAAGTTGTTTTCGAATTTGAGAATTTCTGTCATTATAATTCGGATCTAAAAATTTTCCTTCACTGTAATCCACTGTTGAGAAATTATTGTTTCTATATTATAATATATATACATATATTTAATTTTTTGGATGATCCAAAATATCTTTGTATATTAATGACAAAAAATAATTAGAAAACAATCTTAAAAATTTAACATTTTATTGATATATCACCAATTATATGTTTACTTGAACAAAAAAAGGACGTCTTAACTACTTTAAAATATTGAAAAATATTTTTTTAAGAAATATAATAGGTAACATAAATGAGTAATATTTTCTAAAAATTTGGATTTTCTCACTACAACAAACTTTTAAGATTTCGACGCCAAACCAATACAGTCTTTCGACACCAACGTCAGCCAAAAAATACATATTGAGGCCGACAAAAATGACGAAAGAGAGTGCATAACTACGACAGCCGATATCAAACATATATATAGACGCCTCAGACAGGCTTCGCTAGGCGTCAAAATATTAAACAAGAATAAAATCTTGCATATCGGCACCTGTCAGAGACAACAATATGAAAAAAAATTTATAAAAAATAATCGAAACCGAGGAAAACAAATTCCTCAATAGGGGCCCGCACACGGAATTCGTAATCCGCGTGCAGCTCTGCACGTGGTATTCTCGAATATCGCGCGCGGTATTTGAGAATACCGCGCACAACACGCGGTATTCGAATGGGGTGGTGAGTTCCTGATCGCTCGATTTTCGCCACATGGTGGAAAACCTGAAAAATATTTTAATTAAAAAATATTTTTATAACCTGAAAAATAGAAAAATATTAAATGAATAACAATCTAAAAAAATTGTACTAACCTTTATATAAATTCTATAACCCAAAAAATTTCAATAACCTGAAAAAGGAAGAAGAAAAAATATATGAAGAAAAAATATATGAGAAAGAAAGAAGAAAAAATGAGGAAAGAAAGAAAAGATGGGAAGAGAAAGAAAATGAGGGAAGGAATAGAAGAAGAGAAGAAATACTTATAGAAGTAAAAAATATATAAAATAAAAAAATTGAAAAGCAAAATTTTTTCGAGGCAGGAAATCTCTCGCCTTGATTTCCTGTTCTTGGGCAAAGCCCCTCGGCGCGATCGCCGAGGGGTGCTTCTCGCGCACCCGCTAACCCGCGCGGGCTCGCACGCTCGCGAGCCCGAGACAGGTGGATTTCAGTGCTAAATCTAGTGCCGAAAAATTTCGATGCCTGCTGTCAAGTATCGGAATTTTTAAAATTATTTTTTTTAAAAAACATTTCGACGTCATCTAAAGACGACGAAATTTTTCCGCCTATATGTATAAGTTTTGTTGTAGTGACTGCATAACATATACGAATTTCAATTTATGCTGTTGGATTTTCTTTAGAGTAACTCCTTACTATAAAAAATAATTATTTTATATACTTAAATTACTAATTTGTATTAGAAAATAGACAAGCTGGAGAGAATATGAATTAATTTTAAAATAAAACACTGTAAAAGTATGTTGCTCCTTTCTATTTTATTTTGTAAATGTTCATCAAACCAACAAAAAGATATTAGAAAATTCAACAAACTATTTGATCTCGCACAATTATATTTTTACAATTCTAAAATTTGGATCGATCAATTAACAAGCTCACATCATTCAGACATGTCGATAGTTAAAAACAAAAATATTGATAAACCATTAGCGTTCATGTTTAAAAAAATCACATCACTCTACGTGTCTTGTCTATCTTATAAGTATATTAAAATAATTTAGTAAGATGGTTGATGTTTGACTGTCCACGTGAAAAATATGCTAAATATGACAAACATAAATACGTTAAATTATTTTAAAATCACATGTTGCATGAAAATAACATGAGCGTTATCAACATTCAAGTAACTCATAATTCAAGATTACAGTACAAAAGCTTTATATGAATTACTACCTATCAATTTGTTATTATATATACAAATCAGCTTGGCACACGAGCATCATGTGACACTTACAAATTTGTAACGGTCGAAGCCTCGAAGTGATAACCACATTATATATTCATAACCTCGCATTTTATTTACAACAATTTCTCAAAATCGAATTTTGAAAGAGAAAAATTTTTAGATCTGAATTTTAAGGTTTAAATTTTTTTAAATCGAAACTTAGTGGATTGGATACATATTTTATTCATGGGTCAAAATCTCTAACTGATTAGAGACTTTAGTAAGATGATTGATGTTTGACGTTTGACTATCCCCATAAAAAATATGCTAAATATGACAAACATAAATGCGTTAAATCATTTTAATATCACATCGTTACATGAAAATAACATAAGCACTATCAACATTCAAGTAGCTCATAATTTAGGATTACAATACAAAAACTTTATATGGAATACTGCGTGTCAATTCGTTATTTTATAGAAATCAGCTCGGCACACGAGCATCATGTGACACTTACAAATTTGTAATGAAAGCCGGGAAGTGATAACCACATTATATAATCATAAACCTCGCATTTTATTTACATCAATTTTTCAAAACCAAATTTGGAAAGAGAACAATTTTCAGATCTGAATTTTAGGATTTAAAATTCTCAAAATCAGAACTTAGTGAATTAGATACCCATTTTACTCCTGGGCCAAAGTCTCTAACTAATTAGAGACTTTAGTAAAAAAAAATTATTTTTTTTTAAAAAAAATTAAATTTATAAAATATATTTTATGATAAAAATGATATATTTTCAAACTCTTTAGTGCATTTAAATTTTTTGCACAAAGTCTATAAATTTAAAATTAAATTAAAAATTATAAAATATTTTGATGTAAAATATTTTTTTTGGTTTGTATCGTTAAAAAATTATTTCATGAATTCAAATATTTTTTTAAAAATTATAAAATTATTATAGACTTTAAACAAAAGTCTCTAATGAATTATTAGAGACTTTAAATTATTTTGATATCACACATCACATGAAAAATAACACTAGCTCTATTGGCCCTCAAGTAACTCATAATTTAGGATTACACTACAAAAATTTTATACGAAACACTACGTGTCAATTCGTTATTATACGCAAATCAGCTCGTCGCGCAAGCATCACATGACACTCGCAAATTTGTAACGGAAGCCTAGAAGCGATAAACACATGATAAATATATAAACCTCATATTTATCTATTACATTTAAAGAAAAAATGAATACATTTAATACAATCAAATATAAAATTAGAAAAATTAATTGTCCGCGTAAAAAAAGGTTTTCACTATGATGGACATAAATGCATTAAATTATTTTAATATCACACCATCACATGAAAAATAACACGACCTCTATCGGCCCTCAAATAACTCAGAATTTTTATACGAAATACTACTTGTCAATTCGTTATTATACACAAATCAACTCGTCGCATAACACTCATAAATTTGTAACGGAAGTCTATAAGCGATAAACACTTGATAAAATCATAAATCTCATATTTATTTATTACATTTGAAGAAAAATCTGAATACATTTAATACAAACAAATATATAATTAGAAAAAAATGAATAGATAATCATTTATAAAACTAGTTCAAAATCACACTCATCCAGTGTCACCTCACATTACATGATAATATATTCGACAAACAAAATTCCAAGTGGTTAGAAAACCCAATAATTAATCAAAATAATAAAAATGTAATATAATTTCCATTTATGTAAATACTTAAAAAAATTGAAATCAACAAATGCTCTAGAATTCATCTATTCAGTGATTTTTTTCCTATTTTCTTGTCATGGAGTGATTTTTTTCCTATTTTCTTGTCATGAAATCAACAAATGCTCTAGAATGCATTTCATCCGTACACTTCTTCTATTTATTTCACCTATTACTACTTTGCCATGTTGTCATCCCTACTATAATTATAAGGCCAAAAAATTGGATCCACAATATCTTCAATTATGTATTTATGTTTAAATGATTATTTAATTATTTTTTACCAAAAAATATATAAAACATTTATTTATTATTTTGATAACAGCATAAAAATTCAAAGAAGAGAGAGAGAGAGAGAGAGAGAGAGAGAGCGCACCAAGCTTTAAAGACCACCTTTAAAACCCAACAACTCAGTGACATTAATGAGGGAGAGAGTTCCTGAGAGGAGAGAAGGAGAGGAATTAAAAAAGGGAGAGAAAGAGGAATTAGCTCTACGCCTCTCTCGTTGCTTCTCCCTTTGACTTCTATTGCTCTCGTCCCCCTCATTTCCATGACCCTCTAATTTCCAGAAGCCTCCCCCTGAGCGGTTCCCGGCAGAGTTTCTTCGGCTTCCCGCTGAGGTTCGATTTTTTTTTCTTTTGTGTGAGAATTTGGATGTATTTATATAATCTGGCGGCTTTTGGACGGTTTCCGTTGCTTCTGTCTGCATCTTGTTTTTGCTGTTGGTCTCTCAATGATGACCGGCATTATTTGGCTGATGCCACGGGAGTCGTCTGGGAATGCGGGGTTGGTGCTCAATTGGCGAACTTTTCTGTGACCGTGGCGGGAATTAGGGATCTTGCAGTTTATGTATGTTTGTTCAGATGTGAACTTTGGGGGTCTATTTATTTTTGTTTGTTCTTATACGATCCGGAGACGAGGGACCCTTTTACGGGATCTGATACTTCACTCCTAGTTCCCTCGCATTGATTTTTTGATATGTTCCTTGAATTCCTTTTTGTCGAGTCTAATGAGGACATGGGGCGAAAAGGTTCTTTTATCTATGTCGATAAGTTTTTCTAGTCAGCTTCGCTATTCTTCCCGTCGTTTTTCATATTTTCCTTCGTCTTTGACGTATCGTAAAGTATTTTAAGTCAGTGCGCACTCGTCAGTTTATGTGCTCTTTGTCAAATTTTGGAATATTTTCTTGTCATGGAATGAGTTAGGGTTAGTCTTTCAACTATTTCTTAATTGTGGTCGTATAATTTCCACTCACTGGTTTCAGCCATGTACAAGAACCAGCTGCAAGAACTTGCTCAAAGAAGCTGTTTTAACTTGCCCTCTTATGCATGCATCCGTGAAGGACCAGATCATGCCCCTCGGTTCAAGGCAACTGTTAATTTCAACGGAGAGATCTTTGCGAGTCCAGCATTCTGTTCCACCCTCAGGCAGGCAGAGCATGCTGCAGCTGAGGTGGCTCTGTATATGCTCTCAAAGAGGGGCCCTTCTAGGTCACTTACTGCAAAGGTCTTGGTAAGCATGATATACTTACAGTCCTACTTAATAAGTTTGGATAATTCTTGTTCATAGATTCATAATATCATGTTTTTTCTGAGGTCTAGATGGTTCCTAATAATAGAATTCTTTATTTTGCATTTAAGAGTAGAAAATGGAACTACTGTAATTCCTTGCTTGAGCTAATATCTTATATTTGCTATAAAAACGAAATAAGTGCTTGTAGATCCTTATATAGTTATATTATAATCGAGTTAAGTCTACTATATGAATCTATCATCGCAAAATGAATCTTTTGAGAAATCTTGGGGGTAGGCTTGAGCTTCGAGAGACTTTCTGAATTGCTATACCATTGTCATGTTAGAATTACTATATATTTTCTCAGTCCCCTTCTCTTACATACCAACCTTTAATTTATACAGGTGGCCAAAACTTGTACTGAGTTTGATTTAGTTTCTTGATTTGATGGAAGCGAGTGGTGATATATCCTTCTGCTGGAGTCAGCTTATTGCATGCTGTCAAATGGCCAAATGACATTCTTTGTTTATTTTTATGGTTCATGCCTCATAGATCTATTCTCATGAGTGATGAACGTTAGTGATATTGATAAACTTCTGTTTATTTTTAGTTGTGTTCCTAAATACTGACAGAAAACTGAATGTATAAGCATTTAAATGGCCAAATGCTATCCTTTTTGTTTTTTTATGGTTCATGCCTCAATTGATCTATTCTCATGAGTCGTGAACATTAAAGATATTGGTAAACTTCGGTTTATTTTTAGTTGTGTTCCTAAATTCTGACAGAAACTGAATGTATAAGCATTTAGATTGCTGTTGCTTCTATCTGGTTACACATGGAAATTGTTGCAAAGTTATCACTCTGTTTGATCACCATCTCTTAAGGTTCTGAGAAACTTATACATCAGTTTTTGGTTTACATTTGCGAAATATAGAAGCATCCAATCATCCATTACCATGGCTCCAGGGCATTCAATATTTTAATTACCTAAGACCTTCTCTCTTGATATATCTCTCTGTAAAAAATTAAATATGACATATTCCAAACAAGAAACTGGTGCAAGTTTAAGTTATTCACAGATAGCAATAAGCAATATGATGGCACCATAATGATCCGGACTTGAATTCTTATGTTCGCCCTGACTGAATCCAATTATTTATGATGCTAAATTATGTTTATTTATCTCTGGTTTCTGCAGGATGAGACTGGAATGTACAAGAATCTACTTCAAGAGACTGCTCATAGAGCTGGTCTGAAGTTGCCAGTTTATACTACTGTGAGATCTGGGCCTGGTCATACACCAATTTTTACATGCACAGTTGAGCTTGCAGGAATTAGCTTCACTGGAGATCCTGCCAAGACCAAGAAGCAAGCTCAAAAAAATGCTGCTATGGCTGCCTGGTCTTCATTAAAGCAATGTGAGGAGACTTTCTCTTTTGTCTCTGCAACAATAATTTTACTAATTCTCAATTTTTGTTGTCTTTGAGCAGCCAACACACTGTTTTGTCTTAATACCTATAGATATTTGTGATGACATACAATTACCTAAGAACTAAATTTAATTTTAGGACATCAACCAAACTTTTCTTTGCATCTCAAGACAATCAAGAAATCTATGAGGTTACCTCAGGAAATAGTTGATATCCCTTGGAATTGTATGGTTGGGTGGGCAAATGAGCAGCATCTTGATTGGTTTTCTGGAACATGACAGAAAGAAATTTCTCAGGAAGGAAGAATGACGTCACATATGCGCTGTTCAACAATAACCAAGTTGAATCTTTCTTGGATGTTCCTACCACAGTCGAAGTATATTCAATACTTATAAGCCACTATTTTAGTAAGGATGCCGAAGATGAGCCGGCAGGGGTTCAAGCCTAATATTCTCTATGGTGTAAACAAGTTAACCTGCCTAACCTGCTCAATCCAGATAATATTTTAAGTTGGGAAAAAAATAACGGTAGTATTGTTGAAGTCCCACATTGCTTAAGGATATGGTCAAGATAGCCTTTAAAATAGTTTGGTAGTCCTCCCCTTTGAGCTAGCTTTTGGGATGGAGCTAGGCCCACTATTTTCTTAACATGGTATCATATTCTATCATGTGGTTGATATTGTGTCACCCGTTAGATGTCCTGTCATGCAAACTCCACGCTCCAGGCGTGAGGGGTGTGTGTGTTAAAGTCCCACATTACTAAGGATATGGTGAAGATAGCCTTTAAAATCCTTCCCCTTTGAGCTACCTGAGATTGCGAAGGTAACGGGCGATCTTCTGCCTATTTTGGCGTAGCTTTTGGGGTGGAGTTAGGCCCACTAATTTCTTAACATTATTCAATCTTATTCATGTTGGGTAGACAAGTATATCATCTAAAGCTGATGATTAAGCTAGTCATCTGATTCAGAACATGGCACAAGCTTAAAAGTTAAAGCTACCACAAAGTGTTATATAACTCTTGGCTTCTTAGCTCTTTTTCCCTGCTTTTGGAGAAGATGGAATATCCTACATAAACTATTTCCATGGACTTCTGTCGTGCGCCATTCATTTTTTATATATTATCTAATCTTGCTGGCATGCACGGGGATAAAATGACATACCTTAAGGAGATATGGTTCCTCCTATTTATAGTTGATGATCTACATGAAGAATTGTGGGATATTATTTGGACCGTTATTGGGTGTGTCAGTGTGTGGGTTGATATGGTGGAAGATTATTTTCTGCCCTCTATCGCTTTAGGTTGAACTATTGCTTGGCGGGCGAAAATGGTGCATCTCCTCAAGGCTACAGTGTTACACGACTTGGAACATCCACATGACAGGATTCCCATGAATGCATGTCATTGATGATAGCTCTTGATTTAACAAGAGCTATTGTTGCTTCACATGGGGACCATGTTTTTGACTTCTCACTTGCTGGCTGCCAATTTAGAGAAGATGAGAATACAACTAACATTTGATAAATAAAATAGAGGTGGGGCCCACTATTTATATAAAGATTACACTACATGCCTTCATATTGAATCTCTTAGTAATCATATTTACTATAATTGCTTATATTAATTATAATATTGAATATCTAAGGAATTGAAATTGTAATGTTTTCCCTTTTCATATCTCTGATCTTTAACATGGGAAGTACTTTCATAGAAGATACTAGTTTTCACTAGGATTTTTTGCATTTCTGTGCACGTCCTCCATATAAACATTGAACTGTTCTTAAGCACGACCGTGTTCTCTACAATCCAGTTTGCATCATTGTGTTCATTTCATAGGATGTGTGTAGAGTATGTTTCATTCAACATGGATTAGTCTTGTAGGGTACAATTTTGTGCAATAGATTGTCATTTCATGCAATAGGATATAAGTTTCACATGGTATGGTTTTGCATCATGTTCATTTCACATGTTTTTATGCCAATTAGCATAGACAAAAATTGGTACCTCTTGTATGGTTAGACATGGCACATGACAATACTTTTTTAGCGTGTACTTCTCAACACCACCTCACATTGTACCAATGAGCATGCTAATTCAATCCTACAAAATAGGAGTTGCTTTCTTGTTGAATAACTTAGTTGACAGTTGCTTCTTATCACATAGATTGCAGTTTTTTTCCTTTAATGAATTTAAAGAGATTGAAGCTTATCATAAATAATAAGGATATATATTTGCACTTCATATTGCATACTGCACTTTTCTTTCTGTTTCATGTTATGTTTAACATTCACTTACAGAGAGATGACAAGATGAGGATGGTTGAATTAGCATATACAACTTGATTCAGTTACTATTAGTTTATCAGCTTTAAGAATAAAATTGTGCGGCTTATGCCATGTCGTAAGGGCCATTTCATAGAATTAGCTTGTGGATTAGTTCATGGCAATTGGTATTAGAACAATTATACAGGCTCTTTTACATGAACTAGTACTTGAATTACTATAACTTATATAACTAAGATGATTTAACCCTCTGGTCGACTCAACACTTGAACGTCAGAGGGATATGTACATTGTTCGAAAAAATGGTTTTCCTTGGAACAATCGTTAAGTTGCTTTTGGTATGATAGTCATCATGCACTTTGCCTAGGTTCAACTGTCTGTTTAGTTTATCAGCAATTTGCTAAGATTGCCTAGGTTGTCTGTTGAGCAATCTGCTTAACTACTCAAGTAGTCAATTAGACAAAACATGGAACTGGTTTTCTCTAAAACCTAAAACAATGTATTTTATTAATCCGCTCATAGAATTGTCTAACTCCTCACTGGTAAGGAAATCAATTTCTTTCAACTAATGAAAAGAAGAATAGAGGATATATTGTTATTGGCACAAGCGGCATGGAACTTCTGGAACAAGGCATTACAATAAAGTATTAACTGTTTATTCACCTTCTCTTTTTCATCTTTCTTCTTCTCCCTCATCCTTTTCTCCCTCTTTCTAATTTCTCACCACCCAGAATCATGCAAATTACTGAAACATAAAAACTCCTTTTCTTGCTTCCTCTTTTTCTTTTTCTTCATTGTATTTAAAAGTGTAGTAATTATTGGTTTGATTGATCATTTAAGAATGATGCTTTGTGACTTCAATTCTTATTTTTGGTTTATTCTTTGTGTGTTCTTTATGATTTTTAGATCGCTACCTTCTCTTTGAGAATTGGTGGCTTCCTAACACCTGTCAGGTGCTAAAATTGTGAATATTCAGTATACACACAAGGAGAAATGGTGAAGGATTGTATTAGTATTATACTATTTAATTGACTCAATGCAACAATAGACATTTTTGTTTCTACTTGCTACTTTGGTTGTGAGTTGTTATATTATACTTGTCCATACTCTTCCACATTGGCAAATCTACATTATGTTGTATTTGTAGCATAGGTATATCTTTGTGCTTCACTGTCCAGCATATCAGGGATTTTTTTTTTTTTATAAAAGTGTTCCATTTCATGTACAATATATCCTCTTCGGTAAGCTTTTCTATTGTTTGATGAATATTGCAATCTGTTTGATGAATGATGCAGTGCAACATTTGGGACCTTCTTCATCTTCATCGTCTTCAATGTCGTCTTCACTGCTAGAACATGAAGGCAATGAAGAACAGGAACAGGTTGTTGTTGCACGTGCCCTCGCAAATTTGCACAAAACAGAAGGAGAAAAGTACTCCCAAAGTGAGCGACCGCATTGCCAGCGAAGCCAAGTTCCCATTCACAGAGGCATGCGTCCGACATCTGCTAGGTGTTCATATTCTGTACCTTTCCAGAGTTGGACGTACCCACATTTCTCATCGAAAGCAGTAGCATACAAGATGTGGCACCAAGCACAGGCGTCGGAACAGCAGGCTAACTTTTTGTCACTACCAGCAAACCCACAGACTATGGATCCTAGATTTCTCCCACTTTCACGATCTACATACCAGCCAATTAAGGGTCAATTTTTTAAATTAGTTGAGCAAGACCCTGGCCGTTCCCTACCTTGCCTCACGAGGTCTACTCCATCCCTAGCAGGGAATGCCTCAGGTTGTCCTGTGTCTGTTCAGTCCAGAAATTGGTCCTTGGTGACCATAAAAGAGGTATACGAGGAGCAGATGCAAGAGGAAGGGAAGGAAGGACTGACTCTTCCTTCAGAGGAAGCTGTATGTTCTCTGCATACTTTGTCAGGCTCCTCTGTTCCATCAGATGATAATGGCGCGGTAGTAAAAATCCACAATCCACTTGAAGAAAAAGAAGGGAAACAATCACGAGGTGACACAGAAGTGTCTCTGGAGCAAGAAACTAACAACAACTCCTATTGTGTTAAGTTGGCCAACTCTGCTTCACGGACACCAATATTGACAAAATCTGATGAAGGTATAGAGATTCAAGAATGCCAACTGCTGGAGAAAAGCGAAAGAAAACTGGTTGAAGGACAGCCCATGGCATCAATCTGCCCTGAGCCCCAGGCTCCAAACCCTTCTCTGATTCCAAAACAGATTACTAATTCGTTTGATATATGGTTATCGCATAGATTCAATCATCCATCTTCGATTGTGGATTCTCCGGTTATGGCTAGACTTGCAAGTGGTGGTGCATTGAGGCCTCGAGCCCCATCATTGGCTGCCCCAGTGATGATGAGATCCGCCACACCCGTGTGTTCATCCAGGTCTACTGCAGTTAATCTTAATGTTGGGGTGACTTTGCCAAGATTCATGGCTGCACCTGTTCGTGTTAGATCTATTATACCAGTATGTTCAGCTCCTGTGAGAAAGCCTGAAATAAATCAGGTGCGTGGCCATGAAAAAGAAGCCATTTCTGGGGTGGGCTCTGAATTTGGCAAGCTCCAGATATGAGTTAAAATTTTGGCTTTGTATAGTTTACTTGATGCATACCCCTACTGAGGTATGTCTTTGTGTCCTTGTAAACTTCTAGTTGATAGCTAAGTCCTTCATAATGATAAGGAGTTGCACTACCAACTTGAGAATTCACTGCATCTACTTGATTGTTTGATATATCAGCCATCATAATCATTATCATAGCAATTATGAAGACTTTGGATGGGCCAGGACATGCCATATGCAACAAAAATAATGGCCATTTTCCATCATTACTCATCATATAGTATGATATTTGTTTAAATAGAATTATGCAACATGACAACATCATAAAACAAGAAACTTGTGATGTTGATTTTACCGGTAGTTATCCACTGTAACCTAGATCACTTTTATATAAACTATATTCTTCTGGGACCTAGAAATTTGTTATATACTGCACACTTTGTAATGGGCCTTAAAAGACTATCTGCATTGAGAAGTTTATAATTAAGAAAATACACGAGAAAGTGTATTTGAAATCAATAGTAGAATATGGTACGTATGGGTATGCTCTTTGAGAAAATTTATCACAATCTTACATAGTTGATGCTAATCTTTCATATTATTAGGGCACACTGGAAGCAAATTAACTAATCAGTCTAATTGATCATTGAATGTGTATGTAGGCTCATTTCACCTTCATGGGTTCAGGCGTTGCATTTCTGTTTCATTTTCTCTTTAATATGGCTTCAAACAGTTTTTTGAAAACTGACTTAGACTCAGCTGGTTCAACATAAATGATGTCAGATTTGGTCTGGGCTAAGCCTTCAAAAATACTGGTCTGGGCTAAGCCTTCAAAAATGATGTCAGATTTAGATAGATACTGGTCAAAAATACAGATTGATTGGCTCAAATTTTTTATCTTTTATTATTATATAATATAATTCAAAGCCTAATCTGAGTTCAAAAACATTGGCTTCAGATGATGCTTTCTAGCCACCTTTTATTTCATAGATCAATCTGGATATGGAAAAAGGTGGAACTTGGTTCTAATGTTTATAGAATGCAGACATTTTGTGGTCCATAGATATATTTGAGGCGTGTATGGATTGCGTTCAAATGGCATGGCGCAAGAGGATAATGGGATTTATGGCCCATATTGAAGCCGGTCCCTGCCTACCAAGGACATCTTTGTCTCTGTCGATTCATTTATTGGATTAATGTTTTCAGTACTTTAAATGCTTCACCAGCTCAATTACTGCAGCAGTAAATGAGAAGGACAATTTATGAGCCCATCTAGTTTATGATGTTATATTGACTCTGTCCTGCCATTCTCATCCTTATATCATATAAACATTTCTTTTTATGATTTTTCTTATTTTGAAACATTATTTATACTTTTTGTTTTGATGTTTGTTACATATCCGGGAGCTTATCGAATCTATTGAGGTTATTCAATTTCTTAAAACTCTCTTTGTGATCAATCAGCAGTACATTCAAACCCAACAAATGGAATTAGGGCTGTCCACTATTCGGATTACACCGAACCGAATCGAAAAATCGAACCAAATTATTTGGTCCGGTTCGGTTTCAATAGTATCAGGTTCAGTTCTTGATTCGAACCGAACCCAAAGACTGGTATTTGTTTTGGATTCGGTTCCTGGAATCGAAAACCGAATAATAATCTTACACCTTTATTCTTTTAGGAAACTGCAGATGCATTACGTTCACTGCATTTAATCCAGAATTATTCAAAGGGAAATCTCTATATAGAGTCAACAAATGTCATATCTTGGCAACTCAAAATGACTCCTGAGATTATAATAATTACTGTGCATTAACAAAAAATCTCTGTTTCAAAGCTGTTAGATTAAATACTTAATCAACTCAAGAGAAGAAACAAATGCAATTAAGTATATTTCTTTACAAGTATAAACTTATATGCTCTGCAATAAACTGATGGCAGAGAAATGCAAATTGATGGGCTGATTTTAAAATTTGGTTTTTCGATTAGGAAATCGAACCAAATCGAATAATTTTTGTTCGAATTTATTCGGTTTAGGATGTATTCGGTTCGGATTAAATTTTCAGTGATTTTTTTTAAATTTTATTTAGTTCGATTTGGTTCAATTCAATTTGAATCGGATGGACATCCCTAAATGGAATAAGATTTGAGATTGTCTGGACATTACTTGTTTCTATTGTTGGTCGTTGTAGTTTAATTAATGCCAAAGTGATGTGGGTCACTTCGCCTTGAATCTAGTGGTCACCATTTATTTGCTCTCATGGATTCCTCAAATGAAGATGATGACTTACTCTTTGACTTCACTTGATGGTAAATTGGTAATGGTTCATGTTTTAAAAAATATACTAGAGAAATTTTTGCACTATGAACGACATAAAAAATATATTTTTAATAAATAATAATCATGAAATTGATTATTTTTAAGATATAAAATGATAAAAATAATTAAATAATTAAATATATAAATAAGATCATTTATTAATATATCTAAAAATAAAAATCAATCTCACAACAATCAAACTTAAACTCAATTGTAAGATTTTGAAAAAAAATATGTAATTTTATTTATATAAATCGATTGTCAGATTTTGGAAATGAACATTTATTATAAATATGTTAACTAATTAATAGATGATAAATTAAGATTTTGAAAATGAACATTTACATGGACATATTACGTCAGCGTATAAGAATTTAATAGATGATAGATTAATACAATGCAAAGTTAAAATAATAATGACGTCAAAATTGATAAAATAAAAATGGTGAGACCATATTTAACAATTGGGAGAAAGATGGTACCATATTTGTAAAAATTGTATCCCTTCACACAATCCAAATATCGAGGGGAGTTTTTAGTAAAATTCCCGGGTTAACGACAAATATGATTTATATCGAAATGGAAAAGAAGACAGAAGCTGAAAAGAACATCAACGAATAAGCCATCGATTTACTCATTTTTTTCGTATATAAATGCTTAAAGTTGAGTAATCTCAGTTTATCCGAAGAACATTTTCGTAAAAGGTGCACATTTTTCCTCAGCTCTAGGGATGGCACTGGGGCGGGTTTGGGTCGGCGAAGCCAATCCTATCCCAAACCCATTAAGAAAATTCAATCCTAAATCCGTCCCAAACCCGTTAGTATTTTGAAGGGTGATTCCCAAACCCATCCCACTAATTTAACGGGTACCCACTGGGAATCCGCTTTTCGCCCGTTAACAAATTATATATATATATATATATATATATATATATATATATATATATATATAATTTACATATCACAACATAATTATCACAACATTTAAACATAAATCATATAAACAGTAAGCTAATTTAAACAATGAAATCAATTATCTGAGCTAGTATCAATGACTATCGAGAGCTAGTAAAGACTATCAATTATATGAAGAAAAAATGACTTCTTTCATGCAAAGAATCAATAGGAGCAGGCGGTAGATAACAATTAGAAAACAAGCAAGAAAAATAGCTTCTTTCATGTAAAAATCAACAGTAAATAATTGCAGGCGGCAGGTAAGAAAAAAGAAAAAAAAAAGAAAAAAAACTTAAGAATCAGATCAAGGGGCGTCCGGCATCTGCGTCGCAGTGTCAGGAGAAGCAAATCGCGGTGTCGGGTCCGTCAGGAGAAGCAATCATCAGAGTAGATCATGACATTGGGTTCGTCAGGAGAAGTAGATCGAGGCGGTCGACTGCTGTTGAAAGGCGTCGGGAGAAGCAGTCGTCGGAGCAGATCGCGGCGTCGGGTCCGTCGGGAGAAGTAGATCGAGGCGACCGGTTGCTGTTGAGAGGTGTCGGAAGAAGCAATCGTTGGAGAAGTACATCGATTGGTGGCCGGCTCTGTTGAGAGGTGATCGATTGTTGTTGAGAGGTGATCGGCTGTTGTTGAGAGGCATCGAGATGGAGCGGCGGTCACGAGAGAAGCGATCGTGTGATTGAGGAGCGGCGAGAGGGCGATCTAGTGAAAGGAGGGGCAGCGAGGCGGCGAGCGGGCGTGAGGGCAATCGGGCAGATGGCTGAGGCAGTGAGGCATCGGGTGACTGGGTGAATCGGGTGAATTAAAATAATGTATTATTAATTTATTTATATTATATAATGGGTTAGGAATTAGGGTATAAGTAAAAAGATATAATTATCCCTATATAAGTATATATTAGATAATATGAAGGGTATTTAAGTAATTTTACCCTTAACGGGTTTGGGACGGGTTTTAGACTAAAATCCTGGACCCGTCCCAAACCCTACAGGGTTTTTACCTCAAAATCTTATACCCGTCCCACGACCCAACGGGCAAAACCCGCTAGTGACCTATCAGGGTCTGGGACGGGTAAATACCCATTTATACAAACCCATTGCCATCCCTACTCAGCTCTTTCAACTTAAAACTTCAGTTTCTCACTCGATTCTCCCGTTGCTCAAAAAATTTTGAACGACAGATTGAGGCGCACAAAGGTTTAATCTTTTTAGGGTTTTCGTGCAGGATTCCATCTTTTCCGAGGGCCATGGCCCGATGGTTGTGGTTAATGTTGCTGGTTCTGACTGGATTATATGTTGCTGCCTCCGGCGGAAGAGGTATTCGTCAATCTTTTTTTTGCTGTTTGAAGAAGAATAGATATTATTTGCTCGTATGCCAACTAAAAAGATGGAAAATTTATAGCTTCACTGGATTTATGTGTAGTCTGGGGTTCTTTTGTATAATGAGTGAAAATAGTTGGTTTTGTTATATGTCCAAATAATAATCTTGCAACTTTCTTTTGCAACAATCGTTCGTGATGGTTAGCAGAAGTTCATGTCAAGCACGAAGATAGTGCTCCTCTCTACAATCGTACTCTTGCCAAGATTCTTGTGGAATATGCTTCTGCTGTGAGTATGACGTATACTACTTCATGTGTTGCTTTTCCACACAATTAAAAAGATTATGCTGGTAACCTTTTGTCTATGCCAAATTGCCAATAATTTTTTATCGTGTGCTCAAGCATCTGATAAGGTGCTTGTTTATTTATAAGGCATACAAGATATTCTTCATGATTCTGAGCCTAGCACTCTTATTATACTATTTCAATTTCAAACAGTATCAGAAGTTGGATCTTGTATGACTCAAGTTTCTTTTTTTTTTCTTCTTACAGATTTGATTTATGTTTCACATTCTTGCATTATTGCAACATAACTATTATTTTTACAAAATATTCCTCTTACGATCTTTCCTCTTCTTATTTCCATTTCTCTTTGTTTAATTAAATTGTGTCCACTGCTGAGGAGGACATTTCACACAAATAACAATTTAACTTTCACTTATTTTCTTGTCCGAGCATACATGTAAAAGAAGGGCTTACTTCAATCTCTTAAAAAATCACGAGTCATAAAGAAGGAAAACGGTAATTGTGCATTCTTCTTGATGCCATAAATGTGAGTTTTGTTGAGAATTCTTATCTTAGATTGACCTACCGTCTTAATAGGAATAGGGTCTTCATTTGTGTTAGAAGGATGTGGAATTTTGGAATCTGAGAATGAGTCTATTTGTATTATTTCTATGCTTACATCTCTTAAACTTTTGGAGAACGTAGTCCTTTTAAGAATTTCCTAAGAAATTTTTGAAAAAAATAAAAAAAATGTTAAAAGTACACTTACAGCCTGGTTTACCCCACTCCCCGAGTTTCCTGCTAGTCAAAGATGTTATGCTTTGATTTTGTGGATACACCTACATGTATGTATAATTGCAGGTTTACATTACTGATCTTACAGCACTTTTTACCTGGACCTGCTCAAGGTGTAATGATTTGACAAAGGTAAAAGGAACTGAAAGCTATTCACATAGGTAATCTTTCCTTCTAAACAGTCAGGCTAGTCAGGCATAACTCTATTATACTAATTCTGGAATCATGAACTAAAACAGGATTTTGAGATGATAGAGCTGATTGTTGATATCCAAAACTGCTTACAGGTGTGTTCTAATTTATGCAGCTATGTATAGGAACCTGATAAGTATGGAAGATCTTAGTTATCCATTATTTATGAACTATTTATGTAGGCATTTGTTGGAGTTGCTCATGACCTGAACTCTGTCATTATTTCTTTTAGAGGTACCACTGAAAACAGGTAAAAATGCAACTTACAATTTTTTTTCTTCAGATTATGAGTGGTTATGGATGTCTTTAGCAGTGATAGTAGAGATGTAAATATGGGACATGGATCTCATTCAAGAATGATCCCTAACCCAGTTGACGCCCTCTTCCTTTTATAGTGCTCCTTGGTTATCTTGAAGATTTTTTTTTTTAAAAAAATGTTTGTACACTAATTTCTTTAGTAAAGCATTGGAACCTGAGCACTCTTGATGTCCAACTTCCAGTTACATTTGTGTATCAGTGCTACATTTATCCAGTTGCCAATTTGAAGATTATTACTTATTTACACCCAGCCTCTACTGTCAAGCACCCGATAAGAACATGTATTAATTTATGCAGCATCCTGCAAGCAGTAACATATTCTCATGAAGATATGTTTGGGTAAAATGATTCACAACCTCCATTAACAGCTGAATATGCAATATACGCTCTCTTCCCTCTGTCCAACATTTATGCTATCAAATACCAGATTAAGTTAGCTTCCAAAGAACGCTCTAAGACCTTCATGATATCCATCAACAGAATGTAATGTTCATGACAAAAATAAATAGTCCAACATGAGAAAAAGGCATCTCTAAACCACAAATAGAGTCTTTACTAATTCCAACTTTCAAGAACATTCTTTAAAAGCTAATTAGCATCACTATACTAAGATTCAGATTTTGTTGACTCATGCTGATAGGCAGTAAGTTCAAACCCTTTTCAACTCAAGAGCCTTATAATCACAACCATCTTTGCCTCACAATGTGAAGAAGGGGCTTGGCTTTTTTTTTTTGGAAAGAAAGCATCTTGCATTATATTCAGGAGTAGTGAATAGAATACAAGTTAAAAAGAGGAGAAGACTCAAGAACAGCCTTCCGGAGGAGGCTTACAAAGAAAAAACAGAGAAAAAGAAAGAATTGCAAGAAGCACCAAGATCACAAGATATTATACAGAGAGCAGAATCCAAATAGGGCCGCTACCACTAACTGCACCCCCCGGGCCAGGCCCTCGAAACAGCGACGATTTCTTTCACCCCAAAGGAACCAGCTCCAAGTTAAGAGGATGCGAGCCTTCCTAAGGTTGGTGTCGTAGGTTGTCGATGAAGGAACATCGGTGAAGAACCAGTCAATGGGGAAGAGAGGTTCCTTAAGCATTTGCAGAATCAGGTGCCAAACTTCTAGAGAGAAGGTGCAATGGTGGAATAAGTGTGTACGTGATTCGATCTCCTCTTGGCAAAGAACACATGTCTGGTCAGTGGCCATGCTCCAACTACTCAACTTGTCACGAGTCAGAAGCCGACGACGAGACCAAATCCGGCCAAAGATAGAGATTTTAGGCGGGATCTTGCATTGCCAAATATAGTGGTGATAAATATCAGTCACTCCTCTGTAGATTAAGAGATGGTAGAGGGACTTGGCGGAAAAAACATTCCCAGTCGTCCATTTCCAAAATAAGCTGTCCTCTCCCGTTGAATCTCTCATGCTTGAGAGCTCGGTAAACAAAGGCAGAAGGTTTTCAGTGGCGATGTAGTTGGTGAAGGCTAAGTTCCATCCTTGAAAATTTCCCGATCGATCAAGAGATCTAGTGCTAGCAATTGAAATGAAAGAATCCTGTGCTAGCCGAAAGAGGTGAGGAAACTTATCCGCCAGCGTAGCGCTACCACTCCAGGGTTCGAGCCAGAGCTTAATAGCAGAACCGGATCCAGGTTTATAACCAACACTGCTTGAGAAACAATCCTGCAGATTCAAAATATCTCGCCAGATTGGTGAAGCATGATGGGGCTTGGCTTTGAAACTATTACCAAATTTCATCTCACAAATATTTATTACTTCAAATATTACCTATAATCTTTTATTAACTTAAAACTCAAAATAGACTTTTGGCTATGTTTTGAGACAAGTGGTCACCCAACCAAATGTAACAGAGGGAAGAGATCCATGTGGCCGTCATCTTTCATGACTTGTTATTTGATTGACTTGAAACTCAAAAAACCTTGAACATAATGAAGTCATTAGACTATCAAATGTGATGATCTTGCAGTAGTATTTTTGCTATATTTAACCACCCCCAGTTAGACCTCGTGCCATATGGTGATTTGGGAAGATGATCTTACCTTCATGTATTACTTTCAGTGAAATGTAGAACTGAAATATATATATATTTTTCTCTTGTTCAATCTGTGATATACATTTGCATAATCCTTATTTATAATTTTAAAGAAACGGAGAGTCTGTATTTTGTTCCCTGAAGTTCCTATTTTGATTAATATGACCAATAGTCATAGTTTGACGATTTTTTACAGCATAAAGAATTGGGTTCAAGATCTGTTCTGGAAGCTACTTGATTTGAATTATCCAGGCGTAAAAGACGCAAAGGTATGCATGTGTTGTTTGTTTTTCTTAATCTATCAATTGAAAAAAAACGTGCTATCTTCATTATCCATTTTTGATCACATAGGTGCACCGAGGTTTTTATTCTGCTTATCATAACACCACTTTGCGTCGGGGGATTATAAGTTCTGTTAAAGTGATTAAAGAACTATATGGATCTATCCCTGTTATTGTTACTGGGCATTCATTGGGCGGGGCTCTTGCTTCATTTTGTGCGCTTGATCTTACTGTAAGTGCCATCAAACCCTCATTCTGACTTGGGCAAAGACAAAGTCTTAGGTCTGGCTCTGCTCAAAAATGATATTTTGTCTGTACCAATGTATTTAAATGCGATATTATCTATCAGTTTTTGTCTTGCTGCATTTCTTTAATCAGTTTGTTGAAGGGTAAGAATTAATTTGATTGGTTGAAAGGGAATAAAATTGGGTTGAAAGCATTAAATCCATGTTTGACTGCAACAATGTTGGTACTGATTGTGAGTGATAAATGGTGCTTATCCTGTGCTCTAATGGCACATATTAGGAAAATCCTTTTTTATTTATGATAGAGAATGCAAGCACTTTTAAAGGGTTCCACCTGCAGTACTTGGAAATTTGTCTTCCTTTTTTTCCAAAAAATATATACACAAAATATGCACTTTGTCAACAGACTTGGTATTTGTGTAACATGACTTCTTGATCTTTCAGGTCAATTTTGGATTTCAAGATATTCAGCTTATGACCTTTGGGCAACCTCGCATAGGCAATACTATTTTTGCCTCCTACTTCAACAAGCATGTGCCTGATACAATTCGTGTGACTCATGGCAATGATATAGTGCCACACCTACCACCATATTACTCCTACTTACGGAAAAGAACATATCATCATTTCCCAAGAGAGGTATTCTACCCTTGAACTTGTCCTCATATTGTTAGAGAACTTTGAAATGTTACATCATGTTGTACCCTATTTTGGGTTGATGAAATCACAACTTCATAGTTTTTAATGTTGTCCTACTTTTTCTTCACCTAAGGTTTGATTTCTCCTACTCTTATGTAATGAATTCTTAATTGCAAATTAACTTCTTAATTGTTATTTAACTTTCCAAGTGAGTTGTCTGTTCTTTTCTTTAGAGTTTCATATCTCAAGTGGAGCGTTAAGTTATTTTAACTCCATGATGATTGCTCAAAGAAAATCTCCAAGTTGTGGAGTCAGATCAACGGACACAACCTAACAAAACTAAGAAGCTGGTGAATTGTCTTTGTTAAGATGTGCTAAACAAATTCACCTGATAGAACATTGTGGTTTCGTTTAGGGACTTGTTATTCTTGAAGTCTTAACCATCAAATTATTTGTTCAATTTGTTTTTCACTAGAGTTGTAGAAATTGTGGTAGCTCAATGAAGCCTCATGCAAGCACTGTTTCCATAGATGGACCAGTCCAGTTAGTTTGATAAGTTTAAACAAGAACTAGTCTCAAATCCAGTTCAAGTTTTCTTCCAAAATCGTTTTGATCAAGTACAGGACAAACTAGGTACAAAATTAGTCAAACTTGGGCTAGTAATCTGATACATATTAACCTAGACCAGCTGAGCTGGTTGGTTTGTTCTAACTTGAAAATCAGTTGCTCAATTGGCTTAGGTCCAGGTTCAGACATGTCGATGAAAGTTAATATAGTAGTATAAGTTCAAACATGATTGGTAAAAACCTGTTTAAAATTAATCATACGCATGCCTTCCCCATATTGTGGACTGCCATCTACTTTTCCTCAGTACGAGGATCATAACTTCCATAAATCCTCTTAACTGATTTAGGCTTTTCTTACAATATAGTTCAAAAGGGCATCATTTTTCATTTCAAAAACCATTTCAGGTTTGGCTTTGTGACATTATAGTGGATGGTCAAGAAGACGTAGAGGAGAAGATCTGTGATGGTTCTGGAGAAGACCCTTCTTGTAGCAGGTATTATGCACCTCCTAAGTTTTATTTAGGAATAATTTCTGAATATGACCAAATCTTTGATTCATAACTACTTTACAAACGAGCTTTTACATTTGTGCAATTATAGCTGGTAATTGGTCTTCTGTCTATTGGTATAGCAATTTGATAGCTTAATGATATAGCTTTATCCACTTGGCTGAACTTGCATACTGAGTATGCCAAGTTGCAATATGGATTGCCAACTAATCAAATTAAATAAAAAAAATCAAATATCTTTAAGTTTTTGGTGTTTTTACAAAGATAAGATAAGGTTTAGTAGTTTTCAGATAAAATAGAAGGAAATTCATTTTTTTTTAATTAATGTGTTGAGTTGGCAGTCCAAGTTGCAGGTTAACAATTATTTATGAAACAAATGTTTGGCTGTAGTTGTTAAAAAACCCAAAGTTCATGCCCATTGGACCCTTCTATTAACAGATGTATTATTTACCTCAATGCTTATAGTTTGTCTCCAAAATAGGTCAGTTTATGGAACAAGTATAAAGGACCATCTCGACTATTATGGAATGGATCTAGAGGCAGATACATGGGGCTCTTGTAGAGTTGTAATGGACAGTAGGGTTTCACAGTACCATGTAGACTACAATGGTGACATCATCTTATCAAGGGATCTCATTGCCCCAAATTTGCAAATGTACTAGCCTTCAGATGGAAGTAGCAGCACTAAATAAAATTTATCTCTTTATTCTGAACCAATGCCTGTAAAAAATTCTCCTGAGTAGGAGTACTCTGTAGAGTTCATCTCTTGGTGAAGAATTCTTCTCTATCACTATATGGATGTATTTATAGTGGACATAATCTTGTATTCATCGGAGGTATATATATATATAATATGCACTCAATAAAGTGAATTTGTGCACTCATAAAATGTTCTTTTTTTCGTACTAAACAGATGTTAGTCTACTGAAATGAAGAATAAAAAGAGGAACGTTAAGTAAGTTAGCATATTAATTCCATCCGCTGCATCCATGTTAGTTCGCGTCTAGGCAGAAAATTGGTACTTGAGACTCCTAACAATCTTCTCCAAAGATAGGATTGTCCCTGAAACAAAGAAATAAATAGTTAAAGAAAATGAGAAATGGCAAATTTATTGTACAAAGAGGAACTGCAGTATAACAAAAATGAATAACATTTCTTAATAGATTGTAACATTTAATAACTACGAAAACAAGCTGCTAGGAAGTGTGCTTACCTTGGAATATGTTCAGCCTGTAGCCGCACGAGAGACGCGATGAACAAAATAAGTAAATGAGGAACACTCGGCTTCATATGTCAATAGAGGGACGAGATGGACCTGACCAAAATAAATTTAATTTTAGAGCTACAGTATTCAGGCTTTCTAGGCTACCAACAAATATATTCAAAGTTAGGGGAGAAAAATAACAAGCGAAGATTAAGAACATTATATGGATTCATCTCAGGAGAAGATTAAGAAAGAGTTTTAGACAATTCATTGGGCATTTCTACTAGCATGGCTTGATAAACATAACCTTATATCATAATTAGCCATTTAATAATGCATGATATTATAATACATCAGATCAACTCACAATAGGTGGAATTGCTTGAAAATGTTGATATTGAGTAACAAAGGAATGACCAGTCACAAATGGATGCTGTAACGCCTGATAAAAAAAAGAATCATGCATTGAATTTATAAGTAGGAAAGCAAATTGATATCTCAAGTCAATGATTTTCAATGGGCTAGATAATTTCACCAACCTGCGAAGGTGTCAACCGTTTTGCTGGATCCAACTCGAGAAGTCCCCGTAAGAGGTCCATCAATGCCAAAAGCAATTCAGTATCTGAGGCAATATTCCATAACAAGTATTTAGTAGAAAAACTTTAGTTGTTTAGTACTTCCACTAAAAACCTAATCTGCAAATGCTAAGGCCATCACTATTCAAGAATACAAACAAAACTGTGATACTAACCTTTGCGACTTCTTTCTTCCGGGATGGTTTTTCTTCTATAATGGTTATGAATCACGTCTTCAAGTTTCACCGGAAAGAAATGTCTTCTCCTTGGCTTTGTTAATCCTCTCTAGAAAGCGTCTGAACATTTGTAAGACACCGAATATAAAAAAATCATACTTAGAACAAAATTGTTAATTACGATAGAGGGGACTCACAAGTTCAAAATCCACGTCTTCTAAAAGTTGGTAAGCACTGCAATTATTATTCTGATCGGTCTGAAACTGATACATGCTACCATTTTGCTTAAAGAAACAACATGTCTTGGTTCCATACCTAAGGACATGATCAGGAGGCTGACCACTGTGCAAATAAATCACTCCATTAGAAGAAAATGTATAATGATAACATACATGCAATAAGTTGGAATTGTTGAATAGAAGATATACCCATGTATTTCAGTCATCATCTTCAGAACATCATACTCTGATGCTCCAAGAAACAAAGGAGAACCCAAGAAGAGCTCAACAACAATGCACCCTAAGGACCACATATCAATGACATTTGTATATCTATTACTTATTAAGGAACAACCCTAAGCTTAGATTCCTAGTCAATGTATACTGATAATTTAGATTGGAAGCTAAATATTGGAGATAATGCAATTTAAGTGGAAGTTTAAAATATCATCAAGGATACGGATAACCAATTATAACTTTTGGAGACCTGTAATTACGAGTCTGCATATCAAAAAAATGTAGCTAAGAAAAAGTCAAGTAAACTATTGGTGCGTAAACATTAAACTTTATTAAAAGGCCAAATCAATGTTCTGACCTGAATATATGTGTATATTCTCCCATTCGTGAATTGTGCTATTCCAAAATCAATTACTTTAACGGTCAGTGATTGCTTATTGTGAATTACTTGATATCATGTATACAGTTAAAAAAATATTAAAATAGATCTCTCAAATAATTAAGTTTGAATTGTAATTGATAAAAAGCTCACGTTCTATCCACAACTATATTATTTGGCTTCAAGTCACAATGGATAATACCAGCGTCTCTAATGATAGTTAACGCGTCCAATATCTGAAAGAAGAAATTAGAAAAGAAAAGTCTTTAGAAATTAGAAAAGAAAAGTAAACGACTGGCTTAATTTGAATGCATAGACACAAAAGGTAATACCTATCTGCACACGACAGCTAAATCGCTCAGTGTAAGGCCATTGTTATAGTTAGAAGCATGGTTTAAAATTTTGGTATCGGTATCATACCGACACACGGTACAGTCCGGTATGAAAATTACATACCGGCGGTTTTTTTTTTATAAAAAAGAAATAACTTCAAATCTTCATACCGGGTAGTATACCGCCCAAACCGGGCGGTATGAACCCGAAACAAGTGGCCTCAGCGCCGTTGGCTGGCCCAACGGTACTAAGGCCTCATACCACCTCATACCGGGCGGTATGAGGCATATACCGCCCATACCGGGGGGTATATGATAAAATACCGCCATATACCGCCTGATATATACCCAATATACCGAGTTTTTTCAAATATCGGGTATATCGTATACCGAAAACCTAAAAAACCGGTAAATACCAGGCTTACCGTAACGTACCGGGCGAGATTTTAAACCATGACCGCAGACACTAAGCAGAATTCCTTGTCGAGGAGCCCGACAAAGCCATAATAATATCAGAGGCGAGAGCAGATAATATGAAGCCGAGATCGTGAATTTTTGCCAGCAGAGAGAGGTCTGAGACGGAGGAAACAGTGGTCATCAGCTGCAAACCCAATGGGGAATCATCACCAGAACCTTGCAGAGAAGGAGACGAAGGTGTCGATCTACGGGTATGACTGGACAAGTCTTCGTTGAGCAATGCCTTTCTGTGTTCCGCACGTAGGATGCAGTGGAGCGGAGACGGCGGCTACGTTTCACCACGACTCGGGGGCCGCGGCGAGGCCGTTCTTCGCGTTGTGACGAAGCCGATTATGGTCCGGTGTCTTCGCGTTGTGACGAAGCCAATTATGGTCCGGTGTCTTCGCGTTGTAACGAAACCGACTGCCCTTCTTCGATTGAGCTTCATTTGCATCCTTCATCATCTACTCTTAACAGGGTAGGATATTTGCATGAGCGGTGCGTCGTGGTGACCGTGACCGATGCAATTCGTGAGGAGGCTGACATTGCCGGGTTCCTCGCCTCTTGCTTCCGGGATGAGGCCTCTCATAGAGGGAAATGGAGGCAGCGAACCCTCAGCCTAGGTCGTTACTTGATCACTTCTCCAGCTGAGCGTTACTCTTACTACAAGATCTCCTTGCTCCGACGTTGGTCATTCAGGTGGGGTGCTGTCAGGCACATTACCTGACAGTCCCAGATCGATCGGCCATCAACGCCGCGTCGTCCATCTCGCTGCGCAGTCGTCACCCTCAAGCTTGAGTTCGATGATCCACCCGCAGGAACGCAGAGTGAGAGCAGAAAGAGAGAGAGAGAGAGAGAGAGAGAGAGAGAGAGAGAGAGAGAGGTAGAGAATGGAGAGAGATAGAGAGAGCAGAGGAGGGAGAAGGGGATCTGGGTTTAATCAACCAAAAGCTATCTTTATTTCTCATTAGATGCCTATTTATAGTTTCTAATACACTAGTTATTACATCGCATAATCGTCTAAGTATTGTGGCCTCCTGCGCATACGTGTCCCCTCGTCCGCCGTTGTTTTATTCCTGTTGTTTAATCTCGCACCACGTACACGCGTCAGCTTCTCCGCCGTTGTCCCGTCCTCATGGATGGGTGCCATGTTACGTGCATTCGTAATATTACTTCCTTCCCCAAATAGAACCTCGTCCACGAGGTTTTGTTTACCCTCAGCCTGCGCCCCCCTCATCGGAGATGCTGCCTCAGTAGTTCCTTCAGGGTCCGGCTCTACGCTGACTGGTATAACTTCCGAGTGACCCGTACCCGACATAACCTCCGGTGCGACCTCCAGCAACGGCAAGGGGGTTATTTGCAAGCTGGGATTTCCCCTATAGAGCTTCAACACCGAGACGTGGAATACCGGGTGCAGCTTAGCGGCCGGCGGTAACTCCAATTTGTATGCCACCTTCCCAATCTTCTGAACGATTTTAAAGGGTCCGAAGAAACGGGCTCCCAATTTCTGTTGCCTTACAAGCCGAATCGAGAGCTGGCGATAAGGCTGTAGTTTTACAAACACCCAATCGCCCACTCCGAACTCCACATTCCTCCGTTTCTTGTCAGCATGCGCCTTCATGCGTTGTTGCGCTCTCATCTGATTCGCTTTGAGTAATTTCAGTATCTCATCTCGTTTCATCAATACTCTATCCGCCAGTGAATTGGTACTAGATCCTCCTGCATACTGGATCAATTGTGGAGGTTCTCTTCCGTATAACGCCTGAAACGACGTCATTCCGGCAGAAGACTGGTAGGAAGTGTTGTACCAGTATTCTGCCCATGCCAGGAAGTTTTCCCACTGAGCCGGTTCCTCATATACGAAGCTGCGGAGGTACATCTCCAAACACCGGTTAAGTGCCTCCGTTTGCCCGTCAGTCTGCGGGTGGTACGAGGAGCTGAAACTGAGTTCCGTCCCCTGCAACCGAGATAACTCACGCCAGAGTTCACTCACAAAATGGCTATCTCGATCACTGACTATTGATCGAGGTAGCCCGTGCAATCTCACCACCCCTTTGATAAAAACTTCAGCTACTTTCTCTGTTGAATAATGTCGAGGTAAGGAAATGAAGTGACCGTATTTTGCAAGGCGATCAACCACCACCATAATATCTGTCTTTCCATTGGAGATAGGAAGGTTAGTGATGAAATCCATCGACACATCTTCAAATACCTCATTGGGTATGGGTAATGGCTGAAGCAACCTAGCTGGTGACATTTGTTCCACCTTTAAACGTTGGCAAACTTGGCAGTGGTTGACGAAGTCCCTGACATCGCGACGCATGGATTTCCAGTAAAAATTCAAAGCCAATCGATGATGCGTTCGGCTTACTCCAGCATGCCCCCCTATGGATGAACTATGGAATTCTCTAACTAATATTGACTTGAGTGTCCGGTCATTTGGTATGACAATTTGATTCCGAAGCAAAAGAATTCCATCTCTGATTTCATAACCTTCATCAGGTGATTCCTTAGCCTGCTGTTGTAAAATTTTCATCTCCTCATTTTCCCTGTTCAACCTTCTGATTTCCTCCAATATTCCAAAAATCGGCTGCGATACAGCTAAAGAGGAATATGAAGGTTCTCTCGACAAGGCATCGGCGGCTCCATTTAACTTACCAGAGCGGTATTGGATTTCAAAGTTATACCCTATGAGTTTAACTAACCATTTTTGCTGCTCTGGCGTTTGTATGATCTGAGTGGTAAGCTCTCTCAGTGAGCATTGGTCGGTGATGATTATAAATTTTCTTCCCAACAGATATTGCCGTCACTTTTTCACGGCTTGGCTGATCGCGAACATTTCCCTCTGATAGGTGGGTGCTGCTTGCATGCGAAGTGACAATTTCTGACTGAAATATGATATGGGTTTCTTATCTTGGCTGAGGACTGCTCCAATCCCATACCCTGAAGCATCAGTCTCCACTGTGAATGTTTTGCTAAAGTCCGGCAATGTTAGCACTGGGGCACTGCTTAACACATCTTTGAGTTGCTCCAGAGCGTCCGTTGTTTTGTCATTCCAAGCAAAAGCTCCTTTTCTCATTAAGTCAGTGAGGGGCGCTGCTAGTTGAGCGAAATTTTTGATGAAGCGCCTATAATAGCCAGCAAGGCCCAAGAATCCTCTCAACTCCTTCAGGTTTCGAGGTGGAGGCCATGCTTTGATGGCTGCTATCTTTCTGGGGTCAACATGCAAACTTCCTGCTGAGATGATGTGGCCCAGGTATTCAATAGAACTACTGCCGAAGGAGCATTTAGATCGTTTGGCCACCAGTTGTTGATCCTTGAGGACTTGCAGTACCCTCCGAAGATGATCCTTATGATCTTCCATGGTCCTGCTATATACCAGGATATCATCGAAAAAAACCAGTAAAAACTTACGTAGGTAAGGTTTGAAAATGATATTCATCATCGCCTGGAAGGTGGAGGGCGCGTTGGTGAGGCCGAAAGGCATCACCAAAAATTCGTAGTGCCCCTCATGCGTCCGGAAGGCAGTTTTGTGGATGTCATCTTTGTTGACCCAGATCTGGTGATATCCCGCAAGCAGGTCGAGTTTGGAGAAGACCGCAGCTCCACCCAATTCATCGTACAGTTCATTGGCGGTAGGTATAGGAAATCGGTCCTTAATGGTGGCCGCATTAAGTGCGCGATAGTCGACGCAAAATCGCCACGTCCCATCTTTTTTTTTTACTAGCAGGACGGGCGATGAAAATGAACTGTTACTTGCTCGAATCAATCCTTCAGCGAGCATTTGTTGAACTTGCCTTTCTAATTCCTCTTTTTGAAAGTACGAATATCGATAAGGCTTCACGTTCACCGGAGGGTGGTTCACCTGAAGAGGAATACAGTGATCAGTTCGTCGACTTGGTGGTAGCCCCCGCATCTCTTGGAACACTTCTGGAAATTCCTCCACCACCCGCTGGAGTTCACTGTTTATGCATGGAATCACTTCCTCTGTACTAACCAATTCTAGCTGATATAATTCAGCTATGGACTGGTTACCACACATCCTCCGTAGAGATTGACAGTTAACTTGCTCAGGCTGTCGACTGCTCAATCCTTTCCATGAGTGTTCTTGGCCTCCCAGTTTGAATTCGAACACTTGGTTGGCAAAGTCCATTACCACAGGTCCAAGAGTGGCCATCCAGGCCACCCCTAACACCACCTCGGATCCCTTAATTGGCAAAATGTAGAAATCAGTAGTTACAGAGCTTCCTTGTATGCTAATTTCCAAGTTGCGAATAACTCCTTCATTCTGAATTCTGTCGCCGCTGCCAACCATTACTCCGAAGGCTGGCGTGGGCTCAATCAACATGCCAAGGTGTTTAGCTACTCGAGTCTGAATGAAATTATGTGTGCTTCCCCCATCGAGTAGCACTTGCACAATCCTCCCTCGAATGGACCCCTGGAAGCGCAGAGTCATCGGAGAAAAGCACCCCGACATGGCATTGTAAGATATCAATGTGGACTCAGTCGACTCCATATCAGGAATCTCCGGCGTCAGCTCACTATCTCCTTCAACACCACCCGTCGCCGCCTTGTCATCTAACATAAACAGCTGAGGTGATAGGCACTTATGCCCCCAGGTGTATTTTTCGTCGCAATAGAAGCACAGACCCTACTCCTTCCGTTTTTGTGCTTCGATCGACGTTATTCTTCTCGGACTAGCCTTCGAGGAAGCAGTGATGGCGTTATTTGCGGGCCGCAGTATTGGCGCCGCCGCCCATGACGCTCGATTATTAGTGGACACTGCTGTTGTTGAGCTGACTCCTCGGGCAGGTGTCGGCAGCAATGGCGGACCTTTGTTCGTTACGTATGGTAAAGTATTGCGCCTACTCGCATTGATTTTAGCTTCGTATCTTCTGGCCAATGTCACCGCGTCATGCATGGTTGTAGGCAGCTGCGTCAGCACTTCCGTCTTTACGTCCGCTCGTAAACCGGATACAAAGCAATTAATCAGGAAGGATTCTGGCAATTGGCTCGTGCACAGAGCCAGGTCCTCAAATATGCCCTCATATTCGATCTTCCACAGTGGAGGACTGCATCAGCTTGGTTAATTGCCCTTCTGGGGGTTCTAAATCGGTCGGCTCGAAGCGGCGACGAATCGCCTCCACGAGATGATTCCATCCCGATAACTGTTTTCGATGTTGCATCCATCTGAACCATTTCTTCGCCAAGCCTTCCATGCGGAACGATGCCATTGTTACTCGATGTTGATCCTCCGTCGAGTAAAACTCGAAAAAATCTTCGGCGGATGCTATCCAGTCTTCTGCATCCGTCCCGTTAAAAATGGGTAACTCGACTTGTGGTGGCTTCGGTGGGAATGGGAACTCATCCTCATCTACCGTCTCCCCACGGGATGACGATTTCCATCGCATCGGAGCTGAGCTCGCAGGACTGCCCGATCCAGTGGCCTCGGACTTGATCTTAGCCATTTGGACCATCTGGTTATTCAAGATGGTGATCTGCGAAGAAATAGTCTGAAGCAGCTTTTGTTGAGCATCCATCGTCTGTTGTTGGTTTTCTAAGCTGGTTTGCATTGCCCCCAGTATCTGTTCATGCCTCAGATTGGCTTCTTGCAAGATCTTGACCGATTCGGCGATGGTTTGAGATCGCGTTTCCATAATGCTCTCAACAATCGATCGATCCAAGATTTCGAGAAAAATACAATAGCAATGATCTCAATGAAAGCACCAATGTCAGGCACATTACCTGACAGTCCCAGATCGATCGGCCATCAACGCCAAATCGTCCATCTCACTGCGCAGTCGTCACCCTCAAGCTTGAGTTCGATGATCCACCCGCAGGAACGCAGAGTGAGAGCAGAAAGAGAGAGAGAGAGAGAGAGGTAGAGAATGGAGAGAGATAGAGAGAGCAGAGGAGGTAGAAGAGGATCTGGGTTTAATCAACCAAAAGCTATCTTTATTTCTCATTAGATGCCTATTTATAGTTTCTAATACATTAGTTATTACATCGCATAATCGTCTAAGTATTGTGGCCTCCTGCGCATACGTGTCCCCTCGTCCGCCGTTGTTTTATTCCTGTTGTTTAATCTCACACCACGTACACGCGTCAGCTTCTCTGCCGTTGTCCTGTCCTCATGGATGGGTGCCATGTTACGTGCATTCGTAACAGGTGCTGCTTCGCTCTCCATCAGCGATTGGTCTTGTGATGTGCCCTTCGAGGTTGTTCCTTGCTATGAGCTCAGTGTCGGTCTCGAGTTATCGGGTCTCCCGATGATCTTTTGGAACGAAGAGGCTTTGGCAAATATGATCTGCCCGTTCGGCGCCTTTGATGCCTTGGATGCTCGATCGCTGAGATGGTCTGTGCTCTCTTCCTGTCATGTCCGTGTTCGGGTCCGAGCTCTCAATCTCATTCTCCGTTCCATCGTCGCCGTCTCCGAAGGTTGCCGCTACTCTGTATATATCGATATTTCCTGGTATAGATGGATTTTCGATGACGCCGAGTCTTCTCCCGCGGCGCCTTTCGACATGGGCGGGCCGGACCCCAATGATGATTTCAATGATGTCCCTCCATCTGAATCTCTTCCTGAGCTTCAGTTTAGGGGGGATACTTCCTCATCTCTGTCGGATGTTTCTTCCTCCTCCGTCGCCCCCGCCTCCTCCTCCGTCGGCTAGCTCCGTGGATTCCTTAGCCTCGGGTGTGGTGCCTCTTCCTCTGAGCCCGCCGGCGACCTCAGTGCCGATCGGTGCTGAGGTGTCGCCTTTTCAGCTTGCGACAAACGACGTTGTTCGTACGGTGTATTGCAGGCCTTGCTGGTCTTCTCGTAGTACGGAGGATCGGGCTCTGCAGGAGATCGTTGTCCCTCATTTCCTTTCCGAGCTTTCCTCCTGTCCCCCCGAGATGGTCTTCAGGCTCGCTTGCCATTTTTTGGCTTCGTTGGCTCGGGAGTGGAGCTCAGGTTGTACCTTGGATATCTGCTCCGCGGGACGATTTGCTCCTATTTTGGTTCTTACGGGTTTTGTCGTGAAGTTTGTGACAAATTATAGTGGTGCCCTTATGGACCTTGACGGGCTTCACCGATTGACTATGGGCCTATTATTTGACGTTGCTGCCCCTTCCGCTCGGGTTGGGGGTCCTGCCCACGGTCCTTCACATCCGCATCCGCTTGTCTCTATCGGATTTCGTCTCTCCTATCGGATGGTGACTTATCGCGTCCAGCCGCTGCCTCGCCTTCGCTCAATGCTGTTCACTTCTCTTTAGATGGATCATTTTCTTCGTCTCTTTCTGAAGAAAATAGTATGGAGTCTCACTTCCACAAGGTTTACTCCCGACGGCCTCGCCGCGGCCCCCGAGTCGTGGTGAGACGTAGCCGCCGTCTCCGCTCCTCGGGTCAGCCTCCGCTCCACTGCGTCCTACGTGCGGAACGCAGAAAGGCATTGCTCAACAAAGACTTGTCGAGTCATACCCATAGATTGACACCTTCATCTCCTTCTCCGCAAGGTTCTAGTGATGATTCCCCATTGGGTTTGCAGCTGATGACCATTGTCTCCTCCGTCTCAAACCTCTCTCTGTTGGCAAAAATTCACAATCTCGGCTTCATATTATCTGCTCTCGCCTATGATATTATTATGGCTTTGTCGGGCTCCTCGACGAGGAATTCTGCTTAGTGTCTGCGGTCACGGTTTAAAATCTCGCCCGGTACGGTACGATAAGCCCGGTATTTACCGATTTTTTAGGTTTTCGGTATACGATATACTCGGTATTTGAAAAAACCGGGTATATTAGGTATACCGGGTGGTATATGGCGGTATTTTGTCATATACTGCCCGGTATGGGTGGTATGAGGCGGTATGAGGCCTTAGTACTATTGGGCCAGCCAACGACGCTGAGGCCACTTGTTTCGGGTTCATACCGTCCGGTTTGGGCGGTATTATATGCATACCGTCCGGTATGGATATTTGGAGTTATTTCTTTTTTTTTAAAAAAAACCCGCCGGTATGCAATTTTCATATTGGACCGTACCGTGTGCCGGTACGGTACGGTACCAGTACCGGCTGGTGACCGAAATCGGTACCGGCCGATGACCGAAATCGGTACCGGTACCGAGATTTTAAACCATGTCTGCGGTCTATCCCTCCGCAGGTTGCTACCTTTCTCATGTCAATCGCAAACTTCTCCTCAATGTTTTGGAACGTTTGTGGCTTAAGCTGTGGTGCCAAGCGATATATGGTTCGGTGCTACGTCAAAGAGGTTCACTGCTCTGTGGTGGCATTACAGGAAACGAAGCTTACTAGGGTCTCTTCTTCATGTGTCAAGCAGTTGACTGGCTTCTCCCAGCCCGCCTTTATTTCTTCTGACGCTGTAGGTCTGGCCGATGGCCATGTTCTTATATGGGATGAGTCTCAATGGCATTATGTATCAACGTTTTCTAGTTGCCGCATTCTCTTAGCTAAGCTGGAGCAGATCTCATCTAAACATTTCTTTACTTTCATCAGTGTATATGGTCCTCCGCGTCGAGCGGGTCGCCGTGACTTCTTCAACGAATTGGATGGCCTTCTCTTGGATCCATCGGCATGCTACATTATAGGCGATGACTTCAACGTAACCCGCTTCATGCATGAGCGAAAAAATTGCCAGGTTCCCTGGTTGACTCTGCGTTACTTTCACGGATTATCTCGGATAGGGAATTACTCGACCTTCCCATCAAGGGCCGCAATTACACCTGGTCTAATAATCAGCCCTCTCCGCGCCTTGCTAAGCTCGACAGGGTGCTAATCTCCCTTCCGACGTCCCTCGCCCTCCCTCTCGCGGCTGTTATTGGCGGTGAACGTCGGGTCTCCGATCACAACGCTCTCCTTTTTCGCGCGGGTATTTCTTCGTGCCTTGGCGCACGATGGTTCCGTATGGAGAACTGGTGGTTACGTAGGGATTCCTTCCGTTAAATCATCCAAGCGGCCTGGGACGAACCTATCCCCTCACCCTCAGCCTCGGATCGTTGGGTTAGGAGATGGAAGAAGCTGCGTCATGTTATTCAACAGTGGGCCTCTCTAAGCAAGCGAGAGAATAATATCCGAAAGCGATCTCTTGAAGTTGATATCGATCGTCTTAACTCTAAGGCGGTTTCTCGGCCTCTTTCTTCCGCTGAGCTCTAGCTCCTGAAATCTCGTAAATCGGAGCTTGACGACTTCTACGCGGACGACGTTCTATACTGGCGGCAACGTGCTAAATTAAGATGGATGAAGGACGGAGATCAGAACTCCAAATATTTTCATCAATGGGCTTCCCTCAGGAAAAAGAAGAATTGGATTCACCACCTCCACTCTTCTGCCGATATCCTTTCTAGCTCTTCGGAAATTGCTCTTGCTTTCCGTTCCTTTTACAAGCAGCTCCTTGGTCACAGCCATATGCCCTCATTGAAGCTGGATTGGTCCCTTCTTGATCTTCCTTCCCTCCCTGCATCCGCTGGCACTTCCTTAGACTCACCTTTCACTGAGTTGGAGCTCCGTACGGCGCTCCGAGATTTGGGCAAGAACAAGGCCGCTGGGCCAGATGGGTTATCAGCCGAGTTCTTCCTTTCTTATTGGAATATCATTTAGCAGGAAGTTCTTATCTTTCAGGAACTCCACCTTCGGCCGGACTCTCTTCGTTGTTCAACACCGGGTTTCTTGTCTTGATTCCTAAGTCGGGCGGTGCCTCCAGGGTCATCGACTTCAGGCCAATTAGTCTAGAATCTATGATTGTTCGGCTCTTCTCAAAGGTTCTCTTACTCGTCTAAAACCCTATATACCGACCTTAGTTCATAGCAGCCAGTGCGCTTTTATGGCTCACAAAAGCACATTGGATAGCTACATGGGGGTATTCGAAACCATCTGGGGCTGTCATCAGACCAAGGAAGATGGTCTCCTCCTCAAGATTGATTTCGAGAAGGCTTTCGACTCACTGGGTTGGCACTTTTTATTAGACATGCTCGCAGCTCGTGGTTTATCGCTGAAGTGGCGTAGTTGGATTGAGCACTTACTCGAGACGGAATCCTCAATCATCGTCAACGGGGACCGTAGCTTGCCCATCAGGCATCGGTGTGGGGTTCGGCAGGGAAACCCCTTATCTCCGTCCTTATTTATCCTTTCCTTGGACTGTCTTTCTCGCCTCCTTGTTCTTGCGTCTAGGAATAACCTCATCTCGGGGGTTTTGAATCAACAGCTCCACAGGGGTATACTTCACTTTCTCTTTGCGGACGACTTGATTATCTTCTGCCGGAACTCCGCATCCTGCATTGCTAACCTGCGGTTACTTCTCAACTGTTTTGAGTTGGCGTCAGGCCTTCATATCAACCCGGCAAAATCTTCCATCTCTAGTCTTATTGGTGGGACTTAGGTATCCGAGCGTGTCGCTCGCTCCTTTGGTTGTCAGGCCGCCGCTTTCCCCCTCCGATATCTTGGCCTTCCTCTTCGCATCAGCCGCCTAACTAAGGAGGACCAGATGCTCCTTATTAATAAAATAGACGCAAGGCTTAGCTCTTGGCAGGGTAAGCTTTTATCTCGTGCTGGGCGACTTACTCTTGTCAATAGCTCCATTACTTGCACCGCAGCTTATTTGCTATCTATATTCAAAGCGCCGGCTTGGGCCCTCAAGCTCATTGATAAATGACGTTGATCGTTCTTTTGGACCAGAAGCGACGACGGTCCTATTGCCGGCCGTTGTCTTGTCAGTTGCGATTTTATTACCTGCCCGAGGTCATCCGGTGGCCTTGGGGTATTGGACTTGCATGCTCATAATCGGGCTCGCCTCGGTGGCTATCTTTGGGAGGTGGTCCAGGGACGCGACCTACCATGGGTCCAAATCTTGCACAGTTTATATGGTGACTATAGAACCTGGGTCTGCTCTTCCTTCTCTAGGAGGGCATCGCCGATTTGGAAGGACATTGTCCCTATGCTGGAGATGATTCTTACTGGCACCTCTTTCTCGGTTGGTTCCGGTAGCCGCATCAAACTATGGACTGACCGATGGCTCGGCGGCCGTAGCATTGCCTCGAAGTACCCTGTTCTATTTTCTCTTGCCTCACGCAGAGATTGTTCCATTCTTGAGGCCCGGATTATGGATGAGGAAGGGCAAACTGGCGGCTGGGATATTTCCTTCACCTCTCCGGTTGACTCTTCATCTCTGATTCCTTTTGTCCAAGAGTCTATTCGCATGGCCTCTGGAAATGATACTATTGAATGGAGATGGGCGGCCAGTGGTAGATTCTCCACGCAGAGTTTATATCGACTTCTTGCTTTCCGTGGGATAGATGCTGCTTTCTACCATTCTTTGTGGCGGAACAAATTGCCACCTAAGATTTCAATATTTGGCTGGCTTTGGCTTAAGCGTCGCTTATTAACCCGTGATAGACTTGCCAGGTGGGGGATTATACCTTGTATGGAATGCCCTCTGTGTGTGGGGGTCCCTGAAACACACCGGCATTTGTTCATTGATTGCTTGTTCACTGCCGTCGGATGGAGCTTATTCCTCTCCCTCATCGGGACTTCTTTCCGCTCATCCCGGCTCCTATATGTTGCACTGCCCGCGTTTCTTCTTCTCGTTTTCGGGACAGATTACGGTTAAATATCCTTTGGTCCTGGTTCATCTGGTATGAACGCAACTCCCGGGTGTTTCGCCTGAAAAGCTCATCTCCTCAGTCGGTCGCTGCAGCCGCCGCTAGCTATTTTAGTTTATGTAATAGATGCTATCTTTCCGATAGGGTGCATATTTGACTTTGCCTTCCAGTGGCTTATTTAAATTATGTACTTTCGATTTTTTTTATCTCCCTCCCCCACTACTTGTAATCTTTTCAATTCTCTTGAATAAGATTCCAGGTGTTCTATCTCAAAAGAAGAAGAAGAAGGAAACAGTATAACCTAGGAGTTCAGCAACAAATCTTTGTGAGGCTACAAATATTGTAGTTAATGATGCTACACAAGTGAGAGAAACTATCTTGGTTTTCATGACAATTATATGATACCTTTAAGTGCAGAGACAACTTTTGGCCTTACAAGTTACAATTCGTTTATTCGGATATGAATCAGGCTTATAACAAAAGAAAGGTGAATGGTAAATTCCCTTCAAAATATACAAAGATCTAAGGGGCATGGCAGGGTTTAGACATTATAGGTACAAAATCTCAGCTCATGCTGTATCTGAACACATAAATGAAATAATTAAGTTTCATGGCCATGAATTCATCTGTGTTGACCTATCTTATAATAAGCTCAGTTTTGCACATCTAAATTTAGTTCAGTTCATCACATTAAAGGAGCATCACTCATGCAGTAAGGACTTGAAGGGCAAGAAAAGTAAGGTCTTATGGATGTGAAGGAGTCTTTTAATCTAATGCAGTACCATTGGGATCAAAGTTGGTAAAGAAGATAGTGATGTTGTATTAGCATTCTCCAATGGGATTTCGAACCGCTCTAAATGGAGTAAAAAAGGAAAGATTTTGGAAAGAAGGAAGATGCCACCTGAAGAAGAGAATAAACTTACAAGACCAAATACTTCAAGACAAAGTCAATGAACCATTTCGAGGGATGTGGCTTCATTATCTTGATTAATACCTTAACAAATCGTTTTAGAGCAGGTATCAAATAGATATACAAATAAATGTGATTGATTCCACAAATGGTTTTGAACTTTACTGCTAGCCAATGGTCATCGGTTGCCGCCTTTAACAACATTTTTAGTCATAGTAGCTGAAAACAGATATGTCCTTTCAGGAGGAATAACCTTCAAGATATCATCAATGGCTTCTCAAATTCCAAGTTGAGCATCCTGTCAGCCTCATCTAGCTCTAGCTCAGTCCATCCACTTAAGATTACAACTTATGTTTTTTGGCCAAAGTTGTAAGCAATGATGACTGAGTAGATAGGCCATGAAACAATATCACCAATCAAGAACTTGTTGTACCATGTAGCCCCCCAGCAAGCTTCTTTTCAGTGAGAAGCACAGAGAAGCAACATTAGGTCAATCAAGCTTCTTTTTGGTGAGAAGCACGGAGAAGAAACATTTGGTCAATCAAGCCAATTTTGCAGCCTACAAATGCAGGCTGCAAAATATAAATCTTTGTAATTGCAGCAAGTGTGTTTGCAGCATTTGAAGATAGAGTTATACAAAGAGGATATAGTTGATGTTAAGAGTTGAAAGAACTAACCTTTGTTTAGAGCCAGAATAGAGTATAAGATTCACGTACAAAATGAGATGTGAATGCTCATTGTCATGACCATCGTTGAGGACGCCAATTGAAGGCTCGGTAAGGAAGCGCTTAGGCATTAAAATTCCAGAGTACTTAATATAAGGATTGGTTTTCTGCTGCCATCTGTCAAATTTATTTATCATTGCACTTTCTTGATCTACCTGCAAACACAATAATCATGCATGATCCATATATGATCACTATTGCTTTTACCACCATAATCAATGTAAATAAAAAAAAAAAACAGAGCAAAAAAGGATATATTTTCCTTCGATGGAATTAGCAAGAGACTTACCGGTGGGTTCGTAGTCATCCAACTGTTGCCGGAGCCCAGAGATACATAGGACGACTAAGCTCTCTGGCCCTCGTCCATACCCACGCTTGCAGCACCGCCAGCATTCCATTGGTCGAAGCAGAGACCGAACGCAGAGAGCGCCTGAGCGAACCCGTGCCGGAGGAAGCCGACGACCAGCAATATTTGGAGCAAACCAACTGTGGCGACAGACGACCCGACGAGAACGGATGCATCTCTAATTGGGTTCCGAAAAGGAGATGTCCAGGATCAAGAAGACGGTGGGGTTTTGCAGAGGGATTGTCTCTCTCTCCGCCAACATTCGATTGGTCAAAGCAGAGACCAGGCGCAGAGGAGCGCCTGAGCGAACCCGTGCCGGGGGAAGCCGATGACCAGATATTGGAGCTAACCAACTGCGGCGACCGACGACCCAAGGAGAAGGGATGCATCTCTAATTGGGTTCCGAGAAGGAGATGTCCGGAATCAAGAAGACGGTGGGGTTTTACAGAGGGATTCTCTCTCTCTCTCTCTCCGCCAACATTTGATTGGTCGAAGCAGAGACCGAGCGCAGAGGAGTGCCTGAGCGAACCCGTGCCGGAGGAAGCCGACGGCCAGATATTGGAGCTAACTAATTTGTTAGAATGAATTTTAATCATTTTTATGATGTGATTAGTAACCGAGCTTGACAAATGGTTATATATGAAGCTGTTAGTACAATAGTACACGAACGAATGAAAACAAATAAAAACAGAGTGAGCTAAAACAAGTTAAGTGATGACTTGCGAGCTGGCATCTGAGCTAGCATTAATACCCCCTCCTCGAGATGGAGCTGCATGGATGTTGAGCGGACCCATCTTGTCGATGAAAGAACAAAATGATGGTGAGTAAAGAGCTTTGGTGAAGATGTCAGTTAGTTGATTGGAAGACCGAACATGAAAATTATTTAAGAAACCATCTTTAACTTTGTCCCAAACAAAATGACAGTCCACCTCGATGTGTTTGGTCCTTTCGTGGACGATTGGATTGCTAGCTATGTACGTGTAGAATAACTTCATTGCCACAGTATAGAACTGCTTGTTTGATGTTCACCTTGAAGGATGATAAGAGAGCAACAATCCATACTAGTTCACTAGTGGCAAAAGCCATGGCTCTGTATTCTGCGAGCGACTAACAATATGTTGTTTCTTGGATTTCCACAAAAGGATAAAATCACCCAAGAATGTGTAATAACTAGAAAGAGACCTTCTAGTATCTTGACAAGCACTATAGTCAGAATCAACAAAAGCATAAAGTGTTAACTTGGAATCTGATGGGACAAATAGTCCAAGACCAGGAGATTATATCAAGTAACCCAACAAATGACGAGCAGCCTTGAGATGAGGTTGTGGTGAGGTTTTGAAACAAACTGGCTAAGAGTGTGAACTATGTAAATTAACAATATCAAGTTTTGTGTGACATAGATAGAGTAATCTACCTATAAGTCTTCTCTAATTTGAAGGATCAATAAGTAATTCACCGGACTTAGCTTGAAGTTTTGAAGAAGGAACCATTATAAGTAGAGATGGCTTAGAAGCAAGTGTACTATGTCTTCAAGAAGTTAAAGAGCATATAGTGTCTATGAGAGACAAAAATTCTTTCGGGGGAACGAGCTATTATTTCAAAATCAATAAAGTAGCGTAGAGGTCCAAGGTCCTTGAGTTTAAAGAACCGTTGAAGATGGTGATGGTAACCTATTGATGGTGATGCTAACATAGCAAGTGTTGATGCTTCCTTTCAACCACTGAATTCTATTGAGGTGAATAATACCCAATCTTTTAAAGAATTCCTAAAATTTCAATTCTTTAGCATTTGTCTGAACAAAAGATTGATATCTTTTGAAAATTGTGTTCTAACCATGCTGATGAAAGCAGAAACAATGGTTGACACTTGAGACTTGTGTTGAATGAGATAAGTCTAGACATTTCTAGAACAATCATCAACTAGTGTAACAAAATATTGATGCATGTTGTAAGTAGAATGGTGATATATGGACCCCAAATATCACAATAAATCAAATCAAAAGCAGTGGCAAGATTGTTGTGATTGGAAAAAGGTAAATGTTTTTGTTTGGCCAATGGACACATTGAACAAGTAAAATTTTTATTAGACGAAGAAATTGAAATTACATCTTTTAAAGAGTACAAAACAACATCAATTAGATGTCCAAGTTTATTATGCCAATGCACAGAAGAATGAACAACATTGACAACATTTGAAGGAAAGAACAATTTGAAGATTGTAATAATCCAAAATCTTAATAATAATATTTTATTCTTGAGCAGGGGATCGTGGGCCATAGTTAGCACGGATTGATGGGAAGCTTCGGGATTAGACCCGAGTAAGCATTTAATGTAGAAAAATTAAAGAAAATTTTATTTGTCTTATCTCTGTGATTTAACATGCTAGGATGATAGAGGGTCTCGAGGTGAATTTAGTGGTACAATCGGATCTGCAATCGGAGTTAGAACGGGTGAGTTATGGGTTATTTAAGTCGGATAGCTTAGGTAAGGGTATTTTGATCATTTGGACCCAACCAGTGTCTATAAATAAGACCCTGGGGTGTGCGGCCAAGGGTTTTAGCTGTGTGCCACCTGAGGCAAAGGAGAGAGGAGAGAGAGGGCGCCGCCGAGGAGGAGGAGCCGCGTCTTTTCCTTCCGTTTTCTCTCTATCCAGTGAGTGGATTTAGACATTCTTTTTTCCAATTCTTGATTCATGTCGTTGTTGTCATGTCTTGGGATTTTTCGTCGATTTTTTGACACATTTTCTTGTATTGGATCCGAAGTCGGATCGGTCGTTTCTTGATTGAAACCATGCTGTTTACCCCTTTTGGAATAAAATATCTTTTTCTTTTTCTTTTTCTTTTTTTTGTCCCTTTCTGTGCAGCCTACCGGTCGGCGCCGACTGCGCCAAGAGGCGGCGCCCGGCGAGGCACCACGGCGGCAGCAAGCACCGGCGAGGCACCACGGCGGCAGCAAGCACCGGCGAGGCGCCGCGGAGGCAGCGGCGCCTGGCGAGCAGCCGCACGACAAGGTTGCGTCGATGTCGGTGTCGACGCCAGCGTTGCCGACGGCCTGGCTGGCCGGGGAAGGGCGGCGACAGTGGGATGGTGTGGAGGGGAGGAGGAAGATGAGTAGATGAAACCTAGATGAGGTGATGTAAATGGAGGGCTGAGATTGATTTGGGTGAGATGAAGGGCTGGATTGAATTGATTGAGATGAAGGGCAATGATTTGATCCTGTGTTGATGGAGGGCTATGATTGTATCTGATTAGATATAAGGTTGTGATTGCATCATGTAGATGGAGGGCTATGATTGCATCTACTTAGATGTAAGGCTGAGATTGCATCATGTTAAATAAAGGGGCCATGGTTGCATCCGGTTAGATGTAAGGCTGAGATTCATCATGTTAAATAGAGAGTTGTGATTGCATCATGATAGATGAAAGGCTGAGATTGTATCAGGATAGATGTAAGATTGTGATTGCATCATGATAGATGGAAGGTTGAGATTGCATCAAGATATATATAGGGTTGTGATTGCATCATGATAGATGGAAGGTTGGGATTGCATCATGATAGATGGAAGATTGGGATTGCATCAGGATAGATGTAAGGCTGTGATTGCATCATGATAGATGGAAGGCTGAGATTGCATTAGGATAGATGTAGGGCTATGATTGCATCATGATAGATGGAAGACTGAGATTACATCAGGATATATGTAAGGTTGTGATTGTATTATGTTAGATGTAAGGCTGTGATTACATTATGTTAGATAGAAGGCTGAGATTTTATTGTGGATTTATTTGAATTGCAGCACCGTTATATTTATTCGTAACAGTGATTTATTAAATAAATTAAAGCATTTCTTCCATTATTCTAAACAATTATTTTGAGACCTTAAAGTTAGCAAAAATATTCATGTTATATATGAATTTTCACCTAATCGACGTTTTGGATTCATTGGCGAGGTCTATTTTGCCATCATACCTTCGAATTTTGAAAATAGTAGGCGGACATCGTCCAATTTTGTGTGCCGAGTTAAAAATTCATATTTTGTATGTTTTTATGGTTCAATATGAGATGATTCATGGATATAGTAGTTAATGAGATGAATCTTATCCTAGATCGGTGATTCCTATGATGAGTTATTTTATCATGTTGTTCCAGTCCATTGATTTATAGTTGTAATTTCTTTTTGTATTGCTTTCATGATACACACGCTTCCTTTCTTACAGTGATTAGATGTGATATAATTTTATTTCATGATTGTTTATTGTGCTGAGATTCATGATTTATGAGCACTATATATATATGGTTGTGATGTATGGTAGGAGGAGGTGGAGGATGAGGTATGCACTTGACATACCTTTTATTACTTATTGATAGCAAATCTTGTTTATGCTTATATACCTACGTATGTGGTGTTGTGATGTGCTTGTTGCATTTCCTGGAAGCATCGCTGGTGAGGGAAGGGTATGCCCCAAAGAGACAACGTTAGCCTTATTCCGAAAATCCGACTGGTGAGGGGAGATCATACCCCAAAGAGACAGTCCGGAGACCCGACCGGTGAGGGGAACGTATGCCCCAAAGAGACGGATTGGAAGAGCCAGTGCCGGTGAGGGGAGGGCATGCCCCAAAGAGACAATATTGAGCTGGGTGGTAGTTCGGCGGCCACCCGTCTACCTATCCTATGTGGCTATGTAGGATCGAAGGGTCCGAGGAGCATGCATATGATTGAGGTGTTGCATTCATCCTAACTTTATTGTTGTGGATATGTTTATACTTATTGATGGATGTGATTATCATGAGTAGAGTGGTGAATGTGTTACTGATGCTTGTTCCATCATTTTTAAGGATATTTTATATTTGTTGACGGATGTTGGTTTCATGCATAGAGCAGTGGATATATTATTGTTGATTTCTCCTGACGTTGCCGTTACGTTATATATCTGTTATTTGTGTTTTTTTATGTATGATGATTGATTTGGTGGATTGAGGACTGATCTGCTCACTAAGTCCTAGTTGGACTTACCCCTCATTGCTGTTGTGTTGCAGCACTTGAGTTAGATCAGAGAGGTACCGGGGTGCAATAGTGCGGCTGATGGCGGCAGGGCAGCAGGTCTCGTGACATATCGTGATAGAGGAAGATACCGAGTCCAGTCATTTTTATTTTGTTGAGTCATGTAGACTCGATTATTTTGTTTTCGCGTTTTCCTTAGTTTGGGGTGTCCTTGTTGGGACTTTAAAGTTTTGAAAATAAATTAAACATTCAACATTTTTTAATTAGTGGTTGGGTTTGTTTTAGAATTTGATATTTTCCTTTAAGTTTTAAATGTCATAAAATATTTGAGTTCATTACTTATTTATGTATAATTTGTTTTGGGATCAGGCTTCGGGTTTGGCGTACCCTGGCCGATCATACCGGATTTGGGGTGTGACAAAGATTGATTAGAAGCTTTGGAAGACATCTGTAAAAGGTAAAATCATTATCATTTGTGAAGTTCACCCTTCCCAATCACTTGCCAAAGGTCCTAGATAACACATTGTGCTTTGGAAATCAAGAGGCTTAAGTCAGAATCGAAACCAAGAATGTTGACTGAGAGTAGATTAGAATAAAATTGACGAACATATGAAACATTCTTTAAAAGAATGTGTGGAGAAATGTGAATATCACCAGAATATTGCACGACTACAGTGGTTTCGTTAGGAAGAATTATGAATTCATTAGGAATAGGAACCAATTGCTCAAAGAGCTCTTTGCAAAAAAAAACATGTTTGGTTGCTCCGATGTCTATGATCAAGCACTTAGTAATATCAACAGAAATTCTATTTATGTAGGATAAGATTTTACCTTGCATAGCGGAGTTAATGGATGTGGAGACAACATCAGAATGAGCAGTGGAATTCAATTTACTAGTGAGCATGACAATTAGTAATTGTCATTGAGAAGGAGTCAATGATTCAACAACATTCTTTCGAGAGGAATCCGAAGCAAAACTGTACTGATTGGTGGGAGACGCGTTGGATCCACCAGAGGATGAGTTTTTGGAGTTCTTTCTTTTTGGTTTATAACCAGTAGGGAAATTGTTAAGTTGATAACACCTCTCATGTGTGTGTCCTACTGTATTGCAGTAGGTACGATAAAGACTAGGCTTCTTCTGTGACTGATTAGAAGAATAAGAAGATACAAATGCCTTAGAACTGTCTTTGGTCATGAAAGTAGTAGCTTCACTAATGGGAGACACATATCAAGCATTCCTTTGATTCTCTTCCTGGACAACCATAGAGAAGACCTTGTTGATTGGTGAAAGTGGATCAAGAAGAAGGATCCGGCCTCATACGTGAGAGTATGAATTGTTCAGTCCTATTAGAAATGTAATGATGTAGTCGTTTTGGTGTTCAAGAACAAGTGCAAATCAACTTGGTTGAATACAACTCATCCCAAAGAATCCTCAATTTAGTGAAGTAATTAATTAGTTACATATAATTGTCCTTGATGAAGCTCGGAGATGTCTTTCTTAATTTGAAAGATTCTTGGCAAATTGTGTTGTTGAAATTGCTCTTTAAGATCAATCCAAATCTATAAAGAATGCTAGAGGTGATGCTCTAAGAGACAGAATTTATGATCCAATTATACAAGATTATATGATCTTATCCAAGCGTTGAAAAGATCACCTGAAGAAGGATATGGTTTCTGGATCGAGTCGTCGATAAAGCCGAGCTTGTTTTTGGCATTCAACGCCATCATCATAGATCGCCTCCAAGAACTGTAGTTGTCACTACACGGAGGTTGAGAGATGAGTAGAAATCTCGAATGATCATTCTGCTGGATGTAGAAAGGATTGTCGATGCGATCAGAAAGAGATGAATTAGCACCAAGTGGATTAATCGTTGGCGTTGCATACTAGGGCTGATGGGAAGGACGATCTTGCTCTGAAGTAGATGTAGCATAAGAGGAAGTCATTTGCAATCGGAAACGAAGAGAAGAGACACTAAGAAAGAAAGTGGAGGGAACGAAGAAGATACCATAATAGAACTTAACAAATGGTTTAAGCTCAAAATTCTCGTTGATTAATTAGAAACGAGTGATTTTTGCACTCGAACTATTGAAAATGGGGTAAAAATACTCTTAAACTTTTCTTTGGTTGATTTTTACCCTTAAACAAACGAAAACAGTTCAAAAATACCCTCGAACTATTAGAAATGAGTAAAAATATCTCTAAACTTATTTTTTTGATAGATTTTTTACTCTTAGACAAACGAAAATAGTTAAAAAATACTAATACTTTTACCTATTTCTAAGGGAAAAAACCCTTTCTACCTTTAGACATGGGTAAAAATATTGATATTTTTAAATTATTTTTGTTTGTCTAAGAGTAAAAAACTTATCAAAAAAATATTTAAGAGTGTTTTTACCCATTTCTAATAGTTTGATGATATTTTTCAATAATTTTCGTTTGTTTAAGGGTAAAAATTAACCAAAGAAGAATTTTAAAGTATTTTTACCTTATTTTCAATAGTTCGAAGGTAAAAATCACCCTTAACCCATTAGAAACCATTACAAAGCAGTGTTTATATATGAAGTTGTTAGTACAACCGTACACGAATTAATAAAACAGAGTGAGCTAAAATAAGTTAAGTGATGACTTGCGAGCTGATATTTAAGCTGGCATTAATAACTAGCGATATATGATAACTTTAATCCACACTATATATGACGACTAACATATATCGTATTTTCTAATTTTGATCATTATTTGTAGTGTGAATATATATATATATATATATAAATAATATTTTCTTTTTTGAAAATAATCCTAATATATACTAACCAGGTTCTGCATCAAAGCATAAATGAGGGTCCAAACCACACAATAAAGTTAATGGGAAAATTAAAGGCAATGGTCAAAGATGCTATTTGTGAACATGTGTACCGCATTGCACAATTGTTTTTCAGAATTTCTGTTGCTGTTTAAAAAAATTATTCTTATTCCATGAGTCACTCTCAAAATCATTAAAATTAAGATCATATATATATATATAAATTATTACAAATAAATTCTTTATTTTTGTCAATGTCATTAGCCAAGTTATATGTTGAGGAATATAATTTGTTTTTACACATATTATTTAAATTTGTGAATTCGATCAGATTCTAAGTGAACTTAGATAATGAATTGGTGGTAACTTTTGGTGTTTTAAAGTTATAATACATTTATGGTATCTTTGCTTCATTGAATATGATAGGATATGATTGGATAAAAAATAAGCTAGGTTGGATTGAGAATAATTTTTTTTAATACGATATACATCGGATATAATATCAATTTTATATTCTTATATTCACAATTTTTTTAATCCATGCACTAAACAAACAGTGAATATTAATCCATCTTTTATCCTATTCTTCCTTATCATACGAAGCAAACATGCTCTTAATTTATTTCAAATGGATATCCAAATAGAATTAGTATTCCTTGGAACAGAATTGTAAAGTAATAACTTTTAAAATAATAGAAGTAATTTTATAGTCATTTTTATAGAAGTATCAAGTAAAATTTTGTGAAAAAAAAAATAGTTGAGCCATTATTGAAAATATACACTATTAATTAAATTGAAGTTATTTATGCACACCTTATATTGAGGGATTTGTACATAGAGACTGATTCTATATATGTGTGCATTTTTTTTTTGCATATAATTATTCGCATCCCGCAAATAATCATCGAACCTTCAATATATCTAATGAAGAGGAAAATCTAATGAAGCACGTATCAAGATGAAAGTAGAAAATATTTTACATATTATTAAGCGCATATTTTTGCATATTTTACCTATCAAGATAAAAAATATGAAGCACATATTTTTGCATATTAATTTACATATTTTCTAAAGATGTATAGGCTTTGATAATTAAAGTAGAAGAGGAAAATCTAATGAAGCATGCACATGGTCATCAATACGACTAGGTGCACTCTTCTTCTCTAATTAAATCTCTCCTACTCTAACGAGGTAAGCATGCATGTATGATTTTAATTATTAATAGCAATAATAATGTTTGGTATTGATGATCTAAATTCGCATTAATTAATTATATATTGATAAAAAAACATCCTAATCTATACAGAGAAATCCAAGATAAAAAGAAAAAGTATAAGGATTAATGCATGCAGCATATATCAAAGATTTGATTGTAAGTGGTTGAATTTGATACATAGCATATAAGAATATATGTACGTGAAGGGATTGGTAGCTTTTTGTTCATGTCTTGTGAGCTGCATGCAGCTGCCTTATCCCAACGTACTCTAATTCAATTCTCATAGCTTTTAAAGATTTTATACCAAGTCAAAGGATAAGAGAATCAAATTAGCTGCGTGCATGCGTGCATCTAATTAAATAGTACAATTATATATATATATATATATATATATTTATAATAAAAATAGATTTTATGAGCTTAGAAAAAATTGGACCGAAAATATTAAAGATTTTTATTTTAAAAAATAATATATTTTCATGATCAAATGACTTCTTTTCAAGAATTTCAAAAAAATATATATTTAAAGACTTTCACTCGAAGCTCTTGAAAGTGATCATTTAATCACAAAAATGTATTCTAATTTTTTTAAAAAAAATCGTATAAAAATCATTCACTAATAATTTAAAAAATTTCAAGTGAAAGTGTTATCAAAATTCGATTCCAAATTTAAAAATTTTAGCATTTATGTCCTAGCTCATTTGAGAAAATTTTGATAAAATTATTTTGATTTTAAAAAATTCCTGAACAAATACCACCTCATCCTTAGAGTCATATATGGTGTCGATGATGCAGACATAATTCTCTGTGTCTGTGTTACGGACTTACGGGCTATCACGATGATATCTCAATGCCGTACACTTGTTGCTTTCATTGGGTTTTGCCTTTCTTTTTCCTCCTCAAAACTATTTCTTTTAATTGGGAAAAGTTACATATATCACTTTCTATGTACACAAAATCAATTAATCACATGCTCCCTCCTCCACATAGTTTGAACAGAATTCGTGCCACTTTTTAATTAATTTACATATCCTTCAAGAGCACATTAGCCAATTTTATGGATTAATTAATTTTATTTATAATCACTATATTAATTATAACAATAAATCTATATTTAATAATCATCAATCGTCTAGTCATGTCAAAGTTTATTTATTATATATACATCACACTCTTTCATCTATGTATTATTTAGTCATGATTATCTCTTATCTTTATGGCTGGATCTAAATTCTAGAGGTAGAAATTAACCCCCAGGTTAACTAACGTGGATATTGGAATGTCAACTCTTCCCATTATTATAAATAAAAAGTTTGATAATGAAACGAAGGGAGAAGTGCAAATTTGATCATATATTTTTAGTCTTATAAATTTATTTTATAGCATAGATTTGATCATATCTGTGACGGTCTATTAATTCTTCGTCAATGTGGACTAACGTCGTTTATATACGTTGACAGATTTGGTCCTATAAATTTTATTTCGAAATTTTTAGTCCTATATATTTGCCGCGTAGCACAGATTTGGTATTATCTGTCACTACTAAAAATGTGATGATCAGCAACGGCTATCAGCAACGGTCGTGCAAGCCGTTACAATTTCCAACAGCGTTTTTACGGCCGCTCCGGTCGTTGTAGATGTGATATATCTGCAACGGCGTTGTTACGATCGCTCGAGTCGTTGCAGATATATTATCACATTAGCAACGACTTAGTTACGACTACGACATCCGTCACTCTTTAGCCGATCGCGCGCTCGCGGCGCGAAAATAAAATATTTATCAACAACGACGTTCTAACGGACGAGTGAGCCGTTACTGATGATGTTACTTATCAGCAATGACTTTCTAACGAACGAGTGGGCCGTTACTGATGATGTTACTTATCAGCAATGACTTTCTAACGGACGAGTGAGTTGTTGTTGATAAGTTTATTTAAGTCGACTGATCGCGCCCACCCCTTCCTCCTCCTTCTTCCTTTCTTCTGTCGCTGTCGATCTTCGCCTGCTTGCCATCGTCGCCACCCGCTCTAGGTAACTCCCCCCCCCCTCTCTATTTATTGTAGAATCGATCGAAATCCTAGGTTTAGAGTTTCGGCTGGCGACTGGCGGCCGGAGCATTATCCAGTGTTCGACATATGTCGGACACTGGACTCCGGCGCCGAAAATAGGGTTTTTTTAAACCCTATTTTTTTCTTTTATTAAATCCTAATTCTAGATTAATTAAATGTTTTTATGATAAATTTACATGTTTAGATTAAGTAAATCTGAAATATTTAGATTAATTAAATATTTAGGCTAATTTAGATGTTTAGATTAGATTAGATTAATTTAGATTAATGTTAATCTTTAGATTAATTTAGATAAATATTTAGATTAGATTAATTTAGATTAATTTTATTGTTAATCTTTAGATTTAGATTAATTAGAATCATCCACTTCAGACTTAGCTCGCGTCGGAATCGTCCACTTTGGACTCACGTCTGAATCGTCCACTTTGGACTTATGCCGGAATCGACCACTGTGGACTCGAACCAGCATCGAAATATTTAGAAAATAATTATCCATCCGACGAGTTGATACGTTTGACGTACGCATCGATGAGTCGGATATGATTTAGCAAAACCTTAGATCCGTTCGAGGGTTGTATGTTCGTGTAAAAGAAGTAGATTATCTTTTATACGACGTACAACCCATGAATTGTCCCTGATTGGACAATTTGGGAACATAGTTATTTGTATTGCACTTAGTTTTTTCTTTTAATCGTTAACTCATTAATTCTTAAATTTTGGCTATTGTGTCTCTCTTGTTCTTCGATACGCGCCCAGATGATATGCGTATTCGGAGAACTGTAGGGAGATGCTGCCGAAATTTAGAATGAAGTTAGCGATTAAAAGAAATACTTAGTGCAATATGAATAACATGAATCCCGAATGGAAGAAGACCATCTCACCTAAAGGCATTAACTGAAGAAATTGACATTGATTGACAGAATCATGTCGGACGATCGAAGTTGGATGTACTGACGTATTGATCGTAGAGCTTTAACAAATGAGTTTTGATTAGGCGTAACTTACTTCATAAATTTTGCCTATTCGAATCAAAAATTCGTTAGCGTCGGTGATAAAATTCGATGTTCGTGCCGCATTTGCTTGAATGCACGATTTTTAGATCAGGAAACTGTCACTCTGCATCTGTATAGCAAAGAATTTGCACCAAGATATTTTATATGGATTTGTCACGAGGAGTCACATGAAGTCGGGACGTCGAGCAATCCTGTCATTCAGACACATGATGTTTTTTTATTCAGTCAATCTAATCCATATAGAACTATGATACTTGATAATCTTGGGGGTCAATTCCAACTGAATGATAATGTCCATCAGCCAGTTACTGAGACGTCAGTGCCACCAGATACTACAGGTGTTGATGTCACAGAATTGCCATCAGAAGTACAACTTGCGGTAGAGATTGAATTGCCGAATAAAGAAGCCGCTGAATTTTACGAGACGTTGAAAGCTGCCGATGAACCTTTGTATGAGAATTATCCTAAATACACTAGGTTTTTGGCAATGACGCAACTCTTGAACATCAAGGCCGATTGTAATATCAGCGGGGTTGCGTTTGATCAGATTGCGGGATTGATTAATGGAATGCTGCCTACTGATAATAAGTTTGAGCCAACTTTTTATAAGACTAAAAAGTTGATGAGAAAATTAGGGCTTGGGTACGAAAAAATACACGCGTGCCAAAATAACTGCATTTTATATTATAAAGAAAATGTGCAGTTGGATAAATGCCATGTATGTGAACATCCTCGTTATAAGGAGAAGAAATCGGTCCGACAGAAAAATATCTCGTTTAAGGTGCTTCGGTATTTTCCACTAACACCGAGGTTTCAAAGATTATTCATGTCGGAAAAGACGACCCCCTACATGAGTTGGCATGCAAGAAGTCGTGACGATACAGTAATGACTCATCCATCCGATAGTGAAGCATGAAAATATTTGGATAGATGTTATCTTTCATTTGCTAGGGATACTAGAAATATCATATTGAGATTATGCACTGATGGTTTTAATCTGTTTGGTCATTCTGCAACTCCTTATTCAGTTTGGCCAGTGTTTCTAACAGTTTATAATTTGTCACTGTCAATGTGTATGAAAGATGAATTTATTTATCTTTCGATGATTATTCCGAGTCCTAAGGGTCCGCGAAAAGAAATTGACGTGTTTCTCAAACCATTGATAGATGAATTGAAAATATTGTGGACTGAGGGAGCTGTCACTTATGATTGTCACCAGAAGCAAAATTTCAATTTAAAGGATGCAGTCTTGTAGACAATCAATGATTTTTCGACCCACGGCATGTTGTCTGGTTGGAGCACTCACGGTCGACTCTCTTGTCCATATTGTATGGAACACTCTAAATCATTCAGTCTTCAGAACGAACGAAAAATCTCATTCTTTGATTGCCATCGTCGATTCTACCGGCTAACCATCAATATCGAAGGAATCGTAATAAATTTATTAAGGATAAAGTCGAAAGGGATGAGCCACCATCGATGATGTCTAGTGAACAAATTTTAGCACGTGTTTCAGCACTTCCAGAGATAGTGTTTGGTCGGAATAAAAGAGTGTCGGGCTTTGGTCAAACACATAACTGGGTGAAAAAAAATATCTTTTGGGAATTGTCGTATTGGAGTTCATTACTGATTCGGCATAATTTGGATGTCATGCACATTGGAAAAAAATGTGTTTGATAATATTTTCAACACTTTGATGGATGTTTCTGGAAAAATTAAAGATAATGTCAAGGCTCGGCATGATATAAAAATACTTTGTAAGAGGCCGGAGTTGGAGTTACAAGAGGTCAACGGACGATATCTGAAGCCGAAGGCCTCGTATGTGTTAAATAAACAACAGATCAAAGATGTTTGTCAATGAATAAAAGAACTCAGATTACCTGATGGATATGCCTCAAACTTATCTTGATGTGTGAACGTCGATGATTGCAAAATATTAGAGATGAAGAGCCACGATTGCTATGTATTCATGCAGAGATTGCTTTCAATCGGCTTTTGAGATCTTCTACCTGATAATATTTGGGGTCCGTTGACTGAATTAAGTATGTTTTTTAGAAATATTTGTGCAAATGTCCTTCGAGTCGAAGATATGTCAGCACTTGAAAGTAATATTGTTGAAATTATATGCAAGCTGGAGCAATTTTTCCCTCTTGCCTTCTTTGACTCGATGGAGCATCTACCGATACACTTGGCATACGAGGCACGAGTTGGTGGCCCTGTTCAATACTGGTGGATGTACTTATTTGAAAGATATATGAATCGTCTGAAGAAAAAAGTAAAGAACACCACAACTGTTGAAGGATCAATATCTGAATCGTATATCATCCAAGAAATTTCAATATTCTGCTCATTTTACTTTGAATTGACAGTACATACAAGATTTGATCGTCTTCCACGTAACGACGATGTGGGAGTTCGACATTCAGATGAACGTTTAAATATATTTTATCACTCTGGTCGTGTTTTTGGTTCTCCTCCATCTCGACACTTAAGCGACGAAGAGTATCATTTGGCACAATTGTACGTATTACTCAATTGTCCAGAAGAGATTGAATAATTCATTGAAATATTTGACATTGAGATGGTGGAAAAATATTCTATTCACAACGATGAAGAATTGGAGAGATTACGAAATCGAGATTTCCCTACTTGGATTCGGGCTTACAGTAAAGATCACAGAGCTGAAATAGATGAAAGAATATTTGAGTTTGTTAGTGGACCGTCGCGACTAGTGTTGTGTTATAGCGAATATTTTGTTAATGGGTATAAATTTCATACGGTTGAATATGCATTTACAAAGAAGATGATGAATGCCGGAGTCTGCGTGAAAGGGACAACGTATGTTGAATGTGATATGAATTTTTATGGACTGATGGAAGATGTGATAGATTTGCGCTACTTCAGCTTAAAATCAGTTATCCTATATATTTAGATGTCATTGGTCTGATACAACAAAAAAGGGCATGAAAGTTCATCCAAAATACAAACTTGTTGAGGTTAATTACAAATCGAAATTGGCAGCAAATGAGCCTTTTATATTGGAATCACTAGCCGAACCAGTATATTACGCTCTTTATCCGACTAGAAATAAAGATAAAGCAGATTGGCGTGTTATCAGTAAGACTAAAGCTAGAGGAAGAATTGATCCGATAGTAGGAGAAAATGAGTCGATATCTAATGTGACAGATGATTTCTATCAAGAAGAGGATCCTCCCGAGTCCCGTAGTAGATCGTATTATTCCAATACTCGATGATGCAGATACAACGTTAGTTCAATTAGAAGTTGAATATGTTGATGATGATGATCATGAAGTTGAGGAAGCTGAAGATGAAGAAGATGAAGATGAAGAAGAAGAAGAAGAATTCGAATACTATTACTCGGATGATGAAAAATAATTATAAAGTATATCTTATATTAAATCTATCTCTACTATATATATAATCTAATTATATGCTTATTCGACAGATATGGTGGGTCGTGATTATCGTCGGACGAGAGCTTCTGAGTCTCCGATCGGTCAGACTCCCGCACTTCCTCCTCCTGTTAATGATACTCCTGTCGCTGATCCTCATGCCGCCGAGGCTAGGTCATCAAGACGCAGGTGGCCAAGCGGGCCGAACAGGTGGCAGCCTCCGCCAGCCACAGAGTCACGTAGACTCATTAGTGTGATTGGGGAGCGGTAATGTATCATGAATTATGAATTATTACAAATTAATTGTATCATAATATAATATTGAACTTTATTTTTGTTGTGCAGGTTCGAGCAAGAGGATGTGCCGAGGACCATATCTTCTACGATCCGACGATACATGCATGGGGGCATGGCCCACGTGGTCTCACATGCCCCATGTGCACGTTGACATGCTATGGCGCGAGTTTGAGGCACGTATTAAAAAAAAAAATATACATGATGGTTAATATTGGTACTGATATTATTGTTTTGCAGGTTCTCTATACATGGGTTGAGGACCAGAGGTCCTTTATTTACACTGACTGGAAGACTATTTTCCGACAGAGGTACAACGACCAGCTGGGGCAGGCCCGATCTCAGGCGACGGCCCTAGCTAGGACCACAAACATCGCAGAGACTCGGGGATACGACCCCGATTGGATTACTCCGGATATATGGGACCAACTCGTGGCGTTATGGTCGACATATCGATGGCAGGAGGTTTCTAGGACTGCAGCTAGAAATCGCATGTCTGGGGGAGGAGCGTGTCACACTGGCAGCTCAATATCATTTGTAGTGCATGGTCGTCGTATGGTAAGTATTATACCTTAAATTCAATTATATATTTTATTTGTTACTCTGTGTAATAAATAATGTATTTGTTTTGTAAATGTAGACGACGATGATGGACGACGGGACTGTCCAGCGACCCTCCTCGATGGAGGTGTTTGAGCGGACTCATTGTCGAGTACATGGGATGAGGGAGTACATCGACACCCGCGTTGCAATCATTATGGTAAGTACATTTGTTTAAATTATTCATTATTTATTTATAATTTAAGTTTTAGGAAAAATATGAAATAAAAAATCAAACTCGAGTAGGAGACCTACACTCAAACGGTGATACAGCGCGGGGCAACCCCGAGGACTTTGACACGGGAGCGTAGGTCGAGGCTGCAGGTGGCTGGGACCACGGCCGTGTATATGGCTTTCCAGACAGTGGTTAAGCGCGAGCCGTGCTTGGGCCACTTGGAGCACCGACCCCTCCGGTCGCTAGTGAGTGGCCGTCCATCTCCAAGACTAATTATGATCAGAGCAGCAGGATAAGGACACTGGAGGAGATGGTCGCGCGTCAGAGTGAGATGATAGAGTGTCAGAGTCAGATGATGGCGTAGATGCATGCTATGCTATGCAACATCTCAGCTCATACCAGAGTAGGCATCCCTTCGGCATCATCAGATCCATCGTACTCGAGCCAGTCCATGCTGGTGTACACCCAAGTACTCCAGACCCCGTCATATTATGATCCAGACATTCCTTCATCATCGTCGTGAGATTTATTGTTTTGTTTGGATATTGATACGATAGTTTTGAATTTGAATAGTTTTTATATGATTGCGAATAATTATAAATATAAGTATAATTATTTTGATGTATATCTGGGTGTATCTGTGATGTGTATGAGAATGGATGTGTGTATGGGTGTCTGAGTTATGTATCAGGTTAAATGTATCAATATATTAATGAAAATTAGAAATTTATAAAACTTTTCAGTTACATGTTAACATCATCAACAACGGCTTTCCCACGGCTGTCCGTGGGAAAGTCGTTACTGAAAGTGTATCGTATTTTCTGGGCCGCAACCTCAAAACCGTTGCTGATGACCTACAACAACGGCTTAGCAATGGGCTTTCACTAATGGTCTTGCCACGGCAACCAGGCCGTTGCTTATGTACATATCTATAACGGCCCTGCAGCCGTGGCAGAACCGTTGCTGATAATGTTATTAGCAACGGCCGTTGCGGCCGTTGCTGATCCGTTGCTAAGTTATCGGCAACGCGCTTTTCTGCCACGATTGCTTTGCCACGGGCCGAGCCGTTGCACGCCATTGCTGATGGCTTTCAACAATGGCTCAGCAACAGTTGGAGTCGTTGTTGATGCTTGTTATTCCAGTAGTGCGCGACAGTCAATTCGTTAACTCTCCGTCAACGGAAAAATAAACGACGTTATGTCCATGTTGACGGAGTTAACAGACCGTCGTGGATATGAACAAATCTATATGACGGATCGGCATATAGACAAGTTGGTATGTTAACTCCGTAACATATATAAGTTTGCTTCGTAGCATAGATTTGGTCCTACTCATGACGGTCTGTTAACTCCGTCAACATAGACATAACGTTGTTTATTGTTTCGTAGACGAAGAGTTAACTGACCATCACAAATATGATCAAATTTGTGCTAATGGGCAAATATATTGGACCAAATTTGTGCTACATGACAAATATAAAGGACCAAATGTGTGCTACATGACAAACATATAGGACTGAAAATTTCGAAATAAAATTTATATGACAAAATTTATCAATATGTATGAACAACGTTAGTCCACATTGATGGAGAGTTAATGTACCGTCACGAATATGACCAAATATGTACTACGGAGCAAATTTATAGGACTGAAAATACTAAAATGAATGTTATAGGACTAAAGTTCAAAAAATTAAAAATTTATAGGACCAAATCTGTACTTCTTCCATTAAATAAGTTTGTCAAACCTAAGTGGAGCAATTGATAGAACTAATTTTTAAATTGAAATATCTTTTTCTTTTGCTGTTAGAGACAAAACCAAGATGCCTACTAACAAGAGCTCAGGTCGAACAAAAAGCAAACAATTAATGACCAAATTGATCTTTTTCCGATGGAATATATATATATATATATAATTAGCTTTTTTTTTCTTGCAAAAGAAGAACAAAAGAACAAAACAAAACAAGGGGGCTTGGTATAGAGCTAGTGGAAAGCAAACAAGGAATCTCAAGCACACAGTTTCAGTGCAACTTCAAATAAAAGTCACAAATAATTTCAAGTCTAATTATAGTTGCTAGCTGTTTGTCCACCAAGACATATAGTTTCTTCTAATTAACCAGCAAATCATATAGGTTTCAATGTCTACAGCATAAATAAAGTCAACACTCAAGATGGGATTCAATCCTTTATCAAAACATGAATGAGATACTTTTGGCATCAAAGATATATATTGACAATGAAATGTACTGCCTCCCCAAAATTATTATTCCCTTATCTCTGCACCATCAGTCCATCTTCTTGCCCACTTGACCTCTGAATATATAGTGAATTAGTGATCATGACAACTCAAAAGATTTTAATTGTTTACAAATCAAAATTAATTTTTAATATAAATTAATTGATTCATATGATCAAATCATGAAAGCAATGCTCATTTTTGCATCATAATATTATGTGCCACAAAGGCATCCAGAAAACACATGTCAAACTTAACATATATGTCTTAAACAATTGCCAGATTTTTTTCAGTATCAAATAGCTGGATTCTGCAAGTATAAGGTTCAAGTTCAAGTGACCAGTTTTGGACATTTTGACATATACACTACTAGAAAGATATCCGACTTCAACATATGATCGATCATCCTTCATCATATACACTACTAGAAATATACTAAAGTCCTTTCAAACCAATATAATTTTGATATATATATATATCTTGGTGACACTGACACTGACACTAACACATCATCAATATCTCTTGTTCATCCTACTTTTTTCTGCCTATATATAGCCATCGAACAAACACAAGCCAAGGCACAACCAAGGTAGTCCATCCACTGCATGCGAGAGTTAATTCAGCAGCTGTAATAAGCTCGAACACTTGGTGCGCAACTCCTGCATTAGCTCATATATATATATATATATATATACGTACTGGGGAGTGGGGATAAGATGGACATGGTGATGAAGTTGGCGACGGAACGGGCGGTGGTCATCTTCAGCAGCAGCGCCTGCTGCATGTGCTACAGCGTGAAGAGCCTCTTCCACGAGCTCAGCGTCGACGCCGCCGTCCACGAGCTGGACGAGGAGGCGAGGGGGGCGGAGATGGAGAAGGCGCTCGTCAGGCTCCTGGGGCGGAAGCCGGCCGTGCCGGCCGTGTTCATCGGCGGCAAGCTCGTGGGATCCACCGACCGGATCATGGCGCTCCACCTGGGCGGCGACCTGGTGCCGCTGCTGAAGGATGCCGGCGCTATGTGGCTCTGAGTATATAACACTGCCAATTGAATAAGAGGAGCATGAGTTTTGTTCTGCTTTATTTTCTTCTTCTTGTTTTTGACCTTTCTGTGTTTCGTAATGTATGGAAATAAAAAATTATAATATGAAATGGAAATAATGATGATGATGATGGAGCTTAATTATATGCAGTCCAAATTAACAATTGCATACATCAGGGTCAACTATGAACCAGTTTTGGGTCTGGTTTGAGTTCGATCAGAAAGAAAAATTAAGATCAATTTTTTTTTATTGAAATCCAAATGAGCCGGATTAAAATAAAAAATGAACATGCCAAAATTGACTCACCAAACAAAATTTTTGAGACTTTTCAAATTGTATAAATGTCTTGATATATCCAAACTGACTTGACAAGTTCACACTGCTAAAAAAAACATCTGCAATGCCTAATTTGCTATAGCAAAGTAATTGTCGCAAATGCACGATATTTTGATGGTAATAACATGTTGTTGCAAAGGAGTGACAGTAAAAAAAAATTTGTTGCAAAGCTCTGTGACGACTAGCTCATTTGTTGCTAATGTGATTATTGGCAATAACGTTGAGGCGGTCGCGAAAGTCGGCTGCTAGCCATCGCAACACTGTGAGTGATGAAAATTTTCATCACTCGAGCATAACTTACCTAGTTTCTCCATTCGCGTTGTTCGATCTCCTCCCCTCTCTTGGTCGCCCTTTGTCGTTGTCGATTGCGACTTGGTTGCTCGTTCCCTCGATGTCACCATTGTCGTCAACCTCACCACTCCAACCACCCTTTCCACCATTTAGTTATTGCTTCTTTTTAAATTGAACTATGAGAATAAAATACTATTGGAATTTTATTTGGAGTTAGAATGTTAAAAATGATATTTAAATACATTTTGAATAATATGATTTCCGAATGAAATAAGATCACACCGCTTATGGGAACTCAAAATAGTTTTACAAATAAGTGCATGCAATAATATCATAGCTAGATGAAAGTTAACTTCAATAATTGAACAAGTTAAAGGCTCTCTAAATTTTGCATTATCAAATTGACAAAATCATTCGTGTGTGTCAATTCAAGATGTTAAACACGTCAGGATAAACACGAGAGAGATGCTCAATGGAGAGATGCTTTCATTCATAAAATAAACGACATTTTATAGACTTACAGGACACAACGATAACTCCTAAAGACTCGGTAATTAACTAATAATTACTCACTAAGCTAACATGATAAATACCCATTAAATAAAAGGATAAATGTTAACTATGTGATAAATCAAACTAGTCTAAAGGATAAATACGAATATGAAGCTAAGTGTTGCATTATCTTCAACACTCCCCCTTAACACCAACTTCCTTTACCAAGCCGAGCTTTTGATCCAATCATTCTCTACCTGATCGGATACTATAGTTGTGAGAGCTACTTCCTCAACATCCCACTCTTCCTCATCTTTGAAAGTAATAACATTACCTTCCTCGAGCTTTTTCTTCGATTGATATTCTCTTGCCATATGACCAACCTTGCCGCAATTGTAGCACTTCCATTCAAATTTCTTGTCATGCTTCTTCCATGCTCCCCCTGCACGAGCGCTCTCTTCTCCTTCACGACTTTTTGCTTTACCTTCATTCTTCTTAGATCCTTCGTCGGCATGCTGCTTGGAATTCCTTTTGCTTTTCTTGGCGTAGAGCGCTTCCTCTTCACCTTTTTGTGAAATTCCTCCCATTTGCTTGGCCAACGCTTCCTAACCTGCAAGCAAATTCTCAAACTCAACAAGTGATGACTGGTTCTGCCATCCCTGAACTACAGCTACAAAGCCTTTGAACTCAGGCCTTAAACCATAGATGATTATCCTCTTCATCCTGGATTCTCCGATCGGAGCTTTTGGATCTAACTCTGCAATCTCCCGGCAGAGCGTCTTCACTTTGTGAAAGTATTGAGCAATTGCCATGTCGTGTTGCGCTATCGACAATAGCTCGCTTTCTAAAAGCTGGAGCCTAGTATCATTCCTTTTTGAAAACAGCTTGGTGAGTGTATCCCAAGCTTCTTGGGGGGCTTTGGCATCCCGGATGTGCTTTAGCACTTTTTCTTCAACAGTTGTCTTCAAGATAAACATTGTCTTACCAGCTTTGATTCTCCACTTTCGCAGTGCTCCATTTGTATCTTCTTCTGGCTGCGTAACTTCACTCCCGTTAACAACTTCCCTCAAATCTTGGCCCTGCAAATATGACATCATACAAGTTGACCAAGTATTATAATTGTGATTGTTGAGCTTCTTCAATCCGCCAATGAAATGTTGTTCGCTCATTTTGTCACCAAAAATTATCCACCAACTTGAGATCTGATCGGTCTCTTTATCTCCCTCTCTCTTCCTCTAGGTGACGACTGCTTTTGAAAATTCACTTCGGAGACCAACTATTGCTAAAGAAGCGGGGGTCAGTCGGTGCTTCTTCCACAATCGCAGTCTCCCCTATGTGATGATCAACAAGACTTGTCATCGGAATGAGCGGAAATCAGTTTGGTGGATCGGAGATGACACTCTGTCTCTCTTTCTCTCTTGTTTTGCTCTCTCTCTCTTTTTCCTTTTTTTTTCAATTACAAATAAGAAAAAAAACAGGGAAGTAAAACAAGAAAATAAGCCTACATATGCTTCTCCTCTTTCTATTTTGACCAAGTCAAAAATAAGAGGTGGAGCCCGTTGGTGTATTTCTTCTCTTGTTGTAGAAATCAAATAAAGTTGAGGTTACTTCCTTCGATACTTTTGGAGTGGGACCATCAATTTTAATCTTCTTTTTCTCCTCCACCGGAGGGCACGTGCATGGAAAATAATGGTGGAACTCGCTGCAAACAAGTTTGCTTCAATTCTTTTGAAGTGGGGCCCGCCAAATGAGAAAGTTCACTTTCTCTTCACGCACTGGCTGGTGGCAACAAAAAAAATGGTGCGGCTCTTTCTTCTCTGCAAGAGCAGCAGATAAAGCTGCTCATGGACTGGCGATGATCCTCTTGACGATGAAGCTGCTCACACAGGTCGACTTGGATCCCGCTGGCAATCTTAATAATGAAGGCGATCAATATTTGGATCTAAACAGGGAGCTTCAGGAGATGAGATTCGGATATCTTTTCTTAAGAAGACGTCGTTTCTTCTTGATCTGAGAAGATATCTTCAGACGGGGCTTCTTTGTTACGTCGCTGAAAGAGGCCGATGTGATCTGCCACACGCCCTTCCTACTTGAGACGGCTCGGTCTTCAATTTCCCAGCGACGCCTCTTTTACCTCTGTTCAAAATAGAGAACTCTCTCTGCAATCTCTCCCTCTCGTCTCTTGCCTCCGGCTTTGGTATGGCGATCTCTCCTTCTCCTCGCACTCCCGCTCTGATACCAGTTGTTGAACATGCCAGGATAAACACGAGAGAGATACTCAATGGAGAGATGCTTCCATTCATAAAATAAGTGGCCTTTTATAGGCTTATAGGACACAACGATAACTCCTAAAGACTCGGTAATTAACTGATAATTACCCACTAAGCTAACATGATAAATACCCACTAAATAAAAGGATAAATGCTAACTATGTGATAAATCAAACTAGTCTAAAGAATAAATACGAATATGAAGCTAGGTGTTGCATTATCTTCAACACAAGATTCTTAGGCCAGTGATGTTGTACATTAGATAAAGGGTTTCACACCTTGATATTATCAAATAAATTTCAGTCACTTGGAAGATTAACGTAAGAGGATGAATCATTTAGTATTGGACCAACAACTCAAATTCATCAATCGACCATGTATCCAAATATGATTTTGGATGCTCCAAGTAGCCAAATTATTACATTGAGCACCGTAAAATGTTGAGTTGCCCAATGCTACTGGGGTGGCACAATTTTGATATTTTAAAGAGCATAGTAAAAAGAGTTGAATTTTGATATTAATTACATGGAGTCCTCCGCCGCAAGATTTTCTCAAGATTAATTATGATGCATCTTTTACTAACAATGCATGTAGAAGGATGTTATTCTTTTGTCTTAAGCTCTTATGTAATTGATAATTCTGTTTTATACTTAGAGGTCTTAGCAATTAAAAATTGTCTAATTTTTGCTTTGGAACATAATCTCCCATAGTTCCAAGTTGAGACCAACTCAAAAGTTTTAGTTGATGTGCTGAACAAGAAGATGAATGTGCCTTGGGTGCTTAACCCGGTGGTTGCGGATATTTTTTCTTTATCTATTCAATGTAATGTTGAAAACTTCATATTTTATTATAGAGAAGCGAACAAAACTACCCATTGGACAACAAATAGAGCTCGACAAGATAGAAGTATTTTGATTTGATCATCTATTAGGTCTCCTGAATTGGAGAAAATTTTGTATAATGACATTTTTGGCCCTAGCTTAGCCAGGATTTAATAAAACTATTATCTTTTCCAGTATTTTTTAAAAAAAAAGAAAAATAAAAGAGTTGAGTTGCCTCCATGTTTGTATAGTTATGCCGTTGATGGTCATTGGCAGCTCTGATTCCTTTCTGTAGGACCTTCTCATTGAGTTTTGCTTGCATCTCGTCTCTGCATCTTCAACATCGCGTTTGTGCCTCAGTGTGTAGTAAGTAAAGACATTAACAGGCAAATTGTGCATATCCCATCTTATTGACCTCGAACTTGTTGGCTGACGGGTTGAATATTAGGTCTGGATTTCAAATCACTGCTTATTAGGGTTCCTCCCAAATCCAAATTAGGCAACCAATTCGGCATTCCTTGACTTCATCACCTTCATCACGTGGCAATGTAAATATTTTGAAATGCTTTTATACATTCAAAACCGTTGTTAAAATGCTTGATGAACTTTGTTCCTGTCATTGACCTGTTAACCAATGTCATGTCAACAACCGTGCCCTGTGGATCATACGAATTATTCCAAGTATTTTGAAGAAAAAAACTTATTAAATAGACAATGAGAAAACATAAGACCTAGTTAACATCAAGAAGACAAGATGCTCCTGTAAACAAATCAATGTCCGAACTCGTGAAGTATATTTTTTTAAAAAAAATAGCAGTATGCATGCAAATTTAGAACTCTACCTTCTCATGCATAACTGATGAAGGATGGACTGGCTTAAATAATGACTAGCAAAGAATAACGAACTGTGAAATTAGTAGGATCAGTTCCTGCATATAAACCAAGCTATGCCCATCTATAAATATGTAATAATTTCTCTACTTAAGATGCAACTATGAAGCCACTCGGGTTGGGATTTTCTAACATCAATGTCAGTTTAGGTTTTCTTGCTACGGTGTTTAACCGATCTTTTAGCATAATTACCACAAAATATTGTTGAGCTCATTATATCTATCCATTTTATTTGTCAAAAGTTCCAGTTGAAAACATGCTTTGGTATGTTGGTTGAAGTCCATATACTTCTTTTTAATGTATGATTGTTTCACTTAAATAACATTGAAGTGTAAGATAATTATGTGGCCCCGATTAGAAGGTCACATTAAGATAACTATCTTTACGTTAAGAGATAAATATGGTATAACAAATTGAGATAAACATTATTAGTGTCAACAAATTTAGGCCATTGATATTTGGCCAATTGATGGACGTACCAATTCAACCGACTATTGAGGATAAATATTAAGTTGGTCCTCTCTGCGCCTATATAAGGAGAAGATGTCTCAAGACCTAGACACAACAAAATCTAAATCTCCACCATCACCTAAGGTTACATCTCCTAGAAAGAGAGATAAGAGAAATAAATCAGCTCTGGTGAAGCAATAAGCGATCGGCGAACCAATAGCAAATTCATCTAATCATGGTACTCGTTTACTATTTTTCATTTTAGTAAAAACATGAATTGTGAACATCCTAGGCTTATTTTTTATGACATGATTTATGAATTTCCTACATTGGTATCAGAGCTCAATTAATTACAATTCATGTTTTTGTATTACGATTTATGTTAGAAATATTGTTCATAATTACTATATATTTCATGCATGGATTAATGTTGTTTAGAAATAATTCATGCCTCATATGCTATTATTGAATCACCATGTTCTTCCCGATGCCACTTCTCATACTTCTTGATGATTCTATTGTTCATTCATATTGTTATATTTTAGTTGATTTCTCGTCATACTACACGTTTTATTCCTCCTCGTATGTTCTTCTTGCTTTCGTTGACAATCATCGGTAGTCATGCTGCGATCAGCTGAACAACAACTTTAATGATATTTTCGGTGGTGGTCAGCCATCTCGAGGCCAATCGGGCATCCTCTTATTGCCTCCGACCTTCGGTAGGCGGCTTGAATGTGAAGGGGAGGTTCGGCGATAGGATGATGAAAGATATCATAAATGTTTCTCCCTATTACATAGACCTCTCCCTCTTGCACAATGTCCTCATGACCAATCATCTACATAGCTATGGCCTACGCATCATGTTGGCTAGCGATGAAGGGCGGATGACAAATAAAGGAGGGTAGGTCGGAGGAGAGGCTGCAACGATTGCACCTACATGCAGCGACAACATATGAAAATGTTAGGGTTTAGTTACCTCACATAAAGGAGAAGAGAAGATTTAGGAGAAGGAATTAATGGCTAAGATTAAAGTTCCGTTTTTAATGATTGTGATTGAATGAAATTAAAATCACGTGATTGAGACATTGAGTGAATTCTTTCAATTGAATCGATTCATATCTTTATTTAAAACTAGTTTATATTTTTTAATTCTAATATCAGTCGGTTCAAGTTTCAATTTAATCTGATTTAGTTTATTGCTTCGGTTTATTTATTTAATTTGATTGGTTTTCTTTGGTCCAGTACCAATCCAATTTATTTTTCCGATTCAATGCAAATGATGAATGATTTAGTTCAATTACATTTTATTGATGTAAAATTAATCAATTTTATGATTGATTTAACTTAATTAAGCATTTTTTGATTGGTTCATGATGTATTTGATAAATTTTCATTATAATTAAACAATGTCACGTATAATCGTTTTTTATTATCTTTGAAATTTATTTGTAATTATTTAATTGTCACCAAAGTGATCAAATATTAGGTAATAAATTTCAAATAAAGATAATCATGATGTTATATGCAAATAAATGCATTATTATTGTAATGAGTTTATTATTTATTAAATTTTAATTTTTGCCCAAATGTAGATTATTATTTTGCAAATAGTGAATATAAATGATGTAATTATTTATTTTTATCATATGCATATTAGATTATCCAAAAATAAGATATGTATATGGTTAGAAATTTTTAATTTATCATTGTAGTTATTAATTCATTTAAAATATTTAAATTATGATAGTATAATATAATATCTATCCGAAGGGGATCTATGTTGTGCTTTATTGATTTATTATCTCAAATCATTTTCATGTATTTAGTTTGAGTATTATATATATAATTTCAGAACTATTTCACTTCATACGCAAGCTTCATCTGTAACTATATTTATTAGTGTGAATTTTTCTAAATTGTGCGAGCAAGTCAAGTTTCACTAACATGTTTTTGACCTTGACTTGACACTACTTGAAGAAAATCTCGCTGTTATTACTGATCTATTCAATGAGAATGAAAAATCACATTATAAAGCATGAGAATGTTCTAACAGACTTAGCTTCATATTTATGCGTATGACAATTGCCAACAACATAAAATACAATCATTCCACAGACAAAAAGTGCAAAGGAATTCCTTCAGTCTGTGGAAGAACGCTTTCGCACCGCTAATAAATCACTCGATGGTACCTTAATGGCAGAACTCACGACCATGAAGTTCAATGGGTCGCGAAGCATGCAAAATCATATTATCAAGATGACTAACATTGCAGCAAGACTAAAATCCTTAGGAACGAGCGTGGATGATTTGTTCACTGTGTCTTGTATATCTTGAACTCGCTCTCTCCTGAATATGAACCGATCTGCTAACACCTTAAAGCAACAAGCCAAAAAGTTCAAGAAAAGCAACAAATCTAAAGTTTCTCAGGCTAAGGGGAAGGATCAAAAGGCAATAGAGTGATTCTTTTGTTAAAAAAAAAGACATCCTCAAAAGGATTGCCATAAATTTACATGCTGGTTTGAAAAGAAAGGTAAGACTATATGCCTAGGGAGTTAACGTTTGGTCCTAATAAGTCTCGATGCCTTATTGTCCTAATCATAGTCTTAATCATCTTTTATTATCCTAATTATAATCCTTGTGCAACTAAAATCTTTTAACAAATACTCATCTTTTATTGTCCTAATCATAGTCCTAATTGTAAGACCTTATGCCTTTAACTGAAGCGGTCATTTGATTTACTATTGTTAAAAAACTTTCGTTAGGGTTTGTCCTTTAGATCGAAAGAAATCCTACATCATATTACTTACCTGAGTAGTTGCACCAAAATCAAGACACAAAGTATTATAATGAACTTCTACTATGTTTGATAAATAACTTAAGTAAGAAATGTCTTTATCTTTCTTTTTAAACCAACATTTACGTTTATGACAATCCTTTTGAAGGTGCTCTTTCTTCTTTCAGAAGAAGCACTCTATTCCTTTTGATCCTTCCCTTCAGCTTGAGAAACTTTGCAAACTTATTATTTTTCTTAAACTTTGACTTTTTTACTTTAAAGTGTTCTCCAACTCCTTGACCCATGAGGTTGACTGAATGAATTTCTTTATTCTTACGGGGATTTTCCTCTTGAACAAGCATATTGTACCATTCATTAACATTTCACTTATTCTTGATAATATTATAATTTATTTGCAATGGTTCATATTCAGAAGAGAGCGAGTTCAAGATGAACTGCATAGTGAACAAATTATCTACACTCGTTCTCAAGGATATTAATCTTGCTGCTATGTTAGTCATCTCGATGATATGATTTTACATGCTTCGCGACCCATTAAACTTCATGGTCGTGAGTTCTATCATTAGGGTACCATCGAGTTAGCGGTGCTAAAGAGGAATTCCTTCGCACTTTCTGTCTACGAAATAATTGTTTTTTATATTGTTGGCAATTGTCATACGCATAAATATGAAGCCAAGTCTCATAGAACGTTCTCAAGCTTTGTAAAGTGACTTTTCATCCTCACTGCATAGATGAGCTTTTCTTCAAATAGTGTCAAATCAAGATAAAAAACACCTAAGTGAAACTTAACTAGCTCACATCATTCAAAAAAATTCACACCAATAAATATAGTTACAGATGAAGTGTATGAAATGAAATAGTTCTGAAATTATATATATATTGCTCAAATTAAATACATAAAAAAAATTTCAGATAACAAATCATTAAAACACAAGATAGATCCCTTTCGAGTAGACACTATATTATACTATCATAATTTAAATATTTTAAAGTAATTAATAACTATAATGAAAAATTAAAAAATTCTAATCATATACATATGTTATCTTTGAATAATCTAATATTGTTATGCCTTAAAATTTTGGACCTCTTTGTAAATCTATTTCTTAGAGGGGGTTATTTGCAAAATGCAAATCCTATATAAATGAGCCCTAAACCCTCTCTAATCCTTTCTTTTCTCTCTCGGTTCCTGTAGCAGCAGCGGCAGTTGGCGGAGGATTCTGAGGCGTCGACGGCGAGAAGATCTCCGGTGAATCGGAGTTCGGAGGAGATTCCGGTAGGATTCTTACCCTTCTTTGTTATTCTTTCGTGTAGGGTAATTTCCGTTCTCGGGATGAGATTATAAGGTTTCCGTTGCGATCTTTGATTCCCGGCGATATTTCTCTGGTTTTGTGTTTCTCGTTGTCGGATCGTCGGATCTTCGAATCGTGTCGGTCGCTGTTGTCGAGTTGTTGTTGTTACCCCGTCGGGCGGATTGCTTGCAGTCCGAGTAACCAACGAGAGGAGGATTGGGTTTTGAAATTTGGCCGGCTAATGTCGTCGGATCTTCGAAGTCGTATTCTGGTTCTTTTGGAATTTTCGATTGAGTCCTTGTTGTGGTCGTTGCTTCATTTCTATCTGTGGACTGCTCGTAGCCCGATCAAGAGGCCTGATCGACCTTGTTAGCGTGACATCGCCAGGCACGGCGTCGCGAGTCGCCAGGCGCGGCGTCGCGAGTCGCGGGTCGCCAGGCGCAATGTCGCCCCGCGCGACATCGCGCCAAGGGTGCGATCGCCCATAGCAGGGGGTTGCCGCCTCTCTGCCCTCGTTGTCGCCGGTTCTTAGGGGCAGCGACGGTCGATGGAGTTGATCGGCGAGTCACCGACGCCGGTCGGAGATGCCACGGCTCCCATCTCGCTGCTCACGCGGTTCAGGCGGCGGCAGTAGTGACGGGGTGGAGATGGCGGCGAGTCGACGTCGGATGTTGGGAATCCCGACGGGTATCTCGCCCGGTCGGATGCTGCAAGAGGTGGCTGCGGCTGGTTTAAGGGATGGTGGCGACGGCACGTCGTCGATGCCGGCGTCGGGCTCCTCCGGCGACCCGATCGGCCGAGAGGGTCGGGGGTGGCGGCTGGTAGGGTCGGCGTCGGGGTGGATGTGGCGCGGATGAAGAGGCGTCGGGTGGAGGCGTCGGGTTTGGGGGAAGGCGGATGAGGAAGTAGATGAATAGATTAAGTTTAATTAAGAGTTTATGTCAGTGATATATTCTTTATATCAGTGTTATATTTTATATGTCAGAGTTATATGGGTGTATCAAATGGTTATTATTGTTAAGGTGGTATCACTGGTATGAATTGTAGCACTGTTACGCAAGTCTATACCAGTGATATATATATATATATATAAGAGGTATTATTGTTGTTGCTTAAATAATTAATTTGAGGCTTTATAGTGGGTCAAAATAATCATATTATATATGAATTTGGACTTACTCGTCGCCCCGAATTCATCAGTGAGGTCTGTTTTGTCGTTTGGCTTTCAGATGTTGAAATCAGTATGCTTTTATTGCCTCGTTTTGCGGGTCGGGTCGGATAATATTATTTTATCGGTTTTCATGGTTTCTACCCGAGTTGTTCTGTTATTGTAGTTGTTGTCAAGGTGAATCTCATCCTAGATTGGTTGTTACCCTATGTCGAAATATATCTTGTTGTTCTATTCCATTGAAAGTTGATATCTACTGTTGTTGAAACTCTTTATGCATATTTTGTTGATACATGTTGCCAGCATGATGTTGTTATATGCATATTAGTTGAGGATGCTAGTTTAGACGTTGCATGTCTCCTGCTGTTGTTTATTTACTTAATGCATACATGAGGACATGACTACTAGCATTATATTGGTTGAGTTGTAGTAGTGTAGTTGTTGACATGATGCATAGTTGATCTACTGTTGGGCGATAGCCCTGGACACGTTGATATATTGCCCAAGGTGTAGGGCAAGTGACACCGGTGATCACCTAATTATCACACGGGTTGTGTGATCGGCGTCGAGGTGTTAGACGTCGGCGGACTATCAGGTTGGATAGTCGCATCTCTAGCTGGAGCGGGCTTGAGGTGCCACTCTCGAGGTGCGAGAGTGCGGGGGAAACCCAATGTCCACTACGCTCTTGATTGAGTTTATGACGCATACTCATATAGTTGATAGTTGACATAGTTGACATAGTCGATTGGTTTAGGTGCATCGAGTAGATGGTTGAATCATATCTTCCGTTGTACACATGGCATCATAGCATCTTGTTGAAATCCTACTCAGCCTTCTGCTGATGTTTGTTGTTTTTGCCTCAGATCCTCAGGTATGACGGCTTTATCTCCTGGGGTAGCTAGAGTTTTGGAGGAGGAGGAGACGTCTTCCGCACGGCATTTAGTTTCCTAGTTTACTAGTTGAACTTTGCATTTTTAGCTAGACTCTGGAATTTATTTTTCTCTTATGGACTGTTGGACTTTTATTATTGTCTGGTTGGATATTCGATTTGAATCTGATTGTAAATTTAAATTCAGTCCATAAATTGTTGGTTGTTCTGTTGCTAGTTGCGCTTCTCCTAGGTGAGGTCCCTTATATAGGGATAAACCTAGGCGGGGCGTAACAAATATACAAATGATAAAAATAAATAATTTACATCATTTATGTTTAATATTTTCAAAATAATAATCTACCTTTCGGTAAAAATTAAAATCTAGCAAAATAATGAACTAAACTTATCACAATAATAAAGCATTTATTTGACTATAGCATCCTAATAATTTTTATTTAAAATTTATTATCTAATATTTGATCAAGTTGGTGGCAATCAAATACTAGGGGTCAAAATAAATTTATTTAAATAAATTTCAAAGATAATCAAAAACAATTATACATGACTTAGATAATTTCTCAAAATCGAATTTTGGAGAAAGAAATTCCCATATTCGGATATTAGCCGTCAAAATTCCCAAATACGTAATCTAGTGTTTTGGATAGCTATTTTACCAATGGGCCAAAGTCTCTAACCAATTATAGACCTTGGTCAAAATTTTAATTTATGAAAATAATTTTATAAAAAAATGAGATTTTAGAGTCTCAAAAACTAATTTTCAAACTCTATAATGCATTAGAGACTTTTGCATAAAATCTATAAAATTAAATTTCAATTAGAAATTATAAAATATTTTAATGAAAAATATTTTTTTGAACCATAATACATCTTTTGTATTATAAAAAATATTTCATTAATTAAAATAAATTTTATGAATTATAAAGTTATTTTAGACTTTAGATAAAAGCCTCTAACGCATTAAACTTTTATCCAAAGTATTTAAATTTAAAAGATAATAAAATATTTTTTGTCCAACATATTTTTTATAGGGTCTATCACATCTTTTATATCGCATATATATTTTATGAATTAAATAAAAAATTTATAATTATAAAATTATTATAAATAAAAGTTTATAACTCATTGGAGACTTTTATCTGGAGCCTATAAATCTAATTTTTAATTAAAAATAATAAAATATTTTGTACAAAAAAATTTGATAGACTCTAGCACATTTTTTATTTCACATATATATTTTTATGAATTAAATTTTATTTTTTACAATTATAAAACAATTATAAAATAATTATAAACAAAAATCTTTAATTTATTAAAGACTTTTGTGCAAAGTCTATAATAATTTCATAATTTTTAAAAAAAATATTTTTAATTAATGAAATAATTTTTTTAATGATACAAAAGAGATACTATAATCCAACAAATATTTTACATCAAAAATATTTCATAATTTTTAATTTAAATTTAATTTTGTAGACTTTGTACAAAAGTCTTTAATGCATTAGAGTGTTTGAAAATTTATTTTTTAGAGTCTAATATCTTATTTTTATCATAAAAAATATTTTATAAATTTAAATTTATTTTTTAAAAATTATATTTTTTAAAAAAATTTAGCCAAAGTCTATAACTGAGAGACTTTGGCCCAATGATAAAATAAGTATCCAAATCACTAGGTTCCGAATTTGGAAATTTTAACCCACAAAATTCGAATCTAGAAATTTTCCTCTTCCAAAATTCGAATCAAGGAATTTCTCTCTCCCAAAATTCGATTTTGGGAAATTCATGTTATATAATTATAACGTAAATTGATCAAATATATCATGGACCAATCAAATAAGTACTTAATCAAATTAAACTAACCATAAAATTGATCAATTTGACATGAGCAAAAGATAATTGAACTAAATCATTCATAATTTGCATTGGACCAAAAAATAAATTGAATTGGTACTAGATCAATGAAACCAATTTAAACCGATTAAATTAAATAAATAAATCAAAGAAATAAAATAAATCAAATTAAATTAAAACTTAAACCAACTTAGACTAGAATTAAAAAATTGGTTCAATTCAAGTGAAAGAATTCATTCAATGTCTCAATCTCGTGATTTCAATTTCATTCAATCATAATCATTTTTGAAAAAAAGGAATTTCTTTAATCTTAGTCATTAATCATTTATTTGTCGTCTGCCCTTCTCCGCCAGCTAACTTGATACGTCGGCGACGAAGAAAGTGGGCAAGAAGAAGAGGTATTTGTAATGGGAAGAAGCATTTATGACAGCTCTCATCAGCCTATCGTCAGACCTCCCATTCATCTTCAAGTCGTCGCCCGAAGGTAGGAGGCAATAGGAGGATGCCTAACTAGCCTAGAGATGGCCGACGGTCACCAGAAACGACATTGAAGTTGTTGTCCAGCCGATCGCAGCATGGTTGCTGACGGCTGTAACCAAAAGCGAAAGCGAGAAGAACATACGAGGAACATAAAACGTGCAGTACGACGAGAAATTGACTAAAATGTAATCATAAATTTGAACAATATAACAATATGCATGAGTAGCAACATGTGGATTGTGGATGAACATAGTGATTCAATAATAACATACGAGGCATGAATTGTTTCTAAACAACCTTAATCCATGCATGAAATAAATAGTAATCATGAACGACATTTCTAACATGAATTGAGGCATATAATCCGACATGAATCGTAATAGAAAAACATAAATTGTAATTAACTAGGTTCTGATACCAATGTAGAAATATTCATAAATCATGTCATAAAAAATAAGTCTAGGATGTTCACAATTCATGCTTTTACTAAAAATAGAAAACAATAAACACATACCGGATTAGGTGAATTTAACATTGTTTCGCCGATCGTCGATTTCTCTCTTTTTCTAGGAGATGCATCCTTGGGTGATGGTGGAGATCTCGATTTTGTTGTGTTTAAGTCTTGAGGCATCTCCTCCTTATATAGGCACGTAGAGGACCAACTCAATGCTTATCCTCAACGGCCAATTGATCTTGTATGTCCATCAAGTGACCAAATCAACGGCCTAGATCTATTGACAGTATTAATGTTTATCTCCATTTGTTAGGCCATATTTATCCTATAATGTGAAGATAATTATCTTATTGTGACCTTCTAATTGGGGCCACATAATTATCTTACACTTCAAAATTTGAAGTGAAACAATCATACATCAAAAAGAAGCATATGGACTTCAACCAACATACCAAAGCATGTTTTCAACTGCAACTTTTGACAACAATTTGACAAATAAAACGCATAGATATAATGAGCTCAACAACATTTTGTGCTAATTATGCTAAAAAAAATAGTTAAAACACCATAACAATAAAATTGAAGAACTTAGAAAGTCAATAGTAGAGAGGACGACACAAATTTTCAAACTCAATGAACAATTCCATGACTAGATAAATTTGAGAATGTTGAGTCTATTGGTATTGTCAAAAGAACTGGTACTCGACCTAAACAAATCAAATAAACATGTCTTGTACCTTGAGACTCGCATACCTTTCTTGTAGTACTGCAAGCAGGAAAATACAAATTTTAGTATAGGAAGATTGTATCGGGTGAACATCTCTTTTAACATATGCCCCCCTTCTTTTCTTCCATAGTGTTTCACCCACCCTATCCACCCATGCATTCTAATGGAATTAAGTGGTGATAATAAGAATTGTTAAAATAATGACAAGATAAAGTATGGTGAGAAAATTTCTTTATTCATAGTTATACCTTTCTATCTGATAATACTATTGAATGATAGTCCAGAAATTTGCAATAATCATATTGAAGCAGACTCATATTAGAACTACCAAGTTGAGTTGATCCATCAGTGCTGATTCAAAGCCATCAGATCAATACACCCCTAGTTGAATGCAATAAGGGAGTACATATGCACTTAACTATAGTCCTCCAACAAAAATGGAAGATATTCCAGGACCAGAATATAGATGGAAAATCAAATAAAAAATAAATATCAGAAATTAGGAAATATTTCTGATTTATCCTCTAGATTTCATCTATTTTGGGATAACTTATTAATTATAGCATATCTGCATAGTAATAAATGTTATCATGGTTTAGCAAGAAGAACAGTAATAACAAGGCCGTCTACTTGATAATATTCATCAAATTGGCTCAAGTTTGTGTATTACTAATCAATTTAATAAAAAATAATGGCCAATGTGACTATTCGCCATCGCATTGTGAACTATTGCTTGTGTCCTGATTTAATCGGTTATTCAAATCCAATTCAAGACATCAGAACTAACCCCACAACAATAGTTAGCTTAATTAGTAGCTCAAATGAAGCAAAAGCTCATGAACGGTATATATTGTCGAGAATGATTCTACAAGGAGACATTGGGCGTGACAAAATTTTCAAAAAGTATTTACTGCGGACATGAAAACGAGAACCACCAAAGAATCTCGAAGCACATAAAATAAGTAGAAAAACAATGACGAGATCAAGACGAGGGAAACTCATACGAGAGGGCTTCGGCGCTGACCTGAAAGTTAATAACGGACGCCGGTTGGATCTCCTTAGGGATCGGAGGCCACGGGGCTGACGCCTTCTCTGGCGCTAGTGCAGCTGCCCACTGGCTCCGCCGCCGCGATCGAGCAGCTATAGGAGGAACAGTCATGTGTCCGTTCTCGAATCCGGAGGGCGAATAAAGTTCAAACCACCGGTGATCGAGGTTGGTCGCGCGACTGCGATAGGGGCTGAGCGGCTCAGTAAGGAGGAGAGATTTGGAAGGGGACTGTGAGAGGAAGTTCGGGTTTCGACGGCGTGGACTGTATGGTTGCTGGCCGCGTCTGTGGCCGCACAGTGCGTCGATAAGGGGGAAGGCGACCCACTGTTGGAGAGTGGAGGCTGAGATCGGGTGAGAGGAGGGGAAGGCTTTTATGGTCTAGGGCTTTTATTAAATTCCTATTTTACCCTCTCTTTTAACGAGGGAAGTCGAAATCAAATTGATATCTTTTACTTATACTACTATTATTGAATAAAATTAAATTTTATTAATTTTATTTAATATTACAGTTTTTTCATTACATTTCTTTGGTTTTTATAATTTTCTATTTTAAAAAAATGCAAAATATCAAATAAAATAAAATTTATATATAATGACTATAAATTAATTTCGGTTGTTCTTTAAAAGAAAAAATAATTTGATGAAATCAAGTATGAAATTCTCTAAGAAATCGACGGAGCGAGAACTTTCAACGTGAATTTAAGAAATAATCATATTTATACTAGAATTTTCTGAAAAATTTACATAATTATTTTCTTATATAAATTATTTATTATATATCAACAGTTTTTTAAATTTTTGTTTTTATTTTATTTAATAAATTATGTATTTTTTATTATTTATTAAATATTTAATTTTTTCATTCCCATAAAAGCTTCAATATCTTAATTGTAATGTAATGAAATATATATAATAGTAGATATTAAATATATACTTATAACTTGAATGTTATTAAATATTATATTTGTATTTATTACATTAATTATTATGATCATTGTGTGAGATAAATGCTTATTATTACATTACAAATATCTCAACTTTGTCATACTATTTTATCAATGATTTTAGTTGAAAGGATAAAATATTCATTCATAGATTGGATTACGAATGAATACGGATTATCCATGAGGTAAAGTACAATCAGAAAATAGAGAAGAAACACATTAAGTGACAATAGCGAGAATCAAATCGCAATTCTACTATGCTATTTTAAGTTAGGGTATGTTACTTTGTTGGATAAGAAATAATAAAATAATATATGAATTAATTATTTAGGGCATGAATTATAAAAAAATATGAATAAAAAAATAAAAATATATATTATATTTGATGTACATCAAATTTAAAAAAAATCATATTTAATATTTTTTATTTTTTATTCAATCAAATTATATTCTATCAAATGTCATATTCGTTATTTTGCAAAGGATTTAATAACATATTGAACAATTACTTGCATTATGTCGCACAATAATTTTGTAGTTTTAATTTATTTTCAAAGGATAATATTATAATATGTAAATATAAATATAATACATTGGTGTTTCTTGTCGCACACAAGCGTACAGTGGGCGGATAAGGACGCAGCCTGCCGGAGGAAGACGAAGAATATACCTATTCTTTCTCATCCGACGGCGACGTCAACGTGGTCACTGGTGGGCATCCCAATCCTCTTCTCCGAAATTTTTCTCCCTCGCCCTCATCTCCAAGTCATCGGCGTTATTCTTCCCCTTCCCGTATTTAAAACCCTCGATTTATCCCTCCTCCATCGTTAATTCTCCCCGGCTAGATCCAGACGGAGGGAGAAAGGTATGAAATTTGGAAAGGATTTCCGGATCCACCTTGAGGAGACGCTGCCGGAGTGGAGGGACAAGTTCCTCGCTTATAAGACCCTCAAGAAGCTCATCAAGCACCTCCCCCAGCCGCCGCCCGACGCCCAGGACGAGCCACCTCGCAGTGCCGCTGCCCTGCCCTTGGCCGCTCTCGAGGCCTGGTTCGTCGGCCTCCTGGACGAGGAGCTCGAGAAGTTCAATGACTTCTACGTTGACAAGGAGGAGGATTTCGTGATCCGGTTGCAGGTGCAGTGAATTAGAACTTAGACCTACTTTCCTTCCTCTGCATGTTTCATCTTTTTCAATATTTTCCCTCTCTTCTAAATCGAGTGTAACTTTCTTATATTTATATTAAGTTGTATTTTGGATAACAAATCAAAGTTGACCGGAGTTGATCTACATCTTCAAATCATCTTGGATGCTATTAACTGTGTAGGAGGAGTAGGGGCAAGAAACGATCATTTCTTGCAATTTTTTTCCTTCACATTATTAGGCACATTTCATTTACATATTTGTTTCTCAGGAATAAGTTGCGGTTGAACTATTGCAGTTATTTATCCATTTGTAGAATTGGTAGGTTTACCTGAACATGAGATTTTGCACTATTCATTATGCTTTGTTGTTTATATGGTGAGTGACATGTCAAAGTAGCACCACAAGGGTTTCAGTCTTTTGTGCTTTAAGGATGCACATATGTTCTGTGACTTTAAAAAAGTAGTTATTTCAAGACTTTAAAGCAACATCTAATACTCTAATCCTAAATGGTTTTAAGCTGAGTTCTTTCAGGTTTGGTTTGGCCTATTTTCTTGTTTGCTGATATTTGGTCTGATAGTGTTACAACTTGATTGACTCTAGTTTTTCAGTTCTTGTGATGTCTTTCTTTTGAATACCCATCTTTCTATGGTAAATCTTAAAGGGACTGAGCAGTAACTTTGCAGAGTGGCAAAAAGCAATATAGCTTATATCAACAGGTGCAGAGGAGTTCTAGCTGTTTTTTAATCCATTAACAGTTGCCATGCTGCTAAAATTAAAACAAAAAGTTCTGTTCTTTTCCTGCAATGCACATGTAGGAATTCTAGTTACAGTCAAATAAGTGGACTGGGCATTTATCTGTTACATAGGAATTTTGACTGCCAGTATGCAATCTGATGATAAGGATAAGATGTAGAACAAAAATAAAGAAATTTATTTGCAGGAGGCCTTGTGCAATGCTATTTATCTATTACTTTTAGAACCTTTCTCCTACATTTAAAATTCCTCCTTAATTATTCACTTAGTACTGAAACAATTGAAGTATGTTGGTTTTAATCTTGTGTAGTCTAAGGAATAGTGAGGCCTCACCATTTACTAAATGTCAAGTGAAATTGTTTAGGGAGGATTATGACGCCAATTAGTTCCATGTTCTGTGGAGTAATCATTGTCTTGGATTATCAGTAGTAGTGTTATATCACTGATATATACATGAATATTCCATTGCTGTATCCCACTCAAGTCAATCCGCCTTGCCACAGTCTTTAAGATGCAGCAGAGAATTTTCAAGCAAGAACATGCCTCCAAATCTGCATTGCTGTCTACATCTGTAAAATCTTCTTAGTAACTTTGGCCACATTTTATACCTATGCCATAGTTAGTACTCTGTGCTTTAATCCTTCCAACTTCTAGTTAAAGGTCATATCTACATAAAATGGATATATCATATAGAGGAATCATTTTTGATATGTTTAAACTCAGCACCTTACAGTGACTTATATCAGATTCATTAATCCAGGTCACCGTATATTTAAAAGAAACTCTTTGTTAATGATTACTACTAGATATATTATCTTGTTAAAAAAATAATGACATTGTCCTTTAGTGATGCCGTATTGTTAGGAAAGTGGTTTACCTTTGGACCCTTTCTTTACTTAAGCTTAAGAATATGAAAGTACAATTTCGGCACTTCCCTAATAGCTTAAGGGAGTAAGTGGTCACTTAGTCTTTCTTAAACCTAAGTGGTTGATTATTTTTCCTTCAGCACATTGCAATGTTAAATATCTTTGCCCTTGTTTTGGAAAGTATATCCCAGGATGTGCTAAAGATTTTTTACTATAATCTCTTTTTGACTTAAGTTTCTTAGATCTTTTCACATCAGAATATTTTACAGATACCTTTCCATTATAACTTGTCAGTATATTATATATCTTTTTCTTTTTATCTAAAAATGAAACCTTCTATATTTAGTCTTATGATTATCTTTCTCCAGGAAGAAAATTTATGTTAATATTGTGGAGAGCAAAGCATCCATTTTATTTATCCTTAACTTAACCTTTTCCAAGGGTGGATCTATATTCAATTCTTGATGACATCATGCCATTTTGTTATATCTTGACATTTGCTTTCATGAAAGCATTTTGTATATATATATAAACCAGATCTAAATGTCTAATTATGTAACTCATATGTAGAACCTTTTTATGTTCTGATATTTTGTTTTATCAATTAGCATGCATAACTTTCAATACATGGCTACTGTACTTTGCATGAAGATGAAGTACATTTGTCTATGGCACACTATTGTTCTATCTTGTAGGTTTAACTTCAGTATTCTTTTATGTCCTAATGTGCCCACTGTAAATGCTATTAGTGGTCATGAGTCTTGTGACTTTCATATTAGAGATTAATTGGATCATACATTCGAACTCAAAAATCCTTTTCCTACTTTAAAGTATTTTTTTGCAAAAGATATGAAGTTTTAAAAGTTTAAACATCTCTCACACACTTGCTTTTGTTGATACTTCCTACCTAGGAGTAAGCTTGCAACTGCATAAATAGTAAATAATGTCTTCATTTGTCTTCTGATAATTTTCTTCTAGGAACTTAAGGAAAGAATTGAGAGAATCAGGGCAAATGGAGCTTTTACATCCGAGGAGATGTTGGACATTCGTAAAGCCTTTGTCACTATCCATGGAGAGATGGTGCTACTGAAGAACTATAGCTCCCTTAACTTTGCAGGTTATTCCATGTTCTCTCTTAGGTAGTCCTGGGTTTGTAATGGATACAGGTCATTTGTGATAACTCATCATCATCATCATGATCTCACTTCTAAAATTGTAGGACTTGTCAAAATACTGAAGAAATATGACAAGAGAACAGGAGGTTTATTAAGTCTGCCTTTCACTCAACGAGCTCTTCATCAGCCATTCTTCACAACTGAAACATTGACTCAGTTGGTCCATGAATGTGAAGCAAATCTCGAGACGCTGTTTCCATTGGAAGCAGAGGTTGTTGAACCTGATCAAGGGGAGGCACATGAACCAAGTAATCGTGACGTTTCATCTGTTCGAGCAGATAGTGTTGGTTTATATCGAAGCACATTGGCTGCAATGAGAGCAATACAAGGTCTACGGAGGGCCAGCTCTACCTACAGCCCCTTGTCTCTTGCACAGTTCTTTAATGGCCAAGATGAATCTGGTGCTGTTACTACTGAGAACTCGGCTTCGGACTCATTGACAAACTCACAGAATCAGGAGGCCGACCATGAAAGTGTGTATTCCAAGGACTAGTAGTCTGAAGCCAAAATACTCCTAATACTCTGCATCCAACTGTTTTTGTTGTCTTAGCTGCTGATTGCGCAATGGAATCAGTCGGTCATGGACAGAACTCAATGTGGACATACAATGTTGATAAAAGAGTGTTAAACTTGTAATATCTCGGGTTTAACTAGAAACCTAGAGTTCCTGAGAAACTGTTCCTTCTTCCTAAGCAATAAGCATGCGGATGCAAGCCCAAAGTGGCTGTACTTTTGAGGAATAAAGCAGTAGCACCACCAACTTCCAACAAAATTTATTGCTTCTAGTATAATTGTAACTTGTTAACATGCTCTTGTTTTTAATCATTTGTTTCTCATGAAAACATCCATGTTAAGAGCAGCACTTGGTGGTCGATGTGCTCCTTTGGATATAAGATCATCCTATCTGAAGTATCATTAAGGATATATAATCCTATCAAGGCAACATGATAAATGGTGGAATTTTTTAGTACTTGACTAATTGGTTTAGGTGTTCACAATCGAGTTATGATCAGCAGGTAACGAATCCGATATGAACTGGTTGAGGTATTTGTTTATCACGGTGCTGAGTTCGGAACAAGAACATGCATTTGGCCAGGCGGAAGTCAATTGGATGTAGATTTGGAAAATAGGTTGTGAATGCCAAGTGCAGCATTTAGTCAGGCGGAAGTCAGTCAATTGGATGTAGATTTGTAAAATAGGTTGTGAATGCCGAGTGCAACTTCCGTGGAGCCTCTTTGGGAGCTTAGGATTGAATTTAGTCTTATTAAAATTGAATCTAGAAGTGGCAATAGGCTGTGCCTGGGCGGCCCGGCCATACTTGGGCCGTGCTTGGCCGACCGACTGCTCAAAGGGATAGCCCAGCCCGAATTATTAAAAATATGAAGTATTAAGGTCGACAGTGAGACTCAAACCGCTTACCTTTTTGACGAACTAACTACCATACTAAGACCTATTTTTCGTTTCTATATAATTTTACTAAGTAAAATATATATTACTTAAGTCTAGCACAGAAAACCAAGCTAGCCTGGGTGCAGACTAGGGTTGTCCATGGTTCGGTTCACATCGAACCGAACCGAATTTTTCGGTTCGGTTCGGTTTCAACCGTTGTAGGTTCGGTTCTCTGATCCGAACCGAACCGAAATTTGAATTTCGGTTCGGATTTGGTTTTCGAAATTTGGGAACCGACCCGAACCGAAATCGAATTAATTTAAAAAATAATATATTTTTTTAAATTTTTAATAAAATTACTTAAATAGGTATTAAGTAATTATTTTTAATTTTTAATTTTTAATTAAAATAATTAAAATTTCGGTTTTCGGGTTGAAAACCGAACCGAACAATTTCGATTCAGGTTAAATCGGTTTAGGTATAGTTCGGTTCGGGTTCGGGTTGGAATTCGGGTATAAAAAAAATTCGATTTGGACAAATTCGATTCGGTTCGAACCGAACGGATAACCCTAGTGCAGACCAAGCTAGGCCTGGGTGGTGCCAGGCCTAGCCTGCGGGTGCAGGGCCAAGCCCGTGTCGTGCCGGGCTCGGCACGGCCCACGTGCCCAAGGGGACGAGCCCAGCCCACCCATTGGGCACAAACGGGCCGAGTCAGGCACGGCCTAGAATCGTGCCAGGCCCTGTGCCGCCCATGGGTGGGCCCAGCCCATTTGCCACCTCTAATTGAACTTGGTATGATTAAGATTGAACATAAAGTAAGAATAAACATGTGGATAATTATTCATTAATTACATGGTTTTTAGGGGTTATCAAAATGTCTTATAAAACCTATATAAAGCTACTTCATTTATTGAATTAATGCATTTTTTGTTTTAAGTTCAACAATGGATAATCGAAACTAAAATAGTTTACAAATTCTCTATTTGAAACCAATCAACCCATTAATTATCAAATATTAGACAATTAATCGAAACTATTTAAAATGATTAACCATTTGTTAAAAAAATAAAAAAGAATTTATAAAAGTTCAAACTATAAAAATCTTTTATGCGAGTAGATGAGTGATAATTTAATGATAATATTTTAAATAAAAATAAAATAAATAATAAAAATACATCGTAAGCCAACTTTTTTATTTTTAAATTAAATTATATATATAAGTAAAATCAGTTTTGGTTATCGATTATCTATAAATCGACAATCTAAATCAAACTAATTTTAAGCTATTTTTAACCTTACTAATTGAAACCCAATTGTACAATTACATCCATAATCGGATTTTAGTGAATTAACCCAGTTTTAATTGTCATTCCGATGATATTTCTTTGGTAGTTAATGGAAGGGGGCTGGTGACAAGCAAATTAGGGTTCCAACAAGGGCTAGGATAATTGATGAAACGATTTAGGAGACCAGGATTTGTAAGCTACATCAGGCTTTGGTTTTACGGGTAATGAGGTAATTAGGTTTAAGTTGGGTTGACATGAGATGCTCACGTGACTTTATTTTTCATAAATTGAAGAAGTGACATTTTGAGCATGAGTGACATTTTGATCGAGCGAAGGTTGTGATGCGAATTAACCACTTTTTACTTTTTAATATAAAATATATTAATATGAACAGTTTGTGTTCGAATCTACTTTAGTCGAACATCGAACATAAAGTAGTCTCTGCTCTCAAGCGAACCGGTCCAAGTGTTCCGCCGCCCACGCCCGGAAGGGGCATATCAGCAAACACGTCGCGGGCGCTTCTCTCAGCCCTCGTTTATACAGGCATGAGAACAGCACTTCCCGAGTCCTTGCGTCGTAGTCTCTGCTTCCGCTGCTGGGGCAATCGTTGCATCTCCTCCTTTGCCGATCCGAAGAGACGCCCATTCTTCCCCTTCCGCACCACTATTCCTCCTCTTTCCTTCCGTTACTACTCTTCTTCTTCTTCGCTCTCCTCGTGCGAGATTCTCCTTGATGGCTCGACAGCGGAGGAGCCACCGCCCCCGCCCACGGACACCGCTGAGGTCTTCCGCCGCTGGGGCTGCACCGACGCGGAGGCGACCTTCATCGTCAACCGTCACCGCTTCCTCCGCCAAATGAACCCGACTATCCTCGGCGCCAAGCTCCAGATCCTGGGAGGCCTCGGCATCCTCGGCTCCGACCTCGTTAGGGTCGTCGTCTCCCGCCCCCGCTTCCTCGCCTGCCGCATCGGCCGCGACCTCCAGGCCCGCCTTGACTTCCTCCGCACCCTCTTCTCCTCCGACGCCGACCTCCTCCGTGCCATCATCCGCAACCCCACCCTCCTCAACTACGACGTCGACCGCACCGTCCTCCCCTGCGTTCGGCTCTACGAGTCCGTTGGCGTCGGCCGCCTGGACCTCGGCCGCCTCCTCCTCTGCCGCCCCACGGTCATCACCCGCTCCTCGCTCGACGACGAGAAGCTTGAGCTCCTCCGCCGCACTCCAATCCGCAAAGGAGCCACCCTGTACAAGTACGCGGTCACTGTCCTGGCCATCTCCCACCTGGAGACGCTGCTAACCAAGATCTCCAACCTCGAGAAGTTCGGCTTCTCCACCGACGAGGTCTTGTCGCTATTTGCCCGCAACCCCAACGTGCTCACGCTCTCCGTTGAGAAGGTTCAGCGGAACATGACCTACATCATGGGGGCCATCAAGATTGCCCCCGAGATCATCCTCCGCTACCCATTACTCATATTTTGCAACCTCGATAGGGTGCTTAGGCCGCGCCACATGCTCGGGGTGAAGATGGAGGAGATGGACCTGCAGTCCCGGATGAAGGAACCTGCTTGGTTGGTGAGGGCTGTGAGGATGAAAGAGCAGCGATTCCTGGAAGTGTTTGTGATGTGCCACCCTGAGGATATTTCTAGTAAACTTATGGAGTACTATTCCAGCTTCAAAGGTTTGAGAAGGCTGGCAGAATCTTCAAGGTCTACCAGGAAGAAGACTTTCCCCTATTGAGATTACCCTTCACATTGAGCAATGAGATTTCATTTGATTGTCGTAAGCATCTCTACTCGTGTAATTTTGATGTTAATGTTACAAAGATTAACAAATAGGACTTTATTATTCAAAAACATACTTTGATTTTGTTGCAGATCATTGCAGGCGCCAATTTGCAAGTAAAACTACGACTATTTGGATATCTTGACTGATTTTACTTGTTACACACTGATAAAGTGGTTTATGTTCATTTTGCAATAGTTCATAATTTTATTGTGATAATTATGTCTTTACCCCCTTTCTTTGGTATAGTTAAACTCGTGCTACTTGTGTTTGTTGGCTTATGCATGCCACTCAAACCAGTGTGTCTCTAGGTGCTTGGATGCTCACCTAGTCGCCAAGGCAAGGCGAGACACTAGTGGAGCACCTCAATGCCCCTAGCATAGGCATCCTGAATTGGGCAAATGCTTAGCACCTAAGTGCAAGTTGAGCAGGCTAGCTAGGACCTCTATTGAAATTTTGGTTCAATTCATGTATGAGGATTCAATCAAAGTTTATATGTGTTTATAGAAATATACTTGCTACCAGCATAGTGCAGATCAAAAATATTATATGCTTTGCAAAAATAAATGTACTTTTAGATAAAATTTTCAAAAAAATAAAACTACCACAATAACATTGTGAAGATGATGAATATGGAAAAATAGATATGATAATGATGAGTTGTTCCTAGTTTCTTTGATTTTGTTACTGCTATTGTACTTCCTAGTTCAAAAATTGGGCAACAGATCTGCAAGTAAAACTACATATTTTGGATTTCTTGATTTATTGCTTACTGGTTAACATTGATAAACAGGTTTGGGTGTTCCTTTCTTGAGAGTTAATAAACTCATGCTTGGTGTAATTTTTCTTTTTTCCCCTTCCTCTGGTTTAGTTGACACTTCAACTTGCTCTACTTGTCTTTGTTGGCATTCCCCATTTAAATGTGACAGGCATCGATTGAACCAGTCATGTCCTCTATGCCCATATATTTGCCAATTGTCAATGATATCATCTGTTGATCAAACATACATTCAAGATTAATGAAACTCATTTAAGACCTATGTTTCATATCTGCTACAAATAACACCATCAAACCACTGCTATTATTTATAGTTAAATGCCTGCTGTTTGCATCTACCCATAGGATGATTATGCAAGTGTATATATCTTCTAAGCTCAATCTTACTTCTATCATCTTTTGTCTTCTGAAATCCTTAATATGAAGATAATTGTGGTCCAAATTCTGTTATTGAAAGATGCTACACATTTTACTTGTGTGGACTTCAATTGCTAAACACTTTCAAACAGTATGTTACCTAGAAGGATAGTACAGAACTTTTTGGAGCACTAATGATGGATGGAACAAAGAGTTGTGATAGTATTGCGTGACTGTATGCAGTATTCTTTAAGTTTAAGCTGTGGTTATTTTATCCTCTGTTCATTGGGCAATCTCATGAAGTGTGATTACTCATTGTCCTTCTTTGCCTTTCTTGTTGGCATCTTATTACCATAATCATGCAAGCATTGCATGTTGTTTACCACTAAGCCACCATAAGTTGAGTGATAATTAGCAAAAATGTAGAGCAATTACTTTTCTTGATTACATGGTTAAAATCAGTCGACATACAGCTCAACCCTTCCCCTGGTTTTTATTGACCTCTTCTTTCTGATTGAGTTGCTTGGAACTTGCAGAGATCTTGCTGAAGGATGGCTGCAGCATTGCTAGCTTGAACCAACGACTACAAGCATCCTGTTTTGAGCTGCTATAAGCATCATAGTGTTTGAGGGATCATGTTTTCATTTTAACCGATTATTTGTAATAAAAATAATAATAATAAGTTCTTTAGATACATTGTCATAATTGTTACTTTGCTAAGACTAATTATTAAAAATAGTTCATACTTTTATCGAAGTTTCAATCTTAACTCAAATTAAATCTTTTATCATATTTAGTTATAATATAGAAGTGATCAGAATTTGTCCTTTGTTTATCAGTTTATGTATTAGATTTTTCGTCATCTTGATATGACATGTTGATTAGAGTTAAAATATTATTATTTTATTAAAACTCGACTTTCTAAATTTGAGATTTAATTTTTCAGATTTTTAATTTTTAACTTAACTTGGATCGAATAATAAATTAAAGTATATCTTGTTTTTAAAAATGTTCTACTCCGTTATTAAGATGATGAAAAATTATAATAGGAAGTTGACAATTAAGTAAAAGTGTAATTACTTTTATACTGCATATTAAAATTAAAATTTTAATAAAGGTATTTTTTAGTAATTAAACTCAAAAACATCTTTACAGCGAGTAGGGCTGTACAAAATTCGGATTACACCGAACCGAATTATTCGGTTTGGTTTCAACAGTATCAGGTTCGATCGGGTACCGAACCTGAATATTGGATTTCGATTCGGATTCGATTCTCGAATTCCAAGAATCGACCGAATCAAAAACCGAACTAAATAAAAAATTAATTTTTTATTTTTTTATTATACATTTATACTACACGGTTCTGGTATTGAATTAATAGATTGTAGTGCAAAATTTATGTTTCTTGATGTACAACAAATGAAATTTATATCTGACCTGTGCTAGGACCTTTGGTTAATACTTGATAGTGCAGAACCTACTGTATACATTGGACTAAGAATTTAAAGCTTAATTATTGGAGATTGTATCTTTTTAAATTCTAAGTGATGCTGGAGATTGTATGGGTGCAATTTCTTCATATTTTTCCTATTGTTATTTGAAGTTTTTTCATGTGATCCCTATCTATTTCATGTGTTATTAGAAGGGGTTTCCTTCTTTTAAGTAGTTTGATGAATTTAGTTTTGGGATTTCGGTTTGCAGCAGACATTACATCTTTCTTTTCTATTGTTATTAGAATTTCGGTACATTTAGGATTTATTCCATTTTTGATGAATTCGGTTCGGGTTCAGGTTGAATTTTCGAAGAAGAAAAAAATTCGATTTTATATAATTTGGTTTGGTTCGATTCGATTTGAATCGAATGGACATCCCTAACAGCGAGGGCCATAAAATGTACATTCATGTGATCACATCGAATGATTGTACTAAATAAAATCTTAGTTGGATCAAATTGAGCTCTATTTGAGCTCGAGCTCTACCAGCTTCCAAAAAAATGAGCTTGCTCGGCTCGTAGGGGTGTGCACGAGTACCAGGCAGATCCGATGCTGGTTAGAATCTATCCGATCGAATATATTTCAAATAGTCCCTAATTAAATTCGGGTAGAATTTAGATAAGGAATTAAAGAACGAATTAAATTTATTCTTATTCCTATATTCAAAATTAGTTATATGTTATATTCTCTCACGGTCTCTTTTCATATATTCATATTTAAAAATAATTTTTAATTGTATTTATTTATTAAATTTTGATATATGAAAAGATAAAAAAGAACCAAATTCAAAATTTCAAATAGATTACTCGGAATCAAGGGCGGAGCTACTACCGTCGTGCCCCTGCAATTGCCCCCCCCCCCCCCACCCCCCACCCACCCCCCACCTCAATTTTTTAAACTCTTCATTTATATATATACACGATGAATGACACTTTTGTCCTTGTTTATAATAATATATATATTTTTAAGAATATTTTTATAATTTAATTATTTTGAAAATAAATTCTAGAGGGGACTCTTAAAAAAATTATCCAGAATATTTTACACTCTTCCAAAATCCTTACCATGTGTTAATCTCTTACAAATTTTCAAATCCCCCTATCCCAAAATTACGCTTTCCTCTTCCTCTCCCGGTCTCTCCGCCCATCCCTACCCGATCCCTAGCCCCGTCCCTCTTCACCCGTGCGCCCACCCTTTCTTCCTCTTCGCCCAGCGGCCAGCGGCCGGCGGCTCGTCCGCCTCCTACTCGGCAGCCCGCCGCCCTTGCCCCGCTGGCTGCCGGCCTCGCCCCGCTGTAGCCGGGCCCCGCCCCACTGTTGCCGGCCCGGGCCCGCTGTCATCGAATGGTTCCGCTTCACCCCTGTTGGCTCGTGAAGAGCAGTGCGCCATTTCATCGAATGGTTCGGGTTCTCCTCGACGCATGTATTACCCAAGAACAGCCAACAATGCGACGAATTCAGCAACTCTACCTCCTCTTATGATCCCCAGACCTCTGCATGACCATTTTTGCTGCCGTGCCTTCTACAATAACAGCAGTAGGGCATGGGCAGCAGCAGCAGTGCCACCAGCGAAACGGAGACCGTCGCCATCGAAGTTACCTCCTCGGGTTCGAGAATTGTCCCAGCTGCTGCTTCTCCGTCGCCCCGGGCGACCGCCGCCCACATCAAATGATTCCCACTTGCTCCTGAACAAGCCTCCCCCGCTAAGGAATTTTGTTGATTCTTCAAGTATCAACGCCCACGAGAATGACGAGGAGGAAAGCAGTGGCAGCGGCAGAGAAGATGAGAACTCGTCATGTACGCCAACTGATGTCCTCGAGCTCATGGACGCCCTGCAGATCTATGTGGAGGAGGACTTGTACCTTTCTCTCGTCAAGGAGTGCACTGCTTACAGGGATACCGCCCAGGGCGCAAATGTCTACGCCCATATCCGACGCAGCTGTCCCGGCCTACTACGACAGCCCGCCGGCTTGCTCCTTGCTAACCGCTTGTTGCTCATGTTCGCCGCCTGCGGCCAGATTGCCTTCGCCCGCCAGCTCTTCGACCAAATGCCCCTGAGAGATGCCACCTCGTGGGCTATAGTCGTCGCAGCACTGTTCGCGGAAGGTTGTCACGGCGACGCGTTGCGGCTGTTCGTGGAAATGTGTACAAGAACTGATGGAGGTTCGCTGGTGCTCAAGCCCGTCGTTTGCTGGGTCAACACCCTTGTCACTGGTCTCAGGTCATGCACTGTGGCAAGGGAGATCGCTCTCGGCCGGCAGATTCATGGGATGGCCCTCAAGGTGCTCGGTGGCACTAATGCTGTTCTTTTCGAGGATTTGTGCGACGCTCTCATCCAATTCTACAGCCAAATTAGACACCACCAGACTGCAGTGGAAGTCCTCAACAGGACATGCTCACCGAGTGCAGCAGCTTGGACGAGCGTGATCACAGGCTACTCCAGAGAAGGTCAGTTCAAGCAGGCGATCCGCCTCTTCAGGGAGATGGGAAGAACAGGAGCAAGGAGGAACACCTATGTGTTTTCAAGCACTCTTGCAGCGTGTGCAAAGGTAGGGGACGGTGGCTGGAGCGGTAAGCAAGTTCATACCATTGCCATAAAACTCGGGGCAAGCTCGGATAAATTTGTCTGCAGTAGCTTGGTGGACATGTACATGAAACATGAGCTCCTAATCGACGGGCAGAGGGCATTCGAATCTGCGAATGGCACGCAAGATTTCGTGTGCTGGAATGCTTTGCTCATTGGCTATGCGCAGAGAGGATGTGGAAAGGAAGCTGTCAAGCTGTTGTATGAGATGAAGGCCGCCGGAATGCAACCACAGGAATCAGTCATCCACGGAGTGATGATGATGGCGTTCGATGGTGGTGATGTTAGAATTGCACAGCTTGGAGCAGCCATTAAATGATACTATTTGTCTACTCCAAGTCTCCATCTGCAGAATCCTTAGCAGAGTTATGCATCTAATGGATGTAGATGAGGCATTAAACATGGAGATCGCAAAAGCAGCAGTGATTTACTATGACTAGTGGAAACTGGCATTGGGCAGGTATTTGAATTGTTGTAGAGAACAGAAACAAAATAATGTTTCCAAGCTCATGCAGTGTTTTCCCCTCAATAAAAGCTGATGCGGTGTTTGCTTCATACTATCATTCTCTTCTCTAGATATATATGATATTATGATCGATGAGTTAATACTACCCAATACTATCTATGCACATTTCTATGGGATAGAAAAAAGATCAGTTCCGTGGATCTTTTGTCCATTTGTATTCAGCATCGAATAAGAGATTTTTTTAATTAAAAATCATTATTTGTTAAACTTTCAAAAAAATATTAATTTGAGGAGGAACAAACATTATCAGCATTGCTCCAAACAAATGAGATCAATAAAATTTCTAACTAGTGGCACCGAGTTATATATGTATTCAATCCAATTTACTTGCAACCACTTAATAAAACGACTCATGCAGTCAAGGAGACTTGTACAGCTGACGGTCAAGTAGCAGGAAGATAATACGTACTCAACCAACTATGCAGCAGATGGCTTTAGGTTGGCATATTTTGAAGCTAATATTAGCTTGAAAAGTACACCACAATTATGCATACTGATGAAATTGGTAACTGCAAACGGAGGCCTACACTCTGGGATCTTCCTAGTGCATAGGGCTCCTCAAATGCGGGGTTTTGGAGAGGGATACATCAATGTATGCAGCGGTGGTCTTGCCTAACAAAAGAGGTTGGTTCTGTAACTCAAATTCCTATCCAGAATGCTATATCCCTTGTCCCCTTCCTCTTCGGTTAGGGATACAGCATTCTGGATTAGGTGCAGAGGGATGAGTACCATACACCGCAGAGATGCCATTGCACATAAATTCAAGCATTCATTGAGCATTAAATATCTTGTAATTATTAAAATACGCCATCATTACTACATACATACAAATAACAAAAAGCTGAATATCTGCTTCATATATACACAAAAATGAAAGAGAACCCTGGTAGATGGAAACACAGTGCATATGCCAATATAGGGTTTGAGTAATAACTACAATCCAAACCAACAGCATGCATGAAAGTTCAAAGGAATAGATTATGAGCAGAAGAAGCTTCGTGTGAATCTTTAATTTACAAATGCTTTCTGGATAAAATTATTTGATGACAAATGTAAGCAGATCTTACAGCTCGTCTGCACTTGGTCCTCCTTGTAACTCGTTGACCTGGCAAAAATGAAGAAAAACAATTAGAATATCATCATCCGCATTTGAGGTCTAAAGGCCTTGAATAGAAAGTAAATATTTCCACTTGTTCAAAAGTAGGAGATCTAATAAGAAACGGATCTGGGAAAGTGAAAGCTGTATATGTTGCCAGGAAAGAAAATCAAAACTAATACACCCAGGTCAGCCTATTCATCATGTAAAAACTTGAGGACATTCTAGTACCACGTGACTGAGTGAGGCTCAGTAATTCGAATGAAGGATCATGCTTTCTTTTTAATGAACAAGCTCCACAGAGAAAACTAAGTGACATATGAACCAAATGGACAAGAGGAAGCTTTTTGCCTTTGCATGTTGTGAAAGCTAAATGACATGCAAGTTCTTGCAAAGAAATGTCACACCAATAGAAGCTAGTAAGCACAGAATTAATTTTTAGAGCTGAGAAAAAGAAAACAAAACATGAATGAGCATGTTTTTTATCATCAATAGTCATAGGATAATTATGTTGAAGATACATAATTATCCTAAATGTTAATAAAATTCACAAAAAAAATAGTCTTCATCTTGATTCACAAAGAAATTTCAATTTTACACTAGATGAATGGAACTTTGCACTTTTTTAATAATCAACTCCGAAAACAAAATTTAGTCTCATCTCTTTACCAAAATAACCATCTTTTATGTCTCTTTACATCCAACATTCATAGAAACAACTACAGATACAAGTTTTGCCTTTCGGCTATTTGGGATGAACTGAATAATTGAATAATAAAATATTCAGAAGAGATTATCAATCCACTATCCCTAAGTCGATCTCTCTTGTAATACCCCGGTTTAGTCCCACATCGGGAGTATGTTGGATATGATGTTAGCTTATAAGGCTTGATGGGTGTGCTACCATCAACTTCAGCTTGAGCATTTTAATTAGGCCAATAGGTTGGCTTATGAAGTTGATGGGTTAGCTATCTCATCAAGCGGATCGTAACGAATGGTATCAGAGCAAGACCTAGTCCTAGACATGGTGAGGAAGCCTATGTGAGAAAGGGCTGCCCAGGTGATGAGTTGGAGCCCCTACTAGGCTAGGCCTCACATGCCGGCATGCCGCCGACTTGGGTGTGATTCTGGGCTATGTGTGAGACTCGAGTTGGGTCTTGACAAGGACGTCAAGACATAAGTGGGGGAGATTGTAATGCCCCGGTTTAGTCCCACATCGGGAGTATGTTGGATGTGGTGTTGGCTTATAAAGTTTGATAGGTGTGCTACTATCAACTTCAGCTTGAGCATTTTAATTAGGCCAATAGGTTGGCTTATGAAGTTGATGAGTTAGCTATCCCATCAAGCGGGTTATAACATCTCTGGCTCTTATCTGGCAACATGATTAAGAACTGATAAGATGAATGTATTATTTTCCATATGATGAAGTAGTGTACAACCTTTTGGCCTCTAAATTTCTTGTTTTCTTTTTCTTTCCTTCTGTTTCTTTGTATTATTTCTCATCTCTTGAAATGAATTCAACAAAAATATATCTTTTAAAAAATACATGTACAGAAATACAAACACGTAAATATAAATCTTTGATTTTCCACTGGACCAAGTAAGTGAATTGTAGAAAAACTTTCCTTTTTTTAGTCGCGGATCTTGTAAATTACATTCCATAAACACCTAGCCTAACTGTCTGCCTGATCAGTAGTCTTTTTCCATAGGCCTTTGTTCATTTTAGTTATTTTTCCTTAGCTAGTTAAAACATGAAATTGGTTGGAGAGGTCTTAGGCCATATATGATTTAAGGCAAGTTACAACTACCAATTAGCATGATGAAGATAAAGATAAAAGGAGGAAAATGTATGTGCACTGACCAATTTTTTTTCTTTCTGTGGCTTTACAAAGCAAAATTTGCTACCAATGTATGTAGTCATGCCATTGGAAATTCGTAAACTATTATTGATATGATCAAGAAGTTTCAAGATTGTTGTTGTAGAAGTATTTGATGAAGAAGAGTTAAAATATTTAATGCCAAGGCTGTACTACAAAATACCTTAGGAACAATATGCATGGTGAATCTAAAAATAAAGGTAGTGCATATGCAGTTCTAACCACAAAATTTGATCAAGAATTACAATTGATATCAGGAAAAAAGAAGTATGAGATTTAGAAGATTGGTTATAAAGTAAATATCTGCAGATATTAGGGATGCATTAACTGTTGAAAGCATGTTCACGTGAATAATGTGAGTTTCAAAATCTACCATGATGATACTGAAGACAAACCAAATTTTACCTTTAGCTTTGACCATAAGGGCTTTTAACATCTAAAAAAGCTATGGTTATAATGATGAACCTAACTTGTCTATAGGCTATAACTTCATTAAAAACCAAAGATTAGAACCTTTTGATTATCCTGAATTGAGAAGCAAAGATACCTGTAAATTGAGCTATCTTTTTAAACAGAAAGGAAAAAAGAGATCATTATTTATACCTAACGACGAGGATGACCAATTGGGTTAAAGACACAGCTTGCTTCTGGTGGGGCATATTCTGGAGGTTGATGATATTTGCATCTAGAACCTAATTCAGAATAGCTTGTTCTCTTACATTCCTGACATTCAGGCTCGTCAAGTCTCTCTGGGAGCAAGTGTTCAGTCTCACTTTTATTTGAATGACTAACTGAAGAAGCCATCATCGGATAATATTCTGTATGAGTAGGATGCAAGGAAGAAATTTGTGTCGATAAACCATAGTGTGATTCTCCTTGTGCAGTATGTTGTCCACTAGAAGATGCTATAGGATTCACTGTTCCCTGATTTACAAGCAATACATTCCAAATTACTGAATTGGCAGAATTCCCATCATAGATATCAAAAGATTGTACCAACCAAAAAAACATTCAAGCTAGGGTCCGGCATTATCCCAGGGAAGAGGAAAACTGGGCCATAAGGTCCTTGCATGTATGATGCAGGCAACATGGACTGTGGAGCAAATTCCCAATTGGTCACTAAAGGGTACTGTTGGGGTGAAGGAGCCATAGGGGGCTGAACCATGGAATAAGCTGGTGATGCAGGCAAAGAATTTGGGGCAAGGGAGAGCTCTGGGTGGTTGAATTTACATGTCAAACCAAACTTGCAGCAACCTGTCCTGACATAATATGAGCAATCCTTCTCACCCTGAATAATTTGAAACCCCCAACAAAAGGATTAGTAATTATGTAGAATATCATTATAAAAAACCTAAAACAACCGCTAGAAGAACAAAAAAAACAGAGGAAGTCTGACCGGACGCAATGGATAACCACATTTATTTAGAGACGACAGTGGAAAATATCCATCTTGCTTCGGGTGCTTGAACTTGCATAAATCACCAAATTTGCAAGTCCCATGTTTGACAAAATACTGGAAAGCAAGCAAAAGCATCACACCTTAATGAAACAGTTTAAAAACTGCGTTGATAATCTGACAATTGTGGAAGAAACGAAATTTCATTCCAGTACTTATAAGAATCATCAGTAGTCTATTCAACAGGTATTTAAAGCAGAAATCCAACTAATTAAAGACAAATACCTTGCATGCAGGTCGAATTATGGGCTCTGTATGCTCCGGGGATCCAACTATCGCTGCTTCAGCTACCTGACCAAGTCAACCGACGTGATACATTAGATCAAAAGAAAACCCAAATACCATAAAATCTCTCATGAGTGCATACCAGAAATCTATCGAGAAAATCTTTCTCTACTCAATTCCACCAAGACTAGTTCATCAAAGTAGGATATTTGGAAAAAGCTAAAAACTTTGGGGATGCCCTAGTAAACCATAAAAAAAACCCAATTCGTCGAGATCGTTACCGTCCCACGTTGATGAGGGTGATTGTAGCGGCAGCCGTCTCCAAATCCGCACCTCCCGGTCCGCATGTAATAGGCGCAATCAGGCCGTCCCTGCCTCTCCGGGTACGGCGCTGGCTCCCCACCACCCAGTTCCATCCTCCACATCGGTCCTGCCGAAATGCAAAACCAAAAAGAGAAACATCAAAAACACTACTTCGACCCTCGCCCTTATCACCACCCCCCAAAACGGCAAACCCCGTAGGCAATTCCACAACTGCTAAAGCGAAACAAGAGAAACACGGAACGACTAGGAGCGAGCACGGGCGCACGGCGCACCTTCCAATCCCGTCTCGGGATCATCGCGGCGCTCTTCCTGCCGAGGGTTTGGCTCGATCGGCTCCATTTGAGACGAGCACCGAGGGAGCGGTAGAGGGAAGGGGTAAATGGGAGCGGGGGAAGCAGGAGAGAAGCGCTCGATCCTCTCTACTTGGTATTCCTCTTCCTCCTTTTCCACTTCTCTCTGCTGGTGCACTAAAGCTTTGGTCTCTCTTGCTTCTTTGAGAGGTTTTCGATCCGTTAGTGTTTATATACCCGCCAAAGGAAAAGTTAGGAATATAAACGAGCCGAAAACGGTAATTTTCAAAAAGTCAGGGTGTTTATGAAAAAAGCCCATCGGTTGCCCAACAATTACCGAGCGTGCCACTGGCTTTTTCTTCTGAGATTGACTAAACAATAAGCTTAATTAATGAACTAACTTAGTTAATCTGGAAAGGTTAGTGAGAAGGATCCATTTTAATACATTGTTTAGTGGTGTTTGAATTAAAGAAATAAAATTTAAACAAATATAAAACCAAAATGCTCCTAAGATTTTCTCATTAGTACTAAAATATTCCTAATATTTTTTTAATCAAAAATACATGACATTATAAGTAAACAACGTTAATGGAGAAATAACGAAACCGACGTGATTGATGATTGGAACTGATGACTTGGACGCGTGGCGCACATGCAGATCAAGACTTGTCATGTTACATGACACGACAACAAAGGATCGGATCCCACTAATTTTAACTCTTGAGATATATATAAATAGCGAGAGAGATAAGAGTTACATAGAGAGTGGGTTAAGGTTTTATACCGTTGAGAAGAGATGAAAAAAATTAATATTAATGGTAGCACCCATGCTTATATGACATCTTATATTATTATGTTTTAGGTTATTAAAATGTATATTGTTATAATTTAGGTTATATATATATATATCATTTAATTTTTTAAAATATTTTTTTTATTTGGTCATTCTTTAGTCCATATCAGCATTTCGTACTTAATATCAAAAATTAACGGATGGACTAAACGAAAACTTTTTAAAAAGAATGAACCAAACGAAAAAAATATGATATTTTTGAAGGACCGAAAATATAATTAAGTCTAACATAAATTAGTTTGTGTGTCAATATTTTTTATCATTTTTAATAATCTCAAGGATATTTTAACCTCAAAATAAAAGATATGAGCATTTTAGTACTCGGATTAAAATTAAAAAGTATTTTAGTATATTTTTTTAATAATAAATAATATCTAATTTTATTAGATTATTCTATCTATCTAGTGAAATAAATAGATCATTATGATTGCAGTCACCCCCAACACACGTGGACTGACTCAATTCAATTTGACTAATTACGGTCTATATATCGTCTTAACTTATTCTATCTTATCATGCCCCACGTTACCACGTATAATCTAATTATCACTCACATCCTCACGGAGCAAGAAAAGAACCTCCACTTAATCAAACACTAGATGGAGGGCGAATGCATCGTGCAAATGCAATCCCTTCAACCAACTAGATGAAGGACGAAACTAACCACACACGGATTAGCGCTTCAAGTATCAGCATAATTAGTTCAATGTGTTTGAATCAATTCTTTGGTGGTAACAATCATTGTTCGTCTACGAAGCATCGACACCGACACGAACACGAGACATGACACGGACACGAACACAAAGACATACTAATTTCAAAAATTTACAGAACACGAACACGACATATATAGCATATCTATAGTTCAACAATTTATAAAATATCATGATACTTTCATTGATATTAAATTTTTAATTTTTAATTTTTTCTATGTCCCATTCAAAATATATGAAGCATTTTAGATAATTTCATGTGTCAATACTTACTATTTCTAAGCCCCTTCCAAAAGCACGGGGCACAATATTTATTGACATCTTCTAATTTTTTTTAAAATTAATATGTCTTAGTAGAATTAGTCATGTATAATCACATGTAAACAAAAAATTAAGTAGAGTCCCACTATCTTCTTCATCAATCATTGTTGTTATCTTTTTATTGAAAAATATTAATTTCTCAAACTCTAGTTCATCAAGAGAATGATTGACAACTTCAAGGATTTTTTTATCTTCATCAATTGAAAATTCATCTTCTGTAATATCTCACATTATTGTTTCTCATTTATTGTATTGGGGAGTTTTTCTTGAAATGAGACGAAGATTAGTATAGACAAATACTAAATTCTCCGCACGTTTAGGCTTCATCTTGTTCCTTTTAAGAAAATAGATAAAAGAGTAAGTGCTATAATTTCTTTCACAACAACAAGAAGATAAAATACTAAATTTCCTTGATTGATTTATTATTTTTTTTAAAAAAAGAGGCATGGCTGGCCGTGTTCGAGCCGTGTCCGGGCAAAAAAAAAACTTTAACTGGTCAAGACACTCGATCTTGAACACGTGGGACACGTGTGTCGGACGAGTGTCTTCGTGTGTCGGTGTCCACGACGTGTCGAACACACGAACATGGCAGTCTCATGGAGTGTCCGTGCAATTCCTAGTTCTTCATTAATATTTGGTCAAAATGATTTGAATCAATTACTTCTTCTCACATTTTTTTCATCAAGAACGTTTTATGAAACTTTTTAACCCTCGGATTTGAAGGATCTTACTTTCACGTGATTCACAAGATTCAACAAAATAATCAATATTTCATTATCAAAAATATAATACTGCTTATAGTAGTGGTCCTTATATCTCGTATTAACAACCGAAAGATGATCAAGAGAACAAATCTCTCTTTGACAGAGTTTCTTCCTATATCTATGAATCTCATTGGACCCAGAAATAAGACATTAAAAGAATCTTTTTAGTCTTTCGACATCAATAGGTTGATTGTTTCGCATGTGATGTAAAGATTTTTTTTCTTCTTTTTTGTATATTAGAACTTAATTAGCATAGGATTTCTCGTATCAAGTGTATCTGGTTAATGGATTTTAAGCAGGATTCAAGCCGGACAAGTAAAATTTACAGAAATTTGTGAAAATACAGGGTTAACCTCCTTGGTATTAAAACTAGAACCTAAATTATATTTTATGTAATTGTATTTTTTATTACCTACATATATTGACCCACCTATTACATGTAAATTATTACTTATATATTATCATTGTCCTGTAATTAAGTTCTCTAACACAATTAATCCTAATTTTTTACTCTGACCCTAACTAGGATTGTTGAGGTTTAAAGAAACCAAGTGAATCAAATTTAACTGAGAAAAAATAACGCAACAAATCAAATCGAAGTTCAAATTTGATTTAAACTAAAATTAAAACTACTTTTAAATTTTAGTAATACTAATATATAATATTTTAATGGTCAAAATAGAAATTTTGATTGTTTCTAACGATATATTTTAATATCAATTTATAGTCTAATTCGTTTTACATGGTTAGAAACTCGAAGTTGAATAGAATAAAAATTGAAAAGAAAAATCAAATTGAACCAGTTCTGCATAAAATTGTTTAAATTTTTCATTGGTTCCAATTAAAATTTGGGCATTCCTAACACTATTATAGTTTGTTTGTTTCACTAGATTGAATTGGATTGAAATGGATAACAGATTGAAAAAGTAGAATTGAGTAAGATTTTCAAATTCGATGTTTATTGGATATAATATCAATTCTATATTTCTTTGATTTTATTTCGTTCTAATTTATGTACTAAATAAATAATGAATAAAATTTTGTATCTCATCGTATCCTCTCTATCTTATGAAGCAAACAAGCCTTTATTTTCTGCATGTGTACGATACATAATTTATGCACTAAGTACTCATGCATGTGTCCTTACCAATTATAAGGGAAAATATACTAAAATACTCCTAACATCTTCTCACATGTACTAAATTGCTCTTAATATTTTTTTGAATAAAAAATACCCTCTATGTAATGAAATTCGATACATAAATGATCTTATAGGTAAATGACGTTAATGGAGGGACAACGAAGCTAACGTGACTGATGATTTGGACATGTGGTGCACATGCATACCAAGACTTGTCACGTTAGCAACACGTCACATGACAAGTCAGCAAGAGGTCCCACCACTAATTTTTCTATATTTTTTTAACGAACACATGACATCTTACGTGTTGTTTGTGTGGCAAGTTATTTTCTGCATGTGCCTACTTGTAAAGTCGACATCCACATCATCTCTGTTAAGCCTCGATTAATTCAAGTGTCATTTTTGTATTATTTTTAATAATATTATGAATATTTTAACTTCAAAATAAATAATATGAGTATTTTATATCTGTGAAAAAAATATCAAGAACATTTTAATACTTTTTTTCCTAGTTTAAATCAAAGACATGCATCGTGGTCAATTTCTGGGTAGAATAATTAGTACTCGACTGCAGATATGGATAAGGTACCGGTAATTGAGTTTGTAAAGAGATAAAACTCCAATAGATATGCATGTCAACTACCCTAACCGCGCGCTGTCATCAAATCTTTAGTTAGTTAATGGTTAAAACCAAGTTTATGATGAGAAAACACATGAAGCAATTAAGATACAAAATCTAGTTATCTTTTAAACCTCTAGACCTTGTTTACGAGTCTACTTTTTAAATATATTTTTCCAAAATAATGTTTTTGGGCATAGTAAATTGCATCATGGGATGTATTAATAATAAGACATTTGATTAATGGACCAAGGCACTTGATTTGGCAAATCTAATGAAGAATCGTTGGTGAGCACGTCAATAAAATTGGTAATTTGTTGCTACTAGCTTGTAAATTATTGATGAACTTTATTACTTCTGACTAATTTTTAGATTATTCAAAACTTGCATCCTATTTTTGATAGGGAAATCCATCCCGATCAATCTTTTTCAAGCACTTGGCCATAGGGCATATTTAGTAAAAGTTGAAATGATAATTCTTATCCATAATCAGCAGGATGATCCGATGATGTCCACCACATTAAGTCAAGATCATCCTAAAAGTTCAACAATTATTTCTAAAGTGACATAAGACTGCCATTCATTACAATAATTTAAATATTTAAAAAAGCATAACCTTTTAGATCGACATTTGTACCATTTGTCAGAGTTTCTAATAAAATTAAACTGTTTGGTTTTGCCCAACTAATTTTTAAAAATAATAGAAGAGAATAAAACGACGAGAAGAAAAAGGGAGTCAATATTTGTTTTGACTCTTGTTTCTCTCTGTTGCTTCTTATATATATTTCACAACTCTATGGAATTTCCGTTTGCATTTGCCATCACAACTTCACAAGCAAAAATGGTCCAAAGTAAATAGAGAATCATTACAGAATAATATCTGTTTCTATTTCTATAAAGCTTCGGTCCTAAATCATAAAGAACACTTAATATCTTGCTATGATATGTTTGTTTTGTTGGATTGAATAGAATCGAATAATAAATAAAAGAGAACTGCATATAATTTTTTTAAATCCGACATACATAATATAAAAATTTTCTATTCATATTTTTTTTCTAATTCATGCCTTAAATAAATAATAAATATTAATTCATCCTCTATCCTATCCAAACATACCCTCAAGATACCTTAATATCTCGAATCATTAATGCCTGAACAGGTCAAGTCCATGACTTCTAAGGTCAAAAGAAAATAATTTCAATTATATGTAGCAACCAAATATATAAAACTATGATTTATCAAAATAATTTCTGGCGAACACGAGACACCAATTCCATTCACCATAAGTTTAAGCATGGACAGATGCGACACCAGCATCGCAAGCAAATCATATTTTGCTGGTGCCATTCATATACTGGAAAAAATTTAGAGAATGGAGTTATAACTTGGGAGGGAAGAATCCAAACCATATAATGGACAGAAATGCAAAGATAAATGCCGAGCGTCACCATTTTTTTTTCTGATAAAACCTTGTCTACTGAGCAATAGATTGAAAGATACTGCTGAGTACCAAATAAAATTGAGCGATGCTAAAAACCAAAAAAAAGAGAATAAAATAATATAAGGCTAGGGATCATAGATTACACTATCAAATCCCAATACCAGCTAGATAATTCTCATAGTAAGAGTGCTCCAATTTTGCTCAGAAATTTATGAAGTTCGATTAAAAAACTGGCTGCAAAATGAATGTACAAGATGCTCCCAGAGTCTTGATGAATATTCATAGCCAATTTTATTAATGCGGGCACAGATTTGTTGAGAGCCTGAGCAGTAGATGTTGGTGGGAGCCTGAGGATGCCTCTCCAAAGATCGGGTCAATTTAGGCCAAGTATCTGAAAAGATTTGGGTTTTCCTTGTCGCGCTCTAAATAATCTCTCGTGATGAGATCTTCTATTCTTTTCTTAATTGCTTTAAAGTCAGGCTGAAAGAAAAAGATGGAGACAGGGCAAAATTGATAAGAAATATCAAAAAGATATCCAAACACATCCATTTATAACTAAATATTCTGTCACAGTTTCAAAATTATGTGACCAGGAGGCTATCACAAAAAGACAATATATTGCAACTAAATGATCCTTGTTGAGCCCTAGCCCCAGTGGTGATATAAAGAGTATAAATATCTGTAACATATTAAACCTTTCTAATTTAAACAATATTCATATACTTGACTATGATTTATCAAAATAGATAAAACACCACACCAAGTACCTTGAACATGCGACCAAGCTGCTCCACACATTCCATCACCAGCTGTTGATAACCCAAAACTTTTCGACTTTTCATAATGCGCACGATGGAAGCATCAATAGCATATCTTCGATCCTTATCAACATCTTCTATTACCTTCTTTTTCTCATCCACTGGGGGAAGAGGTATCTGTTGTTGCAAACAAGTGTTCAATTATTTAAATGTAAGTAAAAACCAAATAGCAAAATAAAGATTTTCCTCAACTTTCAAATAGAAACTTAACAAACCTTGATCCTTCTCATTTTGTCAGTGAATTTGGAATTAAACTCAAAGACATCATTCGGAGAAATGGATTTTGTATTTGGTTCTTTATTAAGGATCTTATACTTGGCACAAGAAAGGGAGTGAAGCAATCTGACTACATCATCATCACTCAAGTTAAGCTGAGTCATAATCTCTGAATAGCTCAGTCTATCAGAAGCATTAAAAAGCAGAAGAGCTGCTGCCTATACACAATTCATAAGAATGCTTGCAGTTACAGTTACCATCCATGTTAATTCAGCATGTCACAAGATGAATTTAATAGATACCTGATAGGTCGTCACAACAAGCTCTATGGTTTTGTGCTCAAATTTGGCATTGATATTACACGTCCCAAGAGAATATATCCAAGTAAGCTTTCTATGTTTAGTTTTTGTCTGATAGAACTCTTTGAAAACTTCTACGCATTTTACCTGAAACCAGAAACCAAAATTAGCAATTGCTTAGCAACTAAACAATATATCTAATATACAAGTTTTGTCTATGCGGTTTATCAGGTTTCATATATGGAACACCCCCTAAATGCTTATTGTTGGTATTATAATAGCCCCCCACCTTTTCCCCATTGTCCACATAAGCCCTGACCAAAAGTTATGTTTTAGTTAAGATAAGATAAATGCAGCAGAAGTTTTTTGACTTCTTTCTTTTCTCCTAGCCTCCATCGTTGCATGTTAAAAATTTCTTGATATACCAATTAGACAGTAAAAGAGAGACAGCATAAACATATAGGTAGAGAAAGATATTAACCATAATCAACCTAAAACCATTAAACAAGTATCAGGGAGTCAATGTGAGTGGGAGAGGATTAGGCAATGTTAATATCCTAATCAACAAGATGATATATTATTATTATTATTTTCTTTCATTAAAATGATTAGATATGGTAATTTGATAAATTTCAAACTTCAAAGGAAGTTAATTGTCATAATCATATTATCCTGTAACTAAATAGCAGTGAATAGGTTATAAGTGGATGAGCTAGCTAACAAGCAATACAGAGGGAGAAAACAATTTTGAGATATACTTTGGGTACTAACATTGCAGGAGAAAACAATCAGTTAATTTGGGCCACTCGTATGATTAAATGCTTGGAAGTTTCCTAGGATAAATGGAGACAACGGGATGTCTTCTATTCTTTTTCTTGCTGAAAATGGATGTCTACTGACTAGCAAAGGCTCTCACTTAAAAATCCACATTTAAATAAGGAAAAAGAGAAGAAAATGATCCAACTAACCATCTCATCAGGAAGGTTGAGATCAAATGATTTGTAACTTGGCCAGAAGCCAGTTGTTAGAACAGTAACAGTGAGATCCATCCCTGGATTTGCATGAAGGTTACTTTTGAGGTACTCCTCAAAGTTAGATTGGTTTTCTCTAGCAAGGGTTAGATCAGTCACCTAAAACAAAGTAACAAAAACATGTTAAACCACTAATCCATAACCAACTAATGTATACATGTGATTGAACATACCATTCCCTCCATCTTTGACGTAAATTGTCCTCCACATTGCTGCTTTAGCTTTGTCAAGATACTTCTCTCATGGTCATCATTAGCACTTTTGTCAAAGAGCAACCTCCTAGCAAGCTTCTTCCTGCAAATAACAACTTTGTGCATGAGCAATGTGACAAATAGAAGAAAGAGAGAAAACAATTTGGTATATAAATATAAAATCAATGTAAAAGTAGAAGATTATATAATCATAGGGCAGTTATGCACCTATAAAACTCAGCAAACATATCTTTGTCACTGATGTAAGCAAGCAACTTTACAACCTGCAAAATATATATAAGGATTGTTCAAAGACATTGAAGAGTCACTATAAAATTGAGACAGAATGGTAATATGAGAGAGAGAGTGCAAAGGAAAAGATGGGAGCATGAATGATGCTAGGAGCCTAGGACAAAGTCATAAGAAGGTGATTACCTTCTCCAGTGTCTCTTCAATTGCTTCATCACTAAGTTTCTCACTTCCACCTTTCTTAAGAATATTATCACAAAAAGTAGCCAGCAATTCAGCACTTGAGCTGCCTCCTACACCCTTGTTGCAGAAAACCTCAAAAGCCTCCTTGAGTGCCTAATGGAGACAGGTAAACTTAGGTAAGGCACAAGAACAACAATTTGACTGCAATGGAAGAAAAAGTGAAAAACCAAACCTTATGAAAAAGGGAGTGGTTCTGGAAGCAATCATTGACATATGCCAAGTACTTGTCATGCAGCTCAATAACTTTTCTAACAAAAACCTGAAATCCAAGAGTATGAAGTTAGAATTCTCACAGAACACCTGAAATAAAGAACCAGTTTACAGCAAGAAAATAGCAAGAGGTTCAGATGGCACCTGTTCTTGCAGGCCAACAACATCCCTTTTCTCTGCCTGCAAAATTTATCATATAAGCAATGTTACTAAAGTCAATGTTCACCTAACTTTACATAAACAAGTGAAACAGAAATCAGCATAGAATACAATTATTATAGAAGTGAACATGTTGATGATAGTTTGAAAACCAATAACAATCAACAAGCATAAACAAACTGTAAGCAGTGTTCATCCATCATACATCTAAGTGATTTTAAGACATGAAATATAATGATGATATACAAAGGTAAGTATTTCATCTATGAGAAAAAGAAATACAGGTATGACTATTTTGTTAAGCCTCTAACCTACTCAGTTACTGAAGGAGAATTAGGAGAAAAAAGAAAACAATTTGACAGCAGAAATTGCATCAAAAATCAAAACAGATCAACTGATCATCCAAAAGGATTGATAAACTCTAATAAGTCCCTATTATCTCTTATCTCAGTCCATTAGACCTTTTCTTTCGTAAATTATAAATATTCTTAAAGTTGATGAGTTTTTCCAATGCTTAACTATCAAAAGACCACAGCTTCAAAAACAATCATTGTAGTTATCATTGACATGTATTTAAATACCATACTGTACCAAGCGCCACGGGTATTTACAGGTTTTTGAAAAAATCGGTACCGGTACACCCAGGCAATACATACCAATCAGCTAGTTTTCCAACCTTTGGGCATGTTTCATACCTGCCCCAAATGGGCTATTTGCGCCATTGGTGCCTATTTTTTATGATTTTGGAGACTTCATACCATCAAACCTCTCATTTGCGCTCTCTCACTCTCTGAACTAGCTATTGGGCGTGTTTTCTATTGGTCACAAAAGGCTCTTTGAGCCGTTGGGGCCGTTTTTTTATGGTTTTGGGGACTTTATACCCCCAAAGCTCTTATTTGCGCTCTCACTCACTCATACTGTCTCAAAGCTATCATTCTCTCTCAAATTTATGATTGATTGAGGGACTAGTGCTTGAGCGCCGACAAAAGAAAGTCTGATGTTAATGTGATACTTCGAATACCAAAACATCATGACTTGAGATAATTTTCAAATGTAGACTTTGGAAATTTATAAAATTGACCTTAATCCTCTTGGGCCAGTCAAGATGCCTACTTAGAAGGACGCAACTCTTCCGCATTTTAGGTAAACCATATGTATTTTTTTCATTGAACCTAGAAGATTAAAATCATCTTTCTAATGTATTGGAACAATGGTGAGAAGTCTATGTGTGTTTTTTCGTCATCTATTAGTTGGTTATGTGTGTTTTTTCATTTCAATGATAAAATAATGTGTTTTGAGCTTAAAATTATGTTTTAGATCTTAAATTGGAAAAAAATCTTATATCGACTGGTTACCAAGATCGGTACCCATACGAGATTTTAAACAATGATCATTGATAAATTTGAACTTTTGCACAACGATTGAAAGACTAACCACTACCCATAACGTGGCTGAAGCAAAATACATGCACATTTCCAAGCAAGAAGATAGTATCTCCATTATGTAAGTATTATTAATTGCATTTAGATAAAAAATAATGTATAATCGTTGAATGTTTTGCTTTGTGGATGGGGCTGTTGGCTAGTTAAAATACAGCATATACATAATTATTGCACTGGACAGTAATGTTAAGTTGAACGTCTGTTACACAAAACCCATATATTTCATATTCTGGAATATTAGAAGTATTTTATGTTTTCATCTTAAGTTAAAAATGTTTATATCGGATCATACTATCAAAGACACTAATAATTGCACAAGTTAGCAAATGCATGTTAATTCAGATTTTCTGATCTAGCAAACTAGAGGAAGACTTATGAAAACATTATTAGAAACAATGGAATCAAATTTGATGGTTCTCACTTCTCAGATTGATTAAAAGATTCTGCCTCCCTAAACTCCAAAGGCACAAAAGAATCCAGGTAAGTATTCATATGAAACTTGTGCAATCTAATTTGTTTAAATATCATGTCAATGCACTGCACGCCAAACAACTGTGATCTTGAGCTGCTCATGATGATACATATTCTAATTACACCAGGTTCTTTAAAGATTGCTGAACAATACTAACAAAGTAATGTTTCAGCTAAGGATTTAATGGATTTTGATGGACATCAAAAGCGAATAATTTTTTTGTGGACTATGAATATCATTTGATCATTTTTGTTAAGAATATAAATGCATAGATTGGTCTCTTTTCTAACAACTTAAGGTTTTGCAAAAGTTAGTAATCCAATCAAATTTAACATGGTACCAAAGCAGGATGTCTTGAGTTCAAATTCTTTAGCGTTAGCATTGTTATAACCTTAAAAAAAGGGCGTTGTTGTAAATGTTATTCTTGGATGAGCCTTTTTGTAGAAGTGCCCAATGATATTTATTTAGCCATAATCTCCTCTCTAATCCCTCATTTTCTTTGCTGCAGCGGTTGAGGGATCGGAGTTGGAGAGGGGAGGCGGCGAGCGGCGATGAAGACTCCGAAGAAGGAACCAGAGGTTTAGAGGATGTTTCAAGTAGGAGTCTTGCACTCTCCCCGTTGTTTTGTTGTCTATCGTTTTCCCTTTCCTCCGTTCATCGGCGGCAACGACAACAAAGAGGGAAAGGAATTGGAGGATATAGATCCGCCGAAGCCGAATGGGATGGAGACGGTCGGAGGCGATCGCACCGATGCCGCAACGCCTGACCCGACATGGCAGGAGTCGCGACTGCTGCAAAGGAGGCCACCGCAGTCCCTCGACTTTGAGCCGGCGTCCCACCGGCACCGGAGGCCACAAGGGAGGGCCATTAGACCAGCGGCGTGATCGCCGGCGGCCGAGAGGACCGCCTGGCATGACGAACCGAGGGTGGCGCTCGAGTGTTCACGGAAGGGGAAAGTATACGTAAGTTTTATTTTAGGATTTTATAAATTAATTAAGGTGGGTTGTATTGTAGAAAATGGGTTGTTATTTGTAGATTGATATAGTATTTTTGAAGTCGATTTTAGAGATATCGGTTGAGGTTGAAGTGAATACTAGAATTGTAGAGATATCGAAAGTCGTTTGGTATGTTTTTTGTATTATTAAGTAATTAAAAAGTATTAATTCAGTTTGATTAATAATTAAATAATGTAGAAAAATGGTGTATTAGAATAGATGGTGATGATGATTTAGAGTATAGACAGTTGATTCATGTTGTAGCCGATGAGCGTTGAATGGGTAAAATGACGGTTTTTACCCCTTGCTTCTATTTGCTTGGTTTTGTTTCTAAAAGTCGTTGAATTTCCGTTGCATAATATTGTTGGACATGCCATGTTGACATATTCATATGTTATATCTGTTGTCGTTTATTAATGTACATTTGATTATGAGATGATGCACATTGTAGCATTAGCGTTATCATAAGTTATTGGTTGCTACCATGAATTATTTTGGATGCATGTCTTAAGTCGATAGATTGTTGTATCATTTATTATTGTTAGCATCATAGACCAATTGTGGTTTGTCATGTGGTGAGATCTAGTTGTCATGTTGCATTTGTTGATCTTTTATCGGGCGAAAGCCCCTGGACACTTATATTATTGGCCCGAGGTGTATGAGTGATGACACCGGTGATCGCGATATTTTTCACACAAGGTGCTAGTGTGCTGCGTCGAGGTGTGAGACGCCGCCGGGCTATCCTTTGGATAGTTGAACCTCTCGGAGGAGGAGATGCATTCTGCTGCTTAATTTCATTTATTGGTCTCTAGTCTGATTGTTCAACTCAATTGTTACCTTGTAGTCTTTGAATATAACTTTTATTTGTTGACTCAGTTACAATTGGTCTTCATATTCCTTGATGTAGGACTGTGGTTGTTGACTTGTTGGTTGCGTTCCTCCTAGGCGATGTCCCTTATCTAGGGATAAACCTAGGTGGAGCGTAACAAGCATTCTTAAAAAAAGATTACCTCCCACCATGGTTTTAAATATTGTCCCATACAGTCTGTATTTACCATTTTTTGAAAAAAATGGTACCAGGGTGTATCGGGCGTAAAAGGCAGTACAGGCCCGTTACCGATTGTACTGGGTCAGTACCGCTCGGTACGGTACCGAGCGTACTGAGCGGTACCAACCTGGTACCAGCCCAACGGCTATTTTTATAGCTATGAGATTATTTTACGCGTTCCCAATAGCTTAGCTGTTGAGACCGTTTTTTAAATGTTTGGGTGTGTTATAATAAAGCTCTCAAACCCCTTATTTCATCATTTATTAGTAGATTATGTGTTTTGTAGCTTAAAATCATGTTTTGAAGCTTAAAACTATGTTTTGTAGATTACATTTGAAAAATAAAAATAATTATAATAACAAATCTCGAGACACACCAATACCGGTACCAGCTTGCCGAGTGTCGGTGCTGCATGGTACCGATGCCATGCCTCGAACCCAGATTGGTACCGGTATGAGAATTTAAATCAAGCCTCCCACCTCAATTAAGTCGATCCACTTGTTGGGTTTGGATCATCGGGGAGTGTTAAGAATATGAATGCATAGATTGATCTCTTTCCTAACAATTTAAGCTTTTGGGAAAGTTGGTCATCCAATCAAATTTAACAATTTTAAACCTTCTGATGCAGTTTTCATTTGTCTGTTGGAAGAATGCTAAGGGGCTCAGAGTAGGAATTTCAGACTTAGCACTTGATGAGAATAAAGACCGACTGCTGTTGCAAACAAAGAACTAAAAGTAGAAAACGGTTGCCCACCTTCTTAATACTTGCAGCATCTTCTGCCTGTTTGACTAACGCGGTACCCTCAACAGTCACATGCTGCGCCAGAGTAATGATTCAGAAATAATAAATTTGCGCTTTTCTTGAAAGAATCGTAAAGTTGGAAGATCAAATATCATGACAAACCTGTTTAAATATTTGAGAAACAGGATCCAGGCCACGAGGTATTCTACAAAAGAGCCTATACATTCGTGACAGGTCATCTACCTATGATGCAAATAGATGCCCAGTTGTAAAACCTTGTTATTTTTTGCAAGATAAAAAGACCTAATACAGCATCAAAGAGCTAGAGGTACCTTGTCATCTCGAAGTAATGCATGACAACCAGAATGTTCTTTTTCCAGAAGTTGGCTTGCATATACAAATAGCAATTCATGTTGCACTTTCTACAAACAAATAAAGACATGAATGAGATACTAATAACTCAAATAAAAGCATCTAAGTGGACATATTCATTATCGACCAACATTGTACCCTAATTGGTCGATCAAGCCAACAGAAATTTAAACATCCTATATAGACATTCTTTCAGAGAAGCACATTTAGGGCAGTAACCACTGAGGTAAACACAGAACTTATGACAATGCATAAGACATACCTCCAACAATTTCTGTTCACTGCTAGAGTGCAGGTAATGACCAACTCTGTCCTTCTCACGCTTTAGGCACTCCTCAGCCTACCAAAAGCCAGATACGATGTCAAACAGTCTCATTGAATTAAGTAAATATATTCTTATATAGGAAGTACCTTTAACATGTAGTCTGGGCATGAATCTTCTAGAATCCAAATTGAAGCTTTCCTAGAATAATAGGATGCAGTATCTTTAAGCAAATCAGCCTCAAAGTCATTTTCATAACAATCCATGCTACCTAATCCAATCTCAACAAAAATGTCCAGGACATTCTTCAATAAAGCCCTATCAATTTGTTCACCCTCACGCTCTCGATCAATCTGATTAAAAGAAACACATGATCAAACCTAGCAGGATAGAAGATGATTAATGATTAATGATTAAAAAGAAGACAACCTTACCAAAGAGATGACAGCATCTTTCACTCTGCCTTTAACCTCCTGATACACCTGCAGCAATTAAAAATATATATCAGAAATAATTGCCTCAAGGGACACAATATAATAATATGCTACATGAAAATGCTTGAAATATAGTGAATTTATAATTTGAATGTTGCAGAACTAAGATAAAGAAATTTTTCAAAGTACCAGATCACGGAAACATGTAAGCCCAACTTCATTGAGTGCAGGAAGTGACCTCCTTGCGACAAAGTAGCGATCAAGGTAATGAAAGAAACGTGAAAGCCATCTAACCATAACTTTATGATTTAACCATCTTTTGACAAGTTCCCTCAGCATAAACTCGTCATGCTTCACTCTCAGAGATGGCAACACCTAACGTAAAAGAATTAATAAATTCATGATAAGAAAGCTTTATAGTTTGGATCTTTTCTACAGTAAAATCATAAAGCAAAGGTCTAATACAACAGAATTTAAGAATTAAAAATCATTATGAACATTTAAAAGGCGCATTCATTTGGCCTTCTGTACTTAACCAATGAAAAAAACCAATAAATGTGCATTTTAAATACAAAAACAGCAGGATTCTACTTATTCCTCCCCCCATTCTTTAATGAGCCTGAGGATTTTGAACAGTTATAACAATGCAAAAAGTTAAAAATGAGTTCAACATTAATAGAATCGTTACATCTATGGCATATAGCAGCTTAAAACCTGCAATATGCTGCTGGGTAATACTGCATTTTCCTTAACCTCCAAAATATTTCATCTTACAAGCAGAGGCTCTCAGAATTAGCAGATACATGATGCTGTTGTATATTTGTGTATTTTTGTAATCATTCTGTAGCATAAAGTTGTATATATAAACAATAAGGCTTTTTTAAGAAATACGCAACCTAGGAAGAATTTTCCACAGCTTAAGGATAAGTAGATAAAACCAAAATAAACCTAAATTCTGACGAAATTTAGAACCAACACACCATTAGACTGAAGTAGTAAGTTACCCAGGCTATTTTGAAGGCTCCTGACCAAATGAGTACAATAATTTAACTCGTGTTACCCAACTAAATTACACAAAACAACCTTAGAAGCGTAAGAATGAAGAGCAGGTTTGCAAGGAAGTAAATCTCCTTCTCAATACTCACCATAGAAGTGATGTACTCTTCAAATGATTCTCTGTACTTGTCATACAGCTGTTGAGAGTAATCATGAGGGGGCTTCTGAGTGCACATGTTGTAGATTGTTCTGAAACCACAACGATAGTAGCAAATTCTAAGCCAAAAACTGAAAAGGAAAACAACAACTAGACGGAAACCGTGGACGCAACATACGTGTAGAGCATCATGTAGTCCTCTGGGCTGAACTGCGCCTCGGGGAGCCCCTCCAATATGTTCTTCAACTTGGTGATGCCCTTCTGCATGAAATCCCATCCCTGCTCCAAATCGATCGTCTTCCTCTCGTGCATAGACATCCTGCCGGGCACAAGATCCGTCCCCCTTCTGGAGATCAAATCCTGCAGGAATCAAGCCCCTAAAGCGTGATTCCCTTGATTCCCGGCCCGGACGGAAGCAAGGGGGACGAATCAAACCCTAATGACGGGGATCAGAAGAATTAGGGCAGTTATCCGCGATCAACCTGGAAAGACGAACCAACAACAGTATGGCGATGGCGCAAAAAGGGGGCTTTTATTTATAGACAACAACTTCAATTGAACTTTTTTATTTTGTTATAGGGTTAATATCGAAAATATCAGTGTTAATTATTATTTTTCAAATTTACCCTTTTTTTTATTTTTATCAAGTTTATCTTATAATTTTATTTGTTTACTTCAAATCCATTGACTGTTATGTACATTATATTCGTAAATTCAAAACTAGGCAATGTTTTTGATAGCGTGATCGTTAAATTCCACATCTAACACCTCAAATTAGGTAAATTATATATGATCAAGACACTCATTTAATTGATGCTCATTTAATTAACGTAACTCTAAGTTACTTCTTAAAAGATAGATAAAATAGGTCCTATTTGATTGATGCACTTTTTTTCAAATTATCAACGTAAGTTGTATTTCTTGCATTTTATTCGTAAAAAAATAAATTTATTCACGCGTTTGCAGTTAATGTTGAATTTATATTTTATGTTTTTAATATTTTGAGATGAATAATTTTGTGAGTTTTTATCTATTTACTTTAATTTCAATTAATTTTTGAAACCAATTATGTATTTGTTATATTAATTGCGAATAAAAATTATTCCTTTCCATATATATTATATATTATATTAAGTATATATGAAAAAATATATTATATCTTTGCATATATATTAAAAAATTAATTTTGAAATAAAATTTAGTTTTTCCCATATATACTAAGATATATATGGCAAAAGTAAAAATAATAATTTACAAATGAAGAATGTAGTGATCATTTGAGATGTACATTGGGTAAAGTATTCACGTTAATTAAATATATATGTTGTGAAAGGTTATTTTGTAAAAATCTGTCAACTAAATACTTTTTTATATTTTACATAAAATAAATATGGGAAGTTAATCCATAAAAATATAATTTTCTACCAAAGTTATTTTCTATCTCAACCACATGAGACTAAAAAGTTCACATTCATCTTATCATCTTAAATTAAATATCTATAATAATATAAAAATAAAAGGGTTAACAATTTATTTCATATAGTTAATGTTTATTTTTGTTAATCTTCTTTTTTATTTTTTTAAAAATAAGACACACATTAACATATTTTAGTTTAATCAAATTCAATATTTAACGCAAATGATATTTACTTCGAAAAATTAATTAAATGATTATAAATATAAATTCTAATAATTCTAAATTTTCAGGGTGTTGTTTTACTTGCAAAGCTAATTAAAACTTGTGAGTGGATCTGTTAAGTAAGTTTGAACATCGTGTTAGCATTAGATAAATAAATATTTCATTTTTATTTACAAAAAAAAATCAATCTTATTTGGCTGTTCATTTTAAACTAATTATTAGATAAATATAATGGTCCTATTTTTTAAAGTTTGAACTAATAACTATATAGGCCTAAAATACATCTCAAATCATTATTCAAATGTTTAAGAACTTAATTTCTTTTTTAAATAAATCTTATAATATTTTTTATTTTGAATATTTGAAAGAAAAATATACAATGAAAAATATACTTGTTTTCCTCGTGGGAAGGAGAGAAGCAATAAGTAATTTTCCTAGTAAACGTGGAATTATAAAGGATAATTTAATCATAGGCGTTTGGTTGTCGCAAGTACAAATGCAGCAAAAAATATTTACATGTAAAAATAAATGCTCGCGAATAGAATTTGCAGCCTATTGTTTGGTTGCCCACGTGTAGAATAGCAACTTCTTTGCAAGCGTTTGGTTGCCGCAATGAAAATTGCAATTACACTTGCAACTTGCATCTTCATATCTAGGTTTAGCAATTTTAGTTCGGTCTAATAGCCCGACATGATAAAATTGTGCTCGAGCAGCCTGTTATCGTGTCGGGTCAAGGGATGTAGGTTCGGTCTGGCCTAATAGCTTGATAACCAAAGTCAAGAAGGGCGACCCCTTTAGTTTTCGTAATTGTGCTAACAGGTTGGGCTGTGACGACCCATTTAGTTTTCGTGTCGTGTCGAGCTCGGGTTCCTAGGTCCAAATTTTTATCGGGTCGGGGCATGACATCATCAAATGAGGCACCACAAGGATTGACGGAGCCCGAAAATACCCAACGCGATAGAGGATCTTAGATTTGCCGCTTCCATTGGTGGCGGTTACTCGCATGGATGTTTGAAATGTAGGATCCAAAATTTATTTCAAGCACAAATCGATCCGTGAATCACCGGACACTATTAGAAATGTTAGAATAATCAACGGCCATCACCCACGGTCGGAATGACCCACGGCTTTCTTACGGCCGCTTGGGCCGTTGCAGATATACCGTCATTTGCAACGTCGTGCTTACTGTCGTTCGAGCCATTGCTTATAAGTTGATGGCGCGCACGCGGCACACAAATGAAATAACTTATCAACAACGGCTTCGCGAGCATCACGTCGGCCGTTGGTGATGTTATCAATACATTAGCAATGACTTGTGTACGACTTCTGTGTCTGTCGCACGTGAGTCGATGGTGCGCTTGTGACTCAAAAATAAAATGTTTATGATCACCAACGACTGCGAGGGTCGTGTCGGTCGTAGGTGATGATATTATTTATCAGCAATGACTTACCAACGGATAAGTCAGCCGTTGGTGATAGATGTTTTTATCTCTGCGTTCGTGCTCGCCCCCTTTCTTCTTCTGTTTTCTTCTCCTTTTTGCCGCGCCGACTATTGTCGTTGCTGCCGAACCGATCGGTCGATTAATCTAACCGATTGGCTACAATTCTTGTTAACTGTTTACCAAACTAGAATTTTTGGTTAACCGACTGAATTAACCCAAAAAATCTGATTTGGTTCAATTAATTAACTAAAATTACCGAACAAAATTAAATAAATATATAACATCAGGATTCCAACTAGAAATGAAATAACTTATCAACAACCGAAATTACCGAACAAAATTAAATAAATATATAACATCATGATCCGTGAATCACCGGTCACTACTAGAAATGTTAGAATAATCGACGGCCATCACCCACGGTCGCCTGAGCCGTCAGAATGACCCACGTCTTTCTTACGGTCGCTTGGGCCATTGCAGATATACCGTCATTTGCAACGACGTGCTTACTTTCGTTCGAGCCATTGCTTATAAGTTGATGGCGCGCACGCGGCACACAAATGAAATAACTTATCAACAACGGCTTCGTGAGCGTCACGTCGGCCGTTGGTGATGTTATCAATACATTAGCAACGACTTGTGTACGACTTATGTGTCTGTCGCTCATGAGTCGATGGTGCGCTCGCGACGCGAAAATAAAATGCTTATCACCAACGACTTAGTGAGAGTCACGTCGGCCGTAGATGATGATATTATTTATCTGCAATGGCTTACCAACAGATGAGTCGGCATTGGTGACAGGTGTTTTTATATCTGTGTTCGCGCCCACCCCCTTTCTTCTTTTGTTTTCTTCTCCTCTGCGTCGCGCCGACTACTGTCGTTGCTGTCGAACCGATCGGTCGGTTAACCGAACCGATTGGCTACAATTCTTGTTAATCATTTACCGAACTAGAATTTTCGGTTAACCGATCGAATTAACAGAAAAAATCCGATTAGATTAATTAATCAAAATTACCGAACAAAATTATATAAATATATAACATCCGGATTCAAATTGGAAATCTCTCAAATAATTGTGTAACACCTCAACCACTGTACCAATTATTATTATTTGTTAATATCTCTTACTATGTTTATTATATTTATAACTATAAATAAAAATAATAAATAACAACACTATTGAGATTCAAACCTTGGCACCTTAAATAGGAACAAATAAACTTAACCAGTGTGGCAGATAACTTTATACAATATTTTTTTATATTTTTTATACTTAATATAGGATTCAGTTAATTCGGTAAATTAATCGAACCGTCGATTAATTTACCGAACCGAATCGAAAACCGAAATCCTAAAATTTTTAATCGAAAACCGAACCGAAATTAATTCGATTCGGTTAAATCGGTTTCAGTTCGATTTCGATGAATCAGGGAATCGTGCTCACCCCTAGCTACTGTCACCTCCACGTAACATCTTTGTCCCTCCTCTTTACCCCTTCCGGCACAACATATTTGGGGCCGACCAAAACCTTAGGGTGCGTTCGGTTAGCGAAAATTATTTTGTGTTTTCATTTTGAAGAAAACGAAGATGATTTTCTATTTTTCTATTTTCTATTTTGATGTTTTCGTTTTTTAAAACGCGTTTGGTTAACGAAAACAAAATGTGTTTTTATGAAATTGAAAACTATCAAAACTTGTTTGGTTTTCAGGGGTATTTTTCAGTTGAGAACATAAAAATTTGTTTGGTTTACCAAAATAACGAATTTGTTTTCGAAATAAATATTATATTTTAAATTAAATTCTAAAATATTCTATATAAGTTATTTGTACATTGTCAATATTATAACATTTAAAAATATTAAATATAATATTTTAAATTAATAAAAAAATCTAATTAGATATTTATTATACAATTTATTATATTAATTTAAATTAATATAATATTTTAAAGTAGAAAAATATTTTTAATTAGATATTTATTATATTATTTTTAATTATATATATATTTTTTATGAATGGAAGGTGTTTAAAAAATTCTTAATTTTATTATAATTATTTAAAATGATATTGAAACTAGTATCAAGTATAACTCAATTTGAAGAATTAGAATGATATTTGAATTGGAACGATACTTGTATCAAATATCAAGTCAGATACAAACTTTGATAAGAAATAATTCCTCAAATAAATTTTATTAAAAAAATTGTCATATACAAGTACAAAAAAGATACAAAAATTACACATAAAGAAAAAAAATATTTCATATGATACAACAAATTTTTATCTTCCATTAGTTACAAATTTAAAATGATACATGAAACAATAATCTTGACCACCTCTTGCTAATATTGACCACCTCTTGCCGCATCTTCACTTTTAGCTGCGAGATCATCTTGTTAGTGAATAAAATATAGAGTTGTTTAAATATTGCAATCTCTAATAAAAAATGAGATGGTTTCTCCAATTCTAAACCCCATGTATGACTTTGATATATAAAAAAAAAAATATAACTTGAAATAAAACCAAAATAGTTTTTATCAACAAACTCAAAAAAGTTTTTTTGATAATCTTGCATTTATTTTAAATTAAATTAAAAATTAATTATTTAAAAATAAAAGGCATACATTTTATTAATGTAGGGCTGATATCTTGATGCAAATTATACTTTAAAATCAAAGTAGCAGCGTAATCTATACTTTTAAAAAACTTCACATATAGCAGTTCACTTTAAAATCAAAGTAGCATGTCATTGCAATCTATACTTTTAAAATTGAAGTGAATTCAACTACTTAAATTATGAAACATATCAACTTGACCATACTGTAAATTACACTTAAATCATGAATCAAATTAGTCCTGATCATTACATACTGTAAAACCAAAAGAGAATAGTAGTTCACCATGTATAAATAACAACTCAATCATGAACTCAGTCAACAACAAATCCAACAACTGAGAGCTATGAACTAATCAACACTACTGTAAATAACTCAGTCATGAACTTAGTGAACAACAAATCCAACAAAAAACTATGAACTAAGTCAATAGCAGATCCAAAAAGCTAATCACTGAAGCATATGCATCAATAACATAAACAAAAAATGGTTCAAACTCAGCCATGAACCAATAATAAGAGAAAGTAGCAGTTCACTAAAACCATCCGCAAGGTTAAAACTCGGCCATGAACCAACAATAACATAAAGAAACAGTTCACTGAAACCATCAGTAAGGTTCAATTTCAGTCATGAACCAACAATAACGGAAAGTAACAGTTCAGTAAAATTGAAATAAAATCAACTACTTAAATCATGAAACAAATCAGCACTACTGTAAACAACTCAGTCGTGAACTTAGTGAACAACAAATCCAACAGAGAGCTATGAACTAAGTCAACAGTAGATCCAAAAAGCTAATCACTATTGATTAGCTAATCACTGAAGCAGATGCATCAATAACATAAACAAAAAATAGTTCAAAAATGATTCAAACTCAGTCATAAACCAACAATAAGAGAAAGTAGCAGTTCACTAAAATCAAAACTCAGCCATGAACCAACAACAACATAAAGAAACAGTTCACTGAAACCATCCACAAGGTTCAAACTCAGTCATGAACCAACAATAACAGAAAGTAGCAGTTCACTAAAATTAAAATGAAATTAACTACTTAAATCATGAAACAAATCAGCACTATTGATCTACGACATTAGGAAGGAAAGTGCGCATACCTATTGATTGGGTATCGCCTCTATTTCCTTTCCGATATGAAATCAAATAACACATGTGCAAGGAAGGATCAAATGTCCAAGTCAAACATATAAAGTATTCAAATTCAAGTCAAATATACATACTGTTCAAATCCAAGTTAAATAATATCTAGCATCCAGATCTATTTATACATAAAAACTACCATAATGACAACCACTAGGACTATCCCCTTCGTGACCAAAGCTTGAAGTTTGTCTACTTTGGCCACCAACATATTTAGGTCTCTTCTTAAATAATCTGGGCCACTATTACGGTTGACTTCTTCTTCTTCTTCATCATCTATAGGTGTGATTGGTGTAAACCAGTGAAAAAACCCACATCAGGGAGTGTTCTGACACACTACATATAATCGGCCCAGATTATCTTTTGATTAACTGATCCTTACACCAGCTCGGTTGCCGCATGTACATCTTTTATTGGCATATTTGATATATTTTCCATTAGTATTGATTGAACTCGAAGCTGCCATTCTAATTTAACAAAATCGATATTTTGCATTAGAATATATATTACACAAAAACAAGTCAGGTTACACAAATTAATGTTACTAAAATACCAGTTAGTTACATGCCCCATTCTAATTCAATGTCTATGTCTATTGGCCCAAAGTCGATCTGCGATCTCTTCCCGAATCACATGCATCATATTTTGAGATGATTCACCGTCATATTATTGTGAAGATGATGAAGAAGGGTCTTGATCTTCATCGAAATTCAATTCAGCTATGCTCCATTCATCTATCAAGGAATCTGAATTTCGATACTTGATGATGAAGTTGTGTATGACACAATATGCAGTTGTCATATTACTTTGCCTTGCCAATTTATAATTGGGCATTTGCTTTAAAATGGGAAATCGTGCCTTAAGCAAACCAAAGCATCATTCAATCACATTTCAAACAAACGAATGTCTTTGGTTAAATAATTCTCTTTTGGTAGACGACCCTCCCCGACCACGGAAATCCGAACGATGGTATCGTTCACCCCTGTAAGGGGCCAAAAACTCATTTACGTTAGGATATCCCGCATCGACAATATAAAACTCATCTACATAAATAAGACATGATATTATTAGTATAAATTGCTATCCATTGAGCAAGATATACACTTATCAACTATGATACCTTCATTTGGCATGGGAAAGTCTGAATCGGTTGAGTATATTGTATGGAAAAAAATTCGAGAGTCATTTGCCGTCCCCTCCCAACCGGCCTTAACATGTGTAAACATCATGTTATGTGCACATGTTGCCATCACATTTTACGTGGTTGTACCTTTTCGACCACGATATAAAACTTGTTTATCGGCGGGGACACATGCCGAAATATGAGTTCCATCGATAGCCCCGATGCAATTCTAAAAAATAGAAAAAAAAATTAGTAAGGAGACCCAAATCAATTCATACCTTAACATAAGGAAACACACTAAGTTCATACCTTAAACTAAGAAAACACACTAAATTCATACCTTAAAATAAGGAAACCAATGAGGATTCCCTTGTATCTCAGGTTGGACTTTACGGGGTTCTCGTGACCGTATTAGTTGAGGGACTAGACTCAAAATTGCACGTAGAACTTTTTTGAACCATGTGTGCACAGTTTCAGTTGAGTGCTAGTAGCATTCCGCCACAATTCGCATACGTTCATTGTGGCAAATAGTGAATAAGAACATAGCTACCCCTTCTTCAACTGATATTCTTTGATTTTCCAACCCAACCTCTCTAAGCCGTTGGCATAGCCTTCTAAACAAGTCAGGCTCCATCCGCAAACTTTCATAGCAACAGGTGTGAGAGTTCATCAACTCTTGAGTATATTCCACACCCGATAGTATAGATGTGCGTACAGGTCTTGGTGGTGATTGAGCGATTTCAAAAAGTTCATCAAGTATAACCGCACCCGCAAGAATTATCCCAGCTCTAATAAGTGCATCTCTCACCTCATCGTTGTCATCATTAGAACTCATTCTGAATTTAAAGTAAACAGAAATAGCAAACTGATATAGCAAATAACAAGTTATAATAGCATAGAAGGTATAAATCAAACATAGCAAACAATCCTAAATCAAACATTAATAGCAAACAATAGCAACCTACTCAACGCAAACAAGTTTAGGTATAGTCCCACATAGTTGAGCATTTAGTACAGCCCCACATTAGGAGCATTTCAATTTAAAATATTTACATAAAATTGATGATATATATTCCCATGCACCACGCTACAACACATTCATCATTCAAAGCTGTAAAAAAATTGCGAGCATTAGGATTTTTTATTAGAAAATTTATAACATGGTTGTTAACTTGATTATCTAGGCCAAAACTCTGCAGCCTTGAAACACACGATGCGGGTGACTCGGGCACTACTTGAGGAGGACCAGTGGCACTTGTTTCCTTAACTGTAATTCCACCCAACTTATCTATTACTGCAGTTACAACAGATAATGCTTGGGCCAAACATTGAGATGAATTACCTCTTTTCCTCGATCGTCCACTACATGATCCCAATGGAATGTTAAGGGATACCCTACGCAAAAGGGGTTCTGGACCACCACTTGAATCTGTCCCCTCATTCTCATGTGCTCTCAATGGTCGTTTCCCTCAACCTATATATCTAAACTCATTCTCAACCCGACGCTCTTCGTCTGAGGTCAATGGTACTTGAGAAGAGGAACGAGCTAAGTGGCTCGTTGCGGACTGATTAGCAAATGCTAATTCCATCAGGTCATAAAACTTAGGTGGACCATTTTTGAACATTTTGAATGAATCTCCAAGAGTCTGCGAACCAAATTTTTTTTATTTATGCATTGCCTTATGACTCATAAGAAGGATAACTAATAATAAAAAATGACATACCGAAGATCGGTTCCAAACAATTTCATCAACTTTAATAATATTTGTGTCAGGATTCCAAGTTACTCCGGTATGATTAATTAGCTCTTTGAAAGATCGATAAGTTCTATGAAGACGATATTTTTTTTGTCTACACTTATCAAACCCAAATTTGCATCCAAACTTTTCCTCCAACATATCACTAATCCCCTCCCAACTTTTCTTATCATAGTTGGTGGCACCACGTTGTCTTGTGTGCTTGGCCAGAATTTTTAAAAATTCTTCAGTGACAAGGTGGGCCCACTCAGCCACATTTTCTCTTGGTTTGCGGTGGCCACCCATGTTCAACTATTTATTCTACAATCGTAATCCAAATCAGAACATAGTATAGCATTCATTCATTCATTCATTCATTGAGCAATGAAATAGAAAAGAACATAGCATCATACTATAAAAAAATAGATCATGTAATATATGAAGACTGTTAAAACATACCATAGTTTAAATAGCATGATTAAATAAACCAGAATAGTATCACAGAATAATATATAGATCATGTAAACATAATTTGAATAGCATTCATTCATTCATTCATTCATTCATTGAGCAATGAAATAGAACAGAACATAGTATCATACTGTAAAAAAATAGATCATGTAATATATGAAGACTGTTAAAACATACCATAGTTTAAATAACATAATAAAATAAACCAGAATAGCATCACAGAACAATATATAGATCATGTAAACAGAATTTGAATACCATTCATTCATTCATTGAGCAATGAAATAGAACAGAACATAGTATCATACTGTAGAAAAATAGATCATGTAATATATGAAGACTGTTAAAATATACCATAGTTTAAATAGCATGATAAAATAAACCAGAATAGCATCACAGAACAATATATAGATCATGTAAACAAAATTTGAATAGCATTCATTCATTCATTCATTCATTTAGCAATGAAATAGAACAGAATATAGTATCACACTGTAGAAAAATAGATCATGTAATATATGAAGACTGTTAAAACATATTATAGTTCAAATAACATGATAAAATAAACTAGAATAGCATCACAGAACAATATATAGATCATGTAAATAAAATTTGAATAGCATTCATTCATTCATTCATTCATTGAGCAATGAAATAGAACAAAACATAGTATCGTACTGTAAAAAAATAGATCATGTAATATATGAGATTGTTAAAACATACCATAGTTTAAATAGCATGATAAAATAAACCAGAATAGCATCACATAACAATATATAGATCATGTAAACAGAAGTTGAATAACATTCATTCATTCATTGAGCAATGAAATAGAACAGAATATAGTATCATACTGTAAAAAAATAGATCATGTAATATATGAAGACTGTTAAAACATACCATAGTTTAAATAGTATGATAAAATAAACCAGAATAGCATCACAGAATAATATATAGATCATGTATACAAAATTTGAATAGCATTCATTCATTCATTGAGCAATGAAATAGAACATAACATAGTATCACATTGTAGAAAAATAGATCATGTAATATATGAAGACTGTTAAAACATATCATAGTTTAAATAGCATGATAAAATAAACTAGAATAGCATCACATAACAATATATAGATCATGTAAACAAAATTTGAATAGCATTCATTCATTCATTCATTCATTCATTGAGCAACGAAATAAAATAGAACATAATATCATACTAATCAACTAAGGTAAAAGTGGATAATGATAGGACAGAATCTTGATATGGACTTAAATATCTACAGCTACATTAGATAGCTTCATCCAACAACAGTCTCACCATCCATATCAGATAGTATTATTTAATGGCCCGCCCTTAAAAGCAGGGCATGCATGTGAAGCATCAATAGCAACCAATCCAGCCAAGCAAATTGACAAAACAAATAAAAGCCAGAGGCATCACCAGCTCACTTCCAACAAGTCTCATCATCCATCAGATTACATTGTTTAAAAGGTCAGTCCCTAAAAACAGGGCATGCATGTGAAGTATTGGTGGCAACCATCCAGCTAGCAAATTGATGGATCAAATTTGTGTCAATATAAAAGTCCTTTTTATCTACTTAACCAATTTGCTCAACCAAACTGAAATCTTCCATCTCAATTTTTTGTACAAGAAAAAGAATAATTACATGAGCAATCCAACAACAAGAGAATGAGAAGGGGAAAAGAGAAAGCATTCATCCCCTACCATAAGTTGGAAGAGGAACAATATATGTGATTTGAAAATGAAAACAAAAACAAACAGTACCCACAAATTGCTTATTAGAAAAATAACTCTTTTTCGATTCAATCAATAAAACTCGGATACTGCTCCTCACGGGTCTCTCATCCCACGCGACTCACCCTTCACCCAAACTTCTTATTTGAAGAAGAAAAGAAAATATCATATAAACCCTAAACCCTAGATAACAAAATACAACACACCATAGATCATGTCAAGTTCAAAAAGAACAAAGCGTAGATCGAGAAGAAGAAAACGTAGATCAGGTCGAGTTCGATAAGAAGAAAGCATAGATCGAGAAGAAGAAAACCTAGATCCGAAATAAACCGGTAGGAGTAGACCTTACCTTCAAAGGAGTGGCTGAAAACAACCGAGGAGAGGTAGTCGGAGCTGGGCGAGAAGTTGTCGCCCTAAGAAAAAAAACCCTAGATTAGATCAGGTCGAGTTCGAGAAGAAGAAAGAGTAGATCGAGAAGAAGAAAACATAGATCATGTAATATAGAGACCTTACCTTTGAGGAGTGGCCGAAAAAACCCGAGACCTAGAGGTAGTCGGTGCTGGGCGAGAAGTTGTTGTCGAGCTCTGCTAGGGTTTGGGTGAAGGGTGAGTCGCATGGGATGAGAGACCCGTGAGGAGCAGTATCGGGTTTTGTTGATTGAATGGAAAACGAGTTGTTCTCCACGTAATTACAAGAATGTCACTCCGCTCGTTTTCTATTTTTGATGAAAACACAGAAAATACCGAATCGGTGTTTTCTAATTCATGTATTAATCGTGTTTTGAAGAAAATGTGTTTTGGAGAAAATAGGCACCCGTTTTGGCCTGTTTCGCACAACCAAACACAATTTCTGTCCCGTTTTCATTTTCAAAAGAAAACAAAAATCCAAAACGAGCATGTTTTGGGTAACCAAACGCACCCTTAGGGTTTCGGCCTGCTTCCAGCCACCAGACCCATCACATGTCCAGTGTTCGACATGGGACACTGGACATCGGTGCCGAAGTCCACTAGACTACGACGCTAGAATAGGTGTTTGCTAATAGCGGGTGCCTGAGTCCACTGTTAGCATTTTTTTTAAATTAGGGTTTAATTAAATCTTAATCACATTGGATTAGGGTTTAATCAAACCCTAATATAATTTTTTTTATTTCTATTCATGCTATCTAAGTTGGGTTTAATTAATTTTTTTTATTGAATAGGATTTAATCAATTTATTTATTTGTTGTTCATGTTATCTAATTAATTAGGATTATTTTATTTTTATTTCTTGTTAATGTTAATTTGTTAATTAGGGTTTAAATATTAATGTTAGTATTATTTAGTGTTAATTCAATTATTGTTAGTCCAATTAATACTCAGGCCGATAAAATTAAACCATGATCGACGTTGACGTCGGCGTTGGGGCCGAAACCTAAGAACTCGTGCCTACATTCACTGTGTACTCGCGCCACTATGGACTCGCGACGACATCCACAAATTTAGAAAATAACCATCCATCCGACGAGTTGATACATTTCACGTACGCATCAACGAGTTAGATATGATTTAGTAAAACTTTAGATTCATTCGGGGGTTGTATGTTCGTGTAAACTAAGTAGATGATCTTTTATATATATGATGTACAATCCTTAAATTATCCCTAATTGGACAATTTTGGAACATAGTTCTTTGTATTGCACTTAGTTGTTTCTTTAACCGTTAACTCATTCATAAATTTTGGCTATTGTATCTTCTTTGTTCTCTGATACGCGCCCAGATGATATCAACGATGTCGTATGGTAACTATTATACCTTAATTTTAATTATATATTGTATTTATTTCTTGATGTACTAATTAATGTATTTATTTCGTAAATGTAGACGACGGTGATGGCTGGCGGGAGTGTCCAGTGACCCACCCGATGGAGGTGTTCGAGCGGACACACCGTCGAGGACATGGGGGGGAAAGTACATCGTCACCCGCGCTAGAGTAATTATGGTAAGTAAATTTATTTCAATTATACAATATTTATTTATAACTAAAGTTTATAATTAGGAAAAATATGAAAAAAAATACAAACTCGTGTAGGAGAACTACACTAGGACGATGACGCAATGCGGGGGCACCCCCGACGACTTTAACGTGCGCGCGGGTCGATGCTGCTAGTGGTTGGGACCACAACCGCGTATATGGCTTCGCAGACAGTGGTCATGCGCGAGCCGTGCTCTGGCCATTTGGGGCACCGACCCCTTCGGTCGTCGGTGAGCGGCCCACCATCTCCCGGTCTCAAGATCATAGTCCGATAGCAGCATCGGAGGAGCATGTCACACGTCAGAGTCGGATGTTGGAGAATGTGCATGCCATGTTGAGACATATGAAAGTTCAGTCCGACGATAACATCCCACCGACACCCCCATCGTCCTCGACCTAGTCCACATAAGTCTACACTCAAGCACTACAGAACCGCCGCATGATCCTGACCATCCTCCACCCTTGCAGTGAGACTTTATTTGATTCTGTTGACTTGACTTGTTTATGACTTGAATATTTTGTTATGCATGACTTAACCTGTGTTTTGATATTGCTGACACATATACTTGACTTATGATAGTTTTGATCGTATCGTGTTGATACGATAATTTTGATTCGTATAGTTTTTTATACGATTGTTGATAGTTATTATTATAAATATAATTATTTTAATGTATATCTGGGTGTTCTGTGATGTTTTGGATGTATATGTATGTGAATGGATGGATATGTGTATGGGTGTGTGAGTTATGTATCAGGTTATAAATGTATCAATAGAACTTTCTAATTTTAAATTTTTCAGTTACAGGTTAACAGCATCAGTGACGGCTTACTCACGATCGTCCGTTTGAAAGTCGTCGCTGAAAGAGTATCATAATTCCTGGACCGCAACCTTAAAGTCGTTGTTGATGACCTACAGCAGTGGCTTAACAACAACCTTTCAGCAACGGCTTTACCTTGGCCAGAAAATTGTCGCTGATATCAATATCTGCAACATCACTCGGGTCATTATTGAGCCGTGGCTGATAATGATATCAGCAACAACGTATGGGCCGTTGCGGCTTCGTGGCTGATAACCATATCAGTAACAGCTGATAGAGCTGTTGCTTATATGTTAACATCAACGGTCAGTGACGTTGTTGCTAACTTATCAGCGACGTTGTTATCTGCCACGACGTTGTTGCAACGGGCCAATCGTTGGTGATGTCTTCACCAACGACCTTCCAACGGATACGACCATCGATGAAGGTCGTAATTCTAGGGGTAAATTACACGGAACCTCCCTTGACTATAGTCGATGTGCGCAAAGACTACCTAAACTATCAAGTGTGCACAGAACCCCCCGTGACTACACTTTTTGTTCAAATAACCCCCCATCTGTTAGCATGTCCGTTAGTAACTTAATGGCAAAACTTTCACGTGCATAGAACCCCCCTCCCCAGTGTCATGTGGCAGCAATCTCCACCCTCCATTTCATCTAACGATCATCACTTCTTCTTCTACCTATCCCCTTGCTCGAGACACCGCCGATGTTGTCGCCGCCACCACCACCTCCACCTCCTCCTCAAGGAGAGGAAGAGGTCGTCGGCTCCTCCTCCTCCTCCTCCTTGAGGAGGAGGAGGAGGAGGTGGCGGCGACAGTGTCTAGGGCAAGGGGATAGGTAGAAGAAGAAGAGATGATCGTCAGATGAGATGGAGGGTGAAGATTGCTGCCACGTGGCACTGGGAGGGGGTTCTGCGCACGTGAAAGTTTTATCGTTAAGTTACTAACAAACATGCTAACAGAGGGGGATTATTTGAACAGAAAGTGTTGTTGTGGGGAGTTCCATGCACACTTAGTAGTTTAGATAGTCTTTGCGCACATTAACTATAGTCGAGTGAGGTTTTATGTAATTTAATTCTAGTAGTGAGGAGGAGCAAGCAAGGGCCGATGAGCGCCAAATAACCCGTGATCTAGCTAAAAAAAGGTCAGAAAAATCAATTAAATTGATCCAACAATAATATGCAATAAGAGTTCAACGGAATTAAAAAACAATTACAAGCAAATAGAGATAAAATAGTAAATTTGACATTCTACCCCAATAATAATTAATTGACTACAACAAAATTTGGCCCATAATAATATTATTTTATACTCTAAATCACCATTTAGTTTAGTATAATATATATCATTTGATTATTTAATCAAAATAAATTAATATTTTTTAAATAGTGTATAATAATGAAAAAATATAAAAAAATTTCTACCAAACGATATAAGATCTAAAATCTGACACTATCATCGTGTTCACTACGCGAAAATCTACAACTTTTGTATGTATCTCATCTTCATCTGATGACTCTAAGTCGTCCAAATTAATTATTTTTAAATACTTAAATTATTGCATTTGTTATTTGTAATCTTGTATTGTGGGCTTTTTTTATTACATTTTCTTTTGCAGCCTGCAAATGATATTAGAAACACAACTATGAATACTAAATGTTGTAAGAAGTTTTTGCATTCAACCAAACAAATTTACTGGTCTATTGGCTGCAACTAGAGTTATGATATTTATACTTGCGGACAACCAAATGCTCCCTCAATGAATTTTAGGGATCCTCAATAGATGGCAATATAATATTGTGTTAGATGCCCAAGTATATGCACAAGTGGATCAAACTAACGTGGTAATTTAAGATCCCACCTTCGCATGTTTGGGAATCCTAAAACATTAGTGCAAACTAACACTGTTGAGGTCATATCAATTTGCTTCCATGCAACTTACTTGTTGAAATCAATATCTTATGTTTATACAGGATTATATCAAATTGCTTCCATGTAACTTACTTGTCCAAATCAATATATTATGCTTATATATCATTTTTTCCCTTAAGTTTTCACAAGTGCTACAGTTGATGGTACGCCATATCGTATATCAGGATGGTGAGCTCGTCAATTCTTTTTATTTCTTTACATTTGGTTGCATATCATGTTGGTACAATATAATTTAAAGTCATTTTTGCTCTAATAGCATGCAACTCATGTTATTACAACTCGCTCAATGAGATAATTGACATATCAATTTTATAAGCCTGAATTACTTGCTTAATTAAAATGTTTAAACAAAAGTTAATAATAGTACACCCATCAAACTTTATAAATCAACACAATATCCAATATACTCCCGATGTAGGACTAAATCAAAGGTATTATAATTTCTCACATTTATGTCTTGACGTACTCTCCAAGATCCAACTCAAGTCTAAAATATAGCACAAAATCACACCCAAGTAGACGACATGTGAGACCTACCATAGTAGCGGCTCAACCTCATCTATGAGCAACCTTTCTCACATAGGCTTCCTCACCATGCTTAGGACTATGTCCTATTCTGATATTATTTACTGCGACTCGCTCAATAGGATAACTAACCTATCCACCTCATCCCTTCAAAAATGTCCAACGACTCTTTTTATAGTTGTTTCAATCAGTTGGACCCAAGTTTGGAGTTATGTTCTGCCTATAAAACCCCACTAGCAGCCTTCCTTAAGTGTTGTTCTTGATATTGAGCAATCATATAAACCCTTGTGAGCTATACTTAAGCCATCATATAAACCCCAGTTTGAGCTTTTATTCTTGATCTTGCCTTTGAACCCTCAAATATTCATCTTGTCAAGGCATCAAGAGGACTAGGAAACTTATGTTGGAGCTAATTATACATTTGTTTATTTATTGCTCCATTATATTTCGTGTTTTGTTTGTTTGTATTCGAAGTTGTGAAAATCTAAGTTGCTAGGTTTGTGTGTTTGGTGATTGTCTTGGTGTAGAGGTATAAGTCCACTGATGTAAATTTAGTTCACTAAAGTTAGTTGTGTAGTCATTGAGAGAATATGTGTTGGAGGTACTATCAGTGTGTGAGGGTAACCCTCGATGGAGAGTGTCATAGCCTTAGCTTGTAAATCTTCTTGTATGATATAGTTTAAACTAGTAAATTAGAGTTTAAAATTTTATACATGGTGCTTATGTAGTAGAGTAGGCGGGATTGCCGAACCACTATAAATATTTGTGTTTGCATTGCATCTCATTGTGTGTTTGATTACTTGTTATTCATATTCACTTTTGCATTTAAAACGTTGATTGAGAATTAGCTTAAGTAATCAAATGCATAATTGCTTAAACCTCGAAATTATGTCAAAATTTTAGATAACACACTATCCACCCCCTCAAGTGTAGGTCATTCGCCCAACATAAGAGACCTACAGATGACGAGCTAGGTGTGATCTAAGAGGATGAAAAAAAATCTATAAGGAATGAAACATCAAATATCACTAAATATGAAAGAAACAACCATCAAAAGAGTGTTGGCCTAAGGTTTTCAACCTTGATCGTAATCTTGGTTTTGATAATAACAAAACATTGAACTAATATTTTCATGGGAAAATATTTTTAGGTTCCAAGCCGGTTAGCGCACGACATCCTCGATCGAAAAAATCAAAAAAATTGGCAATGACGCTCGTTGACGCTCGGGATTTATCGGGAAGATGGATTTTAGGTTTAGGGTATCTAGAATGAATATGTAATCCTCTTTCATGATGCAAAGAACCCAAAAACCATATCCGAACTCCAAAATATGAAAAATCAAAAATAAAAAAAACGGTCCTAAAATTCACTAAGCCTAGGGAGCTCATTGGAGGGCTATATGACCCAAATATTTTCTTGACACCAAAAGTCCCGGTAATTATTCCTTAGGTAAAAATAAGTTAACGACATATTTTAAAGGAATTTTTAGAAGCTTTTATTTGATTCATATTTGACCCGGGAGATTATAAAATTTCTGATTTTCGAAAATTTGTACTATACCTCAAAATTTAGATTTTGATTTTCTAGATATTTTTATTGAATCCAAATATGAGGTAATTCTTATATAACATTTATGTTTTAAAATTATATATAAGACTTAGGGAAGACTAGACCTCTTAGGAAAAACTAGACTTTGCTGAAACTACTCTTATAGCAGTTTCGGTCGATGGTTTGGTTGATGGTCGGTCGATCGACCATCGACCAACATAGGCTCAAAATCGATAGAGGCCTCTTGGTCGATGATCGGTCACTCGAGCGATCGACCGCCCATTAATCAGTGATTAACCAATGAGCGATAACGGCTCTTTTTTGAGTCGTTGTGTTATTTCATCCGAGCCTCACTTCCTTGGCTCTCTATAAATACTTCACCTGAGCATTCCTTAGGTGTTCTAACACTCATTGAGTCATCTTTGATCATTCATAATCTTTCATTGAGACACTTTTGATCAAACCCTAGCCTTGAACCTTCATTCTTGATCTTGCCTTTGAATCCTTAAAGAATTACCTTATCAAGACATCAAGAGGTGCTAGGTGATTATTGTTGGAGCTAAGTATTATTGTTTTGATTATTGCTCCATTTGTTATTGTATTTTGTTATTTATTTCATTAAATACCAAGTGTGTAAAGATCTAGTGTGTAGATCTTGAGTTTGGTGGTTGCCTCGGTGTAGAGGCCTAAATCCACTAGTGTGATTAGTTTACTATAACTAGGTTGTGTTGTCTTTTGGATTTGAGATGAGAGAGTGCTCTCGGTAAGAAGACGGAAACTTCCGGATGTGGAAGTATCTTCGATGTGAGATCGGAGACTCTCCGATGAAAACGTCCTCATTGTAAAGGAAATAATTAATCTAGTAAAGCTAACTTGAAAATTCTAAGTTGGGTGCTTAAGTAGTGGAGAAGACATTATAGGCAAACCACTATAAATCATTGTATTAGCATTGACATCTTGTTTGTGTTTAATTGCTTCCTCATTTAGTCTTTGAATTGTCATTAGTCTAAAGATTATAAAAAATAATTAAAATCGAATTAGATTAAAATTTTAGATAACACACTATTCACGCTTCCTCTAGTGGAAATCATTTCACCAACAAAGAGAAGTTAACATGACACACAAATAGTGGTGGAGAGATATGAATACATGTAGAGGGCCTAATATAATATTATATATAAAAACAAGATTCACTACTCACATGTGGCACTTTTACACTGAAAGTTTGCTAACTTGACAACTTTACAAATTTTGTAATTTTCAATTTTTTTTTCATGTCAAAAATTATAAATATTAGTTCCAATTGTTAACTATTGCATTAATTTCAATTTAATTAACTGCTCCCTCTCTCATATCTCTCTCCCACGTTTCACCTCCCTATTCTTTTCAAATTATTTTCTCTCTCCAATTCAATACCTACAAATTTAATTAATTTTTAAATTACAATTACTGCACTCTCTCACACACACGTTTCACCTTCGTTCCTCTCTCTCAGTTACCTCTCTCTCTCTCTCTCTCTCTCTATCTCTATATATATATATATATATATATATATATATATATATATATATATATATATATATATATATATATATATATATATATCATATGTGACTCCTCAAATCTTTTTACTCTTCAAAGCAGCGAACCATTATCTAGGTTTTCATGACGTTTTGGAATTCATTGGTGAAGTCATGCACGTGATGCAGTGGAGGGCACGAAGAATGTCATAAGAACGGCAGCAGCCGCAGGCATTTGTCACGTTGTCTTTACGTCACCAACGCAATGTTAGATGAAAGTTGCTAGAGCGATCCCGAGTTATGCAAGAACACCAAGGTTTTTATTTGTTGAATCATTATGTTATAACTCCACAACTACGACTCGGTTGTGATTAGTTTTGTGATGTGGTGGTAACAAAACTGGTATTGTTATGCGAAGATGATGGCGGAGAAGGCAGAGACAAGGCAGGCGGAAAAAGTAGGGGTGGAGTTGGTGTCATCGCTGATGGTGGGACCGTTTATGTATGCAACCATTAGTGGTAACGTTGCCAGGGTGCTCATGTACATGACAAGGACAAAGGCCTACCGAAATACGGTGTAAGTATACGTGGACGTGAGAGACATCGCTCAGGCACACATTTTGGTGTACGAGAATATTCTTGCAGCCTCCGAGCGCTACCTTTGCATTAAGAGGTTATTCATCGCTCTCAGTTGTGCCAAATGTTGCGCGATATGTTCCCAGATTACTCAGTTACCGACAAGTGCGCGTGCCCAAATGATACTATTTCCCGGTTTAATTAAAATGAATGATCTTAAATTATAAAAAAGGAAAAAAACTAATTATTAAATGTATATGTTTTGCTTAATTAAGCAGGTGCTCAGATGAAGTGAATCAATGGGTGAAGCCTAACAAATTTTCCAGCCAGAGGATTCAAGATCTCAAACTGGAGTTTACTCCCATCAAACAAAGCCTTTAGGAGACTGTGAAGCGCTTGCAAGAGAGAGGAGATCTTCCTCCGCCACGGGCTCGCTTGGTTCCCTCCTTGTAATATAAGAGCGTGATTTGATCAATATGCTTAAATAAAGTATATATTTGATTTCTTTCGATTAATCCTTAAAGTAGGAGTTTTGATTAGGTATTGCAACTAATGTAATTAAAATATATTAAGTGGCTGCAATTAATGTAATTAAATTGAGATAAAAAATAAACCATCATTGATTACAAATAATATTAATGCGATCATTTGTAATTTAATTAATGCACGATGCATATAAAATAATATTAATATTGCTTTTTAGATTAAAATTGAACGGCCATTTGATATTAATGTGGCCATTTATAATGCACCGAGCATGTGCTTGAAATACGACCATTTGATTAGGAAAATGATGTTAATTGGTCATTTGTAATTGAATGCACCATACATGTTAAATACTGCATTATGCATATAATTAAATGTTATTAGACGAAAATAATTTTAATTTTTATGAATTTTTTAGTTTTGGTCCATCTTTTAATTGATCTCAATATATAAGAAGTTTAACATTGATTCTAATAATGGTCCTCCGTCAGCCAATCATGATGTCGTCTGTTAACTTGCTGACGTGATGATTCAAAAATAATTTTTAAATATTATCACATCAGAAGAGTTCCACGTAGTTTTAAGAGTTATTAGATGAAAATGTTCACAACTTTCACGATTTTTTTTAATTTTGATCAATTCTTTGATTTGTCTCAATTATATATAAAAAGTTTAGCATTGGTTCTAATATGGCCACATATATATGTACCATCAAACACAACACTGCACACTAATATATATGTATCATCAATCATCACACTGCACACTGATATATATACCACATTACACTATACTAATATCGGTAGTATTAAAAAGAAAGAGAACACCTCAATCTAATAACATCAAATACATCGGCCATCGAATAACATCAAATACTATCAAACACCATAAAAAATAAAGTATCTTTTGAAACTGATATATCATACTTATAAAATCATAATATCAAACATCACATTGATATATATCATACTGAAAACAGTAACACCATACTATATAAAAAAATAAAGTATCTTTTGAAATTGATATCTGATAACACCAGTATTGTGTTGTATTTTTTAGGGTTAATTGACGAATCTAGTCCAAACTATGACACTTTTCACAAATCTAGCTCAAATTTTTATTTGTATCAATTGCATCCCAAACTATCAAATTAATATCAATTCTAGCCCGACGTCAGATGCTCGTCAATTTCACCGTTAGGTGATGACGTGACATCTGACTCAGCATATTCAAAATTAATTTTTTTTAATAATTGTGTTTCCACGTCAGCATTTAATTAAAAATATTTTTTAAAATATTAATTTTTAACTTACAGCCTATGTCACGTTAGCTATTAAAATATTTTTTAAAAAAATCCTAATCAAATTCGATCCTAATCCCTAATACCCGACTAAAATTTGTCCCCACTCGATTCTTGTCTATCGCCCCGTGAAATCATCCCTGTGAAATCGCCCCCGTTCGCCAATCATCGGTCGTCGGTCTGCTGCCTTGTCGCCTCTGGTGAAGTCGACCATCTAAGCATCCCACATTGCCTCCAGTGAAGTCATCTTCGCTACTGTGCCTCGTCGCCTCGGTCTATCAACAATGAAGTCGATCATCTCGCCGTCGTCGCCTCGGGCTATCAATAATGAAGTCAACCATCTCTTGCTGCCTCGTCGCCTCGGGCTATCAATGGTTCGGCGATCACATAGGATTCAGAGGACCGTCTTGCCTCCAGCAAACCTGTCATCTCCCTCAACGCCGGTAAATGCCCTCAACTCAAGGTTAATTTGAAGTTTTATTCAGTACAGATTATCTATATATAATGCTTTATTTAAACTAATGCAATCATATTTAGAGCATTAGGGTTTAAATATATAGGGTTTAGATGCAATATTTTTTGTACGTGCATGAATATAGATACGTAGTCGATCACTGTACGTGCATGAATACTATTAGTTACATATTATGATTGCATGTTAACTCTTCATGTTTATTCTGCAGTTACATATTAGTAGTGATTCCAATGAAGATGACTTTTTTCTCATCAACATCGAGTGCAACTATCTGAGGTAGATGCTTTCCTCATAAATATAGCAGCGGTAGATGATGCACAAATACAGGCTGAAGTTGATATTGATGTTGAAGATGAAAATTCAGCTCAGGTTGGCCCACATGTACAGGCTGATGAACAATTAATCAGTTCAGTTTGCCCAAATGTACAGGCTGATGAACAAGAAGAGCCACAGTCATCTGAGGATGAAGACTATGATCCAGTTGGAGAAACCGACGATGATGTAGTGTCAAATGAATTTAAAAGCCAAAGTGATGAATAATACTTGATTTATAGATGTATAAAGAAGGAAGAAAAGAGACTGACCTTAAACCAGTCACTGTTGAATACAGAAGTGATGATATTAGTTTCTCTGAAGAGGTGCCATTACGGTGCATGCAACAACAACACTGAATGAAAATGTAGATGAAGATGAAAATGTAGCTGATACAATTAAAGATAATGAACCGATTAGTGAATATGAAAATAGCAATGATGAGATCATTACACATGTCACTACTGATGATAAAGCTGCTTTAGACACTGATTTTGTGAGGAAAAAGGTTCGCCGCAAAGTCCATAATCCAGATGGTCGTGTGAGTGATGTTAAACTTGAACTTGGAATAAAATTTGAGTCGATTGCCCACTTTAAAGAAGTTATTCAAAAATAATGCTATTGCCAATGGTTATAATATCAAATGGTGTAGAACAGGCACAAAGAAAATGAAAGCAATGTGCGAGATTGATTGCCCTTGGAGAATATACGCTAGTTCGATGAAGAGTGAAGTGACATTGATTGTGAAGACATATGAAAGTCAACAGAAATGCACAAGAAATTTGAGAAATAGATAAGCCACTGTGGGCTGGATAGCAAAACACTATATGCATAAATTTAGGAGCAATCCTAATGGGACTGTGAAGGAAATGGAAAAAGATTTGCTTAACAAATTTTACATTACTATTCCTAGAATGAAAAGCTACAGAGCGAAATGAGAGTCTTTAAAAATGCTTCGAGGGTCTGTTGAAGAGCATTATGCAATACTTGGTGCATATTTGGCACAACTCCGAATTGTGAACCGAACAAGCTTGTTCAACATTGTGTGTGATCGGGCACATACAGGTGCACCTCCTGTATTTAGACGACTATATATTGGTTTCGATGCTTTAAGAAAGAGATTTCTTCATGGATGTAGTCCAATCATCGGATTTGATGAGTGTTTTTGAAGACTTTTCTTCGGGGACAGTTGCTTTCAGCAGTTGGCAGAGATGGAAATGATCAGATGTTCCCAATTGCGTGAGCTGTGGTAGAAGGAGAGAACTATGATTCTTGGAGTTAGTTTTTGGGCCTCTTATTTGATGAACTATGCATCCATCATGGATATGGTTAGGCCTGGCAAATCGTGCCGGGTCGGCCCAATTTTTTTTTTGTGACCGGCCCGATAATGTTTCGGGCCCGAAGTTGCCGGCCCGGCCCGGCACGAAAAAATAACGGTATAACGGCCCGTTAGCCCAAAAATATAATGGTATAACGGATCGAATCAGCTTATCGGGCTCGATTCAACCCGATAGCTAATTTCGGCCCGATTTGGCCCGATTTGCACCCTAAAATAATCATGCTAAAGCATGTGAACTTGCAATAGCTGTTGCCATTTGCTTCCATCATAGTTCCTTACACCAAACTCATAAGCTTGCAGCTTCTTACAAGTCAATCAGAACCTTGAATTAATATGTTCTAAACACATTGGTAATTCGGCCCCTGAACTTACGTCCACCTACAATTCCCAGTATTTTTATCTTATGTAGCTAAAATCACATATTGAAGAAAGCAACTTATCTTGGAAGCTCATAAAGCAAATAACACTCTGCTGCATCTTCATTTCATGGGAAAGTGAAACAAAAGAATAGCTCACAAATTAAACAAAACATCCACATACTCTTGCCTTTTAAGTTAAACAGATTAAAATGGCAATTACACTCAAATTTTGGTTTGTCAACAAAATTACACATCCCATAAATAAACAAATTGGCAATGGCAATTACAACAATCAAGCACCTCTAGCTGCAGAAGTAACTTAAAGCGGGTAAAATGGCATTTAGTGGGTCTTCCCCTTACACGATATTAGGAGCATCTCCAAGTCTCCAACCCAGCTGCATACTGCTCGTGGCCACCGTGTTCTTATGCAGTCAACTAGCGGTGCATGCTGAGAAGGCTGCGGTGGCTGATTGAGCTCAACAATTCCAGACTCACTTGCACCGGCATCATTGCTTGAGCTGCTCACCAACATCAGCCAAAAACAGAAGGATCAAGAGCAAAAAGAACAGTGTAATGCATTACTGAGCAAAAACAGATTGGATTCCTTTCACTGCTGGAACCTCTTCATTGAAAGCATTAGATGAAGAAAATGCACTACTGAGACGCCGATTTAAGAATTATGAAGATAGAATTGATCAATTGGAATCTTCTTTAAACAATTCATCATCGAGGAACTCAGAACTTGAGAAGGAGCTTAATGATCTCCTCAAGACGTGTGTAGAACATGAGGAACAGGCTACTGCAACACGTCACCACACTCTTGAGCTAGAAGACTTGATTCAATCATCACATTCTAGGGCTGATGATGCTGAAAAGAGGGTAAAAGAATTGGAGCTGTTATTGGAAAATGCTGATTATCGGACACAGGAACTTGGGCAACTACTCAAGTCCAAATTACAACAATACAGCATCAAGGTTTCTGAGCTTGCCGCAGAAATTGAATCATGCCAAGAACGATCAGTAACTCTAGAAGCTATGTTGCTGGTTGCAAACGAAAAGGAGAGGGAGTTGACAGACACCCTAAATGCAGCTACCGAAGAAAGAAAAATATTTGAAGACTTGTCTAACAGTCAGGAGACAAAAATTCAGGAATTTGAGAATCAAATTCAAGACTTGAAGAATGAGCTGAAATATTTAAGAGACAAAAAAGAAAGTGATGAAGAAGAACTATATAGAATTGCTTTTCAAGTATAATTTTGTAATGCATTCAATCTGACACAAATTTACCTGGTAGGAGAACTATATAGTACTGGAATGTATTTAACAATTTGGCAAAATAATATCATCCAGGCATGAAATAATTGGTTAAAATGTTATACATGTGAGGCATGCCCAAAAGGGGCCGTGACCAGAGGTAGGCTAGGATCATCTCTATCTGCCTGAGGCCCTGAATGGAATCCTGGAGAATAGGACCAAAAGAAGCTTCAGCAAGCTTTTACAAACAACTGACATATACAAAAGAAACTAGCAAATTTCTATAACAAACCTGTCAAACCATATGGTCCATATCATCCACCAAGATGCAACTGAAACTAGCAAATTCTTGAATATAAAAGCTGAAACTAGCAAGTTCCACTTCCTTTCGGTGGCGGATCCAGAAAATTTTATTAGTGGGGGCAAATTAACACATAAAATTTCAAAAGTTGACACTTTAAATTTCCGCCGAAATGGAGGCGATGTATCCTTATAAAAATATTTAAATAATCATTCACTTATTTAATTGTTAAAGAAATTATATTCATATATCTAACTATTTACTCAACAAATTTACTCCGAAAATTTTCATCTACTTTAAAAAAATTAAAATTAATTAAAATCATAAATATAATAAAAAATTTAAAATATATTTAGAGAAAATTTTAATCAAATTCAAATACAAAATTAAATTTAATCAAGAACAAGTAGCAGCTGAAGAAGTAGAAGCTAATTAAGGATGTAATTGTTTTGGTTGTTGCTGAAGCTTGAGAAGTAGAAGTAGAATGATGTAAGAAGTAGAAGTTTGATGCTGAAGAATAGTAGCAACAAGCTAATACATTAGTAACAAGCTATTTAACTTAAAGTGCATCTGAAGAGTAGTAGCAGCGAGTTAAAAATGGGGGACAGTGGGGGCTATCAAAACCTCAAAAATTGATATGATGTCAAGTGAAAAAACATAAGGTCAAAATTTAAAGTGGAGCTGAAGAGTAATCGCAGCGAGCTAAAAATGGGACAATGGGGGCCACCAATTGTGTAAAATGTTATATATAATTTTTTTTAAAAAAAATCAGTGGGGGCCACTGCCCCCACCCTGTATCCGCCACTGCTTCCTTATAATATCAAACTCAAACATAAACATAACTCGATAATAATTGATCCAAAGTTAAACTTCCAAAATCCTAACAATAAGTTCAAACTTCAAAAACAACACACAATTCAGACTTAAGAATTACAAAGTTTAAATTTCAAAAACATTAAACCTAATAATAGAGTCTAAGGAAGAACATTAGATCCTTGAGTAGACCTTGAGTCAATGAAGGATTTTTCTCATTTTCTTTTGTATTTAGAATATCACCGATGGCTTCTTCAAACTCCGCAACTGCTTTTGCAAGATCTGTAATAAAATGAAATAAATCAAATCAGAAAATCATTATTATTGATAAACCAAAAATAAATTATAAAAATATTACGAAAATACAAACTTACCCTTTTCTCCACAAATCCAATCTTTTAAACAGAGTAGTGCTTCAGCATTTTCAGACTTAATAGAACTACGAAACCGACCAATAATCCGACCACTACAACTAAATGATGATTCTGAAGCAACTATACTTATAGGTATACATAGCATATCGCGAGCCATTTGACCAACAAGAGAAAAACGAGGCTCATGCTTACTCCAAAATTGCAAAACATCTAATTTTTCAGTTCTTGGCTTTCTTGACTCTTCTAAATAAACATCCAACTCTGACTTTTGAAATGCAACATAAGTGGATAGAGTTTGATCAAATTCCTACCAAGAAAGAAATATAAGTTATTCAATAAATAAAACATTTAACTAATGCATTTAGGATTGAGAAAGACTATGTTAAAACAACTTCATACCGAAAATGCATTACTTTCTTTGAATGAATGCCGCTCTCTTGAGGTTCGAGATTTATGATTGGTTGAGAAGCACTAGATGATGGTTTGCAAGAAGACTTGTGCAAGTATTCATTAAAGAGATCAAACAATCTTCTACGAATTCTCGAAAAGTGAGTTTCTCCATTATTACCATAGAGTTTTCCATAAGCAAACTCCACAAACTCAAGCTTGTACCGTGGATCCAAGATAACTGCTATGGCCAATGCTTCATTAAAGTTGGTCCAATACTTTTCAAACTTTACCTCCATCTTAGTGCTCATTCTCCTCATAGAGTCATCATCACTTTGACGAGCCTCTTTCAAATTCAGATAAATCAAGAAAACCTTTGGAAAAAACAAATTCGAAGTGGGATATTTTGTTCCAGAAAATAAAACTGTCAGATTGTAAAAAGATCCCAAGAACTTGCATAATTTTTCAGCTCTATCCCATTCAAATATTGAAGGACAACTTTGATAATTAAAATCACTCATCCCCAAATGTTCTAGTGCAGTTTTGTAATAAATAGCACCCTTAAGCATAAGATATGTAGAATTCCATCTTGTTGGAACATCTTGTTTCAAACCCTGCTTACTATCCAAGCTTAAACTTTTAACACATTCACAAAAATTTTCCTTTCTTGACTAAGAGCCACGAACATACTTGACATTGTCTCGAATTTTTTCCACAACATTATCGACATCCTTCAACCCCTCTTGCACGATCAAGTTTAAAATATGTGCACAACATCGTACATGAAAGAGAGCACCATTCAGCATAAGTGCTTTTCTGCTATTCAACTTTGCCTTTAAATATCCAACACAAACATCATTTGCAGAGGCATTGTCTAATGTCAATGAATATAGTTTTTCCATAATACCCCAATCAACCAAAAGATTATGAATTTTGTCAGGTAGTGCCACACCGGTATGAGGGGTAGGCATATAGCTCAAACACAAAATATATTTCCTTAAAATCCAATCCTTATCAATGAAATTATGAACAGTTATTGCAAGATAACCATTAGAATTTATTGCAGTCCATAAGTCTGAAGTCAAACTAATCCTACCAGGAGCCATTGCCAACATGCTTTTAATCTTACTCTTTTGTAATTCATAAAATTTCAAAACATCGGCCTTTGCGGTATTTCTAGAAACACATTGAACACCAGAACGCATGTATTGAAAACAAGCTGTAATACCCTCATACTCCACAAATTGAAATGGTAAATTATGCATGACTATTGCAGAAGCAACCAATTCTCTAAATTTTTCAAGATGAAATGAGCCATCAGATAAAGACATGCTACATTGACTAGCAGGGAAAAACATCTGACCTATGTCGCAAGTGTCTCTCTTTGTACAAGATTCCATATGTCGCAATAAGTGGCCTATCCCGCTTTTAGTACGATAAGTGAACTTCGCAAAACAAATCTTGCACCTACACTTCTCATCTCCATCTTCACCCATTGGAAGTTTATCGAAATGAGTCCATACTTTCGACCTCTCCTTCGTTTTCTTTCCTTTACCTTTATTAGTTATAGTCTCCTGCAAATTTGTATTGTCTACATTTTCGACTCCTTCGACTTCATCCACATCTTCTTCTATGTCATTCATGGCATCATCATCGATATTAACATTGACATAATTTTGCCCTTCTGACATCTATATTTATGAACATAAAAAAAAAATGAAATCATTTGCATCAATTATAGTATTAAAAGTGTATAAGCATGGAACATCAGCTAGGTAAATAGGTAATGCAAGAAACATATTAGTAAAATCATAACAATGACTTCAATAATTTCCACCAAAGTGTAGTATTTTTAATTCATAATCTCATGGGAAAGTTGTAATCCCATCACTCATTCACTTGGATGTGTTTTTTATCACCACCGGTAAGAGAAAGAAAATCATGACATAGGAATTATATTTCAAGTACTATGGCAACCAATTATAAGCAATTATATTCCAAGAACAATACTGTCATGTCCAGCTCCTTAATCCTTATAAGCAAACAATTATTCTATAAAGCAATACCTGACAAACAATTTATTTAGATGTAATTAAGCCAACCCCTAATGCCCTAACATCTCAGACACGACAAGTTGCAGAAAATTCAGTCAAGCAACAACAAGGGTAAATCCTCATCCATATTAACGCTGTGTACGCCATCAAGCAACAACAAGGGCAAATCGCCAAATCTCAACATTGAACATCCCAATTCCCAAGCTCAAACAGTCCTTCCCAAGAAAGGTCCGAACAGTCCAGTATGCAACAAATAGGCAATAAATGTTTGAAGATGTTACCTTAGGAGCCGCCGACGGAAAGCTAGTAATGCAGGAGTGATTGAGCGATTGGCGCCGACGAGATGGACCAGCGAGTGAGCGATTGAGCGGAGACGCCGGAGAGGAAGAAGAACGCCAAGTCGCCAACGCGGGAGTCGCTGAGTCGGGAGAGACTGCGGGAGTCGCCGAGTCGGGAGAGATGTAATGGAGAAGAAGATGTTGTGGTATCAGAGCCAACAATCCACAATGTCAGGGGCAAAATATGAAATTCAGAAATTGGACCACAATGTCAACTACTCATTGTGGGCTTTGAAGATGAAAGCAATTTTGATTAAAGAGAATCTTCATGACACTATTCGTGGGCGAAATGCAATGGAAGACACTGAAAGGGAAAAGGACCGCGCCGATGAAAGTGCTAAAGTCACCTTGTACATGAGCGACGAGGCACTACGAGAAGTTGCATCAGAAAAGACCGCCGCAGATGTATGAAAAAAGCTTGCTACAATCTACTAGGATAAAACTCTTACAAGTAAGATGACACTTAGATAGAAATTATATTTTTTACGCATGACTGATGACACTTTTGTTAAAAATTATATTAGCACTTTTCGTTCTATTCTTGCTGATCTTGAGGATATGAGTGTTACATTTGAGGAAGAAAATAAAGCTTTTATGCTTCTAATTACTCTCCCTGCTTCATTTAAAAATTTTCGTGAAAGTTTATTGTATGGCAAGAATACTATTACACTGGATGAGGTGACAACAATGCTAGTATCCAATGAGGTTGACGACTCTCAACTTACCACAGGATCATCTAGAAGCCGTGGAGAAGCCCTGAACACTAGATGAAGAAACAGGTCACGGGACAAAAGCCGGGGTAAGTTCAGATCTAAATCCAGGTCCAAAAATATGCAGTGCTATTATTGCAAAAAGATGGGACACATCAAATCAGAATGCCGTAAGCTGAAACGAAGATTGGATGAACAAAATCAGAACGGAGAAACATCCTATGCAGATGAGGATGAAAAAGTAGAAGTACTTACAATTTCTGTTTGTTATGCTAGATCTTAAGATGAGTGAATTTTAGATTCAGGTTGCTCTTATCATATGACACCGCACCGAGAATGGTTTACCACATATGAACATGCTGATAGTAAGGAAGTGCTAATGGGAAATGACTCATCATGTTAAGTAGCAGGTGTTGACTCAGTAAAAATCAAAATGCATGATGGAATTACAAGGACTCTAACTCGGGTATGGCACGTTCCAGGTCTTAAAAGAAATTTAATTTCTTTATCTTCTCTAGATGCACTTGGATACAAGTATTCAGGCCAAGACGAAGTTTTCAGAGTCACAAAGGGGTCCTTAACAGTAACGAAAGCACTAAAAGTAAACCAACTCTACATCTTTCAAGGCACAACGGTAACAAGTGGTGCAGCTATGGTAACTTCTGAACACTCTGATGATATTGCTAAATTATGGCATATGAGATTAGGGCATATTAATTAAAGGAGCATGCTAATTCTTGAACAAAAGGGACTACTTGGAAAACAAAAATTTGTTAAGTTAGATTTATGTTAATATTACATCTATGGCAAACAAAAAAGAGTCTCATTCTTCACATGACAACATTATGCAAAAGAAAAATTAGACTACATCCACTCTGATTTATGGGGGTCATCACCGGTTGAATCCCAAGGAGGAGCTCGATACATGCTCACATTCATTGATGATTACTTCAAAAAGGTATGAGCTTATTTTATTAAAAATAAATATGATGTTTTCTCCAAATTTCAGTCTTGGAAGACAATGATTGAGAAGCAAACCGGTAGATATGTTCGGACCCTGCGAACCGACAATGGCCTAGAATTTTGCAGTGGAGAATTTAAAGATTTTTGCTCCAGAGAAGGGATCATAAGACATCACACAGTTCCCTACACACCTCAGCAGAATGGAGTGGCAGAAAGGATGAACCACACCATCATAGAAATGGTAAGAAGTATGTTTTCTAATGCTAACCTTTCTAACAGTTTTTGGGCAGAGGCTGCATCCACCGCTTGCTATCTGATAAATCGATCACCTTCTTCATCCATTGAATTCAAGACGCTTGAGAAAAAATGGACCGGGTCGCCAGCCTCTTATGACCACCTTAAACTTTTTGGGAGCACTGTCTATGTCAGAGTGAATGAAGGAAAATTAGAATCTAGATCAAAGAAATGTATTTTTTTAGGATATCCTAGTGGAGTGAAAGACTATAAAGTGTGGTGTCTAAATAATTGTAAAGCAAAAATTCATAGAGATGTAATTTTTGATGAACATGTACTCTTGAAATTGAAAAAGGTGAACCAAGAAGAGGATGACTCACAGGAAACTACAGTGCCACCAGAAGAAACACCACCTCAGCCTGCTACCAAAGAACTTTGGTTCCCTACACCTGCGCCTCGATCGCCTTCCATAGAAGCCAATGACACTGCTCCATTAGAACAGGCCACTGAAGAACATGTTCAGGTCCAGGGGGAGCCACACCGGGTTTAGGAGGAGCCACACGGGGTCCAGGAGGAGCAATATCAAGTTGAGGAGGAGAATCCTTATTCCATCGCCCTCAACCAACCTAGGCGAGCACCACGTCCTAATCCTAGGTATGCAAATATTGCTACATATGCTCTAGCAGCAGGCAGAAGAAACTCCGTGCACTGAAGAACCAGCCTCCTATAAAGAAGCTCTAAATTGAACAAATTCAAGAAAGTGGCGTGAAGCTATGTCAGAAGAATTCAAGTCCCTGCAGAAAAATAATACTTAGGAACTTATAAAGCCTCCGCCGCACAAGAAACTTGTTGGGTGCAAGTGGATCTACAAACTAAAAGAAGGCAGCATTTATAAAGCTCGACTTGTGGCAAAGGGATATAGTCAAAAGGAAGGTATTGACTACAAAGATATTTTTTCTCTTGTGGTTAAGCATACCTCTATTCGCGTTCTTCTAGCATTAGTAGCCATGCAAGACTTGGAGTTAGAACAGCTTGACGTCAAGACAGCTTTCCTATACGATGACTTAGAAGAACAAATCTACATGGCACAACCAGAAGGATTTGAAGAGAAAAATAAAGTTGATCATGTCTGCCTCCTAAAGAAGTCACTCTATGGCCTCAAGCAATCTCCCAGACAATGGTACAAAAGGTTTGATCAGTTCATGCTTGGTATTAATTTCAATAGATCATCTTTTGACAGCTGTGTTTATTTAAAGAAAACAACTAGTTCTATGATTTATCTGCTTATTTATGTTGATGACATGCTTATTGCGGCAAAAGATATTACTGAAATAGACAGGCTTAAGAAACACCTTAAAGACAAATTTGACATGAAGGACCTTGGGGCTACAAGAAAAATCCTTGGGATGGAGATAAAGCGAGACCACAAAGCAAGAAGGTTGTACCTAACTCAGGAGAGTTATGTAAAGCAGATGGTTGAGCGCTTTGGCATGCAAGAAGCAAAATCTGTCAAGACACCTTTTGCCGCGCACTTTAAATTATCAGAGTTACTGTGCCCTAAAGATGAAAATGAAAGAGTTAGCATGTCACAGGTACCCTATGCAAGTGCAGTTGGCAGTCTTATGTACGCCATGATCTGTACCCGCCCAGACATAGCAGATGCAGTCAGAGTTATCAGTCGGTACATGGCAAATCCGGGAAAAGTACATTGGGAGGCAGTCAAATGGATCATCTGCTACTTACAAGGTACTTCTAAAGCCAGTCTCATTTTCGGTGAAACTAATGAATCATTTGCAGGATACTCAGACTCGGATTACGCCGGTGACCTTGATAAGATGAGATCGATTACCGCCTACATCTTCATAATAGGTGGAACTACAATAAATTGGAAAGCTGGCCTACAACCAACTATCGCCCTCTCCGCCACTGAAGCAGAGTACATGGCTATTACAGAAGCGATTAAAGAAGCAATTTGACTTGGGAACCTGATAAAAGAACTAACATCTCAAAATTGGAACATAATCGTGCATAGTGATAGTCAGAGTGCAATTCATTTGTCAAAAGATCAGATGTTCTATAAAAGGACGAAGCACATCGACGTCAAATTCCATTTCATTAGGGATATTATTTCAAAAGGAGAAAAAAACTTCAGAAAATTGACACGGCTCACAATCCTGCAGATATGCTGACTAAAGTACTACAAACGATCAAATTTGAACACTGTCTGAACTTGGTAAGATTGATTCAAGATGCAGATTAGTCCTACAGGACTCTTGGCAGAAGAGGAGAGGGCTACATCCGGGTTAAATCTCATCAAAGGAGGAAATTGTGAAGGTTGATTTAATTTAACCCGATTCGAATTTGAAATAGGTCATTAATTCAAGGTTGGATTTAATGCTCTTCTTATGGGCTCGTCCTGGCCCAAGTGGGCCAAGCCCATCTTTCTCAAATGGCACCATGTGCAAAGCACATGGAGCCAAAGTTACATGCAACAAATTGATGCACGCATGCATTTCTTTTGGAACTTGCAATTCGAGATGCACATTAAATTACGTATGCATGCAATAAATTTCTTGCTCAAATTGAAGCAGTCCTCCCATTTGATAGCGCACAGCTCACGGATAAATATCATTGTTGCGAAATTTTTGGAAGGAAGATGGTAGAACGTCGACTCTCATTCTATTATAAAAAGGAGATCTACTCTATGTTTTCAAAAGATCCCAATAATTCTTAGAGTATCTCATCTACTCCGTCTTTCAGGCAAAATTTCTTTTCCAGCGGCTCTCTTCCCCTTCACACCGTCTCACACAGAAGCAAGAAGATCAAGAACACTGCATCCACAGTTTTGAGGCAGAAGCAGGAATCCAAATTCCGGGGTGCAAAAAAATATCCGAGTACATGCAATATTTTTCTTTTACAATTTATTAATAAGTTGTATTCTGCTCTTGTATTGGCCGTGTTTTCTCCTCCCTTCTAATAAAATCAAGTGCCCTCTTCTCCCCGTGGAGTAGGCTCGGTACCCCGCCGGGCTGAACCACGTAAATTTTGGTGTTCTTTATATTTTTTGAATTTACTCGTTTTGGTATTTTTTTTCCTTTTGGCGTTTGAATTTTTGGATCCTTGCAGAAATACCCAATTTCTTCCTAACAAAAGAGAAAAAAGCTTGGCGCCGACGGAAAGCTAGCAATGCGGGAGCGATTGAGCGATTGGCGCCGACAAGATGGACCAACGAGTAAGCGATTGAGCGGAGACGCCGAAGAGGAAGAAGAACGCCAAGTCGCCAACGCAGGAGTCGCCGAGTCGGGAGAGATTGAGGGAGGGAGATTTGGAAATTGGATTAGGGTCTAGCTAGGGAGGGAGTCGCCATTAGGGTTTTTTGCAGATAACTCATAACGGTAACGGGTCGAGTAGGTTAACGGGTCAAAGAAACTAACCTATATTAGTTATCGGGCTATCGGGCCGGCCCGAACCCGATTTTATCGGGCTAGGCCGATAATTACCAGGTCTAGGTATGGTTGGACGCTTGTTAGTGATCAACAGAAGATAATTTTTAATATCAGAAGTTTATTTTTAATATTGAACGGATACTTGATATCAACAATTAGTAGTTTTTGAAACTGATTTCAGTATATGTTGTAGTTTCTAAAATTGATAGTTTTTATTTATGTTGTAGGGGCTTGAATATGCCATTAAAAATAGAGTTCCTGTCGCTGAGCACAGAAATTGTGCTAGGCATGTATACGCAAATTGGGGAAAAAAGCATGTTGGTCATACTTTAAAATCTTGCTTTTGGAGAATCGTTAGATGCACTTTGCAGTCGGACTTCAACCGACATTTGAATGAACTTGCAGCTATTTCAACTCGGGCACATCAAGACTTCACGGCTATTAGAGTGCAAAAATTTTGCCAAGCTTTTATCAGCACAATTTCTAAGTGTGAACCAATTACAAATAAGGGAAAAATGTCAAATTTACCCTTGAAGTATTGAAAAATGTGCAAATTTGCCCATCAACTATATTTTTTTATCAAAATTGCCCTCGATGTTACATAATTGGATCATTTTTGCCCTTCTCATTAACGGAAGTCCACGTCAGCAAACGGAATCCCACGTGGCAAGTGCAGCTCGGCCACATAAGATGCCGATGGAAAATGACATGTGACAATTATGTAGTGACAAGAGCAATTTTGGCCCAAAACATATTTAAATGGGCAAATATGAATCTTTTTCAATACTTTAGGGATAAATTTGCACCCTTTTTAATACTTCAAGGGCAAATTTAATCATTTTTTAATATATTATTATCATTAATGTGATTCTAATTAACACTATAAGAATAATGTTGATATCATCTTTACCAAAATCAAGAAAATATAAGCTTGACAATTACAATTATACTTTGTATTGTAACTGAAGTGTTTACTCAAAGATATGAATAGTTTTAGTCACTTATCATTATAATAAGAAACCAACCAACATAGTAGGGGTTAGTTCAGGTCGGATTGGTCGAGATTTGGTATGTCTCGATCCCGTCCCAATTTTGAGTCGGGACACAAATATGTGTCTCAGTCTTAGTCCCGAATATGAAGCATCGTAATTTTATCCCGGTCTCGTCCCAATTTTGAATTGGGACGGGATTATCCTCGAACTTCAGGCAGGGATGGACCAGTTACTAATAATTAAATTTAATCAAGTTTTTATTTTAGTAATTAACAAATATATTTTTTAATATTATTTTTGTTTCATCTTTAAAATTTATATTTCTCAAAAAATATACTAAAGTAGTTGTTCAAATTCTAAGATAGAAACCAAACTTGCAGAAATCGTGCAATGAATATAAAACACGTTGTTTTGGCACTATATATATTTTATTCAAGGGAAACATGCAAAATTTATCTCTAAATTATTGAAAAATATGCAAATTTGCCCCTGAAGTATTGTAAATGGTGCAAATTTGCCTCTAAAGTATTGAAAAAGGTTTAGATTTGCCCATTTAAATATGTTTTGGGCCAAAATTGCCCTAGTCAGTACATAAATTGCCACATATCATTTTTCATCGTGGCATCTTATGTGGCCGAGCTGCACTTGCCACGTGAGATTTCGTTTGCTGACATGAACTTCCTTTAACGAGAAGGGCAAAAATGATCCAATTATGTAACGTCGATGATAATTTTGATAAAAAACATAGTTGATGGACAAATTTGCACCTTTTTCAATACTTCAGGGGCAAATTTGGTTATTATCCCTACAAATAATTTAAGTGAGACATTCAATGGATATATATTGAAGGCGAGATCAAAGCATATAATTGATATGCTTGAAGATATACGTCGATTGGTAATGGCCAGGATGCAAGCTAAGAGGGAACTGATGTTGAGAAGTAATGATGAGATATGTCCGAACATAAGAAAAAAGCTAAAGAAAAATAAGAGGGAAACCGAATTTTGCCATGTTACGCCTGCAGGGAATTTGAAGTTTGAGGTTCAACAAATGGAGAGGTTGCATGTTGTTAACCTATCAGATCGCAAATGTTCATGTCGATACTGGGACATATCTGGGATACCTTGCAATCATGTTATATCATGCATAGTTTGGCTTAAAGAAGATCCAGACAATTACGTAGACAATTACTACAAGAATGAGGCATATTTAAAGACATATGAGTTTCTTATGGAGCCATTGATCGGAAAGGATAGTGGCCACAAGTTGAAGGGCCTCATGTTTTGCCTCCATTAATGAAAAAGATGCTCGGGCAGCCAAAGGAAAAAAGAAGGAGAGTAGTTCAAGAGTATCCAAAAGAGGCGTATTTATGAGTTGTAGCTTATGCAAGCAAGATGGGCACAACATAAGAAGTTATCCGCTTAGGGCATTAGCATCTCCATCGGCTACTGATATAGAGATTTTATGTGTTCATTTTTATACATAGTAATATCAGTTTAATACATAGGGTTTTAGGGTTTCTGATAACTGATATGAGATATCAATTTCAGAATTAATATCAAATAGATATCAGTTTCTGAAACTGATACTGATACGAAAAATGATGATTGTTGTAGGCACAAATTGAAAATTCAGGAAGGTTGCGATCATCATCTTCTAGAGGAAAAGGTAGAACTACTAGTGAAAGAGGTAGTAGGGGAGCTAGAGTTCATGGAAGCCATGTTGCAGTAAAATTTTCTATCTCATTTATTTTCTTCATAATAGTTTATAATTATTTAAGAACTATTAACTCCTTTAATATGCTTCCTAGGCTGTTTGTAGGGAAAGAGCAATGGCATCTCAAGGTTTTGGAGTTTTTGTAGGCGAAGAGATCGGAAATACCTATTTTAGAGTAATTAGTTGTGTATTTAAAATTATCAAATTAATTATATTTTCAATCATATTTGGTTATCGTTAGATGCCCGATTCGAGTTTATCAATATGCTCATCTCGCGGATAATGGAGTGGCTCAGTTATTCATGAACGTGATATGAGGGTCCAATCATCACGTGATGTGCATCCACTTCAAGCTTCACAAACACCACCAATTGTTCAAGCTTCCCAAACATCACCAATTGTTCAAGCTTCCCAACATGGTGCACCACCAAATGACACATTAAATTGATATCACTTATATGTTTTGGAATGATATATGTTTTCAAACAGTGATATATTTTTGGATACTAACACTAATATGTAACTATTGAAACAGTGATATATTTTTGGATAGTGACACTGATATGATACTTTTGAAACAATGATATGTAACTATTAATATGGTTTGATATGAAGTCTCAGTTTCAGTTTAGGCTTGTAATAGGGATATAGATTGAAATGGTTGAAGTGATATGAAGTCTCAGTCTCAGTTTAGGCATGTAACAGAGATATATCTTTTGCAGTTCATTTTTATCAGTTTTGTTAAGTTTCATTGATATCACTGATATGAAACTGATATCAGTGATATCAATTTCAGTTTCACTTTTTATATATCACTTTCAAAAACTTGGTATATGTTCAGTTTGATATTGAAGTATATCAGTGAAGCTTAAAATTGAAGCAGGATGATGTGTTCATTTTGATATCACTGATACCGATATCACTGAATTTTTTGCAGTCAAATATGAAATTGATATATCTTTTGCAGTTCATTTTTACCAATTTTGTTAAGTTTCATTGATATCACTGATATCAGTGATGGTTTGATATAAAATCCATATAAAAGTGCAACTGATACTTAACAAAACTGAAATAATCCAAACTCATACTTAACAAAACTTAATATGGTTTGATATGAAGTCTCAGTTTCAGTTTAGGCTTGTAACAGAGATATAGTTTGAAATGGTTGAAGTTTCATATGATATCAGTTTCAGTTTAGGTTTGTAACAGAGATATAGTTTGAAGTTTCAATAATTTGATATATAACATAGATATAGTTTTGGATAATGAAATGGTTGAAGTTTCATATCAGTGATATGATATCAGTTTCAGTTTCATTGAAACTGATACCACTGATACTGATATCACTGATCAGTGATTTGGTTGAAGTATATCAGTGAAGCTTAAAATTAAAATTGTATCAGTTCCTTGAAGCATGTTGATTTATTCATTTTGATATCACTGATACTAATATCACGAAATTTTTTGCAGTTAGATATGAAACTGATATATCTTTTGCAGTTTATTTTTATCAGTTTTGTTAAGTTTCATTGATATGAAACTTCAGTTTTGTTATGAGATATCACTGATCAATTTTGTTAAGTTTCAATTTCAGTTTCAATGATACTGATATCAATAATTGAAACTGATATCGGTGATATGATATCAGTTTCAATTTCATTGAAACTTAGATATGAGATATCAGTATCACTAATATCAGTTTCATATCAGTGATATCAATGAAACTTAGCAAAACTGATAAAACTGATACTTAACAAAACAATCCATATAAAATTGAAACTGATACTTAACAAAACTAAAATAATCCAAACTAATAATTAATAAAAGTGAAACTGATACAATTCAAATACAATCCAAACTAATAAAACTAATACTTAACATAAGTGAAACTGATATTATAAGCTTGTTTCAAATTACATAGTATCATTTCACACGAGCTCACATTAAAGTGTACATACCCATGCATACTACAATCCAAATACAACATAATAATCAAATATGGAATTTCATCTTCTTGTTCTCCTTTTCCATTCTACTCATTATATTCGCTTGCATCGCCACTTTGTTGACAAGAATTTCATTCTTTTGCTCAAGTAACATAATGTGTTGTCTCATATTTTCTTTGTCGATTGTCAAATTTTGCAATGCTTCTTTTGCACGCCCAGAATACGGAGGATCATACCATTCAAAAAAATGGCAATCGTCAGCATCCTATATATCAGGAATAATTACTTAGTAATATTAGAATAAATTATTTATTAAAAACTGAATATATGTGAATATATGTACCTTCCAACGTATGCATCTCCAGAATCTTCTCGCGGGATTTTTTCTTGTATTTGATGTTAACAAGCAAGCCGAAAGCTCATGATCACAAAATGGTATAGATATTGACGAGGTTATACATACTTCATCGATCTGAGTTGCTCTTGATGTTGATCTTGATCTTGATGCCATGAAATTAACCAATATGATATTAGAAATTAAGCAATTAAAAACAATAATAAAAATTTGCAGCCAACCTAAAATTGAACCCTAGGCGTCAAGGATAGAATCTGAACCCTAGACGTCAAGGATAGAACCTAAACCCTACACATCAAGGATAGAACCTAAACCCTAGACGTCAAGAATAAAACCTGAACCTTAGACGGCAGATAAACCCTAGAAGAAAAGTAAAATCACCGTAGTTGGTTCAAACAGACGCTAAGGATAAACCCTAGACGAAGGGAATACCTGTGGTGATCAAGCAATGAGCGATCTCAGGCAATAAGGATTTCGGCGATCTCAAGCAATGAGCGATGCGCCCGATGATGACAACCGGCTTCACGAGTGAGAAGGCGACGGCGACAGGCACCCAACGACGAGCACGACGAGCAGTGGCTCGGGGGAGAAGGAGATGGGATTCATGGGGGAGAAGGGGTTTTTTCAAAAAAAAAATATTTTAATAGCTGACGTGGCATAGGCTGTAAGTTAAAATTTGATATTAAAAAAATATTTTTAATTAAATGATGATGAGGCAACGTGATTATAAAAAAATTAATTTTTAATATGGTGAGTTAGATGCCACGTCAGCATCTAACGGTGAAATTGGTGGGCATCTGACGTCGGACTAGAATTGATATCGATTTGATAGTTTGTGATATAATTGATACAAATAAAAGTTTGGGCTAGATTTGTGAAAAGGACTAGAATTGATATCAATTTGATAGTTTGTGATGTATTTGATGTTATCAGATTGAAGTGTTCTTTTTGTTTTGATACTGTTGATATCAAAAATTAAATAAATAAAATTTTAATTAAAAAGTATATTATTATTCAGGTGATAAATGATGAACTAGCTTATTTATTTATTGGATTATGGTAGAAATTTGCATATATTGTTAATGTTTAATATTTCTTCAAAGGTTAAATACTCGTATGTCTAAAAAAAATATTAATTCACAAACAATTTTATAATTTTATTAATTCAATTATTGATATATTAATTATTATTATATTTAATGACTAATTTAATATATAAATAATTTAGCTTTACAATGAATATTGTAATATCTAATATATAATACTTTAGTAAGCAATATTAATATTTTTATAAATATCACTTTAATTTAAAAAATAATAGTTTCATAATAATTATTTAATTTGGAATAACATAAATTTATTTAATTATTCATATTTTTTTAAATAAAATAATATAATTATATATTTGCGCAACAAGCATTTTTACCATGACTAATATGTAATTAAAATTACCAAAATTAAGATTCTAATATATATATATATATATATATATTGTGCAATAGGATGTCGTCTCGTGTGAGCCCTAGCGCGACAACGGCGACATCTTTGGCGATCGACTCTTCTCCCTCTGATGATCCCCTCCCCTCCTCTCCCTCTCCACTCCCTCGATGTCTTGATGTCTGAATCGGAACCCGCCATGGCGATGTCGAGCGAGTTTCTAAACCCTAACCCCGAAAAAGGGGTTCCGAAGGATGGATCAGACCCTTCGCTGGGTATCGATGGTCTTGTATCGAAGATTCACGAGCACATGGAGGAATCCCCCACTGCTAACAAAAAGATGGGTGAAAAGGTAAACCCTAATTTGTCGCATACCGACCAAGATCAGAAATTCGAGAAGGGGCCTCACTCTTCACCAACTCCGACTGGTTTGCACAAAGGATCCTCACTACCGGGTACAAATTCCTTATCTTGGGCTTAGATCTTAAGAGGTTCAAATCCTAAAAATGCGAATCCGGTAACTTCTTCCACTCTGTCTAGTATTCAGTCACAATCTTCCAGTATCGTTTCTTTTTCGATTGAACAAATACAAGAATGGCAAAGCCCTTAGCAGGCTTCTTTGATTGGTAATTTTTTGGGCAAACCGGCCCCCTCACCGATAATTTCTCGATGGGCTTTCAACCTATGGTCTTCTTATAGCCTTAAAAATGTTCTTGATATCGAAGAAGGTTTTTTTGTTTTCCGATTTAGTACCCAAGAACAGGCGACTACTGTTCTCTCTGGTGGACCTTGGTCCTGCAGGGGAGACATTATTCGGTTTGTCCTTTGGAAACCTTTTTTCCGTCTATGGATGGAAACCTTTTCTTCAGCCCCAGTTTGGATTCGTATTCATGCTTTGCCGCTTGAACCCTAGAATCCTACTTCGGTCAATCTAATTGCAAGCAGTATTGGCAAATTGATTACTATTGATAACCGCTCATTTGAATTTCAGAGAGACAAATATATAAGAGTTTGTATTGAAATTGAGCTCTCCAACCCTATCAAACAAGGTGTTTGGATTAATCTGCCGGATTCAAATTTCTTTCAACCTATATTATATGAGAATCTGCCTTCTGTGTGTTTTAAATATCGCCATGTTGGCCATAGAGAGGCAACTTGCCCTGAAAATAATATTTATTCAAATGTTCTGCCTAACCTAGATAGTGCTAATACTAAGCATGTTACTGTTGAAAAGAACACTCCCTTAAATAAGGATGAAAACTCTAGTACCCCTCAGAACACTGACTTTGATGAGCCTCTTTTTGGACCTTGGATCCAAGTAACTAGAAGGCGAAACCGCCAGAAACCTCCCACCTTCAAATCCGACTCTCGGCCCAATGAGAGTGGTCCTAGATATTCAAACCCTTCAAATTTTGTCCCAAACTCTTCCTCCCATGAGGAAAACCCTACTTTGACTCGTAAGAATCCCCCTGACAGAAATCCTCCCCAAAAAAATACCTTGAAAGAAAAAATCTCTAGGGACTCTATTGGTAGAAGAAAACTCAGATTAAATATCAAAAATTTTGCTATGAGTGATAAGGGGACATTCCCCCCTAAAGTTAACAAAGATCCTCCCAATCAAAATAAAGATAGCACCAAAACTAAGGATACTCATAAGATGCTTGACACTAGATCTCAACCAATCAATAAGACAAGCCCTCAAGAAGCCCTTGACACCTTGGTTCAAGAGGTTTCTCTTATATTTAATTCCCAAACTCCCCCTAAGGAAACTCCAATTTTAAAAAAGGGTAAACAAAAGAAATCTTTCCTAAAATCTCAGAATAGGAATGAATACCTTGCTTTACCTTCTGCCCCCTCTTCAAGTAAGAGACCTAGGGCTTCTCCTAGTCCCTCTCCTAACACCTCAACTGAGGATATGGATGTTTCAAATAACCTAGCATTAGTAATCCATGTAAATCATTAACTGGAATCTTAGGGGTGTTATGAAAAATCCTGTTTTGGACAGAATTTTCTCATTTATTAAGAATCTCAATGTTAATTTTCTTTCTTTGCAAGAAACGCATGTTTTAGACTCTGTTGTTGTTAATTTTATTCATAAGCTTGGTAGAAATTGGCAATGGGTTTCCTCCCCCTCTAATGGTGCCTCAAGAGGTATCATTTTAGCTTGGAATTCTTTTGTTGTATCAACTAAGGTGATTTCTATCCAACCTGATGTAATTCATATTATTGTTTCCTTTAATAATTTCACTCCATTTATTCTATCCTCCATTTATGCAAATACTAATCATTTATTAAGAAATGTTCTCTAGAATAATCTTTCCAATATTGACTTGTCTTCTTACCCTTGGCTAATAATGGGTGATTTTAATTATATTCTAGATAAAGAAGATAAAAAGGGGGCTCGCCCTTTAGGATAAATCATAACATTAGAGAATTTAGGAATTTTATTACAAACTCTAGTCTTATTGATCTAGGTTTCTCTGGACCTAGGTTTACTTGGTGTAACAATAGGATAGGAGACCTTAGAATTCTTGTAAGATTAGATAGGGTTTTTTCTAACTCTTCTTGGCTTCATTTCTTTGGTAAATCTACTGTTAAGCACATTTTCAGAAATGCTTCTGATCATAACCCTCTTCAAATCAGTCTTAACCCAGACTCGAGTAGAGGCAATAAGTTTTTCAAATTTCAAAATTTCTGGCCTGATTACCCGGAATCCTATGATATTGTAAATAAAGCTTGGACTAAACCTTTTCAAACCATTACCCCCCAATCTAAGCTTCATTTACAACTTTCTGCTACTAGGCATGCCCTATCAAATTGGAACAAAGACTTCTTGGGTAACCTTAAGATTACCCAAGGTCTTATCTATAACTTAGAGCTTAAAGAAGCAAGCCAAAACTTATCTACCTTTGAACAAACAAATCTCTCTTCTCTAAACAATAAAGCTATTGCTCTCCAGAGACAAATAAGCTTGAAATGATAGGCAAAGGCTAACTCAAATGGTACCTTGATGGAGATAGAAATACGGTCTATTTCCACCGTATGGTTACCTCCCGTAGAAGAATTAATCACATTTCTTCTATCATTTCTGAGGAAGGTAACACTATATCTGAGGATAACAACATTCTTAATGAATTTTCTAAATTCTACCAAAATCTTTGGTCTCATTCATCCTCTCATAACTTCACTATCCAGCTATGACTTATATACCCTACTGTTAATTCTGACTTTAACCATTCTTTGATTGCCCCTTTCTCTAAAAATGAAATATGGGATACCATCAAATCCATGGCCAATGGTAAGAGCCCTGGAATAGATGGCTTTACCATTGAATTCTATAAAAATTATCGAAGTATCATTTCAGATGACATCCTTAAAAGCTTTCATCACTTTCATAATTCTAGTTTTCTCCCTCATGACTGGAATAAGACAATCCTAACATTTATTCCTAAATGTCAAAATCCTAAGAGGGTGAAGGAATTCAGACCTATTGCTCTTTGCAACCTATCGTACATAATTTTAACTAAACTTATTGCGAACATATTGAAAAATTGCTTACCCACTCTTATTTCTAAGGAGCAATCTGCTTTTATAAAAGGCTGTACCATCCATGATAACATCTTGATAACTCAAGAGTTAGCTCATTCTATCTATGGCTCTAAAAGTAAAAAGTCTTATATTCTTATCAAAATTGATTTGAAGAAAGCCTATGATTCTTTATCTTGGAATGCTATATTCAATATTCTTGAGTTTTGTATTTTTTCTCCTATCTTTATTAGCTGGATCAAGTCATGTATCTCTTCTGCATCTTTTGCTTGTATGATTAATGGAAAATTTTCTGCTTTCTTCCAATCAAATAGAAGTATAAGACAAGAGGACCTCCTTTCCTCTATATTATAGTTTCTCAAACCTTAACTCTCCTCATAAATAAAGTTGTTAATGAAAATATAATCACTCCTGTAAGCATAAATGATAATATGTCTATTAGTCATCTAATATTTGCTGATAACATTCTCCTTGCTTTCAAAGCAAATGATAGTAGTATTGAAAATTTCAAAACTATCTTTGATCATTATTTTCACCTCACTGGTCAAAAGGTCAATTTTAATAAATCTGTCATCTTCTTTCCTAAACATACCTTTCCTTCCATCAAAGCTAACATTTGTAACAAACTTTCCATGCAAGAAGGACTCTTTCTTTTTAAATATTTAGGTGCTATGATTTCCCCCTCAAGGCCTTCGGATAATGCCCATGAATTCCTCTTTGAACAACTAAACTCTAAATTAGGTTCTTGGCAATCTAATTTCTTATCTCAAGCTGAGAAATTAACTCTCATTAACTCTGTTTTAACTTCAATTCCTATTCATGCTATGCCAGTCTCTTGGCTGTCTAATAAGAACGTGGATAAAATGAACTTCATCATTAGCAATTTTCTTTGGCAAAATAAAAAGGATAAGGCTGGTATGCATCTTATCTCTTGGCAAACCACTAGTCTACCTAAACATTTAGGAGGTCTTGGTATTCATGATGTGTATCTTCAAAGCCTCTCTTTAAATGCTAAAAGAATTGAAGCATACCTTAATAATCATAATACTATTTGGGTGAGTTTGGTCAAATCCAAATATCCTAATGTTTCAGCTATCAACCATTCCCCTCCTACTCACTGTTCCTGGGCCTGGAGGCTCTTTCTCAAAGCATATCATCATCTGCATTCTGGCTTTAACAGAGTCATAAATTCTGGCAAAAATTCTTCCATACTGCTTGATAAGTGGTGCTTAGATTTGCCTATTTGCTTGAAACCGACATTCATTAACTGTAATGAGATTAACTTGAACACTGAGATTAGCTACTTAATCATTAATCAACAATGGAACAACACTATTGGTCTTGAATTGTTTGGGGAAAATTGTTGGGAACTACTACTCTTGACTTATCTTGGGAACCCCATGATGATATTTGGGTATGGAGGGACAGTAAGAGGGGAAACGTTACCACTGCTGCAGCCTATTCCTTTCTCCTTAACTCCAATCTCCATGAGAACTTAGATACTGCTACTTGGAAAGCCTTATGGAAGCTTGATCTCCCTAACAAAATTAAAAAATTTCTTTGGAAAATTATGCATGGCAGACTGCTTACCAAATCCAGATTGCACTCCATGGGCCTCTCCCCCAATGATACATGTGTTCTCTATAGAAAACAAGCTGAAACACTTGAACACATCTTTTACTACTATGACTACTCTACCACTGTTTTTAACTTGCTCCAAAATTACCTTCCCATACCTTTCCCAAATAATGCTAACCTGGATACTTGGTAGTAATCTTCTATTTCTTAGTGATGATTCTTTTCATCCTTTAAATAGAAGGTCGATTGTCGTAACTTGATGGTTTATTTGGTATTTGAGAAATGAAAGATTGCACCAGGTAAGACAGTTTTTCCCTCAATGCCTAATGAGGAAAATTAATACTTTTCTAAAGGCTTTAGATGATACCCAAATACCTGAGGGTAATAGAAATATTAAAGCCCCCAAGCACCGTCAATGGTTGGTTCCTCCCCTTAACATTATCAAGATCAATTGTGATGCTTCTATTGATAGTAATAATAATATAGGTATAGGGATTGTTGCTAGAAATTTTATGCATGATGTGCTCTTTACTAGCTGTAAAAATATCCAACATGCTAACTCTATTTTGGATGCAGAAGCCTTAGCAGTTAAAGAAGCCGCTCTTACTACCTTGCAGATGAACTATCAAAATATCATTATTGAATCTGATTCAAAAACGCTTATGGATGATTTATCTCAGCACATCTGTCCAGATTGAAGAATTCAAGTTGTTGTTTTTGACATTTTCAATTTGATTACTAAATGTAATTCTGTAAAGTTCAGTTTTACCTTTAGAAAATGTAATAAAGCAGCCCACTGGACTGCAAACTATGCTAGAATTTGTATGATTTCACAGGTGTGGTCGAATATGAGACCCCTGAACTGAACCAGCTCATTGTAAGAGACCAGTATGGTCCCAGCTACTTTAGATTAATATAGTATTACTGTTTTATTTTTTTTAAAAAAAAATATGTAATTAAAATTATTATTTTATTTTAATTTTAATTAACATAAAAAGATTATCAATGGCTAGACATCATATATTATTAAAAAGATACGACTACTAATTTAATCTAAATAATAGAGCAAACAATGAAAATTACTTTTAATTATAGTTCAAATAAGGTAGACATTTCCTAAAAAATAGATAAAAATTATTGTGATTAGAGAAAAGCTCAATTAATATTGCCATAACTTATATAAGAAATAAATTGTATTTGTAATAGGCGTTGGAATAGTTTGATATCATAATCTTCTAAAATAATTAGTGGAAAATTATACAAAAGAATCAACATGTATCACATTATACTTATAAGTACCATAAAATTAAAGTATATCTTTTCACAATATTAGAATTGGCAGCAAAAATGATACCTGCAAAATTTAATGGATAAAAGTTAAATTAATAGTGTCATAATTTATATAAGAAGTAAATTGTATTGTAATGGGCGTCAAAATAGTTTGATATCGTAATCTTCTAAATTAATTGGTGAAAAATTATACAAAAGAACAAACATGCATCACATTATACTCATATATTTCATATAATTAAAATATTAAATATTTTCTGCTGTTAACTCTGAGGAGGCCTCGGGAGGTCTTTTATTTGCTTGGAATAATTCTGTGATTAAGAGTCAGGTAGTTTTCAAGTCCTTAAATATTATGTTTGATGTTGTTCAATTTAAAAATTTGAAGCCCTGGATTTTTTCTAGTTTGTATGCTCATACTAATTTTATTAACAGAAACTTCTTATGGAACTATTTAGAAAATTTACAATTTGATAACATGTCATAGCTTTTAATTGGTGATTTTAATTATGTTGTTAGTTCTTCTGATAAACTTGGTGGATCTAAATTTAATGTAAATAATAATGTTCTCATGTTAAGAAAATGTATTAAGGACTGTGATTTTACTGATTTTGGTTTTTCTGGTCCAAAATATACTTGGTGCAATAATAGGAAAGACTTACATAGGATTCTTGTTAGACTTGATAGAGCTTATGCAAACTCTGCATGACTGTCTTTGTTTCATAAATCTTATGTTATGCATTTAAATAGATCTGTTTCTGACCATTGTCCTATTATTCTGAATGTTGTTTCTTTCTGTTCTTCTGACTTAAATAGATTTAGATTTCAAAATTTTTGGACCCAGTACCATCAGGTTACTGAGATTATTGAAAATTATTGAAATCTGAATATTGCCACCAATAATTTGCTAGATTATATTCCTAAAGTTCTTGCTATTCTTAGAAGTAAGATCTCTTTTTGAAACAAATTTCATTTAGATGAGTTAGAGTCTAGCCTTAGTATTGTTAATGCTCATATAAATGAATTAGAAACTAAGGAGGATCTGTCCCCTCTTAATGAGTCTGAAATTTTTGTTTTAACCAGTATATATAATAAATCTATGATCATTAGAAGATAAATCAATCTTAAATTGTGGGCTATGTCTAAAGAGAAATGATTTAGGAAAGATGATCTTAATACTAGGTTTTATCATAGAACTGTTATTAAAAATAAAAGGAGAAACTGGATTTTTTTTATAAATAATAATAATTCTTGTGTATCTAAATCTGCTAATATTTGTGAATGTTTTGCTGCATATTATTCATCTTTATTGTCATATAATGATAATGTGTTTTTTAATACTATTACTCCTCCTGATATGCTTACTGTATTTGATATCATGATTCCTTCCTTAATTGCTCCATTTTCTTTAGATGAGATTTCTACGACTGTGAAATCTTTAGGAAAAGGGAAAAGCCCTGACCCTGATGGCTATACAGGAGAATTTTATCAAAATTATTGGAACATTGTTTCTAATTTTTTTTGTTCTTGCTTTTGCTGAATTCTATGATAAGTCTGTTCTTCCTATTGGTTGGAATGAAACTGACTTAATCTTCATTCCTAAAACTAGTAGTCCCAATTGTATTAAAGATTATAGACCTATTTCCCTGTGTAATGTCAATTATAAAATTTTATCTAAAGTCTTAGCTGGTAGAATGAAGCCTTTATTGAATGATTTAATTTTCTTCAACCAAATTGCTTTTATTAGTGGTAGATCAATTCATGATAATATCATTATTGCATAAGAAATCATTCATTCTATTTATAATTCAAAAGGAAAAAATTCATATGTGATTGTTAAGATTGATTTAGAACAAGCCTATAATAGAATTTCTTGGAATGCTATTATTGGTATGCTTAATCATTTAGGTTTTCCTGATAAGTTTATAAGTTGGATAAAATGATGTATTAATTCTGCCTCCTTTAATTGTTGCATTAATGATTGTTGCTCAAATACTTTTCAAGTCTATTGTGGTGTTAGACAGGGGGATCCTATATCCCCTTACTTATATTTGGTTGTTAGTCAACTCTTATCTGTAATGTTGAATCATGATGTGGAGGTTGGTTTAATTTCCCCTGTCAAAATTAAAAATGCTTTTAATATTTGTCATTTGATGCATGCAGATGATATATTGCTTTTCTTTAGAGCAAATGATAAATCAATCAAGAATATTAAGAATTTTTTTGAAAAATATGGTAAAGCTACAAATCAAATCATAAATCTTAGTAAGTCTGAGATCTACTTCCCTGTGAATGTTGACTTATCTGTTAAAAATAGAATTGCTAGGGCTTTCAATATGTGCATTGGTATGTTTCCTTTAAAGTACTTAGGTACAAAAATATCTCCTAGATGCTTAAAAATGAATAATTGTAATGACATCGTTGATAAGCTTCTTAGCAGATTAAATAATTGGAATAGAAGAAATTTATCCTAAGCAGGCAGGTTAGTTTTAATAAATTTTGTCCTCAATTCTGTGTCTCTTCATGCTCTCAGTGTAACTTGGTTTCCTAAAAAATTTATGAGTAAGATTGCTACCTTAATTAAAAAAATTCTTTGGTCATCAAATAATGGTGATAAAGGTCTTCATTTAATTTCTTAGGGTGATGTTACTTTGCCTAAAAGTTATGGTGGCCTTGGTATTAAAGATTTAAGTATTATGCGCTTGTCTCTAAATGCCAAGAGGGTCTATCAGCTTGTTACTGGATTTGAAAGTATTTTTACTTCAGTAATTAAAGCTAAGTATGATTTTTCTTTATGGAATTTTTATAATAAAATTGTTAGAAGTAATTCTTGGAAGTTGATCTGCTCTGCCTCTGATGCTTTAAAATCCGGTTTTAAGAAAGTAATTGGCAATGGTAATCATACATCAATTCTGTTTGATAGCTGGTTATTTGATGTTCCCCTGTTTTGGATGCCTTCTTTTGTTAATATAAGTCTGTTTAAAGCAAATCTTAATGTAGATTGTTTGATTGATAATGGTTCATGGAATGTTGCTATGCTCTATGACCTCTTCGGTGTATCTCTGGTGGAAGCTATTTTCGGTATTATGCTGCCTGAAAAGCCCTGTGATGATGACTGGGTTTGGTGGCCTGACAATAAGGGGATTATTACTTCTAAATCAGTCTATTCCTTTATTAATAAAAATTTACATCCCAACCTATCTAGCCTCCCTAAGTGGAAATTCCTTTGGAATTCCCCGGTTGCCCCCTAGAGTTAAAATATTCGTTTGGAAAGCAATGTATAATCATCTCCCTACTTTTGAGAGGCTATTTAGATTTGGGATGGTCAATTCCCAAGGTTGTGCCCTTTGCGGCAGCCACAAGAAAATTAGGTCTCACATGTTCCTTGATTGTGAGATAGTTAGGGTCCTTTGGGAATTGATTGAAAGGTTTGCTGGACTAAAAGCGATTTTGAGTTTAGTTGGCTTAAATGAAGTGTCCAATTCAGGAGAAGGTAAGTATGATTCTCCTGCTTTGGCGCTTTGTGTAAATTCTATCTATTCTCTTTGGATAGCTAGGAATAGTGCTGTTTTTAAGAATATTAACCCTCACATCGAGTCATTGTTCTCAAGTACATTGGCCCTAACAGCTCACTATACTGAGAACTCGCACATTGATAGATCTGAGGGCAACATTAGTAATAAATCTTCCCAGGAGTGTGTTAGCTGAAAATTGCCTCCACCAGGCTGGGTTAAATATAACACTGGTGGTGCTTCTGATAGTAATTTGAATATTGGATCTTATGCTTTTATTGGTAGGAATGATTTGGGCATATGTTTTGTGGCTGCTGATTTCTTCAAATTTAATTATTCTATTATTACAAATGAATTCTTAGCAATTAAAGAAGCATTAGACCATGCTTTGAAGCATAATTTTGAGAAAGTTGTCATTGAAAGTTATTTTGCTTTTGTAATTGATATATGTAATAATCAATCAACTATCTTTTGGGAGATTAAACATATAATTTTTGATATTAGGATTCTTGCAGGGTGGATGTCAAATTTCAGTTCATTAAGCGTGACTACAACCGTGCAGCTGATTGGCTGGCCAAAAGTTCGAAGCTCAAGCAACAAAATTTCGTCTGGACCAAGGAATGACCCCTTGATTTGATCTCTCTAATGTAATCGGCCTTGGCTGAATAATTTTTCTTTTTCTTTGTTCTTATAAAAAATATATATTAAATTTTTTCACAATATTAGAATTGGTATCAAAACTGATACGTGCAAAGTTTAATGGATAAAAGCTTAATTAATATTGTCATAATTTATATAAGAAATAAATTGTAGTTGTAATGGGCATCAAAATAGTTTGATATCGCAATCTTCTAAAATAATAGGTAGAAAACTATACAAAAGAACCAGCATGCATCACATTTTAATTATAGATTCCATAAACTAAAATATTATATCTTTTCACAACATTAGAATTGGCAGCAAAAGTGATATATACAATATTTAATTAATATAAAAATAATCAATATGGAGATGCGGGCATTGGTGTCCGTACCTCTTTAATTTATTATCCATATATGTAAGATGAGATTATACCTCGCCAACGGGGATGTAGCTCAGATGGTAGAGCGCTCGCTTAGCATGCGAGAGGTACGGGGATCGATACCCCGCATCTCCATAATTATTTTTCTATTCATTAAATTTTGTATATATCAATGACTATTTTAAATCTCCAAGACAACATTCCCAAGGGAAAACCCTCGTCAATACTCGGCCGTCTTTTCTCTCCCTCTCTCTAGGACGACAGCCATTTTAAATCTCCAGAATTGCTTCTGCGGCGGTGCGAAAAAGGAATGGCTCGATTCAAGAACGTTAGCTCTCTCTCTCTCTCTCTCTCTCTCTCTCTCTCTCTCTCTCTCGAATTTCTTTTGAAAATTTTATTTTGCTCTTGATTGTAGAGGAAGAAGGCGCTCGCTAAGCCACCCGTGGTGAAGAATCAGCCGAGCGTGGATCAGATCACGGGTCAAAAGATTCCGAAGAGCTTCGTCTTCTCGAGAGGAAAGCTCCCAGGCCCTCTCAAGCAGTTGGAATTGGATATCCGGAAACTCATGCTCCCTCATACTGCTTTAAATTTAAAGGTTGCTCTATCGACGAATCCCTTTTTGCTGAGAAGTTAGCTTTGTATTGATTCTACGACTTTGTATTGCCCGCCATTATAACATTCTCTGTGGTCAAGTATGATAGAGATAGATTATCTATATTTTGATAGTTCAAGTTAGAAATATACAAGTAGGATGGTCCAGGTTCATGATGGAAAAAGAGTAGAAAATTTGACACGAGGAACGAAACAATGAGGGAAGGGCATCACATCTCAATAATGAGATTGTTTATTTCCCCATCTTTTTGTTTGCGTGTGGCACTTTTTATATCTTTTTCTTGTTATATACTTAGCCAGGTTCAGGTAATGGCTATGATATGCCGCTATTTTAGCTTCAATATATGCGCATGTGAATGAACTGTTCGTTACTGGAATGGAATTACTTTGGTGTACATATAACAGAATAATCAGATGTTCCATTGTGACTTCTTCCGTGATTGGTCACTGAAGTAGTAACATACATGTCCTAATTCTTGTTGACATGTATGATGTGTGTATCCAGCAAGAAATGTCTACCAAAAACTCACCAATATGGAATTAAGCTAGTAAGAGAAGTAAATGGACTGTTTAAATAAATAGCAAGAACTTTCTAAGGTTACAGCAACATTTTTTAGTCTTTCTTTAGCAAATTGAAAAAAAATGCACATTAACAATTGTAAAATGGAATGTTTTTTTTGCAATTTATTAACAAATATAAGGCATACACTTGTTGAAAATCCATTTTTTAGTTTGATTTTGTTTATCGGTGATGTATACCTGACTCGTTGATTATTTTTTTTCTTGAATTACAGGAGAAGAAACGGAATAAGCTCAAGGACTTTTTGAATGTTGCAGGGCCCATGGGTGTCACACATTTTCTCATGTTATCAAATCCGAAGAGCATTCCCCATTTGCGTGTTGCAAGGACACCTCAAGGTCCAACACTTAATTTTGAAATACAAGAGTATTCCTTGGCTGCAGATGTTGCTCGATCTCAATCTCGTCCAAGTTGTCCTAAGGAACTATTCAATAACTCGCCTTTGGTAAGTTTTTATTTTTGTTCCCTTCACCTCTTTCGTCTTTATCTTATTATAGGGTAGTAACACTGCACCACTTCTTAACAATGTTTTTTCTTTATATCATATTTGTTCTAATAACATTACCATTGTTGTCTTTCTTAATCGGGTTTGGATATAATTCAACCTTTTATGTACTATCCTTGATACAGATAGTACTTTCTGGTTTTGGGAGTGGTGGTCAGCACCTGAAGCTCACAACAATCATGTTTCAGAATATTTTTCCAGCCATTGATATAAATACGGTAAATAGTGAAAGAAAATTGAATGCCATCTTTTTTCTTCTGCAAATATTGCTTATCCAACATGGTGGATATTATTTCTACTCTCATATTCATCAATTTTCTTTCTGATGTCTCTTTTATTGCAGGTTAAACTGTCATCATGCCGGAGGATAGTTTTATTGAATTACAATAACGAAACAAAGCTTATTGATTTTCGGCATTATTCCATCCGCTTACAACCTGTTGGTGTCTCCAAGAGGATCAGAAAATTTGTTCAGAAGCATGAGGTGCCCAATTTGAGGAATCTTCAGGATGTTAGTGACTTTGTGACCAAGTAAGGGCACTCATCATTAATTCAAAATATATTGAATATAAAATAGCACAATTTGCATGATAAATTTTCTTTGCATATGTAGCCTATATCTGATTCAAACAGGTTAGAGAAGTTAATCATTCAATAATTGTGAACCAGTTTATAGTTTGTATAATGTTTTATGTTATTTAAATCTCTATTATTTATTCTACGCATGTTCTTGTCTACCTCCCTGTAGTCCAACATCTCATCATGCAAGATTTTATATATATTGACTTAAATGTTACATGTTAATTGTAACTTGCTAATAGTGCAATTTGGTCAATGATTAAGGTTACTCATATGACTCCATAAATTTTCAACACCTTGTTATTGTATAATTTCTATTAAAAGAGTAGGTTTTTGTAACATGTATTGACTGATATGAATCTCAATATTTTGGGCAATGATGATCAAACTGAATCTTAAAAGAAAAAAATTGAGATAGATCAAATTCCCATGTGAGTCAATATTTGCAATTTCATAGGGGGCCTTTAAGTAAATGACTAGGAATATGAAAGGTTGTAATCTAGCAACTATGCCTACTTGTCATGATGCATCCATGTACCATGCCTATGAGATGCAACCAGACCACATGAATGCTTCCCAACAAACTGCAGATTGATAAATCTTGACATGTTCAGGCATGCTGCATCTGGCATGGCACTCTGCTTGTAGCATGTCATTGATATCAGGCCTGTGCATGTGATCAGTGGTTGTCTTGGTCATGGAGGCAGGGTATTAGGTGGAGGAACACCTGTGGCTAATGTTAAACTCAGAAAATGGATACTCGAGTTGTTTTAATCATAATTCCATGACGGGATGTGATATTCATTGAGGAACTAGAAAAAAGTCACTATGTATATCTGAAACAATAGAGTGAAGAGTAGCATTTTATGACATAGGTTACTGTCAGTTGGAATGAACTACTAAGATATAATCTAGTGAATATAGTGCTTAGGACTTGGAGTAATTTTGTTAGATGATGTGTTTGGCTAACAGACAATTCTCGTTCTTAGTTAGACCAAACCTGCCTTGGAATACATAAAAAATATTCAAGTTTTTTATAAATTACTTGAATTTAAAAGCATGTTTCTGCTAAAGTAAATGTGGCCAAGGTTTTAAGTATCTATTGCATGGAAGGTATTCACACGTTGTCACTTGTCAGCATGAATGCATGATATATTTCAGCTTTATACAAACATCAATTGTTGATTCCATTGGAAACACTCCATAAATTGGGTTTACGGGTGAAATGCTGTTGGCTCCCACATTGCCTGGCTTGCAATATAACTCCTTATGTAAGTTTTTGGTCAGAAATTCCAATCTTGGATGTAGCAGTACAAGTCAAAGATGTTAATTAATGGTGTTAATTTTTAAATGAAGTCAATCACATTAAATTATTAATTAGGTACATAGTGCGAAACAATTGGTTCCTACTCCCTACATCTCCGGACTTGGAGTGTAATTACTTGGTCTCGAATTCCAACCTTCATTATATAGAAAGTACATGTCAAAGAAGTCAATCAAATGCATTAAATGAAGTCAATTAAATTAATTAGGTATAATTTGTGGCATTTCAGTAAGTTTATTGTATTGCAACTTTAGTTTTAAGCTAAATATCAGATAATACTTACATGGAAAGATGGAATATTTGGGTTGTGATAGAAGCACATATATGGTCATCATTTATCCTTTTTTGTGAAATATTTGCTATCAGATTATTTATTTATTTATTTTATTACACCTAGATTTCATGCTAGGATAAAAAGTTTAATTTATGTGGATATGAAACCAGAATCACATATCAGAACAATCTACAATGAAGAGAGATGTTAATCTAACCTGGAACCTGATTTTAGGCTCCAAGTGTGGTAGATTGGACCAAGTAATCATGTCCAGGAAGGTAGGTTTTTCTAAAATTTTCAGCAAAAATGAGATGCATTCAGAATGATAGTTGGCTCCTCAAAAGCTAAAGCCTTCAAAATTTCAGTTTTGACAATAATCTGGTATACTTTGGATGACATTTGTTGCTTGTTGCTTTTCTTTGTGAAGAGGGATTTCACTATGGTACCTGCCACCTGGTATTCTTTTGAGAAAGAATCAGAATCGTGGCATCAATTAACGTTTGGTGTTTTCAGTAATCTTCTACTATTTTTTGAACATGTAGAAAGAACCTTCATGCTAGCCAATTTCTTTTGTGTGGTAAGATGTATAATTCAAGCCAAACACAACCACAAGTTCTTAATTATATGCATTCATAAACATACAAGTTACTATGTATTTATGTCCTGATTAAATCAAGATTGTGAACTCTTCATCATCTTTGAAGGGCTGGCTATGGCTCAGAAAGTGAAGCTGATGAGGAATCAGCGACTGTAAGTTTGGCAAGTGATCTTGGTAGAGTAAACCGCACATCTACTAAGAGTGCTGTTAGGCTTCAGGAAATTGGACCCAGGATGACGCTTCGTTTGGTTAAAATTGAAGAAGGGTTATGCACTGGAGGAGTCATATTCACGGAATTTGGTAAGCCTGCTTAATTCTCCAGTTATTGGTTCTCTTTGATTGGTATCAACAATTCTCTGTATAGTAGCTTACTGCTTCGGCCTGAAATCCTGATTCACAGTTGTGGTGAATAGTTAATTTCTTTGGATGAATAATTGTTTGTAATTTATGCAGTAATATTCTCTCTCTTTTTACTAGTTTTATGTAGTTATCGTTTATGCCAACCGTGACGGTCAATGGCAACATCTTATATGTTTTCTAGAGATATGGGGTTCAAACCTCAATATTCACCATCTTTGCTATATAAAAAAAAAAATGTAGTTATCGCTTATGCTTCATTTTAGACAGTTTGCATATTGTGTATACGATGGTTAAAAAATTGTTAAAGTACTTGAATTTGTTCAGAGGTTGCTCATAGTTATCCATTTCTACACTTTTTCCAAAAGTTCAGTTGCGTAATGGACATGATCTCCAATTATTTGTCTAGCTAAAGCCCAATTAAATCAACACAAACCTAATTGGTTCGGAGTACCCTATTATTAAATATTATTATTATTATTATTATTATTATTATTATTATTATTATTATTATTATTATTATTATTCTATTTTTACCTTAAGATAGCTTCAGTTTTTTGAATTGTATTAGTTAATTTCGTAATGGTTACTTGTATTAAACTTTTATGAACATAATAAATTTTAAATAATTTTAAAATAAGAAGTGCATAATACATCCGCATACATTCCTGCAGAGGGCTTGTGCATGATTCACTAACTTGATCACATATGACACTTTGTCTTAGTAGGAAAAGAAGTTGACGCGGATCCAGATGAAGGTGAAGACGACTAACCGTCTTTAACCTCCGGGCAACAAAAGCTCCGGGCAACACAGCAACAGAAGCAAACAAACTGGAGATGTCAAATTTTGTTGTAACTGTGGTCGGTGCAAATCTGGATATGAAAGATGTTCTGCATCTAAATTTTGTATCTTGTTTTGGCTAAGAGGATACCCTGTGGAAGGTTAATTTGGCATGTAAATGAATGCCAACTAATGATTATTAAATTATGTGCCATTTTGATTCAATATTAGGAGAAATAATATAAATAGTAGTTTTATTGTTTTACTGGATATGATAGGTATATATAATAAATGTGAGAGTATTAAATAAAAGTTTTATTAATTCGATGTATATTGAATATAATATTAGTTTTATATTATTTTAATTGTATTTTTTTCTATTTTATGTACTAAAAATAGAGATGTTCATTGGATCGACCCGACCCAAAGAACCTGAGAACTTGACCCGACCTATTTGGGTTGGGTCGGGTAATCGGGTCAGTCGTGTGCAATCCGATCAAACTTGATCATAATTGGGTCGAAGTTCGGGTTTTAGAATTTGAAACTCGATGACCTGATTATTTATATTTTTAATTATTTTTAAAATATTTATATTTAAAAAATATTTTTAAAAACTCATTTTTTACTTATAGGTAAACTCGACTATCCAACCCGACTTAACTCGAACTAGATCGATTTTGAGATGTGAAAAATTTTAAACTTGGCATGATTATACTTGGTCGAGTCGAATTGAATTTTTTCTTAAACCCGATCGGACTCGTGAAAAGCTTTAACTAAATAAATAATAAATAAAAATTTATCTCTGATCGTATTCCTTTTTATTTTATGAAATAAATATGCCACTTACCTAGTGGGAGCCTTTGAAAGCAGTAATGCACTGGAAGTAAGACAACTAACGAGATTTGATCATGGAATCATTTTGTGCCAGCCACCCACTGAAGAACCATGGAATTATTTGAACTAATGGGGTTTGTCAACAAGCCTGTAGATATAGTCTTGGATATTCCAATCGAGCGTGGTGGCATGATGCCATTTGGTCAAGGAATCCATCAACACCGCCCTTGTAGCTTTATTTGCTCAAGTAGTATATATATAACTTGTCTTACTCATTTGGGCAAGGATCGGGTTTCGTTGAACATTCATATTTTCTCGCTAAGAGCACGAATCTTAAAATGAATTTGACCCGCTAAGAGCACAAAAATTCTCATCCATTTAAGTAAATAGAATCACTTTCTCTCTCTGTATTATATATATATATAATACATTGCAAATTGACAAGAATAAACAAAGCACTAAAACAAGATATCCTCGTCTCCAACGATGCCATGCTTCAAGCTCAAGATTGTTCAATTTCATTCTATAAATACCTCCCTCTGCTGATGTTTCTGAGAAAAGAAAAGAAAACAGTGGCACTGGCTAGTTTCAAGATGAAACCTCCTCATCACCCCTCTGGAGAGAAGCAGCAAGCAATAGGAGATGATCAAAAGGTGAGAAGAATTGCTTATTTTGCAGCTGCCATCTCTGTGTATCATAAAGCTTGCAAGCATTCCCCAAAAGCCAGCAATGGAGGAGGATGCAAGAAGAGGGCTTTGAACTCCGAAGACCCCATTAGAAGACTCATGTTTTTGGTGCCATGGAGCCACACATGAATTTCTTTCTTCTTCTTTTTTTAAATAAAAATAAAAAATCACAATAGGTGATCTTACTAAAATTTAAACCTTAAATCTCTAAGCTTCATACTACATTTACCACAAATTATGCTACCTACCGTTGACACATGAATTTCTTACTTGATGGGCTTGGTGATCGATAAATTATTATGTGAAAAATTATATATATAGTTCAATTTGGAAAATTATATCGTGAGAATGATAAATTATATATATATATTAATTTGGAAAATTATTATGTTTTTCATCATGACATTCAAAATGAATTTTTAATATATATATATATTGAGAATGATAAACTTGAATATCATACATTAAAAAACATATATCTAGATATATGAATTTGCCAACCAAATGAATCCTAAAATGGCGGGACTCAATTGAACTCGATTACAAACTAACCCGATTTGATCCATCTAGTACAACTATTCTAAACTCTATGTTGGGTTGACTCAATTACACCTTGTCCAACCCAATATAAGTTGGCTCAATATAATCAGACTTGATTAATTGAATTATAAGCTGATATTATATGATCAAATTCAATTAAAACTGATATGGTTTTCGGTTAATCTAAACGATCCAATTGAATTCAATCTCTAGTATACATAATCTACTTTGATAGATTGAAACTTAAACTATTCTAATTAAACCTAATTGAAATGAACTAGTTAAGTCTAATAATAACCTGATCCCATTAGACATATTAATTAAACTCGATTTTAGAGATAAAAAATATCAAAAACAATGAATGATGTTGAAAATTACCTTTTTAATTAATAGTATCATTTAAACATATGTTAGTTTTTAGGAAAATAACATTTACTCATTGAAATGTTAATAAATATTTAATCTCATCCTACGGTAGGTATTAGCACAATTTACCTTTCTATCACTAATTATTGAGCCCATCAATCATGAATCAGACGGTGGGGCGTGATCGAATAAAATTTTGGAAAATTAAGACCTTTATGGTAAGTATTAGGGGTGAGTGAGTGAAATTTTGGAAAATTAAGACCTTTATGGTAAGTATTAGGGGTGAGTGAGTGAAGGTACATTATATTTTTTTATGATATTCGAATCCTATTTTATATATGATCGATTTTTAAATTTTGAACTTGGACCCTACTTGTTAGGATCTGGAACCAAATCCTACCTGAAACTTATGGTGTAATACATATTATGAGTATCATGTTAGAATCAAATTTTAGGGAATGGGTATCTCGTTGGAATATATTTATTTATAGGTTTCGAATATCTTGTTCAAACTTGTTCATTTATATGTTTCGAGTACTATTTTAGAATCTATTCAATTACAAATTCCAAGGTACATGTTTCGAGTTTCATGTTGACACATGTTCATTTACAAGTTTTACGGTATAAGTTTCGAATATCGATTTTGAGTACCCAATGGGTTGGATTCGGAATCAAAACTGATCGAATTTAATCGATTACTTAATTTTTATCCCGAACCCTATCCGAATTTAGTTTGAATCTATCTTTTCAGATCCGAATTTAGTTTGAATCGACACTCCTGGTAAGTATTTTTTCCCCAAGGGCAATGGGTTGTAAAATGGATTAATAAACTATATTTATCAAATTTTGGATTTCTTTCTATAATTTCCATCCCAAACCAAAAAATTTAATACTAACGAGGGTGTGCATGCAATTGTGCCAAAAACTTCAGTCCACACCACCAACCACAACCACTCCCGAATCCCCATCTCCTCCTTCCGATCGTGCTTTTCACGTCCTCAACCCCTTTCCTCCTCCTCCTCCTCCTCCTCCTCTCCGATAGCCATCACTAATGGCGACGATTATAGACGGGAAAGCCATCGCCCAGACCATCCGGAATGAGATCGCCGATGAGGTCCGATCCCTCTCGCAGACATACAACAAGGTAGGGATCCGAAACCCCTCGCTCAGGTTTCTCCAAGTCGGGCTGATTCGGCGAATTGCAGGTGCCGGGTCTGGCAGTAGTGATCGTGGGGACGCGGAAAGATTCGCAGAGCTATGTGAGCATGAAGCGGAAGGCCTGCGCCGAGGTGGGCATCCGATCGATCGACCTCGACCTTCCCGAGCAGAGCTCGGAAGCGGAAGTCATCGCCAAGGTTCACGAATTGAATGAGAATCCGGACGTCCACGGTTTGCCCTCCAGATCCCTTCTTCTTTTTTTATTCGCGACGCTATGACTATGAGCCTGGAATTGCTTAGTCGTGCCGAAGTTGCTATTTTGGTTACTTTTTAGCATGTTTTTTAGCTGTTTCCAAGATAAGACCTTATGCCTGATTACTATTTTGATTGCGTAGTTGTAACTTAACCGACAGCAGAAAAAGGTTCTTGAATATCATAGCAATAACTTTTTTTTTTCTTTGGGGGGAGGGGGGATACATGATAACTCATTAAGTCGTTTCACTCATTTTCACAAAGTTGAGAGAAAAACATCATGGGATTACACTTGGATATTGGTCAGATATCTTGCTACTACTGGTCAGAACTAGTTAGTCCTTAGTTAAGTCAATCTTCTACTACATGACATATTACACCATTTGACGTTTTCTGATATTCTGGATACTTTTATTTATTTATATATTTATAGTTTTTATATGTATATGAGGATTGAACAATCCAGAACGGCTACATAACAGAATCATATACGGGCCAGTACGTGTGGTTTCTTGAGTTGATTTTGCATGCATTCATGTAGGCTTGAAGTTCCCTGGTGGGATGAATCAAAATTCGAAAATTATTTTAATTATTATGTATCTGTAAGGATTAGGATCACCCCACATATATCTAGCTATAAAAGAAATTGAATTAAAATTTTCGGTAAGGATTAGGATAACCATATGCCATTCCGGCAAATAAGAGAATTGCAATGTTGAGTGTTTTTTAAGAGGTTTGACGACCTTAAAGTTTGCCATCTGTGCACCTTTTAAGTTTAATGCTTATGCTTACTTCTTGATCTTAAGTTTGAGAACTTCTGTATAGAGTTTGTGTCACTAAAGTAAAAATAGAATATTAATTGGTTAACTGCTTATATAGAGTTGGTAGATTATCTCTAGTTGACAGTCTTAAATAGTTTTTTCTCTCTTCAAATTGACAATATTAATTTGAGATATTTCATGGTATAAAGAAGCAAATCAAATATAAATATGTTTGCAATTCTAGCAAAGATAGTTTACATTCAGTCGAATTGACTGAATTGATTGTTGTTTGATTTCACATTCAAATCAAACCCCCTCCATTTAAAAATGAATTAGCAAGTATCAATCCATATTTAACTTGTTTCACAGATTGAGATTGAATTGCTATAAAATTTTGACTACTTGGAAGTAAACTACATACCAAAAGGTTAACAAAAGAATCGTAACAAATCATCCAATATGGTGTTAATGCCATTGCATGCTTGATATGTCAGCATTAAACTAGCGTCAAACTCATAACCATTGAGAAAACCTTTTTTATATTCAATCTATCAACCTCAAGGCCAGCTATGTTTTTTCTTCACTTTGATACACCTGGCTTCAACACTTCAGGTAATGAGAGGTTGAAAGTGCCAGCACAGCCAGAACAGAGGTAAACAATACATATGAATGTTTTAGAATAGAACCTTCTCTAACTATCAAAATATATTTTTTTTAAAAAAACATGAACCTCTTTGCTTGTGGTAGTGTAAGCACCGACATTGTTTGACTCAATGTGCAGGTGTAAATCAATCCTTTTCAAGGTAGTTCCAGAACATATTATTCATTCAACCTAATCAATTTCAGGTAGATTTGGATATTTTCACTCTTCCTAATTTGCAAAGGGAATTTTTGTCACTTCTAAAATGAAAAGGTTGTTTTTTTAAATTTATTGCTTATATACTCTGTAGCTTAAATATAATAAAGAATGATTATTTTTGAAGGAGATGAATTGCGAATTGTCCACTATTCAAAAATGTGCTATTCTTCCTTGTAAATCTGGCTAGTTTGGCAGAGTTTTTTTTCTGTCTGATCATCATGCATTAAGAACATAATGGCAATACTCCAACGTCAACTTTATTGTGGTCCTCTTAGATGAGCTTCAATGTTTCAATCACATCCTTATCTTTTTTTTCTAAAGAATTAGTATGTCTCCAGACCTACAATAAACTCTTATTCGATACCTTGGTGTGGGCTTTTGTATATACTTCATAGTGACATATATTTTTATACTCATAGTACCTCTTACATGTATGTGAGTTTTTTCTAATATGCTATACTTTTTCCAGCAAGAAATTTTGTTTGTCAACTATTGTTTACTAAATCCTTTCATGCATGGTACAGGATTACCTAGTGCAGCTTAGTCCTATTTTTGCCACATCATATTTTCCATTTGTGACTTCTATTATACTGTATTTTTATTATTATTTGAAAAAATAAAATCTAGTTATGCTGAATATAACTGTTTTGTCTTTTTGTGAAGGGATTCTTGTTCAACTTCCTTTGCCGAAACACATTAATGAAGAGAAAATCTTAAGTGAAATTAACATTGAAAAAGATGTTGATGGATTTCATCCTCTAAACATTGGAAAGCTCGCAATGAAAGGAAGAGAACCATTATTTCAGCCCTGCACTCCAAAGGTAAAAACATAAGCACTTTATACCTAGATTATCTAATGCTATGAGATTTTACACTGATCTCCAAAGGTGTTATTTTAGACATCAATATCTAACTTCTGATGCATGCATTTGCTTTGCAGGGATGCCTGGAACTCCTTACTCGCAGTGGAATAAGAATAAAAGGCAAAAGGGCAGTTGTAGTTGGCCGGAGCAATATTGTGGGGTTGCCGGTCTCCCTTCTTCTCCTGAAAGCAGATGCAACTGTAACCATTGTACACTCCCACACTCATGATTCTGAAAGCATTATTCGCGAAGCGGACATAGTTATCGCTGCAGCTGGACAAGCAAAGATGGTAAGTCTGCTAATTAGTACCCGATAAAACTGAAAACCATTCATTGTATGTTTATCATCGCATAGTGCTCTAGAATATGATTCTTCTAGAATGTATAATTTGAAGGTGTCAGCATGTTTGTCTCTGATAACAAAGATTTTGGAGCCAATGCTACTTTCATTAGTTACCCTATGCAAAAAATGATATATGACATTCAAGTTACAAGTTTAGTTGAAACTTGTTGATTAATCATTTACATGGTGCTAAAAGTTCTGACGTCCTATTAGATCAAGGGGGACTGGATTAAGCCGGGTGCTGCTGTTATCGATGTTGGGACCAATGCCGTTGATGACCCGACTAGGAAATCTGGTTACAGGCTCGTTGGTGATGTGGATTACGAAGAAGCAAGCAAGGTGGCAGGATGGTTGACGCCAGTTCCTGGCGGCGTGGGACCAATGACGGTGGCAATGTTGCTGAGGAACACCTTGGACGGTGCTAAGCGTAAAATTGCACAATAAATGCGTTCTTTTTTGCTTGTTAATTATGTTATTGTTGTGAACTATAAAATAGCGTGGAGTTTGGAGTCAATTGCTGCTTTCCTTTAATAATGAGCTTTTAGTGTTTTTAACTGTGATGTGTCAACTTAGCGCTTTAAATTTTAATTCAAAAATACTAAATCCTCGTGACTGTTGTGTCTAATCATCTTCCTAATATACTCACATGTAATAAAGTGTTCATGAGTTATGTCCGTGGTGAAATTATAACTCGTATCATTGTGAATTATTAGAAAGATTATTAGATGGATTTTTAGGAGGATATAACAACATGTGCTTGGGCCATGATCAGGCCAGGTACAAGTTGACTTTTCCAAGTCGTGCTAGACACATACGAGTTTCCATGAGCCTAGTTGGCCTACGGTCCAATTAGTTGAGCTGGTCCAATAATAATAATAATTAAAATTATAAAAATAAAAAACAATTTAATTACTATTTTTGAAAATAAAAAAAATTACAGTGTTAATAAATCAATAAAGTAAAGAACTTAAGTAACAACAAAATAATTAATTACTTAAGTGCGTAATATATATTAATAATATTAATAAATGAACTTGGGTTAGGTCAAGCATAGCTGGCGTGCTTGGAACCTAGGCCCAACATGGTCTATTTTTACCAAGGCTTGATCCGGCTCATTGCTGTGTTTACACTAAGTTGAGTAGTTAATTCTCCTGACCCAAACTCAAAATCCGTTGGAATTTACAAAAAAAAAAAGAGAACCCAACTTGTATTTGATGGTTGGACAGACTTGTCGAAAAGTGAGAACCCTTTTTGTAAGATACTTGTTAATGTAATTAAGGATGTGCTTAATATTATTTTTCAAAGTGCGTAAGAGAAATCACTTTTTAGCAAAAGTACTTGTCTGGTTAATAAATTTCAAAAATATTTTTTAAACAAAAAATTGACAATAAAAAATATTTAGATATTTAGCTAAACAAACGAGAATAATATAAGATTGGATTGAATTTCACGTGTTATCGTGTGTTTTATATTTTATCAAATGAAGCAAATCGCAAATATATTTTGATTTGATTTGATTTTAATTTTAGTTTTTGTTCTCTACTGAGGTCAGAGGTGCTGCAAGTCTTCATGTTTCCTAGTTGGACATAGCTACGGGGGCGATCTGTAAAGATACTTCGATACTCAAGTAATGACGTATTCAAGGTGGTGTATATGAAATTGGAATGAAAGAAGTATACATGTGTACGTCGTGTCTATTTTATGAGGCATGTCTGAGTTCTCGACAATGATGTCTCTTGAAATTTTGTGAGAATACGCCTTAAATAGATCAATTGCTATCCTCTACGTTTCATATTTATTATTAAGGAATCTCTGATGATAAATGCAGGATGTTAATGTGCTGACCTCCTCAAGCTGAGTCTTAGCTGGTTCATTCTGGGTCTGGTTCACGAGCTAGGTTGCTTACTGGAGCGATCTGATCGGGCTTAGAGAACTGGTCAAGTCCACAATCCCGTGCTTGGTTGGAGTCCGAGGACTTCGTACCGAGCTCTATTAATGTGCTGACCTCTGTGTCGAGCATCTAATCTTGGCCGAGCTTCTGACCTCGGGTTGAGATATGAACATGTGCCAAGTTTTGTAGTGTATTTTGGTTTTGTCATTTTGCGACTTTTCGATGTCTACGCATAGTATGGCGGCTGCGAAGATGTGAGGTGCTCTTTCCACGCGTCTGTCTCTTGTTAGCGTCTGCTTTTTGAGCATTTGATTTTGGTAGTGAGTAATCATGGCGTAGAGATTTGACCATTCATTTTTTAGGAGTTTGGACCTCTATCGATGATGGAGTGTTCGGCCAGGATTGGCTTTACTAACAAGATTCAAATGTCGACCATTGGATGGGGAGGTTGCCACTTTCTGAGATGTAAAACTCCACCCATTCCTTTAGTTTGGCTCTACTCACATTCCATCCTCGTTACTCTTATGCTTTGTTTGGATACAAAGGAGAGGAAGGGTGGAAAGGATAAGGAAAAGGAGGGATGAGAAATGGTAGTTAATCCCATATTTGGATAAGGTAATTAAAAAGTGGGTGGGGAAGAGTGAGATAATATATTTCTCCCCTTATTTAGGTAGAAATTTTAAAAGGTATGGTAGAGGATAATTTCAATGAAAAAACTCTTTTAGCTAGATCTGATAATTCGTGTCGGGCCGAAGATATCGGATAGGCCCGGCTCGAACAAAAAATTATGCCCTAGCCCTGCCCAACCCAATAAAAGTTCGATGGGAAGATTAGCAAAGCGGGAAAAGACAAAGGGAGGGAGAGTAGCATCTTATTCTCTTTGAGAAAACTTCCTGATAAGTAAATCTTTATTGTAAAAGAGTAAATAAAAGATCTACTTTATCTTGAAATGAAAGCTATATAGTAGGTTCACGAGGTTATATGTCTTAACCTCTAATTATTTAGAATGAGCGTTTTATTATAACAATAAATCTTAAAGTGTTTGATAGTAAATTTATCATGTGAAAAAGTGAATTTTGTAAATTTAGTGCTCTTTTGATATCCGAATCTGTTAGATATTGAGCGGGGAGAGCGATGAGTCGTGTGCGGCCGCCTGATCCCTCACTCTTGTCAAACCCTCGCCCCTCCTCCTCCCCGTCGCTTCGTCCTGGCTCGTCCTCTTGCATCATCCCTCGAGGTCCTGCTACTGGGGCTAAGACTGCTCATGTGATCCCTCCGACGGCTCGCTCCCCTTCCCCCCGTCCCCATGTGGGGTCTGATCCACGTCCTAATGTGAATCGTGCACCTTTGTCCTAGTCTCAGGTACTTCGAGGGAGCAATCTCTTGCGTGCTCAGGTAAGCACCGACCCTACCCTTCGCAGATTCAATCATCTACTTCTGAGTTCGTCCATTTCTCGTCCGAACAGATTTTGTCTTGGTCTGTTCTGTGGGAATTGTGCTTGATAGGAAAAAAATTTGGGCATTCGCCCCCTCTTCTGATTGTTAATTCGTGGACTACTCATGTTTTCTCTGATAAGGGTTTCGTTTCTGCCTTGGATCTTGAAGATGGGTATTTTGTTTTTCGGTTTCGAGACTCGACATCTTCCAATGCGGTCCTTACCGGAGGACCGTACTCTCTCCAAGGCCATGCCCTCATATTGATTCCCTGGCGGCCTCATTTTCGACCTTGGTGTGAGGTGTTTTCGTCCGCTCCGATTTGGATTCGATTTGTGGGTTTAATACTTGAGCTTTGGAATGTTGAATCCATTTCTCTGTCGACTGGTTCTATTGGTAAGCTTTTATCGATCGATCAACAATCTTATGAGTTTATTCGTGGTCGATACGTCAGTGTATGTGTGGAGATTGATTTGTCGAAGCCCTTGCAACATGGGCTCTGGATTGGGGAGCCTAATCGGGATTTTTTTCAGTCGACTTCATATGAAAACCTGTCGATGGTTTGTTTTTCGTGTGGCTTGATCGGTCATCGTGAGGCCGAGTGTGAATCGCTTAAACCTGTTTCAATTTATGGGGTTGTGCCGAATTCCACTCCTTCTGGTTCCCCTTCTGTGCCCTTGAGTGGCTCGATTCTTAATCCGAATTTGAATTTGTCATCGGTTTTGCCATCGCGGGCATGTGGTCCGTGGGTCCTTGTTGGTCGACACTACCGCAACCGCCGGCGAGATGATCGTTCGGGGTCTGTCTCTCGACCTGGTATGGCGCGCAGGCGTGGCCGCACTCACTCACGTACCTCTCACGCCTCTATCGCTCCCACTGACAACATTAATGATTATTCGGGTTTTGTGCCGGGTTCGACGCATCGGGTCACTGCTGAGGATTCGGGCTTGACTGCGAATCGCGGCACATCAAATTCTAGCTCTGCTGCCTCGGTCCCATCACCCATCCATCACTGTGCCGGCCTTAATGGCGTGATCTCCTCTGACACGCGAGATCTGATCCATTCCCCTTTAAGCCTCTCGCCTGTGTTTGGATCTAGGCCACATGGCGCAGTCGCATCTATCACCCCCTTCGTCTCATCTGCTCTCTGTGGTGCAACCCCCTTCGCACGTGCCGACGCTTTGGACCCCGATCTGGGCGCCCAAATTGTGGTCGTCTATGTCTCCATCCATACCGCCTCCCTCTAACTCTTCTGGTGCCACCTCACCCTAGTCTTTGCCTATTCACCTTGCACCGCTCCCGCCCTCGCCTCATTCTAACCCTCCCTCTACCCCCCTCATCTTCTCCCTCACCTCCTCTGGCTCGTTCTATGGATCAAATGATCTTTGACCTCTCTTTTGTTTTCGCTACTGCTCGTCCAGAGCTTCTCTATGTTCCCCCGATGAAGATGCCTTCGCGAGTGTTGAGGAAGAGCAATAAGCCTCCTAGAGCTCCGACCTCGATGTCCCCATATGCTCAGCACGCTCGTCCGAAGCGCCCCCGCGCAGCGGATGCTCTCTTGGTGTCGTCGTCTGACCCTAAGGCTCGCCGGGAGGAGGATCTTATGGTGGCCTCTTCTGCCGCTGAGGATCCGCCTGGTGATGATCCTATGGCGACATATTCTGCTCATGTCGAAGGACTGGCTCTTGCCTCCGCTGCCTCTGAGACTGTGTCCCCATGAATGGTTTATGCTGCAACATGCGCGGTGCCTGGCGCCGCAAGGTAAGAGATGACATCGATCTGTTTGTAGGTAAAAATAATTTTTTCAATCTGATTGCCTTGCAAGAGACTCATTTTGATACTAACTTGGCTGCTAAGTTCATTGAGTCGGTTGGTCGCTCTTGGGTCGGAGTTGCGCAACCATCGAGTGGGGCTTCGGGTGGGCTTTTGCTTGCCTGGAACTCCTCTGTCCTCTCAGTTGAGGTATTGTCTCTCCAAGCTCAATGCATTTTTGTTGTTATTGGTATGGAAAATCTTTCGCCATTTTTGTTTTCGAATGTCTATGCCAGTATGAACCCCGCGGTTCGTAGTGTTTTCTAGAATAACTTCTCTGAGTTTGATTTTTCTTCGTTTCCCTGGTTTATTTGTGGGGATTTCAATGCTATATTGTATGATCCGGATAAGAAAGGGGGTCTCCCCTTTAGAGCCCATAAATCGGTTGTGGATTTTCGGAGCTTTATTCATGATAATGGTCTGCTTGATTTGGGTTTCTCGGGGATTCCTTATACCTGGTGCAATAATAGATCGGGGAATGCGCGTATTTTATTTCGTCTTGTTCGGGCTTTTTACAACGCTGCTTGGCTCTATTTTTATGATTTTGCCTTTGTAACGCATTTACCTTGTGGAATTTCTAATCATTGTCCGATTTTATTCCGCTTTACTCAATCTACTTTTGGCAATCGTCTCTTCAAATTTCAAAAAAATTGGGTTAAATACCCTGATTCTGTTGATGTTGTAAATAATGCTTGGGGTGAAATTCCTCAATCCTTACTGCCACACCATGAATTTAATCTAGGTCTGAGATTTACGCGGTTTGCTTTATCTAACTGGAATGTAATTTACAATCTACCTTATCAGAGATTACTAAGCTTGAAAAAAATGATGCTGATGGTGGTTTGAGTTCTGCCGATGAACTTAATTTACGCGCCCTTTATAATAAAGCTAGTGCTATCCGTAGACAAATTAACCTAAAATGGTGGTCTAAGGCTAAACTAAAATGGATGGTTGAAGGGGATTCGAACTCGGCTTTTTTTCATCGTGTGGTGACCACCCGTCGTAGGCTTAATAAAATTTCCTCTCTTAGGCTTTCTTCATGTATTTTGGTTTCTGATAACTGCTATATCTTATATGTATTTACTGATGAGTATAAAGCCCTTTGGACGATTGGTAATGCTAGTTTTGTTAATATTTGTGGTGGCTTGCAATTTAAGTCCTTGGACGATAATGTGGTTTCTACTCTTGTTAGACTCTTTACTACTTCTGAGGTTTTTGATGTTATTAGGCTGATGCTGAATGGCAAAAGCCCCGATTTTGACGAGTTTACTGTCGAGTTTTATAAGAAGTATTGGTTTATTATTGCCGATTCGTTTATGAGATGTATGCATGGCTTTTATGATTCAGCATTCTTACCTCTCGAATGGAACAAAATCATGCTTAGTTTTATTCGTAAGTCCCTCAATCCTTCTGTTGTTCGAGAGTTTAGACCTATTGCCCTGTGTAATTTATGTTACAAAATTTTAGCTAAAGTCATTGCTAATTGCATGAAAGTTCATGTCCCAGATTTAGTCTCTCCTGAGCAATATGCCTTTGTTAAGGGCAGATGCATTCAAGATAACATTCTAGTGGTCCAGGAGTTGGCTCACTCTCTTTTTAAGTCTAAGGCTAAAACCCCTTACATCTTAGTCAAAATTGATTTGGAAAATGCTTATGATAAACTCTCGTGGTCTGCTATCTCTGCGATTTTAAACGCTTTCAATTTTCCCTGCAAGTTTGTGAATTGGATTTATTATTGCATTTCTATCGCTCTTTCTCTTGTTTGATTAACTCTAAGTTGTTTGCTTTTTTTAAATCGCACCAGGGCATTAGGCAGGGTGATCCACTCTCGCCTTACCTATATGTGCTTACGACCAAAGTGCTCACCAATTTAATTAATCAGACGGTTGACATTAAAGCCATGACTCCTTTTAAGATTAGAAATGACCCTACTATTTCTTATTTAATGTTTGCCGACGATATCCTTTTGGCTTTTAGGGCAAATAAAAAAAGTTTACAATCCATTAAAACTATTTTTGAAAAGTATAGTGCTTTTTCGGGGCAGACGGTTAATTTTGCTAAGTCGAAAATCTTTTTTCCTATGGATATCTCGTCAGATAAAGCAAATCACGTTTGTAATTTCTTAAATATGCGTAGAGGCAAATTCCCTTTCAACTACCTTGGGGCTATTATTGCCCCGCAGCGCCCCCCTCCTTTTGCCCATGAGCTAATCATTGACAAGTTCAAATCTATGCTATGTTCTTGGCAAACTTCCTTTTTATCACAAGTTGGTCGGGTGGTTCTTATCAATTCAGTCCTCAACTCTATTCATGTTCATACCCTTGCTGTCTCCTGGTATTCATCAAAGTTGACCGATAAGTTGGAGCAGATTATTAGAAATTTTTCGTGGTCCAATAGTGAGGATAAGCCAGGCCTTCATTTGGTTAATTGGGACATGGTTACCAGCCCTAAAAAGTCGGGTGGCCTTAGCATTCACGATCTTACTTGTAAGGCTCTTTCCTTACAGGCTACTAAGATGGCAGACTATCTAAACAATGGGCCCTCCTTGTGGGTTCGATTAGTATCGGCTAAATACCATGACTTGAGGAACACATTCCTTTACCCGGATAAGCATTGCTCTTGGAGCTGGAGATTGTTTAGGCAAGCTTTTAATATGATGTTTTCAGGTTTTACCAAGCTCATTAAATCTGGTAGTAACACTTCTGTTTTGCATGACTTGTGGGTGTTTGATATTCCCTTATATTTAAAGCCAACATTTTTTAATGTTAATCTATTATGTGATGATGTGTATGTAAGTTCTTTTTTACTTGCTCAAAATTGGATGTCTGATGCTATTGATTGTAATTTTGGTCCGATCCTGGGGGAGTCCATTTCGAGAATTATGTTGCCTATGAACTCCGGGGATGACACCTATATTTGGAGTAAGGACTCTGGGGGTAGAGTTATCGTCAAATCGGAATATAGTTTTCTTAGAAACCATGAGCCTGTTCCTTGTCTGTCTGGACCACCAGCCCGATGGAACCTTCTTGGGAAATTAATCACTGCTCCTAAAGTCAAGCTCTTTTGTTGGAAGCTCCTTCACCAGCGTATTCCTACTCGTGCAAGGCTCATTTACCTTAAAATTCTTGATTCTAACCATTGCCCTTTGTGCCAAAGTCAGTCCGAAACTATCCAACATATTTTTTTTTATTGTAGCTTTGCTAATTCTGTTTGGTATAATCTTTCCCTTAAAACGGGCCTTAGTCTTGGCAGTCGGGCTAATTGGAGTTCCGATGATTGGTTAGTCTGTTCCTCCCCCTCCTAGGGAGCCGAGATGTTCAGATTAACTTTAATTGTCAATTCCTGTTGGTTCATCTGGTATGCTAGAAATTATTTGTTGCATGAGGCTAGACAATCTACCTCCATGAATCTCGTGACCGGTATTCTGGCCTTCACTCATGACCGCATGAGCGAACCTAGGTCTGAGGGCAATTCGAGAAATATTAATATCTTATCAAATGGTCTCCTCCAACTCCTGACCTTTTAAAATTTAATTGTGACGCATCTTTTTTGGATGCCCAATGTGGCTTAGGTTTTGTGTTGCGGAACTCGGAGGGTGCTTGTCTTGCGGCTGAAGGACGTTTCTTTTCGGGGGAAAGTGCCCTTGAACTTGAAGCTATGGCCGTGAAGTTGCCCTTGCAGTTTGCAATCAAAAATTCGACTCCTCTGTTCTTCATTGAGTCTGACTCTAAAATTGTTGTTGATGTAATCAACAAAGATGTTCCAGCACCGTGAACTATCTCTAATATTGTTGACGATATCTTTTATCTGATGTCTAGGTGTAATGTCTCTCATATGTCATTTTGTTATCGAGAGACCAATGAAGCTACCCACTGGGTAGCAAATCATGCTCGTGTTGTAATGGACCGTTATGTTTGGTCCACAATCCGACCCCCTGAGTTGGATTGTATTTTGTATTTTGTATTTTGATATTTTTGGCTCTGATTCTACCCGACTTTAATATAAGTCTTTTATATTTGGTAAAAAAAATAAAAATAAAAAAGTGAATTTTGCAAAAAGTGAATGTTAGCATAATTTTTTTTTACCAATATAAATGTTTAGCATAATTTAATATCCTAAAAAAAACACATGTAAATTGTAAAGCGTCCACACGAGGCTCCACGAAGATGGACGGTATCGTTTCACTCGCGATTCTTGATCTCGTTTCCCGATCTGGTTTCCCCATAGGCGCGGGGCGGAGAAACCCGTAAGAGCGAGGGCGGAGCCGTCGAGGCAACTCTACGTCTTTCCCTCCCCCTACAAAACGCTGCCTGCCGTCGCCGTCGCTCATTTATATTGTTAGATTTCGTCGTCCGAGATCCGGCTTTCCTCTGAGGGATCTGCAATGGCGCTTCAATCGTTCCACGGTAATATCTCGGTCCTACGTCATTCTCTTATTCTCATTGATCTCCTTACAATTGTGCGTCTTCCGGTGCTGTTAGTGCATGCTTCGGTTCTTCTAGATTTGATTGGTGCATCAGGAATCCTGGCAGCGAGTCTGCTCAGATTTTACTCGTTTTCTGTATTGTTCCCCCCCCCCCCCTCGGCTGGTTATGGTTGGAATTGTGAGGTTTTCCTTTTAAGAGAGCAAAGTTACTCTGATTTATGATCTGGTGCGCAATTATTATATCATAGTCATAGTTATTGAAGTTGTGAAATGCTTCTTAACGTGCGCAAGAGGTTTGGATATGGAAAGAAAATACTGTTTTATTCGAAATGAACAGCTAGAAGAACTCAGCACTTGGTTACAGTTGGGGTATTCAACTATTGTTGCGTGGAAATAGTTTAGTATTCCAAGATAACTTCGATGCGTCCCTTGGTCAGGAATGGACCTTTCTTCTCCCTCAAGCGTTCCATGGCTAGAAGTTTAGTTAAAATTATGGATGAATACAGTATCCCGCGGAGGCATTGGATACAATATGCATTGAAGGAGCAACCAGTAGAATTGCGATTGACTGTGCTTGCTAGATCCTCTGTGATTAATGCAATTTATCATATTATTTCTCACATATCTTCATTTAAACTGGTTTGAGGGAACCGCCATTTCCTTGGAGCATAGCTGTCAAGTTCCATGAGTAAAGTCTCTTACCCTATTTGGGCATCGTCAGGATTGGAAACAGATTTTAATGTTTGATGCTATATGGAGAATCTTAAAAAATATATATATATAAGTTGTATGTCTTCTAAAATTCTGAATTCTCATGAACTAGTGTATAGCATATGTTGCTATGACTTCAAATAACTCTCATTAACTATTGTATAAGATATGTCAGTATGACATCATAGAACTCTCACTAACTTTACTGCCACATGAATTTGAAGACATGTTGATAGACAAGGTTTTTCTATATTTTGAATGTTTAAACCTAGATTTCTGGGAGATATGGAGATATAGACAAGGTTTTGATTTGCTCCTTAAATACATAACTATAAATTTATAACAAGATAGACTTCAATTGTTGCTGAGTTTCATGTATAGCCAATGCATTTACAAGAGGACCGTCTCCACTTGTAATTCATGTTTTCAGTTGCTTAAATTTTGATGTGGACATGGGTTGCAGATGGATGGCAATGGGATATACATACATGATCCCTATGGGTGGTTGGAATGAAGCCTCATCTCCATCGTTCTTCATAGTAGCTAAATGCATTTACATAGAGCATAGGTTGTACATTATTTTTATACTTCAACGATCAATAGGTTGTTCATCAATGTATTTCTAATACCATAGAGCATGGTTTGTTGGGGTTAAATACATCTAATAAAGAAGCATTTGATAATATGAAATTGGAGAAAAACTAAATACCATATAACCCCTAGCTAGTTGGGTTCACTTGAAGTTGTTTTTTCTCTTATGAATGGTTTTTAGATCCATAGCCATTTCATTTATAAAATTGTAGGCCTATTTATTCTCATCTGAGAATTACATTACTAAATCTTGGAGTGTTTTGCGAAAATCTTTAATAATAATTAGACATTTTCTTTCATAACAACAATGAATTATTATTTTTTTCTGCTTCCTGAAGTGCTTCTTTTTCTTTATAAAAATCTTTTCAATGAATTCCTACTTTTTACTTTCCATGAATTTCTGATTAAAAAATTATGGAATCTGGTTCATTACAATCAACTTTATCAATAATAGTCTTTCTTTGCATCTTTTAGTAAAACTGATATTGTCATATTTTGGTTTGAATGTTTTTTTCCTCTTCTTTTCATTTATATACTATTCAAGTTTATGGAATCTGAAATAGTGCTTTATCCACAGCCATCTATGTTAGTAATAGTCTTTCTTTGCTTCTATAGTGAAAACTGAAATTAGGTTTCATAACAACGTCCCAACTTGTTGCATCTCATTATGTGGGAGCAAGACCAAATTAGAATTCAACTTCAATCAGATTATGATCTCATAAATCAGAACATGAGGATAAGCAAAAGAATCGAGGTTAAAGTTGTCTTCTTATATGATCTTGGCCTTTCTGATATAACATCAGACTGCTTTAGTCTATGGTGTTGGTGCCATTTTTATAGAGAAAATATTGAAAAAAGATCTAGCTCGTGCATTCTGTGGATATGCTGGTTGCTACTTCACACAATCCACAATGAAGTTCTCTCTTGTTTGTGCATTCTATGAAGATGCTCCTAACTATTCTAAGTTCATTGGTGCTTTGTTTCTATTTTGCCAGCTTAAGTCTCTTTACTAATATGACTGTTCTTCTTTGGCAACTTCTGCTTATGCTGAAGAGGGTGATATTTTATATTAATTATATGCTTATTCTTTCTAGGCATTCAGTCAATTTTGCACGCAGGATCTTTTCTTGATAAGCCTACCACAATCCTTGTTCCTGGTGCTATTTCAAAATCTTTATCATGGAGGATTCCAGAACAGCAGAGACTCATCTCCTCAGTGGTGTTCCCAAAACAATCATTACATGTAAAGGCGTCAAAGAATCCATCAGCCTTGGCTTCTAATGGTAAATTGTGTCAAATCCACATGCAAGTAAAATAGAAAAATATTTAATGCTTCTCATAGTTTGCTAGTTATATGCTAGGACATTAGTTTCAAAATTTCTATGAGATCGATGTTTGATAAATGATAATGTTTCACAAAAATAAGTAGAGGAGAACCTACTTACTGTTTGGAGAGAGGAGAGAGGAAGTGTACTACATCTGCTTACTGTTTTCTGTCTTCTGTTTTTATTTTCCGCATCCCTTTTTCTGTTTTCCGTCGTTATTTTGCGCTCTGTTCGGTGTTTGGCAATTGTATATCATTTCGATTCTCTTGAAATGAAATAAATATCTTTGTGTGGCGCCGCCTCACTTTCCTCAAAACAAAAGTAGAGGAGAACCTGTAGCTGATGAAATCATGGCCACTTTTATTGAATGCCTAGATTGCATCAAATTTGGAAAGAGTTAATTAATATGCGTGGGAGGTAATAAATATTATTTGAGAATTTGTACTAGATTAATGGTTTTTTATTTCTCACAATCAATTAAGATGATGGGCTGGCCTTATTTATTTTATTGCTAGGTCGATATTAATGTTCATTTTACAAGTTCACATTTTCCATTCATGCATTTAATCTTGTTAGGAAATTATTCTCTTTATGCAGCTGACACAATTGAGAAGAATTTAAGTGCGAAATTGCAGACGAAAGATGATCACAAGTCTACTTTTCCTAATGCATTTCAGGTCAATTTTTTTCTGACAACTTTTTCTATCATCACCGATGTGGCATAATGTTGAGGTTACTTTAATTAGATATCTGTTCTTCCCTATTTAGGTCATTGAAAATAGATGGAGTCTTTTCTGCAATTTTTAATGTTGTATATGTGCTAAATACAACTTAGTCTTAAGTAATCACCAATAGGCCTATTTTTTTAGGGAAAAGGGGTAATTTTGCCCCTGTACTTTTCAAAATGGGGTGATTTTGCCCCTGAACTTTTTTTGGGCCAAATTTTACCCTTGAACTATCTGAAATGTGCGTATTTACTCTTACTTTGGACGAATATGTGACTAGGCTAACGGAACTAACAACAACCACTTAAATGTGACATGTCATCAAACTCAAAGTTAAAATAAATAAATAAAAATATCGTGTAATCCCACGTGGCTTACACACTAAAGCCCGAATTCTTCCCTCCAAATCATTTCATTGTAGCAGGTAAATACGCATGAGATTACACGTGGGCCTCGTCGCTATGATCCTCGTCGCCCGAATTCTTCCGCTTCGACGGCCGCCGTGGCCACGTCCCCAGCATCGGCCCTGTCGTCGACGACTGCGCCCGACACTTCGACTCGGTCCTCTCCGTGCACCCCCGCCTGCCGGCGTTCCTCTACGGCAAGTCCCTCAGCGATCCTGGTGTACCTCCGTCAGAAGGCGTAGTGGAGTGGGTTGGTCCTGCACGGCACCATGTGCGGCGTCTCCGCCAGGTTCAAGCTGCCCTGGCCGCTGGAGGAGTGCCTGCCGCTGGTGGCGTTGCGGTGGAGGGTTGTGGTGATGGCGTCGTTGGTAAGGAAGTCGTACTAGGAGAAGTGGGTGCGGGAGCTGGTGAGGCGGAACCTGAGGCAGCGGCGGAGGAGAAGGACTGCGGCTCCCGGCTCTTCCTCTCGCTGCCGGACGACGTGGTGGCGCTCGTATCCGCTCACCTCCGCCCCGGCGATCTTTACTCCCTTGCTCTGTGCTGCCGCGGACTCCGAGCAGCCGTCGCTGCCTCTAAGAAGGCCTAGCTCGCCCAGTGCCACCGCCTCAACCCTCCGCCCCATGCCCTCCCCTCTATCGCGAGGGTGTGCGCTCCTACCGCTTCCTCGTTGCCGTCGCGCCTCTCCTCGGCGTGTGGGTCCACCATAACCCCAAGCTTGGCAACGTGGTGTGTGTCCTTTGGAGTTTCCTCTCCATCGTCGGCGTCTGTGTCATACCCCAGGAGCTGGGGCCTCTCGGCTTTGACGCTGGACCGTTGCTTTGGGCGCCGGTGTTTGAGATCCTCGCCGACGCCGATGGATCCCCTTCCTGCTTCTTTCTCCACGGCCGCGGCGAAGGCAGAGAGGATTGCGTCTTCCCCGGCTCCGTCCAATCCATCGCCGGTCAGATACCGACAATCCCGCTGCAACACCACCATCTTCTTCCGTCATTACATTCACCCTAAAATGATTTGGGGGAAGAATTCGGGCTTTAGTGTGTAAGCCACGTGGAATTACACGTCGTCTTTTTTTTTAACTTTGAGTTTGATGACATGTCACGTTTTAAGTGGTTGTTGTTAGTTCCGTTAGCCTAGTCACATATCCGTCCAAAGTAAGGGTAAATACGCACATTTCAGGTAGTTCAAGGGTAAAATTTGGCCAAAAAATTACAGGGGCAAAATCATCCCATTTTGAAAAGTATAGGGGCAAAATTACCCTTTTTCCCTAAATTCCCATTTTTTTTATTGTGTTTTTTGACTTTGGTGCCATAACTGTGTGACCATAGATACTTTTGCAATTTGTTCACATTTCCTGCCTGTCTTATACTCAAGGATGAAGTCTTTCTCTGCACCTTGACACACTAACATGAGAAAGAACCTAAATATAATAGGAATAGTTATTCTATTTATGATCTCGCAATATTTTGTTTTTCTTTTTATTGGGTAAAGTTATTGATAAATCTAGAAAGGAAAAGGTGTAAGGTGCCACATGTTTGGATCAGAATCTGTTTCCTACTTGCCGTCTCCTTCCAAGTTCCAATATACAGTATTTTTTTTTTGAAAAAAAAGGGATATTATTATCTGACACTTCTAGATCCCTTGCAGCTAACCAAATTACTCAACTTACCTAATATTTAGAAATCAGATCAGTTTAACTTAATGACTTCCTTGGATACAGGAACTGAAATATGCTTAGCTCTCACAATTTCATATGGCCATTACTACATTACGCTAGTATTACTAGTTATCTTTTTTCTTTCACTGTGCAGCTGTGCTACAGCCACATTATTGTGTAAATTCATGAATGCTACTTCAAGCTTTACGACTATATAGGGTTGTCTCATATTCACTTTAGGGTTTCCATGAAATCCATCATTGACATATATCAGTGTCTTCAAATTTCATTAAGTTTACTTCCTTCATTTTGTTAACTTTTCAAGGCCAATTATTGTTGAGTATCTAACAGCATACTAGTGTAGAAGGATAATTATGCTTTTATAGGTGCATGTGAAATCTTTTCCCTTGTCAACTAGTGTTGTCAACACGGCTACTATATATTACATTATATATACATAAAAAAAAGAACTTTTTAACCATACAAATATTTGGAAACCTACTTGACCATTGAGCTTTATTTGTCTCATAATTCTTATGGGCAATAGGGACCAACCTGAATGTCTTCAGGCACTCATTCTATACTTCCGGGTACAGTTGCTGCATTTAAATTTGTTGTGTAGATAATGTGAGATTAATTTTCAGTACATTAATGTTCTTTTGTGTAAATCATTTTGGTAGAGTCGGAATAAGTCTTTACTCATACAATTTCACTTGTATTTTTACTTTTTTTTTACTTGACCTAGTGGATTTATCTATTTGGGAAAGTGCAATGATCATTGTGCAGGATCTCAATTTAAACTTTGTGCATTTGGAGTGCGACATAAATTCTGTTGAGAGTCACTTGTTTTTAGGATGTTTAGTTAAGACTTAAAATACTGAAAATATATTTTCTCTCTCATTATTATGTTTCCATATTCGAACGTCACCTTAGTTAATGCATTGCATTGCAGTCATTGGTTGAGGATGTCTGCGACCAGACAGAAATTGCAGAGCTCAAACTGAAGGTACGGTTGACAATTAAGCTAACATAATGCTGAATTCAGCAATGATAACAATTTCTTGAGCATGCTACCTAGTCATCCTCATTTTCGTGATTGGAAAAGCATGGCAATAATATGCCCTATTCACGCATCCTTAAGGATATATGTGAAAGACCCCTTGATTTTTATATTTATTGGGCTTCTTCACCATTTTTTTGATCTATATATTGTTATTTTTCTTGAGAGGAAAAATAGTATAAGAAATTTAAAGACCCACTATGTTCAATGGATGAGAATGTTGGTTAGTTTAGAAACATGTGTGGTTAATGATAGGAAAACATATATTATAACTAATAAACAATTAGACCCAATAGAAAATAAAATGTAAGAAAATAAACTGAAATGGTATGGACCTGCTCAGAACAGTCAATTATTTCGTGGTTCAAGGAGGAAAGGTGGATTAAGCGAAAAACTACTCAAAATGAAAAAAAGTGAGATCTTAGAAATGTTTTCTTTTTTATTCCTGGAAATTCTAATTATTATAAGTAATGGGAAGTAATAACCCCTAGCCTTTTGTTTTTATATACTTGAAGTTATATCAATTCTACCAAAATATTTTTTTGCCTAAGGTAAATATGTGCGACCCTACTGTTTCTCTTCAAAATTCACATTGCATGACTGGATACATGCAAATAAACATAGAAATTCTGCCTTACAATCAATTACAACTAAGCATTTTTTCTCACTTAGACAGTTTCATATTCGGCATTCCTAACTGATTGCCGTTGGATAATCTTAGCTTATCTTTGGGCATTTGATGCTTCACCTTCACTAGGTTTTTTCTTAAAGTGCTAGGTTATTTACTGTTCCTGCTCTTAGGATAACACAATGCTTCTTGTTAGATGTGTCTTGAATTTGTAATATCGGGCCGGCCAGTACGGACTATCCAACCCGACCCGTTTAGGGTTATTATGTGTTTATAGGATTGGAGAGCGGTTCGCAGTTGAGCAGTTGTGAGATCTGTATTTTGGAGGCTACGGTTTTTCCTCTCTCTTTACTCGTGTTCTTGGTGAATATTGAAGATCTCCTCCTCCTTTGCCTGTGGATGTACAGACAGCACGTCGCTATCCCGAACCACGTAAATCTTGTGTGTGTTGTCTTTTTTATTTCTTTCTGTTCTTCGTTGTTTTGTTTTTCGATCTATCCCAACACTTCTCAACATGCTTTTATCTTGCTCAGATCATCTTTCTCAAATGAGCACGTTCCAGGACTTCAGCATGGTCTAACTTTCATTTTTTTGCATGAAAATCTCCATACATAACAGTAACAAACCTATAGATCCTTGCTCAGTTCCTCTGTGTATATCCCCACACTGTTCAACTCTATCAAGGGCAAAGTGCTGTTGTTGCCTTGCTGTCATCTTATCCATTTTTTTGTAGTTATTCCTTCTTTTTGTCTATTTTTTGTGCCTTCCTTTGCTTCCAGCAACTTTTTATGATTGGCATTACTTCTTAGCATTGTCTCTTATGTTCTTTTTTTGACATATTCTGATAACTTAAATTTTTTGGCATTCTTCCTCAATGTGAGTCAGTTGTTTCTCATTATGTTTTATAAGATTACATAACATCCAAACATTTCAATTACTGGATTGCTGGCTTTATGTTGTGCAATAGCCACCCAACATTTTGACTGCTATTAATCATCAACATGAAGCTAAAGTAATTTTACAGTCAGCTAACCAGTTGGCTTCGGATCCCTACTTGATATGGAATTTCATCAGGTTGGTGACTTTGAAATGCTCCTGAAAAGAAATGTAGGGATCTCAAATGCTGAAAAATCAGTTTCAACTTCTATTGAGTCACCAATTACAGCACCACCAATTCCAAGTAAGCCAATGGAGGAAAGTGTTCCTTCTTCCCTTCCTGATGTGGAAAAGATGTCTACTGCAGCAGATTCCAGCCCCAGCTTGATTACTAACATCTCTGCAGGAAAGGCATCAAAGCTAGCAGCTTTAGAAGCTTCTGGACAGAATGCATTTGCTCTAGTATCTTCATCTACAGTAGGCCCAAATCAGATGAGCTAGTACTTTTTTCTTCTACCTGTGAAAGTTTCCTACAAATTGCTTATCCAAAATGTTTGCTATACTTTCGTTTTAGGTGGGTACATTTCGGAGAGGAAGAACATTGAAAGGAAAGAGGCAGCCTCCTTTGTGTAAAGAGGTTCTGTGATGGGAAAGATCTGACTTGTTATTTTCTGAAACATCCTCTGCCGAGGTAGCTTTTCACTAATTATCTTATGATTCTTAAATAATAGGGTGACATCATCAAAGAAGGGCAAATAGTCTGCTTCTTGGATCAATTTGATAATGAACTACCTATTAGAGTGAGTTGCCTTGTTGTGTTTCGGTAGTTCCTCTTACATTATTTTTTATTGAACTGCCTTCTTTCATTGGAATGGTACTACATAAAATTTGTGTGTTTGAACTGTTTTACAATACTATATCACGTCTACCCTTTGTTTGCAGTCAGATGTAGCTGGAGAGGTATTAAAGGTCATCTGCAAGGATGGAGGTAACATTGAAAATCATATATGCAAATTGCATTTATATTTTACTTTTTTAAAGTTGGCTTATGCTATTTCTTTTTGTTTGCTAGCTAGATCACTATATTTGCTTTGATTAGAATGGCAGTGTCCATGACAGCTCATGTACAATATTTTTTCTTGATTAGACAAGAATGATTGAGTGGCCATTTATCCCAAAAGCTTAAGCTCGTAGGAGATAACCCAATATATAGTTTTTGATAATACTTGCATAGGTTGGAGAGCAGGCATGACTAACAGGATCTGAAGACATTACCTTTTGCAATGACTACAAATATATGAAAAGTTATTAAGTTTATTTGGGTAAGTCACTTATATGATAAGTTAGGGGGGGGGGGAGGGGGAATTCCTGTATACCTTTACATTCTTAGCAATGACTACAAATCCATCTCATTCATTTGATTTACTTGCAATGCCATATTTATTTTTGTACCAACATATCAAGAAAACTTTGTTCCTTGTTTGCTCATCAACTTTCACCTTACAGAAGCTGTTGGCTATGGTGACCCACTAATTGCTGTTTTGCCTTCCTTCCATGGCATAAAGTGAGTCAGTTTTGATTTCCTGCCGCAGTTCTTCATTCCAGCTGCTGATCTTCCACGAAATCAATAAAATATTGCCTTTTGATCTTCGAGTCTATTTGAACCGAATATTATAGAGTTGTTCTAATTGTTGGAAAAATAAGAATTTTGAGAGCTGGAAAAAGAATGCTCTCTTTTTGTGCGCTTTGGGACATGTTATAATCTTCAGTAAAAGAATTTTTAACATAAAACTCCCCAAGAATCTACATCCCACTCTTATTTTATTCTTTGTTTGAATTTCATGTATATTTGTGCTTTTGTCACACATTGGCAGTAGTAGGTCTTTGGTCTTCTCATGAACGGTTTTTGTGTTGCTGATTTCCTGATTAAATTAGGTATTTCAGACTTATTTAGAATCATCTTCCCGGTTTATGCCGAAATTGTTAACATTTTATCAGTTCAACTGTTCAAGCGAGAGAGTATTTTATGTAAGGATTCATTTTCGGGTCCTTCTTGCAGTCACTTTTGGGTATCTGTAATTGTTTTGGTTTGGATTTTGTTTGGGTTAACTTCAAATTTTGGTTTGGTCAAGAACAGTCAAAGTCGATAAAAACGGGTACCTTTAATTGATTGGCCCGATTTTTTCTTTTTAAAAATATATGTTTTTATTGTTACTGAATTGATTAGATTAGTTGAATTGGTCAAATCACTCGAACCAAACCAAGAATCAATCGTCCCACTAGTTCCAGATGTAGTTTGAGTCTAGAAATAAATTTTCAGATTCGAGAATAAATAATAAAAGTAGAGGTTTGGTTCAATTTTGTTGTCACTGGCGATTGAGCTGGTGTGCAGATTGTTCTTTAGTTTATTTTGCATATTTAGCTATTTTAGATATCAAATTATCACAATGATAATAGTCTCTATAAGCTGTCCCATGTTCTCTTATTATTATTGTATTGCGTACCGAAATTTCCTCGGTTATTAAAAAGTCAGTTACTCTAATATTGAACACCGACATTGATATTATTTATTCAGTGGCTTCAAAGTTCAAATTCACCCACTAGACAACAGCTAACCATCAAGCCGATCGTTTTTGAAGAAAATTCCAGATAGGAAAATGTATGTTTCTCTTTCTTTCGACAAAGAAAACTTTTAAAAAGGGGAAATCCAAAGTCATTCTATATTGTATTGGATTTAATATTTGATCAAATTATTTGGAGCTTAATTCATTTTACGGGTCAGTATCTGCATTTTATAAGTATAAAAACCACTGTATATGAAAGATAGAAAATTCATTGTAATAAGTTAATAACAATGAGATTTAGAGTAAAGATGATCAATTCCATAATTGCATACATCCCCTGTTCACTCGCGCGTTCAAAATTACCCTCTCAATTCCACATTTGTCGTCATGTAGCTTTGGCGACACGTCTAGATACTAATCTGACAAATAGTACAACTGCCATGCATTCAATCCGCTACATCGTAAATGGAGACTTTCTGAACGAGTCAATTGTGCAATTATAGAAGGCATTTATAAATGTATTATGTTTTTTTTATTCTCGGTGAATGTATTATGTTTTCTATAACATAGTATTTCAGAGTAGCGTACTATTCCTTTTATGTCTAGCGCCAACCAACGTAACATCATTTTTCCTATTATCCTTCAATCACCTCAATGTACGATGAAGCTCGATTAAAAAACTCCCAATTTTGAATTGGAAGAAAAAAATCTTCAAATTTTGTCATCTAAGTTATATTACAAATTCCTAAATTTTCAAAAGAAAAAAAAAATTCTCTCTAACTTTTTCTTTCTTTATTTAATGAAAAGATAGAAAGAGAAAAACACAAAATATGATGTGAGTTCATTGGACTCGAGTTCAACATAAAACAAACCCGATGATTTTTATATGGATTAATTACTAAATATATTTCGACTGACGTATTTTTAAAATCTATTTCCACTTTTCAATTTTCTCAATTAAGTACATCACTTTTTGATTTGTAACAAATCTATCCCACCATCTATCCGGCGTCAATTTTATCGTCTGAATGCTAACGTGGCTTCGCTGATGTGGCTACTAATCCTAGTCAGTGATTTTTTAAAACTTTTTTTGTGGGCCCCATCTAACTCAGTCAGCAAACCTTGTATCAAAACCCAATCATGAGATCCTTGACCACAACCACAGTGACGTAGTGAACTTCCAAATCCAGCTCCCTCAACGCCAACATTAGCTTCCCGAGCCAGGCTTTCTTATCCGGCGAGACATCCTGGATCCTTGGTGCTGATCGCCTAGGTATGGCTCCCTACGAGCATGCACGTCAGGCGAAGGTGTTCGACATCCAGACCATGGTCTATGTCCCTGTCGGATCCAGCGTGCTCGAGCTCTGATCGATGCAACTCATTTACCAAAGCTCCGAGATCACGAACAAGATTTGATTGCTTTTTGACTTCAAATCGCCTGACATGCCCTCAACCACAGCCACCAACGCCGGATCCTAGCTCTCGCCATCGTTCGTGGCAACACCGCCGTGGTTGATTAGGGTGAGACAGATCTGTCAATGCTCTGGCTTACAGATCCCTCCTTTATCGAGATCAAGGACTCCATCTCGCCTGCCTCTAGCACCGTTGAGATCTCTATTTCAAAGCCATCGAACCCAATCAACAACAACCATAGCTCTAGCATGCTGATGGGGAATCCTAGCTCTTTCGTGCAAATCCAGCAATCCCACAACAATGATGGTGTGTTCGTGGCAACAAGAAGAAGAGGTCCACCGGGGCCATGTCGAGGCTGAGCAACACTGATGAGGGGATGCTATTGTTCTCCTCTTCCCCCATCCGCCTCGCTGGCACCGCCGCCACCCAGGTGAAGACCTCCGGCTGCGAGTTCCTTGGCATGACTGACTCAAACCATTCCAACCTCGAGCCTTCCTTGTAGGAAGTGGAGAGCAGTCGGCCAACGGAACCAGAGAAGCGACCGCGGAAACACGATCGCAAGCCCACCAACGACCGCGAGGAGCCGCCCAACCACATCGAGGCTGAGCGGCAGGGCCAAGAGAAGTTGAACCGGAGGTCAAGGATCCAACAATCCTAGCTCTCCTTGGCGACGTCGTCTCCTACATCAACGAGCTCCGCACAAAACTCCAGTGTGTTCGTGGTCAAGGATCTCGCGACTGGGTTTGGGTAAAAAGTTTGCTGATTGGGTTTGGTGGGACCCACAAAAAAAATATAAATCAAAAAATCACTTCTGAATGCTGACTAGGATTAGTTGTCATGTTAGCGAAGTCACGTCAATATTCAGACAACAAAATTGACGTCGGATGGTGGGATAGATTTGTTATAAATAAAAAAATTATGTACTTAATTGAAAAAATTGAAAAGTGATGATAAATTTGAAAAATACGTTAAAAATCAAAATATATTTAATAATTCAATGGACTCGCACCCCAACTATGCTTTTCTCTCTCTCTTTTTATTTAATGGAGAGATAAAAAAAAGAGAAAAGCACGTAATAATATATGAGTTGGACTCAATTCTACCTAGAATAAACCCTAAATCAAATATGACCGCAATGAGTAGCTTTAGGTGCGCACATACAAATGTATTGATGACCATAGCGTGTCTCCCACTACATGCACATCTGGCCTCCAATATCACTAACGCGTCCGTACATCTTATATAACAAATTCCCAAATTTATTTAATTATTGTAATTATTTGGGAAATTTTATTCAACGAAAATCTCCTAATTTCCATTTTTTTAAGAGAATCCACGTAGAAGGTATCCATTTTTTTATAATTAAACAAAAGAGAGGATATTTTCATACATAGTATTCAACTTTTTAAGCTAATTTATATCTTAAGTCAAATGGCATTGTTGTAATTTCACAAAACAATAATCAAAATAATTACCCATCTCCACCGCCCTTGCCTTCACGTTTATATATACAACAAGACTTGTACTATTACGAACTGGAAAGCTAAGACTCAGAACTCGAAGAGGGCACAACACAAGGTGACAGACAGATGGCGATATCATCGGCCGCTCCTCTCTTCACTCTCGGCCTCGTCCTCTTCCTCGCGGTGGCTGCCGCCGCCGACTTCCCCTTCCCCTCCGCCTCCGCGTCAGGAAATGAGCTCTCCCTGGGCTGGATCCCGGCCCGATCCGGCTGCCGCGGGAGCGTCGGCGAGTGCCTTGCCGGGGCGGAGTTCGAGCTCGGGTCGGAGGCGAGCCGCCGCGTCCTCGCCCGCTCCTACTACATCAGCTACGCGGCACTCCGCCGCGACAGCGTCCCTTGCTCCCGCCGCGGCGCCTCCTACTACAACTGCCGTCCCGGCGCCCACGGCAATCCCTACTCCCGCAGCTGCTCCAGCATCACCCGCTGCCGGAGGTAAGATCCGAAGATCCAATTTTGGGGGCATGAAGAGGGTCGATTTGGGCGTGTGGCGAGATTCCCTTGATCGAGATTTTAGCGACTGTTGTTGTTCTTGTGGATTGTTCCTGTTGTAATTTGTACTGTAAACAAGGATCATTTGTGATTTCCTTCTTTAAAAAATCAGATTTTTTTTGTTCTAAATTGGTTCTTTCCCTTTCTACATTGAACTCCCCCTACAAAAAAATGTGTTTTTTTTATAAAGACACAGATCTATTGCTACTGCTATTGGTTAGTATAAATCTTGCTGTTTTTGCTGCATTCTGATGTGTTATACACAATGTTTGTGAAGCTTTTCTTTACATCTGGAAGTAACAAGTAACAAATTATGGCCACTTCACTTGTAAGCTTGAGATAGTGAGATCAATGTAATTAGATCTTCCCACGGTCATGCATGTCCAAGTGATATCCATTAAGAGCAGATCAAAGAAGATCACTTAGAGCTAGCAGAATCAATATGTGGTCTCTTCACTTGCAAGCTAGAGAGAAGTGAGATCAATGTAGATGCTAACATTTACCTGCATTATACACTATCAATGGCACTATCAATGGCAGTTAGAATAGAAGAAAGATTACTTAGAGGTAGAGCAGGCAGAAATCAGCTGTACTTTGTGAATGAATGAATGAATGAATGAAGCACGAGAGGACATAGCTTGTTGTCAGGATCATTTCAGCTGCTCTGAGCTGTAGACAGGATCGAAGTAATTAATTGATGTGGATGGGGGCATGCCATGTGCTCTTCTTGCAGGTTCAGCTGTGAACATAATAAATCTGCGTTGTGAAAAGTACTCCAGTCTGATGTTCTGATTATGGATATGGGGTCAATCTGGTTACAGCTAAGCTCATTATATTATCATCTTCATATATTATTGTTCATGAAGTTTATTTTTGAAAAAAAATTATAAGTACCACTTTTATAGTCCTTCCTCTATTTTTAGGTTTTTATTACAAAATTAATTGTTTTTTTCTTACCAAATGCCACATCAATGGCCATATAGAGAAAAAAAAATGTATCCAAAACAGATTATCTATTAAATGGATATCATTTCACTATTCCTTTTTACATGTTAATTTGATATCATCAATGGTTAATCCATTTTAAATAAAAGAATGTGTTATTTATAAAGCGAATTTCATAATAATAATTTTTAGAGAAAATCATAGTTTTGGTTCCACAATTTTTTCTAATTTTGATTTTAGTCCTTATAGTTTTAAAATTTTGATTTTAGTCTTCATACTTTACTTCTGTTTAGGATTTGGTCCCTACCATCAAATAAGGTTTAAACGGTGCTGACGTGGATAATATGTGCTGATTAGACAATGCTGACGTGGAGACTGCAGGGATCAACTTTAAATATTATAGTTATTTATAAATAAATTAAAAAAATATCATGTAATTTTTTATATTTATTAGGAAAAATAATTAATTAAATTTTAATTTTAGTCCTTATAGTTTACAAAATTTTAATTTTAGTCCTCATAATTTATAAAATTTTGATTTTAGTTTCTATAGTTTACAAAGTTGGTTCCTGTAGGCTCCACGTCAGCACATATTATCTATGTCAGCATCGTTTGAATCTTATTTGACGGTAGAGATCAAATCCTAAACGAAAGTAAAATATGATGACTAAAATCAAAATTTTGAAATTATAGATACTAAAATTAAAATTGGAGGAAAATGTAGAAACCAAAACTATGATTTTTCCTAATTTTTAATTTAAAAAATTGGGTTTTGCACATCTCAATTATTGAATTGAATTTATTTGTAACTTATGAGCAAAAATGATTTTTTTAAAAAAAAGAATGAACAATCAAACTGCAATAAAAATTAACTTCATGCATCAATTGAATAGCAACCGTAATAAGCTGATTCGATCCAGTAATGGTTTAGTTTCAAACACAATTTGAGATGATCTTAAAAGCTGACACAATGAAGAACCGAGTAAACTTAATCAGAACCATCGAATCCAATGTAAAAACGTAATCAAATTTGGTAAAACCTGAATTAATTAGCCTGATTTTGAAGTGATTCGACCAACATAATGACCCAAGTTTAAAAACCGACATAAGTGCACAGCTAGACCATTTATGTGCTGCTCCCAGCGAGGCATGCTCGAGATTGTGAGTAGATTATAATGTTGTCGTGGGCCTCCACAACCATTCCAATTTTAGAGATGGGACTCGAGAACATGCTGATTGCCAGCTGGCATACTCAGCAAGCTTGTCCAAATAGGTAGGGATGAGTAAAGAAAATTAAAAATTGAGTTAACCTAAAAATTAATTTCAAATCAAAATTTCCGATTAATGTTTCAATTTCAATTTTTATTTTTAAGTTTTTTATTTTAACTTTTGTCTCAATAAAACGTTAATTTATTATTAATCGGTTTATATATATATCATTTTAATTTCTACGCTCTAATTTCTTTTACTTATTTTTCTCTCTAAATCTTATATAAAGTAATATATTAAAATATTTTTTAAATTTTATATATATATCGAAATCAAAGTAACAATTAATCTAAGTTAATGAACTAATATATGATTAATAATTTTAAAAAATTAATATTAACGAACCAATTAAAAATTTGTTAATGAACCAATTAACTAATATGTATGACCTAGACTTGATCTGATCTAAAAATTTCTTGTCATATTTTAGCGCACTTTTGCATGAATAAATTTGATGGGATTAAGGTGCTTTTAGCTACTTCAAAATTATTGTTTTTAAATGTAATTAAAAATAATTAAATTAATATATATATATATATATATAAAAGATAAGGATAACCTCAAGACATGCATATACTCAATTGTCAATCAAAAATGAAATCAAGAATGCATGAAAATAAAAACAAAAATAAAACTAGTATTTTTTTTAAAATGACTTATTGATTATTGGGCGTGTGTATAAGTCGGAAACCATTAAATTTTTCATAAATAAAATTCATCTTTCAAGAACTTGGAAGAATTCTTTGTTAATGAAGGAGTAACTTTTTGATTCTTTTGGCCATGGTTAGCAAATTAAAAAGATTTGAGTGATTAAACTCGGATTGTGCTAATTCGAGGTATCATCTCATTTTGATTTGGTGCTGATTTATTTGGTTCGAGAAGAATTTACTTATTTTTAAAATTCAAAATATTTTGCCACTACATTAGTTGTGAAGGTTGCTACTTACTACAACTACACACTCTATATTAATGCTTTGTGTGCCTTTACGTTGTTTACCTTTACTATTCTATTGTGCTTTCTTTTTTCTTTTATTTTTTTCTCATTTGTATTCCCTTCAATTCTTTTGAAATGAATACAAATTTTTATTCATAAAAGAAAAGTCGGATAGTACTCATTATTATACTTAATAGTCTCTCTTTCAACAAAAAAAAAAGAATGAATTATTTAACATTTATATATATTGTAATTTCAGCGTTATATAGGTCATTAGTCGAATCTTTTGTAGACAAGTTCGAAAATCACAAATTCGCAAAATGCAATTGTTCATAATGAAAAGTTTTAAAAATAATTGTTATTGTCGGATGGTTGAAAATTATTATTTGAATAAAAACATCGTAATAAATTATCGTAATCGAAGTAAAAATAACATTTCTTTTATGCATATTTACGAAGTTCTGACCAATTCAAAACATCTTAAAAGTAGATATAATACTTAAAAATTTATGGTTTAATTATGTTTTTGGTCCCCAAAATATTATATTTTTTTGTTTGGTCCCTCATTTTAAAAAAAAAATTATTTAGACCCTCAAAAATTATTTTTATTTCCATTTAGTCTCTTCGTTAATTTTTTATGTTAAGTGACAACATGAAAGACTGACATGGACTAAATAGAGACCAAACGAAAAAAAATAAAATATTTAAGGGACTAGATAATATATATATATATATATATATTAATAATCTAAAATATAATAATATACATTTTAATAACCTAAAGCATAACAATATATAATTATGTTTTAGATTATTTAAAAATATATATTTTTATTTAATCCCTTAAAATATCTTTTTTTTTGTTTGGTCACTCTTTAGTCCTTGTCAGCATTTCATGTTGGCATTTAACATCAAAAGTTAACGAAAAATTAACGAATGAACCAAACGAAAAAAATATAATATTTTGAATATCAAAAATATAATTAAGCCAAAATTTATCGAACAAACTGAACTTGGCATAGAGGACTCATTCTCAAATATTTTTCCTATATATTTTATATGTCAATCTCAAATGAAGTTTTGAAATTTATAGTGAGAATAAATTTTTTATAAAGATAAATACAATATATTAAAAACTAATAGTGATAAAATAATAATAATAGTAATAGTAGCAGTAGTAGTAATAAATTTAAAAAACGCATATACGTTTATTTTTCCATTTTGAAAATTTGATTTTCTAGGTAAAATAGATCGATCGCCAAGTGTGTGCGTTGCATGAACTTTCTAGAGCATTATGGCGGCCCAAGCCAATGATGACGGCCCAACAGTGCATTCCTTCGTCGCCAAGGCATACTAGTCAACGCTACGGCCCACAGACTAAGAAATCGTCGGCCGCACTCGGCGCACCAGCCACACGACGCGGACGCGGCTCCGCACCGGGCAACCGTCGCCCTATAAATACGAACGGGTGGCCGACTCGTTTCTCCTCGCAAAAGATCATCTTCTCTTACGTCAAACGAACATCGCAAAGTCTGCTTCCTTGTATTCGGAGTCTTCTCCTTCGAGACCTTCGACTATGGCTGATGCTGTCGAGAAATCTGATCAAATCGTAAGGATCTCTCGCAAAATTCTACCCTTTTTTATTGTGAGTTTATTGATTTGGTTTTGATTGACTTTGTTTTGGTGGTGGACAAGAATGTGGAGACGGCGGAGCAAGAGAGGCTGAGGTACCTAGAGTTCGTGCACGCGGCGGCGATCCACGCAGTGCTGTGCGTGGCGCGGATGTACATCTGCGCCAAGGATAGTGCCGGACCGCTGAAGCCCGGCGTCCAGTCCGTTGAGGACACCGTTAAGACCGTCGTCGGCCCCGTTTACGACAAGTACCATGGCGTCCCCTTCGAACTCCTCAAGTTTGTCGACCGAAAGGTTCTCTCTCTCTCTCTCCTAATTTTGTCTTTTCTTTCCTAGTTTTTTTCCTCTGTCATTTTTTCTTGCTCGCTAAATGGAAATTAATTATATTCTCCATCTATTTCCCAAAAATCAGGTGGACGAATCCGTCCAGAAGGTGGAACGGCGCGTACCTTCAGTCGTGAAGAACGCCTCGGCGACGGCCAAGACGGCTGCGGGCGAGGTCCACAGGAGCGGCCTGGTCGGATCGGCGGCCGGCCTGGCCCGGTCGGTCTATGCCCACTACGAGCCGGCGGCCAAGGGTCTCTACGCTAGATACGAACCAGCGGCCAAGGAGATCTACGCCAAGTACGAGCCCGCGGCGGAACAAGCGGCGGCCTCAGCCTGGCGGTCGCTGAACCGCCTCCCGCTGGTCCCCCGGGTGGCCCAGGTCGTTGTGCCCACCGCCGCCCAGATCTCTGAGAAGTACAACAAGGCGGTCTGCTCCTCCGCCGAGAAGGGCTACGCCGTGTCCGCTTACCTCCCCCTCGTCCCAACCAAGCGCATCGCGCGCGTCTTCGCTGGAGAAACACCAGCGGCGATGGCCCATTAATCGCATCTGGTTGCGGGGATTTGGAGTTTGAATAAGTTTTGCACAAATATGGAAACGGTGGACAGCATGTCTCAATCGAGTCTGTATCTTTTGATCTATGTTCGTGTTTGCATCGTCGGTGTATATGTCATAGTGTGTGCGTCTTCTAGTGTGTGATTCGTATTCATTTATATAATTTGCGTAGATGAGAAGAGTATTTGAATCAAATAATGTTGGAGAATATGTTTGAAACGAATTGTTTGATTTTTTTTTTTCTAAAAATGGTTTTAATATTTTAAATAACTTAACTTAAAATCAAACGAAAATTTAACTCATATTTACATGTAAAAGAAGAATCTGGATAACAGTTTCGTCTTCTCAGAAATATGATAATTCAATTCGACTGTAAAATGTTGGTGTAGAAGGTAAATCATAATAAAAAGGCAATCAAAGGTAATTATGAATTAAGGAAAAATTAATGAATTTAATTTACAGCAATGAAAATAACAAATTTATTTAAAGTTTTAAAATTATATCAATTATATATATTTTCATTAAATCTCTATTATTAAAACTACAACTTGTTGAAATGACGTCAAGTTAACATTTAAAATATTCACTTTTTTTACTTTTATGTTTGTGTTATAAAACTTTTAATTTGAATTATAGGGTTTTTTAATATTATCATTAGGACTATCATATATGCTGACATGGCACGAAGTAATATAAATAAAATATTTTAATTATTAACTCAAATGCCATGTCGACAACTAATAGTTTTGGTACAACCAACACTACCACGTGCAAATAGAATTACATAAAGCTGAATCTATGCGGAGATGATCACATCAATGAATTAGTACAGTACTTGGGACCAAGATAGTCTATGGAGAAGCTGGGATTGTCGGAATTGTTTTCTTCCGTTTCCTTCCCAGGATGGATGCCTTCTCCAATCTTGAGCCGCCTGCACGCCATTTCTTGAATGCTGCCATTGAGTTGCGAGAGGCTTCAAACACTTCAGGATGTCAAGAGAACAAAAGTCAACGCTTAATATATAGCACTATTACAACAGAGTTGACAAACAGAATGTAGGCTCACATTGTGACTCCTCTTTTGTAAGGCGTGATAAAAATTTTGGAACGGTCAAAACAGGAGAGCTGTGTGTCTTGCTCAGGATCTCCTTGTATCTACTACTGAATGTATAGTGCAGAAATGACCCAATAGTCTTGTCACCGACCCTGTCATCATCATGGTTAATATGAAATATTCTGATGATAAAACAAAGATGTTTTCGCGTGTTCACTTTGAGAACATTAAAAAAATGAAATGTGCTAGTGGCACAATTTTGAACCCTAAATGCCTAAAACGACTCAAATTGATTCTCTAAATCTCCTTTTACTATTTGTATTTGTTTAAGCTTCTAAAAGTTTGGAATGAATCATTCAGGCTTAACCCAAAAGAACTAGAACATTTACTGCAAATTGCAATATCAAGCTTCGCAAAGCAGGAGCATGAGGCATGTTGCCAAATGCCCTTATACATTCAAAATTCAATAATCTATTCTGCTTGAAACTGTAAAACTTCTCATAGAAGTCATGAAAAAGAAAAGCACCAATTGAACTACTTCCAACTTCCCCTCCAATACAAACAATGATCTATGTGATTTTGTTACCAACAAAAACCTTGCTAGAGGCAGAATAATCTTATTTCAAGGGAAGCCAAAAGCAAGAAACTTATTGCCATAAATACCCGCAAAATAAATCAAATGATATATCGTTCTTAAGCATGTGTCATGTGTACATAAACTGAATGTACAATTAAGTATTAGCAATTATTACATTGAGAACTTACAGCGGAACAATCTTGCATCCCAACTCATAAAAGTAAGGGCAACGAGTCCTCAAATCAACACATGCAGCATCAGCCTGTATCTCTTTCCTAGTTCTGTTGCATCATATTAAAAATAAAATAGCAATATGAGGATAAATATGGTGCAATAGTTTGTTTTTATAAATACATGATAGCGAAGGAATAATCAAATAACTAGTCTATCTTTTTACATTCAAAAGCATTATGTGAAGTAAATAATTACTTTTGGTTGAAACATGCTGGAACACTAATTGATACTGCTTGCCTCAAATGCAACTCATGAGCAAGCCAGAAGGGAAGCTCCAACTTAGCACCCTTTTCAATCTAGATACCAATAGAAGACAAAGAAAATAGTTAGGTAAAGAAACAACAATAGACATTCTATTAACCACATTAGATCCATGACTTACACTGTTAGTTTCGGCACCTGGATCAAGCAGACCAACACCCTGGGCTCCAACTTGAAAAGCAACTGCAATAGGCTGCAAATACTATATGAATCCCAATTGGAAGATATGGAATATCTTTCATAGCACACCAAAATCAAGTAATACTAACCTCATCCTCCATGAGGATGTCATCCACGTCATAGTAACCAGGCATTCTCCTGAGTTGAGTTTGAAAACAAAAAACTTCTCCTTTAAATCTGCCAAACAAGCATTGTAAGTCAATTTCTGGAATTAGCAATCTACGGACAACAACAGGTAACTACTAGTATTGGATGGGTTATGGGCTTATGGCTACTACGACTTATCCAATTGTAATTTGGATAATCTGTTGGCGGATCCAGGGCACAAGGTCCTAGATCCTGCTCGTACCAATTGATCCCACAGTAAACTAATAGTGCAGCAAAAGATCCAGTTTGGCAAAACCAGAGAAGCAGACAAGGACCAGCCTTGGAGAGTTGCCTCATATGCCCTTTTACCTCTTTTCAAACAACAAATTTGTAAAGTTATCAAAAGATGGAGAAGGTGGGGTGGGGGAAAGAAGATGGGTGCTTGCTGGCAGGGTGAGGAGAAGGGGAAAAGAAACAAGAAGAGTGAAAAGGGTCCACTATGAATTGTAATAGTGAGATTAGATTTCCAGTCGGTCCTGATAAGTGATAACTATGAAAAAATATGCAAAATGGGCAAAATATGACACTATCCTGGAAAGAAACAAGAAGAGTGAAAAGGGTCTACTATGAATTGTAATAGTGTGATTAGATTTCCAGTCGATCCTGATTCCTCATAACTATGAAAAAATGGGCAAAATGCAAAATATGACATTACCCAGGCAAGAAATTCCTCTCATAAAAACAAATTTAAGGTGTATTAGGCACATTGCTAGATACTTTTGCAAGTTAATATAGATAGATTAGCACTTGCAAAATATTCAGTAATCCTGCATAATGCAGTGTTTAGTAGCCCAAAAATGTTCATGTAAAATTACTGGTTCCAAATTTCCGTGTTTGGTGTCAACAACAAATTATACACCAATTTCCCTAAATACCCCTGTATTTGAAAATATAAATTTAATTATATTTGCAAGTCTTTTCAAAACAAACAAAAAAACAGTGATAGCACGAGGAACTCTACCTCTAAACATATCATATAAGGAATTCCATATTCCAATTATTTAACTGAAAAATAAAAAAAAAATGCTGATGATTATAGTTGCACAAAAATGGAGATCCTGCTTTGTAAATTCAAACATATACCTAAATCACAGAAAGCAAACAGTGATAACTCTAAATTATAATCATCTCTTACAGAAACCCAAGCAATAAAGAAATGCAGAAAGTAATAGTTAACTTCATTGCCCTAATTACCTATCGAAGAAAAAACTTACTCAATCTACTAATTCGTGTGCTGTGAAAGCGAGAGATAAAGAGAGACAGTGGAGGAAGGAGGGGGTTTGGCGTGTTTAGGGTAAGATTTGTCCACAGGTTGAAGTTAGATTGAGATTTCGAGAGAGAAGTGCAGTCACTAAACATCTTTGAGAAGCTTTTCCACACGGCGGGAAGCAGATGGAGGGATCGGTGCACAGAGAGAGACCTGGACACACCACGATGTCGGTAGCGTCAGACGGCGTACATACAACTTCGCACGAAGGAGAGCAAGAGGGCAGGATGGTGAGAGGGTGTGCGATGGGTAATTTTGTGAAAAATCGTACATTAGGTTATCCGAAGAAATGGAGAGAGAGAGAGAGAGAGAGAGAGAGACCTTCGTCGGATACCTGCGCACAAAAGTGACGATTCCGATCCCTTGCAGGCGGGCCTGCACGTAGAGAAGATGGAGAACGCTGCGAGGGCTGTCCGCTGGAAAGGGGGCCGAGGGTTTTTTGAGGAGATGGAGAACGCGCGTAGGGATTTATGACCAAGCTTTTGAACTTATTTTGATTCCACTGGTTTGGCGGTTTAATTTGACCTATCGTTTTGAACCGATTTAATTGAAAATATAAAACAGTTGAAATAATTATTCTAATATTGCTATAATTTATTTATTTTTTCAACAATAAATAGCCCTGCATTCGTGTTGGCATGAAATAGAAAAAAGAACTGATTTAATGTTATTTTTATTAATTATTCTGTTACTAAATTGGTATGTTTAATTTAAATATTATGTTAATGCGAATATTAAAATTTGATTTTTGTTGCATTTCTAATGAAAAGAAAAATGACAAACAAGTTCATAGTTTCTTAAAGAAAAAAATATATTTTCTTACAATTTTTTTTACGAAAACAAATAAATAAATTCTCAAAAATTCAAATTCTCCTCCATCTATTTTTAATATTCATCTCTTTCCAAACCCTTTACCAACCAAGAAATCAGGCCAACGCTATCTTTATATCTTTTTTCCCCTTATTCGTAATTTTATGCCCTCGTACTAGGGGTGTAACCGAGCCGATCTGAGCTTGTCACTGCTTGAGCTCAGCTCGTTTGATAAATGACAAGCCCGAGCTCGGCTCGAGCTCGATCAAGCTTTGGTCTATATATAGGCTCGAGCTCGGCTCGAGCTGGGCTCGTTTATTTTTTCGAGTCGAACCAAGCTCGATCGAGCTCGACTAAGCTTGATTAAGCAGATGTCTACAATATAGTGATTGGGCTTTTATATGTTCTACATCTAGGGGTGAGCAAAATTTATCGATTAATCGAATTAACCAGTTAACCGACCGAACCGAACCGAACCTGAATTAACTGAACCAAATTTTTTGAATAATTTTTTATTCGGTTAACGGTTAAAAAAAATTAAGTTTTCGATTTTTGATTCGATTCGGTTAATTACCGAATTATATATTAAGTATTAAAAAATACAAAATACATCACATAATGCTATTAGCTAAATTAGTTATGTTTGATTGCAATTATATTGGCTGCTATGGTTCAAATCTCAGCAAGTAATTTATATTTATTGTTTTAATTTATACTTGAAATATAGATACTTTAGTAATAATTATTATCAAATAATATCTAGTGGTTAAGGTGTAACAAAAGTAATTGAGGGTCTAAGGTTCGAATCTTAACAGTATATATTTATTTGAATTTTGCTAGGCAATTTCGATCGGTTAACAGAACCGAATACATCCTAGTGAGTTAGGCTTCTATTTCTTACGTAGAAGCTGCTCTCAATTTAATCTCACTCACCATATAATCTTCATCTTTCTCTACCTCAAATGACCATACCATCATGCCTCTCCCATGACTGATAGCAAAGCTGTATATTTTCATTTTTTTTATATAACTATCTCCCTTCATCCAAATCCGAAATCACACAGATTTAAGCCTTCTTTTTCATCACAGTCTTGACCATACAGAAATAAAACAAATTGTGAGACCAATCAATCAATAATACACCTATATAGTGAACTTTTTATTCTTTTAAATCCCTGCATTCTGATCATTATTGGATATCCTCACACATAGAAGAAATGAAATCACACATAATAGAGAAATGCATTCGGGTCATACACCTCTTATTATCCCACTTCTCCTATCCACGAATGAGGTACTAATGGGGATCAAACAAAATTAGAAATAAACAAAAAAACATCAGAAAGGATTATGATAGGGGAAGAAAGTGATGGAGGAAGAAATGAAGGAACAAAACAACTAATCTGAGGAAGAATAATAACCAGGGAAAACAAAACCTAAATGACTTTTTAAATGAGGAACACAATACCCTTCCTTCACTAAGTCCTCGACATAGCACCGTCGGGGGAAGACAGCGGTGGGAAGACAGTGTAGGCGAACGCGACAGAGATGGAGAGCACCGGCGGGGGAAGACGGTGTAGTCTACACCAACGAGGGGAAGACGGTGTAGTCTGCACCGACGAGGGGAAGACTGTGCGCTACACGGCTGCAGTCGGGAGATGGGGGAAATGAGGAAGGGTGGGAGATTGGAATAAGGCTAGGGAACAGTGGATATCGGGTTAAAGCCTTGAAGTGTATAGCTTAAACGGGTTCATGGGTTTTAAAAATCCGACCCACTCAATTAGGCTCGTGAACCGCTCGAGCCGAGTATAGGTTAGCTCGACCTCGGCTCAATCACGTGTGAGGTTCGGCTCGAGCTCAATGAGATCAAATCAAGTTCGTGTTTTCACCGAGTCGATCTTGAGTAGCTCGCGAGCGATTTGCCTCACTTGCACCCCTACCTTATACCGTGGATAATCGAATAGCTTTCTTTTAAAATTTGATCTGTTTCTTTCTCATTTTATCTATTGAATACAAATATATTTGACTTATTGTATGAGTTTTTAAAATTGAATTGCCCATTTCTCATCTATACATTTTGTAGGTTTGATTAATTCATCTTTTTTATAAAAATATCTAAGATGGCATATGGCAATCTAAATTGTGTAAATTGATTAATTTGATTATGTACCTATTAGGGGTGCAAGTGAGTCAAACATCTCGTGAGCAACTCGGGGTCGAATCGATGAAAACTCAAACTCGACCTCGATCTTATCGAGCTCAAGCCGAGCTTTACATATGAGCGAGCCAAGCTCGACTAACTAATACTTAGCTCGAGCGGCTCGCGAGCCTAATTGAGCTTATATATAATTATATAAATATTAATATTTCAGATCGGTCAAGCATAAACTCGAGTCGAGTCGAGTTTAATCGAGCTAAAATCTCAGTCAAACTCAAGAAAAACAAACGAGTTGAGCTTGAGCCTAGATATTGAAACTTGATCGAGTTCGAGCACATGCAAGCTCAAGTGGGCTCGGCTCCATTACACCCCTTGTACCAATTGAAAATACAAAAGTAATGTATTTCCCAATACAAAACTCATCTTTCGCATGTTTTATTTGATCAATTCAACTTTGAAGTTAAGGAAACATCTTTAAAATGCAACTATAAACAATGATTTGAACCCGAAAAAGGCTGCTGGACCGCGTTTAGGATGTTTATTCGGGTTGATCAACCCCAATGGTTCGAGTCAAATGTATAATACTTTATACTCATATTTATTTATACCTAGATAACAATTTAAACTATGGCAACCTTGAATCAAAAGATTATATATATATATAAGGCTATGGATCAAAAGAATACAAAATAATAATTTACAAATTAAATTAGAGGACGTTTGGTTGCCTGTATGCGCAAATGTTGTAAATAGATGAATAAAGTTGTTTTGCTGGCTGCAAACTTTTTTTACCGCATTTAGTATTTAGAAATTGTGTTTTTAATATCATGTGTGCTACAAAAAGAATTGTTGTACAAAAAGCTCGCAATACAGTGCAGATTGTAAATGCAATAATTTAAGTATTAGCAACTAATTAATTTAGACGACATAGAGTCGTTTGATGAAGACAAGATAAATATCAAGGTTCTAGGTTTTTCGTGTGTTGAATGCGATGGTAGTGTCACATTTTAGATATAATGTCGATTGATTTAAATTTTTTTATATTTTTCCCCATAATTAAAATTTATTTATTTATTTTGTTAAATAAGTAATTAATATAAAATAATATTGTACTAAACTAAATAGTGTTTTAGAGTATAAATTAATATTATTCTTGGTTGGATAGATTCTGTTGTAGCCATGAATTGTAGTATAAAATAATGTCGGATATTTCGGGTGCCATCAATCCTTGGGACGGCTCATCCGATGACTTCTTGCACCAGCTCGATAAAAACTTGGGCCCGAGAATCTAGACTCTGCACGACATGAAAACTAAACGGGTTGTCATAGCCCGACCCGTTAGCGCGATTACAAAAAATTAAATGGGTTGTCTCTTTCTCGACTCTGGTTATCAAACTATCAAGTCGGGTCGGACCTACAACCCTTGGCCCAACCCTTGGCCCCCTGCACGATAATTGGCAGCCCGAGCCCGATTTTATTAGGCTGGGCTATCGAGCCTGGCTAAAATGGCTAGACCTAGATATAAAGATGCAAATTGCAAATGTAATTGCAACTTTCATTTGCGGTTAATCAAAGCTTGCAAATAGAAATTACAACTCTATTTGTGGACAATCAATTCTGATAGGCTACAAATTTTATTCGTAGGCATTTCTCTTTACATGCAAATATTTTTTTACGATATTTGCATTTACGGGCAACCAAACGCCCTCTTAAAGGGGCATTTGAACTTATTACTATAGGGGCATATTTATTTTATAGGGTAAAGGGGTGGGATAAGGAATTGATTTATTTCTACTATTTGTTTTATGCATTGATTGTAATAAAATAATATTATAATAATATAAAAATAATATTATATATAATGTGCATTAGATTGAAAAATATTCAATACTTCTTCATTTATTATCGTATCTAGTAAAGCAAATGAATCAAAGTTGATTCCTAGGTAGATCAATCCTACTAGTATATTTTATCTATATTTCAAAACCTTGGTCGTAGAGTTCCATTTCATTCCAAAGTTTTGGTATGTTTTGAGTCCATGTAATATGTAATGCTGATTTATGTCATTGCGGAAAATTTATTATGAATCCTCGTTTTGATTCCATTTAACGTGGGAAGGACATGAAATGAGTCATTTGCATACATAATGGAATTGACCTATTTTTATCAATTAATTATCAAAAGGAAATTTTTATTTAAAATGTAGTTTGCATTTGATACTTTGAGTCATTTAATTTACAAACATCGCATAATGAATCTAATTAGTGTCCCCTCGATTCAAGCTATTAGGTTCAAACTGAATCAAAGTTGAGATGCGCCCAATCAATGTGTTTCTCTATTTTTTCTTCCCATGGTGTATATAAAATAAGATAAAGGATATGCTGATATGCTGGTTATAGGGTTTTATACATTTAATTTTGTATCTACATGCTTCCAAATGAGTTTAAATTTATAATTTTTGCATATGTGTAGGCTTTATAATAACTATATTATAAAACCAATATTAGAACAAATAAAATAGGACCAACGATGAAAGTTTAAGAATATTCAAAATATCTCAATGTAAATTATAAGTAGGCAGATGTGGTTTTATTATTATTATTTATTTTTAAAAACATGCATCAATAATATATTTATTTTATGAGATAATGAAGAAAGTGTTAAGGAGTAAATTGTAATATCACATGGTCTGTTTATTTAACTAAATATGATAGGATAATAAATGAAATGAAGAATTGAATATAATTTTTTACCTGATGTGCATCAGATATATTACCAATTTTATATTATTATAATTTTATTTATTAAAATAAGAGATTAAAATTTATCTTTTAATATATTATTCTTTTGTCCCATATATTAAACAAACGTGCTCTTATTTATTTGATGTTTGAATTGGTATAAAATAGGATTAATAAAATATCAAATTGATGTTATATTTGTTGTGCATCGGATAAAAAAAAAATTATCCAACTTCATCATTTATTTGTCATCTTATCATATTCAGTCAAATAAAGAGATCATTATTTTTTTTCTTTTTCTAAAGCCAAATGAGGTCAAACTATATTCTAGCCTTATTATTATTTTTGTTATATGGCACCTGCATTTGTGTGATACAGGTGAATAAAGATATACAATTATATATCATTTGGTTGATATGAAAAATTATAATTTTCATGACGCATGTATCTCGGTAAGTATCAAAATGTATTTGATTAATAAAAAATTAATTAATAAAAAATATAAATTTTCACCAGAAATATATTTGGTTGACATAGATATTTTTTATAACAAAAAAATAATAGTATATATTAGTATATGTGAAATTAATATTTTTTATATCATTCTTCCTTATAAATTAATATTTTAATTTATATATTAGTTTATATGAAAAAAAATAAATTTTAATATATAACTAATATAAACTATAATTTATTATATATTCTATTTAAAATAATTAAAATAAATAAGTTAAGAATTCATGTATTATCTAATCACATAATGTTGATAACATAAATTCTAAATTTAGATTAAATACAAATACCAAGATAAAATTATTTTTTTCTTTCAAATACAATGTAGAAGTACAATATACTTAGACTCCCCTAAATAAATAAAAAAATTATACAAAGAAAACGAAGAAGTCACAAACTATATAGAGAACAACTCAATATCTTTTGTTACAATATCAACTAGATTAGGAGGCCAATTATGCTCCCAAAAAAGATTCCTCTCTATTTTCCTAGCTTGAGCAACTAGCCGATCAGCAACCTTGTTTGTATTTCTACCAGCAAATTTAAACTCAATCATATCAAAATTACCTGCAAGTAACTTGATATCATCAATAAGATTCTTAACACGCCAATCAACTTTAGTATTATCATTGCTCCTTAGGTAAATTATTTTTTGCATTTTGTAAAAAAATATATGATAAAATTATACTTCAGACAAAATTTAAGAGGTGTCTCAACCAAATAAAATAAATAGATATTTTTTTTAAAAAAAATACAATTTTATACAGAAAATCGTGTCAACCAACCAGCACCTTAATATTGAGGTTAAGGGAATTGGGGGAGACAAAGAACCTATTTAGATATTTTTGACATGTGCTAACCATCATCAGCACAATTATTTAAATAGTGCACCTAAAAAGTTTAGGATATGATATGCTATCCTAAAAAGTTTATGTAAAAAAGGGGTGCCTCCTTTTTTTTATCACTTTGATGTGATAATGCAACGTGCTTAATTAAGTTATATATATACATAATGATTTTTTTTATAAAAAAAAAACATGTTCACAACATGGAACATATTATGTCAAGATTCTCTTGTTCTTTTGTTATCTATTGATAGTAACATTTGATTTTTGTTATTATAATATTAATTATAAAATAAAAATAAAAATATACAAAAGCATCATGATTAGAAACTAATTTATAGTGTAGAGAAGTTAAAAATCAACTACTATATTTATTTTTAAAAGCAAATGACTATAGTTTTTAGGGGTTTTGTAAAAATTACCAAACTATGGGGGCGTTTGGTTGCCCGCAAGTACAAATGCTGCAACTCTAGTTGCAGCATTTAGATAACAAATTTGTTTGGTTGGCTGCAAAATCATTTTGCAGCATTTACTAGTTGCAATTTGTATTTCAAATATCATTTGCGGGCCGCAAGTGGAATTGCAGCCCAAAAAGCCCGCAATACAAGATTGCGGGCTGCAAATGTAATAATTTAAGTATTGAAAAATAATTAATTTTGGCGACGTAGAGTCGTCGGATGAAGACGAGATAAATATCAAAGTTGTAGGTTTTTGCGTGCTGAACCTGATGGTTGTGTCAGATTTTACATATGATGTCATTTGATAGATTTTTTAATATATTTTCAGTATTATACAAAAATTAAAAATTATTAATTTGTCAGACAAATCATGTCGGGCCTAAGTTTTTAGCCTGGCCCGAAAAAATTTGTCCCAGGCTCGACCCAAAAAATTTATGCCCGACCCGGCCCAAAAAAGTTCGTGTCCAGCCTGGCCCGAAAAAATTCGTGTCCGTCCCGTCCCGAAAAAATTTGTGTCCGACCCGACCCAAAAAATTCATGCACTGCACGACCCGTCCCAGCCCGGCTCGGTCCGAAAAAATTCGTGCCCAACCCGGCCTGAAAAATTTCGTGCCCAGCCCGACTCAAAAATTTCGTGCCTGGCCTAGCCCGAAAAAATTTGTGCTCGGCCAAGCCCGAAAAAATTCGTGCTCAGCCTGGCTCGAAAAAATTCACTGTCGGCCCGGCCCTGCCCAAAAAAAATTCGTACCCCGGCCCGGCCCGAAAAGATTCATGCCCGACCCAAAAAAATTCGTGCCCAACCCAGCCCGAAAAAATTTATGCACTGCCCGACTCGTGCCGACCGGAAAAAAATCGTGCCTTGCCCGGCCCAAAATTATTCGTGGACGGCCCAGCCCCAAAAAATTCGTGCCCAACCCGGCCCAAAATATTTTGTGGTCGGCCCGCCCCAAAAAAATTCATGCCCGGTCTGGATCGAAAAAATTCTTGCCTGGTCCTGCCCGAAAAAATTTGTGGTCAGCCCTGCCCAAAAAATTCGTGTCCCGACCCGACCCAAAAAATTTCATGCCCAGCCCGACCTAACACGAAAAGAAATTCATGCCCAGTCCGAAATATTCGCATCGGGCCCAACCTTGCCCGAAAAAATTCGTGCACTGCCCATCTTGACTCGGCTCGGCCCAAAAAATTTATGCCCGACCCCGCATGAGAAAATTCGTTCCCGGCCAAAAAAATTTCGTGCTCGGCCCGGCCCGAAAAAATTCCTGCCCGACCCGGCCTGAAAAAATTCTTTTCCCGGCCCGGCCTGACCAGAAAAAAAATTCGTGCTCGGCCCGAAAAAAAAATTGTGTTCGGCCCAGCCTTGCCTGAAAAAAATTCGTGCACTGCCCAACCTGTCCCGGTCCGGCTCGAGCCGACTCGAAAAAATTCGTGTCCGGCCCGGCCCAAAAAGATTTGTGCACGACCCGACCCGAAAAGTTTGTGCCTGGCCCTGCCCGAAAAAGTTTGTACCCGGCCCGGATAAATTCGTGCATGCTCGGCCCGTCCCGTCCCGGCCCGGCTCAGCCCGACTTGAGAAAATTTGTGCCCGACCCGACCCGAAAAATTTCGTAAGATGCAAGTTGCACGTTGCAAGTTGCAAGTGTAATTACAACTTCCATTTGCGGTCAACCAAACGCCCGCAAATAGAAGTTGCAGCTCTACTTGCGAGCAACCAAACGCTAGGCTGCAAAATCTATTTGCGGGCATTTGCTTTTGCATGCAAATAGATTTTGCAGCGTTTGCATTTGCGGGCAACCAAACGCCCCCTATATAGATTTCCTTTATATTCTCATCAAAACAACATGATAATATATGTCATTTTTAAAATAAAAAAAAACATATACAATATCATACTTTGATATTATACATATTAGTATGATTTTAAAAAAACTGAGTCTAACACTTGACGGTGTATAAAAAATTCATTTTTAAGACGATAAATCACATTAACATGAAATACAATAAAATTTTGATAATAAGCATAAATCAATACAAACTCAAACTTAAAATTATAACTAATTAAAAATATATGTTGTATATAAAATTAATAATTAGGATAAACCTTGGGTCATTTTTAATACAAATCATATTTTTGTTGTTAAGACATTTTAAAAATATATGTTTTTTCATATTTTTTATGTTATTATCTAAAGTATGATGATGTGGGTTCGTGTGTCTCTTGGTCCGGCGCTGCTCAGGTGGGGGATATGCAAAGACACTCTGACGCTCAAGTAAGAAGGGATTTTAGATGACGAGTATGAAATTAGAATCGAAAATATACTTGATGTGTAAGGCTCACGAGTCGAGTCGGGTTTAGGGTAAAATCTAATCCGACCCAACTAAGTGTAATTGGGTCAGGTCGGGTTGGGTTCAAACCCGACCTAGTTTGGGTCGGGTCGGGTAGTCGGGTTTACCCGTTTAGGTAAAAATGAGTTTTTAAAAAAATATTTTTTCAATTTTTTTTGGAAACATAATTAAAAAACAAATATTTTAAAAAAATAATTAAAAATAAAAAATAATCGGGTCATTGGCTCATCGGTTTCAAAATTTTAAACTCGAGACCTGATCTGATTATGGTCGGGTTTGGTCGAATTGATCGGGTCGGGTTGGTTTCTCATGTTCATTGGGTCAAGTTGACCCAATGAACATCCCTACCGATGTGCGTCGTGCTTGTTTATAGTGTAGGTTAGGGATGTCTCGGGGAGATGATGTCTCCCTAAATCTCACGAAGATATTTCCGGAAGGGTCGAGGTTTATCCCGGAGATGTTAGACTCATTACTATCGAATCTCTAGTAATTAACAAAGGACGCAGGTGTCCTTGTATGGCCTGGGGAGCCCCCCAAGTTAGGTTGTAGTTGGTTTGGCTTGAGTCTGATTCGTGAGTGTGAGCGGAATCGGGCCTTGATCCGATCGGACCCAAAGTGTCAGTCTAGTCCATAGCCTCGAGCTTGGTTGGAGTCTAAGAACTTTGTGTCGAGTTCTCGTAGTGTGCCGACTTCTGCTCATATGCTGAGCTCTTTGTATGTAGCGAGGTATATATGTTTGTTTGTCGAGCTTTATGCATGTCCTAAGCGTCTAACTCCGGTCAAGCTTTAAGAGGTGGACATGTATTACATTATGCCATTGAATCACAGGGGTATGTGAGATTAGCATATCTCGATTTCGTCATTTTGCAACTTTTCGATTATTGTGTCCGTGTGATTGCTACATGAAGGGGGAGTGCTTCTTTCCACATGTCGGCTTTTCATTGTTGTGTGCCTTTTCTAGTATTTAATTTTGGAAGTGAAAGTAATCATGGCATGGAGATCTGTCTGTTTGTTGTGATTTGAGGCGTTTAAGTTTCCGTCGATGATGGGGCGATCAACTAAGATTTAGCCCGCTGTCAAAGCACCACTGTTAATCGTCCAATGTGGAGGTTATCACTCCCTAGTCTTTAAAGCTCTCCCCTCTCTCCCATCTCGAGTTTTCTTGCATCCTACATTCTTGCATGCTCATTGTTCGTGCTTTCGAGGTTTTTGTTGGCGACGCTATCGCTCCACTCGTTATCCTAACCATTGTCATCTTCTTCTAGTGAGTTTTCCTGACTCCACTCTTTGCTTCTGTGTTGTCGCGGTTGGCCTTGGGTTGAAAGGTTGTACTAATTCGTCTCTCGTTCATTAGAGTTTTCAGTCTTCACCGAGTTGTGGGGGGAAAGGGTATTAGCCTTGAGTCGGTAGTACGTTAGGCGAGGTTGCAGACCCTTACTCGTGGGTTCATAACGAGATAAGGCAGTAGAGCTCGGTGATGACTAGCTCCAGCGGTATTGAGGCCTTTTACAAAGGTGTATCTCTTCCTCGTTTTGACAACTATAATGCTTTCGAGTGTCTTCATGCTCTTCAGAGGATATGGTCCATCATTATAGGAAGGCCCCTAGATTCGTCTTTGTGTACCGGACTATGTTTTGAGTATCTTGGTGTCCGGTTGCCTTTTACTGCTTTTGAGTGTGAGGTGTTGACTCAAGCAGATGTCGCACCGATGCAGCTTCACCCGAATAGTTGGGCATTTGTCTGTTGTTTCGAGACTCTTCTCATGGAGTTCCTCAGAGTTGAGCCGAGTCTCAAAGTGCTTTTCTCCTTCTTTCAAACCAAAGGCGGGACACAGAAGGTTCAGCGGATATCCTTCAGTAGCACCCCGGGAGGAAACTCTTTGGCTTGTTTATGAGTTCTTACAAGAACTTCATGAGACACTTCTTCAGGGTGAGGTCGCGATTGGATGACTGGCAATTTTTTTGGATAGGGTGTCGAGCATGGAGAAGTTTATGTAGTTCTGGAGGCAGAGTCTGATCACCATTTTGGCCTTGGAGGAGGAGGATATTTTGCACGAGGATAGGTTGGTGATTGAGTATTTGAACCAGTACAGTCCTTCTATTCTCTTTTTCCCGTAAAGAGTCACTGAAATGGGACCGGGACAAGTCCTTGGTTGCAATATATATAAGTAACTTCGGGGTCGTAGGGCATTGTTACCTTAGTCGCTTTGAATATACTAATTGAGGATTCTTTTTTTCAGACGAGATGGTCTCGAGGTTGGAACAAAAGTCCCTCAACTATGGGTTGGAGGAGCTGAAAGGTAAGACCTATGTGGTTGATAAGGGGAAGGGGCCTCTAATGTCTCTCCCCTCCCGCCTTCGTTGGGGCCAGTAAGGATTTTGGGATCATGGGCTTAGGGATCCCTTCACGTTGCCCTTCGGGGTCGAGCGAAGAAAGGGGGCCAAGATCTTGTGCGTGGTTATAGATGATGAGGACCTACCTCCCCGGGTAGGGGTGGCAAAATGGGTCGGCACGATAAGGTAGGGTGACGGACTAGCCCGGCCCGCTAACTCTGTGGGCTGGAAATTAGTAGTCCAATCCGGCCATGCAGTATTTTGCGGGCCACCCGGCACAGCCTGTGAGCCCGCAAAATTTTACAAAAAAATTTCACAATTTATATATATATATATATATACTTAATCCAACATCACTGCTGGGGTTAATATTATACACATTCAAATGAAGCAGGAATTCCATCCTATTCAAAGGTAGCAATACATTATACATCGATGTATATTTAAAGGTAGCAATGCATTCTCTGTAGGAGATACTCAAGGCAAAAGAATACAACGCAGACATGTAGTGTATTGAAAATAAATGAAGCAAGAATTCTATCCTATTCAAAGGTAACAATACATTCAAATGTCATTCTCTGTTGGAGATATAGGATAAAATATCTAGCTGCTGAGGTTTACATATTCAAGGTAATTAATTTGCATTGAAGACTAAGATAATTTTGCATTCAAGGTAATCAATTTAAATGCTAAAGAACAAATCATTAAATCAAAGCTAGCTGCTGAGGTTTACACATGGATATTTATGAATACTTAATATATGTAAACACATGGATATTTATCAAATCAAAGAGAGCTCGTGACTCGTGATGGAGTCTTGTAGATTTTTCTCTACCGATTGTAGAGCTGAGTTGTGAGTCGTGAGGGAAGTCTGAGGCATGGCAAGCGACTTAGGGTTTCAAAATTAAATCAATTTAATTTTTTAATACATTGCGGGCCAAACGGGCCAGGCCATCACGATAAGAGCCAGCCCGCGTCGGCCCCGCAATGTTATCGTGTCGGGTCGGACCGGCCCGATAAGCTTATCGGGTCGAATCTTTCGACCCGACCCACAATTATTGTGTCATGCCCTTTTTTGCCGGCTCTATCTCTGAGAAGTTGTTTCCCCTAGGACAATTGTGGTTGTCGTGTTGGCTGTGACAACGATAGTCGAGGGTTCCCAAGTGGAGCAATACCCTAATACAACTTCTTGCTACAATTGGTGCCTTATGCTAAATGTTGTGACTAACTTGCCTGAGGGGACAAGCTCATTTGAGGTACCCGAGCATATTAAGGTTTAGTGGCTCCGACTGGCCCATTCAATGGAAAGACTGGATGGAGAGAAGTTGTCTGTGCTGGAGACGTTCGAGGCTCGGGTGCGGGTGATCGGATTCGTAAAGACCAAGCTGGCAAAGATGGAGAAAGCCCTCGGGGCGAAGGACGATGAGATTGTGAATCTCAATGGTCTTGTCGTTGAGTCTGTGTCTATGGTAAGGGTGGCCTGGGATAAGTTTGGCGTCTTGAGAAGGAAAGTATCAAAGTTGGAGCTCGTTAAGGGTTGAGATCGCTATCGTCCAAGCTCGGGGGAGAGGTGCAGAGGCTTGAGGGTGAGGTAAACATCTATCAAGATGAGGATGTTACGTAGTATGTTAGGAGCTTTGATAGGGCGTTGGAGCAGGCCAAATGTCTTGGACTAGAGGTCAACTTCTCAGAGGTCAGATATTTCAAAAAGGTCAGGGATGATGCCTTGGTTGACCCACTCGTTGAAGGGGAGGAGGCTCCTGTCCCGATCGAGGGGGAGCCTTCATCAATTGTTCCCGAGTCATGCCCCCTCCAAAGATGGCGACTTACGTCCCTAGGGACGATGCCCCCTCTGCGGGCATTGATGTTTCTCGAGACTTGTCTTGGTAAGTTTATTGCTTGTGGACGTCCACTCGTCCGTGGATTGTGTGTGTTGGACTGTAATGGCATGTTGCCAGTTTATGGATTGATGCCCTTCATGGCCTTTTAACTATCGCCCTTTGAGGGCATTTAACGTGATCACCCTTCATAGGCTTGCGAGTATGCCTATGGATGTTTTATTTTTCTATTATATATTGTTTGTGTGTTGTTTTTGTTTTTGTTTTGGCTGCGAGCTAAGCGTTTTGGCGGGTGTTGACGCCCTTTGGTCGGTTAATGGGTATTTGGTTGATGTTACATGGTCGATAACCAATGGGGTTGAAGAGCGATTTGACATTTTTTTGTCGATGTTGGCTAGTTAGTAGCCACTTCTTGGAGTAGCAGTTTGCTTTCAAGTTCCCAAGTTGAGGCCGAGTTCCTATTACAAGTAGTCTTAGGACCGGGGTTACTTGTTCGGTGTAAAATCTTTAGGTTTGCCTTTTTTACAAAGTCGTCCATGTTTTGAGCTGGAAACTATCGCGGAGGCTGGGAGCCTCGTTCGGGGTTCCCCACACAGTCGACGACTCTCTTAGAGTTGAGTACATCGTATGAAGTTGTTTTGTTTGAGGATGGCGTTGTTGGGCCGACAATTGTTGATGTTTAGCTAGTCGATAGCGTTTAGGGTTGTCGATGAACCTTCGGGCTAAGATTAGATTCTTGTTAACAACATAATTATGATCGAGGTTACCTATTTGGTAGTTGTTGATCTTTCTCGAAGTTCTTAGGTTGAGGCACTGGGCCGAGAGTAATGGTGACTCAAGGCTGAAGGTATGGTGGCGACTGAGGTCGAGGACCACACTTAGGGTCAAGCCGAGCTCACAGGGATTATAAGGCATGACGACACTTGGAGTTGTTGAGGGCGTTGAGCCTGGAGGAGGCGGCGAATGAGGCCGAAGATAGCGGTGATTGAGGCCGAGGTGGCAACGACTAGGGACGATGTGGCAGCGACTGAGGCCGAGGACCACGCTTGGGGTAAAGCCCAACTTACTTGGAGCGTAAGGCAAGACTGCGCTTGGGGTCGTTGAAGGCATTCAGCCCGGAGGTGGCAACGACTAAGGCCGAAGGTAGTGTCGACTAAGACCGAAGGTAGCGACGACTGCGACCGAGGTGGCGGTGATTGAGGCCAAGGATTACACTTGGGGTAAAGCTGAGCTCACGGAGACCGAGCTCACGGGTCGTTGAAGGCGTTGAACCTGCCATGAGACGTAGGATGTTCTTCCGTCACGTGTGGTAAGATAGTTGTAAGTTTCCTAATTGCACACACATAAATGCAGGAGAAGAAAATAATCTTTATCAAATGAGAAAGAGAGTGGTAATACAGTAGAGTTCCTTCGAGTGAGGTGCCCAACCCGCATATGATTACGCCTCACTAAAACCCTCAAGGGAAAACATCCTATGGGAGAAAACCATATTGAAAGGGAAAGAGTACGTCGTCTTTTTGTAATTAAAGGGGGCGGGTTGCTTCTCCCTCGACCCGAACGAGCTTTTATTCCTCGATGAGGTCTTATTTGCTCTTGCAGGCTTCAAAGTTGCTGTGTTCGTCGAGGCTAGCCTCTAAGGGGAGGGGCCTCGTAGTTTTTGCACCACCAGGTTAAGATGGTGGGTTGGCCGAGGTGTCTTCCTTCGGGGCAAATGTCGGATCAAACAATGATCATTGTTAGTTGCTAATGAATGGACTGAGGAATGGTATCTTTTCACATAAGGGTCCCATGTTTGGGAGCCAACGTAATTTTCTTGACAGAGAGTCGTGTTGTGCTTTGGGTTCGGCTTGGGGGTGAGCTTTAGTGAGTGTCACCTGCTCAAGCGGTGCTCGGGGTGCGCTCAAGCTTTGAATTGTCGCGAGCTGAGACTTCTCCGAACATCCTTGTTCAAGTCCAAATTGGGTGTCTTCGACCATTGTTCATCGAGGGATATTGAGAGTGCTTGGTGGGGGTGGAGCGCTCGTTTCTTCCCACAGTTTGGTCATCTTCTGCTTAAGACATTCATTGTAGCATCGATCGACTTCTTTCTTGTCAGCATGTAGTACCCCCACTTCCGTCTCTAAAATGGGGTATTTGAGCGTCATGTGAGGAGTTGATACAACGACTACCAAGTTGTTTAGCGATTGTGAGGGTCACCCTAGAATCATATGATAGGGGTTGGAGATATCAATAACCAACTATTGCACGTCGATCGCCTATGTCCTTGCTAGGGAGCTTCCCTAATCTACGAAAACTTGTGTGGTCGTAGGTGTGGTGGAACTCACACTTCTTACTTTTGTCAGCATTAGATGAGGGTTTTTATTTTCTCGCATTGTTGGGATACCTGAGCAGATGCAAGTTGTAAAACTCCCGAATAATAATTTCCTTATTGGTGTTTAGCGAGGTGTACTCGTCCTATCTGGGGCCATGTCTAGAGGGCGACATTCCTCTTTTGTTGTTATCCTGCTTGTGTCGATCTCGATATTTGTCCTTTCTGTCAAGCTTCTTGGACTTATTGTCCTTGTCACCATCTTTGACAGTCTGCCTGTCGACCTTCCTGGCCGACTCGGAGTTCTTTCATCTCCATGTATCATATAGCTCGCTCTCGAAACTCGACCAAACTCTTTGGTTTAAACAAGGCGATCTGGTATGCGAAGTATTCGGATTTCAGGCCATGCTTGACAGAATATTCATCAAAAATATTTTTCCATTGTCTGGTTTCAGACCATTTTTCCTTCTTTGCAACAAAAATATTTTCCTTAAATCTTCATCAAAAATACTTTTGCTACACTATGCCTGAAAAATATTCCTCTCCCAAACAAAATCCAATATACACTGAACCACACTCTACCAGTTATGTATATTGGATTCTATACTATGCCCGAATAGACAATCCAATATACACTGGACCACACTATTCACAATAATTTTATTCAGGTATAGAGTTTAGTATGAAATAGACAATCCAATAAAATTATGACCTTTCATAATTTTATACTATGCCTTAATAAAATCCAATATACACTAAACTCTATACAATCTTGAAAAATATTGGATTGATGTAGAGGAGTCTTTTCAATTATTCCCGTAGTGGCTCATGTTGTCATTGCTTGATGTAGAGGAGTCATCGGTCTTTGAGTAGATCCGAGATGAGCAGAACTGGTTGGTGACGACTCTGAATAGCTCCTAGAAGGTGCAAATTGACCTCGGTGGGAAAGCTCGACAGATAATGGAGTCGGTTGTGTCACCGAGGAGCATCATTAACATGATCTTTGTTAGGTGGGTGGTCGGATCACCCATGCCATCGTAAGGTTGAAGAGTGGTTGTCATTTTGAAGTTGTCGAGGAGGTGGACTGCCGATGTGCTCGACAATTGGTCTCGGGTCGACGACTGGGGGAGGAACGACCTATTTGACCATGGTTCCTTCTTCTTCTCTTTGGTGATATGTGTGAGAGACCTCGTCTTGAAAAGCAGATGTTGGTATATCGGTTCTTTCGAGATGGCTATCTTCGTTGTGTTGCGAGCGGCAATGCTCACGCTCGGTTGGGTGTTGTTCCATTGATTGCGTTAGCGCGTCGACCTAGGTCGTTAAAAATTGGTTTTGCGTCTGGAGATTATCCATCAGGCGTCGTAGTTCTTCTCGTGTCGGGTTAGCAGGCACCGGAGCGTCACTCCTCGTCGTGTTATGAGAGGTAGATAGATGCTCTGGTGGCCAGAGAGAGAGAGAGAGTAAAAATTTAATCACTAACGATTTTACGATGGCCAAAAAGCGATCGCTATCCGATCGCCATGTCATCGCGGGGTTATTTATTTTGCGACGACTGTGTGTTCGATCGCAAAGCCGCCACAATAGTGTCAACTGCACGACTCCTGTTGTCCACGGTCGCATAATCGTCAGATATGCGACGGTTGTGGAGCAATCACAAAATAGCCGTCACAAATTAATCCCTTAATTTCTAGTAGTATTTCTTGTTTAATTTTTCATTCACCTCCTCACTCTCATTTTATTTATTTATTTATTTATTTCTTACTACTTACCGAAATCTCTCTATCTTTATATTTCTCTCTCTCATTGAAGTGGAGAGATAAATTAATTGGAGTGAGCCTCCGAAATTTATTCTTCGTCTCTCTCCTCTCTCCTCTTTCTCTCTCATTATAGTAATAAATGTTTGTAATTTTTTTTTACCATAAATGTTAATGTAATTGGAAACCTGCACTTATACATCTCTCCTCGATATATAATTGACGTTTATAATTGCAAGTTTCCAATATTATTATATGAAAAACTAACATAATTGAAAACCTACAATTATATATATCTCTCCCCTTTCTACATAGGTGGGGGGTTCAGCGGCAAGTCTAGAGCGCAGGTCGGCATGGCAAGGTGATGGCAAATTTGAGGGTATGATTTCGTGGGCGATTGGGTGTGGTCGTATTTGCAGCCTCATATTAATGCAACTGCGATGGAAAGTCGTATAATTTCGTGTGCATGTTAGAGCGGCAACCATGGGTGCACGATCGAATGCGTCTGCAAGTGAAGACTGACCGAGGAAGAAAATGAGCAACTGAGGGTATATCGAAAAGGAGGCTTAAGGGAAGAGGTGGCGTGAAGAAGTGAGTGTTTTTGTGAGGAGTCGGCAAAGAAAGAGAAGTGGTTTCATCACTATAGTGAAAAGAAAGAAAGATATAAGACGATAGTATCCAAAGAAGATTGCGCTCTGAATTCAAAGAAAATGTCATTGTGTTCGTTCTTTTCATTTCTACTATTGCTCTTTTTATTTTCCTCTCGTGAAAATTTTAATTTCTTTTCCTTCATTGTTTTTTCCTTCCTTCGCGGGGAAATAATAAAATATAATGAGGCAGAATAGCTTTAATTTTGCAATAACCATTGTGTTAAAATAAAATTAACTTTTAATTTAGAAGTTGCATTAAAATAAAATATTTTCATAAGGGAACATTTAATTTAAAACATTTTTTCCAACTAAATAGAGAGAATCATAAATTAATTATCTCATAATAATTAATTAATTAATTATTCATATAAATAAGGAAATGATTCATATATATATATAAAGAACCTTTCCTTTTTGAATAATTAATCAATTTATTGATTCGTATAAATAAAGAAATGCCATCTTTTACCATAAACCAAAAAGTAAAATACATCGATTAGGCATTTAATTTTCGGGCATAGTGATTTTTATTATCAAAATTATAGATTGGGAATCTCAAATAAGGAAAACATACGTTACTATATTTTGATTGATTAAGATAATTTAAGATAATTTGAATCTTTGCTTGATAACTTTGTCTTGGGGAGCTTAAATTTGAATTAATGTGATAAAGGAACACACAACTAGGGACGTCAACGGAGCGAGGCGGGTACGGGGGGTGCCTACCCGTTACTCGCCCCGCGAAATAAACGGGTACTCATTACTCGTTTATTCCCTGCGGGTATCAAAAATGAATACCCATTTAATAACCTGCGGGGGGACAGCTACCCACGGGTATTGACGAGTACCCATGACACTTTAAAAATATATAAATTATAATATTTTAATAAAACTTTAATTCTTCAAGTATTTGGATAACAACTTCAAGTATAACAACTTCATTTTGATAAACACACATCATTTTGATAACAATATTATCATAAGTTTTCAAAACATAAAGTATATGAGTATTGAATTAGGTTAATATTTTTTAGTATATGTACCGAGAATAATATTATAATTTATTAATTTTCGCGGGTAATGAGTACTATAATACTCGTACCCGCCTCATATAATAAACGGATAAGAAAAATTACCCGTGAAATCCCCGCGGGTAGGAAACTACCCCCCATACCCGTCATAAACGGGTAAATATCAGCGGGTACCCGCCTAAACGGGTAATATTGTCATCCCTACACACAACAAATAAAAAAATACACATTATTTTATACAATTAAAATAATTAAAAATGGACATGTTTAGTTGAAAAGACTGATAATGTCATCCAATATGATATTCAAATATAGTAATTAATTACAATGAGTTTAATTTATTAATTTTTTACATTTTGTGTATACATTGGTGTATTCTGTTAAGTTTTGATTTAAAATTCAAAATAAAAATGAACATCATATTTAAAACATTTTTTTGATTTTATAATTATAAAAATTAAATTAAATTAATATTTATTATTTTGCTATACGTTTATAAATGTTTACATATATGATATTTGTTATTATTCTCAATTATTTAGGTATGAATATTACTATTTAAAGTATAATTTAATTTACATTTTTTGTAATTTTAAATTTATTTAAAATTTAAATTAGATGTATATAATTACAAAACACGTGGATTTTTGACCAGTGTTCTTTAAAAGAAATACCTAACTTTGATTTGCCAACTATTTCAAGCGAGGAACTCAACCTCGCTTGAAAAATACTAATTGAGTTATCGACCCACAATTGATCGGCTTTTGATAAATCAATTCTATATCGAGGAACACATCCTCGTTAAAAAATCGATCGGCCCAAAAATCGACCGACTTCCAACAATTTGATTTCATAAATTGAGTAGCACAACCTCATTAAAAGAATACCAATTGGCCTAAAATCGACCAACTTTCAACGAATCAATTCTACAAAATGAGGCTGCAGTGCTACATGAAAGTTATAAATAACCAGTTTGTTTTTGATGATCCTTCATGTATATTTTTTTTAAACTTTTGTAATAATTCGGATGTGGTCTTGACGTGTCATGATGATATAAGCATAGACTCCTTTGTACATGAGGAGTACAAATCAAATCGAATCAAACCGAATTAAATCAAACCAATTTTTTTTTCATATTGATATTTCAACCCGAATCCGAACTGAATTATGCCTAAACCGATCTAACCCGAACCGAAATTATTCGGTTCGGTTCGGTTTCAACCCGAAAAACCGAAGTTTTATCCAAACCAGATTATTAACCCAGGTAAGAAAAATTATTGCCCAATACCCATTTACTTACCTTGGTTAAAAATTATTATTTTTTTAATTAATTCAATTTTCTATTCGGGTCGGTTCATGAATTTCGGGAACTGGATCCGAACTGAAACCCAAATTTCGGGTTCGATTTGGGTCAAGAACCGAACATGCAATCGATAAAACCGAACCGAACAAAAAAAATTGGTTCGATTCGGTGTAACCTGAATAGTGGACAACCCTATATGGTTGTATTCAGGGCATTGGCGAGGAGTGCATGATCAATGTTCCACTGCCTCCTCTACCCAATCCTTGGACATAATCTGATCTCACGGTAGGTTTTTTTTTATTAAAAAAATTCTACAAAATGAGAAACATAACCTTATTAAAAATACCGGTTGAGCCAAAAAAAAAATCAACTCTTGATAATTCGAATTGAGAAACACAACCTCATTAAAAAACATCAACTAACCCAAAATTGATTGCTCTCGACAATTCAAATTTATTAATTGATGAACACAACGAATACCGATTAATTCAAAGCTGACCAACCTTTTGACGAAAAATCTTATAAGCAGAGGAACACAACCTTGATAAAAAAAAGGACCGACCAGAAGCAATTTGCTCTCGCTAACTCAATTCTACATATTGAGGAACAACTTCACTAAAAATACAAATTGACCCAAGACCAACGATCATACTATGATTCAATATTGCAAACCAAGAAACAAAGCCTCAATAAAAATATTAATCTCGAAAAATCGACCAACCTACAAAATAAGAGGATTCTTAACTTAAAATCATTTATCAATATGATCTGATCACCCGAACCTAATAAATGCAACTAACAAAAAAATACCAATCGTTCAAATTGACGGACTCCCATGGATCGATTGACTCATCGTCAAGTTCATTCTGGCTAGAACATTGAAGGGAGGGTATTCTCGAGGATCCAACTTCGAACAAACACTATTGCAAGTATTGATTGGGATTGACACCAACCCAACTTAGTGCTTGCCAAATGTTGCAAAAAACGAACCTCACCAATAGTTTCCGTGTTGATTTTTTAACGTTATCAATAGTTCATGTGTTGAGTTTAATTTTTCGAGAATCCAACTTCGAATAAACACTATTGCATGTATTGATTGGGATTGACGCCAACTCAACTTAGTGCCGGCCAAATGTTGCAAAAATGAGCCTCATCAATAGTTCCCGTGTTGATTTTTTAACCTCATCAATAGTTTCCGTTTTGATCTTTTTTGAGGATCCAACTTCGAATAGACATTTTTGCAAGTATTGATTGGGATTGGCGTCAACTTAACTTAGTGCTTACCAAATGCTGCAAAGACGAACCTCATCAATAGTTCCCGTGTTGAGTTTTTATCCATAATTTTTAACGAAAGTAATTATGATGCGAAGGAACTTTCTTAACATACAAATACAAAAATTTTTCAAAATAATTTTTTTTCCAAAAACTATACGTTCCCGGATTTTTGGAAATTGTAGCATAAAAAAATAAATCTTATATTTTCATAAGATATTTTAATTATTTTTAATTTTCAAATAGTTCAAATGCAAGTATATATTTTTAATGAACTTTCAAATTATTTTTAACGCACAAATACAATTTGGCATCTCGTACCCGAACTTTTTTTTCCAGATATATTATCTTTTAACGGATAATTCTTAGAATTTTTGGTAATTTAATGTCAAATAAAATAAAATAAAATGTTTAAAAGCCAAAAACAGAAAATGGAAGATTTCATATCAATAAAGGATGCGGCAAATGAATCCAACGCTTTTTTTTGTTGAAAGGGGACAACTGAAACCCTACAATTAATTCTCAGCATATCTTTTTTGCAATAATTACAAGAAACACAGGATACTATTTGGCGACCATTTCGGCATTTCCTTTCTTTTTCCTTCTTCATTTCCGCCTCCCCCCCTCCCCCCCTCCCCCTTATTCTTCTCCTTCTTCTTCCTCTCCCTCACCGCCTTCTCTCGTTCCTCCCTCTCTCTCTACTCTCTTCGTGATTGTTCTGGTTCGATCCAAAATATCTCAAGAGAGGGACGAAGGAATCGAGGGCGAAGCCATGGTCGAGACGAGGCGGAGCTCGGCCTCATCGAAACGCCCCCTGGGTCCCCCCTCCCCAGCGTCTTCCCCGCCTTCGAAGCGGCCCAAGGTAAGGTTTCTCCCTCCCTTTTACCCACCTCCTCCGCTGCTAAATTCTGGATCTTGCGCTGTTTCTTGTCGTCTGACGGGCGGCTTTGACTCTATTACCGTTGGGATCATTAGGAGGACAGCGAGAACTCGTCGTCAAAGGGGCAGCGGCATGACCACAAGGAGGATCCGGCACCGGCGTCCGATCAGCCCGCTGCTGACCCTGCGGCGGAGGCCGCAGGTGTTGCTCCGGTTGCGACACAGGGCGAGGAACCTATGGATGTCACCGAGCAGAGCCCAGCCACCGCTGTGTCGGTTCAAGGTTCGATCTTGGCCTTTCCTTTGCTGCACGTGTTGATTTGCTTCGTTTTTTTGTGTGTTAAAGTTCCGTCTCGTTTTCTTCTCATTATTTTTCAATTGAAGAGCGAGCGGCCAGGATAATTGATAGAAGGCATCGGGAGCTCGCTGAAATGCCGGCGAAGCAGCGAGTTCTGAAAATGCAGGAGATGGCTGCATGGGCAAAGCTCATATCGCAGCACCCTCAGGTGGGTAATTTAGTCTTCAAGTCTTAATTGTTATTGTCGCATGTTCTTTTTCATCGCTTCATAAATCAAAACTCTGTCCCGCTGTTTGGTTCCCCCCCTCACCCTGCGGCGTTCACACATGGTATTGCTTTTTTTGTTGTGCTTTATGATTTCTTCCTGAAGTTTGTCTCTCGACTCTGGAATGAATCACCAAATGGATTACAGTATTTTTCTTGAAGATTCGAAGGGCTACTTGTTTTAAGAAAGAGATAAATAGTAGCATGTTAGGATATTTGTTCTGAAAATTTTAAATTTTATGTCATTGAGAAGGCCATAATTTTTTTTAAAAATCGATATTGAGTGCCATTGGTTTGTTGCAACCTCTATTTGCATAAACTTTATTGTTGAGTGTTCAAATGCAATCGGAAAAAAGTTGCCCCTGTTCTGATTCATATGTGAATTAGGCACACTGGTTTATTTTTACAAGTGTGCCAGAGTAAGCTGAAATGAATATAACATGCGCGCCCTGCGCGCGCACGCACACACACACCAGAGGATTTACCAAAAAAACTCTTAAACATGTTTGGAGAAGCATATTTTGCGAAGGCCCTGGTTTAGAACTATAGGACCTGATCATTTACATATGGTATAATGGCGTATCCAATAAGCCATGCCAAATCAACCACTGTGCTACATGTGGGCTGTGCCTCATTTCTACTTACATCTTAGTGCTAAATGGTTATTTATTGGAAAATGCTTATCATAAAATTCTTAGTAGTTGCACTAACAAGTGATGTAATTATTTTATTTGACCTCCTTATGCTTGTGACCTTTTCATTTTTCTTGAATTAACTGCTTGTTCTAAGGTTTCAAATTTTTTTTGCAGGCGGTATGTGGTTCACCACTACATAGTGCATATACATTATGAGAGTGCAAATATGGATGGATATGCGATCTATATATACTTTTTATGATATTATATAAAAACCATAACATAAATAGTTGTTAAATAATTAATCAACATAATTTCAGATATAAAATCTACAATATGATAATTATCTGATATAGATGATGATATAAGCAACTGAACATAGGAAATATTTTGAATCTATTGTAATATATCTTGCATCTATTATAAGCAGGTGGTTATGCAAGAACGTTCCAACTTCCAAACATTTTAATCTTTCTTGGAAAGAGTTTTATCTTGACATTTTGCATCATCTCCAGAATCATTATTGAGTTCAATATGGTCAGCACATACTGTGCTTTCTCCATCTAAATCAACTTATATATCAAAATGTCGGGAGTTGGAACTTGGAAGACTAGAGGTTTGGAGGTTGTGAGAAAATGAATGGTTGCTGTCACAAAAGTCAAGTATAATGCATCAGGAAACTGAAGAGTCATCATCATTAGTTCCAGACAATTTATTTGTCAAAGTTGGCTATTAAATAGGGTTTAGATCCAATTGCATATACTGCTTATGTAGATTGTGGATGACATGTTTTCATGCAGTTGCATACGCGGTCCTAGTGCATAGAGTGCATATTTAATATGTGATGCAGCAAAACGGTGCATACGCATATGCAACCACACAAACCAGTTTTTAAAACACTGGTTTATCCTACTCTCGGCTCATTGGTAATCAATGTTATGATGTCAATTTAAGGTTGTCCACCGGTGTAAAAGTTGGTCTGGTAGTTTTAATACATTTCATGTTTCTTTGGTACCGTACATGTATGGAAGCATATGCATCTCATGCACGTACTTCTACATGAGTTTTGCTTTTAAAAAACTATCTTTTCTGCATTTGGATATCCAAATGTCTGATAATCGCCTCTTTTGTCACATGGATTTGCTTATTTTCTTAATTACATGACTGTTTAAGAAATATAAATATATAGATTGGTCTCTTTCCTAACAACTTAAGCTTGGGAAAGTTGGTTATCCAATCAAATTTAACATGGTACCAGATAAGGAGGTCTTCAAGGATCCTCCTAGCGTTAGTATTTTAAAAGAAAATCCCCCACCTCAATTAAGTCGGTCCACTTGTTGGATTTGGACTCTCCTCAAGTTTATCCGTCCATAGGTGATGGAGAGTACTAAGAATCATGGTTTAAAATACCGATACCGGTCATCATCTCGGTGGATGACCGGTACCGGTACGTATCGATATCGTACCGTACCGACACACGGTACGGTCCGGTACGAAAATTGCATACCGAGCCTTTTTTTTTGATTTTGTTGCTAAAAATAACTCCAATAACCCATGATTGATCAAGAAATACTTAAATTTCATATTCAAATGTCAAATACATCAATGTTTAAAATGCGGACAAGTGACGTCCATCGTACTCGTACATATCTTGGGAACATACACGACTAAGGTCAACACCGTAAGTCTCCAATGCCCATATCTGAAAATGATCCCATGTCATCATGTCTTGGTATCCATTATACCACATACCCATCAGTGTTTCTTTGTTGACCGTCCAAGAACTAGTCCCTGTATCATCAGTTGAGTAGGTACTTGATACATAGTAGGTTGATTCAGAAACTTCTTGCAAGCTACTCATCATATCGTGGTGGTAATCTTGCAAAGCTGTCGGTCCACCTCCTCGACGCCGGCGTTTCTTCTCGTACACCCGAGTTGTTTGTCCGGTTCTAGCACCGTGATCGTGATCTTGAGTGGTGTGGTCAAAGTATTGCTCATTCGTCCACAGATCGGTAGGCGCCGGTGTTGATGGTACGACGGTCTCTTCTCCCCCAGCTCCATCATCATCTCCTCCGTCTTCTGTGCTGCTACTGCTATGAACCGAGGGCTTGTCTTCTTCGTCCTCTTCCGCTTCTGCAATCGCGTCCAAAGGATCAATTGGCCGTTTCCCTTTGCCATTGCCTTTTGCCTTTGAAGGTGAAGGTGCTGCCTTCTTCTTTCCTTTTGATTGTGAAGATGGAGAGTCGGACGTGGATCGTCGTCTTATTTGCCGAACTCGTTGAGAGTCCAAGGGAGCAAGGGTCATGTCCCTCTCAAGAGCTTGACTATCCGTGTCTTCTAGTTGGCTCTCAGACTCAACAACATCAGATATAATTGGTGAAGGCCGAGGTGGTTCGCCTGGTTCATCAAGAAGAGGCGGGTCAATCTCCATTGCACTCCACCAATCAATTATTGGGTCTGCATCGCCTTGGACGAACTCGACATCGAACGGATCTATATGTAGAATTTCTCTATCTTCGTTCTGTAACGCCCGCATTCGAAGTCGCATGTTATAATGAACATATACGAGCTTCTCTAATCGGGCGTACGAAAGGCGATTGCGCGACTTCGTATGAATCAAGGCAAAGGTCGATCAATTCCTCTCGCATCCACTTGATGATGTGGTTTGCGAGAGGATGCGTGTTGCAATCTTTCGAAGAGTTGGAGATTCGTTTCCAAATTGCAACCACCATTCAACTGCAGCAAATTTAAAATTAATATTAGTAATGGGATTTTTATCTTTGATAAATAAATTGACAAAGAAAATCTATCTACCTGGATCCATAGTATCTCGGGTGGAGATTGCAAATGAATTTCCGAAATTGCCAGTTGCATCGCGGAACCATTTTAATTCATTGAGAGCTTGTGCCGCTTCTCGGTTGGATCCCGACATTCGTTGTATGATCTTGCGGAGGGGATATAACAAACTATCGACCATTCCAAGATTATACCGGTATTGGTATGAAGGATTTAAATAATACCCTATAAAAAATTAAGCATAATGAATTAAATTTAAATAATTTTTGAATATTAAATAAAAAATATCTGCGATGTGTATGTCACGGCTCATTTGATTATCCCATCTTTCGGAGATAATTTTGATGAAGGGTTCATACTTGGTAGGAGAAATAATAACCCTCTTGATTTCTTCTTGTGCTTGGTGGATGTAGTGGTAGAGATGACTCATTTGAGGCGTCTTTTCCATATCCACTTGTCGTAGAACCTTGTACAAAGGTTCTACGGCGACGACTATTTCTACGATGCAATCCCAGAACTGCGTGTTGAGAATGAACTTCTCTGTTTGTTTTCCATCGGTTTTTCCAGCATATCTTGATAAAGTCCATTCCTCACTTGTAAACATGGTTCTAAGGGCCGCATTTTTTTGTTGGAGTGACCTTAATGCGATGAAGTTGGTTGCAAAACGAGTCGCTCCCGGTCGAAGAATTTCACATAAAATATGAATTTATCATTAGTAAATATTTATGATAAACTAATAAATAAATAAATTTTAGAATTTACTTAAAAATTAATAAATTACCTTATGTAAATTTTTTCATTAGGGCGTGTACCCATGTATGGTTGTAGATGAAGCGGGTAATTTGTTGCGCCTTCTTTACCGTCGACTTCACCATCGATATATCACCGATATCTTTCATCATTAGGTCTACACAATGGGCTGCACATGGAGTCCAACATATGTGAGGATAATCTTGTTCAATTATCTCACTTGCCCTTTTGAAATTGGTTCCGTTGTCGGTTCTGAGGTCCAATCTCCTCGATCACCTCCGTCATCAGCTTCGAGATGTAGTAAGCGTTATGGATTTCATCAGACGAGTTCACCGACTTGTGATAAACAACTCTCCGGTTGCAATAGATGAGGAAGTTGATGATGCTCATTCGGGTTGGCCCGGTCCAGCTATCGCACATCAAACTGCATCCATACTCCCCCCTTTGTCGCTTTATTCCATCGATCCAGGTTTTTATTTCATCGACCTCCGCTTCTAGGTAAGGACTTGAAATTTCATAGGGAGTTGGAGGGGCAATACCTGGGCCTACCTTTTGGATGGTAGACACCATGGTTTGGTAGTATGGGTTGTTGGCTGCATTTGCGGGAATTCGGCTGAAGTGGAACCATTTGGAGATGACTCTCCCCAACTCCCACTTCTTCGTCTTGCCCCAAACATCGTCTATACGTGGTTGCTTTGCTGATGGAGGAGGAAATGCCCTTGGATCAAGATCAGAAACATTAATATTAGTTTTCCTACCACTTGCTCCGGGGTTTGTGAAGAATCCACGAATGCCTCCTCTGCTTTGAGGTACCCTCATGCTAGAACTCCGGCCAATTTGAGGACCGGAGGGAATTGAACCACTTCGGTCCATTGATCCGGCAGCCGAAGTTGAGCCGGCATTGCTTATGCCACCGCTACCACTGCCGCCGCCATACTCAAAATGAGATCCGGGATAGTACTTCCGATCTCGTTCGAATGCAGCATACTCCAATGTAGCTCGGATGCCGGCTTCAAGTTCCGGATCCTCTTCGTCACCGCCACCCCGAGCCTCGTAATGGCCACCGCCGACTTCTTGGGTAGCTCGTCGGTCGAACTTGGCTTGTTGAGTTGCATTCTTAAGACGCTGCTCATTGTTGGTGAGCATATCTTTAAACATTTGTCGGACTTCCGGCGGTGCTTTGGTGCATTTGACAACGTCGCTGGATGTTCCGGCCAAGTGTGCCTTTAATCGAGTGACGCCATGCGGGGTTGCCAGTGGTTAGCCTTCTCCAACCGAACACCGTGTTGCCATGCGGGGTCAGCTTGAGATTTCGGCGCCATTTGAGCAGAATTTCGACGTAGAAATTAAGAAAGTAGAGAGAGAGATTGAGAAAGATTGAGAGTTTAGAGAGTTTAGATGAGTAGAGGGGGTGAGTGAGAGTAAAAGAGTGTTTTGGGGGGCTTTATATAGCCACCAAAACATCCAAAAATGACCAAAAACACCCTAAGAGCCGTTTGGGCTGTTGGTGCTACAGTGCTGGCTGTCGGCACTGTAGCAGCCCAACGGCTCTTAAAAAGAGCTGTCGGGTCGGGTGATACCGGGCGATACCGCCCGGTATCATAGCTCTTACCGCCCGGTATTTGCTAAATACCGGAGCATACCGGGCGGTATTTATCGGTATACCGGTATTTTTAAAGTATCGATATTTTGCTACAGTGCAAAATATCATACCGGGCGGTATAGCCCGGTATGATAGCAAATACCGCCCGGTATTTGATAAATACCAGGGATACCGGGCGGTATTTACCGAGATACCCGGTATTTACCCATACCGGGTATCTCGTATACCGGTTTTTTCAAAAATCGGTAAATACCGGGCTTACCGCCCGGTACGGTACGAGATTTAAAACCATGCTAAGAATATAAATGCATAGATTCTTCCCTTTCCTAACAACTTGAGCTTTTGGGAAAGGTTGTCATCCAATCAAATTTAATAAGGACATTGTGTTTATTGTCATTTTAATTGCTATCTACTCTAGATGCCTTAATTATCTATTAGCCAATTTTTTGATTCATGTTAGCCTAATTGAGACATTTATTGTTGCAATTTCAATTCTTATTCATATTTGTTTTAGAAAAAAACACAATTAGAATATATGGTAGAGAGCTAGAGGCAAAAATGGAAAGGATGCCATTGGAGGTTTTCGGGTTGAATACACAAAAATATGAAATACATTGCCTATAACTAAAAGAATAATGAGGAATAACTTTGTGTTTTAGAGATTGATGCAGAATTGACAAAGCTTGCCATTTAATCAATTTGGTCATTTCTTTTCGATTATTGAAAAATCAGCTAGTTTGCACAGTTAGAGTTTGTAGCTTTGTGGTTCACATCAAGAAACAACCTTGACCAGCCAGGGTGGCTTGTCATTTTCCTGTTTTAATTGAGAGGTCTGGTCCGAATTTAAGGTGTCTTTGGATGGAGGATTATAAAAGAAGGGGGAGGGGAAGGAGGGGAGTAATCTCTTGCTTGTAAGTTTTCATTAAAGGGAAGGGAAGGAAATCTATTTCCCTCATTCTCTAACTACATAATTTCCAAACCCTTCAAATTGGAGAATTCCGAGGGTTAGTTGTTTAAGTATATAACATAACATGCATAATTTTTACCTGTTCAATATTTAAACTAACTAATTAGTTAAAATCGTAAAATTGTCCATATAAAATTTCTAGCCTTTCCCTTCATCCCCCAAAAGAGGGGAACACTTGCCCCTCCCCTATCACCCCTCTCCATTCCTTCATACCCTTCCCCTTCCTCTCCGATCCTCTTCCCCTACCCCTCCCTATCCCTTAATGAAAAACTTCCAAACTAGGCCTTAGGAACAATGTTGAGGACTATAACATACTTCAAGATGAACATAAAGACAGTGAGAATTAGGGCTTGGAGAAGCACTTGCATGAGCAAAGAGTGAGCGTTGGCTGTTTGTTTAGTGTGAATTGGTTGATTCAATTTAGTCCAATTAAATCCTATTCAAGCCCACATCAATTCAAACCCATAAATTATCCCACTCTCTTAGTTAGATTCTATAGTCCCATTGGGATTTTAACAACACATTGGCTACACTAAGGAGAAGTCAGTTTTCTGTTTATTTGTTTTTCTCGCTCAATTGATGTTACTCATTGTTTGAGTAGATGCATGAGCTTGTAATAGTTGCAGTTTTCTTGCTTAGCAATATAAGCATATTTGGTCAATTCCAGGGCGGTTCTTAAAATTTGCTTAGTCTTTTTATTTGTTGTTTTGGTCAGTTGATTTGACTCATTATCTGATTAGATTCTTGAGGTTGTATTAGAAGTTTCTTTTTGTTTTTTTGTTTTTTATGCTTAGCATGTTTGCTCATTTCCAGAACCCTCATCTTTTTCTTACTTTGTCTTTCCAGAACCCTCATCTTTTTCTCATTGGCGCTATATTCTCTGTTGGCCAAAGTCCAAATTGTAGTTTATGGCTGAAGGATCCATCTGTGAGCAAAACTCTTTGTAGACTGCGTTACACCAAGGTATGATCTTGGTAAATATATTGTTCTGCAGAAGTGCTCAGTTGCTCTATTCTGAACATAGTTGTTCATGGTATTTTTACATGTGAATTTGTCTTTGGTTATACATCAGCGTGGAGGTGCATCAGTTACTTTGCTCGAAATAGTAGGAAGAAAAGGTATTGTACAAGTAAATGGAAAGACCTGTGGGAGAAATTCAAACATTATCCTCAAAGGTGGGGATGAGGTTATTTTTAGTTCATCAGCGAGACATGCTTATGTATCCTTTTATAATTTATGAATTGCCATTGGACTTAATTGAATATTAGTTATATACATGTTGGGCATACTATATAGTTTTGGTTGGTTTTTCTCTGGCGACCAAATTCCTTATCTGTTGGCAGATATTTCAGCAACTTAAGAATGAGCAATCAAATGCATCACCGTTTTATCCTTCTCTTGGCATATTGGAAACAAGTGGTAATGATACCAAAGAGATTCAAATTGAGGCCAGATCAGGAGACCCTTCAGATGTTGCTGGAGCATCAATATTGGCATCCCTATCTAATAACTTAAATGATCTTCCTGCAATTCCACCAGCGTCTAATGTTGAGAATTGTGAAGGACTGGAAAAGCCTGCCGTGCGTTCTGTCTGTCTTCCACCAGTAGGCTGTAATCCAGACCCTGAGAAGGGTTCTGACGCATTAAAGGAAAGTTCTGAAAATGATGATGGGGGCTCTGAAGTTCCAAGTGATAATGCTGATGCTGTTGTATCTTCTGATCTTGGTGCAAATGGGACTGTTGAACATGATGATATTAGTGCTGATGCACATCATGATGCTAAAAACGGAAAAGTTTCAGCCACAAATGAAATAAGGCCACTTCCAAGAATGTTAGCAGGATCGCCTATTTCTGAGCTTGATTTGACTGGAAATGTATTCAAAGTGTTTGAGGATCAGAGGGAACTCCTCAAGGATCTTGATTCACCACCCTCCTTGCCCACTACTAGATCCCAAGCTTTTAAAGATGGCTTGAAACATGGAATTATTGATCCAAGTGATATCCATGTTTCATTTGAAAATTTCCCATACTATTTAAGGTAAGGCAATATTACTTATGGTATAGTTTCCTTTTAACAGCTATTATGATTATATTATACCCAGTGTTACCATTCTTTCAGCTTGTCATATTCCTTGAGTATTGTTAATTATTATCATCATCTTGTTTCTCCTTTTTCTCTCTTTTATATTCATAACTGTATCTTACTCTCATTTCTGATTATATTTCATCATGCATATTCCACTTGTATGGCTGTATCTTTTAGCTTTGTTTTCTGTATAGCGTTTTAATTGATGTTTTCTCTTAAAGAAAAAAGCTGTGGTAAAAAGTATTAGAAAAGTGAAATTACTAGTGTTTTTTTTAATAAAAAGAACAACATGAAAAGATACCTAGATGAAAATGCTCATATGAAGAAATCAAAAGCACAATTGGAAATAAATTATGTTTTACATCTCATACAAAAGAAGTTTTCTATCCAACATAAATTAGTTCCTAGTGGTTTTGATAATGTGTCAGCTAAGGACAGAGCTTTGATGCACATGGCCAACTCCATATTGGAGGTTTGCTGCAGTAGTTGTTGATAAGAGTTATTGCACCATCCTAATTCTAGTAGGAGACTCCTATATGCTATATAGGCTGTAGTCCTGTTTTTCACTCTTCAAAAATCCAATGTTGATCCAGTCCAATGGCATATTGGCATACATTTTAGAGAACGCACGATATTTGTCTGCGGTATCTACTGTTTCTTAACATGTTGTTTGGGTGCATATATGAGGTAATTTTGCCAATATCTTACTTTATTTAAGATGGATTGCTTCTTTTATTGCGGCAAAGATTTGCAAACTTCCATGGTATTGGGGTATTGCGATTAATAATCCCATCTTGTATTCATGGTCTATGACAGTTTTATAAATTGAACCAGACCCCGAACCGGTTGGGTTCCGTTTTCAGCCGAAGCAGTAGTGAAAATATTTTTAAAATTATTTATATATTTTTATTTATCAAAGCAGGATAATTTCTTTACATTGAGAGTTAAATATTGCACATATAAGGATTGTATAATTACCTCATTCAAGAGTTTGTTCACAGTTCCGTACTTAGTCGGAATCGACTAATACACCAAAAATATCTAAAAAGCATGGTTTAAAATCTCGGTTTCGGTACCGATTTCGGTACCTGGCCGAAACCGGTACCGTACCGTTCCGTGTCGACACTCGGTCCGGTACGGAAAACACCATACTGTTTTTTTTTTTTTTTTTTTTTTTTAGGAGTTAGATATAACTCTAATAATACATAATTGATGAATAAATGCTTAAAATAAATATTCAAATGTCAAATATATGAATACAATGTTTAAAAGTTATTTGGTACTGTATTAGGATTTTTTTCAGATACAAGAGAATTACATTAGAATTAATATAGAGCGACACATGGTATTCATCATCTTAGTTGATGGTGCACTACGTTTTATGTTGCACTACGTCTTGAATATTGATTTTAAGCCTTTATTCATCAATTATGTATTATTAGAGTTATATCTAACTCTAAAAAAAAACGATATCGCGTCATACCGGGCGGTATGATACATATACCGTCCGGTAAGGGCGGTATACCATATATACCCGGTATTTTCAAATACCGGGTATATCGAATACCGGAATCCCCAAAAACCGGTAAATACCGGGCTTACTGTACCATTTCGGCCGATTTTTTAAACCATGCTAAAAAGTACTAACAAATTCAAAACCTATTAAATTGGACCAATAAGTATATCATATACCCATAAAAACTAATTTGAAATTTTTAGAAAAATTAAAAAGAAGACCTTTTGGGGTGAACAAACCAGTTTGCTACCTGGTCAGTTGAGGGTGAATCACCTGGTTTACTGCAGCTTTTAAAACCTTGGTCTATGACAAACTATGGAGACTGATTGAATTCTTCCAACAGGTTTTATTATTTGTTTGCTCTCAGTTGATTTGCAGTTCACTTTCCTTTTTCTTGATTTATATTCTTAATTCTCATTCAGTGAATTGCAGTTTTTTGTCTTGCTGGTTTCGCCCAAGTTGCTAATGCAGAAGAAGCAAAACCTGCTATTTTCCTGATTCAGTATTTGGACAATTTTTTTTTCTTTGTAATAATCTTGTTATTGAACGGTGAGAGATGTGGTAGTCTAACTGCTTTCGATAATTTGATATAGCATCTTAAAAAGTCCATGAATGCAAACAGAATAAACAAAATTACAAAATGATAATCTATATAAGTGCAAGAAGGCAAGAGGAGCAGGAGCCTCAGGTTGAAAGAAGTGGAAAGCTAAAAAGTACTGTCAGAGAGAAAGAATATAACATTCCATAGCATAAAGAATTATTTTTCTTGTACATATAGGAAATGACTTAGTTATTTATGTTTATTTTGACTCACTAAATTGAACTAATGGTGAATTAGATAATTTGCAACTCATTTAAGACTTTGTAAAGATATCTATCTTTTCAACTTCTCCTTTAAAAATAACTTAATAAGCTTTACAAAATAGCATTACCAACATTCCTGAAATAAAAGAAATCTAGGACTTTTCCGTTAGGGATTCTGAGTGTCTCAGAATTTAGGAAACCACAAAGGATGTCCTCAAGTGGCTGTTCTGGTAGAAGCTCGGCTGAACCCAAGGAGAAGAGAGGGGTTTAGCTAGCTCCGTATTTTTGATGGGTTTTGTCTCACGGCAATATCATGCTGAGAAGGATCAGACTTCTTAGTGAATGCCTGTTGAGAATGTTAGAATTGTTCTCTCCTTGGTGCCTTGGAAGTACATCGGTGAATAGGGTATCCAAACTAGAACTTAGGTGACACTCTTTTCTTTTAATCCTTGGTTGGTAGGGGAAGGTGGCTGTTTGCCTTGGGAAAACTGAGGGAAAATCCGTTGTTTAAAATGCAAAGAAGCAAATGTATTCCTTTCACCAAACCTTGATTCCTTTTATTGAGTGAGAGGCTGAGTATTTACATGCCATGTGACCCTTTACAATTAAGGGATGATTATTTGATTACACTATTCTTATGGCAACTTAAGTCCTATTTTCAAGGAAACAAACAAAAACAATGCAAAATAAAAAGTGCATGAGGACAATGAAACAGAATCAGCCCCCATACCCAAGTGCCATGGGTGAAAGGCCAACAAGGGGTGGTTGAATCGCCTAGGTGGGCTCCATATGCATGTGAGGCCCTCCTCTCTCCAGAACATCTGGGCAATGGTCTGTGAACAAATCTATCACATCAATTAGTGATGTGACATAGACTCCTGATTGACTTTTACTTGGTCAACTGATCAATTTGATTTTTCTCTGGAATATTCTCCTAGATCAAGACCCAATCATAAAAAAACTGACTCCTCTGAGGTCTGGGCACGACTCTTTGAATTATTTGTCTGGTTAACATATATATTTTCTTTGTTTTTATATTTCATGACATTGAAAATTATTGGACATAAAATATTAGTCTTTCTATAGTTTCACAACCTGTACGAATTAATGGATCATTTAGAGATCTTTAGGTGTTGCTGAATTAGTCTTTCTCATTTTATTATCTATCTTCTATTAATGTGAACTATTTCCACTTTTTCATGAAACTCTAAATTTGGTTCATGCCTGTATAAATTATCAGGCACATTGCAAAATGACATTTTTTTGGGGTTAAATCTCTCAGTTTTGTTTCTTTACAAAGTTAGTTTATCCTTTCTTATTCTATTTTCAGCGAGAATACAAAAAATGCGCTTATGTCTTGTGCATTTATTCACCTTGAGCGCAAAGAATTCGTGAAGCATACTGCAGATATTTCATCAGTAAACCATCGGATTTTATTATCTGGTCCTACAGGTATGCTAAAAGTTTGTCTATAGCGATTCCAATCTGGTTTTCTCACTTTTAGTCTAACTTTTCATTTAATCCTCTAGGATCTGAAATATATCAGGAGACTTTGGTAAAGGCTCTAGCCAAACACTTCTGTGCTAAATTGCTGATAGTAGATTCTCTCCTGCTATCTGGTGTAAGTTCCATGCTATTGCAACAATGCAACCAAGAATCTATTGTCTAATGGAGACACATTGAACTGCTTGCTTTCTATACCCTTTTACCATATGCTGTTTATATACAACTGTAGTCTGGCTTACGAATCATATATCTGCAGAGGGTGATTTATTGCTAACCTTGTGTGAATGCCTGACTCAATCATTGTAGGGACCATCTTTAAAGAATTCAGAATTACTTAAAGAAGGCACAAGGAGCGAGAAATTAGGATTCTTTTCCAAGCATCGTGCTGCTCTTTATGATACTATGCAGCTAAGGAAGCCAGCTTCTAGTGTGGAGGCTGATATAGTGGGAACATCGACCTTCAACTCTCAATCCCATCCTAAGCAGGAGACATCTACAGCATCGTCAAAAAACTACACATTCAAAGAAGGCATCGCACTGCAATGATCAATTTTTGTTTTTCATCATGCTGAAGATGATTGATAGTTGGTTTATTGCTATTAGACTTGAAAGAAATTGAACAGATCTTGTTTCTTGCAGGTGATAGAGTAAAATATGTGGGTCCATTGCCTCCATCAGGATTTCCTGTCCAGGCTCCTCAAAGGTTGCTTGATTATTTTACCTTTGTTTTCGTTGTTTATTCCATGTCTCCAATGTCTAGTTGTGCTCCCCGAGCAACTCATAATTTGTTTGAGATTACATCAATGATTCCAATTTCTAGTCTTCGCTATGAAGTTTACGATTCTAACCATGGTTTAAAATACCGGTACCGATCTTGATTAGCGACCGGTACCGGTATGTACCACCTGTACCGTACCGTACCGACACACGGTATAGCCCGGTACGAAAAAGCATACCGGCTAGTGAATTTTGTTTTTTGTTTTGTTTTTGCTGTTAAAAATAATTCCAATAGCGCATAATTGTTTGGGGTAGCCTTAAATCCGGCCCCATACGGCTATATAGCCGTTTGGGGGTGCTGTTGGGTACTGTAGCAACGGCTCTTAAAAAGAGCCGTTGCGTCATACCGGGCGATACCGCCCGGTATGACATCAAATACCGCCCATCCCGGACGGTATTAACCAAGATACCCGGTATCGCCCAATACCAGGTATCGCCCAATACCAGGTATCGCCCAATACCAGGTATCGCCCAATACCAGGTATCTCGTATATTGTTTTTTTTTTGAAAAACTGGTAAATACCGGCCGTACCGGGTGGTACGGTACGGTATTTTAAACCATGATTCTAACATACTACTACAAAAAGTTTAACATTCAACACATGGCATTAATTTAGTGTCTATCTTAGATGGTGATTGGCTCTTAGTTGTAAAGTAAATTCTTTTGTGAATACTCCATGAGATAGTTCAAGCAAGTGTTTTTTGACATCTGAGATTTGTTTGCTGCGAAGGAACAAATTAATTTGTCTGCCAGACATTAAAGATTTTGTATTATCCCTATACCATTTTTCATATGCGGGACCAAGTGAAATTTATTTTTCTAGTGGTAGAATCTCTTCTTCATAGTCACAATTACATTTACTTGATTTTGTAAAGGGTTTGTAATTGCAAATGCTGCTGATTCTGCTTTGTGCCAGCTGGTATTCATAATCCATGCAAATTGTACTGGTTACAGATATGTGCCTAGAGACAATTGCAGGAATTTGAATGGCATGGAAACAGTTACTGCCATTTCTTTGACATATATGGGCATGTTGGAATTTTCTATACTATCTTCTATCTCAACTCATTTGTCAAGATAAAGAGGAAGCAGGAAATAGAAATGTAGAAAACCATGGGGATATTTGGCTGGCAAGTTATTTTACTTGTGGTAAAACAGCTTCTGCATGTTCTATTTTGAAGTACAGATAATGTTACACACCATGCATCTCAAGCATATTCTGTGGACTCGGTAACCAGCACACCAGTTCTCTTGTCTTTATTGCAGGACTTTCTGTCCAATTTGTTTGTATAGGCTCATTTAACTGTTTTCTTTACGCGAATGCCTTGAATGAAATGCAATAATAGAAGTTTTTGATATTCTTTTGATAATAAATGTTCTATGATATGCAGGGGTCCAAATTTTGGGTATCGTGGGAAAGTAGTCCTTGCCTTTGAAGAAAATGGGTCCTCTAAAGTTGGAGTTAGATTCGATAAGCAAATACCCGAGGGCAACGATCTTGGGGGCCTATGTGAGGAAGATCATGGATTCTTCTGTACTGGTGATTGTCAAGTGATGTTGTTCTTTTTCACCCCCATAAACTATCAGTCATTCTACAATTCCCTTATCACATTATTTCTTGCCTTCTATGCAGCTGACTTACTTCTTCCAGATCCTGGAGGTGAAGATGTTGAAAAGCTTGCAGTTAATGAGTTGCTAGAGGTATTGGATGTGTGCTGTTTTTATTGATTGTCTTTATGTGCCAATCAACATTTTGTCTCTACAGTTTCTTTTGTCTGTTTCCATTGCCCAGGTTGTACTTGATGAAAGTAAAAATGGCCCTTTGATTGTTTTGATAAAAGATATTGAGAAATCTATGGCTGGAGGCATTGATTCATATTCAACTCTGAAGAGCAAACTTGAGTTGATGCCATCAGGTGTTCTTGTAATAGGCTTGCATTCCCAGGTTGACAACCGCAAAGAGAAGGTAACAGTTCCTTTTTTTTGTATCTTACATTGCTTCATCTCAATATATGTACATGGAGCTGGGATTTCCTCCCCTTCATTTTAATGAATAAGAAACTTTGTTAGTAGAATGGCATATAAAGTATAAACAATGATATCAAATTTGGATTCCAGAATCCTATAGCTGGAAACAGTTTTGATGAATATTTTGAGTTTGTTGAAATATAATTTTTGTCCCTTCTTTTTCTCAATATGGAATAACCCAAATATGTTTTGCAGTCACATCCTGGGAGTCTTCTTTTTACAAAATTTGGGAGTAACCAGACAGCGCTGCTTGATTTCGCTCTCCCGGTAATCTAATTAAAAATTCAGTTAGGCAAATTGATGGAATGATTATTTATATTAATTTTGTATATGACATTATGATTTGTTGATATTATTATGCCATTGATGTTCTGCGTACTCCACATATAGATGCCATTCATGTTCTCTTTGACTAGAGAGCAGAAATATCATTGTTCTCATGCTTTGAGATTCTGTAATTCATCAATGTTTACTTATTTCTATAGGGAACTGTTTTTTGTTATTTCTATACGGAACTGTTTTTTGTTATCTTTCAATAGGGAACTGTTTTTTGTTATTTCTCATTGTTGGCTTATTTCTATAGGGAACTGTTTTTTTGTTATTTCAATCAGTTCAGCCAACCTTCTTTCTTATAAGTTGATCATGGTTTTTTTTTCCTCCTCCATGGGCTTTGTCCGTGAACTTGTTAGTAATGGAAAGAAAATTAGAAGAAAAATTTCTTCAGTTTTGAGAATGAGATGATTGACATAATGGTTTGAGATGGTGGGGAGTCCATGAACTTACCTTTGCTTTATTTTAGCTCCTTTAAAATCATATGGTTCTTGATGGATGTGATGTGGCAGTGTACAGCGCTTGGAAATTCAATAGCAGTAGTGGAATTTGTTTCTTGCATATATCTTGCTGCTTCAGTAGGGGAAATTGTTGTCCTTTGTTATCCAACTAACTGGTATATTTTTTCCTATGTAAAGCTTTACATTTATGTAAATAGTAATATTTTATGTTGCTATGTAGAGCCTTGCTGTATATTTTACAGTAGTTCCTTTTACAATTCCAATGTTCAACAGGTAAAAGCTTAATGTTAATTTTGTAGATATTCTGCATAGTTTCTCTTGATGCTTTTCTCTAGACTAAATTTTCCACTCTTCTTATTGAGTTGTAACTTGTAACAGTTATTTTTAGATATAAAATCATGGTATGAGGGATGGCTTTTCATACTTGATCTAAGTTGGGTAATATTTCCAAAAAAGTACTTGAAATTAGCAATCTTTTTGCTCATCATGTATTCATGTTGTGGCATCTTATCATAGTTTTCTCCATGCTTTTGTTGGTGGTACCTTTTTCCACAATTTATCCTTTGGTTATATGGTACTTGTATTACTTGGGCAGAACTTTCCTCTGCCATTGAAGAAAATTTGAATTCGTTCCCCAATGTGTTCTAATTCAGTGTAAATAACTTATTGTGATTGAATAGGATAGCTTTGGTAGGCTCCATGAAAGAAGCAAAGAAAATCCTAAGACGATGAGGCAACTCAACAAACTTTTCCCCAACAAAGTTTCAATTCAGCTTCCTCAGGTTTAATCCATCTTCTATTGCTATGTCGTTGTCATCTTCTTGGAAGTGTTTCCTTAGTACCATGTGACTGGCAGGATGAGTCCCAACTTTCGGAATGGAAACAACAGTTGGATCGGGACCTTGAAACTCTTAAAGCCAAATCTAATGTTCTCAGTATACGTGCAGTAAGTTTCTTCAGTTATAAATGACCTAAAATATGTTCCAGATTTTTAGCTTTTTCTTTTATTTCCCTAGATTGCATTCAGCTCCATAGAATGTGACCTGTAGTACTTTATTGTCATGATTCTCTAATTCATTTTATTTGAGAAATTGTACATGTTGTTTATGTTTGTAGCCCTCGAAATTATCTCTGGTTGCTTTAATATTTCAATTTAAAACTTTTATACAGCAACTCTGTGCTTAAGGTACTCTTCAGTTCTTAAATATGAGTAGCGCTGTTGGTTACATAAGGTATAGATTGCTGCAATGTTGAGATGATGGGAGATTTATGTTCTGTTAAAAATTTTGTTGGTTTTGATTGACCATCATGTTGCTAAAGAGTTAAAAACTTTTGAACATTTTTTTGAAATCGAGAACCAAATCTTTTTGAGTATTCCTATTCTTCTTTTCCTTTCTTCTTTTGATTTTGTTGCTATTGATTTGTGATTGTGTTATGTAGTTAAGAGTGTTAATGATACTATAGAGTATGCACCATCCCCTCCCATGATTTCGTTATTGGAGAGTTGTCTTTTGATCTTAGTTTTATTCATGTTTCAAATTGATCTTCGCACCTCAATTCAATAGCCATTTTAGTAATTAATTTTTAATAACCACGAAATCAAATATTACAGTTCTCATTTTGTTGCCCTATCATTTTTAAATATCTCTTGTTCACATAAGTTTTAGCATGCCCTGGGACAATTTCTAGAATAGAAGCGTCTCTTTTGAGTGGTCACTCCTCTTCCTTCATTATCCTTTTAGTTGAACTCTAGTTAACCATAATAATCTCTAGTATTTACGTACTTTTTCTTTTGCTCTTCACTATACTTGCTATTTAGATCAATATGATAATGTATCTGCCATTTTAACCAATTACTCTTCCATCTTGTACAGTTTCTTAACCGCTGCAGGTTAGACTGCAGTGATCTTGAAACAGTATCAATTAAGGATCAAGCGCTTACAAATGAGAGTGAGTACTTTCCTTTGAACTTATTATTGTTATCATAGCACCCCAAATTTATTATTTCTGGGGTCATTATATACAGGTGTGGATAAGGTAGTTGGTTTTGCTCTTAGCTATCACTTCAAGCACAACAAAAACGAAGCCTTATCAAAGGATTCTAAGCTCTTAATCTCCACCGAAAGGTTTATGAGTTTATCATTCTATCAACAACGTTAATGTAGTAAAGCTTGAGGCTTCAATCTTCATAGCTGTATCCTGACATGCCTAAATTGATAATACTTTTTGGCAGCCTTAAGCATGGGTTAAGTATGTTGCAGAGCTTCCAAAATGATAATAAGAGCTCAAAGAAATCACTCAAGGTTCCCCACATTGCTTTCTTTACGTCGTATTCTATGAATGCAATATGTAGTAGGAATGAAGTTAGCTTGTTGTGCCATATATTACCTGTTTTTAATCGTCTATTGTTGTGCTTTTATCCTTTCCCTGATTATCACTTTTTGCTTTTTTCAGGATGTAGCCACTGAGAATGAATTCGAGAAAAGACTTCTCGCGGATGTTATTCCGCCTAATGACATTGGAGTTACCTTTGACGACATAGGAGCCTTAGAGAATGTAAAAGAAACACTAAAGGAGTTGGTGATGCTTCCTTTACGGAGACCGGAATTATTTTGCAAAGGACAATTGACTAAGGTACTTTTCGTCTTGAACAGGCTATAGAGTTTAGACCATTGTTATTTTCAGTCAATTGATTTTCTACAGTTCATTGTGGGTTTTTACTGTGTACTTTTTAAGAAGTAAGTTTCTATATCCATTAATTTACAATTTAGAAGATAATATCCTCCTTTAAAATTTTTATGGGTGATTTAATTTTCCACTGAAACAACATACCTACTGCGTTTTACATTCTTATTGATAGTCACATTAGTTAATTTCTTTCTTTACATACTTTCTAATTGAGGTGCTGTATAATATAATGATAGGTAAGGTTTAAAATCTCGGTCGGTACGGTAAGTCCGGTATTTACTGTTTTTTAGGTTTCCGGTATACGATATACCCGGTATTTGAAAAAACCGGGTATATTGTGTATACCGGGCGATATATGGCGGTATACCGCCCGGTATGGGCGGTATATGGTGGTATGTCACGAAGAAAAAAAAAAAAAAAAAAAAAAAACCCGACCGGTATGCATTTTCATACCGGTCCGTACCGTGTGTCGGTACGGTACGGTACCGGTATATACCGGTACCGGCCGGTGACCGAAACCGGTACCGGTACCGAGATTTTAAACCATGATGATAGGTACTCATGCATTCCAATATAGGATGGAAAAACTATTTTGATCTTCTAATATAAGTATGGGATGTAGTTTTAAGCATGGTTCAATCCCTCCTCCCTCCTTCCCAGTGCCTATGTGTGTCCTAAAGGAGAGCATCAGACAAACTTGACTATTCAAGTAATTTGTTTTCTTACTCAATAACTGCTAATTGAAGCGGAGATGGATTGGCATATAAGTGGAATGCCGAGTAAGAAGGAAAACATGATGGAACACCATGATGGCAATAGAAGTTGGTACTGCCTCCATAAACAATATTTTTGCATCACTATATGTTACGCCCCGCCTAGGTTTATCCCTATATAAGGGACCTCACCTAGGAGAAGCGCAACTAGCAACAGAACAACCAACAATTTATGGACTGAATTTAAATTTACAACCAGATTCAAATCGAATATCCAACCAGACAACAATAAAAGTCCAACAGTCCATAAGAGAACAATAAATTCCAGAGTCTAGCTAAAAATGCAAAGATCAACTAGTAAACTAGGAAACTAAATGCCGTGCGGAAGACGTCTCCTCCTCCTCCAAAACTCTAGCTACCCCAGGAGATAAAACCGTCATACCTGAGGATCTGAGGCAAAAACAACAAACATCAGCAGAAGGCTGAGTAGGATTTCAACAAGATGCTATGATGCCATGCGTAAAACGGAAGATATGATTCAACCATCTACTCGATGCACCTAAACCAATCGACTATGTCAACTATGTCAACTATCAACTATATGAGTATGCGTTATAAACTCAATCAAGAGCGTAGTGGACATTGGGTTTCCCCCGCACTCTCGCACCTCGAGAGTGGCACCTCAAGCCCGCTCTAGCTAGAGATGCGACTATCCAACCTGATAGTCCGCCGACGTCTAACACCTCGACGCCGATCACACAACCCGTGTGATTAAATAGGTGATCACCGGTGTCACTTGCCCTACAACCCGGGCAATATATCAACGTGTCCAGGGCTAACGCCCAATAGGTCAACTATGCATCATGTCAACAATTACACTACTACAACTCAACCAATATAATGCTAGTAGTCATGTCATCATGTATGCATTAAGTAAATAAACAACAGCATAAGACATGCAACGTCTAACTAGCATCCTCAAATAATATGCATATAACAACATCATGCTGGCAACATGTATCAACAAAATATGCATAAAGAGTTTCAACAACAGAAGATATCAAACTTCAACGGAATAGAGCAACAAGATATATTTCGACATAGGGTAACAACCGATCTAGGATGAGATTCACCTTGACAACAATTACAACAACAGAACAACTCGGGTAGAAACCGGGAAAACCGATAAAATAATATTATCCGACCCGACCCGCAAAACGAGGCAATAAAAGCATACTGTTTTCAACATCCGAAAGCCAAACGATAAAACAGACCCCACCAATGGATTCGGGGCGGCGAGTAGGTCCAATTTCATATGTGATATGATTATTTTGACCCACTATAAAGCCTTCAACTAATTATTTAAAACATTAGCAACATAGCTAATATCATCCATTAAATACTGATACAAAGTATCTATCAGTGATATATTTAATATATCACTGCTACAACTGAAATAACATTGCCACAATTAATACCATCAACGATTAAATACCAGAGGTATATAACAGTGTTACAGCTTATATATCACTGCTATAACTCATAAATTATTATAACACCTATATATCAATTATAACACCGTTACAACTCAACACTGATACAAACCCTTATATCTATTACATAACACTGCTATAACCTATTCATCTCCTTCGCCCGACTGCCTTCCTTCGCCCGCTACCACCGCCGCCGACTTGATCCGATCGGCCGCCAAGATGGGGACGTCCTCGCCACCGATCGCTCGCCACCGATATAATGGAATATAACTTCAAATAGCATAACGCTACAGTTATCTAGCATAACACTGCTATTAAGAATAAAACACTGATATAATCTTACAATATAACACTGATATAATACTACAAGTATAACTGATATGATACAACCCGATCATCTCCTTCCTTCTTCCGCCTTCTCCCAAATCCGACGCCTCAGCCCGACGCCTCCGCCACCATCCCGATCCTCCGATCTACTGGGTCGCCGGGGAAGTCCGCCACCGACGCCGACGACTGGCCGCCGCGCCCACCCGCCATCGCCGCCTCCCCACAGTCAGGCGAGGATGCACAACAGGGGCGGCGGCCCCGAACCTAGGCGATCGCAATCCTTCGCGCAGACGCCTGCTGGGCTGCCATCGCCGATCGGCAACAACGGCTCGCCGGACGATACCAGGATCGTCGCTGCCCCCTTCTAACAGACGGCAACGACAGGGAGGGGAAGGAGCGATCCCAGACCAGGGCGATGCCGCCCCTCGCGCGATGTCGCGTAGGGCGACGACGCGCCTGGCGACATGGTACGCGGCGATACCGCGCTCGGCGGCAACGCGCCCAGCAGCGGCGACCTCGCGCACAACATCCGCAGTCGACACTGTCGAGTGGCCGAGCCATCGCATGAACAGTGCCGATCGGAGCAACAATTCAGAAGACAATCACCAAGACGCCGAGAAAACACGACGAAAGATACAGCAGATCGCATCAAATCTCGCAACATTGCGGAAATCCAAATCGACGACAAGAATCAAACCCGGAATCTCATCCAACAACGTTGATTACCCTAGACGAGAATAAAAGGAAAGGTATAAGGATCCTACCGGTAAACTCCTCCAACTCCGATTCACCGGAGATCTTCTCGCCGTCGACGCCTCAGAATCCTCCGCCGATCGCTGCTGCTGCTACAGGAACCGAGAGAGAGAAAAGAAGAATTAGAGAGGTTTAGGGCTCGGTTAAATAGAGTTTGCCTTTTTGCAAACCACCCCCTCTAAGATATAGTTTCACAATTAGGCCCAAAAATTTCAGGGCATAACACTATATAGTTTAGATTTTTATTATTCGCATTGGGGATGATGTTACTAACATACTATGCCTCTAAGTCAACAAAATATTTTGTGGTTCAACAAGAATTTGCCTAGTAATCCACTATATCTCATAAGTTAAAGATTTTCAAGAGAGTCAAGACAGCATCCCCTTTATATTTCAGAGGTGGTTAGGGTGAACCCACTGTAGCTGAGCACACAAGACAAATAAGTTGCTGTAAGTATTCTCCCCAAATCTGAAGTCTAGTGGAATCCAAATATTTGGCTTGGTTGCATAGTTGGTGCTGGAAAAAATCTTAATTAGGCTGCAAATTTCTCTGATACTTGATATTTGATACAGATGTGTTCATGTTGTCAAATGTTCAATGCAAATCTGGTATGAAGTCTTAAGTATTTGTATTTAATAAATACCACAACATAACATAGGTCCACAATTTACAAAAGTACGGAGTGCGGACCATGGAGAACCATTTATATAGCAGACTACCCAAAGGATAAAACTGCATGGAATAAATGTGCTTTATATTCCTCAATAAAATGTCAGTATGAAATTAGCTGAAACAATTCTGTTCAAAATGTCTTCAGCAAAGTACTATAGTTGTATATAAGCACAAGTAAGATGTGAATCAGAGATGGTTCTGTTAAGAGGTAGACCATATCGGCAGTTACTTTATAATCGGTGGAACCAAAATTGGTTCAGTTTATTAGACTGATGCATCAAATATACAGAAATTTTGTGAAATTGCTATTCAATTTGTCTTTGTGATGAATACCATTGGTCTTCGTCTTACCTTAGTTTGCAATGATGAGATTATTATGCGCAAGGAACTTTTCTTCCATTTTACTCCCATTATCCACCACTATCTTGTATATATTTCCCAAACACTTAACACATCAATGAAACATCCTTGTAACGTTTTATTAGTGAATTTTTGAACTTGTTTCCCAGAGATCAGTGTATTACTCCCAAATTGTCCTATATCTATTATATCATTCTGTTCATTCATCTAGACTTAGTCTTGGACAACCTCATTGGTCAATAAGATATTTAAGTACTTTTTTTTCATATACAAATTTTGGTGCCAAATTTGCTTAGGCTAAAATATCATGCTTTGGATTTATACTTAATTTTACAATATATGTTATGGTGTTTCAAATCTTTAGTTATACAGACATTGCCATGTTCTTTATGGTTTGGTATGTTAAATTAATGCCTAAAGCTTCAAACAGTTAATCCTAAGTTTTATATTTTCTAGCCATGCAAAGGAATACTGCTCTTTGGGCCCCCTGGCACGGGGAAAACAATGCTCGCTAAAGCTGTTGCAACAGAAGCAGGTGCAAATTTTATCAATATATCAATGTCAAGCATAACCTCTAAGGTAAATACTTCATATGGAGCATCTTTTTGTAGTATTAGTTATAACCTTTTTTATCATGCAAAAAATTATATGATTTTTCCTTTACAAAACCAGCAATCATGATTCACCTTTTGTTTGTACCAGTGGTTTGGGGAAGGAGAAAAGTACGTAAAAGCCGTGTTCACGTTAGCAAGTAAAATTTCTCCTAGCGTCATTTTTGTTGATGAGGTCCGTTAATGAATGAGTTTTACTTTAATTGGTTTCTTTTATTTAATCATTCCAATTTGAACATTACTTGTAGTTTATCCTATCAGTTTGCGTGTAAAGTTGATTATGTGTATTCCATCTTTATCAGGTCGATAGTATGTTAGGCAGGAGAGAAAATCCTGGAGAGCATGAAGCAATGCGAAAAATGAAAAATGAATTCATGGTCAACTGGGATGGGCTGCGAACCAAAGATAAAGAACGTGTCTTGGTTCTTGCTGCCACCAATAGACCTTTTGACCTTGATGAGGCAGTTATAAGGAGGCTTCCTCGAAGGTAAATAATGCAATGCTTAACCCCAAGTGTGGATCCAAAATAGCTATAAAAAAATATGACAACACTTTTTATGCAGATTAATGGTAAATTTACCAGATGCACCAAATAGAGAGAAAATTCTTAAAGTAATATTGTCAAAAGAAGATTTGGCACCAGATGTTGATATTGAAGCCCTTGCAAATATGACTGATGGATATTCAGGAAGCGACTTGAAGGTTTGTTAGATAGGCATGTCTTGTGCTTGTTTTCTTTTAGTTGCTGGAGTAAGCTAAGAAAGTTCACATTTGATGGTTGTTTTAGAACCTCTGTGTAACAGCTGCGCATTGCCCCATTAGAGAGATCCTGGAAAAGGAGAAGAAGGTTAGCTCTGAATTTTGAACATTATTTCCTTAAATTATCTTGTTTTCTGGTGTGAGGTGCGATCTCTGTTTAATTTTTTCTGGTGTGATCTATATTTATCTTCAATTTCTTGACTAGATCTTATTATATTTCAGTTGGAAGGAGTTAGCAGTTTTTTGAAGAGCTTTAAGATGTTTTTAGTAACTTATTTTATTTTCAGTAGTGTCTTTTTATGCGCTATATAGATGATTTACATGGGGTCACTCTCTTTTGTGTTTCAAATTATTGTTAAAACATATTTGAAATAAATCTCAACAATGTGGCTTCTCTATCATTAATAGGTCAACATTTATTATAAGAATCCGTACCGACACACGGTACGGTCCGGTACCAAAAATGGTACTGGTACCAGCATGGTGTTGCCGCATTAGCATGGAGCTGCAACACCACTGCCATGCCTGCACTGCCATGCTGCAGCAGCAGCATGCAACACTGCCATGTATATGGATGACAGTGGTGTACTGCCGAGTAAGGGCGGTATACGCTTGGTATTTACCGATACATCCGGTACGAGTTGGTATTGGGTGTACCAAGTTTCTGGTATGTATCGCCTGTACCGGGCAGTACGGTACGAAATTTAGAAGTTTTGTCCACACATCACTACATCAGTGTCAATCCTTTTTGCTTACTTGTATAGTGTAGATCATTATCAAAAATTGATGAATCTCAAAATCCAAAATATACACCAGGATTTAAATTATTGTTAAAGTAATATGGAACATACGTAGAAAAAAGATATTATTATCTTTAACTAATATGAATTTGCAGGAAATTATGTTGTCCATTTTTCATTGAGAGGCTGGTGTATATCGCGAGTTGATTTTGCCTCTAAGATATGAAATTGCTATGACCATAGTTGTCAAATCGTGAATCGTATTGTAAATCGTTTGATCAAATTTCGAATCGTGTATCGTTTCGTATCGTACGATACATAATCATATTCATAAAAAGCCTAAATAACAAAATTACATACATAGAACATAAATAAAATACTTAAAAAGTAGCAAATAACTGAATAAGTACTTTAATTTCAGTACTTTAGTTTAAGATGCTATGCAACATTGCAACTACACAATAATAGATATTGGAAATTAGAACCTGAAAGAAATACCTACTCTAAGATGCACCAACACATAATGTTATATAACTAGAAAATAGATTATGCTCCTGTGGAAGTCTTCTCATTATGCATTTTTAGGTGTAAGTGTAGGTCATGAACAGGACAGTAAATTATATACATAGAAAGTGATTGGGTTTGGTAATTGAGTGGACATTGTAGTGAGTTGGTAATTGAGTGGCATGTAGGAAGTCAAACCTCTTGAGTTGGTAATTTCCTTGAGCTTCTTCAGGAAAATGAAGTTGAACAGAAGAACCGTGCGAGTGAACCAAGAGAAGAAGAAATGAAGAACCAACCGAATAGCTCTCGCGTGAAAAAGTGGCGCAGCGATTACAGAAGCTGCGGCGTCGCCTCTCGGGTGAAGTCGCGGCGTTGCCTCTCGCGTGAAGTCGCGGCGTCGCCTCTCGCGTGAAGTTGTAGCCTCAGGGGAGGGGGGATTGTAGAAAGGATTCACTCGTGTGCCTGTGAAGTCGCATGTGAATCGCACGATTCTAACAACATGGGCTATGACAAACAACATTGTTTATGATGTTCATAATAATGGTGGTGCTTATTCATTTTCTTCTTTCTCCTGTATTCCTTAAACTTAGATGTAACATCTTCCATGCTTCTTAATTCTTATGATTGTTCTTGTGTTGGTATAATAATTAAGCTTAATGTGCAAATAATATTGGCATTATTACTTTTTCCCAATAATTTGTCTAATGATTAGTAGTTTGATTTATTTCTGTGTCTAACTATGTTTGTATTCTATGTAGTTTATTATTTTAATTTGATATCTTTCTCTGGTTGCTGCTTTACTTATTAGTTCAAGTAACGGGTGAGTCTTATTAGCATCTGTTGCTCTGTCTATCCTGTGCTGATGTGCTCTATAGTTTCATAAAAATTACATTTGACGTAGTTATCTTAAACTATTTTTTTGGTCACATGCAGGAAAAGAATGCAGCGCTGGCAGAAGCTAGACCTTTGCCTTCATTATATGGAAGCCAGGATGTTCGTCCTTTAAACATGGAAGACTTCAAATATGCACATGAGCAGGTAACTTCACCGTGAATCCTACCCCTTCCTCCAAACGCACACTTGCACACACATGCTAACACTAACATGCCTGAAAAATTTAACGATGAAGATAGTAGCGAATCATATTCCTTATAAATTGCTTCTCCATTATAACTGTCAGTGTATGTCCAAAATCTGGAGTAAATTTACCAGGTTGGGGAACTGATGTTTTTGGAGCAATAGAACTGTCAATTTCTCCTTATTATTCTTTCTGTGTTATGGTTGTTTCTTTCTCGCTAGTATTGTAAAAGGTTAGCATTCATCTATCAACTGTTTAAGACATGGTTACTAATTATAAGTTGTTTCTCTGTCTCAAGTTACGTTCAATATTTTAATTTTTGAGGAAGAGGAGTCATTGTTTTTTGTTGTACAGCTTAGTTAACTGTGTATTTTTTAAAATTGAATCCAATTTTGTTGACTGAAATATATAAATTGTGCTTTTATAGGTATGTGCGAGTGTGTCATCTGAATCTTCAAATATGAGTGAGCTTGTCCAATGGAATGAGCTCTATGGCGAAGGTGGGTCCAGGAAGAAGAAAGCGCTTAGCTACTTTATGTAGGAAAAATTCCTTGTGTACATCCGTTTTGCTTAAGGCCTTTGGCAAAGCTAGCTAGATTGCCAATCAACATAGCAGTTGGTCCATATATTTAATTTTCGTAGTGATTTATTTATTAACTGTTAATTTATATCGAGCTATATGTTTCTGTCAAGGTGGTCGAATTATAGCCCTTTTTGTTGATCTGTAATCTGGGTACTTCTACCTGGTTGAATGGATCTGTGTAAATACTTGGCTACTAAAAGTAATAAAAGATGCAACTCTCAAAGTCTCAATTATGTTTATCATCCAGTTGACAAGTTTCTTCGGTTTTGGTTGAAATTAGTGTATGCTTCTTATGCCAAGCAATTAGTGATTCTTGATTGATGTAGATTTGTCTTTTGGATGTTAGCGACAATGTTTACTTGGCAAGATCTTGTTTTCCCAAGTTGTATAACAGTGGAAGAGTAGCTTGTTCGAGTAGTGTAGCGCTGTTAATATTTTATCAAGTATATTGCCTTTCTTGTCGGTAGATGGCACAATATGAACATGACATGTTAATATTTTATCGAAAAAATTCACATTTTGGCCCCTATAGTTTAATGGTTGGTTGAGGCTAATTCCTATATTTTAAATTGATCAAGGTCACGGTTAGTCATTGACTTTAAATAAATCACTATCATAAATTTTGAATGATGTTGAGTAAATTTACCATTTTTAAACATAACATTGTTACAAATATATTCCTTTATGCCAAGTCATCAATCCAACTAAGTATCCATTAGACACATCTAACTTTTTTTTAACGGTGTTAGTAATGTATTTAACGACGGAGATTAACCGCGTGACACAAAAATATTATAGGCACCAACCTCCATCAATTTAAAATATAGGGACTAAGTATTGGATTTTCCCTATTTTATCTGAGCATGGCAGAGGATTTGGAAATGTGAAAATCTTAAAAAATTTCATTACATATGAAAAACAAATATAAAACATACAAAATACATAGAGAAATTGATTAGCTAGGTAGGTTTAGACCAAAGCCACTATAACTGCAGAAAATAAAATCCAAAAAACCAACACAAACAAAATCCTTCGTGAAGCATCCAAATTAGAAGAACTAAGAAAGTCACAAAAACTTCAAGTTGTGATGTAACTAATGGAAACTCAGTATGTGGAAGCGTTTGTAGTCCAACGGTTAGGATAATTGCCTTCCAAGCAATAGACCCGGGTTCGACTCCCGGCAAACGCATTTTTGTGTGTGTGTTTTAGCTTCTAAATATCCCGGCAAAACAAATTTTACCAAAATAGAAATTTGCTACGTATTCCACCACTATCTAGATTGAAGGTGGACAAGTTCGTTTAACAATCATCAACAATCTTTCTCATGTTATGTTTCGAAATTTAAAAAGGAACTGATAAAAACTAATGATAGCAATGAATGGAACCGTCACAAGCGGACGTGATTATTACTTTTATATAATATGCATCTTAGTACGTGTCAGGTATTATGATAGCTATATGAAGGATTTTTAGACCAAGTGTTAATTAGCAATTTTTTTTTATTCAAATATATAAGGGTGGCTTTTTTTTTTGTTATACTTCAATAAGAGGTCATCTCTGTTTTTTTTAATTACCCTTAATTTAAGAGGCGTTTGATTGAATGAAATCAAATTATAAGGAATACGAATAGACAAGATAAGAAATGAAATATACAATGAATAGTATTAATTCGTCTAATTGACATTAAGCGACAAGGAATTCCCGGGGAAAAAAAAAAATCAAAAATACTTTCTTCTCCTAGCAAATTAAAAGAAATGCGGCATTGGTTGATCTCAATGCATATAGGATCTATCTTGATCAGCACTTGACCTCCTTCAAACTACAGGCAAAATACAGAAATGTTGGATCAGCCGCACCATCCTTGTAGTACGCGAACACCAAACTTGCATCATCGTGCATGCTTTCACCCACAAAACTGCATGCCCAGACATATATATTAATTATTTGTCAGAATTAACTTAAATTTGATCAAATGAAATATTAACAAAGTTTAGCTAAATTACGTAATATTTATCTACATATAGAGAGAGCGAGATATGATAAATTGGTCCTTACAATTGTAGGTCACGGAGCTTTGAAAGCAAGAATTTTGTAGCCCCCTCAATATGTTTCTTGAACATATCCTGCTTCTTCTCGTCAATTTTGGCAGTCAGCAACTTGATATAACGCTTCATGTAGGATATAAACTGCTTCTTGTCGAAGGCAGGTTGTTCCTAATTAATGACAAAATGAAAGAATAACGAGATTGTTAATTAATAACCTATTATTCCAAATTGAGAATGATCTATATATATTGTTAATTTAAGTCTATAATTTACGCGGTGATTAATTATGAGGAAAATTAAAGATTAAAGTTGAATATTTTTTTGACCTGAAGCCTGAACGTGTCGACTATGTCGACCACCTTGATGGCAGCATCATCAACTCCTTCGTCTTCTCCGCAACCCTCTGCGGAAGGGTTTGCACCAATGTCCACGTCAACTGCTCCTTTGACTACCCACTGCAAGTTAATCATCACAAAGGGTTCAAATTCAAGCTATAATAGTATAATTAATAAATTCCAAAATGCAAATAATTCCATAATTCCATATACATACACAAAATTAATATACAGAAAGAAGGGAGTAAAAAAAATACTAACCTTCCCTTCAACTTCCCACAGCATCCCATTTTCGATCTCCTTGTAGAAAAAAGAATCCGACAGTAGCTCATCGCCTGGAAAAGCATAAAAGTTTTGATCAAGAACAAAGCATACATATGTCACCAAAGAATCAAACTTGAATTAAGTTGTCAACTCAAATTTAATCACAGAACGAATTAAGAAACAAGGAATAGAAACCAAACAACTTCACAGCGCCAATCTCCGGCCAACATCCAAACTTCTTATAATTGGATGCCACTGAGAACTTTTATCGAACATCCTATCGGCGAGGAACAAGAGAGGGGAAGAAGGGGAAACGGCGTACCGGTGACAAGATCTTGGTAGACCAACATGATTCCTCGCCGACAAAGATTAAAAGCAGCGAACTCAGAGAAGGAGGCGAAGGACGGCGATGCGAGGAGGAAGCTATAAGATCGAAGCAGGGAGGCGATGAGAGAGGAGCAGGGAGACGCTACTATTTATATAGCGGGAGCCGGGCGTCGTCTCCGCTTCGTGTTGTTCTATTTTTCCGCGAAGTTAATTACTAAAATTATTTTTTTAATATTGATTTAAATTATAGCAAAATAATCTGCGGATTTTTAGTAATTTGATTTACCATTTACACTTACCATCAAAGCCGTAATAAAATGATTATAATGATCCTAGTTAGCGTAAAATCATATCCCCTAACTTTACGCTTAAATATATTTTGCCCTTTTATTATTACGCGGAGAGCACTACCGACATTTTTGGAAGACGAGCTCAGCCATATTTAGGAGGGAACATATTTAATAATATAACCTTTTTAATATAGCAGACGTAAAAGAATAATATATTAGAGGTGGCAAAATTCAGCCCGACACGGCAGACACGATAAAATCGTGCTTAAGCCAAGCCCTATTGTGTCGGGACACTAATGAACTAACTCGTTAAGGCACAGAAGATTAACCGCTCGTGTTGGGTCGTGGTCCTAGCTCGGCCCGAACTATTAGGTCGTTATAATTTTTTTTTCCAAAAAATATATTAATCTAGGCTGCCCACACCCACAGTTTGCAGTAGTTGTTGCTCTTCTTCTTCTTCTTCTTCTTCTTCAATCTTAGATTAGAAATTAGAAAGAAAGGAACTCGAGTCGGGCCATCGTGTCGAATCGAGTCGTTCTAACCTAATAGTAGTCAATATGTCATTTTTCGTTATCGTGCAAAGGGGATGTGTCGGACGGCCCGTTAATTTCTGCGTGTTGTGGCGGGCTCGAGGGTCCCAAGCCCAAGCTTTTATCGGGCCATGCCGGAGTGACCCTGATTTTTATTCGTGTTGAGCCAATCGAGGCCTAACGATTTGCCACCTCTATAGTATCAACAATTTATCGAAAACAAAAAATTAGAATTCTAATTTTTACCAAAGCAAAACTGCAAAAAAAAAAAAAATTGAACTTGAAACCAAATAATCGAATATACCACAAATACCCTAAGGCCAAATCACTCGGACCTCAACTTAGGTACAAACTAATGAAACTACGTTGGACGTAAAACAACATAGAGTGAACTTCAACTACTTCCCCGATGTAGAATAAGAAATCTGCTTATTCCCAAAAGCATAATATGAAACTTGTTATTCCCAAAACAATAATGAAATTTAAAATATACCAACAATACCCTTCCACTCTCGTAATGTTGATCACTGACACTGTTTAAATAGTTTAAACAATTTTGTTCTCAGACTTGTACACTCATTTTCACTAATTCAAATTTTGGACCTAATTGCATTTTAGTAAATCTATTTAAACTATTATAGCGGGGGTTGATAGGGTTAACATGCTTAATGAGACGTCAACCTCATTATGAAAGTGAGAGGGTATTGTGAGTATATTTCGAATTCTATTCTTGTTTTGAAATTAACAAGTTTCATATTATGCTTTTGGGAATAAGCAGATTTTTTATTCTAATTTGGAGAAATCGTTGAGTGAATTTAAATGACGCATTTTGGCAATCGTGCCTTTTCGACTCCTCTCTCACCTGACGGCTTCCCCTCTTTCCACTTCCTAGTCTCATGTGATCAACAACCTCTCTGGCTCTTGGAACTAATATTTATGATGATGCAGATTACTCTTAAACTAATTATCATATCATGAGAGCAAAATATGGTTCCAGGAGAACAAGTGAAATGCCACCTACAAATCTACAATAGAACCAAATGTGATCACCACCCGCAGAACCAATGGAAGTATAGTTTAGGAATAGTTGCAAGAGATTGACAGGTTTGTAGTACTTTGGTTTGGAAGTGGATTAGACATTTTTTTTCATCATAATTTCAAGATGGAGGCAATGAACGCTCCAACTCTTGTTGAAGATAAAACAACGCAAGTCACAACGCCAGGTCACATATATGGGCTAGGCTTGGTTGACCAAGCCTTGTAGTTATCATTTAATTATCTTTATTTATCTTATTAGCTTAGTGGGTAATTATTAGTTAATTAAGTATTTGAGAGTTATCAAAATGTATTGTAAAGCCTATATAAGATCTCAACTACAAAAGTCCCAATCCTATATATATGCAACCCTAGATGTCCCAATCCTAAAGATGCAAGCCTCAAAGCTTTCGGCCCAAGAGATCCTAGTCATACATATGCAAGCCTCAAAGCTCCTAGCCCCCGCCCCAATGCAATTCTTGGATTATTTAATAACCTTGTGAATATTGGAGCATGTGTAAGTTTTTCTTACTATAAAGTTTTCTATAATTCAAGAATGCTTAGTATAGATCAAGTTAGTATAATGATGCATGATTATCAAGGCTATTGTGTCCCATTCTCAATTTTTTGTTCTCTAACCTACATCACAAGGCCGAGCACAAGAAAAGAGAAGAGGGGCAAAATTCCGCCAAGGGGAAGTTTCTACTTATTCCAAAAGCGGCAAGACACACCTATGACTTAAATTGTTTAAGTTGTGGCAAGACACATCTAAGTTTCATTTTTTATTACGTACCTCCACATTGGAGTCCTAATAACTTGAGCGTTGGAGTGTCTTTCGCAAGTCCCTTCCCCCTGAACTGCACCTAATAGGAGAGACACCGAGCTGAACTAAACTACTCTGATCCTCAGGCAGGAACAACTTATGAAAAGATTTATCACCTATGAAAGTCTCTATATAGCCTCAAGGAAGCTTCCTACGATTGGTATGCTAAATTTACTTTTAGTTTGTTCAATTATGGTTTTGTACAATCTAGCACCGAGCTTTCATTATTCACTTCCATTGCCAACAAAGTTTTCTTGGCCATTCTTATTTATGATGATGATATGATTCTAGCTGATAAATACCAAAGAGCTTGTCACTCATTTAAGAAATACCTTTCTTGTCATTTTAAAATAAAAAAATCTTAGTACTTTGAAGTATTTTTTGGGACGGATACCACTCGGAGTCAGACTAGTCATTTTTTGACTCAAGGCAAGTATGCTTTAGATATATCACCCGCGTGTGATTTACTTGGCACTCGACCAACATATTTTCGTATAGAATAACATCACCTCTCATTTGTTGATTCTGATAAACCTATTTCTAATCCTAGTTAGTACATATGACTTGTTGGCTAACTTACCTATCTATTAAATATATACTCCCAGATTTGTGCTACTTATCTCATCATGCAAGATCCAAAACACTCCCATTGGGATTGAATTCTTTGAGTTCTTTGTTAGATCAAACAAACCTCGCCAAGGGATTCTTTTGAAGACACCATCTGATTTACTTCTAACAAGCTATTGTGATGCTAACTAGGCCTCCTGCCCTATGACTTGTCGATCACTTACATGATACTTTACTATTCTTAGGGGTTGTCATATTTCTTGGAGAGCGAAGAAGCAAACGATTGCCAGTCAATATATCTTTCGCTAAGGCCAAGTACATATTGATGGCGGTCGCCATAGCTGAAGTACTTTGGTTATGCAATCTACTCATATATCTTATAGTTAATCATTTTGTTTTGTGATAATCAGGTAGCTTTGCACATTTTTGCTAACCCCATTATCACAAACAAATGGAGCATATTGAGATTGATTTTCACTCCGTTTGCGATTGTATACATCGTGGGGATATCACGACAACCCACATTTCGAGTAAACTCCAACCAACGACACCAAGGCACTTGGTTGAGATTGCTTTTCGTTTCTTCTTTGCAAGTTGGGCATTTTTGACCTACACACCAACTTGAGGGTGAGCATTGAAAATTGCATACTATTCTAGGCCCATCTTGTAATTTAATATAATTTATTCTAGGTCAATTTATTTTGGGTCATCTTGTAATTTGATGGAATTTTTTCTTAATTTTTTTCCTTAAGTAATTTTATAGTTGGTAGTTTCGCATTATTATGACATATGTAATGCCTCTTCTAAATTCAATGAAATAATTCAAGGTATTCACTATTGAGAAGTTTTAAAAGAGAGATATGATATAGTTCAACCTCTGGTATTTTAACTTCAAGATGTAAGCTATAATTGACATATTTTGTCCCGTTACAAGGGATAAGTTCAACTATTTCTTCTGACTAATAACCACAAGACCTAGGTTGGCTTTCCTTTGCTCGAGTTAGTGAGCGATCAAATTCTGATTTCATTGGTAGGGTGATAACTGAAATCGGTTACGATTAATCGATTAATCGAATCATAAAATTTAATTTCAGATAATGAATTTATAGTTCAGTTTCAATTTCAATTAGTAAATTCGATTCAATTTCGTTACCAATTATAAATTTCAATTTAATAGTTAATTACTCATTACATATTGACAAAATATGTCAATTATAGCTTGCCTGTTATCAATTATAATTATCGATAAGTTACCGGTTATAATTAATTATTATATTTAATTAATAATTTAATTACTAATTATTAAAATTTTATTTATTTATTTATTTATTATAAGTTATTTATTTATTTAATAACTGGTTAATAAATAGATAATCGTATATATTCGAATCCAACTAATCAGCATCAGTTATCCATCATGAACTGATTGAATTGATTTAGCTTTTGTATATTAGTTTTTAAAAAGTTTTGGCTTTGGGTAATAAATTTTTAAATGATCTCGATTTCGATCAACCATAATATATACGATTAGTCGAACTCCCCATTTATTGGTGTGTCTAATCCGCTCGAATTGGAATGGGTCACATTATCATTTTTGGATCCGAATGCACAAGTAGTTAGTTGGGTTCATATTCAAAATATGAATAGAATCCATTGTATTATTCAAAATTTGAACTTCCCATGAATCATCTGCTAAACTCAAACAGCGAACAGCGATCACCAACAAATCAAAAGCGTCGTCTGCAAAAGAGACCCACTTCCCGGGTTTAATTATTCTACGTCGACTCCGGGCCACCATTTTCTTCGACTTCTCAAACCCCAATCCGACCTTCCCCTTCGTCTCCCTCTTTCCTCTCAATCAGCCGATCTCGGCCCCCGCTGCCGGAGACTCCATCCAACCTCAGATTCACCGATCGGTCAACCTTATCCTCCTTCATGGATGATTTACCTGACATCTTTGCTCGGGACTTCGGGCTTAGGCCGCAGGGCAAGTCTTCCCCCATGGCCGCTTCCAGGTCAACCGCCGTAGGACTCGGAGAAGGGTCTCCCTCTGCGAACTCCTCTTGGAACAGTTCTAGATCCGGATGGAAGTCTACCACGACCGGTGACCCCTTCCTCGGCGACCGCGGAGCTGGCATCTCCGATGATTATGTCTTCGTAGGTGTACCGGATTTATCGAATTCGTCCTCCCACGGGAAACCTGGACCGGCTTCATCTCCGGCGTCCTTTGACACCCTATTCGATGGCTTTGCGGATTCCGGGACGAAAGCCTCGTCTTCTTTGCCCGTGTACGATAAGCCGGTATATGATGATGATATATTCGATGGGGTTCCCGGAATGAAGAGCTCGTCGTCGGTTAAGTACGAAGATGTCTTTGCTTCCGTCTCGTCAGGATCCTATCATGCTTCCACACCTCCGTATGAAGATCTTCTTGAGAGCCTCGGGAAGCAACAGCCGGAGTCAAAGGGCAGGGGTGACACAAGATCCGGGGAGCAGGATCGGCAGAACATATCTGAATTCGATGAGCTGATTCCGGGATTCGGTGGGAGCAGCCTACCAAAGAAAAGGTACGATGTTTGATCTGTAGGATAACTTGATTGGTGCCTGATTTGCTAGATGCTGCATAGCCTGCATTTGTAAATTATGTTATTATACGCTAATATGTGAATTTGGGTCAATAAAATACATAAAAAGATTGCTTTGTTTAATCTGGTATAATATTTTCGTGTATCAGATATTTCAATGCATCAAGGGAGAGGAGTCTACTTTGTTATTTTGAAGTCTGTTTAAGCTGACTTCCAGGATCATAAAATTGTGTGCTTTGTGAGTTTTAATTTGTGCTTTTTAGTTAGTTTGAGGTTTGAGATTTGCCACTATAATTATACTTAGTGAGTCATAACTACTAGTTAGTCATTTGGGCAATAATGTTGTTTGAATACAGAGATAAAGAAGGAAGATACATTCTGAGGTCCTTCTATTGAACAATAAAAGCAATAGAATCACAAAGGTAGGCTTAAAAGTGCTATGAATTTCTTTAGAGTGTTTATTAGATAAGACTATAAGAGGGTGACTGCAAACATAATTTGCAGTGTGCTCTTCAAGCATTCATTAGTACAAAATTATAAAAGTTATTCCAATGTTTAAAAACACTACATAAACAACGTTTTAATTTGCATAGTGCATATGTTGTTTATATTTTAAAATATTATGTAATATAGATAGCTGTGACGAACTTAATAAACATATTTCAAGAGATAAATCTATTATATGATGAATAAATGATCATTTATCATGATATAATTATAGGATAATGTGAAGCTTTTGTTGTCTTGTAAAGGAAGTTTCTCTAACAAACAATGAAATAATTGATATGTGATAGACAATTGAAAAGTCAAACAGTTTTAGTATGTGTGGTGGTATGAAGTGATATGTGGCTGCATATGTGGTCCTACTGCATATTCACACTGCATATACATTACACGATACAATAAAGTTGTGCATTCATATATTGCTTCGTTGTTTCTTGTGGTCGTAACAATCACTTCAAGCAATGGAAAGAACAAAAGATGTGCTCCAAGTCCTTGGGAGTGCTTTTTAGAACATTGACCATAAATAAGTAATGATTTAGTTGGCTTGTTATAGAGTTGAACGTTTTAGATATATACACATTCTTAAGATGCGGTGATGCACAATTTTCAATGGTTATGTATTTTGGCATGGTGAATAAGTTTATACCCATAAGGGTGAAAAATTAATTCTTGGTTTGCTTTGCGAGATGTGAGAATATATTAGGATATCTTTTGATGAATGATGAGATAATCTTTAATCCCCATCATGCTCTTTATCTCATTGTTCAGTGCTGAAAAAGCTTTTTCCAGTTCAGGTCTGATTTCTCAAAGCTTTAGAGCTTTCACAAATTATCCCTTGCAATTGAACCTAATAGGGTTTTTGGAAGTGAAAATTTTTATAGCTACCAAAAACAGGTTTTAAATTTACTGAGATCAGTTTGCTTCGATCTGCACCATTCCAGCTCCAATAAGGATTGTCATTAACTTGTTTCAAGCCAATTGGGAGTCAACTGCACTTGGCATATGATTTTCTGCCGAATAGAGATTGATGCAGTCACAATAATCATGTTTGATTAAGGCTGACCTGTTAAAAGTGGGTTTTTTCGTTGGACTAGGACAGCAGCATAAAAATCTGTTTCTCCTGTGTATTTATTTTATAGCTTTTGGCCATTCCTAATTGTCACTCAATCTTAAATGGGCTTCCAGTATACCATATTTTTTAGCTTGGTTTAAATCTGCATCTGCTATGTGTGCCAAGACTACTTAGAAAGTATGTCCAATTGGTTGACAGTTTGTTTTCTCCATCTTCTTCCAGTATTTTGTTTCTAGGAATAACATAGAATTGTGCGAAATTCTGGTGGGATCCTCAGCTTGTTTTACTTGACGTTGTACAAAAAATTGCTAGCATGATTTCTGTATAATGTTTAGTCATTGGCATGCACTCATCCTGCATCATCTTTGGCATATAAGTCCTTAATTACCAAGCATGGTATAGGACTTCCCTTTACTGTTTAAATCATTGGCATCACTTATAAATAGCAAGTTAGTGTTTCCCCTCTTTGATAATACGAAAAAAGTGACTAGAAAACCTTATTGCATGCCTTTATAGAGGGCTTTATGTAGCAAAATGGTATGGTATGTGTGAGAGCAAAGAATAGGAATGTCAGTTTATTCTGTGGCAGGTTCACCATAATTGAATGAGCTAGAATGAGATTAAAAATCCACCCCATCCCTGATACAGGTGGAGATGGGAAGGAGATTTTCTTTCCTTTGCTCCGGGCAGTTTAACTCGTCTCCATTTGCCCCATCTGCCTATAGATTCACATATTGTGATTTATATTAAAATATTATAATATAACCCACATATGCATCGCACTACACAGGCAACCTGCCTCCTCGTGTATGGAAAATAGTAATCTTATCCCCTCACCTCATTATTACATCTTTTTGTGTACTTGGTTCCCCATAAATGAACAACTGCTTCGTTTCTATCGACCTTGTAGCTCACAAGCAATCCAATCGGTAGAACATACTTTTCTCTTATTTCTAATTTTCTACCAGTGTATACTCATTTGGGTAAGAGTATAGTTAAGACTTTCAAAGCCACTCTCCGTGGGAGAATTGAGTCTATTAAGAAAGAATTGCATCAATTCTCTAATCCTAAAAGTCATCTCTCTAAAAGTCTATCCTCCAAGATTATATTTTGTTGAAATGATTTCTTTTCTTCAGTTCTGTATTACAGGTCATTATTGTTATATCATATTTTCAGAATATCAATTTCTTTTGCAGGGAAGTCCATGAGGAGCCAGAAATCTCATCAGCTAAACCAACTACGATAAAGTCTGGAGACCCATTTGTTGTTTTAGAATCAGTATCTACTTCAGCATACACGTCCTCTGGGTTATTCCCTGACCTTTTAGAAAGCATTAGTAGGCCTCTAAGCTCAGGAAGTATGCATTCTGCTAGTAAAAGGATATTTGATGATGATAATGCATTTGATGGAACCTCAAAACCAGTACCATCATCTACAGATGATATGGACAAGAATCTTTTTGATGATTTCCAGAACAAAAGTTCTAGTCATCATGACTCCAGAATGGAACCACCTCAACAGTCATCCACAGATGCATTTGAAAACATCATGCCACAGATGCATACTAAAAGAACTACTGAGTTCCAAAATTCTTTTGGTGGAAGAGATCTTCATAATACAGACACCTATGGAAGAAATGGCATGGGTGATCAATCCCCAAAGACTTATGAACATATTGAAACCAAAGATGACGTCTGGCTTACTGTTTCAGAAATTCCCCTCCACACTCAACCTACAAGTGCTCCACCACCTTCAAGGCCACCACCACCACTTGTCATCAAACCTGCTCATTTTGATGCTCAGGGAAAAAGAAATGGAAGTGTTTCTTTTCAACAGTCCACCCAGAGCCATCTTTATAATGCAAATTCTATTAAGAGGTCTCAAATAGATGAACTTGAAGACTTTGCTATGGGTAAATCTCAAACATATAATCAGCATCATGAAGACTTTTTCAGCAATGAAGAAGAATTAGAGAAAAAAATAGCTGCAGATGCTGCTATGAAGGAGGCTATGGATAGAGCGGAGGCAAAATTTAAACATGCTAAAGAGGTAAGAGAAAGAGAACGTGATTCAAAAATTTCTAGGAACAATGAGTATATGTATCAAGAAAGAAATGAGAAATCAAATTTCGATAGTAAGGATCTAGAAGACCAAGAGAGGTTACAAAGATTAGACCAGGAACAAATAGAAAAGGAAAGAGAGGAGAAAGAAGAGGCAATGAGACTAGAAAAGGAGAGAGAGCAAGAAATTCAGAGGGAAAGAGTAAAGGCCAGACTAGCTACAGAGAGAGCTATAAGGGAAGCAAGGGAAAGGGCAGCTGCTGAAGCTCGCCAAAAAGCTGAGAGAGCAGCTGCTGAGGCACGCCAACGAGCTGAGAGAGCAGCAGTTCAGAGGGCAGCTGCTGAGGCACGTGAAAGAGCTGCAGTATTGGCAAGAGAAAGAGCTGAAAAAGCAGCTGCAGAAGCAAAGCAGAAGGCAACTGCAGAAGCAAGAGAGAAAGCCGCTGCAGAAGCAAGAGATAAAGCCGCTGCAGAAGCAAGAGAGAAAGCAGCTGCAGAAGCAAGAGAGAAGGCAGCTGTCGAGGCTAGAGAAAGAGCTGCAGCCGAGGCAAGAGAAAGAGCCACGGCAGAGGCAAGAGAAAGAACTGAAAAGGCAACTGCAGAAGCAAGGGAAAAGGAAGCTGCAGAGGCTAGGGAAAAGGCAGCTGCAGCTAAGGAGAGGGCTGCAGCAGAAGCCAGGATTGCGGTGGAGAGAGCTGGAGCAGAAGCACGACTAAGAGCGCAGAGAGCTGCAGTAGAAAGAGCTGCTGCAGGAGCGCGGGAAAGGGCTGCTGCTGCAGCTCGAGAAAAGGCAGAAGCAGCAGCAGCTGCTGCTGCTGCTGCAAGACAAGAACAACAGGAGGAAAATGATCTTGAGTCATTTTTTGGTATGGGTGCTCGAGCAAATAGTGCACCAAAGCAACGATATACTTCTTCGGTAAGAACCATAGTTAATGGGTAATAAAGACAGAAGTTCTGCTGGTTTTCACTTGCTACTTGAATCTTGCATCTACTTCTTCTGGTTATCGCTTACTGTTTGGATTTTCAGGAAAATATGTTTGATGTTAAAACTCAGAACAAAGGAAGTTCTGATGGATCATGGAGAACATCTTCGGCTTCTTCATCTACCATTAAAAAGGCATCTTCTACTACTAATATTGTCGATGATCTGACTTCCATTTTTGGAGGTAATATTTCTTTAGTGCAACTGAAGTTTGTTCTGGTACCTCATTGACTAATGATGCATTTATCTCTAAAAGTACCATCATCATCTGGTCAATTTCAAGATGTTGAGGGAGAGAATGAAGAAAGAAGGAAAGCTAGACTCGAGCGTCATCAAAGGACACAAGAGCGTGCGGTACTGCTTTTTTCTGTGCCATTACATTTTAAAAACTGATATATGTCACTTTTACTTCCATTTTTGTTAGCAGTTAAAATTGAAATTCTTCGGTAATGTACTTTGCAACTTACGAACAGCTATGCTTTGTTAGCCTTATCAGAATATATATGTATCAGGCAAAAGCTCTTGCTGAGAAAAATGAGCGTGATATGCAAGTTCAACGAGAGCAGGCAGAAAGACATGTAAGATTCAAATTTGCCAAATGCTACAATTGTATTTTGGAAGTTTTGAGTCTTATGTATTCTCACTAGAACTAATAACATACAGAACAAGTCTATTGGGCTTTTTAAAGAACTTATTAAGTCCTTATGGTGGCCATATCTATTGTATTCTTTTACTAATGCTGTATGATGATTTCAGAGGATTGCTGAAACACTAGATTTTGAGATAAAACGGTGGGCTGCTGGAAAAGAAGGCAATTTGCGTGCCTTACTTTCAACGTTGCAATATGTGAGTTTCCATTTAATATGGTTTCATTTCTAATCCACATTACTTAATTAGCATGCTGCATGAGTATGGTTGTTACTTGCTTCCAACTTTTGCAAACTGCTATACAAATGATTAGAACCATCTATTTTCTTTCAAATGTAATGTTTCCATTAGTTGTTTTGATTTTTTAATAGCATCTTAGATTACATATCAATTTTATCTTTTGCTTAATCAGTGACAACAATTGTCCTAATACAGTTGTGCTTATACAGTTAAATGTTTCCAAACTATTCTGTTCAGATCTTTTTTTCTTGTCAATTACTGAGAGTTTGACCACTGGAATTAGATATTCTTGGATTCTGCCTTTGATATCTTACTAATTGATATGTTTCATTTACTTGATAGTTGGATAGATCATAGATGGGCAAGTGAGAGCCTTACCGACTCTATTCCAGACGATCAACCCCACTGGGACACGTCTGACAACTCGCTCTCCGATCACCCCACACAAATTAAGTGGAACTTAATTTCTTCTAACGGGGAAGGTGAGGAGGCCGTTTCGCCCATTTTTGACGAAAGCCCTACTAATGATGACGACAACGAGGAGGATGATTTTGCAGCTGAATTCAGCAAATTTTATCTATCTGGAGAAGCTGAAACTGCCTACACGGCGGAGATGGAATACCCAGTCTTCCGAAAATTGAAAGAAAAAATTGACAACAACAATGAGGCAGCCTTCACAACAACAGGAGAATCCTCCGTAACACAGCTCCCTAGAGAGCCCGTGATGGGTCTGGCAATGTACCCACCTGGGAACCTTGGGTACAGCTACCAACCTATAGACCCCTACCGTACCAGCACCATCAATACAAGAGTAAGTAACCTCAGAGGGGGTTACTCAAAACAGCACAATGAGAAGTTCACCCTTCCTTCAGCTCAAGCCAACACAGGGGCAATCCTAGTATTACCCGAACAATTATGGCAGTACCCTGACGTAATCTCACGTTGGGAGTCCATTACCTTAAATTTGGTGAACGAACGCTGCTGGACAGACAATCGCTCCAAAATGTGTTTTATAGAGAATCTTCTAGGTGAGACGGAGAAAAAGATATGGATACAATGGCGAATGGCGTATCCAAAAGAATACGATGAACTCACAAGCATTGCGGATGACCCGCAGAATGTCCTCTCACAGATTAGGAGGATGATGCTCTTGGAAGATCCCACCACAGGCTCCACTGACGAACAAAATAGAGCCTACGAAGACCTCGAGAGGTTAACATGCTCCAATATCAAAGATCTTTTTGAATACCTGAATGATTATAAGATTCTGGCAGCAAAATCAGGTCGCATGTACATATCGCCGGAACTATCTGAAAAAATATTCAGAAAAATGCCACCACTAATAGGCAAGGAACTAGAAGCAGCCTTTGCCTTACGGCATCCAGGTAATAACGTAGGAGTCATTCCCAGAATTCATTTTACCTATCAATACCTAGAGGAGCAGTGCAAGAGAGCGGCTTTTCAAAGAAGCCTGAAGGATCTTACGATTTGCCAAAGGATTCCCATACCAGGCTACTACAAAAAGGAAAAGAAGCTAGGTCTGAGAAAAGCAAGGAACTACAAGGGTAAGCCACACGATACCCATGTGCGCATTTTCAAGAAAAAACACTCTGACAGAATCAAGAAATGCAAGTGTTTTATTTGCGGGGAAGAAGGACGCTACGCTCGAGAATGCAAGAGAAAGCATGGCAATATAGCACGAGCTGCTATAATAGAAAACTTGGAGTTACCCGAGGATTGGGACGTCCTTTCTGTAGACCTTAACGAGCCAGACAGCGATGCTATCTGCTCGTTCTCTGAAGGAGAAACAGGTTCCGCACATACTCTGACAATGGACTTTGCAGACTTACCATATGAGTCAGCCTTCATCATATTAGTAGAAGATCATGACGACCCTGATGAAGAAATAGTCCTAGTGGTCACAACACAAGGAAAGTCTGAGACCACCACTAAAGAACAAAACAACTGGAGAACAAATGTTGTTCTACCCACAGTAATGAATGATTGCATTCATAGATGGGAGGATAACAGCTTCGAGATCACAACGGGCTGTGAAAGATGCACAATTTGCAAAGAACTAACAAATCCTAAGATGAGATCTCATTGCCGAAGTTGCTTGCTTACGGTATGCCCGATGTGCTCCCGCTTTAACCTTGGAAGAAAGTTAGCTATTGTCAAATTAGGTTTCCCAATATACAGTGATAAAGACAGCATCATCAAGGAATTGTTAGATTACACCCAATATTTGCTCGAAGAAAATGCTTTCATCAAGGAAGAAAATGAAAAGCTCAAGAAAGAAATGGAGCAACTAAAACAGAAAGAAGTTATGGAAGACTTGGAAGAGGAGTTTAATCGACTCAGTATTGAGGAAGATATGAGATTGAGAAAAGGGAAGTTCCCTGCATCTGAAGAACTGCCTAAAACAAGTCCTACAATATATCCCGAGAAAAGGGGACAAGGGATAGTCTTACGAGATGAATCAGAGAAGAATGAAACTGCTAATAAACTGACAGCCTTAGCCTCAACGTCAACACCATCAGTTTCTGAGTACCCCCAAGAATATGCAACCTTCGCTGATAAGATAGATCAGCCCAGAGGTAAACGCATCTTAAACCGACTATATAATATGGTCATTTCCATTGAAATACCCAATGTCAAGCATTTCAAGGTTCAGGCCATACTGGATACGGGCGCAACCGTTTGTTGCATTGATCAAGATTCTATTCCAGAAGAGGCACTGGAGCAGAGCGCCTATCCTATCCTTATTAACGAAGTTAATTCACAACAGTTAGCACGCAAGAAGCTACGGAGTGGTTACATGAATATTGAAAACAACAGGTTCACCATACCCTTCACTTACGCCTTTCCAATGAGTAAGAAGGACGGCATCCAGATGTTAGTCGGATGCAATTTCATTCGAGCGATGCAAGGTGGTGTCAGAATAGAAGATCAAACTATCACCTTCTATAAAAAGGTTACCACAATTACGACTCGAAATGATACAGAAGTCTCAGCAGCTGCGGCAATAGATGAACTGAGCATGACGGAGAACGAGTACTTGGATGTTCTCAGCGCAACCGCATACGATGATTTTGAAGAATCTACACGGTTCCAGAAAAGGTTTCAACCATTACTACGGAGATTAAAGGATCAGGGATTCATAGGAGATGATCCGTTCAAACACTGGCACAGAAACCAGGTAACCTGTAAACTGGACATAATCAATCCTGATCTTACCATACAGGACAAGCCGTTAAAGCATATAACGCCAGCCATGAAAGCACAATTTGGTAAACATGTCCAAGCCCTTTTACAAATGGGAGCTATTCGACCAAGCACAAGTCGGCACCGGACCATGGCGATAATCGTGCACTCTGGAACAACGATTGACCCGGTAACAAAGGCAGAAGTCAAAGGCAAGGAGCGGATGGTATTCAACTACCGCACGCTCAATGACAATACGTATAAAGACCAGTATAGCCTGCCAGGTATTAACACCATACTGAAACAAATAGGGAATAGTAAGATATTCTCAAAGTTTGACCTTAAAAGCGGTTTTCACCAAGTAGCCATGGACCCTGAGTCGATCCCATGGACCGCTTTTATCGTACCGGGAGGACTCTATGAATGGCTCGTCATGCCATTTGGGTTAAAAAATGACCATACATCACCGGAACTGGTGCATGGCAAAGGCTGCTTCTAGTTCCTTGTCTATTAGTGGTGGCATTTTTCTGAATATTTTTTCAGATAGTTCCGGCGATATGTACATGCGACCTGATTTTGCTGCCAGAATCTTATAATCATTCAGGTATTCAAAAAGATCTTTGATATTGGAGCATGTTAACCTCTCGAGGTCTTCGTAGGCTCTATTTTGTTCGTCAGTGGAGCCTGTGGTGGGATCTTCCAAGAGCATCATCCTCCTAATCTGTGAGAGGACATTCTGCGGGTCATCCGCAATGCTTGTGAGTTCATCGTATTCTTTTGGATACGCCATTCGCCATTGTATCCATATCTTTTTCTCCGTCTCACCTAGAAGATTCTCTATAAAACACATTTTGGAGCGATTGTCTGTCCAGCAGCGTTCGTTCACCAAATTTAAGGTAATGGACTCCCAACGTGAGATTACGTCAGGGTACTGCCATAATTGTTCGGGTAATACTAGGATTGCCCCTGTGTTGGCTTGAGCTGAAGGAAGGGTGAACTTCTCATTGTGCTGTTTTGAGTAACCCCCTCTGAGGTTACTTACTCTTGTATTGATGGTGCTGGTACGGTAGGGGTCTATAGGTTGGTAGCTGTACCCAAGGTTCCCAGGTGGGTACATTGCCAGACCCATCACGGGCTCTCTAGGGAGCTGTGTTACGGAGGATTCTCCTGTTGTTGTGAAGGCTGCCTCATTGTTGTTGTCAATTTTTTCTTTCAATTTTCGGAAGACTGGGTATTCCATCTCCGCCGTGTAGGCAGTTTCAGCTTCTCCAGATAGATAAAATTTGCTGAATTCAGCTGCAAAATCATCCTCCTCGTTGTCGTCATCATTAGTAGGGCTTTCGTCAAAAATGGGCGAAACGGCCTCCTCACCTTCCCCGTTAGAAGAAATTAAGTTCCACTTAATTTGTGTGGGGTGATCGGAGAGCGAGTCGTCAGACGTGTCCCAGTGGGGTTGATCGTCTGGAATAGAGTCGGTAAGTGCTTTCAGGTAGTGTTGGAAGGTGTCTTCATCTTCTTCAAACTCACTGCTCCAGTCGGGTTCATGATAGATACTGTCATCAAAATCGCAAAGTATCATTGCGGCAAATTCCTCGGTGATGTCATGATCATCCTGTGTAGCAGGTTCGGGTGTGATGGTATAGTCCTGAAATTGAACAGCGAGAGAACCATCTGACTTGGAGTTACCCGAGGATTGGGACGTCCTTTCTGTAGACCTTAACGAGCCAGACAGCGATGCTATCTGCTCGTTCTCTGAAGGAGAAATAGGTTCCGCACATACTCTGACAATGGACTTGCAGACTTACCATATGAGTCAGCCTTCATCATATTAGTAGAAGATCATGACTTCCCTGATGAAGAAATAGTCCTAGTGGTCACAACACAAGGAAAGTCTGAGACCACCACTAAAGAACAAAACAACTGGAGAACAAATGTTGTTCTACCCACAGTAATGAATGATTGCATTCATAGATGGGAGGATAACAGCTTGGAGATCACAACGGGCTGTGAAAGATGCACAATTTGCAAAGAACTAACAAATCCTAAGATGAGATCTCATTGCCGAAGTTGCTTGCTTACGGTATGCCCGATGTGCTCCCGCTTTAACCTTGGAAGAAAGCTAGCTATTGTCAAATCAGGTTTCCCAATATACAGTGATAAAGACAGCATCATCAAGGAATTGTTAGATTACACCCAATATTTGCTCGAAGAAAATGCTTTCATCAAGGAAGAAAATGAAAAGCTCAAGAAAGAAATGGAGCAACTAAAACAGAAAGAAGTTATGGAAGACTTGGAAGAGGAGTTAGTTGGGGTCTCGTGCGGATCGATCTTCGTTGCCTTCTCAAAAATTCACTGGTCGTGAGAGACTCTGGAACTCTTGAGGAACACACTAAAATTTGAACAGGAAAGCTTTGAAAGCTTAGATTGAACACACTTAGATTACAAGGTTTGGAGAGTAGAACTTCTGGTTTTTCCTATTTAATAGATGTTCCTCAAATGTAAGTTCCCACTAGATGAGTATATCTGATGAAATTAGAAATACAAGTTTGATCATTTTCTGGTAAAAATCTACTTTTGCAATTGTAGGTTTTCTTAGTCATCAATATAAAAAGTAATGACGCAGGAAATGAATTTTTAGAAGGAACTTTTTATGACCCATTGTAAACTTTTCTTTGTGGGATACAATAGGGAAGAGGAGTTCACCAAGCTTTTTCTGTCATGAAATTATAAATGTTTATCCAGGAACTCTGCTGTATTTATCTTTGTTGTTTTGTAAAATGCATACAGGTTCTTTGGCCTGAATGTGGCTGGCAACCTGTATCTTTGACCGACTTGATAACTGGTGCAGCAGTGAAAAAAGTTTATAGGAAAGCTACTCTGTGCATTCATCCTGATAAGGTTCAACAGAAAGGCGCAACTCTTCAACAAAAGTATATTGCTGAAAAGGTTTTTGATCTCCTCAAGGTTTGTTTTCAATGTTAATTTGATATCTTTTAGAAATTATTTTAATTAAAATATGGTCCTTGTCTCCTTGTGCTCATTATGTAAGCCTGTATTTTTGTTGAAAGTTTCAAATGCCAATGGTGATCCTCTCCAAATTCAGATTTCTATGTCACCAATGGATAAAAGAAAACTAGCACTCATTTACCTTGCTAAGTGTGTTAGTTGCATTTTAACCTTGATATTGAACATTAAACCCAGAGAACATTATTTATAGACTAATATATGACCCTTCTGAACCATGGAGGCATGACGTTCAAATTGCATAATACATTTTGGACCCGTTTGGTACCCTTTATAAGCCCCACATATAGTATTATCACAATACTATACAGCGTTTGGAAAATATTAAATCGGGTATTAATTAATATAGGGATTAGAAATAGTACCTCAAGTGGTGGATTAATAATACACCATGAGACCCATCATTAGGTTGTATTACAAAAATAATAATTTCCCAAAATCGAATTTTGGAAAGTGGAAATTCCAAAATTCATCATTAGGTTGTATTAGAAAAACAACAATTTTCCAAAATCGAATTTTGGAAGGTGGAAATTCCCAAATCCATATTTTGGAGGTGAAAATTTCCAAATTCAGAATGTAATATTCCGGAAAATTTATAAAATATTTTTTAATGATAAAAAAGAGATGTTAGAGTTTAATTTTTTTTTTCAAACTCTCTTGTATAAAGTCTATAAAACTAAATTTAAATTAAAAATTGTAATATATTTTAATGAAATATATATTTTTGAACCACAACACCTCTTTTGTATTATAGAAAAATTTATTTCATTAATTAAAATACTAAGTAGTTATATAGACTCATTATACATGTCTCACCAAACAAACACTCTATTACAATGTAGGCTAGTACCATACAGGTTAGCCAATACACACTAGTACTACACATGTTAATACAATACAACGTACCAAATGAGCCCTTTGAATTGGTACAATATTGTGAGATACTTGGATGAAGAATTTATAATAGGATAATTCTAACAAAGCAAGGCTTTGTTGTATCATATTGCATGCTATAATAGTGAGGACCAACTTGCTCTAGATATTATGGAGCACAAGAAGATTTTTTATTTTGTAACACAGTGAAATTTTAAAAATGTATGTGGGTTGAGACTTATAAGAACGTTCATAATTTATATTGTATGGAGATAAGTTTGTTATTTATGTTTAAATCTATGGATCACATGGTAGGATTTTCTAGGTTTAGCATTTTGCGAAGTGCATAAGACCCTCTTGAATGAAGTCTTCCTTGTTTAGATGTTTTAAATCAATGCAACTTCCGATTATCTAAAATGCTTAAATGCACCAAAGTATCTCGTACATTTTTTCATCTTTCTGTAATTTGAAACCTTTGATTTGCCATGTAATTCTACCTGAATAGCTATTACGTGCACTTCTTAAAGTTTTGCCAGGAATATTTTTTATCGAACTTTTCTTTTGCTTTCTTGAAAAGGTTTAATTAATGAATATATGTTGACTTGGATTGTTTGTAACAAATGTATCCTGACCTTTCATTTGTACCAATTATATAATTAAGCTTTTGAACAAGGTTTAAAATCTCGTACTAGTACAGATCATATGATCCGTATGGATATTGCATCATACTAACACACGTACGGTACGGTACAAATAGGCCTCTATCGACTTGCATCAATTTTTTTAGAGAGTATAAGTGAGTTAGAGGGTAAATGAGAGGTTTTGGGGTTTTATATAGCCTCCAAAACCTTAAAAATTCACACCCATTGGCACAAACGGCTGTTTGAGGTCAATACCAATGACTGGAAAAATTAGCTGTTGGGACTTGGGCATATCCCGTCCGGTATAGGCTTTGAATCGGGCAGTACCGATTCAGTACGTTCCGAACGTATAGTAGAGAGGCTGTACTAAGTGGTACAACCGATACACCTTGGTATCGGGTTGTACCAAGGTGTACCTCTTTCGGCTTTTAAAAAAAATTGGTAAATATTGGTTGTACCACTCGATACAGTATGTATCTAAAATCATGCTTTTGAATTTGTGACCATAAGACCTTCCGTTAGTTATCCATCTATTGCACCGTGAGGACACTAACTTATCAAAAGTCCCATTAATATTTTAAATTTTAATTTTAAAACTGATTTCACATCATTGATTGAAATTATTAAAGTAGATAGTATACAAAGTGACTATCATGTTTGCTTCATTGAGGTATATTATCTTATTTAATAATTTAGATCACTGACGTGATAAATTGGTCTAGAAAATTATTTTTTGAATGTGGACTGACTTTTGACACACGCCAACAATGCCACATCAACATTTTGAGCTGATCGTCATGCTAGCTTCTTTTTGATATATATTAATCAATGATGCGTCAAAAAATTATTTTATTTAGGTGCTGACAATGCTTTTGAGACAGGTCAATAGTGCCACGTCAGCACCCTAATTGTACAATTGATTAGTAATGAAGGATAGTTTATTATTGGTTTTAATTTGAAAGTGTAAGTATACAATTAGTACAAATGATAAGTTGCTATAGATTTGTTAGACACTTTTGGAAAGGTATATTATTAGTATACTTTTGGAAACTTTTGTAAGTATACAATTAGTATACAATTATCAACAGTCAGGGGGTATATTTATTAATTAATCCTTTTGGAAAGGTTGATTTCCTAACTTTCATTTTCAGTTGGATTAAATACAATTCCATGAATCTTCCTCACCAATGACTAATATATATATGCTTTATATATGTGCTTTTGCTATAAAACAGGAAGCTTGGAACAAGTTCAACTCTGAAGAGCTCTTCTGAGAGGTAGTTGAGGTGTCAAATTGTTTCATGACTTGTTGGGAGGGCATGCTACAAATATCAGAGCGAAGGCCTCCGCCATCATTGATATTTTTTCTTCTTTTTGGGATGTGTAGTATTCCCTTGTGAGTTGATAAGTGCTGCCTTCTAAATCATCCGCTGCTCCTTAAAGTGGCTTTATTTTTGTCTGATTGGTGTAAATGAATGTCTCAAATTTTCTTCTCCTCTATAGTGTATTTATTATTATCTTTTTTTTTAATCTTCTCTTTTATTAGTATAGCTTGAAGAAACGTGACTGTTTAGATCTCCATTACCTCCGAACGAGAAACTATATAAGTTTGCATATCATTCGTTTACGAAAAAGCTGCATATGGCTTTCTTTGCTACTTATATTCTAAACGTGAGCTGCGTTGCCTGTTTTGAAAACAAAAATGTTTGATTTATTTTTGCAAAGAATAAGACTAAATTGACATGATGCTTATGTTTCCAGTAAAATGATTGTCTTTTCTTGTCCGTATATTGCTAGTGTAGTTTTCTTTGTTAGTTACAAAGGATTACAATCAGCTGTGTTTGTTTTTAGGATCATTTGTACTCACCTGTATCCAACCAAACAACTCAAGTTCTCAATAGGATGTTTTGAGAGATGTATATAAATACGAGGAATGTCTCAAAATAGTAATAGCAAAATTGAAAATTTTTAAAAGCATAATATGAAAGTTTTTAAAAGTTTAAATACTGACAATGTTTTTGAAATTAAATTAATTCTATTTTTGCATCTAGTTTTTGTTTTCATTGTGAACTACTTTTACATCAAAAGTTTATAAGTGATTGACATGAAATTTTTATTATTATGTACAATGTAATTTATATCAGTATTTAGTTTTTAGTGACTAAATGATATTTTAGTTGTCAAAATTATCGTGTACTTGATCTTTTGTACACTTATTTTTAGCGATTAAGTCCTTAAAATTTCTATAGTTTTGAACTAATAAGTTGTTTTTTAGTTATTTGTGATATGAAATTATGGTAATCGGGTTTTTGATGTTTTAAGTATTTAAGTAGCTGAAATTGGCTGGAACCAAATGCATAAATGAATGGAAGTTGTTTTTTTAGGTTATGATTTTGGGTTTTTTTTTTATGCTTTTGAGAATTTTCAACTTCAATATTATGATTTTGAGAAATTCCTTCATAAATGTTTAAGATCGCAAAAGTTATATACTAAAACGAGAGTCTCGCATAAGGGAGGAGGATTAATGCATGACAATCGAGAAAGATTGAGCATATTTGATTGGATGTAATGAAATCATAAGAAATAAGAATAGATAATAAATAGAGTAAGACAATATTAATTTTGTTAAGTTGACATTAGAAATGGACTATGAATATACTTTGTTTAGTTAGCTATTCTTCTTAACAATATTGAATACAATTATTTAAAATAATATTTGATATTATATCTAATTAATAACATAATAGAAAAATGAATAAATATAAAATAGTTTTTAAAAATAAAAAATATTTTGAAAATATAATGAATATAAATTATAAGGTACTATAAAAATATTTGTTGGATTATGTAAAGTATTATAAATATTTTATATACTAATTTAATTATAAAATATTTGTTGTTGAACTATAAAATATAAATTATTATTCACTTAATTAAAATAGTATTGACTTAATGATTATTAATTAATTGGATAATAATAGTTTTATAATATTGGTTGTTGTATTAATATTGAATCAATTAAAAATAATTTCATAATGTAATTGTTGTGAGTACTACTATTTTGAAATATATAAGTACTACTATTTTGGTGGAGAATTTCTAACCAGGAGGAGTACTATAATCAAATAAGAGAATGTATAGAGATCAAAATAGTATTTAATTCGGGCGGTTGATTGCCCACAAATGCAAATATTATAATTTTAATTATAATATTTAAATAAAAAAATTATGTTTCTAATATCATTTGTAGATTGTAAATGGAATTATAGCTCAAAAATTTGTCAATACAAGATGGTGGACTATAAATACAATAATTTAAGTATTAAAAAATAATTAATTTGGTCGACTTAGAGTCGTCGGATGGATACGAGATAAATAACAAAATTGTAGGTTTTCGTGCGCTGAACGCGATGATAGTTTCAGATTTGAGATCTGATATAGTTTTGTATTTTTAAAAATATTTTTTAGTATTATACAATTATTAATTTTTTAGTAATTAATAATTTAATAATATTAAAACATATTTGACTAAACTAAATGGTGATTTAGGGTATAAAATAATATTATTCCATGTTGAATTAATTTTGTTATAGTCGATCAATTATTGTTGGGGGTAAAATGATATATTTACCCCCTTACCTCTAGTTGACTAATATCTTTGTGCCTCCAATGGGTCGTGCTTGACGGGGAGCCTGATTAGACCTGTTGTCGGTCAGGATGTGTCTGGAATGACTCGGAATATTCTCAGAGGGGGGGCTCAGCCCGACATGACGATCGTCGCTTCGAGCTCGGGCCAGTCTAGTGCTAGGGCTTGGCCTGGCACAGTAGCACTAGGCTTAGCTTAGCACTGGCCAAGCTAGCTAGGCACAAACACATACTAGCTTGGTCTACGCTAGGCTGGTCTATTGATTATCAAGCTATAAGGTCGGCTCGGACCTATATTCGTTGGCCCAAGCATGATTTTATCGTATCGGACTATCAAACTGGGCCAAAATTATTAGACTTAAATACGAAGATGCAAGTTGCAAGTATAATTGCAGTTTTCATTTACGACCAACCAAATGCTTGCAAATAGAAATTGCAACTCTACTTGCAGGCAACCAAATAGTAGATTGCAAATTTTATTCGTAGGCATTTATCTTTGTATACAAATATTTTTTTTACAACATTTATACTTATTCAGGCAACCAAACGCCCTTTTGTGTTATTGTAATGCAGCTCAAATCAAAAACAAAAATAAATTCGGATTGAGGTCCGTTACTACAATCAACTAAAGATGAGCTCGAGCTCCAACTCAAAATTAATTGAAATCTAAAACATAAGGGCCAAGGTGAAGCTTGTCGTAGTCGCAAGTTGAATTCAAACTCAATTCTCTAACTCCATTACCTTTGATGTTCATTCGACTAAAAGCATCTTTGGATTTGTGAAATTTGAGTGAAAAAGGTCAAATTCTCATATTAAGAAGCTAAATTGATGAGCCAAACTAATAGCAAAAGTCATTAGGGTCAATTTTTGAGCGGCTATGTAGGTAACTGTACCGACGGTAAGCATAACCGCACAATTTGCGCAGCCTTCTTGAGCGGGAACAGCCCAAATCCAAAAGGGTTGTCAGGGGCCGCCATGGACGCCGGCGACGAGAGCGAAACCCTCTCAGAGATCCTGTCCGAGCTCGATGCCTCCCATCGACTCCACAACGAGGAGTCCCCCCTCTCGGAATGCTCCATCCTCGGACTCCAGTCCTTCCTGGACTCCGCCTCCAGGGATGCCGACACCGTCTCCGCCCTCTGGGACCTCCTTACTGCCAGAGGCCTCCCGGCCTCCGCACTCCTCCGCCCCCTCTCCGCCGTTATGGACTCCTCCACCCCCCACCTTCCGCTCCTCGCCGCCCGCTCGTACCTTTCCCTCCTTCTCTCGCCCGGATGCCCTCTCTACTCCCTCTTCACACCCCCCGCTTTTCTCTCACTCCTCCGCTCCCTCCGCCGCTCCCTTAAGCCCCTTCCCTCACCATCCCCTGCCTCCGCCTCCGCCACTCCCTCACCCGACCCTTCACGTGTCGCCCCCACTCGCCGGAAGAACGTCCGGAAAAGGAAAAATAGCCGTCTAGCTGGCGGCGTCTCAACATCGTCGCCGGTGGAACAGCTCTCCGATGTTGCCGTCCTACTTCCGCACGTCCTCGAACAGCTGGACTCCGTGCTTTGCCGAGTCCAGCTTGATAGCACCACCGATGCTGTAAAATCATTGGTCGAGACGGTAACCGGAATCCTTAGCTCCTCGAGCAACCATCGAGTGACGGATCTCTGCTTCCGGGTGCTATACCGGGTTGTCTCAAAGCCGGAGCATGGAGATCAGACAACTTCAGCTGTTGAGATTCTTCGATCACTGACGCCGATGCTCTTATGTCCGGTGAAATCACCATGCCGGACCTCTGCTGTACTTTTTGTTAGTAAAAAGTTGGTATCTTTGGGCCACGAGAATGAGAAAGTGAGAAAAGCTGTGGTCTACCTGCCTAGGTTTTTAGCAACAAAGGCTCCAGAGAAGTCCGAGCCAAGAGCTTGTGCTGTTGATTCCATCGTAGAGATTGTTAGGGTAATGGAGCATGAAGACCAAGTAGGATTCACCCAATATCTGGTGAAGATGACACAAGGAAAGGCTCAGCTAAGACTGTTGGCTGTAGATCTCATTCTAGCAGTTTTGACATCCATTCCCAATCCATTCGGTGTAAAAGAATTATCTCATGATATCAATGGCAATGCATGGGGATTGAGTTGTTTGAAAGCATTAGTGCTGCGTTGCTCAGATTCAGCACCTACAATCAGAGCTCGAGCTTTAACAAATACAGCTCAAGTACTTGGTTTGTTAACTGGAGATTCAGATAGTTGTTCCCATTTGCGGGAATTCGTAGGAATTGGCAATGTTGGCTTTGATGAGCTACTCAAAAGGCGGTGTCAGGATGATAAGGCTGCAGTGAGGAAGGCAGCACTTCTCCTTATCACAAAGTCCATAGCTATAATTGAAAGGCCATTAGACCAAGTACTCCTTAGGACATTGAGTGCTGCTTGCTCTGACCCTTTGGTCACTATCAGGAAAGCAGCTATTGTTGCTCTCTCAGAGGTGAATGTATCATAATTCTTCTCATTTTGCATTCATATGCTACAAAATGCCGTACTTATTTGCAAGTATCATGCGATTGTAGGCCTGCAGGAGATTTCCTGATGGTAGGGTGATAACTGAATGGCTTCATTCTGTGCCACGCTTGATTGTTGATAATGAGACAAGCATCCAAGAGGATTGTGAGAATTTGTTTCTTGAACTCGTCCTCGATAGAATATCTCAAGCTGTGAAGGTGAACTTTGAAAAGGACACAACAGATTTAGAGTCCTTATTTCCTGAAGGTTTATTTGGTTTTTTGAAAGGGATTTGTGACAATGAAGTGGCACCATGCGTGAAAAAGATATGTGCAAGCCTTGGAAAGAAGAAAAAGATCAAGATGTCTGTTGCAAGTTCACTTCAGAATTTGATTGCAACATCAGAGTCCTTGTGGTTGAGCCACTCCAAGCGCATAGAGAGGTGGACAGCCCCTGCTGGGACTTGGCAGCTGCTTTCTGAAGTGTCATTGTTCACACCCAAGGCCATAAAATGGGAATTTCTTCAGCATCATTGGCATCTTCTTGATAAGGATAGCCTAGAAGAGCAATGTAAAAGCTCTGATGACGGAAGGGAGCCGAACTCTTTTATGTGGGCTGGAGACCGTGTTCACCTCTTGCACACCATTTCTAATGTGTCTTTAGAGTTACCTCCTGAGCCTGCTGCAGAGTTAGCTTGTAGTTTGCTAGATCGTATCAAGAAGTTCAATATGGACTTAAGTGAGGTAAGCACCAATGAATTGATACTGTTGTCTGTATGTTATCGTTCGGCCCTTATGATGCTTTTGCATTCTCTCATCAATATGTTGTCAGCAAGATGTGTCATATTATCAACTGCAGAGCATTTATTGTCTATTCTCTTGAAGGGTGGGTATCTTATTTGTACATTGTGACTTGTATTATGTTTATTTGAACCAAGTTTATATGTACATTGTGTCTTGTATTCTTTAAGTTTACTTGTCTTCGTTCAATGCTTGTGTCTTGCAAAGTTTTAAATTTGAGATTATTAATTTGAGTTTTCTGCAACCTGGCAGCACTTGCAATGTAAAATAGTATGTAAAACTATTAGTCATTAGGAATCAGAGTAAATTGAATACGTTCACTGACTTCAGGAACAATCCAATTTTAAAATAATTGTTAACAGCATATAACTCTTTTGATACTAGAGATATACTCCATAGATGTTTTTTATTACTTTCCTTCCCTTGGATATGATTTCTTTAATGCAAAAATTGGATAGTTAATTGTATGTGTTTTGTTTATACTCATTTATGACTATGTATGGCAAACAATATTACATGCATAATTTTGTTATCCTCTATGGGCCAAACTGATTTTGCTGTTTTTTCTTCTTAATCAGAATTTCACTTATTTATGAATCTATATATATTGTGGTTGTTATATTCATGCCTTGTAGCAGCAAACTATTTTGCAGTTAGGCTAATGCTAGTTAAGGCTTCATATGAGTTGGGACTTAGGATTGGTTCCCATGAGGGACAAGTTGCGGTGGATATAAAGAGATATTGATGCAAGAAAGAGAAGACAAAATATGTATTAGATCTTTTTATGATTCCTTTGTTTTTTTACTGAAATAATATTTATTGCTTCCAGCATCTGATACTTCATTATTTATTTCTTCAAGATTGTGAATTCTTCCAGTCCTTTATGCTTACAGGTTGATGCTCATGTAAAAGCTTTGAAAATTTTATGCAAGAGAAAGGCTGCAAGAGCTGAGGAGGGTGATGCCCTTGTAGTGAAGTGGGTAAATCAGTTGCTTTCCGAGGCTCTAGAAATTCTTAACAATTACGTACAGGAGGTATCAGGATTTGGCAAGAATAATAGCTTCTTAACGCCTCCCCCTACCAGTAGAAGGAAAGGAAAGAGAGATGCTTCGCAGTCAAAGTCAACATTAAAAGCAGCGACTGCTGCTTTCACTATTGGGTCAGTGATGCTAGTGTGCCCTTCTGCGGACTTGCAAGGGATTTTACCTGTGTTACACACCATTATAACATCTGGAAGTTCTGAACCAAAGCCGAAAAAGCTTGCTGATTTGAAAGTTTCATTTAGTGAGGTGGCTCCACCTTTGTACATTCAATCATGGGTGACAATGGGAAAAATCTGTCTAGTGGATGATAAACTAGCAAAACGTTATATTCCACTCTTTGTGCAGGTTTGAAATTGCTTTGTTGATCTGGCTACTCCTACTTGGCACTCAATTCTGTTGCTTTTAGACTAGTTTTTTTCAGTTACCATAGATCTATTTGTGTTGTTGGATCCTATAGGAGCTTGAGAGGAGTGACAATGCTGCTCTCCGCAACAACATTATGGTGGTAATGACTGACTTTTGTGTGCGGTACACTGCTTTAGTTGACTGGTGCAACTCTTTCTCTGAAAACTTAGTTCTTTTCTAGTTGTTTAAGATTGTTGCATATATGTTAGTGTTAGTAAAAAGAAGAAAAATTTACTCTTCCTTTTTAAATAAATACGGGATTGAAAAAAAAACAGTATTGTTTTGATTTCTCTAATCTCTGTGTCATAGTGCCAAACAGTCCATAATGCAGTGTGGTCCATTTCTGGAAGTATAATTCTGATTACTCTGTCAAAATAACATTGTATATTGTGTTTCTTGATGGCATTGTCTCCATTTAACAAAATTTATAATTTCGTAGGTTTTATGTGCTTGACATGATAGCTTTATAATGTATGGCTATATTTGTTAACACGGATCTCTGTTTTATTCTGACCAACTTAACAGTTACATACAAAAGGTCACTATGTCACTGCGTGATCCATGTGAAGTTGTGAGAAGACAGACATTCATCTTGCTTTCACAATTATTACAGGTCTGCTTTCAGAGTTTACTGACCTATGGAAGATCTTTATTGAGAACATTTCATAAGTCTTAATCATGATTGATTTTTGTCCAGAGAGACTATGTCAAATGGAGAGGAGTCTTGTTTCTCCGGTTCTTGTTGTCTCTGGTTGATGAGTCTGAAAAGATAAGACATCTGGCTGATTTCCTCTTTGGGAACATCCTGAAGGGTCTGGTTCTTCTACACTTTTGTACATTATTTGGTTTCTATATGATTAGAATGACATATTTTCTTATACTTACATGGCAGCTAAGGCGCCACTTCTTGCATACAACAGTTTTATAGAAGCCATCTTTTTTCTGAATGACTGCAGCACCCACTCTGTGCATAGCGAGTCTCAGAAAGGTTCAAATACTAGGTCTCGGCTCTTTTGTATTAGGTAAGTTCTAGTGCAAATTCTATGTCTTAATGTAGATCCATGAATATTTAGTCCTAGATCATTTCTTCTCTTTCAATTACAGAGGCACTGATGTGAAATCAAGATCACAAAGGATGCATATATATGTTTCTTTGCTAAAACAAATGGCACCAGAGCACCTTTTGGCTACCTCAGCCAAGTTGTGTGCAGAGATCTTGGCAGCTGCTTCCGATGGCTTACTTAATATTGATGCTGCTGCTGGATTATCTGTGCTTCAGGTATGCCATCTGATAGTAAAATCTATGGACTAAAGGCACACATCTTTAAATTATAGTTAAATAATATAGCATGCCATATTGTGTTAGACTACTCTTAGTGTAGTAAAAAAGTTGCTCTTCAATTGGTTCCATGTGCATGGTATTCTGCGGCGACATCTTTACTTTGTTTGTGTTAGATATCCCACATTGGTAATAAGGGTAAAATGCTGCCCTATGAGCTAGCTTTCGGGGTGGAGTTAGGCCCAGGTCCATTTTCTTCAACATGGAACCGGAGCCACCAGTCTTGCGATGTTGGGTCATCTGCAGAAGTCCACCAGTCCTGCAAACTTCACACTCCGGACCGGACCTCCTGCATGAGTTCGGCCCCGGGCATGAGGGGTGTGTGTTAGATATCTCACATCGGCTGGTTTATAATGGCTTGGACAATCCTCCCCCTGTGAGCTAGATTTTGGGGTGGAGTTAGGCCCAAGTCCATTTTCTTCAGCAACTTGAAATTTGTTTAAAAAATCCTAATGATTCTACTTATCTCTGCAAACCTTCAACTTCCATGGGAATAATCCTAGTTGTCCATCATTACTTTGAACTTAGGTTAGAAGATGCACTTTTGGTCATGGTTTAAGGTAAAGTGTTTGTCCAGTGTATTCCATTATCAGCAGAAAAGAAATTTCATAATTTTGTTTGGAAGAAATGAATTATTGAGTAAATTTTATGCCTACTATCTGTACTTTGCCTTAATTGCACATCCACCCTTTCCAAGTTTCAAAATTCCATCATCAGCATAAAAGAAATTTCATAATGTTGTTTGGAAGAAATGAATTATTGAGTAAATTTTATGCCCACTCTCTGTACTTTGCCTTAATTGCACATCCACCCTTTCCAAGTTTCAAAATTGCATGTTCACCCTCTCAACTTTTAAAAAGCACTATTTTTTGCAGTAAAATTATATTTATAAAACATTCATATAAATAATTTGCGATCCATGCATATTTAAAATTTAAAAGAATATATAATTTAAAGGTTGTATCTGTTAGAAATATTAATCAGAATGTTACTGCCATTTGCTTCTATATTGATAGACATTTTTTGGATGAAATTAAAGAGAACCATATAAGAAAAACAAAATATAGAATAAATAGGTAATTAGAAAGCAAATTAAAAATTTAATGATTTAAATAGTATAATGAGAAGTTGCAAATATGCTATTTTCATATTTTTCAAAAGGTGTGTATATATATATATGCAAACCTTTTTTATGGATTTTAATCCTCTTTTTTTTTAGATCTCCATTGGATTTTACTCCTTTGTGATATTCCTCGGTGGCAAAAGCTATAATTTGGAAATAAAGTCAAACAATTATCAATAAGCAGTGGTTTTTCTTTGTATCCTATATTTTTGTTATGGTTTCTTTTGTTACATTACAAAGAACCAGCTATGCTTTCCTCAAGAATAGTACATATTGAAAACTTATTTTTCTTTTTACAGGATGCTCTAGAAATTCTTGCGTGCAAAGAGATGAGAATCCATCCCAGCCGTGCTTCTGATTCATCAGAGTTAGATGATGAGGGTGGTGACAGTGCCGCCAGAGGGAGGGTAGTCACCCAAGTAGCCAAGAAGAACCTGATTCAGATAGCTATACCTATCTTCATCGAGTTGAAGCAACTGCTTGAGAGCAAGAACAGCCCTCTCACAGGCTGCCTCATGGAATGTCTCCGTGTCCTCCTCAAGGACTACAAGAATGAGATTGATGAGATACTGGTTGCAGACAAGCAGCTGCAGAAGGAGCTCCTCTATGACATGCAGAAGTTTGAGGCTGCCAACGCTCAATGCACTGTAGCAGAGGCCATTGCCAATGTGCAAAGGTCAGAGAGCTACTGCTCGCCAAAAGGACAGATTCCTACTGGCATTTACACCAGAGTCACGAATAAGTTGGGATCCGGAGGAAAGATTGCTTCAGCTGTAGCAGATGCAGCTGCCAGAGCCAAGGTGAGATCAGTGCTCAAGGAAGTGAACCAGAATTCGCCAACTCCACCTCTCCACTCAATGAGTGTTCCAAAACTGAAGTCTTCCTTGGGAAGTCGCGGTGCTGCAAGCAATGATCGGCCAGTGAGTGTGCTGGAATCACTAAGGCGAAGGCAGTCTTTTGAATCTGATGAAGATGAATGATGATTTCTATTTTGCCCCTCATATTCCACTGTGTTCGAGCTTAAGATTAGGTGCCTCTGCGACTTCAGTTCATCTTCTTATACCAAAGATCATCGAGGCTTGTTGTAAATTTAGCGGCATAAAGTAGCAAATGAAGCCTCCCAATAGTTTGGTTCCGTCTTTATTGGCATGTTGATCATTTACTAAGTGAACTGAAAAGGAGGTGCTTGATATTGAACTTAGTTTAACTAATACGTAGGTTTTTCTTTGAGTAATTTTTTCATTTTTTTTTAATTTACAGAACAAAGATTACATTAGGGAAACTATATTCCAAATTTTGCTGCTTGAGTTTTGAATATTTTGCCAACCAATCAACTGCACGGTTGTAATCACGCTGATAAATTGAAACTTGACATTCGCAAAATTACTTGCAAGATTTTTAATATCAAAAAATTTATTTTTAATTTCCCAAAAAACAATCGATTTACTGTTACAAATATCTACTACAGAATTAGTTATTTTCAATAATAATATTCTCATAATTTTGCTCTCAAGCATTCATTAAAGCTTTCTTAATTGCCAAGGCTTTATTTATAAGGATAGAGTAGTTAAAATGAAAAAAACCAGCAACAATGGAACAACCAGAACTCAAATACCCTTATCATTCCTTCCAATAAAAGCATAGGAATTAGAATTCAGATTAACATTTGTAGCTCCATTAGTATTGTATTTCACCCAACTTGGAGGAGGTAATTTTCGATCAATACAATCCTAAGTAGAATTATTAATATTCTTTGAGCAAATTTTATATTTGACTTTTAGGCCATGTTTGCTTTGCATGATATGATTTGGATGAGATATGATTTAAGATGAATAAATGTGGGATAGAAATTCAAGAGAATTTCTTGAATTCCTATTCTATGTTTGTTTTGGCATAGGATAAAAAACATAGATATGATATGAAAATTCATATCCTATGGATTTGGGCCCGAAATCCATCCCCTCTCTAGGATTTTTAAATCACGCCAGCGATGGATTTGAGCCAAAATAAATTCACCCAATATCCGGTTCGATTCATATCCATTGCTGCAGTAAATAATGAATTAGATTTTAAAATTCAATCCACCTCCTTAATCCATCAAAGCAAACGAGGCCTTACAGTATGCTTTGACGTAGCTTGGTCCTTAATTTGAAAAGTCCGGTTGGTTAATAAGAAAAAAATTGAGGCATCTTATTTATGTTAGAAAAAAATGCACGCATGTTATTTATGTGTTCTTCCTGAAGGAGGCATCTTATTATTCATATTGGGAAAAGATGCAATAGAAACATCTTTTTATCTTTCTCACAGTTTTTTTTTTCTCTTTTTCCCAAATGTTTGGAGATATACTCTGTTCCTAAATGGTGCACATAATTTGGGGCATTCCAAAGTTGTAATTCAGGTTATGTTCATGGTGTATTTCCTTTATACGGTTAAAACAAATATGGCTTCCAAATAAGACAAATTTTGGTTTGCCTTAAAATTTAGTTCAAAATGGAGGTATTTAATTTGTCAACAAATATGAATGAGTAATTCATGTGGTCAAAATGTATTTAACATAAATTAAAATATTTGTAAGTTGAGTAAAAATCAATTTCCCCTAAGTTAAATTTTTTTTATCAAATATATAGTAATGTGCAACTGAAGTTTTCAAGGATGTTTTCGAATTAAAAGGTTTTATTTGAATTTAAACAAAATTTATAATCGAGTTGCTTAAAATTTATTAAATTAAGGGCCAAACTGCAAATTCAGTTGCGAACTTTAAATATAAGCTTAAATTTGGATTCGAAATGAGTACATTGAATTCCGCGGTCAGCTCCCCGCCTCACTGGAACCGTATTATGCCTGTGGAGGGCAGCTCACGCCTCACCATCCCCACGCTATTTATAGCTCGCTTCCGCAACCTCTTCCGCAACATTCTGGTTTCCCTCTTTTTTGTCCCATATCCGGCAATTAGAAGCCAACGGGAGGGAGAGGTAGAGTCGGGGGAATCGAGATGGCGGAGAGTCCGAGCTCGTTCGAATCGCTCAGAAAATGGGTCGTAGAACACAAGCTTCGCACCGTCGGTAATCCATTTGATCCTCTTCCCCCTCCTTTTTGTTTGTGTAATTTTGTTTTTGAGACGGAGGTCTTGATTTGGCTTGGTTATGATGCCGATGCGATCATTGTATTGTGGATCCGTAAAAACAAAGGTTGCCTTTGGCTCAGCGGGGTCGGGGGTTCGATCGCGTACAATTGGTCCCGGCCTAATATGAAACCTAGCGTCAAGATAATCCACGCGAGGTTCGTGTTGATCTATCTTTCTCTGTTGAATGCAACTTCTATTTTTGTTCGGTCTTTATTTTGTTTTCTCTTATGCTGTTGGTGATATAGTTTTTTTTCTTCTTTCTTGGGATTTTTACATATTATGTATTGGTTGACCTAGAGGTAAAAAGAAATGTTTTGGGCGTTTGCTGGATATTTTACTTAGGGAGGTGGACGAAATCGGCTATTTGAATCAAGACAATGCTCTTGTTATTCCTTGCATGAAGATAGCATGCTTTAGTCTTTCACCTTCGTGCTCCTATAGATTTTTGTGCAAGCAAGAAATTTCCATGCTCGATCATTTTCCATTGCGCAATTTTTTGTTGAACTAAAACAAAGACAAGTCAATTATTGATGCGAGTACTTATACTGCATTAGTATAGACGACATATAATTTCACTACTAAAGAAGAATCTGGTTAAATCCTCGGTGTGAATATTTAGAATGCTAACTTCTGCCATTTATTTCTTAATTAGTTGAAAAATACGTTACTATTGTTTTGAAACCAGTTATGGACGAAGAAGAATTTCTATTGCATAATAGTAAAGAAATGTCGAGCATTATTTTTTGTGTTTGAACTTTGGAGAAACTTAAAGAGCTTGAATACCACTTCTCAGTGAGTTTTACTAAATAATTCTTGTGTTTTTGTTTAATTAATTGATAAAGAGCAGGATGGTAGAAAGAGATATCCATAGGCTGGTCAAGTACTCATTTCCGGCCCCAATATTGTCATATTGCTAAGCCCGTGATTTTTTGTCATTGCAAACTAAAGAGTTCATTCAATTCTAATTTCAGCTATTTACCTAAACAAAACTTGAGTTTTCAAAATTTACAAAAATCAGAATATGGTTCCGAAAATTACAAAAAACTAGAACCAAGTATTCTTGTATTCCTGAAATGCCCCCGCATTTAATTTTGGGCGACAGACATTTAATATAGGGAAGCAGGAACCGGCAGCAGCCAGACCAGAAATCGAAAATCGAATTCGGTTTCAATATGTTGTTTTACCAAAACAACATATTCACTTGGTGAAACATCATATCAACACAAAAAAATTGAAATCGGATTCGGTTTTCGGTTTTTAGTTTGGTTGCTGCTAGTTTTCAATCACCCATATAGGGGCATTTCAGGGAGATCGGAACATTTGGTTTTGGTTTTTGTAATCTCCGGAATCATGTTCCGGTTTTTGTAATTTTTGATCTGTTTTAGTTAAATAGTTGTTCTAATTTTTTCCCATAAAAGTTGCCTTTTGTGTATTGTTATTTGCTTCTTTTGTTCAAATATACAACCTGCAACCTTCCAATCATTTAAGTTAATTTGTTTCTTATCGTTCAAATTGGATCTATTCCCATGGAAAGACAAGTTAAACACAAGGACGGGGTATGATGGCCCCAAGTAGAACTATAAGGAAGCATGGTTGTCAAAATCACGACTCAACTCGTAAACTCGAATAGTTTTACGATCCCAGGTATCAAAATCGAGCTGACTCGCACACAAACTCATTTTGGGTGAACTCGAGTAAACTCGATCAAACACACGAGTAAACTCGGGCAATGTTGTCAAAAGCGCTCCCCTAGGCGCAGCAGGCGAGGCGCTAAATGGGTCAAGCGCCTTCGCCGCGCCTGGGGGCTTTTTTATGAAGCCCCAGGCGCTCGCCTTGTGCGCCTGGGTGAAGTCCTAGTTTTTTTTCTTAAGTGGGGGCCTAGCGAGGCCTACCACTTAATGTAATAGTAAAAAAATTATAAAAAAAACCATTTAGAGCTTCAATTGTGTGCATCACATTTTTTTCGGGGACTAGGATGATGAAACTGATAATAATTTTAGTGATGGGGACTCCGAGGATGATGTGTAGGGAGTAGGGATGAGGAGAGGCACTAACTTTGTTTTAAAACTTAAAACTTAAAAGCTTTGGTGCTTTTCATGTTGGATAACATTTGGATTGTGAAACATTTATGTTTGTCTTCAAAAACTCTTAGTCTTTAGAATTTTTTATTGCTTGTCTCTTTAACTAGAGATGCGATGTTTTAATTCTTCGTTGGAACTATTGATGTTATAGGTGCAATGGTGCATATAATTTAATTCTTACATTGCATATCATATTCTTATTACTTGAGAAAAGTATAAATAATATTTTTTAAAATGTGCGCCTTGTTTCAGTCAGGCGCGCGTTTTTTTTGCCCATTGCGCCTTAGGCGATTATGGGACATTTGCGCCTCGAGTGCGCCTAGTGCCTTTGACAATTTTGAACTCGGGTGAACTCGGTTTGATGATAATTATGATGGATTGAACTTGTATTTTTATATTTTATTTTTGAGTCATTGTGTGTGTTTTATTATGGACTTAGAATGTTTCATTATGTATGAATTAGACATGTACTCTTATATTTTATCTTTATGTGTGTTTTATTATGGAGTTGAACTATTTAATTATGAATTTCAGGTTATATTAGATTATATTTTTGTAGTATAAATATTTTTTAGAAATATTTTTTAATATCAAGTAAACTCTTACGAGTTTACTTAAACTCTCGAGTTTAATAACCTTGATAAGGAGAAAACTCGTTCCATTTGGGAGGAAAAGAAAACCAGCAAAAACTTTATCCAATATAGAAGCATTAAAGAAAACCAGAAAAAACTTTATCCAATATAGAAGCATTTTTCCCTTGTATCTCTCTTATATAAGTGGGGCATAGGCAAGCATGTCAGTCCCTAGTTGAGTTTTCCAAACGTTTTGACCATTCTAATTTAGTTAGTTTTATTGGTTAACATTGTAGAGATGTCTTTATGTTAACAATATTACTTGATGTTTTTTTTAAAAAATGTGAATACAGTAAAAGAAACGGTGTAGGTTTTTGTTAATATATTTCTAAATACAGAGATGGTGAGGATGGGAAACGGAAGCACGGGTCTAATAACACAAATCAGGTTGGGCAGGGGTGGAAATGACCTTCTGGTTAGGTCCTGTCCAATATGGGTAGGAATTGTTCCTCGTTCACCCCGCTTCCATCATAATGGAGTTGTATATTCCTCCTTTCTAAAACAATCAGTAATATGGATTATAGCTCATTAATTCGATTGAATATAGGATGGGCAAATTCACTACAAAAATCATTCCCTTTACGGCATGTGCTTGATCGAACCTTTTTTGCTTGCTGTCATTAGTTTTTTAGAGTATATTTTTTCTTGATGTTACCCACACTTAATCTATGGATTGCAAATTATTTTTTCCATTGAATACATATTAAAAAACATGTCTAATATGCCTGAAGATTTTGCTCAAAAAGCTAAGCTAGTATTTCATTGCTTGGGTGCAGGCTGCACGCTCAGGCACTGACATTGGCAGCTCTGTCTGGGGCGGCATTAGTCGAGTATTATGATCACCTGAAGAAATGAGGGTCAAGTGGTGTACAAATGCACGAACAAAGTGTTTGAGCATTGACAGATAGGCAAGAATTTACTCAAGATATAAGTAATTGTACTACTAGAGTGAAAGAACTAGTATTGAAATGCCTATTCAATACTTTTCTTTTCTATTTTTTACAAGCTGATGCACGACGGATGGCATAGTTATGGACTTATGGTTATAATGTTACTTCATGATATACATTAAGCGACTTGTCAAGGAGAGAAGCTTGATTTGCTGGTACATCTGGAATCTATTTTGCTCATGCTATACAAATGGCCCATTGAATCATCAGTCTTTGAATAGCTATTGGCTCTTTTGAATGAAATAAATGTTGGCCTACCAATTGTGTACCCAGCAGTTCTATAAAAACTGAACCTAACCAATTAGTCGTAGAAAGTTAATTCGAAATATCAACTGACTGAAAACAAATTATGACAGATGAAAAAAATGCTAATGACAGCAGTAGTGATAACAAATTATACGAATGAAAACAAACCAATCTTTATATCAGAAAAGCTGTCCTTTGCTAGTGTCAACTGTAATGTAGTCATTCAAAAAGAATAACAGTTCAAGCACAAACGTAAATCACCGCATCAGAATCCATCTATTTTAAGCAGTACAGATAATTGATGACCTGGCAATTTTTTGGCAAAACATGATTGGCTAGGCATACATAATGATTACTGGATCAGAAATCTCCGAGAAATGTAAAAGTCACATTGCTATTACTCTTCCATTGCATCAACCTCAGTACTTTCAGCCTTGGGCTTTAGAGGGGTGATCTTAGCAGATAGTACCTCTGCAAACATGTAAACAGCATTACAAAAGAATTCTGTTGTGTTATGTATCTACATAAGAATAATTTACTTTCATATTTTTCCGTAACAAAAGCATTGCTAGAAATGTATAACCTACCAGTATGACCCTTGACAAAGTTATAGCCTCTTGAACTGACATAGGTCCTGGGATTCGGCAACTGGTGATTCCGCAAATACTCCGTATGACCCTGATAAAATATAAGTAGGCTATTAGTAGCAGTAAAGAAAATTCAATACCAAGATTGCTTGTACCACATACTAGCTTTATAAACATAAAGCAAGAAAGTAAATATATAGATGAAAACTTCAGTGGCAGTGGCATACTTTGGTTATTACACAAACATCAACATTGCTTCCACTGCCCAGATCATTGAATATCCCAGAGCATATTGCCTCAGATACAAGCTGTACTCCTTCATCTTTCTGCACAAACCCAAAACAATCTTTGATATGAAATAAATTTTCAGGTTTAGTATGCTGATGGTAAATGACAAAAGTATTTTGTATCAATTGGTCCATGTTATCGAGACGATAATTTACGCAGAAGCAATACTAACAGTACAAGTAGAACGCATGGCAATCCAATATTGTTTACTTACAGTAAGTCCCTCTTTGAATTTGGATTCAAAGACAGCCATTGCGGCAAGAGAGCCAGATCCCATTGTAGCAAAAGGAAGAGTGTCAGTTGAGCCATGAGGGTATACCTACATAAGTCATCACTGAGAAGTTGATATCTACTAAAGAAAAAAACTATCTAAAAATTATCTAGAGTTGCACTTACTGTGTGCAGATGTGGCCCTGTAATATCAACTCCACCAAGAACTAATGCAGCACTGACATGACCTTGGTAGCTGTTAAAAGAAGAATGAATTATAAAGAAGATGAATTATGTCATTACTAGTTAAGCCCTTAATCAAACCTATTTGACATGCCAACTAGATAAGGCACCTGAAAAGGTGTGATTTCAGAAGTGTAAGGGCAGTTACAACCCTTGATTCACGACCAGTTGCATAGCGATGAAGCTGCAGCTGAGAGCTGACCATATCTGAAATTGCAAATCAGATAAATTACAGCATTCAGATAAACTGTTGGAGATTATAAACCTTACACATTACAGGATGAAACTGGTACTGTTGCAATTGTGAAAAATGAAGATACTAAAGGGTAGCGGAAGATATCTGTTGCATTCACTGGAAGCCTACCTGTCACAGCCTCTGTATCAGCAGCAGTTCCAGCTCCACAACAATAAATATTTGGTGCCATGAAATGAATTTTTTCACAATTTTTGTCAGCAACTATAGGCCCTTCAGTTGCCCTTGTATCTGCTCCGAGAATAACACCATCCTGAAAAAATATAGGAAGGAAAACAAAGGTGTGTATATCAACTCTTACATTTTCAGATCTCTTACTAAAATAACTATAACTGTACTTAGAGTTAAGTGCCTTGCAATAGCTAGTGGAGTAGACATTTGAATTAGCAAAATTATCAAGAAAATCCATGAACAAAATCCACCCTCCAATACTCATTCACATTTCCATATTGTTTGATTACCAAAGGGAGCAGCAAAAACAATGGAAGATAGCAATGTGACTAACAATATAGAACCAATCAACCATCGCTAATAGCAAACTGCCAAAAGACATGGTTGGTAAAGAATAATATATAAAAAAACAAGTGTAAGAATGCTACTAAGGTGGTCCATTGAAATCATCAGCCTCTTTTTCATTTGAAGCAATTCATTAATCTACAAACAAGGCATTCATTAATACAATTACTCAACTTGTTGACAAGATTTTTAATCCTGTTGAACAAATTACGAAGTCTTTACTAAGATTTCAAGAGTTAGAAAAGCATTTTCTATTAAATGTAAGTACTCAGTAAAATATTCCATGAGCATTTCAGCAAAAATATTAGATACTATTTCATTTGCAGGATTGATCAACTACCAAAAAGGGAATATTGAACATGCGAAATTTTAGAAAAACTGACAATATTTTTTCAAGAAGAAAAGAAAAAACAAATAAGTAGTCTTCTCACATAGGAAAAAGAAAAAGATTCAAGATACCAGTTGAAGGGAATTCAAAGAAGCAAAGGTCATATACACATTAGAGATGTCAGTGTCTGCAAAACACATAACCAACTAACAATCTGAAGATAAACAAGTGGTGCCAATTATTAATTACACTAAATAAATTGATTGGAACTGACTGAATCAATTAAATAATGGTTTGTGTATCACAAAGATGGTACAAGAGAAACTCTGAATGGCCTCAATGAGAGATCTACGAATATTCATAAGAGGATCTAGTGTTGAACAATTGGTCATTAGACTTCAGGTAATCTAAAAGTAAGAAGGGCATAGAGCATATATACACCTGAAAGATTAATCCAACAATGGTGGTTCCGGTCTTTCTAAAAGTTGGAGGTTGAAGTCCTTTTTTCACCAGCATATCATTCCTCTGACACAAATCAAAGCTGAAGCCACCTTTTGTTGGAACATTGGTGTCAAATCTAGCCATACTAGAGAAAAAAACAAGCCATTAAATCAAAGCCAGATTTTTTCTCACAAAAAAGAAAAAATCAAAGCCACAAACAAGCACAATATGTAAACGCCTCTAAAAAATTTAAATCAGAATGTCCAGAGGAAAATGCCATTCAAATTAATCTAAATTTAGTATAAGAGTGAATCAGAGACAAACCAAGCAAGTCAAAGCAACAAAATCATCCAAAAAAGACAAACTGAGGATTTTTAATACCTTACGTTTACTATATCTAGAATGAATGAGGATTGTTTAACCAATAAAAGCCATTTTTTTAGGTGCCACAGTGATTAGGATTTTTGTGCGCACTAGCTTGTCGGCTAATTAGACATTTAGACTTGAACAATTTTTGCATCTAGAAAAGTTTAAAATTTCCATGAGTGTAAGAAATAAAATCGGTAGATCAAAACAGTGATACAACTGCCTTTTCTTTTCGACTCAAAACTATGGTAGACCAACACGAAGATTAGGATTTTTTTAGGTGCCACAGTGATTAGGATTTTTATGCGCACTAGCTTGTCGGCTAATTAGACATTTAGACTTGAACAATTTTTGCATCTAGAAAAGTTTAAAATTTCCATGAGTGTAAGAAATAAAATCGGTAGATCAAAACAGTGATACAACTGCCTTTTCTTTTCGACTCAAAACTATGGTAGACCAACACGAAGACACAAAAAAAACAAATGATAAAGCACAACGGAGTGATCCACAACTGAGAGGTACACATCCAATATAGTTAATTAAACCAATAAACGGAGCCCTAAAAACAACCAGAAACCAAAGCCTTGTTCCCTTTATTCAAATCCAGTCACCATAAATAACAGGGAGTTATAAAATTGGAAATGAGGGCCAATCTATAAAGATCATCGCATCAGTGGCCTCGGGAAGAGAAGAGGGGCTTGCAAGGAGAGATCAAACTAGAGAAGCAGATTGAAACAACGGATGGGAACCTGCAAACGGATAGTTTCTCGGAGAAACGAAGCAATAGGCGAGTGAGAACCTGATGTTCGCAATGTCCTCGACGATCCCTAGCTCTCGCTCTGACGCTCACGGATCGGAGAAGCAAGCCCTCCTCTTTTTGATGTCGTCGACAGCCTCCCGAGGGTGCTGCTTGGGAAGCAAGATAACCACAGCTAACTAATTATTCGGATTCGGGTTGAAAATTGACACCCAAAAATATGTTTCACCCGTTAGAAAACCCGACCCCTTAGCGCATGGTTAGGGTTTCCTTGCTCACTTGTTTAAATAAGCAGCTCTATTTAATCTTCTCGCTTGGTAGAAGGCGGCGGCTTTGTCTGACAGGAAGAGACGATGAGTCGCGGCGGAAGCGGAGGTGCGTCGGCGGCGGCCGCGAAGGGTGGTAAGAAGAAGGGTTCCATCTTCGTTATCGACTGCGCAAAGCCTGTAGAGGACAAGATCATGGACATCGCCTCTCTGGAAAAGTTCCTCCAGGAACGGATCAAGGTGGCCGGCGGCAAGGCCGGGGCGTTCGGAGATGCGGTAGCTATCACCCGTGATAAGAGCAAGATCACCGTCACTTCAGAGGGTCCTTTCTCCAAGCGGTAATAACCAGTTCCTGCTTGCATGCTATTTCAGTGAGATCTCGTACATGCATAGATCTGGATTTTGTTATTAATTTGGTACTACGGTTGCTTTGAGTTTGTATTTTATCTGATGTATAATGTATTGCTTTCTCTGCTGCTTATGTTACTATGAGTATACTCTTCGCCAGGCGTGTTTTTAATTGTTTGTCTTATTATTATTTATATTATCCCTCATTTATCTTTGAAGGATGTGCATTTTGGCACTTCGATAAAATGTTGCTACCGATAACGTGCACTACAAATTTGGCACAGTAGGGCTATTCTCTAATGTAGCATGTTATTTGATGTGGCTGAGAGGAGGACAACAATTTGTTTACATCGTTAGAAGGCGTTTTTTATGGAAGAAAATGAATATATTCGATTGTCTTTTTATAGGGAAGTGTATATCATTTTTCTCTACATAAACATCTTCAAATATTGTGCTAAATATGATCGTTGTTTCTGTAGTTTCCTAAGTGTTGATTTAAATTGTTTCAGAGAACAATTGTATGATATCAGAGAAGAAAGGGCTTGATTCTGATAGGCTTTATTTTGATTACAAAATCATTTCATCAATAAATCATTCCAGTTCTTTTTATTACACTAACTGCTCTGATGTTGAACATGTGTGTGTAGTCTCGAGTTAGTTTGGAAATTTTCTATACAAGTTGCGTTGTGGTTGGCAAGACCACTGTGTGTGGTTTAGAGGTTTCCATTAAATGATGTTATGCTAATTGCAATTACAGCTATAATTTATCGATGCTTTTGTTAATATTTTTTGGAAATATTGGTCTCTAAGGATTCAAATATTAGTTTGTTTAGTGGTACACATTTTATATATGATCGTTGCAATGCTATGTGGCTGTGGAAAACTTCTCTTTTAATATTGTTCTAATGTTGTTATAGGTATTTAAAGTACCTCACTAAGAAGTACCTGAAGAAGCACAATGTGCGGGATTGGCTAAGAGTCATTTCTTCTAACAAAGATCGTAGTGTGTATGAGTTGCGATACTTCAACATAGCTGAGAATGAGGGCGAAGAGGAAGATTAATGGTCTTTATTGTCTTTCCGGTACTTGCTTTGCTGCTTCATTTTTGAGATGTAGAAGGTTCCTTTCATGATGGACGGAACTAGCTTTGTTGGTTAGCTTTTTTGATGTAAAAGGTTCATGTCATTATGGATCTTTGCCTTCAAACTTGTAACTCTATCCTTTTAAGTTTTAACTCAACTTCTATAGTGTCTATTAGTAAAAGTGAGTTGCAGTGCTATTTGTGACACTTCCATTTATTATGTGGCTTCTCTTTTTAAAAATCTGTGTAGTCGCTTAGAACGATAATGTTCGTGCCACAAAAGATTTTAATGGGTGCCAATTGGAGTGACGTTCAAGATGAATTATTCTATATCCTGTTTGAAGTTTGAAAAAAATTGGACATTTTTAGGGGCGAGGTTAGTAAAAAGCTCCAAATGCCCAATGTACTATTTCTTCATTAGATTGGTCAATTCTCTAGTGAAAGAATTGAATATTTTTTTTTGTATGATGTATATCTAATAAAATAGGGTATGTTTCAAATTTATCTTAAATTCTTCAAATTGTATTTTCAATTATTAAATTTGTATCAATTGGATCTCATTGTTAAAATTTCGTTAGCTATCTCGTTAATCGTGTGATGTGGAATTCACACTTGGATTAAAAAAATATATTTGAAATTAATTAAAAATTTATTATTTTCTAAATTTTTTTTTGATGTCCATATGGATTAAAAAATGATTTTATAAAAAATAACATGAACAAAAAAAATATGTTTTTAAAAGGAGCCATTTTGTCCACGTGTAAAACATCTTCCTTGATTAGCATTCCCTGACCACCCTTACTTCGGCGACATCGGCATGTCGTCGTCGCCAGCAAAGTGCTCGCAGGCTGCTTGTGTTGTCCTCTCGGTCAACTATCACCTCGTGCTGGAGCACCACCTCCCGACGGCCTACGAGGACGGTCGACAGCGACAACACCAACCTTGCCGTCCACATCGATCGGTTCAACTACGCTGTTGCCAACGCCGCCATCAATTAAGTTCTAGAGAAGCGCGACCGAGAGGGCTAAATTAGTATCGAACAAAGAGAGGAGACCCACTGGATGTACCAAACAAGAGCGAACGTAGCACGGTGGGGTGCTTGTTCATCTGGCGGCGCCGGTTGCGCTCGACTACAATGTGAGTCAACTTCTAGTTCTCGGCCTCCTCCTTGTTCTTGCGTGTTCTTTGACTCTGCCTCGTGCTCCTCGCGATGGGCGTTGCCAATCCGCCCTTTGCATCCCCGGCATTGTTGTGGAAGAGGAAGCTCGAGTTTGCGGAAGGGTCGGCATGGTGAATTGGGGTGGAAGTGACGGTGTTATATGAGAGGAATGTGTCACGCCCCAAACTCAGTGTCACGTGACCGGCCAAGGTATACGTGCCTATACCCCGCAGCCTAACTCATAAACATGCCAACTCACAAAAGATAGCGGAAAGAACAATAGTTTTATTTATAAAGAGAACATAAACAGATTTCATTAAACAATATAGTTTTTAACAAAAAGCTCGAGTGCAGAATAAAATGAATCAAGGAGCAACAGTACTGATATTTAAATAAAATCTAATGAAAATATGAATGTCCCAACGGGACTAAAACTCCAAAATACCAAAACACAAGTGCATGACAACTACTACAGACTCGACTACGATCCCTAACTAGGACTGCTATGAGATAATGTGGCTCCTCTGCCATCCAGCTGCCTCAAGCAATTTAAAAACAGCATAGGTTCATCGTCTCAGCATAGAATTCCAGCAACATCAAAAATTCAGCATAGCATGAAAATAAATTTGAAATTTGCAGAAATTAAGCCCTTAATTATCATTTAAACGGAATATAAATTTTGAGATAAATTTCTCAATTTCCATGCTTAACAACAAGGCTAACAAGTACCAACAAATACTATAAACAAGAACCAAGCACCATGATCAAGAAACTTTCTTCAAGAACCTTCATGACATCAGCATCAAGATCTTAATTTTTAAAAATATGATTTCTACCCAATAATCACATATTTATTACAAAGCATACTTTTAAATTGTAAGCATCAAGATTGATAAACAAATTGAAATCATAGAAGGTAAGAAAAAGTTACACCCTTCTCTTAGGCAATTCATCGAACACTTGGAGGGCACCCCCTTTCTCCACCTTGGTCGAGCACCCCTAGGCACATCCTAGGGCTGTCGAGCCACATAGGGGAAGGTTTAGGGCCTCCTCAAACACGGCACACAAAAGATCAACGATAAATCGAGAGTTCATCGGAAAACAAATCAAATCATCCAAGCCTTCAAGAATGGCTTCAAGAACCCGAAGAAAACCCGAGAAGGAGGGTAAAACCACTCACCTAAATATGAAGGACGATTAAAGAAGAAATCCCGAAGGATGATCCTCAAATCCGGTTTCAAAAGATGGCGGCTCGACTCAAGAAGGGGAAGCGAGAGGGCGACAGCTCACCTCAAGCCACCAGCTTGAGAAGAGGAAAAGGGAAACAGAGAGGGGCTGGCTCGTCCAAGCGGCTCCTCTCGGCTCGGCTCTAGAGGAAGAAGAGGGAGAGGGCGGCTGTCTCAGCGGCGGCTGGCTTGGTGGCTCCAAGCAAAAAAGGGGAGGAGAGGTTGGCGACTGGCTCCTCCCTTCAAAGTTTTGTGCGGCTCCAATGTGGAGCCGCATGCCAATGGGGGAGGGTTTTTATACCCTCTTACTTAGACCTAAGCCCACTAACCCCCTTAGCAAACCTGCATCCGCCTTGAGCCAAATTCAAATCCGCTAACCCGAACAAGCTTAATTAATACAATCTAAACCCATAAATGAAAACAAGCAACCAACACATGCACATCCACATGCAAACTAATTAAATCAATTAGCTATATATAATTAAAAATTATAATTCAATTCACCTGAGCTTGCAAGATCGCATTGGACAATGAGTCGACTCGGCTCGACCTCGAACTGGCCCGCCAGGCTGGCAAACACAACCATGAAAAGAAAATAATTAAAATATCTAGGATATTATAATCCTCCATCCTTAAATAAAATTCATCCTCGAATTTCAGAAAAGAAAATTAAGGACTCACCAAATCATCAAACAGTGAAGGCTAACGCTTTCTCATATCCTGCTCCACCTCCTAGGTGGTCTCCTGCCTGAGATGGTGCTCCCACCTGACCTTAACCAAGGGGATCTCCTTGGACCTTAATTTTCTGATCTGACGGTCTAGCACCTCAACTGGCTGCTCCTTATAAGAGACTGCTGAATCACATAGGACTCATCCCGAATATACTTCTTTAGCATAGACACATGAAACACTGGATGTACTCGGTCCATACTATGAGGTAAGACTAACTCATAGGCTACAGCTCCCCTGCGCTTGAGAATATGAAACGACCCAATAAACCTAGGGCTTAGCTTTCATTTCTTACCAAATCTCACCACCCCTTTCATAGGGGATACTTTGAGGAACACTGTGTCCCCCTCAGCAAACTCTACCTCCCTGCCCTTCCATCAGCATACATTTTATGGTGACTCTGGGCTGCTAACAGCCTCTCTCTGATTAGCTTCACCTTTTCTACTGCCTCCTCCACCATGTCAGGTCCCATCATGCGGGAATCTCCTGCTTCGAACCAACCTAAAGGTGACCTGCATCTTCGCCCATGCTGTTGTGGCCATCCCGATGCTGTTGTGGTAGCTGTTATTATAGGCAAACTCAATCAGAGGTAAGTGCCTCTCCTAACTGCCCTCCAAATCTAGGACACATGCTCTCAGCATATCCTCCAGCGTCTGAATAGTCCACTATGATTGACCATCTGTCTGAGGGTGAAATGCAGTACTGAACCGAACCTGAGTGCCCAATGCCTCCTGAAAGGACTGTCAGAATCGAGCGGTGAACTGAGTACCCCGATCTAAGATGATCATAACAAGAACACCATGGTAAGCAACGACCCGATCCAATAACAATCTCGCATACTTCTTGGCTGAAAAGGTCGTACTGACTGGTATGAAATGTGACGTCTTGGTTAGACGATCCACCACCACCCAGATAGAATCATGCCCTTCTCAAACCTCGGCAACCCTATCACAAAATCCATGGTTATCTTATCTCATTTCCACTCTAGTACTTCTAGGTTCTGGAGCAACCCTGTCGGCTTCAAATGCTCAGCCTTAATCTGCTGACACACCAGGCACTTAGACACGAACTCGGCCACTTCTCTTTTCATGCTTTTCCACCAATAATTCTGCCTTAGGTCACGGTACATCTTCGTGACTCCCGGATGCATGGTGTATGCAGATCGATGAGTTATCTCCAGTACATGCCTGTGAATCTCGACCATATTAGGCACTACAATCTGATTCTTAAACCTCAGAACGCCCTCCGAGTCCACACTAAACTCATTATCGGCATCACCTCTCCTGGCCAGATCCTTAGTGAGCACAGAAAGCATCCTCCTCCTACGTTGCCCACAATATATCAACCAACGTGGACTGCACCCTTAGGTGAGCCACCAATGCACCAGAAGCTGACACTGCTAAGACTGCCCCGCCATCCAAACATATGGTGAAATCCTGAGCCAACAACCTCCTCCTAACCGCCAAGTGTGCCAGACTGCCCATAGACTTCTTGCTTAGAGCATCAGCCACCACATTAGTCTTTCCCTGATGGTACATGATCGTGCAGTCATAGTCCTTCAAAAGCTCAAGTCATCTTCTCTGCCTCAGGTTCAACTCCTTCTGGGTGAGCAAATACTGGAGGCTCTTATGATCAGTGTATATCTCACAAGCCTCGCCATAAAGGTAGTGACATCACAGCTTCAATGCGAACACCACTGCTGCTAGCTCAATATCATGGGTCGGGTAATTCTTCTCGTGAACCTTCAACTGCTTGGAGGTATATGCTATCACCATGTCATTCTGCATCAACACACAACCTAAGCCGATCCGGGAGGCATCACAATAAATAACTAAATCCTCCCGAGCCCGAGGGTACTACTAGAACTGGTGCCGACGTCAAGTGGATCTTGAGCTTTAGAAATCTCTCCTCGCACTTATTGTCCCATTCGAACTTGATATTTTTCTGAGTCAGGCAGGTCAATGGTGCTTTAATCCGAGAGAAATTCTCCACAAACTTTTTCTAATAACATGCCAAACCCATGAAACTGCGGATATCAGCGACATTAGTCGATATCTTCTAATTCTGAACTACTTCTATCTTTGCAGTGTCCACCTTTACCCCTTCCCTGGACACCACTAGGGATGGCAATATTACCCGTACCCGCGGATACCCGCTACCCGCCAATATATATGAAAAATTAAATTTATAATTTTATATATAAATATTTAATGGAAAATTTAAAAATAAATCTAAATATAATATATTTTTAGGAATATCAATTTCCAATTTTAATTGAAAGTACCTTGATTTTAAATTTAATTTTGGTTTTAAATTTAATGTTGCATAAATGATTATTGCTATTTCTTAAAATAATTTTATGATTTAGAATTTAATTATTACGTAGTTTATTTTATGGATTAATGTTTCTCAATCAAGTTATTAATAGTGGTGAAATGAGAATCATTGGTGGTATACTATTATAATAAAATAAAAATTCTTGTCATATATTAAATGGGTATCCGCGGGTATCAATTACCCGCGAGGGTGCGGGTGACGGATACCCGTCGCAGGTGCGGGTGCAGGTACGGGAGACAGGTTTAGTAAACGGGTGCGGGTGCGGATGTGGCACTATCCGCCTCGAACTCGTCCCGTTGACATCCCTAGACACCACATGGCCAAGGAACCCCACACTCTCCAGCCAAAAGTCGCACTTTGAGAACTTAGCATACAAACAGTGCTCCCGGAGAGTCTCTAGAACCATCTGCAAGTGCTCAACATGCTCCTCCCTGCTCCTAGAATAAATCAAGATATCATCAATAAATACTATCACAAATTTATCCAGGGATTCCCTGAACACTCGGTTCATCAAGTCTATAAATGCTCAGGTGCATTAGTCAGCCCGAAGGACATCACCAAGAACTCAAAGTGCCTATACCTCGACCTGAAAGTAGTCTTAGGAACGTCACTGTCCCGGATCCTGAACTGATGATACACTGACCGCAGGTCAATCTTAGAAAACCACTGAGCTCCCTAAAGCTAATCAAATAAGTCATCAATCCTGGGCAGCGAGTATCGATTCTTCACCGTTTTCTTATTAAGCTGCCGCTAATCAATGCACATCCGCAAAGACTCATCTTTTTTTTTCACAAAAAGTACCGGAGCATCCCAAGGCGAAACACTTGGGCGAATGAAACCTAACTCAAGCATCTCCTGCAACTGGGACATCAACTCCCTCAACTCAGTTGGTGTCATCCGATACGACAGTATGGAGATCGACTTCACCCTAGGCTATAAATCAATGCAGAACTCAATCTCCCTCTCTGGAGGCAATCCTAGCAACTCCTCCGGAAAGACATCAGAGAACCCGCACACTTCGAGCGTCCCCCTAATGTCCCTAGCCGCACCTCCGCCTTCCTCTGCGATAAATACAAAGGCCAAGAAAGACTGACAACCACCTAGAAGTAGCTTCCGAGCCTTAAGAGCTAAAATCGTCATCAACGACTCTCCCCTTCCCTCACCCTGGAAGGTAAACTGGGACAACCCGGGCTTACTGAAGGTTGTGGTCTTAGCCCTACAATCCACTGAGGCAAAATGATCTATCAACCAGTCCATGCCCAAAATTACATCAAGCTCCAGCATCGGCAGGTGTGGCAAGTCGACTATCAACACATGCCCACAAATGACAACCTCGCAGTCCTGAAAGACTATTTTTGTCATTACAGAAATGCTCGTAGGCGTAGACACCACAAGGGGTAAGTCAAGCACAAAAGGTACCCCTAATAACTTAGCAGCAAACAAAGCAGACACAAAAGAGTGTGTAGCATCCGGAAAACAAGGCATATGCAATGGCAGACCCAACAACAATATTACATGACACCACTGCTCTCGATGCCTCAGCGCCCTCTTGGTTCATAGCAAACACCCGTGCAGCGAGCCTCTCCGAACCACCAGCTCGTTGGCCTCCTCCCTGAGTCTGACCCCTCTGATCTATGGAACCCACTGACATCGGAGCATTTCCTATGGTCTGATTAGGCTGTTGACTGCCCTTGCTAGGACAATCCTTTTTACCAGTCTGCCCATAGCTAAAACATACCTCTGAACGTCCCCAGCAAGCCCTCAGTGCCTCCCGTGACATCAATTACACTATTGCGGCCCAGATCCCGCTACGAACCTCCAGATGATGCCCCTGGTCCTGAACCCACGTGGCCTCCGGAACTGTTATGACCTCTGCCCTGCGGTGGATCTGCTGATCTGAAAGTCCCCTCTGAGTGAGCTGGCCGACCCCCCCGAAGGTTGGGGCCGAAACTTTTTCTTCTGACGACCCTCATGCCTGTCTGTCGGTACTAGTGCCTCCTTTCAGAGCGCCTCATCTACAACCCGAGCAAAGAAAGTGTCCTCAGTGTAATGGATCAGTCTGGCGATCTACGGCCTCAACCCCTCAACAAACCTCTTGACCCTGACAGTCTCTATAGCTATCAAGGTGGGATGATACTTCGAGAGTCGAGTGAACTCCATCTCATAATTCGTCACCGACACACTGCATGTCTGACGCAATAGCTCGAACTCTTTTGCCCGCCTGTCCCGAACACTTATCCACGAGTTCTTCTCCATAATAGCAGCTCTAAACTCCTCCCAAGTAGAGGGTGGTGCATCTGTTGCTTTGTGATCCCTCCAGGTGTGAAGCCAATCCTTGGCTGGACCTCTCAATTATAGCTCAATCAGTCGAGCGGTCATCTCAGAAGAACAACCAAGCTCCATGCACAACTCATAGCAATCTACCAGGAAACTAGTGATCTCCCCCGCTGATCTGTTCTTGTATACTCCAGTGGCATGAATGCAATAAAATCTGCATATGAGGGTGCTCTGGGGGCTCTAACCACCAGTGCCACTGGCTGGACCACCTCTGGTGCTGCGGGTGCTGCCGGTACTGATTGTGGCTACTGCCTCAGCTCCTACTCCCTGCGGAGTGCCTCAGTCAGCTCAGCCACACATGCTTGCATCTGCACAACCATGGGATCTTATCCCACCTCTTCCCGGGCCTGCGCTGGTCTCCCTCGACCCCGGCCTCGGCGCTCAGTAGAGTTGCTGTCATAACCGCTCCTGGCGGTATCAAAGGCCTCCATCAATCTGGAATCACCAGAAAAGAAATAAATCATAATCAGGCAATTGAATTTACCCTAACATTTTGCAAACTTAACCACGAGTCGCGTTGAGGTGCAGACTTAGCCCATTGATCTCATAACATACTCCTACTGTATACTGACAAGCTAGCAATGCCCTATATGGTGACAACTCTAGGTCGTAGTCAGACCGAACAACATGCTCTGATATCATATTGTCACACCCCAAACTCATAATCACGTGATCGGCCAGGGTATACGTGCCTATACCCCGTAGCCTAACTCATGCACATGCCAACTCACAAAAAATAGCAGAAAGAATAGCATTTTTATTTATAAAGAGAACATAAACAGATTTCATTAAACAATATAGTTTTTATCAAAAAGCTCGAGTGCGGAATAAAATGAACCAAGAAGCAAAAGTACTGATATTTAAATAAAATCTGAATGAAAACATGAATGTCCTCACGGGACTACAACTCCAAAATACCAAAACACAATGCATGAAAACTACTACAGACTCGACTACGCCCCATAACTAGGACTGCTATGAGATCATGTGGCTCCTCTGTCCTCCAGTTGCGTCAAGTGCTCCAGCCCACCACACCGATCAGGATCTACAAAATAAATCAACAACAACGGATGAGTTCAAAGAATTTAGTGAGCGGTTCTACCAACCCCCATGATAAAAAAAAATCACGGATAAGATGCATCAAGCAAAACTCCTGACTCAAGCAGAGAAATATCACAAGGGGGAGTGACCAGCTAACAGGCCATCTGACCACCACCTGTGCACCCGAAGACAGCCAACACCCAAATGGTGAAGAACAACAAGCCTAAGCCTACCATTCCCTAAGGCAACAACACATACTAGGATAATTAGGAAGACCCTCCAAACTTATCCTAGTATAAAGAAACTCGGGAGCAATCGGGAAGGCCCTCCGAACTTGCTCCACGAGACACATAGGGACAATCGAGATTCGCCCATCCGAACTTGCCCCTTTAAGATATCACATGAGTAATCGGGTAGACCCTCCAAACTTACTCTTTAAAGATATCACAGGAATAATCGGGTAGGCCCTCCAAACTTATTCCTTAACACCACCTCGGGGATAATCGGGTAGGCCCTCCGAACTTATCCCACGAGGCCAAATCAGAACAATCGGGAAAGGCCCTCCGAACTTGTTCCACGGGTTGGAAATTAGTCATCCAACCTCCCGGGCCTAGCCCACAATTCGGCTCCTCAACGAGCCTCTTCGTCATTCATATAGATATGCCACACCATGACCCTCGTCAAGACTCTCCTACGGTGTCTTAGGGGGTATACCTATTGGAAAGCGCCTCAACACTCCAATACCTGACCCCATTCCCTAGACCCGTAATATCATGAAGCCGTGTGGTTTTATTTCATGCAAGACTTTATTTGTTGGTTTATAACAGATTATGCTGACCCTCTGCCCAATTTTAATTATGCAATTAAAATTTAGATCACAGAGATTAGGGTTTTGTTTTAGCTTACTGTTGTGCCCAGTACTGATATATATAATCCGAATCAGGTCTCATGAGAGTGTCCTATGTTTCCAAAGAATATTTTCTGGTCGAAATGATAGGTTACATGACTATATTCGGAGAAAAACACACACCACAGCAAGTAATTTAAAAATAGCACAGGTTCATCATCTCAACATAGAATTCCAGCAACATCAAAAATTCAGCATAACATGAAAATAAATCTAAAATTTATAGAAATTAAGCCATTAATTATCATTTAAACAAAATATAAATCTTGAGATAAATTCCTCAATTTCCATGCTTAGCAACAAGGCTAACAAGTACCAACAAATACTATAAACAAGAACCAAGCACCATGATCAATAAACTTTCTTCAAGAACCTTCATGGCATCAACGTCAAGATCTTAATTTTTAGAAACATGATTTCTACCCAATAATCACAGATTTATTACAAAGCATGCTTTTAAATTGTAAGCATAAAGATTGATGAACAAATTGAAATCATCGAAGGTAAGAAAAAGCTACTCCCTTCTGTTAGGCAATTCATCGAACACTTGGAGGGCACCCCCTTTCTCCACCTTGGCCGAGCACCCCTAGGCACATCCTAGGGCTGCCGAGCCACATAGGGGAAGGTTTAGGGCCTCCTCAAACACGGCACACAAAAGATCAACGATAAATCGAGAGTTCACTGAAAAACAAATCAAATCATCCAAGTCTTCAAGAACGGCTCCAAGAACCCAAAGAAAACCCGAGGTGGGGTAAAACTACTCACCTAAATGGGAAGGACGATTAAAGAAGAAATTTTGGACGACGGCCCTCGAATCCGACTTTAAAAGATGACAGCTCAACTTGAGAAGGGGAAGAGAGGCGGCGGCGGCTCACCTCAAGCCGCCGACTTGAGGAGAGGAAACGGGAAAGAGAGAGGGGCTGGCTCGGCTCCAGAGGAAAGGAAGAAGAGGAAGAAGAGGGAGAGGGTAGCTGGCTCAGCGGGCTTGGTGGCTCCAAGCAGAAAAGGGGAGGGGCGGCTGGTGGCTGGCTCCTCCCTTCAAAGTTTTGTGCGGCTCCAATGGGGAGCCGCATGCCAATGGGGGAGGATTTTTATACCCTCTTCCTTAGACCTAAACTCATTAACCCCGTTAGCAATCTCGCATCTGCCTTGAGCCAAATCCAAACCTGCTAACCCGAACAATCTTAATTAATACAATATAAACCCATAGATGAAAACAAGCAACCAACACATGCACATCCACATGAAACCTAATTAAATCAATTAGCTATATATAATTAAAAATTATAATTCAACTCACCCGAGCTCGCAAGCTCGCACCGGACCATGAGTCGACTCGGCTTGACCTCGAACTGGCCCGCCAAGCTGGCAAACACAACCATGAAAAGAAAATAATTAAATTATCTAGGATATTACAGAATGCTTCCATCGTTACGATGCTCGTCGCTTCTTTTGATCTCTATCCTTCTTCTTCACTTCTCTAGCGCAAAAGATGAAACACGTTGCAAGAAATCTTTTGGTGCCTAGCAGTAGCGTTGTAGAAATGGAAGGAGGAAGGGAAAAGTTACACAGGCGTCAAGAATCAAATAGTTAAAACCTCTCTCTAGTGTTGTAGAGAGGAAGGCGACGAGCACATGACGGGAGGCAAAGTGCCAACAAATCTAGCTGGTTATTTGATGAACATTAACTACAAAGTGAAATTAAAATTGACATCATCACCATTCATATATACTTCATTCACAAAAGAGGAAGAATTATAAAGCACTATTCGTGCTTATTACATTAAAACTCATGGGCCTACATCCAGTCGTCGATGTTTGTTGAGATGGCCGGTGCTTTAGATCTAGCAGGAAGCAGAGGAGGTCACGGATGGTGATGAGGGGCGAAGTCTCGTGGTCGGGCAGGCTTAGGCCGCGGTAAGCGAACACGACGCGGCGCAGGTCGGGCTAGCTCTTCTATGACCGTGTCGATGGTCTGCTATGAGATTCTCGAGGTAGAGGAATGCTAGAAGATGAAAGGCGGACCGTAGAAGAGGTAACCCCGCTTCCACGCCTTGCCGATCTTGGCGTAGTAGTCTTTGGCATTACGAAAGGTGTCGAGGTCGTCGACGAGCTCCTTCTTCTTGACGGGATCCATGGCGAGCGTGTCGAAGGTCGAGGGGTGCTCAAACACGACGTAGTTCCACACCGCCCTCCTCGAATATAGGGGATTAATAAAAAAAATATTTTTTTTATTAATCCCCGTGTGCAGCACAAGATGACATCATATAAGGTTTGAAAAAAATATTTTTTAAATCAAATTTGAATAAAAAATTGTTTTTTAATCCACATGTGCATGCAATGTCACATAGTTAACGGGGTAGCTGACGGAATTTTGACGGAGGGATGCAATTGATACAAATCTGATAGTTGATGATACAATTTAGAGAAGTCAAATTTCATGATAGATTTGGGGCAAAGTCCATATTTCAAGGTATATTCGGGTAATTATCCAATAAAAATATTAGTTTTATATTATTCTAATTATATTTTTTTCTAATGTAAATATCAAACAAATAAGTAATTAAAATTTATGTTTTATCCTTATTTTTATTCCATGAAAGGAACATTGTTGTAAGGTTATTTGAACCCAATTGGTCGGTAATTACTTTATCATTATCTACTTCTACATGGTAATGTTTATAGTATAGTATAATGTGGTTTAAATTTTACTGTAATCTCAAAGTTTTTAGTCCATCTCTAAAATTTAGAAAGTCTTATTTTGATTTTTGTATTTTGCTCTCTTAAAAATTTAAATAGTTTTAATTTGATTTTTAAATACGCTTTGATTTTTCACTTTAACCTTTAAGGGCGTGTTTGTTTGCCTACTTTTCAGTTTTCGTTTTCCCGGAAACTGAAAAGTGGGTCCGAAACTGTGTTTATTGAGGAAAACTCGTCCCGTTTTCGAGTCTTATTTCGCGAAAATGAGTTTTCGCGAAACATCATTTGATACTAATTCGTGAAAACGGCTTCCGCTCGTTTTTGCGTTTTCGCGAAAACTGGCGAAACGGACGGTGACATACTTGTAATTAAAATCTTGTTTTCGCCTGTTTCGCCCGAAACTTGATTCAGGCGAACAAAACCCGAGTTTTTTCGTCGTTAGGGCATCTCACACACGAGCACCCCTCTCTTCGGCTACGACAGGCGACAATTGCGACAAGTTATCGCCCCTTCCGATCGACGTTTGTTCAAGGCAATTTCCTTCGACGATTTCATCGAAAACAACCTGAGGAAGACTTTCCAAGCGATCTCCTCAAGTAAGAGATTCTGATCTAGGGTTTTCTGCAATCTTGTTTACCTATCTAGGGTTTGTTGTGCTTCCTTCTCCGATGTCTTTCTTCTTGATGTTCTTGTGCTTCCTATGTCGGGTTTTCTCTTCTCGGCGTTATTGTGATTCCGATCTAGGGTTTTCTTCTCGTTGTTCTTGTGCTTCCGATCTAGGGTTTTTTGCTCGTTGTTCTTGTGCTTATGATCTAGGATTTTCTTCTTCTTGTTCTTGTGTTTTCGATCTAGGGTTTTCTCTTCTCGCTGTTCTTGTGCTTCCAATGGGGTTTTCTCTTCTCATTGTTTTTGTGCTTTTGATCTAGGGTTTTCTTCTTGCTGTTCTTATGCTTCCGATCTAGGGTTTGTTCTCGCTGGTCTTGTAAAATCGATCTAGGGGTTTTTCTTCTCGTTGTTATTGTGCTTTCGATCTAGGGTTCTGTATATTCATAGATATAATTATTGTATCCTTGTTGCTTGCTATTTATTTACTGTTCATATTCATTCATGTATATATGTTATTGTATCAATTTCCCGAGCTAGTGTATATATGTTTGGCTCAATCTGCTCTGTATCTATTTTTGCAAGCTGGTGTATATATGTTTGGCTCAGTCTGCTCTATAATATAAACAGTTTATTAGTTTGCTTCCTGTTATTTATGCTTCAAATAGATATAATTATTGTTCATACTTAGTTTAAATCTGATTTAGGGTTCTGTATGTTCATAGATATAATTATTGTATCCTTGTTGTTTGCTATTTGTTTACTGTTCATATTCATTCATATATATATATATATATGTTATTGTATCAATTTCCCAAGCTGGTGTATATATGTTTGGTCTGCACTGTAATGTAAATAGACTGTTATTGTTTGCTTCTTGTTATTTTCTCGATCTAGGGTTTTGATGGATTTTCCCGATCTAGGGTTTCCAATCCAATAAGGTTTTCGATCTAGGGTTTTCATTCCTGTTATGTATGCTCACTGTTATGTATGCTCACTGTTATGCATGCTTCCTGTTATTTATGCTTCCTATTATGTATGCTTCAAATAAATATAATTATTGTTCACTTATTTTTTAAATAGATATAATTATAAATGGGAGGCCATCGTAATCCGAGGGAGAAGTCGAAAAATTGGTCCAAAAATGCTACGAAAGACTTTTTTTTATACTGCATAATAAATAAATAGAATTAGGTACTTTGAATTTTGACAAGCCTGTATGGGAAGAAATTAGCAATAGGCTTCTGGAAAAATGTGGCACTAGGTACGAGGTTGATCAGTGTAAGTGAAAGAAGAATCGTATTCATCGTATCTTTAAAATTCCAAGAATTGATTAACCACACTGGGGTCACCTGGAATCCCGACACAGGGAGGATTGAGGCTGACAAAACGGTGTGGAATAGCATGGTAGGTTTTTCTTAATAGAGTAGATTACATGTTGGGTAGCATTTTAATAGAGTTTATTTCGTGTGCAGAGAGGAGGGAAAAAAGAGTGTTTCAAACAGTTTAAGAATGGGTCACCTGCCAACTACACATTGTTGGAATTGATTTTCCAAAATCAATCGACAACTGGTGGGATGGCCTAATCATCTGCACAGAGACCTCTGAATTCATCCGAGGAGCGTCAATTAGATGAGGAATTATTGGGGCAGAATGCACGCGGTAAGGAGCCTCATGTGGAAAAGGAAGGGGAAGAGGAGGACACGGGGGATAACGACCATGAAATCCCTCGACGTCTATCTATTTCTTCAAGTCGTAGTCGTAGTCGTAGTCGCAGTAAGAAATGAGATAAATCATCGGTGAGAACATTTGTAGAACAAGAGAGGCAAAAGATGCATGAACTCATTAGTGAATACTTTGCAGCCCGTCGTGTTCGAAGTGAGGCAACCTCAGTATGTACTACACCCCCACCCGCAGATCCATATAGTCTAGCAAATTGCGTTGAGTGCATTAGTAATTTGCAGGGGTTATCTGTAGAAACTCATGTTAAGACTTATCATTTCATGTGTGCTAATGCAGAATCTCATATACTTATTATGACGTTGCAAGATGACAAACTGAGAAACTTCTTGAAAACTTTGTAGTGAGTGAGTGAACTGCTATTTAATTTGAACTGATGACTTTATACACCCTTGTATGTGCACCTTTGCATTTATTTTTCAGTATTGTTACTTTATATTTCAGATACTTATTTGTTTGTTGTGCGGTTGAATACTTGGTAATAATTATAGCAATTTGTGTGCTTATTCCAGTTTAAGATTATTTGTTTATTTCAGCAATAATTGTGTCTTATTTCAGCAATAATTTTTGCTTATTTAAGTTTATGATGAATTGCATATATGTGTGATGATTTCTTTCTCTATGTCGTCGTAGAATGAATCATCCACCACATACATCACATGAATCGGATAGCGATGAAGAGCAATATTGTGATGATATTATATTAGTAATTATGTTGGATATAATGGAATCATTAGACCACCAACTAAATGCTCCTCCACTAAGAGCATTACGTACTTCAATGTTGAGAGGTGGTGACTACGTCCAAGAGTTGATGCATAGTCCGGTTTAGATATTACAAAAATCTTCGTATGGAACCACCTCTCTTCCTAAGATTATGTGGTGAGCTTAGGGGATTAGGCTTAGAGCATAAAAATATTTATGTGGAAGAAGTCGTTGTTATGTTCATGTATACAGTTTGTCATAATGAACGAGTTCGAGTAGTTGCAGAGCGATACCAATACTCAACTCAAACAGTCCACAAATGGTTTAAGTATGTACTTACAGCGATTCTAAGGTTAGGAACTGAACTTATAAAACCTCGTGAACCGCGAATAATTCAACCGGAGATTCATAGAAATCCAAGGTGGTTTCCATATTTTAAGGTAATGTACACTTTAATTTTAGCCTTAAGGGGTCTTACTAATCCAAGAATGGTTGTGCTGATTTTATCATTGCGTGGGTTGTGCTGATTTTATCATTGTGTTGTTATTAAATAATGAGCAAACCTATTTTTGGTGGACTATGAAATGGAGGCGGTCACCAACTAATGGTGATACGCATTTCCCTTCATATTCCTACATTCATATAATTTCGATGCCAAATATAGCTTTGGTTCTATTGAGTATGTTTTGTTGCTGGTGATGGTGATTCTTTGGTTCAGATTACTGCAAATTAGTTGTTGCCTTGGCTGAAGCAAGCTGATGCAAGCTATTTAGTATTGTGTTGGTGATTCTTTCTATGTATTTACAAGAGTTGTGTTGCTGCAAAATATTTATGTAACGCATATTTCAAATTAACCTTTACATTTCTTTGTATTGTGTTGCTGCATGTGATGATTTAATTCTGAATCCATCAGAAGTTGAATAAAAGGGAGAGAGGATAAGAAAGTGCGAGTTATTTTCTTGATTTGTTTAATATTTTAGATGTGCCTAACACCAATAACTTTATCAGTTCTTTCAAATTCGTCTAATGTTGATGCTTTCTTTGTAATACTATATTTGGTAGGCAAAATCACCTCAACTTCCACAAGTAGCTTAATATATTTGATACAATCAAAATTAGTGCTTGTTCACTACTACAAACTTCCACCCGGTCACTTAGCGCACACACTCTCTAGTGTTGCCTACTGCCTTGCACATAAAAACTCCATGAAACTTCATGCTTCTGGTCACCCAAACAATGAGGCTCAGTAGTGTTCCCAGCCAACACTCCACAACATCAAGTCTTCAAGTCAAATCTCGGTTCTCCACATAAGCTCACACCCTAACACACCCATTTTCAACCTCTTGCAGCCTAACCTTGTGCAAGAGGACTCTAGCCCTCTTTATAGTGTCATGGGCGTGCATCACTTGCATCCTAGCCAAACACATCACATCCATGGAGCAATCTCACCCAGCCATCAAGGATAGAGCAGTTGACGAGTCTCAACCTGTCCAAATACATTGTTGCGTTGTTGAACGAGCGGGGCTGTGTCAGTGCGCAGAACGTGCGAGAGAGAGAAAACTACAGTCGTTATCATCTTCCCCATCAAGAAAAACCCTATATAAAGGGGCATACATTTAGTTCGATTTCTTAAATCATAATACAAGAGTATTGAATCCAAGGTCGGCGCTTGCTCGTGCATGCCCATCATCGCCGAAGTTTACCTCTATTTTTATGCGACTAGAGATGACATTGTTTGGGAAGAGAGAATGATACTTCTTCACACACACAGACCGAAAGTACCAAAATGGCTCCATTTATAAATAACAATTATTATTTTTTTAAAAAAAAATAGTCAGTTCTATTTTTAATAAAATAATTTAATATAATTATATATACATTAACTAAAATAATAATAATAATAACAATATTTATTTACGAATTAACAAATTAAATTAATTAATTAATATTTTTTAAGTTTGAGTAAAAAATTGAAAACATATATTATGTTTGACAAACAAACGCAGTTTCAATTTTCGTCCCGAAAATAATCACTTAAAACAACACAACAAATAAATTTTCGTTATTTTCGTTTCGCGAAACATAAAAATAGGACATGCCAAACAAACACGTTTTCGCCAAACATCAAAATTGAAATTGAAAATCCGAAACTCGAAAACTCATTTCAGTTTTTACGAAACAAAAATTACTTCTAAATTTTCGCAAATAAACGCGTCCTAAAGTTTCGATTTTGCTTATACATTTCGATGTTAGATCAGTGTGGATAAAAAGCCTAGTCTTCTCTAGTGGCTAGTGCAATCACCAACTGCAGGAGAAATAATGAATAAGGATTTCTTTCTACCATTGTTTAGGAAAAAGGAAGAAAACACCACTTGTTGTGAATGCCACCAATCCAATTGACCCTGCCGCTATGCTCATTCCACAATTCTATCACCATTTGCATCTCTTGTGCTACCACGAGACGTAGAATCTCCTTGATTTATGCATGATGGTTTGATGGAACTATGACTTATTGCCGTAATTATGATCACGGAGAAAATACATACATGCATTAATATATGACAACCGTTCTTCATGCATGTGTGAAGACTAGCAACAAACGAAGGCGGCATGCGATTTAAATAGGAGAGCCCACTACTTTACTGGGACGGGCACTTACTAAGGATGGCAATAATATTTATTTAGACGAATATCCACGAATATTTATTTATTTACGACGGATATGAAGATTAGTATTCTATCCGTGTGGATTTCGCGAGTAATTTTTCTTATTTATTTATTATATGGGACGGGTACGAGTATTATAGTACTCGTATCCGCAGGTACCCGTTATTCGTGAGAATTAGTAAATTACAAAATTACTCCCAGTACATATACTAAAAAAAATGTGTTTATATACAAAATTTCTCCTAGTACATATACAAAATTAGTAAATTAAAAAATATACTTGAAGCGCGTTTATATTTGAAGTTGTTATCAAAATATTGTGTATTTATACGTGAAGTGTGTTTATATTTGAAGTTGTTATCAAAATATTATCATTTATATTTTTTAAAGTGTCATAGTTACCCGCATATATATGTGGGTATCCGTCCCTCGTGTGTAATTAAATGGGTACCAATTTTTGATACCCGCGAAGAATAAATGGATAGCGGGTATCCATATATTTCGTGAGGGCAAGTAGCGGGTAGGCACCCTCCGTACCCGTCCTGCCCCGTTGACATCCATAGTATCTACTTATATGAACTAAAAAATTGGATTTGGATAAAAATAAATCGAGTTAATTTCGTTTTTGGGTTGAAAAAATAAAAATTTCGATAGGTTTTGGGTAGACCCATCTAGTGAGTACCCAAATTGGCTATGTCGGTTTATAAGTTCTAAAATTCTAAAATATACATATATTTTATATATAAATTTTATATTTTTGGTCCCCCAAAATATTATATATATTTTATTTTGATCCATCATTTTTTTTTTAAATTCATTTAGTTCCTAAAATCTATTTTTGTTTCTGTTTGATCCATCTGTTAACTTTTACAGTTAAGTGTCAACATGACAATGCTGACATGGATTAAAGAATGATCAAACGAAAAAAATAAAATATTTTAAGGAACTAGATGAAAAAATGTATATTTTAATAACCTAAAGCATAACAATATATAATTATATTTTAGGTTATTAATTTTTTTTTTCATCTAGTCTCTTAAAATATCTTCTTTTTTTTGTTTGATCCTTCTTTAGTCCATGTCAGCATTTCATGTTAGCACTTAACATCAAAAGTTAACAAAAAATTAATGGAGGGACCAAACGAAAATAAAATTAATTTTTTAGGAACTAAATAAAAACTTTTTTAAAAAGAGAGACGAAATAAAAAATAATAATATTTTGAAAGATAAAAAATATAATTAAGCCAATTTTAAACTAAAAAATTCTTTAACTCGAACAATAATACTTTAACCATTTCGCGCAAAGCTTAAATGTAATGATGTCTAGTTAGTGGCATTGTTTTAGTGAAGTCGTACATGAGTTAAATTTTGATTGATTTTTTTTTTTCTTGATTTAGTTTTTTTTTTTTTGGATATCTTGATCTACCCCATCGTTTAATGTCGAGTTGAGTATCTAATGGATCATCGGTATCCAATTATAAACATGTCTCTGATATCCAATTACGACGAGTTCAAAATATATTAAGCAATTACCTAAAAACATATAATATGAACTTGAAATTTTTTTAGATTCATAATAAATTCAATTTTTTTAAATTTATAATTAAATATTAATATTTTTGAATTTATCTTTCATTTTAAAATATGATTCTCCTTATCTAATCTCTAAGGTTCGGATTTGAGCTACACGTGTACGCATCAATGCTGTCCAAGACAACAGTAAAAAGAAAATGGTCACGAACTTCTTTATTGGAATATTTCTTCTTAACCATATATATACAAAGGATAGAGACATGCTATTTTTCTTAATCAATCAAGTAATAAGCTATTTTAATGCATTATAATTTTCATTCGATAACTCACATACTAAAATAAGTAATATTATATTGCAAAGGCGAATAAAATACTATAAAATATGCAGTTGCTCTAAATTATGATACATTATTTGTAGTGTTAGATGGGAGTGCAGGGTGCTGCTTGGGAAGCAAGATAACCACGGCTAATTAATTATTCGGATTGAAAAATGAGACCCAAACAGATGTTTCACCCGTTAGAAAACCCGACCCCTTAGCAGATGGTTAGGGTTTCCTTGCTCACTTGTTTAAATAAGCAGCTCTATTTACCACCTTTACTCTACTCGCTCGGTAAAAGGCAACGGCTTTGTTTGACAGGAAGAGACGATGAGTCGCGGCGGAAGCGGAGGTGCGTCGGCGGCGGCCGCGAAGGGTGGTAAGAAGAAGGGTTCCACCTTCGTTATCGACTGCGCAAAGCCTGTAGAAGACAAGATCATGGACATCGCCTCTCTGGAAAAGTTCCTCCAGGAACGGATCAAAGTGGCCGGCGGCAAGGCCGGGGCGCTCGGAGATGCGGTAACTGTCACCCGTGATAAGAGCAAGATCACCGTCACTTCGGAGGGTCCTTTCTCCAAGCGGTACATGCATAGATCTGGATTTTGTTATTAGTTGAGTACTACGGTTGCTTTGACTTTGTATTTTAGGGAGTGTAAAATTGATAATTTTATCTGATTTATTGCTTTGTTCTGCTGCTTATGTTACTATGAGTATACTCTTCGCCATGCGTGTTTTTTATTGTGCGTTTTGTTATTTATTTTACCTCATGCGTCTTTGAAGGATGTGCATTTTGGCACTTCGATAAAATTTTGCTACCTGATAACGTGCATTGCAAGTTTGTCACAGTAGGTGTATTCTCTACTGTAGCTTGTTATTTGATGTGCTTATTCGCAATTGAAACGTGGTGGCATGATTTTTTTGTGTTGGATAGAAGGCTTATGTGAGTGTATTCTATGGAAGAAAATGAGCATATTAGATTGATACATTTTTTTAGGGAAGTTAAATCATTTTGCTCAACATGAACCTCTTCAAATAATGTGCTAAATATGATCGTTGTTTCTGTAGTTTCCTAAGTATTGATTTTAATTGTTTCAAAGAACAACTATACGATATCAGATATGAAGAAAAGGCTCGATTCTGATAGGCTTTATTTTGATTACAAAATCATTTCCTCAATACAACAATCCAGTTTTTTTATTACACTAAGTCACTAACTGCTCTGGTGTTGAACATGAGTGTGTAGTCTCGAGTTAATTTGGAAGTTTTATATACAAGTTGCATTGTGGTTGGCAAGATCACTGTGTATGTGGTTTAGATGTTTCCATTAAATGATGTTATGCTAATTGCAATTACAGCTATAATGATCCAAATATGTACAAATGCTACTTGCCTGTGTAGTTGTAACTTTGGTGAACAACGGGTTCCTTTCTATATCGATGCTTTTGTTACTGTTTTTTGGAAATATTGGTTTCTAATGATTCAAATATTAGTTTAGTGGTACACATTTTATATATGGTCGTTGCAATGCTATGTGGCTGTGGAAAACTTCTCTTTTAATATTGTTTTGATGTTGGTATAGGTATCTAAAGTACCTCACTAAGAAGTACCTGAAGAAGCATAATGTGCGGGACTGGCTACGAGTCATTTCTTCTAACAAAGATCGTAGTGTATATGAGTTGCGATACTTCAACATAGCCGAGAATGAGGGAGAAGAGGAAGACTAAGTGTCTTTATTGTCTTTCCGGTACTTGCTTTGCTGCTTCATTTTTGAGATGTAGAAGGTTTCTTTCATTATGGACGGAATTTGCTTTGTTGGTTAGTTTTTTTTATGTAAAAGGTTCATATCATTATGCATTGTTGTGTTTAAACTTTGTTACTTTTCCATTTAGCTCAGCTTCTGTAGTGTCCATTAGTAAAATGGAGATGCAGTGCTATTTGTGGCACTGCCATTTCTGTTGCTTCTCTGTTGAAAAACCTGTGTAATCGCGTAGAACATAATGTTCGTGCCACAAGATTTTAATGGGTGCCAACTGGAGAGACGTTCAAGATGAACTATTCTATATCATGTTTGAAGTTTGACAAAAATTTGATATCTGTAGGGTTTTTTTGGTAAGTTGTATTGTATTGACCTGCTTATTAATAGTCTGTATTTGCTAACATGACTATCATTAGCCTCTTTTGTATTGGTACTATATAGTGTTTGATGCAAATTGGCTAACATGTCTATCATTAACCTCCTAATTGATAATATAGTCTTTGGTGCAAATTAGCATAATCTAATTAAGAAAATATTTTGATTAGTTTTACATTTTATATTTATGTTAAAAAATTTATATTTCATTATTTATCAATTAAAAGATGTATATTTTATAAAAATTAAAATTATCAATAATGAAAATGTACAATAGCTATTGTATTTTATCGTAATTCTCTAATATTATATTTTTTATTTAAATACATTTTTAAAAATATATATATATTCTTCTTTAATTTAAACATTTTAATTTTATAAATTGCATATATGTTTTCTTTTTTTTAAAAAAAAGACTAACATAAGTAATTATACAATAAAAATTATTCGTGTATATTTTTAAACTACTCGATTATAATTTTTTTAAAATTTGTATTTTGCATAAGTTTGTAAAATTATAAAATATTATATTTTAGTCTATTATCGATAATTGTATATATAATTTTTCAATTTTTTTGCAAATAAACTAATTTTAAGTTCATATTTATCCACATGCATAATTATTGATTTTCAGTTAAGACATATTTACAATTTTTTGTTTTTAATAATAAATATTTTTAAGATGAATATTTGCAGTTTTTATATAAAAAAAATTATAAATATAAAAGGTTTGAACGTGTAAATTCATTAAGGGGGCGTTTGGTTGCTCGCAAGTGCAAATGCTGTAAAATCTATTTGCATGCAAAAATAAATGCCCGCAAATAAATTTTGTAGCATATCGTTTGGTTGCCCGCAAGTAGAGTTGCAACTTCTATTTGCAAGCATTTGATTAGTCGCAAATAGAAGTTGCAATTACACACGCAACTTGCATCTTACGAATTTTTTCAGGCCGGGGCGGACACAAATTTTATCAGGCTCGGTCGTGTATAATTTTTTGAGATCGGGCCATGCACAAATTTTTTCGAGCAGGGCATGAATATTTTCGGGCCAGGCCTGGCACAATTTTTTTTAAGTCAGGGCCGGTCACGAATTTTTTCGGACCGGGCTAGGCACTAGTTTTTTCAGGCCGGGCCGAGCACGAATATTTTTGGGCCGGGCCGGGCCGGGCACGAATATTTTCGAGCTGGGTCGGGCACGAATTTTGTCGAGTCAGGCCGAGACAGGCTGAGAACGAATTTTTTTGGGTTGGGCCGGGCATTAATATTTTCGGGCCGAGCAGAGCACGAAATTTTTTGGGCCGGGTAGGGCACGAATTTTTTTAGGTCGGGCCGAACCGGGACGGGTCGTGCACGAATTTTTTCGGGCAGGCTGGGCTGGGCTCAATTTTTTTCACCCCGGAACGGGCACGAATTTTTTCGGGCCAGACGAGGTCGGACTGGGCACCAATTTTTTCGAGCCAGGCAGGGCTGTGCACAAATTTTTTGAGCCGGGTTGCGCATAAATTTTTTGGGCCGGGCCGGGCATGAACTTTTTCGGGTCGGGCACAAACTTTTTCAGGTCGGGCATGAATTTTTCGAGTCGGACCGATGCGGGGCGAGTCGTGAATGAATTTTTCCGGGTAGACTAGACCGGGCACGAATTTTTTTGGGCCGGGTCGGGCATGAATTTTTTCAGGCCAGACAGGGCAGGGCATGAATTTTTTTGGACCTGGCCGAGCACAAATTTTTCGGTCTGGGCCGAGCACAAATTTTTCGATCCGGGCCGGGCACAAATTTTTTTGGGGCGGGCCGGGCACGAATCTTTTCGGGTTGGGCTAAGCCGAGCCAATCGTGCACGAATTTTTTCGGGTTGAGCTGGCACGAATTTTTTTCGGGTCGGGCACATATCTTTTCGTGCCGGGTCAGGCACGAATTTTTTCGGGTCGGGCCGAGCCGGGCTAGGCCGTAGATGAATTTTTTGGGCTGGGTCGGGCACAAATCTTTTCGAGCCGATTCGGGCACGATTATTTTTGTGTTGGGCCGAGCCGAACAGAGTTGGGCACAAATTTTTACGAGCCAAGCCGGACACAAATTTTTTTGGACCAAGTTGGGTTCAAATTTTTTCGGGTCGGGCGGAGCCGGGGCGAGCTGTGCATGATTTTTTTCGGACAGGGTCATTCACGATTTTTTTCGGGTCCCACCGAGCCAGTCCAGGATGGCCCTAGTTGTGCACGATTTTTTTCGGACCTTGCCGGGCACGAGTTTTTCCAGGGCGGGCATAAATTATTTCGAGCCGGGCCTGATAAGAATTTTTATGGCCGGGCCAAAAATTTAGGCCCGACATGATTTGTCAAACCTAGTATGATAAATTAATAATTTTTAATTTTTGTATAATACTAAAAATATATTAAAATATATATCAAACGATGTCAAATCTAAAATCAGACACTATCATCACGTTGAGCGCTCGAAAATCTACAATTTTGATATTTATCATGTATGCATCCGATGACTCTAAGTCACCAAAATTAAATATTTTTTAAAATTTAAATTATTGCATTTACAGCCCGCATTCTTGTATTGCGGGCTTTTTGGGCTACAATTACATTTGCGGCCCGCAAATGATATTAGAAATGCAAATTGCAATTAGTAAATGCTGCAAAATGCTTTTACAGCCAACCAAACAAATTTTTTATCTAAATGCTGCAACTAAAGTTACAGCATTTGCACTTACAACCAAACGCCCCCTAAGTGGATGAAGTGTAATCGCTTTTTCTAACGCACACTAATGAAGAGAAACGTGGTCTATTGGTGTATTACTAATACAGTATATTTTATATTATTCCATGGTCCAACATTAGTTAGTATCTCATTTAATTATTATTTTTTAAATTATATATCATAATATTATACAAGATGCTTATATTCTAAAATATTAGTTAGTATTTTATTTTTTAAATTATTTTTTTTGTTTTTTAATAAAATATTAATTTTATGTTATTCTAATTATATTCTTTTTTTTCTAGTTCAAATATCAAATAAATAAGAAATTAAAATTTATTTTTTATCATATATTTTTCATTTTATGAAACAAACAATGCTGGTAAGGTTAGTTGAACTCAATTGATCGGTAATTACTTTATTATTATTTACTGTTGCATGGTCGGTAGTGTTTTTAGTATAATGTGGTTTAAATTTTATTTTGATCACAAAGTTTCTAGTCGATCTCTCAATTTTAAAAAGTCTTATTTTGGTTTTTTGTACTTTTCTCTCTTAAAATTTAAAACGATTTTCAATCACACCTTTATATTTTCATAATTCTTGCTTTATTCCTACGTATGAAAAGTCTTGTTTTTTTACATATGTAGTTAAAATAACATCAACTTGTCCATTCAGCTCTATGATAACGTTGGGAGCAGTAGCTTGATAGGCTGAAGATATAGTCGCCGTGATTCCGTAATACTAAAGAGTAAAGAAATATATTGTTATAATCTCATCGTTGTTGTTAAGAATAGAGGAATCATTTTAACGACTTGATAAATGATATAGACCTAATGTGTTAATAATTGCTACCAGGAGCGGATTCGATCACTTATACACTTATGTTATTTATATAATTAGTGTTTTTTACTTTATCAATTTCCTTTGGTGCTTAAATTCATTTCCTTTAGAGCTCTCTTACAGGTGTTCTTCGTTAACGAGCATATTAGCCTTGTAACTTTTTGTGATACATGTGCTTAGATAATTGCATGAGCAGTGATACTTGGCGGAGCCATGAATCAAAATTAATGGAGCAAACTTAAAGATAGACAATTAATATATTTTTCAAAAGATAATTCATTATATTATTATAAAAATTAGTAAATATCATCCATGCATAATTTATAAAAACAAAATATATCATAATATTTTAAAAATATATAAAGTAATTACTCTTGACGAGTTTTATGCGTTGATAGCATTGCATAATAATTTTTTTATCAATTGTATTGAAAAATATTTCTCTTAACAAATATGTGTTGGAGGCCAACGACCTACGCGTCAGACCGATGCACATTAATGTGACCATGTGTGGGCGAGGATTGTAGTTGCTTGTAAATGAAGCTCATATGTGAGGATAAAAATACATCAAATTATGAGAACAAGGAAGAGACAACATACAAACAACGTTAAAAAAAAAGAGTAATAATAATAATAAATGAGGATAAAAATAAATTGGACTTAGCATTTTTACTTATTAATTTTTGAATTATTTTAAAAGATAAAAACACTAATGCAAAAAAAATTATTTTAAAGATAAAAGAATAATAATATTATATACATTGGGGCAAATTTTATTTTTCCATATATAATAAGATAATTTGAATTTTGAGGGGGCCCTCCCCTCCACGTGGCTCCCCCGATATAATTGTTAGACTGTGTATGTTGTTATTTATGAATGTGTAATGATTGAAAAATTTATTACTTATGATATTATTAGTGTCATATGATGTTAGGTTATTCATATGACATTAGTGTTACTTGGGTTATTATTATTATGGTATGAGGTTAATTCAAATTACATATATAAGTTAGCATTATTGTGCATATGTCGATATAATTAAAAGTGTTACAGAAGTATTGATAGTGTTGGATATATATTAGTGTTGTTTTAGCTATAAGGAGTATTATTGTGTTCTTAGTGCTATATATGGTGTAAATTGTTGATCTATTTGCGCTCCTTACTCCTTAGTCATCAAGCTATTAGACGAGGACACATTTTGTGACTCATTGAACCCCGGGGAAGTTGTTGAGTGGGATATTGATTTATCCAATGACACACTACGACGTGGAGGCCATGCACAGTGCCTCGAATAGTCGTTCTCCCCTTACGAACAAGCGAGGAAGACCACTCTCGGGTGTAGGGGTGGCAATGATTCGATTAATGGCATTTTTTGTGGTTATCCGAAATTGAAACGAAATTAAGAACCTATTAATCGAAAACTTGAACCGTTCGATTACATAAACTAGTATCCGAAAAATAAAACCAACTCGGTTGTGATTATTCGATGGGTAACTGAAATATATTAGTTCGGTGCAAATAGAACTAGTTATCTGTTTACTAACCGATTAATTATTTAGTAAAAAGATAACTAGTTAGAAAATTAGATTAAGGAATATCGAAAGATTATTAAAATAGTTAATTATAGTGATTTCAGATACTAATTATCCATGGATAATCGATAACCAAAATCGAAATATCTAACCGATTTCGGTTATCAGTGAAAAAGTAATCGAAATCGAACTGAATTTAATCTGTTTTTTATATTCTCTAATCGAAATTGAACCACAAATTTACTTTGTGAAATCAAACTTTATAGATCGGTTAACCAGTTCCGATTGCCATCCTTATCGGGGTGCAAGAGTGCTAAGTGAATCCTAATGAGCTCATGTCCATTTTCTACTCTCGACTGATAAAGGCGATTAAAGATTTTATGTAGAGTCTAGCTAATAACTCATGATTAGAGGTATAGTGATATTGGTGATAGTAGGTTTATATTTGTACCTTGATTTGCCTGTTGTGGTGTTTGATCATTTGAAGCATTATATATATAAGTAATGTGTTAGTGACTTAGTGTTGGTTGATATGAGATAACATTAAACATAAGTTTGAGTTAATATGCAAAAATTATTATGCATCATTCATATTAAGCTATTTACTTTGGTGATTCATCGTATTGGCATTTATCCTACTCGGCCTTATGTTGACTCATTCGTGCTTGATTTAGTTTGTGGGTATGGGTTGGTAGATTGGGAGACGTCTAGTTAAATAGAATAGATGAAGTGTACTTTGATGTCGATTTTTCTTTGTTAGAAATGTATAATTCCTAATTGTGTATATTTTTCCATTGTAAAAAAAATGTACTCTTCTTATTTCCTCTATTAATGTTCAATTCATCATTGCTTCTTAGTTTTTCGTGTTGTATAGTATTCTAGTTGTACGTTCTCTTAGTTGTTATTCACCTTAATGGGAATGGCCATAGGAGGGACGTGACAATAATACCTCATGAAAAATGATGTCAACCAAATTCAGTAATAAAAAGAAAAAAAAAATCTATCATAATAGTCTTCGATCTCTAGCATATGCGTGCAACATCTTAAATGTAGATGTGTATAATTTTTTTTCCCAAAACAAAAATTACATACTAAGGACTAAGCAATATCCAACAGTAAAGGTTCATCTAAATTCGAAAATCTAACAAAAATCCAAATATTTGACTCCTGTAAGCATCGGGCCCTAACTGCAGCCAAATGGGATGCTTTATTATATTCACGGAAGCAAAAAACAAAACTACGATTAACTTACAAATTTATTTCAAAGACTTCGGATAAGCTGGACAATGGCAGCTTTAACCTCGAAAGGATAGCACAAAGATCTAGAATAGCATCAACCAGTGTTTTGAAATCACTTCCAAAAATAACATTACTCAAATGTATTAAAACTGCTTGCTGAACATAGTGAAGCATAGCATGAGCCTAAGAAAGAATAGCAAAATCAACATTATTCACGAAGATGCTAGCAGCATAAACACAAATTCCTTGAGTATTTTTAGCAATAATACCCAAATCAGCGAGCATATCAATCCAAAAATAAATCATAAAATGAAACTGAGATTATTTTTGCTAACCAAAAGTGTTTTCGGTTTACATACTAACACTCGGTCATTATGCAAAATTCTCTTTGGATCCATCACACAAAGAAAAAGCGTACAATGATTCAATATATCATAATTTAAAATCTTCTGGATGTCATGCCAATCACCTCCCAACCATATTCAGATAGTTCTCAATCAACTTTCAAGTGATGTAAATTAACAAAGTATTAATGCACCCTAGAAAAAAAAAGTTTTTGTTTTATCTAATAAAAAAATAATGGTTCCTCCTTCAAGGAAGCAGCCCTTGTCAAAGCTCCTACATCACCAGAAACCAAATCCATGTTTGCATTGATATAATGAGCCAACCTCCATTGTATGTTATCAGAATAAAATAAGATGTCTAAAAGCATCTAATTCATTCCTACTAAAATGGTTAGGATGTGATTCACAATTAAGATTGACAAGATCAGGACCTCAAATCTAGTTAAACATTAACTATATATACTGCTTTTGGATTCTTAAGTATAGGATGAGATGTTGTTAAAGAAAAAAATTATTTGTACTACTAAATAACAAGAGACCGACTTGCTTCAACAGGAATTGTGGCGGACACAACTTGCGTGCTATGTCATTCACAAATTGAATCTCATGAACATATTAATTTTAACAATTACAATTTCACTTGTATAGGTGGCATCACTTCATTGTCTTCCTGGAACAATTCTGATTTCCTCTTAGTTGGAGTCCTTGGAAAAGGAACCACAGGATCTTGGGTAATCGCAGCCGATTCAATTATTTCGCCTCCTTCTAACGTGGCAGTGATTCATATATGATTATGTAATTGATTATGTGATATATGATTTTATATTTTGTCTCTTCTGAAATAATTTTCTGACTTCACATATATATATATATAATATTAATTTGCCGTTGATGATATGGTAATATATATTATAATTATCTATGAATCCACTATAATAAAAATGATAGTAACATCACCTACATGTCTAGTTGACCTGAGGTTCAAATCTCACAAATGTGTATTTTTCCATTTGTGTTGTATCATGTATTTTTTTATATTTTGTGTGGTATTCACCTTGTGCATTTTTTGTAATATTTGTTTGTTATCTTTTCGTACGGTGAAGTGACAGTCAATGAATTTCACTATCTTTTGGTTATATATATACTATAGTGATCTGTGTGACTCCTAGGAGCGAGGCATATATGTGCTCTATTCATTTATTATTATATATTATTATATACATATATACTTTCATCATGTATATTTAATTAGAATATTACTTTAAAGTTGAGAAGATTTAAATGTATTATCTAATTTTGAAGATTTATACCATGGGAATCAATGCTAGCTAATGTATAATTCCTGCTCTATTAATCGTTGAATAAATTAAACTTCTATTTCTGATAATTAATTTCCCAAGTACATTCCCTCAAAAATATTAAAAAATATGATTGGTTGACCATAAAAAATAATGTTTTTTTTTTTTAACATAAAAATATGTATTCAATTCAAGAGAGATGAAAGAAATACGAGTGGATGAAGAAGATAAAAATATAGTAATAAATACATAGTACCAAAACAAATAACTATTATAATACCCAGTTTAGTCCCATACGGGAATTATGTGAGTGTGATGTTGGCTTATAAGACTTCATGAGTGTGCTATCATCAACTTCAATTTGAGCATTTTAATTAGGCTAATAACTAAATTGGCCTATGAAATTGGTGGGTCAAGGCTCTCATCAAGCGGATCGTAACAAATATTATCAGACCTCGCATGCTGTCGACTTGGGTGTAACCTAAATATTTCGAACAAATTGTTTGTCTTTAGTTAAGAGTTGTTTCCTTTCAACAAGCTGATAATATTTTTAATTTATACTAATTAGTATTTACAAAATTAATTAAAAATTGGAATGAAAATTTATGCAAATGGATTCATGCAGTGCAAATGAATACTTCAAATTAAATAAGAATAAATGAGCATTGATTAGTCGAACTGGAAATGTATGAAAATCAAAATGGATGCTTTGAAGTAAAATGATGAATAAATAAATATTAAAGTTATTAAAAGTCAAAAAATTCTAATTTGTTTTGTCTTAATATTAAATATATTAAATATATTACATTTTAAACTTCTGAAGAAATAATGAATGAAATAAAAATTATAATGACATTTAAACTTGATAAGGATATCAAAAATGCTAATTGTTAAAATAAAAATAATAACATTCTGCCCACATATAAAATTAATATTATTTAACATGTATTTAAATAAGTAATGAACATTGATTACTTGAAATGGAAATGAATGCTTATAAATAAATCAGTAATATAATTATTAAAAGTTAAAAATATTCTACCTTGGTCACATTAGCAAAATTTGCTTCTAAATATGAATTAAAAATGCTAGATGTTAAAAAGAAAAAATAATGTTATCCTCGCAAATAAAATTAATACTATGCCCACACATAAAATTAATATTAATTGATTTTTATTTAAATTAGGTAATAAACAATGATTAGCCGAAATAAAAATTTATGCAAATAATTATCATCTAATGCAAATGAATGAACCAAATTAAATGGTGAAGAAATAATATTAAATTAGGTAATAAGCATTGGTTAGTCAAAATGGAAAGTCATGCAAATGAAAATAAATGCTCCGAATTAAACGATGAATAAATTAATATTAAAATTACTAAAAGAAAAAATCTAAGTTATTTGTCATAATATTAAATGTATCAAATATAATGCATTTTAAACTTTCAAAGAAACAACGAATTAAATAAAAAATTTAGACATACAAACTTGAATATGATATTGATAATGATATATGTTAAAATATGGTGCGAGCATTGATTACGCGAAATGAAAATTTATGTAAATAAATGCTTCGATGAATAAATCAACATAAAGTTAAAAAAGAATCAAAAAATAAATTATACTCATAAATTAAATTTGTATAATTTAATTCTTATATAAATTAGGTAATAAACATTGATAGTTTGAAATGAAAATTTATGCAAAAAAAATGCTCCAAATTAATGATAAATAAATTAGTATTAAATTAGGTAATAAACATTGATTAGTTGAAATGAAAATTTATGCAAATGAAAATTAACAGCTATGATACAAGTTAAAAATTTCAGAGCAATTTTCATAAATCATAATATGGATCATGAAAATTCTCATATTCATAATAAGAATATAAAAATTCTTAGATTCATAATTTCTTTTTTCAAAATCTTCAAAATGCTCTCAACTTAAGTGCAAATGATAGTTTGAAATGAAAATATTCTACTGGAGTCCAAATGATTGCATCTTAGTGCAAAGAATTCAGTCTAATCTGCATATCTTTGCAAATCCGATTTTCCATTTTTCTTTTTCCTCAAAGATTATACTATAACGTTTACGTTCCGCCAAAATGTGCAAGAGCGAGTGAAAGGCAAGCCTACCCACGGTGTTAACTTGCCATCCCCAACAAATCCAATCTACTAGCAGCCCATTCGAGTGGAGCTTGGAAACAAGCTTCTTTTTTGGTTTTCTTTTTTGCCCAAGATAAGATCATTTTCCAGAGCCAAGCCGTAAACTTCGTGTGAAACTCCCATATTCTACTGGAGTCCAAATGATTGCATCTTGGGCCGAGACCCGCTTAATTAATCGAAACTCCCGTATTCGATTCGAGACTTTTATAAAAGTCTATAAAATAGTAGGTTCAAATTTTTTCAAAAATATAAAATTAAATCAAGTAAGATCAATTCATCATTTGTTTAATAACTATAACGTTGATTATGAAATATGCAGTGTTTTTAATAAATTTATTTCGTATATTGTTGATAACATGCAGAATCGTTTGAAACTATAATAGGTTTCAAATTTTCTCAAAATTGTTGAACTAGTAGGTTCAGACTTTTACAAAAGTTTGGAATCGAATACCGGACTAAACTCGAGGGTATTCCAGAGATTTTGAGAAAAAAATATGAATTTGAGAATTTTCAAATCTTTATTACGTATTCAAGCTCAAAATTTTATATTGTTTGTCATAATACTAAATACATTAAATATAATACATTTTAAATTTCCAAACAAACTATGAATGAAATAAATTTTTTAGCAACATTTAAACTTAAATAGGATACTAGAAATGCTAGACGTTAAAAGAAATAATAATAACATTATGCCAACATATAGAATTAATATTTATTTAATTCATATTTAAATTTGGTAATGAACATTGATTGCTTGAAATGAAAATTGATGTAAGTGAATGCTTTCAACTAAATGATGAATAAATCAACATTAAAAATTATTGAAAGTTAAAAATTCTTCATTGGCTACATTAGCAAAATTTGATTCTAAATATCAAAAAAAAAATTAGGTGGTGTGCCTTTTTCTCTTATAATAATGTGATGTATTTAAGAAATTGTGTTTCTAATTGTGAATTTATTGATCTAGGTTTTATTAGTCCTATCTACACTTGGTGTAATAATAGAAAAAATTGTCATAGAATTTTGATTAGGTTAGATAAAACTTATGTTAATGTTAGTTGGCTTTCTTATTTTGGTAGCTCTAGAATTAAACATCTTTCTAAGATTGCTTCTGATCACTGTCTTATTGTTGCTGATATTAATCTCTCTTCTAAACATAGAAATAGAAATTTTAATTTTCAAAATTTCTGAATAGATTCCTCATGTTAGAGACATTGTTAGGAGTAATTGAAAATAATTCTCTAATGATTCTCCTTTAGATCTAATTATCAAAAATTTAGGTTATCTTGGAGGGAAACTTTCCTATTGAAATAGATATAGATTAGGTAAAATTAAGGAGAACGTGGTTGAAAATAATAACTTGATTAATAAAGAATTATTAGACGAGAATGACATCAATTTTTGCGAATTTTTTAATTTTAGTCAATCATTTAATTGATCTCAATTGTATATAAGAACTTTCGAATTAATTTCAATAATGACTCTCCGTCTACGAATCATGAGTATCGTCGTTATTTTACTGACCGCGGCGATCCGAAAATTATTTAAAATATCTCACTGTTCGTGTCAACTCTATAAACATAACTTTTTAATATCAACTCAGGTCCCACCCCTCACTCACTCTCTCTCTCCCCCGCCTTCTTCTCGGTCGCCCTCCATCTCTCTCTGCCATCTATAGTAACTCCATAATCAGCCTCTCCAAGGACCAGATGACCATCGTCGGCGAGACACTGCGGACCAACATCACGACGGTGGGACCGCTGGTGCTTCAAGCGAGGGAGCAGCTCCGGTTCCTGGTGCAGGGCATGCACCACTCGTCGTCGACCCTGTGTGGTGCCGCGACGCCATCCCCACCCACTCAAGGTCTCCCGTGGCCACCCGCCCACCCTCGCCGACTTTGCTGCCAATACTCGTCACTTGCTCTGACGGCTGCCGCCGCATTAGGGCTTCCAAGAACTCCTTGTCCAAGAACTCCACCTGTCCAACATTGTTGTCCTGCTCATCCTGTACACATGTTCGTCACTTCCTGGTTGCTATTCATCTGACGGCTCTCGGAATGGGGTCATACGACCTCTTCACTCCTTTGAGCAAACTGGTCACAGTTGACCATGAAACCTTGAGCAGGAACTTGACGGGCTTCACTATGAGCATGTTCATGATGTGCACGCCTGATGCAGAACTCCAAACCGAGTCGAACAGTTTCTTCATGTACTCTTCGTCGCCTTTTTCTCTACCACGCAGAGCTACCACGTAGCATTTCGTGGCAAATGAGAAGAGACTTGTCCATCTCCCCCTTCTTTCCTTAATGCTCGATCGAATCAAGGCAACATTGCATACATTATACATACATTTCATATTGGAAAATGAACGTCCTCAATTTATTTATGGGGTAGAAACTTGGTCATCTCCCCAGTGAAGGCAGACAGATGTTGCTTTTCCATGCAGCGCGTCATCAATCGCATCCCCTGCCTGGGCTTCGACGGCTGTAGGTAGCTGCACGAAGCAACGAAGTTGCACTCATCATTCAGCGGCGCCACGTGTATCGGCTCTCCCCAGTCGTAGTTCACCTTCTCGAAGCCCACCTGCTCCAATCTGACACCATCATCGTCCCGTAATCCAGCGGCACCTTGTACGGATCCTCCCCTGAATCCCCCATCACCCAACTCAAGAACATGTCCGACATCGATCCTCTCCACCGCGTCTCGTATCACCTCGATCACTTTCACCAGCGTCGCGCCGCCGATCCTCTCGACGCTTGCCTTGATCCCCATCTGGGTACACACAGTTGCCGTAGAATCCCTCATGCGGTAGTAGCCGCCGGAGCAGGTGGCGAATATTGGCAACAAAGCCGACAAGGGTGGGCGGGTTGCCGCAGGAGACCTTGGGTGGGGTGGGGATGGCATCGCGGCACCACACAGGGTCGATGACGTGTGATGCATGGCCCCGCGCCAGGAATCGGAGCTGCTCCGTCGCCAATAGCACCAGCGGCCCCATCGTAGCGGCTGATCCCGGAGTTATAGCGGAGAGAGAAACGGAGGGTGGCCGAGAAGAAGATGAAGAAGGGGGGAGTGAGTGAGGGGTGGGACCCGAGTTGATATTAAAAAGCAATCTTACGTGTATAGAGTTAACATGAGTTACAACCCGCTTGATGAGATAACTGACCCATCAACTTCATAGACCAACATATTGGTATAATTAAAATGCTTAAGCTGAAGTTGATGGTAGCACACCCATCAAACCTTATAAGCCAACATCACATCCAACATACTTTCAATGTGGGACTAAACCGAGGTATTACTATCTCCCCCACTTAACCCATCAACTTCATAGACCAATATATTGGTCTAATTAAAATGCTTAAGCTGAAGTTGATGGTAGCACACCCATCAAGCCTTATAAGCCAACATCACATCCAACATACTTTCAATGTGGGACTAAACCGAGGTATTACTATCTCCCCCACTTATGTCTTGACGTCCTCGTCAAGATCCAACTCAAGTCTAACACATAGCCCAGAATCACACCCAAGTCGGCGGCATGTGAGGCCTAGCCTAGTAGCGGCTCCACCCCATCACCTGGGCAGCCCTTTCTCACATAGGCTCCCTCACCATGCCTAGGACTAGGTCTTGCTCTGATACCATTTGTTATAATCCGCTTGATGAGATAACTGACCCATCAACTTCATAGACCAACATATTGGTCTAATTAAAATGCTTAAGCTGAAGTTGATGGTAGCACACCCATCAAGCCTTATAAGCCAACATCACATCCAACATACTTTCAATGTGGGACTAAATCGGGGTATTACTGTGCGGTGAGCGTGGAAATTATTTTTGGATCACTGCGTCATCGAAATAACAGCGATACTCACGGTTCGTAGACGAATGGTCATTATTGAAATCAATTCGAAAGTTCTTATATGCAATTGAGACCAATCAAAGGATTGATCAAAATTAAAAATTTAGCAAAAGTTGAGGTCATTTTCATCTAATAATTCATTAAAAAATTAGAATTCAAGGAGAGCAGCATTGTGTTAACTGATGCTCAAACTTTACAGTTGGCTTGCTTTTATAATAGGGCCTATGCTCTCAATATGCAGTTGAACATTAAATGGTAGAGTCTAGCTAAAACCAAATGGGTTCGGGAAAGGGATAAAAATACTAAATATTATTAGAATGTTGTTAAACTTAGAAGGAGAAAAAATTTCATTTCTTGTATTATTGATGGTATTGATTGTTTCGTTCCTAATGATGATATATGTAATTGCTTTGTTAAATATTATTATAGTATTTGGTCTTTTAGTGATCCTATTTTTTTGAGATCATGCATTGCCCTAATATGAACAGGATTTAGATTAATGTTCATGATAGTTTAACTGCTCGGTTTACTAGTGAGAAAATTTTCAGTGCTATGAAGTCTATGAGATTGGGTAAGAGCCCAGGGCCTAATTAATGGGTATACTGTTGAGTTTTTCAAAGCTTATTGAAAAAATATTTCTACTACTTTTATTTCTGCTTTCAATTACTTTCATGCTTATGTTGTTATTCCCTCAAATTGGAAAAAATTTTGTGTTCAAACCTAAGAATGATAATCTTAAGAATGTTAAGAAATTTAGACCTATTGCTTTATGTAATGTTTCTTAAAAGATTCTTGCTAAAATTCTTGCTAATAGAATGAAGATGTATCTTAATGATTTGATTTTCCCTAATCAATATGCTTTTATTGGGAGTTGTTCTATTCATGATAACATATTGATATCTCAAAAGGTTATTCATTCCATCAACAAATCTAAAAGAAAACAATCCTATAGTTATTATTAAAATTGATTTAGGAAAAGCATACGATAAGATTTCTTGGAGTTCCATTGTTAATATGATGCATTTGCTTAATTTTCCCAAGAAGTTTGTTAACTGAATTTATAGTTGTATTTCTTCTGTTAATTTCTCTTGTAAGGTTAATGGTGTGGCTTCTAGTAACTTCAAGAGTAACTGTGGCATTAGACAGGAAGATCCTATCTCTCTTTACTTATACATTGTAGTTAGTCACTTAATTTTTATAATGTTTAATCAAGCTGGATCTAGTGGTAAGATTACTTCGATAATCAAACATGCATTGTCTATCAATCATTTGATGTATGTTAATGATATACTCCTTTTTTTTGAGCTAATGATAAGTCTGTTAAGCATGTCTTAGAGATTTTTAATGTGTATGAGAAAATTACTAATAATTATAGGATTTCTAGGAAGTTCAACGTGAAAATTGGCAGTCTTCCTTTTAAATACTTAGGTACTTTAATTAGTCCTAAGTTACTCCCTGCTAATAGTTATAAGTTTTTGATTGATAAGATTAGTTGTAAGCTTAATAGTTGAAAGGGATCTTGCCTTTCTCAGGCTGGTAGAATTAGAGGTGTCCATTGTTCAGTTCACACCGAACCAAACCGACAAATCGAATTGAATTTTTCGATTCGGTTCGGTTCAGTTTCAGCGATTGCAGGTTCGATTCTTGACCCGAATCGAACCTAAATTTTGGGTTTCGGTTCGGATTCGATTCCCGGATTTCGAGAACGGACCCGAACCAAAAATTGAATTAATTAAAAAATAATATATTTTTTAATTTTTAACCCAGGTAAGTAACTGGATATTGGGTAATAATTTTTAATTTTTAATCAAATTAATTAAAATTTTGATTTTCGGGTTGGAAACCGAACCGAACCGAATAATTTTGGTTCGGGTTAGATCGGTTTAGGCATAATTCGATTCGGATTCAGGTTGAAATATCGGTATGAAATTTTTTTTGGTTTGGTTTAATTCGGTTTGATTCGATTTGAACCGAATAGACAGCCCTAGGTAGAATTGTACTTATTAGATCTGTTTTGAATTCTGTTTATTTACACTCTATTTGTATCAATTGGATGTTTAATTCTGTAATCAATAAAATTAATTTCATCCTCAAGAATTGTTTGTGGAGTTTTGTTGCTGATAAAAAAATGTTTCATATATCTTATTTCTTGGGACAAGGTTACTTCCCCTAGATCTGTTGGGGGTTTAGGCATTAGGGAGCTAAATAATATGATATTTGCTTTGGTAGGTAAAATGATTAATCTTCTTCTTACTCATCATAATTTTCTTTGGATTGATGTGTTTAAGGCTAAATATTCTGAAATTGATCTTTGGAATCTCATTCAAGCTAAAAACTGCATTGGCTTTTGGAAACTTTTAATGCTTGCTATTAGGAAAATTAAGACTGGTTTCATTAGATTCATAGTTTCTGGTTACAAAACTAATGTGTTCTTTGATGCTTGGATTTTTTATTCCCCTTTGATTTACAAACCTACATTCATTAATATGAAATTGATTGATCTTAACGGGAATGTATGCTCATTTATTAAAAATAATATTTGAGATTTGAATTCGCTTATTGATGTGTTTGGTCCTATTACTGCGGAAACCATTGCCATAATCATTTTGCCTAGATATCTTGAAGATGATCACTAGATTTGGTGGCCTGATAAAATTGGTATTGCTAGCTCAAAATCTATTTATGATTTCATTACTAGAATCGATAATATCAACCTTTGTAATCCTCCTAGGTGGGATTTGATTTGGAAAGCTAAAGTTATCCTTAGAGTTAAAAACTTTATTTGGAAACTTTTTGTTAAAAAAACTTCCCACTGCGGATAGATTACATCGCTTTGGCATTATTGATTCTCCGGGGTGTGTCCTTTGCGGCAGGTGTCCAGGAAATATTATTCATATTTTTCTGGAGTGTGAGGTAGCTAGGACCCTTTGGGATTTAATGGATGCTAAATTTGACAGTATTAAGACGCCGACTTGGAATATTAGTATGAACTTCGTGCCCTCTCAAATTACATCTATACTGCCTTAGATGTTTTGATTGCACTTCGTTTCAATCCATACTTTTTATTTCATCTGATGGGCTAGAAATCAAGTTGTTTTTTAACATGCAAGGCCTTCAGTTTGGGTGATTTTTACTATGGTTCTTGCCTTTGTTACAGATACTACTTGCAGTCCAGCTCTGAGGGCAAGTCTTTATCAAAAAATTTTGGTAGTAAATAATTTCCGCATAGTACTGATATCTTTAAATGGAATGTTGATGCCTTTGTGGATACTCATAATAATTCTGGTGCTTTTGCTGCGGTTTGTAGAGATTATAATGGAAATTTGATTCATGCTTCTACTTTATTTAATAATCAATCATCGGTTCTTATTAATGAAACTCTAGCTATAAAACATGCTATGGAGAAATCCAATAAGCTGCAGCTGAATAAAATCATTATAGAATCTGATGCAAAATTGATTATTGACATGTGTAATGGGTTTTCTACGCCTTTTTGGAAAGTTAAGAATCTTATTAAGGATATTTTGTTGGATGCGGGCCATTTTGATCATATTGCTTTTTAATTTATTGGACAGGAATGAAATAAAGCTGCGAATTGGCTAGCACACTATGCTAGAAAGATGGAACACAATTTTAAATGAAATCATGATTGGCTGCCTAATTTGATTAGTTTTGCTTTGAGAGATACTTGTCATATTTAAATCGTTGTTCTTTTGATTTTTATTTTGTAAAAAAAGAATTTGCTTCTAAATATGAATTAAAAATACTAGATGTTAAGAAGAAGAAAAAATAACACTATACTCACATACAAAATATGGCCCGTGAGTCGCGAGAGTGCCCTAGGGCAACTATGGCGACTTCCGTGGCGATTTCCGGCGATTCCCTTCTCCATCCTGATGATCCCCTTCCTTCTCCTCAGAAACCTCCTCCGTTCACTCCCCTTTCTGTCGAGGATGTCTCCATGGCCGATGCAGCCTATTCTCAAACCTTCTCGAGTTCCTCCACAAACCCTAAATTTGGGCTTCTCTTCTTCAGTGAGGGATCCCCCCATGGTTTCTAAAGCCTATGCGACTATAGATCTGGCCTCTACTGAGAGAAATCCCTCACCTCCGAAGGGAAACCCTAACCTAATGGCGTCCTCCTCTAATGGAGCATCCGAAGAGACGCGTCGGCCGATGTCCCCGCTGACGGCTCTCAAGCTCAACCCTCCTTCCTCTGGCTCCAACACGCTCTCTTGGGCGCAGATCCTCTGAGGATCAAACCCTAGTGACTCCAAATCGGTAACATCTTCTACCTTGTCTCAGATCCAGTCAAATTCCTTTGGTAAGGTCTCTTTCTCGACTGAACAAATTCAACAATGACAAGATCCATGGCATGCGTCCTTTATCGGCAAGTTTTTGGGCAAACCGCCCCCTTTAACTGTGGTTTCTCGCTGGGCTTTGAATCTTTGGTCTTCTGTAGGCCTTTTAAATGTCCTGGATATTGAAGATGGATTTTTTATCTTTCGTTTTTCCTCCATGGAAGCGACTACTAACATCCTCACTGGCGGGCCTTGGTCTTGCCGAGGGATGTTATTAGATTGGTTCCATGGAAATCATTTTTTCGTCCTTGGTTGGAAACTTTTTCTCATGCCCCTGTATGGGTTAGAATACATGTTTTGCATTTGGAACTCTGGAACCCTACTTCTGTCGGATTAATTGCTAACAGTTTGGGTAAATTGATCACTATTGATAATCACTCTTTTAATTTTAATAGAGGAAAGTATGTTAGAGTTTGTATTGAAATTGATTTATCAAAACCTATTAAGCAAGGTGTTGTTATTAACATTCCAGATTGTGAGTTTTTTCAACCAATTTTATATGAAAACTTACCTATTATTTGCTTTAAATGTGGCCTGATAGGTCATAGAGAGGTTTCATGCCCCAATCTGTATGAGATGAATTATTCTAATAATCCAAAGGTAATTAACCATAAACCCAATTCAACTTCCAATATTGAACTCTCTACCCCTCCCCCCTAAGGAAATTCCTATTCCCCCTCCTGATTCGATCAGTAATGAAGAGCCTATTTTTGGGCCCTGGATTCAAGTTGCAAGAAGAAAGAATAGACCTAAGCCCCCTATCCAGAACTCTGGCCCTCAACCATCTCAAATCTTTCAAAAAAACCCTAAGGATCAATCTAAGAGAGTTTTTAACCAAGTTGCAAACTCTGAAAAAAAAAAATACCACTAGGAAGGATAACCCTAAGCCCAATCTAAAATATATTCCTAAGGAATCTAGAAACAAAACCCCTCCTGGTAAGAAACTTACCAAAGCTGGAGGTCATACCTCCACTGATAACACATCTAAGCAACCGAAGGCCTCTTATGGCTCTTCTTTAGGAAAAAGTGTCACTAAGGTGACTAAACACAAAGATAGCATCCAAAAATCTTTTGACCAACTTGTGCAGGAGGTCTCATTAATTTTTAATGCGCAACCTCCTCTTAATAGTAAGGGAAAAAGTAATAAGGATAAGCATCTGAAGCTTCCTGATGGAAGATACCCTATAGAGGAGCCTTATGCTCTTCCTTCTGCCCCCTCCTCTAGTAAGAGGCATAGGACTACCTCCCTTTTAGACCCTCCTGATGAGAAAATGGAGCAGTCTAATAACCTAGCTATTGTTTTACGTGTAATTAATTAATTGGAATGTTATGGGGGTCATGCGTAGTGCTGTCATAGATAGGATTTTTTCATTCATTAAAGAATTCAATGTTAGCTTAATGTGTTTACAAGAGACTCATGTCTCTATTGATGTTGCAAATTCTTTAATTCATAAGCTTGGTAGAACTTGGAAAGGGGTTGCATCCCCTTTTTATGGTGCCTCTGGAGGCATTATTCTAGCTTGAAATACAAATTCTGTTAATGTTCACACTCTTGCTATTCAAGTTGATGTTATTCATGCTATCATTGCTTTCAATAATTCTCTATCATTCATCATCTCTAAAATTTATGCCAATACAAATCCTAGTTTGAGAGATACCTTATGACAAACTCTATCTAATATTGATTTAAATGCTTACCACTGGCTCTTGCTGGGTGACTTTAACCGCATCCTGGACCAAGATGATAAGAAGGGTGGCCTTCCATTTAGGCTCACTCCTCACATCCAAGAATTTAGGAGTTTTATTGCTCATGCGAACCTTATAGATTTGGACTTTTCAGGCCCCAAATTTATTTGGTGTGATAATAGAAAGGGTGAAGATAGGATTTTAACTAGGCTAGATAGAGCATTTTCCAATCATGCTTGGCTCAATTTTTTTGAAAATTCTACTATCAAGCACCTTGTTAGAACAGCCTCAGATCATAATCCTCTGCTTCTAAAATTAAATCCTGACATATCTAGGAAGAATAAACTATTTAAATTCTAAAATTTTCAACTGCCTACCCTAATTCTAAGAATGTTGTCCACCAGGCTTGGTGTAAGCCCATTGCCGATATTATTTCCCAATCCAAGCTTCCTTTGCAGCTCTCTGCTACTAGACATGTTCTTTCTAAATGGAATAGAGATGTTTTAGGTAATCTAGAAGCTAATCTTAGAATTACTCAAGGCCTCATAAATAATTTGAAAACCAAGGAAGCTTCCAACAACCTTTCTTCCCATGAGCAAGGTACTCTAAATTCCATTATCAATAAAGCCAATGCCTTACAAAGGCAAATTAGCCTTAAATGGTGGGCTAAGATTAATCTTAAGTGGTACCTTGAAGGAGATAGGAACACTGCATATTTCCATCGTATGATTACCTCTAGAAGAAGAATTAATCATATTCCCTCTATTACCTTTGAAAATGGTTCCATTCTCTCAAATGATAAGAAGATCCTATCTGAATTCTCTCACTTTTACCAAAATCTTAGGACAAACCCTTTTACTATTCAGCTGTGGCCTCAGTTCCCCTCTGTAACTGATAGCTTTAAGAACTCTCTTATTGCTCCTTTTTCCAAAACTGAAATTTAGAATACTATCAGCTCTATGACAAATGGTAAGAGCCCTGGCATTGATGGTTTTACTGTAGAGTTTTATAAAAGCTATTAGGAAATCATCTCTGATGATCTTCTCAACTGCTTTCATCATTTTCACTCTACAGGCTTCATCCCTTTTGAATGGAATAAAACAATCCTTACTTTCATTCCCAAATGCCAGAATCCTAGGCAGACTCTACTGTCATGTTTCATGTAACTCCAGTTGCATATTTTAGATGCCTAAGCAGTGGCCTCAATTCCAATTGTGGTATCTGCACAATAGAATGTAGAAGCTTAGTGCGAGAAGTAAATGATTCTAGGCATGAAGCGTTAGTTTTTATGATTTTGAGCGCCTTTATTTCAACCTATAAATTATTTTTATAACCAATTTCAATAATATCCAGATTGATATTCATGTCCATAACACTCAAATTAAATATTTCGTGAGCTGAAATGCCAATAAAATCAATATTGTTAACACAAAGTTTTTGGCTAGAAAATTTCATAATATCATAAACATGATGACTTCCCCATCAAATTCCATAGTGAGTGTGCCATCATACACATCTATTTTTGTCCTAGCTGTGCTAAGAAAGGGTCTCCCAAGTAGAATTTCAGACGAGTTGGAAGAAGTATCTTCCTCCATGTTAAGCACAAAGAAATCTGCAGGAAAAATTAGATTGTTTACTTGAACTAGGACATCTTCCAACACTACTTCGGGGTAAACAACCGACCGATCAGCCAATTGAATTATCACACCTGTCTTTTTCAATGGACCAATGTTTAAAGATGAATATATAGACAATGACATGACATTTATAGATGCTCCTAAGTCACACATAGCTCTTTTTATACCAATGCTGCCTATGTTACAGGGAATAGCAAACATACCTTGATTCTTGCATTTGGGAGGTAATTTCCTTTGAATTGAAGTACAGCAGAAATATTCCCTCCCATACTTACCTTTTCATTACCAATCAGCTTTTTCTTGTTAGTGCATAATTCCTTGAGAAATTTAACATATCGAGGTATTTGTTTGATGACGTCAAGTAAGGGGATGCTAATTTCAACCTTGCGAAAAGTTTCAAGAATCTTTTTCTCTCCATTTTCCTTCTTAGACTTGGCCAATCTTCCTGGAAAAAGGGGCTTGATCATCAATGTTCTTGGCTATTTTGTTTCATCTTATTTCTTGTTAGTAGTGATTTCAGTTTCAGTTTTTGACTCTAAGGCGTGCCCACGTCTTGACAGACTGAGTTCTACTAACTCCCTTCCACTTCTCAGAGTCATTGCACTAGCATTCTATTTTGGGTTGATGACAGTTTGTGAGGGCACCTTGCCTTGTGATTCCAACTTGCTTAAGGATGACGCCAATTGACTCATTTGATTCTCCAAAACTTGAATGCTTGCTTTTATTTCATGCTGAAATTGTTGTGTACTAATTGCAAGTGATTTAACAATGTCTTCAAGAGATGTACCTGAGCTTGAGGGGAAATGTTGTGGCGGAACAGACAATTTATGCTGAAATTGTTGAAAGTTTTATTGCTGAAAATTTTGTTGCCTTGTCCCATAACTCAAGTTTTGATGATTCCTCCAACCTGAGTTGTAGGTGCTTGAATAGGGATTAAGTTTCCTTTGCGGAGGACCTGAGAATCCTCCAACGGTGTTAGCTTGTTCTTGTGTGTCATCTTGAAGGGTAGGACACATGTCGGTGAGATGACCCGCGACGGCACAAATCCCGCACACTTTAACCTGTGACGTGTTTCCTACAATCAAATTCTGAACCATAGTAGTTAGATGAGTAATTTTTGATTCAAGAGAAGACACATTTACCTCATTTACTCCTTTTGAAGGTTCCTGTCGCAGCCCGAACTGTTATGAATTGGCTGCCAAGATGGAGATTAATTCCCTGGCGGCTTGAGGAGTTTTGTTAACTATAGCACCACCACTTGATGCATCCATCATCCTTCTTTCCATGGACAGCAAACCTTCATAAAAATATTGGATTAGCAATTGTTCAGAAATACTATGTTGAGGGCAACTTGCACATAACCGTTTGAATCTTTCCCAATATTCATGTAGAGTCTTCGTGTCTTTTTGTTTAACTCCGCAAATTTCTCTTATAATTCTAGCGACTCGTGAAACTGGAAAGAACTTGTCCAAGAATAGTCTCAGCAAATTTGTCCATGTATTGACTGATCCAGGAGGAAGATAGAACAACCACTCCTTGGCTACATTGGCTAAGGAGAAGGAAAGGCTCGTAGCTTGATTTGCTCATCGGATATGCCGTATGGTTTCATTGTTGAGCATACAACGTGGAATTCTTTCAAGTGCTTGTGAGGGTCTTTATTTTTACATCCTTTAAAAATAGGCAAGAGATGTATTAATTCAAAGTTTACCTCTAGTTCTAGGTAAGTGATGCATAATGATGGTTGGTTGAAAGGTGCAACAGCCAGTTCGCGCAAAGTCAGGTTGTTTTAAGCCATTTTTGTTTTTGGTTCTGCTTCAGGTTCTGCTTCTGTCTCAGTGTTAAGGCGTGCCAACGTCTCGTATGCTGTTGAAGATGAGGGTGTTGAAATGTGTTTACCTCGCTGTTGGGTCGCCTTTCTAAGACTTCTAGCAGTCTTCTCAATCTCAGGGTCATAGATGAGTTCCTGTGCGATCAGATCTGACCATCAACGTTTAGACGCACCCACGTCTAACCTGTCTCGAATTTTCTTCCTGCACAATCAAAACTGGTTAACAAAAGAATTAAAATTGATTAATACCAATCCCCGGCAACGGCGCCAAAATTTGATGGGTGTCGAATCCACCAAAAATAAATACCTACTTCTTGAGATTTTGTCCATTAGTTCGGATTGAACAGCAACCTCGACTAATTTGTCTCTAAATCCGGCATGGAACAATCAATACCAATAGACTAATTAACTATTGTTCTAATAATCTGGTAACAAACCAACAATTAAAAATAAATAATAGAATAGATTTCGCATGAAACAAATGAAATACTAAAAAATAAAGACTTTGAGCATAGAAGAATCTTACAATCCGTAGAACCGAAACGTCGAATCGCCCTTTAGCTAGAAAGAAGTGGATCAGCTAGACATTTCAAACTCACACAATTTCATTCTAAAAAATAATCTACTGCTGAAAACTTAAAGAGTAAAATAAAAGAGAAGGCTAAAGCTAAGAATTGTCAGCTCTTGTTCATTACAATTATTCTCCTTTTATAGGAGAATTCCAAACCTAACTAGAATAGTAAATAAAAATCAAATCATCCTTATATGACAATAAACTAACATCCAAATATCCCGATTTAATGTTTGACACAAATAGACTGTTTAAATTTGCATGGAATCTTGGGCCCAAAATTTTAGCTTTAAACATGGTAAATTCTGGGTCCGTCACATGTATTCTCGCTAAGGCGTGGGCACGTCCAAGGCAGTGCGACCAAATCCAGCTTTCATTTCAATTTTCAGCTTCCAAAAATATGTAGGGAGGCTTCTTTTTGAATTCTTTCCATCATTTGTTGCTTAAACGTTAAACAAAACAATAAACACAATTTAAGAAACATTTAATTCGAATTTAGCATGAAAATAAACATGTCATCAATATCCAACTCCAAAACATTTCTCTTCAAGCTAGAAGAGTTGAAACATACCTTAATAATCATGAATCCTTGTGGGTTGATCTGATTAAAACCAAATATCATTTAGTGAATTCCATTCATCTATCCCCCCTAACCAATGCTCTTGGTGGAGCCTATTCATTGAGGCTTTTGAGCATTTGCATGGTGGCTTTAGAAAAATCATTAATTCTGGCAAAAATTCTCTTGTTCTAAATGACAATTGGTGCTTGGATATTCCTTTATGTCTAAAGCCTGCTTTGTTTGACAATAATATGGTTACTGAGCATACATATGTTGCTTGCTTGATTGATAATCAAAGATGAAATCATAATGTGGGCTTGACAATATTTGATAATAAGCTGTGGGAACAGATTACTACTCTTGAGCTACCCCAAAATCCCTGTGATGATACTTGGGTGTGGACTGACAGCTCTAAGGGTGGAGTTATCACTGCTGCGGCTTATTCATTCCTCCTTAAACCTATTATTGATATATCTCCTTCTTAATTCGATTGGAATTCTATTTGGCAGCTGGCAGTTCCTGAAAAAAATTAAGGTTTTTCTTTGAAAAATTGCCCATGGTAGATTACTCACTATGGATAGACTCTATTATATGGGTCTATCCCAGAACAACAGTTGTAGTTTATGTGAATTGTGCCCTGAAACCATTGAACACTTATTTTGCTCATGCACCTATACTACTACTGTTATGCACCTCCTCAAAAACAATTACCTTTCAAACCCTCCTACAGATTGTTCTACTTGGATGCTTGGTAGTAACCTCTTATTTTTGGATGATGCTTTGATTAGTCACCAAAACAAGCAGTCGATTGTCGTATCCTTGTGGTTCATCTGGTTCTCCAGGAATGAAAAGTTACATCAGGCGAGGTAGCTCTCCCCCGACAACTTAATAAGACGGATTATTGCCTTCTTGAAGGCCTATGATCAGACCCAAGGTCCTGAGGGAAATAAGAGAAATAAAGTCCTTATTTTATGCAGATGGAGTGCTCCCCCTCAATGTTGTTAAAATAAACTGTGATGCTTCAGTGGAGGGTAATGATGTTGGTATTGGGTTTGTTATTAGAAATCATTTGAATTATCCATTGTTTACATCCTGCAATTTTTTCAATAATATGCCTAATATTCTTCATTCTGAAGTTTTTGCTGTGAAGGAAGCCCTTATTTTTACTATGCAGGAATATTTTGGAGATGTTATCATTGAATCAGACTCCAAAATTTTGATGGATGCTCTTAATCAAAAGATTTGCTCGGATAGGAGAATCTTAGCTACTGTTCATGATATTTTTGACTTAGCGTCTAAATTCAATACTATTGTATTCTATTTTATGTATCACGAATGTAATAAAGCAGCCCATTCGGGCTGCAAACTGGGCCCGTGTGGGTCGTTCCTCTCAGGTCTGGTCTTCAATTCGACCACCTGATTTGGAACAAATCATTGTAAGGGATCATTGTGGTCATAGTTACCCTAGATTAATATAGTTATATTTATATTTTTTGCAAAAAAAAACCCACTATACTCATATATAAAATTAAGGGGAAAAGGTCAAATTTGCTCATGAAGTATTGAAAAAGGTACAAATTTGCCCATCAACTATGTTTTTTACCAAAATTACCATCGATGTTACATAATTGAGTCATTTTTGCCTTTCTCGTTAATGGAAATCCACGTCAGAAAATGGAATCCCACGTGGAAAGTGCAGCTCGACCACATAAGATGCCATGATGAAAAATGACATGTGGTAATTTATGTAGTGACAAGGGCAATTTTGGCTCAAAACATATTTAATGGGGCAAATCTAAACTTTTTTCAATACTTTAGGAGCAAATTTGCACCATTTTCAATACTTTAGGGGCAAATTTGCATATTTTTTAATATTTTAGAGGCAAATTTTGCCTGTTTCCCTTGAATAAAATATATATGGTGCCCAAACAACGTATTTTATATTTATTGCACGATTTCTGCAAGTTTGGTTTCTATCTTAGAATTTGAACAAATACTTTAGTAAATTTTTTGAGAAATATAAATTTTAAAGATGAAACAAAAATAATATTCAAAAAGATATTTCTTAATTACTAAAATAAAAACTTGATTAAATTTAATTATTAGTAATTGGTTCGGCCCGACCTGAAAGTTTGGGGATAATCCCGTCCCAATTCAAAATCGGGACGAGATCGGGACAAAATTGCGATGCTTCATATTCGGAACTAAGACTGGGACACATATTTGCGTCCCGACTCAAAATTGGGACGGGATCGAGACATACCAAATCTCGACCCATCCGAGCTGAACTAACCCCTACTATGTTGGTTGGTTTCTTATTACAATGATAAGTGACTAAAACTATTCATATTTTTGAGTAAACACTTCAGTTACAGTATAAAAATATCAACATCATTCTTATAGTGTTAATTAGAATCACATTAATGATAATAATATATAAAAAGAAAAAATGACTAAATTTGTCCCCGAAGTATTGAAAAGAGTACAAATTTGGCCCTAAAGTATTGAAAAAGATTCATATTTGCCCATTTAAATATGTTTTGGACCAAAATTATTCTTGTCACTACATAATTGCCATATGTCATTTTCTATCGGCATCTTATGTGGCCGAGCTGTACTTGCCACGTGAGATTTCGTTTGCTAACGTGGACTTCCGTTAACGAGAAGGGCAAAAATGATCCAATTATGTAACATCGAGGACAATTTTGATAAAAAATATAGTTGAAGGATAAATTTGTATATTTTCAATACTCTAAATTAAATGATAGATAAATAAATACTATAATTGGTAATGACCGCTGATTATTTGAAATTTAAATTTATGCAAATAAAAGTGAAGATGAGTTAAATAATCAATAAATTATTATTAAAATTATTTAAAGGAAAAAATTATACATTTGTTACGATAGCAAAATTTGCTTCTAAACAAGTCATATATTATTGTTGTTTTTTTCTTTTATATATATATAGATTAAGTTGCACTTAATACGAAGACAAGGAAACAAAGTTGCAGACTAGTTGGTTGCTCCCGCAAAAAAAATGAATTTTTTTTATTGAACTTATTTACTTCATAGGATAGAAATTGATAAGATAAGACATAAATTTTTATCTATTATTTATTTAATGAATGAATTAATTACAAATAAAATTAAAAAAATATAAAATTAATATTATATCCACGAGATAGATTTATTACTTTTGATGTAGTATTAAATCTAGTGAAGCAAATAAATTATGGGTTAAGGATGATTTTTGCTCTCGAACTATTAAAAATAGGATAAAAATATTCTTAAACTCTTTTTGGTTATTTTTTTACCCTTAAATAAACGAAAATAATTGAAAAATACTCTCGAACTATTAGAAATAGGTAAAAATATTCTTAATTTTTTTTGATAGATTGTTTTTCTTAGACAAATGAAAATAATTGAAAAAAATATAATTATTTTTATCCATGACTAAAGGTAGAAATGATTTTTTTTCTTAGGAATGGATAAAAATACTAATATTTTTAACTATTTTTGTTTGTCTAGGAATAAAAAATATATCAAAAAATAAATTTATAAGTAATTTTACTCATTTCTAATAGTTCGAAGATATTTTTTTAACTATTTTTATTTATTTAAGAGTAAAAATTAATAAAGAAGAATTTAAGTGTATTTTTTACTTCATTTTTAATGATTCAAAGGCAAAATTTATTCTTAACTCTTAAATTATTAAAGATTTATTTTAACTCATTAGAGATTTATTACTAATTCGGGGTTCATTCGTTAAAAATGAACAAAATAGATGTTATTTACAGCTATTAATGTTTTATTCGGGTTCGATTCGAATAGAAGATCCGCAAAGCAGTCCTCATGCATCGCCACATTCTGAGAAATAACGATGTAGGAAATCGAGTTCGGGTAGACTCTTATTCAATCCGAATCCGGACCTGAAAATTTAATAAGGGCGGGTGGGTTATCGTACTTGCCATTTGCCAAGCGGTACAACGGGGGCCGACGACTGCGGCAAAAAGAGGAGAGGTCGCTCTTAATCCCAAAGCGAGAGGGCGAGAGGAGAGAGATCATCGAGGCAACTGTGAACAGTAGGTTCTTCCGTCTATTTGCTGCTCGTTTTCTCCTCCGAACTATGAGATAACAATTAACAGATGCCAATCCATAGCTTCAATTTACTTCGCTACAGGAAGAGGCGGGAGGGTTCGCTTTCTCTCAACCCATGTTCGAGGGCGTGGTGAGCCAGGTGCTCGCCGGATACCTCGGCCGGTTCGTCAAGGGCATCCAGAAAGATCAGCTCAAGATCGGCATATGGAACGGTAACCCTCGTCGCCACCTTCCTCTTTTATTAAACCCACGAATCATATGCCGTTTTCGAACACTGGAGAGTCGTTTTGTTTTGGACGGGGAAGGTTCCTTGCTCCGGGTCGCGTTTGTTACGATGAATGACGCGAGAGAGACGTTGAATTTTCCTTCTTGGAATATGATTACGTGGCATTTGATGGAGCTGGGCTTATTGCTTAGTTGTCTTGCTGACTGACTTACATTGGTATAGATAAGAGCCTCACTAGCCAAATGATTCAAGAAAACTAATGCTATGATTGAAATTTATCAAATTGAAGTTGCGCCAGAACACGTATCTTTATATTGAATGCCGAATCCTAAAAGAATCCTCTAAACTTTTTGTTGTTTCCCATTTAGAGCTCTCTTCATGATTGTTGTTTTCCACAGAGCTCTCTTCAGAAGTTTTGGTAAACTACATACAAGGATTCATTGAAACACATACTTTGTGGGGCATGGCTCTTTATCATGCCCGTAAAGAGATTGTGCCATATGAATAAGCGCTTGTCTGTAATGGTCCATCACGATGCAGCAATCCGTGGTATAAGATGCAAAATTTACTATGTTAATTAAAGGCCTGGTTTACCATGCAAGGGAAAGGGTGCATATATTGATCCTCCCTATCATCCACATTGGTGGAGACTTGTGCACTGGCATCCCCTTTCTTAATCAGAACCCACTGTTTATTTTTAGCATTATTGATTTTGAGATGTGTATATGTTTGGTTCTTTTGTTTTGTTATGTAAAACAACGATAATATCTTTTATTATACATGAGATATGCAATATAAATGTTTCACCTTCATTGTTGTTTGTGCAAAAAATTTGTAAGTTCCTTGGTATTAACATTGCTGTTTGTCACCCTGTTAAATTTCTATATTTGTTGTTTTCTTTTCAGAAGAAATATTATTGGAGAAAGTGGAGTTAATACTTGAAGCCTTTGACTATTTGCAGTTGCCTTTTGCATTGAAAGAGGGTATATTCTTCTAATTCCTTATTTCTTCTTGTATCCCCTTTCTGGCCATGTTGCTGTTTACCTTTTCATCTGTTCAACAATATTTATTTTATTTTATTTTTTCTCTTTGATACTTCATTTTTCTTCTTTTTTCATTATGTAACATTCCAGCTTTGACATATGCACAGACTAATATTTTACTACATATTTTTAGTTTTTATTCTGGACTGTTAGCTAGCAGCTAATGCCCAAAGTCCTAATTGCTATTTGGTGCCAAACCCATCTATTTAGTATCTTCATGCATGTTTTCTTAATCAATATATTTTTAGCATAGAATATATGAACGTGGAAATGTGGATTAGCACAACTTATACTATAATAAAAATCATGGTGAACCAAGGATTTCAATACTTGCCCAGATTTAATACAAATACAGCTTGGTGGCAACACTGACACAGTACTATACCCAGAGTTAACACTGAAGTATAAAAATTTGCTCATAAGCGAAGAAGGGGCATGACCAATGGAGGTAAGGACTGAGGAGTAAAGGGCAAATCTTCCTACTGGAATTTCCATATTTATACAATATGTCTCATGATTTAGTTTTGGATCATCAACTATTGAGCTATTTGACTATGTTTCCGTGCTTGAAGTGTGACCACTTGTTCCATCACTGAAAATTGGACCAACATTTGAATTCTAGCATATGGCTTAATTTGCTAGTTCTCATCCATCTAGCTAATTCAAGGACACAAATCTTCCCTGTTTGCCAATCTTTTTTCAATAAGCCCTATTAGCTGAAGTTTTGTATTTTTTCTTTTTATAAAAGAATCTAAAAGATACTACTATTAACAGGACTTCTATTTTTAAGTTTTGGATATATTTGTTAATTGGTTTGTAATTTCTTTCCTGTACCTCTCTCTCTCTCGGTCGAAATTGCTGAAAGTGGTCCATAGTTTGGTATGGCTGAAACTGAAAAGATATACACAATATTCTTGACATTTATTTTATGATATTTCACTTGAGTTCTTATCTTGTCTGGATAGTTCCAATTTATCTGTACTTCATGATCATTTCCATGCTCGAACAATTTATTTCAGTTTAATTTTGCTATTGCAGGGAGGGTTGGGAAATTGAGCATTAGAATCCCTTGGAAAAAACTTGGATGGGAACCTATCATAGTTGTCTTGGAGAACATATTCATATGTGCTTGCCAGCGTGAAGATAATGAGGTGGGCTCATAAATTTCTATATTGCGAACATCTAACTTCAATTTTAATTCCTAGGTTTCTGTTATGTATTATGATTTTCCATCTAAATTTCCTATTAGTTACAATCTAATTTGATGGCTTTGGTTGCTAATGTTAACATGGCTATTGCTTTTCTTTTTTTACAGTGGAGTTCTGATTCAGTGGAGAAAAGAGAGTTGGCGGGAAAAATGGCAAAACTTAATGCAATAGAGCTTGCAAAGTTGTCAAGACGAGTCTCTGGTGAGTTTTTATGTTCATTTTCCATAGCCATCATCAGTATCATCTTTGATAAGATAACTTTGGTTCTCATTCATAAGTATCCATTGTATGTTTGGTTTACATTAAATATGATTTCCGCACCTCGGGCTTTCACTCTTGCTGTAACCACATAAATTTCATTGTTTTACATGTCCTAGTACACTCGTGGACGTGGTTGTTCCATGTGTAGGGCTGTAAGCAATTTTTTTCAGTAATGAAACTTTTGTGTTGTCATGTGAAGACTCAAGAGATATGTGAGGCATGTCTGGCCATATTTTTTTATCCATGTGCTATGCATATCACTTCTGCATACCTTTGTTAGGCAGCCATGCATGACCATCAATTAATTCTGGCTTCTCTTAATTGAGTAATGGCATAGAAAATTTATGTTTTTAATTAACCTTCTTGTAAGTTATGCTTGACATGGTTTTAAGATGCTGGCATGTTCCACTGTGTTCATACTGGTATGTGTCACACTCAAAAGTTCTGAAGTTGATTTGGGCAAGGAATTGAGGCGAGACCCGTGCTCACTGTTGTTCATACGTGACACGTCCAAGGACTAGGTGGAGTGGTGGATCTTGATGATATTTGGTGGTTGTCAGCAGTTTTTGACAATACTTTGTGGTTGATGTCACTTAGTGTTTTAGAGTAGTTTTGGTTTACAATCTTTACTTTCTGCAAATGTTAACTTTTTGACTCAATTTTTTTTCCCCTCCAGATGATCAGGCTGGTCAGTCATTTATTTCATACATTTCTGCAAAGGTGAACACATTAGACAACCGATTGTTTATTGTTCTTAATGTTCTTATTGATAAATATTGTTAATAATAATTATATATTTATCAGCATATATATATCTTAATTACAGATTCTCGACAACATTCAAGTTTCAATTAGGAACGTCCATATTATTTATGTTGATTCACATAAAGATCAGGTGCGAAAATCCATTTTTTGACATAAATGTTGTCTGAATTTCAAGCAATGTTCTAAATTAAATGAACGCTTATCTTCTCATTTCTTCTTTTACTATGTCATTGATCAAGAGCTGCAAACATCTAATATCAAGCAACATTTTTTGTTGCTATTTTTTTTTTTCAAATGCTTATTTTTTGGGGTAAATTTTGAATTATTCTCTATAGTTTGATGTGGGTTTCAATTTAGTCCTTAGAATTTGAAAAACTTCAATTTAATCCTGAAGTTTCAACTTCAGTTTCAGTCTAGTCCTTGGGCAAAACATTGGTACTTTCACGGTTGGAGTACGCAAGTGAGTTGCACATCCAAGTGGCTAAAATGATTTTTTTGATCACATCAACATGACTTGCAAAAAAAAAGGAAGAAAATATAAAAACATTGAGTCCATTGACCAACAACAATCCTAATGAAAGCTTATGTAAAACAAGGAAGAAAGGGTTAATATACAATTGCAACACCAATTTCAATTACTAGTTTGTACCCAAGTAATTTGCAATTGAAAAAAAGCCAAATTTGCCCCTCAAATGGGCAACTCACATGCGTACGCTTATGGGGAAAGTAATGGTGTATGTATGATCCTTGGAGTAGATTAAAACCAAATTAAAGATTTGAGGTACTAAATTGGAGTTTTTCAAATTCCAAAGACTGAATTGAAATGCATCAAATCATAGGGACTAAATTGACAAAACCTCTTGGTTGTATTTCCCTTTACCATATTTTTCCATGTTGTGAAGCAAGGTTTGAAGTATAAGTCTTGGGATTGATCTAGGACCCTGTCACCCTGGGTGGACCAGTACCGTACCAGATTCTATGGGTAAAAAAACTGGAAAAAGGAGAATTGGTTATCTTTGATGAAAATTTGATCTAAAATTATATAAGGAGGAGAACCAATGGTGTTATAATGTTATATTTGGTTTTTAACATTATCTTACACATAAAAACAAGGTTTATGCATGTATAGTTGGTTCACTGTTCAACCGGTGTAGTACCGCAATAGTTTGAGACTTTGAGTACAAGGTGGTACTTTAAATGTGATGTGAATGGATATATGTCTCTATGGACTATATCGAGTGTATAGGTACATCTTTTTTCATTTTAGACTCCAACTCAATAGTTTAAAATGATTAAAAAACATACATAATATATTGAAAAAGCACAAAAACATCTCAAATACGAATGAAAAGAATACAAAATTAAACACAAAAGGCTGAAGAGTAGCGTCCATCGAAGAAGGTTGACGCCTTGACGGCATGTTGACAGGTGTGATATGACTAAGGTCCACGAGTGCAACACACTTAGAGTAAGAGAGAAGTATTGGGAGGAAAATTAAGGGTTTGAGGGCTTTATATAGCCCTTAAAACACTTAGAAACCCTTCTATACTACCGAACCGATTGGAAAAAACCCAAAGAACTGGAAAAATAGTCGTTAGGGCTGCACTGTTTCAACTTTCAACAGATTAAAGTAGGATCTGTATCGCCTGGTACAGACCCTGTATCAGGCGGTACTGACCACTGACCTGGTACATGCATTGTACTGCTTCGTACAATTAGTATGGCCCGGAATGATGCATGTACTGGCCTGTACCTGAATCAGTACTATGTATCGCCCATACCGAGTGGCGTAGTTTTAAAATTCGTTCCTACGTACTGTTTTTTTAGAAAACCGTTATCAGGTACACCCGGTACTAGGTGTACCAGTAAATATCAGGCGTACCGTTCGATATTCAATAGTACTGCCCGATATGGTCGGTAGTATTTAATACCAGGCGGTACCGCCCAGTATGGCTACAGTATGGTGCAGTGCACCTACCGGTACCATTGGTACCACAAATGGTACCGGACCGTACCGTGTGTCGGTACGGTACCGGTTGGTATTTAAAACCAACCTTGCTGAGTGGTATGCTATGAGATTTAAAACTATGCCTCTGATCATAGTTATCAATAGTAGCAAAATGTATAAATTTATTAAGAAACCTACATGACCTTATTATTAATCAAAGCAAATGTTGTCTTGTATATTTTTTGCATGGTTATCAATGCCAACTAAAAGATAGATTAGAAATTACAATTGCTTGTTTTTAACTTTTCTAAGGATATATATATTGTAACTTAAATTTAGAGTGGTAATTGTGAAAATCAATGTATTTAGACTGATACATATACAATTGTCCTTAACTCCATAAGATATTATCTTGTTTGCTTTTATGTCACCCGGCTAAGAGACAATATATTTTTGCTAAGAGACATTATCTTGTCGTTAACTCCATCATACATCACTTTCAAAGTAGGTTATGATGAACAGCCTTGTGGCTCATTTACACCAAATGCAATTTTAATTATGATTATCCCTGATCTTGAATGTATATGGTTAAATTGGAGTGGATATTAGGTTCATAATTTTTATTTCCACTAGAAGGTTGTGATGAGCATCTTTTTGGTTTATTGATCCCCAAATGATCTTAAATTTTAGGAACGAATTACTATGCCACTCATATTTTAGGTTTGGCAGAGTTCATGACTAAAATTTATAAAAATGAAAGGTGTATCATTCAAGCCACACTCCATTTCAACTAGTTGCAAAATTATGAATTTTGATTCCAATATACAAGTATTTAGATATCTAATCATGTAATTCTTTATGATTAACTCGAAACTATGCATTATGTTTAGAATTTTAGATCTCCTCAATATAGAGTCTTCAATTGAATGAATATTTGAATTTTTAGGCTGTATTCACTTAATCTTGAGGTCAAAGAAGTAAAAGAGATGGAGATATTTGAGTTAGAATGAGAATTTGGGAGAGTTGAAAGCAATGTTCTATATCTCAGTTTTGGGATCCATTCTGGTGCTTGGTTGGACCAAGTACTAAATTGCATCAACACTCCTTATGGGCCAACAAGGTGGGATTGTGCTGAGAACACTCAGCAGTCAACACCGTTTAGAACATCAGAAAACAACTATTTTCTTTCGTAATATAATTACCTAATTTATAAAAAAATTGTAACAAGTAATGGAACAATAAAATTCATGCCCCAAATGAATTGAAGTGCATTGAAATATAACATTGGCTACATTAGAAGATGTGGATTGAATATCCCATAACAAAACTAGAAGAAGATGCTATGTTTCTTGTAATATTGGGGCTATATTGTTTGATATCAACTGGGGTCAATCCCATAGTTATGAAGTGCCCATATATCCATACCAACACACTTAGTTGAACAGTTGAACTAGGGTAATTTTCTAGGTCCAAGGTTGGTACAGGCCAAAAATTAAAAGAATGGGTGAAAGATCCTGAAATAAGGGAGTTTGAGTGTGAGATTTGTTACAACCTGCTTGAATAGGGTAATTTTTAGTGCCAAACAGTAAAATTGGCTAATTTAATTGGTAGTGGCCATTTGGTTCAGCTAGCCATTGGGATTAATATCCTTACTCTGTCATGGATTTAAGCTTTTGCCTAGTAATATGACCTCATCATATTATGATTGTTTGCGTACAAACCACTTTTACTTTTAATGTCATAGTCCAATAGACTGTCACTTTACAAATGCTTGTGGTTTCATCCTTAGAACCTGCTTCTAACTGTACTACTTGTGTTCTAAGGTCATATTTGTTTGACGGGATAAAGGACGATTTTAATCCCTCGTTTGTTTGGTTGTTTGGTACCTAGATTAGGAGATAGAATTATAGAAAGATAAATTTGATGTTATACCCTGTGTCCCTGTGTACGGATAAAAAAATCCTATCTAAGCTTCTTACATTTCTTATCCTACCCTATATCCTATCACATCAGTGAAGCAAAGGGACCATAAAAGTTAGTTTGGATTTTTGTCTCAAAAAGTTTACTCTGTTTCATTTGTTCAGAAGTAATAATAGAGAGATAAAAGTAAGATGGAGAAATTATTATAATAGACTGTTTAATGAACACTTGGTGACTTAGATTTAAAAATGGATACAAGGGGGTAGTTTAAAACCTGTGGTTATCCAAATTCTCAATTCTATCATTCTCAAAACTAACACTCAATTTTATTATCTGCAATATACTAAATTCTACCTTTGTGTAAGACACGGTTCATCTGTATTTGTTCTGTCATTCTCTTCATTGCAATAAGCCAATATGTCCTAGCATCAACATTACCATTTGCCTGAACTATTTGGTTTATATGTTTGGGGCTTTGATGTTTTTGGCAACTATTTTACATCATTACTTTTCATGACAAATGCTTTTATTCTTTAATTAATGTTGCAATTGAAATGGAAGAATTGTAACATTTTTCTAATAAAATTTTCCAGGATTCATTTATTTTTGGTTTAACACTTTCCAGTCTGACCGTATTGACAGACACGCAGAAGCTGAACATCACAGGGTAATTTTCTAAACCATTGACTATGTTTTAGCTACTGAAACTTTAATGGTCTGTTAACTTTTTTGGGGTTTCTTACTATTTGGATTTGTCAGTGCCAGTAAAAACTGTCAGAAGTTACTTTTTCTAATACAGCATCTTTCACATGGTTTGATGTATATGGCCATGTAATCCTCAACAATATATTTGTATCCTTCAAATGAATGTCAAACAATCTATCCTAATCTAAGATTAAAACAAAACATATTTCAAAATGTTGTATTCCATGGTTATCTACATGATATTTTTCAAAATATCTGACACAGGTATATGGTTTGCTATAAATTGTTGGTAGTTGGTACCCTTGTTATCTTGTACTAATCAAGCTCATTTTAGATCATTAGTTTTTTATTGCAATTGTTTTGTTAATTGCTTATGAATTCCATTAGTTCTATACAACATGTTTTTATTTGTAGTTGTCTTTCTTTTATGCCTTATATTCATTTATCTTGTTTTTGTTTGGTTCAGATCTTCCATGGTGAAATCCAGAAGTGGTCAAGTGAGGAAGGTTGTTGAAATATCAAGGGTTGGACTTTACTGTAACTCGGTGGAAGGAAATCATAACTTATTTAGTCCTAGTGACGTGCAGTTATTTTCTAGTTCGATGTTAGATTATGAGAAATATGATTACATAGTTAACCCATTTGACTTCGTGGTCTCTCTGCTGGTATGTGATCTTGTTTAACTTTTTCACTACTTTTTTATCCATCATAATTTCTATATGCATGTACATTATTAGCTTAATTGGTATGCATGCCGTTTTACTTGGGGGTTTTATTCAATTTAACCAGAGTTGCAGACCTTATATTTGTTGCTATATATATACTTATATATCCAGTTGTTAGGTGGTAATTGTTAGATACAATAACGTGCTGACTGCTGAGTGCTGACATTAGACTTGACATTGTTGACTTACAAATCCAAATCCAACATTCCATGTCAGACTACTGACTAACCTACTCCCTAGAAGCCATAACTTTTTCACTACTTTTTTATCCATCATAATTTCTATATGCATGTACATTATTAGCTTAATTGGTATGCATGCCTTTTTACTTGGGGGTTTTGTTCAATTTATCCAGAGTCCCAGACCTTAGGTTTATATATCCAGTTGTTAGGTGGTAATTGTTTGATACAATAATGTTCTGACATTGGACTTAACATTGTTGACTTATAAATCCAAATCCAACATTCCATGTCAGACTATGTTATGTTCTTGGTGCACGATCATGTCCACGGGCTTCGAACGTCTATTTGAGGTGGGTTTGAGCAGGGGTGCTCTGACGAAGATGATGGTGCTTCCGGCAGTCCGGAAGTAGAGGATGTTTTCTTCTTCCCTATGGTGAAGATATGCCAAAACCAAACTGGGAAGAACAGAGCACTCTAATGCTTCATGGCTAAGTGAGAGAGAGAGAGAGAGAGAGAGAGAGAGAGAGAGAGGTGGGAACAAAGTATGTCTTGGTGATGCACACCTTCTTCATTCATCTTCATCTAATTTATACAAGCAATGGAATTTGAATCAATCTATGCTTATGACTATTTCTCTCAATAAGTTAATCTCTCTAGGATTTATCTTCACATCAATTAATTCTCTGTAGTTTATCTCCTCTGTATCCAGAATTTTTCCTCCACCTTTTTCTTTGATAAACTTGAGAGAATGGGTCAATTCTTTGAGTTTCTGAGTCTAACAGACTACTGACTAACCTACTCCCTAGAAGCCATATAATTAATATCTCTAAAAGCCTCGTTAAACCAATAAACCCTAAATGCTTTTCTTCCCTCTTGTTTCTCCCTCATTCCCTTCTTTGAACACTCACCAAAGACTTAAGATTTGAATTCCATGGGTGTTGAATATTGGGATTAGTAGTTGATGTGGCATGTTTCTGCAAAGGCCAACCATGTTGGATAGCCAAATTCACATGTTAATAGCTCACATAACAATCAATTGATGGTTGGATATATTTGCTACAAGGGTGCACATGTGTATATTAGCTTCACCATAAAGATTTGGATAAATCAGTTAAAACCCCTAGAGCATGTTTGTGTCATAGGATAATGGATGGATTAATATCCATTATTTGTTTAATGCATGGATTAGAAAAAAATGAGAATAGAAGAATATAAAAATGATATTATATTCGATGTAGACCGGATTTAAAAAATTATTATCCAATACTCTCTCATTTATTATCCAATCCAATCCTATCCTATCCACTGAAGCAAACATACCAGGATAAATTAATGAGGTTACTTACCTCTATCTTGATATGCACAAGAGTCTTCTACTAGTTTAAACTTATGGTCTTTTATGTTCTGGCCTTATGGTACTCTGTGTAAAGTTCGTGGTGCTTATTTGTGCAGGTTAATAAAGCTGGAAAGCTTGATGGTACACCTGAGTATGATATCACTGTGGAGATAACTACCTTGGTTTGTTACCCTGCAATATAAAGGCATATTGACATTATTACTTTATTTTAAATAGTTACTTTTGCGTGGATTGACATAGTGACCCCTGCCTTTGTTTCCTTTAATAGGTTCTTTTGTTGAATGAGATTCAGTTGAAACAAATTATGGGTCTTTGGGATTATTTTTCTATCTGTACTCTCCGAAAGAAGTAATTCCACTTTACCCTTGTACTTGGCTCATTTTTCTGTTGCTTCCTAGATGTGCATGATCCTACAATATCTTAAAGTTTACGTATTGCAGTATATCATATCTGTTCTATATGTAAAATGGAATCTTTGATTATTTATGCTAAACTTGACATCTTTGATTTCTCAATCATCTGCTTATTGAAACCAACAATTGTAAGTTTATGACATTTATGTACTCTATAGTCCTCATCTGCTTCTTTCAATTATCTATAGTCCTCTTTTTATTTCTACTATTCTTTTATTTTATGGCTGGAAGTGCATCTAACTTTGAAGGAATATATATGTAATATTGGGTAATATTTCTGCTTATTAAAATTTATTTTAATTTGAATGGACTCACAAGGCACTAGAAGGATAAGATGCTAATCCTTTTTTTACATTGCCAACTCTTTGTTACCAATAATTTTTTTTCTTTTTGTATCTTGCTTAATCTTTTTTCTTCACTTCTGTTCCAACTTATTACCTTATCTAATAAATAATTATTTACCATGTGTACTTGTTCTCTACCTTATCATTTATAACCATGATTTGAAATCTTGAACCATACTGACCATATTTGCTAGTATATTCCAGTTCAACAATGGATTAATGCAACAATATCTCTTGTAGGCGGTAAATGAGTTTTGTATTGTTATTTTGTTTATACTTTATACTGAGCAATGTGGCTAAGTATACCACCCTGATACCCCAGTGTCTTTCATTGTTGGCACCTGATAATTTTTATAAACCTTCTTAAGAACACTTCTTCTTGATAGCATTTGGGGGATTCTTTTTTTCTCTTATTAGGGAATTGATCTGAGGATGCTAACAATTAGGGAGAGTCACTCACTTAGTCATCATGCTTTTTGAAAAAAAAAGAGATAACATGAATGGTGTTTAGGCCCTACAGGTACTTAGGCCCTATTTGGCACACTCTATAAGGCATGACCTTATAGGATAAGGTTATACAATCAAGCCTTAACATGTGATTGGTTCACCACACTGTATTGTACTGCTTGGACGGTCTAAGACTCTTGCACATTGATTAATGTATAATTCTATATGTGGTTGCACTGTGAGCTATACTCTGTTACTATACCACAACATACAAATATACAATTCTATATCTTATACAGTGATAATGCACCATATGTTGTATAAACCTATCATGCCTAATCGTATTAGGCCTTATCCTAGATTCTATATGATGCACCAAACTAGGCCTCTCATATACACATAGGAGTTTTGGTAAAAAAATTATAATTGTCAATAACAAGGTTTAAGGTCTCCATACCTTGACCTGTTTCTGCCTTTGGTTAAACCAGTATGGTATATGTTAGGAACCAACCATTGTTAGATAACCCAGGATTGAAGGTTTGAACATGATAAATGGAAGAAGAATTGGAAGAGAGGAGTCATGAATTCAGATTCCAAATTCAGATTTCCACTTGTTCATTTTCTTGTTGCTCTTCATTCTTTCTTATTGCCTTGTTTACTTTTTTACCCTTTTGTAAGTAGAGAGACAATAGTTGATATTGGGACTTGGGAGGATCCCAAATCCCAATAGTATTTTCGGATGTAACTGAAAGGGGTTTCAGGTATAACTGAAATGGATATATAAGGAGAAGTATTCCTGTAACAGATCAGCAAGAGACGTATTCGAATAATACTCGGTTTCTTTTCCCTCTTCCTCTCTTCTTCTCTTTCTTTCTTTGCTTTTCTGGTTCCTGGATTCAACCACCAAGACACCATAGGAAAGAAGAAGGCTCAACACCTTCAGCTAGGTGCTGAGGAGGTGTTCTATCCAGAATTGGAATCAGCCGACACTGATTCTCCATGTTCAAGTCCCTGGACAATATATCAAGCCAAGAACTCTGACAGTATATTCCGTGCTAAGCATTTAAGCTGCAAAGAGAGAGAAAAGCTTTGCTGAAAATGCAGACTGCAGCAACACAGACTGTAGCTTCTGTCTGCAGTAAAGGCAGCAATATAGGTTGCAAAAGAAAAGAAAAAAAAGAAAATTTGGCAAAACCATAAACACTTTAAGAGGAATTGACAAAATCATAAATAAAATAGGGTATTTGGTAAAACCATAACTTTCTTTTGGTATTTACCCAAATTACATAAATTTCAAAGAACCTAGCCAATTCATTAACTTAACCCTCAATTGACCCTTCTTCTAAATAGGGTTTAGGGACTTTGGTGAAAAGTCCATAACTGCTCTTATATTGGTGGTTAGGGACTTTGGTCAAAAATCTCTAAGCAAGTCATCCTCATGTTAAATTGAGGCATAATGTCAAAATGATGGTAAACATATTTTCTATTGAATTAACCAATAGAAACACTATTTGTCATTTTTATATCAATATGCCTCAATTTAACATGCAAATGACTTATTGCTTACTTAGGGATAACCAAAGTTCTAACTGCCAAATATAAGAGCAATTAAGAACTTTTTACCAAAGTCGCTAAACCTGATTCAAGCAAAAAGGGTCAGATTGATTAAGTTAATAAACCAGATGAATTCTTAGAAATTGGGGGTAATTTGGGTAAATGCCAAAAAAGTTAAGGTTTTTCCAAATACCCAATCTTGTTTATTATTTTGCCAATTTCTCTTAAAGTGTTTATGACTTGATGGTTTTACCAAATTTCTCAAAAGTAAACAACTTCTTTGCAAATGTAGATTCCATGAACTCAGATTGCAGGTGTTGTCTGCCATCTGCCAGGCAGATTCAGAAGGCTGCTAGAGCATGGCAACTGGAATTTTACTAGTGTCTTCTTCTGGATATTTTTAATTTTTTTTCTCATTCTTCTTCTCTTACACTGAAAAGACAAAATTTTAACCTTTATGATCGTTAAGGACGGGCCCAACCAGTTCATGCAGCTCAGCACCATACTGCTGGTACCAAAATGGTACCGAACCGTATCGTGTACGTACCGGTATCGGTATCGAAATTTATACCTTGATTGGAACTCTTAAAAAATAACTTTAAACTTAACTAAATGCTACTCTTACAAAATATGTTGAATATTTATTTCTAATCATCTTAGAATGAAATATTTTGAATAAACTTTTATTCTAAATAAATAACTAGTTGGATTTCATTTGTAAGTAGTCCTTGCTATCTTCACTAAAATTTGAAAAATCAAGAAATAGGCAAGGTTCTAAGTATGGATCTTGGTGCGACCTTTACCTACCATAATTTTGGTAGAAGAAAAAAGAGAAGAAAATGAAACAACTTCACTACTCCAATGCTAGTATGTCATTGTTGACGTTTAAAACTGTTTCACACATAAAAAATAAGAACAAAAAGGTGTTTAAGAGCAAGGTTGTCAAAGGCGCTAGGCGCACTCAAGGCGCAAAGGTCCCATAATCGCTTGAGGCGTAAGGCGCAAAAAAAGCGCGTGCTTGATCGAAGCAAGACACACATTTTTAAAAATAGTATCTATACTATTATCAAGCAATAAGAATATATATGCAATGTAAGAATTAAATTATATGCACACCATTGCACCTATAACATCAACAATTTCAACGAATAATTGAAACATTGTATATTTAACACAAAGTTAGTCACCGTCCTCATCCCTACTCCTTATACATCAATATTGGAGTCCCCATCACTAAAATTATTATCAGTTTCATCATCCCCATCTCACTTGTAACCTTCACCTTCATCTTCAGTTTCAAATGAATCTGCCTCACTCTCTTCAAAGTCACGCTCAATGGACCCTTATGAACTACCAACACTAGAACTTGACTTTCTACGAGCTGGCTTGGCTTGTTTTCTACTGAATCTTGTGGGTTATCATCCCTAGTTGCTCTAGCTATAACACCCCATGTCATGGTTTAAAATCTCGGTACCGGTACCGACACAAGGTACGGTCCGGTACGGAAAATAGCATACCGTTTTTTTTTTTTTTTTTTTTTAAAGAGTTAGATATAACTCTAATAATACATAATTGATGAATAAATACTTAAAATCAATATTCAAATGTCAAATACATGAATACAATGTTTAAAAGCCATTTGGTACTCTATTAGGATTTTTCATAGATACAAGAGAATTACATTAGAATTAATACCATGTGTTGGTACGCAACATAAGACATACTAACACATGGTATTCATCATCTTAGTTGATGTTGCGCTACGTCTTATGTTGCGCTACGCAGAGTCTTCGGCGGTCCCGCTAGCCGGTTAGCGGGCGGGGGTCAAGGGGGCAGCGCCCCCTGGCAGGGGTGTGGGGGCGGAGCCCTCGGAAATTTTTTAGACCCTTTGGGTTGTGGGCCTGTGTCGCCCTATATTAATTCTAATGTAATTCTCTTGTATCTGTGAAAAATCCTAATAGAGTACCAAATGGCTTTTAAACATTGTATTCATGTATTTGACATTTGAATATTGATTTTAAGCATTTATTCATCAATTATGTATTATTAGAATTATATCTAACTCTAAAAAAAAAACTGATATCGTGTAATACCGGGCGGTATATGGCGAAATACCGCCATATACCGCCCGGTATACATGATATAGCTGGTATTTTCAAATATCGGGTATATCGAATACTGGAATCCCTAAAAACCGGTATATACCGTTTCGGGCGGTTTTTTAAACCATGCCCCATGTCAAGCCACCTTCATCATCACTAAAGGCCCCACTTGAGAGAAAAAAATCGAGTACTTCACCCAGGCGCACAAAGCGCACGCCCGGGGCTTAAAAAAAGCGCAAAAGCGCAGCCCAGAAGCGCGCTTGACTGAAGGGTCGCGCCTGGGACACTCCTAAGGCGCTAAGGCATGTGGTCGCCTTGCCTAGTGCGCCTAGGCGACCAGGCGAGCGCTTTTGACTACACTGTTTAAGAGGCAATGTTCTTGTATGGTGCCGCTTATACCTCTCAGCATGGAGTGATACTTTAAACCATGGTTTTAAAATTCGTACCGTACCGCTCAGTACAAGCGATACGTACCGGTTTTTGAGAAAATGGGTATTCAGGTATACTCGATACCAGGTGTCCCGGTAAATATCGGGCGTACCACACGGTATTTACTATGTATTGCCCATACCGGGTGGTATACCGAGTGGTACCTCCCGGTATCACCCAACAACTAGAAAACTAGCCGTTGGGTACCATTTGGCTTGGAACCGTTTTTTTTTTTTTGGGTGGGGGGTTGGGGCTATATAAACACCTCAAATCCTTCATTTCACCCTCACACACTCCTAAGCTCTCAAACTCTCTTTTTTCCTTCTATCTCCACATCGAAACGTTGCTGTTCTCAATCTAATGTCACATGGCAGCACGCCCATTGGTTGGAGAAGAAGAACCTTTGGCAATGCCTCCGCTGTCATTTCATTTCCCGTGGTGGAGGCATCATCCGGTTGAAGCAACATTTGCCTGGAGGATATCTCGACGTGGGCAAATGTAGTAAAGCAACGACATAGGTCCGAAAGCTCTTCAAGGAATTGCTCGGCAACAAACAAGAGCAATGTGTTCGGGATGTTAGAATGAAGACAAGAGTTTGAATGAAGAGCTACAGAAGACGTTCGCCAATATGAGGGTCGCCATGATCAATACGAGGGTCGTTGTGGCGATGCTGACGAGGATCCAGAGCTTGCAGCCGCTATCCGTGCTTCATTGGAGCAACAAGCATTCGATCGAGATCGCATGTATTATCCTGGATCTCAATTTGAGTATGGCTATGGAGCAGTGGCACCAACAACGCCAACTCAACTTCGGCTACGAGAGCAATAGATCGAAGTGGTTGAATTCCATCCGGTACTCATATTAGCTGGAGTTTCAACATGAGGGCACCTACAACCCAGAGCATAGACGGAGGCATCTAGGGCTTCTCAAACCTCGAACAAACTGGCAGTAGAAAATCTTTGGTTTATTTAACTGACCTTGATTCTAGGGTATATCTTTCTCAATCATCGAAGCAACTGCGCATTAACGGTAGCTGGAGCACGACCAAGAAGTGGGAGTTGGGGAGAGAAATCTCTAAATGGTTCCACTTCAATCAGATTCTAGATAATGGAACTAATAATCCCTACCACCGATCTATAGTATCTACAAATCAAAAAGTCAACCTAGGTATTGCCCCTCCAACTGCTTACGAAATATCAGGACCTTTACTTAGCAGAGGTCGACGAGATCAAACAATGGATAGATGGTTTCAAGAGACAATGGGAGGATTACAACTGCACATTAATGTGTGATAGCTGGACCAGGCCAACCCAGATGAGCTGATGAGCATCATAACTTCCTAATCTATTGCAATAAGAAGGTTATGTATCAAAAATCAGTGAATTCTTCGGATGAGCACCATGATGCAATCTACATTTCCAAGCTGATGATAGACGTGCTCGAGGAGATCGGCCCACAAAAGGTCGTGCAAGTTGTAACCGACAATGGCGCAAACTTCAAAAGGGCAGGAGAGATAATTGAACAAGATTATCCTCACATTTTTTGGACTCTATATACAACACATTGTATTATATAGATCTTATGAATTGGTGAAGTTGACGATTAAAAAGGCGTAGCTGATCGTTCTGATTTACACATGGGTACATGCCCTTATGAAGCGATTTACAAAAGGTAAGTTTTTTTTAAAAAATATTTACTATTTACTAATTAGTTCATCTTAATTAATTACTAATAATTATTAAACTATAATTCGTTTTAGTTGAAAATCTTGGACCAGGAGTGACTTGATTTGCAACTTTCATGGCATTAAGGTCGCTCCAACGAAGAAAGTTGGCTCGAGGAGAATGTTTACAAGTCAAGATTGGTCATCATCTAGATATGCCACGAGACCAGATGAAAAAGCAATTGAGAAGAATGTGTTAACCCGTGCTTCTGGGATTGCATCGCTGAAATCATCGTCAAAGATTCTACGATTGGTGGACATGGAAAGACGCCACAAATGGGCCATGTCTACCATTACATTCACCAAGCACAAGAAGAAATAAAGAGGCTCTTGACTGCCCCAAATAAATTTAAGCCATTCATTGATATTATCTCTAAGAGATGAGATATTCAAATGGGGCATGATATACATCTAACAAGTATTTTTTATTTATTTTAAATATTATTTAAATATTTAATTTTAAATCACTACCTTAATTCGATTTTTTTTTGATTTTTTATAGGTTATTATTTAAATTCTGCATACCACCATAAATACGCCCTTGGAACGATACCTTGTTATTTGCCTTCCGCAAGGTGATACATTGTATGTCGGCAATAAACTTAGAAGCTTGCACAAGCTATTTCGGAATCAAGATTTTTCCCAGATGAAAAGTGGCAACTTTGGTGATCCATTTGCTATATCTTCTTTGTCAAGGGATACTCTTCTTCCGAAGAGGAAGAAGAAGAAGAAGTGGTTCTAGGGTGCCCAAAAGGATGATTCATGAGTCAAAAAGTAGCCTCCTCCACAACATTCCATTGAACGTTATTGTTGCTTGGATGTCTTGTTGTTCCGTTCTGGCCAAATGAAGTAGATCCACTCCAAATATTGGCTACAATTTTTTCTTTTCCGTTTTAGTCGAGTCTAGTAATATATTGGATGATGACATCAGAGAGGGACTTGGGTGAATGGGAGAGCATATGGAGGGTGTGATATGAAAGTAGCTCTTAGCTATTTGCTTCTAAAGTTGGGTTGAAGTAGCTGTTGCTCTTGGTGGTAATCAATGACACTTAATAAAATGGTGATACCTTATCAAACACCTTTTTAACTGATAGTTGATTCAAAATGAAACTAAATACACTTTCAATCAGTTACCAAACAAGTTTGAAAAAACACAAACAAATATGTTTATTGAAGTTTTTTCATATAATCAAGCATGTGTTTTCAATTAACTTGGATAGATTAATATCATCACATCAACAGTTTTCAAGGTTTTTCTATTCCACAATTGTGCCCTTGAGGGTCTGTACTGCAGTTACTGGCAGTATAATGCTAGCTCTGTAGTTGTCATCAGACATCAGTCATATGCTGCAACACAATTCACAAGTTCTGTTGTTGCTTTCACCTTTTACTTTTTTGTTGTCTCAGCTTATATTTTTTGCAGATATGGGCGTTATCGCCCCCCTCAAAGTTCTTTATCAATGAAAATTCAAGGATGGCAAAAAATGTGGTGGCATTATGCACATAAATCTATTTTATCTGATGTGCGCCAAAGGTTAAAAAGGACTTCTTTGAGAAATCTCGGTGAACGAATGTGAGTTCCTCTCCCCTTGATCCTTATTATCTCTTTCAATTTTCATATATTTTGACCACTTCCATTTTAAACTGATTTTTCGTGTTCTGATGCTGTTTTGCAAAATTCCAATTCTATTACTTGTTTACATTGATTACTCTTTACTTTTTTACTTAATAGTGCATGCTGATGCCTTTGATCTTTTTGGTGTAGATCTGTTAGTTTACTTGTTCTTAGGAACCCTCTAGCTGTTTTGCAGCTATTTCTTGTTAATCATTCATCTGACGTTATGTTTCTTTCAATAGATGATAGCTCCTAAAGTTTACTCTCTAATTAAATTTTGAATGCCAATTATGACAACGGAGAGGTAGATAACCTGGAAATCAAACAAAATATGAAATGTTGCTTTGACTTCCCTGGAGGTTGATAAATAGTTTTTATTTACTCTTTCATTCTTTTGATTTCATAACTAATTCAAACATGCCGATTAAGCATATGAGCTACGGTCGCCAGTGAATTTTCTCCTTGGTATGCTGAACTGTTTATTTATGTTTCTAGACTCAGAAACAGCTCAAACCAATAGGTGTATCAGGAGTTTAGGTCTGTTAGTTTCTAATGTAAAATTGCTTTTAGTTGTTCTCATCCACTTTTTTGATTTTATATTAATTGTATTTTCATTTAAGTGAGATGAGGAGTTGGAAGGCTAATTAATTTAAGTCCAAAACTTAGTTAAATCATAAGAGTAGGCAACAATTGCTGAAGAATGGTTTAAGTAGAGTGCAGATGGCTCTTCTTGTCATACTACTATGAGGACATTAATATTAGTACTCAATAAAATTTTCAGCATGCTATACTATAATTACTTTAGGGGAATAATTAACACACGGTTTGGTTCGAAGAGGGGAAGGAGGGAAGTATTTTGTGTATGATTCAGTAATGACAAGTGGTGGTGGATCCAGAAACTTATTAAAGTGGGTTCTGTAAATTATAATAACAAATAAAATATGAATGAAAGGAAAAAACAAATGATTTGAACTTTTCAATTTAATATGATTTGGTTTATGATAATAATTTTTCTAATTTGAAGAGTTTTATAAAAAATATCTATTTGATTTATCTCAATTTAATTCATATTATTTGATTTGATAGATATTTCATATTGACTATGTTTATACAATTTTGTCAAAAGGTATCATATTCATTCAATTTGAGATAAATCAATTCTTTTTCAATTTATAAAAAAATATAAGAGACATTATTTTGATTTAATAATAAAATAATTTTGAAAGTTTTTTTAATAATATTTGGGACTTATAAAGTCTTTTTAACTATAAAGTAAATAACTTCAAATAAAATACAATAAACTAATTTAAAAATAAAGTGAATTCATTTGAACTCACTTGGCATTATGTAGATCCGTCACTGATGACAAGGGGAGGGGAGGGAAGGAAGGTTTGCACAACTGGGTAAACAGCTATAGTAGGTTTAAAAACACTGATAAGAATATGTTCCTATTGGATACAAATTAACTTTGATATGCATTTCTCATTTGCAGAATCTACTGCCAGAAGTATGTAAAGTTGTACAAAAGGAAGTTGGAGTTGCTACAGCAAGATCAGGTGAAGAAGGCAATTTTCGCTTTGCAACTAGTTATGGTTTTGGTTATGCACATACTATATAATTGTTTTGGTTATGCACATGCCTGAGAGTTTATCATATTGTATGTGGAAGACAACTATTTAGTGGATTCTTTTCATGGTTTGAAATAATTATAATAAGTTGGTTTTTCTTGATGTAATTTCTATTTCCTTTGCATATCACAATCTTGAAGGCTAAACAAAAACCTTTCCTCCTATCCTGTTGTTGCCTCACCTACTCTAATTCTTTTACCATCTAAAATAGCTTTTTCTGATACATACTAGTTCACCTTGTTTCACCTCTTTATCCTGCCATCTTTTTTCTCCTTTTCCTTTTGTCTTTTTACTTATGTCCTCTTGTATTTCTGTTTGGTCTGTTTGGTCTGCTTGGCCTGCCATTGATCCCTCAGTTGAACATTTATTTGAATTGCCTCTCTTCAATGTACTGCTGTGGTTTTCACCAGGGGAAATTGCAATAGATTTTAGCATATCTGTCCACAATTTGCTAAAAGTAGCCAAGGCGTGCTAGCAGTTTTTTGTTGTTTCAAAATATCTTTTTAGATGACAAAAATGATTTTAACATTTATTTTTTTTGTTTAAAAGTAATTTATTACAAATAAAATGAAAAATGTTAAGTACACCCAGGCAAGATTACAATCATTTATATATTATGACAAAATATAATAATATATTATACTACACTCTTAGTATCATAATTAGAAATGAAATATTTGTTAAGGTTATTTTAATTGGATCATGGTGTGCTCAACTAAGCTAGGAGGCTTGTAGTTAATTGTAAGTACCTCGGCTTGGCATTGTTGGTAACGTGGTGCTTAAAATCCTCTTGCATTTCGTTTTGTTGAATGCATTAATCCATGAAGAGCAATCTGTCTATCGGGAAATTTTCCTTGTGAAAAGTAGTGAATAATTCATCCACTAGGAGAGTACAGCTATTAGATCTATATTTGTCTTTTACCTCCTTTTTCAAGGTCATGCCTAACGGAGACCTCCTTGGATAATCCGATGGTCAATCTTGGTAAATTATCATGAGACAATATTCTTCACAAGTAGAGAATTCCTAGTTCTCACTTCATTTCTTCATGAATTTCCTAAACATTGCATTAAGGTGTTTGTTCTCTTGTTTTCTTCAGATAACTTCTACTCTTTATGTGAAGGAATCCCTTATTGCTTGTGGATTGCCCATTAGTATTATTCTTTAGTGCTTTTTTGCTATTCTTTACTATGAAGAATGCTTAACTTTGGTGAACTCTTATGACATGATGATTTCAAAGGTCAGAATATTGCATTATCATGTTCTACTTTACGGGTATAATTTATGCAAAGTGCTAGGTTATAGAATGAGGCCCTGTTTGGCAAAGAGCGTTTAGCTGTTCCGGGTTTTTTTTTCAGAAGTTTGACTGAATTAAACCATTAATGAAAGTGTTTGGTAATAAGCAATTAAGCAGTTTTGATTAGTGGATTCATCCCAAACCATTAATTTTTAAAATAGATTTTTCACTAGAGAGGTTTTAAACTTTTAATGTAAAATTCATCTTCTCCCAAAAGTTGTCAAATATTACACACATAATCATTGCTTGTTCTTTTATTTTTTTCTTTTTAAGTAACAATTTAAAGTAACATTTTTCACTTAATTTATTTATATAAATTTAATATCTTAAAAAACTAAAAGAAAAGCTAACTTCCCTTTTTTATTTGAATGATATTTTTAAATATTAAAGATTACCTTTTTTTTCAACAAAAATCTTCGGTCATGTTCAAGTTATTTGTAATTTTGTACTAAGTGTTGTAACTAGTTTATTTGATTTCACAAAGCAATTGTTATTTATTTATTTAGATATCCAAGGACCCTGCACTTGAATTCTTTTGTTTATAATGAAATAGAGATTGCATGGTTGTCTGAAAACCTTTAATGGCCTTTACTTTGACAAATCTTTTTAAATTTGTTTTCTAGCTGATTTATATCATATCGTTGCCCAAAATTTATAAGAGTAGGCAGAACCAGATTACTTGATTGCTACTTTTAATGGTTGTGATTGTCTGTTTTCAAATTGCCATTTTTAGCTTGTCAGCAAAAGTATTCTGCAAGAGCTTGAGAAAATGGACAGAGATTGTGATATTGATGACATCTTAAGCTACAGGTCGTTAGCAGAGCAGCAATTGCAGGTATTATCTTCTCATAGTATTTGTGTTTCAGTTGTAGTCGTAGAATGTTTTATTATTTACCTTTTCAATTATTTGCTCCTGTATAAATTATGAAGCTATGATGGAAAGATTATGTGGAAACAAGTATTTTCCATCAAGGTTTTAAGTCTAGGTATCGGAACCTGTCTTGGTTCTCTCTCAGATATATGCAAATATGCTACCTACAATCAGTATGCTCCAAATCAGTTTGGGATAACCCTAAAACCTTGTATTTAACAATTATAAACTGCATTGCATCTAATAAACTAGTAAGTTTGATGGTTAAAATTGAACAAAACAAGGCATTCCATACATTAGTAGTGAAAACAACTTGTTGATTCATTGGTATGATATGCTAGAAGTTTAGAAGATGATTCACTCCTCTACTAATGTAAAAACATTTGTTACACTGATAAATAAAATTTACTCTAAGCGTCTAAGGCATGGTTTAAAATCTTGTACCAGTACATATCTCGATCTGAAACCCGTACGGGTACGTTCTGACTTTTTTCGAGTTTTTTTTTCAAATGTAATCTCTAAAACATAGTTTTGAACTTGAAAATGTGATTTTATGCTCCAAAACACACATAATCTACTAATAAATGATAAAAAACATCTATAAATTTTTCAAACATGGTCCAATACATTAAAAAGATAATTTTCTTCTTCAAATTTCAATAAAAACAATACAAATACATCTTAAAATGCCGAAAAATGACGTCCTCCGAAGAAAGTAGGCATCTCGATGGGCCTAACATGACTTAGGTCGATTTCTTATGTTTGCAAAGTCCACATTTGAATTTTTTTTCCAAGTATTGATGTTTTGGTATCAGAATATCCCATTGACATCAAACTTTCTTTTGTGGGAGCCCAAGCAGCAGTCCTCTTGCACACTACTCATCATGTCATGATCTTAATCTTGTTGGTCCTCCTCGTGGTTTTGGTTGATGCTTATCTTTAACCCTCTTTTTATATACTTTGATTGTCCCTTTCCTTCGGTTGTTGTGGTCTTCATCTTGCATGCAGTGGTCATAGTAGAGCTCATCCGTCCAAAGATCTACCGGTGCTGGTGTTGGTGGAATTTCAGCTTCTCCTCTACTTGCTCCATCATCATCATTTTCGCCATCTTGTGTGCTACTCCTATGAACGAAGGCCTCCTTTGTGTCTTCTTGCGCATCTTTCGACTCAATTGCTTCAAATAAAAACCTTGAAGGTTGAGGTGGATCGCATGCTTCGTCCAAAAGTGGTTTATCAATTTCCATTACGCTCCACCAATCCATCATCCGATCGTCCTCGCTTTGGCTGAAATCAACATTGAAAGGATTTATCGTCAAATTTTCTATATTCCTTTGTTTTGAAATGCCTGCATCTACATAGACCAGCTTCTCTAAAGAGGCATATGTAATGCGGTTGTGGGGCTTCGTATGTATGAGTGAGAAGGTGGATCAATTCCTCTTGCATCCACTTGATGATGTTGTTTGCGAGAGGATTAATACAACAATCCTTTGAAAATTTAGAACAACGGATCAAAATCATAACCATTCAACTGCAGATTGAAAATTGAAATGAAATTTGTAACTAATAAATAACTTTAAAAAGTATATATATATTTAAAAAATTTATACAGGGCCATGGTGTACCAGCAATCAATTGCAAAAGAATCCTTGAAGCTGCCAAATGCATCTTAGTAATTTCTTTCTTGTTTTCGAAATAGCCTGTGCATCTTTTACCGTTGTTGTTGACATATGCACGATAACCTTGCAGAGAGCATATAATTAGTGGCGACAGAAATGAGCACGACATGATAACTGCAGGCCGGATCGGAAAATTCAGCTCGATAAGCTTATCGGGCTGGCCTGGCCCGACACGATAATATTGCGGGCCGACGTGGGCCGACGCGGGCCGGCTCTTATCGGGCCAGTCTGGCCCGTTTGGCCCGCTAAGTATTAAAATAATTAATTTTAAGTCTAGTGTAGTGCTTGTTTAATGCTTTAAAATTGAAGGTGAAGTTAATCCGTAAAGCTTTTCATGTGAAATGTCATATTTGGTGCTTATTTAGTCTCTGAAACATTTTAAATTAATTTTTTACAAGTTTTTAGCAAGTTTTTAGTTGATAAATGGGCTCGCGGGCCGTGCCGGGCTGAGAATTTCCGGCCTACGGAGTTAGCGGGCCGGGTCGGCACGCTACCTTATCGTGCTGGCCCGGCCCATTCCACTAATTGCGGGCCGGCCCGTTTTGTCATCTCTACATATAATAGTGCGTCGTCCATGTTTCCAATTGCGTATCTAAGGATTTAAATAATATGAGAGATTTAAATAATAACCTATAAAAAAATCAATAACTTTAGGATAAAAATAAAATAATTCATAAATAAATAGAACAATTGAATAAATTAATAAATTATTACATGCTCGGTGTATGTCATGAGTTCATGACCCATTTGCGTATCCCCAATGAAGGTCTTATACTTGTTTTGGACGTTCATGACCTTTTTGATTTTTTCTTTTGCTCGGTAAACGTAATGGTAGACATAGTCCATTTGCGGCTTCTTTTCCATATCTATCATTCATAAAACCACGTACAAAGGTTCTACGACGAGCATAGTTTTCGCTCTACAGTCCCAGAAGCGTTGGTTCAGCACGTGCTTCTCGATTTCTTTTCCATCCGATCTTGTCGCATATTTTGATGAAGACTATTCTGGGTTTGTAAACATGGTCCTCAAACCAATCTCTTTTTGTTGGAACTACTTTAATGCAATGCAATGAAATTTGTTGCTAAACACTCCTAGTTGAAGAATTTGACCTATAAACCAACTACAGTTAATTATTAATTATTGATTGTGATTAATTAAATATTTTTTTTGATATTTCAATGAAAAAAACTTACAATTTGGTGCTATTTTTTCACCGTGGACTTCACTATTGACAGATGACTCATCATCGGGTCTATACAATGTGCTGCACATGGAGTCCAAAGGATGTGGGGATAATTATATTTGATAAACTCACTTGCCCGTTTTAATTTTACGCTGTTATCGATTACAATTTAGACAATGTTATGCAGACCAATCTTTTCGATCATATCTTTCATGAGGTTCGAGATGTAGAGCGCATCATGGTAATGATCCGAAACATTCATTGATGTGTGATACATCACCTTTATGTTGTTGTAATAGATTAAGAAGTTGAAAATGCTCATCTGGGTTGATTCGGTCCATTTATCACACATCAATGTGCAGTTGTACTGTTGTCATTGCCTTTTAAAACTATCAATTAATTATCAAATCTCGTCGATCAAGATATGGATCTGAATTTTATAAGTTAGAGGGGCAATACTTGGGCTCATCTTTTGGATTGTCAATACCATAGATTGATAGTAGGGATGGTTGGCTGCATTTGGTGGAATTCGGATGAAGTGTAACTATTCGAAGATTGCTCTCCCTAACTCCCACCTTTTGTTCTTGTTTCAAGGATTATCAATACACGATTGCTTTGATGCTTTAGATGGAAAAGCCCCTATATTGGGTAAGGTCAATTACATCAATAGAAGATTTCCTATTGCTTGATTCGAGGGAAGAGAAGAAGCCTCAAATTCCTCCGCCTTTGCTTTGGGTGAAGGTGCCCTCATGCTGGAGCTTTGACCAATATGAGAATCAGAGGGAATAGAACCACTGCGGTTCATTGCTCCAACAGCCGAAGACGCGACAACACTGCTTGTGCCATCGCTGCCACTGCTAAAGTATTGTTGTCAAAGGCGCTCGCCTGGGCGCCTAGGCGCACTAGGCGAGGCGCCTAGGCGCACCAGCGAGGCGCCACAGAGGTCTGGCCAAGCCAAGGCATAGTGCCTTCACCGAGGTGCGCGACTTAGCCGCGCCTAGGGGCTTTTTTTTGAAGCCCAGACGTGCGCTTTGTGTGCCTAGGTGATGTTCTCGTTTTTTTCTCTGAAATGGGGGGCCTTTAGTGATGACGAAGGTGGCTTGACATGGGGTGTTATAGCTAGAGCAACTAGGGTGGAGAACCCACTAGATTTAGTAGAAAACAAGCCAATTCAGCTCGTAGAAAGTCAAGCTCTAGTGTTGGTAGTTCAAAAGGCTCCACTGAGCATGACTTTGAAGAGAGTGAAGCGACTTCATTTGAAACATAAGATGAACTTGAGGGATACAAGTTAGATGAGGATGATGAAACTGATAATAATTTTAGTGATGGAGATTCCGGGGATGATGTATAAGGGGTAGGGATGAGGAGGGTGACTAACTTTGTGTTAAATATGCGATGTTTTAATTCTTCGTTGAAATTGTTGATGTTATAGGTGCAATGGTGTGCATATAATTTAATTCTTACGTTGCATATGATATTCTTATTGCTTGAGAATATCATAGAATCATAGATACTATTTTTTAAAATGTGCGCCTTGCTTAGGCAGGCACGTGCTTTTTTTGCACCTTGCGTCTCAGGCGAATATAGGACCTTTGCGCCTTGAGTGCGCCTAGCGCCTTTTGACAACCCTTGTGCTAAACTCAAATTAGATCTCAGATAATGCCGACGATTTTGCTCGAATGCTTGTTTCTCTAATGAAGCACATGTGGTAGCTGCAAGCTCTTGATTGTCCTCAACATCGTCACCACGACCTTGATATTGTCGTAGTGCATATCTTCAATAGCTCTTCATCGAACTCTCTTCTTTGTTCAACATTTCAAGCTCGTCACTCTCGCTTGTTGCCGAGCTAGTGGTTCTTCTGCTCTAACCGACAACAGTGCATGGGTGTATACCGGTACCGATTTTTTTTCGAAAATCGGTAAATATCGATTGTACTGCTGGCGGTATGGTATTTTAAACCTTGTTGTACGCGGTGTTTTGCACATTAGCGTTGATCCTAATTCCAGATTTTGCGCTGAGGTGATCTTGGAATATGAAGGTAAGCTCCCTAGCGAGCTTGATGGAGGTGCAAGGTGGCGATGCACCCTTGTTGGGGTTGTATGTACAACACCCTTGCATTTAGTCGATTTTTTTTGCTTTGACTTGTATATAGATTTGAGTGGCTTTGGACAAAATGGTCATATAATTTGAATAAGCCTTTGCTTGGCACATAGGCTAGGCTACTGCCCCAGTTCTACCTATTTAGTTTTTTTGGGTCTTGGGCAATTTTGTGGTTCAGCAGTATGGGTCCAAGACTTTAAAGTACAATTTCAATGCTAACCAATTTTAAGATTATGTTGCGTGATCAAAAGAATATAACTCTAATTTATTGCTTGCAAAAGAATAGCAATTTTTTTCATCCAAATATATTTGTTTGGGTTTTTGGGAAATGAGATTTTTTATTATTGATGACGACTTATATATTTCTCCTGAATTGATTGAAACTCTTATAGTCTTACCTTTAAATTGGTCAAACTTTTATGGACCAGAACTTAGGTTATGAGAGTTAAGAAATATGAGGTGGAATATTCATAATTGATTGATACTAGAAGCAATTCATAAGCTGAGAACGCCCAAGCAAGTACTAATAGGATAAATCTGAAAGAAAATCACCTAGAAGAAAACAAACAAAATTGATTCGTTAACTACAATTTCCTTACTTAATGTTCCCAACATTATTTCGTAGTTCTTGCTCAAGAAAGAAACCTTTATTTCTTACTTAATATTCACAAAATATACTTAAACATTATTTTTTATGACTGTAACTTATAGATAGTTATTTGAAGAAAAGTATCCAGCTGCTGCTACATGACCTGGTCTAAAATTCTGATTGATTTTTCATTTCCTTTTTTGTATATTGTCCTTTTACTCTGTAGGTTGACGTTAAATACCTTTTTCTGTTTCAGGAATCATTATTTAAATTAGAAACTTCAAATGGTTCGAAATTTGCTGAAGAAAAAGACCAAAATGTAGAGCAAGCTTCAAGTAAAGCACGAAGTTGGTTGAATTGGTTATCGCTTGGCATGCTTGGAGCTGGTGGAACATCAGACACTGGTTCATTTGCTGGTGTTGTTTCTGATGAAATTATCAAGGTTATTGTTGTTGTTGTATATTAATTTTGACTTCAAGATGTGCGCTCATTCTTTGGCATTCATTTATTTGTTATGTTCAGGATATCTATGAAGCAACTGAATTTTATCCAGTACCTTCTTTATCTAATGATTCTTCACCCAAGAAGAAATCCTGTTTGTCTGTTGTGAAGTTCAGTGTTCGTCACATCATCACCTCAGTCAGAAGCAGGTAGAGATTTGTCTCATGGGAAACCCCCAAGTTTTATCACTTGTTAAGTGTATCTGTGTATGTTCATGGCATATTTCCTGAACAGGGATTCGACCTCACTTTTGTATAACAAAAGGATTCCAAAACAAAAATAAAAAAAGTTTTTGTATCAGCTAGAAACTAAAGAAATGACATATTCCCTTTCTGTACCAATACTAGCTATTTCTAACCTGAATAGATATTCCTCCTCCGTTTTGATAGTTTCTAGCTCCATTTTATTCTTTTTATTCTTTTTATGTTGTTGAGAGCGAGCCTGATTCCTAGTTTATTGGAACATAACTTGTATTTCTGGTGCTACAATTCACGTCTGGGTTCCAACATGGCTCTGAGGGGAATATGATTTAGGGTACATATGTCTTTTGTACCCATGTATTTTTTTTTGATGGGCTTAGACTCCTTACTTAAATAGAGGGAAGCGCCTTGTTCACTCCTAACTCTAGATGAAAAAGATTATTTTGCACGTTGTGGCCTATGTAAATCCTTTCAGAACCTAGCAAATTTTCTAAAGTATATATTGCATCAACACCTCTTTATTTCTTCACTTTTTGTTTGATCTTGCATCTTGCTGTGTATGGAGCACATATGCAATTGATTAATGTCATAAACTTGCATCTTGGTGTTCATGGGGCTGAGGTACATGCCGTCTAACATATGTAATTGATGTAATGTCAAACTTGATATGTCCTTAGCCTGTACTTTGTCCATAGGAAAGGGAAAACATTGACTAGTTGATAACTATATTAGTTTTATTCTTGTCAGTTTTTATAGAGGTTGAATCAATCTAGGTTTCAAGGTTACCTTAATCATATCATGTGGAATACGACTATTGATTGCAACTTCTTTTTTTGTCAATCGTTTACCACCAATGTTGATTACTTGATGATATTGTTGATTTTACAATCATTCTTGGACCATTGTATTGCTTGTTAATATTTCATCTTTTGTTGTTTTGTTTCAGTAGATTCGAAAATAGTGCTGCCAAAGCTATATGTGATATGTTCTTCAGCGAATGTAAATTTTGGGATGACTCTGCAGCCATTCTTGCCTCTGTAGATTCTATTAAGATAGTTAACCCAGAGAATGGGAATGTTATTTTGATGGATAAGGTCAAATTTCTTGTCTTTTTCTACTTTGGATTTTATATGCTGAAATTTTAGAGTTGTTATGTCTTTGCATCTTTAATTCTTTCTTTATCTCACAGGAGACTGATGAGGATAGTTTGGCCATCTCAAAGTTGCCTTTTCTTAGTATACATGTAAATTTTCCATATTCTGACCAAAAATTTGATGTCTCAACAAAGGTACTTCATTTTTTCTTCTGTGATGAAAACAAAGTTACTTTTGGTTTTTGGGTTCTCAAAGCAGCATATATTTTTCTTAATGTACTTTGGGATCTTAACTCAGCTTCACTGTATTAACCTTCTTTTTTATCCATTAGATTGTGCTCGGGCCATTTGAAGCTAATTTGGGAAGTGAATTCTTTCTCTATATTCAGCATTTGTATCACACTATCAGTTCTTTTAAATTCCAGCAAGATCGGGTAAGAATAGCTTGAATATTCATAAATTTTGAGTTTTGAGGTTGAATGGACTATAGGCTGCTTATTGATTTTTATGTTTCTCCAAAAAAAGGATAAACTAACTTGTTTAATTTGTTGAAATAAAAGATTTTCTAGTTGCTAAAATATGGTTCCCAACTTTTCACCTCAATTATCCTCATCGCATTGCTCCTGTGCCATATGTTACTTTACACTGTTTTTGTTCGAAGAGGTGAGAGGAGGGGAGGTAACTTGGGGTGAGGTGAAGGAAGGCCGATAGGGAGTATTGTGTTTGGTTCAACAATGAGAAGAGGAAGGGGACTATTTTTTGTTTGGTTCAACAATCTTCTAGTTTGGTTGGAGGGGGACCGGAGGAGAGTAGAGTCTTTTGTGTTTGGTTAACAATAAGGGATCAAATAGTCTAAATATTAAATTTTTATTAACAATACCTCCCTCCAAATCTGCCCACTTTTGGAGGTAACCCATGTGTGTTATTTTGGCTTCCTTCATGACCCATGACCCATCCCCTGCATTCTCCATTTAAACAAGAAAAGTCATCAAACTTTCCTCTCGTCCCGAAACCTCCAACCAAACAAAGTAGAAAAGTGAGATGCAGACCAAAAGGCAATTTGAGCAAAATCAGCAATCACCATGTTGAAAATCAGTCTTGGACCTAACTCCACCCGAAAAGTTAGCTCATGGGGGAGGATTGTCCAATCTATTTAAAGGCTATCTAGACCACAACTTCAAGTAATGTTGGACTTTTAATATTCAGAATGGCTCAAATCATTATCACTAGACAAACTAAGGAATCAAATATCTTTTTAAATTTTGAGTGAATTGCTCATAGATATTCCTCTATAAACCTAACTCATTCTATGTATCCAATAGTGGATTGATTGCGTTGGACTGCGCTAAGCGCAATATGTGGAGTGTGGACTCATTTAATTTTACTAGGACTGTATCTACAATAATTTTTAAGATGTTACTTTGACAATATTTGGAGTTTTGGACCATAGTAGTTTAGAGCTTTGTCATATAGGGCTTAGCTGCTTAGTATGGGCCAAATATACCAGTTTGAAGTCCAACAAAGACCACCAGCCTCCAACTAAAAAGAATTTTATTGAGCTGGGCATACAACTGGTTCCACATGCTGAAGCGAGATGTGTGTTGTTACGATAATACTGAATTGTTCAGGCTATTACGGGTTGTTGAGACTTGAGACACTGTTCAAACATTACGAAAAGTGCCAAATGTCAAAAGCATACATATTTGCCCACCACAAGTCCACAATTTCATCAGCTAAGAAATACTAGGAGGAACATTTTTGGAATATATTTAAGCAATAAGAGTACACTGCTGGACTTGATATAAGGAAATGAAGGGAAACCAATTATTGGACGACAAATTTCTCCCCCACTAATTCTTCTAATTATATTTCTAAAAATAATTATATTAAACTCATTGCATTATGATTCATGCATCCAAAGATGCTACAAATAGGAGAAATCATGCATACAAAGACACTACATATTGGGATCAAACATTTGGACCTTAGCCAACTTGCCTTGATGCCTTATCCATCTAAGCTAGTAGAGGTTTACTACTTCTCTAATTATATATACCTAATATGTCTAACATTCTCACTCATTCAGATAGTAGTAAACATAAACCATTTGAGTTTTGAAACTAAAATTAAACAAAATACAGAAAGTTGAGTTGCACACATAAAGTTGGTCTTACGAGCAAGATGGACATATTAATACATTGAATTTAAGCTTGTTTTGGTGTAAATATTTTGGACCCGCAGGAGGTGAGACAAGGGCAAGTTCAAAGATGCACAAATAAATGTAAGGCTTGGCTGAGAGGTGTGCCAGAGAGGAGCAAGTGTTCGTGAAGTGCACATCGTGGAAATGCGCACTAAGAAAGGCAAGGTCTTGCAAGGAGATGCATGCATGGATGAACAAATTTTGAAGAAGTTTATCAAAATCTGCATTGTAATTTTAGTCTAAGTAAGGAGGATAGAGGGGAAGTGAGTCTAGGTGGTGCAGTACTGCCTAAGTGTAGTCATTATAAATATCTAAGCTCCATTTTTCAAAATGATGGGATGAAAGATGAAGATCTAACCCATAGAATCAAAGCAGGATGATTGAAGTGGAGAAGTGCTACATGCGTGCTATGTGATAAGAAGATATCTAACAAAGTGAAGGGAGAGTTTTATAGAATAGTAGTTAGACCCAAGGTTTAAAATACCGGTACCGGTCATCATCTCGGTTGATGACCGGTACCGGTACCATACCGTATCGACACACGGTACGGTACGGTACGGAAATGCATACCGGACATGTTTTTTTTTTTTGCTGTTAAAAATAACTCTAATAACACATAATTGATCAAAAAATACTTAAATTTAAGATTCAAATATCAAATACATGAATACAATGTTTAAAAGCCATTTGGTACTGTATTAGAGTTTTTCATATATACAAGAGAATCATTACATTGGAGTTTATATAGGGCGACACAAGTTCACAACCCAAAGGGTCCAAAAAATCTCCGGGGACTCCACCCCCACACCCCTGGCTTAACATCAACCGAGATGATGAATACCGTGTGTCGGTACAGTCTTATGTTGCGCTACGTCTTATGTTCCACTCTTGTATCTATGAAAAACTCTAATATAGTACCAAAAAGTACCCAACGACTCTTTTTAAGAGCCGTTGGATCATACCGGGCGGATCATACTGGGCGGTATCGCCCGGTATGATAGCAAATACCGGGCGGTATTTACCGGTATACCGGTACCGCCCAAGTGCCCAACCAATGGCTATAGCCATCATACCGCCCATACCGGGCGGTATGTGATAAATACCGCCCGGTATGATCGAGATACTCGGTATTTCTCCCATACCGGGTATCTCGTATATCAGAAAGTCAAAATACCGGTAAATACCGGGCATACCGCCCGATACGGTACAAATTTTAAAACCATGGTTAGACCAGCTATGTTATACGGGAGCGAGTGTTGGGTAACTAAAGTTTACCATATAAATAGGTTGAATGTGGCAAAAATGCGGATTCTAAGGTGGATGAGTGGCCATACAAGATTGGACAAGATTAGGAATCAATACATCCGATAGAAGGTTCATGTATCACACATTGGAGACAAATTAAGAGAAGGTCGTTTAAGATGGTTTGGACATATGCTATGGATTGGAGACCAAACGCCCTGGTTTGTAAATATGATAGTTTAGTAGTAAAAGGTAGAAAGAAGGGTAGAGATAGGCCTAGGATCACGTGGAGAGAAACATAGTTTGAAATGGCGCGGGGCGCACACAGGCGCAGGCCCCCACGCCATATTTCCCCCGAGGCGCTAACTTAGGGCATCCGATTTTTTTTGTTTTTACATTTGCTTCCGCCTTTCGCTTCCGCTTCCGCCTTCCGCACGAGGTTTCTTCTTATTTTCTCGTCCTCCGACCGTCCGACGAGCCTCTCCACCGGATTCCGGCGCCTCTCCACCCGATTTCAGCCTCCGCCAGATATTTTTCTTTTCTTTCTCATTTTCTCTCATTTTCTCAAATTTCCGTTGTTTTTTTTTACATTTCTTCAGCATGGTGAGATCTCAGCATGCTGGAACTCTCGCATGCTGAAGAAATTCTCAGCATGCCGAGAGTTTCAGCATGTTGAGAGTTTCTTCAGCATGCTTCTCAAGTTCAGCATTCTTCTCAAGTTCAGCATGCTGAATGCTGAATTCAGCATGGAATTCACCATGCTGATTCAGCATGGAAGCATGGAGTTCACCATGCTGAATTCAGCATGGTGATTGGTGCATTCAGCATGCTGAATTAGCATGCTGAATTCTCAGCATGCAGAGAAATAGAGACTCTGCAATTCTGCATGCAGAATTCAGCATGAGCATGTTTTTAATAATATTAAACTTGTTGTTCTCATGTTCTATAATTATTTTTAATTGTTTTTTTAATGATGTGATTTTATGTATAAAATATATTTTACAATTATATTTTATTTTTGCGCCTCGCCTCGTTATGGCGCGCGCCGTAACCTTGCGCCTTGCGCCATGGCTCCAAGAGCCCTTTGCGCCTTTGTGCGCCTTGCGCCATTTAAAACTGTGGAGAGAAATAGTATCTAAGAATATACAGATCTAGCCTTGGACACAGGGATTTGGAGACATGGAGACAGAGAATTCATATAGCCGACCCTATCTAGCATGGGATTAAGACTTAATTGTTGTTATCAAAATCTGCTGCATGTAATTAAGTAAATATACAAGCCAAACATGATGTTTGACGAGGGGACGAGCTAGGGATACATTTTAAGAGTGCATATTGGAGAAGCTTGCTCAAGATGAGAGGCTATCAATAGTACATAATAGAGAAGCCTATAAAGGATGTCATGACGCGAGGCTTTAGACGCTCGAAGGCGCCAAGTTCCCTTATTGCATGAGGCACTAGGTGCTAGCTTAGGTGCTTGCCTGAGCGAAGCGAGGCACTCATATTTAGCAATAATGCAATATATAATATTATATATGTCACATCCAATGTTCTGCATATATCAAGTTTTCAGAAATTATTTCAGAGCTCTAAAAGTCTAGAACCTGATATCAGTGTGTTTAGAAGTTATTTCAGAACACTTATTTTAGAATAAAGCAAGAGCAAGTTGATAACATGTTCTGATTATTAGGATTTTAAGAGAAATAAAAAACAACGAAGACAAACTATGAAGGAGTAAGAATAAATTAGGATAGATTTATTACCTGGATCGATTACCGTCGGAAATTTGATACACCGGTGTTGGAGAAAGGGGACGAAGAAGGTGGGGATGCGAGGAAGAAAATGAAGGCCAACTGATGGTTGTTTTAAAAATAAAATTAGAGGATTTGTGAAAGGGTGCACTGGAAAAAATTGGGACGGTCCCAACACTATTTATAAAGAGAATGCTATTATATATACTAATTAACCCAAAAAAACCTTAGCATAGCGGTGGGACCTCTATTGGTCCAAAAGGCCAGAGTTTAAATCCTGTTGAAGAGTTTATATATATATAGGGTATCGCCTACTTAAGTGCTGCTTAGGTAGTGCCTCATTAAAGGCGCCTGCCTCAAGGTGTTAAGAGGTGCTCGCCTCACCTCACCTCACTTGGGTGCCTAGGCGAGCGCCCAAGCACTTGGTGACAACAGTGGCGCTAAGAGTAACACAGCCACTAAGAGTAACACATGCTGGAGTTTCTTACTAAGGATGTGGCCAAGTGTATTGCACCAGATCAGGCTATTTAGGATTAACACTATAGCAGAGATGGATTTAACCAATATATGTATTTTCTTAATGTCCCCCTTACAATTATACTATATTAAGAGCGGATGAGTAGCCACAAAAAATGGTAGGGAAGAAAGAAAAGGAAAAAAATATTAAATAAAGTGGCAAAAATAACCTTTGTTTTCTTCGTTCCCGTATATCTTTTCTTTCTTTATTTCTTTATTTAGTTTCCGTTCAACATTTCTTCCAACCTTTCTTTTTCTATTACTTTTTTCTATATATAAAAAGTATCTCTATTTCCCTTTCTTATGTGATGTTTCAGCCACAAATCGTGTGATGATGTCAGTACCAAGGAGTTTGATTCACATATATATATTGGGCACATAGTTTAAAATCTCGCCCGGTACGGTACAGTAAGCCCGGTATTTACCGGTTTTTTAGGTTTTCGGTATATCATCTATCCGGTATTTGAAAAAACTGGGTATATTGGGTATACCGGGCGGTATATGGCGGTATTTTGTCATATACCGCCCGGTATGGGCGGTATGAGGCGGTATGAGGCCTTAGTACAGTTGGGCCAGCCAACGACGCTGAGGCCACTTGTTTCGGGTTCATACCGCCCGGTTTTGGCGGTATTATATGTATACTGGGCGGTATACCGCCCGGTATGGAGATTTGGAGTTATTTCTTAAAAAACCACCGGTATGCAATTTTCGTACCGGACCGTACCGCCGGTATAAAAGAAGGGATGGAGGAAGAGAGGAAAAAGAAAAAGTTACTAGAAGTATGTGGGTTTTTCTAAAAGAAAGAAAAAGGGGTTGATGCAACAAAGTCACAATAAATGTTTTATTTTACATCGGCAAGGGCGCTTTGTGGCTCAAGTCACCCACAAGCATGGCAAGGCACACTATTGGACTGTTGGAGTTGATTGAATGATCATATTGCCCGACCTATGCATTAATATTTTAACACTCCATGATTGGCTGAAACCCAACTTGTGAACGGACTTAATTTTTTTTAATAATAGTGACGTTGTTGGATTCATACTTAAGACCTCTTGCTCTCATAACAAGTTAAAGTTGATTAGGTGACCGTCTTTTCCAAATGCTTCAGCTATTTGGGAAGAGGCCCAATTTATACATCTATATTCTTAACAGGGACAAATATGATGGTGCTAAGCTAGGATTTCACACCCCTTTAATACTAACTTAAAATATATTGTGTTAAAGGAGAAAAACTTAGTTCATAGTATATTAACTCATGTTTATTCCTCTATTTATATAGAGGATGTAAAGTATAATATAACCAAGGAACAATCTAATAAACCTATCCCTATACTAATTGACACAATACCCCTATTATACTTAACATCCCCCATATAACTGAAGACGATTCATAGAACAGACCACTTGGGCTAGGAAACATAAAGAGAACTAAAAAACATATAAAATGCCCCATATTAACACATGGTTTATTCCTCTATTTATGTAGAGGATGTAAAGTGCAATATAACTGAGGAACAATCTAATAAACCTATCCCTATACTACATGACACAATACCGCTAATATACTTAACATCCCCCATATAACTGAAGACCAATTATAGAACAGACCACTTGAGTTAGGAAACATCAAGAGAACTAAAAAACATAACACCAATTGAATATATTTGAGCACAGACGCAAGCTTTGGTATTGCCTCCATAACAGGAAGAGAGATAAAAGCAGATCGACGGCAGCTAGAAAGAGGCACAAAAACGACAACCAAAAATCAAGATTTGATGGCGGCTGCTTGCAGGAGAGGTATCAATGCCTGACATAGGAAGTCAGATGCAAGAGTTCAAATCTGGTCCAAGTTTATAACTTGGTAACAACTCCAAGATTGGGATCCTGTCCAAGTTAGCCAATATGATTTGGTCCAAAAGATGATTTGGGAGGCAGCCCGTTTGAGAGAAAGGGGTGGCAACACTCGAGGAAGAAGATATGGTGGCTACATCTCTTGACCTAGGTTGTGACTGGCTGACTGCCCTAGATGATCCGAGAGCAGATGCATAGGAGGGCAGCATGGGCAGTTGCATGCAGGGAACATTAGGATAGGAGTATGACAACTATGACTACATAAATTAAGATTTGTGGCTCTGATACTATGTTAATGAATAAAACCCTAATTCATCTCATATTATAGATTGATGTGTAGGAGTATGTTGCTCTTCTTTTATGCAAAATAAAGGAAATACAAGGAAATAAACTAAAAGGAAACAAATAATTGGATGACATAATTGCTCAACGAATCACTCTTGTACAGTTCAAATTGGGTTCTTTCAATAAATACCTGCAACTCAAACCGAACTCGAAATTCCAAAAAGAAAAAAACTTGAAACCCAACCTGGTTAGGTCAGGTTTAGGTCGGGTTCAATTCATACCCAACATTTGTTTGAATTTAAACTCAAAAGAGGTGTAGAGCATAAATATATCACGTTGGTAAGATAGCTCTTCAATGCACTTGCAGATGTAATAAAGGAAAGAAGTCGAAGGTGGGTCATAATTTCAAACTTTTGTTTTGAAAACAAGACCACCTACCCTAAGGTCATGTTACTGTTGTTTGGGTAACCACTTATCCTAAAAGCTTAAGCTAACCACTTATCTCAAAGGCTTAAGCTATTGTTAATAAGACCACTTATCCTAAGATCATGTACACCCCCTCTGAACATTATAAACAGACTGGCCTCAGCATAGCGACTTTATCTTGTGCTTGGTTGATTTAATGCATTCAACTTAAACATTGACAGGGGTCCCTATCTTGTCTACATTGGTTGCTTATCATTGAATTTTATACCTATGTAATTTGACATGTTGAGCTAGTATATTTGTGGCCATGTTCATCATTTGGTTCTTTTGTATATAAGATTCTAGATTGAGGCTTCTGTTGAAATGATCTTTTCCTTCTAGGTACATTCTTTCCACTTTGATTATTCCAACAATTATGATTTTTTGGCATATGGTTATTCCTAGTCCACCTATAATATAGATTTGCATTTATCTTTCACTGCTATCGGTGTAACATACTTGTAGTCTTGTAGTGAGTGCGTAAGTTGTAGCTTTTGTACTTTTTTCATATCAGAGAAGTTATGTCTCAGACTCTCAGGTACTATCATCACTCAATAGGTTGAAAAGTTCTGAAGCCAGATTGCTTAAAAAAATTGAGTAAGTTTTCAAGATGACAGTGATCACTAAGTTTTCAATTACCTATATGCATCTTTGATATTTCTTATACATGTGATACAAGATAGTTGTTTCTATGCTATAAGCTTATTTTGTTATGTTCAAATTCTAGGTACTACTTCTGTAATCATAAGAAGCTATATTGGGATGTTACTCTTGACAAAGCTATCCTGAATCTTCCTCTGCAAATTGAGGAGCTAAAAGTTCTCAGTATGGTAAATGCATATGTGATATTATCAGCATCTTATTCCTTGTTTTGGTTTACAAGATTTATTATGGTTTTGTATCTTTTAGATCTTTTTAAGTTGTGAATTGAAGTTGAAAACACTTTAAAATTTTAATCAGTTTTCTTTATAAAATTGATTTAATTGCATGATAACAAAATCAAAATCTTAAGGTGCTGTTTGGTTAGCGAAAACTATTTTCTGGTTTGGTTTCAGTGAAATTGAAAACTTGGTTTTGGTTTCTAGTTTTCAGTTTTCTGAAAACGCGTTTGGTTAATAAAAACATCAGTTTTAATTAGTTGAAACCAGTGAATATTTATTTGGTTATAAAAAATAATATTAATTTTCCTTGAACATTTTTACTAGTAATTAAATGTTTAGTTAGTTTACAAAATTCAATGTTTGATAATATTGCTATAAAATATTTATATGATTTATTTAATTAAGTTATTGGTAATTTAAGATTTTTTTGTTCAATTAGATATAAAAGTTAATTAATAATTATTATAAAATTTCAAAAAAAATTAGTCCAATGGTCTAAAATTAGTTTTGATTAAATTATAAATAGATCAACTTTAAGAAAATTGAGTTATTTAAAATTTGGGTTTGAGTCAATTTGATATAAATTGGTTTAATTAATTTGTAAATTTAAGATAATAATTTGAGTTGAAAATGATGATTTTTATTTTTATTTTTAAAAATTAGATATAAGTTTGATTTATTTTTAAATTAATTAATTTTATAAAAAATATTTATAATTACAAAGTTAACACTGCATTTTGATAACGAAATCGAGAGTCTCGAAACCACAGAAAACAACATTTTGGTGTTTTCATTTTTATTAAGAAAACTGGTTTCATTTTCATTCTGATTTCGATTCATTTCATGAAAACGTTGAACCAAACACGTTTTCGTAAGCAGTTTTGGTTTCAGTGAAACCGAAATCATGAAAACAGACTTGGTTTCGCTAACTAAACAGGCCCTAAATCTTTATATAAACATCACTAGGTATCCTCATTTGTTCCGTTGTTTCTGAGATAGAAATTGCCAAGTTATTTCGCTTTTTTGGATTATGAAATTAGTAATAGAGCAATTAGAAGGTCATTTCTAGTCGTTGCCCCACTAATTTTGTACTCTTTATACATGGATGGGTATGTAAGAGGGATTCTCATCATCACAAGAATAGCACTCCTTGAAATGAGTGATCCATCTATTGCGAGCAATAATGCTTGTGTTCAGAAGCATCAAATTAATGATCCAGGTTGTTGGATTGCACAATCCTATATCCCGGATACATTCTTGCAAAAAAAGATTTGATCTGCGAATTGACTTGGTTTGCTTGTTAAGCTTGTGCTCTTTGATTCAACTTTTAACGACTTTTCAATGAGGATGTCATCAGTGTGAGGGTGAGGAGGTCCGCAAGGGGAAAGTTCTGTCGTGGTTGGTGGGCAGTGTTGTGGCACTGAGCTAGGGTGGAAGGTTATGAACAAAACTGGTTAAAAGGGAGGATGAAGCAGGCAAGCACCATAGAAAACCAGGGCCAATGTTATTTGAGGGAGCATGTCATGATGCTAATAGTCTTGTAAAATGGTTTGGTAGCGTTCATAGTGCCCAAGCACACATACCAGAGATCTCTTTTTATGCAGTGAAACTGAAGATGATAAAGAGAAGATTATGAACAGGATCAGGAAGAAAAAATAGTATGCACAAATGTGCTAGAATCCTGAAAAATGGGTTTTGATGCCTCAATGGTATGCAATGAAAAATCATTCTTAGTAGAAAAGCATGTGGGAGACAAGAGTGTGAGGGTGTAGGAGTGGGTAGAAAGTTACTGTTAATAGTTATCAGGACTTGGTATTGTCTCTTCATGTTTGTCTGTAATCCTTGTCACGCTTTTATATACAAAAGAGACTATTAGAATTGCTTATTTTATTTCCTATTTGTTCGTGTTATGTTAGTTGGTGTAGGTTTGCTTATTTTGTACCATTCATCAAGGTTTAAAATACCGGTACCGGTCATCATCTCGGTTGTTGACCGGTACCGGTATGTACCGATACCGTACCATACCGACACACGGTACGGTTCGGTACGAAAAATGCATACCGGATAGTTTTTTTTTTTGCTATTAAAAATAACTCTAATAACACATAATTGATCAAGAAATACTTAAATTTAAGATTCAAATGTCAAATACATGAATACAATGTTTAAAATGCGGACGAATGATGTCCGTCGTACTCGTACATAGGGGTGAGCATGGACCGGTTAACCGGTCCATTAGCAAAAACAAAAACCGGTCCATTAACTTCGGTTTTTCAAAATCATTAACCGTAAACCGGTCCATTAACTTTGGTTAACCGCTATTTCGGTTTCGGTTTTTTCGGTTCGGTTAACCGATAATTTTCGGTTAACCAATAATTTTTTTTAACCTACAAACATAATAATATTATGCAAATCATTGAGAAAAATCTAAATAAATAGCGAATTCTCATTGAGAAAAAAGAAAAAAAAATGAAACCATTGAACCAAGATAATGTTCTACAAAAACTAATATTTTTATTTTAATTTTTAATTTTTTTAAAAAAATATTTTAAATATTTTATTATTATTATTATTTTTTTTTAATATTTTTTTAAAATATTTTTTAAAATTTTAAATTTTAAATTTTTTAAATAATTTTTTATAATTTTCTGTAATTTTTTATAATTTTTTTAATATTTTTTATAATTTTTTAATTTTTTATAATTTTTTATCTCCCCATACCGGGTATCTTGTATACTGTTTTTTTCAAAAATCGGTAAATACCAAGTTTACTGCCCGGTACGGTACGAGATTTAAAACCTTGCCATTCATATTGTAGTTCTCTTTCTCTCCCTATATATATATTCTTGGGAGGTAAAAGTTTACGCTCTTTTACCTCTCACCATAGTTTAAAATACCGTACTGTACCTGGTGGTATGCCTGGTATTTACCGGTATTTTAAGTTTTCCGATATACGATATACTCGGTATATCGTGTATACCGGGCGGCGGTATATGGTGGTATTTGTCATATACCGCCAGGTATGGGCGGTATGAGGCTTTAATGCCGTTGGCAACGGGTGGCCGACAGCCCAACAGGGCTGTCGGCCACTTGATTCGGCTTCATACCGCCCGGTTTGGGCGGTATATATCAAATACCGCCCGATATCTGGCGGTATTTGATAATTACCGCGCGGTATACCGCCCGGTATGATGTACAGTAACCCCAAACGGCTCTATAGCCGTTTGGGGCCGGGTTTGGGTTGTTTTGGGGGCTATATGAAGCCCCCAAAACACTCCTTTCACCCTCACTCACCTTTCTACCTATCTAAACTCTCAATCTCTCTCAATCTTTCTCAAACTTTCTCTCTCACATCTTTTTTTTATTAATTTCTACGTCGAAATTCTGTCGAAATGGCGCCGAAATCTCAAGCCAACCCCGCATGGCAGCACAGTCGTCGGTTGGAGAAGGCTCATCACTGCCAATGCCTCCACTGTAATATGATTTCACGTGGTGGAGGCATCACTCGATTGAAACAACACTTGGCCGGAGGATATGACGACGTCGTCAATTGCTCCAAAGTACCACCCGAAGTCCGAAAGATGTTCAAAACACAACTCAACAACAAGGAGCAACGTCTTTAGACTGCAGCTCAACTAGCCGAGTTCGACCGACGAGCTACCCAAGATGTCGGCGGTGGCAATTATGAGGCTCGGGGTGGCCATTACGATGCTCGGGGTGGCGATGACAACGAGGATCCGGAACTTGAAGCTGGCATCGGAGCTTCATTGGAGCATGCTGCATTCAAACGAGATCGGATGTATTATCCTGGATCTCAATTCGAATATGGCGGCGGCAGTGGCAGCGATGGCATAAGCAGCGTCGGCTCAACTTCGGCTGCCGGAGCAATGGACTGAAGCGTTCCAATTCCCTCCGGTCCTTATATTGGTCGGAGTTCTAGCATGAGAGCACCTCAAATTCAGAGCTGAGGAGGCAGTAGAGGAGGCCTTCGTGGATTCTTCACAAACCTCGGAGCAAGTGGTAGGAAAACTAATATTGATGTTTCTGATCTTGATCGTTTCCTCCTTCATCAGCAAAGCAACCGCGCATAGACGATGCTTGGGGCAAGACGAAGAAGTGGGAGTTGGGGAAGCCATCTCCAAATGGTTTCACTTCAGCCGGATTCCCGTAAATGCAGCCAACAACTCATACTACCGAACTATGGTGTATACCATCCAAAAGGTAGGTCCAGGTATTGCCCCTCCAACTCCGTATGAAATTTTAAGACCTTATATTGAAGAAGAGGTCAAGGAAATAAATCAATGGATCGATGGAATCAAGCGGCAATGGGGGGATTACGGATGCAGTTTGATGTGCGATAGCTGGACCGGGCCAACCCGAATGAGCATCATTAATTTCCTCATCTATTGCAACATGAGAGTTGTCTATCACAAGTCGGTGAACTCGTTCGATGAAATCCGTAACGCTCTCTACATCTCGAAGCTGATGAAGGAGGGGATCGAGGAGATTGGACCCAGAACTTTGTTCAAGTTATAACCGACAACGGAGCTAATTTCAAAGGGCAGGTGAGATAATTGAACTGGATTATTCTCACATATGTTGGACTCCATGTGCAACCCATTGTGTAGACCTAATGATGAAAGATATTAGTGACATACCGATGGTGAAGATGACGGTAAAGAAGGCGCAACAAATTACGCGCTTCATATACAACCACACATGGGTACACGCCCTTATGAGAAAATTTAGAGAAGGTATTTTTAAAAAATAATTTATAGTATTTATTTATTAATTAGTTTAGGTGGTAATTACTAATAATAATTTCATATTTTAGGTGAAATTCTTCGACCGGGAGCGACTCGTTTTGCAACCAACTTCATCGCATTAAGGTCGCTCCAACAACGTAAGGCGGGCCTTTCATCAATGTTTACAAGTGAGGAATGATCTACATCAAGATATGCCGAAAATACTGATGGAAAGCAAAACCGAGAAGTACGTCCTCAACACGCGCTTCTGGGATTGCATCGCGGATATAATCGTCGTCGTAGAACCATTGTACAAGATTCTACGACAGGTGGATATGAAAAAGACACCTCAAATGGGTCATATCTACCACTACATCCTCCAAGCACAACAAGAAATCAAGAGGGTTATAATTTCTCCAACCAAGTATAAACCTCTCATCGACATTATCTCCCAGAGGTGGGAGGATCAAATGGGTCGTGACATACACATCGCGGGTAATTTTTTATTTAATTTTGTGAAATTTATTTAATCTTAATTCATTATGCTAAATTACTTATTAAATTTATAATTTTTTGTAGCGCATTATTTAAATCCCGCATAATCCCGCATACCAGTATCGATATGATCTTGGAACGATGGATAGTTTGTTATATCCGCTTCGCAAGGTCATACAACGAATGTCGGCATCAACCAGAGAAGCGGCACAAGCTTTAAATGAATCAAGATATTTCCGAGATTCAAGTGGCAATTTCGGAGATCCATTTGTAATATCGTGCTGAGATTCTATGGATCCAGGTAGATGTAATTTTTTTTCAATTTATTTATTAATGATAAAATTGGTAATCTCGTTACTAATATCAATTTTAAATCTATTGCAGTTGAATGGTGGTTGCAATTTGGAACCGAAGCTCCAACTCTTTGGAAGATTGCAACACACATCCTCTCGCAAACCACATCATCAAGTGGATGCGAGAGAAATTGGTCGACCTTCTCCTTGATTCATACCAAGCCGCGCAATCAGCTTTCATATGCCCGATTAGAGAAGCTAGTATACGTTCATTACAACATGAGGCTTCGATTGCGGACATTACAAAACGAAGATATTCAACATGTAGATCCGTTCGATGTCGAGTTCGTTCAAGACGATGCGGACCCGATAATTGATTGGTGGAGTGCAATGGAAAGCGACCAACCTCTTCTTGATGAACCAGGCGAACCACCTCGGCCTTCACCAATTATATCTGATGCACTTGAGTCTTTGAGCCAACCAGAAGACATGGCCATTACTCCCTTGGACTCTCAACGAATTCGGCAAGCAAGACGCCAATCCGAATCAGACTCTCCATCTTCCCAATCAAAGGGAAAAAAGAAGGCAACACCTTCAAAGGCAAAAAAGAAGGCAACACCTTCAAAGGCAAAAGACAAAGCCAAAAGTAAACGACCAATTGATCCGTTGGATGCGATTGCAGAAGCATAAGAGGACGAAGAAGACGAGCCCTCCGTTCATAGCAGTAGTAGCACACAAGACGGAGGAGATGATGATGATGGAGCTGGTGGAGAAGACACTGTCGTGCCATCAACACTGACACTTGATGATCTGTGGACAAATGAGCAATACTTCGATCACACCACCTAAGATGAGGACCATGGTGCTAGAACCGGAGGATCAAGGGATGAGGGTGTACGAGAAGAGAGGCCGGCGTACTCGAGGTGGACCGACAACTTTGCAAGATTACCATTACGATATGGTGAGTAGTTTGCAAGAGGTTTCTGAATCAACCTACTCTGTATCCAGTACCTACTCAACTGATGATACAGGGTCTAGTTCTTGGAATCCCAACAAAGAAACACTAATATCAATGTGGTATAATGAATACCAAGGCATTATGCCATGGGAAAATTTTCAAATATGGGCATTAGAGACCTACAATGTTGACCTTAGTCGTGTATGTCCGCAAGCCCAAGATATGTATGGGTACGACGGACGTCATTCGTTCGCATTTTAAATATTGTATTCATGTATTTGACATTTGAATATTGATTTTAACCATTTCTTCATCAATTATGTGTTATTGGAGATTTGGAGTTATTTCTAAAAACAAAAAATAAAAACCCGGCCGATATGCATTTTCATACCGGCCCATACCGTGTGTCGGTACGGTACGGTATCGGTATATACTAGTACCGGCCGCTGACCGAAATCGGTACCGGTACCGAGATTTTAAACCATGCCTCTCACATGGTATTAGAGCAAGGTTATGATTTTCCTAATCCTTGTCTCTTCCCTCCTAATCCATCAACTGCCTACCTTATTTAGCTTTCTCCTTGTAGTCTCTGGCCCTAAAAAGGGTTGACCCTTGTAATCACGAACCCTAGAAGGCCTGACAGCTGTCCCCTTGTCACAGGTCTAGTCTTTGCGCGCAAGCAAACACGTGTAACTCCTTTCACTCACTACACAAGCCTTTTCAATGGATCATCATATACCCCCACCATAGTGTGTGGATTAAAAGCATTCATCAAACAAGTAACCTCATGCCCTTTGCAAGCAAAATGTTGGTCACTATAGGTAAGTTGATTTCATTAAAGAGTATTTGTGGACTCAAGGACACAAACTTTGTCAACACAGAGTGGTGGAAAGTTTTCATGAGCCATGCTAGTTGAAAAACGAGTAGTTACTTGCATATATGCGCCCACAAGTCTTGGACCACTAGCTTAAGAAATGAAAATAACTCGCCACCAATATACAATATGGTTTACTGCCTTGTGTGCCTTGTGCCACTCGGTTCCCTTCAAGGTTGAGATGATTGACATTTTATTTACAAGTTTGCCACTATGCAAATTGTACAAGACTTGACTAGAGAAAATGGGCAAAAATGTGACTATGACCATAAAAGATGAGCATTTTGCACAAGCCATGACATACTGCATTCCCCCTCTCGTTTGTCTAAGGCAATATCCAACAAAGCCCATGTCATGGCTAGGATTTTTAGGCTTAACTTTTTGATGCCATAGCCAACTGTGAGTAGCATTGTTGGTGGCAACATCTTGTATGTTTCCTAAAAGTCTAGGGTTCAAGTTTGAACCCCAGTATAGTCTACCTTTGCTTAAAAAAAAACTTTTTGATGCCATGGGTTGAGAAGTGCAAGATGGACGAAAAGGCAAATTTGTGCCTGTTAATTACATAATTGCTACAATGACGCATCGAAGCATTGAATGAGCTCAAAGCATCTTGATCCGGAAATCCCCTAATGGCCTCATTTGTTTTGCAGGATAGGATTTAATCATATAGGAATATTGGAATTAAGGATAAGCATGCATCCTATTCCAAGTTTCTTTATATCTCAAATAAGAGGATCGGGTTGTATTCCTAAATCCTACGTTTGTTTTGGCTATGGATAAGGGAGTCAAATATTAATAATTTAATATGTAAATTTGATTTCACCAACTTTTCATTTAAAAAATTATGAAATTAAATTTAAGTAATTAATTTTAACATAATAACATGAAAATTTTGACAAAATATTCCCTAAATGTTGAATTAGAATTTCCTATAACAAATATAAATTCATGAAAGATACACAAATACTACTTTCTCAATAAAATGATGGGTGATCCCTTAGAAGTTTCTTTTCAGAACGAGAAAAAATAAATTTAAATTTATTTCAATATAGAATATCCTTTATATCAAATAAAAGTTAATTTTTTTCTCTTTTATTTCTTGAAAAAACATGATTTGCTTCAATTTTTAACAATTCCTATGATTTTAATTATTATCCCCTCTTTGATACTCGGGATATCTATATTTCACTCTACTCAAAATTAAATTCAATTGTTCCATCCTTTTTGAAATTTGATTACTAACACAAATGGCATATAAGATTTCTCAAATCCTATATGCCCTTCAAATCCGACGAAACAAACATGCTCTAAAGGCACATGGTAATACAAGACCTCTAACAAAATATGTATAAGATTTTTGCATTACACGAGCCACAAAAAAAGTGCTAAGGACTTGCCCTAGGACTAGCAGAAGCCTTTGACCCTTCCTAGTACTATAGTAGTTACCTACAAGGTTTAAAATCTTGTACCAGTACATCTTTGTGTTTTGGCCGATACCGGTATATCTTAGTACCATATTGTACTGACTGATACACATTGGATTGTATTAGTTATTAAATGTTGATAGAATTTAATACATCTTCATACTTCCTTACAAGATCAAACAACAGATATCTTCACCAATGCTCTTCAACCCATGGTGATAACCGGCTCGTACTATATCGACACACGACGGGCCAACATAAGTTGGATTGTGTCTGTATATTGGGATTTAATATGCTCAAATGCTGGTGCTTGTATTTGATGTTGATACATTGAGATTTGGTATTATATCCGATGGATATTAATACAAACAGTAGTAAATGCTAGTGCAGCCTGTATTTCCATGCTAGACTTGTACTAAATGCAGCTCAGTACTAAAAAAATAGCATTAAATTCCGATTTAATTTAATACATCAAGACACTTAATGCTGATGTATCAAAATATGTACAGGCACTAAAACCTGTTCTTATAACTTTAAATGCTTGTACTAAATGCTGATGGAAAGTAATACATCTTTTAATACCGGGCTATTTAATATACAAAATTTAATATATTAAACAATGGAGGTTCAATATCGGCATTCAATGCTTGATATTAGAAGCAGTTCCATTGGGCCTGTAGAGCCTGGTATAGGATTTGTACTAGGCGATATGGACACGGTATTATGCCCGGCACCTAGTATTTCTTATATATTGGGGTGTAACGGTACCATTTTTTCAAAAACCAACTGTACCGAGCTGTTTAAATTATCATGTCACTTGGTTTAAATTATCTTTATTGGCAGACAACAGTCTATGTGAGCAAGATAACAAAAAATTTAAGTACTCACAGCTGTGACAAAACAGTATAAGGGTTATATTTAGCTTTAAAATGTTAGTTTGAACTAAATAGGTTAAAATGTAAGCTGGTGTTATGTTCAGCAATTAATGGAAAAATAGAATCAATTACTTATTATATCCTAAACTTTGTGAATCTTAAAAGATTTATTCAAAATACAACTTTGAAACATCTTTTACTATAACAAATATATTCAACTGCTAACTATAGATTTTTTTGAACTATGACGTGGCATTCCATGTTAGCTTTAAATGTCACACACCACCAAATCGTTATTTAACAGTTGGGTTACATTGTGTTGAATTAGACGCATTTGCAATTTCCAGAGGAACCTATTTAGACTAATTTTTTTGTAGGAATCAACATAATATTTTCTTTGACTAGATTTTTCCTCTCAAATCAATGAAGCATACTGTGGAATGTGGATATCTTCTTTTCTTGGTCCCATCTCTGATTATTTGGATGAGTTTTTGTAGTAGTTTATATTCTTCTAGGAGTTTCATCCTTTGAGTCCTTCGTGAAATCAAGAATGATTTATGCAAATCCCGATAAATTCTCAATTGAGTAAAATATTTAGCATTAAATATAGTTAGGAGAAACGTTCTAGCCTTGAACTTTCAAGAATCATTTCAGAATGTTACTCAAATTAACACAACAAAATGCCTAAGGTGAACCAAAGTGAAAATAATATAGTAAAACACAGATTTATAAGAAATATAAATTATTTTTTTAATTATGTTCTATAAATTTTCATTTTGGTGATACATATAACTATATAAGTAACATATATACTAACTCAATTTTGTTATGTACATATGTATGGTTATATTCCTTGTATGTTTCATTTTAGATCTTGTTAGGCTAGGCAACAGTGCAACACCAGTGGCTTGGGAAGACATGAACAAGCAGTATATGGCACTGCTGCACTTGTGACTGAATGTTGGGAAGAATTTTGTTGTCTATGGGAGTTTGCCATAATAGTATATATTAACTCATTTAGGAGATTGGCTTCATCCTCTCTTTACTCTTTTTTCCCTCATTTATTCAATTGTTAAAAAAGAAGCTTCCTTGATGGAACTCATTAAATTCAATCAATTTTGGGAAAGTATGCATTTTTCTGTCTCATTTTTCTCTTATTCTTCTTCAACTCTTACCACTCCTCTCTTAATGTCATTATTAGGTAGAAACCACTCTGTTATTGTTTATCCTCTATAATTGTAGATAAGTCTTTCCTTAAGGTACTTAAGCACAGATTTCGTGGACATCATTATATTTGGAAAAAGATTTGCTTGAGGAATTCTTGTATTTATCAATTTATCACTGTTCTTTTGATATTCTTGCAAAAGTTGAACCCTTGGAGAGCTGTCGGAGTTTCTTTATTTTATTTTCCTCTTTTTTGCAATGGCAACTTTCATTTGATCTTCTATATTATTGTAAAATGTTGTTTTGAAACAATATTGGCAGGTTTTGGAGTTTCAAGCCTTTTCCTTCAGATCCAGGGCTGAAGTGGAGAGTTCTCAGGTGTTGAGTGGCAAAGTCTATTGGGAAAATATATGTCCCAGAGATCCTACTAGTGGTGCTCAACTAAATTTTCGGATTGAAGATGTTTATAATCATTTTGAGATTGAATTGGCTGGTTTTAAGGTTTCACTTGAACTATTGTGAACTAGTTTTCTTTGAAATAACTTACCATTTATTACAGTAATTCTTTCCACTTAATTCTTTTAGGTAAAGATATTGGAGCCTGAAATACCAAGAGTACTTCCCGTGATAGAAGATTTTAATGCAACTTGTCACACTGAGTTGTGCATCTTCTTAGATGAACCAACCTTAAAAATGTTGGAGGTACTTTGTGCTTTCTTGTGCTTGGTTATGGTGTATATGATATGCAATTTCATACCACATTCTATAGAAAATTCTCTTTGAAAGTTCAAATAAAAGCTTTCTTCTCCAGTCTAGGACGAGGTTTTCTCTAGTCTAAACAGCAATGCAAACTGGTTTTCTGTGGACATCATGAATTTAAATCTTGCACCGGTACCAGTACATACAGTACATTCATTGTATCGCCATGCATTGTACTGGATGGTACATGTATTTTATAGAGCGGTACATGCATATTACCAAGTGTACCAGCTCGATCCTGCCCAGTAGACTCTACCAAGCAGTAAAGACCCAATGGTTATAAAAATAGCTCTTGTGATTTTTTTTACAGCCGGTTTCCATAAAGTCTTTTTTCCATTAAGTTTCCATGTAGAACTAAATAGGGGTGTTATATAAACAAGTTAATGAACAATTTATGTGGAGATTGGCCAATCCAACCAACTTGGTTACTCATGCATTTTCAGTTACCCATTAATTTTTATTTGATTTCCTTTTTTTCCCTCACACTCATGCATCGCCCTTAAAAAGTGATCACGAAATCATGCTTAGGAATTTATGTTTAGGAATTAGGAGGTCCTCTATTCAAATCCTGTCGAAGCCTCTTATAAATATAATGTATATGATTATGAATACTCCCGGACTACCTGTTAAGTCCAGTCCATGTCTTGGGCTTTGGCCAAGATTAAAGAATATATCGTATACAATGTAGTGCTTAAGATTTTAGATGGAAATTATGGAATGACATTGATCCTCATGCAAGGTAATGAACCATGGAACTCCTCATCCATGGTGTTATATGCTTATACTTCCTTTTTCTGCTGTCAATGGCATAATTAGTTACCGATGGAGTATTATTGTACATTAATAAACTTTTTGCATTTTGAATGGAGTAGTATTAATGAATGGAAATCACTTTCTTTACTTATGTATGAAATAATTGCCTTTTAAACATACAAATATCTTTATTCCATATTTCTTTGTTATGTAGGTCCGTTGCCTTGTACCAAAGCTTGTTATGCACTTCTCACCAGAAATATTCAGAGCTCTTCTCAGAGCAGAAGATTTTTTTTCAGTACTAGAATCTCCAGCATTTGCAGGAGAAGATCCATATGTTAGTGTTACTGAGAACATTGCACATGGCTCTCAATTTTCTGTGTCTGTTAAGTTGGATAGTTGGCAATGCAATATTGATCTTGGAGATGATGCAGAAAATAATGCACTTATATCCTTTTCCTTGGGAAATATAGACTTCATGTTAGTTGAGCAAACTTGCGTATGACTCCATTATTTTACTTTTTGTTTTCTCCAATATACATAATCTCCCTTCTGCAGGTATGCTCTAGAGGAAGCTATGAAGTGTTGGTTCCTCGTGAAGATGTTGACAATAGATTGCTTTCATTTGAAGGATAACTCAAATTGTAGTATATTGTGCTCAACTGGAAACGATATAACTGACACCATCAATGAGAGTGTTGAGCATTCTGGTGCTAGCTTACCAGAACTATCCTCCAGTGAAAATTCTGGGCAAGGTTGCTTAGAGTTACACTACCAAGCACAGGCTGGTGGATGTGTAATGCAGCAAGAGTGCAGTCTCCACTTATATGATGTTGATCTTCACATTTATCCTAAAATTTTTGGTTTATTGCAGAAGTTCTTTGGTAAACTCAGAATGCAATCTTCCTTTTCTGACATTCCTGTTAACTCCTCTAGATTGAGTGAAAATAGCATGGGTATGGAGATGGTTGGCCGTGAATTTGATAAGTTTGCTTTCTCCAACTATGACACTAGCAAAGAGACCGAATCTCCCCAAATTTCTCTGGACCATTTTCCATTTGTGTCTATAATAAATTCAGGTTACCTAAATAGTCTCGAAAGCTCCATGATACTTGGCATGCCAGAATTAAGAAAATTATGTCTCAAGGAAAATGAAAATTCTAAATGCCTGAATTTAAATTTCATGCAAAGACCAAGAATAGCAGAGAATCCTAACATGCCCTCATTTGGAAATGCAGCTCGGCTTTCCACAAGTTCTAACCACAATGGTTTTAACATGGAGTTCTCTCTGAATAGGATTAGAGCATATTTTCACGACTCCTCGTGTATATTGGGAAGATTTATGGTGCCTACATCTATATCTTACCTTAGATTTTGTCACACTGATTGTTGGGATTTACAATCATCCATTCAGGGGTTAACACTATCATCATCATGGTCTTTTCCCAACATCCATGAGGTTCTATGGGGACCATCCTCGGCAAGCAATTTACCTGTATTGAATATTCGTCTAAGAAAAGGAACAATGGAAACAATGCTGCCCATCACAGAAATAAGTATTGGCATTCAGCATGTTTGCTGCATACTTTCTTCTGAGTTTCTGAGTTTGTTGATAGGTTATTTTTCTTTGCCTGATTGGACTACTCAGGATAAGAGTAATGATATTGCTGAGTCTGAAAATTATCAAAATACAGGGAACAGTTTATTATACAAGTTTGAAGTACTTGACTCCACTCTGCTTTTACCTCTTGAGAACCATGACCACTGTATACAGATTGTGTTTCCACAACTTGTTAGTAGTTTCATTCCAATATGTAGTTCAGCGGATGCTTTTAGGGAGATTCCTTCTGACTGCATCATTTCAGAATGTAAATGTTCTGATAGTGTTAGTATTGTAAATGCATTTGGAAGAAATGCATCTTTATCTCTTTTGCTGCTCAGGCGTGATGAAAACTTTTTTGTAAAGCCAGGTGAATGCATGTCTAACGAATGTATCCCTGTAATAGCACAACTAGATGCTGATTTATGGATTCGAATTCCATGCAATACAAAGGACATTCCCCAAGAATCTATTATGCCTTTATTGATTATGGTGAGGGTGAGCATTTGTAACTTAGTTGCTCGAGGTATGACTACTTAGTCGATGCTTCTTTCACATATAAAACCTTGTTTTCCACAGTGAAGTAATTCTTATGCATCTGGTTATTGCTTTCTTATGCAGATGACTACTTTATAAGAGTGCTTGAAGGAGTTGATAATGTTATAGATCAATTCTTGTCAGTTCCTGAAAAGTCTGAAATGTATACATCTGATGTAATGCATTTCTTGCAATGCAGCAGAAACGTCAAAAAGAAAGATGTTTCACTTGATATGTCAAGTCCACCAATTATTAATGTGAGATGTTGCATAAAGGCTCTGTCAATGTCATTGTGTCAGTTTAGAGTAGAAGATTCTCTACCTTCATTGGTTGCAAAAGTAGAAATGCAACTAAATCTATCTGCTATAGTGGTACATGAAATGCTACAATCTCTTGATGCTAATATCCCATGTCTAGTTGTGCGCTCTTCTAGTAACAATATTCTGATAGTATCTTTCACACCTGAGGTTGACAGTTCTTCCCCTATTTGTTTCAAATTTTCTAATTCTTTTGGTCCTAAACATGAACTTCTAGTCACTGTAGCACGCCTTGATTTTTGGTTACACTTGTTAGACTGGAACAATATTATCGACCATCTTCAGTCATACACAACACACTTGGAGGCTACTTCAATTTCTTCCACTGCCAATGTGCAATCTGGGTGTACTATTGCTGCTGATCCCATGAATGTTATTTGGAAAATTAAGTCGGAAAACATTACAGTCTCATTACATGTACCAAGTTCAAGTGATGGGGAGCTTATAGATTCCGATATGATTGAAGTAAATAAGTTAAATTATGTGGAAGTTTGCTGCCGCAATCTAGCAGAGAGTATGCCACCCTTGAGGTCAAAAAATTGCAAATTTGTCAAGCTCACTTTCCACAGTAAAAATTGTGAAATGATCATCAGTGAGAACTGTATAGAGCTGAAATGTCATTTGGACAGGATGAGGGTGATGCTAGAGATGGTTCTCAATTCTGAAAAAAAATCCATTCCATTTATGCATGTGTCACAGATGAGAATAGGAATTAGTCTAAGTAGAAAGCAAAGGGAGCTGATTGATATGTCTTCGGAGATTAGTGTAGAATCTTTTGACATTGGAGTTTCATATCAAGTACTATATTTCTGGAGTTGCTTTCTGATAGAGATACCTGAAAAAGCATCTTCTCCAGTATCACACCATTTGGTGTTTAAAGTTCATTTAAAGAAGGGCTCCTTGCTTCTGAGTGATGGAAGGGTATGTTATTGAACTTGGGCTTTTTATTGTATTTCTTGCTTGCCATGATTGTCTATTTTTAATCGCTCTGAATCTTCGTGTGATGCATTCAGTATTTCTTGTTATGTTGCACAATACGAGTTGGGATCATTGCATAGCTTGGAATGTTGATACTTATAAATGCTCCAGCAAATTACTTATTATTTTGTTTTTTTTTCTTTTCAGTTTAAAGTCTAAATTTTGTTTGTTAGATACCAATATGCTATATCTCTCATTAGGAAGTAAACCTACATATGATCTTTACCATATTCTTGCTTTCCAGGTTCCGTGAAGTTACATTAATTTATTTCTGGAAGGAAGCATTTTGTCATGTTCTAGATATATGCATAGATTATGACAATTCTCATTTTTGAACATTTGGGGAATTAAAATTTGACCTGTTGTCAACATATATTGACCCTCCCCAAACCTTGCATTAGCAGGAGCCTCATGCATTACAGTTGCACTTCTTTAATTAATGTCATATAACCTTCCTCCTATTTCAAATTGGCATACATGTCAGTCTCATGTTCTAGAGTATAAGTTGTTTTCACCATTAAGTTGGGACTAATTTTAATACAGTGTTGAAAATTTATGGGACTTATTTTAATCTTAAAATGGATGCTTAGTATGAAGTAGCATGCTTTGAAATTAATAAATCCATTTTCATATCTTTTTGGGTGCAAAGGATTTCTTTGTTCATGTGAAATAGCTTTTTGTTTATTATCACATGGATGCAAATTAATATATGATGAATAATGAAGCTACTGCCAAAACTAATGCCAAGTCAGGCAGGCTATCTTGGAAACCACAATAGGTGCTACCTCTAGGGATATTTTCAGCTTAGTTTCAAAGTTGTCTAGTGTTTTATGCACATATTCATAAATCAAATGTGTTTGTCAACTGTTGTACGCACACCGAATGCTAGCTTTTTCTACATGCAATTCTGACCAAACACACTTGACTTGACTAAATTCAAGTTCTTAAAATCAGCATTACTACTGCTGTCACTTTATACTGTAAGGCTGAGGCCGCATTTGTCTCAGTAGAAACTAGTTTCTAGGCCTTTTTCTTAAAAGAATCTTATATGATTCAGGCCATGAAACAATTAACAAAGTCACTGTCATCTTCACCATTAAATATATGGGTCCATTTTGGTATTATTTTTTGGCAATTATTCCTTTGTTCAGGTATAAAAATTGCCTTTGTCACTGTGGTATCATGTAATACTATTTATGTTTTGCTAAAAAAGAAAATAGACAATCAACTATCTGTATGACAGCATTGAGGGGCCTTTGCTATGTCCATTTGGGTGATTTTTCTAACTTGTTGAACAACCTGTGCTACCAAGCAGTGAGCAGTTGCCTCTATTTCTCTTTGAGCATGTTTAGACCAGCAGACCATGCATAAAATATTACTTTTTAAAAGTTGACATCTTTTTTGAATTTTTGATATGGCTTCAGTTCTTATTGTGTAGTTGCCAGTCTTTCTCTTCCAGCACGTTTACTGACATATCATGCATAAAATTTGATATTGCTTATCGAAACTTTGTTTCTGTTTGAAATTTGATATAACTTCAGTTCTCATAGAAGTTCTTGTTTCTTTTAACATAGTGGAGCTATCATGGACCGATTCTGGAGACCTTGATAAAGAACATGCTTGTGCAGTTCAAGCAAACAGAAGATATCATAGAGGGTTCAGTTGTTGCTGATCTGTTGGTTAACTACAATAATATTGATAAGGTATATTGAAGAGACTAGTCTGCATCTTACATAATATTCACAATGGTTTGATATCTCTTATTCTTTGTAGGTTATGTGGGAACCTTTTCTGGAGCCATGGAGTTTTGAACTGAAGTTGACAAGAGAAAATGCAGGGCACATCTTGGATCGCTATACCGTTACTGATGCATATTTGAAGTCAACAAAGGTGCTTAATTTGAATATTACAGAACCATTGATTGAGGTATGATTTTTCCATTAAAATGCTTGTCTTTCTTTTATTATGTCATTACCACACGAGTCGTCTTGGATGTGGAAGCTTGAGCGATTGAGATCCTTTTCTTAAACTAAGTTGGAATTTTTGTTGAACTTGAGCTTTTGCTTATAATTTTCTATGTATGTTGAGACTTGAGAGTTGAGAGTATTGCAAAGCTTTCCTGATTGCTTTGAAGGATTTGAGGCTCAAATGCAGCAGGATTCATATTCTTGGTTTATAATCCCTCTTAATCTTTAAGTTTTCTGCAGGCTATTTTCAGGCTAAATCATGTGGTTAATGATGCTTTTAACCATGACGGTGCATTTGGTTTTCAAGAAACTAGTGGAATCTTGGGACTACAGACTACTGAAGACATGCATACAAGAAGATATGCCCCATACATTCTCCATAATGAAACATCTTTGCCTCTGACATACCATGTGCACCATGGAGCTATAAACATGGATGATATTCATAGCTTTAATATGAACAATGAAAATTTTGTTCAGCCAGGGTTTTCTGTTCCAATTTATGTTGAGGAAACCCTCGATGAACAATTTTTTCAACATAGATCCTCTCATTCCTCAGAGAGACTTATAGAGAAAAAGATGAGTGCCATAGCACATCATATGATTTCTATCTACTTTGAAGGAACTTCTGGGCCCTCAAGACCTATGTCAATGGACCTTGTGGGCCTTAGCTATTTTGAAGTGAGTTTCTCTAAAAAGAAGAACTCAGTTATTTCGGAAGCAGATAATGATGTAAAGACATTAGGGTACAATTGGAGGCCTGAAGAGCAGTACAAAAGTGATAAGCATGAAGGATTAGTTGTTCCTGTAGTATTTGAGGTTTCTATGCAGCACTATAGCAAAATTATAAGACTGTATTCAACGGTACTGATTTCAATTTGTTCAAAATTTTGTTATTGTTATATACAAGGAATAACATTGCCATCTACTCCAGGTTATACTCTTCAATGCAACTTCAGTCCCCTTGGAACTACGGTTTGACATTCCCTTTGGTGTATCTTCCAAGGTAATGTTTTTCATAGGTCTCATGATGGTATTGGAAAAATATATGGATTAGTCGTATTTACTTCTCATTTTGGTTTATCAAACAATTATTTTCAGGAGATGTCTATAGCTAGAAATGATAGCAGATTTTATAGTTGCTTTACACCACTCATAAGTCTGCATTATGTGCTAGTCCAATATTTCAATTCTAGTATTTCTTGATTTTATCTTCGAAATCTTGTAGAGGGTGGCTTTGGTATAACAGTAAAGTTACCCTACTTGTGACCTCGAGGTCATGGGTTTGAGCCATGGAAACAACTTCTCTACAAAAAAAGCAAGGGGAAGGCTGCATACATCAACCCTCCCTAGAGCCCACAAAAGCGGAATTGCTTCGTGCACTAGTCACCCTTTTTTCTTATCTTTGAAATCTTGTGTTGCAGAAAGTATTTCACAGCTATGAACTAATTTTGCAGATAAAAACATTGTCTTCACTGTTTCAGGTATTAGGACCAATACTTCCGGGGCATGAGATTCCTTTGCCATTGCACTTGGCTGAGTCTGGTCAAATTAGGTGGCATCCAGCTGGCACACATTACTTGTGGAGTGAAGCACATTCATTATCAAATATTCTTTCACAGGAAAATAGGCATGGGTATTTGAGATCTTTTGTGTGTTACCCCTCTCATCCCAGTAGTGATCCATTCCGCTGTTGCATATCAATTCAGGACTATAGCTTGTCCTCAGCAAGCGCTGCAGAAAAACATTCATCAATTAATATACTTGAGACAGGGTTGCCTCTCTCTAGAAGTAACAAGTTGAATATTCCAAAGAAACATTTCATACGCCATGTGAGGCTGATTACTCCTTTGTTAGTGAAAAATTATCTTCCTACGTTTTTATTCCTAACAATTGAATGTGGTGGGGTTGCCCATTCTGCTTCTCTTTCTGAGGTTTGATATTAATCTTTTCTGGGCAATTTTTTATTCTACAGTTTGGGCATATTTTCTCTATAATTTCTTTGACATTGTCTAACTTTTAGGTTGGTACCACTTCCGTTTATCATGTTGATTGTACTCATGACCTTGCAATAACATTTGAAATGAAAGGATTTCGTCATATTACATCAAAGTTTCCTCGAGCAGAATCATTCTCTGCTTTGGGCAGATTAAATGGCTCCTTCTATTCTTCTTCTGAAAAAGTGACATTCTATCCTGAAAACAAAAATGGTAAAATTTGTACCTTAATATTGCTCTTGTATCCTATAGATGTTGCATATATAGCTGACCTCTTATTGTTTATTTAGGTCCTATATGTGTTACTATTGATAAAACAATGGATTCATCTTGTGGAGCAAGAGAAATATGCCTTTCAGTTCCCTTTCTGCTTTATAACTGTACTGGTTTGTTTCTCACAGTCGTGGATGTTAACAGTGAGGGGAAAGGAAGTGCTGTTGATATTCCTTCGAGTTATATTGAGATTGAACAAAAACAGCTTCTACCTGGAAAGAATGGCCTTGCCCTTATACCTTCTGAGTTAGGATCCTCTTCTGATGCAGTTCTTTTAGATAGTTCTTTGGATATCATAAAACAAGATAATATCTTTGCAAAAGAGGATTCTAAGCAATCTTCAGTGTCTCGTAGAAAGCCCATTTATAAAGCAGGAGTTTCTTGTTCTACTTCAACAGACGGTAAAGTTGGGAGGAGTTCATCTAATTTATCAAGGAAAGTTCAGGAGTATGTTAACTATGCCCATGATGGAGGTGACACAAAAGCTAAGCCATGTATGTATGGCCCTGTGGGTCATATTCCAGCTAATGAACTTCTGGTTAAGCTTAGTGCTGCTCTGCCAAAAGCCAGATCTGACATCCGTCAGAGTGAGATTTGGTCTAAACCATTTTCTCTTGTCCCTGCAAGTGGTTCAACAAATGTCGTTATTCCTCATCCTTTTGCTTCCGGGGCATTTTTAACTTCTGTTACATCAGTCACTGTTTCTGGGGAGCTATCTGGGAGGACAAGGGCTATTATTTTTCAACCCAGGTAATTTGCAAACAAATTTAGAGCAAAATCCATTGCACCTAAAATGCAATCCATTATTTCATGCCATTTTTGTTTTAAGTGTCGACTTCAGATTTCATATCCTCCTAGTGGTTGCCCCAAAAGGATTTTGAAGCAAGATGGATCAGGCCCATATATCTTGCTTTCATAAAGTGGATGAAACAAATTTAGCAAAATCACAAAATGGGAAATTAAATTAATTTCTACTCAAATCAGTTTACAACTTCAGTAGTTAGTGATGACTCATAATAAATGGTTGGGTTCAATAGTTACATGGTTCTTGTTCTATATATTCTTTAGGTTGTTAGTAGATTGACACAGTCATTTAATTGATTCTAATCAGAAATCTAGTCAACAATGATCCACTAATGTAGTTAATATATTTTTTTGGCTGTTTATCTAGATTTGAATTTTATGATTTTTATGCTAGACATGTTTTGATGACTATTGTATTATTTGATCTTGTATTAACTATCTTCAACTTTCAAATTGTTTCCTTCTTTATTCTAGAGATCCTTTTTATCATGGTCATTAATAGCTTAACTCTCTGGTTGATCTATTTTTTTCTTTCTTACAGATATGTCATTTGTAATGCATGCAATAAAGACCTGTTTTACAGACAGAAAGCCACTAACATCTCTCACCATTTGGGTGTTGGGCAACATTCCCATCTTCACTGGTCTGATACATCAAGGTTTTTCTACTGTCTTAGAATACATCTTGTTCTCTTTTTAATCTAAAGGCCTTATTAATTGGTAGCTTGATTTTGTATGCTTTGATTTTTGTGTAAAGAACTTTTTGAAAGTGGGCTATCTTTGCACACTCTTCGCATGTGTAGGACATTTATGTAAGGACTTGGTAATTTTTCAATAAGTTGAGGAAAAGATTCAATTTATACAATGATATTGTTCGGTGACTTTCCCTTAAATGTAGATGGGCAGAATTCATTAAAATAGCGCTAGCCCAACATGTTAACTATTTAACTCAAATGGAGTATATATATTTTTTAATTACTGGCATTAGAGGATTTGAACATAGCAGGTCCTCTCATACCATGTTGAATTTTATCCAATGATCTATAAGGGATCAAATTACGAAAACATGTATAGTCTGAACCAAACAGGCCCATGTACCCCTATATTGCTAATGCCCATTATCCAATAGCTGCATCAATTTGATTATGACACTGCTATCCAGACTACTCATGCTTCCATGTTCTCAATTTTGCTTACACTTTTAGATAGAGAACCATTTGCTAAATGTCACGCTCAACTTTTTAGCTTTCTGTCATTTAACATTTCTTAAAAGTATATCTTATTCTATGCTCTAATTGGTGATCATTATTAAGCTACTGCAGGGAGCTGTTAGTATCACTCCGGTTCAATGAACCTGGTTCACAGTGGTCAGGCAACTTCCTTCCAGATTGCCTTGGAGATGCACAAGTGAAAATGAGAAATTATATAACTGGTGAATCAAGTATGGTTCGAGTTGAAGTACAAAATGCTGACATGTCAACTAGCAAAGAAAATGTCATTGAGAACTCTAGTGGGCATTCTGTCACGAATTTAATTCTTCTATCTGATGACAATACTGGGTTTATGCCATATAGGATAGACAATTTCTCTATGGAGGTAATTGCTTTTTGAGCATTTTTATCTTTTGGAGCTTAGTATAAGTTGGCTTCATGTCAATAAAAGCAATTATTTTGTTGTTCTTCACATTTCCATTTTCATCTTTCACTTCTCTTGCAAATTTGCTTTGGTGTAAATAACCTAGCTCGAATTTGTTATTCATAATGGCATAAGATAATTTGGAAAAATAAATGATTTATGCCATATATAGATGTATGGCTCCATTGGTATATTAGACTAATATAGGTTGTGACCTTTGAGAAGAAAGTCTGGTATAACCTGAAAATGAAACTGTCTAGAGCATGGTTTAAAATACCGTACCGTACTGCCCGGTACCGCCGGTATTTACCGGTTTTTCAAAAAACCAATATACGAGATACTCGGTATTGGGCAACACCGGGTATCTTGGTTAATACCGCCCGGCATGGTTTAAAATCTCGGTACCGGTACCGGTACCGGTTTCGGTCACCGGCCGGTACCGGTACATACCGGTACCGTACCGTACCGACACACGGTACGGACCGGTATGAAAATGCATACCGGCAAGGTTTTTTTATTTTTTTTTATTTTTTTATATTTTTTTTCGTGACATACCACCATATACTGCCCATACCGGGCGGTATACCGGTATATACCGCCCATACCGGCGGTATACCGTACCGGGCGGTATACCGCCATATACCGCCCGGTATACACAATATACCCAGTTTTTTCAAATACCGGGTATATCGTATACCGGAAACCTAAAAAACCGGTAAATACCGGACTTACCGTACCGTTTCGGTCGAGATTTTAAACCTTACCGCCCGGTATTGACGCAATGACTCTTTTTAAGAGCCATTGCTACAGTAACCGACAGCACCCCAAACGGCTATATAGCCGTTTGGGGCCGGATTTAAGACTTCCAAACAATTATGTGTTATTGGAGTTATTTTTAATAGCAAAAAAAAAAAATCACTAGCCGGTATGCCTTTTTCGTACCGGCCCATACCGTGTGTCGGTACGGTACCGGTATGTACCGGTCACTGACCGAGATTCGTACCGGTACTGGTATTTTAAACCATGGTCTAGAGGATCATGTTTAAAATGGAAAGTGACATCATGAATGCTGCTTGGTTATGGTGATTATGGTATCAATTGGCATACTCAAGAAAAATTATCTTGAAATCTAAATCTTTCAAACTCAAACAGCAAAAAAATTGATATTGGGTTTAGTAACTAACCTACTTTGTTATGCTAAAACAACAATAAAATATGTTATGGATCTAGAGCCAACTCTGTAGCATGTATAATGGGTGATAAGTTATGTGAAAAGTGATATTGTTACAAATTTTACAAATTAGTTGAGATGAACGGAGATCTAAGGTGCTTAGAACATACTATAGTTCAGGAACTTGAACTTCTTTAATTCCATTAAGCTTTAAAGATTAACACTTCAGAGTTCAGTCTAACTAAGCATGACAAAATTGTACAAGAACCACTTCCAATAGTATGTATCTAGGATTTTCTTCAATTTCTATAGAACCATGTGTTCCTATTATAATTTTTTTTGAAAATATTAGCCATCTTAAAATGGAAATCTTTATATTGCTAACTTTGATGGAGAGAAGTCATACTGTTGATCTGCATAAGTGTTGGATTCAAAATGTGTTGTTCTTTCCTCTGTTCCTATTACATGGACATAAATTGCTTGTTTCCTCGATGTATTATAATACAGTTCCTCTAGCATAGTGTTAAATCTCGTACCATACTATGTTGGTACTGTCAATACCTATCTTTTTTCAAGAATCCGAGATCAGTAGTAGGCTGTACATGAAAATGGCCTTGGACCTAACTCCTTTCCCTATGAGCTAGCTTTTGTGGTGGAGTTAGGTCCAAGTCCATTTTTAAAAAAAGTCTAATACCCTTTTTTGCATTTAGACATTGTGATTAGGTGAGATTTCTAAGTTATTTTCATCTCTGTTTTGGGTCTTGTACAGTGTTCAGACTGTTGGTTCTCTTCTCTTTTCTTTGTTTTCCTTTCTGCTCTTCCTTCTGTACTCATTTGTTTATCTGAATTTGAGCTGGATAGTTTTTGCCAATCCCTTCTTTTGCAAACAAAACACTAGAATTCACATAGTGGAACCTCAATTAGGATAGAAAATCAAACGAGGATCTTTAGTCTTCTGATTGGTGATGCATATTTCAGTTCTTTTGAAGTTTGCAAGATGGACCTTTTTGCAGAACCTCCTTTATTGGAAAGTATCATTCTATGAATCATAATGACGTTATTAATGCTACTTTTTGTAAATCAACTCCATTCTCTACCTCTGCAAAGATGTCGTATTCCATGTTTAAAGATGTTTGTTTCAGACTATACCATCTGGTATAGCTGTAACCTTAACCAGCACTCTGTAGGATTGTTTTGATACAGATAAGATCAGTTACGCACCGGCAATCAAGGTTTCAGAATGAAAACACTGTTAAACCCTCAAATACTGTGTGGATATGAGAGCATCTGTTTGATGGAAATTAATTTTGGAATCATATTTCTTCCTCTACGAGTATGTGGGTTATATGTAATTAACATTTACTAGTAGAAATTGCTTTTGTTATTGTCAGACATTGCGGATTTACCAACACAGATGTGAATCATGCGATACTACAGTCCATCCATACATGTCTTACCAGTATGCATGGGATGAACCTTGTTACCTTCATCGTCTCATCATTGAGGTATGCATGATTTCTTCTTTTTTGGGCCAAGAGCTCTGAGTTTCACCATTGGCTTCATCAACGTGTGTGTTGCTAGGTTCCTGGGGAGCGAATTTTAGGAGCATACAGTTTGGATGATGTAAAGAAACATGAGCCCGTATTCTTGCCTTCAACAACTGAGGTATATGAATTAAAATTCTGTATCAAGGATCAGAATTACTGATCATGCATTTCTCATCATCATGATTATTCATTTAATAGCTCTTAGTTATGAGTAACATTGCTTCCGTTGGTATGAAGTTTTTTCCCTGGCTTTTATGGGAAAATTGCAATGAAAAAGCATCCAAGCTGTCATCATTCTGCCATAAACTTCCTTTTTAGTTGGTGTTTTTTCACTTGGCTAAAAAGATCTTAGTTATATGTCTTTTCGGATGCTATAAGTGTTCCTTGGATATCTCTTAGAAAGAAATTTTTTGTTTTTCTTGAATGTGCTTGGTTTTATTATGGCATTCATTTCTTGTGCAGAAACCTGAAAGAAGACTCTATATCTCTGTACATTCTGAGGGAGCTGTCAAGGTTTCTCTTGTCCTTTCAAATTCAATAGACTGGTTTATAGTTCTTCTGAGATGTACTGTTGAATTTTCTTCATTCTCATACAACAGGTGCTCAGTATAATTGACGCGAATTACCATATTGTTAATGACATAAAAGGGAGCAACTTTCTTGGATTTAAAGATAAAAAGGTTATTGATCAGAAGATAAACAACGGTGCTGATTTCACTGAAGTGTTCACTATACATGTGCCGTATCTGGGAATTTCTTTGATGAACTCCACGCCTCAGGTAAATTAAATATTTCTTTTTCAAGCATGACAAATTATTTCAACTTACAGATGAATTGGTATTGAGTTTCTTGTTATCAACTTCTTGTTTATTTGAAGGAATTGGTATTCACATGTGCAAAGGAGACAACCATTGTTCTGATGCAAAGCTTGGATCAGCAAAAGATATCTCTCAAAATTTCATCTCTTCAAATTGATAATCAATTGTCTGATACTCCATATCCTATTATGCTCTCATTTGACAAAGACTATAGAGGACGACCTACAAACATCTTGAGAAATAGAGAGAACAAGTCAAATTTTCAGAAAGAGACCACTCTTGAGAGTATGGTGGAACCCATTTTTTGTTTTTCTGCAGCCAAGTGGAGGAATATGGATAATTTATTGGTATCCTTTGAATATATAAACTTCAGGTACTTATGTGTGTGCATTGAGCATTCTTTGAATATGGATACAATTGCTTGTGCATGAAGGTTCTTCTCATCTGTTCATGACTTCATGCTACTCATGGATTTTTTATTTTGTGCATTGCATTGAGGTACTTCTCATGTGCTTGTGCTATTTATTTGTAGTTTGGCCCCTTTATGCATTGAACTCGAAGAACAAATGCTATTGAGCTTGTTTGAGTATTTTAGAGCAGTAACATCAAGACTGCAAAGCAGAAGCTTAGAAAGAAAATTTGAATTGGGGAATCAGTGCTGCAATTCAGATGGAAATGTTGGAAATGCTCAGGGCTACAGTGGGAAAAATGTGTCTTTAGAAAATGAATTTGTTGGAATTCAAGAAAATTGTGAATTGCTGCCTTCTGTTTTTCCAGTTGGAGCTCCATGGCAGCAGATTTTTCTTTTAGCGAGAAGGAAGAAGAAGATTTATGTTGAAGTTTTTGAATTGTCTCCTATCAAATTATCCTTAAGGTGAATAACTGAAAATTGCTTTGTCTCACTAATATATTTGATAGAAGACGAAGATAAATAACATGAGATAGAATTCTGTTAATTCAAGTATTTTCATTTTCTGAAGTTAATGCTCGTAGTACATTTAAACTTTAAATTACAAGTTCATTGCCTTTTTTCTAATGTTTAGCTTCTCAAGCACTCCATGGATGATAAGGAATGAGGTTTGTGCAGATACAGAATCTTCAGCTCACATCCACAGTACTATACTTCAGGTAATGTGCTATCTTTATTTTGATAAAGTCTTCTCCTAGACTTTTAGCATTCTGTCTATGCCAAAAAATTTAGTATCAAGCAGAACAAATTTTTTGGCCATGTGCAGTTGCAGAGTTGAAACTAGCACTATGACATTCACCAGTTTAACCATATATTGAATTTCTCTGAATAAATTTATATAATCAAAACCTAGAAATTATGGTTGCAAGAATAAATTATGAGAATCAAACTTATTAATTGTTATAGAAAGAATTACTCAAACTGAGTTTGAGGAATAGAAAAATATATAAACTTAGGCAGGCAGTTAGACATGGCTCTTTCTTCTATATAGTATGTGGAAGCCATCAAATGGGCATGACCATTCTTTAAAGCATGGAGATTCTACTACAAAACCCATGATGCAAGGTCATTGAGCAACCTCATCAATGTTCCAAGTGTTGGATTAAATGTAGAAAACGCTTCGAATCAATGACCACTTGACCATGAGTTCAAAATATTCAAATTGTTCAGATTCTTTAAGAAGTTTTGATCAGAAAAATTCATACTGCCTTGTATAATTTGAAATTTTTACATTACTGGTTTCTATAATTCAAACATTAGTTATTAGTTGGATGATCTTTGCGGAAGTGAATAACTTGATATAAATCATATAACTAGTGAAAGCAGAATTTGTGGATATACAAGTATTTCAAGAGGTTCTAATTTCATAAAGACTGATTTATCAGGATTTAGGAATCGCCTATTGGTGAATTTGATTTGATTATAGCTATCTGATTGCTTATAAACAGTATATGTTATATGTTCTTTTGTGCCTATTCATAGATAACTTGTGTCATATTTTCTTATGTTGCAGAGAGGATTGATGGCTCTTGTAGATGTTGAAGATGTGCCTGTTTATTTTCCACAACTAACACTAGCACATCTTATCGCTAGCCCAGAATCAATCCAAGAGATCGTAACTAGACATTACATGAGGCAGTTGTTTCATGAAATGTATAAGGTGAATTACATATTTACTCTTTATAGTTCAGTTTATCTTCTAATGCTGTTTAAACCAAGTATGAAGTGGTAGTCATAGTCATGTTCAGTAACTGATACAGCTCTATGATAATCTGGACAGTGACTGATAATCTGAATAGACTAAACTTCTTTAACACCATGCATCCAGATAGATCAATGTTCTGCAAAATGTGTGTTTTTTCTTATGTTTTTACCGACATCCAGACTCTTGGAGATTTGAATTAACTTAAGCTTAATCTGCTATCATTATATGTTAACTATGAGTCATGTTTGTCCTCATCTATCCATTGCCTGATTATCCTTCTACAGATGACTCTAGACGGTTTTATTAGTTGACTTAGTAAGAGGATAATCATACCAGATATTCCATGTTTGCAATATTGTGGAATAAATTTGCCTTATTATTCCCAAACTCCACAACTATATTAAAATCTTTTTAACTTCAGTCTGTTGTTTCTTATGCCTCAGGTACTTGGTTCTGCTGGTGTTATTGGAAACCCGATGGGTTTTGCAAGGAATGTTGGTCTTGGTATCAAGGACTTCTTATCTCATTCTGGCAAAGGAATCTTGCAGGTCAGCTATATTCATAGTGTTTTCTGAGTAGTGTTTTCTCACTGTCAAGAATATAAATGCATAAATTGGTCTCTATCCTAATAGCTTAAGCTTTTGGGAAAGTTAGTCATCCAATCAAATTTAACGCTCACTTATTAGCTGAAAGGTTTGTTTAAAAAAAAAAAAAAATTGACGATTGCAGCAAAGCCCTGGTGGATTATTGACCAGCATAGCACATGGTTCAAGAGGTCTTTTAAATAGTACAATCTATGCCATAAGTAGTGCTACCAGTCAGTTCAGTAAAGCTGCTCATAAGGTACAATCTATACTTTCTGTTACATTATTAACTGTTATACAAGATAATCGTGTAACAGCAAACTTTTGCAATTTCTTTTACAGGGCATTGTAGCATTTACATTTGACCAGCAGAGTGCTTCTGAACTGGAGGAGCTTCAAAAACACCTAGATTCGCATGGCAAAGGTGTATTAAATGAATTCTTAGAGGTATAAGTTCATACACTAAGTTCAACTATAATTCATGTTAGAATATTTGGCTTAGTTGTTCATCTCATAATTTCTCTTTATGTAGGTATAGGCATGGTATCAAATACCGTACCGTACCGGGCGGTACGGCCGGTATTTACCGGTTTTTTGAAAAAACCGGTATACGAGATACCCGATATTAGGCGATACCGGGTATCTCGGTAAATACCACCCATACCCGGCGGTATTTGATGTCATACCGGGCGATACCGCCCGGTATGACCTAATGGCTCTTAAAAAGAGCCGTTGGGTACTGTTTGGTACTGTATTAGGGTTTTTCACAGATACAAGAGAATTGTTACATTGGAGTTTATATAGGGCGACACAGGCCCATAGCCCAAAGGGCCCAAAAAATCAGTCGCAACATAAGAGGGTTAGAGCAAATCAGTCGCCACACATCCCAACATACGGTGTTGACCTTAGTCGTGTATGTCCCCAAGATATGTACGAGTACGACGTACGTCATTCGTCCGCATTTTACACATTGTATTCATGTATTTGACATTTGAATCTTAAATTTAAGTATTTCTTGATCAATTATGTGTTAATGGCATGGTTTAAAAAATCGGCCGAAACGGTACGGTAAGCCCGGTATTTACTTGTTTTTGGGGATTCCGGTATTCGATATACCCAGTATTTGAAAATACCGGGTATATATGGTATACCGGGCGGTATATGTATCATACCACCCGGTATGACGCGATATCGGGTTGTTTTTTTTTGTTTTTTTTTTAAGAGTTAGATATAACTCTAATAATACATAATTGATGAATAAATGCTTAAAATCAATATTCAAATGTCAAATACATGAATACAATGTTTAAAAGCTATTTGGTACTGTATTAGGATTTTTCACATATACAAGAGAATTACATTAGAATTAATATAGGGCGACACAATCCCACAATCCAAATGGTCTAAAAAATTTTAAATCTAATGTAATTCTCTGTATCTGTGAAAAATCCTTAAAAGCTTTTAAACGTTCTAATGTAATGTAATTCTAATGTAATTCTCTTGTCGCCCTATATTAATTCTAATGTAATTCTCTTGTATCTGTGAAAAATTCTAATACAGTACCAAATAGCTTTTAAACATTGTATTCATGTATTTGACATTTGAATATTAATTTTAAGCATTTATTCATCAATTATGTATTATTAGAGTTATATCTAACTCTTAAAATAAAAAAAAAATAAAAAAAAACCCGGTATGGTGTTTTCCGTACTGGACCGTACCGAGTGTCGGTACGGTACGGTACCAGTTTCGGCCAGGTACCGAAATCGGTACCGAAATCGAGATTTTAAACCATGGTTAATGGAGTTATTTTTAATAGCAAAATCAAAAAAAAATTGTCCGGTATGCATTTTTCGTACCGGACTGTACCGTGTGTCGGTACGGTACCGGTACATAGCGGTACCGGTCAAAGACCGAGATCAGTACCGGTACCGGTATTTTAAACCATGGGTATAGGTTTATTATTTTGTTCTCTCAGTATGTTGTACCTTGTTTGTCTCCTATATATTGGAGTGCCTTTAATGAATTTGAATATGCCTCTCTTTTACCACTTAAAAATTTGAAAGAAGGATCAACTCAATTTCTACATTTACATGTATAATATTTTGGTATTAGGTGTACACATAATAGTAGCTAAAGTACCTATTAATAGGATGCATATATCTTTTATCAAAGAAATTGGATCCAATCTATGTTACCTTGTTATTGAGTATCCTTTATTCAGATGGCATTCTGTTTTGCTTAAAAGGTTCTCCAGACAGTAATTCCTAGAATATTATACTTAAGTGGTATGCTTACTGTATTGCCCTTAAAGTTGAATCTTTCTATCACCTATCAAGGAAAATGGGGAAAGTTGAAACTTTATCCATATTCTCTTATTAGGGTGATGAAAGATTCTTTTATTGGAAAGAGGAATTGAAAAGAAGAAAAGAGATAGAGACCCTGTTTGGTTTGAGGAAAAATTGAAAAAAAATCATTTCCAGTGAAAAGGAAAATGAAATATAAATATGGTTTTTAACTTTCCAAATTTCATTATTTTTCTCAAATGTCTTTGATACATGAAAACTAGAACATCTTATGTTATAAGTATGCCACCAACCTTTGTATTTTTCAGCAAACTGGAAATAAAAACTGAAAATGTCTCAAACTTATTTTCATTTTTCTTCAAAAAATTTACAAGTATGCTACCGCCTTTTTGTTTTTTCAATTTTCATTTTTTTTTGGAAATGTGTACCAATCACATTTTCAAGCATGTTTTCATTTTTGTCACAAATTTTCCCATAGGTTATATGGTAGCTCCTATTCCAATCCCAAAATGATTAAATCCCCTCTTGTCTCAAAGGTATAGTTGACCAAACCACAAAAAATCATGTGTTTTCTTCTGAAGCCTACAAAAAATATCGTAAGAGTCTTCTGCTCCATTACTGTAAATGCCTAAAGGAATCACCTAAGACATACTTTAGAGGGCAAGTCATTTCATCATGATAAGGTTACTCCTTTTTAACCTAGGTGAGTTGGATCTTTTTTATGAGAACAACCTCTAAACTTATTGGGCTGCATGCATTGAAAGAATTTAACCTCTGCAAATCTTCACCATTGGCAAGAGCCTCATGCATTTGGATGTCCTTTCCAGTAAAGTAATCATTGTTCTAACTTGATTTATTCTAACTCTCATGCACATGAGAGGGTTATTTGGTGATTAGAAATGCTGAGTTTCATAAGAATTCTATTTGAAAATATCTGTAACAAACTGGCATGTAAACAGAATTGAAATCCATGGGTTTCCATGGGACGTGTACACAAAGAATTTGCAGTACTTTGCCATTTTTTCTTTCTTAGTATTCCTCTTTTTGGAGCTTATCATTTATGAGAAGCCACATGAAGACATTGGTTGAGAATTGAGATGAGCACATCTAGGGCAGCTTTCACTGTTGAACATGAACGCCTTAAAGATTATGAAATTTTGTAAAGGTCCATTGTGGGGCTCTTCATTTTAAGAGAGGTTGGACTTTGTCCAAGGGAGTTAGGAGAAAAAACAATTAGTGCATGTTTGCTTCATAGGATAAGGAGAGATATGATAAGGGATGAATTAATATCCATTGTTTGTTTAGCGCATGGATTAGAAGAAAATCAGTATAAAATTCATATTATATCCGGTGTATACCGGATTTAAAATATTTATATCCAATCCACCCTCATTTATTATCCAATCATATCCTATTCTATCCAAAGAAGCAAACATATTAGTGCTTGTTTGCTTCATAGGATTAAGGGAGATAGGATAAGATATGGATTTGAATCCATTGTTTATTTTGTGCATTAATTAGAAAAAAATAGGATTATAATAATATAAAATTAATATGATATCCGATGTACACCGGATTTAAAAGATTCATATCCAACCCTCTCTCATTTATTATCCAATCCTATCTTATCCTATCCGATCCTATCCTATCCAATGAAGTAAACATACCATTAGCTCACTTCAAATGTTTCAAGCATAGTTGAAGACTATGTAGATATAGTCAAAGCACTCATGTAGAAGTTAATGAATTGATGATTATTTATTGTTAACCAACAAGCCTGATATTTTGCATGCATTGGCAGATCTAAATAATACTGTATGGGCAATTGCCCGCAATCAGCAGGGAAAAAATAAATATATTGCATCAAAAATAATAAAGAGAAATCTGTCTATGATTAATTGTGATTGCCCCCACTCAACTTCATGCTTGAGAATCCTTTAATTTTATTAGATTTTTTTGGTTTCAAAAATCCATGTTATATTGTGTGAAGGAAATATTGTGAGAAGATGACAAATTATTTGAGGAAAATGGTAGTGGGATATCACTCCACAACCAAGTGAAGCCAGCTTACAGTTCATTGTGTAATTAACCTAAGAAAAAGACTAATAACAGAAAAGATCATTTACTATTTATATACATTACTAATTAGAATAATCTCTTATGATCTTTCATTTGATAATTAGATAAGATCAATGAAAATGCAGATAAGATTAACGTGTATGTTCAGTCTGGATCTTGGCACACTTGTTTCTATAGGAAGACTTGGCAAAAAGAATGTGCATTCATGTAATTTTCACTCATTTCAAAATGTGGGCACACTTGTTTCTATAGGAAGACTTAAGCAAAAAGAATGTGCATTCATGTAATTTTCACTCATTTCAAAATGTGTGTAGGGGCTCACAGGACTTCTTCAATTCCCAATTAGAGGTGCTGAAAAACATGGCTTACCTGGGGTTGTGTCAGGTAGTCTGATCTTTGCATACTAATATTTCATCACTTATATTATGTAGGATTTTATATGCTCATTTCTCCATTTACAATTCCCAAAAGGTATAGCAATGGGGACTGCTGGGCTTATTGCAAGGCCAGTGGCTAGCATCCTTGACGCCACAGGGAAAACCGCACAAAGCATCAGAAATAGGAGTAGCCCACACCAGTCCCATCACATGCGCTCTCGGTTGCCTAGGCCCTTAGCCAAAGAACATCCTTTGTCACCATACTCATGGGATGAAGCTATTGGAGTGTCAATGCTTCTTCAAGCAAATGGGTCAAGACTTAAGGATGAAACATTTGTGATGTGCAAGCCACTGAAACAGGCAGGGAGGTTTATTACTATCTGCAAGAGGCTGGTTTTGGTTGCTTCGTGCTCTAGCTTATTGGGTTTGGGCTCACCAGAGTTTGCTGGTATCCCTCCCCGTCTAGAATGGGTTGTGGAAACTGAAATGAGCCTTGAGAGTGTTGTTCATATTGATAGGATGGAAGAGGTTGTCAACATTGTTGGAAGCTATCCTGAGACAGTTTTGAAGCAAAACAAGGGGAGCACAAGGAATAGACCATGGAATCCTTCAACATCTGTGCCTATTTTTCATATGAGAATTGAATTGCCTAACACAGAAGAAGCGGAAGATACTTTACAGGTTTTGTTATCAACAATTGAAGAAGGAAAGTCACGACGATGGGGAATGCATGTCCTACAAAGAAGTAACCTCAAGTGAAAGGATATGTGCTATTTATATAATCTAGCATTGTTGTTGAAAAATCACTTGACTCTGCTTATTTCATCTTTAGAAATAAGTAATTTTGATAGTTCTTTCATTAATCTATTAGGCTCCATTGCTTGGCAAGATCCATTTAGTGGCTTGCAAGATGGAGATGGAGGCATCTTCTGTAAATGTATAGAAAGGTAGAGAGAAAGTAGATTTTTGGTCTTTGTCTAATACATTTTTAAAAAAAACAAGGAGCGATGTATATTGTACATGTGCAAAAAATCATCCTAATATTTTCTTTGCATTTTGTGGGTACGGATAATGGATATATTGAATTCAATAGAAATCTTCAGCTTGAGCAGATGATCTTGATACGATTGTATGCATTGTGCATTATACTTATGTATCTTCATAATGTTCTGTTATTTTGTTTATTGTCTAAATGAGGCAAAATGCAGTGCCTAAAGATGTATCAAGACGGCTGTGTAACTATAGCTGTTACTAATATCATTCGTTTTTTGACAGATAAAGGCACTTTTTGTATGAATTCCTCGTAATTTTTTTAAAAACAAAGATAGAAAGTCATAACATGTGATCATATTAGGGTTTGAACCATAAATCTCTAAGCAACTTATAATATGTTATCGTATGAACTCCATAATTGCTCATGCTTATCGCATCATTTACATTGGAATGTATGTTGCAAGGGCATTTTTTCCCTGGGTATGTCTATATCTGCGACTTTTGGCCATGACAAATGTGATTTTGGCTGACAAATCTCGGTTAGATTAATTCTTCCCTATTCATATGTATATTATTTATAGATGTGAGAAGATTTTGAATGATATATTTATGTTGCATACACTGCTTAGGGCTCGTAAAATAAATTGGCTTGATCAAATTGTAGTAGAAGTCAAAACTAATAATGTTGCATACACTGAAGTGCACCCTTCATGATCTTATAGGATCATAAGAATTTTGGCCTAAATCGTTTTGCAACATAATAAATGTTTCAATTCAGTAGTTACATGGTTCTTGTCCCAGAGATTCTTTACGCGGTTACATTTGACAGACATCTAATTAATAAAGTCAAGGATTACCAAGTAATATATATTTTCAGACAGCATGGCATTATATACCTTTTTTTTAACTTTTCGATATTTGATATCGGACCGGATATGAAAATATTACTCACACCAATGGTACCACCCAGTACATACCAAATGGGTTAAGAATAATTTTTATCTACGAATTATTAAAAATGGATGAAAAATACTTTTTCTTTTTTTTTGATTGATTTTTATTCTTAAACAAATGAAAATAGTTGAAAAATACCCTTGAACTATTAGAAATGAGTAAAAATATTCCTAAGTTTATTTTTTGATAAATTTTTTACTCTTAGATAAACGAAAATAGTTGAAAAATACTAGTATTTTAATCCATTTCTAAGGAAAAAAATCTTTCTACCTTTAGACATGGGTAAAAATACTGATATTTTTCAACTATTTTCGTTTATTTAAGGATAAAAAATCTATCAAAAATAATTTATAAGAGCATTTTTATCATATTTTTAATAGTTCGAGGGCCAAAATCACCTTTAATCTTATACCAAATTGGCATAGTTTGATACAAATCTTATACTAAGGGTATATCTATAACGGTTATTTTTGTAGTTTGGAGTGCTTTCTTTGGTTTCCAATGGGTGTTTTAGTTGTTTGAGCTGATTTTTGGAGTTTTTTTAATTCTATATAAAGGCTTTGAACTTCTTGTGATTTCAGGCTTTGAAGTTCTTATTATTTCATCTTTGTGCTTTTATTTTCGAAAACTTTCAAAGTCTTTATTAAATTTCTAGCACTCGTTCATTTTTTACCTAAAATTTTGTCAAAATAATGTCTAGAAATTATGATGCATATTATCCTTTTAGCTTTTTTTTATACTTCAATTTGTATTTTCTTACTGGAACTTCAAGTATTATATTTGAATTTTTAGACTGAAATATTAAGATAAAAGGGTAGGGTACGGTAAACACACATCGGTAATAATTAATTAAGGAGATCAGTAGTGGTATAAGATTTTAAATAATAATTGTAATATAATTAGATATTATAATTTTATGGCACGTTTATTTCATGAGATATTACTGATCGATAGAATTTGTCGAATCTTATTCGTCGTTTGTTACGAGCTTTGGGTATCATTTAAATTGGATATGATCACATCCAAATTCAGTTCTAATGGGATATAAATATCCTTCGGGGGTTGGGATAAGTCAATTATAATTTAATTTTTAAAAATATTTTTGTCAATGTTTTATTATTATTATTATGTTAAAATAATTATTTAAATTTAATTTCATAATTCTTAAAATAAAAATTTGATAAAATCATATTTAAATATTAGATTATTAATATCCGATTCCTTTATCTGAAGTCAACACAAACATAGGATTTTAAAATCCTATCATTTGTGATATTCTTATCCGAGATTTCAACAAACGTTGGATATGATATAAGCTTATTCCATGTGATTCTTATCTTAGTCAATTCCAATTGAATTCTTATTCATCTAAAATTTTATCTTGCAAAACAAATACACCATTAAAATATAGACGTGCTTCATCGATAGATAATGTCTTCACTGAAGAGTTGTCCCAAAGTAGCTACATAAAGACCTCATTATCGTAATTCTTCATCTTTCTCTCAATACGTGAAAGTAGTGAAATACTATATATAAAAAATTCATGTAGAATAGGCAGGGGCATATGCACATATGTAAAATGTTCTTATTTTTTGTCAAAAAAAATCAAATATTATGCCCCCACAAAGTCCACCCTAATGGCCCCCACCCCACAACCCCACTAAGTCCACCCTAATGGAGCTAGTAACATGAAAGGTGAAATCAATAGTCTTAAAACTTTGATTACGAAGAAAACTCCATCTGCTTATTATGTTCATTGTTTTGCCCATTGACTTCAACTAACACTTGTAGCGGTTCGTTCAAAGAACGATGATTGTGTTTGATTTTTTGAGCAACTTACAAACTTGTTGAATGTAATCGGAGTTTCATGTAAGCGGAAGGAAATGTTTCGAGTAAAGCAAGCAAAAGTTGCAGAAGCATTATGTGTTGGTGGAATTGAAAGTGGAAGTGGTTTAAATCAGGAAGTTGATTTGAGGAGGCCAGGTGATACTTGTTGGGGATCCCACTATAAGACACTTTTGAGCATCCATTCTATGTTTTCGTCAATATGTGGCGTGCTTCACACACTTGGAGAAATCTACTTGTATTCAAGTGATAGGATAAAAGCTCAATCTATTGCATATAAGGTTTAAAATACCGCCCGAAACGGTATATATCGGCCGGTATATACCGGTTTTTGAGATTTCCGATATTCGATATACCCAGTTTTGAAAAAACCGGGTATATTGTGTATACCGGGCGGTATGTCACGCCAATGCCGTTGGCGTTGCCAACGGCTCTGTGGCCGACAGCCCGATAGGGCTGTCGGCCACATGGGGAATCATACCGCTCGATTTGGGCGGTATATATCAAATACCGCCCAAATCGGGCGGTATTACATGCATACCGGGCGGTATACCGCCCGGTATGATAAATAGTGACCCCAAACGGCTCTATAGCCGTTTGGGGCAGATTTGGATTGTTTTGGGGGCTATATAAAGCCCCCAAAACACTTCTTTCATCCTCACTCACCCATCTACCCATCTAAACTCTCAATCTCTCTCAATCTCTCTCTTTATTAATTTCTACGTCGAAATTCTATCGAAATGGCGCCGAAATCTCAAGCCGACCCCGCATGGCAGCACGGTACTCGGTTGGAGAAGGCTCATCACTGGCAATGCCACCACTGTAATATGATTTCACGTGGTGGAGGCATCACTCGATTGAAGCAACACTTGGCCGGAGGATATCCCAACGTCGTCAATTGCGCCAAAGTACCGCCCGAAGTCTGGAAGATGTTCAAAGCGCAACTCAACAACAAGAAGGAGGAACGTCTTAAGACTGCAGCTCAACAAGCCGAGTTCGACCGACGAGCTACCCAAGATGTCAGCGGTGGCCATTATGAGGCTCGAGGTGGCGATAACGACGAGGATCCAGAACTTGAAGCCGGCATCCGAGCTTCATTGGAGCATGCTGAATTCGAACGAGAACGGATGTATTATCCCGCATCTCAATTCGAATATGGCGGCGGCAGTGGCAGCGGTGGGATAAACAGCGTCGGCTCAACTTCGACTGCCGGAGTAATGGACCGAAGCGGTCCAATTCCCTCCGGTCCTTATATTGGCCGGAGTTCTAGCATGAGAGCACCTCAAACTCAGAGCAGAGGAAGCAGTAGAGGAGGCCTTCGTGGATTCTTCACAAACCTCAGAGCAAGTGGTAGGAGAACTAATGTTGATATTTCTGATCTTGATCCCAGGGCATTTCCTCCTTCATCGGCAAAGCAACAACGCATAGACGATATATACGGCAAGTCGAAGAAGTGGGAGTTGGGAAAAGCCATTTCCAAATGGTTCCACTTCAGCCGGATTCCCGCAAATGCAGCCAACAACCCGTACTACCGAACTATGGTGTCTACCATCCAAAAGGTAGGCCCAGGTATTACCCCTCCAACTCCGTATGAAATTTCAGGACCTTTCCTTGAAGAAGAGGTCAAGGAAATAAATCAATGGATCGACAGAATCAAGCGGCAATGGGGGGATTACGGATGCACTTTGATGTGCGATAGTTGGACCGGTCCAACCCGAATGAGCATCATCAACTTCCTCATCTATTGCAACAGGAAGGTTATCTATCATAAGTCGATGAACGCATCCGATGAAGTCCATAGTTCTCTCTACATCTCGAAGCTGATGAAGGAGGTGATCGAGGAGAATGGACCCGAGAACTTTGTTCAAATTATAACCGACAACGGAGCTAATTTCAAAAGGGCTGGTGAGATAATTGAACTGGATTATTCTCACATATATTGGACTCCATGTGCAGCGCATTGTGTAGACCTAATGATGAAAGATATCGGTGATATATCGATGGTGAATAAGACGGTAAAAATGGGGCAACAAATTACGCGCTTCATATACAACCACACATGGGTACACGCCCTTATGAGAAAATTTACAGAAGGTATTTTTTTTAAAATAATTTATTTATTAATTAGTTTAGGTGATAATTACTAATAATAATTCCATATTTTAGGTAAAATTATTCGACCGGGAGCGACTCATTTTGCAATCAATTTCATCGCATTAAGGTCGCTCCAACAACGTAAGGCGGGCCTTCGATCAATGTTTACAAGTGAGGAATGGTCTACATCAAGATATGTCGGAACTAATGATGGAAAGCAAACCGAGAAGAACGTCCTCAACACGCGGTTCTGGGATCGCGTTGCGGAGATAGTCGTCACCGTAGAACCATTGTACAAGGTTCTACAACAGGTGGAGATGGAAAAGACGCCTCAAATGGGTCATCTCTACTACTACATCCATCAAGCACAAGAAGAAATCAAAAGGGTGTTGATTTCGGAGACCAAGTATAAACCCTTCATCGGCATTATCTCCCAGAGGTGGGAGGATCAAATGGGTCGTGACATACACATCGCGGGTAATTTTTTATTTAATTTTCTAAAATTTATTTAATTTTAATTCATTTTGCTAAATTACTTATTAAATTGATAATTTTTTGTAGCGTATTATTTAAATCCCGCATACCAGTATCGATATGATCTTGGAACGACGGATAGTTTCTTATATCCGCTTCGCAAGGTCATACAACGAATGTCGGCAACAACTAGAGAAGCGGCACAAGCTCTAAATGAATCAAAATATTTTCGAGATTCAAGTGGCAATTTCGAAGATCCATTTGCAATATCGTGCCGATATTCTATGGATCCAGGTAGATATATTTTTTTTCAATTTATTTATTAATTATAAAATTGGTAATCTCGTTACTAAAATCAATTTTAAATCTATTGCAGTTGAATGATGGTTGCAATTTGGAATCGAAGCTCCAACTCTTCGGAAGATTGCAACACGTATCCTCTCGCAAACCACATCAGCAAGTGGATGCGAGAGAAATTGGTCGACCTTCTCCTTAATTCATACCAAGCCGTGCAATCGGCTTTCATATGCCCGATTAGAGAAGCTAGTATATGTTCATTACAACATGCGGCTTCGAATGCGGACATTACAAAATGAAGATATTCGACATGTAGATCCGTTCGATGTTGAGTTCGTCCAAGACGATACGGACCCGATAATTGATTGGTGGAGTGCAATGGAGAGCGACCAGCCTCTTCTTGATGAACCAGGCGAACCACCTCAGTCTTCACCAATTATATCTGATGCACTTGAGTCTAAGAGCTAACCAGAAGACATAGCCATTACTCCCTTGGACTCTCAACGAATTCGACAAGCAAGACGTCGATCCAAATCAGACTCTCCATCTTCCCGATCAAAGGGAAAAAAGAAGGCAACACCTTCAAAGGCAAAAGGCAAAGCCAAAGGTAAACGACCAATTGATCCTTTGGAAGCAATTGTAGAAGCAGAAGAGGACGAAGAAGACGAGCCCTCCATTCATAGCAGTAGCAGCACAAAAGACGGAGGAGATGATGATGATGATGATGGAGCTGGTGGAGAAGACACCGTCATGCCATCAACATTGCCATATGATGATTCATGGACAATTGAGCAATACTTCGATCACGCCACCCAAGATGATGACCGTGGTGCTAGTACCGGACAAACAACTCAGGTGTACAAGAATAAAGGCTCGCGTCGAAGAGGTGGACCGACAACTTTGCAAGATTACCATCACGATATGATGAGTAGTTTGCAAGAGGTTTCTGAATCCACCTACTCTGTATCCAGTACCTACTCAACTGATGATACATGGTCTAGTTCTTGGAAACCCAACAAAGAAACGCTAATGTCAATGTGGTATAATGGATACCAAGACATTATGCCATGGGAAAATTTCCAAATATGGGCATTAGAGAACTACAGTGTTGACCTTAGCCGTGTATGTCCCGAAGCCGAAGATATGTATGGGTACGACGGACGTCATTCGTCCGCATTTTTAAAATTGTATTCATGTATTTGACATTTGAATATTAATTTTAAGCATGTCTTCATCAGTTATGTGTTATTGGAGAATTAGAGTTAGTTCTTAAAAAAAAAAAAAAAAAAAAACCCCGGTCGGTATGCATTTTCCATACCGGTCCGTACCGTGTGTCGGTACGGTACGGTAGCGGTATGTACCGGTACCGGTACCGAGATTTTAAACCATTATTTGCATACAACTTAGAGTTATTTCACTTTATCTTTGTGGATTGATTGGTGATGTTTATTTTTGGTCTCACACATGAACTAAATCTATATTTACAACGTAAATATCAAGATATAGTCAATGTTATGTCACTTGTTATATCAACTAAAAAGATATTGCAGTTGATGAGGGACGGAGGATGAGAATCTCTTATGAATAAAATGTGTGATTTTTGTGCTAAGAATCACATTAAAGTTCCTAATATTAATGATGCATATGCTCCATGCGAGAGAACAAAGAGGGGAATTCAACAAGTCACAAATTTGCACAATTTTCGAGTTGAAGTGTTTCTAAAGGTGATTGATATATAACTTCAAGAGCTAAACAATCGTTTTGATGAGATCAACTCAAAGTTACTTATTGGTATGTCTTGCTTGAGTCATAAAGAATCATTTGCTAATTTTGACAAGGAAAGGTTGATGAAACTTGCAAAATTTTATCCTAATGAGTTTTCACCTACTGATTTGTTGGCTCTTGAGTTTCAACCTGAAAGTTTTTTTTGTTTTTGAAGTTAGCTTTGACTCTTCCGGTGGCAACAACAAGTGTGGAAAGGACTTTTTCAATAATGAGCTTTTTGAAAAATAGAGTGCGCAGTAGTATAAGTGATACTCTTGAATGATTATTTAGTAAGTTTTATAGAATCTGAAACATATTCAAAGATTACTAATGATGTTATCATTAGTCATTTTCAAAATATGCATGAGAAGTCGTAGAGGACAATTGTGACATATAGTAGGTCGCTTCTCTTTCGATTTTTTTTTTGTAGAATTATATATTTTATTTCTTATTTGTTCATCTATATATTTTGATTGTCTTGTGTTAAAGTTACTTTAATATAATTTATACTGTGCCGAACCGTAGGAGCAAGCCCCACATCCCAAATTATAACGGAACATCCTAATTTCAATTTTAAATTTTTTATATTTCTTTTTTCAAAATTTTGCCTACTCCCCGAGAATAGGTAGTATATACACCGAGAAATAATGATTATTTTTCTCTATTATCATTTCCAGAAAGTGAATAAATTAAATATTATAATTTTTATCATCTAATGCATAAATTCTGTGGAACCCATAATTCATGCAAAGAGGTGCAAAATTCACCAATCACGAGCATGCTGTGACCCTTCTTGGACGTACGAGGGGTTTTGGATGAGTTTTAAGCGGCCGATGATGCTTTTTAGGGGTACAAAGACCGATGACGGTCCAACTGAACCGGAATCGATGTCTTTTTTTCGGTTCACGCCTATTGAAAATGCTACCATGAAGAATATGAACATCTATCGCCCCCATTAGTCCATTTTCTAAATCCTAGCTAGGGTTGGGCTCTCTCCAGTCCGGGACGCTGCACTAAATCCTACCGTCCATAAATATTTGCACAAACATCAAAGCAAAAATGGACGTAGATCACGCGTCGAAGCGGACGTGCTGGAGCCGCCGGTCGAGTCTTATTCGTACCTATTGTTCTTGTGGGCGCTTAAAAGGAGTTTCCATATTTGCTCCCACGAGATCATTCTTAATTCGATTTTGCCTGACCCTTTGCTTAGGGCTGCGGATTTTACCTTGTGCTCCTCCGATCTCTAGCGCTCCTTTCGATCCCTTCCCCTTCTCCTTCGTCGCCGGAGGCGGTTCAGCTAGTGGGCTGAGATGTCTCTGAGGCCGAGCGAGCGCGTCGAGGTCCGCCGGAATAGATACAAGGTCGCCGTCGATGCGGAGGAGGGGCGGCGGCGGAGAGAGGATAACATGGTGGAGATCCGCAAGAGCCGACGGGAGGAGAGCCTCCAGAAGAAGCGGCGGGAGGGGATGCAGGCCCAGCCATTCCCCCAGTCAATCCACTCTTCGGCAGTCGAGAAAAAGGTGTTCTTCTTCTTTCCGCTCTGGTATTAAGGATTCCGATTGCTAGATCGAATTTGGCTACTGAAAATTCCAGGCTTTAGATCTGATCGGGAGATATCTCGCATTGGGATTCTAGGATATGGAGATCATGATAGCTCGTTTGTGGTTTTGCAGTTAGAGAGCCTTCCTGCTATGGTGACGGGTGTTTATTCGGATGACAACACTCTGCAGTTGGAGGCGACGACTCAATTCCGCAAATTGCTCTCTATAGGTATTTGATCGATCAAAAATCTGAATTTCCCGATTTCTGATGCTTCACTTCGACAGCCATTCAAATCATGTATCTTTTAAGCTATACCTTGCACTGACTGCTTTTACCCTCTTGCGGTAGAACGAAGCCCTCCAATCGAGGAGGTTATTCAAGCAGGGGTTGTTCCCCGCTTCGTGGAGTTCCTTACTAGGGAGGATTATCCACAACTTCAGGTGAGTATCTCATCTTTTGAAGTAAATGTTACGAATTTTACGTTTCTAGCCCGTTTTGCTCTCTGATTTTCATTACTTTGCTTTGGATCATGTGGGCAGTTTGAAGCTGCTTGGGCTCTCACTAATATTGCGTCGGGCACGTCAGAGAACACTAAAGTTGTGATAGATCATGGAGCTGTTCCAATTTTTGTGAAGCTTCTCAGTTCCCCAAGTGATGACGTCCGAGAGCAGGTATAAATTATATTGAAATGTCAAATGCTGTTGTTCGAGATAAGAATTTGGTTACTATATCAGACTAAGAGAAGCTGCAAGCTATTTTCTTATGCATCAATTTTCCTTATTGAGGTATACTTACTGGATTGTAGGCAGTGTGGGCATTAGGAAATGTTGCTGGTGATTCCCCAAGATGCCGAGATCTCGTCCTTGCTAGTGGTGCGCTTATTCCTCTTCTAATGCAACTGAATGAGAACTCCAAGCTTTCCATGTTGAGAAATGCCACTTGGACCCTCTCAAACTTCTGCAGGGGCAAGCCTCAACCGGCGTTCGAGCAGGTTGATTCCAGCTATATGCTTGTGCTACTTGGTTCTTGATAGTTAGTCCATGGTTTTCTTAAACATTTTATTCTTGACTATTATGACCAGGTAAAGCCTGCTCTTCCAGCACTTGAGCGGCTTATTCATTCAAATGATGAGGAAGTTCTCACTGATGCATGTTGGGCACTCTCGTATCTGTCAGACGGTACGAATGATAAAATACAAGCTGTAATTGAAGTTGGCGTTTGCCCTCGCCTTGTAGAGCTTCTTATGTATGTATGGTCTCAAATTCTGTGGCAATGTTTTTTTTTTTGGTTGCTTATAGTTTATATTTTGTAATGCTTGCGCTGGCAGGCATCCATCACCTTCTGTACTTATTCCAGCCCTTCGTACCATTGGTAATATTGTTACTGGAGATGACCTGCAAACACAGGTATCAAATACTATCTGGAAAATTCCTTTGCTTTTGCTTGTGCTTCTGATCTTTTGATGCTTCCAAGTTTTTAATCGATAACCTCTGTAAGATTCATATGCATAAGTTTTTGAATGACATCTATGATCTCTCTTAGTAACTCTACTTCATATGATGCTTACAGTTTTGAGATATTTGCTATGGTTAGTGGATACTGGACAGTGATTGAACAAATATAAATCTGAAAAAAAGAAGAAGATTTGACTAGACAAAATAGAGGAAATGTTTGAAATTCCATGAGAATTGTTTGGATAGGACTACCAAACCGACAACAAAACCTGCATCCATGGCGATGAGTTTGTTGTGGCATAACTTCATTTAAGGAGATGTGGTTTGTAAGTTCCAGTGGTCGTCAAAATAAATATTAGAAAATTGAGAATAGAAAACAACATGCAACTAATTATATTATATGAATAATAAATTATTATAATGTCATAATATGTAGTGTATATATATAATATTATTGTATCTATAACTTATAAGTGTTATAAGGCTGTTATGGCAATTAATCCCATACTTACCTGTACTTTATGTTGAATACCAAATGTAATTTTAGTAAATATTTGGAATCATTTTTCTAAGAAATAGTTTTCCTTGGATTACCTTTCCCAAGATAGGATATTGGATTACCTTGAATTTCATTATGTTATTATGTATCATTCTTTTCCTTCTCCCTGATATTCTCATCTAATGTACTCATATTTTTATTCTGCAGTTTGTGATTGATCACCAAGCACTCCCTTGTCTGTTGAATCTCTTGACTCACAACCATAAAAAAAGCATCAAGAAGGAAGCCTGCTGGACTATCTCAAATATCACAGCTGGAAACAAGGAACAAATACAGGTTTGACTTACAACAATAAGGAATGTGAAACTATTATTAATTGTGCTTTATATATCGTCTAGCAGGAATTCAGGAACATCTTGTACTGTAAACCCAGTAAATCTAACTTTTCTATCTTCCTGAAAAGGAAAACAATTAGCATAAACACAAAACTCTTATTTTGTTAAATCAAATGTTTAGTAACTTTCCCCTTAGTTATTACCTCTATCATGGGACTAAAGGTTTGTATATGCAATGGGTTGATTGCAGGCTGTCATTGCTGCTGGCATCATTGGTCCTTTAGTGCATCTCCTGCAGACTGCTGAATTTGATATCAAGAAGGAGGCTGCATGGGCCATCTCTAATGCTACTTCCGGTGGTACACATGATCAAATAAAGTATGCTACACAATACTTGTTCTCAACACAATCCTTGGTTATCTCTTAACTGGATTCTGCATCTTATTAGGTTTCTTGTTTCCCAAGGCTGCATCAAGCCCCTGTGTGATCTCCTCATTTGCCCTGATCCAAGGATTGTTACTGTGTGTTTGGAAGGGCTTGAAAATATCTTGAAGGTTGGGGAAGCTGAGAAGGACCTTAGTGCCATAGGAGGCATGAATCCATATGGCCAGCTGATTGAAGAGGCTGAGGGCTTGGAGAAGATCGAGAATCTCCAGAGCCACGACAACACTGAGATTTATGAGAAATCTGTCAAGATTCTTGAAACTTATTGGTTGGAGGAGGAAGATGATGCAATGCCAGGTGATACTACTCAATCAGGATTCCAAATTGGAAATGACCGGTCTGTTCCTTCTGGTGGATTCAACTTCGGCTGAAAGGTAGACAGGATTTTCTATCAACCTTTCAACTTGTATTTGTTTGGCAAATATTGGTCAATTGATGATAAATAGGAATTTTTTATTTCAACTGCAGTGTTTCTCAAAGGAACGCTTGTCTGCCACTTGAACCAGACATTTAGTCCTATCAAGTATGGGAATGGTTTTTCAGGCGCAAATCAATTCATCCAGAGTGGGTGTCTTTGTTAGTAGTTTATGTACTGTGGGTTATTGCAGCAGGTGTCCGGAGGTTTTATCTAAGATGCTGCTGCGTCCTGGCCTGTTTGGATTATCAGCAGATTTGGGTGATTGTAACTTGTAATGTACGCGAGGATGAGGCAAGACATGGTTTGGGTTTTGAGAGTTGCTTGCGTATTGTTTTGATTGCTTTCTTTTAAACTACAGGGAATGCTATCTTTTGCCATCCTGTATATTGTGAGATTTGTATTCTTTCGTCAAGTCCATAGAGTTTATTCTTAATGAGTCGGTCTCCTTCTAGTGAGAGGATCTATGTTTCCTATCATTGATATTGGAGTTTTTTCATGGTCTAAGAAAGGAAGTATTGTTTCCATATTAGTTAATCTTTAGTTGATATAATTGAATGCCATTAATCAATTTGATTAACTGTTGAAGTTATGTTATTTTTGCGACTACATAAGATTCGGAGTGTTCTTTGGTGAACATTTTTTTTTAAAAGAGTCCTTTTTTAAGTCCATAAGATGTCAGTCATTTTTAGATTCTTGCTGGCAATTGATCGGATATTTTTTTCTCATGTAATTGCCGTCCTTATTTGCGATTTTGGAGAAATTAAATAAATTATCCAGTGAGAATTTTTTATTTTGACCCAAAATGAAAAAGACAAACTGTCACCTAAATTCCCATTAAGCCCAAGACATATAAGCCCATTAATAAAGCCCACCACATATTAAAAAATTTCTTTTGTTAGAAAAATCAATATTTTCGTTTCATATTTTGTCCTTGAGATAAGTCGTGCATCCTAGTGGCGTAGAACCAATCTAAACATCATTTGTAGAATTGTAGATCCGCAGACCAAGCTGATCAACAAGTTTCAGTTCTCAGCCACTAATTATATAACCATCAATTACGATGATTTAAAACTCCAGATGTTTAAATAAAAAATCGCTTTCCTCTGGTCCATGAAAGAGCAAATCAAAAAAGTTAATAGATGTGGCAGCGACTAACAAGTGGCCCCATCATTTTTATGTGACCCCATTCATCCATCAATCATCATGGTCATGTGACTCCACGAGAAATCCTTACGTCTTGCACATGTCTTGCCGTGGCAAATCAATTTCTTCAACTCCCAAATTTTGAACTTCCAAAGTTCTCTCCTCTGTTCTTAACCAATAAACCAAATAGTCAAAGCTAATTTAAGCAAATTGATTAAGCTCAGTTTTCCTAAAAGACGTGCACATGTTTCTGATATGGCTCGCAATCACTCATCACTGGAATGATGTAATCTCTATATTTTGTCTTCGCAGAATCGGACGAGCCAATTAATGCTCTCGTCATTTATAAATCTCCTCTCCATTTTATTTATTCTATGCTAGATGCAAGTTTATTGAAAAGAGAAAGTCAATGTATGTATACAGACAATTAGATTTCAATTTAAAATTTTTAAATTCTATTTACATATAGCATTTAACACTAACTAATTGATGAAGGTTTATTTATAATTTATAAATCATCTAAGAACTAGATATGTGACCAGTAATATACTCCCTCCATTCCATGACTTTTTAGGTTTTGTCACGTGGATTAAGAATATTATTTAATAATTTAATTTTTAATAAATTTTTTTTTACTAAATTAACTATAGTGTGATCCTTAAATTTTATATTTTTATTATTGTACTGATGGAAAAAAAAATTATTAGAAATTAAAATTGATAAAAAAAATATTTAATTATGAAACGAAAGGAGTATGTATGCCAATACATAAACAATTAGGAATTTCACTCAATTTTCCTAAATCTTAAATAACAAAATATTTAAAAGCTAACGATGGGATTTAAAACACTTTGGTTCAAATAAAATAATCGATTGGAATATGAACTAGCAAGCTTGTTATCATTTTGAATGAAACAAAACTTTAGAGAAAAAAAAGTTAGAAAGTGATTTTGATATTTTCCAACAAGGCAAAAGTTTTATAGTTTTGATAATTTTATCTAATTCTATGGATTCGGTGATGATATCTATAAAATTTTTTACTGTAATTGTAAGAATTAAATTGTAGGAGTCTGCATGAGTATCAGGTAGACCCGAAATTGATTGAAATCTACTCGATTGGGTAGGTTTCGAATAGATCTGAATTAAATTCGAATAAAATCCGAGACAAAACATAATGAACCGATTAAAATCGGTTTCGAATTCAACACATCGAGTGCCTAAAATCGATACCCGAAATTTGTACCTACAAGTTCCAACATGACACCTGAAACTTGTACCTCGGGACCTGTTTATTTTACAAGTTCTAGGGTACAAGTTCCAACATGATATCTTGCAACTTATAAATTAACAGGTTCTAATATGGTACTCAAAACTTGTATCTAGAACCTATCATTTATAAGTTTCAATAAGATACTCGAAACTTGTATTACACCATAGATTCTAGATAGGATTCGATTCCAAATTCTAATAGAATAGGATCTGAATTCAAAATCTAGAAACCAATCCTAGACAAAATTGGGCCCGAGTATTATAAAAAATATATAGCTTATTTGGTCCGCTCACCCCGGTAAATTGAGACAGATCTATCTCGAAAGAGTATTTAAGAAAAGTCTTTTTTTTTTTTTTTTGAGAACTTTTGTTGAAGGAAGATGACAATTTCAAAGGAGAAGATAGGAGAAATATTTTTAACCAATGGAGATGCTTTATAGTGCTTGTTATCTGGTAGGTGAAGTTTTTAGTGGTACCGCAGTGGGATAATCCCTCGGCCGCAGGTTGTGAAGGAGGAAAGGAGAGGATGCGGAGCTCGGTGAACGGCGGCGATGACGCTGCTGACGGCAGCGCGGCTTCGGCGTCCTACTGGTGGCGTTCCCTCGAGGAGGCCATGAAGGGCCAGGGCGCCTCGGCGCAGGTGCGAGTTGTGAGGGAGATGGAGCGGCTCGCGGCGGCAGGGAATGATTCGCTCGACGACCTCCGGCACAAGCTGCTGACGTACAAGGCTGGGGATCTCTGGTTTCCCACCGGCGGGATAACGAAGCAGGAGATGGATATCCCGCCGGTCATCACCATCCTGCTTCTGGGCCTCGCTGCAGCCGGCAAGAGCTCGCTGGTGGATCTCATGTACTCCGTCATCGGCCGCGCCGGGTTCGTGCCCTTCACCTCTCCTGCAGGTACTTATCCCCCTTGGACATGGAGAAGGCTTCAAAGATCTGAGCTTTCGCCTTTGTTCTGCTTCTTCCCCTGCAAAGATCATCTTGCACCGTGTCGTTAATCGAACGAAGTCAATGCTGTTGCTTTTTGAGCTACGATTTTTCCTCCTTTCATTTCTTTTGGACTCCTCTCTCAATTCCAAGAAAAGCTGCGGATTTGTTGACAGATCTCCTGAGTTAATAGATCCAATGATTGTGTATGCAGAAAAGGATGGGCGAACACTGTGCTTGGAGGAGCACAACGTGCTGCGGTCGATGCGGAACGGCTTCTGCGTCTTCGATTCCCGCGGCCTCGACTATGACCGGATGCCTGACGGCCTCGAGGAGGTGGCGGGGTGGATGGAAAACGGCATCCGCCATCGCCAGCCCTGCCGCGGCGCCGAAGACTCTCCTGCCGCCGCAGCCGCCTCCAGCGCAGCCAAGCGCTTCACCTGGCGTCGGGTCAACTGCACCATCGTAGTCGCCGACCTCTATGACCTCCACCAATCCCTCCTCTCCGGCAACTCCGCCCCCCTCGAGGCCACCGGCGCGCTCTTCCACTACCATCCCCTCAAGATCAACTCTTGTAAGCCCTAGAAAACGCACCTTAGTTCGACATTCTCTCAGGCATTTCGTCAAACATCCATTTTTCAGACTCACCCTTCCATCTCTAACAGCGGAGGGCCCGATTCTGGTGCTGACGCACGGCGACAAGCTGTCGCCGGAGGAGCGAGTCGAAGCGCGAGTGAAGGTGTGCGGATACCTGGGCGTCTCGGAGACGAGCGGCGTCTACGACACCTCGTGCCTCAACGAGTACGGGGCGGCGGTGGACGAGATGGACCCGACGACGTCCTACGCCGTGGCGGAGGCCGTCTTCCGGGCGCTCGTGGTGGGGGACAGGAGCCATCGGCCGAAGACCCGCATCAAGGACTGGCCATGGCTGGCGCTCTGCTGGCTGATGAGCGCCATGGCGGCCTTCTTTGCCTTCCTTTCTTCCTGCTGCTCTCAACTTGGCAAAGTTAACAGGGATTACAAGTACGGAAAGCAAAGCTGATGTGTTGTTTGTTGCCATTTAGATTATAATTTTAGAGGTATCAGTTTGATTTTGTGGTAGTATTTGATCGCAAACATGCTTTGGTGTTTTTATGTGCGAAGATTGATTCAATCTGTACCGGATCGTTTTATTTATTATCTTTTTTATTAAAAAAAATAACTTTATAATATAGTCATTAAGACGATATGGCAATTTACGCATAAAAGACTTGTTTGGTATCCTATATAAGCCTCATGTATAGTATTAAAATAATACTATACAGTGTTTGTGAAGGATACTAACTAATATCTGCACTAAAAATAGTACCTCATAAATTGCCGAGGTGTATTAGTAATACACTATCAAAGCTCTTCATTAGTCTGCACTAGAATTTTTAATATTTTAGATACCAATTTTACCTCCGATCAAAAATTAAAAAATAATATTAATTTATGAAATATTTTTAATAATAAAATATATTATATAATTTTTATATTATATTATATTATACATGTTAGTCAATACATACTAGTACTATACATGTTAGTATATGTGTGCACCAAACACTGTATAATAATAGTACAATATAAGCTAGTACTATACATGTTAGTCAATACAGACTAGTACTATACGATGTACCAAACGAGTCCAAAGCGTATTACAAAACATACACGTAGATATGGAAAGAGGCGCACAAAGCGCTACAACAAAGGGATCGAACCCAAGATCAAGGGAACATAGCCAGCCAAATGTTACTATCACTTGAGTACAAGTGGTTTTACTTTTGTTTAATGTTTTATGTTTATGGAAAAAGAGGAAAAAATAGAGAGAAAACAAAAAAGGAAAAAAATGTAAAAAGAGGCTGGCGAGCTCAGCCCTCCCATCTGGGCCAACCAGGCAAGCTGAGTCCATTGCTGGCGTTGTGGCCGCTTCGTAGGCGAACGCGGTCACACCAATTGCTTCTTTTTCCAATTAGCATATAAATATCTTGCGCAGTTTCTATATTCTGCATTAGGCATAAAAGCCCTAACTGCATTTTGAAAACCCTATAAGAGACAAACAAACATAATTAGAGTATACATACATGAGATAAAAAACATGAGATAAACAAAACAAAGTCTAAGTGTTCACTTATACCTTTTGCTAATCACTTACAATTGTCCATCCAAAATCATCTACAATGCCTAAGTGTTCAGTTAATCTTATAAAAAACCACATCCATGAGTCTTCATTCTCACCTTCAACCATAGCCCAACATAATGGAAACATTTGATTGTTTTCATCCCTACCAATTGCAGACAGTAGTTGACCACTAACTTCTGATTTCAAAAAGCACCCATCCAATGAAATCATGGGCCTACAACCACCCAAAAACCCTTCTTTCAATGCATCAAAACCAACAAACATTCTCTTGAATCTGTTATGACCCTCAACCATTGTGGAAAACAGCCCATGTTTGTACACCTTCTTCAGTTCTGCTACATAAGATGACAACATCTTATAATGATCAGCCAATGAGCCTGATAAAGCTTTCAATGCCCTTGCTCTGGCTCTATAACATACATTCTTAGTGACTGATATGGCAAATTTTGGATCAATATCCCTTTGCATTTCAAGTACATTCCAATTTGATTTTTCCCTAAAAGTTTCCATGTAGTGCCTTGCAAGCCATTTAGATAAGGCTTGCTTGTTTCTTGCTGGTCTAGAGCATTTGTGCTCTAAATCATATCTCTTAATCATAAATGCTTCATTCCTTTGTGTTAAGCTTCCATAAATCCTCCAAAGACATTTGGCACTACACCTACCTCTACATTTTTCTCACCAGACCTAGTAAACTTAATAGTCTTTCCATTCTTCAAAGCATAGTCTTGAACAGCTTGCCTGAACTGTCCTGCTGATTCAAACCTCGTGTTAAGGCAAAATTCTTTAGATTCTTTGCCCCTAAATCCTTTACCCTTCGGTTTTCTTAATTTTTGTATATCTTCATCATCACTACTATTAGGTGTTTTCACTGATTCAGTTGAAGTATCACTTGATGATGATTTATCAGAACTTGATAAATCATTGTTCCCACCCTCAGCTTTCCTGTGCTGATCTCCTCCACCACTAGTACCTTGCTCATCTTTACTGTGCTGATCTTCTCCACCACTGATACCTTACTCATCTTCCCTATGCTCATCTCCTCCACCACTAGTACCTTGCTCATCATTATTTTGTATTCTTTTATTTCTCTTCACTATTTTGTATTCCCCGTCATCTTCATCACTTGTGTCATCATCTCCATCAAAATCACTATGTTCATGAGCCTCATCCTGGTCAGCTCATTCATGATCAGGCTCCAAATTCTCATTTTGGTTCTGATTTTTGAGAGTCTGTTCTAGTTTCTTTTTCCTCAATGCATAGTCTCTAACTCCTTCTGAATAGAAATGTATAGACCCACAACTTATTGCTAATTTATACATCTTCTTAACTTCAGATTATGTCTTTATCTCCACCAGTTCAGAAGATAAAAGCTTCTTAGGATCTTTGTACCACAGTTTAGTTCGAGAGTAACCTAATGTCTCTACCAAGAGTCTCATGTCAGACAATGTAACTGTATTTGAAATCATATCATCTTCTCTGACTAAGAGCAGTTCACCTCCCACATAGCGTACATGGGGTTCAAAAATCATTTGACCACCATATATACTACAATCTCATATTTTTCTATCCTACATGAAAATGAATATGCGGCAGATGGCAAATAGTGAAAAAATAATGAAAAAAATGGATTCACATGTATATTAGGACCACAGCACATGGATTTTAAAAAAAGATGACACATGCGAAAGAAACCAAAAATATACTTGTTATTTTTGAGACCACAGCTTCGCAATGTCCATACCGCTCGTCCCTTCGTGCCCTAATCCGGCGACAAAGACTCCAGAAGGTGTGTCCTAATCTGACGACAAAGGAGACAAAAATCTCCCTCTTCGCAGTGTTCGATTAGGCAAGTAGGTAAAATAAGAACTAGGGCGTCGAGCGCGCCCAACTTGAAGACGACGGGAAAATTACCATTTTGCCCCTCTTTGTTTCAAAAAACATTAGCATCGGGGGTGGGTAATTTCATAATTTTATGTTACTATTTACTCGTCCGTTGAAATTATATGCCACGTTGGCAAAGTAACTTGCCACGCCGTCGCCATTAACGATCATGTTAGCAAAAACCGTCAGAAAAAACGGTGCGTGCTAAACGGGGTGACGGAATCAAAGTTCGTGTATTTTCTAACGAAAAAAGTTTATGCTAAAAATTAGAGGTGTGCACGGGTACCGAGTAGACCCAGAACCGATTGGAACTGACCCGATCGGGTAAATTCCGGGTAGACCCAAATGAAATCCGAGTAGGGTCCGGGTAACAAATCAAGGAACCGATTAAAATTGGTTTCGATTTCGGGTCCAACATGTCGGGACCCGGAATCGGTACCAAGTTATATATATTTAATTATTTAACTCGAATATGATATATTAGATAATAGATATATTTAATTAGGAGCCTATTTGCAATTTCTCAATATAATTTATTGGTTACAGTACATATATTATTATTTTTGCCACAAAATAATAATAGAAATTATAGTGAACATTAACAAACCATTTCATTCATTAATTCATTATTTTCTATTCACACTAATAAAATTAAATAGGTGATCTAATAGGGTACCCGGAATCGGAATCGGAACCGGTGGTTCCGGATTGGGTCCGATTCTAGGTTCCAAAAGGGTAGGGTCCGGGTCCAAAATATAGGAACCGGTCCTATATATGGTAGGATCCGGGTATCATAAAAATTACAGAGTACTTGGACCTGCTCACCCCTATTAGAAATGAAAAAAGGTCCAAAGTTCGTATTTTTTTTTGGTATTTACTCTTTAGAATAATATATGTGAAAACTTATTAATTTTAGATAAACATATTAGGAATATATTCCAGAGGATAATATTTTTTAGGCTTAATTATATTTTTGGTCTCCCAAAATATCATATTTTTTTCGTTTAGTCCCTCATTTTGAAAAACTTTTTGTTTAGTCCCTCAAAAATTATTTTCGCTTTTGTTTGGTCCCCCGCTAACTTTTTATTAATTTTTAATATTAAGTGTCAACATAGAATGCTGACATGGACTAAAGAGGGACCAAACAAAAAAAAAGATATTTTAAGGGACTAAATGAATATATATATATATATATATAAAACCTAAAACATAATTATATATTATTATGATTTAGGTTATTAAAATATATATTTTTTCCATCTAGTCCCTTAAAATATCTTATTTTTTCTATTTGGTCCCTCTTTAGTCCATGTCAACATTACATGTTAGCACTTAACATCAAAAGTTAACGGATGGACCAAACGAAAACAAAAATAATTTTTGAGGGACTAAATGAAATTTTTTAAAAAATAAGAGATTAAATGAAAAAAATAATATTTTGGGAGATCAAAAGTATAATTAAACCTATTTTTTATTGCCGTGGAACATTATAATAATGATATAATTATAATATTGAAAGCAATATATCACATTTTTATACAATTTACTATGCAAATGGTGTAATCTTAAGAAAGCAAGAGAGATAAGCTTGAAGCATCCGAAAATATTCTCAAATAGTTTAAAAGTAGATGTGGTAATGGGCCGGCCCCGCCCATGAGCGGCACAGGCCGGCCTAGTTCTGGGTCGTGCTTGACCCAGTCCAAAAAATTTTGGGTCAAGCCGAGCACAACCCGTCTGTGCTCAAGGGGCGGGCTGGGCTCGCCCCCTAGGCACGTGGGTCGTGCCAGGCACGGCACGCGCACCGTGCTGGCCCCGTAAAAGTCAGATCTGACGCGCGTCAAACCTGGCGAGACGTCTGATGCATGTCAGACCTGGGCCAGACCTAGGTCTAGAGGTGGCCAGACACGACCCATTGCCACCTTTATTTGAAAGATAATAAATACCTGAACAAGAAATATTATATTCCATGCTACTTAAATTCATTAGTAAAAAATATTTGGCAATTGTTCATGGAATATATAATTAATATTATATTAGATGAATAATAAATTTAAAAATTACTATTTAGTGCTATCTCATTTGTTATGTTATGATATTCTATTAAGTGAAGGAAATGAACCGATCTTAAATTTGAAAAATATGATAACATTTATTTAAAATAAATATCTCTAAAACTGAACCAGCTAACTCTTAGTTCCAACTGACCATGAAATTCTTATATGTTTGATCATACCTCCAAAACATTATATTAAATAACAACAGTCTTCTTCATCTTATTTTGACCATTAATTAACTAAAAAATTACCACAATAATTCAATAAATCATAATCAGTATATAAGTAATATAAATTTTAATTAAATATATAAGTCTTCAGTTTATTCAAGCCTGCTCAAATGCCAAATAAAGTAAAATGAAATTAATTTTAGAATATCTCAGGGTAGACAAAATCTCAGTTTACTATAAATATTGTTTTTCTAGGTCGATCGAAATGTCTTCATTTCTGAATTAAAATGTTTAAATATATTTTGTCAAGAAAGATCGTATTTTGAAATGTTTATATCACGTTACAATTTTATGTAATATAACCAATAAATAATTAAATTTCAATTTGACCGAGTTATTAAATCAAGCCAAATAAATGAAATCAATTTAATTTAATTTCAATCCGTCATTTTATTTCTTCTCATTTGTCACCAGTTAATTTTCTGGTCATCTTTTTATTTAGACGGCGGGTGTGAACTCGTGAGTCATCGTCCGCATACTTATTTTGGCCGCACTCATCTTCAGACGACAGCGCACTGATATCTACCTAACGTCCGCATAAAAACAGAAACGATTTCTGGAGTGGCGTCCAGCGAGGATCCACCCATGACCTGTCAAATCATTGACGCAATAAATAGTCCCAATTTGTTGCCAACGTGGACTGGCATTTTCCCTGTGATCAACTTTTAGTTAATTAAAATATGCCCCTAGGCCCTAAATTATGGGACAATTAACTCTAATTACTTCGAGTTCAAAGTTTTCCAAGAATATATGCGTGCTTTTGAATCAATTTAATAGCATTTTTTAAAGTTTTTTTTCGAAGCATATTTATGATAAAATGTGAAAATGCTTTAATTTTACAAAGAAGATATCTATAATTATTGCCTAAGAAAATCCAAAAGAAAACAAACGTGATGGGGAATGCCAGCTGTAAATCATGCTTCGATTTCTATTGGCTATTGCCAGCCAAGAAAATCGCACGTAATACCCGCATAATTATTTTTGCATGTACATCTAAGCATAGTATCACTCAATCTAGGGCTGTTCATGAGTCAAACCCGACCCAATGAATCCGAGAACCCAACCCGACCCGAACCAATCGGGTAATTGGGTCGAGTCGGGTTTAAATTTTTGAAATCCGATTATTATCGGGTCGGGTTCGGATTTCAATTTTTAAAACCCGATGACCCGACCCGATTACCCGAATTTTATATATTTTTAAATTATTTTTAAAATAATTATATTAAAAAATATTTATTTTATTATTATTTTTAATTTTTTTAAAAAATTATTATTAAAAATGTATTTTTCACCTAAACGGGTAAACCCGACTACCCGACCCGACCCGACCTAGGTCGGGTCGGGTCGGGTTTGAGAGATGAAAAATATTCAACCCGACTCGACCCGACCCGATTATATTTGGTCGGGTCGGATCGATTTTTCCCTAAACCTGACCCGACCCGACCCAACCCGACCCGACCCATGAACACCCCTAACTCAATCTATCCCCTACAGAAAGCGAACATCAAACACTAATTTGGATGTATTGTACGGCGACACGTGACAGTTCGTGATCTTATAAGAGCCGCGCTCGAAGAGCCATTTGGTTCTCGTTCTCTACCGTCCAAACCCCCGTTGGTTACCTCCCTCCATTTCTAGGTTTCTGCTCGCTCTCCAACAGCTCCGATCGCGGCGTATCCGTCGCCGATGGGATCCTTGATGGCCGCCGACTCTTGGAGCTGCGTATCTGGAGCCTCCAAGGGCCACCAGTCCACCCCGCAATCCGGATACCGTGAGGACATCGTCGGACTTGCTGGTTTAGTATTTACTTGGTGTATTAAGTGCCTTTCTGTGTGTACGTAGATGCGTGTGGTGGGTTCGAGGAGATGGATGGAGAGGAGGAGGACTCTCAGTTGGACTTCGCTTGCCCGTTCTGCGCCGAGATCTTCGATATAGTGGGGCTCTGCTGCCATATCGACGACGAGCATCCTGTCGAGGCTAAGCACTGGGTATTGTGATCTTCCATTGCTTTGAAGATGTATCAGAAGTGATCTCTTTTTGCATTCTTTTGAAAATGATTTTTTTGTGGTGCTTCGTGCAGAAATTTTGCATTTTTACATGGTTTTATTTTTCTAATTTTCTGTATGTTCATATGAATTTTCCATGGCGAGGAGAAGCTCGCCTTTTATTTGCTTTGGTAGAAGAAGAAACACTTGTTATCGTGAATGCTTTCAGACGCTTAGTTTTTTGTTCAAAGTGGATTATTTGATGATCGATTGTTCTCTTCATCCGAAGAAGCGTTAATTTCTCCATGCAATTGCTCGAGATGGAGATTGTTTTTTGTGTATTCAGTACATAATTAACTGACCGCAGTACATCTTCTGAACTTCTTTGCCTCTCATATGAATCCGCCACCCTGTAACAAGTGATAACTCCTTTATAGTCTCTTATGGCCTTACTTTTGGAAATGAAAAATTCTATATCCTCCTAACTCATGTGCCTAAAAATCCTCCTAATACTCACATATAATAAATTGCCCATGATTGTTGATGAAATTACAACTCATGCCATTGTGAGTTGTTAGGAGGATTTTTAGGCTGATTTTTAGGAGGATATAGCAATACTCTTTGGAAATATCTTATTTTCTCGTTATAAATATGGATTCCATGTATATGTTCACCTATATAATTCAAGTTGTGCATTTAAGGTATAGGGGTCCTTGACCTGATTTGATTTTAAAATGTTTAGGAAATACATTTTTACATTTCCAACCATTCAGTATTTTACTGCAGTTTTTTTGCATTACCAATGGATTTAAACTGGCACATAGTTGCTAGTAGTTATTGAATATATCTTACTCATGTTAATAATATTATATATGATAAAGAGTTGGTAAACTTTGACTTTAATGTTCCTTCTGGATGCATTTATACCTTGAGAATTTCAGCATTCAGTGAATCTTCCTGGAGTCACATTCTTTACCAATTTGTTCATTTAGGTAAAAGAAGTATCTGGCTGATTGTATTTTGGTAGGAAGGGAATTAAGTATCTGTGAGCCATCATATCTACCTCGCTATATCTTGCTAGCTACTTTGATTGACTATCTATGGTAGTTAATGTGGGCTGACAAAAATCTTATTAGCTTTTGACACTATGTGCATCTGAAAGCATTGTATTTACATCTTTCCATCTTTTGCATCAAGAATAATATTTTGAATTCCAGTACATATCAATTGTGGTGTCATCATTTAAATATGTTTTTGTAGACTCCAATACACAATGGAAAAAGAAAAAACTGAGTCCTCTTGTAGTTTTTTTGTGTCAAATTCGCGTAACATATGCTACGCTGTTTCTTTATTTTATTACTTTCTTCCTTACATGAGAACTGCTTGTTTATCTTGCTAGGCTGATATGCAGCTATGTTTATCTTTATTCTCCTTTTATTTGTAAGGATTTTGGAACTACATATGCTACATATCTCTGTTTCTGCGCCCATAGTAATTTTTGAATCGACAATGGAACCGGTGCTAACAAAATCTTTACATGAAGGAACTCATGTGGTTTAGGTATGCCCTATTTGTGCGGCTAGGATTCGGATTGATGTAGTTGGTCACATAACAAAAGAACATGCACATTCTTCTAAGATATCCTTTCTTCTCTTTTTTGATAACATTTGCTATATATAATTATGAAGAGTCCAAAACAACCTTTCCATTTTTCCTTGTTACTCTATATCATGTTTGTGTCAAATTTGCGTAACACATTTGCTATGTTGTTTCTTTATTTTATTACTTTCTTCCTTACATGAGAACTGCTTGTTAATCTTGCTAGGCTGATATGCAGCTATGTTTATCTTTATTCTCCTTTTATTTGTAAGGATTCTGGAACTACTTATGTTACATATCTCTGTTTCTGTGCCCATAGCTGTTTTTGAATCAACATTGGAACCGGTGCTAACAAAATCTTTACATGAACGAACTCGTGGTTCAGGTATGCCCTATTTGTGCGGCTAGGATTGGGATTGATGTAGTTGGCCACATAACAAAAGAACATGCAAATTCTTTTAAGATATCCTTTCTTCTCTTTTTTGATAACATTTACTATATATAAATATGAAGAGTCCAAAACAACCTTTCCATTTTCTCTTGATACTCAATACTTATCGTTTCCATCTGTATGGGGTATAAATTGTAGTGAACTAACCATTATTCAGTTTTTTTTTTGGGTTACAAATAACCACAATCGAAGTTGACTGGATTTTCTGGATCCCTTAACAATCACTAACATTCAGCGCAGGCAATTACACCGAGGTTCTTTTTGCTCCCACTCTACACCTTCATTGTTGAGAAAGGATCTACGTGATGGAAATCTGCAATCCTTTGCTCCCTGCAATGCTGCACCTGATCCATTGTTGTCATCATTTTTCTTTAATTTTCATGTGGTAGATCCATCAAAAGATACACAACCAGAATCAACGGAAGAAAATATGGTCATCAAAGTTTCGGATGATAAATTACTGGAGAGGTATGATATATTTCTGTTCCAATTGCATGAATTAGTAGTTCCCCAAGTTTTTATGCAATGAATTTTATTACATTGTATAAGCCTATAAGGTTTTGAGATGGGTCGTATATCTGACTACTGCTCAAATATGATCAACAAAACATGTTCTTTTGTTCTTATGTGATGACAAAGAAAAGTGGCTAGTGTCTACCAGTTTATCATGGTTTGTTTACTTGAATTAATAATAACATGAAGTATATCTATGGTTTATATATTATCCCCCAAAATTCTTGTGATACTAGTTCTTTATCCGAAACAGCATGGCATTTTTTTTCAGTTTTCCATGTTCTTTTTAAGCACATACATTTTAGTCTTGTTTCCCTTTATTTATTTGACGTTCCTAGTCCTGCTATACAGTGTTGAGCCATCTCCACTAGCTGAACACACGGAGGAGAATGCTCGTAGGAGTGAGTTTGTGATGCAACTTCTGATCTCCACAATCTTTGATGAGACATTATGAAGCAAGTCGTTGTGTGCATGGTGGCATCAGCAGCAAATCATGAGAAAACCTGAACATGGTTAGAAGATGCTGCTAATGCCAAGATATATATGATCAACGAATCAGCTGGGACTCAAGGAGGTGTCTTACACAGGAATGTATATGAAATGAGGGGAATGGATTGCATCTTGGTAATATCTAATACTATCTCTAAATACTACTACCCTGTGCTTGGGATATTACCAGGTCCATATTCAAATGTAGGAGAGATTGAATATGGGTCTACTGAAGCATTTAGGAATTGTAATTGAGGATAAAAGATGGCTTTCTTGTCTTGTTCTATGATTACAAAATTGTTACGATATAGCAATAGGCATTTGAGTTATTTTACCTCCTACTATTTGTGTTAAATGTAGCATGTCGTTGCGAGCACTGTTGGAAGCCTAGACTGGCTAGGGGGTGCAAGTAAGTGACAACTAGTAGATACTAAACTGAGTAATTTAATATTAATTTGCTTGGTAACTTATTTTAATTAAGATTAACCAAGTAATTTAATTGAGTTAAAATTAAACTAGATATTTATTTAAACTAAAGTTAAACCTAGGTAACTAAATTAAATAAAATTAAACTAAATAATATAATTAATATAATATAACAAACATAAGCTAAGCAAGGAAAACCTAGGTATATATATTTGTTAATGAGATGAGATCAACATGTTAGAGGTTGCATTTTTATACAAATAAATGGTTGTCAAAGTGAATCATCTTAAGCTATTTTTTTTAAAAAATATCTTTGGTAAAAATGAAGTATTTTCAATTCTTATTTTTAAGGGGAGGATTCCTAGCGAAAAATGTTCGCACGTAAATTATATAATAATATATAAAAGTAATCAACGATTATAACATGCATAATAGTATAATCAACGATTATAACATGCATAATAGTATAATCAACAATAACTAATTATTATTAATCCAACCTTATTTTCAATAGAATTTATTGTTTTTATAATAAATTATTATTACTCGTGATATTATCCTCGGATGAATTTGAATTTGACGACGATTATGATATTCTGCTAGTTCCGGCTTGCTTCGCTCTATCTCTCGCAAGCTCGTGACACTTAACGCCCAACCATTATGATGGGACTCATTGGTGTTTGATCTCATTTATCAGTGACTAAACAATTGAAATCTACTAATCTTTTACTAACTGCAATAATTTACGAGCCTCTTTATCCGCCAAAAAAAAGATTTTAATCAAACCAAGCTGGTGATTCAAGCGCTACACATGCCTCTACTAGTGAACTGCTCCCCTTGGGCACTCTTCCCGAAAATGGTTGACAGGGTGTACGATCGACTAAAACTAGCTCATCAAGTCGTTTCACTTGAGCCATCATTTCTTTTTGGGAAGAATATATAGGTAAAGGCTTCCTATTGAAAAGCCTTCAAGACACGACTTCTTATCTTAGTACGCCTAGCTAGCTTTCTAGCCCGAATGAATGCTGGTGAAGGCTCTAGTTGAGTTGCGCAATTCACTTGAAAGAAATGAGATGCGTACTCGAGGTTGTTTTTGCTATGAGGTTCTGTGGCCTAGAAAGTGGCTAGTAAGTAGCACTACTAGAATTGTGGTCATCAGCGATGGCCGATGCCGTGGCTGAACCGTCGGTGATGAATATCACGGACGGCGTCAACCGTGGCAAACAACCGTCTCTTATGTGTGCGCCTCAGATGTTTTGTGATAGCCGCACACGGCCGTCACACATAATCATCAGCGACAGCCTAGTGGACTATCGCTGATTTAAAATCACCAGTGACGGCTCTGGGCATTGTCACTGATACCAACACATCAGCCTCGGCTCATAGCCGTCGGTGATACTATTAGCAACCGTGATACTTGGTCTTGCCGAGGCCATCAGCCATTTACGATAGGCTTTCAGCCACAGCTTAGTAACAGTTAACCGTGGGTAAACCGTGGCTAAAGATGTTATCCTGTAACTGAAAAAACTAAAAAAATTATAAATTCTTGTATACAATGATATATCGACTACAATCTATTTTCAATCACATATTACAATCAGAAAATATCATACACGTGCATTTGAAACCAAACATACAAGTTTTACATAAATATCATCAATCTCAGCCTCAAACCGGAGGCAAACAATTATCAAAATATCATTTATATATTCAAGTTTCAAAATATATCCAAGTATCAAAATATCATCTATATCAAGTATCAAAATATAAACAAAATACAATTAATCAAAATCTCACGACGACGGTGGAGGCGGTGGAGTCGACAACGACTGGGTCGGGAGCATCGATTGGGTCGAGGAGGACGATGGCTGCGACATCATAGGTAGAAGGCCGGACTGAGATGCAATCTGAGTGAGGAGTGTCTGCATGTTCTGGATCGTCTGTCTCAACTCATCATTCGACCGTCTTTGCTCCTGTATCTGCTCCTGCATCTGCTCCTCCATCGTCAGCCTCTGCTCTTGCATCCTCTCCTCCATCGCGTGCCTCTGCTCCTCCATCGTATGTCTCTGTTGGGTGAGCTCTAACTCCATGGCCGCTATCCGGTTTTGGTCCTACGCTCGGGATGACGAGGGCCGCTCACCCGCAGTCGAAGGGGTCGGTGCCCCAAGTGGCCCGAGCACGGCGCGTGCATGGCCACTGTCTGCAAAACCATAAACACGACCGTGCTCCCATCCACCTACGGCCTCCACCCAAGCTCCTGCGTCGAACTCCTCCGGTGTCCCTCCACGCTCGATCACAGTCCTCGAATAAGTTTCCTACACGTGTTTATATTTTAAATATATATAAACTACGAATAAAAATTATGTGAATCAAATAGACATATATAAATACTTACCATTATGATCGAGGCTCTGCTATCAACGTAGTCCCCCGCTCCTCGTCAACGACGATGGGTGCGCTCAAACACCTCCATCATCGACGGGCGTTGGACGGTGTCGTCCTCCGTCACGCGCGTCTTACATTAGAAAACAAATATATTAGTATCATTATACACAATATATAATTTAATTAAAAGTAAAGAAATTATACATACCATACGACGCTCATGCACCGCAAAAGATATGGAGCCACCAGTGTGGCGCCCCCCCGTGCCGTCCCCCCCCGGACATGCGATTTCTTGACGTAGTCCGGGAGACCTCTGCCACTCAGGAGTATCCCACCGCTCAACGAGCTGGTCCCACACAGGGTTAGGAATCCACTCGGGGGTGTATCCCCGAGTCTGCCCTATCTGTGTGCCCCCAGCCGTCTCATCACGGTCTGACGGGCCTGCTGAAGCAACCCGTTATAGAGAGCACGGGCAACACGCTCCCATGCAGCCTCCACAAAAGTGGTCTAGTCCTCTGGCCATGTATAATGACCCTGCAAAAAAAAATTATTATTATCGATCAATATTTAACATTAACATTAATTTAGAAAATATACTTACCGTGAACTCTCGCCACAATAAATCTATATGCTCACGGGGCACGTGAGACCATGTAGGCCACTCCCTGTGCATAAACTTTCGGATCGTCCCCGCTATCGTGCGGGGGACGTCCTCCTGCTCAAATCTGCACCATATATAAATTCATATTATGATATTTTGAATTATAAATAAATTATAAGAAATAATTAATGCATATGCTTACCTTCTTTCGCGCACAGTAATTGCTCTGCGCAGTTGTCCCTCAGGTGGAGGAGGGAGAATTCTGTTAGGCCCTCGTGGCCTACGTCTCGATGTCGACGGGCCTGGATCGGCTGAAGGGATGGTGACTGGAGGTGGGGGGATGGTGACCATATCAGTTGGGGGAATAGTGGATGGATTAGGTGGGGGAATGGTGGCCGGACCAGGTGGGGGGATGGTGGCCGGAGGTGGGGGGATGGTGGTAGAAGACGAAGGGTCAGTGGGTACAGGTGGGGCGGGTGGTAATCGTCGAAGGGTCCTACGAGGAATGCCTCCTCGAGAACTGATATTTCGAACCATAGCTGTAAAAAATTAATATAATTAAATTATATATAATAGATATATTTAATAATTGAATATATACTTCACATTTACAATTATTCATCATCGTCATTATCATCATCTGTGTAATACTTTTCTTCTTGTTCTTCTGTATCTGAATCTTGAAATTCTTCTTCGTCTCCCTCATCTTCATTCTGTCCTTCATCAACTTCATTATCGTCCTCATCAACGTATTCTATTTCCAATTGAACTAACTCTGTGTCATCATCCTCGAGTATTGGACTAACTCGTTACACTTCGGAAGGATCCTCTTCTTGATAGAAGTCATATGCTAGCTCATTATCTCCAACTATTGGGTCAATTTTTCCTCTGGCTTTAGTCTTACAGACTACACGCCAATCTGCCCTGTCTTTCTTTCGAGATGAATACTGCATATAATATACTTGTTCAACTTGAGATGCCAATATAAATGACTCATTTGAAGCCAATTTTGATTTGTAATTGACCTCGACCAGCTGTTTAAACTTTGGATGAACTCTCATGCCCCTATCGCTTGTATCGAACCAATGACATTTAAAAATGGCAACTGATTTACATCCGAAAAATTGTAATTCAATGACTTCTTCCAATAGTCCGTAAAAGTCAACATCATATTCAGCATACGTTGTCCATTTGACACAGACCCCGGCATTCATAGTCTTTTTTGTAGATGAATATTCAAGTGTGTGAAATTTATATCCATTGACAAAATAACCATTATAACATTGTACAAGTCATGTCGGTCTGCTAGCAAACTCAAAGATTTGGTTATCTATTTCGCCTCTGTGTTTTGTGTTGTAAGCTTGAAACCAATTAGGGAACTCACGATTCCGTAATTTTTCTAATTCCTCATCGTTGTAAATTGAGTATCTTGTCACCATCTCAATGTCAAATATTTCAATGAACTTCTCAATCTCTGGACAGTTTAGTAAAACGTACAAGTAGGTCAAATGGTACTCTTCATCGTTTAAGAATCGAGACGAACGAGAACCCAAAGCACGATCGGGGTAACAAAAGATATTTAAACAACCATCTGATGGTCCAACTCCCCCGTCTGATGGTCGAGCTCCCCCGTCGTCATTTCGTGGAAGACGATTAAGTCTTATCTTGATGTTTGATTCAAAATAAAATGAGCAGAAAGTTGAAATTTCTTGAATTATCTATGCTTCTGATATGGAACCTTCAACTACGGCGGTGTTCTTTACTTTTTTCTTGAGACGATTCAAGTATCTTTCAAATAAGTACATCCACCGGTATTGAACGGGGCCACCAACTCGTGCCTTGTATGCCAAATGTATCGGTAGATGCTCCATCGAGTCAAAAAATGCAGGAGGGAAAAACTGCTCCAGCTTGCATATGATTTCTATAATATTATTTTCAAGTGCTGTCATATCTTCGACTCGAGGTACATTTGCACAAATGTTTCTGAAAAACATACTTAACTCTGTCAACGAACCCCAAATCTTATCATGTAGATGATCTCGAAACGCAATCGAAAGTAATCTCTGCATGAATACATGACAATCGTGGCTCTTCATCCACAATATTTTGCATTCATCGACGTTTACACATCGAGATAAGTTTGAGGCATATCCATCGTGTAATTTGAGTTCTTTGATCCATTGATACACATCTTCCATCTGTTGTTTATTTAACACATACGACACCCTTGGCTTATGAAATCGTCTGTTGACCTCTTGCAACTCTAACTCAGACCTCTTACAAAGTATTTTTACATCATGTCAAACCTTCACATTATCTTTAGTTTTGCCGGAAATATCCATCATTGTGTTAAAAATATTATCAAACACATTTTTTTCAATGTGCATGACGTCCAAATTGTGCCGAATCAGTAATGAACTCCAATACGGCAATTCTCAAAAGATACTTTTCTTCACCCAGTTATGTGTTTGACCAAAACTTGAGATTCTTACATTCCGACCAAAAGTAATATCTGGAAGCAATTGAACACGTGCTAACATCTGTTCACCAGACAACATCGGTGGTGGCTCATCTCTTTTGACTCTACCTTTGATAAATTTGTCATGATTCCTTCGATATTGATGGTTAGACGGTAGGAACCGGCGATGACAATCAAAGAAGGAAATTTTCCGACCATTCTCAAGACTGAAGGATTTTGAGTGTTCCATGCAATACGGGTAAGAGAGTCGACCATGCGTGCTCCAACCAAACAACATGTCATAGGTCGGGAAATCATTGATTGTCCACAATATAGCAGCTCGTAAAGTGAAGTTTTGCTTTCGGTAACAATCATAAGTGACAACTCCCCCAGCCCACAATATTTTGAGTTCATCAATTAGGGAACGAAGAAATATGTCAATTTCTTTACGATGACCCCTAGGACCCGGAATAATCATCGAAAGATAGATAAATTCATCTTTCATACACATTGAGGGCGGCAAATTATAAACTGTTAACAGCATTGGCCATACTGAATACGGAGTTGCCGAATTACCAAACAGATTAAAACCATCTGTGCACAATCCCAACCTGATATTTCTAGTCTCCCCAGCAAATGATTGATAACACTAATCCAAATATTTCCATACTTCACTGTCGGATGGATGAGTCATTACTGTATCATCACGACTTCTTGTATGCCAACTAATATAGGGGCAGTCTTTTCCGACATGAATAACCTTTGAAGCCTTGGTGTTAGTGGAAAATACCGAAGCACCTTAAAGAGAATATTTTTTTGTCGGGCCGATTTCTTCTCCTTGTAATGAGGATGTTCACATACCGGGCATTGTTCTAACTGTGCATTTTCTTTATAATATAAAATGCAATTATTTGGGCACACGTGTATCTTTTCGTACCCAAGCCCTAATTTCCTCATCAACTTTTTTGTCTTATAAAAGATTGGCTCAAACTTGTTATTTGGAGGTAGCATACCACTGATAAAGCCTGCAATCCGATCAATCGCAACCCCGTTGATATTATAATCGGACTTGATGTTCAGGAGTTGTGTCATTGCCGAAAATCTTGTATAATTAGGACAATTCTCATACAAAGGTTCATCGGGAGCTTTCAACATCTCGTAAAATTGTGCAGCCTCCTTATTCGGCAATTCAATCTGTATCTCAGGTTGTTCTTTAGTGACTTCAACTGTCATAGTATCTGGTGGCACTACCGTCTCAGTAACTGACTCAATATTATCATTTAAATGCAATTATCCTCCAAGACTATCCAAAATCATTGTTCTATAAGGATTAGGTGGATTGGAAGAAGAAACACCAGCAAAAGAAGATTCACCATGAGTTTGGACAACATGATTGCTCGACATCCCGACTTGACGTGACTCCCCGTGACAATTCCATACAAAATATCTTGGTGTGAATCCTTTTGTATACAGATGCAGTGTGATAGTTTCTCGGTCCAAAAATCTTATGTTCGAACATTTCTGGCACGGACATCGAATTTTATCACCACTAAGAAATTTTTCATTCGAGTAGGTGAAATTTAAGAAGTTAGTTACGCCTACTCGAAATTCGTCTGTTATAGCTCCACGATGAATTCGTCGGTACATCCAACTTCGATCGCCCGACATGTTCTGTCAAAAAGTTTGCAATATCTTTAGGTAATGTCTTTAGGTGGGATGGTCCTATTCCATTCAGGATTCATGTTATTCATATTGAACTTAGTATTTTTTTAGTCATTAACTTCATTCTAAATTTCGACAGCATCTCCCTATAGTTCTCCGAATACGCATATCATGTAGGCGTGTATCGGAGAACAAGGGAGATACAAGCCAAAATTTAAAAATGAAGTTAAAGACTAAAAAAAATAAACTAAGTGCAATATAAATAACTATGCTCCCAAATTATCCAATTAGAGACAATTCAAGTGTTGTACATCGTATAAAAGATCATTAACTTCGTTTACACGAACATACAACCCCCGAACGGATCTAAGGTTTTGCAAAATTAAAACTTGACTCGTCGATCGTACGTGAAACGTATCAACTCATCTTGATTCCAGTGTGAGTCCACCGTGGACGATTTGGTCGCGAGTCTAAAGTGGACGATTCCGGCGTGCGCGAGTCCATCCTTTATTGACGATTTCGGAGCGCGCGAGTCCAAAGTGGATGATTTCATAATTATAATTACACCCAACTAAAATTAATCCTAACATTTATTCTATCCAAATTAAATCTAATTAACAACTAATTAACAATAATTAAATCTAATTGAAAACTAATTAATCTATTTTTTTAAAAAATTAACCCTAATTAATCTCTAATACAATAATTAATAGTAAATAAATCTAATTAATCACTAATAACCATAATTAACACTAATTAATTAAATATATATATATATATAAAATATTGGTCGGCGCTGGTCGGAACCCTAGGGTTTCGACCGGTGCCAGACCGGAGAGGGGAGGGGGATGAACTCACTTGGTGGTGGTGGAGAGGCAAGAGGGATCGGCGGCGAGGGTGAGGGAGCAGGTCGGCGGCGGCGCACGTGGGCGACGGAGATCGAGGGGGCTGGGAGAGGGGTGGCGGTCTGGGCAAGAGAGAGGGGGAGAGGGCCGGGGCGGCGACACGGTGAGGGCGAGGGAGCAGGCGGCACGGCGCGATGACGATCGACGACGACAAATCATCGGCAACGGCGGAGAGAGAAGAGAGCGGGGGAAAGAGGAAGGGTCGGGCGCGAACGCAAATAAAAACTATTTTCACCCACGGCTCGCTAGCCGTCGGAAAACCGTGGATTCGTAATTTTAATATCTCTGACGGCTGACCCTCTCTAAGCCGTTGGTTCATAGTGTTTTAGTTTTCGTGCTGCGTTCGCGCCATTAATTAATAAGCGACGGCCGCTTCTAGCCGTGGCTAATGACTTATCCATATCACCAATGGCTCTCGCACCCTCGCTAAGCCGTGGCTAATAACTTATTTTATTTCGCGCTTCGTGCGCGCCATCAACTATGAGCGATGGCTGTAAGCAGTCGTATGTGAGTCGCAACTTATTCGGTTACATCAGCCACAGTCGCTACGGTCGTCGAAAAGCCGTGACTGATTCTGACGGCCGAGACGGCCGTCGATGATGCCCGTGGCTGATGTGGTATATTCTAGTAATGTAGCTCTCTCCTAATATCTCCCTTCTCGTCGGCCAGTTGGGATACCACTTCTATCTATGTCTTCGGCCTTGTCTTGCGGCTAGCAACCCCTAGTTAGTGAAAGAAGCTTTAAGAGATAGGGATTTAGATTAGTTGTCTAAAACCTCTTCCTTCCTTGAACATCAACTCTTGTCTTCGGACAAGTAAAGTAGGCAGTTTCTGTTTGTTAGCTCTGTTTGCCTTGCGATAGTTCTAAATAAAAATTCTCTTTCAGTCGACTTTGTTCCCACTTTTACGCTTGATATGGTGCGGATCCACAGTCATATCCGTATTTGCATCGTATCCGCGCGGATATAAGTTTTCTAAATTCATATCCGTATTCATATTCATTTTTACTTGCGGATATAAATCGGATACGGTGCAGATGCGATTTTTAATTATTGAATGCGGATAAAATTGTCATCCCTATTGGTGACCGCCAAATGCGGGAGGGAGTTAACTCATTCATTGGGTGGAAAGAATATAACTTCCATCAAAATTTACAATTAATATGTACATTTTTTATTAATCTCACCGTATTTTAAAAATTAATACCTGTCCTCCAAGTAACAACAGTAACGTAATATGTGAATGCCCATATTGGATATAATACTAAACAAAAATACAAATGAAATTATATTTTATTCGGATAACCCATATTGTTTATGTATATTGCATCTGATATGAATATTGATTTGTCAGTTGTCACATTAGCTTATTATCTTCATCTATTTTCGTTGATGGATAAATGAATTCAATATATTTTTATAAGTTCAAATGTAGTTTATTAGTTTTGGCAAAAATTAAAAATTGATTATGCATTCATTTCGAATTTTGATGAAAATTAAGATATTTTTCTCTTCATTAAAATAGAGGATAAAATGGGAATTTAAGAAAATCCTTAAACCATCAAACCCTCCTCCCCTCCTTCTCAGCTCCCACTCTCCAACAGTCGGTCGTCGTCCCCCTCATCGACGCACTGTGCGGCCACACAGACGCGGCAGGCAACAATACAGTCCACGCCGTCGAAACCCGAACTTCCTCTCACAGTCTCACTGTCCCTTCCGAATCTCTCCTCCTTACCGCTCAGCCCCGATCACTGTCGCGCGACCTACCTCGATCACCGGTGGTTCGGCGCATCGCTGCCCTTTCTCGGCTTCCCTGATCGCCCGCTTGTACCAGAGAGCCAGGTAAATTAAAAACTTGATCCTTTTACCTTGCAATCTAATCGTTGCGGCGCTCTAGAAATTGCTGCCGCCGGTCATACGCCTCTTCCCTGACATATTTTTTTTCTTTTCCCTCGTCTCCTTCCCCATCCGCTGAAAGCACAACCTTCGCATGCTTCCTCCTGTTTCTCCTTCCCCTCAATCGTGATCCGAGCCGTATATGCCACCCGCGAAAACAAAATACACCTTTCTTCCGTCCCTCCGGATTCCTACTCTCCTGCCGTTTTCAGTTTCCTCTATTTCCTGATTCTTCACTGTCTGTATTCCTTCTTGGTCCTGATTGTTAGATTTGTATGCCATTTTGAATTTTGAGGCGAATGAAATGTTAATATCAATTATTCAATTACCGTATATGATGGTCATTATGCTTATGATATCGGTCATCTATTAGAGTTTCTTAACCATCTGCAAAATGCTAATTTCAGTTGTATTTGTTTGTGTTTATAAATATGTTAATCCTTACTTGCTCTTATCTTCATCTCATAGCTAGAAATTATGCATTGTTAACTCTTCATCTGTTAAGATACAATATTGTTTGATAACAGAGCAAATTCTATTATTGGTTGTGATAATACAGTCATGCCGATTAGGATGCTTGTTCTTTTTATTGTTGTTTCTTTATAGTTTCAGTTTGCAATTCTTAGTGCAACAAAAACATATTGAAAGTTAGTGATATCATCAATCTAATTTACTTATAAAAGTGCAATTATTTCTAAATTAAAATTAAATATTCTGTATGGCTGATAAGCTGAACTTAAAATTCTTTATGTTATATATTATACATTGTGAAATTTAATAAGTATATAAGTTTTTTTCTAATTTAAATGTATTGTTCACATATCTTATAAGCTCCATTTACACTTATATATTTTTGCAAAATCAAATAATTTAACATTACATAATACATGGATTATTTTTTCCTTATATAACTTGTAGCCTATATTGCCATATGTGCATGAAGTGATGATCGATAAACCATCATTTGTGACATCACCAGCATAGTCTATACTTTATAGTCTTATAAAATTGATCTACAGTTCTTTCATCTTTGTTGTTTAGCACATGCATTCTTAAAGAAAAGCTTAACATTAGTCCATTTGAATGATGTAGCTGTTGAAGTAACAAAATTCACGTCATTTTTTTTGTCAAGGTTATCAGTAGATGATTCATGCATGATCTTTAAAATGCATTTTTATTTAATTATTTCTACTTGCTGCAGTGACTATTTTTCTCTCATGTTTATAGCTTCCATTTATGTGTTAACACCAGATTATGTATATGACTGAGTCAATATATAAGCACCCGTTGTTGGAAAAGGTGCAAGAGGAGAATAACAATAAAAATTTAGTGGCTTGTGTACACTAACGTTTTAATCAGCTTATGCATGGATTTATGATGTATTTGATGATCTGTGATGTAGGACAAGTGATGAGGTTTACGGTTTTTCTTTTTCAGAATTAGATTTGGGTTATGAAGAGAATAAAGTAGAGAAAAAGAAAACTAGAAAGGGAGAGAGGACACCATGAAAAATAATTTACAAGAAAATTAAACTAGCAAAAAACATACAAGATAGCTACAAAATCACACACATTTAGATTCATAGGGATTAGAAGATGAAGAATGCCCCCTTTGATTGGTCCTAAGTAGTCTTTAAATAGGTTCGGTGAATGCTTATGGTGTTCTTGTTGTTTGGTCTGTTGGGTGAGCTTTGAAGGCTTTTAAGATGTTTAGGAAGATTAGATGATGAAGAAACTCCTTGATTGGTCCCAACTCCCAAGTAGTCTTCAAATTGGTTCCATACTCAGGGCGCTCTTACTTTCTCTGTTGGTAACCTGGATAATTGGAGATTATGGTTGGCTTTGAAGTCTTCAAAGATGTTGGGGCAGCAATTTGATTGTTCTCGTAACCTTTAACTAAACTTGGGAATTTAATGTCAGGTAGTTTGTGGTTTGGCTACTGCATAACTCAAGTTGAGATCCTTCCGTTACCAGTATCCTCTCGTCAGAATAGTGTTGATATACTCTGTGACTTCGTTCTGCCCAACCAGCTTGGTACAACGTTTCTGCTGGAATTTGTTGGGCCCTTTGATATTGAGATACTGTGAGCTCTGCATTAGGGTCTATCTGGGATTCGATACCAGAGGTGAATTAGATGCACGTGATGCTACGTGATGCTGCGGAAGTGAAATGGATCGAACACGGCTTATACGTTCACGGGTTATGACCCCATGGAGACAAGCGAATCAAATCCTCAGATCGGGAACTGATTAGCAAGGTAAAAGATTTGGTGCAAAACCTACCGGATTTAGAGTTACCCCCTCCCAATGCATATATAATACTTGAGACAGACGGATGTATGGATGGTTGGGGAGGTGTTTGCAAATGGAAGCTACTAAAGAATGATAGGAGGCAATCGGAGAAAGTTTGTGCATATGCTAGTGGCAAATTCTCGGTGGTCAAATCCACCATTGATGCTGAAATTCACGCGTGCATGGAGACCATGAGCGCCTTAAAAATCCACTATATGGACAAGAAGGAGATCATATTAAGAACGGATTGCCAAGCTATTATTAGCTTTCATAACAAGTCAAATCAAAATAAGCCGTCAAGAGTACGATGGCTTAACTTCGTGGACTACATCTCAGGGACCGGAATTAATGTGCATTTTGAGCACATCGACGGTAAGCTTAATGTTTTGGCAGATGCTTTATCTAGACTGACTTCCAAATTAGCAGTTACCGAGGAGATTCCCAAGTACATAAAAGGATACATTAAAGACTTGGAAGGAGCATTGGAAGAGACAAAGAATGCACCTGCAGAAGTAATCAAGACCCTGAGCATAACCGTTGACTCTATAAGTAATCTAATGATGAAGGAAGAAGAATCAGTTTACGCACTATATTCTTGGGACGATGAGATTCAAGAAATAGTGGAAGATAATAATTCTGCAATTGACACGTTAATGGAAGATGGCTTAGCCTCAATGGTCATGAACTGGTAGAATGCGTTCATATCTTCCTCTTCATAGTCGCTACTCCAGTCAGGCTCTGTGGTATATGCCATAGCGACGAATTCATTGTCCAAGTCATCATCATTAGTAGCCGTTGATGGTTGTGTTGAATAGTCTGCGAATTGTACTGCTAGGGCACCATCAGTTCTGGTTCTGATGCTTGAAGTATTTGGATTTCTTACAACTGCAATCGATGCCGGTCGAATGATCCATTGCTGGCCTTGGAGACTTTCTGTAGTTCGTATTTGGCCTGGGATGGCCCTGATGCCTCGGCTAGCAAGATGATCGGCCACATGCTGGACATTATATCTGAAATTGGTGTGGCTTGTATTCGATAGGCGTCCCAAGAGGGACCTAGATAGCAGGAGATTACTTTCTCCTCCTTGCCATCCATCATAACCATGAGTTTGTACTACTAATTGTATGTGTTCACGAAAATCGTGAATACTAATAGTAATATCTGGGGCCGTATAGGCCAGCTGTGTACCTGAAGTTAAGTCAACTTCCATCGAGCTTATGACCGAACGGTCATCAGCCCATCTTGTATCTCGCAATAAAATGAGTGCATTTACTCCTGCACTTCTGCGATGAAGGGTATGCAGGCGTACCATTATCATTCCCAGATGTAAGTGCTGCAATCCCTCCTGTACTAAGACTGCATAGCTCTGATCAGTTATAAACGGTAACTCAAGTTGAGATCCTTCCGTTACCAGTATCCTCTCGTCAGAATAGTGTTGATATACTCTGTGACTTCGTTCTGCCCAACCAGCTTGGTACAACGTTTCTGCTGGAATTTGTTGGGCCCTTTGATATTAAGATACTGTGAGCTCTGCATTAGGGTCTATCTGGGATTCTAGACTCCTTCTGAATCCCGATCTTCTGTTGCTTGTAGGCATGCGTCTCTGAACTTCATGACGCAGTCGGTTGGTCAGCCTGTAGTTGCGAATCTGGTCGTCAATAGTCGGCTGCCTGTTGTCAGTATTGGAATTGAAGGTCTCGGGGCCAGGACTTCGGTTCTGGTAGATGTTCTGGAAGTCATTGCCGCCTTGCTTTGGCTTTTTCTTCCTCAAAGATAAGTCTGGGGTCCTTGAAGACGTAAAGTTTCCCCGGTGGCTTAGGAGTCTTTTTCTCGGGGGTGTCTCCTATCTTTAGTTTCTGTAAATCTTTTGCAAGGGCGTCAATAGAATCCGATATTGATTGAGGACTAGCCTTGTCTTTAGCTAGCTTGAGCTGTTTAATTTCTACAGCTAATTCGTCTACTTGCTCCTTGATTTTACAAGTGAGTTGTACAAGTGTGTTTAATTGTTTTATAATATATTCAGAGGATTTGCCCTGAACTAAGGTTGGCTTTACGAATACCTCAGCTGGATTGCTAAGAGCTTCGGTGGCCTGAAGTGCTTCTTTATAGACGGTACTTGTTGTTGTGAGGTTCCAATCACTCATAGGTCATTCATATGATAATCTTACTTACTCGTTGGCTAATCTATACCAAGATTACGAAAGTGTGGGAAATCTTCGCCTTAAAGCAGGGTACTGTTATCCCCTTTATCGCCTATCTTAGTGTAGTTTAACCTTGAGCACTTAAGAAATCGTATGAACGGATATAAGGAAAATAGGAACAAAGACTGAAGCGAGTACCTTTAAATTAGGCTCTGATACCAGAGGTGAATTAGATGCACGTGATGCTACGTGATGCTGCGGAAGTGAAATGGATCGAACACGGCTTATACGTTCACGGGTTATTAAAAACACTGGAACAATATGAGACTTTTGAGGTATGGAATAGCAACACTCTGAAAGCTTGGATTAAACTGAAAGCTTACACACTTAGGAATTACAAGGGAGAAGTAGAGCTCGTAGTTTTCGTGATGCTCTGCAACTCCATACTACCTCTTCTTATATAGGCAGAAGAGTGAGAAGCAAAAGTCTCTCGAAAAAGTCTTAGTAATGAGTGCGGGTGCACTGTGGGCCCCATCGGCCACTCTCTTACTAGCTTTTCACAGTGAGAATCTTGCTTTACACGCATTATACACACTATGTATGTACTGTACATGGTCCTTTAGTCTTATCTAACCAGCTCATAAAGTTCTCTATTATTGTACTGGTAGCATCTTCCAGCTCATAAAGGCTTGTATTATTGACGCCTAAATGTTCATGAAACGGACGGGGCAGTACGAGTTGCTGTTGGCGCTACTACAGATCATCTTGTGACAGGTTTCAAGATTCTTGATATGAAAGTTCAGGGGTTGTAGTAGATCTGCCATGAAGCTGTCCATTACTGCTGACTGTTCAATTCGGGTCTTTTGCAAATAGGCCATTGCCAGTAATTGCCTAAGTTCAGATAGGGTCTTTTGGGTTTGGCCTGTGTGAATCACATGTATTTTTGCGGCCTCTTTGTGGTCGCGTATGTTGCTCTGTTGGCGTCAGCCAATTGCTTTAGACTGTCAAGGATCATCTGCAAAATTTAACAAACTAATTAACATATAAAAATTGCGAACTTTGTTTCAGGGGTTCTCGCAGTGCGTAAACTGATTCTTCTTCCTTCATCATTAGATTACTTATAGAGTCAACGGTTATGCTCAGGGTCTTGATTACTTCTGCAGGTGCATTCTTTGTCTCTTCCAATGCTCCTTCCAAGTCTTTAATGTATCCTTTTATGTACTTGGGAATCTCCTCGGTAACTGCTAATTTGGAAGTCAGTCTAGATAAAGCATCTGCCAAAACATTAAGCTTACCGTCGATGTGCTCAAAATGCACATTAATTCCGGTCCCTGAGATGTAGTCCACGAAGTTAAGCCATCGTACTCTTGACGGCTTATTTTGATTTGACTTGTTATGAAAGCTAATAATAGCTTGGCAATCCGTTCTTAATATGATCTCCTTCTTGTCCATATAGTGGATTTTTAAGGCGCTCATGGTCTCCATGCACGCGTGAATTTCAGCATCAATGGTGGATTTGACCACCGAGAATTTGCCACTAGCATATGCACAAACTTTCTCCGATTGCCTCCTATCATTCTTTAGTAGCTTCCATTTGCAAACACCTCCCCAACCATCCATACATCCGTCTGTCTCAAGTATTATATATGCATTGGGAGGGGGTAACTCTGACAGCAACTCGTACTGCCCCGTCCGTTTCATGAACATTTAGGCGTCAATAATACAAGCCTTTATGAGCTGGAAGATGCTACCAGTACAATAATAGAGAACTTTATGAGCTGGTTAGATAAGACTAAAGGACCATGTACAGTACATACATAGTGTGTATAATGCGTGTAAAGCAAGATTCTCACTGTGAAAAGCTAGTAAGAGAGTGGCCGATGGGGCCCACAGTGCACCCGCACTCATTACTAAGACTTTTTCGAGAGACTTCTGCTTCTCACTCTTCTGCCTATATAAGAAGAGGTAGTATGGAGTTGCAGAGCATCACGAAAACTACGAGCTCTACTTCTCCCTTGTAATTCCTAAGTGTGTAAGCTTTCAGTTTAATCCAAGCTTTCAGAGTGTTGCTATTCCATACCTCAAAAGTCTCATATTGTTCCAGTGTTTTTAATAACCCGTGAACGTATAAGCCGTGTTCGATCCATTTCACTTCCGCAGCATCTCACAGCTTCCTTTAGCTTTCTAAAAACTGGGTAGTCTAGTTCTGCTGTATATGCCGTTTCTTCTGGAGTGGTGATGAATTGACTGAATCGTGCTTCAAAATCGTCCTCATCATCATCTTCAAAAATGGGGTTATCAAAAATGGGGTGATTAACTTCCTCCTCCTCCCCATCAGATAAGATTAGGTTCCACCTAATCTTAGTAGACGATTCTGTATTGGAGTCGTCAGATGTATCCCATTTAGGAGGTTGATCGTCCTCAATGGTCATGAACTGGTAGAATGCGTTCATATCTTCCTCTTCATAGTCGCTACTCCAGTCAGGCTCTGTGGTATATGCCATAGCGACGAATTCATTGTCCAAGTCATCATCATTAGTAGCCGTTGATGGTTGTGTTGAATAGTCTGCGAATTGTACTGCTAGGGCACCATCAGTTCTGGTTCTGATGCTTGAAGTATTTGGATTTCTTACAACTGCAATCGATGCCGGTCGAATGATCCATTGCTGGCCTTGGAGACTTTCTGTAGTTCGTATTTGGCCTGGGATGGCCCTGATGCCTCGGCTAGCAAGATGATCGGCCACATGCTGGACATTATTATGTGGGGTTGAAGTCTGATTTTTTTTCTCCCAATAACAGCCCCTAGGAATTCTATCTCCTCTACTGCAATCTTCATTTTGGTGGGGGACAGTATTAATCCCCATTTTTCACAAATTTCCAACATTTTTCTTAGATGTAGGGCATGTTCTCCTTTATATGCAGTATGAATTATGAAATGCATTTGTAGGAGCATTGTGCAGTTTATATTTAAAAAATACTTTAAAATGTTATATTAATAGGAAAACATAATATAGATAGTTGTTATGAACTTAATAAACATTTTAAGAGATAAAAGCTACTGTATGATGATTGAATGATCATCTATCATTATATTTATGGAAGGGCATTCAATTATAATAAGACAAATTAAAGTTAATGAAGATACGAACAAAGTGAATAACTGAATATAACAAATATTTTGCATTTAGAAATAAAAAATTAAGAATTGAACACTTACTACATAATTAGTGGTATGTAGTCCATGTGCGGCCCTATTGCATATTTGCACTGCATACATATTATGCAACGGGTGAAGCTGCACAAATGCATATGTGGCCGCGTGCACAAATTGTTTAAACATAAGGGAAAAATTAACACAAGAGATTTTATTTGGAGTTCAATGTTTGAGTAAAATTCCTCTTTTAATGTTCCATTTTCTTTTCTACCAATCTTCTTTCTCCTACTTTCTAAACATTGGGAAAATATCCATGCACTAAACAAAAAAATATTTAAGCATATGTGTTAGTGTACTATTGTGCCATCCATGCCTTAAATTACCTTAGATATTTTAAAAGAGAAAATTGGCAGAGAATTTATTTACATGCATCTTTATTAAATCGATCATTTGAAGTAAAAGGAGTAGCGTACAAAATGCATGTGTACGGAAGCAACTTTCTTGGTTAATTGTCAAGCAACATCACTACATTAACAAGAGGTCACAAATTTTGGACAGATGTCAAATAAGCATGCGATTTTTTTTAACAAGTTGGGAAGAAGGCTAATCACATAGAAGTTGTATACTTATATGTCTCCCAAATAATTAAAAGGTGCACAACTTTCTTTCACCAGCAACTTAAATAATTAAGAACCACCATAAAATGTTTGAATATATAATATTTAACAAATTTCTGTGACATTATGTTAGTTGCACTAGAAGGAAGATAAAATATGCTAGAAACAACCTTTTAGCTAACCATGAATAACAAATCTTGAACATTGTGTAAGGTGAGCTACCTACCTGCATGAACAAAGGGATAGAGGATATATGTAGTCAAAAAATTTCCTAGTAATGATGGTATCTGGAGTCCCCCTGGTTATTTCATCTTATTATCATCTGTATTGCATTTTCAGGAACTATGGCCAACAAAGCTAGTGGTGACAGCCGGGAACCATTGAATGAGCAACTAATTTTGAACGCTTATGCTAACATGCGCTCAGAAATCAACCAGATTTACTCAAAGATCACTGAGTTAGAGATGGAAGTCAGCGAGCACTCTCTTGTAATTGGTGCGATACAACCACTCGATCCATCAAGACGCTGCTATCGGATGGTTGGTGGTGTGCTGGTTGAGAGAACTGTCAAGGAAGTCCTGCCTGCTGTTCAGCGTAACAAGGAAGGTCTTGAAGAGGTCATCTCACGCCTCAATGAGGCATTGGAGAAAAAGAAAAAAGAGTTTCAAGAGTTTGAATTGAAGTATAAGATCAAGATAAAGAAAGCAGATAATGAGACCAAGGAAGATACTAACCAGAAAGAAGGCTCTGCACAAGGTGTTCTTGTAGGTCCTGCAAGCTAAAATAGCTTGAGAAGAAAGTAATCATCACTTCTTTTTGTAGATTTTTATGGCACTATTGATCTGTGTTGTACTTTTCTAGATGGAGACTATCGTCTTGTGGACGTTCTATGCTGATTACTTATCATGCTTTCTTCTCTATTAAGTTGACTGGTTATTGGAATTCAATGTGATCATTTCTTGTTGATTTAGAACTGTTATAATGTGTGACTCGTGCATAAGTTGGGTTTTGGGTATAGATATACTGAGTTGCTTTCGAGTTTGAGTAACCAAAATTAATGTCTTATACATAGTTTTTTGGATATCCATGGGTTTGCTTTTGCTGCACGTCATATTTCGAGTATTGATTATAACCTGATTGGGGTTATTTTCATGCATACCACCTTGATTAATTGCTATTTGAATATATAAAAACATCAATCTGTTGCATATGAACTCCATTAGCTCTTTAGCTTGTGGAGATGAATTTGTAATCAATGTATTAGCTTGGAAGAGGAGCTCATCAGCAAACTTCAAGCTGCAAATTATATTCTATGCTCAACTGAAATGATGCAGACAAAATGCAGGAGGTGTAGCGTACGCATATCAACTATCTTTAGGCGATGAACTACATATATTGCGTAAACCTAGCTATCTTTTCTTAAAAATAATAATAAAAAAAACAAATAAGAATTCAAACTCAAGAGGTCAGATTGCACTCAGGATTGGGTAGAGAAAGCATAGGACCTTTGGTCGTGCTCTTCTCGCCAATTACTTGAATACTCCCATATTCTTCCCAAGCAGGATAAATTTCATTCAATCGAAAATTGTCACTTACAACATTTACATCAAATATATTCTCCTCCTCACATACCATACTTTCCTCTAAACCAATACATCATTTATCTCAGTTTCTTTCTTATTAAAACTAACTACCTCTGCATCAACTTCATTTTCTGCAACCTTGTATCTCATACTATTCATCTTCAACTCTTCAAACTCTATGGCATCATCTTGATTCTTCCTCTCAATTTCAACATCATTCCCATATGTAGTCTTCTTCATTAAATTCACATCAAATTCCCCACTTTTAGTATTCATTTCTCTGTTTGATCCCTTCCTACCAGCCATCTTCCCAGAATTCCTATCTTCAGTCTCATTTACCAGTTCATATATACCATTTCTCACCTCCACCTTCCTTTCTTCTATCTCAATTATCTGCCTTTGTTCCCAGCAGCACACATTCCCTGCATCCCTACCATTTCCAGCACAACATTCATTCCCTACATTCCTTTCCCTTTCAGCAAATATCATCCCGTTATTTCTCCCTACCAACCCAGATCTTGCCAGGTTATGTGCCTCCATATTTCCATTCCTTCTTATGTAAACCCACTCCACAACTTTCATATTTTCCACCATTCTCTTGGTATCAATTACCAGATCTTTCAAATACCATAGACTTTTTACCTTCATTCGTAACATATTTATTCCTATTTGACAGTCTGAGAATATCTTCAGATGTTTAATATTCATATTTTTGACCCTTGATACAGCAACCCAGATAGCCCAAATTTCTGCCATAAGGGGACTTTTTACATGCATATATTCACATCCTTCCAAAACCTTTTCTTTCCTCTCATTCAGCATCAAAAAACCCAGCCCTGCTTCCTCAGATTCCTTTCTCCATGCAGCATCACTGTACACACTATAATAACTGTTATCCATGCCCACTATGTCCGCATTTTCCTTCTCCTTTTTCTCCCTTCCTGCAATAATATTGCATGTTTCACTTTGAGATCTCTTTTTACCAGTACACACATCATACATTGGCATATTATCCTTGCATTCAGCCATTGCTTTATACAACATTGAATTTAAACCAAAACCTTTCTTTTTGAAACACAGCTCATTTCTATTCTTCCAAATAACCCAGTGTCCTGCTGCTAGTAGCCCTATAAGCTCCCTTCTCAGCTTTCCTTCCATTTTATCCCCTTCCTCTATCCATTTGCCATCCTTCCATGTTCCTTCAACTCAAATTTCCTTCCAATAGTATTTTCCATTTTTACCCCGAACTCTTTTGCTATACTACACTCATAGAAGATATGATTAATCTTATCATCCCCCTCATTACATGCATAGCATTGATGTTCCTCAATTCTACTCATTTTAGACAGGAAATTAGTAGTAGTCAACCTTCCCCATAATAATTTCCACACAAACATTTTGATTCTCGGCAAAGCATCCATATTCCACACATTCCTCCACTTGATCTCTGGCTCCACTCCTCCAGACTCTTTACATTTTAAATGATTGTATGCAATCTTACAGTTCAGCTTCCACTTCTCATTCAATGCCCACACCCATTTATCTTTCTCCTTGGTTTTCGTAATAAACATCTGCCTTATTTTTTCCACCATACACTTCCCAAAGTAGTCTTCCAGAACCTTCACATCCCAACTTCTATACTTAATGAGATTACATACCTCATTCATTTCCTTTATTTTATCCATATTAACAAAAGTATGCCACTTTACAATGGGCATGCATTCAATCCAGGGGTCTTGCAATATGCTGGTTGTCTCCCCGTTGCCAATCTTTATTTTTAGTCCCTCCCTTAATTTAACCGCAGCTTTCAAACAAGCTCCCGAAGGACCATGAAACATTGCTTTTGTATTTATACTGCCATGGATGAAAATTACATATTTCACATTCAGAAATTTCGCCCACAATTGACTTCTCCTGTTCAGAAATGGAAGAACTCTTTTGGCATTAATTGCAACTTTCATAATACTTTAGTCCTTCACTCCTAACCCTCCATGCAACTTGCTGAGTGTAATCCTCTCTCATTTTACTAAATGAAACTCATGCTTTTACCCCATAGGAAGTTCCTTCCAACTTTCATGTGTTCTTTGATCACTTTATCACTCATCCACATGGTAGAAAGGCTATGAATAGGTGCTAAGTTTAATACAGAATTCACGAGGACTACTTTCCCTGCATGCGAGATTGTTTTACTTGCCCAACTCTCAATCCTTTTCTCTGCCCCCTCTACAATTCTTCTCTGATAATTGATTGGAGTTTTTCCTTTATCAATATAAGCCCCCAAATACTTAATTGGAAAAGCCCCAATCTTGATGCCCATCATTTCACTTATTTCCCTCTTCAGTGCACTCGTGCAGCTATCAGGAAAATATAATTCTGATTTTTTCAAACTAATTTTCTGATTAGTTAACTTACAGTACTCATCCAGTGCCTTCTTTAAATTCATGCATGACTTTTTACAGCTCCTTGTTGTGACCAATATATCATATGCAAAAAACATGACTTATACTCACTTTTTTGTATTTAAAAGATTTTATCCTTCCATTTGCAACATCCCTCTCCATAAGCAATAATAGCAATTCTTGCAACATTATAAACAGATATTGGGATAAGGGGTCCCCCTGCCTCACCCATTTATAACTCTTGAAACACCCCGATTGAACACCATTAATCACATAATTAAAGTTTGCTGATTCCACACATGCATTCAACCATTTTCTTAATTTCTCGAGCAGATTCATCAACTTCCATATTTCATTCAATGCTTCCCATGAAACTCTGTCGTATGCTTTCTCTAGATCAAGTTTCATGATAAATATATGATTTTTCCTCTTTGACTTCTTTATAATATTTACTATTTCTGAAATAATTAACACATTGTCCTGAAGCCTTCTCTTTTCAACAAAAGCACCTTGCTCTTCTGAAATTATCTCCCTGATATGAACTTTCAACCTATTCACCAAAGTCTTCGAGAGAATCTTATAAGCCACGTTGCATAAAGCAGTTGGCCTAAAGTCCTTTATTAGAGAATGATTTCTTCGGAATGAACACTAAATTTGTTTGTCCCCATATTTTGGGAATTACCTCTTTTCCCTGAAATTCTCTCAAAGCATCAGAAAGTACCCTTCATTTCTTCCCAAAAATTGATAAAAAAACTCCAAAGTATATCCATTCGGTCCCGGAGCCTTTCCCCTACTCAAGCTGTTCATTGCCAAGAAAATCTCCTCATCTGAAAACTTAAGGCTTTTTTACATAGCTTCAATCCTTCCATCTACAATCTTCCTTCTCCCAAAGATTCTTGGACCATGCCGCATACTCTTCAACAATACATTTCAGATCCCTAATTACATTTCCATCACACAATTCTGCCTTCTTCTTGCTTTTACAAGATTTTGGAAGTACTTTGTATTCTTATCATTAGCTTCTATCCATTTTGCCCTTGTCTTTGACCACCACTTAACTTGAATTTGTCTGTTTAAAGCCATTGATTTGTTTGTGAGTTCTCTTAACCTTATCAGGTCTTGTTCACTAGCATTTTCATTTGCATCAATCTCTTCCAATACCCCTAATTCAATCAAGGTATTCTCCAACTTCTTCTCCACAGATCCTACTTGCTGCCTACTGATTATCATAAGTTTTTTTCCAAGAAACTCAAGATTCCTTTCAAATTCCTCCATCTGATTACCTTCCCTAGTCTCATATCTCCAAGCATTCATTGCCTTTTCACATATTTCCTCATACTTAGGGATGACAATATTACCCGTTTAGGCGGGTACCCGCGGGTATTTACCCGTTTATGACGGGTATGAATGGTAGTTTTCTACCCGTGGGGATTTCGCGGGTAATTTTTCTTACCCGTTTATTATATGGGGTGGGTACGGGTATTTATAGTACCCGTACCCGCGGGTACCCGTTACCCGCGAAAATTACTAAATTATAATATTGCCCTCGGTACATATACTAAAAAAATCCTAACCTAATTCAATACTCATATACTTTATGTTTTGAAACCTTCTGATGATGTTATCAAAATTTTGTGTTTATCAAAATAAAGTTGTTATACTTTGAAGTTATTATCAAAATACTTTAAGAGTTAAAGTGTTATCAAAATATTGTAATCTATATTTTTTTAAAAAGTATCATGGGTACTCGCCAATACCCGTGGGTACCCATCCCCCCGCGGGTAATTAAATGGGTATCCATTTTTGATACCCACGGGAAATAAACGGGTAGCGGGTACCCGTTTATTTCGCGGGGCGGGTAGTGGGTAGGCACCCCCCGTACCCGCCCCGCACCGTTGACATCCCTACTCATACTTAAGCCAGTACAGTTCAAAAATAAATTTTCTGTTTCTTCTCACCATCTCATTTTTGGTTACCGTATCAATCAAAATCGGCCTATGGTCAGATGCAATCCTTCTCAAGTGATGCACTGTTGTTCTGCAATATCAATCTAACCATACTCCATTAGCATATGCTTTGTCCAATCTGGCCATGATCCTCCTATCTCTCATTCTGTTATTACACCATTTGTATCTAATCCCTTTAAACTTTAAGTCCATCAGCCTAGCTTCAGTACATAAGTCTTTAAATTCCATTAAAGATTTGCCATAAACCAGTTGTTTGCCTCCTTTCTTTGAAATCACCTGTAATCAGCCAAGGTACACCATCAGTTTCAATATTCCTTAGTAACTCCCAAAGTAACCTCCTTTCTTTCCCATAGTTACTTGCATATACCCCTGTTAAAAGCCAAGGCTTCTCCTTCTCCTTGTGAATTACAGCATGTATGGCTTGACTGCACTTATAAACTACCTTGACTTTATACATATTCACTTTCCAACTTAAAATTATACCTCCAGCTCTCCCATCCCCCGCAACAAATGCACATTCCCCCTCACAACCCAATCTTCTAATACATTCATTTGAAATATCACTGTCTAGGTGTGTCTCTACAAGCAAGAGCATCTCAGGCTTATGTTCTTTCATCAGCTAGCAAAGCTAAATAATCCCATCCAGCTATTTTCAATCCCCCTCTGATATTTCAAACTAAAATCTTCATTTCAACTTTTCAAACTTTCCTTACTACTTCCTTCGTCCTTTTCTTTGGGAGGATCCCCATTTGGTTCTATCATTATATCTTCCTTTGTAATTTTTTTCTTTTTCACTTTGTATTGCTTGATGCTAAAAGGAAAATTTTCTGCATGCACCATCTGGCTAACAGGCTTCCTTATTCTGGTTCCCCTCGCTGGTGAGTCTTTTATTAAATCTGGATCGATCCCTTCCTATGTAAGTGTTATCCTGTCCTTGATCTTTTCCACTGTAATACTGAATGTATAAGTAAGCTTCTTATGTAATTTTTCAGCACTTTTCTCCATGTCAATTTGAACCCGCACCGGTTCAGTCTTATCTGCCTTAAACATGACTTCCTCTTCACACTTCTCATCTTCTGTTCTCTTTTTATCCCAGTTCTTAACTCTGAACACCATACCCTCGTCTTCCTTCATAGCTTCTCCCTTAGTTTGATCAATCTACATTGACTGCTCACCTTCTCTTTCTAAATAAGCAAACTTGTTCCTTTCCATAATGTCTTGCCTTCCTTCTTTTTCCCCCATCATTCTCCTTCTTCTATTAACTGTTGCCATGGTCCATAGATTCCCATGTTCTTCTCCCCCGTTTCCTCCTGGCTTCCTTCATCTATTTCTTTCTTTTTCCTATCTGATTCATCAGTCACAGTCTCCTCATTCAATACCTTCAAAGTGCATTGATCTTCTACATGCTCAATCTTTCCACAATGAAAGCACAATTTTAAAATGTTCTCCATTGCAATTGATTGGCAGAACCTTCTTCCACCATAATTTATCCAAATTTCATTGGGAACAGCCTTGGTTAGAACCCAAAGAACACATATGCGAGCAAACCTCGCTCTCTGCCCCCTCAAAGTTACTTCATCTATTTTAATGGGCCGACCAAATGATCTCCTTATTTTCAGCAATATCTCTTTATGTAGATACTCCAATGGCAAACTTGGTAATTGCACCCATACTGGTATTGAATCGATTCTCTCCAACATAGGTTGGAAATTTGGCCTCCATGGCTGCAGTAGTAACGCTTGTCCATTCAAAAACCATGGCCCTCCTGTAAGTGTCATCTCCATATCTTCACTGCAATTGAACTTGAAACAAAAAAAACTGCTGCTAAATCCATAACCTGCACGTTACTCTTTGTTTTCCATATCTTTGGCATCACATTCTGAACCAAATTCAATGGTGGAGTTCTACCGTAAAACTTCCCATACAGGCTATTCCCCCAAATTGATCTTGAAACATTCATCAGCTCCTCCTCAATGCTGACCTCATTCATAGAATTCTCTTGTATTATCTTGATTCTATCAGTAACATCCTCTGTCTCGGGCATATTCACAAACATTTGTGTTTCCCTGAACAAAGCTGCCCACGACCCAGGTTGCTTGATATTCTTCTTATTTTCAGAAATTTTTTTGATCCTTTTTCAACTGCATCTCCATATCTCTTGTCACCCCACCTTCTTTATTCTCCACAAATGGCAAGTTCTTCGCTTCCCTTATCATCCCACAACCCTTATTCCCCACATTTTCAATACCAGAAATAATTTTCACGGAATCAACAATATCCATTGATTTAATAAAGAGAGAATTATGAACTGCAATAAACTCCCCTTTACTTGAGCTAGGTTTCAGAGTTTTCATACCTGCATCTGGATAATCCAAGATTTCCAGATCCAAATTTGATCCAAATTTCACTAATTAAACCTCGCTATCTTAAGATCAAAGAATTTCTCCTCTTTGTTTTCCTCCAAACATTTTTATCAAAACTAAGGGTTCGTTTGATTAGTGTAATCGTATTTATTTTTATAATTTTGGTTTCAAAATTAAAATAGTTTGTGAAAGCTTATTTAATTTAATATTTTCGTTTAATCGAATCGAAACTGAAACAAAGAATGATTTTTATTAAATCATTTGTTTCTTCAAAACAATGATAGCATATTTTCTATGATTTCACAACGATCAATTTCAAAAGAATCAAAAAAAGCATATAGTTGATTATTGAAATAACTCTAAAAGATGCATATAGCAAAATTTATTATCTATTTTAATATTTTTGATGCCATTTATTAAAAAAAAACATTATTTTTATTAAGTATGATAACTTTTATGAAAAAAAATCTTACTTTTTTTCACTGTGTTAGTTGAGTTTGATTACGCCACCTTGCAATTGTTTTATTAAATTTTTAATATCTTTTCTAATCTCTTTGATATGTTTTTTCTTTTTGATTGAAAAACAAATTAAGGAGTCACTGATACATTTACCAGCATAATACAAAATATCATCATTTAAAGTTGTAATGCATATTTTGAAGTTCTAGGTATAAACTACAAGTCAATTTACAATTGAGGAACCAGTTGATTTCAAATATGATCACAAGCTAATTAAGCCCAAGTCAACATATATATTTGAGTGGAATGGAATCTCGAACTTGAACTCCCAATAATCAAAGCCCAACATCTTTCATGAAATATTGCAGTCAACACAACACATGGCCTCACATCCAGGAGTGACAATTTTATTCGTATTCGCTAACTAAAAATTATATTCGCACCGTATCCGATTTATATCCGCAAGTAAAAATAGATATGAATATGGATACAAATTTAGAAAATTTATATCCGCACGGATATGGTACGGATATGGATATGACTGTGGATACGTACCGTATTCGCATCGTCTATCCGCATCTTTGAATTACTATTTTATCTATATAAGTTATTAATATATATAATAGCTTTATAATAATTTCATGTCAAGATGGATTTTAAAGTATATTATATACTTATTTTGGATCAATTGATTGGTAATTTATTAATTTTTTAATGAAATATATATTTTTTAATATATTTTTTTATTAAAAACGGTACGGATACGAATGCGGTGCGGATATCCGCATTTGAAATAATACGAATATGAATATTCATATTCATATCCGTGGCGGATACGGTACGAATACGAATGTGTGGATATGTAATACGATGCAGATACGAATAATTTAGTATCCGCATCATATTTGATCCGTTGCCGGCCCTACTCACATCCATCACGAAGGTCATGTGGTTTTAGTTCAAACGGTGACATATATATATATATATGCCAAAGAAATGTATCACATGGTTCACATCCAACATCTACCATGTGCTCTGTCAAACAAAACATAACATCTAAGGACACCAGCTCAGTGAACTTATGGGTAAGTTATTTTAGTAGCCCTAAATTATACCTCACATATTGTTTATATATGTTTAATGCATTCTTAAATAACTAAATAATTGGGAGCATATTTTAATAACAAAATTGACATGAACAAGAACATACATTTGATACTATTTAGATGATCTATTTGAAACTTTAACTACTATAAATTCTAATTTTGATTCATTTTTGTGTTATCATATTTATTTTTCTCTAGAAAACCTAATAAGTTTTGACTAATTTGATAATTGATTGTCGAGTCTAACTACTTCGATTTGTTGTAAGTTTAAAAAATATCAAAGATTAGCTCACTCTTCAAATTTGATTAGATCAAAATAATTTTTCGTACGATTTGATTGGTTTTTAACAAAAGTAATTTAAAGGAAAAAAAAGAATAATTGCACTCAATATTGTTTGTTAATTAGATATATAGGTCAAGTTGATTAATCTGATCAAGGCTTGAAAATATTGGTCTTTGGTGGAATTAGTTTCATCTATTCAATTATTTGAGTAAAAATATCAACCGTGAGAATAAAAAATAGAAAAGAAATAATAAATATTCATCTGCATTTTCTTTAGAACAATTTTAGTTCCAATTTTTCTCATTCTTTGAAAAATAAAATCAAACCAATTTTCATTCTTCGCCTTTATTAATTTCCATGAAAACAAAAGTAAAAAGTAAAAACAATAACGGTCATATGCATGTTATGATTAAACCGAAAATAAGATTACGACATAGAATATTATTCTTTACACAATTATTAAATTAGAATACAAGATTTGTTTGGAAGAAAATCAAAAGCCAAAATTAACTTAGAGAATATGTAATGATGATCAGAATATATGATGGCGATATTGATGTTGATGTAAAAACTTTCACAATAATTTAGCTACACAATTAATATTCGATTTGCTCTTAAACAAAACAATATGAAATTATTTGCAATCATTATTCGAATAAATTTAACTTGATTGTCTAGCATAATAATTAAGCGAGTCCTCAGTCTACCCACTACTTGGGTAGAAGGTGACTCCTTTCGATTTTTTCCTTTTTTAAAAAAAATTAAACGAGTCTCTAATTTTTTATGGTAATCATAATTCTAAATTATTAATTGACTTCAATTAGGACTCAAGATAGAATATCGAGTCAAAGACAACAAATAATAATAGAAAATATTGTCAGCATTAGGAAAGACCAAATTATCAATTAGGATTTTGAATACTAAAAAAATATGAAATACCGTAGCTCTTTTATTTATATATTAGCTACAGTACTCATGCTTTGCACGATTAAAATATAATTATAAAAATAAAATATTTTAAAATTAAATTTTATATTTTAATATATTATTATATATTATGTGATTTTGTAAATAAAAAAGTTTAAATTATTTTTTATATATTTTAATATATTATTATATATAAATAGAAGAGTCTATTGATTTTTTTATATTTTTCATATTTCTTAACATGATTTCAATTTGAAATAATATAAATTCAGATTTAAAATAAAGTTTTAAAATTTTAGAAAAATTATTATTTTAAACTTAAATTGTAATTAATTTTTAAATTAAATTTACAACTATAATTTAGTATTCTTAATAATTTAAATTAAAATTTTAAATTTAAATATTTGTATACCTAGATTTTTATGAATAAGTAATTACCATATTATTATCATATTATAAAAGAATTATATTTTTAAGAATAAAAGTCGATACTTAATTGGAAGTGAAATTAGTTTAATTTAATGGATTCGAAAAATTTCCAGTTAATCATCATATATATAGAAGGAAAAATAAAATTTAAAATTAAATATGCATAATATAATATATAAAATTTAAAAATTAAGTTGACATAATTAATTTAATTATAATTAAATAGAAATTAATAAAATTCAAAATTAAACATGTTTAATTAAGGAGACATAATAAAATTTGAAATTAAGATTTAATTTATTTTTAAAAAAAATCAAAATTTCACAAATAATTCTCAACATTTGTAATTAATTAAATTCAAAAATTTTAAAAATTAAGCATTATTAATTGAAGGGAAAATAAAATTCACCATTAATAAAATTCAAATTTAATTTAATATGAAAATTAATTTTGAAATTGTAATTAATTTAATTCAAAAATTTAAAAATAAAATATGATTAATTAAAGGAAAAATAAAATTCACCATTAATAAAATTCAAAATTAATTTAATATGAAAATTAAATTAGAGGGAAATTAGAGTTGTTTCACGTGGAAATTAAAGTTAAAAATTTAAAAATTAAGCATATAAAAATAAAAATATAAGTGGGGTAAAAATAAATATAAATAATTGAGGGAGTGTGAAAAATTTAAGCAGGAATGAGTTATTTCTTATATATATATAGATTGAAAGAGTGGGCAGAATTTAGGTGGAAATGAATTATTTTTTGTTTATATATATATAGATTGAGGGAGTGAGAGGAATTTAGACGAAAAAAAATTATTTTATATATATATATATATATGAAATATGGTGCGTGTATATATAAGAAAGTGTATGTATTATAGGTTTATCACTTAGGTAAGGTTGGAAAATACTTGTTGTGTTTCCTCAAATAGTAGTAGGTTTTGCTATCTCTTGTAAGTGTTTAATCAACAAACAATAGTGATAGACGCCGCCAACAAGAGGTTTGGAGTCTATTTATAAAAGTGGATCAACTTGGTGAGTAATTATTTGTTCTCTCCCATTGTATTGAATAATAATGATTGAAGTATCAATTGAGTCATCACGTGTAACAATTGAGTTGATCAATAGTCTATCGCCGAAGCTTTTCTTTTTGAGGAGAGAAGAACTTGTATTTCTCGTAAGAGGTGAAAAATTACAAGTACAAAAGAGGAAAAGTAAAAGGGGAGTACAGTGAAAAGGATAAACCTCTCCTTAGATTACAATTAGAGGTGGTAATGAGTCGAGCCCGTCCATAGGCCCGACCTGATTTCAAATCGTGACTAGCCCAACCCGAAGAATTTTGGGCCGAGCACGGCCCGTTTGTGCCCAGGAGGCGGGCTGGGCTCGCCCCTAGGCCAGCCCGCCTCCTGGGCACATGGGCCGTGCTAGGCATGGCACGCGCACCGTGCTGGCCCAAGCATGACACGCGTGCTGTGTTGGCTGGCTCGGTCAAAGTCGGTCTGGCGGCGCGCGCTAGAGTCTAGCTCGGGCCAGACCTGATTAATTTTTTAAAAAATATTTTTTATTATTATTTAAAATCTCCTATAAATATCTTATCATCTTCTTCATTTTTTAAATCTTCATTCTCTTCTCCAACTCTTTCTCTCAACTCTCAACAATCTAAGTTCATTTACAATCATTCTCAACAACTTTTTAAGTTCATCAATGATTCAAGATTACTGTCAATTTTTTTAATCTCTTAAATTTATTTCATTGATTAGTATAATATTTATACTTTTATATTTACTTTTTACTAATGACGGATAGAGATTTTTCAGGTTATTCTCCACAAGCTGGATCAAATATATTAAAAGAAATGTCTCCTAGTACTCCTACCGGCCACTCAACAAAATCAAGACATAGAGATTAATCCATCTATTAATTTATGTCCATCGGGTAGAAAAAAAAGTGTGGTATGAGAATATTTTGAGAAAATTATTGAAGCTGATGACACCATAACAAAAGCCCGGTGCAAAAACTGTCAAAAAATTCTTTCGACTTCAACAACATGAGGAACCGATCATCTTTTACGTCATGCAAAATATCATGACAATAATATTACACAAGCTCAATAAATTCTTAATTTATCTTCTTCTGATTTAATAACTTTTTCGTATGATCATGATTTTCAACGTCGAGAACTTGCAAAATTAATTATTCAAAGTGAATCTCTTTTTAGTTTTGTTGATCAACCAAGATTTTCTACTTGGATTCAAAATATTTTTCAACCAAAATATAAAAAAATTATTCGAAATACAATGAAAATTGATGCTTTAAAATTATTTTTTATATATAAACAAAATATAATAAATAGTTTTTAAAATAATAAATCAAAAATTTCTTTAACATCTAATGTTTGGTCTAGTCAACATACTACTAATTCTTACATTTGTGTTACTGCACATTGGATTGATGAAAATTTTATTTTGCAAAAAAGAATAATTAGTTTTAAAGTTTTTGAATATCCACACACTTCTGTTGTCATTTTTTCTACTATTAGATTTGTAACATCTTTCTATAATATAAATGATAAAAAAAATTTAGATTAGTTTTGATAATGCTAGTAATAATGATGTTGTTATTCCTCCCCCTATATAATTATTTAAGCCAGTATTAGAAGGTGAATTATTTCATGTTCGTTGTGTTTATCATGTTCTTAATTTATGTGTACAAGATGATTTAAAACTAGTAAATATACATGTAGAAAATATAAGAGATGTTATTAGATATATGCATTCTTCAAAAGCAAGAACACAAGAATTTAAAAAATTATGTCAATCTTTTAATAAATCATTTAAAAAATTTAATGGTGATGTTATTACTAGATGGAATTCAATTTATCATATGCTTAGGTCTACTACAAAATATCAAGAGATCCTTATAATATTTTACAATGAAAATATGTCCGGTGATCCAATTAATGATAATAATTGGTTAGTAGCTCGGCATATTACTCAAATTTTAGAACTTTTTAATAAAACTATCGAACAATTTTTTAGTGTTTATTATCCTACATGTAATTTAACTCTTTCACATATAGTTCGTATTAGTGAAGTATTTTCTTCACATAGATATCATCATTTATTTACACAAATTATTTCTTTAATGGAATCTAAATTTAAAAAGTATTGGTCAGATATACCTACTTTATTTTGTTTAGCAATATGTTTAAACCTTAGAATAAAAATTGATGATTTAAATATGTTGTTAGATGATTATTATAATAATATGTAATTAAATAGTGTTGAAGAAAAAAAATCTAGAATTTTGAATTTATTGAATTCTATGTTTGTATTTTACGCTTCAAAATTTGGTGATACAATTATAAATAAGACAACATCTTCTTCTTCTAGATTAAGAGATGATAGTGGAAATAGTATTAATTCTCAACTTGATCGTAGGATAAAAAAAATCTACTAATTTCAATGAATTAATTTTTTTTCTAGATCATAATCATTCTGAAGAAATAGATGATAATGAAATTTTAGCATGGTGGAAAAAATAAGAAAATGTGTATCCTATTATTTCCATCATGGCACGTGATATACTAATTGTTTATGTGTCTACAGTAGCTTCTGAGTCTTGTTTTAGTGCAGGAAATAGAATTCTCGACGAAAGAATGAGCTGAATGAGTGCAGAAACGGTTGAAATATGCATTTGCTTAAAAGACTGGTTGGATGCTGAAAATAGATTATAAGATAAGGGATGACATGACACTTCATCACCGAGAGAGGAGGAAGCTCAAACAAGCGAAACTGGTGCTGCTGATTCAAGTACAAGTTAAATCATCGAGGACTATGGGTTATTAAAAACATAAAAAGAATTACATAGACCTGATCATTCTATAGTTTAATCATTGGAGAGTACAAGTTTAACTATAGAAGGTACATGAACAATATTTTAAGGTGCAGTCTATTATAATATTAAAAAAAATTATTTTATCATTTCATGAATATTTTCGTATTAAAGATAAATAAAATTTTAATTTTAATTTGATTTTAAAAAAATCTTTTTATTAATTTGTACTACTTTACATATAAAAATGTGTTCGAAAATAGATAATAAAACTTAGTACAATGGTTAAGCTATCTTAAATAAAATTAGAGGTTTGAAACTCACCCCTAACCTTTAATTTTCAAAATTAAATTTTAAACTTTTAAAAATTCGGCCCGGCCCGAGCCCGCTCAGGCCCCGGCTGGGCCTCCCCGTTGAGTTGTCGGGCCGTGCCAAGCACGACTCGAGTGGTGGTCGGGTCGTGCCTGGCACGATCCATTGCCACCTCTAGTTACAATGAGTTCTCAAGAGATAAAACAATATTGAGAAGATTCGATCCTTCAATAGTGAGTTGAAGTGTGGATTTTGAAGAGTCATTGAAGTAACGGTTGTTTCTTTCAAACTGTATTTTCCCTTTCCATATCATTAGGGCCATATATTTTCTTCGGTCTTCAGAGTCTTCTCCTCCCGAGCGAGTGATCCAAGGTCTAAAGAATAAAGAGAATGGATCCATATTACACATATTCAAGAGAAGTCTCCAACCTTGTCTTGTAAAAGTGCATCTTCCAAATAGGTGATCATGCGATTCAGTCGTTTTGCATAGGATGCACTGTGGATCCACCGGTACACCTTATGTAATTAGTCGATCCTTTGTCGGCAGTCTCTTTCAGTTAGCAAGCTAATTCATAATCGAGACAAACTTAGGACATAGCTTGTTCCAAATCAATTTTACGGAGGGGACAATGATGCCTCGAAAAGAGAACATATTGTAGAGAGACTTGGTTGTGAAGTGTTCGTATTGGGTCCATTCCAGGAGATCCTATCGTTCCTGTCGCGAAGAGGGAGGAGTCAATGGTGCTTGCAAGGTCCGCAAGTTTTGATAAGGGCACAAAATTAGAGAAGCTGATATTCCACCCTATGTCTTTCGAGAGCTCTTTTGAATTTGCAATAGTAGCATTAATTACAATCAAATTTGACTCACTCAGGGATGAAGTATGGCAGAGTAGAGTGCTCAAATGAGATAAGTTTGAAAGTCCATTTTTAACTTGCCCAATATTGAATTTTGCTACTTATTAGTGCTCATTATAGTTTGATATCTCTCTTTAACTTATTATTGAATCTTAAGTTTGTGATGTTAGGAAGTGAACCTATTTATATAATTTCATGATTTCACTCCCTTGGTGGGCAAGCTAATACTAAAATTAGATTTGACTTGTGTAGCAATCCAAAATGTGCTAAGCCAAAGATAGAAATACTCACCAACAGTCCAACACATAAGGGCATAAGTTACTAGTTTTTCTTGCTTCATTTACTCTACTTGTAAGGAATCAAATTAGGCTACAATAAATGAAACTACTGCTAAAATTGCAACTCAAACAAACTAACATAAGTGAATCAATAATTTAAGTTAGGTTCCTTTCAAATTTGGTTTGAATCAAAATTGATATAAATGATGAACTTAATAATGACTTTATTAAATACTCCTTAACTATATTTTTTTACCAAAATTACCATCGATGTTACATAATTGAATCAATTTTGCACTTTTTCTTAACGAAAGTCCACGTCAGCAAACGAAAGCCAACGTGACAAGTGAAGCTCGACCACATAAGATGTCACGGTGGAAATGACACGTAACAATTATGTACTGACAAGGGCAATTTTGGCTCAAAACATATTTAAGGTGCAATTTTACATATTTTTCAATACTTTAGACGTAAATTTTCACCATTTTCGATACTTCATAGGTAAATTTAATCGTTATATATATATATATATTATTGTTAATGTGATTCTAATTAACACTATAAGAATGATGTTGATATCATCTTTACCAAAATCAAGCAAATATAAGCTTAACAATTATATTTTGTGTTGTAACCGAATTATTTACTCAAAGATATGAATTATCAGCTTTAGTTACTTGTTATTGTAATAAGAAACCAACCAACATAGTAGGGGTGAGTTCAAGTCGGGATGGATCGAGATTTGGTGTATTAGTCCCGTCCCAATTTTGAGTCGTGACGCAAATATGTGTCACAGTCTCGGTCCTGAATATGAAGCATCCCGATTTTGTCTCGGTCCTATCCCGATTTTGAACTAGGATGGGATTATCCCCGAACTTTTGGGTCGGGCCAAAACGGTTACTAATAATTAAATATAATCAAGTTTTTATTTTAGTAATCAAGATACATCTTTTTGAATATTATTTTTGTTTCATCTTTAAAATCGTGTAATGGACATAAAACACGTTTGCTGGACACCATATAAATTTTATTCAAGGGAAAAAGGTCAAATTTGCCAATAAAATATTGAAAATGGTGCAAATTTATCCCTTAAATATGTTTTGGACTGAAATTGACATTGTCAGTATATAATTGCCATGTGTCATTTACCATCGTGACATCTTATGTGGACGAGTTACACTTGCCACATCAGATTCCGTTTGTTGACGTGGATTTCCGTTAACGAAAATGGCAAAAATGATCCAATTTATATAACATCGAGGGCAATTTTGATAAAAAATATATAATTAATGGACAAATTTGCACATTTCTCAATACTCCATGGGCAAATTTGACCATTTTTCCCATTTTTTTATGCCAAATCTTTGGAGTTACTTTTTTAATAGACGTCGATTATATTTTTCTTATGATGTTTGTACTAAGGATGCAAGTGAGCCGACCATCTCGTGAGCTAGGGGCGTACGCATGATTTTAAAAATGGGAGGACATAAAACAATTTAAAATTGAAATTATAGTGTTCAGTTACAATTTGGAGGTGCGAGGGCTTGCCCCGTGGTACGATATAATATAATTGTATAAAAATACCTTTAACATAAGACGATCAAAATATATAGATCAACAAATTAGAAACAAATAAAAGTAGTATTTTATAATAAATAAAAAACAACCAATCAAAGTAATATTTAGTTTTGAGCGGAATCATTTACCTGATAAAACTGGAGTTGTATTCACCCAATCAAGAACTATACGATTGTTTAAACCACTTGAAGCTACCCGTTAACATAGAGATAATATGTATTATTTTTTTTAAAACAATTTAATGATTTATACATAAAAAAATTAAATTTCATCAATCTTAAAATAAATATAAAATAAGAATTAATAACAAAAATTAAAGTATAAAATTACTTCTTCTTTTTTTAAAAAAATGGAGGACAAAATGTCCCTCGTTTGATATGCTGCATACACCCCTGTCGTGAGCTACTCGGGATGGACTCGATGAAAACTCGAACTCAACTTGATCTTATCGAGCTCGACCCAAGCTTTGCAAATGAGTGAGCCGAGCTCGAGCTAACTAATACTCGGCTCAAGCGGCTCGTGAGTCTAATCAAGCTTATATATAATTATATAAATATTAATATTTAAAATTGGTCGGGCATAAATCCAAGTCAAGTCGACCTTAATTGAGCTCGGTCAAGCTCGAGAAAAATAAGTAAGTCTAAACGAGCCGAGCTCGAGCCTAAAGATTGAAGCTCGATTTAGCTCGAGTTCGAGCTCGACATTTCTTGAGCGAGCTGCTCAAGCACTGTATAATGTTTTTATTTTTTTTCTATAATTATATAAATTAAGTTTTTTTTTTTTTGGTTTTTGGTTTTTCTTTTTGTTATTGTTATGTTTTTTTTTTTATTTGAAACGAAATTTGGAAGGCCATGTACGAAACAATAATTAGAGTCGCAGTCGCTCTCAAGTCTCAACTCCATTAATGGCGTCCGACTCGCTCCTTCTCCCCTCTCCCTCCTCCTCTTTCCCTCCAAATTCCCTTCCTGGCGCCAAGCCGGAGCAGCCCTCCGCGGGTTTCGAGAACCCGTGCCGTCTCTCTCGTTCCCGTTCGTGTTTTCCTCATCTAGCTAGGGCTTCGAGATCGGTTTTGTCTATAATTTGGTGAGTTTTAGGGTTGGAGTAGTTCCAGCTCAATGTAGATTTCTTTCCACAGATTGGGTCTATTGTTGTCCGTCTTTTTTTACTAGTCTTTACCGCAATGCCCGTTGTCTGACGAGAGCTGGACTACATGTTCTTGGTTGACTACGTTTTTTTTCTCCCTTTTTCTTCACAAGTTTGATTCACTCAGTTCATTGCATTTTCCTATTCTGTTCTTTTTTTGGCCAGATATTCAAGTATCTTGACATGATTACTTTGATTTGAAGGATTTGGGTGTGGCTGATTAGTTTGTGCTTGGTGTAGGCTTGTGGGTTAGTTAGATGCTGCTGATGTGAAAGTTTGGAATTGATCCATCCTTGAAACTATTCAATCTTAGCGTACACATGTGATGGGTTCAGAAGGTGGTAGTGGCGGTTTCTTTCATCTGTTTCACTGGAACAGGAAATCGCGCAAGAAATCGTTTTCCAATGAACAAGATTCACCAGGTGAGTTCATTTTTGACCATCAACGGTAAAGTTCATCTTTGCTTGTCGTAATGACAAATTGTTGCAAATTATGTACTCCTTACAGAGAAAGCAACCCTCAGCAGTAAGAGTGATGATGATGATGTAGCGACTTCACAATCACATCTGGTGCCTTTCTTGAACTTTTCTTCCCTGTGTCATTTTGCCAGTTTTCCAGTTTGATGCTTAGTTTCAGATTTGCAGATTCATCTGGATGAGCCGAAAGTACTTGCAAGTACCAAAGGAAGCAGTGATCATGGTGGTAAATCAGTGGCTGATGAAGAGGAAAATGCTTCTAGGACACCTGGGGTTATAGCCAGGCTTATGGGTTTGGATTGCATTCCAACGTCTGATATTTCTGAGCCACATTTGACTCCCTTCAATGGTTCAGACACCCTTGAGGATGAAAAGAATCAGAACGAAGGTTTTGAAATGCATATTAATGACAGTGCCTATTGTGTAAATGTGAGAGGTGGCATCTATTCTGTGAGACCAGAATGGAAGTCTCAAAAGATGCCAATCAGTCTAATTCAGAGATTCCAAATAGAAACACTTCCTCCTAGATCACCTAAAACAATTTCAATTGTCAATGACAAATTACTGTCTCCTGTTAAAAATTTAGGTTTTATATCATCTAAGAATGCAGCTCATATAATTGAAGTAGCGACAAAGATTCTTGAATCGGAGCTTCATAGTAGAAGTATGCATGGTGTTCAATCTCTCAAATCACCCATGAATCCTTCAAAAGTCCATGATTCATATGCAATCATAGCAATCCCTAAAAAGATATCAATGTTCACAGAATCATCTGAAAAGATTGCTGAGAGAGGTTCTTCTGGATCTCTTACAGGGCAAACATTAAAAAGAAGTCCGAAAGGGTCAAGAGAATGCACACTTAGTAAGTCCTATCAAAAATCAGATAAAGCCCACCCTTCTTGTGGTAAAAGTGAAGGAAAGCCAATCTCAGTTGCGACTCAAACGAAGGCGATTTACCAAAAAAGGATAAAAAGGAATGTAAATGATCCACTAGTGCTAAAGGGTAAAGAGGGATATAGCTTTGGTAAACCATCAAAGAGTCTGTTGAACGATAAAAAGAATAACCAGCATAAGAGAGTTCCAACAATTGCTGGCACTAGTGTTCCGAGGGAAAATAATCAGAAGAAGAACCAAGCATCAGCTGACAAGAAATTAGCCTTGTCATCATTGATTTCTGGGCAGCAGGGTTTGAAAAATCTCCCAAAAGATGCTTCTTCTGAGAATAACAAGATTTTATGTAATCTTCCAGGTGATGCTAGAGTTGGCTGCATTAAGAAAGGGCATGACTTTGCTGATCCTGAGAAGGACGGAATGGCATCAGGTCCTAAGAACTTCCCACGAAAGAAAAGATTGGTAGAGCATAACTCCTCCATAAGGTGCAGATCGAATTATGTCATTCCTATAGGTAAACATGGAAAACAGACTCAGCATAATGTTGTGATGGATGAACACTCAAGATGGCATGATGACAACACACAGAATTGCAGGGATGTTGTATCATTTACATTCACTTCTCCTCTAAGAAAACCAATGTCTGGATCACAAGCTTGCAATCTTGAGGTTAAAAGCTTGGACAAGAAAGAGTATTCAAATTATCCTTGTGAAGCTGCTGTAGGCCTGGACAATGGAGTATTGCCCTATAACAAGCCGAATGTCATTAAAGGTGATAATTTGGGTATTCTTCTAGAAAGAAAATTGCAAGAATTAACATCGGGGGCTCAGTCACCTTACCGTAGAATAGTTAAAGGCGGCAATGCTTTGCGATATACATCTAATTTAGATGGTTCAGCTTATGCTTTTAATGTAAAAAGTTCCGCAACTGCTCAAAACAACACTGAACTTCTATTCACGTCCTTTAATGATGATTTATCTGGTAACTTGGATTCAGGCTCATTCACTAGTGATCAAGCAGAATGCATGAGCCATAAGCTAGAGGTACTTTTGTCCCTTTCTATGCTCTTTTTTGAGGATTTTGGTTTCACACCCTCTCCAATTTTATTCATTAAAGTAGTTTCAGGTCCAGATGAGTTAAGTGATTCATTGCTTAGAAAATTAATCGTCATTATTACTAGTAAAATTATATAAGAAAGGCTAGGTGGCGTCTTGGTGATAATAGGTCATAGAACAATTAGACTTGATCATCTTACGACATGATGAAAGGTTTTGCTTTAAATTTTCTCTTCTTGTTATTTATGTCCAACATAGGTTGTCCATATTTTGATAACTTGATCATATTTTCTGCTGTCATTCTGTCATCCATCTGTAATTTCAAATTTCCTATTGATGAAAATACTCGAAGATTGCATGACAATTCATGTGACATGCTCAGTCTATTAAGTCAACACTTTCATCTGGTTGATTTAAATCCTTGCATTGCATTGACTCTCTCAAGAACTTCCACTTATGGGACACCATAAATTTTGTAATAATTCAACAGACTGGTACAAATTTTCGGAATGTCCCATGGATTGTTGTGAATCATTTAAAAACTAGATGACAGTATTATGATATCATCTGGCACATTGTGAATCTGTGATGACAGGACCACTTACTTTTGGGTTCTTTATGTTTCATGCTCTTTCAAATGTAATTATTTAAGTTCAAAATCATTTCTTTTGTTTCTTTGCTTTTAGGTTGACAATTGCATATGATTATCATACTATGTGCAAGTAAATAATAAAAACTGAGTTTGAGAATGCTAGTTTAATCTGGTTCAATAGAAGAAAGAACATTTTATTTCTCTTTAACAAATCAAATCCAAACAGACCAAATTGAAAAAAATGGTTAGATTTGAAAATTATTTCAGTTCGGTTTGGTTTGGCAATTTTGCGATTTGGTTCTATTTGAACCAAATGGACAAGCCTAGATTTAATTGGTTCACATTATATTTTGTTTTTCCTTATTTATGGAAATCCATGTCAATCTAGCATGGAGTATGGATTTCAAATCATCACTCACTTATGACTAACAATATAAAATTATCTTCCACCTTCGCGTGTCTGGAGTTTGTATTTTGAAGAAGTAGCTCTTATCACCTTAACGTCCGAGGTGCTTTTGCTCTTTTTATTGCATATGACAACGTGATAATGTACCTAGAAGCAAACCAATTTGAGTAGGTTTGCAAGTGTGGATATGTTAGATTGCAGGTTTACAATCCCTTTTATCATTGATGAAATCATTTATAGGAGTTCTCAATAAAAATTGCTGCATGTTTATCTAACAAAGCGTTCCTAATGCACTCCTTGTGTTAGGAACCAAATAGGGTGGAACATCATAGCAGCAATGTGGACGAGGAGAGTGAATATCAAGATGACGGTTCTCATGGTAAGATTGGATTTCATAGTAGTTGCTTTAAACTGATTATTTTCCTAAGTATCGGTGCAATCTATTATACTTTTGCAGGAAGCAAGATAGGTGCCTCTTCTTCCTGCATGCAAGTTGAAGACATGGTTGACTGGAATTGCATGAATAAGGCACTGGCAATGGAGCCCGAAGAGTTTTCTCATGCTGATGCCTCATCTATGCATGGAGCAGTAATGCCAGAAACCAGCATAGGTCATTCTAATTTATGCAGGCAAGAAATGGAGTATGTGAAAGAGATATTAACCACCACAGGGCTTACATTCCAGTATCTGATACCGCATCCAATTGACCATTCTTTTGAGATACTTGATCCTGTTCTTTTCAGCAAGTTGGAAGAGACTAGGACTTGTACTACCTGCGATGAAGAGGAGAAGAGCCACAGGATAAGAAGGAAGTTACTGTTTGATTCTGTGAATGAGTGCTTGGATTTCAAGTGTAGCCATTATTTTCGAGCACGGTCTAGCTCATTGATGAGAGGTGCAGCAATTGCCACGAAAGAGTTGGCAGAGGAAGTCTACAAGGAGATAACAGGATGGAGGAGCATAGGAGACTGGATGGTTGATGAGCTTGTGCATAAAGACATGAGCACTCACTTGGGGAGCTGGTCTTGTTTTGAAATGGAAGAATCTGAAGTTGGAGTTGAGATCGAATCGGCGGTTTTGAGTTCCTTGCTTAATGAAATTGTTGCTGATTTCCCGTGAAAGGCTGACTGGAGCATATGCTTGCCTTCTCTGAGTTATAATCTTCATGTATCCATATATATTTTCCATTTCATTTACATTTGAAATCAAGTGCAATGAAAAGCGTTGTATTATATCAGAGAACTAAAGTGCACTGCACCGTGCATCGAAACCCTGAAAAGAAAGAAGTTGATCTACTTGGGGACCTCCTTTGAAAAATGGTGACACAGTGGTACATGTAGGTCACTGCTATTACATGTAAATTCAGTTGTTTAGGGCCTGTTTGGTTAGCGAAACCAAGTCTGTTTTCATGGTTTCAGAAACCAAAATTGCTTACGAAAACGTGTTTGGTTTAGTGTTTTCGTGAAACTGAATCGAAACCAGAATGAAAACGAAACCAGTTTTCTTAATAAAAATGAAAACAACAGAATGTTGTTTTCTGTGGTTTCGAGACTGTCGGTTTCGTTATCAAAATACTACGACAACTTTGTAATTATAAATATTTTTTTATAAAATTAATTAATTTAAAAATAAATCAAACTATATCGAATTTTTAAAAATAAAAATAAAAATCATCATTTTTAACTCAAACTTTTATCTTAAATTTATAAAATAATTAAACTAATTTATATCTAATTGACTCAAATCTAAATTTTAAATAACTTAATTTTCTTAAAGTTGGTCTATTTATAATTTAATCAAACCTAATTTTAGATCATTGGACTTGTTTTTTTTTTGAAATTTTATAATAACTATTAATTAATTTTTATATCTAATTGAACAAAAAAATCTTAAATTACCAATAACTTAATTAATTAAATCATTTAAATATTTTGTAATCATATTAACAAATATTTAATTTTGTAAACTAACTAAACATTTAATTACTACTAAAAATATTCAAGGAAAATTAATATTATTTTTTATAACCAAATAAATATTTACTGGTTTCAACTAACTAAAACTAATGTTGTTTTTATTAACCAAACACGTTTTCAGAAAACTGAAAACTAGAAACCAAAACCAAGTTTTCGAAACTAAGTTTTCAGTTTCACTGAAACCAAACCAGAAAATAATTTTCGCTAACCAAACAACACCTTACATGTCCCGTCTGTTCATTGGTCCGTTTGTGCAGGGTTGGCTTTGAACTGTCTAGGGGTTAGCAGGTTCGAAACTATGTATCTTTTATGATACTTAGTTTCTATTATGTATAGAACTCGTTTCTAGATTTTGGACAGGATTCGGAACCTATGGCGTATTATAGATTTCGGGTTTTCTGTTGATCTTATTGAAATATGTTTATTTATCAATTTTGGGTACCATATTGAAATCTCTTAATGAACAAATTTTGATTTCAGGGTACAAGTTTCGGATATCTATTTTGGTTTTGGATACTCGATGTGTTGGATCTGAAACCGAAACTAATTTTAATTGGTTCTTTATTTTTTTGTTTTAAATTTTATCCGAATTTAATACGGTTCCCGAACTTAATCAATCGTGTAGGTTCTAATAGATTCTGGATCACTCTCATCAATGAATTGTGCAGGGATGTTCATAATTTACTATCATTAATTCATGAATTATTGCATCTTTTATAATTATATTTTAATTTATAAATGCATGACAATAATTCATTGTTGGAGCATGAATTGATACATGAAATAGAAAAAAACGTTATCAATTCCAGACGGTTTTCTTTTTGTCTCTATTCATGTTTTATCAATAAATTGCCCACACGTGTTTATGACTGAAATCATGGAAATGATCATGGATTTATTTTTTTGACATTTTCTCTCTAATATCAAATTTAGTAAATTTATTTCAAAAAATAAAAGGACAATCTAATTTTTAAATGAAAAAATATACATGTAAAACACACAAATAGATAACTTACAGACTATTTTGAAAATTTATACTTCTCGTTACATATATTATCTCTTTATTTTCACCTAATTACGTAATTTTCTCAACTCGAGTAAGATTTTTAAAATTTTTGACAAGTTAGGATGATGTCATCTAATTGAATCATTGCTCGAATGAACTCTCTGTCCTAACAAAAAACAACTTGTTAGGGGTTGACTCAAATTGAGTTCGAACCGAATCTAACGAATTCGATCGGACCAAAATCAGAGTTCATAGGATCAAATTATGATTAATTCAAAAAAAGAAAAAAAAAGTTGTTACGTGCTTAGCCTGGCCCAAGTGGGCCAAACCCACCTTTATCCAATGGCACCAGCCAAAATTGAGAACTTTGAAGTATTCGCATGGAAACCAGATTGTTGCACTCAATTTATTTAGTTTTTTCTTTTTTTTAAGCCTCTGTAGTTGACCGGTCAAACATAAGAGATAAAGCTTGGATTTGAGGCAGCATTAGAAAGAGTCAAATCAACTGCGCATTACGCGGTCAAACATCCGAAGTTTTCTCATTCAAAATCATCTCCACACCCGCGAGATTAAATCCAACTCATCATAGTTTTTTTTTTTTTATCTCAAATCTTGATAGAATAAGTCGGCTTCTTTTTACTATAAAATCACTATAAAAGAAGGCCGAATACAAGTTCGAAATAACTCCCTATGTGAGAAATTTAAAGATCCAAAAAATTAAAAATGTTGTTACGATCCTTTTCCAATGAGTGCTCCTTCTTAGGTTCCGACTTATACAGCAGCAGGAGTTCAGTTTTAAGACAGATCTTGCAGAGATAATATTTCTACTCCATATCAGATTCAGGTTCAATTTATTTAAGACGATTTGCTGTATGTTAGAGGGGATTTAGATTATTATCACTTTTATTGTAAGATTCTTTTCTGAAATTAATAAAATAGTCTTCTCTTCTCCCCATGGATGTAGGATCGGCACCCCACCGAATTCGAACCACGTTAATCCATTTGTCTTTCTTTTTTTAATGCATTATTATTATTAGATTTGGTTTTCCGTTTCTCTCGCCGAGTTTGGGTTATATAGATCCTGCAGAAAATTACTTTAAATTTTCTAACTCAACTTGTAAAAAAAATGCAATGTGAGCTAGAGTTGTTGTATGAAAATAAAGGAGGAATGTGTAATTTTCAATTCGAGGACATATAGGGCCCGTTTGTTTCGTTAAAAAACGGGGGATTGGACTGGATTTTGGCTCTTGTCCTCCGTTTGTTTTGCAAAAAATGGTAGGGACTGGATTTTAATTCCTGTTCGGGACAGAATTTTGAGCCAAATTGGTGTACCGAGAATTTTCTCGGTACACCAAATCTGGGTGGAGGACAACGAGGGAAAAAGACCTCGTTGCCCTCACTTGTCACGGGGTCTCTCTCCAACCCTAGCCGACATATCTCGCGACTCTCTCGCCCGACGCATCTGCTCTCGCTCTCTCGCTCTCGCGACTCTCTCGCCCGACGCATCTGCTCTCGCCCGACGCATCTGCTCTCGCGACTCTCTCGCCCGACGCTGCTCTCACCTCTCGCTCGACACCCGACGCTGCTCTCTCGTCCGACGCCCGACGCCCGACGCCCTTTGCACTCGCCCATCGCCTCTCTCTTTCCTCAGGTATGCCTCTCTCGCATCTCTGTGTGTTGATTTTGTGGCCTCACTGTATGCCTCTCTCGCCTCTCACTCAGGAGATGATCTAATTGCTAGGTTATCAAGTTTATTCAAGGATCACTAGATTATTCAAATATTTAACGAAACAAGAACTAAATAAACACCCATATCATCCTCATTTGACAGGTTCAATGTAAAATACTTGCTTCAATATGCATTTAGCAGTTTGTGCATGCAATTGTAAGTCAAGCAGCCAAAATTTGTCATACTGACCTGTAATAACCTGTAATGAGCTTGCTCAACTAGAGCCCTAATTCACTCAAACCCATATACAATTAACATATAAGTTTTTCTGTACAAATGTTACCTATATGTATCTAGTTGAATATGTATATTCTGGAACCAAAGATGGTATAAAAATAAGATTTTAAGATGTTCTTAGTAATCTTATGTCAGCTAGCATATGGAGTGGGAATGCTGGCAGCATGGCCCAACTCATACTTATCTTCCTTTTTTGCTTTTGTTAAGATATCTGTGTTTCCTAATGTTGTTAGATTAGTCTTCTTTGAGTCCAACTTGGAATCCTTTACTTTCTTATATTTTGGATGAATATTATTGCATATATTCAATTCTTATTTTCGTTAAACTTCAAAGCATAGTTAGTTATGCTCTTCAGTTCAAAGTCTATTTTGGATGCAGTTCAAAGAATTTAAAGAGTTTGAAAGACTACATGTCATCTTTGAAAAAGATCGTGCCACTGGCCACGGTGCAGAGACACCAGCTGATGTGATAGAAACACAATCCTTACAACCTGAATGGGAAAATATGATGGAAACATAATCCTCACAACAACCTGAATCTCCAATGTCAAGAAGGCAAGAATCTCCAATCTCGAACATTGGTAGTCAATCTGAAGGAAGTGAGCCAAAAAAAAAGCGAGGCCGCATGAATGAAGTGGCAGATAAATTCATTGAGGTGTGGGAAACTCAAATGAGTTCGGCTGCTCGTGATATGCACACAGTGGCTATTGAGATGACAAAAATGAGAGAGCATATGGAGATGTCAACATTGGTTGATGAAGTGCATAAATTGGGAATAACAGAGATGGAGGAAATGAATGTACTGAAAAAATTTGCAGAAAATACTCACTACGCGACAATTTTCATGAGGATGGATGAAAGTAGAAGGTTGACTTTTGTGAAGTCAATTATGGGGATGTAGTTGAACACTTTGTTATTTTGTTATGGGGTGTCTGAACTTTATTTTGGAATTGTGGTAGATAAATATTTTATCATTTTGTAGTTGGAGGTGTTCCAAATTTTATTTTTGAATTGTGTTTACTGTAGTTTTGATTGAATATTGTTAAAGTTTCAATTTGCAAACATGAAACTAATTTTATTATTGTTTCAGTTTGGTACCTGCTAAAGTATATCACTGTTTGGTTTGCATATTACTATTTGATATCTATTTACTGTTTGGTTTGCATATGAAACTACTACTTGTTTGAACAGCATAACAGGTGATGTGAATTATTCAGAAGATAGAGATGAACAATATAAGGAAAAAAATGTCCGTGATTGCCATCCCGAGGAACCTTCTCCTGCAGTTGCTATAGGAGCTTCTTGTTTGAGTGATGTCAGAACAACTTCCATGCTTGTTAATGTTGATGATATTGGAAGTATTGCTTCTTATTCTGCCATCTGTGCTAGTGATATTGGAAGTATTTCCTTGTCTTTTTCTTTTTTTGTTTCCATTCTAGTGCATTTGTATTAGACTTAGTTATGCTTTTCCTTACTCTACAGATGATGTGCTCTCATCTTTAACTGTTTTACCCAGCAACGATTTAGTGGATTCATTAGACCAGCGTAGCATCTTAAAAAATGACATGCATAGTTATTGGCATAGTGATTAGCTAACTTTATGTAAATAGATGCATTCAACATAAAAGAAGAATTGAGCTCAAGTATAGTTACCATTTTTTAAAATTTAAGACTAAGTAGGAAGACTTTTATGTTTAAAATTAAATTTGAGCATTAAAAATTTATAAGGGTATTTTGGTCATATTGTCTTGTACAGGACTCTATTTTAACGAACCAAACGCAAGACGGGACTGGATATCGTGTCCTGTTCTTAGCGAACAAAACACGGTATAACTACTATCCCAGGACATCTGGTGTTCTGTCCTTGTCCTGTGACGGACAGTTTACAAACCAAACGGGCCCATAGGGCTCATTTGGTACACTATATAAACCTCATGTATAGTATTATGATAATATTATATAGTATTTGGAAAGGGTATTAACTAATACATTAAAAATAATACCTCATAAATTGTCATAAGTTGTATTAGTATTACACTCCCAAAGCTTTTCATTAGCTTGCACTAGAACTTTCAATATTTTGAATACCTATTTTATCCCCGGCCAAAATTTTAAAAAATAATAATTAATAATTAAAAAATTAATTAAAAAATTATTTTAATTTATGAAATATTTTTAATGATAAAATATATTATATGATTTTTATATTATATTATATTATAATAATATATTACATATAATATAATATTATAGTGTATATTATATTATATTATATTACATTATATTAAATTATATATATTAAATTATATATATATTATATTATACATGTTAGTCAATACAAACCAGTATTATACAAGCTAGTACATGTCTACACCAAATATTGTATAATAATAATACAATACATGTTAGTCAATACAGACTAGTACTATATAGGCTAATACTGTACTATGTACCAACAGACCCATAAGGTTATATGTAATCCCGAACAGAGATAATAATATATGTAATTTATTATGAGTTCGTTTAGTTGTCAATAAATAGGCTTTCAACATTTATATTTACAACATTTGGTTAACTATAATTAAGTTTTTTTTTTATTACCGTAAGATAGATAATTTCATTACTAGAATGAAGAGTAACAAAACTAGAAGAGAAGCAACAAGTTGCACCCCAACATCGATCACTTCGAAGGAAAAGAAACTCAAATTTACAAGTCTTTATATTCATTCTACATATCATATGCCAACTTAACTATATCGTCGATTGAGCGGCAAATAGAGTTGAAGATGAGATCGTTGCAGCATTTCCACATGTTCCAAAGGATCGATCCAAATAAAGCTAGATTCCTTGCATGTTTCTGGAAACACTAGCACATCATCGACCAACTCCAACAGTGGCGAAGCGGTGCACTAATGCATTTTGGGAAGGTGTATGCCTCCAGACTTGTTCACCGAAGGTGCATTCAAAGAAGCCATGAATGGCGGTTTCGGGAGTCGCAGAAAAGCCGGGACACGAGATCAGTTGAAGGGCAACACCACGACTGCAAAGGTGCAAATGCATTGGGAGAGCATCCCGACAAAACCTCCAGATGAAAAATCTGAGCTTTGGCGGAGCTTTGAGGTGCCAAATGGTCTGCCAAGTTAAATGAGGAGGGGAAGTGTCATCACAAGCGATCAAATTACTGTCCATTACTCGTTGGTAGCCAGATGCCACATTGTATACGCCCGACGAGTTGAAACATCGTATAGGTAAATCTCGGCTAGAAAGAATCTCCACTTCTAATATGGAATCTGCTAGCGAAGGCAGAAAATCCAATTGTAATTAAGTTAATTGCGATATTATACTTTTACAAATTGTATTTGTAAGTTGCAAATTGATTGGAGCCAAAAAGCTCGCAAGTCGAATTCACAGTATGCAAATAATAAGATTTTGTCTCTTCCTCTTGCTCACGACAATCTTCCTCTTCGCTCGTGACTCTCGCGACAGCCTTCCTCTTACTCGCGAAAGCCTCCTCTTGCTCACGATACACTCCCTCTTCCTCTCGCTCATAACAACATCCCTCTCACTCGCAAAATAGTTTTCCTCTCGCCGATGACAACCTCTCTCGCTCGCAACGACCAACCAAACGCCTGCAAATAGAAATTGCAAGTCTACTTGTGGATAACTGAATAGTAGGTTCTAACTCTTATTCGCGGGCATTTGTTTTTTCATGCATTTGCAGAAACCAAACGCCTATATAAAAAAAAGAAACTCACTTCAAACCATATTCTCAATATTAATTTAAAATAAATAATGCGCACTTAAATTCCAAAGGGTTAATTACAAAATTTGTCCTGACTTTTGATGTGTTTTCCTAATCTATACTCACTTTCTAATTTTCTCAATTCAGTACATTATTTTTCAATTTGTTACAAATCTATCCTACCGTCTACGCAGCGTCAACTTTGTCGTCTGAATGCTGACATGACTAATAATCCCAATCAGCATTCAAACGTGATTTTTTTAAATAAAAAATTTCGGCCCCACCAAACCCAATCAACAACCATTTTAAGGGTTAATTATAAAATATATCCTGACTTTTGATGTGTTTCCCTAATCTATCCCCACTTTCTAATTTTTCCAATTCAGTACACCACTTTTCAATTTGTTACAAATCTATCACACCGTCTACCTAGCGTCAACTTCACAATTTTCAAGAGAGAGAAGAAATTCCTCTCTTCTGTTGAAAATTTTCTCGTCAAAACAAAACCTACAACAACAAATCATATTTAACAATATCATCACTGTTGGAAAATTTTACAATATCATATGAAATCCTACATTTACCAGTATCATCACTGATGGAAAATTTCTAGGGTTTATACTAACCATACCAAACAGAAATGGGGAAGGCGAGCGAACGGGTGAAAATTAATAAAGACATACCATAGTCGACGGGGATGAAGACAAGGAGCACGAAGAGATGCAGACGACGTGAGGGATTGAGAGAAAGGCGAACAACGAGCAGACGATAAGGTCGGGGAAGAGGCGAGTAGGCGATTTTAAAGGTGGATTTTTTTTATAATTAAATTGTCGTGATCTGCTGACTGAGTTTGATGGGGCCGGAAAAAAGACAAGTTAAAGTTCGCGTCTGAATGCTGATTGGGATTATTAGCCACATCAGCATTTAGACGACGAAGTTGATGCTGGGTAGATGGTGGGATAGATTTATAAAAAAAAATTGAAAAATAGTGTACTTAATTGAGAAAATTGAAAAGTGGGGATAGATTAGGAAAATACTTTAAAAGTCGGGATGTATTTTATAATTAACCCTGTTGTTGGTTGAGTTTGGTGGGGCCATAAAAAAAAGTTTTAAAAATTGTGTTTGAATGATGACTGAGATTATTAGCCACGTCAGCATTCAGACGACAAAATTGACACTAGGTAGACGGTGGGATAAATTTGTAACAAATCGAAAAGTGGTGTACTGAATTGAGAAAATTGAAAAGTTGGATAGATTAGGAAAATGCGTTAAAATTGAGTTTATTATCGAAAAATAGTATTTCAAAATTAAAAAAAAATGCATACTTATATTATATTTGATTTTTATCCATAAAAATCTTATTATTTTTATATTTTTAATATTTTTTATCATTGAAATTCATATAAATTAATTTTTTAATGTATATAATTTTTTATATTATTTTTGACTTTATGAAATATCATTTTTTTTCTTTATTTTTTTAAAAACTTAAATAATTTTAAATTTCTTATATATATATATATATATAAAAGCAATGTATCATTCCCGCCTAAATTCTCTTCCCTCAAATTTTTGCTATTTTTTCTACCTAAATTTTTTCCTCCCAAATTTTTATCATACTTAAATTTAGAATAAAAGTTTTTACCCCACTTATTTTCTCTATAAGCACTTATTTTGATATTTTGATATTTTAAATTTTAAATTTATTATTGTTTGAATAATAATTATATATATTTTTTATTTACTAAAGTTTTTTATATTAGTTTTTGAGTTTGCTAATGAAAAATAGTATTTCAAAATCAAAAAAATTTATGTAGCTCAGAATAATTTAAGTTTTTTTTTTTTTTTCATTACTTTATCTTATGTTATATTACATTTGATTTTATCAAAAAAAATTATTATTTTTATATTTTTTAATTTTTGATCATTGAAATCTATATAAATTAATTTTTTAATATATATAATTAATTTTTTTATATTACTATCGTATTTATGAAATATCATTTTTCCTTTATTTCTGAAAAAATTAAATTATTTCAAATTTCTTATTTCTGAATTAGTTATCTATATTTATAAGTTTTAATTGATATACTTTATTTTGTATTTGCATTATATTTGATATTTACCCCTAAAATTATTAATAGTTTCTCATTTTATTATATATATATATATAGTATAAAATAGTTTTGATTTATATATATATATATAGTACTATTTTTTTTTGAAATAGTTTTAATTTTTTCTATTTTTAAAATTATTAATTTAAATTTTTATTTAGAAATTTTTACTTTGAAGATGTATGTATTTTGAAATAAATTAATATTATTATACAAAAAAATTGTTACCACTTTTAGATTTATATCTTATTGATATTTTATTTTGTAAGTCACACTAGGTTATAAATTTATTTATATGAATTTTTATTTTTCTTATGTCTTTTCTATATGAGCATATTATTTTAAACGTTAAAATTAATTATTAATCACTAATATAAGATAATTCATTTTTTACCTTTTTAATTCTTATATTTATTTTAAATTTAATTATTACTTATAGTTATTTTAAATTAAATTATATAAATATAGATGCACACTTTTATAATTATATAAATTAAATTAAATTAATATATATTATTTTGTGGTATGTTTATATATTTTATTTAAAATTATAATTTAATTTAAATATTTTACTATTGGTTTTTATTATTAAAAGTATATATATTTTATAATATGATAATAATATTGTAACTTAATTTTGAAAATATAGGTATAGAAATATTTAATTTTTAAAATTTTAATTTTAGTTATTATAAATATTAAAGTATTGTTAAAAATTTAATTTAAAATTAAAATTAAAATTAATTTACAATTGAAGTTTAAAATAATTACTCTTCTAAAAATATAAAAAATAGTTTTAAATTTTTAAATATATATAGTTTCAAATTAAAATTATGTTACAAAATGTGAAAATATCAAAAAAGAAATCTATAACTATTCTATATATATAATAATATATTAAAAATATAAAATTTAATTTCGATTTTTTATAAAATGTTAATAATATAGTAACTTATTCTTGAAAAATATAAATATACAATTATTTAATTCTAATTTTTTTATTTAAATTATTAAGAATATTAAATTATAGATAAATTTTAATTTATAATTTATTATTGAAATTTTAAATAATAGTTTTCTAAAATTATAAAAATTAATTCTAAATTGGAATTTATATAATTTTAAATTAATTTTATATTACAAAATATGAAAAATATAAAAAAATTGATAAATTATTCTATTGGTTTATAAATATATATTAAAATATAATATAATATTTTATTTTATTTTATTTTTAAAATTATAATTTAATTGTGCAGAAAGCGGTACTACAGCTAGTTGACCCAATTCCAAAATTCTTGTCTATGCTTGAAAAGAATAGAAACCGATCCGCCCTCTCGGGTATCGTTTCCCTTCTGCGTTCTTTTCTGGTATCGTTTCCCTGCTCTCACTTTATTACATTTGTTGATGCCGAGAAGTCACTGTGTGATGGGGGAGGAAAGGACGGTGGGCGGTGGTGAGCCGACGGCGGCGAGCTCCTCCTGCTCGACTTCGGCGGTGGCGTCGCCGAGCGGGGCGAAGAGGGGAAGAGACCCCGAGGAGGAGGTCTACCTCGACAACTTTCATTCGCACAAGCGTTACCTCAGCGAGGTACCACCCCGACCCCCCGTCCTGCCCCGACCCCCCGTCCTGAGTCCTGATCTCTGATCTCTTCTCCTTTCTCTGCCCTTTGTCCTCATCACTTGCTTCCAGTGCAAGAGGAAAACGATCGCTTGCTTTCGGAGGAAGAAAAAGTGATCTCTTTTGCGAGGGTATAAAAATTTAGGAAAGCCAATTCGTCGTATTGAGGACTTCTTCTTTCCTGTCTCTTGAAATGTCTGCTTTTAGCGGTTAATTGCTTTTTTTTTCCTAGGAAGGGGAAAATTGGCGTCCGTTGCAGGGAAAAGATTGATTTTTGCCTGTCATATTCATCGAACAGGCGTTTATTAGCCAAAAAATGGGGAAATATGTGAACATTCGGATACTTTGACTTGCTTGGTGCTTAAACATCCAAAATTTCACCTTCGAATACTTTACTAGACGAGCAACGTGTGCCTGATTTCTTGTATATCACAGCTTTTCTCCCTGTGAATGGGCATGCATTTCGGCTTTCATTGAGGGGAGAAAAGAAAGGGAATATCATGTTCTAAGAGTAAATTTTCCCTAAGTTTTTACACTGGTTCATTGTCTAATCTTTTCCGCGCCAGATTTATAACTCCAATTTTACATGGAATGAAGGTCATAATTGCCCGTGCTTACTCTATATAGTTATTTGATTTGTTTGGTTATAAGTTCCTGCCTCACTACATTTCAGATTATGGCTTCCAGCCTTAACGGGTTGTCTGTTGGGGATTCTCTTGCTGCTGAGAATCTCATGGAATCTCCTGCAAGAACTGAAAGTGTTTGTTACCCCAGGTACTTCTTATTTTTCAGCCAGCATTTCTTCTTCTTATATAATTGCATTTTGCTTCTTTTCTCAGTCTGGTTAAAAATAAATTAATTTAGAAACTCATTAATTGGGACTTGAAGAATTTTCAACTAAAAGAATAATCAGAAATTGAAAAGATTGCCTTTTTCCCATAAAATGGACAGAATGAGATTGGATCTAATTCTTCACAATTGGTCAATATTACTACTTCATATCCACAACGAATGGACCTAAGACTTAGGTACATGGCATCTATATGAAATTCTTCAGTTTCTTTCAACAACTCTTTGAATCAGCATTTTGGGCATCAACTTAATTCTTTTGATCAATGAATGAAAAGTTGGGTGTAGAAATTTATTGCATGTTTTTTCTTTGGTAATATAGAACATACATAATTAAAAAAACCGGTTATTGTATATTCTTCGAGCATATAAGAAATACTATAGATTGGTATTAAATTTGAACTGATTAATAAGCCTCCAAATCTTGACCCTTCTTTTGGTATTTTGTCAAATTTCTAGGTTTTCTACATTATCAGGTTCGATTTCTAGGTTTGATTAAGTTATTCATGGACATTTCTTAAGCTTTAAGCTTTAGTTCGTTAGACTTAATGTTACACAACCTGCCTAATAGGATTGACCAAACAACTTAATAGGTCTAAGCCATTGGTCTAATTAAAATGCTTAAGTTAAAGATGACGGATAAGTTTTCCCATTGAGCGGGTCATACGAATTACTACTAGAGCAGTTCTTAGTCCTAAGCTTGGTGAGACAACCTATACGAGAAAAAGTTGTTCAAAGATGGAGACATAGAGTGGAGCCACAACTAAGCTGGGCCTCACATCTTGCCAACTAGGATGTTCTTTTGGGCTATGCATTAGACTTGACTTGGTCCTTGACGAGGAAGTCAAGTCTTAAGTAGAGGATATTGTAATGCTCCAATTTAGTCCCATATGAAAGAGTTTGTAGAAGTCATATTGATTAATAGAACTTAATTAAGTGTACTACTATCAATTTCATCTTAAACATTTTGGCCATTGGTTAAGTCTATTTTGGCTACTGGTTAGGTCTTTGAGGTTAATGGGTTAGTTATCCCATCAAGCGAGGTCATCATAGTTGATATAAGAGTGAGCATAGTTCTAGGCACCATGAGAAAACTTATGTAAGAAAGAGTTGTGCACAGATGAGGTGGAGCTACTATTATGCTAGACCTCAAATGTTGTTGACTACAATGTGGTTCTGGGGCTGTGTCTAAGAATTTTGACGAGGATGTTAAAACTTAAGTGGGCGATATTGCAGTGCCCCGATTTAGTTCTACATGTGGAGTTCCTAGGAAATCATGATGATTAATAAGGATTGATATGTGTACTATCATCAACTTTTAACCTAAGAATTTTAATTGAGCCAATGGTTTAGGTTTATGAAGTTAATGTGCAAGTTATCTAATGCAGCAGGTTCTAACAATAGTACCGGAGCAGTGCCTAATCTTATGCTTAGGGAGGAAGCCTATGTAAGGTTACGAAGATATGTGGTGGAGGCGTGGAGCTACTACTAAGCTCATGTCTCTGACTAAGATGTGGTTCTAGACTTCTAGGCTTGGTGAGGACATTAAGTCCTAAGTGAGAGAGATTGTAATACTCTGGTTTGGTTGCACGTGGAATTTGTGAAAAAGTTTTGTTGATTACTAAGGCTTGATTGGTGTACTATCATCATTTTCAACTTAAATATTTGCTAGTGATTAGGTCTTTGACGTTAATGCTTATCCCCTGATGTGTGGTCATGACAATTGGTGAACTTGATGTGAAATAAGCAAAGACCCTCACCATAATGGATAATTGGTTATAGTGTTAACCAATCTATCTTGTCCATCTCATTGAATATAATTGGAAATAGCATTGATGCACATTATAGTGTCATACACAGTTGATATACATATGGTTGGACTACTTGTTACTAGACAGATATTCTGTTCTAACTCGGTTTATCTAGGCACTAGATCCCATAATTCCGCCAATTCATCAGATCTATTGGTTATTGTATATTTTATTTCATTAAGAACAATGCCCTGCTTGCTACGATTAGTATCACTAGAGAAGAGTTACTTCAAGTTGGTCGTGCCATTGATGAACAGTGTAGCTACAAAAACTGTCCATTGAGTTCTTTTAGATCATTTTATAATAGTTGGCTAAATATGATAGCTTGATGGTTTTGTTAGAACAGGTTTTGTAGCTAGACAACAATAAGAAAACAGGACACTGATCCTTGCTTCCCATTTATCTAACTTGCTCTAACTAAAAGTTATTTTTCCATCCTTTTCTAGGGATGAGATTGCCTTGCAGTACTCTCCTATGTCCGAAGATTCAGATGACTGCCGTTACTGCGACACCCCATTGGGCACCACAATTTCGCATTCTGATGTCATGAGCACTCCCACTAGTCCAGTCTCACCGCACAGGCATCAAAATCCCTTTTCCATCTCCACTTCCTCAGCTCAGTACTCGCTGAATACATGCAATGTTGCTGCTATTGTGTGCTCCCATCCACGCCAACGTGGATCTGACTCAGAGGGCAGGTTCCCTTCCTCACCAAATGACATGTGCCACACAACAGACCTGAGACGGGCTGCACTCTTACGGTCAGTACAGATGAGAGCTCAACCACATTGTTCAGTGGCTTATGAGTTGCCATTCAACAACGGGCAAGAAAATATGCAGAGCGCAGAAGAGGGTGAAGATCGATCCTTCTCTTGCGTAAAAGGTTTAGATGATGAGACGAGATACCAAGGCTCAGAACATGAATCTGACTTTATCGAGGATTGTTCACCACTGGAACTTGTTACAGATTCCAAGGTTGATCACAAACAGGTTTAAGGTTGTAAAAAGGATTGTTTATGCTTAACTACTGAGTGCTGACTGTAATGACATTCCTCATATTTGTAACTTCTTCTACTTGTGTGCTACTGAGAGAGTATTTTAATGGCTGAGTTGATCTTGTAACAATCAAGACAGAAGTATATCAAGTTATCAACCGTTTTGTTGCATTTTATCTCCTTGTTTTGTTCCGAGGACTTGCCCTTAGCGTGAGGGTTTAAATGCTCTGATATTTACTTATTTATTGACATATTTACTTATTTAGTGACATATTTTTTATTCGGTTTATTCTATGTTGCACTCGAGTCCATTGAAAGTATGTGTCTATCTTTTTATTAAATGAAAGAAAGAGAAAATTAGATGGAGATAGGCACATCATGGGGTGTGTGGACTCGCATCTGATATAGAGAATTAATCATTTTATTCAGTATCTATTGTGGAATTTGGTAGTAGTAGTTCATAGCTTTATTTAATGCAATGCATCAGCACTTGTTTCTATCCTTAAATTTTAATTTTAATTTTCCGAATGATAGCAGAATTCATTCCTATAATGAAGCGGAGTTACTGTACAACCAAGTACTAAGTTACTGTACAACAAAGTACTAAACTGGATAAACATATAATCACTTTCTTCTAATTTTTATTTCACAATAATAAATAAAAACAAAAAAATGCTAATCTCTCATTATTAATGTGCCTAATAATTTTTCTAATACTCACATTTAATAAAGTGCACATGATTATTAATGAAATTACTACTAATGTTATTGTGAATGGTTAGAAAGATTATTAGGCAAGCATACGTTGGTCTCACTCAGAACCACAACCATGTAGCGAGCCTGATGTATTTACATATGTTGGGATTTAAAATTTGATCTGGTGCGTTATACCAATACCAACAATTTATGATAAAATTAATAGTGATATGAATAAAATTTATGATAAAATCCAAACCACATCATAGATTTGTAAAAAATGAAAATTTGAATATATGTGTACAAATATTAAAACTACATGCCAGATTTAACAACTTACCCTTCAACAAATTATGCCACTTAATGCAAACAAAACAGTATATATTTAATATGTTAACAAAGCAAACAAAAATGAAAAAATGAAGAGAATAAAATAATGTCAAAAGAGATTAAGGAAGATGGAAAAAGAAGAGATAAAAGAAGAAGAATAAAGAAATTATTTAAAATGATTAAATGATAAGATTATGAAATGATAAATATATGATTCTTAAAATTGTATATGACTCTTGAAACAAGGAAGAATTTAATGAATTTTCTTTTAAAAAATATAATGAGCAACTTTATTTATTCACAATAACCATAGATAATCACATTCAAGTCAGGATGTCTAATTAAAGTTCAATTTATGTACTCCTTACAAATAGGAGCTCATTATATTCTTTAACAATAAAATCCAAATTGAGATTATTACATAGTTGCATGAGTTGATCATCTCAAAGAGTATTGCTATATTTTTTTTAAAATCAGCCTAAAGTCCTAATCACTCACTATGACATGAGTTATAATTTCATCAATAGTCATAGATAATTTATTAGACGTGAGTATTAAAAAAATTATTAGACTAAAGTTTTAGAAGAATATATCATTTTTCTATCTCAAATAATACATTTAAGTTATGAGAGCTTTTCTTTTAAGGTATCACTATCAAAATTCTAGAGTTAATTTCAATACAAATATTATAATAAATTTGTAGCTTGGGCATACTGAACCATTAATAATACAGGACTTATAAGTAACTAAGAATACAAATGCAAGAATATATATACAAGATTTTTTTTTTAACATCAAAACATAAAACTATATCATTCTGAGATAACTAGGACCTACACCATCTCTTACAATAATTTGTTCTAACTCAGGTGGCCTAACAATTGACCACACCTGAGGTGAAACATTCGACTTAGCAAAGTTTGCAGTCCAATGGACTACTTTATTACATTCTCGAAACACAAAATTGAACTTCACAGAATTACATGCAGTTAATATATTAAAAATATCAAACATCACTGCTTGAATTCTCCAGTCCGGGCAGATTTGTTTGGATAAGCCGTCTATTAGTAGCTTTGAGTCCGATTCCAAAATGATGTTATTGTAATTCCTCTAAATGGCAAAAAGAGATGCTTCCTTAGCAGCTAAAGCCTCTGCGTATAGCACAATATTAGTTGTATGAAAATATTTACACACAGTAAATAGACATTCGTTCAAGTGATTTCTAACAGTAAAATCTATACACATACTATTAGCATCAACATAAGCATCATAATTAATCTTAATAACATTTGGAGGAGGAGGACACCATTGACATAGCCTGGGAGCCATTTTATCCTTGTTTTCCTCAGATTTTTGGTTTTCATTCATGGCATTGAGAAAGGCTATAATTTTCCTCATCAAGCACTATGGGGAAAGCTGCCTTACCTGATGCAGCCATTCATTTCTCGAGAACCAGATAAACCACCAAGACACGACAATCGACTTCCTATTTACAGGATGGATTGAATCATCACTGAAAAGTAGGATGTTACTACCACGTATCCAAGTAGATTTATCAAGAAATGTATTAGGGGTATGAGATTGCAATAGGTTAAAAACAACAGTAGTGTAATTGCAATGACAAAAAAGGTGCTCAACAGTTTCAGAGAAATCACCACAAAGGACACATTTGTCATTTGAAGTGAGGCCAATATAGTGCAATCTGGATCTGGTAAGAAGTTTACCATGGATAGTTTTCCAAAGGAAGATTTTGATTTTATTAGGGATATCCATTCTCCAAAGGGCTTTCCAATTGAATGGGGAGTTATTGACAGGCAAAATTGAGCTAAGGAGAAAGGAATAGACAACATTAGTGGTAACTTTTCCCTAGTGCTTTCCAACCAAACCCAATTATCATCACAGGGTGCCCCAGGTAAGTCAAGTGTAGTGATCTGTTCCCATAAGTCTCTTCCAAAGATATTAAGGCCAACTGAATGATTCCACTGCTGATCAGTAACTAATGTACTAACTTTAGATTGCAAATTTAGGTCACTGCAGTTTATAAAGGTAGGTTTCAAGCACAGAGGCATATCAATGCACCGATTGTCCATTAGAATAGATGAGTTTGTCCCAGAATCCCAGAATTGATAACCTTTTTGAATCTAAGGTGAAGATGCTTATAGGCTTTGAGAAAAAGTCTCCAGGACCATGAACATTGGTTAGGAGGGGGGGGGGGGGGATAATTAAGTGTTGTAACTGCAGGATACTTTGTCTTAAACAGGCTGGTCCAGAGGCTATTATGATTGTTTAAATATGCTTCCACTCTTTTGGCATGTAAAGATAGACTCTGAAAGTAAACATCATGAATCCCAATCCCTCCAAAATATTTAGGAAGGGTGATGGTATCCCAGGCAGTGTTGTCAAACTCGCGAGTTAACTTGTAAACTCGGACGAGTTTACGATCCCAGGTATCAAAATCGAGCTGACTCGCACCCAAACTCATTTTTGGGTAAACTCGGGTGAACTCGGGGTAAACTCGATAAACTCGTATAAACTCGGTCAAACTCGCGAGTAAATTCGGTCAAACTCATCGGTAAACTCGGGTGAACTCGGTTTGATGATAATTATTATGGATTAAACTTGTACTTTTATATTTTAGCTTTGAGTCATTGTGTGTCCTTTATTATGGATTTAGAATGCTTCATTATGTATGTATTAGACTTGTACTCTTATATTTTATCTTTATGTGTGCTTTATTAGGAAGTTGAACTGTGCCTTAATTATGATTTTCAGGTTATATTAGATTATATTTTTGTAGTATAATATTTTTTTAATATTAGGTAAACTCTTACGAGTTTACGATTCGAGTTTACGGAGGCTCCACAAGTTTACTTAAACTCTCGAGTTTAACAACCTTGATCCTAGGATACAAGATGCATACTTTCTTTATCTTTTTTACTTTGCAAAGAAATTTACCAATCATTGAGTTTATTTCCTTCATGTTCTTTTTAGATAACTAGGAGACAGACATAGAGTGAATTGGAATTGAGGTCAAGACAGAATTTATAAGTGTTATTTTACCAGCTTGAGAGAGATAGTTTGACCGCCAAGATCCTATCTTAGAGTTAATATGATCAAAAAGGTAATCATGTGCATTCTTAGGAGGTTTGCGGGGGGAGATTATTGCACCTAAGTATTTGAAGGGGAAAGACCCTTCCTGAATTTAGAGGTTATTGCAGATGCTGGTCTTAATGTCACTACTGGAATAATGGCCATCAGAAATGGTCTACAACGGCTCCACCCGTTGCAACGGAGCCGTGGCAGAAACAAGCGTTGTTGATAACTTAGCAACAAATCAGCAATGGCCGCTTGGGTCGTTGCTAATAATATTATCAGCAACGGTTTTGCCACGGACGCGGTGCCGTTGCTGATAAAATTATTAGCAATGACTCGCGTGTCTGTAGCAACGACTCGCGTGTCCGTAGCAACGCCGTTAGTGAAATACCGTTGCTAAGCCGTTGTTGTAGGTCATCAACAACGGTTTTCGATAAACTTTTAGTAACGGCTTTCCCATGGATGGTCGTGGGAAAGCCGTTGCTGATGACTAAAACTTGAAATCGAAAAAAAATTAAAATTCTAAATTTCCATTAATACATTGATACATTATCTGATACATAACTCACACACCCATACACACATCCATTCACACATCACAAATACACCCAGATATATATCAAAACAATTATACTTATATTTATAATTATCCACAATCGTATAAAAACTATTCAAATGCAAAATTGAAGTATCAATATCCAAACAAAACAAAACTGAAATATATATAGTATCGAAGTAACAAAGTCAATATAATAAAAAATAATAAATCTCATGATGACGATAGAGGATGGTCTGGATCATATGGCGGGGTCTGAAGTGCTTGGGTGACTGACTTGAGGATGATGGATCAGATGATGATGATGCTCCGGGATGACCTGACAAGTTGTGTAGCATAGCATGCATCTCTGCCATCATCTGACTATGACGCTCCATCATCTCAGTCTGACGCGCGATCGTCTCCTCCAGTGTCCTTATCCTGCTACTCTGATATGTTGGCTTTAGGTTTCAACCTTAGCCTTAATCTCGGTTTTGATGGTTTTGATGATAACAAACATGGAACTAATGATTTCATGAAGAAATTATTTTCAAGTTCCATATCGGTTAGCGCACGACGTCTGCGATTGGAAAAATTAGAGAAATCAAAAAATCGAAAGGACGTTGGTCGACGCGCTCGGATTCTTAGGGAGGTTAGAGTTTAGGTCTAGGGTGTCTAGATATGTTGTAATTCCTCATCATAATGCATAATAACCCAAAAACCTATCCCGATCCCCAAACCATGAAATTCCGGGACCGCCCTGAAATTCACTAAGACTAGGGAGCTCCTTGGAGAGCTATATGACTTAGATAGTTTCTTGAGATAAAAAATGACGGTAATTGTTCCTTGGGTCAAAACTAGATAACGAAGTATTTTAAAAGAATTTTTGGAAGCCTCTAGCATACCCATACTTGACCCGAAAAATTAGAAAAATTTCGTTTTATACTAGATCCCAAGAATTAGATTTTGATCCTTAAAGATTTTGATTTTTTAGATATTTTTATTGAACTCAAATGAGGTATAATCCTTATATAACATTTATGTTTTAAAGTTATCATGTTATAAATAATAAAGTATTTAACTTAAAAACCCAAGCAAAGACCCAATCTGCCCAGTCCAGACCAATTTCGGTTGACCGAATGGTGGCAAAAATAGGCCGAGGCTGGCGGTCGACTGACCTACGGATTCCCAAAGACGCAGATCGCGTCGGTCGATTGACGGGTCGACCGAAGATCGCGGATCGCGATCTGGCGTCTGGGCGGTCGACCCGTCGGTCGACCGACCACAGGGAAAGTTTCAGCGGTCGAATGACCGGTTGACCGATGCTTCGATCGGCGCTTCAACCGGCGGTCTGTAATAGATAGTTTTCTATCCGTTGAACAACCGTTTCTTCAACTAGGTATAAATACACTTAGGTATGATTCATTTGATACTTTTTCTCATTTTCTACAGCTTTCATTGAGCATTCTAAGAGGAAGATTTGAAACCTTCCAAAAAGATTTAACGCGCCCTCCGCTACTTCCGCGAGTTCTTCTTCCTGCACACACTATGCTCCTCAACTCGGAATTTGACTCGAGCTCCACCACTCTGCAAGTTGGAGGTTTCAAAGGCTTGAAAAAGAGTAGATAATATTGTTTTACTTCAAGCTCTTTTCCCTTGTAATTTTAACTGTTTTTGGATTTGTGTGTGAAGACCAAGGGTGTTTGGTCTTGTGTGTGAGAAGTGGTATCCTTGGTGAAAAGGAGTAAAGCCACTTGTGTAAACTAAGTGTTTACTAGGATTTGTTTAGTTATCCCTTAGGGTGGAGGTGGGAAAAGTGCACTCGACAAGATCGAAGGCGGAGACTTCCGGGTGTGGAAGTACCTTAGGTCGAGAGTGAGACTTTCCGGTGCAAAGTCCTCTGTGTAAAGGAAACATAAATTAATCTAGTAAAACTAGTTTAGAAATCCTAACCGGGGTTCTTAGGTAGTGGAGTAGGCATTGGGGCCGAACCACTATAAATTCTGTGTTTGCATTGCTTTTAATTGCTTGTTTTATTCGCTTGATTATTAATCGCTTCCGCATTCAATCGCACAATTGCATCTTGCCTAATCGAATTAAAGAAACGTTTAAAATTAGGATTTAGGCTAATCAATTTAGTAACATACTATTCACCCCCCCCTCTAGTGTCGCCATTTCGCCAACATGATCATCTCTGGATCTGGAGGTGGACGGCCGCTCATCAGTAAGCGGAGGGGTCGGTGCCCCAAGTGGCCCTAGCACGGCTCGCGCATGACCACTATCTGCAAAACCATACATACGGCCGTGGTCCCAACCACCTGCAGCATCGACCCACGCTGCTGCGTCAAAGTCCTCGGGGGTGCCTCCGCGCTCTATCACCGTCTGACTGTAGGTAACCTACTCGAGTTTAATTTTTTGTTTAATATTTTTCATAAAACTTAAATTATAAATATATAATGAATAATTTAACCAAATATAATTACCATAATAAATGCAGCGCAGTTGTCGACGTACTCCCCCGTCCCATGCACTCGACGGTGTGTCCGCTCAAACACCGCCATCAGGGAGGGTCGCTGGACAGTCCCGTCGTCCAACACCGTCGTCTATATTTATAAAACAAATACATTAATTAGTACACAGAGTAACAAATAAAATATAAAATTAAAATTAAGGTATACTTACGATACGGTTCGCGTGCACAACAAATGCAATAGAGTCGCCAGTGTGACGCGCTCCTCCCCCCGACATGCGACTTGAAGGACATTTGCTTTCAAGTGTTGACATATCTTCGACTCGAAGGACATTTGCACTTAATTCAGTCAACGTACCCCAAATATTATCAGGTAGAAGATCTCGAAATGCGATCGGAAGCAATCTCTGCATGAATACATGACAATCATGGCTCTTCATCCCTGATATTTTGCAATCATCGACGTTCACACATCGAGATAAGTTTGAAGCATATCCATCGGGTAATCTTAGTTCTTTTATCCATTGACAAACATCTTTGATCTGTTGTTTATTTAACACATACGAGGCCTTCAGTTTCAGATATCATCCGTTGACCTCTTGTAACTCCAACTCTGGTCTCTTACAAAGTATTTGCAGATCATGTCGGGCTTTGACATTATCTTTAGTTTTTCCGAAAACATCCATCAAAGTGTTAAAAATATTATCAAACGCATTTTTTTCAATGTGCATGACATCTAAATTATGTCGAATCAGTAATAAACTCCAATAGGGAAATTCTCAAAAGATACTTTTTTCACCCAGTTATGTGTTTGACCAAAGCCTGACACTCTTTCATTCCGACCAAATACTATCTCTGGAAGTGCTGAAACACGTGTTAACATCTGTTCACCAGACAACATCGGTGGTGGCCCATCTCTTTCGACTCTGCCCTTAGTAAATTTATTACAATTCCTTCGATACTGATGGTTAGCCGGTAGGAACCAACGATGACAATCAAAGAATGAGATTTTTCGTCTGTTATGAAGACTGATTGATTTAGAGTGTTCCATACAATACGGACAAGAGAGTCGGTTGTGAGTGCTCCAACCAGACAACATGTCGTATGCCGAGAAATCATTGATTGTCTACAAGATCGCGGCCTTTAAATTGAAGTTTTGCTTCCGATGACAATCATAAGTGACAGCTCCCTCAGTCCACAATGTTATCAATTCATCTATCAAGGGTCTGAGAAACACGTCAATTTTTTTTCGCAGACTCTTAGGACCCGGAATAATCATCGAAAGATAAATAAATTCATCTTTCATACACATTGACGGTGGCAAATTATAAACTGTCAGCAGCACTGGCCAAACTGAATAAGGAGTTGCAGAATGTCCAAATAGATTAAAACCATCTGTGCACAATTCCAATATGATATTTCTAGTATCCCTAGCAAATGAAGGATAACATGTATCCAAATGTTTCCATGCTTCACTGTCGGATGGATGAGTCATTACTGTATCATCACGACTTCTTGCATGCCAACTCATGTAGGGGGCCGTCTTTTCTGACATGAATAATCTTTGAAGCTCGGTGTTAGTGGAAAATATCGAAGCACCTTAAACAGGATATTTTTCTGTCTGACCGATTTCTTCTCCTTGTAACGAGGATGTTGACATATAGGGCATTTATCTAACTACATATTTTCTTTATAAAATATAAAATGCAGTTATTTTGGCACGCGTGTATTTTTTCGTACCCAAGCCCCAATTTTCTCATCAGCTTTTTAGTTTTATAAAAAGTTGGCTCAAACTTATTATCAGTAGGCAGCATTCCGTTAATCAATCCTGCAATTCGATCATACGCAACCCTGCTGATATTACAATCGGCCTTGATGTTTAGGAGCTGTGTCATTGCTGAAAATCTAGTGTATTTAGGACAATTCTCATACAAAGGTTCATCGGCAGCTTTCAACATCTCGTAAAATTCTGCATCTTTTTTATTCGGCAATTCAATCTCTACAGTAGTTTGAACTTCTGTGATATCAATCGCTGTAGTATCTGGTGGGACTGATATCTGAGTAACTGGCCGATCAACATTATCATTCAGGTGGAATTAACCCCCAAGACTATCAAGTATCATAGTTCTATAGGGATTAGCACTACTGAAATAATGGACATCAGCAATGGCTGAAGTCATTGCTGATTCGTTGCTTTAAAACCATCAGCAACGGCTTGTAACAGCCCCAACCATTGCAACGGAGCCGTGGCAGAAAAATGTGTTGCTGATAATTTAGCAACGGATCAGCAACGGCCGCTCGGGCCGTTGCTAATAATATTATCAGCAACGGGTTTGCCACGGACCCGGTTTCATTGCTGATAACAATTATTAGCAACGGCCCGCATGTCCAGTGTAGCGCCGTTAGTGAAAGATCGTTGCTAAGCCGTTGCTGTATAACATTAGCAACGACTTACGATACACTTTTAGTAACGACTTTCCCATGGACGACCGTGGGAAAGCCGTTGCTGATGACTACAACCTACAACTGAAAAAATCTAAAATTCCAAATTTTCATTTAATACATTGATACATTATCTGATACATAACTCACACACCCATACACTCATACATACATTCATTCACACATCACAAATACACCCAAATATACATCAAAACAATTATACTTATATTTATAATTATCCACAATCGTATAAAAACTATTCAAATGCAAATTTGAAGTATCAATATCCAAACAAAACAAATTAATCAAGTATAGTATCTAAGTAACAAATTCAATATAATAAATCTCACGATGACGATGGAGGATGGTCTGGATCATATGGCGGGGTCTGGAGTGCTTGGGTGTACACCGGCGTGGACTGACTCGAGGACGATCGATCAGATGATGCCGAGGGGATGCTTGCTATGGTATGAGCTGAGATGTTGTGTAGCATAGCATGCATCTCCGCCATCATCTGACTCTGTTGCGTGACCGTCTCCTCTGATGTACTTATCCTGGTACTATGATCAGAACTGGACCTGGAGGTGGACGGCCGCTCACCAGCATGCGAAGGGGTCGGTGCCCCAAGCGGGCTTAGCACGGCTCGCGCATGACCACTATATGCAAAACCATACACGCGACCGTGGTCCCAGCCACCTGCAGCCTCGACCCACGCTCCTGCGTCAAAGTCCTCATGGGTGCCTCCACGCTGTATCACCGTCTGACTATAGATCTACTACTCGAGTTTAACTTATTGTTTAATATTTTTCATAAAACTTAAATTATAAATAAATAATTAATAATTTAAACAAATATACTTATCATAATGTATGCAGCGCGGTTGTCGACGTACTCCTCTGTCCCATGCACTCGACGGTGAGTCCGCTCAAACACCGCCATCGGGGAGGGTCGCTGGACAGTCCCGTCGTCCAACACCATCATCTACATTTACAAAACAAATACATTAATTAGTACACAGAGTAACAAATAAAATATATAATTAAAATTAAGGTATACTTACCATACGGTTCGCGTGCACAGCAAATGCAACATAGTCGCCAGTGTGACGCGCTCCTCCCCCTGACATATGGTTTCTAGCCGCAGTCCTAGAAACCTCCTGCCATCTAGTCCTCGGCCCATGTATAGCGAGCTTGTAAAATAATAATATCAGTACCAATATTAATCATCATGCATGTATATAAAAAAATTAATACGTGCCTCAAACTCGCGCCATAGCATATATACGTGCTCACTAGGCACGTGAGACCACGTGGGCCATGCCCCGTGCATATATCGTCGAATAGTAGAAGAAATGTTCCTTGGCACTTCTTCTTGCTCAAACCTGCACAACAAAAATAAAATTTCGACAGCTTTCAACATCATGTAAAATTCTGCAGCTTCTTTATTCGACAATTCAATTTCTACCGCAGTTTGTACTTCTGTGATATCAACCGCTGTAGTATATAGTGGGACTGACGTCTCAGTAACTAGCACCTACATTATCATTCAGGTGGAATTGACCCCCAAGACTATCAAGTATCATAGTTCTATAAGGATTAGATTGACTGGATGAAGAAACACTAGCAGAGGAAGATTCACCATGTATCTGAACGATAGGATTGCTCAACGTCCTGACTTCACGTGACTCCCCGTGACAAGTCCATAGAAAATATCTTGGTGCAAATCCTTTGCTATATAGATGCAGAGTGACAGTTTCCCGATCCAAAAATCATTCATTTAAGCTAATGCGGCAGGGACATCGGATTTTATCACCGACGCTAACGAATTTTTGATTTGAATAGGCGAAATTTAGGAAGTAAGTTACGCCTAATCGAAACTCATTCATTAAAGCTCCACGATCAAGACGTCGGTACATCCAATTTCAATCAGCCGACATGATTCTGTCGATCAACGATAATTTCTTAGGTGTAATGTCTTTAGGTGAGATGGTCCTATTCCATTCGGGATTTATATGATTTATATTGCACTAAGTATTTCTTTTAACCGCTAACTTCATTCTAAATTTCGGCAGCATCTCCCTACAGTTCTTCGAATACGCATATCATCTGGGCGCATATCAGAGAACAAGAGAGATGCTGCCGAAATTTAGAATAAGTTAACAGTTAAAAAAGAAACGTAAGTGCAATACAAATAATTATATTCCCAAATTATCCAATCAGGGACAATTCAAGGGTTGTACGTCGTATAAAAGATCATCTACTTCTTTTACACGAACATACAACCCCCGAACGGATCTAAGGTTTTGCTAAATCATATTCGACTCGTCGATGCGTACGTGAAATGTATCAACTCGTCGGATGGATGATTATTTTCTAAATGTTTCAAGTCTGTTCGAGTCCATAGTGGACAATTCTGACCCGAGTCCAAATTGGACGATTCCGGTGGAAGTCCGAAATGGACGATTCTAGCGCGAGTCCGAAGTGGACGATTCTGGCGCGAGTCTGAAATTGACGATTCTGCCGCAAGTCCGAAGTAGACGATTCCAGCGCGAGTCCACTAAGGACTACTCCGGACTAATTAATATTTTAACTAATTAATTAGTATTAATCTATAACATTTTAACTAATTTAAATAATTAACCTACAATTATTAATCTAAAACACAATATTAATCTAAAAATTACTCTAAAATCTAACAATTAATCTAAAAATCATAACAATTAATCTAAACCCTAAAAATTAATCTAACAAATTAATTAATTAATTAATTAATTCAAACAATTAATTAAATAATTAATTAATTCAAACAATTAATTAAATAATTAATTCAAACAATTAATTAAATAATTAATTCAAACAATTAATTAAATAATTAATTCAAACAATTAATTAAATAATTAATCCAAACAATTAATTCAAATAATTAATTGAAAATATATAAAAATAATATTATATAAACATTTTCGGCGCTGGAGTCTAGTGTCCGGACACTGCATAAACCACCGGTCGCCAGCTGAAACCCTATTTTAAGGGTTTCGGCCGGCTCTAACAAATAGGGGGTCAAAGGTGGCGAGAAATACCTCGAATCGAACAGGAGGCGGAGGTCGGAACCGAAGGTCGAGGACTGGGCGGCGGCATTGGCAACTCGATGGCAGCGGCGTCGGAAGAGAGCAGTGGCGGCGGGCAGAGGAAGAGGAAGAAGGGGGTGGGCGCGATCGTGTGCCCTATATAAACTTATCAGCAACGACTCACTTGTTCGTTAGAAAGTCGTTGCTAAGGTAATTAATATCTGCAACGACTCACCTGTCCGTTAGAACACCGTTGCAGATACAACATATCTGCAACGGCTTGAGCGGCCGTAAGAACGTTGTTGCAAATAGCAACGGCTTGAGCGGCCGTTGCTGATAGCCGTTGCTGAAGAACCAATTTCTAGTAGTGTAGATTGACTGGATGAAGAAGCACTAGCAGAGGAAGATTCACCATATGTCTAAATGACATGATTGTTCGATGTCCCGACTTCACGTGACTCCCCGTGACAAGTCGATAGAAAATATCTTGGTGCAAATCCTTTGCTATATAGATGTGGAGTGACAGTCTTCCGATCCAAAAATCGTCCATTCAAGCAAATGCGGCACGGACATCGGATTTTATCACCGACGCTAACCAATTTCTGATTCGAATAGGCGAAATTTAGGAAGTACGTTACGCCTAATTGAAACTCATTCGTTAAAGCTCCATGATCAAGACATCGGTACATCCAACTTCGATCAGCCGACATGATTCTATCAATCAATGATAATTTTTTTGGTTAATGCCTTTAGGTGAAATTGTCCTATTCCATTCGGGATTTATGTTATTCATATTGCACTAAGTATTTCTTTTAACCGCTAACTTCATTCTAAATTTTGGCAGTATCTCCCTACAGTTCTCCGAATACGCATATCATCTGGGCGCGTATCGGATTAACAAGAGAGATGCTGCCGAAATTTAGAATAAGTCAACGGTTAAAAAAAATGTAAGTGCAATACAAATAACTATATTACCAAATTGTCCAATCAGGGACAATTCAAGGATTGTACGTCGTATAAAAGATCATCTACTTCTTTTACACGAACATACAACCCCCGAACGGATCTAAGGTTTTGCTAAATCATATCCAACTCATCGATGCGTGTGTGAAACATATCAACTCGTCGGATGAATGATTATTTTATAAATGTGCGGATCTAAGGTGCGGTGGCAGCAGAGGAAGAGTAAGGGACGGGCGCACAACGTGCCCTATATAAACTTATCAGTAACAGCTCACTCGTCCGTTAGAAAGTCGTTGCTGATAAATAAGTTTATCATCAGCAACGGCTAACGTATCCGTTAGAAAGTCGTTGGTAAGGTAATTAATATATGCAACGGCTCACAAGTCCGTTAGAATGCCGTTGCAGATGTAGCATATTTGCAACGGCTTGAGCGGCTGTAAGAATGCCGTTGCAAATAGAAACGGCTTGAGCGGCCGTTGCTGAAGACCCAATTTCTAGTAGTGTGTGTTGAGGTGTATGCTTAGGGAAAAAAATTACAGATTTGCTAAAGTTGACCTTCTGTCCAGTGAGATGGACATAATGTTGGAAGATGGTTTTAAAGTTGTTGATACTGCTATTGTTGGCTTTGAATGCAAGCAAAATATCATCCGCAAATATTAGATGGCTGATGGTTAGGGTGTTGTTAATTTTTAGAGGGGTTATTAGATTATCATTAACAACTCTATTAATTAATAAAGTTAAAGTTTGAGCTACAATGATATAGAGAAAAGGGGACAAGGGATCCCCTTGTCTAATACCCCTACTGGATTGGAAAAAATCAGAATGTTTACCATTTATCATGCATGCAAAGGAGGGTGAAGAAATGCATGATCTTATCCAACTGATAAAAATGGGGGGGGGGGGAGCACAGAACTCCAAAACAGCATAAATGACATCTCAGGATAAAGAGTCATAAGCCTTTTCAATGCCTAATTTGACCAAGATATAAGGCTTTTTACTCTTAGATCCATAAATGGTATGAGTCATTTCTTGAGTAATAAGGATATTATCGTGGATACTACGACCTCTAATGAAAGCTGATTGTTGATGGTTGTTGCTGAAGACCCAATTTCTAGTAGTGTGTGTTGAGGTGTATGCTTAGGAAAAAATTTTGCAGATTTGCTAAAGTTGACCTTCTGTCCAGTGAGATGGACATAATGTTGGAAGATGGTTCTAAAGTTGTTGATACTGCTATTGTTGTCTTTGAATGCAAGCAAAATATCATCCGCAAATATTAGATGGCTGATGGTTAGGGTGTTGTTAATTTTTAGAGGGGTTATTAGATTATCATTAACAACCCTATTAATTAATAAAGTTAAAGTTTGAGCTACAATGATATAGAGAAAAGGGGACAAGGGATCCCCTTGTCTAATACCCCTACTGGATTGGAAAAAATCAGAGAGCTTACCATTTATCATGCATGCAAAGGAGGGTGAAGAAATGCATGATCTTATCCAACTGATAAAAATGGGAGGGGGGGGGAGCACAGAACTCCAAAACAGCATAAATGACATCTCAAGATAAAGAGTCATAAGCCTTTTCAATGCCTAATTTGACCAAGATATAAGGCTTTTTACTCTTAGATCCATAAATGGTATGAGTCATTTCTTGAGTAATAAGGATATTATCGTGGATACTACGACCTCTAATGAAAGTTGATTGTTGATGGTTGTTGCTGAAGACCCAATTTCTAGTAGTGTGTGTTGAGGTGTATGCTTAGGAAAAAAATTTGCAGATTTGCTAAAGTTGACCTTCTGTCCAGTGAGATGGACATAATGTTGGAAGATGGTTCTAAAGTTGTTGATACTGCTATTGTTGGCTTTGAATGCAAGCAAAATATCATCCGCAAATATTAGATGGCTGATGGTTAGGGTGTTGTTAATTTTTAGAGGGGTTATTAGATTATCATTAACAATCCTATTAATTAATAAAGTTAAAGTTTGAGCTACAATGATATAGAGAAAAGGGGACAAGGGATCCCCTTGTCTAATACCCCTACTGGATTGGAAAAAATCAGAGAGCTTACCATTTATCATGCATGCAAAGGAGGGTGAAGAAATGCATGATCTTATCCAACTGATAAAAATGGGAGGGGGGGGGGGGGGGGGGAGCACAGAACTCCAAAACAGCATAAATGACATCTCAAGATAAAGAGTCATAAGCCTTTTCAATGTTTAATTTGACCAAGATATAAGACTTTTTACTCTTAGATCCATAAATGGTATGAGTCATTTCTTGAGTAATAAGGATATTATCGTGGATACTACGACCTCTAATGAAAGCTTATTGTTCTTTAGAGATAAGAGTGGGTAAGCACTCCTTAAGTCTATTGGCAATGAGCTTTGTTAAGATCCTATATGAGAGGTTGCATAGGGCAATGAGTCTGAAATCTTTGACTTTGGTAGGGTTTTGACATTTGGGGATAAAGATTAAGACTATTTTGTTCCATTCATGAGGGAGAAAACTAGATTGGTGAAAATTTTGAAAACAGCTTAGGATATCATCAGAAATGATGCTCCAATATTTTTTGTAAAATTTAACAGTGAAACCATCAAGTCCAGGATTTTTACCATTTGCCATGAACTTAATAATTTCTCAGATTTCAATCTTAGAGAAAGGAGCAATGAGAGAGTTGCTAAAATTAGAAGTTACAGTAGGATAAATAGGCCAAAGAACTCATGACCTCAAATAATATGTATTAATGTCTAGCCATTAAGTTACTATTTTTCACTGGTGGAGGCAAAACATGAGGCCCTTCAACTTGTGGCCACGTATCCTTTCCGGTCAATGGCTCCATAAGAAACTCATATATCTTTAAATATACCTCCTTCTTGTAGTAATTGTCTATGTAATTGTTTGGATCTTCTTTAAGCCAAACTATGCATGATATAACATGATTGCAAGGTATCCCAGGTATGTCCCAGTATAGACATAAACATGTGCGATCTGACAGGTTAACAACATGCAACCTCTCCATTTGTTGAACCTCAAACTTCAAATTCCCTGCAGGCGTAACATGGCAACATCTGATTTCCCTCGTATTCTTCTCCAGCTTTTTCTTATGTTCGGACATATATCATCATTGCTTCTCAACATCAGTTCCCTCTTAGCTTGCATCCTGGCCATTACCAATCGACGTATATCTTCAAGCATATCAATTATATGCTTCGATCTCGCCTTCAATATATATCCATTGAATGTCTCACTTAAATTGTTTGTAATTGTTTCACACTTAGAATTTGTGCTAATAAAGGCTTGGCAAAATTTCTGCACTCCAATAGCCGTGAAGTCTTGATGTGCCCGGGTTCAAATAGCTGCAAGTTCATTCAAATGTCGGTTGAAGTCCGACTGCATAGTGCATCTAACGATTCTCCAAAAGCAAGACTTTAAAGCATGACCAACATGCTTTTTTTTCCAATTTGCATATACATGCCTAGCACAATTTCTATGCTCAGCGGCAGGAACTCTATTTTTAATGGCATATTCAAGCCCCTACAACATAAACAAAAACTGTCAATGCTACTAAAATAATGTACTAATTGTTGATATCAAGTATCAGTTCAATATATATTAAAAATAAACTTATAATATTAAAAATTACCTTCTGTTGATCACTAACAAGCGTCCAACCATACTCATGACTAATGCATAGTTCATCAAATAAAAGGCCCAAAAACCAACTCCAAGAATCATAATTCTCTCCCTCTACCACAGCCCACACAATTGGGAACATCTGATCATTCCCATCTCTGCCAACTGCTGAAAGCAACTGTCCCCCAAGAAAAGTCTTCAAAAAACAACCATCAAATCCGATGATTGACCTACATCCATGAAGAAATCCCTTTCTTAAAGCATCGAAACCAATATACAGTCGTCTGAATACAAGAGGTGCGCCTGTATGTGCCCGATCACACACAATGTTGAACAAGCTTGATCGGTTCACAATTTAGAGTTGTGCCAAATATGCACCAAGCATTGCATAATGCTCTTCAACCGATCCTCGAAGCATTTTTAAAGACTCCCATTTCGCTCTATAGCTTTTCATTCTAGGAATAGTAATGTAAAATTTGCTAAGCAAATCTTTTTCCATTTCCTCCACAGTCCAATTAGGATTGCTCCTAAATTTATGCAGATAGTGCTTTGCTATCCGGCCCACAGTGGCTTATCTATTCCTCAAATTTCTTGTGCAATTATGTTGACTTTCATATGTCTTCACAATCAATGTGACTTCACTCTTCATCCAACTAGCGTATATTCTCCAAGGGCAACCAACCTCGCACCTTGCTTCCATTTTCTTTATGCTTGTTCTACACCATTTGATATTATAACCATTCCTAATAGCATAGTTTTGAACAGCTTCTTTAAAGTGGGCAATCGACTTAAACTTCATTCCAAGTTCAAGTTTAACATCACTCACACGACCATCTGGATTATGGACTTTGCGGCGAACCTTTTTCCTCACAAAATCAGTGTCTAAAGCAGCTTCATCATCAGTAGTGACAGGTGTAATGATCTCATCATCGCTATTTTCATATTCACTAATCGGTTCATTGTCTTCAATTGTATCAGCTATATTTTCATCTTCATCTATATTTTCATTGATACTTGTTGTTGCATGCACTGTAATGGGCATCTCTTTAGAGAAACTAATATCATCACTTCTGTATTCAACAGTGACTGGTTTAAGGTCAGTCTCTCTTCTTCCCTTCTTCATACATCTAGAAATCAAGTATTCATCATCACTTTGACTTTTAAATTCAGTTGACGCTACATCATCGTCAGTTTCTCCAATTGGATCATAGTCTTCATCCTCAGATGACTGTGGCCCTTCTTGTTCATCAGTCTGTACGTGTGGGCCAACCTGAGCTGAATTTTTATCTTCAACATCAACATCAACTTCAGCTTGTATTTGTGCATCATCTACCACTGTTGTTTTATGCAAATGGGCATCTACCGCGGATAGTTGCACTCGATGTTGATGAGAAAAAAAGTCATCTCCATTGGAATCAGTACTAATATGTAACTGCATAATAAACATGAAGAGTTAACATGCATTCATAATATGTAACTAATAATATTCATGCACGTACAGTGATCGACTACATATCTATATTCATGCACGTACAAAAATATTGCATCTAAACCCTATATATTTAAACCTTAATACCCTAAATATGATTGCATTAGTTTAAATAAAGCATTATATATAGACAATCTGTATTAAATAAAACTTCAAATTAACGTTGAGGGAGATGACCGATTTGTTGGAGGTAAGACGGTCCTCTGAATTCTATTTGATCGTCGAACCACTGATAGCCCGAGGCGACGAGGCAACAGACCGGCGATCGACGATTAGCGACTGGCGAACGGGGGCGATTTCACGGGGCGACAGAATCGAATCGAGTGGGGACAAACTTTAGTCGGGTATTAGGGATTAGGGCCGGATTTGATTAGTTTTTTTTTTAAAAAAATTATTTTAATAGCTGACATGGCATCAACGGTAAATTAAAAATTGATATAATTTTTTTTAATGATCTGCTGACGTGGCAACGCGATTATTAAAAAAATAATTTTTAATATGCTGCGTCAAATGCCACGTCAGCACTTCACAGTGAAATTGACAGACATCTGACGTCGGGCTAGAATTGATATAAATTTAATAATTTGAGATATAATTAATACAAATAAAAGTTTGTGCTAAATTTATGAAAAGTGCTATAGTTTGCGCTGGATTCGTCTATTAACCTTTATTTTTTTAGGAAACTTTGATAGTTGAGACTCGATCGAGAGGGAAGAGACGCGACCAGATCGGACCCCCGATCCCAGTCGCTCCCCGAACCCGGAATCCGCCATTCTCCGAATCAAAAGCCTGGATTTGATCCTCCCGTGCTCTCGTGCATCTCGGATCGACCGGAGTCCCCATGGCGCCTCCAGCGAGGGGTCTTCTCCTCCTTGCCGTCCTTCTTGCGCACACTCTATGTGCACTAGGAGGGTACGGATATATTCCTGTCTGCTTCGGTTGCTTTAATGATCTGGGCTAGGCTTCTTTCTGATTAATTAAGTTTGAGGTTCCAGGAAGAATTACTATGATGTGTTGCAAGTCTCGAAGGGTGCTTCAGAGGAGCAGATCAAGAGGGCGTACAGGAAGCTTGCTTTGAAGTATCATCCGGATAAGAACCAGGGAAATGAAGAGGCTAACAAGAGGTTTGCGGAGATCAACAATGGTGAGCACTTCGATTTTTTTTTCTTACCTCGAACTTAAAATTCTCAACAGTTTTCCTTTTGCTTACTGATCCATAAGGATCCAGACAGTTGCCAATGCTGAGATCTTGCTTTTGTTGGAGCTTCAATGCTATCAGTTAATGCTTGTCAGTACATTCTGCGGATCTTTTATCTGTAGTACTAAAAAATTTAATCTTTTTCGTACCAGCTTATGAAGTGCTTTCTGACAGTGAGAAGAGGAAAATCTACGATCGGTATGGCGAGGAGGGTTTGAAGCAGCATGGTGATGGGGGTGGAAGGGGTCCCGGAATGAACATTCAAGACATTTTTGACAGGTAGAACTTTTTTTGCTATTTTTAAGAGTTATCTTCATCCGTTGGAAATCTCCAACTGAAGCCCACAGAAACTAGCACTATTTGAAAAACAGATCCATACTGGTTTTCGATTCACTTAATTTATCAGCTTTACTAGGCTCACTTGATTTTGCTGAAGCGACAATTTTTATGTCATCAATTAAAACCAGACTACTGCCTGATCCCTTATTCACGGACGTCATTTAAATCGAACAATGGGCTTTAGCTTTTGTGTGTATATTCTTTTATCATACATTTTGTAACCCATATGATTTTTTTGTTGTATGGATGAGCACTGAATCAAAATCTAACCAGTATGATCTATGTTGAGATTTGTTCAGTTTCTTTGGGAATGGCCCGGGAGAAGAGGAGGAAGCAATAATAAAAGGTGATGATGTTGTTGTTGAATTGGATGCTACTTTAGAAGATTTATATATGGGAGGCACACTAAAGGTAATAATACTTTTACAAACCTTGAGGCTAGAGTTTTTCCCTAAGTTTTCTCGACCCCTGTTATATTGTTGTTGAATTTAATGCTACTTTTAAATATTTATAATAGGGATCCACATTGAAGGTGTAGTCATACTTTAGATATCAGGCTAGAGTTTTCTCCTAGGTTTTCAATACCGTGGTAACTTCTTGCTGAGTAAATAGCTTTGCAGTCTTCAGAAGGAATCAAATGGTGTTTCACCTGTGCAGATATTAGAATTGTCATTATTGACTTTTTTCTTTCAAAACTATGTATATCTAATGAAGTATCTTAATACATTCTGAGGAAAATTAAATTTTCTTGCAGTAAACTAGTACTTAGAAATTAAAATAACTAACTTTTATTGTCTCCTTTCATACTTATTTTCTTCTTTGATGAAATATCTACTAGGTTTGGAGAGAGAAGAATGTCATAAAGCCAGCTCCAGGCAAGAGGCGTTGTAACTGCAGGAATGAAGTATATCACAGGCAAATTGCTCCAGGAATGTTCCAGCAAATGACAGAGCTGGTAATCTCAATGTTTCTGACTTATTGTTTGATCTGAGCTATTTGGAATTGATTCCTTTGCATTAACAGGTTATTGTCTCTGGAAGTTACTCGAGAAGGATCATGGCACCTCTGATTTGAATGACCATTGATTTTTTTTCTTCTAATTTTCAGATCTGTGAACAATGTCCAAATGTGAAATTTGAGCGAGAAGGTTATTTTGTCAATGTGGATATTGAGAAGGGGATGCAAGATGGTCGAGTAAGTATTTCCGTGATGATTGTTAATATCCATCATCGATGTAGGTGCTTTAATATATGCATTAACTATTGGAATTTTGGGTTGCTTCAATGTTTTGGCATTTGATAGCTGATACAACTTTCTCATAACAAAATGAGTAGCACTGTTTACATTAGTTGAAGCATGTGTACTGTTTTGAATTCTCGTCTGAGAACACCTTATTTTGTCACTTGAATCTAGATTATATAGAGTAAAACATTATTTTGGCTGAAGTACCAAATGTCAATAGAAAACTTAGTGATGAACTTGTTTCAACTCAAAAATCTTGGAAATGCCGACCTGTCTTCTATTAATCTAATTTCTTCTTTTCTTTCTTATAGCTAATGTAGTAATGTCCTTAGTTATTGTTCTTTTAAACTATTTTGGTTCAATTCTTATTGTTATTACTATTAGACTACTACTTTTCTATTTGCCATATTCTTGGAAATATTTGTTTTTTTTTCCTTTTATCAAACTTATATTCTTCCTTTCCTTTCTTTCATAATAGTACTATTATTAATATCATTAAGTACTATCGTTGTCACTGTTTTTCCTCCTTCCTTACTATGACTACTACTAGATGGGGAAGGGTTATATGTTTGTTGAGGGATCACATGCTATTGATATTATTGTTCTTTTCATCTTTTCCTGCATCATTCATTTTCATACTTTTCCAGGTTAGACGACTTGCTGTTCATCTTTTTGATGGTATTTTGAGCAGCCATTTCTCTGAGCCCATTCATGTGGGTCTGAATGTGCTTGTGCTAGATCTTTTTTGTAGTGTCCATGACATTTTCTAAATAATATGAGCATGTTATAGGAGGTGCTATTTTATGAAGATGGCGAACCTAAAATTGATGGTGAAGCTGGAGATCTAAAGGTCTTTTTTATCCTTTTCTGAAGTAGTAAATAGTTTTCCTAACATAAATAGCTTATCACATAATGCATCACTTGACTGAGCAGTTCAGGATTCGAACAGCACCGCATGATAGCTTCAAAAGAGAAGGCAATGACTTGCATACGACTATGACTATCTCACTGGTATTGTTTTCTTCTCTAATATTTTCTCCCCTTATAAGCTGTTTTCCGAGATTGTATGGACATAGTTTCTTCTTGCAGTTACTTTCCCTGTTCTAAACCTAGTTTTCTACTTATTTAAATAGCTCTTTAAGTTTTTTTATTATCACCGGTAAATCATAATTCCATGTTGATGGAAGTTTGCTATCACACCCCTCCTAGAGTGATTCACCATCAAGGTGAATCTCACCTAGGAGAGTGCACAACAAAAACAATAACGAAGCTCAAGAACCAAAAGATCAAACAAATTCTTGCAGCGAAAACAATTACAATGTTTTTATACAAAACATAAAAGAAAAGAAGCAATCAAACATTAGTGAAACAATCTAGCATACTCATGCAAATAAACACTATGCTTGCCAAACAACCATCTTAGAAGCTAACTCATAACACTATCACCACAGCTCATTTCATGCATCAAGTAAAACATCATACTATATAAACTTTATTTTATGAGATCTTTAAAATCAATCAAGAGTGGAAGTGGATAATAGCGCTATGGGTTTCTTCCTGCACCCTCGAGCAATCAGAAATGGTCCTCCGCTCAAATAAGGAGAATGACTATCCGAAGATAGTTTAAGCACTACGCATGTGTCCTTATGCCATAGCGCATCCATGGATTACCTCGATATCTCCGCCCAAAAACTCCTTTAGGTTCAATGACCCGCGAGGTGTAAGGATTGCAAATAGATGAGTACTAAAGTTAACTTAAAGTGTTATGTCCACACTAAACCAACTCACACATGTAAATCATGCTAACACCATATCATATAATAATGAATCACATAATAATACATACATGATATAAACAATCTAAAACTATGCAACATTAATACTCCTATTTATGACGAACTCATCAGTTACTACATTACTACATGTCCATAAACTAATAACACATGCATTTGAACATAATCTTTTAACTTTGCCACCTAGTATACATTTAAGATACCATTGCCATTTTTTCTCGAGTGCAATTCATTGATGATATCCCCAACATAGAAAAACTACTAACAATATCAGTTTCTCGGGGTCATTAGCATAAACTGTTTACCATTTGAAGATACCTCAACTGCTAGCTCCATGGTGACTAAATATTAAAGATCTAATATGTGGTGCAAACAAATGAGTCCGATAGAATAGTATTACACATTGATGATACAACTACACAAGTCACACGGTTGGATCACCCCTAGCTCATGTGTCTTCATGTGTCTCATGAGGGATCAATTGTGGGCTATGACAGCAGAAGATAATGATACTTGAATATCATAAAAACAAGGATAGATACGATGGGCTTTAGCAACAACTTGGCATTTTAGCCTAAATGGATCAGAGCCCCGTTGCTGCTGAGAAATAATTACTTGAATTATATGAGTAATAACGGAAACCCACTATCCATTTTGTTTCATTTTGAAGTTCACATTTTTGCATGGCCTTTAAATTTTAATATATTCATCCTTCTCTTTCTTAGCTAAAATTTTCCAAATTTGTTCTCTATAATGGTTCTTGGCTTTCTTTCAGGTTGATGCTCTTGTTGGTTTTGGAAAAACCATCAAACATCTTGATGGGCATCTCCTCGAAATCGGCACAAAGGTCAGTGATAAAGCCCCCATTTTATTTCCCCAACCAATTTTCTTGGTATAGTGACCTTAGTCTACTGAACTAATTTACATCAGGGTATTACTAAGCCTAAAGAGGTAAGAAAGTACAAAGGGGAAGGAATGCCTCTTCATTTGAGTACAAAGAAAGGAGAGTTATATATCATGTTCGAAGTTTTGTTCCCCAAGTCTCTAACCGACGACCAGAAGACAAAGATCAAAGCAGTGCTTTCTTAAGGTCAACGCTTCCGCTATGGATATAATTCCTATAACATTGTACCATGAGGTCCATTACCCAGGCCCTTCTGAGGTGAACAACGCGATAAATATGTCCAAATTGCTCTTATTAGATTTTACTATCTCTTTTACAATGAGATTTAGCTTAGATCACGCAGCTATTAAATTGAAGTGTATCCTAATCAATTGTTTTCCATATTTTCGCATTAAAGAAATATATAATTACCTCACAACTTTGTTTCATGCTCATGTAATTAATCATCTTTTGATAGATGGAAATTCACAATTAGTTTTTCACCATATTGTTAGGGATCCTCAGGTTTGTCAAGTCTTGTATGTGTTATGACGGTCCATAACGTGCATTGTAAATATCGCATCATAAGTATCTATGTAAAATGTTTGCACATAGTCCGCCGCTCTCGCTTGCCGCTAGGAAACGACCATCGTTTACTAGTCGCGACATGGCTGGTGGGGTGTGCGGCCCATATAATTATGTATTGTAAAAGCGCTCGTGCATTGCCCATCATTGTCGCTCACGACTAGGAAACGACCCTCGTTTACTAGTCGTGGCATGGCCGGTGAGGGTGTGCGGCCATAAGAATTTTGTCATACTCCTCGTGCTTTTGGGAATCTCTTGGGTGGCACTTGGGGGGTAGAGGCCACAGGTATAATACCCGGCATAGACCTGGGACTCTAGTCAAGCATTCGCTCTTTCATTCTCACGCATTTTCCATACAAACGGTCATTTGGTCCAAATGTTTTTGCACCCAAGCACCGAGAGGCTTCTAGGCGAGCGAATTGGGAGCCCGCGACTTTCGACATTGGCAAAACGATCTTTGCCCAAGGCTCATCCCCTGCGGGGACAAAGGAGCCGCACAGACATTCGGGAGGCCACGAAGATCCGTCCACGACAACGTGCTACTTTGATTCCATGTGCTACTTTGATTCCTTGTGCCTATCCTGAAATATTTGGGTGAAAAAATAAGTAACTGACCCATATTATGAACGTTTGACAGGTCGGGTATCATCAGGTTATGTATAAAATATTGAAATATAAAAATATTTCTGAAACCTCACAAGAAACCTCTGTTTTGTGCCGCATTAGTTTGATAACATTTGTTTGATTGTGATTTGTGAAAACAAATCAATAATTATGAGCAAACTAACCAATAGAGACAACTTTGTAAACTAAACAAGAACAAGAATATAGGATCTTTTTATTCTTTATTTGCGTAGACAACATAAATTAACACTTTGCCATTTAGCAAGATTAACTATAATCTTGCTACAAATAAGTTTACAGACAAAACTAATCTATTTATACACAACATCAATATCTTGAACATTGGAGGAGATAAGGAACTAGATAAGAAGTCAGAAGGGAGGTGGGAAGATTGAATATAGGAGAAAGGCAGTTGTGATTTGTGAACACTAAAAAGTCAGAAAACTAGATTAGGATCTTTTTTTAGAAAAAGAAGATATTAGAGTTAATTTTATTGTTATTCATATATTACAAATTATCATAATATAGATATAGGTGGAGTCTAGTCGAGTCAATGGGTTTTAGCAACTGAAATCTGAAATTAGTTCAAAATTTAAAATTAAAATCCCAACCTGCTGATCGATTTTTTTTCAATTAAATATGAGTCAATTCATTTTTTTTTATCAGATCTCGTTCGTAGCATTAATGGCATAATTTCAAGGATCTTCCAAATGAATCTAACAATGCAAAGACATCGACTGAATAAGCATAGGTTATATACATTTATTTGGACTGAAAAAACCAAGTAAAACTAAAAAAATTGCTCATTATCAGTCAACAGAAGACCAAACATTATACACGTAATTTTAACATATTTCAATTAACAAAAGAACATCTTAAAGGGGTGTTGCGAGAATCGAACTCGCGACCTCTCGCACCCAAAGCGAGAATCATACCACTAGACCAAACACCCGATGTGATATTGGTATCATATAACCACAATTTCTAGCATTACATATAAGCTATGCTCATTAGAGACTGGAATGACTCATATATTATTATAGTTATTTTTGGTGATCCCTTTGGGTGCAAAAAAGAAGAAAAAAATAAAGAATAATAATGACTATAGCAAATCACTTGAACAACTAAATGAGAATGAGAATACTTTCCTCTAATTTTGACCCTAAGCTAGGCCAGTTGAAAGAAAGGCCAACCTACATAATTGGCCCTCACTTGGAACTAATGGATGAGGAGTGCATTGAAATAATGAAAGATGTGGTCCTTTTGATACCAACGGAAGGTGAAACCAAACATCCAATGTTACTTTCCACCTAACCACATTTCGCTCTCGCCTACTATTATCTAATCCTAATTATTGATAATATTACACAATTAACACTTGGAGACTAACTCCATATCTTCATAAGCATTTGAAGCATTTCAATTATTTTCCATTGTAAGAATAATGCTTAGGATTAGAAAAATTAGAGCATCAAATAAATGGAAAATGTTTTACAAAAAAATACATACTTTTTTTAAAAATATAATTGTATCATTTTTAAATGAATCTTAAAAACCATGAAACCAAAAGGCATTCTTAATTTCTTATTCTTTGAAAAAGATAAGCACAATAAGTGAAATGAGAGCCTGAATTTTAAAAATAACAAAAATATGAGGTCCTTTGTGATACATTTCCCTTTATTTAGCATTTAATTAACATTTTAAGTGTACCTAACAACATGTTCTAAAAGCGAAAGGTAGGTGAATGTTGGAAAAAGGACTCCTGTCTTGGATTTTTTCAAGTGGGGGAGTTGGATTTGATTCCATCTCCTAAGTAGAGCCTCGATCACTATTTAATTTGCAGGGCATGTAGAATTAATTTGATGGGGAGTTTTTGAAAAATAAAATAAAATTAATGGTGCTTAATTAATTAGTTGAACATTGGATATATTAGTAATTTTTAGTAACAAAAAAACCATCAATTTTAGTTTAATTGTCCTAAAACTAGAATGAGATCGGTTCTCGCTTGAAGTCGGGGTGTTGCAAGCCTCTGCATCTCCTAATTCAATGCGGCTCCGGCGTGATCTGCAAAGACACTCCGGCGATCAAGTAAAAGAGAATTTCAAATGGTCTGTATGAAATTAGAACAAAGAGTATATATCTTGTTGTGTGTCGTGTCTGTTTAATGAGACATGTATGAGTACTCGACGAGGATATCTACTGAAATTCCACAGGGATATGCCCCGAATAGGTTGATCGTTGTCCCCTCGATTACGAATTTATTAGTGTCGAATATTTGATGATAAATGTAGGATGTTAATGTCCTTATTTGATCGAGTGGAGCCCTCAAATTAAGTTGTAGCTAATTTGATCTTGATATGGTTCATGGGTGCTTCCGGGACCGGTCCGATTGGACTCAAAGAGTCGGTCCAGTCCAAGATCATATCCACTTAAATTAACGATAATTTTTGTCATTTTATTTTTTGATCGTTCATTAATTTTAAGATTCATATTATTTAAAAAATTGAATAAAAGTTAATTTAAGATTATATAGTGCTATTATGAGATTGATTTTAATGATGAAATTCTTTACACAAATTTTGTTCTTTAAAAGCACGATTTGAATGTGAGAAGACACGATAAATTATTTTCTTCCAAAGTAATCATCACCTAGCAATAAAATCATAGAAAAAGTATAGATGAAGAACTTTAAACTAATAATAAATCTGAGTTAATTTAAAGAAAAATAAATAGAAATGATATTTCTTTGAGGTCCAAGTATTTCCATTAAGATTTAAGAAGGCCCCATAATTAATTAACAAGAACAAGAACAAGAAAGGACAAGAGACAATCCATATGATGTTTGGTACAACAATGTATATTGTCAAACTTTTGTAAATCAACCTAATAAATCAGTGCTTAGTGGTTGGCTTTTGGCCATTATTCTTCTCTACCTAGCTAGCTTGCATTTATTTGTCCTTCCTTATCAACTAATTTTGTCTATTGTTCTCTAAAATAGCTCCATCTAATTAACCAATTCTAGACCAAGAATCAAACCCAAGAACCCAAGACCTAACAATGATGATTACCATGCAAAATTAGTCAATAAGGCCCATTAATTTTTGCATGCATGTCATGAACTAAGCAACAATCATGCCTCTAATAACTTTCCTCTCGAGCGGTGATTGACATTTTTTTGTAGCTTGAATTGTCGCAACATTAGTTGACGGGGTTGGTTTTTGCATATTGCGAAGTTGAGTAACAAACAAATTATTAAAAATGTGTTTGATTGATTGTAAATTAAAATACTTGTAAATAATATTTGCGTCGCAAATTATATATGTAATTTTATTATTTATGTAATTTTATTATTTAGTTGCCGACGAACTATTCGGCAAATATATTGCAATTTGTTGTGATTTGATTGACACAAAGAAGTTATAGACAAGAACATATATGCCGCTTTTTTTTACAACTTTTTTTTAATGCATTTGAAGCTTGATTACAAGTACAGAACGTTGTAAATAAATTAATTACGCTCTACCAAATATAAAACTTAATCAATGTGCTACAATTAAATATTATATATATATATATATATGGAGCAGCAAGCAAATGCAAAAAAAAGTTTTATATATTTAATTGTTAAAATTTACAACGTTGATTAAGTTTAATTGTAGCATTATATATATATATATACACGCGCTCAGCAAATTAAGTTGAAAAAAGTTTTATATATTTAATATTTTTTTATATATAAAAAAAAGCAAATGCATGCCTTGTAAGAACATTAGATTGAGTCAATCTAGTTAAGGATGACAACAATCAAATACGATACAGATATTATATAATTCGTATCTGCATTGCATATTCACATTGCACATATTCGCATCCAGTGGAGATATGAATATCCATATATGTATTCAGACCATATGCAGATGCGGATATCCACGCCGCATCCGCATTCACACGGTATTTTAATTAAAAAATAATAACTTATATTGTTAAAATTCATAACAATTAGTAATTTACTAGAATTTCATATGTAATTTATCATAAAAGTCACCTATATAATATATATATATATATAATAGTAATTTTTCATATGTGGTGTGGATAATATATGGTGCAAAGCTGCATCCATATTTGTATCTGCATTGCATCCATGCGGATAGAAAAAATTTAAATTCATATCAGCATCCATATCTATTTTTATTTATGGATATAGATCGAATACAGTGCAGATGCAAATAAAATTATCACCCCTAAATCTAATAGATGGTAGGGATGAGCGGGTTCGGGTATCTTATTTTTTTCATGCAGATAGAAAAAATTTAAATTTATATCAGCATCCATATCTATTTTTATTTGTGGATATGGATCGGATACAGTGCAACTGCAAATAAAGTTATCACCCCTAAATCTAGTGGATGGTAGGGATGAGCGGGTTCAGGTATCTTATTTTTTCATGATATTCGGATCATACCATGTATAAGATCAATTCCTAGATTTTGAAATCAGACCCTACCTTGTTGAAAGTTGGAACCAAACCCTATCCGAAACCACATGTTCCGATTCCGGCTACCATATTGGAACTTGTATGTTTATTTACAAGTTCCAGGTCATGTTCCAAAATAGCTAGATTCCCTAGCAGGTTCCAGAATAGGATCTAGGACATGTTCCATAATAGGTTTCGAGTACCGATTTCGATTCTGGATATCCTATGTCACTACAGGAAACATGGGCATCAGTAACGACTGAAGCCGTTGCTGAAAACCATCAGCAACGGCTTGCAACGGCCCCACCCGTTGCAACGGAGTCGTGGCAGAAAAGCGCGTTGCTGATAACTTAGCAACAGCCGCTCGGGCCGTTGCTAAAAATATTATCAACAACGATTTTGCCACGGACACGGAGCCGTTGCTGATAACTTTATTAGTAACGGCTAGTGAGCCCGTAGCAACGCCGTTAGTAAAAGACCGTTGCTAAGCCGTTGCTGCAGGTCTTCAGCAACGGCTTTCGATACACTTTTAGCAACGGCTTTCCCACGAACGGCCGTGGGAAAGCCATTGCAGATGATGTGAACCTGCAAACGAAAAAAATTTAAAATTCCAAATTTCCATTGATACATTGATACATTATCTGATATATAACTCACACACCCATACATCTATACACACATTCATTCACACATCACAAATACACCAAGATATACATCAAAACAATTGTATTTATATTTATAATTATCCACAATAGTATAAAAACTATTCAAATGCAAAATTGAAATATCAATATCCAAACAAAATAAATTAAACAAGTATATATCTCAGTAACAAAGTCAATATATAAAAATCTCACGATCACGATGAAGGGTGATTTGGATCATATGGCGGAGTCTGGAGTGCTTGAGTGTACATCGGCGTGGACTGACTCGAGGATGATGGATGAGATGATGCCGAAGAGATGTCTGCTTCGAGATGACCAAACATGTTGCGTAGCATAGCTTGTATATCCGCCATCATCTGACTTTGGCGCTCCATCATCTCAGTCTAACGCGCGACCGTCTCCTCTAGTGTCCTTATCCTAGTACTATGATCATAACTGGATCTGGAGGTGGACGGCCGCTCACCAGCGACTGGAAGGGTCGGTGCCCCAAGTGGCCCTAGCACGGCTTGCGCATGACCACTATCTGCAAAGCCATATACGCGGCCGTGCTCCCAGCCACCTGCGACCTCGGCCCACGCTGCTGCGTCAAAGTCATCGGGGGTGCCCCCGCGTTGCACCACTGTCTGACTGTAGGTCTCCTACTCGAGTTTAATTTTTTATTTAATATTTGTCATAATACTTAAATTATAAATATATAATGAATAATTTAAACAAATATATAGTTACCATAACGTATGCAACGCGGTTGTCGATGTATTCCCCCGTCCCATGTACTCGACGGTGAGTCCGCTCAAACACCGCCATTGGGGAGAGTCGCTGGACAGTCCCGTCATCCGACACCGTCGTCTACATTTACAAAACAAATACATTAATTAGTACACATAGTAATAAATAATATATATAATTAAAATGTATACTTACGATACGGTTCGCGTGCACTGTAAATGCAATAGAGCCGCTGGTGTGACGCGCTGCTCCCCCCGCCATGCGATTTCTAGCTGCATTCCTAGAAACCTCCTACCATCGATCCGTCGACCATATTCCCACGAGCTGGTCCCATATATCCGGAGTGATCCAATTGGGGCCGTATCCCCGAGTCTCTGCAATGTTAGTAGTCCCAGCTCGTGCCATCGCTTGGGATCGGGCCTGCCCCAACTGCCCGTTGTACCTCGCCCGGGAAATAGCCTCCCAGGCAGCGTAAATGAAGGACCTCTGATCCTCAACCCATGTATAGCGAGCCTGCAGAATAATAATATCAGTACCAATATTAATCATCATGCATGTATTAAAAAAAAATACGTGCCTCAAACTCGCACCATAACATGTCGACGTGCTCACTAGGCACGTGAGACCACGTAGGCCAGGCCCCGTGCATGTATCGTCGAATGGTAGAAGAAATGCTCCTCGGCACTTCTTCTTGCTCAAACCTGCACAACAAAAATAAAATTTAATATTATATTATGATATAATGAATTTGTATAATTGTCGTAATTCATGATATATTACCGCTCCCCAATCACGCTAATAAATCTGCGTGACTCTGTGGCTGGTGGAGGCTGCCACCTGTTCGGCCCGCGTGGCCGCCTACGTCTGGATGTACTAGCCTCAGCACTATCATTGGTAGGAGGATCAGCAGCACGAGTAAGTGCTGCAGTCTCACCGATCGGAGACTCCAAAGCTCTCCTACGACGATAATCACGACCAGACATATCTGCAATCGAATAGATATATAATCAGATTATTGTATAAATAGTACAGATATATTTAATAAAATATATACTTTACAATTATTCATCATCATCTGAGTAATAGTCTTCGAATTCTTCCTCTTCTTCCTCATCATTTGAGGAAGATTCACCATATGTCTGAACGATAGGATTGCTCGACGTCCCGACTTCACGTGACTCCCCGTGACAAGTCCATAGAAAATATCTTGGTGCAAATCCTTTGCTATATAGATGTAAAGTGACAGTCTCCCGATACAAATATCGTCCATTCATACAAATGCGGCACAGACATCGGATTTTATCACCGACGCTAACAAATTTTCGATTCAAATAGGGAAAATTTAGAAAGTACGTTACGCCTAATCGAAACTCATTTGTTAAAGCTCCACGATCAAGACGTCGGTACATCCAACTTCGATCAGCCGACATGATTCTGTCAATCAATGGCAATTTCTTTGGTTAATGCCTTTAGGTGAGATTGTCCTATTCCATTCGGGATTTATGTTATTCATATTGCACTAAGTACTTCTTTTAACCGCTAACTTCATTCTAAATTTCGGCAGCATCTCCCTACAGTTCTCCGAATATGCATATCATTTGGGCGCGTATCGAAGAACAAGAGAGATGCTGCCGAAATTTAGAATAAGTTAACGGTTAAAAGAAAAACGTAAGTGCAGTACAAATAACTATATTCCCAAATTATTCAATCATGGATAATTCAAGAATTGTACGTCGTATAAAAGATTATCTACTTCTTTTACACGAACATACAACCCCCGAACGGATCTAAGATTTTGCTAAATCATATCCGACTCGTCGATGCGTACGTGAAACATATCAACTAGTCGGATGGATGATTATTTTCTAAATATTTCGAGTCAGTTCGAGTCCATATTGGACAATTCCGACAAGAGTCCAAATTAGACGATTTCGGTGGGAGTCCGAAATGAACTATTCCGGCGCGCGTCCGAAGTGGACGATTCCGGCGCATGGCCGAAGTGGACAATTCTGACGCGAGTCCACTGAGGACAACTTCGGACTAATTAATAATATTTTAACTAATTAATTAATATTAATCTACACTATTTTCATTAATTTAAATAATTAACCTACCATTATTAAATATTAATCTAACTAAATTAAACTAAAAGTTAATATAAACTCTAAAAATTAATCTAAACCTAAAAATTAATCTAACAAATTAAACAATTAATCTAAATAATTAATTAAATAATTAATTAAATAATTAATTAACAATTAAATAATAATAATAATAAAATCTAAAACTAATATTTCCGGCGTCCAGTATCTGGACACAGTGTCCGGATACTGGACAAGCTTCGACGGCGGCCATCGGCCGTCCGCCGCCGATGGCCGCCCGTCGTCGGCCGAAACCCTATAAATAGGGTTTCTGTCGGATTTCATTAGGGATCAACGGCAAGAGATGGTCAGGCGGCGAGGAATACCTGAAATCAGCGGTCGAGGACAGACGACAGTGGCAGCTCGGCGGCGTCGGCAGCGGCGGCGAGATGCGGGAGGAAGAAGGGGGGCGGGCGTGATCTGCGACCTATATAAACTTATCAGCAACGGCTCACTCGCCCGTTAGAAAGTCGTTGTTGATAAGTTATCATCAGTAATGGCTCACTTGTTCGTTAGAAAACCGTTGTCGATAATTAACATCATCAGTAACGACTCGCATGTCCGTTAGAAAGCCGTTGCAGATATAATATATCTGCAACGGCGTGAGCGGTCGTAAGAATGCCGTTGCAAATATATAGCAACGGCTTGAATAGTCGTTGTTGATAGTCGTTGCTGAAGACCCAATTTCTAGTAGTGTGTGTTGGATCCGAAAACGAAACTGATTTTAATTAGTTTCTTAATTTTTATCTCGGACTCTATCCGAATTAGTTTGGGTCTAACTATCCGAAATCTACCTGATCGAATTGGTTTCAATAGATTTCGAATTTATTCGGGATTCATGGACACCCCTAACGGATGTGGGGCGATGGGCTTAATCACAAAAACATTGCTTTTGTCGAAGGACCAGGAATTAGTTATCTCACATGCATGGATTCCCCTCATTATTAAGATTGGTTACCTACCCTCACCATCATGTGGTTTCTCCTCCTCCTAGTTACTCACATGCATTGTTCAATGAGATGAGCAACGTACGATTGACACAAAGCCTTACCTAACTTCAATTGGACTAATAATATATAGAAAGATCATTATTTTAAGGATCCAATTATAATATAAACTAATAATTAATCACATGCATAGAAAAGACACAATTATATATTTATATGCACTAATTAAAGATTATTACACATGATGGAAGACTGTTTAAGTACATTAAACATTATTCTAGCTTATTAATTTATTACTATTTAATTAAGGGTTCTGAACTAATAATTAATATTATAAATTATGTACTTCTACTGGTTTCTGTAGTCCAAAATCCCAGTTTTTAGACCAAGGAAGTCTCTGCACTTGCACTCCTTATTGCCCACGACGTTAATGGCGGCGCCGCTGCAGCTTAAGCAGAGGCCTTGTACTCGCCTCTCCTCTTCCTCCTCCCTCTTCGCCGGCATTAATGGAGGTTCTTGCTGCTGGAAGGGAGGACTGATGCACAGCTCCAGGTTGAGGTCAGGCAACCGCCACGCGGCCGTCGAGGACGACTCCTCGCTGCCGCTGGTGCTCTTGTCCTCCTCCGAAGCTGATCGAAAACCGATCACGACGGCCGGTTTGTTGGAAATGCGCGGTATGTGGTCCGCAGCTGCGTCGGAAGCCGCATTGTCGTTGCCGGCATTGAGGGGGCGGTGGGTGACCGGGTCGAGTCCGCGACTCAGTAGCTTCCGCCGGATGTGGGTGTTCCAGTAGTTCTTGATCTCGTTGTCCGTCCTCCCCGGAAGCCGTGCCGCTATCAGCGACCACCTGCGCGCAAATATCGATCACATTTATATATAGCACTAGCTATGTAGCTTCAGATTTGCTTACTGAGGTGAGCTAGGTTGCTGATGGACTTACTTGTTGCCGAGGAGGCTGTGGAGCTTGATGATGAGCTCGTCCTCGTCGTCGGTGAAGTTGCCGCGCTTGAGGTCGGGGCGGAGGTAGTTAATCCATCGGAGGCGGCAGCTTTTGCCGCAGCGGAGGAGGCCGGCGGCCTTGGGCAACGAGCGCCAGCAGCCTTCTCCGTGCCCTCGGATATAGGCGATGAGGCGGTCGTCCTCCTCCTTAGTCCAGGCTCCCTTGTTCGTGTGAGCTTTCTCGCAGCACGGGGATCTCCCCATCAATTGATTCTACCTAACTACCTCCTTTCTTCTTCTTCTTCTATCGATTATGTATGTATATATATATATATATATATATATATATCTGATTAATTAAAAATGAAGGAGGAAGTGATGTTATTGTTGGAGAAAGAGATGAGGATGATTTATAGGCGTTTGACTGCAGTGGGAATTAGGAAGGAGTTGAGTTGGTGAAGAAAAGGTTGGGTAGGAGAAGGATGGGATATAGGGATGGTAGGCGTCTTTTTCCCTTGACGAGCCATAAATGACATCACTCATCACTCCCATCTTACCAGTTTCAAAAGCCACAAACTCATCATTGATGGTCGATATATCCAGGTAGGTATAAAGTGATCAACCATTAATACTCTTTGGTTCAGGCACCATGAGGTTAGGCGCCAGTCTACCCTCGCGATCATGGTGAGCAAAATTTTAACTTTTACAGTTAGCTATCTGAAGCATGATCATAGTCTAATCGAAGTTTGTGAGTTTTCCTAATTAATCGAAAACTGTTGACCAGCTGAAGAACAATGAATTACTTACCTCCCTTCTCCCTCCCCAATTATACAGAAATTGACAGGAGTTGGGGAGGGAAGAGGGTGAGAGGGCCATCCATGACCATATATCATGTGCAACGTGTGGCTCACATCGCCTGCAATCTTAGCTTTGTTGGTCGCCGAACAGTGCCAGCAGTTTGGCTGCACATTTGCTATCATGTCACATTGTCACTTGCATTCAAATGCGTCAGCCCAAAACATTAATTGATATCGAAAATTACACCTAAATAGATCACCATGATTGAAGGCAGAAGCAATATTGGACGGCGGGATGAGGAGACTTGTCATGTGCTCGATCGATCAACACAGTCGGACGGTGGGATGATCGAGGAGAGTAAATTGGATATTTTGGTTTGTGTTGGTGTCGTCACTGGGGATGAGGAGTTAGGTAGAATTGTTCCACATCGACTGATGCCTGCCTACATCCATATAATTCAGCATACGTGGGAGCGAGGTGGGCAAAGCATGATGGGGTTGCGGTTGGGGGATGGGGAGTGCAACTTTTATGAGTAGTTTGTTCATAAAAAATTTATGAATAAATAAATATAAATTCTAAGTAATTGAATATAGATAAAAATAAAATGGATAGGTTCAGCGACTAAATATGAATAAAAAGAAAATAAATATAAATATATTTATTTTCTTTCTATTCATGTTCGATCGTTTAAAGTTTATATTCATTCAGTCCATAAAAATTTATATAGGTAAATTGCTTATATAAATTTTTTTCCGGATACGTGGGCGTGCTTTGCGTTTGCTTCACCTTTCGCTTTTATTTTATTTATTATTTTATATTAATTTGAATATATATTTAAATATTATTAATTTGTTTGCTTGCGGTGGGCGAGCAATGGAAGGAGAGGTAGGTCGGTTTGGCATTTTATCGTTATCTCAGGGCAGAGGGATACGCTGCAATGCATTCCCCTGCCGCAAGAGGCAAAGAGTTCCTGTGGCTCTGGAGAAGCCACGAGCTATGGACACAGCAATGGTAAGTATCTTTACGCTAAAGTGTTTTCTTTTTAATTAACTGTTAGCTACTCCTGCAATTATTATGTCTACAGCCTGTATTAGGGGTGCACGTGGATTTATTTATTTTGGATAGATCCCAAATCAATTGGAATTATTGGTACGATGGACAGAACGGAATTAAATTCGGATAGAATTTAAAATAAAAATTAAAAAACTTGTACTAATTGAAATGATTTTTCAATTAATGTGCCTCAGCTCATGTATCCCATGTATCCTGAACAGGAACTTGTAATATGGAATTGGTAAGTAAATAAGTTCCAGTAGATATTTAGAATTTGTACTCTAGAATTTATAAATGAATAAGTTCCAACTGAAGTACTCGAAATTTATAAATGAATAGATTTTAACATGATACTTAGAACATTTAGAATTTGTACTCTAGAATTTATAAATGAATAAGTTCCAACGGAAGTACTCGAAATTTATAAATGAATAGATTTTAACATGATACTTAGAACATGTAAATGTATAGCTTCAAATAGAGTAACTGAATATAGATTTCGAATAGAGTTTAATTTCAGGTCCTAATAGATAGGATTTGAGTTCAAAACCTAAGAACCGATCCTATATAGAATATGGTGCGAGTATCATGAAGAATACATGATACTCGGATCCGCTCACCCAGAGTCTGTATATATATATTTCAACTTTTTATCAATTCAAATTTATAAATTCCAAAATAATAAAAATCAAAATGGTAAAAAAGAATTATTAAAATCAGAACCAACTTTGGGAGTGTACTCTTAATGCCATTCAATGTATGCTAATTTTAACAAAAAAAATTGTCTCTACTCCCTCATTCACCTAAATTTTTGACCCATCGAAGTGGAAAATATCGGTTAGCGCACGATATCCACGATCAAACATATCGAAGAAATCAGAAAATCGGAAGGACGTTGGTCGACGCACTCGGATTCGTCGGGAAGATACACTACTAGAAATTGGGTCTTCAGCAACAGCTATCAGCAACGGCCGGTCAAGCCATTGCAGATATGTTGTATCTGCAACGGCTTTCTAACGGACAAGTGAGTCATTGTTGATGATAACTTATCAGCAACGGCTTTCTAACGGGCGAGTGAGCTGTTGCTGATAAGTTTATATAGGTCGCAAATCGCGCCCGCCCCTTCTTCCTCCCGCTGTTGCCGTCGCCTGCTCCTCCCGCCTCTCGTTGCTGACGCCAACGCTGCCGAGCTACCGCTGTCGACGCTGTCGTCCGTCCTCGACCGCCGATTTCAAGTATTTCTCGCCGCCCGGCCTTCCCCATTGATCCCAAAGTAAAATCCGGCTGAAACCCTATTTTTAGGGTTTCAGCCGATGGCCACCGCCGGAGCTTGTACAGTGTTCGGACACTGGACTCCGGCGCCGAAAATGATATTTTTATAATTTTTTATTTAATTATTTAATTATTAATTAATTATTTGTTTAATTGTTTAATTGTTTAGACTAATTGTTTAATTGGTTAGATTAATTTTCAGAGTTTAGATTAATTTTTAGAGTTTATATTAATTTTTAGTTTAATTTAGTTAGATTAACATTTAATAATGGTAGGTTAATTATTTAAATTAGTTAAAATATTGTAGATTAATATTAATTAATTAGTTAAAATATTATTAATTAGTCCGGAGTTGTCCTAAGCGGACTCGCATTGGAATCGCATTGGAATTGTCCAATTCGGACGCGCGTCAGAATCATTCATTTCGGACTCCCGCCGGAATCGTCTAATTTGGACTTGTGTCGGAATTGTCCAATATGGACTTGAACTGACTCGAAATATTTAGAAAATAATCATCCATCCGACGAGTTAATACGCATCGACGAGTCGAATATGATTTAGCAAAACCTTAGATCCATTCGGGGGGTTGTATGTTCGTGTAAAAGAAGTAAATAATTTTTTATACGACGTACAATCCTTGAATTATCTCTGATTGAATAATTTAATAATATAGTTATTTGTACTGCACTTACGTTTTTCTTTTAACCGTTAACTTATTCTAAATTTCAGCAGTATCTCTCTTGTTCTCTGATACGCACCCAGATGATATGCGTATTCGGAGAACTGTAGGGAGATGCTGCCAAAATTTAGAATGAAGTTAGCAGTTAAAAGAAGTACTTAGTGCAATATGAATAACATAAATCCCGAATGGAATAGGACAATCTCACCTAAAGGCATTAACCAAAGAAATTATCATTGATTGACAGAATCATGTCGGCTGATCGAAGTTGGATGTACCGACGTCTTGATCGTGGAGCTTTAACAAATGAGTTTCGATTAGGCGTAACGTACTTCCTAAATTTCGCCTATTCGAATCGGAAATTCGTTAGCGTCGATGATAAAATTCGATGTCCGTGCCGCATTTGTTTGAATGGACGATTTTCGGATCGGGAGACTGTCACTCTGCATTTATATAGCAAAGGATTTGCACCAAGATATTTTCTATGGACTTGTCATGGGGAGTCACGTGAAGTCGGGACGTCGAGCAATCATGTCGTTCAAATATATGGTGAATCTTCCTCTGCTGGTGCTTCTTCATCCAGTCAATCTAATCCCTATAGAACTATGATACTTGATAGTCTTGGGGGTCAATTCCACCTAAATGATACACTACTAGAAAAATGGGCATCAGCAACGGTACCAGCCGTTGCTGAAGAGAATCAGCAACGGCCACGCCGTTGCAATAGCGCCGTGACAGAAAGTCGCGTTGCTGATAACTTAGCAACGGATCAGCGACGGCCGCTCGGGCCGTCGCTAAAAATATTATCAGCAACGGTTTTGCCACAGACCCAGAGCCGTTGCTGATAACATTAATAGCAACGGCCGCTGAGTCCGTAGCAACACCGTTAGTAAAACTCCGTCGCTAAGCCGTTGCTGTAGGTCATCAACAACGGCTTTCGATACACTTGTAGCAACGGCTTTCCCACGGACGCCCGTGGGAAAGCCGTTGCTAATGACGTATACCTGCAAACAGAAAATTTGAAAATTTCAAATTTCCATTGATACATTTATCTGATACATAACTCACACACCCATACCCTCATACACACATTCATTCACACATCACAAACACCTCATACACATTCATTCACACATCACAAACACACCAAGATATACATCAAAACAATTATATTTATATTGATAATTATCCACAATAGTATAAAAATAATTCAAATGCAAAATTGAAGTATCAATATCCAAACAAAATAAGTTAAACAAGTTCAATATCCAAACAAAAAATCTCACGATCACGATGGAGGATGGTCTGGATTATATGGCGGGGTCTGGAGCGCTTGAGTGTACACCGGCGTGGACTGACTCGAGGACGATGGATTAGATGATGCCGAAGAGATGCCTGCTTCGGGATGACCTGACAAGTTGCGTAGCATAGCTTCTATATTCGCCATCGTCTGACTCTGGCGCTCCATTATCTCAGTCTGACGCGCGACCGTCTCCTCTAGTGTCCTTATCCTATTACTATGATCATAACTGGATCTGGAGGTGGACGGCCGCTCACCAGCGACCGGAGGGGTCGGTGCCCCAAGTGGCCCTAGTACGGCTCGCGCATGACCACTATCTGCGAAGCCATATACGCGGCCATGGTCCCAGCCACCTGCAGCTTCGACCCACGATGCTGCGTCAAAGTCCTCGGGGGTACCCCCGCGCTGCACCACCGTCTGGCTGTAGGTCTCCTACTCGAGTTTGATTTTTTGTTTAATATTTATCATAAAACTTAAATTATAAATATATAATGAATAATTTAAACAAATATATAATTACCATAATGTATGCAACGCGGTTGTGGATGTACTCCCCCGTCCCATGTGCTCGACGGTGAGTCCGCTCAAACACCGCCATCGGGGAGGGTCGCTGGACACTCCCGTCATCCGACACCGTCGTCTACATTTACAAAACAAATACATTAATTAGTACACATAATAACAAATAAAATATATAATTTAAAGATATACTTACCATACGGTTTGCGTGCACTGCAAATGCAACAGAGCCGCCGGTGTGACGCGCTGCTCCCCCCGACATGCGATTTCTAGCCGCATTCCGAGAAACCTCCTGCCATCGATCCGTCGACCATATCCCCACGAGCTGGTCCCATATATCCGGAGTAATCCAACCGGGGCCGTATCCCCGAGTCTCCGCGATGTTAGTGGTCCCAGCTCGGGCCATCGCTTGGGACCGAGCCTGCCCCAGCTGCCCGTTGTACCTTGCCCGGGAAATAGCCTCCCAGGCAGCGTAAATGAAGGGCCTCTGGTCCTCGGCCCATGTATAGCGAGCCTGCAAAATAATAATATCAGTACCAATATTAATATATCATCATGCATGCAAAAAATAATAATAATACGTGCCTCAAACTCGCGCCATAATATGTCGACGTGCTCGCTAGGCACGTGAGACCACGTAGGCTATGCCCCGTGCATGTATCGTCGAATAGTAGAAGAAATGCTACTCGGCACTTCTTCTTGCTCGAACCTGCACAACAAAAATAAATTTTAATATTATATTATGATAAATAATGAATTTGTAATGATTCATAATTCATGATATATTACCGCTCCCCAATCACGTTAATCAATCTACGTGACTCTGTGGCTGGTGGAGGCTGCCACCTGTTCGGCCCGCGTGGCCGCCTACGTCTGGATGTACTAGCCTCGGCAGTATCATCCTCATGAGGATCAGCAACAGGAGGATTAGCAGCATGAGTAAGTGCTGGAGTCTCACCGATCGGAGACTCCGAAACTCTCCTGCGTCGATAACCACGACCAGACATATCTGTCGAACAGACATATAATCAGATTATTGTATAAATAGTAGAGATATATTTAATAAAATATATACTTTATAATTATTCTTCATCATCTAAATAATAGTCTTCGAATTCTTCTTCTTCTTCCTCTTCTTCCTCTTCTTCATCTTCTTCATCTCCAGCTTCCTCAATTTCATGATCGTCATCATCAGCATATTCAACTTCTAATTGAATTGACGTTGTGTCTGCATCCTCGAGTATTGGAATAATACGATCCACAGCAGGAAGATCATCTTCTTGATAGAAACCAGGAGGATCATTTTCTCCTACTATCGGATCAATTTTTCCTCTACCTTTTGTCTTACAGACTACACGCCAATCTGCTCTATCTTTATTTCGAGCCGGATACTTCGCGTAATATACTTGTTCGGCTTGTGATGCCAATATAAAAGGCTCATTTGCTGTCAATTTCGATTTGTAATTAACCTCAACAAGTTTGTATTTTGGATGAACTTTCATGCCCCTTTCTGTTGTATCGAACCAATGACATCTAAATAGGATCACTGATTTCAAGCCGAAGTAGTGCAACTCTATCACTTCTTCCACCAGTCCATAAAAATCCATATCACATTCAACATAGGTTGTCCCTTTCACGCAGATCCCAGCATTCATCGTCTTCTTTGCAAATGAATATTCAACCGTGTAAAATTTATACCCGTTAACAAAATATCCGCTATAGCACGACACAAGTCGCGACGGTCCACTAACAAACTCAAATATTTTTTTATCTATTTCAGCTTTGTGATCTTTGCTGTAAGTCTGAATCCAAGTAGGGAAATCACGATTTCGTAATCTCTCCAATTCTTGATCGTTGTGAATAGAGTATTTTTGCACCATCTCAATGTCAAATATTTCAATGAATTATTCAATCTCTGGACAATTGAGTAATACATACAAGTGTGCCAAATGATACTCTTCATCGCTTACATGTCGAGATGGACGAGAACCAAAAGCACGACCAGAGTGACAAAATATATTTAAACGTCCATCTGAATGTCGAACACCCCCGTCGTCGTTACGTGGAAGACGATCAAATCTTGTCTGTACTATCGATTCAAAGTAAAATGAGCAGAATGTTGAAATTTCTTGGATGATATACGATTCAGATATTGATCCTTCAACAGCTGCGGTGTTCTTTACTTTTTTCTTCAGACGATTCATGTATCTTTCAAATAAGTACATCCAACGATATTGAACGGGGCCACCAACTCGTGCCTCGTATGCCAAGTGTATCGGTAGATGCTCCATCGAGTCAAAAAATGCAGGAGGGAAAAACTGCTCCAGCTTGCATATGATTTCAACAATATTATTTTCAAGTGTTGATATATCTTCGACTCGAAGGACATTTGCACAGATGCTTCTAAAAAACATACTTAATTCAGTCAACGGACCCTAAATATTATCAGGTAGAAGATCTCGAAATGCGATCGGAAGTAATCTCTGCATGAATACATGACAATCATGGCTCTTCATCCCTGATATTTTGCAATCATCGACGTTCACACATCGAGATAAGTTTGAAGCATATCCATCGGGTAATCTGAGTTCTTTTACCCATTGACAAACATCTTTGATCTGTTGTTTATTTAACACATATAGGGCCTTCGGTTTCAGATATCGTCCGTTGACCTCTTGTAACTCCAACTCTGGTCTTTTACAAAGTATTTTCAGATCATGTCGGGCTTTGACATTATCTTTAGTTTTTCCAGAAATATCCATCACAGTGTTGAAAATATTATCAAACACATTTTTTTCAATGTGCATGACATCTAAATTATGTCGAATCAATAATGAACTCCAATAGGGCAATTCCCAAAAGATACTTTTTTTCACCCAGTTGTGTGTTTGGCCAAAACCTGACACTTTTTCATTGCGACCAAATACTATATCTGGAAGTGCTGAAACACGTGCTAATATTTGTTCACCAGACAACATCGGTGGTGACCCATCTCTTTCGACTCTGCCCTTAGTAAATTTATTACGATTCCTCCGATACTGGTGATGAACCGGTAGGAATCGACGATGACAATCAAAGAATGAGATTTTTCGTCCGTTCTGAAGACTGATTGATTTAGAGTGTTCCATACAATACGGGCAAGAGAGTCGGCCGTGAGTGCTCCAACCCGACAACATGCCGTACGCGAGGAAATCATTGATTGTCCACAAGACCGCGGCCTTTAAATTGAAGTTTTGCTTCCGATGACAATCATAAGTGACAGCTCCCTCAGTCCACAATGTTTTCAATTCATCTATCAAGGGTCTGAGAAATATGTCAATTTCTTTTCGCGGACCCTTAGGACCCGGAATAATCATCGAAAGATAAATAAATTCATCTTTCATACACATTGACGGTGGCAAATTATAAACTGTCAGCAGCACTGGCCAAACTGAATAAGGAGTTGCAGAATGTCCAAACGGATTAAAACCATCTGTGCACAATCCCAATCTGATATTTCTAGTATCCCTAGCAAATGAAGGATAACATGTATCCAAATGTTTCCATGCTTCACTGTCAGATGGATGAGTCATTACTGTATCATCACGACTTCTTGCATGCCAACTCATGTAGGGGGCTGTCTTTTCCGACATGAATAATCTTTGAAGCCACGGTGTTAGTGGAAAATACCGAAGCACCTTAAACGGGATATTTTTCTGTCGGACCGATTTCTTCTCCTTGTAACGAGGGTGTTGACATACAGGGCATTTATCCAACTGCACATTTTCTTTATAATATAAAATGCAGTTATTTTGGCACGCGTGTATTTTTTCGTACCCAAGCCCCAATTTTCTCATTAGCTTTTTAGTCTTATAAAAAGTAGGCTCAAACTTGTTATCAGTAGGCAGCATTCCATTAATCAATCCAGCAATCCGATCATACGCAACTCCGCTGATATTACAATCGGCCTTGATGTTTAAGAGCTGTGTCATTGCTGAAAACCTAGTGTATTTAGGACAATTCTCATACAAAGGTTCATCGGCAGCTTTCAACATCTCGTAAAATTCTGCAGCTTCTTTATTCGGTAATTCAATCTCTACCGCAGCCTCTACTTCTGTGATATCAACCACTGTAGTATCTGGTGGGACTGATGTCTGAAGAACTGGCCGATCAACATTATCATTCAGGCGGAATTGACCCCCAAGACTATCAAGTATCATAGTTCTATAGGGATTACATTGACCGGATGAAGAAGCACCAGCAGAGGAAGATTCACCATATGTCTGAACGACAGGATTGCTCGATGTCCCGACTTCGCGTGACTCCCCGTGACAAGTCCATAGAAAATATCTTGGTGCAAATCCTTTGCTATATAGATGCAAAGTGACAGTCTCCCGATCCAAAAATCGTCCATTTGAACAAATGCGGCACGGACATCGGATTTGATCACCCATGCTAACGAAATTCCGATTCGAATAGGCGAAATTTAGGAAGTACGTTACGCCTAATCGAAACTCATTCGTTAAAGCTCCACGATCAAGACGTCGGTACATCCAACTTCGATCAGCCGACATGATTCTGTCAATCGATGACAATTTCTTTGGTTAATGTCTTTAGGTGAGATTGTCCTATTCCATTCGGGATTTATGTTATTCGTACTGCACTTACGTTTTTATTTTAACTGTTAACTAATTATTCTAAATTTCGACAGCATTTCCCTACAGTTCTCCGAATACGCATATCATCTGGGCGCGTATCGGAGAACAAGAGAGATGTTGCCGAATTTTAGAATAATTAGTTAACAGTTAAAATAAAAACGTAAGTGCAGTACAAATAACTATATTCCCAAATTGTCCAATCAGGGATAATTCAAGAATTGTACGTCGTATAAAAGATCATCTACTTCTTTTACACGAACATACAATTCCCGAACGGATCTAAGGTTTTGCTAAATCATATCCGATTCGTCGATGCGTACGTGAAACATATCAACTCGACGGATGGATGATTATTTTCTAAATGTTTTGAGACAGTTCGAGTCCATATTGGACGATTTCGGCGTGCGTCCGAAGTGGACGATTCCGGCGCGAGTCCGAAGTGGACGATTCCGGCGCGAGTCCGAATTGGACGATTCCAGCGCGCGTCCGAAGTGGACGATTCCGGCGCGAGTCCGAATTGGACGATTCCGGCGCGCGTCCGAAGTGGACGATTCCGGCGCGCGTCCGAAATTAATCTAAACCCTAATAATTAATCTAACAAATTAAACAATTAATCTAAACAATTATTAACAATTATAAAATAATTAATTAACAATTATAAAACAATATAAAATATATATATATATAATTATAAATTTCGGCGCCGGAGTCCACCCTCCGGCGCCGGCGTACAGTGGCCGGACACACTGTCCGGCCACTGTAGAAGGTCCGACGGCGGCCATAGGCCGACCGCCGCCGGCCGAAACCCTAGAAATAGGGTTTCGGTCGGATTGATTCCCGCCGGCCGAAACCTAGTGAAGAGCCGGCCGGCCGATCAACATACCTGAACAAGACGGCGGCAGCGGCGGCAGCGGCGGCGAGAGGCGAAAGCAGCGGCGGCGACAGCAGCGGGAGGAAGAAGGGTCGGGCGCGCGACTGGTGCCCTATATAAACTTATCAGCAACGGCTCGCTCGCCCGTTAGAAAGCCGTTGCTGATAAGTTATCATCAGCAACGGCTCACTTATCCGTTAGCAAGCCGTTGCTGACAATTAAAAAAGCAGCAACGGCTCGCCTTTCCGTCAGAAAGCCGTTGCTGATAATTAAAATAATCAGCAACGGCTCGGTTTTCCGTTAGAACGCCGTTGCAGATACAGATATCTGCAATGGCTCGAGCGGCCGTAAGAATGCCGTTGCAAATAGCATCGGCTTGAGCGGCCGTTGCTAATAGCCGTTGCTGAAGATCAAGTTTCTAGTAGTGATAATGTTGATCGGCCAGTTACTCAGACATCAGTCCCACCAGATACTACAGCGGTTGATATCACAAGTTTATCCAAAATACAAACTTGTTGAGGTTAATTACATATCTAAATTGGCAGTAAATGAGCCTTTTATATTGGCATCACAAGCCGAACAAGTATATTACGCGAAGTATCCGGCTCGAAATAAAGATATAGCAGATTGGCGTGTAGTCTGTAAGACTAAAGGTAGAGGAAAATTTGATCTGATAGCATGAGAAAATCAGTTGATACCTGATATGATAGATGATTTCTATCAAGAAGATGATCCTCCTACAGTAGATCGTATTATTCCAATACTCGAGGATGCAGACACAACGTCAATTCAATTAAAAATTGAATATGCTAATGATGACGATCATGAAATTGAGGAAGCTAGAGATGAAGAAGATAAAGAAGAGGAAGAATTCGAAGACTATTACTCAGATGATGAGGAATAATTGTAAAGTATATATTTTATTAAATATATCTCTACTATTTATACAATAATATGATTATATTTCTATTCGGCAAATATGTGTGGTCGTGATTATCGTTGCAGGAGAGCTTCGGAGTCTTCGATCGATGAGACTCCAGCACTTACTCGTGCTGCTGATCCTCTTACCGATGATAGTGCTGAGGCTAGTACATCCAGACGCAGGCGACCACGCGGGCTGAACAGGTGGCAGCCTCCACCAGCCACAGAGTCACGTAGATTTTTTAGCGTGATTGGGGAGCAGTAATATATCATGAATTATGAATCATTACAAATTCATTATATCATAATATAATATTAAATTTTATTTTTGTTGTGCAGGTTCGAGCAAGAAGAAGGGCCGAGGAGCATTTCTTCTACCATTCGACGATACATGCACGGGGCATGGCCTACGTGGTCTCACGTGCCTAGTGAGCACGTCGACATGTTATGGCGCGAGTTTGAGGCACGTATTATTTTTATATATACATGTATGATGATTAATATTGGTACTGATATTATTATTTTGCAGGCTCACTATACATGAGCTAAGGACCAGAGGTCCTTCATTTACGCTGCCTAGGAGGCTATTTCCCGGACGAGGTACAACGGGCAGCTGGGGCAAGCCCGATCCCAGGCGATGGCACGAGCTGGGACTACTAACATCGCGGAGACTTGGGGATACGGCCCCGATTGGATTAGTCCGGATATATGGGACCAGCTCGTGAGAATTTGGTCGACGGATCGATGGCAGGAGGTTTCTAGGAATGCGGCTAGAAATCGCATGTCGGGGGGGAGCAGCGCGTCACACATGCGGCTCTATTGCATTTACAGTGCACGCGAACCGTATGGTAAGTATACCTTTTAATTATATATTTTATTTGTTACTATGTGTACTAATTAATATATTTGTTTTGTAAATGTAGACGACGGTGTCGGATGACGGGACTATCCAGCGACCCTCCCCGATGGCGGTGTTTGAGCATACCCACCGTCGAGTACATGAGACGGGGGAGTACATCGACAACCACGCTACATACATTATGGTAACTATATATTTATTTAAATTATTCATTATATATTTATAATTTAAGTTTTATGATAAATATTAAATAAAAAAATCAAACTCGAGTAGGAGACCTACAACGAGACGGTGGTGCAGTGCAGGGGCACCCTCGAGGACTTTGACGCAGCAGCGTGGGTCGAGGCCGCAGGTGGCTGGGACCATGGCCGCGTATATGGCTTTGCAGATAGTGGTCATGCGCGAGCCATGCTAGGGCCACTTGGGGCGCTCCGGTCGCTGGTGAGCGGCCGTTCACCTCCCGATCCATTTATGATCATAGTAGCAGGATAAGGACACTAGAGGAGACAGTCGCGCGTCAGACTGAGAAGATGGTGGAGATGCATACTATGCTACGCAACATGTCAGGTCATCCCGGAGCAGGCATCTCTTCGGCATCATCTGATCCATCGTCCTCAAGTCAGTCCATGTCGGTGTACACTCAAGCACTCCAGACCCCGCTATATGATCCAGACCATCCTCCATCGTCATCATGAGATTTTTTTATATTGACTTTGTTACTTAGATACTGTACTTGTTTAATTTATTTTATTTGGATATTGATACTTCAATTTTGTATTTGAATAGTTTTTATACTATTGTGAATAATTATAAATATAAGTATAATTATTTTGATGTATATCTTGGTGTATTTGTGATGTGTGAATGAATGTGTGTATGGGTGTTTGGGTGTGTGAGTTATGTATCAGATAATGTATCAATGTATCAAAAGAAATTTGGAATTTTAAATTTTTTTTCGTTTTCAGATTTACATCATCAGCAACGGCTTTCCCACGATCGTCCGTGGGAAAGCCGTTGCTAAAAGTGTATCGAAAGCCGTTGCTGATGACCTACAGCAATTGCTTAGCAACGGTCTTTTGCTAACGGCGTTGCTACGAACTCACTAGTCGTTGCTATTAATGTTATCAGCAACGGCTCCGTGTCCGTGGCAAAACCGTTGCTAATAATATTTTTAGCAACGGCCCGAGCGGCCATTGCTGATCTGTTGCTAAGTTATCAACGACGCGATTTTTTGCCACGGCTTCGTTGCAACGGTTGGCGCCGTTGCACGCCGTTGCTGATGCCCATTATTCTAGTAGTGATAGAGTCTAGGTTTAGGGTGTCTAGATAAATTATAAATCCTCATGATGATGTAAAGAAACCCAAAAATCAATCCCAAACTTCGAAACATGAAAATCCTGTAAATTAAAAAATGACCATGAAATTCACTAAGCCTAGGGAGCTCCTTGGAGGGCTATATAATCTAGATATTTTCTTGACACAAAAAAATGTCGATAATTGTTCCTTAGGTAAAAACTAGATAACGAGATATTTTTAAAGATTATTTGGAAGCCTTTAGCACACCCGTATTTAACTCGGGAGATTAGAAAAATTTTATTTTTCAGAAATTTGTACTATACCCCAAAAGTTAAATTTTGATTCTTAAGGATTTTGATTCTTAAGGATTTTAATTTTTTAGATATTTTTATTGAATCCAAATGGGAGATAATCCTTATATAATATTTATATTTTAAAGTTATTAACTTAAAGTTAAGAAATGTTATATAAGTAGACTTAAAACATAAATATTATATAAGAAGACTTAGCGAAGACGGGACCCAGAAAATGAGTAAAAAATAGCAAACTGGACAAATCTTTCTAATTTCGGTCGATCGAATGGCACCCGAAATAGGCAGAAGCCATTCGGTCGCTCGGCGGTCGCTCGATCGATCGACCGATGATCGATCGACCTGCGACCGGCCCGGCGAAAATAGCTAGTTTTCCAGCCATTGAGTTGGTTGTTCTATGCCAACTCCTCAAGGCTTATAAATAGAAACCTTAGCAGCCCTTCATCTAACATACCTTGAGCCATATTTTAATGATCCTTGAGCTTGATTGAGCCACCATTCTTGAAAATCCTAGCTTTGATCTCTCAACTCCTTGAGTAAGCCTTGACTTCATTGATTCACCATCAAAGGCATCAAGAGGAAGCTAGGAAACTTTGTTTGGAGTTAAGTATAAGTTGTTTGATTTATTGCCATTAAGTTGTGTATTTTCTTGTTTATTTCATTATATTTGAGCTTTTGAAGACCTAGGTTGTTTAGTCTTGAAATTGGGTGGTTGTTTTTGTGTTTGAGGCTTAATTCCACCGGTGTAAACATAGTTTACTATGATTAGTTGAGTTGTCCCTTAGGATTGAGGTGGAAGAGTGTTCTCGGTAAGAAGGTGGAGACTTTCGGGTGTGAAAGTGCCTTAGGTTGAGAGCGAGACTCTTCGGGTCAAAATCATCGTTGTAAGGGAAACAAGATTAATCTAGTAAAGTTTAGTTTGGAAATTTTAAGCGGGGTGCTTAGGTAGTGGAGTAGGCATTGGGGCCGAACCACTATAAATAGTTGTGTTTGCATTGCTTCTACTTGTGTTTACTTTATTGTCATATTTATTTTGCTTTCGCTTGCTACTCAACTTGTAATTTGCCTAAGTAACTAAAGAAATGATTAAAACCGAATTTAGGCAAAAAGATTAGTAAACACACTATTCAACCCCCCTTTAGTGTGGCCATTTCACCAACATAATAACTCAAAATGTCATGAACTCTAATATATGCAAGTATTACTCTAAAATTAACTCTATTAGCTCTACATGTATCAATGTCACATGTATGCATTTTATTAGTGAATCAAGTGTGGTATGGACAAGAGCTCCATGGATTTCCCCCTACACTCTCACACCTGAGAGTGTTTCTCCCCGTTCGCTCGTACAATGAGAACGATTATCCAAGGATAGCCTGCGAGCACTGCGCAATGCCCCCAATGCCGTAGCGCATCTATTAAATACCGATATTTCTTGGCCGTAGACTCTCTTAGGTTCATTGGGCTGTAAAAGTGTTCCCGCCCGAAGCACGAGGCTAACAGGCCATAAATAGATCACCATAATAATTAAAGCACTAATGAATATAACAATATGTCAACGTAAAGAACATTCATTGTTATAACACTTATACCTAATGCATAAGGTAGATAACACATATGATAATAACCCTATGAGCATATTTTTTACACATGACATGTCCAATATAATCATTATAATAATATCAATATTATCATAGTTATACCATCTACATTAGCACTATATATCATGGTTCCAAAAATTGTGCAAAAAAATTCAAAGGATAATACTGAATCAAGCATCAATAAATAATAGCACAATAAAAAAAATTGTCACATATTGTAGGGTCCACAGGAGTCTAGTTAGGAGAGGATCTACTGACAATTAACAACTTCATGCTCTAATCTTGAAATACTAATAAAATATACTTAGCGCGAAAAATGAAGCACTAAAACACCAAACTGTTCGAATGGTACAGATCTCATTTGAAAAATCTGACTTCACCAATGAATCCAGAACATCGATTATATGAAGATTTATATATAATACGTCAAAATCCAACTTAAGGAAGCCCCTGAAATTAATTTCCGAAAAACTCCTAAATTTCATATAAAATCGTCAACAAGTAATTCATTATAACACTGCTATTCTGTTTAAAATAATTTATAACATTATTACAAACATGTAACACCCATACTTAGTATCAAAAGTATTGATATAATAAATATAATATCTAATTTTTAAAATAAGATTGTAAATCTCAAATAACATTGTTATAATTAAATATATCACCGCCACAATAAATATATAACTGTTACAATATTAGACTAGCGGAAAAATTAGTGCTTTCCCCTTTTCTAATCATGGGCCGTCGCCGCCGCCAGAGAACCCCAGGCGACGGATCCGTCGCCCTCTCTTGCTCCACCGAGCGGTGACCGCTGCCCGGAGGAATGATGAGTGTCGAATCCACCAAATATAAATTCATACTTCCTTGAGATTTTGTAGTCGTGTCGCGCCCTCGCCCCGGGCCTGAGACGCGACGGCGACCCGAACACCGCGCAGCGGAAGGAAAAGCCACGAATCGTCACATATAATAAAACAACAATATAAAAACCAATAACTACAATTCATAAGTCTGATCAAATACAATATTTAACCAAATATAAAATTGATCTACAAATTACAGCTCCAAAATAATAATATTAAAGCCGAGCTATAAAACGACAAAATGAAATAAAATAAGAAAGCAGTCGCCATCAGAGCTCCACATCTACGATCGACTACTAGCTGTCTAAAAACTATCTACACCTCGATCTACAAATCGACTGCTCACCCCTGCAAGTCTGAAGCAAAAATAACGAAGATCAGCGAATGCTGAGTAGGAGAATCACAATATGATCAACAAGTATCAAGTGTCAACTCGACAATGAATAACAACATGGCCTAAGATGCAGTCAAAGGCGATGAACACAACAAATACACCTCACCTACTCCTAAACAACATCAACTGAATCATCGAGCGTGTGGACCATTGGGTAAAAACCCCACACTCTACCACCCGTATAGTGGCATCAACCGTCCGCTCCAACGGTGACGCGACTACCCCCATCAAGCAGGTAGCCCGACGGGCGTCGTTTCCGACATTCGCACACCCGAAGGTGCCCAAAGTGACTAGTCAATATCCATACCCTCACCCATGTCTGGAGGGTACCGCAATAAAATGGTCCTGGACCGAAGTCCTCTCTGAGGCCGTAGCCTCCAGATCGACAGCAACCATGCAACTCGACTCCAAGAGTGCAACAAGGTATATCACCATGATCAACAACATAGCAACAACTCCAAGTGATTATGACATGATCAACATGCTACTAATATAATATCATCATGATCAACAATATAATAATTCCAAGTGATTATGACATGATCAACAGGATAATAACATGCTCAACAAATAAACAACACCAATAAGCAACAATAAAATGCAACACATGCAATTTCTCTACATGGCATGTCCAACAATAATGTACAACAGGAGTTCAATAAATTTTAGGAAGCAAAGCAAACAATGGAAGCAAAGGTATTTACGTAATTTATCTCCGACGACAAATCAACAACAGACTTGCAGGCTCAACTCATGCTCAACCCACTCTCCAAACACCCATGATCAATCAACTCTCTAAACTACAATCATTTCACACCGATCAATCAACTAAATTCACAGACTAATAATTTACTATTATTTAAATACATTGACAACCTCAACAACTAACAACCTGAAAGAACATTCTAACAATATTTTCTCGAAAAACCATTCCCCGCCATTGCGTTCAGCACGCGAAAATAATCAAGATTTCTATTCACCTCAACTTCAATCGACAACTCGGGGCCCACTAACTAAATTAATTTCAAACACAACTATATCATTAACTTACTAAACAACATCAATACTGAAATATATCAAAATCATACCAAATGATCTCCAATCAGAAATCTGACACCACCATCACGTTCAGCACGCGAAAACTACAACTTTGGTATTAACCTCAACTCGATCCGACGACTCTACGATCAACTACAAAAATACCTTAATAATTCATAAATCAACCCAATTTCATGCAATACCCACTGAATGGTGGCCGCCGGCCTGCGTGCGACATGGCCGCCCGCGGCTGGTCGCTCGCGGCTTAGCCGATCACCACCATTCGGGCTCAGCTGATCCTCGCCTCATCAACGTCGTCGGAAAACAAATACAGAGGTAAAGGAGAAGGGAGAGATCTTCTACCTCGATCCCGCGACTCCGGCGACGACGAGCTCCACCGGCGACACGCCGACTTCTCCACCTACAGCATCTCCTTCCTCCTCGCTCTCGCTCACCCCTCCCCTCTCTTAAAACCTCTCAACAACACCTCACCCATCTTATTCTCACCCTCACTGCCACCTGGCACTTCTCCACTTCCACAACCAACTTTTTTTAAAAAAATACCCTGATATAACAAGTCGTGACAAGTAGGGTCGAATCCACAGAGACTGGTTAATTTCAAATTCTTTCAAAACTAAAAATTAAAAGAAAGGAAAAAAGGGAGGATTTTGATTAGATGCATAAAGATGTAAATAAAAATAATAATTAAAATTGAGGAGAAATCAACGAGAGAAAAACTTAACTAAATATACGTTCTCGATTTAAGTTTGTAGGATTGATCATAGACAAAAAGGATGAGTTCCTTTATTTCTAGCAAATCGATTTGGTTGTAAACAAGCGCTAAGAACCGTGATCTTCTTTAAATCTATGGTTAATCCAAACAAGTGTTGCGATTAAACTCTTATTGATTAGTATTCCTAGAGATACTATGGAACTATCTAGCTAAAGTTCTTGGGATCATCGATTTTAATAGACTATATGAATTGAACAGCAATCTCACATGTCAAATTAATTCAAGAATTCCCTTAGTATGGATTGAACATCAATCTCAACTAATTTGTCTCTAAATTCGGAATGGAACAGCCATATGAAAGGCTAACTATCATCTTAATAATCTGGTAACAAACCAATAATTAAAGAGGAACAAAAGATAAATTTCCGTAGAAAATAAACGAATTCTGGAAAGCAAAAGAAGTTAAGCATAGAGGGATCTCACAATACGTAGAACCGAAACGTCGAATCGTCCTTTAGCTAGAAAGAAGTAAATTAGCCACACATCGCAAAAACAAACATCTTCATTCTCCAAAAAATCATTGCTGAATTCAAAGTTAATTCTAAACTGAAAATAAAAGAGCAAAAACAAAGCATAAAAACTAAAGCTAAAAACTGGAGCCTCTGTTTATTACAACTTTTCTCCTCTTATCGGAGAATTTTAAACATAACTAGAATAGAAAATAAAAATCAAATCAATCCTACATAGTAATAAACTAACAACCAAATATCTTGGTTTAATATTTTAGACACAAAAGAAGAGTCCAAATTCGTATGGGAAGTTAGAAATAAATTTTCATCCCTGAAATTGGTAATTTTTTATTCTACCACATGGTCCACATGTATCTTTGTTAAGACGTGGACACATCTAAGGCATGGCGATCAGGTTCAGCTTTCTTTCCAATATCCAGCTTCCAAAAATGTGCAAGGATATTTCTTTTTTATTTCTTTCCATACTTTATTGTCTAAATATTAAACATAATAATAACCACATATTATGAAGTATTTAATTCGATTTAGCATGAAATTAAGCAACTTAAGATGGAAAAAATACAGCGCCATTAACGAGCTTATTAAAAAGAGGGGGGGCCAACGCTCGTCGCCCAACGCAGCTACCGCCCCTCGATGGGATTGCAACCGCCGCCCCTCGATAGGGCTGCAGTCGCCCCTCCCAATGTGGGCGCCGGCCATCTAGGGCCGCCGCCTGCCCTTCATGGTCGGCTGTCGGATTCCCTGCCCCGATCCGGGGCATTCCGACGACACAGTGACTACCGATGGACTCGGGGGTACCTAGCCGGCCCAAAATACTCTGTTGACCACAGTTTTCCAAAAATAGGTAAGTTCGATGAAAAAATGCATATTATCGAAAATAGCAAAATCTGAAACATAAATTATCTAACACTGAGATCATCTCATTCCTCCTATCTACCCTACAATAAGAACCAACACAAAGGAAAAGAATCCTACCTCAAAATGCAACTCCCCCGAACTCCGCACGCTCCACCTCCACTCGTCGCGCGTCGTCTTGAAATGAAAACACCGTTTCCAAAGACGTCCCACTTGAGGTTGAGCGGAGATGTATTATTTATAGCGAGCAAGACACCACCATTTTACAAAAAAGGCCCCTCAACACTAAAAATCCAAAGTAACCCTTATATATATAAATTAAAATTTGGAATTAAATAATAATAATAGAAAATAAATAAATAAACAAATGCGGATATAACATTATCACCCCCTTAAAAAGAATTTGGTCCCCGAATTCACGCACAAAACGACGATAAAGTCCATAGCTCTCCAAGGGAAATAAAAGAGGATAAATACATAACACTAAACGATGACAACAAAAAATATAAATTCAACACATCATAATACAAATAGCTCTTAATTAAAAATTTATTTAACACTTATAATTCTTAATCATATCAATCCTAAACACGTCCTACTCCCTATTACCTTAAGGATCCTATACTCTGATACCAGGTTGTAACAAATGGTATCAGAGTGGCACCTAGTCCTAGGCATGGTGAGGGAGCCTACGTGAGAAAGGACTTTTCTGATGATGGGGTGGAGCCTCTACTAAGCTAGGCCTCATATGTCGCCGACTTGGGTGTGATTCTTGGCTATTTATTAGACTCGAGTTGGGTCTTGACGAGGACGTCAAAACATAAGTGGAGAGGATTGTAATACCTCAGTTTAGTCTCACATTTAGAAGTATATTGGATATTGTGTTGGCTTATAAGGCTTGATGAGTGTACCATTATCAACTTCAGCTTAAGCATTTTAATTAGGCCAATAGATTGGTCTATGAAGTTGATGGGTCAGTCATCCCATCAAACGGGTCGTAATAATAGTGACGACGGAGAATAAAGAAGGAGAGGTAGGTGAATGTTATTGTTTATCGAGATTGCTGGTGATGGTCCGCTCACAAAGCACCAAAATAAAATATTAAAATAATATGCAATGACATTAAGAGTGCACTACCAAAGTGATTTTGATTTTGATCATTTTTTTCAGTTGAAATTTATAATTTCGAGTTTGGGAAAAAGTTGTATATATTTTATCATTATTACACATGTACTTTTACTCTTAAAATTTAGTACGTATGTATTATCCGGATATGTCAAATGTCTAAGCTGCCCATCCGCTAAGGCGTCGTGCTCAGTTGACACAAAGGGTAAGAAGGGAAGCGTGCTTGTCTTGTACTATTTGGCTCGTAGGTTGTGCTAGTACGACACATCCGTAGGCAAAGAACAACACAATATGGTCGCGAGTTGAGCAAAGGAACAACATTATTTTTCCTTTTTAATTTTTATATATTTTTATATTTTTGAGTTTTTTTAATTTAAGATTTTAGAATTATTTTTAATATTGTAATATTTTAGTCTTTGATCTTTGATATGTTTCAAATATTGGAGTTTAAAATTTATATATATATGTTTTCAAATTTTAAATTAAAAATTAATCATTTAAAAAATTATGGATTGACTGATTTGCTATGTTGAGTTGAAGAGTTGAAAACTTCGAGCATATTACAACACGACTCATTGTCATCTCTAATTTTGTTTATTATAATTTAACTCATCTTAATTTTTGATACTCTAATGATATGTTTGCTTAATTTGATAGGATAGGATAGGATAAAATATGATTGAACAATAAATAGCTAGGATTGGATTGGATATGAATTTTTTTAATCTGATATATATTAATTCATCCCTTATGATATCATTCTTTATCTTATAAAGCAAATATGTCGTGAGTGCCTATAATAGAAGCAGAGAAAACATGAGCTTCCTCAATTGTTGACAAACCAATGTGTGATCATTCAATTGAAGCTCGGTTGTTAACTTCAAGAACAGTAAAAAATCCTAAGAGACATTTTTGGAGGTGTGCCCACTGGCAAGTAAATTAGTTTAATGAATTCCAACCTAAAAATATATTTTATTTGGTTGTTTGTGTTAATATGACTTTTTTGAAAAATAATGTTTTGTAGGATTGTCAACGCGATTGTGGTTTTTTATTGTGGCTTGACCTTGGATCTTCTAATTGAGATAGTGAAGATATAAGATTCCTAATAAGCGAGAAGGAATATCTTATAGAGAAAATCAACCTGGTGGAAGAGAAAAATATAATTTTGCAGGATAATTTAGCCATCCTAAAAGAGAAACTGAAAAGATTAGAGGAGAAAAAAAAGATGTTGGAGCATCAATGTGAAGTTTTCAAGATGGCAAGTAGGAGAATGCATATGTATTTTTGTGTGGTGATATGTGCTTGGATGGTGAATTACTTTATAAGATGGTGTTGAATACTTAAGGTCATGTGATTATAATGAAACATCTGTATTTGATAACTTTTTTTGGTGTTGAATACTTTATGTTATCAATAATGAAACAACCTGCTGTAATAAAGCATCTCTCTTTGGTGTAATGTACTTATATCAGTTATCAACTAATAAATGATGATATTAAATACCAGTCGATAGCATTTTGATAATGAAAATAACTGATAGCATTTTGACATAACACAGTGAAACTGGATATATTTTGACATAACTGATAGTATTTTGATACATAACCTGACATAACTGGATATAACTAATAGTATCAGCTGATAACTGATATCAGTATCAGCTATCAGCTGATATCAGATAACTGACAATATAGTTGATAACTGATATCAGTATCAGCTGATAACTGATATCAATATCAGTATCAGCTGATAACTGATATCAATATCAGTATCAGCTGATAACTGATATCAATATCAGTATCAGGTATCAATTGATATCAGATAATTGACAATATCAGTATCCTCCCTTAACAATGGATATTAACTGGTGATATTAAATGACAGTATCAGCATAACTAAAATTTACTGAAACTTACTGAAAACATAACTTCATCAATTTCTAGTGAAACAAAATATCATAGTATCAAATTCATAATATCATCCCTTATAGCATTTACAAAACATGAAACTTTGGCCATTCATATATATACAATGTCAAAGTAGTGTCAATCACAGTGACACAGTATCAAAATCAAAGTTTACAGTGTCAATCACAATGACATAGTATCAAAATGACAGTATTAGATTACAATGTCTAACAACAGTTGAATCATCTCTTGTTTCTGTCTCATTTTGTCCACCAATAGGAGAAGTCTGAGATGTTTGGAACCCTTCTCTTGCTTCTCTTGCTACTTGTAAGCACCGAACTCTCATATCTTGTTCTCGAATAATTGAGTCACTCCATTCTCCCCGGCTTGAACAAATTGGCATTCCACTACCGGTCATCTACAAAATAAATAAGCATGAATTAGCTCTCCATATTGAAATAACTTGTAATATGAAAAAGTTAGTAAACTAATTTGTAATACTCTTTAGTAAGTGTTCCATGTTTTCTCTCCAACAAATACTTCAAATCCTTGTGAAGACATAGTTGTTTCTCTGCATATTGCCTAAAACACACCAATTATATTAGAATGTTAATGCTGATAACAAAATCATAACTCAAGTCCACTTACTTCCACTCTACTGCTACTTGGGTCATCTCTTGTATAGTTGGATGCTCTCCCTCTTGATCTTCCTCTGCTTGATGTGGAGGCTCTACCTCTATCTCTGCCTCTGCTCGTTGATGTGGAGGCTCTACCTCTGCCTCTACTTGTTGATGTGGATTCTCTGCCTCTACCTCTGCTTGATCTGAAGGCTCTACCACTACCTCTACTTGTGCCCTAAAATATTAGGTTATTACTTAACAACTTAATAATGAAACTTACTTACTATAATGAAACTTAATAATGGAACTTAATTTACCTCCTGCTCCACTGGTGTAGTTGATGAAACTCCCCTAAGTGGACATCTTCGTCTGTTATGATCTTCCTTAAAACATAATTGACATGTAAAGGATGTCTCATGTCTCGAATACCTGCTTGATGCTTGGCTATCATCCTCATTCATTTCTCTTCTCCTCAATTTCTTTGGTCTTCCTGACATCTTTTTGACATGTGGTGGCAAACAATGGCGGCCATCCACATTGGGCCAAATATTCTTCCCAATCAATGGTTCAATAAAATTTGCATTAGTCTTTAGGTAAGCATCTCTCTTAAGGTGGTCACTTACATACTTATCAGGGTCATCCTTCGTCCAAGCAATGCAAGAAACTGCATGATTACATGGTATACCAATTAGATCCCACCGCCGACACGAACAACTATGATTGTCAATGTTTACAACATGAATCTTGCTCATATATTGAACTTCAAATTTCAAGTTTCCACTGGGTGTAACAATACAAAACCTGCTTTCCTCTTTGACTTGGGGGTATGCCACCACCTGTAATCTGAACTAGTACTTTCATTCTTTCACTTGGAGGAGTCAAGTCAATTTCACACTAGACTTGCACAGGTATTGCATCATTCAAGTTACCACTGTCAGATGATGAAGATGATGTTAGGTCATATAAGTTGGGAGGAGGATATTTCTTACGTAGTATATCTTCCTTCTTCATGATTATTGTCTCTATGTATTCATCATCAGTGAAATCCTCAAATTCACTTGACATTAATTCATCGTCAGTTTCTCCAATATGTAAATTTGCATCATACGATGAAGTAGTATTGTCGTCATCACTTTGCCCAACTGGTTCTATTGCAGGTTTTCCTCCTCCAAGTGATGTGGCTTGTTCAAGTGGTTCCCATTGCAATTTGTTCTCCTTGAAGTGATGTGGGTTGAAGTACCTTTGGAAATTACATTGACTTTCCTTGTTGGAAGCTTGATGAACATCAGAAGTATCACTTGAACTACTACTACCAGAATTGCTATCTGCCTTGGTCTTTCCCTTTTGCTTTGCCTTTTGCATTTGCACAAATTGATATCTTTTCATATCATTTGAGCTACTACTGTCTGAATTATTATTTGTCTTTCCCATATCAACATATTCTAGTTTTTTAATAAGGGTGACTGCTTTTCCCTTTCCCTTTCCCATATCTGAGCTACTACTATCTGAAGTAATATGAACCTAAACAAAATGCAGAAACATAAAACATGAAGTAATATGTGAAAATATATGAAACAAAATGCAGCAATCTAAAACATAAAACATTCAGGTTTTTGACCAATGAAACATATAACAAAATGCAATAGAAGAGGACCAAAAGTGAAAAAGGAAACGATAGCATGCCATATGTAAAGCCTTAATTACATATTCAACAAATCATCCAAAATCCTAACTTTGATATCAAACCCCTAAAATACTTAATCCAACAAGGAATGAAGCAAAATACTAAGAAATTACCGGTTTGAAAGCAGAGGAAGTATCTCATTTCAGACGAAGAACTATCTTGCGACGACAAGTAGAACGCCGCAACGACTGGTTGCCGTGCACCACCATTCTGGAACGAACAATCGCCGGAGACGTGGGCAATGTCTGGAACGATCACTCCCCGTACAACTTCGCCGAAGACGTCGGGGAAAACCTCTTCCTTCTCGCCAGTTGAAGTTGCCATCGACGCGGCTTCACTGTGGGGCAACAGTCGGTGACGTGGAAGGGTTTTTCTAAAAAAAATAATTTATTTTTAATGATGTGTAAAAATTATATTATTTTATTCCACGTGAGCATGCCACGTTATGGAGTTAACGGGACTGACGATGGAGAGATGATGGGAGGATACAATTAAGATCAATATCAAAGTTCAAGATGTAATTTGATATTATTTTAAATTTGACTACAAATAAGACAATGTTCAAAGTTCAATATGTATTCAAATAACTACCCTATGTAAAATTGCATATATCCCCTTCGAGATTTAATTACTATTTTTCAGAGTCACCAATAAATTTAATTTATCATATATTATTTAATTACGATTTGCTATGGTTAATCAAACTTTGTTGATGGAATAAAGAATTATAACAATGATTGCAACACACATGATATGGGCTTTGAGCATTCTGGTTGGGCCTAAAATAGGGAAACAAATCCCTCGCATTGTACTAAATTACACTTGGAATTAGATAGATTCAAGAGGATATGTTCTATATTTGATGGATGAAACATACTCTCACATTGTACTAAATCAACTTTGATTCTTATATATATTCTTTCAGTTATATTAATTGAGTTTCATGTTTACCTCTCTGAAATTTACTTTTGGCATATAAATGTTCTAGGAAATATATTTTTTTAAAATAATTTGCTTCAATTGATTCTTAATATTTATTTCAAACCAAAGGATGAAATAACTATTTCACTCCTTGCATAAATATAAAATATATACCCACAAGATGTACATAAACACGAAAAATAAATAAATGTATAAAATGCTATAATTAAAATAAAGTGCTATAATTAAAAATTAAACTCATGATTTATTAAATCATTATAGTCCTAAAATATCAACGTGTGATCTTTTTTTAAAAACAATTATAGTAATATAATCCGTGCATGATTAAAGAAAAGACCATTAAGGAGGGTCTCCCTCATTCCACGAAGCAATTTAAGCAACGGATACCTACTTTCCCCGATTTAATCAATCCACAAAGCAATCACGAGAGACGCGCACGGTATGCATACTGATCGGTGGCCAGATACGTCTATTATTTATTAGAAACTATTAATCCATCGTTTCCAAGCCGAGGGGCTGCTTCGCGTCCAACGGCTATATTTCAAACGGTCGGGTCTCTGGGCAACGGTCGACTCGACCCCCTTCCTTCCTCATAATACCCGAACACTCCCCACCATTTCTCTCCCCTCCTGCTTCCTTCCTCCTCCCAATAAATCTCTCTCTCTCTCTCTCTCTCTCTCTCTCCAAAATCGCGGAGAGAAATCGAGCAAAAAGGAGGATTCCCGATTCCGCAGACTCATCGAAAGCAAGCACAGTCTCCTCCGCTTCGATATACAAGCTGCGGTGAAGAAAATGATGCATGAGGCATGGAATTTGAATGCTCCCACCTGCATCAGACCCTCGAAGTCTGCGCCTTGCTCCCCCATTAAGCCTATCCTAGGCGCTCGCTCCGATCCCTTCCATGTCGCCCACAAGGTCCCCGTCGGAGACACGCCTTATGTTAGGGCGAAGCGTGTTCAGGTGATGAGCGGTCCAGTGCTTGATGTAGTGTGTTTTTTAGCCTTTTAATCGTGAGATTTATGTGTTTGTTTTATTGTTTAGTTGGTGGACAAGGACCCCGAGAAGGCGATCGTGCTGTTCTGGGCGGCCATCAACGCCGGCGACCGCGTCGACAGCGCCCTCAAGGACATGGCCATTGTCATGAAGCAGCAGAACCGGGCGGAGGAGGCGATTGAGGCGATTAAGTCGCTGCGGAGTAGATGCTCCGACCAGGCCCAGGAGTCGCTCGACAATATCCTGTTGGACTTGTACAAGGTCTCATTGCCCGCGTCCTGATCGATTAAATTACCATCTCTTTCGATGCAATTGGACTAACTTGGTTGAAACTTTCGACAGAGGTGCGGGAGATTGGATGATCAAATAGCGCTCCTGAAGCACAAATTGCAACTCATCCAACAGGGATTCGCCTTCAACGGGAAACGCACCAAGACCGCTCGGTCTCAGGGGAGGAAGTTCCAGGTCACGCTCGAGCAAGAAGCAACCAGACTTTTGGTGAGCACTTTCATCCATCAGCCATGTGTTCATGAAATGAAGGAGTAGTTGTTGTTGCCTTGTTGGTACTGAAACTGTTTGATGTATGAACGCTGTGGCAGGGTAACTTGGGTTGGGCGCTAATGCAGAAGGACAACTACGTCGAAGCCGAGGCCGCCTACCGGCGGGCGCTCATCATCGGGGCCGACAACAACAAGATGTGCAACCTCGGCATTTGCTTGATGAAGCAGGGCCGGATCACCGAGGCCAAAGAGACTCTGAAGCAGGTGAGGCCCGCGGTGGTCGACAGCATACGGGGGGCGGACTCGCATCTCAAGGCGTTCGAGCGAGCGCAGGAGATGCTCCGGGACCTCGAGGCCAAGCTCTTGGGTCATCCCGGCCAAGACCGATTCGACCAGAGCTGGCTTTTCGAGGCCTTCGTGGGGTCTTCTTCGATATGGCAGCCGCAGCCTTGCGCTGACTACATGATGCTGCCGCCGCCGCCGCCGCGAGACCAGTTCGCCGACGAGAACGTCAACAGCCTGAACAGGGTCAGCGCCAGCAACTTGAAGGCGGAGCTTCCGCCGACGAGCAATGCGCTCAACATCGACGCACCGCCATTTATCTCTTCGAAGCTGCTGAAGGACATCGTGCAACAAAACTTGCATGATTCCTTGGCAAATCTGAAGAGGACGAGATCGGGGAATGCGTTAGAGAAGGCGTTACAGCCCAAAGTCAAGACGCCAGCGGCGGCAAACAGAGAATTCGGCCGTAGAAGCTCCGCTTCTGTACTGGAGGAGGCAGCAGATAAATGGCCGGAGTTACCGGACAATAAAGAGTTCGATGAGGCTATTGTTGCTGCAATTTTGGCTCCTGTCCTTGCAGAAGAGAATGGAGATGCCAGCAATAGCAATTCAAGCAGCAAAAGTCCAGCTTTGTGTGAGGGGAAGATGGGGAAGAGGCTGAAGATTTTCCAGGATATAACTCAGACGACGAACTCGCCGAAGTAATAATTAACACGAATTGATAGTGATTTTTTTTTCATCTAGTGAAAAATTAAGAAGGAGATGAGCTTGTTCTCCTTTGTTTCAACTTTCAAGCAGCAGCCATGGAGGTATGTGTGTTTGCTTGCTTCTTATTCTCTGACTTGTAGCGTGGAAAATGTTTATTTATCTTGATCTCATAATTATTGCTAATAACAAATTCTTTATTTATCTTGGGGAAAATGTTGACTCTTGTGTTGATAAAGATATATATTTCATTTTCTTGTGTTGATAAAGAACTTGAGATGAAAGTAGTTTACAAACTTACATTAATTAGACACATCTCTCGATTGAATTGTTTACTGTTTGATGATATCTAAACCTAAAATCCTAAATCTTCATTGCTATCATGGGACTTTATACTTCTACAATTCATATGTACTAACCCTAAATCAATCTTGAAGACAATACTAAATAGGATATTGTTAACTTCTTACTGTTTGGCAATATTAAAGCTAAATCTTAAATCTCCATTGCTATCATAGCTAGGGATGAGCACGGGTCGGGACGTCTCGGTCCAACTCGATCTGAAAATTTGAGAAAAATCTTGTCCATGTTCAAATTCGGGATGGGACCGAGACAAATATGTTCGTCCTGATCGATTAAAAATCGCAACAACATAAATAAAAAAAGGGATTATCCCGGCTTGGCCCGGTTTATGATATATGTAATATTAATTTTTGGGACACCATAAATGGACTATTAATTATTTAATGTAGATTATTATTATTTTCATGAAAAAATAATATTAACAAATTTGGGACGTCGCGATCCCGTCCCAAAAAATTCGAGGATGGGACCAATCGGAATGCTTCATATTCGGGACTGGGATCGGTACACATATTTGCGTCCTGATTCAAAATCGGGATGAGATCGAAACATACCAAACCCCGACCCGTCTCAACCCAAACTCACCTCTAATTATCGCAAATACATATTTACGTGAAAAACAATACATGAGCAACAACGAATAAAAAGGATGAGATTATCACTATTAGTTTTGTATAATTTAAAAGTGATCATAATTTTATAATCAAGAAAGATAGATAGAACAAAACAAAAGAAGATAAAACAATTCATGAAGAAGGATGTGCCACAAGTGTCTTAACACCTTGTTCCAAATGTCTAATAGACTAGCAAGTAGGTTCACGGATCGGGTTGGTCGGGTTTAGAGAAAAAATTAACAAGTCGTGTTAAGAGAAAAATTGACCTAGCACGATCAAAAGAATTAGGTTGGGTCGGATTCGAGATTTTTCACCTCTCAAATCTGACCCAACCCAATCCGAACTAGGGCGGGTTAGGTAATCATATTTATCTGTTTAATGATTCTTGTGTACAATTTAGAAAAGGGTGAATGGTTTTAACACATTGTTCCAAATATCTAGTGGACAGGCAAGTAGGATTGTTCATGGATTGGATTGGGTTTAGAGAAAAAACTAATCAACACGATCAAAAGTAATAAGGATGGATTGAGTCGGGTTTCGGATTTTTCACCTCTCAAACTCGATTCAACCCAACACAAAGGTCCCGAAGTAGGTCGGGTTAGGTCAAGTTGGGTAGTCGGATTTACATGTTTATTGATTCTTTTGTAAGATTTTAAAAGGTGTGAATGGTTTTGAGAAAATTACATGTAGGAATATAGCAATCAATAAATAGATTCTTAAGGACTTACATGATATATTCGCAAGCAAAAAACTTCACGATATCAGGATTCGGTTTGGAATTTCAGAAGGGAAACCCTAAACTCCAAATGGGTAATTCATGATATCGGGTTTGGATGCAGTCTAGTTCATGCTATCCAATAATTTTAATTTTAAAAATAATTAAAAATATAAAATAATCGGATTATCGGATCAAATCTCGGGTAATTATGTCGGATCTTGAGTAATCGGGTTCCAAATTTTGGAACTTGAGACGTGATCCAATTGTGGTTTGGTTTGGCCAAACCAAATCTGATTATCCTACCCAATCAAATATAAATAGTTCTCAAGTGTCGAGTGATGCTAATGATTAGCGCAACCTTTTGCATCTTTGACATAGCGAGGAACATATCAATTACGACACAAGAAATTATCATATTTGAATAAACAACATTATTACTTTACAATAATAGAAATATCTACTTCTCGAATAAATTAGAATCTCGATTTCATGCTACAACACGAAAGCAACATATATTAAATTAGTTTACAATTAACAAAAATTAAAATTAGCAAGTTGATGATTCACTTGGTGGCCTTCCTAATTTGATCCCCACTTAACATCTTCTACCTACGCAGTTCGCTAGCACAAAATTGCCGAAGAAGACCTAATCACACTGTGGTGTATAATTTAATTACATTTTATTTCATGCTCTTTGCATTGTCATTTTTATATCGGTTGACTTTAGGTTTTCAACCTTGATCTTAATATTTTAATCTCGGTTTTGATGATAACAAATATAAAATTAATATTTTATTGACAAATCTTTCGGATTCCATATCGATTAGCGTTCGATGTCCTAAATCAGAAAATCGGAAGAACATTGATCGTCGCGCTCGGGTTCATCGTGGAATTTCTCAAAGATCGATGTGTATACCAAAGACGTCTTGGACGAGTCCAAAGATCACATAGAAAGCTCTCCAAGTTGATGCTCGTTGAAAGCTGGAACCCGAAAATGAAGCGCGGAAGAAAAAGACTGAGGAAACCAAATTCAACCTAAGTTCGGTCGATCGGAAGGTCAACCATCCGGTCGACCGAACACTGCCAAGAACTGGCAGTGGCTACTTCGGTCGACCGACAGAGGCCAAAAATGGGCAGTAGCCATAGCGATCGACCGAATCGAGGATCGCGCGTCGCTGGCTTCCCTGCGTCGGGCAACCGATGGGTCGACCGGATTGAGGGAACGCAAAGTTGCATCTGGCGGTTGACCCGTCGGTCGATCGCACACAGTGAGGAAGGCAGACGTCGATCGGTTGGTCGATCGACCAATCGATCGAGCGTCAGCAACGGATAGTTTTCTATTCGTTGAGCTATCGTTTCTTCGAGAGGGTATAAATACCTCATCTGTCTCTTTTACTCTGTCTCTCACTCTTACAGAAATCATTGAGCATCAAGAAGAGAGATCTAAGCCTTCCAAAAGATAGATTGCTTGCGCTCTGTTCTTCTTGTGACATCTTCTTCAAGCGCATACTCTGGGCTCAACTCAAAAATTAACTCGAGCTCTACGACTCAACGAGTTGGAGGTTCCAAAGGCTTGGGAAAGAGATTTTACTCTTTGTTTTATTCTTAGCTCTTTTGATTATAATTTTTATCTGTTATTTGAACTGTTGTTTCTTTGATTTGGGTTTGTACGAAGACCGTGTGTTAGGTCTTCTTGTGTAAAAGTGGTTACCTTATTGTGAAGGTGTAAAGCCACTTGTGTAAACTTAGTTTTTACTAGGATTAGTTTAGTTGTCCCTTAGGGTTGAGGTGGAAGAGTGCTCTCGGTAAGAAAATGGAGACTTCCGGGTGTGGAAGTGCCTTAGGTCGAGAGTGCGACTCTTCGAGTCAAAGTCCTCATTGTAAGGGAAACGAGAATTAATCTAGTAAACCTAGTTTGAAAATCCTAAGTGGGGTGCTTAGATAGTGGAGTAGGCATTGGGGCCGAACCACTATAAATCTTGTGTTTGCATTGTTATATTTGGTTGTGTTTAATTGTTTTATCATTTATAGCTTCCGCATCTAATCATTCAATCGTGCTTAGCCTAACTAATCAAGAAAATAATTAAAACTAGAATTTAGGCTAATTGAATTAGTAAACATACTATTCACCCCCCCTCTAGTGTTGTCATTTCGTATTCAATTGGTATCAGAGCGGGTTCGTAGCTTGAGATTTCACCATCTCTTCTACACCTTGTCTCGATCTTGAAATGACTCTAGAGTTGGTAGCATCTATACTCCCTAGGTTCGATGAGTCAAACTTTGGTCTTTGGAAAGGAAGAATGTATACATTCTTAAAGACTTAAGGTTTAGGTGTCTTTAACATGGTAAAAATCAAATACATTGAACCTAAGAAAAATATGAATACATGAGCCCAAGAACAAATTAATATGTTTGAGTTAAATGCTAAGGCAACAAATTGCATATATTATTCTTGTGAAAATAATATCTTTAAAAAGATCATGCATTGTACTTTGGCGTTTGATATTTGGGCAACTCTAAACATGTTATATGATTATGCCAAGACCGAAGAGATTATTACTTTTGATGAAGGTGGTGATGACAATGGTCACTCACCTACTACTAATCTCAATTTTGATGGCCGTAGTGCTTCTAGTCAAAGAAGCAAGTCTAAAAGCCGAAAGAGAAAGATGATTTGTCATGTGTGCAAAAAAAAAAGGGCATGTGAGAAAAAATTATCCTTCTATGAAGAACAAGGCAAAGAAGAGGTCAAACACTTCCCCATCATCATCTTACTCAAGTGAAGCATCCTCTTACCATGACGATGAAGTCATCTCAAAAGAATGCCTCATGAATGATAGCAATGAGGTACACTCCTCTCATTCTAGTCATGTTAATAATAATGATAGTATTAACTCATCTAGTTCTCATGATTTTGATGAATTGATGGATGAGTATAAAATCATGTATGCCTTGATGGTTAAAAAGGATAAAGAAAACAAAAAATTAAAGAAGAAAAACTTAACTCTTATCTCTCATTTACATGATGCTAAACTAGAAAACGAGAAGCTAAAAGTTAGTATTTCAAATTCATGCCATGATGCTTTAAGTATTAACACTAAGGATTTAATAACAAAAAATGACGTCTTAAAGAATGAAAATAGCATGTTGAAAACTCAATTGCATGTTATTCATAAAACCATGAACGACTTGAAAAATAAGGTTGTTTTTCTAAATAAAAAAGTTAATAATCTATCTAGTAATTCATCATCTAAGAATTTTAGAAATACAAATATTTCTTTCAAGAATGCTTATGCACATCATGCTTCTCATGTCAAGCATTCTAATATTAAACCTCAAGTTCAAAAGAAAAATATTTCACTTAAGAATGCTCATACTCATCATGCTTCACATGATAAGCATTCTAAAAATATATCTAATGTCCATAGCACAAATGAAAAGAAATTCAATGGACATTATTTTTGTTGTGGTGTTTATGGGCATGCCATCTATGATTGTGCCTTTAAAATGAACTCAAGTGTTGTGAAGACACTTTGGGTACCTAAGGATACTAACCCCCAAGGACCCAAAGCCATTTGGGTACCAAAAATTTCATGCTCTATTGTAGGGGGAGCTACCACACAAGGGTGAGATGAAGTTGGTTGATTGAAGCTACTTGAGGATTCGTAGATTGTACCATTTCAAAGTTGTAACTTCAAGTCATCACGATGCCTATGGTAAAGTTGGCATCAAAGACTTTGGTATCATCTTCTAACTTGCATTGCTTTACCTTAGTTGAAGATTATGATACTATGTTTAATTTGAGTTATTTTTTTCGCTCTTAAAAAGAGTCTTTTGAAAAATATTTTTGATTTCCCGATCTCCTTGGAGACCTATGTATCTTGTAATGGGCTCATGCGACCTTGCGGTTTTAAATTGTAGGGTAATTGTGGTTTTCGGTTTTCAACCAATAGGAAGGGTTGGAGATCTTATTTTTTAAAATTTTATATTTTGAGATCTCTTGATTCATTTTGTTATCATGAATGATTTATATGAAAATGAATTCATGCTATTTAGTGAAGTTGAATTTGGAAAATGATACTTGGTTTTTCACTTCGCTATTTAGTTTGATGGTTTGCTAAGTAGCTATGTTTTTTATAAAATATTAGTGTAGCTTACTTGCAAGTTTTAAGTACTTTTAGGAGGGGCTAAAAACTAGGAAGAAAAAGATTAGTTTGACAAATCATCATGAATAAGGTATAACTTTGATAAATTCAAATTTTAGTGTTATACCTCAATGCTTAAGCATAAATAATATCTTAATACTCATGATTAGAAATGCATGTTAAATCCTTGAATTTTTATGAGTATGTAGAATCTTAGCACTTAGACAAATTTCATTAAATGAAACCTGCTCTAAGTTGATACTTACTATTAGAGACATTCATTTAAGTCTAAACTAGTTAAACATGTTTTAGGGACCTTATTCATCAAATGCTTCATCTTAAGATCCCTTAGATTCATCTTGATATGATGATAACTCCTTAAAATGAATCTATACTATCTAGCATATGTTAAGATTTTTTAAATGAAAATTTGCTTTGAACCTTTGCTATTTAGTAAGTTAGCTTGCTAGTTGGCATCTTATTATTTCATTTTGATACTAATAAAGCCTATTTGCAAATTAAGAAAGTGGCAAACATTGAAGGCCATATTGTCTAAAAGAAAATGAAAAGTAAATGACAAATTTGGCAAAATCTATTGAAAGATGTATGAAATTTTTTTTGCAAAATCTTAATATAATCCTTGAATATTCATGCTTTAATAATGTCTCTATATACTCATGATTAATTTTGCATGATAAATATTTGAAGTTTCATGAGTAGACAAAATTTTGATAACTTAGGCAATTTCATGATATCTTGATTGAATGAAATTTGCTCTAGGTTGAAATTCTTATTAGAGACCTCATTTTGAGTGAACACCAAATGAACATGTTTAGATACACAAATCACATGAGTCTAAGTATTTAAAATTGAAAATTCATGTCTAGATGAACAATATGATATCTATATCACTTTAGATGACTTAAACTTGAAAAGTTTGACCCAAGTCAATAAATCGACTTGGTCACTTCATTTTAAGTCTAATCTTCATAAACATGTTTAGGAATAGGTATGACATGTTTCCATGCATTTAGATTAAAAAATTCATATGGACATGGATAAAATGACATAGAGGTCAATTCATGCTTACCTCTTTTGAACCAAGTTGACCCAAGTCAACAAGTTAACTTAAAGGTCTCATTTTCAATCCATATTTGAGGAACATGTTTAGATTTACTAATATCAGGTATCCATAGGTCTAAGTTTGAAAAACTATGACTAAATGATAAGATTGACACTTAGCAAGTTTCATGATAACTAGTTTAGTTTTGAATGAAATCATGCTAAGTTGATATCTTGACTTAAGGATAAAATTTTTATTTCAAACTTGACACGCACTCTTTACATGACCATTATGTGGTGTCATAAAAGTTTGAAAGAAAACTGAGCAGTCTTTGAAAATAACTGAAATTTACATAATTGTCAATTCAACCAACAATTGATATCATTTTTAATTATTTCTAGAAAAAATATAGAAAAAATATTTTCAGATGATTCTTGAAACTACACATTCACTAAAAAATCTAGTTTTATCAATAAAAACTTTAAAAAGTTTCATCAAGAATCGGGTTTAAAGTGAATTTTTGAAGTTTGATTTCGAAAACTCAAAGTATCACTTATTTGAAATATCAATCTTTCTGATACTTTAATTCTTCTTCAAAAACTTCAAATGAAAACTCATGTATACCATTTGGATTTCATTTCTAATATCACTCACATAATTTCTTGAGTAAAATCATTCCTAGAAATAGTTTTGATATCTTGGATGATAGCTAGAAATATCCATTTGTTTATTAAAATCAATATATGATGAAAAATGATCTTGGAAAATTCTTTTGAGTTCAAACTTTTTTCATGTATTTCAAATGACCATTCAATATTTAGTATCAAAATTTTCATCCAAAAATTGGTACCAAAGTTTTTCATCAAAAATATGATGTTGTATAGATTTAAAAGTTTGATTCTTTCCAAAACTTGAAGTATAGGTTGACCTAAGTCAACAACATAACTTTAAAATTTTATCTTAAGTCCAAACGTGATTCATAGACTTACATTATCTCATGTTTGATGTCTAGATGCCTAAGTTTGAGAAAACATGAGTAGATAGCAAAAACTTGATATTTAGTAGTTTCATGTTTTCATGCTTAATTCAAAATGAAACCATGCTAAGTTAAAAGTTTGATTAAATTACATTAATTTCACTTCAAACTTGATATACATAATTTAAATGATCATATCCTGATATTTTGAAAGTTTGAATGAAATCTAAAAATATCATGAAAAAGATATGAGAACATACATGATTTAATTTTGAATCCAAATATTTAGTTTTGAACATATCATGTATGATTTAAGTTTCACATTAAATATTTGTTTTCCATCCCTTTGGTTGAGATTTTCATGTGTCATGAAAAATATTTTTTAGAGTCTCAACTATATATATATATATATATATATATATATATATTTGTTTTTCATCCCTTTGACTAGATTGACCTTTCTTGCCTTTTTTTATTGATGTCAAAAGGGGGAGAAAAGTATAGGATAAATAGAGAGAAAATTATAGGTAAATGGGAGAAAAATATAGGAAATCCATGCATATAGATATAGTGAGAGTTTATTTCATAGATATGCATGTTGATAGGGGGAGAAATCCCTTAGTTGATATCCTATATGCTTTAATGAATATATTTCCTTAAGGATATTTGTCATCATCAAAAAGGGGGAGATTGTTGGCTTTAGGTTTTCAACCTTGGTCTTAATCTCTTAATCTCGATTTTGATGATAACAAATATGGAACTAATATTTCATTGAGAAATCTTTCAGGTTCCATATCGATTAGCGTTCGATGTCCTAAATTGGAAAATCGAAAGGACATTGATCGTCGTGCTCAGGTTCATCGTAAAATTTCTCGAAGATCGACGTGTGCACCAAAGACGTCTTGGACGAGTTCAAAGATCACATAGAAAGCTCTCCAAGTTGATGCTCGTTGAAAGCTGAAACCCGAAAATGAAGCGCGTAAGAAAAATGCTGAAGAAACCAAATTCAGTCTAAGTTCGGTCGACCGGAAGGTCGATCGAATAGGGTAAGGAAATTGGCAGTAGCCAATTCGATCGATGATCCGATCGACCGAACACTGCCAAGAACTGGCAATGGCTACTTCGCTGCACCGACAGAGGCCAGAAATGGGCAGTAGCCCTAGCGGTCGACCAAATCGAGGATCGCGCGATCACACGTCGTTGGCTTCCCTGCGTCAGTCGACCAATGGGTCGACCGGATCGAGGGAACGCAAAGTTGCGTCTGGCGGTCGACCCGTCGATCGACCGCACATAGTGAGGAAGGCAGCGGTCGATCGGTCGGTCGATCGACCAATCGACCGAGCATCAGCAACGGATAGTTTTCTATCCGTTGAGCTGACGTTTCTTCGAGATGGTATAAATATCTCATCTATCTCGTTTACTTTGTCTCTCACTCTTACAAAAATCATTGAGCATCAAGAAGAGATATCTAAGCCTTCCAAAAGATAGATTGTTTATGTTCTGTTCTTCTTGCGACATCTTCTTCAAGCGCATACTCTGGGCTCAACTCGGAAATTAACTCGAGCTCTACGACTCAGCGAGTTGGAGGTTCCAAAGGCTTGGGAAAAAGCTTTTACTCTTGGTTTTATTCTTAGCTCTTTTGATTATAATTTTTATCTGTTATTTGAAATGTTGTTTCTTTGATTTGGGTTTGTACAAAGACCGAGTGTTATGTCTTCTTGTGTGAAAGTGGTTACCTTGTTGTGAAGGTATAAAGCCACTTGTGTAAACTTAGTTTTTACTAGGATTAGTTTAGTTGTCCCTTAGGGTTGAGGTGGAAGATTGCTCTCGGTAAAAAGGCGGAGACTTTCGAGTGTGAAAGTGCCTTAGGTCGAGAGTGCGACTCTTCGAGTCAAAGTCCTCATTGTAAGGGAAACAAGAATTAATCTAGTAAAACTAGTTTGAAAATCCTAAGCGGGGTGCTTAGGTAGTGGAGTAGGCATTGGGGCCGAACTACTATAAATCTTATGTTTGCATTGTTACATTTGGTTTTGTTTAATTGTTTTATCATTTATAGCTTACGCATCTAATCATTCAATCGTGCTTAGCCTAACTAATCAAGAAAATGATTAAAACCAGAATTTAGACTAATTGAATTTATAAACACACTATTCACCCCCTTATAGTGTTCCTATTTCGTCTTCAATATCCACCACCTTAGTCTATCAAATCAACTCATCTACCTTTTACGCTACGTTGATTTTGTATTTGTGGTCTACATATACAATAAAATAAAATCTCTCTAAAGAACTTTGTAATATAGAAATTGTAAAATTGTCACGTACATAGTAAGTTCACCCCTCTTCAAAGCGACGATGGATCACCTAAGAGACTAAGAGAGCGTGCGACAAGCACAAGATTCAAACATGCAACAAAAATAATTATAATATTTATATATTTTCATTCTATGAGAGTGATTCTCACCTTTAAAATATTCAACCGAGTAGATAGAGAGCCTACAGACTCTGGATATGTAGTCTAGGGTGACTCTCACGATTTGAGGCGATGTTACTTGGCCCGCTAGTACATAAGTTGGCCAATTCTCGACTGGATCAAGTCCCTAGTCGGTGGGGCCAGTTCGGCTACAGGAGCTAACTTTTAGGCTGATTGATGCCATTGACAAGATTATGCCCCATTTGCATCAATGTGTCAATACCTGAATGACTTTGGCCCAAACCGATACTCACTCTGCAAGATTGATGCCCAATTAGGCGATCATGGCTCGTCAAATGTTTAGTTGACTCAAGCTGACTGGTGTCTTAGTTGAGGTTCAGTTCCTCAATCCAATGAAATGTAATGTTGACATCCAACTGAGTACAAGCTAACTAGTACTTCGATGGGTTTCTCGTTCCCCTGGTATAGGATGGGTCATTGGTTTTGGATTGATTGGCCATTTTTAGCGCAATGAGGTTTCCCTATTTATCTAATTGTTTTGATGAACCAATCAATCGATTTTGGGAAAGGCTTCATCAAATTGGCCAGTCAATTTTGGGTCGACAGGTTGCATTCATTGGTTTGAATAATTCTCATCGTCAAATTAACCATACAATTTAGGTTGATCAGCATTTCGTCGTCAAATTAACCATATAGTTTAGGTTGATCAGCATTTTCTGACAAGGTTTGAATAATTTTTGTCATCGAATTGACTGGCCGATTTTGGGTCGACTTGTATTTCCAAACGAGGTAATTTTTTAATGAGATTTTTCGTCGATTTGTAGAACTACATCAAATCGTTTGATAATTTTGGGCCGATTGCTACTTTTTAACAAGGTTTTTTCTTCAATTTGTAGAATTTGATTCATCATCAATTGTTAGTCAGTTTTTGAGTAAATAGTATTTTAAGGAGGTTTTCTTCCTCAATTAGAAGAATTCAATCCATCATTGATCACAAGTAGATTTTAGGCCAACTAGTATTTTCTTAACAAGGTGTTATTCCTCTATTTGTAGAATTCAATTTGTCATCAATTTTTTATCAACCAATATTTTTTAACGAGATTTTATTCCTTCATTTGTACTCTATTATGTAAAAAATAGTACATCAATTTACACCGATCCGCTACCGAGGTTTTTGAGTGTTAGGATCCTTCGCTTGAAGTGGTCAATCATCATTCTAGAGTCGATTGTCAAGTTCTTGCCCACTCGGGTGTTGTAGTTGTTGCCTCCTTGTCGAGCCGTTGTGGGTATAGATCGTGTTAGGCATTTTGGTCATGGGTGCAGAGCCTGGCCGATTCTGTTGTTGCCGCCTTAGTTTCCTCTATGTTCCCTTTGACCAAAAGTTAGTGTCGAAGTGCAAGGTAGCCTAATTGGGCATGGTGGCCTCAATCAGAAGAACAAACAAGGGTTATGAATGCCATCTTTGTAAACACACATCATGATCTCTTGACTTTGTTGAGATTAGAGGGCTTGTCGTGCAGCACACTATTGTGTCGAATCCCTCTCATCCTGAGGCCCTTAGGCTTATGTGATGGAGGTTTTCTACCAATTAGGCTTATTGTCGTGCAGCACACTATTTTTGTTTTATTCAGTTGCTTGGATAAACTATTTGCAATAGAGAAGCCTGAAGCGTATGCACCATTAGATCTCTCTCGCAACAACGCGAGACTTCCACATTACCCTGAGGGGGTGGGGGGTGATCGGTTAAGTCATACTCTAGTGTTGGTTGTTAGATCATATTTGGCAACCATGTCCATCAACTCTGGCATTCCTCCTTGTGACCTAGTTTTCAGCTCATGTCGATGGTCCAATTTAGCTTCTTGTGCTAATAGCCTGAGAGATGCCAAGAGGTTGTTGATCTATCTCTGCGTTGGTGTGGCTTAGCTTATTAGACTAGTTGCCTCGAGCGACCAAGGAGGCGCAAGGTGCTTCATCTTATTGGCCCAGTCAATCCTCTATTTAGACTTTAACATCCTTTCTTATGGGACTTTGACAAACGAGGATCAGGATTTGAAACTCATGCTTTAATCGTCTAACCAAGTTCCCTTTGTAGCATGAGTTGCCTAGCCTAGTGGCAGTCACGCACTGCAAAGGGAAGCGTCCCCTTTGAAATTCAAGTTTTTTGCCAAATCCATGCGTGGTTAGGGGCCATTTACTTGGAAAGCTCTCATGATTTTTGGGTCTTTTGCAAGGCTCTAGAGCTCTTGCTTTTCGATCTTAACTTGGTGCAATTGGTGGTGGCTCTCTCCGCAAAAGCTTTCGCTTATACACAATCTTGATCAATTGTCCATGATGCTTAGGGATGAGCATGGACCGATTAACCGGTCCATTAGCAACAACAACAACAAAAAAAAAAGCACAGTCCATTAACTTCGGGTTTTTAAAATTATTAACCGTAAATCGGTCTATTAACTTCGGTTAATCATTATTTCGGTTCGGTTAACCAATAAAAAAATTTAACCTACAAACATAATAATATTATGCAAATTATGGAGAAAAATTCAAACAAATACCGAATTTTCATTGAGAAAAAAAAAAGTAAAACCACTTAAACCAAGATAATGTTCTACAAAAACTAATATTTTTATTTTTTAATGTTTTTTTTTGTTTTTTTGTTTTTTTTATTTTTTTATTTTTTTACAATTTTTGTAATTTTTTATAATTTATGAATTATTATTTAATATATATTATTAAAAATTAATAAATTATATCGAACCGGTTGGTTAATCGAAATCGGTGGACTTTTTACCTCTCGGACCGAAACCGAAATCGAAAACTAATTTTTCCAAAAATAAAAATCAAAACCGAAAAAATCGGTTCGGTTAATCGGAAAAACCAGTCCGATTTCGGACCGATTTTTTTATTAACCGAAAAAATAGTTTTTTTTTCTCACCCCTAATGATGCTTCATGACCTAAGGGCTAGCTGAGCATGCCTCACCATGCTCGAACACCCTTTACAGAAACCTGTGCCGGTCAGGCAACACAATCATGTGGTGTTTGATTGTCTTGTAGGAGTGTGAGAATTTTTCAGTTCTTCTTGTAAGAGTGAGGAGATTGTGCTTTCTTCTTGTAAGAGTGAGGAGATTGCGCTCAAAGAGCGCTTAGTTTGCAAGATCAGGGATCGTTAGGTTGGTTCTTTGTTGGTTGAATGATCCCCATATTGGCTCAACGATGAGTAACGTCAAAAAGGTCAAGCCCTCAGTGTGGGCACGGTGCTACAAGGAGTCCCTTGAGTGTGCTCTCGATCAATTCAATCTTTTAATGAAAAATCTAACTAGTGATTTCTGATTTTTCGGCATCTAAATTAGGAAGTCGTGGAGTTGTTAGTCTATTGAGATTGAGTCAACATAGAACCCGATCAACAAATGTAAAAGTGTCCCTATGCAAGCACCGTCGGATGGTCAAATTAATATATGCATAAGAAGAAAGGGTGAGTGGGTGGCTCATCTTGCCCAAAAGAAGCACGCAAAGGAGTAGAGAGATGAAGTGGTAAGAGAATAAGAGATACCCTATCACTACGGGAGATTTACCTTTTATAGTGTTGAAGAAGGGCATTGTACTCATGTCCATTGGAGGTATTTTTGTCTTTTTCATATAGTCGTCGTGGACTATTGGAGATCAAATTGGGCCAGGCTCAAGCCCATGGCATCATGCCTTTTAGGCTTTTTAGGCCTAGGAATGGGAGGGTGTTTTTAGTTGCTTTACGCATGGGTGGGCTTTGGGCCATACTAGATGAGAATTAGTGGCTAGATCTATTGATTATGATCGAATTAAGAATATTGATTTTGGGCTGGCGAACCCAGAGTGGGTTTTGAAATGGAGGGCCCATGTGAGTCAACCTTTCTCCATTAGAATGCATAAATCATAGTGCTCATTCATATTTTGTGGTGAGAGCACACTCTACATTTTGTTACTCATTAAATCATAGAGTAGATGTTACTCATTAAATCATAGTTACTCAACGTTAGAACACTATGACTCCTTGTAGCATAAATCTAACGGTGCTACAAGGAGTCCCTTGGCGATTTGCATGTTGTCATAATACTTAACATTTTATTGATTTCCTTGTATTTGATTCAAATTTACAAGTATGAGTTAGTAGTTGAGAATGACTATATAGAGTAGATGCTAGGTGTTCTAACGTTGGCTTCTTTCACTAGTGTTTGATAACTTTTTTTCTTGTATATTATTCCTTTATAGTGGTGAGACATCTGAGTATGTTGTCGGTGAATCATAATTTAATTCCTAATTGTTGCTCCTTTTGCACCTATTTTTGCATCTATATATACAACTTGTAAAGTACTTTGTGCGTATATTTTTACACGTGTACTATTTATAATGACTATATTATAAAACTAATTTTTGAAAAAAAATAATATATAATTATCTTCGCTACGAGTGTTTCTTTGATTTTGTGGTCCTCAAGCTTTGTTGTTTTTGTCATTCACTCTCATAGTTAATATTTGTCTTGATAGGAAATGGCCCTACGAGGGCGTCATAATATAATTATTGAATATAATTAAATTATTATTTATATAACAGTTTTAATAAATTACTTCATGCATGAATCTAGATATAAAAAAGAAAAAAAAAGAGCAAATTAGGAATTCTACCTGTACGGCGATTTTTTTTTCATTCAAAATGTCCATGTAGCCAATATTTGGTTTTTGATTTTTTTAATTTTTAATTATTATATTTTAAAAAATATAATTCCTTCCATATTGATACTTTAAAAAAAAATAGAAAAACAATTTTTTAGCTTGTTATATTTTTAGAATATTTTACATTTTTATAGTTTTTTTTTGAAATTACTATCGATGCATGCTAATAATATTTAAACATATTTAGATGTATACATACTAATATTTGACATTTTTAAAATATATTATAATTAAATTAAATTTTTATTTTAATTAGTATATTTTTGATATTTAAAATAAAACTAATATTGTCAATTAATTTTATTCTTTTTATTTATCTATATGATATATATGTACCATGGGGTGATAAAAATATAAAATAAGGTAAAACTATAAAGTGTTTCATAATAAATTTTAAGTATTTTATTTAATATATTTATTATTTATTATTTTTATTTATAAATTCAAGATAAAATTATAATTTTTCAAGTGTTAATTATATACTTGCCAATTGTACCCACAGTTGATGATATCACGTTGTAAGTTGTCTAAAAATTTAGGATTCGATCTCTAATATAGTCATCTATTATAATTTTCTATCTTTGTTAAAAAAAATATTAATTATATACTTTTTTTTCTTAATTATAATTATATACCTAACTTTAATTTAATTACTTAATCATGGTTATCATTGGATAATTCATATTTTCTAAGGATAAAAATATTACAAAGTTGGGTCCGCCGCCAATTGATAATTTGAATATTTAGTCGTATTTATTTTATTTTTATTTTGTATTTTCAAAAATGTGGTTTTGATATTTACTTTTTGTTTCTTTTGTGTAAATAATTAATATGCAATAAACTCAATTATAATTATAGCAATAATTTTTATTTGGAAAAAAAATATGAAGAAAAAAATAATTTAATTTATAATTAATTACTAGAAGTATTGAATTATTACGAATAATTAATTATTCATGATAATTGTATGCTCTTCTAAGAACTAAAATCACGGATTAAAATGGGTAATATTTGCCTCTATTTATTTCCACCCGTACTATTATTGGTATAATTATATTTTGTATTTATCTGTTCTACCGTTATGGCTTTATTACTGGAGTATTTCCTACCATGTAATTCCAAAAATACACACTGTTACCATTCACGTGCCCCAAAAGGCCAAGAGGCGAGATCTACTAAACGCCCACTATTCAAATCAGATTCCTTGTCCAAATTTGGCACACGAACGTTGAGCGAAGAAATGACATAAATGCCCCTAGAAACCCCGTTGCGTGCAATGCATAAATGGGGCTAATTAATAAGTAATAATACGCAATTAATTTGCCAAAATCAGAAGATTTTCATCAATATAAAAGCACATGAATCAGCAGCAATATGATAAGACTAAACCCTGGAGGCGAAAGATTGGAACTCCGGAGGCAAAAGAGGGAACTCTCTCATCATCTTGCCGTAAGAAAAATCGAAACTTTTGCATTTGATTGTAGTTTAAAGTGGGAATTTGGACCCTTTTTTGCAGGAATTAAGCGCTTCCAAGAGTGGATTTGACGTACCTTTTTTTGTAGGAACTTGATTTCCATGTATACAAAGGTTGAAGGAGCCGCCTTTGTGTTTTAGGTAGGGTTGAAGGAGGAAGTTGCCGTTGCCATTGAGAGAGTAAAGGAGGCGCTTTTTTGGTTGTAGAGAGAGAGGGAGAGAGAGAGATGGGGTTGTGTCAATCCAGTCTCGAGAGGCGGGAGGCGGTGTCGCGATGCAAAGCACGGCGGCGGTACGCGAAGCACCTGGTGCAGGGGCGGCGAGACTTCGCGGCCGCCCACTTCCTGTACCTCCGCTCCCTCCGCGCCACCGGCGCCGCCCTGGTCGAGTTCGCCAACAATGCTGAAACCCAACCCGACCACCACCACCTGCTCCCTTCGGCGTCCCCTCCCCCTTCTCCTCCGCCACCGCCGCCGCCATTGGCGTCCTCAAGTTGGGATTTTTGGGACCTGTTTGTGCCGTCCTCTTCTATACCGGCCATCGCGGAGTGGGAGAAGCACACCACGGCTCCTGGGGTGGAGAGACCGCAGAAATCATCAACCAGTGAGGTAGCCGTGGTGGCCGTTCCAAGGAACACGAAGGATCTCTCTGAGATAGTGAAGGAGCTTAATGAGTACTTCCTCAAGGCGGCCGATGCCGGAAGCCAGGTTTCGCTCATCCTGGAAGCTCCAAATTCCGATCTTAATTCGGAAAGAGAGGAAACTGCAGGTAATCTCTCATTTTGCAGATTGCTCAATATTAATCTCTGCAACATCTGATTTCTTTTCAATTGTAGGTAAAACGTCTGGTTTTGGCAAGAATTTGAATCGCTTGCATTGTTCCTGGCGATCCAACTCAAAGATCTGTGGTGGAGAAGCTGGAAGCGGCAGTATTAGCCACTCCTCCACTGTGGAGAAGCTCTATAATTGGGAGAAGAAACTCTATTCTGAGGTTAAGGTACAATGACAACAAGAAAGATAGCGGCCAAAACTAACTCGATCCCAATTTCTTGAGGGTGAAAGGATCCGAGGGCCCTGAGAAATATGTATTTCGTTTCAGGAGCATTGAAATGTGCAAACTAACTTTACAGTACATGATGTGGTTAATTAGATCTCGTTCTTTTGTTTGATTCATACATGTACAGAATGCTGAGATGCTGAGGGAGCAGCATGACAAGAGGGTGACCCTCCTGAGGAAGCAAGAGGCCAATGGAGTCGACTATGTGAAGGTGGAGAAGAACATGATGGAGATTGAGAGATTGAAATCCAAAATGACGATCGCCTCAGAGGCTATAGAGACAATCACTTCTGCCATCATTGTGCTGATAGAGACCGAGCTCTTCCCTCAGCTTCTTCAGCTTGTTACTGGGTATATTTCTTTCTCTCTATCTCTCTTATTATCTTCCTTATCGTCTATCATCTTGAGTTCTCTCTGCATGCATGCAGTTTGATGGGCATGTGGAAGACGATGCACTCGTGTCATCAGGATCAAACACGCATCGGTCACCAACTCGAGTGCCTGAACTCTGCACTCGCAATCCACCCCACAAGCAACATGCACCACCAGGCCTCTCTCCGGCTACAAATGGAAATCGATCGGTGGCGCTCTTCTTTCTTCAGCCTCATCAAATCCCAGCGAGAATATACACACTCTCTCGCCGGCTGGTTTCGCCTCTCCCTCTTCCACTGCCACGCCAAGAACCACCCGACTACTTCCGACATCTGCTCCCTCTGCGAAGAGTTGCAACTCGCCATCGACCGAGTTCCTGACGAGGTGGCCTCCGAGGGGATCAAGAGCTTCCTCGCCGTGATCCAGGCGATCATCGCTCAGCAAGAGGAGGAGCAGAATCAGGAGAAGAGGGCGCAGGCGGGGCTCAAAGAGCTTCTGAAGAGAAGCGGTGAGCTCGCGTCACTGGAGTCCAAGTTGGAGGAAGGTCATGGTGAGGCGCCAGAGCTCTTGAAGAAGCGGGCGGAGGTGGAGCCTTTGAAGAAGAAGACCGAGGAGGAAAAGAGCAACCATGAGAAGTGTGTTGCTGTGACGAGAGAGTTGACGCTGAACAATTTGCAAGCAGGGCTTCCCCAGGTTTTCCAAGCTATGAGCGACTTCTCAGGCGAATGCATGCAGGCTTTTGAGTCAGCAGCGCGTAAACGCCATGCTGAGTGTGGATAAGAAGGCTTCTTCTGGGGTAGGAATTAGTGTAGATGTTGTTGCAGTATGATCTTGTGTTTGCACTTTGCATGGGGTTTGTTGAGATGAAAAAGGGTTTACCATTCTCAATTTAAACATAGAAAATGAACTTTGTAAGATAAGAGATTCTTGTATCAAATATCTACACTGTTCTCCTAAAGAATTGCAGCGACTGATACATTACAATGCTGTAAGCACTGTTCCTCTTCCTTTGTAATCTCAAATAGTAAACCAATTTGTAGAGAATTTTTGAAGAATTAGTAAGTGCTCCACTGCAGCTCAATTTGAATTTTGCCATTTTTGGAGAACTTGAGATGATGTGTTTGGTTGGTTCTCTTGTTGTTCACAACATCTGCAAGGCTAACTTTGACGTATCCCAAGCTTTCCTGAGAACAAAGGGCACATTCAGAAAGTTGATATTTTATACATCAAGAATCATAGGGAAGATGATGAAGATATAACTTAGAAAAAATAGTATCAATAAATAATCGTATGAAAATTACAATGAAAAGCATTTCAAGGAGTATAACTTAATAGAAGATAAAATAAAACCAAAAGGTCCATGTAGGCATTCCAAAGACTCAAACTTGGAGAACAAAGTGGAAAACACACCTATTGCCCATTTACCTAATTACAAGTTTACGACAATTCAATCACTAGAACTGATAATAGTTTATAGATGCACTGAAAGTTAACATATACAACTGAACAGAACAATCATGTCTAATATATTCATCACTTGTATTAATAATAGGATAATTACCTGAATATACTCTGAAATTTGAACTTTGTCTCAAATGTATCTTGAACTTTTATTTCACCAAATTATATCTTGAACTATTAAATTTGTATCAATTGTATTCCTCTGTTAAAATTCCATCACTTACTTCGTTAACAGTGTGACGTGGCTTGCACATGTAGATTAAAATATATTTTTTTTTATATTTTAACACTTTCTTTGTCACTACTTCGCCGGACCTCGCCGGAGAAATCGTCGGACCTGGCCGGACCTCGTCGGAGAAATCGTCAGACCTCGCCGGAGGAATCGCCTGACCTCACCAGAGGAATCACCGGCCCTCGCTAGAGAATCATTTTCTATTGGAATTGTTTACGAACGAGGTCCGACGGTTTCTCCGGCGAAATCCTGCGGTTTCTCCAGCGAGGTCCGATAGTTTCTCCGGTGAGGTCCGGCGAGATGGTGACAAAGAAAGTGTTAAAATATAAAAAATTATATTTTAATCCACGTGTGCAAGCCACGTCACACTGTTAACGGAGTATATGACGGAATTTTAACAAATGGATACAATTGATACAAATTTAAAAGTTCATGATACAATTGGGTGAAATGAAAATTCATGATACATTTGAGACAAAGTCCAAAGTTCACAATTACCCTTAAAAATATAGCTTTTGCAGAAATCTTATTTCCATTTGTACCTTAGGGTGTATGCTAATACTTGGCGCCTTACTGAGTACTTCCACATGCAATTTATCTTTGACCGGAGGTTCCTCACATACAAAATGAAACTCCTCCTCCCATCTTGGATTTCTGTTCTTCTTTATGCGCTGCATCAATAAATTGACAATCTTCTGGTTAACATACCATAAATTCCAGAATCCTCAAATGAATAGTAAGCAGTATATACCTTGGTTTTCCTCTTGTCTCCTCTAAAGGTGATTTTCACATAAGGATTTGTGTGGTGCTCGCCCTCAAGATCTTGAGCTTCATGAACAATAACAAGAAGCATACCACCACCCGATGGGGTACTCTCAGGAGTCTTTTCTACTTCATCTGCTTGTGCACTAATACTTTCTGGTACTTCTTTAAAAGGCTTGTATGTTACTTCCACAACAATCTGTCCTTCTGATGTTTCACTTTGAACATCTACACTCTCAAAAATTTTAAGAAGATCAAGTGTCAGGGTTGTTGGCTCATCAGGGATAAGCTCATTCAACTCAATAACATTCATCCCAATTTTATCATGTTGTCCCACCTGAGTAAAACATGTCTATTAGACATTCAGTGAGGAAAAAAACATAGAAAACCGTATAGAAAGGGTGAAAGATAACAAAATCAAACAGAAAATTGCATGCCCGTTCCCAATCATAGACATTAAGCTCCACAAATTGATTCTCTGGATCTTTGATAACAAACTTGAATTCCTCATTCCACTCAGGCTCAAGGTTACTATGCTTCACTTGTGTCTTTCTAGATGGAAACTTATCATCTGAAAGCTTGAGTTTCACATATGGGTCAGATTTGCCCAATAAATCTTTCTTTCGTAATTCATATGCTCTGATAACTTTCACATGGAGAATTCCAACATGCTTCATTAAGGCTCTGTAATATCAGTATATCACTATTGAATATTAATTTAGATGACAATGTTGGTACCACATTTTTCCAAATGCACAAGTGATGATCCTCAAATGTCACATATTGAAATTAACATACTTTGAAACATCCAGAATTTGCACTTCCACGGTTCTAGGCCACAGGAACATATTCGCAACTTGATTTTTAATTGTCTCCTGCAGATTGTCAAATTTGCATTACTAGAGAAAAAAAATTAAGAATTAAAGGGGAAGTCAATGATACAATTGTTATAACAATAAGACTTCAAATGGATACAACACCAGAAAAGTTTTAAAAACTATACTTAAAAAATTCTTGGCTGCTCTTGGCCTTCATGTTAATAGCAATAGAGAAAAACAGATATTATCATTTCAAAGAATAGAGTCAATAGACACGAGGAACTCTTTGTAAATTCAACTCTATGCAACAACACAACAACAAACACTTTTTTAATTTCCTTATAGCTTTATAAAACAACAACAACCAAGAACTCTTTTAAAATTCCATCCTTGCTCTATATAACAACACTCAGGAATTTTTTTAAAATTCCATTTTAACTCTATATACAAGTCGTAAAGTGCCCAATATTTGGGGTAGGCTACATGGATATAAATTGTTTTTGTTATTTCACAAAAAAGATTTATTAGGTCTTCCTCTATCCATCCTCTCTCCATTAATTCTAATCAATTCACCTTGCCTAACTACATCTATGTCTCCCTTGGGCATGTCCATGCCATCTCAATCTATTTTACCTCAGTGTATCTTCTACTAAAGCTACACCTTGTTGTTCACAAATGATAATGTTTGTTATTCCATCTTTTCTAGTGATGTTATTTATCCACCTCAAAGTTTGCATTCAGCTAACCTTTTGTATATAATTGTTTCTTAAGTACCCAACATGCATTGTGTCTTATAATTTTTTTCTTTTAACTGCCCAAAATTCAGATCCATACTAATTCTATTTCTTAGGGGAAAAAGAAAGAATTGTATTGCAAAATTACTTCCTTCCTTAATGGGAGTTACCAGTTCGATCATTTCAGCTGCCACAGTATCATATCTGGTCTTGGTTGTTCCAAAAACCATATTGATAAAGACCTGGCGAGATCCAGTCAAAGCCAATCCAAAACCTACTGAGCCGAGTGAAAAACTAGTTGACCAAATCAAAAGTAGTTCAATTGAAGCAGAATGTTTTTATATAATTTTTCAATTTTTTTATTTGGATTGATTTAGACTAGTCAAACTGGCAACTCTGTACCCAAAGGTTCAATGTGTTGTCTGGGTTTAAAAATATTGGTAGGTACTAAATATTGTTAAACTGAAAACTATAATGACAATGTTATTAATAGTCAATTGTAGGTGAAATAATGAGAAAGATATTTACATTAAGATATCAGTTGCTTTTCATCAAGCTAACATAGATGACAAACACTTTAGCAATTAGATAAATGAACATAAGTTATGCATTTAATAAAACCAAGAGTCATTTGGGGAGGGGGAAAAATGACAAACAAGATTGAAAAAATTACTACTTGACATAGAAATTGGGGCTAGAAAGGGCAGTTCTAGGCTTCTAGCTCAATTGAATATAATATTTATTGCTTGCCCTTTACAGGTTCACTTTAAAGTAGTCCAAACTCCAAACAGGCAAAACTCCAAACAAGTTTGAATCAACGAAGTTACAACAACTATGATGATTGTACAAGGAAAGAAATGGAGAAGAAACTGTAAACAACCTGAACAAATCTGTAAAAACCAGGAATCGCCATAAGATCAGCTCGAACAAGTTTTAGTCCAAAGTCAATATATGGCTGCAAAAGACAGCATCATCAAAACTTATTGAATGGCTGCGCAATACCTTAACAATGCCTACAAGAGGATATCAGGTGAAGAGTTTGTTTTTGTTTTATCACTCACCTTTTCCATAAGAGATATGAAGATGTTCGCAAAACAAGGAAAGCTAGGAACCAATGGCTTTAAGGTAACACGTGGACAAGCAAAGATTTGCAAATCCACCACCTGAAAGTTGTAAACTGCTAAAGGTTAGCAATCTGGATAACCACACTTCTGTGACTTTGAAGTCACCCTCTGTTGCCAAATGCAAACAATGGTGACATTCCAGATGTACAGGTTATATGTAATAATTGACCTGTGCAGTCAGCCTAAATCCATAGGCTTTGCCAACAATAGTGACATTAGGGTTCGCAGCCCATTTCAGTGATGGTTCCATAATGATATCCTTCTCTTCTGTAGTGTAAACTTTCATCCCTGGCAGAAGTTGACAGTTGGATGTATGTCATCATCAGTGACACAATGGAAAGAATTAATGGATGCATACTGCATACAACCGGGAACAGAACTGGAATAATACCGTAAGCAAAAAAGTTGGGAAAACATTTATAATAAGAATATTATTGGATTCCTGGATAAATAATATAATGTTGTAGAATTGTAGTTAACAAATCAAAGTTAACCCAGGTTACTCTAGCAGTTGACAAAGTAACCTATATTATAATTAGCAACTTGGAGCTAGTCAGGGAAATTTTGTGTTGTCTTACTGCAAGGAATCTAATATGTCAAATTTCTTCCAACCCCTGTCATAGGAGATACCTCTCAAACTGAAAAATGAAGTGGAAAAAATGATACTTTTTTATCTCCATTTTCAGAGAAGATAAGTCACTTCAATAAAAAAATGTCACCAATGCACAGATGCACAAGAAGAAACAAAATGAAGAAGCAAACACTAACCATGCAAAGTTGGTGGTATTGAACCAAGAGTAAACGTCTTAAATTTAAGCGACTTGAGTTTGTACTTCACAGCAATTTCTGCAATTATTGGCTCTGCAACTTGTTCTGCATTTCTGCAGATAGCCTGGTGTATATATAAAAAAAGGCATAACAAGAAGCTAATTCACACACTTAAACTCTGTAATATCTGCTAGGTTTTAGAACCAAAAGTACCTTATTGAGATATGGCCACATAAGTTCTACAAACTTATTTAACCAATCAACCTTAAAAACCCAAAGAGAAGCACATTAACAATGTGACAGAAAACCAAGGCCATATATGATATTCAATCATTTCCATCAATGAGAATTTGAAAGAGATAATATACATACTCGATCATAGTCTGGATTCTTCACCCATGGAGGAATTTCAGAAAGAATATCTTCCATTAGTTGGGCATCATGTTCAACAAGCATACGGACTTTGGGATCCTGATCAAGTGAAATGTGCTATCCCATATCAGAGAACAGTAGGGAGCATCAAATTAAGTCCAAAAACTTCATGTTCTCAATAAGAAAGAATAGATATTTTAACATCAGCTACTTAGACTAAGAAAGAATAGATATTTTAACATCAGCTACCTAGACAAAAAAAAAAGATATTTCCAAACCCGTAAAGTTTGGGCTGGGTTTCATATTTTATTTGAAAACCCCAACCCAAGTGCCACTAAAAACATAAAAAACATACATATTGTTAAGAATATACAATGAAAAACCTCTTCCAAATCTTAACCTTTAGAAAAAATTGGTTACTAAATTAAATTGAACATGGCATCAAAGCCAAAGGTCTTGAGTTCAAATCCTGCGAGTGATATTATTAAAACAATGCTCGGCCTACGTGTTGGCCTACGCGTTGGGCTTGGGCTAGTTAGTAAAACATGGAATCGAAGTTAAGTCGGCCTACATGTTGGGCTTGGGCTAGTTTAGTAATCCTAGTTCAGTTTAACCGTCCACATGTGCAGAGTGTTAGGAATGTAAATGAATATATTGATCCTCTTAATAACAACTTAAGCTTTTAGGAAATATGGTCTCCCAATTAAATTTAATACAAATATCATTAAAGCTCCAACAAAATATTTAAAAGTTCACAATGTAAATAAACTCAAATCAATTGTTATAAACATTTAATTTGATTAGACTATAGCCAAGTTGCCTAAATTTTTACATAAAAAACGTAATAATTTTTTAAAAATAATCTAAATACTTCAAATTAAAAAATTCTTATATAAAAAATAAAGATAAAAAAACCAAAAATTTGATAGGCTCAGCCTGACCCAGCTTAACTCAACCAGAAATGGAAACCAGCCTAAACCAAGCTAGGTCATTTATTTTCATGAGTTCCGATAAGTTTTGGGGTATGAGTTATTTCTCAAACTCAAAAATAATGGAGCAGGTTGGATTTCACAAAAAACCTGCCCAAACCATTTACACCCCTAGTTTATATAAATGATATTTCCTTTCCACCTCGCCTAGAGCCATTATCATAAGCAACTAGAACCACGCTAGGTGGAATTTATGTAGTCATATAAATTATCGGCCAAAAAAGCAGGTTATTTGTAGGATACAAAGTGAGCAACTCTAAAGTGCAATACTTAGTAAAGTTGTTACCACCAGTATTGCCGTCACAGACCATAAAGTTCATGAAAACAAGCAAAAGCAATAATTGGAAAGGGGTCGAGTGGCTATATTTCTGACATAAACATGCATGGAGGGTTATATACTTTTCATATGGTAAAAACAGTTCTAGTTGCTAATTGTAGAATTCCTCATTGTTTATGCAAACTCCATAGTTATAAAACTTGGACCAAATGAGCAGGTGGGATCCAAAAACTCAAGACAGTTAGTGGAGTTCTGCTCGTGAATTGGAGAAACCAAAAACCCAGTTGAGCTGGTCAATTATTGCTTGACTCAACTTGGATGGCATGGTCAATTTTGTTAGAATATTTAAAAAATTCAAAATATTCATGAGACTCAGATAGTCAGATATATGTGTTTGTTTACTTTATTGAGACATAATTATTAGTTTGGTTTGTTTAATTTTTCAAAATTTTCAGATATAATTATCTTAAATTGATATTTTGTATTTATTTATATTCATATTGTCTAAATTCAAATATTTTTTAATAAACATGCGACCGAAGCAATAAACCAGTGACCAAAGTTTGGTGTCCAGTTTCTGATAACTCCATTACTATGTTTTTGATATCATGCAAGAAACAAACATTCTTCCATATTCCTCTTCATCCCTTCTAACTCGGTCCTCAAGCTAATTGATCTAAGTTTTTACAAGTCATTATCTTCTGAGAAATCTGGTATCAAAACAACACCAACTGCTAACCTACGTACAGATAATGTTAAACTAAACCATTATCCGTGAGCTACCACCAAGATACTGTCCATAGAAATTTCTAACTTCATAGTATATGCAAAACAGCAAGTAAAAAAATTTATCCTAATCAACTAACTATAGCACAAGAAAATATCAGATGGACATTCAAATTTGTATATTTGAAATTTTCAGAAAGAACATTCCTTAGGTATTTCTTCCCTAAAAGCTAAAAATATAGACGGATTGTGGCCTCCAATTTGCATCTTGAGCATACATATGGGATCAATAAAATCCCTTTATAAATGAAAGGCCAATTCAAGTCATGCCAAGTCAAATGCATCAAAGAAACAAAAATTGCGTGAAGTATACAAAGAGGGCCCCTTGTGGGGTTTATATAGGCTTAGGACAACCTCGTCTTTCATCAGGAAAGGTCCGGGGATTAGTTTGCAACGAGCACTGGGTGTCATTTTTTCATCATGTTCCCATATAAAATAGAATATTTTCTTGCAAAGAGAATAGAGAATCAAATCCATCAACCAAAATTTTCACATTCATATCCAAAAAAATTGACATTTGGTTCATGATTAACTCTCTCAAAAACTTACTCAAAATAAGAGGCAACTAGATAATTCACAATAATAGATAAAGTAAACCATCATCAAGTACAAGATCAACACAGAGCGGAGCGGACCTCGACATCCGAGGGTTGGGAGCGAACGAAGAGGTAGAACCCGACGACAACACCTGCTGTGATCCCCACGCCGAACCCTACGAACCCAAGCATCGTGCTCACCAGCCCCACCTTGAGCCCCTTCCAATTCCGCCCAAAACCCCTCCATGATCCCTTCCGCAAGAAGGACAACTCCATCTCTCATACTCACGAGAAACTAAGCATTATAAGACCGAAAAAACCCTCTCCCCTTCTATTCCTCCCCTCTGCCGTTGGTTCCTCCAAGAAAGAAGAGGGACTGAAGCAGAGTGAATACCAGACGCATGGACAGGAGCAGATAGGCCTGAGGCAGTGATTTTGTCGGCAATGGCGGCATCGAGTCGTGATGTCGCGGTCTTCCACTGCGACTCGAGTCATGAAATTTTTTTCGTGCCTTTAAAACTTACCCGCTTTACCTATCCCTCGTGTGATTGAACAAACTAGTGGGACCGACCGAGGCCAGCGAGAAGTAAATTCAACGCATGAGTGCGGGAAATTTTGTCAGCATTTTTTCAAAACTGGTTGTTTTTATTTGCTTCGTAGGTATGGATTTGATTCTTTAGCGCATACATTAGAACAAAAAAATATATATAATTAATATAGTATTCGATATATATCAAATTTAAAAAATTTATATATAATTCTTTCTCATTTATTATTTAATTTTATTCTATCTTATCGGAACAAGATATCAAGAATTTAAAAACTCAAATCAAATAATCAAAATTTTAATTTTATCAAGAGATATTATTTTATTCAAACATTTGGACAAAACTCATTTAAATCTAATTGAAAATGTATTTTAAATTTTCAAAAACTCTTAAACAGTGTAATATCTCAATATCCACATATCTCATTAGTCTCTTTTTATTTTTTAGGTGCTTAGAAACAATTTTATAAATTACAAATTTATTTAAAAAATAAAATAAATTTTTATATAGATAACTCATGTTCAATAGTTTAAGACATAATTTTTAAAATTCCTTAAATAGTTTTGTCGAAACTCTTGAACAAAAAATTATCAGGTCTCATAAGTCTCATCATAATTTTTTTGATTCCTAAAAATAATTTTATAAATTATATAATCTAAAAAAATAAAGATATATTTTTAGTAAAATTGATTTCAACTAATTCAAGACTTTTGTCGAAACTTTGAATACAAAATTATCTCATTTATCTACATGTATCATAAACTTAACGCATGTTAAATCAAGAATTTTATATAATATAATTTTTTGAGAATTTAAATTACAAAGAGACGTCAAATCAAGAATTTTATTGAAACTCTTAAATAAAATAATATTTCAATATATGTAGTATAGGAGGGCAAAATTGAATTTTTTATTTTTTTATTTCGACTTTTGATATTTTTTGTATTTTTATTTCGATTTTGAGAATTCATGTATTCTTATTTTGGTTTTAACTTTTATTATAAAGTTATTTTGATTTTTTTTTAAATGCTCCTTGTACATTTCCCAAATCAGTGTCACCTAAAATAAAATGATATGCCACAAATCACATAAATTAAATATCACTATTTTCTAATAAGATTAATTTAAACATAGTTCATACTTTGGTATGAAATAAAAACTTTAAATTTATTATATTGTAATATGTATTATAAAGTTAACAACCATGCAAATTTTATTGAAATTTGACTTATTTAAATTAAATTTTATTTTTAATTTTTTAATAGCATAATATGGATCATTATAAAGTAAAATGAACTTAATCGACAACAAGCTTAAGTTTATCTGTATGTTTCGGTTCATTGATTGATTTGTCAATCTTTTCCCGATCGAGGGCTTCATCTCTTCACTTTCAGCTCCCAAACTCTGTATATCAGCTCACAATCGGATTACTTGTTAGTCAAAATCGTAATGAAAATATTAGTATGACTTAAAATTATTCATTTTATCTTATTTTTCAAGTAGATGAACTCTACCACTTCAATGACCATCATCTATCCCTCTCTCATAATGCATCTTTATCGGTGTTACTAGAGGTGGCAATATGGGCCATGCCCGAGCCGACATGGGCCCAAGGCATGCTCATTGTCTATCGCCCCGTGCCTAACAAGTACAACTCGGATTGATGAAGGGCCTAGCGCGGCACAAGGCCCACCCCTTGGGGCTCGGGCCGAGTTCATGTCAGGCCTAGCCTAGCGTAGCATTGTCCTAGTGTCAAACTAGGTATGGTGTAGCTAGGCATGGCTCCTAGCTTGAGGCCGACGACGAGCGCTGCTAGGCCAGCGACCTCCTCGTGTCGAGCTCTGCGCGTGTATTGTGTGCCAAGGGATGAGCTAAGCATTCCCACCTGTGACATATAATTTTAATTTGATTAAGCAAGTTATGTCATTATATATATATATATATATATATATATATGAAAATTTAAATACAGGTTCACTGCATGCTATAATTATTGTCATCTTCGTAGTTCAAATTAAACTTAATATAATTTTTAAAATTCCAACTTGCATCTAAAGGTGGCAATGGTCGTGCTTGGATCGGCCCAAACCCGTAGCAAGTCGGGTCAACCCGAGTGAAATCCGGGTACTTGAGTAGAGTTGAGTAGAGTTGCAGCGTTAACATGATTTGCAGCATCAACCGACACGCACTTGAGTAAAGTTGTCGTGGAGTACAAACACATGACGTATTTGAGAGAGTTTTTAGGTAGAGGAAAAATAATTTTACTTGCTTCTCCCAAAAAGAGTTACGTTGCAACGTGGATCTTACCAATTTTGTCCTATGATAAATTTTGAACATCAAATATGGGACATAAGTTGTCATATCTAGCGTGGTACCAAACACCCCCTTAGATTTATGATAATTGTTATCTATAGACGGATATAAAGCTATAACTCTATTAAGCATGAGCTATGTTAGTATTCTGGATTAAATACATGAAAATTGAAAATGAACCAAATAAGGATGCATTTGACAATTAAACCTGAATAAAATATTAAAATTTTGCAAAAATTGACATATAAAATTAAGAAAAAACACTTGCACATACAAAAAGGAAAAAAAACACAAATTAAGAGGCCTGGTCAACGAGAACCAGGCTTTCTCCTTGACCGCATCACACTTCTTATTGGCCGCTAGTGGAGGGAGAAGAGAGCGAATGGATGAGAGACAAAGGAGGCAGCGACGTCCAAGCACGATCACGTACTTCTCTAATTCGCTCCCACGCAAATGGCGATCCGCCTTCATTTTCGGGGCCTCCCCCGCCCTTTTAAGGGCCTCTCCTCCCTCTTGTCTCCTCACCGGCCTGCGGGGTCTCCTGTTATTCTTCCTCCGGTCAAGTACTTCAGAGGAGGAGCAAGGTCCCCTCCTCCTCTTTCATCCCCTTTACTTACTTCCGTTAGAACAATAAACGAAGTTCCCGTGGCAAAAACAGCTAGTTGAAGAATGACAGCAGCGGGGGCCGCCGCCTTTCGTAGGCGGTCTCTCGTGGTCCTCTTCCTCCTCGCGGTCTTCGCCAGCACCGGCGCCGCCCGCTCGAGAGGCTCTAGCAAGCAAGGTGTTACCTACGACGGCCGCTCATTGATCATAAATGGCAAGAGAGAGCTGCTCTTCTCGGGCTCCGTCCATTACCCTCGAAGCACGCCTGAGGTATTCTAATGGCTTGTCTTGCATGCATCCTGATGCATGATATAGAACCTTTTTTTATGTGAAACTTAAATATATAAATAAATTAATTTCTCTCCGATGATTAGATGTGGCCTGATATCATCAAGAAGTCGAAGGAAGGGGGTCTGAATGTGATCCAAACTTACGTCTTCTGGAACGGCCATGAGCCCGTTTATGGCCAGGTAAAAGCAGCATTAATGGTGCAAGCATAATTAACAAAGTATTCAACTTCTAATGATTTTGATTCATTAAACAGTTCAATTATGAGGGGAGATATGACCTGGTAAAGTTCATCAAGCTGGTTCAACAGAACGGCATGTATGTGACCCTTCGCCTTGGTCCCTTCATTCAAGCAGAATGGAATCATGGGTGCGTACCTTTTTTTCAACTCTCAACATTTCTTCTGATGCCATCATTGTTAATGCTACCCTAATTTGATCAATTGCAGAGGACTTCCTTATTGGCTCAGGGAGGTCAACAACATCACTTTCCGGACAGACAATGAACCCTTCAAGGTAACTAAGAACAATGGATTGACAAGTTTTTTTATTTCTCCAGGTAATATAACTGTTTCTCTACGTTGATGCAGCACCATATGGAGAGGTTTGCAAGGAACATTGTGCAAAAGATGAAGGATGAGAAGCTCTTTGCCTCTCAAGGAGGTCCCATCATTCTTGCACAGGTTCAGTTCCTGTGGCTTTTTACTTCTCTTCCATTTTTACCTTTTTGCTGCTGAATTGTGCATGTTTTTGGATTCAAACATCTCCCTGATCATGACAGATCGAAAATGAATACAACAACATTGCTAGAGCATTCGAAGGCGCCGCGAGATACATTAAGTGGGCAGGCAACATGGCTGTGGGGCTCGATGCTGGAGTTCCCTGGGTTATGTGCAAGCAGAATGACGCTCCTGGACCAGTCGTATGTTCTTAACTTCGATCAGATTAGGTTTTATAAAAAATTAGACTAGAGTGAAAATAGCAGACAAATGCTTGAGAATTCTCAATTATGCTTATATATAATTGCCATTGTATCACATGTAGATCAATGCATGCAATGGAAGGAACTGTGGAGATACCTTTACAGGTCCGAATCACCCATCCAAGCCTTCCCTTTGGACAGAGAACTGGACTGCACAGTAAGTTTTGCAGTACTCCATCAAAAAAACACCAAAATATTACATAATTAGCAACAAAAAAAAAACAGATGACTAGAGCCTAAAGTTTGTGTCTGAAGTTTGTGGAAAAGATCTCTTCTAAAGCCTAAAGCTTAATTCAGGTACCGGGTATTCGGTGATCCACCATCCCAAAGAGCAGCAGAGGATCTTTCATACGCTGTGGCACGCTTCTACTCAAAGAATGGCACACTCACAAACTATTACATGGTATGCAATTTCTTGGCACTCGTTGAACAATAGCAAATATGCAATGCAACACAATCTGTAACATGATGTGCTCTCACTTATCTGCTCAGTATCACGGAGGAACCAATTTTGGAAGAACAGGTGCTGCCTTTGTGATGACCAGATACTACGATGAAGGCCCTCTTGATGAATATGGTTTGATCCTAAGAACCTTAAAAATATATTTTTTGTTATATTTTTCAGCAACAATGCACAGGAAATTAAATATTTTTATTGTTTTGTCTGATCCAGGTTTGCAGAAGGAGCCCAAATATGGTCATCTGAGGGACTTGCATCAAGCATTGAGGCTGTGCAGCAAAGGTTTGCTAAAGGGAACACCTTCTGTGCAAGATTTTGGTAATGGTTTCGAGGTAAAGATAGCAACATTGTGAAGAAAATGAAATTGCTAGCTGGCTATATCACAAATTCGACATAAATGAACTTGTAATGTCTAATTAACTTCTAAACTTGCAGGCGAGATTGTACGAGTTACCTAAGGAAAAAATCTGTGTTGCCTTCCTCACCAACACAAATGCAAAGAGCGATGGCACTATGAACTTTAGAGGTGTGGATTACTTCCTTCCTCGCCATTCCATCAGCATCCTCCCTGACTGCAAGACCGTGGTGTACAACACCCAGAGGGTAAGTAGGTAGAGCATGAAAGCCAAAAAATCCAAAGCATTTAAATGCACATGTTAACCTTCTTGTTGTTCGAAGAACAGAGGATGTTGCAGATACCATAATTGTTGAATATTTTGGCAGGTCAATTCTCAGCACAATTCAAGAACATTCAATGAGGCAAAGGAAACCCAGAAGAACAACCAATGGGAAATGTTCAAAGAGAAGCCTCCTACATTTAAACGTTCCTCGGTCCGTGCTAAGGGCATCATGGAACTTATCAACATGACCAAGGATACTTCAGATTATCTTTGGTACACAACAAGGTAACTCTATTTTTAGCATCAAGCTGAGCAAGAGATCCAGGACAAATGGCAGCATCCATTTAAGTTCCATATTATGAGCATAAAAAAAAATTAATATTGGCACAAAATGCAGCTTCAAGTTGGATGAGGATGATTTGCCTTTTAGAAGTGACATCAGCCCTGTGATCCAAATCGCACACTTCGGCCACGCATTGCAGGCCTTTGTGAACGGCAAATACATCGGTATGGATTTTGTTTCATCACCAAACATTGTTTCGTATCAGCAAGAACACGTCATAATGCTTCTGATGATGTTCATCTCGATTACTTGCTTCAGGATCTGCACACGGTACAAAGGTTGAGAAAAGTTTTGTCTTCCAAAAGCCAATGGATCTCAAAGTTGGCACCAACACCATTGCAATTTTGGGCATGACAGTGGGATTGCCGGTAAATATTATGCCAGCATAGGATAAAGATTTACATCAATTATTCTACTCCTATAATAATAATAACTAGGCTTAACTGGTTCAATTTCTTCCTCCATGCAGGATAGTGGACCATTCTTGGAACACAGGCTTGCCGGAGTGCATACCGTCGTTATCCAAGGTCTCATGACCGGAACACTGGATTTGACTCAAAATGTTTGGGGGCACGAGGTATTTGATATATCGACCTTCAAGAATTGGGAACCGTAAAAACATATGACCAGACAAGCTAAGTTGTGTTAAATTTCTTTTCTTGTGGCAAGGTTGCACTGAAAGGAGAGAAGCAGGGCATTTTCAATGAGGAAAAATTGAATGTTGTCAAGTGGGAGAAGGCTAAGAAGGACACTCAAGTGGTCTGGTATAAGGTAAGAATCACTACCTTCACGAAAACTTTTCACGGATGCTGATTAAAAGATCAAAACTATAATTTCTGTCTTCTCCATGCAGAGATACTTCGACAGTCCTTCTGGAAGCGACCCAATTGCTTTGGACTTGAGCTCCATGGGCAAAGGAATGGCATATGTTAACGGCGAGAACATCGGCCGCTACTGGGTCTCCTACCTCAGCCCTCTCGGGAAGCCCTCTCAATCATTGTAATCACTTTGGACATTTCATCGAACACCACGAGTGATGTTAAAACTGAAGTTCTTGAGATCTTACCCACAACGTTGACGCAGGTATCACGTACCGCGATCCTTCCTGAAGCCAGACAAAAACCTCTTGGTGGTGCTCGAGGAGGAAGGAGGGAACCCGGAGGACATCAAGATCGTGACGGTGAAGAGGGACAACATCTGCACCGTCGTGTCGGACGCCAACCCGCCGTCGGTCTGGTCGTGGGAGATGCAGAACGGCAATCTCCGCTCCGTCGTCCACCAACCCAAGACAGAGGCCACCTTGTCGTGCACCGGCAGTAAGAAAGTGATCCAGTCCGTCGTCTTCGCCAGCTTCGGCAACCCCACCGGCATGTGCGGTAACTTCACCGCCGGCAGTTGCCACACCCCGAATGCCAAGGCCTTCGTCGAGAAGGTACAAATATTCATCCATCTCTCTCTCTCTCTCTCTCTCTCTCTGACAGACTGACTCTGCTTGGAATTGCAGGCTTGCATAGGGAAGCCATCATGCGTGCTGCCGGTGACGGCGGAGGCGTACGGGGCGGACGCAAGATGTCCGGAGACGACGATGACGCTGGCGGTTCAGGCGAAGTGTGCGAGGCCTGCGAAAGCTTGAGATGCGTGCGGTGGATTTTAGAGGGAACTTGGGATTTGGAAGGGAATGTAATCGTCCGTGTTTGTGATTTTTCTTTTCTTCGATCGAGAGAGGATCGAGAACGTGCGAATGTGCGATAGGTCCTGTACACGGAAATTAGACAATGGAATGTGGGGATGATGACGGAACTTGTACTGGCTCACCCATGCACGTTGAAATTGAAATGGAATAAATTATTCCTTTTGCCCCTCCAACAGTATGGCAAGCTTATAAATTTTAATTGTTTTATTTATAATTCTAAAATAATAATTCATATTAATTCATTTATTAAAATATTAATTTGCTAGACAATTAGTAAGATGATAAAATAATTTATTAAAATATTAATTTGTTAAAAAATTTAGACCAATGTTAATCAATACATGCGGATTATACCTTTACTTAAGTGTTCCACCAATTAACATTCTCAATCTATTAAAACATATTTAGTGCATTTTTAATATATTGGTCAAAATCATAAATTATTTAGGGCATATATATATAAAGAATATAACTATTTATTTAAAAACTCTAAAATACCTTTTAAAACATCAAATCCTTCCAAACCATAGTGGCACATTTTTCAACCTAGTTTAATAATTGTTGAACCTGATTTTTTAAATAAAATTTACATGATTTTTTTGGTTGAGCCAAAAAAAATTAAAAGTTGTTTTAGTTGAACCAAATTTTTTTTTTTGTTTCCCAAAAACATCAACCAAAAAATTCTCATTCATTTCTCACTTCACTTCAACAAAAAAAAAATTGGTTCAATAAAAAAACCAAGTTGATATTTTTGGGGGGCAAAACTTCTTTATAACCAAAAAATGCAAAACTTTCTGTAGTTCTGAGACCTTGTTTAGTTTAACTAAACAAACTCAAAAAATTTGTTCAACTAAAAAATCGAGTAAACTTCTTTAAAAAATCAAGTTCAACAAAATTTTGTTGAATTAGGTTGACAAATAATGTGCCCATAACTTTGATCATTTATTTTTTATTATACTTTGAATTTTTTCTGAAATTTATTTGTGAAGCATAGGCTTATTTGTAAAATCGAGTTATTAGTTGCATAAAATTACCTAAACTCACATCTATATAGAACCTCAACTTATTTTATTAAGAGGTTCTTCGGGGGAGGGACATTGGAAAGATGAGTTGTGTGGGAAGATCGAGAATAAAAAAGTTGCTCACAAAAAAATTAGGATTCTTCCACATTCTTCTTGCCACAATTTGATAATGTAAATAACATGAGATTGTGATAAATGATGTGTTTCGTAGTATTTGTTTGTGTATTTTATCGAGATGCGAATTTTTTGAGATTGCCTATAATGACGATTTTCCCACGCTAGACCTTGTGGGTCTAGCAGGCAACGACCTTGTGGGTATAGCAGGCAACAACCTTGCGTTGTTGCCCCGAGTCTACAACATCATCTTGGCTGCTTCCAAGTTTTTGACGTGGCACTGCCAACTAGATCTAGCAGTCCTGGGGCCGAAGGACTATGAAGGGGCTCTAAATTTTTGCTGATATTTATTCATTAGCGATGGGCGCCATATATAATTGTCGTTGATATTTAATCATCATCAACAGCCCACAGTCGTCACTGAATATTATTAGCAACCATGATAATCTATGATGTCTAGGTCATCATCCAGTTACGATACACTTTCAACGATGATTGAGTGACGACTAATCGTTAGTAAGCTGTCGCTGGGGTTTTTCATACGGTTCAAACCGAACCGAGCCAAATTTTTTTCTCACTCAAAATTCAACACGAAAATCAAACTGAATACATCATAAATCGAATCAACCCGAACTGACCAAATTCAATTCGGTTCGGTTTCCAAACCAAAAATTGGAGGGAGAAGAAAGAGCTAGCGATCAAATAGATTGGAAAGTTGGAACCCTAAATCCCGAACCGTATAATAGAAAAAAAATTATTTCTTTCGATTTTTAATTTTTGGTTCAGGTAAAGAACCGAACATATTGCTGTTGAAACCGAATAGTGGACAGCCCTAGCTGTCGCTGACGTTTTTATCCTGAAACCGAATATTATTGGGGCCGAAACCAGCCCCAACATCGTTGCCGACCCCGAACGTCGAAACCAGCCCCAACGCATGTGTCGTCCCCAACGTTGAAACCAACCCCGACCAACGCTGAAACCCAGCCCCAACGCTGGCGCCAACGTCCACGTTGGACTGTGCATGGACACAAACACATATTTATAAAATTAACATCTAACAATTACTCTACAAATTTACCAAATTAACTATTAATCTACAATTAACCAATTAATCTATAATTAATTAATTTATAAATTAAAAAAATTAACCAAATTAATATACAATTGATCAAATTAATTTAATATACTAACATCAATTAAAATTTAATCTACAATTATCAAATAAAACCTATAATTTAATCTACAATTATCTTCAATTTAAAAATTTAAAAATTAAAAAAGCTATATTGTGGCTGGTCGAAACCCCCTAGGGTTTTGGCCTGAGCACATCGAAGAGGGGGAAGGAAGGGAATACCGATCAATGGCGAGGGAGATAGAAGCGAGGGAGATGACAATCCTAAGTGATGACAGTGAGATGTCACAACGAGAGAGAGAGAGAGAGAGAGAGAGAGAGAGAGAGAGAGAGAGAGAGAGAGAGAGAGAGAGAGAGAGAGAGAGAGATCTAGCGGTGAGGTCGGCGGCGAATCTGAAAGAGAGAGATGAGAGATGGAGAAGACAGAGGTGAGAGGATGAGAAGAAAGAAGAGGGACGACGCACGAACGTAGATAAAAACATCAATCAATAATGGTCGAACCAACCGTCACTATGTCGTCATTGATAAGTGTTTCATTTACGTACCGTGTTGGCGCCATCTACCTATTAGTGACCACATTCAGCATTCGTCGTTAAACCGCCACACATGTTTGTATTGGTAGCAACGATCATAGTGGATGTCGCTCAACAGTCGCATGTGTTATAACAAGAGTGACGGCCGCCACGGCACTAGGTAAGTCGTTGCTGTTAGTGATTATTATGTCGGCCATCACTAATACCCGTAGCAATTGAATTGTTATTTAGTATAGTGCAAGGAGGTTGAGTGCCATCTTGGGGTGGTGCGGGTTCATCCCTCTTATCGACTCAACCCCTAGATAATGGGTTCGCTGGACTTGACAAGCTCATGGGGAAACGACATTTACCCGTTATGAATCTTTTAATTAGTTTGATTGCTTGGGTACGGTGATTCATTTTATCAAATGAAAGCACAAAAATAATTGAATTATTTAAGCATCTTATTGAAAAATTATTGAAATACAAGTAAATATCAGCATTTCAAAACTTTATAATTTCTAAATTTTAATGTGCTGCAAAATATAATTTCAAAACAGTATAATTGCTGGCTTTACTAGAAAGTCATATTGCAAAAGAGATAAAACAAAACAAACAAAAGAACACATCAAATAATAGATATATAAAGTATCTTCTTTGTAAGTACTTAAACCTAGTAATCTGAAGAAAAAAAACATGTGACCTAGTAATTTAGAAAAATACACCAAGTGTGACTAAAAAATTAATAAAACTATAGAGAACTTGAACAAATAATTTGATTTTTAATATGAGGTGATAAATGACACGAAGATTTCAATTATTAAATATATTATTCTAGTAAATTTCAAAATTGAATTAATGCTTGCCTATCTTCGGTTAGCTTTTCTTGTCTAGTCAATAGTACTAAATCTCCTTTCTTTACTTCGACTAATGGGCTTCGACTGGGAGACCCCTTGTCACTAGGGGTGAGAAAAAAAACTAATTTTTTCGTTAATCGGAAAATCGGTTCGAAATCGAACTAGTTTTTGCGGTTAATCGAATCGATTTTTTCGATTTCAGTTTATATTTTTAACAAAATCGGTTTTCGGTTTTCGGTTCGGTGCACAATTTAAAAAGTACACCGATTTCGGCTAATTGACTGGTTCAATATAATTTATTAAATTTTAATATTATATATAATAATAATAATAATAATAATAATAATAATAATAATAATAATAATAATAATAATAATAATAATAATAATAATAATAATAATGATGATGATTTATAAACTATAAAAAAAATTAAAAAAAAATTATTATTATTTTTTAAAAATAAATTATTAATTTTGCATAACATTATCTTGGCTCAAGTAGTTTCATTTTTTTTCCTTTTTTTTCCAATGAAGATTCGGTATTTATTTGGAGTTTTTTCCATATGTGATTTGTATAATGTTATGCTTATAGGTTAAATTTTTTTATTGGTTAACCGAAAAAACTGAAACCGAAATGACGATTAACCAAAGTTAATGAACTTATTTACGGTTAATAATTTTCAAAAACTGAAGTTAATGGACCGGTTAACCGGTCCAATAAGTGGCGAAGTTAGAAATCAAATTAGAGGGGGGCAGACTCTCAAATGAACAAATACCAAATTATCAACGATATTATTGTACATGAAAAAGCAAGAATTTTTTTACAAAAAGATAATTCATCACATCATATATAAATTAATTGAAATCAAGCAATCAAACAATGAAATCAACTTAAGCTCTTCAGGACGAGTAGAGAACACCGGAGACGCAGCCAAGCCAGCTCTTTAGGCGAGGCGAGTGGGTGGACGCAGAGTCGTGGACGACAGTCGGCTCTTCAGGCGAGGCGAGTGGGCGGAGTCGCGGACGGCAACCGGCTCTTCAAGCAAGTGGGCAGACGCGGAGTCGCGGACTGCGTCACGACAGTTGGTTCTTCAGGCGAGTGGACGCCGGAGCACGTGGCGAGCGATCGTCGATCGGCACGGCAGTCGGCAGGAGATGGGGATTGGGGATTTGAGGAGCGATCAGCGACAGGACGAGGCGTATCAGGGAGATGGGGAGGGGACGGGGGGTTACATATCAGAAAAGAAAAAAAAAAGTAAATGAAATTTGAGGATAGTTGGGTAATTTTTAAAATAGAGGGGGGCAAAATCGTAAAAAGATATATATATATATATATATATAAGAAAAAAAATAAAAATTGAATGGGGGTAGTTGCCCCCCATCTTGCAAGAGTAGCTCCGCCCCTGCGGTCCATGCTCACCCTTACTTGTCGCCGTACCTTTACGTCCTTACTGGCCCAGTGCCTGACCTCGATGTTAGATATAGTTGTGGCCAATCGTGACTTGTCACCTTTTAAAATTAGAAATGGTCCTCTCATTAGCCACATTATGTATGCCGATGATATTCTCCTCACTTTCAGAGCGATCAGGAAAAGTTTAGCCACTATTCAACACATTTTTAATCAATATGCTAATTTTTCTGGTCAAAAAATCAATTTCAACAAATCTCAAATCTTCTTTCCGAAAAATACTTCTAGGCAGGTGGTTGGCCATATTTGTAGTTGCCTGAACATTCATCAGTGTTTTTTCCCTTTTAAATATTTAGGCTCTATGATTGCCCCGCGTAGACCTAGCGCTAGCAGTCTCAAATTCATCCTTAATGGGATTAAAAACAAGCTTAGTATTTGGAAATCCTCCTTGATTTCCCAAGCATGCCGTGATGTCCTTATCAACTCGGTCCTTAGAGCCCTGCCTTTGCACTGTCTCTTAGTAACATGGGCTTCTAAGGGCTTGTTGGACAAAATAGACTCCACTGTTCGAAAATTTCTTTGGTCTGGCAATTAATAAAGCGATGCACCTTGTCGCGTGGGATAAGCTTACCCTTCCCCGTGATTATGGTGATTTAGGGATTTTGACATCCATGCGCAGTCGGCCTCCCTTCAGACCAAGCGCTCGCTTGGGTACTTAAATAGGACATTCTCTATTTGGTTTAATCTTGTGGGCGCTAAGTATGATAGAGTGGTTATGGGGGCGGTTAGGAACACTAATTGTTCTTGGAGCTGACGCCTCTTTTTTGATGTTTTGTTATCTCTTCTTTCTGGATTTAAAAAAAAATCTTTTATGGTAATGGTACCTCGATTTTATGCGATCGCCGGATGTTAGATATTTCGTTTGCTCTTAAGCCAACTTATATCAACATATCTGAAATTGATGCTTCATCAGAGGTAAAAGATTTAATGCATAACAATTGCTGGGATGCCCATCAGTGCTTCGACTGATTTGGTCCGATTTTGGGGGATTATATAATGTGGGTTCACTTAGCTATGCTCACCAATGATGACACCTTTATCTAGGAGGGCCTTCCAGATGGTAGAGTTACCGCTAAGTCAGCGTATCGCTACCTCAGAAGCCATGACCAGCTTGAGCCACCATCTGACCTCATGTGGAAGTCCTTGTGGTCTCTTTCTATTGCCCCTAAGATTAAGGTGTTTAACTGGAAGCTACTCCACCAACGCCTTCCTACTAGGGATAGGCTAGCTAGGATTGGGCTGAGGTCGATTGGGTCTTGCTTGTTGTGCTCTTGAGACCCTGAGTCTATTGTCCATCTTTTCTTCTTTTGTCCCTTTATTTTCTCCTTATGGGCCTTGCTTTCTATTAGGATTGATTTTGATCTTCTGGATAGATTCGATTGGTCTACGGGTGGTTGGGTCCTTGACTCCTCTAGTTGTAGGTTCAATATATAGTCTAGATCGGTCGTCCCTAGTTGCTACATCTTGCTGGTTTATTTGGCACGCTAGGAATCGTACGATGCACAAAGCTTGGCAGCCTACCCCTGGATGCCTTATGAACCAGATTTTAGCTTTCACTTCCAACCAGGAGGTGAAGCTCTGGTCTGAGGTTAGAAATGAAATTTGTAGAACCCGCACTATATGGAACCCCAGAGTTGGGCTTAATTTAAAATAATTTATGATGGATCACTTTTGGATAATACATGTGTCATTGGTTATGTAATTCGACAGGATCAAGGAAGATGTATTCAGGCTTGTGGAAAGTTTTTGAACGGGGATAATCCACTTTACTTAGAAGCGTTGGCGATAAAATTTGCACTTTCGACGACATATGATCTTAATTTGGGCCCTTGTGTAATTGAATCCGACTGTAAAGTACTGATAGATGCGTTGGGAGGTTCCTCGTCCATCCCTTGGTGCATTAATACTATTGTTTCCGATATTTTACACTTAAAGAACATTTGTAATTGTGTAGGGTTTTATTTTGTGAGACGAGATGGTAACCAAATTATCCACCGAGTAGCAAGCTGGGCTCGGATGCACATGGATCAATTTATCTGGTCCTTGGTTCGCCCTCCGGAGCTTGAGCGGATTTTGTATCTCGACCTTTTGGCTGTCGGCCCGAGTTGACTTTTGCTTTAATATGAAGTTATATATATATATATATATATATATATATATATATATATTATTTTAGTCAAAAAAAATATTTGTAAGAGGGTGTAGGATTGGATTTTTACGAGGACCTTAAATATTTAAAAAATAATAAGATAATGTGTGCATTAGTCATAACATCTATCTATCTATATATATATAATCTATGCAACTTTTTTATTTTTAAATAAAATTTCAAGTCATATTGTGATAATTTAGAATTAAAACATTTAGATGTATTGATCAGCGAAAATTATTATTTTTATTTGATTTCAGTAAAAGTAAAAAAATTGATTTTAGAAAAAATAATAATATTTTCGACATCTAATTTTAAATTTTCTAAAAATACATTTGATTGATCAAAGTAATATCAATTTTAGTCTATTATCCAAAAGAAAGATTATGAATCAAGAAGAAAAAATGCCAAAGAGATTAGAGAAAATATTAAAAATTTAATAAATAGTTGCAAGGAGACGCGATCAAACTCAACTAACTCAATGAGAAAAAATAAGATTTTTTATAAACAATGTATTGATTAAATCATTCCTATTTTTTGATTTTTTAAAAGTTATCATACTCAATAAAAATTATCTTTTAAAAATAAATGACATGAATATTAAAAGAAAGAATAAATTTTACTACATGCAACTCTTAGAGAAAAATTATTTCAATAATAAGCTACATGCGATTTTTAATTTTTTTTTAAAAAAATTAACAATCTTGAAATCACATAAAATAACTATCTCGCATTGTGCTATTTTTTTTTTTAAGAAACAACTTATTTAATAGAAATCAATCTTTATTTTAGTTTTGGTTTGATTTTATAAAAATGTTAAATCAAACACATGTTTTCGTCAGTTGTATTAATTTCGAAACCAAAACTAAGAAAATGATCTGATTTCACTATCCATACAAACCTTTAGGTCATATGAAATTAATAGATAATCATGCATATTTAGATCAATCCACCTAAGTTCGAATACCATGATTGACCTTTTAATAAATTAAAAAATTCGATGGTTTGTTGAAGTATTATTTAAAGAAGCAATTTGCCTTAAAGGATCTTAAAAAGAGGGAATAAATTGGACCTATTGGTTCCATAGGTGCAGTCGCTAAATTAATTTTGAATTATATTCAAATTGAATTTAAAATTTGGGTAGTTAAAAATGGAGCCAATGAGTGAAAACAATATAATTTAAAATTTTGATTCTTAGCTTCGTCAGTCAGAGTGGTAGTATATATTTTCTCTTATAATCATTTAACGCAAAGAATTTGAAAACAACCTAACTTTAAAATCTACTGGTGGTATTTGTATTTCCATGCTTTTTTAGTTTTGTAATTAAATTATGTAACAATATAATTAGATAAATATTCACCCATGATGGTTACGGTATATTGATAAATTCTATTGATAATTAAACTAGGTAATTGTTATGTATTAAATTTTTTTGAATGCATCATTATTAATTTGATTACATGATATATTTAGTAATTAATCTTTTAATTCCAATATTTTTGTATGATTTTTGTCCTTTCTAAATGTATAATTTTACAAAAAAATTTGAGAAAATCATAAATAGTTTAATTATATTTGGTAAAACTATAAAAATATTTTGGTATTTAACAAAAAAAAAAGTTTTTTTATCAAGTACCCAAACTGCCCCTATTTTGAATAACCCAACCCGGTTCATTAAAGAAGGCATGTTTAGGTTTTTTTCCTTAACCAATTCAATGTCAAACCATATCAATAAATCATTATTTTGGTTGAGCGTGATTTTTGATGAGGAAAGCCAATCGCAAGAGACTTTGGTGGGAGAAAGAAGGATAGAACGCTGAGGGGAATGTTGCTAGGGAGAAGACAAATATAATTTTTTGAGACTAAATCAAGTATATTTCGAGAAAAAAAAATCAAATCAGTTAACTTACTCAACCGATTGAAATTATAGAAATAACCTAAATCAACATTCTTAATGAACCAATTGAATTACCTAAATTTATTGTAGAAATAACCTAAATCAACATTCTTAATGAACCAATTGAATTACTAAAAAATTTAGGTAATTTGGGTATTTTGACAAAAAAGCATGATTTTATAAAAAAAAACCAAAATGTTTTTCTATATTTTTCCAAATATAATTAAATTATTTATGTTTCCCTAAATTTTCCTAAAAGAATGTCCCTCTCTCTCTCTCTCTCTCTCTCTCTCTCTCTCTCCAAAAATAGCCCTCCCTCATTCCACCAGACCACCATCCCGTCGTGAATAGCGTTCACAGAGTGTCTCTCGGCGACCACTTCAAACGCATCATTTCCCGGACGAAGCGTTCTTCCCCACCCTCAACACCCGAAGGTGCTCCTCCTCCTTCTCTATCTCTCCCTCTCTCTTCGCAGAGGAAGCAAAACTAAAGAGAGAAGGAGAGAAGGGAACCGAAAAGGTATCGCTTTGTGGATCTCCTCTCCTCCTGGGACTAGGTTTAGGGCTTCTTCCTTCTTTCCCCCTTTGTCCTCCATGGAGGTCTTCGGGTCGGCTGACAATTGTGAGGCTTCCTCTCGCGGCTTTCAGATGTGTAGTCCTTGAAGTCGCGCCGAGTCGTTCTCACAACACCCGTTCGTTGTCAATAGAGGAGGTGGAGGAATAGGAGGGAGAAAGGGCACTATTTTTTAGAGGGGTGAGAAGACCCGCGGAGGAGATGAGTGCGTCCAGGTTTATAAAGTGCGTCACGGTAGGGGATGGCGCCGTCGGCAAGACCTGCATGCTCATATCGTACACTAGCAACTCGTTCCCCACGGTTAGTGTTGAAAGCTCGGGTCCTTGTTGGTGTTTTAGCGCTTCTCGATATTTTGGATGAGGTTCTTTGACTGTTTGAGATCGATCTCTCGAGGGGAGAAAGGGAGGGGCCTAAAGCTGGGGGTTATATTTCAGATACATTAGCGTTCCTTTTATGTGCAAATGCTGTCTTTCCCAATGCATCGGTTTTCTTGGAAAATTCTTGCAGCCGAAGCATTTTATCTCAGAAAGCAACTTAAACAAAATCTATATCATTTTCCAGTTAGTTAACCTAATCAGCAATATAGAACGACTATATCATTTCTTTCTATGTTAATTAATATTTCTTAATGTTTCCTTCTGGCCAATGCTTTTATATTTTTTTCTTTCTATTTTCTGGCAATGATTCCTGGATAAGTATGACGATTTAGTGTTTTTGCATAATAGTATCACTACACTACATTGGTAATTGTGCAGCATGCTATTATATTATTGAGTTTCACCAATATAGAGCCTGAGACAACGAGCATCAAGTCTCGGCATCCAATTGCTTTATTTTATACCAGAAAAGCATGCATCTTTCTCACTTGCTTTGAAGCATGAGCCTAGTTCTTTTCCTCCTGCACTTGGAAATTATATGCCGAACAAGTTGCATGTTTTGAGGCATCTAAGCCTTCACCAACTTAATTTGTCTCTTACATAATTTTCATCCACTTCTTCTAGGTGATAATTGCCTTAAAATACTTAAAAATGTTACTACTAATTGTAGTTCAAAGGATGAATATGTTAAATGATTATTTCATACCTAAATATATGTTCTTTCGGTGTGTGTATACAGGATTATGTTCCTACAGTATTTGATAATTTCAGCGCAAATGTAGTGGTTGATGGTAACACTGTTAACTTAGGTCTCTGGGATACAGCAGGTAATTGTTTGCATTACTTTTAATTGCCTATTATTGCTATATCTTTCTTTAACTATTATACCCACTAGTCCGATAGGGCATCTGTTATAATGTCATCATTTGATGGAACAGGCCAGGAGGATTATAACAGACTAAGGCCGTTGAGCTATCGAGGCGCGGATGTTTTTCTCCTGGCTTTCTCTCTGATAAGTAAAGCCAGTTATGAAAATGTGGCTAAGAAGGCAAAAATAATTCTGTTTCCTCATATCTGTACTATTACGGCTTTTTAAAACTTAGGGCGTGTTTGTTAGCCTTGTTTTCGATTTTCGTTTTCGTCTGAAACCGAAAACGGGCTCGAAACTTTGTTTGTTGACGACAACATGGGCAGGTTTCGGTTCGTGTTTCGCGAAAATCCGTTTTCGCAAAACGCCCAAATACACACAAGCGCGAAAACTACTCCAAGTAGTTTTCCGCATTTTCGTGATCCTTTTGGGATAAAAATTTCGCGAAACATGAAAATTGGACATGTCAAACAAACAGGTTTTCGCTAAATAAAAAAACCGAAATTCAAAAACCGATTTCAGTTTTCGCTAAACGAAAACTTGAAAAAAAAATCTCGCAAACAAACATGCCCTAAATCTCCTTTTTCACTCACTAACATTTTACTTCTTTTTTCTTGGGTTCCTCCTTTTGAGTTTTCAGTGGATTCCTGAACTGAAGCACTATGCACCTGGTGTGCCCATAATTCTAGTTGGAACAAAGCTTGGTAATAATCGTAATTCATTTTTTCTGTTCAATTATATGATTGTATTTATATCCATTCAAACTCCTAAGAGCCTATACTCTTTAAAAGATATGTTGCTTTGACAATTTCGACAATTCAGTTTTTTGGGACCAATTTGTCATTATGTGTGCATAGAGTTGCCAGAAGCCAACCATTACTTATCTCTGTTATTCTGTCAATTTTCATCATCATCTGAGAGAAGACTTGTTGAGATCACAAGCCTGCCAGCCATTTCCTTTTAATTTCTTAAAGTGATAATTAAAGAAAGAAAATCCTTCTTGAGGCATCTTTTGCAAATGAAAGAGAAGCCTTTTTGAGACATTTTTTTAACATCTCTTGGATATTTGAAAATTGGATATCCTCAACTTTAACTTTGATTGTTTGCTTTTCCTGTCATCATAGTTCTGCAAACAATAGTACTAGATATGTGAATGATCCAATATTAGTTGCAATAAACTGCTACGTAGCCTGCTCTGAGATTCAGTTTGGACTAGAGAACTCTGCTATCATTAACGTGTATTTTGTTTGAATGTGTTATTTATTCTAGTCATTCGAGCATGTGTCCAATAGTCATGTAATTTTGCTGCTTTTTTAGTGAAAATTAGGGTATGTTCGTTTCACATTATTTTGAGGCATGGGACAGGACAACAGTTGTTGTCTAGTGTTTTGTTGCAAAAAAAATGCTATGAACAAGACAAAAATCATGCCCTGAAACAGTACATTAAGGCTCTTTTTTGTTACACCAATTTAGAGTAACAAGACATTGGTACAACGGCACAAGTTTGAAAAATTACCACAATGCCCTTGATTTACCCAAAACCTAAATGGCTCATTGTTTCTACTCGACATCTCTCATCACATGTCTTGGCTGCGATGATACGCCGATAACAACTAAATTTGTTGTCCAGTCCTAAGCGAAATGAATTATTGTATTGTCTTTTATAACCTTGTGTTGTACTAAGTTTTGGACAATTTACGAAATGAACGGACCCTTAGTTTTGGAGTTATCATAACATTTCCTTTTAACTGATACAACCTAGTCAGGAATTTTGCTCTCATTTTTCTTTCAATTTCATTATGTAACTTGAGTACTTCAAGATGCAGAATAATATTGACTCTTTCTACTAACTGCTCCATCACCCTAGCTAATGACAATTGAGGCACAGTCTCTATCCTTTTGTTGCTTAGCAGAAACCAAAAATTGCATTTAGGTTGGAAAGTTAATTTTGTTGAGCACAATGTTGTCAGCGAGCACTCGCCTCGCCTGGGCGCCTCTTAACACCTTGAGGCGGATGCCTTCAACTTTTTCAACGGGATTTGAACTTTGGCCTTTTGGTGGACAAATAAAGGTCTCTACCACTAGGCTAAGGTTATTTCTTGTTAATTCTAACCATTTATGCATAATAGGATTCTCCTTATAAATAATTCTACACAAAAAAATAAAGCTGGGACTTTTCCGTCGCACTCTTTCACAAACTCTCAATTTTTTTTACAAAACATCCAATGGTTGGCCTTCATTTTCTTCCTCGCATCCCCACCTTCTTCCTCGCCTTTCTCTGGCACCAATGTATCGAATTTTTGACGACAATCAATCCAGGCAAAAAGTCTATCCTAATTTCTCCTTACTCCTTCATAGTTTCTCTTTACTTAATTTCTCCTTACTCCTTCATAGTTTCTCTTTACTGTATTTTACTTATCCAGAATATGTTATCAACATGCTCTGTTCTGAAATAACTTCTAATCATATTGATATCTATGTTTTGTTCTAGACTTCTAATAGACTTCTAATGTTCTGAAATAATTTCTCAAATCTGAACTTGATATGAGCTGAACATGTTCTAGTGTTAATGTGACATATATAATATTATATATTATTAGATATGATCGCCTCACTTTGCTTGGGCGAGTGCCTAGGCTAGCGCCTAGCGCCTAGCGCCTAGGGCAATAAGGGACACTGGTTGAGCACAAGACAGCAGGTTGAGAATTTGCGCTGGCTACATTTGGTGAGAGTGCTTAGAAATCATATAGTCCAAAAATGTTTGTGCTTGGACCTTTACCCTTTGCTCCCCAGCCGAAGATGCACCCAAGAAGCAAATCAAGCTCAACTTATTGATTCCATAATGTCATGAACTCATGATTATACTTGAGCTTCCATTTCGTTATATATCTGGATTTGTGATGTGATGGCATGGAAAATCAAGTTCACATCCCACCGGACAAGATTTTGTTTGTCTAGTAACATAGTTATTAAATTGACTTTTAACCCGTCACATGAGTTAGAAAATCAACTCTTTCTGATCGAGTTTGATCTGGAGAATTGTGCTCAAGTCAATCATGCTTCTGTAGCTGAGTGAAAAATCTTGTAATGCTACACTGATGTGTGTAGATGGTTTTTGGTTTTATATGTTGCTGATAATTGTTCATCACTTTGTTGGCAGATCTACGAGATGATAAGCAATTCTTTATTGATCACCCTAGTGCTACACCTATAAGTTCTGCTCAGGTGAGAGTTACAGCATATTCTGCAGTTTGAATAGTTCCGTTGTCTTTTATTGTATAGTTTCATTCCAATGCACTGATGAGTTGCTTATGATGATTCTTTCTTGCATGGTACAAGGGGGAAGAGTTGAAGAAAACAATTGGTGCTCCTGCTTACCTCGAGTGCAGTTCAAAGACCCAGCAAGTATGTTCCTTTCCCCCATACTAAATTTTTGAGTTCATAATGTCTTCACTTTTGCATTTCTGATGCATCGGATATGCGACATGCAGAATATCAAATCAGTTTTTGATGCGGCCATCAAAGTAGTACTTCAACCGCCCAAGCAGAAGAAAAAGAAAGGAAAGGGACAGAGGGCGTGCTCCATCCTGTGAATATTACATTCCTGAAAATGAATACCGAACAGCAACTATCCTTTCTTGTAGTGTTTCGCTCCAATTAAGGATCCAGGTTGGTGTATTAATCAACTGACAGCTTTAGCAATTCATGGAAGCATCCGGCGATTGGTTTCTCTTCTTCATTGTAATCAAGTACCTGACTTCTTGATCACGTACCTTTTCTTAGAGTCCTAAGAGCACGTCATTGTTGGAGTAATTAATGTTCTATGTGCGACATTGTGTTACCTCAATTTTATCACTTTGAAGTCTTGTTTATAATGCACATTTGACTGGTAACCCAAACTTGTACTGGTTTATGCAAATTCATTAGCACCCATCTTTATGCATCTGTTTCTGCAAATGTTGCCGGCTTGTTCATTCTTTTACAGTGCCATAAGCAAATGTTTCTCCTAAAATTGCGCGTTGCTGTTCTCTCCTGGTGATGCCTCTGATGTAATGGCATTTAGAAATTTTGAATACTATCTCTTGCTGTTTCAATGTTGAAGGTTTGTGTACATCTGTTGGTTTCCCAGAGCATCAAATTTGTATGGGTAGGATTGGCACTAATTGACACTATAAGATTCCTATCGACCGGTACTTGTCAAACTTAGGAATAGCCGACATTAGCTGATACTTTGCAGGTCTTGTTCGAACCGGTGAATATCAGTTGGTTGTTTTGGCATATATATATACTGGATTTTTTTTTTCTTTTTGGAATTTTGAGTAGGCAAGGTTGGACTCATGTAAGGGAATGTAAGGGGTGAGTAGGTCCGCGTACATGTATTTTTTTTATTATGTATAGAATTGATTTTTAGATTTTGGAACGGGTACTTTATTGAAATTTGTTCATTTACAATGTTCTGAAATATAAGTTTCGGATATCTATTGGAATTTATAAATAAATAAATTTTATGGTACAAATTCCAAATCAGGTTTTAACATGTTCTAGAACAAGTTTTGGTTTCGATTTCGGGTTCGGATACTTGATATGTTGGAATCAGAATCAGTTTAATTGATTTTTTAATTTTTGTCTCGAACCTTACTGAATTTAATTCGAATCTACTTAAAATTTATCCTATTTTTTTGGTAATCCCAACCGTTCCGAGTCTACAAGTATCCATGCAACCCCCCGTGAATGTTCAGTGGTATAATTTTCTGAGAAGTCACGGAAGTCACGGTGGAGACTTTGACTAAGTCTACAAGTATCCATGCAACCCCCCGTGAGTGTTCAGTGGTATAATTTTCTGAGAAGTCACGGAAGTCACGGTGGAGACTAGAGGACTTCAGTCAAGAACTCTTAATATTATAATAATCAAGTGTGTCTACAAACCTGGTCAATGTTCACCTGTCAATTCATTTGTTAACTGGTCGTGTGGAACCGGTTCCGAGTCTACAGGTATCCATAGAGGCCCCCACCCCCCCCCCCCCCCACCCACCACATGAATGTTCAGTAGTATAATTTTCTGAGAAGTTACTAGAGGACTTCAGTCAAGAACTCTTAATATTATAATAATCAAGTGTGTCTACAAACCAGGTCAATGTTCACATGTCAATTCATTTGTTAACTGGTCGTGTGGAAATTCTGTGCAAAACCGATGGTAGGATGATATGATTAGTCCTGCATTTATTATTGCAGGCACCAGACAGCTAAGCTAGACATCCTATATTCCTATTCTTTGATTAGTTCATATCTTCTGTTCGACGAAATGCCACGCTGAATGCAGAACTGAACCGCACTGACAAGTACTGTTCAGTTTGAAGTGATGGATACGTGGTTAACAAGCTCTTCTTCCCTCACTGATTCACGCGTGGAAAAAATTATATGGAGCTTAGGAATTGCAACGAAGCTTCGCGCGTATCTTTCATCATCACTTTCACAATTCAACATGGCTGACTTGGCAATTTTAGGAATTTTTGGTAAATTTTTCTCTCTCTCCAACAATTGCTTTCTCATTCTCTATTAAAGTGAATTTGTTCATGCCTAGAAGAAGAGAGATATGTGGTCCATGGATGGCTTGGTGCTGCTATTGTTTGTTCTCTTGTCCGGCGCACTGATGGTGGAAGCAGTGGCAGCACCCACCTCAGACGACACCTCCTTCCACCCCCCCTCGAACTGTTCCACCAGCTGCGGGAGCATCCGCGTTCCGTATCCCTTCGGGATAGCACCTGACTGCGCCAGGCCTGGGTTCAACCTCACCTGCAACCAGGACGCCTATCAGCCCAAGCTCTTGTTGGCTGACGGCACCACCGAGGTGGTCTCTTTGTCGTTGGACAACCCCTTCCTAGACGTCAGGATCGGCATCACCACCATGAGCGTCGACACTGACTCCGTCACCGGCGTCTGGTGGGTGCCCCCCATCGGCGCGCCGTATGCCCTCTCGTATGCGAACGCCTCCGTCACATTGACGGTCATCGGCTGCAGCGCCATCGCCTACCTGCTGGACCTCGACACCAACAACACCGTCGGCGTCTGCATCACCACCTGTGCTACCAGGGAGATCGCGGAGGCCATGGAGGGCGCTCCTTGCAACGGCGTAGGGTGCTGCCAGACCACTTTGTCGTCCTCGGTGAGGTCCTTCGGTATTCACCTCGCGCGCATAAACCGGTCACGCCACCTTGAGGAGCCGTCCAACATCAAAGCCTTCGTGTCGAATGACCAATCGTACACATTCATGAAAGAGGACCTCTTCTCGGTCGACACCGTCAACGGTGACACTTCCGCCCCGGGCATCCTACAGTGGGCAATCGCCGGGGAATTGTCCTGTGAGCACGCCAAGATCAACAGGACATCTTATGCGTGTCTCGGCAACAACAGCGTTTGCTCCGACGACATTACAAGAGGTCTTGGCTACTACTGCGCTTGCAGTGCGGGTTATGAAGGCAATCCTTACATCCGCGACGGCTGCAAAGGTGTGCGAGTGAGATAGCTTAATTTCTCTCTTGCTTTACCATTGTAATTTTATTCTATCAACAATCTTATTCCTCCATGCAGTGTCGACGACGTCGGCGGTGACGTCAACATCGTCTCGTCCCGAACCTAACTGCACAACAACATGTGGAAACATCACTGTGCCTTTCCCATTTGGGCTTGTCCCGGGCTGTTACATGAACGAGTACTTCCACATGGAGTGCACGTCTAATCTCCTCCGCTTCCATGACGCCACAATAGGCAACTTCTACGTGATTGAAATCCAGCTGGACGAGGGACAGGTGCGGATGCGCACAGCAGAGCAGAGCCAGAACCAGACGTTGAAGAAAGAAGGCATCGTTTCAAGCAGTCCTTACACATTTGCCGCCGAGTGGGTAATTGGAAACTCTTCTTGTAATGAGTCTAAGAATGGGAGCAGCTACGCGTGCATCAGCAGAAACAATGAGTGCCAGGATGTAGCCATCACTGCCGATCGCCTTGGGTATCGCTGCAAATGCGCCTCCGGCTACAAAGGAAATGCTTATATTTCGGATGGCTGCGAAGGTCAGTATTATGTTCGGATCCATCGTGTTCTAAGATCACATTAGTTAAAAAGGGGTCTAGTTGGATTGAGTTAAAGTTTGAGCAATTACAATATATATATATATATATATATATATATATATATATATATATATATATATATATATATATATATATATATATATATATATATATATATATATATATATATAACATTAACATGGGGATTTTCTCAAATCCATATTATTATGGATTTGAATTATTAGGATTTTTTCTAATCCATAACTAAATATCAATACTTTCGAATTTGACATCTATTTCAAAATATGATTTTCCTTTTTACTAATTAAATATTTTTCTAAAAGTTTTTAAATAATTCAAAATAAAATATTTTTTATTATTCATAATATATATTTTTTCAACAATTCATAATAATATTATAGTAGTAAAAGACAAAAAGCCCTCGAACTTTAGCCTAATTTATAGTAAATTTTGCACTAAAAAAAAATTGCACTAAAAAATAAAAAATAATAATTTTAGCTACTAATAAATTCTTTAAACACTAAAAGAAATAGTACAATGATTGCTAAAATATTAATTCAAGTTGCATTTTACTTAATAAGTGTATAATTTAAGTATTTAAATATTTTTTAAAAATAAAACAATATTGTTATTAACCACTAAAATAATTTTTTATCTACTATAATGTTAATATGAATTGCTGGAAAAAAAATATTATGAATAGTAAAAAAAATTATTTTGAGCCACTCGAAGACTTTCTTTAATTAATTAGTAAAAGAAGAAATCATATTTTGAAATAAAGGGCAAATTCGAAAGTATTGGTATTTAATCATGGATCCGAAAAAATTTGCTTGAAGACTTTCTTTAATTAATTAGTAAAAGGAGAAATCATATTTTGAAATAGAGGGCAAATTCGAAAGTATTGGTATTTAATTATGAATCCGAATAAAATCTGAATCCATATTTATGGATATGAGAAAATTCCAAGTCATGCTATATTTTTGGGTAATTGCTCTTATAGTTTTGCATTTCTCTCTTGCATTTGGTCAACTAGCATGATGGCATGCTTGGTGAAGATGTGGGGTACTTTTGGTCATTATTAGTCTTACATATTCTAGCTCTAACTTCTTCTTTTTTTCGGACATCCCATATTCTTGGCTATTACTTGCTATTAATCCATATCTTTGTTTCTTCTTGGTTCACCTTTATCAAGTTTCTTGAATCTAATCTGATAAATATCCGATTTGCCAGATATCAACGAGTGCGAACATCCTGATAGGACTTGCAGTGGGATTTGCATCAACTATGCTGGTGGTCACGCTTGCTGTCCTCCAGGATCACAAATTGATTCAGAAAAAAAATGTATTCCCCAAAGAGTCCAAGGCCAAACTGTCATGCTAGGTAAGTAATTACTTTACATCAACATGTTAATTTTAGCACTAGAAACTACTACGTACACTACTTAACCTACTAAAATTTCACTACCAATTGCTGCAGGTGTTGCTACAGGAGTTAGCAGTGGCATCAGCATCCTGATTGTAATTATTGTTGCAGTGTTCCTCAACAAGAAACTAAAACAAATAAAGCTGCAAAGAACTAAGGAGAGAAACTTCAGCCAAAACCATGGCTTGTTGCTGCAGAAGCTTATCTCAACAAATGACGTCAATGCTGATAGAACACAAATCTTTTCCCTAGAAGAACTAGAGAAAGCAACTAACAATTTTGATGCCACACGAATCGTTGGACAAGGAGGCCATGGCACAGTTTACAAAGGCATCCTCTCCGATCAACGTGTCGTCGCCATTAAAAAGCCCAAGATAACAGTGAAAAGGGTGACCGATCAGTTCATAAATGAGGTTGCCATTCTTTCTCAAATCAATCATAGGAATGTGGTTAAGCTCTACGGCTGCTGCCTCGAGACTGAAGTGCCATTGTTGGTCTATGAGTATATCACGAATGGCACTCTTGCAGATCATCTCCATGTTCATAGCTCCTCTTTGTCATGGGAGGCACGTTTAAGGATTGCTTCAGAGATCGTAGGAGCACTTGCCTATCTGCACTCCGCCGCATCAATATCTATATACCACAGGGACGTGAAAACATCAAATGTGCTCTTGGATGATGCTTTAATCGCAAAAGTATCAGACTTTGGAGCTTCCAAGCCTGTTCCACTCGATCATACACATCTAACCACAGCGATACAAGGAACTCACGGCTACCTGGACCCTGAGTACTATCACACGAGGCATCTGACTGAGAAGAGCGATGTGTACAGCTTTGGGGTTATTCTGGTTGAGCTTTTAACGGGAATGAAGCCAGTTTCCTCTACCGTCTTTGGTGAGAAGAACCTGGCAATGTACTTCAACTGGGCATTGAAGTCAAATTGTGCACTCGAGTTCTTGGAAGCTCGGGTTAGAGCAGAGGGGGCAAAGGAACAGCTTGGTGAAGTTGTGTTGCTTGCCGGGGAATGCCTGAGGTTGAGAGGAGCAGAGAGGCCATCCATGAAAGAGGTAGAGATAAGGATACTAGCCTTGATAAGGGGTAAGGAGAAGAAGCAAGACCGTATGTCATGTGATTACAGTGAGGAAACAGAGCATCCTTTTGATGGTGGTTGTTGCCATGCAGAAGAACATTCTGATAGCAACTTGACTCACCGAACAAGAGAGGACGCAACTAGATGCCATAGCTTGGAGGAAGAGTTCATGTTGTCGCTAAATTATCCAAGATAAAGCATCAGCAAGTTTATTTTTGTGGTTTATGCTGTGATGATTAGGCTTACTGCCTCTCTCCAGGTGCAAAGGAAGAAAGGGAGAAAAAATGGTTTACGCTGTGATGATTAGGCTTACTGATTTCAACTACTTGTTAGACTAGCAGAATATTGGCTATATATTGTATCAATGGAAGATTATAAAATAAAAAAAACGAATACCTACTTCATATTTGTCTTTATTCAGACAACTAAATGCTAGCAAAAGTCAGTATTTGAAATCATGGTCCCAATTTCATTTGTTGAAACATGCTCATTATTAGCACTTGGGAATTACACCAAATTACCCATGACCTCTTTTTTATCACTGAGGTCATATAACCTTAACTTGGTTTAATTCAAGCAGCTTATGTGTTTCTGTTTTTTGTTACCAACTTCCATATTTCTAGAACTATTCTCATGTTAAGTTGGAAATATGTTCACCTTTAGATGGCTGTGAAATTTAATGTGGCCCCACTTATTTCCTTAAAGTCTTCAAGGAGATTTGAAGATAAATATTACATGATCTAGCCATTGGGTTTGTGGTTACATGAATATCTATCCTTTGCAGTTTTACAAGTGGTATTCTAGCGTTGCCTTATTTGGTTCCAATTTGAAATAGTAATTTATGTTGCGTTGATTTTCCAAATCGACACTAATCTGGATTAAGTAGGGAGATAGGAATACAAGGTTTTTCCACTGGTGTGCTTCCATGAAAAGGAGACAAAAATTGGATACATATGATTGAGGAGATTCAAACTAACTTTTTTCTAGAAATTTCTACATGGCCTACTGGAAACTCGTAGGAAGCCACTTCTCAAAGTGAACCAGCACATCAAGTCAACGAGATGAACTTAGATGCGGAGCAATCCTTTCCTCCTATGAGCTAGCTTTTGAGATGAGTTAAGCTCACTAATTTTTTAACATAGTATCAAAATCAATTGTGTGATTAATATTGTGTCATCCGCAGATGTCCAGTCCTGCAAAACTCCACGCTCCAGATGTCTAATTCTGGGCGTGAGAGAGGTGTGTTAAAGTTTCACATTGGTCAAAAATATGGCCAAAGTAATCTTTAAATAGTTTGAGCAATTCTCTCATCATAAACTAACTTTTGGGATGAATTAGACCTACTAATTTCTTAACACTTTCACTGTTGATGTAATTCATGAGGCCATAAAAAAAACACGAGGAGATATAAAGCACCTGGGCCGGCGAATAGAGTAGCGACGGAATTGTTTCGAACTTTTTGAATCCTCGTTAAGCAAGAACTGCTCAATGTATTCGATGAGCTCCATGACAACCCTAGAGAAATCTACAGTATTAACAAAGGCCTTATTGGCGTTGATTCCAAAATCAAAGGGAGCTTGCATTACGTGACTTCAGACCAATTAGTTTAGAACATAGTGTGCGATAAGGGTATTCTGTTGAGCATGACTGCCAAAGGAATTTTGTTTGGGAGGATGACTGCCCCCAAATTTGTTGGGTATTAATAATCTTGATGTAAATGGGTGTAGTAAGTGTGTAATTTTAATCTTATTTTATTATGTAAAAAAAAGAAAATCATTACTTAAATATCCTTAGCACTGCTAGATGGAATTACAATGTTCACACATTTATATATATATATATATATATATATATATATAAGCACTCTAACCTTCTTATCATGCCAAGTGTCATGATAAAAAATATGCCAAGTGGCAATTTATACTCTTCATATTTAGCAATACAAAAATATTAAATAGTACATTAGTAACAAGTTCGTATATTTCCTTAGGCAGAGAGATGATATTTAATTAAATTACATTTAATTAGATGAGAGAGAGAAATGAGGTATTTAATTAAAAGGAAGAATAAGTTTTTTTCCAAAAAAAAATTAAAAAAAATTCAAAAATAGCAACAGAATTAAAGGTACATTGATTAAAAATTAAATATCAAAGGAAAAATTAAAATTTAAAAAACAACTGTAGGGAGCAATTAATAAAGCTAATAAAAATATTATTTTATTTTGATACGATTATATATAATAACATTTAGTCCAATAAACTGCGTACATATAGTAACTTTTTGATAAATTATTATAGAAATATTATTTTATTAAAATATGATTACATATAGTAACAAATACTTAAAACATATATTAATCATAAAAATAAATTCTCAACTACGCATATAACAACTAAGTATAAAAAATAAATTTATTATAAAATTGAATTTATAATATTATTTATGTTGTATTTTTTATAACAAAATTAAATTTGATTTAGAAATATGTTATTTTATAAAAATAAGAATGATTTAATTACGAAAAACTTATTGGTATACACCATCAAAGCTGAATATATTTTAGCTTCTCCTTATTCATAATATATCTTATGATGACATGATTAAATTATTTTAAAAATATATTATTTTATAAAAATATAAATAATTTAATCACATTTCTCTTTATTAGATTTATTAAAATGTGTAATATTTTATTTTATTATTTTTAATGCCTACACAATATATCTTAGAAAATACCGACAAATTATCGAACAAATCTATTTTAAAAAATATTATTAAAATATCATAAACATATTATTTCATCAAAATACGGATGATAAGAAATACGACTATGTCTCTATCAATATATATATATATATATATATAAGATAGAAAGTCATACTAGGTTTGAATCCTAGACCTCTAGAAAATATACAAAATGTTGCATATATATATCATAGTTAATATATATCTTATGAAAATATTATTAAACTATCATAAAACTATTATTTTATAAAAATACGAAATAATTAATGATTTATCTATTTATTGTATTGTTTGATTTGTTTTAAATTTTAGTTAAATATTTGTTAATATATACACAATATATATGTGTAGATTTAGCTGATCAAATTCCAATATCTCGTCTCTTTAACTTTATATTTATCTCCATATATCATGTTTCTTTAAATTCCCCAATACAAATTCCAAATAACATCGAAAGTGGAGATGTAGCATATCAAGGGTGATCCTATAAGAATCTGGAGAAGAAAAAAGAAAAACTTAAAAACCACCAAAAGGGTCAGTGAGTGTCTCTCCGAAATCGACTGATCCTCATTACTATGAATCGGTAATGGATTTAATGATGCATGGCCCGTGTGGTGCTACACAAAAAAAATCTCATTGTACACAAGATGGTAGATGTATACGATATTTTCCAAATAAGTTTGTAGACAGATATCCTCAATGATAGATATCCAGTTTATAGAAGAAGAGATAATCACTACTAGAAAAATGGGCATCAGCAACGGCTGATGCCGTTGCTGAGCCGTTGCTGAAGAGAATCAGCAACGGCCGAGCCGTTGCAATAGAGCCGTGACAGAAAGTCGCGTTGCTGATGACTTAGCAACGGCTCCGCAACGGCCGCTCGGGCCGTCGCTCAAAATATTATCAGCAACGGCCGCTCGGGCCGTCGCTAAAACTATTATCAGCAACGGTTTTGCCACAGACCCGGAGCCGTTGCTGATAACATTAATAGCAACGGCCGCTGAGTCCGTAGCAACACCGTTAGTAAAACGCCGTTGCTGTAGGTCATCAGCAACGGCTTTCGATACACTTTTAGCAACGGCTTTCCCACGGACGCCCGTGGGAAAGCCGTTGCTGATGACGTATACCTGCAGACAGAAAATTTGAAATTTTCAAATTTCTATTGATACATTGATACATTTATCTGATACATAACTCACACACCCATACCCTCATACACACATTCATTCACACATCACAAACACACCAAGATATACATCAAAACAATTATATTTATATTGATAATTATCCACGATAGTATAAAAACAATTCAAATGCAAAATTGAAGTATCAATATCCAAACAAAATAAGTTAAACAAGTTCAATATCCAAACAAAAAATCTCACGATCACGATGGAGGATGGTCTGGATTATATGGCGGGGTCTGGAGCGCTTGAGTGTACACCGGCGTGGACTGACTCGAGGACGATGGATTAGATGATGCCGAAGAGATGACTGCTTCGGGATGACCTGACAAGTTGCGTAGCATAGCCTCTATATTCGCCATCGTCTGACTCTGGCGCTCCATCATCTCAGTCTGACGCGCGACCGTCTCCTCTAGTGTCCTTATCCTATTACTATGATCATAACTGGATCTAGAGGTGGACGGCCGCTCACCAGCGACCGGAGGGGTCGGTGCCCCAAGTGGCCCTAGTACGGCTCGCGCATGACCACTATCTGCGAAGCAATATACGCGGCCATGGTCCCAGCCACCTGCGGCCTCGACCCACGATGCTGCGTCAAAGTCCTCGGGGGTACCCCCGCGCTGCACCACCGTCTGGCTGTAGGTCTCCTACTCGAGTTTGATTTTTTGTTTAATATTTATCATAAAACTTAAATTATAAATATATAATGAATAATTTAAACAAATATATAATTACCATAATGTATGCAACGCGGTTGTGGATGTACTCCCCCGTCCCATGTGCTCGACGGTGAGTCCGCTCAAACACCGCCATCGGGGAGGGTCGCTGGACAGTCCCGTCATCCGACACCGTCGTCTACATTTACAAAACAAATACATTAATTAGTACACATAATAACAAATAAAATATATAATTAAAAGATATACTTACCATACGGTTCGCGTGCACTGTAAATGCAATAGAGCCGCCGGTTTGACGCGCTGCTCCCCCCGACATGCGATTTCTAGCCGCATTCCGAGAAACCTTCTGCCATCGATCCGTCGACCATATCCCCACGAGCTGGTCCCATATATCCGGAGTAATCCAACCGGGGTCGTATCCCCGAGTCTCCGCGATGTTAGTGGTCCCAGCTCGGGCCATCGCTTGGGACCGAGCCTGCCCCAGCTGCCCGTTGTACCTTGCCCGGGAAATAGCCTCCCAGGCAGCGTAAATGAAGGGCCTCTGGTCCTCGGCCCATGTATAGCGAGCCTGCAAAATAATAATATCAGTACTAATATTAATATATCATCATGCATGTAAAAAATAATAATAATACGTGCCTCAAACTCGCGCCATAACATGTCGACGTGCTCGCTAGGCACGTGAGACCACGTAGGCCATGCCCCGTGCATGTATCGTCGAATAGTAGAAGAAATGCTCCTCGGCACTTCTTCTTGCTCGAACCTGCACAACAAAAATAAATTTTAATATTATATTATGATATAATGAATTTGTAATGATTCATAATTCATGATATATTACCGCTCCCCAATCACGCTAATCAATCTACGTGACTCTGTGGCTGGTGGAGGCTGCCACCTGTTCGGCCCGCGTGGCCGCCTACGTCTGGATGTACTAGCCTCGGCAGTATCATCCTCATGAGGATCAGCAACAGGAGGATCAGCAGCATGAGTAAGTGCTGGAGTCTCACCGATCGGAGACTCCGAAACTCTCCTGCGTCGATAACCACGACCAGACATATCTGTCGAACAGACATATAATCAGATTATTGTATAAATAGTAGAGATATATTTAATAAAATATATACTTTACAATTATTCTTCATCATCTGAATAATAGTCTTCGAATTCTTCTTCTTCTTCCTCTTCTTCATCTTCTTCATCTCCAGCTTCCTCAATTTCATGATCGTCATCATCAGCATATTCAACTTCTAATTGAATTGACGTTGTGTCTGCATCCTCGAGTATTGGAATAATACGATCCACAGCAGGAAGATCATCTTCTTGATAGAAACCAGGAGGATCATTTTCTCCTACTATCGGATCAATTTTTCCTCTACCTTTTGTCTTACAGACTACACGCCAATCTGCTCTATCTTTATTTCGAGCCGGATACTTCGCGTAATATACTTGTTCGGCTTGTGATGCCAATATAAAAGACTCATTTGCTGCCAATTTCGATTTGTAATTAACCTCAATAAGTTTGTATTTTGGATGAACTTTCATGCCCCTTTCTGTTGTATCGAACCAATGACATCTAAATAGGATCACTGATTTCAAGCCGAAGTAGTGCAACTCTATCACTTCTTCCACCAGTCCATAAAAATTCATATCACATTCAACATAGGTTATCCCTTTCACGCAGACCCCAGCATTCATCGTCTTCTTTGCAAATGAATATTCAACCGTGTGAAATTTATACCCGTTAACAAAATATCCGCTATAGCACGACACAAGTCGCGACGGTCCACTAACAAACTCAAATATTTTTTCATCTATTTCAGCTCTGTGATCTTTGCTGTAAGTCTGAATCCAAGTAGGGAAATCACGATTCCGTAATCTCTCCAATTCTTGATCGTTGTGAATAGAGTATTTTTGCACCATCTCAATGTCAAATATTTCAATGAATTATTCAATCTCTGGACAATTGAGTAATACATACAAGTGTGTCAAATGATACTCTTCATCGCTTAAGTGTCGAGATGGACGAGAACCAAAAGCACGACCAGAGTGACAAAATATATTTAAACGTCCATCTGAATGTCGAACACCCCCGTCGTCGTTACGTGGAAGACGATCAAATCTTGTCTGTACTGTCGATTCAAAGTAAAATGAGCAGAATGTTAAAATTTCTTGGATGATATACGATTCAGATATTGATCCTTCAACAGCTGCGGTGTTCTTTACTTTTTTCTTCAGACGATTCATGTATCTCTCAAATAAGTACATCCAACGATATTGAACGGGGCCACCAACTCGTGCCTCGTATGCCAAGTGTATCGGTAGATGCTCCATCGAGTCAAAAAATGCAGGAGGGAAAAACTGCTCCAGCTTGCATATGATTTCAACAATATTATTTTCAAGTGTTGACATATCTTCGACTCGAAGGACATTTGCACAGATGCTTCTAAAAAACATATTTAATTCAGTCAACGGACCCCAAATATTATCAGGTAGAAGATCTCGAAATGCGATCGGAAGTAATCTCTGCATGAATACATGACAGTCATGGCTCTTCATCCCTGATATTTTGCAATCATCGACGTTCACACATCGAGATAAGTTTGAAGCATATCCATCGGGTAATCTGAGTTCTTTTACCCATTGACAAACATCTTTGATCTGTTGTTTATTTAACACATATAGGGCCTTCGGTTTCAGATATCGTCCGTTGACCTCTTGTAACTCCAACTCTGGTCTTTTACAAAGTATTTTCAGATCATGTCGGGCTTTGACATTATCTTTAGTTTTTCCAGAAATATCCATCAAAGTGTTGAAAATATTATCAAACACATTTTTTTCAATGTGCATGACATCTAAATTATGTCGAATCAATAATGAACTCCAATAGGGCAATTCCCAAAAGATACTTTTTTTCACCTAGTTGTGTGTTTGGCCAAAACCTGACACTCTTTCATTGCGACCAAATACTATATCTGGAAGTGCTGAAACACGTGCTAACATTTGTTCACCAGACAACATCGGTGGTGGCCCATCTCTTTCGACTCTGCCCTTAGTAAATTTATTACGATTCCTTCGATACTGGTGATGAACCGGTAGGAATCGACGATGACAATCAAAGAATGAGATTTTTCGTCCGTTCTGAAGACTGATTGATTTAGAGTGTTCCATATAATACGGGCAAGAGAGTCGGCCGTGAGTGCTCCAACCCGACAACATGCCGTACGCGGGGAAATCATTGATTGTCCACAAGACCGCGGCCTTTAAATTGAAGTTTTGCTTCCGATGACAATCATAAGTGACAGCTCTCTCAGTCCACAATGTTTTCAATTCATCTATCAAGGGTTTGAGAAATACGTCAATTTCTTTTCGCGGACCCTTAGGATCCGGAATAATCATCGAAAGATAAATAAATTCATCTTTCATGCACATTGACGGTGGCAAATTATAAACTGTCAGCAGCACTGGCCAAACTGAATAAGGAGTTGCAGAATGTCCAAACGGATTAAAACCATCTGTGCACAATCCCAATCTGATATTTCTAGTATCCATAGCAAATGAAGGATAACATGTATCCAAATATTTCCATGCTTCACTGTCAGATGGATGAGTCATTACTGTATCATCACGACTTCTTGCATGCCAACTCATGTAGGGGGCTGTCTTTTCCGACATGAATAATCTTTGAAGCCACGGTGTTAGTGGAAAATACCGAAGCACCTTAAACGGGATATTTTTCTGTCGGACCGATTTCTTCTCCTTGTAACGAGGGTGTTGACATACAGGGCATTTATCCAACTGCACATTTTCTTTATAATATAAAATGCAGTTATTTTGGCCGCGTGTATTTTTTCGTACCCAAGCCCCAATTTTCTCATTAGCTTTTTAGTCTTATAAAAAGTAGGCTCAAACTTGTTATCAGTAGGCAGCATTCCATTAATCAATCCAGCAATCCGATCATACGCAACTCCGCTGATATTACAATCGGCCTTGATGTTTAAGAGCTGTGTCATTGCTGAAAACCTAGTGTATTTAGGACAATTCACATACAAAGGTTCATCGGCAGCTTTCAACATCTCGTAAAATTCTGCAGCTTCTTTATTCGGTAATTCAATCTCTACCGCAGCCCCTACTTCTGTGATATCAACCACTGTAGTATCTGGTGGGACTGATGTCTGAAGAACTGGCCAATCAACATTATCATTCAGGCGGAATTGACCCCCAAGACTATCAAGTATCATAGTTCTATAGGGATTACATTGACCGGATGAAGAAGCACCAGCAGAGGAAGATTCACCATATGTCTGAACGACAGGATTGCTCGACGTCCCGACTTCGCGTGACTCCCCGTGACAACTCCATAGAAAATATGTTACGCCTAATCGAAACTCATTCGTTAAAGCTCCACGATCAAGACGTCGGTACATCCAACTTCGATCAGCCGACATGATTCTGTTAATCAATGACAATTTCTTTGGTTAATGTCTTTAGGTGAGATTGTCATATTCCATTCGGGATTTATGTTATTCGTACTGCACTTACATTTTTATTTTAACTGTTAACTAATTATTCTAAATTTCGACAGCATCTCCCTACAGTTCTCCGAATACACATATCATCTGGGCGCGTATCGGAGAACAAGAGAGATGTTGCCGAATTTTAGAATAATTAGTTAACAGTTAAAATAAAAACGTAAGTGCAGTACAAATAACTATATTCCCAAATTGTCCAATCAGGGACAATTCAAGAATTGTACGTCGTATAAAAGATCATCTACTTCTTTTACACGAACATACAATTCCCGAACGGATCTAAGGTTTTGCTAAATCATATCCGATTCGTCGATGCGTACGTGAAACATATCAACTCGTCGGATGGATGATTATTTTCTAAATGTTTCGAGACAGTTCGAGTCCATATTGAACGATTTCGGCGCGCGTCCGAAGTGGACGATTCCGGCGCGAGTCCGAAGTGGACGATTCCGGCGTGAGTCCGAATTGGACGATTCCGGCGCGCGTCCGAAGTGGACGATTCCGGCGCGAGTCCGAATTGGACAATTCTGGCGCGCGTCCGAAGTGGACGATTCTGGCGCGCGTCCGAAGTGGACGATTCCGGCGCGAGTCCGAATTGGACGATTCCGGCGCGCGTCCGAAGTGGACGATTCCGGCGCGCGTCCGAAGTGGACAAACCGGCGCGCGTCCGAAGTGGACGATTCCGGCGCGCGTCCGAAATTAATCTAAATCCTAATAATTAATCTAACAAATTAAACAATTAATCTAAAAAATTAATTAACAATTATAAAATAATTAATTAACAATTATAAAATAATAATAATATATATATAAATTCCGGCGCCGGAGTCCACCCTCCGGCGCCGGCGTACAGTGGCCGGACACACTGTCCGGCCACTGTAGAAGGTCCGGCGGCGGCCATAGGCCGACTGCCGCCGGCCGAAACCCTAGAAATAGGGTTTCAGTCGGATTTTAACCTATACTCCGGTCGAAACATAGTGAAGAGCCGGCCGGCCGATCAACATACCGGCAGCAGCGACAGCGGCGGCGAGAGGCGTCGGCGTCGGCAGCAGCGGCAGCGGCGGCGAGAGGCGTCGGCAGCAGCGGGAGGAAGAAGGGTCGGGCGCGAGAGCGTGCCCTATATAAACTTATCAGCAACGGCTCACTCGACCGTTAGAAAGCCGTTGCTGATATGTTATCATCAGCAACGGCTCACTTATCCTTTAGCAAGCCGTTGCTGAAAATTAAAAAATCAGCAACGACTCGTCTTTCCGTCCGAAAGCCGTTGCTGATAATTAAAATAATCAGCCACGGCTCAGTTTTCCGTTAGAACGCCGTTGCAGATACAGATATCTGCAACGGCTCGAGCGGCCGTAAGAATGCCGTTGCAAATAGCAACGGCTTGAGCGGCCGTTGCTGATAGCTGTTGCTGAAGACCAAGTTACTAGTAGTGAATGACTGAACAATTAAAAAAGGAAAGATTGATTTGGACAACTATTTTGTTGTCCCTCATAATGGATATCGGTTGTTGAAATATGGTGCACACATTAATATCGAATGCTACAACAAATCGAGATCAATTAAATATCTTTTCAAATATATGAATAAAAGTCATGATCATGTCACTGCCACATTTGTTGACTCAGCATCACAGTTTGAAATACAAGCTCATGTTGATGAGATCAAAATATTTTATGATTGCAGGTATATCTCATCATGTGAAGTGATCCGGAGAACTTTAAGTTTTGACATTCATTACAAATATCCATCTGTGCAACGATTGTCGTTTCATTTTCCAAATAAATACAATATAGTTTTCAATGATGACGACCAACAATTAATGAGTCTCAATTTTTAGCTTTGTTCGAAGCTAACAAATATTTCTCAAGGGCAATAAGCTTAACATGTGTTGAATTTCCTTTGTTGTTTGCATGAAAGCAAGACATTAGACGTTGGACTCGAAAAGAGATAATACAATTTTCGATTGGAAAAATATTCTTAATTTGTTCCCTCGGAAATGGGTGAGTTATACTATTTGAAAATTTTACTGAACGTGGTTAACAGTCCACATCTTTCGAGAATATTAGAACTGTCAATGGTAAAATTTACCCAACTTTCACATATACATGTTATACTTTGGGGTTGATTGACGATAACAAAATTTATGTAGATGCAATTAAAGAAGCAAGTGCACGAGAATCATGTTTTTCTCTTAGAAAAGTATTTCCTAACATTATTATTATCTAACTCGATATCTAGACTAAAATTCGTTTGGGAGGATACTTGGAAATTATTAACTGAAGACATACCTTATTTGATAAAGCAAGTGTTACAACGAAAGGTACGAAAGCTATATCTTTGTTATATATATTTATTATGATTAGTATGTTTCATAATGTATTATTTTTTCTTACTAATTAATATATTAAATTTATATATTTTGGAATTTTAGATGTTATTATTACTAATGATAAACTCAAATATGATTATTTGAAGAAAATTGATTTAATTCTACGAGCATATGACAAAAGTTTGGATGACTTTCCTACAATGCCAAAATCATATTCTAGGAGCATCTACAAACATTAATAATCGCTTAATTACTGAGGAGTCACGCTACAATCGGAGGAGATTGACAGAGGAAAATCAAGAAGAAGTTCAACACCTAACTTCGGAACATAGACAAGTTTGTGATAAAATATTGGATGATGTTAAAAGAAAAAAAGAAGTGTTTTTTTGTCTACGATTATGGTGGAACTGGAAAGATATTTATTTGGTAACTCTTGCATATGCACTTCGATCTAAAGAGAAAATTGTTTTAACAGTTGCGTCTAGTAGAATAACATCTTTACTATTACATGGGAAAATTGTCATTCCTAAGAGAAGCAGACAAAATATTATCCATGCTACACTTAATTCTTACTTATGAGACGATTGTAAAATTTGGAGCTAACGAAAAATATGTGTCCCACTATAAACAACTCCGATGACAATACAGTTGATTTGAAAAAGTTTTCGGATTGTATATTATTGATTGGTGACGAAAAGATCGGTGATCTTGGTGAAACTCTGAATATGATTGAAACGATTAATAACTACATAGTTTCTCTAAATAAAAAAGAGTCAACGATATTTTTGAGCTCAAATAGCACGTGCTTATCAAATTCTAGAAGGAGTTTGTTGGATCATATCCATATACCAGACTTTGATTTGTAATTCAAAAAATCATATTGAAAAAGAAACTACAAATATTGTATACCAAGAAGTTTTCAGTAATTTCTAAAAAAATATTTTTTATATTATTTTTTATTTCTACACAATATTATTTTTCAAATATTGATATATATATTAATAACAAAATTATTAGATCTAATATGGATTAAGATCACCGCGCATTGCGCGGGTAATTAAACTAGTATATATAAAAGAAAATACTTTGGCCTTCTTATCATGCCAAGTGTCATGATAAGAACTATGTCAAGTGTCATAAATTTAAGTACTTTAAATATATAATAGGTATAATATTAATGTAGATGCTTTTAGAAGAGGAATGTGCATTCATTGCATTGTTTTTTTTTTATGACATTACCTCTTTTAATATTAGCTCTCTTGAAAGGTGTGTAATATTATTACATCTTTTAAACATATAATATTACTTTTTTTATGAGAATTAAATTTTTTTTCAACATTGGCAACATTGCATTTAATTGAAATATTAAATTAATTTTTTTGCTCCTTGCTGATGGGAATTGTTGGTAGTTGACGAAAAAAATATTTTTTCATCCAAAAAATAAAAATAAAAATGCTAAATCCTCCTAATTGACGTGCTTAATAATCCTCCTAATACTTACATGTAATAAATATTTTCATATTTTTAAATAATGGGTAAAATTAAAATTAAGTTAACTTATTAATATCAAACTCTTTTATCTGAAGTAAAAAATAAATACATGAATTAATGAGTCTCAATTTTTATCTTGGTTCAAAGCTAATAATTTTTTCCTAGAGGCAAGAAGCTTAACACATGTTGAATTTCATTTGTTGTTTGCATTGAAGCAAGACATTAGACGTTGGACTCGAAGAGAGACAGCCCAATTTTCGATTGGAAGAATATTCTTTGATAGTAGATGTATACGATATTTTCCAAAGAAGTTTGCAGACATAACAATCAAAAAGGACGAATATCCAATTTATAGAAGAAGAGATAATTGTCGAACAATTAAAAAGGGAAAGATTGATTTGGACAATCGTTTTGTTGTGCCTCATAATAGATACATGTTGTTGAATGGTGCAATCAATCGAGATCAATTAGATATCTTTTCAAATATGTGAATAAAGGTCATGATCGTGTCACTACTACATTCGTTGACTTAAATCTCACAGTCTAAAATATAAGCTCATGTTGATGACATCAAAATATTTTATGATTGTCGGTATATCTCTCCCTGTGAAATAATATGGAGAATTTTTAGTTTCAACATTCATTACAAATATTCATCTGTGCAACGATCGTCGTTTCATCTTCCAAATGAATAGACTTAAATTTTCAATGATGATGATCCAATATATGAAGTGGCAAATCGACCAACAATTAATGAGTCTCGATCAATTTTTAGCTTGGTTCAAAGCTAACAAATGTTTCCCAGAGGCAAGAAGCTTAACATATATTGAATTTCCTTTGTTGTTTGCATGGAAGCAAGATATTAGACGTTGGACTCGAAGGGAGACAAGCTAATATTCGATTGGAAGAATATTCTTTGTTCCCCCAGGAATAGGTGAGTTATACTATTTGAGAATTCTACTTAACGTGGTCAGGGGTCCAACATCTTTCGAGGATATTAGAATAGTCAATGGTAAAGTTTACCCAACTTTTAGAGATGCATGCTATAATTTAGGGTTGATTGACGATAACAAAGAATATGTATATGCAATTAAAGAAGCAAGTACATGGGGATCAGATTTTTCTCTCAGAAAATTATTTGCTACATTATTATTATCGAACTCAATGCCTAGACCAAAATTCGTTTGGAGGAGGTTTGGAAATGATTAACTAAAGATATACCTTATTTGATAAAGCAAGTGTTACAAACAGAATGTATGAAAGCTATATATTTGTTATAAATATTTTTTGTTACCAATTAATATATTAAATTTATATATTTTTGAATTTCAGATGTTGTCATTACTGATGATGAACTCAAAGATGATTGTTTAGAGAAAAATGATTTAATTCTAAAGGATGTGACAAAAGTTTGGATGACTTTTCTTCGATGCCAAAATCATCTCGATCATCTACAAACATTAACAATCGCTTAATTGCTAAGGAGCTGCGCTACAATCGAAGGGGATTAAGAGAGAAAAATCAAGAACAAGTTCAACACCTAACTTCGGAATAGAGACAAGTTTATGATAAAATATTGGATGTTGTTAAAAGAAAAAATGATGTGTTTTTTTTCTACAGTTATGGTGGAACCGAAAAAACATTTATTTGGAAAACTCTTGCATCTACACTTCGATCCGAAGGAAAAATTATTTTAACAGTTGCGTCCAATGGAATAGCATCTTTACTATTACCTGGTAGAAGAACAACACATTCTCGATTTGCGATTCCTCTTAATCTAGACGAGGATTCTACTTGCAATATTAAACAAGGTTCTTCGTTGGCTGATTTATTAGTGAGAACAAGTTTAATTATTTGGGACGAAACTCTAATGATGAATAAGTATTATTCAGATATATTTTAAATTTATATATTTATTCAATTTCATTGAATACAAATCTAATAGTATGATTCTCTTAATTTTAGATATTGTTTTGAAGCATTTGATAGAATATTGCGTGATGTTATGTGTTTTAAGAATCCAAATAACAATAATCATCCTTTTGGGGGTAAGACTGTAGTATTTGGGGGAGACTTCAAACAAATTTTACCTAAGTAAAATAGATAATATATTGTTAATGCAGCACTTAATTCGTCTAACTTATGGGACGATTGTGATGTTTTGAAACTAACGAAAAATATGCGTCTCACTGTAAACAACTTCGATGACAATACAAATGATTTAAGATCGGTGACGGAAATATAGATGATCCTGGTGATGGTTATGAGGTAGTTCGAATTCCATATGATAACTTAATTTTGGATGCAAGTGACCATGTTGCTGCGATTGTTGATGCAATTTATCCTGAGCTTATTACAAATGTCAATAGTTTACAATATTTGCAACAAAGAGCTATATTAGCTCCCACTCTGAAGTGGTTGATATGATTAAGGACTATATGATTTTTCTAAATCAAAAAGAGTAAAGTAGTAAACGACATCTTTGAGCTCAGATCGCACGTGCTTATCAGATTCTGAAGTGAGTTTGTTGTATCAAATCCAAACACCAGACTTCTTGAATTGCATCAAATATTCTGATGTTCCCAATCATTATTTGACATCAAAAGTTGAGACTCTTATTATTTTGCTAAGAAATATCAATCCATCTGCCGGATTATATAATGGAACACGATAGATGTTAACAAGACTTGGGAACCGAGTCCTTAAAGCCAAGATTATTTTTGAAACTAATTGTGGAGCAAAGATATTCATTCCACGTATGTCGTTGACATCATTAGATCGAAGACTACCAGTTAAATTTCAAAAGAGATAATTTTCTATTATGATTTCTTATGTGATGACTATCAATAAAAGTTAGGGCCAATAACTTTCTAATGTCGGTGTTTTTCTCAAAAAATCTGTCTTCACTCATGAACAACTTTATGCCGCTGTGTCTAGGGTGGTCAATAGGAAAATGTCTAAAGATTTTGATTTATAATTCAGAAAGTCACATTGGAAAAAAAACTACAAATGTTGTATACCAAGAAATTTTTCGTAATTTATAAAACATTCATTTTTATATTATGTTATTTGTGATTTATGCACAATATTATTTTTCAAATATTGATATATTCATAGCAAATTTATTTGATCTAATGTGAATTAAGATTGTCGCGCGGTCTTATACTAGTACAAAAACAAACAATCACATTATATTTGGTTAAAATTTAAGTTTGATATTTAGCCATTTTTCTTAAAATAATAATAATATAATATAATATAATATAATACAACATTTAATATAAGTACAAAATACTTTTTAATATTTTACCCTTTATTATTTTTAACTTAAAAAATATTTTAAATTATTCTAAATATTTCAAATAGTTAGAGAAAACAAATCGTACATTTAAGATTCGTACAATTAAAAAAGAGATGAGCACAACCTGACAACCATCACAATACAAGGATTACGTTAGGCTTCTTACTAATACTTTGGTTTCGCAGCTTCGTACGCATGAATAACATTAGGCTTCTTGCTAATACTCGAATTTTGATTAGACAAAAAATTGGAGTTCAAAGGTAATGCAGCCCTACACGTAAGACAAGGAGGTTGGAAGATAAAATTCCATATGCCATTACTTTTATTGAATACGTTACTCACATTGCAGTCATCAAATACCAAACAATTTCATCCATTCAACCGGTTGTAGTTCTTAATAATCACACTACTCTAGAAGAAACAAGGCTTCCACAATTGGATATTGGACAGTGTGCTTGCTTATGAGAGTTGATTTACACAAACACGAAACATTCACGTTCAACGAGACAACCAGAGAGGGTGCACAAGCTGGTAGCTTAACACTAGTGAAGAACAAGTTTCGGAGTACAGCAAGACCGATCGATAAGTGGCAAGCGTCACAGGACGAAATCAAAGATCAATGAGCGCTAACCATGAAAGGATGTTGACATACACCACATTCTATAGTTTCGGAGCCTGAGGCAGGGACTTGCACCTGCAACTCGAGATGAATAAATAATTCAGTCTTATAGACACATTAACGGTGCAATTTCCATAATTATAGAAAAAGTAACATATTTCTCGCTATGAAATTTAATATTATATAATTTTATCCTTTAATACATACAAACATTTTGCATCAGTGTTGGTATTTTATTTGTTAAATAAAATGAAATTTATCATTACAATGATTATCAATAATTAACTTAAATTAGTTAGGTTTATAAAATTATTAAATACCTAAAATAAGCTATATATTCTTTATACTAGTAAAAAGATTTGAAATGAACCTACATTGGTGGACAAACTGGCATTAGTATATGAATTGAATTCCTAATATTACAGTTACAATCTTAAGGTCAACAAAAGTATTTTTGTCATATTTTGCAATTTGCAAGGATATGTATATATACTAAACATAATTTAGAGTGAGACATGAAAGACAAGAGTTTTGGAAGGAGATACATGCAATTTTGCGAAAGATAAATAGGTAAAAAGAAAGTTTGACATGAACAAATAAAGATCAAATATATTTAGACCTGAAGATGGACTGTGCAGATGGGGCATGCAACTTCCCTCATTCGTTTACCAGACCCAGATCCATCGCTGGACCTTGACCCTTTGAAAGATTAATCACCACAAAATAGTCAGAATTTATACTTTTGACTGCATCACAGGGTGCAGAAGTATGGCAAGATTAGTATAATACCTGATTTTCGATTTTTGTCCATTTCCTCCTGTTCCAAAAACACAACCCAAAATGTAATTATGTGCTGTCATGCTAGGTTGCCTCTTAAATTGAAGGTAAATACAAAAAACAAGTGTTGGCAAATTGGATCAATAACCCACAACAATAAGAAATGTGCTAAGATTGTGAATACATATACATAACTGCTGTTATTCACAAGGCAAAACATTTGTCCAGAAAGATGCTTCTTATCCAATAAAGTGCTATTGCAATTCATTGATCTAAAATTGATGTTTCATAATGAAACCTCTAGTGTCATGATTATGTTCAAAGAATCACCTGAAGCTTCCGGGCAAGATCTTCATGGCTTTGCAGAGCAGGTCTGCTGGCAGCTTCTTTTGCATTGCTTAACCTTCGAGAAACTTCTGCCTGTGTAACATAGCAAGAGGAAATCCCCAGATATCCTGAGTTGGTGTTTTCTTAAATAAGGCATAAACTATAAAACCTTAATGCTAACAACCATGAAGAATAGTAAGCTTCAGTTAGTAGATCATTTCTGTATGTCCCAGATATTGTTCCTTTTGTTTTATAAGACAGAAAAAGAACAATACAACTTTCTAGCTTTATATAAAAAGCATTTCTTATAACCATGTAAATTTGCAAATATGGTGGAACCCAACATGATAAACAAACTACAAAAGATATTAGTTTAAGTGATAGTAATTAGTAAAGAACTATAAATGTATTCAAATACACACACAAATCATGTCAAACAAGATTATCCGCAATGAGCATAGACTACACCACAAATTGAAACCCCTTCTCCAGAGCAAAAGATGTATCAGAATTTTGTATACAGTTCTCCAACAGTCAATGTAAAGTTCGCAGACGAACTATATACTTGTATATGGCCGATGAGCTCAAGAGAACAAAGATACAAAACCAGACAGAAATTTCTAGCATAAACTAGTTTAAATACGCATCAAACATCTGCAAGCAAATAGAATGATTACTTATCGCATAAACTAGTTTAAATACGCATCAAACATCTGCAAGCAAATAGAATGATTGCTTATCAAAATACTCAAGATGAGATTTCAAGAAAGATGTAAAATAAACTGTGCCTCACTCATACACTAGTTTCTTGAAAGACACTTTCTTTGCTCTTTAAACTATAAGTAAATCTATATTGCCAATTGTAATTGCACATCTTCTGCAGATCTTTTGCAAAAAGAATCTAGCAAGGATACAACAATATATACTACTTTACAATCCAGATAATGAAGTAGAAAATCTTTCAAGAAAAACTAATTTCCAGAAAATGAAATATAAAATTGAAGAAGTCGCTTTCAGAAACAGTGCATCAGATCTTAGGTTAGCTTGGGCAATAGTTGACTACTCTTAGAAATAGAATTGCCAAAATAAAGCGTCCAAAATTGATTTCAACTCTGTAAACTCTATTCCCAGAATATCAACAATCAAAACCCTAACCTGAAGCAACTAAGTTATGCAGATGCCTAATCAAGACCACCTTTTCATAATAAACAATAGATTCCATCATACCAAACTGACAAAGCTCAAACACCGCATTTCTCTCCGAAGTCAAAATTACAAATTAACATGCAATAAACAATTTCTGCATTGATGCTACTAATAATGGACAAACTAGTCAACATACCATGCATCTATCACAAACTCGGACTGGCTGAGCATTTTCATCTGCAGTCAGAGCAATTCTACCCTTGGTGCACTTGTCACAAAAAATATCACCACAATTCCTACAATGGTGCTGAAAATGAAGGTATAGTCAAGCTACCACATGGAAAGTGGTGATATCAAACAAAATTGACAATTAATCAAATGAAATCATTACTCTGCGATTGAAAGCTCCAAAATCTGACCCACATGATATGCATTTGCTAACAGCTTCATCTGGAACCTGAGCATAGCCAGATACATATATTTTAATTACAGAAAAATCAGGATAAGAATGCTAATGGGACTATGGGAGACCTAAATAGCATAGTACAACAATATCTCAAAAGATTACAATGTCTAATTGCATAAGTTATAAACCAGCAGAATTAAATGCATAACAGAAACAACATTAACAAACTGCTTTTCCTTTATATGCAAGTCAAACAATACCGCTTCAGATCAATAAGGTGCAATAGAAGCAGTATCAGATGATCCAGAAACAGGTCTGCAGCATTCTACAAGGCCATTGTAAAAAAACTTTATTTACTGAGAAAAGCATTTGAACTTACCCAGTGATCTTTCTCCTCATTGGCAGGTTTTATCAAGTTCATCCAATCCACCAAACCTTTTTTTCTTTCAGCTGATTGATCAAAGGCCTTGCTAGCATCAGCAGTTCCTTTGCCTCTCAATAAACTGTCATTTCCGCCCATCTCCTTAAACTAAAATTTCAGCTCACATTAGCTAATTTGAGTGACATGAATTTAGTACCATGGTTAAAAATTATATGTAAGCTTAATATATCTATATGCGTTTGAAATAAGGTTATCTTCAGTGATTATGGTGATTGTGATATTCTGCGACTTTTGACACATATAATATAAATTTATGAAGAATACAAGTCTTTTAATGATCAACTTTATAGATGATCAGCTACTCCTAATTCATCCCGAGAGTATACAGCAGTATCAACGGAAGACTAAAAAATAAGGATACTTTGAACAAACTCAATTTACAAAAAAAGATTAATGGTTTTGGTCTTTAACTGAATTAACATGCCATCAAAGTATATATAGAAAATGGTGTCTTTAAAATAAGACTACCAAACACTAAGTCAAGCAAGAGAGGCCAGCGGCCTTCCTGAAGAACCTTTTAACAGTCCAAATCAAGAGAAAAAGGTAGGTTAAGTGTCTACCTGCACTGTAGCAGCAGTAACAGTGTCAAGTATGGTATTAGTAGTATAGCTGTTCGATTGCAGCCTTATTCTCCTTGGTTCTACATCAACGGAGCTCTTGGACCAAAAGGTGAATGTAGATGAATCTAATTTCTAGATTGAAACAAAAGAAAATTCCATAAAGATTAGGAAATAATTAGTGATTATTTGAATCAAAGAACTTGACGACACAAAATCAGCAATTCAAAAAGCTTACTTCACATCTTGTTACAGTCTCAAGGGGGTAAATTCTCAATGTTCTACTAGTGCTTGGGTCAAGCATGCGAATTCCATCCAATCCAATCTGTGGCATATCACAAATATACATGAAACATTATTAAGGTCAACAAACTGCTCCAACATAATAAGCAAAACTAGAGAAATTTTCAACAATTTATGTCACCAAAATTTTCCCTAAAATCATAGCAGAATTAGTCTTCAGATATACTCCATGTAATAGCAAGTTAACACAGCGGGAGAATACGAACAAACTAATTAGTGTCAATTCATGGCCTGCACCAGTTATATTGTTACTAAGTAAGCTGATTCCCACGCTAGACAGATGGGCTATGAGTAATTCTAAAATATGATATATTTCAAGAAAATAGGTTGGTTCCAGGTTTCTCCATCCTAGCCCATCAGTCCTTCCAGTTCAGTGATTACGTGAATCCCGAACCAATGTAAAAATGGCATACGAGAGATTCTGAGGAGATTCAAATCTAATGTAAAGAATATTGAATTAAAACCAATAACATATCTGAAACCAAGGAGTAAGGAGAAGTAAGTAAGAGAGATAGAGACCTAAATATAATCAACAGCAAAGAAGGGGAAAATAAGATTCCAATCACAAGAAAAAAATGCATTATCCTCATTTTAATAACTAAATTGCAGTAGCACCAGTTGGATTGATGTTCAAACAGCTTCAACAATGTGTTGTCAGAGCCCCATAAACTCTTAAATTAATAGGTCCAAAAGATGGCCAACAGTTAACCAATTACCTTGGTGGTGGTCTAACATGAGGGCCATCTGCGTATTCATTATATTAAGCTCTGGAGTCTGGCCACAAAGACACAACCTTCTAAGAGTTGTCTCACTTCAGTAAGGCAATGACCAGACTATAAGAAATTGGAAAATGGCAAAATTAATAATCATGTATCTTTTGATGAGAAGCTAATTAGTAAGCTTCATAAAAGAATTCTGTCATAATCCATGGTCATCACACTTGATGGATTATTCAGTTGGATTGAATTTCAAGAAGACAATCTAGTAGTTTGGGGTTACTAAAAGCTCAGAATTCAAATGGTCACGGGTCACCATAGGTCAATTATACAGTAGAATTTTGCATGGTCATCCTAGCATCCAATATTGACAATCGACATGATGGTGATCATCTTTCGACATTCTTCACTGCCATCAACATCAAGTTGGCCTTGATGCTAAGATTGTTGATCACACTAGGGAAAATGACAGAAAGTGTAGATGGGAAGAACAAACATAACACGTATTGGATATATCAATTCTTGAATTTACTAGTAACTCATCTTGGATAAGTTCAATAATCAGTTACTCTATAGTTATACCACAGATATAGTGCCTGATTCTTAAGATGGTGTTTCCTAGAAAACATGGTCAACTGACTACTATCAATTATGGCAACTTCAAGACTGCAGACTCAAGAGATAGAAAACAACTAGCACATTTGCCCAAGGGCAATACTTGGCACCAACCGTATCAATTGCGATCTAGTAGATCAACGTTGGAATTGTGGAAACAATTTGTTCATTAATCACGTAATAGTAGCACCCATTTATCCATATTGGAATGGAAACCTTGAGCACTAGGATAACAAAAATAGCCAATAAAACTTGTCATAGAGATAAATACCACCATAAAGTTAATCAATCTATTATTAAAGACTAAAAGTCAAGGGTTGAGTCCAAACCTGGCATAGTACATCCATGGTGCTCTGACCACCACCTTCAGGCAACAGCTTCACCCGGAACTTCTGCACACCACTCTTCACATCCTGCTGAGTGTCTGCCTTTGGCACTGCCTTCGCTATTTTCCCAAGGCTTCCTCCCTGATCCTTCCCACCGGCAGGAAAGCTTATTGACCTACCATAATCATCAAAGAGAGTTGGAGACTTAGTAGGTGCTGTCCCCCGGGCACCATATGGCTCCGACCTTCCTCCATCGTACTGATAAACACCATCCCCAAACCCACCGTCCAGTGCACCGAAATCTTCATAGCGCATCCCACCATATGTATTCTTCTCGTTTGATCCCTGACCAAAACCTGATCGGTCATGGCCATATCCATCAGCCATGCTCGAAGAGAATCTCCCAGAATTTTCATTGAAGTATTGTGCCTCCTGGTCAGGTCTGACAGCAGAGCTCTGGTAAGGAACATTAAAAGAAGGGTAAGGAGAGGAAAGGGAAGAGCTTTGATTGGGGCGAGGGTTGGGCACGGAGCTAGGGTTCACCGGTGGGCCATAAGCCCCGGCGGACTGCTGATTGGGATCGTAGGGAAAATACGGAACAGAAGAGGGCTGCTGGTGAGGATATGGCGCTGGGGACGGCTCTGCCGGGTAGGTCGAGGGATTGTAAGGCGGAAAGGAGGGAAATTGGGACAGCGATTGGGATTGGGATTGGCCATAGGAAGGGGGCGCCGAAGGGGGTAAACCGGGAGCCGGCTCCGGATTCTGGGAAGACGGGGGCGCGTAGGAGGGGGCGGAGTAGGCCGGGAAATCGGTAGAGTACGGCGGCGCCGATGCGTAGGCCTGCTGGATCGGATTGGGCGGAGGGAATTCGGCGGGGTTAGGGTTGGGCGCAGGCGGGGCGTACTGGGGGGCGTAGTACGAGCTATAATCGCCACCGTGCTGCATCGCCGCCGGCCGGTTCTCCTTGGAAACGAGAGATCGCAGGCGATCGGGAGCGGAGAACGGGATTTGGAGAGGAGGTTGGATCGATCGCGGTGGACGAACAATCTAGCGATGCGGAATTGCGGGCGAAGGAAAAGTGTGCTGTCAATTAAGATGTGGCGTTTGTTTTGGGGACGCTTCGTCCACGGGCAGAGGTAGCTTCCCTGGAGAATCGGTGCACCCGAGGAGCATTATAAGGTAAGGTGACCTGCGGATTGCAGCCGTATAAATGTTGGCCCGTCGTGTGTTTACGCATTTATTAAATATAACCCGCGCAGCACGGGACCGCATAAGAATAATAAACGATTAAATTACATTGAGCTCCCCTCAGATTTAGTAAAATTATATTGATCATTTTTTATTTGTCCATATTACCATCAAATTCCCTGAATAATCTTTGAGTAATTTTTATAAGGAATATTTGTGTAATATTTTACAAAACTAATGGAAGATTTGTGTAATCTTATTTCGTAATATGAAAAGTTTGTGTAATCTTTTACAAAACTCACGAGGATTATAAGATAAAATTATAAATAGATGAGAGGTTAGTGTAATTTCACTAAACCTCAGGGAAGATCCGTATAATTTATTCATAATAAATTAATACTCGAACCAACCTATTGTAACCTGAGATCGTCTTAGTAAGACGGGCCGATATATGCTTGCAACTTTCGCCCGACGTGGACCGATTAGTAGTGAGAAGCGGGGTTCATTATAAACTCATAAGAAGTGCAAGAGATCCAATAAATTTTATTTTTATATTTTAAAATTTATATATTTACTTTATAGTATAAATTAGCTGCAGTACCCGCGCTTTGCACGATTAACTTATAATTTTAATAAAAAATTTATAATCTAGTGTAACATACAAAATAAATTAAATATCGATAAGATATAAATTTAAAAGTGATAATAATATTTTTATATAATGATATTAATTTATTTCAAAATGCATTAATCTTAAAGTAAAAAATTTTGAATAAAAATTTAAACAAATAATTTTAAAAATATAAAAAATCAAAAAAATTTCAAAATAAATAACATTATATATATATATATATATATATGTTTTAACTATATATATATATATATAATAAAATAAGAAACCATTAATAATTTTAAATATAAACATTAAATATAATACAAATATAAAGTAAATATATCCATTAAAAATTTATAAGTATAGATAATTAATTTAGAATTAAGAAATTTGAAATAATTTTTTTTTTCAAAAAAAAAAAAAATAATATTTCATAAATACAAATATAATATAAAAAATAATTATATACATTAAAAAATTAATTTATATAGATTTCAATGATCAAAAATTAAAAAAATCAATAATAAAAATATTTTTATGGATAAAATTAAATATAATATAAATATAATATAATAAAAATAAAAATAAAATATTCAAATTATTCTAAACTACATAAAAAAAATAGTTTTAAAATACTATTTTTCATTAACAAACACAAAAGAATGATAATTCAAAACCCAAAAATTAATATAAAAAATTTCAATATATAATTTTTTATATAATTATTATTCAAAAAATAATAAATACAAATTAAAAATATCAAAATATGTGTATATAGAGAAAATAAGTGGGACAAAAACTTTTATTCCAAATTTAAGTGGGAGAAAATTTTGGGAGAAAAAAAATTAAGTAGAAAAAATGGCAAAAAATTGAGGGGAGTGAGTTTAAGCTGATATGCTGCTTATATATATATATAAGAAATTTAAAATTATTTAAGTTTTTTTTAAACTAAAAAAATGATATTTCATAAATATAAAAGTAATATGAAAAATAATTATATATATTAAAAAATTAATTTATATAAATTTTAATTTTTAAAAATATAAAAATAAATAAGATTTTTATGAATAAAAATCAAATATAAGATAATAAGTTGAAAAAATAAAAAAATAAGATATTTAAATTATTCTAAACTGCATAAACTTTTTTAGTTTTGGAATACTATTTTCTAATAACAAACTCAAAAACTAATATTTCAAAACTCAAAAACTAATATAAAAATTTTAATAAATAAAAAATATTTACAATTATTATTCAAAAACTAATAAATACAAAATTAAAAAATATCAAAATAAGTGCATATAGAGAAAATAAGTTGGGTAAAAAAACTTTATTACGAATTTAAGTTGGATAAAAAATTGGGAGAAAAAATTTAGACGAGGAAAGTGAAAAAAGTTTGAAGAGAGAGATAAAAATAAAAAGATAATTGAGATAAAGGTAAAGGTAAAAATTTGAGGGAGTTGGTGAGTTTAGGCGGGAAGGAGCGATTTCTTGTTTATATATATATATATTTGATCCTATATGTGACGGTCAGTTAATTTTTCATCCACATAGATATAACGTCGTTCATACACATTAAAAGATTTGATCCTATAAATTTCAATATGTTGAAATTTTCAGTCATATATGTTTGCTCTGTAGCACATATTTGATCATACCCGTGACAGTCTGTTAGGTATTTTTTGTCCATGAAAAAAAAACGGCGTTATGTCTGTGTTGACAAAGTTAACCGATCGTCACGAATAAGATCAAATATGTGTTACGGAGCAAATATATAAGACTAAAAATACCTAAATAAAATTTATATAATTAAAATCTAAAAAAATTAAAATTTATAAGACTTCGATAGCACTTCTCCCCTTTAAAAACTATATATCATCCTATTAAATAGGATTATGTAAGTTAAATTTGATAGTTGAAATTAAATTGTTGAGAACTCAAAATACAAATTGTTTATCAATTAACTCTTGCTTTTGTTAATGATTACAACTATTATACACAAATAAAAAAACATGACTCTTTATTTAATTGGGTAAAAAAATCAATTGCTTGACATTCAAAATGTAATATTCGAATAGTTCATACCTTTAAGATAATTTACTATTTGAATCTTCTTATGTTACATTCGGTGCATTGCCAACTAAATTATTAGATAATCTAGATTTCCATTCACATATATTGCAACATTAACATTTGAGAATTACTACTAATAATATCATGTTACGGCATTATCAATAATATGTGCCTTTTATTGAAATACCCTATAAATAAATTTAAATAATTGTAATCACAGTATCATAAAAATTATATATGAGATATTCGAAGCGGAGTATAGAATGAACTAGAGAGTGTCATGGGGTTAACAAAAAGATGGAGATGACTACAATATAAGAGAGAGCAATTGGTAAAGGTGACGGGGAGGATTGATGTGGAGAAGGTGTAGAGGATATAAGTAAAAGCGGATGGAGATAATAGTAATTCATATAGACACCCCTTCACGTAGATAAGAATAAGGCTACGTTTGATAAAGAGTATTTTTATTAGAATTTTTTTTTGAGAATTATCATTCCAACAATTCGAATTTTTAGTGTTGTGATCCAACCAAACATGATAAATTTATGGGCGCAAATAATTTAAACTAATATTTTCAATGTTCTAGATATATAAAATATCAACTACCAAACACAACAATATAATAAAATTGACAGATTGCTTCTTGTTCATTCTCCTCCACACCATTAATAAAAAATTTATCGAGCAAATTAAAAAAATAAATCTCCAACAATTGATGACAATATCTTATAAGTTGTCCAAAGATCTGAAATTTGAATCTCAATAGAATCTTCTTTATATGAATTTTTCATCACGTGTGAAACAGACTTTCTTTGATAAGAAAGAACAAGAAATAAATCTCTTATTTTCACTATCCTTCATCTCTATATCCGAACAAACTATTAGATATGAATAATAATGATAGTTTCATTAGATCTGGTTGTCAAAAGGCAAATGAATATTTTAATCATCAAAGTCATTGCCACTAATTAGTCTTACCAGTAATTTTGCGGAAAGCATACAACTTTTGTTAAATTTGTTAAAATCATAATTTTTTGGGGTATTTATCGAAATCATAATCATTTTTCACAAAGTCAAAATACCTCTACAAAACATCAAATAATTTAAAACTCTTATGTTTAATTTCTCAATCCGTTTCAACAATTTATTTTCATTAAACCCGATTTTTTTGTTGAATTAAAAAAATAGAGTTTTTTAAATTGAACAATTTTTTTTTAACCGAATAGACTTTTTGCCCCCCACCCACAAAATATCAACACAAAAATCTCATAGTTCATTCTTCAATATGGTTTAAAAAAACTTGTTTGATAAAAACAACCAAGTTAATATTTTTTTGGGCCCAAAATTTTTTGGTTGAATAAAAAAAATTATAATTTTTTTTTTAATTCAACTAAAAAACTCTTTATTTTTTTTATTCAACCAAAAAGAATATATAAATTTCATAAAGAATTGGTTCATTTTTTTTTTTAAAACGAACTGAGAATTGATCCCCGAAAATTTTGATACTTTTGGATGCATTTCAAGGCTTCTAAAAATAATTATCATTTAGATAAATACCTTAAAAATTTTATGATCTTGATAAACTTGTCAAAAAAAATAAAATCCTACCCACAAATTTTTCTAAACTTATTGCATTATCCTTTAACTAAAGAATGATGTTATTCAAATTAAAATAAGATTACTCCTAATTTCTTGTCCTAACATTGATGACTACTCTAGTAAATTATCACTTGTATTACTTGTTAAGAAATTAGTAGATCTAACTCATCCTAAAAATTAGTTCATAATAAGAGAATTGTACAATTTATTTAAAGATTAATTTTATTATATTTTTAACCAATGAGACTTTAACACATCCCCTCACACATTATGATCGGATATCTGAAGTGTGGAGTTTTGCAAGACTGGACATCTGCAGGTGATACAATATCAATCACAAAATTTGACTTTGATATCATATTAAAAAAATAGTAGATCTAACTCATCCAAAAAATTAGCGAAAATGATTATTTAAATTATTTAAAGATTATCTTTATCATTGTCAATGCGATTGACATGATTAATTATCGGTTAAGTGTAGAGACAAAGACATCCACGATAACAATTGCATTGGTTCATAGTCCAATGAGAATTTGATTATAGTTTGAAGAGTATAAGAGGAGTCCATCGATATCTCATAAATTTACTTTTCTATATGCGACAAGATAATAAATGAGTGAGTTTCGCATGAGATATTTCTAAATTTAATATACATCAAATAAAATATTAATTTTATAATATTTTAATTTTATTTTGATGCGCACGGCCCAACAACGACCTCGATCACTGTGAACAATCCATGATTTGGTGTGGATTTGACTCTTCCTGGCCCAATTGACCAGGGCGCATCCGAACGCGACGCGACCAAGCATATCCAACCATTCGTTTACCCTACCTCATATATCAACCGTCAAATGCCCGTACTATTGCAGATAGCCCCGGCATCAAGAAATGGACGTTCTAGATGCGAAGATTAGAGCGGCCCAGATGTGATAAATGGAGATGAACCCCACCATTTCCCGCGCAAACCATTGGAGGAGATCCTAACTCGATAATAAAAGGTAGTCTTCCCACACCACCACCACCCACCTCGCCCGCCATTACCAAGGGTTTAGCAGGAGCGGAGATGGAGGAAGTAGCGGAAGAAGTGGCCACGGCGGCAGAGGAGTACCAGGTGTGGAAGAAAAACACCCCTTTCCTCTACGACCTGGTCATCTCCCACGCCCTCGAGTGGCCTTCCCTCACTGTTCAATGGCTTCCGTCCTCGTCCTCGTCCTCGTCCGGCGGCAGTGCTGCGGCCGCCACCCACCGCCTCCTCCTCGGCACCCACACCTCCGACGAGGCCCCCAACTTCCTCATGACCGCTGACGTTCTCTTCCCTCATTCTCCTCCGCCTCCTCCCGACGCCCCAACCCCTAAGGTCGAGATCTCGCAGTTGATCCCCCACTGGGGGGAGGTCAATCGCGCCCGCTTCATGCCCCAGAGACCCTCGATCGTGGCCACCAAGACGTGCGACGCGGAGGTGCACGTGTTCGACTGTGGGCGACGGCCACTGCGGCCAACGGAGGAGGAGAAGGAGAGTGGGCCGGACGTCGTGCTGAGGGGCCATACCACAGAAGGATATGGGGTTTCGTGGAGTCCCCTCAAGGAGGGCTATCTCTTGAGCGGATCGTACGATTCCAAGATCTGCTTGTGGGATGTAGGAATGGCGCCTGGGGATAAGGTCCTTGATGCAAAGCACGTGTTTGAGGTAATGTCTTACAGATCTACTTGTCGACAGGTGAATGATTTTTACAAAACATTCACTTGGATTGTGTCTATGATTACAAAGGCGAAGAAACTTCACACTTGAACAAATCTGGAGTAGCCTCAAGAAAAAGTTTGTGAAAATAATGATAAACTTCTGAAAATACAGAAATGTGTCAATCAATATCAAGGTCTGATCCTAAATATTGCACGTGCATCCTGATGTCAATCTACAGGATAAATCTCGCTAAACTAAGAAAACAATTATCTAGTAAGATAGTTTTTCTCTGGGTCCTGCGGATTGAGCTGATTTCATCCGTCACGTTTCTTCTTTTTTGTTTCTGGAGCTTTTATAATGTATCTGGAGCTAACTACCTGCTAAGCAAACTGAGATTTCATTATGGAACTAATAAGTATACACTTACATATTGGTTCCACTAGTAACTGGCAAGAGTTATAGCATGATGCAATTAAACTCCTCCATTCTGGCTTGCTGACATGAATACTTCAATCCCTAAGGCACTCTTACAAAATTTACACTCCTACATTTGCTGTAGGCTCATACAGCTCAAGTTGAAGATGTTGCTTGGCACTTGAAGAATGAAAACATATTTGGTTCTGTTGGAGATGACCATCATTTGATGATATGGGACCTGCGTGCATCTACATCAAAAAGTCCACAACATTCAATCACAGCTCACCAAGATGAGGTTAAGCAGCTTTAGTGACAATATTTTTGGGATTACTATCATCTTATATTAGCAATCTAGTTTCTCTTCTTGTTATAGTTTTTTCAAAGTTTGCACCTTCAGATGGTAGTTAGACTTGTGAAGTTTTGATGTTTTTTAGTTTTTATTAAGCTAGCATTTATCTTTGATATTATGTTAAACATAATAGAAGGACCTATTTTCCATGGTGCATGTAATCACCTAGCATTTTAGCTTTGCAAATAGCAACTGGAAATTTGGAATTGTTATGTCACAAGTCTTTAGACTTTTAAGTGTTCAAGAAAAAGCCTTTAGATTTTAAGACTCCAATAGTAGATTAGTCATGAAAAAAAATACTTACATTGCATATTAGAATGCTTTTCTTCCATTCTTAAAAGCTTGATATCTGGAAATATTCACTGCTTTGACATCTCATTATGCATTCTGTCTTTTACCTAATTCAATGTGGTCTAGTTTAATCACAATCGTATGTTTCTTTTTCATAAATGTTGGAATTATGACTGTTTATTTGCTTTGCTCTCCCAGGTTAATTCGTTGTCGTTCAATCCATTTAACGAGTGGATTTTGGCAACAGCATCTGCAGATACAGCTCTTAACCTTTTTGATATACGGAAGCTTACAACAACCTTGTATAGCTTCTCCAGTCACACGTACGTATATAACCTTTTCAATCACTAATATTGAACTCCTTTGACAGTGAATTCATAGTAATCATCTTAGTGTTCCCTAGTATGTAATATCCTTTAATTGCTTTGTTTTGTTGTGGAGCGAATCTTGATTTTTAAAAGCCTAGGCTGATTACATGTCCTATTTGCATTCATGATGTATTCTTTGGCATGCTTCTGGATTAGTTTTGGTCAATATTTTGCTTTGTTCATTACACTCAATGATTCTGTCTTTTATACTGTACTGGAATCCAATTAAAGTTTAGAAAGTTCCTCGTGATTTTTTTATTTGATTTTGATAATAGCACACTGAAGCCAGTAACTTTTTTACTTCCAAAGTAAATCAAACAATTCTCAGTAATTATTTGGCAATATGGCGAATGTCGTAATGCCATATCAAAAAGATGTCTGGAACTATGTACTTTTTGTGTGGAGTTGGCAGGTCTTGTGCATGATGTCTGTACTAGTATCTTTGTCTCTCAGAAACACTCTGATTGACTTGACTTGGATTGTATGAACCTATACCTTAAGATCTTTTCCAGGATATCTGCTCTCCAGAAGTTATATTCAGGCAGTGAGTTTCAGGGATAAAGCAAATTAGTTTACCTTGTTCTACTTATGTCTAGCCAATTGTTGACTGTTTGACCAAAATATATGTTTATTTTATTGTTTAGGCATTCTGTTAATTTCAGCCAAGTGTTTCACTAGTAGTTTGCTGCAAAGTATAAATCTATAGTTTATAATATCTAGGGCACAGGTTCATTTTTATACTGGAGATTTGACATGAGCATTGTGGAGAACTTACTGAGAACATCTTTTTCAGGGGACCAGTGCTTCAAGTGGAATGGAGCCCTAGACATGAAACTGTTCTAGCTTCCTCTGCCGCTGACAAACGGTTAATGATTTGGGATGTTTCCAGGTATATATAAATTTTAATTAAAACATGCAGTATTTCCACCTTCCTTCCTCCTGTCTTTCATTCTGTTGGACATCTAATTAGAATTTTTATGGTCTATCAAGAGTTGAGACTTTTCTGCTGATCAAGATAAATACTATGAAATGTATTTTGTTTATTTTAGGATTATTGTGTTTTCACACAATAAGAAATTAAGAATATAGAGAACCTTTCTTATTTTGAGAGTTGAAATCTTCCTGATGATCAACAAAGATTCTCTGAAGATATACTAGTGTCTTTGGCTCAAATGGCGTATTTGCAATATTAAATATAATAATTATCTACACTTCTATAGATTGCTTAGAAAGTTGGACTAAGTAAAATATATGATGTCTGTTGCAAAGAGCGAAACCATATTCCTACTGTACTTTGCCACTTGTGAAGACAAATATTGCATGTGTTGCCTGTTCTGTTCTGTGCCAATATGGTGTGTGTGGAATTTGATGCTCTGAGATGGGCTTGTTGACATTGTACGGGTATGCTATGAAGATAAAAAACATGAATTGATATATAGAGACAAAAGGAAGATATGATTTTGGAATTGCTTAAGTTGTCAAGAAATACATTAAAGTGATTTAGTAGAGTCCCCAAAGTAGTGGATTAAGTGCACAAGTGAAGAACCCATATGTAAAAGACATGAAACATCTGTAATGCAAAAAGAGAAGTGTGGAATGTACTTGCATTAGGCTCTTGTAGCTGAGGTGAGGTAAAACCTCATGAGATACTGAGATGACTGACCTAATCAAATGATTATCATATTTTGATTTCCTTGACATTTCCTAGATCTATCTATTATTTTCTGAATTAAGTTTGCAACAAACTATTCAAATGTTGGATACCAGACAAATTAAGATGAGACTGACTGACAATGGATACTAACATCAAACTTTGCATTATAGATTGTTCTAAGATGCCAAGTTTTGCAATTATTTAGACAAAATTAGTAGTGTTATAATTCCATGATCTTTGGATCTTTTATGAATCATCATAGAGAAGAATACTATTCAAATTAAAATTGGTGCTTTCCTATTTAATTTGTTGGTAAATTGCCCAACCACCCTTTTTTGTGGTTGATGTATACTTTTGTAAATTTAGGAATGATCCAGACTTGTGCAGTTGTGCTAATTAATGACAATAAAATTAAAGGCCGTGAAAGAAATAACCAATTAGGTGGTGAGAACTCTCGTAGCATCCTGAAGTTTCTGCTCAACATCAGAACTTCATGTGCATATCAAGTCAACACTTCTATACTTAAGTGGGTTTTGTCATAAGGTTCTCCATCTCCCTCCTTTTCCATCTGATTAATATAATTAAGTCAGTTATGTTGGTATTTTAATACTTTAGCCAATTTGACTGTCTAGGTCTTTAATTCTTTTTCAGTGCTTACTCTGCCGTTTTGTTCATTAACAGGATTGGAGATGAACAGTCAGTGGAAGATGCAGATGATGGACCACCAGAGCTTCTTTTTGTCCATGGAGGTCACACTGCAAAGATATCAGAATTTTCATGGAACCCTGAGGCGCCCTGGGCCATTGCCAGCGTGGCAGAGGATAACATTCTTCAGGTATGGCAGGTGGCTGAGAGCATATACCGTGACGATTACAACAACCATGATGATGATCATTAAGCAACGTGCTCTTTTATAACTGATAAAGAATGTTTTGTACGAAGGTGTATTGACCTTATAAAGCAGCTATATGATGCAGTCCAACTTTACGTTCTTGTCTAAAGTCCTGCTATTCAAATTTTTGAATTTCCTGAGGAAATATTGTTGCCTTTTTCTAGCCTTTGCTGATTAAAAACCCTGTAGAGGTTTGTGACTTGCGAAAAGAATGGCAATAACTTTCTGGTAGGTGCATAAATGGAGAAAAGGATGTGAAAATAGACAATTAGCTAATTAGCTAATGGCAATTTTTTGATGGGGGCCAACTAGTCAACTGCTCGCTGATAGACATGAACCCAACTACCAGTACGAGAATAATATATCTTCCCCAAGTTTGTCAAGTTTCAATGGCCAGCCTGCCCCAGAGACGAGAAAGTGATCCTATTATCTGCAGGTTTCACGATCCGTCAGCTTTCAAATTTAATTGGCTTTTAATACCAAGTCATTTAGTCCATTGTTTTCCACTATTGCTGAACAATAAGTTGACAGGTGACAGGTGTGTTATTTCTCAATTTTTTTGATACATGCGCTTTGCATTATTAATTGTATGCTTATTTCAAGCAAACATCTAATGTCTTTTATGCGTTCTATTCTATGACAGCTGACAGATGTGTTAATTGTATTCCACACGTGTTTTTTTTCTGTCAAACTTTTCAGATAAAAAAAAAATACACATAATACGGTGCGAGTCCAGTATGCTCGCACCTAGCATAGAATAAACCCTTTTATGCAATGTTGCTGAATTGAAGTTATCATCGATGGCACACACCCATTGATATTGAATGATGAAATTTGCGAATAGAAGGAAAAGTGACAAAGAATATAATTACATAGGGGGGTCATTATTGGCGCATCAAATTCTGGACTAGCGAGAACGACACACCTAAAAAATAGGAAGCTTTTGTTGCGGTGATATGGACACCAGTGATGTGAGGCTGACCCAATTACTGCAAACCTCTGTCGAAACAAAAAAATTAACGACAGAATGTAATTAAATATCATTTTCGGATCTCAATCACATATTCACATTTGTGTCAGTGGTTAGCACAAGTTGGCCTATCAAAGTGATCTCTCTTTGCTCGAGGATCTGATGGCATTAACGATTGTTTTCATCATAATATCATGTGGTGGCATTCTAAGATCATTGCAAGCAGAAATTAAAGTCACTTGCAAGGCGACCATGCTATATATCCACATAACTGAAATTTTATACAGTCTTACATATACTTTATTTTCCTCTATTAGGAGTTTGTCATATTTGTGCAAGTAAATCTTGTGACATTCCATGTCCTTTAAGAGAGAGAGAGAGAGAGAGAGAGAGAGAGAGAGAGAGAGAGAGAGAGAGAGAGATTGGTGGATAGTAAACGGGAGAAAAAGCTCGACGACTCTATTTAGGGATGACAACGGATCGAATACGATGCGAATACTATATTATCCGCATATCCGCAGTTAAAGTCCCACATTAATTGCTTAAATATATGATCAAAATAGCCTTTAAATAATATAAGCAGTCCTCCCCCAATATATGAGCTAGCTTTTGGGGTAGAATTAGGCTCACTAATTTTTTAACATAGTATCAGAGCCTATTCGGTGGTTGATATTGTGTCACCCGCAAATGTTCAATCATGCAAACTCTATGCTCCAGATGTTCATTCCTGGGCGTAAGAGGTGTGTGTTAAAGTCTAATATTTCTTAAAGATATGGTCAAGATAGTCTTTATATAATAGGGTAATTATTTGAATATATTTTGAACTTTGGACTTGTCTCAAATGTATCCGGCGAGATCCGACGGTTTCTCCGGCGCGGTCCGATGATTTCTCCAGCGATGTCCGATGATTTCTCCGGCGGGTCCAGCGGTTTATCCAGCGAGGTCTAGTGAGGTGGTGACAAAGAAAGTGTTAAAATATAAAAAATATATATTTTAATCCACGTGTGCAAGCCACGTCACATTGTTAACAAAGTAGATGATCGAATTTTAACGGAGGGATACAATTGATACAAATTTAATAGTTCAGGATACAATTTAGTAAAACATAAATTCAGAATATATTCAAGTAATTAATTACCCTAAATAATATGGGCAGTCCTCACCCAATGAGCTAGTTTCTGGGGTAGAGTTAGGCCCATTAATTTCTTAATATCCGCATCGCACCTAAGCATCTGCATCGCATCCGCTACGGATATTGATATCCATATCCACACCCGCACCACATCCACATCAAGCAAACATTAATTATATGCGTATATCAAGCAAACATCTAATATCTTTTATGCGATTTATTCTATGACAGCTGACATGTGTGTTAATTGTATCCCACCTGTGTCTTCTTCTCTCTAACTTTTCAGATAAAAAGACTTGCACATAGCATAGAATAAACCCTTTTATGCGATGTTACTAAATTGAAGTTATCATCGATGGCACGCCCCCATTGACATTGAATGATGAAATTTATGAATAGAAGAAAAAGTGACAAGGAATAGAATTACATAGGGGGTCATTATTGGCGCATCAAATTCTCCACTAGCGAGAACGACAGACCTAAAAAATTAGGAGCTTTTGTTGTGGTGATATGGACATCGATGTGATGTGAGGCTGACCCAATTACTGCAAACCTCTATCAAGACAAATAATTAAAGACGGATTGCAATTAAATTTCTTTTTCCGGATATTATAGTAGAACCCGAGAATCTCAATCACATATTCACATTTGTGTCAGCAGTTAGCATAAGCTGGCCTACCAAAGTGGGTCTCTCTTTGCTCGAGGATCTGATGACATTAACATTTGTTTTCATCATAATATCATGTGGTGGCTTTCTAAGATCCTTGCAAGCAGAAATTAAAGTCACTCGCAAGGCGATTATGCTATATATCCACATAACTTATATTTTATACACAGTCTTACATATCCTACACATACTTTCTTTTCCCACTATTAGGAGCCTGGCATATTTGTGCAAGTAAATCCTGCGACATTGCCTGTCGAGAGAGAGAGAGAGAGAGAGAGAGAGAGAGAGAGATTGGTGGATAGTAAATCGGAGAAAAAGCTTGACAACCCTATTTAGGGATGACAACAAATCGAATACGATGCGAATACTATATTATCCGCATATCCGCTGTTAAAGTCCCACATTGATTGCTTAAATATATGGTCAAGATAGCCTTTAAATAATATACGCAGTCCTCCGCCCATATATGAGCTAGCTTTTGGGATATAATTAGGCTCATTAATTTCTTAACATGATATCAGAGCCTATCCGGTGGTTGATATTGTGTCACCCGCAGATATTCAATCATGTAAACTCCATGCTCCAGATGTCCATTCCTAGGCGTAAGAGGTGTGTGTTAAAGTCTAACATTGCTTAAAGATATAGTCAAGATAACTTTTAAATAATAGGGTAATTGCTTGAATATATCCTGAACTTTGGACTTATCTCAAATGTATCCGGCGAGCTCCGACAGTTTCTTCGGCGCGGTCCGATGATTTCTCCAGCACGGTCTGGTGATTTCTCCGGCGGGTCTAGCGGTTTATCTGGCGAGGTCTAGCGAGGTGGTGACAGAGGAAGTGTTAAAATATTATATATATATATATATATATATATATATATATATATATAAATCTACGTGTGCAAGCCGCGTCACATTGTTAACAAAGTAGATGACAGAATTTTAACAGAGGGATACAATTGATACAAATTTAATAGTTCAAGACAGTGGCGGATCCAGAAAATTTTATTAGTGGGGGCAAACTAATTTTGATAGTTGACCTCGACGAGTCTTCATGTTTTAAAAACGCTGTAAATTTTTTTCATTATCAATGTTGTCAAATATCTCTTTCTCAATGTATGTAATCAAACAATCATTTAACCATTCATCTCCCATCCGATTACGTAGTTTATTTTTTATAAAATTCATTGTAGAAAAAGTTCTTTCAACACTTGCTGTTGCCACAGGAAGAATCAATACTAACTTCAAAAGTAAATAAATCAATGGGTAGACTATATGTTTTTTTGTCTCAACTAACTTTATAGAAAGGTCAACGATCGTGTTTAAATTTAAAAATTTATCATTTGAGTGGACATCTAAAATATAATTCTCAAATTGATTATCTAAAATCATAAGATCTAGAGCGGAAAATTCAGTCGGATAAAATTTTGCAAGCTGAATTAATTTTTGTTTGTCAAATGAAATAAAACAATTTTTTGGACTTAAGCATGCCACTGAAAGAAGTAATTCAGTATTTGTCTCTGTGAACCTATTGTTGAGTTCCTGGAGTTGTCTGTCAATCACTTGGTAAAATAACTCAACCTGATAATGATGTAAGTTTGAGGTTTTTTCTAATTTTCATCTTGGTCGTCCAGGAAGTACAAAAACATCATTCATATTTAAGATGATTATCTCATGTTTGTTACAAAAGATAGAAACTTCATCCAATAAAGTGTTCCATCCTTCATCTCTCATTAATTGCAATATTCGTTTAGATATCTTTACTAATGATATTGCGTTCTCAATGTCTTGATCTTTTCTTTGTAGCGCTTGAGATAAATCATTAGTAATTCCTAAAATATTTTTCATCAAGTGCAAAGTGAAAACAAATTCAAAAGATTGCATTGCACTTAACAAATTACGTGCTTGACCTCTTTGATCTAAATTGGTACCATTAGTTTCAATAATCTCAAGAACATCCATAGCAGAAGAAAACATATTAATCAAACTTAACAATGAAAAATAATATGATCCCCAACGAGTATATATCTCCTGCTCTTTTAAGTGTTGTTTCTTGATTTAATCCACGCCCAGTAGATATTTCACCATTTTCTAAACCTTCTATGAGTTTGTTTGTTTGACTATCCCGAAGAATTTCTTGACGCTTAGGTGAAACTCCAACCATATTTGTTAAATTTGCAACCAAAGTGAAAAGACAAGAAACCTCAATTTGTTTTTTTGTAACAGCTACAAGTGCCAATTGTAATTGATGAGCAAAACAATGAATATAAAAGACACATTCATTTTCTTTCAATATTAGACTTTTAAGACCATGAAATTCACCTTGCATATTACTAGCACCATCGTAGCATTGTCCACGTATTTTTGATATACTTAATTGATATTTTGCAAATAAAGATTTTAATGCATTTTTCATTGATATTGCGGTGGTATTAGATATATGAACAAGACCTAAAAAACGCTCAACTACATCTCCTTTTTTGTTAACATAGCGTAAAACAACTGACATTTGCTCCTTAATTGAAATGTTACGCGATTCATCAATTAAAATAGCAAAAAAATCACCATGAAGATCATCAATTATCGCTTTAGTTGTCTCACTAGCAGCACAATTGACTATTTCTTTTTGTATATCGGGTGCTATTAATTTTAAATTCCCACGAGCATTTTTTAACACTTGATCAAATTCTTCATTATGATTTGCAAGAAATTTAACAAGTTCAAGAAAATTTCCTTGATTATTTGAATCTTTTGACTCATCATGTCCTCGAAATGCCAATCCCTGACGTAAGATAAATCGAATACAATCAACCACTGCTATCAAATGAATTCGATAGTCCTTATCCATTTGATCAGATTGCTTACAAATGACAACTTCTATATGTTGTTTTTGGTTCATTAATGCATCACAATTTTTCCATGCTTGATTATGAGCACTATTAGGACCAATTCCAACGTGAACTCCTAATCTTTCTTTCTTTTTCCAATTTGTAAAACCTTCTACGACAAATGCATCACCACTACCCTGCTCTCCAACTTCAGGTCCCATAAGATAACAACATAAACAAAACGCTGCATCCTTAGATATACTATACTCTAACCAATTACCAAACTCGCTAAACCATACAGAATTAAAACGTCTAAATGAATTTCCAAATTTTCGTTTTGGAAAGTCATGCTCTTTGGGCTGACACGGACCCTTTTGAAGATAAGCTCGTCGAATTTCATCCCTTTGATTAAGATGATACTCAGATATTTCCATTCGTTTAGCCGGATCGGCGGGAAGATTTTCTAAGTTAATTTCTAAGTATTCTTTTTTATATTGAGGTTGTGTTTTATTTTCAGAACTAGAATCATTATCTATTGATTTTCTTTTTAAAAATCTTTCCATAATTTTGTCAATCAATTTAATTAGCAAGTAAACAAAAACTAAATATTGAAATAATTAATAATGCTAAAAATATAAAAATTAACAATGCTGAAATAAAAATTAATAATATTGTAATAAAAATATCGGTCTTACCACCAGAAGAAAGTAAAAAATTAATAAACTAAAAATACCGTACGATGCCGGTAGCTCGACAGTCGGCGAAGATTAAAGGCGATCCGACAGCGGCAGCGGCAGCGAGCTAGCTGCAGCGACAGTGAGTGTCCTTGAGCGGTAGCGGCAGGCGGCAGCGACTGCCGTTGAGCACTTGAGCCGTTGAGCGGGAGCGGGATCAGCAGCACTGCAGGCTGCAGCGGTAGCGAGCAATCCCGGCAGCCCGCAAGGCAGCACTGCGGCAGGTCGGCAGGCGGCAGCTCGAGTGCTCGACGCAGCCGAGTAGCCGACGCTCGACGGTCGGCGGCACTGCGGCAGGCCGGCAGCCCGACGAGTCGACGACAAGCAGCAGGTGAGGCCGTGAGGTGAGCTGGTGAGCCGTGAGCGATTGAGATTTGAGAGAGAGTGAGATCGAGAGTGACGACTGACGAGCGAGAGAGAAGGTTTAAGTAATGATTCATTGTGCCGTTTGTTTACCTTTGGTAAACACGTAACAATAAATGCTTAAGATTTATTAAGATTTCCTCAATTCCTCTGCAGGCGGCCGACGTGCGTACGTGGAGGAGGAATGTAAGTGGACCAAGTAGTAATTACTCCGTGCGTGATTCTGTGAGTGGGTCAGTGGGGGCAATTTTTTTTTTTTTAAATCTCAGTGGGGGCCATGGCCCCCACTGGGCCTGCAGTGGATCCGCCACTGGTTCAGGATACAATTTAGTAAAATAAAAGTTCAGAATATATTTGAGACAAAGTCCAAAGTTCATAATATATTCAAATAATTAATTACCCTAAATAATATGGGCAGTCCTCACCCCCCATGAGCTAGTTTCTGGGGTAGAGTTAGGCTCACTAATTTCTTAATATATGCATCGCACCTAAGCATCTGCATCGCATTCTCTACGGATATTGATATCCATATCCACATCCGCACCACATCCACATCAAGCAAACATTAATTGTATGCGTATATCAAGCAAACATCTAATATCTTTTATGCGATTTATTCTATGACAGGTGACATGTGTGTTAATTGTATCACACCTCTGTCTTTTTCTCTTTAACTTTTCAGATAAAATGAGAAATACACATAATAGGGTGCGAGTCTAATAGACTCGCACCTAGCATAGAATAAACCCTTTTATGCGATGTTACTGAATTGAAGTTATCATCGATGGCACGCACCCGTTGACATTGAATGATGAAATTCGCGAATAGAAGAAAAAGTGATAAGGAATAGAATTACATAGGGGGGGTCATTATTGGCGCATCAAATTCTCCACTAGCGAGAACGACACACCTAAAAAATAGGGAGCTTTTGTTGTGGTGATGTGGACATCAGTGATGTGAGGCTAACCCAATTACTGCAAACCTCTATGAAGATAAATAATTAACTACGGATTGCAATTAAATATCATTTTCCGAATATTATAGTAGAACTCGAGAATCTCAATCACATATTCACATTTGTGTCAGCAGTTAGCATAAGCTGGCCTACCAAAGTGGATCTCTCTTTGCTCGATGATCTGATGACATTAACAATTGTTTTCATCATAATATCATGTGGTGGCTTTCTATGATCATTGCAAGCAGAAATTAAAGTCACTCGCAAGGAGACTATGCTATATATCCACATAACATATATTTTATACATAATCTTACATATCCTACGTATACTTTCTTTTCCCTCTATTAGGAGCTTGCCATATTTGCGCAAGTAAATCCCGTGACATTCCCTGTCCTTTAAGGGAGAGAGAGAGAGAGAGAGAGAGAGAGAGAGAGAGAGAGAGAGAGAGAGAGAGAGAGAGAGAGAGAGAGATTGGTGAATAGTAAGCCGGAGAAAAAGCTCGACAACCTTATTTAGGGATGAAAACAGATCGAATACGATGCGAATACTATATTATCCGCATATTCGCTATTAAAGTTCCACATTGATTGCTTAAATATATGGTCAAGATAGTCTTTAAATAATATGGGCAGTCCTCCCCCCATATATGAGCTAGCTTTGGGGATAGAATTAGCCTCACTAATTTCTTAACATGGTATCAGAGCCTATCCCGTGGTTGATATTGTGCCACCTGCAGATGTTCAGTCATGCAAACTCCACGCTCGAGATGTCTATTCCTGGGCGTGAGGGGTGTGTGTTAAAGTCTAACATTGCTTAAAGATATATTCAAGATAGCCTTTAAATAATAGGGTAATTGCCTGAATATGTCCTGAACTTTGGACTTGTCTCAAATGTAACTGGCGAGGTCCGATGGTTTCTCCGACGAGGTCTAGCGAGGTGGTGATAGAAAAAGGGTTGAAATATAAAAATATATATTTTAATCCACGTGTGCAAGCCACGTCATATTGTTAACAAAGTAGGTGACAGAATTTTAACGGAGGGATACAATTGATACAAATTTAATAGTTCAGGATATAATTTAGTGAAATAAAAGTTAAGAATACATTTGAGACAAAGTCCAAAATTTAGGATATATTTAGCTAATTAATTACCCTAAATAATATGGGCCGTCCTCCCCCCCCCCCATGAGCTAGTTTTTGGGATAGAGTTAGGCTCACTAATTTCTTAACATTTGCATCGCACCTCAACATCCGCATCGCATCCGCTACGGATATGGATATGAATATCCACATCCACACTGTATTTAATGAAAAATATATAAATAATATATTTAATAAAAAACTAATAAATTTTACATTATTAAAGTTCATAGACAATTAATAACTTACGATGGTTTCATATATAATTTACCACAAAATTAACCTACCTATATAATATATATTAAGTATGTTTTATATATGGGTAAAATGATAATTTTTCGTATGCGGATATGCGGTGCGGATACGGTGCGAATCCACATCAATATTTGTATTTATACTACATTCGTGCGGATAACAAAATTTAAAATCCATATCCGCATACATATCCATATGAATCAGATATGATGCATATGCAATTTTTAGTTGTTAGATGCAAATAAAATTATCACCGTACCCGACATGTCCAAACTGACAATTGATATTAATTATCTGATTTATTAGTAATTAAAATAATAATATTTTTTAAATAACTAATATTATTACTTGTTCATGCCTGAGGATCGAAGTAGTCTGGTCCGGCTCGGTGTCTCTCCTGGTCAGGTGCAACTCTAGCGGTGGGGGGATCTATAAAAGACACTTTGATGCTCAAGTTAGTAGGACTCAAGGTGGAGGTAATGAAATGAAATTTAGGTTACTTGAGGTGTGTTGTTCCTTATTAATTGCAAGTACGTGGAGATGATATTGCTCAGAAATGGTCGAGATTGATCCCGGAGATAGCAAGCATGTAATGGCGTATCCCTCATGATAACAAAGGATGTGAATGTCCTTGTATGGCCGGGTGAAACCCTCGGGCGGAGCCATTTGGTCTGCCTTGAGTCAGGTTTAAGAGTATGATCGGGTGGAGCCGTATGATCTCGGCTTGATTTGGATTGTGAAGCACTGTTGGGTCTAATGCGATTGGACCCAATATTACTAGTCCAGTCCATTATCATATATAATATTACAATTATTTTTCTTTATCATAATAATTTAAAATATTATACATATTTAATATTTAAACACATTTTTAGTATATAATATTTATAATATTAAATATATTTAAGTCCATAACCATAATATTATGATATTTTTTAAATACAATTATTCCAAAAACCGAGATTTACTCAGTTGTCACTTTTGGAGTTTATAAACAACATTTAATTAGTAAGCGGCTGCCAAACATAGAATTCCAAATAGATTATTTTAGCTATATAACTTATTAAAATGAAATGAAATGGAGTGGCAACAAAAGTATTAATTCTCTGCTCTTTGATCTCTTCCTCAAAACGAAGCAGATGCTGTTCTTTGGAGCTTCTTCTTCTTGGGTACAAGCATCTGAGCATCCATTGTTGGCTTAAGAAGCTGCCCATGTCATAATGCAATTAACATAACATCACTTGCCAAAACTTCCACAAATTAGAATCCAAAACTAAAAATGGAAACCATATATATTAATTATTAATTACCTCGTCGCACTTCTTCTTTAGCTTCCTGTTCTCTTCCAAAAGATGCTTCACCTCCTTCTCCATCTCAGTCGTATAAGCCTGCTTAACAACTCCATCAATTTAAAGAAGACGAAGCACAAAATGGAGAGATCAAAGCAGAGTACGGAAGCTCATGCCTGCTTCCTGGCTCTGGATCGGGTCGCCGACTCCCGATTCTTTATCATGCGCTTCTTCCGCAGGTCGACGGCAATATTGCCCTCGGCGCCGGCGTGGGCAGGGACAAATCCGTCCTCGTTGACCGCGACGAGGCTTTCGCTGTTGGAGTTGGGGCATAGGAGGGCGGCGGGGTGGCGGGTGCCGGGCCGGGCGTCAGCTTTTACCTCGGCCTGGAAGGAGCCGGAGAGGAATTCTTGCAAGGTGATGGCCTTGGCTGCGGCGTGGTGGTAGTAGAGTAAGGGGGGAGGCCTGGAGGGCGTGTCTTGGTTGAGGCTGATGTCCTTCCACACCTCCTCCATGGTCGCCCTCCTCGTGATGGAGGAGGAAGAGGAAGAACTAAGAAGAGGATGCTCCACTCGTTAGAGAGAGAGAGAGAGAGAGAGAGGAGTTGCAAGAGACACGGTCACACGGAGATAATGTTGAATCTTTCTGGTAAAAAAGATGGTAGAATAAAAAACATGCATGATTCTACAAGAGACACGGTGGGACCCGCTCGACCTTTCGGAGTGCAATCATCGAGGGTTTCCGTTAAATATCTAACCGATGTTCGTCTAGTTTCTATTGACTTTTTTTTCTAGAGCATGTCAATATCTAAACGTCACGTAGACGTGGACGTCACGTGCGAGGCGTCCTCCTGCCTGCGCTGCCACTGCGAGGAGAGGACATGGCCGGCATTTCCAAAAAATGAGGTCTGCGCGTTTTAACCTGTGTACGGTAGGTCGTGGAGACATCGAGAGTTCGAGACATGAAGCAGAGAGCAGAGATAATTTAATAATGTCACAAATTAAACAAAATAAAATTGTAAAAGTGTTTTTTTTAAATAAAAAAAAGCACAGCCGACGCATGCAACACCGTAGATTTTCATATTCGATTAAACGGATACCCATGTAAATTTACTAGTTCATGATAAATATAAAAATTAATATTCTATGGTTGAAGATATATATAATGACTAATTTTTTTACCCATTTAATATATGAGATGAGTACAAATATCATAGCACGAGTACCTACTACTCATAAATATGTATAATTATAAATATATCCTGTATATACATGCATCCTTTAGGAGTCGTTTGATATATACAATAATCTATTTACATTATCGATAATGTGACTTCTAAATTCTCAGAGTTTACATATTATCATGTTTGGTTAGGATATTTTACCGAGTGCGTAGATTACCACCCAATGATAATCCTAAATTTCAATATTATCTTTTTTTTTTTCATACATTCATCTCAATTTAAGACCACTAAATTTTGACAAGAGTTTTTAAATATTTTTTTGTGAAATTAAAAAATACAATATTATATTGTCATGTTGGCAAAATATATCAACGAGATAATATTATATTATCGATAAATTAAAAGTGACAATTTATCTTGTAGTAGTGTAGATTACCATTATAACATTATAAAGCAATGTACCAAACACAATTTTGTATATAACAATAATTTTTTTATTGTTAATAAGAGCATTTCTTATGATAAATTAATCTATTATATACTTGTGCATGATGAAAATATTTGTGCAAGTTATTAAATCTTGACATGAAGTACTAATTGATTTGAATATGTTTTATGTGTTTTATGCCATCTTTGTTATATTTTAAAGTATTTTAATTTATATTTTTTAAAATTTCATGAATATTTGTAAACATCCGCGAGAATCCATTCCCTCATGGGAGTACTCATTTTTAATACCCGCATAAAATTAAACGAATATGAATATCATATATCATTCGCGAGATGGATAGTAAGATCTCCATGGAGGCACACAGTGCCCCTCTCGCCCTAATCTTAAAGAGATGGGTGAGCCGAGGAAGCACACGAACGCGCTGGGGCAAATATGCAAATCAAATCCACGCTTGGACTCTGCAAAATCTGATACACTGACCTCCCACGTCAGCATAGTCTGTGGAGAGATTTTTTTTATTACCAAACATAGAAGATTAATAACTTAAGCCAGGATGAGATACATCCTCGCTTAGAATTCACTACTAGAAATTGAGTCTTCAGCAACGACTATCAGCAATGGCCGCTCAAGCCGTTGCTATTTGCAACGACATTCTTACTGCCGCCCAAGCCGTTGCAGATATGTTGTATCTGCAACGGCTTTCTAACGGACATGCGAGCCGTTGCTGATAATTTTAATTATCAGCAACGGTTTGCTAACGGACAAGTGAGCCATTGCTGATGATAACTTATCAGCAACGGCTTTCTAATGGGCGAGTGAGTCGTTGCTGATAATTTTATATAGGTCGCAGATCGCGCCCGCCCCTTCTTCCTCCCACTACTGTCGCCGCCTCCTCCTCCCGCCGCTGCTGACGCCGACGCCGCAGAGCTGCCGCTGCCGACGCTGCCGATCGTCCTCGACCGCCGATTTCAGGTATTCCTCGCCGCCCAACATTCTCTTCCCGTTGCGGCCCGCGGGAAATCCGTCCGAAACCCTATTTTTAGGGTTTCAACCGGCGACGGACGACCGATGGCCGCCGCCGGACGGCCGATGGTCGCCGCCGGAGCTTGTATAGTGTCCGGACACTGTACGCTGGCGCCGAAAATCGTAGTTTTAGATTTATTTATTTATTTATTTGTTAATTAATTATTTAATTAATTGTTTAATTTGGTTAGATTAATTTTTAGGGTTTAGATTAATTTTTAGAGTTTATATTAATTTTTAGTTTAATTTAGTTAGATTAATATTTAATAATGGTAGGTTAATTATTTAAATTAATGAAAATGATATAGATTAATATTAATATTAATTAGTTAAAATACTATTAATTAGTCCAAAATTGTCCTCAGTGGACTCGCATCGGAATTGTCCACTTCGGACGCGCGCCGAAATCGTCCACTTCGGACGCGCGTCGGAATAGTTCATTTTGGACTCCCGCTGGAATCGTCTAATTTGGACTCATGTCGAAATTGTCCAATATCGACTCGAACTGACTTGAAACATTTAGAAAATAATCATCCATCCGACGAGTTGATATGTTTCACGTACGCATCGACGAGTCGAATATGATTTAGCAAAACCTTAGATCCGTTCGGGGATTGTATGTTCGTGTAAAAGAAGTAGATGATCTTTTATACCACGTACAATTCTTGAATTGTCCCTGATTGGACAATTTGGGAATATAGCTATTTGTACTGCACTTACGTTTTTCTTTTAATCGTTAACTAATTATTCTAAATTTCGGCAGCATCTCTGTTGTTCTCCAATACACGCCTAGATGATATGCGTATTCGAAGAACTGTAGGGAGATACTGCCGAAATTAAGAATGAAGTTAGCGGTTAAAATAAGTACTTAGTGTAATATAAATAACATAAATCCCGAATGGAATAGGACAATCTCACCTAAAGTCATTAACCAAAAAAATTGTCATTGATTGACAGAATCATGTCGGCTGATCGAAGTTGGATGTACCAACGTCTTGATCGTGGAGCTTTAACGAATGAGTTTCGATTAGGCGTAACGTACTTCCTAAATTTTGCCTATTCAAATCGGAATTTCGTTAGCATCGGTGATCAAATCCGATGTCTGTGCTGCATTTGTTTGAATGAACGATTTTTGAATCGGAAGATTGTCACTCTACTATATCTCTACTATTTATACAATAATCTAATTATATGTCTATTCGACAAATATGTCTGATCGTGGTTATCGTCACATGAGAGCTTCGGAGTCTTCGATCGGTGAGACTCCAGCACTTACTCATGCTGTTGATCCTCCTGTTGCTGATCCTCATGCCGATGATACTGCCGAGGCTAGTACATCCAGACGCAGGCGGCCACGCGGGCCAAACAGGTGGCAGCCTCCACCAGCCACAGAGTCACGTAGATTTATTAGCGTGATTGGGGAGCGGTAATATATCATGAATTATGAATAATTACAAATTCATTATATTATAATATAATATTAAAATTTACTTTCGTTGTGCAGGTTCGAGCAAGAAGAAGTGTTGAGGAGCATTTCTTCTACTATTCGACGATACATGCACGGGGCATGGCCTACGTGGTCTCACGTGCCTAGCGAGCACGTCGACATGTTATGGAGCGAGTTTGAGGCACGTATTATTTTTTTTTATACATGCATGATGATTAATATTGGTACTGATATTATTATTCTGTAGGCACGCTATACATGGGTTGAGGACCAGAGGCCCTTCATTTACGCTGCATGAGAGGCTATTTTCCGGGCAAGGTACAACGAGCAGCTGGGGCAGGCTCGATCCCAGGCGATGGCACGAGTTGGGACTACTAACATCACGGAGACTCGGGGATACGGCCCCGATTGGATTACTTCGGATATATGAGATCAGCTCGTGGGAATATGGTCAACGGATTCATGGCATGAGGTTTCTAGGAATGCGGCTAGAAATTGCATGTCGGGGGGAGCGACGCGTCACACCGGCGGCTCTATTGCATTTACAGTGCACGCGAACCGTATGGTAAGTATACATTTTAATTATATATTTTATTTGTTACTATGTGTACTAATTAATGTATTATGTTTTATAAATGTAGACGACGGTGTCGGATGACGGGACTGTCCAGCGACTCTCCCCGATGGCGGTTTTTGAGCGGACTCACCGTCGAGCACATGGGACGGGGGAGTACATCGACAACCGCGCTGCATACATTATGGTAACTATATATTTGTTTAAATTATTCATTATATATTTATAATTTAAGTTTTATGATAAATATTAAACAAGAAATCAAACTCGAGTAGAAGACCTACAGCCAGACGGTGGTGCAGCGCGGGGGCACCCCTGAGGACTTTGACGCAGCAACGTGGGTCGAGGCCGCAGGTGGCTGGGACCATGGCCGCGTATATGGATTTGCAGATAGTGGTCATGCGCAAGCCGTGCTAGGGCCACTTGGGGCACCGACCCCTCCGATCGCTGGTGAGCGGCCGTCCACCTCCATATCCAGTTATGATCATAGTAGCAGAATAAGGACTCTAGAGGACACGGTCGCGCGTGAGACTGAGATGATGGAGCGCCAGAGTCAGATGATGGCGGAGATGCATGCTATGTTACGCAACATGTCAGGTCATCCTGAAGCAGGCATCTCTTCGGCATCATCTCATCCATCGTCCTCGAGTCAGTCCACGCCGGTGTACACTCAAGCACTCCAGACCCCGCCAAATGATCCAGGCCATCCTTCATCGCCATCGTGAGATTTTTTTATATTGACTTCGTTACTGAGATATTATACTTGTTTAATTTATTTTGTTTGGATATTGATACTTTAATTTTGCATTTGAATAGTTTTTATACTATTGTGGATAATTATAAATATAAATATAATTATTTTGATGTATATCTTGGTGTATTTGTGATGTGTGAATGAATATGTGTATGAGTGTATGGGTGTGTGAGTTATGTATCAGATAATGTATCAAAGTATCAATGAAAATTTGAAATTTTAATTTTTTTCGTTTCCAAGTTCACATTATCAGCAACGGCTTTCCCACGGCCATCCGTGGGAAAGCCGTTGCTAAAATTTTATCGAAAGTCGTTGCTGATGACCTACAGCAACGGCTTAGCAACGGTCTTTTACTAACGGCGTTGCTACGGACTCACCAGCCGTTGCTATTAATGTTTTCAGCAACGGCTCCATGTCCGTTGCAAAACCGTTGCTGATAATATTATTAGCAACGACTCGAGTGGCCGTTGCTAAGTTGTTGCTAAGTTATCAGCAATGTGTTTTTCTGCCACGGCTCCGTTGCAACGGGTAGGGCTGTTGCAAGCCGTTGCTGATGCCCATTTTTCCAGTAGTGATTACATCAAGGTCAGGAGGACGTAAAGTAGTCCACACACTGGACTCTTTACGTCTTCTAGCACAATTTGCTGCCCAATGGGCAGCTTTATTACAACATCTATTTACAAAAGTAACATGGACAATAGGTAAATTATTTAGCTCATAGAAGATGTTATTGAATATGGTCTGGTGTTACCAGGGAACAAAAGTCTTGTTATTGATCAAGTTAACAAGCTGCTTGCAGTCGGATTCAATGAGTACATTCTTGATGTTCCTAGAAATAACAAGAGAGATAGCATGAAAAATAGCATATGCTTCAAAGTAGAAACTAGAAAATGAATTAAAATAAATGGCTGAGGCTACAATACACTCCCCTGAATGATTCCTAAGAATGAGTCCAGCCGCACCATTATTATCCAAGAAGGCTCTGTCATAATTCAATTTAAACCAATTGAATGGAGTAGTCCAAACAAAGGTATTGTCATTATTAACTATAGAGCCATCAGAAATATGAATCTTCATATGATTTAAAGAGTAAGACATAATGTGCATCACAACGTTATTAATGGTAGACCGTCCATGATCATGCATAATGTTGTTATGAAAAAACCAAATGAACCACATGACATTAGCAAAATGGCCTTGGAGTCCAAATTCAAGATAGAATTCAGACTCAACAAGTGCCAGCTACCAGAATGTCAATTTAAACAATTGAAAAGATCCAAATTGAGGCGTTGACCAAGACAAGACCAAACTTCAGAGGAAAAAACACATAATGAAAATAAACGAGGTAAAGTTTCCACCTCAGAATTACAAAAAACACAATTCTATTCAGAAGAAATACCCAAAGAATAAAGCCTAGATCGAGTAAGAAGTTTTCCATGAAAAACTTTCCAAATGAATAAGTTTACCTTGGGAGAGGTGCTTAATTTTCAAATCTGGCCCCAATTAGATCTTAAACCAGAAGTATTATGATTCAAGATTTTTAAGTACAGGCATGTAGAAGATGAGGTTGCCATACCATTTGTTTCAGGCGTCCAGATTTTTAAGTACAGGTATGTAGAAGATGAGATTGCCATACATTTCATCTCAGAGATTATATAGTTTCTATATTGACAACAAATTATGGTCAATAGCAATTGATAAAGGTAAAAATTAATATTTGATACTTCAAACATATATTAATTTGTTGTTGTTCATATTTTTTCTAATATAAATGTTTTAATATATTAGAACAATTTTTTTCCATATTTTATGTAAAATGATTAATACTATATATTTGTTTGACTTTACCATTCATTAAAATTGATGTAAAATTATAATTTTTTATATAAACTAAATTAAATAAAATAAAAAACTTTAATGTAATGGACTTTAATTTCAAATTTGACCACTTGTTTGTTTGAGGGAAAAAAATATTTTCCTACTTTTCTATATTTAGTAGGGGAATCCTTTGAATCAAGAAACCGCTACAATAAATTTGTTATATATCGAGACCAAAATTTTGACGCTGGTTATAAGCGTCGAAATATAAAATTATTAAAAAAAATTAATACAATAAATTTCGACGTCTACTGAAGACGTCAAATTTTTTTCGACGTCTGACAACATGCGTCGAAATTTTTTCAACGTCTGACATCAGGCATCGAAATGTTTCGACGCCTGACAACAGCTGACAACAGGTGTCCAAACATTTCGACGCCTGGATACCGGCGCCAGTTTGGCGCGGGTATCCACGGGTTGGCCCCGCCAACCCGTTAACCTGCGCCAACTAGCGTGGGTAAGCGGGCGAGCGCGCACGCGCTCGTCTAGGCAAGAGGCGGGAGATTTCCCGCCTCCTGTAGATTTTTTTCAAAAAACAATTAAAAACTTATTTTTTTAATATTTTTTTTTTCTATTTATACTTTTTCTACTTGTCCTTCATTTTTTTTTCTTCATCTACTTCTTCCACATTTTTCTTCTTTCTTCTATCATCTTCTTTTTCCTATTCTCTTTTCAAACCAGATGAAATTTTTATTTTATTTTTTAAAATTTTGTTCTTACTTATTTTTTTTCACTAATATTTTTTTTTCTTTTTTTACTGGTTATCAAATTCATTGATGATATAAAATTTTGTACAAGGTTGGTAATATTTTTAAAATTTTATCTATATCAAAATTTTAAAAATTGATTACTGTTTTAATATATTTTTTAATTTTTAAACAGGCGCACCGCTCAATTTCCGCTGACGCTCGATGTCCGCCGCGCGGCGGAAATCGAGCGACAGAGGATTCGCATTCGCTCGATGTTCGTCGCACGGCGGATATCGAGTGCCAACGAATCCACACCCACTTGATGTTCGCCGTGGATTGACGCCTGCACTTAATCCGCCGCACACGGAATTCTGATTCCGCGTGCGGCGGCTCCTCGAATTTCGCTGCATTGCAGCGGAATTCAATGATTATTTTTTTAAAAAATAAATAAATAAATATACCGACGTCTCTGACAAGCGTCGGTATGTTAAAAAATATTTCTTTAAATTTTTTTTTGACACCTAAGAAGTCGTCGAAACGAACATATAGGCTGTCGTCATATTCCACTTCTTTTCGTCGTTTTTGCTGGCGTTCATTTGTTAATTTCGACTGCTGTTGGCGTTGAAATGTTAGTTTATTCTGACGTCGAAATATCAATGGTTTATTGCAGTGAATTTTTCGAGCTCCAAACAAATAACTTCCTCTTGAAAAGAAAAGAAAAATAAAAAATTACAAGTGTAATCACAACAAGAAAATCTTGAAATAATGACGTTTAATTTTTGACGTCCGAAGAAGCGTCGAAATGTTTAAGGACGGATGGAGCAGAAGTTTATAAATATCGACGTCTAATAAAGACGTCGATATGCAAAAAGGAAATATTTTTGACGCCGCCGATAAAATGGCTTTTTTTTCGTCGAAATGGCAGCGTCGAAATATTTCGACGCCATTATTTCGACGTAGCTGGCGTCGAAATATTTCGACGCCAGCGTTTCGATGGAAAGGCGTCGAAATGTTCAGCATTTCAACGCCATTCTTTCGACGCATCTAGCGTCGAAATCTTTTGACGCCCGCGCGATCGTCGAAGCATGCATCACGGGTTGAAAATTTCAACCCGTGAGCGTACGAATCGTACGGTATGCAGCTGAAATTTCTTTTCAGCTGCAGAACCGTACGAAATTTTATATATATATATATATATATAATTTTTTTATCTGCTGCTACAGTTGTTTATAATTTTTTAATAATAAATTTAGTATATAAATTTCGCATTTACCTCTTATTTCTTCTTCCTCCCGCCTATTTCTTCTTCTTCCTCCTGCTTCGTCTCGTCGCTGCCGCTGCTTCATCTCGTCGCTGCCGCTGCTTCGTCGAATCAGCAGCCGCTGTTGTTTCTCCTACTTCGTCTCGTCGCTGCCGCTGCTTCGTCTCGTCGCTGCCGCTGCTTCGTCTCGTCGCTGCCGCTGTTCTTTCTTCTTCGTCTCAACGAACCAGCAGGTGATTCTTTATTTCTTTCTTCTTCTTCATCTCGACGAAACATTAGCTAATTTCTTTCTTTACGTGTCTCGACGAAGGAATCGCCTGCTACTGTTGCTTTCTTCCTCATCTCGTCGAACCAACCGCCCGAGATCCGGCTCTTGTTTCGTCGAACCAGCTCGAGATCCAGCCTTTCCTTCTCGTTCTCAAGAACCAGCCCGGCTCTTATTTCTCAAGTTAGTATAAATTTCATGTTATGTTTTAGATTTCATTTACCTGCCTATATATCTTTAGATTTAATATCAAATGTTTCATGTCTAAATATTTACCTGTTTTATACATCTTTAGATTTTTTTTTAACTGAATACATGTTATGCTTTATACATGTTACGATTTAATACTGTTAAATGTTGTTTCATGTCTAAATACTGTTTTAAATTATGAATACATTATGATTTAAATTATGCTTTAACTGAATAACTATTATATTATATTATTATTATTATTATAAATACAGATTTATTATTATAACCAAATTAATAATAATAATAATAGTATTATTATTATTATTATTATTTAATTATTTTTACTAATTAATACTATTATTCAATTATTATTACTAATTAATATTATTATTATAAATACTATATTATTAATACTATTATTATTATTATTATTATAACTGAATTAATAATAATAATATTATTAATATTAATAATATATTATTATTATTATTATTACTATTACGATATTAATTATTATTATTACTAATTAATAATAATATTATTATTATTTAATTATCATTACTAATTAAATAATAATAATATTATTATTTAATTATTATTACTAATTAATATTTTTATTATAAATACTATATTATTATTATTACTATATTTATTATTATTATTATTATTATAACTGAATTAATATTATTATTATTATTATTAATATTATATTATTATTGTTATTAATATTACGATATTATTTATTATTATTATTATTATAACTGAATAAATATTATTATTATTAATACTATATTATTATTATTATTATTATTATTATTATAAATACTATATTATTATTAATATTATTTAATTATTATCACTAATTATTATTATTATTATAAATACTATATTATTATTATTATTACTGTTATTATTATAAATACTATATTATTATTATTATTATTATTATTATTATTATTATTATTATTATTATTATTATTATTATTATTATTATTATTATTATTATTACTATATTAGTTATTATTATTATTATTATTATTATTATTATTATTATTATTATTATTATTATAAATTCTATATTATTATTATTATTATTACTATTATTACTGTTATTATTATAAATACTATATTATTATTATTATTATTTATTATTATTATTATTATTATTATTATTATTATTATTATTATTATAAATACTATATTATTACTATTATTATTTAATTATTATTACTAATTAATATTATTATTATAAATACTATATTATTATTAATAAATATATTACTAATTAATATTATTATTATAAATACTATATTATTATTATTATTTATTGTATTATTATTATTATTATTTAAACTTATATTAGAGTATAATTAATTGGAATAATTAAATTTAGAATTCATTAATCTTTTCTTGATGGACTAAATTTCTTGCTCCCAACCAAGAACTTTTTATTTATTTAAACTTCTCAATTTGATATTTTTATAATTTTCTACCCAGAGCTTAGACCCGTTCGAGAAATATTTATTGATTTTATAAATTTTGTTGATAAAATTTAGTTGTAATATTAAGTTGAATACTTATTTCGATATGGAGGAATGCGTATTCTACTTAATATTTTACTAAATAATATCAACAAAATTTATATTTTTCAAATAATAAATCTCGAATTGTCCCTTATTGGACAGTTTAGTAACACAATTATTAATATCGCAAATTTAATTTCATTTGATCACACATGTCAATGGAATATCGGTTACATCTCTTTTGTTCTCCGGTACGCTTCAGAAGTTTTGCGTACTTGGAGAACTAAAAAGAGATGCTGCCGAAATTTTCAGTGACTTGTTGTGATTAAATGAGATTATAAGTGCGATATTAATAATGTGTTGCTGAATGGGATAGGACCAACCCACCTATATGACTATACCCTTTATAGTAACATTGAAATTCAATTTTGAAGTCAAAGATGGATAAAACTTGGATGTCAGCACCTCAATCATCTAAAGCCTATGCGAGAGGAATGAAAAATTTTATGCAGTTCGCAATTGACAATGGATTGGATGAAGATGGCACAATGAATTGTCTGTGCAAAAAATGCATCAATAGGAAATATCATAAACCAGAAAATGTTGAAAGACACTTAATATGGAATGGAATTTTACCGAGATATACCATTTGGTATTACCATGGTGAACCTTTATATCCGACAACAGAAGCACAACTTGATATATCAAACAGAGCTGAAGCATCTCATCAACTACATTATCATAATGATGAAACGCCAATTGATGTCAATGATGAAACACCAATTGATGTCAATGATGAAACACCAATTGATGTCAATGATGAAACACCAATTGATGTCAATGATGAAACACTAAATGTTAATCTTGATGAAGCTCCAAATGCATTCGAACCGCCACAAGAATCTTCCCAACATTCTATGATGGATGATATTGATGTTCCTCTGTATTCAAATTGTGTAAAATACAGTAAATCATCATTTATCATTCAATTATATCATATAAAGGTTCTTAATGGTTGGCCTGGAAAGTCATTCTCAATGTTGTTAGAATTGTTGAAAGAAGCTTTTCTAGAAGGCAATACACTTCCATCAACGTGCTATCAAGCAAAAAAATATGTGAAAGATTTGGGTTTATTATATCAAAAGATACATGCTTGTCCAAATGATTGCATTCTATACATGGATGAAACTGCGGAAGCATCAACATGCAACATTTGTGGATTGTCTCGATGGACTTCGTCTTCAACTAATGATGAATCAACAAGTCAGTTAGAACGAAAAAAAAACCCTGCAAAAGTGTTACGATATTTTCCACTTATTCCAAGACTGACTCGTTTATATATGTCATCGAAGACAGCAAGCTCGATGAGATGGCATTCTGAAAGACGCACCAAAGATGGAATCATACGACATCCTGCTGATGCAGAAGCTTGGCAAGCGTTTGGCAGAAGATATCCAGACTTCGCTGTTGATTCACGTAATGTTAGATTGGGTCTTGCAAGTGATGGATTTAATCCATTTCGATCAATGAGCACAACTTATAGCACTTGGCCTGTTGTATTGATACCTTATAATATGGAACCATGGGCATGTATGAAGAGATCTTCAATAATGTTATCAATGTTAATTCCAGGCGCTAAGGGACCAGGAAATGACATTGATGTGTACTTACAACCTCTGATTTCTGAATTGAAGCTATTGTGGAGCGGAGTAACAGCATTTGATAGTATCTCCGGCGAATAATTTACTCTGCGTGCAGCTTTAATGTGGACCATTAATGATTTTCCAGCATATGCAATGTTATCAGGTTGGAGCACTAAATGACGATATGCATGTCCCATATGCGGTGATAAGACAGATTCTCGTTCGCTTAATCACGGAAAAAAAATATTGTTATCTAGGCCATCATAGATGGTTGTCACAAGAACATCTGTTTCGTCAGGACACTGAATTATTTGACGGGACAATACAAAATGATAATGCACCAGTGTCAGTTGATTCAAAAATTGTTAACGAGCAGATTCAACACATTAAACATGTTTATGGCAAAACTACTAACACAAGTAAAAAACGCACTCGAAATAATTTGGGTAGTGAGTCAGAAGGCATTCAAGCAGACACACAAACTCAACAAAGTTTTCAGAGGCAAGATTATGGATTGTGGAAAAAGAAAAGTATATTTTTTGAATTACCATATTGACAGCATAATCCATTGCGTCATAATTTGGATGTTATGCATATTGAGAAAAATATATGTGATAATCTAATTGGTACTATATTGGATATTGATGGAAAAGGGAAAGATAATTTAAATGCACGATTAGATTTGCAAGACATGAATATAAGACATCATTTACATCCAATATTATTACCAAATGGTAGATATGATATACCCTTGGCAATTTATTCAATGTCCACTCTTGAAAAGGATCTCATGCTGACATGTATCAAAAATATGAAAGTGCCCGATGGATATTCATCAAATATTTCTAGATGTGTGAATCTCAAGGATCATATATTACAAAACTTGAAGAGTCATGATTCACATATACTGCTTCAAGATGTTTTTCCGCATGCATTACGAGGAATTGTGCATAATGATGTTATCCTCATTGTTAAAGAGATTTCTGCATTTTTCTAAAAGTTATGCAGTGTCAATTTAGACCATTGTGTCCTGGACGATTTGCAATCACGTGTGCCTTTGCTCTTATGTAAAATGGAGCAAATTTTTCCACCGAGTTTTTTCACTATTATGGTGCATTTAATGATTCACCTTCCAACAGAGGTGAAACTTGGTGGTCCTGTTCATTACCGTTGGATGTACCTAATTGAAAGGTTTGTTTTATTTATATTTGTCTCGTGGTCTGCATGATTCACCTTCCAACATGAATTTGTCTCGTGTTCATAGGTTATTTATGAGATATAAATCTCATGTTCGAAATAAAGCACAACCAGAGAGATCCATCGCTGAAGGATATATTGTTGATGAATGTCTTACATTTTGTTCTCGATATTTTAATAATATTGAAACAGTGTTCAATCGACCGCAGAGAAATTATGAAGTTGAAAATATTGAAAACTACTTATTTTCTTCTGGTGGTCGATTTATTGGCAAAGCTCGCATTAGTACGTTGGATTTAAATGCATATGCACAAATGCACAGATATGTCTTGTTGCATACTCCAATGATTGAACCATACAAAAGGTATCAATTGTTATTAAATGTCTCCATATTTTAAGTTATTTTAAGATTTTTGGTGTAATTTTTATTTTATTATCTCAGGCAATTTCTTGTAGAACAATGTCATATAAATAATTTATCAGTTGCATCGAATGCTCAACAACAAAGGTGGATCATAGAGAGATTCGCATTGTGGTTACAAGATAAAGTGTCGGAAATGGTACAAAATGATTGTGATGCTTCACTACTTGCGTTAGCTCGAGGTCCAGTATCTGTAATTAAAGAATATGATGGATTGATTATAAATGGTTATAGATTTCATACCAAGCAACGAGAAAGATTGCGTAAAACACAAAATAATGGTTTAATGGTTGAGGCTGACAATCGTCAATATTATGGAGTTCTAACGGATGTAATTGAATTGGACTATCGTGGGGTATTCAAGGTAGTTCTTTTTCGTGCTGAATGGGTTGATATAAGGAATTCACGGGGTTTACGAGTGGATGAGAATGGATTCACATTAGTTAATCTTTCTTGATTATTTTATACCGGTGCATTTCTAAAAGATGACCCGTATGTGTTTTCATCATAAGCAAAACAAGTATTTTACATGTTAGATCCGAAGAATAATGAGTGGTCGCATGTCATAAATGTATATCCTAGAGATTTATTTGACATCGGTAAATGACTTATTATTTATCAATATTATTTATATAATTTGTTAATATTTATGTATTTATCAATATATAATATTATGTTATTATACAGGATGTCAAGATCAAGAATAATAGATTCAGATGCTGAGACCCGCGAGGAGGGGGAACTTAGTCCTGAGAGTGATCGTCCTGGGTCGTCACAAGGACGAATTCATAGACCTTTCTACATTTGGAGTTAGTTATTATGTCATCATACATGTGAACATTATTTATTTAATCAAATTTATATTAATGTTTTCTGATGTAATTTAAAAACAGACACGACAACACAAATGCAACATGAAGGGTCTCCATATTTTACAGCTTCTTCTGTGTATACACTTAATCCCGACCAGTTAATTATGATCAATTTTTCTGATTGGGGTCAAAGTCATGATGGCGGCCACAGATTATACTCACGTTTTATGGGGTTACTAGTGCGTGATTATACATTCTTACCATTGACGCCTGACCCTTGGAATCAAATTTCTTCCATATATAAGAAAGGATTATGGGACCAATTATTGGTATGTTATGAATTTATATGAATTTATGTTAGATTGCATTATTTAGTTGTGTGAAACTATATATTAAATATATATTTTGGGGTCAAACTAATATCATTTATAAATGCAGAGATATTTTTTGATCCCTACTGAGAACAGGGATCGTATTTTCCGCACTACTATGGCAGCCTTCGACAGAAAATTTAAAAATTATAAACTTATATTAAAAAAAAAATATTTTAAAATCGAAGAGTCAAAAGAGGAAAATCTTACACGTCGACCACGAAATGTTAGTAGAGAATCATGGATAAGAATGGTCGATTATTGGCATTCTTCGGCTAGTCAGGTAAGAATTTATATTTTGATACTTGCAATATTTGTTTTATAATTATAATTAAATATGACAGACTGCATCTGAACGGGGTCGAAGGGCAAGAAGTGCAACTCAAGATTGCATACATACTAGCGGTGCGACCCCATACATTCAAAGACGTGCTGATTTTGTAAGTAGTTTAGTAAATAATTTATAATTTATTTGTTTTTATTTTTAATATCTTTTAAATAATTAATTTTTATTTATATTGTGTGAAGCGGCGTGCACATGATAGAGAGCCCAGTGAGCTTGAAGTGTATAGAACAACACATCTTCGTAGAAGTGGACGAGGATATGTACGCGAAGAAGCAGCTCAATTTATGGTATAACACATCTACGAATGAATTAAATTAATATTTTTAAAATTTATAATCTATTATTTGAAATGTAGGCCACCGCCGAACGAACACTTAATGAACGACTTGAGACTAATCCAACAACAGAGCGAGTTCAACTCGAGAACCAAGTATATCGGGAAATATCTGGTCCCGAACATCATTCTCGAGTTTGCCTACAAGGGATTGGAGTCACACAAAGTCAATTTTATGAACATCATCGACAATCTTTTGTTGCATCTTCCCACGATGCAACATATGACGAGCTTCGACGACAACAAGAGGCTGCAATGAAAGAAATGCAGCAAAAACATGATGCTGAGATGAGGGAGGTTCAACAAAGACTCAATATAATGGAGCAGATGTGATTTCAACATCAAATTGATAATTCATCGTCACAGGGGCTAAATCCAATTATTAATCAAGCTAATATGTTTTCCTCGCCAATTGATCATGTATGTATTTATTTAATTTATTTGTAGTTGATATTTTTAGCATTGTAATTAATTAAATATATTTTTCTAACAGGATCGATTGTATGTTCCTGAAAGTCTTCCTCATGAAATACCGCCGGCTAATCTCGGAGAAGATACAAGTAAAGATCCATTTTTAAACTGTAAGTAATTTATATATTGTCATACTGAATATTTTAATTAATAATATTTAAATTTATATGCTTATAATTGATATAAATGTATAGATAGAGATGTTGATCCGTATAGAGAAGACGACGAGGAAGAACAAGAAGACGAGGAGGAGCAGGACGAAATGGATGATGAAGATTAATTTATTTAATTTTATTTGTAAATAAAATTACGCATTATTGTTTTAATCAAATTTTATATTACTGTTTTAATTAAATAAAATTATGAATTTTGATGCATAATTTGATTAATGATCAGACGTAATTTGATTAATTTTAAATTAATTAGCTAATTAATATATTAATTACGAGTATATTAATTACGCGGTTCACAAAATTTTATTTTTTTTAAAAAAACGCCATATTGCCGTCAAAGGCGTCAATATGTTGGCGTCAATATACCTTCCTCCGTCGTCGTCGAAATTTTGAATATTGACGTCTCATTTCGACCGTACGCGTCGTCGAAATTTAAATATTGACGCCTCTTTTTTGACGGTAGTAGACGTCGAATTTTAAATATTGACGCCTGTATAGACGTCAATATTTAAAATTAAGCGGAGGTTATTCGACACACGTTTTCGACGAATTTACTGCCATCAGTATGCAAATATTTACTTCCTCCGACGTCAAAATTTATTTATAATTTGCCGTCAAAATTCCAACGATGTGTTGTAGTGAATTTTAACTTTTGAATATTGTTCCTATAAATAATCTAAACTTATCTGTATTTTTTTTCAAATCATAATTTGTCTGAAATAAATAAAGATATAAAAATGTATATATGATTCTATATATTTATATTGTAGATCATAAAATGAAACAAATTTTCTAAAAAACCTTTCACGTAAAAAGTTTTAGTAAAATAACAAGGTCTTAGATTTAAGATTCCAATAAACTTAATTTTCTAACATAAATGTGTTGAAAATTTGGAATCTATAATCGTTTGTTTCGTTGGACAAGATAGCATAAGATAAGATAGCAAACGAGAGATAATTGGATGCAATTTTTTTATTCGGTGCACATCGAATAAAATATTAGTTTCATATTTTTCTTATTTTATAAAAAGTACAAATATTTTTAGGATCTTTTATTCTATGAAATAAATAAGAGTAAGATGGACCGATGAGATATTTAGATGAGCATTAGTTAATTGTCTAAAGTCACGGCTTGTTTAGGTGGTGAATTATATAAATTTTACCATTTGAGAGGTATTTTATGCCAAAAGTAGTATACAAAATTAAAAGTGTGTTTGGTTGGATGGAGGGTGAATTCATAATGAATAAGAATAGACAAAAAATGAAATAGACGAGGAAGAATATTATCTTGTTTAGTTGACATTGTAAAATAGATAAAGAATAGAATTACTTTGTTTGATTAGCATAAGGAATAGACAATGAATAGAAAGTTAAATGACCAAAATATCCTTCTTAATAAAACTTAATATAATTACTTTATTTACTTAACACGAAGAATATACAATGTATTGAGAGAAAATGACTAAAATACCCTCCTAAAAATTTAATAATCTATATAATAATTTATTTTAATTAATAATAATATAATAAAAATATGAATCAATATAAAATAATTTATTAACTTAAAATAATAAAATACTATTATTTATTTTATTTTCATAAAAAATAATTGAATCTTCAAAAAATAACTATTAAAATATTATTTAATAATAAAATAATAATTATCTATTTAAGATATATAATTATTAAAAATAATTTTTATATTCATATTATAAATATTGAATGATAATATATAAAAATAACCAAAATACCCTTCTAAAATTATAATAAATTATGTTATAATTTATTTTAACTAATAACATCATAATAAAAATATGGATTAATGTAAAATAATATATTAATAAAAATTATTATTTATTTATTTTCATAAAAGAATAAACCTAAAAAACAATTATTAAAATAGTATTTAATAAAATAATAATAATTATCTATTTAAGATAAACAATTATTAAAATTAATTTAATAATTTAATTTTTTATATTATTATGTTATATTATAAATGTTGAATGACAATATAGAAAAATATCATAAGGAATAGACAATGAATATTATTTCTTGAATTGAGATAAGGAATAGTATTCTCCTATGCATAGAAAATAATATTCTTTATCTATTCCTTATGACTCACCTATTCATTGTCTATAAATTATAACTAAATAAGAAAATAAATGGGGCATAAGAAATAGTATTATATTACCCCTTTAATTTATCCAACAAAATATTACCTAATATTTTATCATGCAAGACTTTGGCCAATTGGATATCTGTGTACTCATATAATAGTCGCGATAAGCATGGCTTGTGTTACAACTTATATATACTACTCATTTTCTTAATATGGATCACTTTCAAATGCTTTCTCTTCATATGTGCTTTTTGCTTTTGGTTGAGATTAAGTAATGATGCTTCTACTCAATGCAAGGATGTGACAGAAGACATTTTTTTGATTCCCGTGGCCTCAATTTTTTTTCCAGATTCTCTGCGAAGAAAGTATCAAGCTTTAATGATTCGGGGAGAAAAATTATGATTTGAGCAAAATAATTATTGCTTCAACAATTCCTCCAAATTTTTCTTGGAGCTCGCCATTGAAGGACATGACCTCTTCAAACTTGTTTCTATTGTATAATTCTTTTGTTTTGATTTTTTAAAAAAAATTCCATGCACTTATCGCTTGTATTTCTCACAGCTTATGATAAATACAAGCTCTCTTCCTAAGAAAAAGTAACGATGCTTCTACCATTTTATAGAAACTTATAGAAACACTTACAAATTTAATTGCGGCACTTTGAAGTTTGCCCCTTGGTTGGATATAATAAATTAAATTGTGAAATTGACGTTAAGAATAGATATTACAATAAAATAATATATTAAAATAGAACAATATCTATTAAGACGTGTTTGTTTCATAGGATAGAATTTCAGACGGATAAAAATTTAGTTGACATTAACTAGGATAACAATCATGGATAAGCTTATATCCTATTTAGCGTTTGCTGAAATCTCGGATAAGAATATCAAAAAAGATAGAATTTTAAAATCTTATGTTTATATTAGTTCCGGATAAAAGAGTCGGATATTAATAATTTAGTACTTAAAATTTGATTTTTACCAATTTTTATTTTAAAATTATGAAATTAAATTTAAATAATTATTTTAACATAATAATAATAATAATAGACAAAATATTTTTAAAATCGGATATCCAACTTAAATAATATCTGATGCTCGTAGCAAATGATGAATAGTCATATCCATCAATCATATCCCGTGAAATAAACGCGCTAGGGAATTCATCTTTTCTATCATTGATGGCTCTCTATTTTTACCAATTTTTGGATATTTTATCCAAGAAAGAACTTATTTGTTTTGATAGTAGAAAGCTCACGTTTCATCTTTTACAACAGATGGCTCTCTTATTATATTTTATTTTAATACCACATTTGCCAGCGAATTTACTTTTTATAGTTACCTTTAAACGAACCCTTTGCTACGGTATTTAGAAAAAAAGAACCAGCGAATTTATATTTGTACTTTCTCTTGGACCCTCCAACAAAAACATTTCATTGTACATTCTTAGTTTTACAACTTTAATTTAATTTAATTTAAATTATATTCGTTTCCCAAATCATGACACTAGTTCATTGTATTACGGATCAAATCATGACTGCTGCATGGTCATTCATTTTTTGTATTTTAATCTAATTAGGTGGCAAGCAGGTTACAGGTATCGAGTTTATTTTATGTGCACATCAAGGACAAATTTCATAGTGCGATAACAAGATGCACTTAACAAAGCACAATAATACAATCAACTGTTGGAGCATCCTCTTTCATCTTGATCATATCAAGAGATAGCCGCACTAAAGAATAATATTATAGGGAAAAATAAAGAGCCTTATGTACTCTTGCATATGATATGCACATATCAAAAAGGTCGGCCTTTTCCTGTTTAAAAAAGTTAGCAAACTGCTGAGTGATGACTAACTTTTAATGCATGGAGATTAGTTGCTAGAACAGCTACTTTTCACAACAATGAAATCAACAAAAGATGAACGTCCGGAGAACTACATACCTCCATTGCCTGTCATCACAAGGCAACGTCTGTCATAAGGCATAACAAAGTCCTACTTCCTGTATTGAGACTCAGTAGATGTCAGCATATGAACAAAATAACGTAGACTCACTACGTTTGCAAGTTGTTTGCGCAAACCACTCATGTTCTCGATTGTGAATGAGCTGGATACGCATGCCAGTTATAAAATCAGAAATCCGTAAGCAATAAAAAGTTCACCATAAATTCTACATGGCATCTTGGACGCCGCAGAATAAGAAACCAACATATCCATATAAATTTCCATAATGGAACGGCTGTTTACAGTATTCCGCCATGAAATGAATCACCACTAAAATTTAAAAAAAACATATAAAACAAATATCAGCTGATACCGTCCATAAGCTATCCATTCAACCTCAAATAAAAATCGAATGAATGATTTCCAGCTGCAATAAAAGAATATCACAATATATAACCGTCACATTAGTAAAAATAAATGGATTTTTGCACTCCATATCCAGATGTTGGAACATGAGAACCTCCACTGTCATCACTTCTTCCCCCAAAAATGGTGATATTCGAATAAAAAAGGTAGCGGGACTCAAAAAAACACCACCCAAAAGACTGCACTAATGGAATATCACCAATCCAAAAAAAAAAAAACTCCACCATGCTAAAACAAACTATACAACTGGATACCAGTAGAAGCTCAATCTAGTCACTTGATTTAATTATTGCCATCAAATTTTAATTTATCCTATTTGTTCCTCTCTTTATCTTTTTCCCTAATTGGACATTGCAGCCAAGGCAAAGATCTCAACTGACGGTTCCTTAAGGACCACTCCATCCACATTCTCTTGTCCTCATTCATGATTTCATTTTTAACATGTCACTTCTGTCTAATACTTCAACTAGATTACTCCGTATCTAAAGTTTGTGAAAATTGAGAACTAGAAGCAGAATCATTTTCATTACGGCTTCGTGACAGTATCCACTTAATCCAATCGCCACGTCTCCTTATTTTCTCACCCTGCATCAGATTGTATCAAGTGTGTAAGTTAGCGAACAACACAAATAATGTTATAAATATGTAAAAGATATCAACTTCATATTCCCTCTCTTTTGAAGCTAAATAAGAATGACATTAATTCCCTCTCTTTTGAAGCTAAATAAATAAGAATGACATTAATTCCCTCTCTTTTGAAGCTAAATAAATAAGAATGACATTAATTCCCTCTCTTTTGAAGCTAAATAAGAATGACATTAATTCCCTCTCTTTTGAAGCTAAATAAGAATGACATTAATGAGTAAAATGTTGGACATTGTCATAGATGAAGAGACAAAAAAACTCAATTTATCCACTATTCCATGTTCAAAAACAAGAAATAGATTCAGCCATTCAGAAACATTTAAGAGACAAATAAGCATAAATTTGAAAAGATGTAAATCGTACTTGTATTTCCACTACTGTTGAACCTCGCAGAGCATCCAATATATATGGTATATGTGGACATTCAATGTCTTTTGTCAACAACATCACCTGGAGTTAACAAGGAAATTCCTTTTGTCACTAGCAAGCAAGATTCAAGTACAATGTAGTTTTCAATTGCAAACAAGCAAACCCAAAAACATTTCTATCATTGCAAAAGAGAACTTCACAAAGCCTTCAAGAAATCAAGAAGAAAAAGATAAATGTAGGATAAAAGGTTCAAATATATGTCTCCAGAATATGGGACGGGGAAGAGCATTGTAATCATCCACCCATGAAACAACCATGGAGTTGGAAAATAAGATCAGTTGCAGCAAAATCAAATGCATTTGTTCATAAAAAATATGATCCATCCAATATAACCTGTTTTGACATAAATCTAATATAACCTTTTCGATACATACTTTCTATCACTATACACGAGATTAGAATTTGCAATGGAAAGAAATTTGCTTGGAGAGGAGCAAGATATGAAGAATAAAATTCCTTTTGGATTTACATTATGTAATCAAGTAATTGCATTCAAAATTTCAAATATATATTCTTTCTTTCAATAGGTTTCATTCAAATGTATATTATGAACCGAAACAAAAAAAGTTTACCAATTTGAACCGAAAATGAAAAAAAAAACAAAACTGGCTTCTTAATGGACCGGTTTGTTGGGTGAAGCAGTTGGCTTATGAAATTTGAGGGATAATTTGGGAACTTCATAAAAATGTTATTGTTTTCCTAATTTCTCAAATCTATTTATGATTTTGACAAATTTGGAAAAACTTTTTTATGGTTTTCCCAAATTTTTCTAAAACCAAATCAGATAAACAAATAACCATAAAAAAAAGCAAAACCTTTGCACCTTTACCAACATCAGTGCAATCATAATTGAGAGCAATGAAAACCTTGACAAAGATGAAAAAATAGCTAAATTAAGGTGTTGTGTGCCCATGACAAATGCAAACACATAAGATAATACATTCAATGCATAATTACATCTTCCTAAAAAAAATCATTGATTTCCAATTTTTGGAGATATCACATGCTATAACAAGTTCCCAAGAGGATAAGCTACATTTAAGAAATGTAGCATTATTTCAATATGCTATTTTTAGATTGGCAATGCACCAACTCTAATTGCTATAGAATTATGCCTCCAAAAAAATGACAGAGATAAATACTTTCAACTAATGAAGTAATGAGGGCTACTCATGCAGCAAATTACAATTCACTACCACATAACAAGAAGCACAGCTAATATAACGAATTTGATGTATGAAAAATGGAGATAAAATTAGACTCCTTGGCAAAAGGTTAAAGTGTATTTGAAAAACACAAAGATAAGGAAATTCTTCAATAGTTGTAGCCCATTTTTTTTTCAAACAAGCAGCAACCATAAACTGTTGTAGCCCACAACGAGAACACCTGTGTCAAGTTTTGATTCAATGCACACATACTGAAAATGACATCAGGGTTTTCATTGTGGTACACCCGTATCATGTTCTCAGAAATATAGATCAGGTTTCAGGCTTTTAACTCAGGATATGGGTGAATACATATCCACAAGTACAGTTTGCATCACCACAAAAATTTGGTGACATGACAATGCTGAACTCTCTAATAGTTACAATTAGTAGTTTCAATTAACCAAGTGATGGATTCTAACAAGTCTATTTTCTCACTTTAGAAAAAAAAAAAAACGGTGTTTCCAAACTCTATTAAAACAACACTAGAACTTTGTAGTATATCACACACTAGAAGCATGAAGATATAAAAGAAAACAATTTACTTCATATGAACCACATAAGTTAACCCATACATGTACCAGAACACACAAAACTAAATATTTGTAGGGAAACATGTGCCGCAAAGACAAAATTCTAGACTTAAAATTAGAATAGCAAAGAAGACATTTTCTAACAACTAAAGTAAATATTTTTTCTTGAAATGATTTTGACATTCTAGGCAATTCTGAAGTTTCTTTAGTTCCATTAACCCAATTCTATAAACTATACATTATTCTGAGATAAGTTTTCAACCTGTTGTTTCAGTTTTATAGCTACACTGGTGATAAAACAGTCCAAATTTTTGAATGTGTACAACTGAATTTATAAAAGCAACTCACCCGATTGAAGGTAGCAATTACAGATATCCGAACCCAACCTTGATCATCCATATGTTTCTTTAGAAAACCATCCCTGCAAAGATTTTCAGGACTGCCAACACAAAATTGTTTAAAAGATACACATATTAAATTGCATGGTAAGAATCTAAATTTACCAGACAAAAATGCTACACTACCTGAAATAATATTCTATCTGCTTCGCCAACATAATGCGCTTATTATCTGCCTGAGGATGAAACATGGATGGAGGAACCACATGAGGTACATGATGGTTGATCGGAGGCTGAGGTGGTGGTAAACAATAAAAAGAAGGATATTCTGGAACAAAGATTATGAAGATCAATAAAATATGAACCCACATAACAAATTAAAGAACATGATAAACATAGTGATAGCATACCGTAGCCAATGGGGCTAAAAAAAGGCCGAATATGTGGCGTGGTTAAAAATGGTGGGATAGTAGGGAGTGACGGTGGTGGAGGTGATTGAACGAATGGCTGTAAATGTTCCTGGTGCTGCAGCAATGGCAATGGCATGTGAAGATCTCTACCATTGAAGCCTCGAGGACCAGTCCAACCAAAACCTCCCCGCCGGTTGTTGTATCGCCCACGATGGGGACTGCCACCAGCCACACCAGTACCATTTCCCCTTCGATTTCCATTATAGCCACCTCCACGGGGATTGATGCCACTTTGTAACTGTGGCAATACCACATTATTATGGCGCAGATTTGAATTATCATTGCCTCTGTTGGCAAGATCTTCTGGAGCAGACTCTTGATCATTGTTCACTCGAACTGGAGACATCTCCAAAGACCTAGAGGGTTGCTGAGGTTCTCCGGAACCACGATTAACTGATGAACTGCTGCCAGCACAGCCAACTCTCTTCTCTGAATTAGGGTTCGGATAAGGGTTCTGGGGAGCAAGAGCAACATGATTCGGGATAGAACTTGGATTCGTATTATCAGTGTTTAGCTTCAACCGGGAAAAATCAATCATAGACCCCTAACAACAAAGCAAAAGAATCAAAATATGGTAAAGGAACCTATTTCCCGTCGCCAAAAATAACAAGCATCAAAATTGTCTTTGGAGTCAACTAAAAAAAATAAGTTTTGATGAAATGGAATCGCACCGGGGGAGCGGCGGCGGATGATCCATCCGACAGGACCTTCAACGAGTCCCAAGACGACGATCGGGCGGACGGCCTCGATGCGGACTCCCGCAGCGCAGGCCAAGAGTCCGCCCCCATCACGGTACCCACCTCGCTCCCTCCGTTGGCCGGCACGTTCCAAGCCAGCCTCCTCCCGCGGGCCCCGCCCGCATTGCCGCCGTTCCCGCCCTTCTCCGCCTCCGCCTTCCGCTGCTCAGCGCCGGGCGTCTCCACGGGTTGGAAGGAGCGATCGGAGGGATCCGCGGGAGCCACCAACGCCGGCGGCGATGAAGAGGAGGGCCGGGCGGAGTCGGTCTCGCGGCGGAGGACGCTGGCCCGGTTGGCGGCGGAGGGCGAGGAGGGATCCGGAGTCCGCGACATGATCCGGGGGGGCTAGGGTTAGGGTTTCGAGGCGGGAACAGAACGAGATGGAGAGCGAGAACGGGGGAGTGCGGAGGGTTTAAAGGGGGAGGGGGATTGGGGAAACTTCGGAAGGCTTTACTGCGAAAGCAACAGGCAATGCGGGCGTTTTCTTCTTCCGAGGATTCTTCGGTTATAAGAAAAAGGGAGAGGGCGACACGCAGGAGAAGAAGGAGAAGCCGTCGCCGCGATCACTTTCTCTTCCTCTCTTGTCTTCTCTTTCTCTTTTTGTTGTGTGTGGGAGAACGAGAAGGTTGTTTGTTGTTGTTGTTGTTCTCGTTTTGGTGGTTTTGTTTATAACAAGGATGCGGGGGTGGGAGAGGAAGCGAAGTGGCCCTCGAAGTTTCCTGGTATTTACGCGTTTGCCCTGCTTGGCTACTTAGTCCACCTGTTGGTGTTGGCTGCTGTTTCCTTCGCGATGCGCTCGGCGCTCCCTTTTTCTTCTCCCACGTTGAATGAATCCCCAATATTGTCTCCTTCTCCCACGCGTCTTTTTCTCGCAGTACTTCATGTAATTTTTGGATCCGACTTCAATCGAGTTCGAGTCTCATCTAATTGGATTCCATTAGCCAATTTTGCATCCAATGGATTCGACTTTTATTATTATTATTATTATTATTATTATTATTATTATTATTATTATTATTATTATTATTATTATTATTATTATTATTATTATTATTATTATTATTATTTACATGTTTTAAATATGTATAAAATATCATTATTTAATTTAAAAGATTGCCAATATTTTTTACAAAAATAAAATAATATATCCATACTGATATGTTTAAAATGAATTTTTAATATGTACAATCTACTTAATTATTTAAGATTAAAAAACAAAAACCATTTTGATATATTACGCTCTTAAAATAATGTATTTTATATAAATTTAGTAATATTCGTTACCACTCAAATCGCATCATTTTTCACATTTATCAAGATCGAAACCATTTATTGACTCGGTATACGAAATAGATCTCATAGTATATTTCCTAACTAAAGTTGAACTTGATATTTATCGGTTATCCATCAAATATTCAAACAGGCAAAAACCAATATTATAATTTAATTTAAAACCTTAACAACATGTAATTTAGGTGAATTTAATCCAATATAATTGTTTTTAAGAAATATTAGGAAATTGAGTTAATTATAATTGGGTAATCAGATTAAATATATCCCAATATAATCTTTTTTTATCAAGTAATTTTTTTATTTCAGTGAAGGAAGAAAATTACACACAACACACACCAAGGGATCGAACCTAAGAATTGCAAAAATAATTTAAATACTATCACTTGAGCACAAAAGATTCATATTCTTTTATATATATATATATATTAAAAAATTGTCTTTATATATTTTTATTATTGTATATATAATGAAAGATGGATGACTATAGCATATATCGGAAGATTTTCATGGGGAAGATTGATGACTACTTCCAACAAAGACATATATTGGGAAAATTAATGACTAATTCCAATTATGGGTGGAGTAGTATCCTCCTGATCTAGTGTTTCTTTTCTTAAAAAAAACCACTTTGCATTAATCAAATCCTTGATAAAATACACCGAATTTTGATCCAATAAATATATATTGGTAATTGTGAATTTTAGTAATACAATCTTGGTGAAAAAAAATTAAAAATACAATTAAGTCAATTTAAAAATAAATTATCAATTATTCCTGTTAAAAGATTAGCGGCACAGAGACATGAGTTTAGAGAGAAATATTATTTTCTTATAAGATCCTATAAGGATTTTAGATTTAATTTCCGTGAAAATAATCTACCTTGAAATTTAACATTCTACTATTAAGAAATTATAATTACTATATAAAAACAAATACTTCCATTTAATCTAAGGATGACTGTATCTGTTGGATATTATTTACATCTATGGTGCAAGTGAGTTTAGCAACTCGTGAGCTATTCGGGATCAACTCGTTGAAAACTCGAACTTGATTTGATCTTGTCGAGCTCGAGCTAAGATCAAGCTAACCAATATTCAGCTCGAAGGGATCGCGAGCCTAATCAAATTTTATATATTTATAAATATTAATAAGATCATGTCATGCTTTTAGAACACATAAAGCCGAGCTTAAACAAGCTTGGTCGAGCTTGAGAAAAATAAACGAGCCTAAACGAGCCGCTCGAGCTGCTCAAGTATAACTCGAGCCTAGCAAGAGCTTAGAGATCGAAGCTCAATCAAGCTTGAGCTCAACATTTCTTACATGCAAGCTTGACTTGGCTCAGCTCATTTGTACCCCTATCTATATCTGCATGGCGTGGATCAATTATTTTTTTTAAAAAATAAATATTTGAAAAATCCTTATCCACGCGAATGCGGTTTGGATGCGAATATGAATGCAAATATGTACCATATTCGATTCATATCCGCGTAGCATTATTCGTATATGTGTGTATATATATATATAACATAAATAATTATCATTTTATCTCATTATTTTTTTTTGTTAAATATATTAATTTATTAATTATAATTAAAAATATGATGTGAATACAGATTCAGTGTGCTGAGCAGCAAATGCGAATAAGAAATGTGACGTGGATGCAGATAATAAGATAATTCAATATCAGCATCTTATCTGACTCACATATAAAACTCGTGGTACTGTGGTAGATACATATAGAGTAATAAGATTTGATCGGTGTATAATCATTAATTTCACTTAAATATTTCATTTGGCCGATTGTAGCATGAAATATAAATGTTGTTATTGAGAAATTTGGACGTGCAATTTACAAACAATAATAATTATTTAAAGTCAGAAAAACTCGACTGTTTGACCAAATGAATTTCAATGAGATTAAGAATATGAATAAAATAGAAATGATTAGTTCCATCATGCTATTCAATATATAAAATTATGGGTGTGAAAACTGATCAGAACTTATTCGATCGGGTAGATTATGAATAGAGCAGAATTAAATTCAGATATAGTTCAGGTAAATTAAGGAATTAGTTAAAATTGATTCTAGTTTCAGTTTCGACATATTGGGCACCCAAAAGTGGAATCAGAATTGGTAATCGAAATCAATTAAGTATAATATAGTTTATCTTATTCTAAATTATCCATTAGGACCACTATACAAAATCCGTTAACGTCCTAGTATTCTATATTATCTATTTATCATCTTCAATTTTATATATTTATTCTTAATTATTTATTAAATTATGATATATGAAAAAAAAACGAACACCACAATTTTCGAGTAGGGTCTAGTTGTAAGTCCCAACATGATAGTGTTCGAATTCAAAATCTAAGAATCGATCCTATATCGGGTGAGATCTGAATATCATGAAAAATATAGGATATTCGGACTAAGGGCGAGCACGGGTCTAGACGTCCCGATCTGGTCCGGCCCGATCAAAAAGTTCGGGAAAAATCTCGTTCCGATCCAAAATCGGGACGAGACCATGACAAATATATGCATCCCGATTAAAAATCAGGACGAGACCGAGACGACATAAAAAAATCAGAATTATCTCGACCCATCCTAGTTTATGATATAAGTAAGATCAGGGGCGTAGCTAGAAAATCATTTCAAAATGGGCAAAATATAAAATCGTACACAAAGGAACATTTTACAATATTTTTAGAGGGGACAATTTAATGTATTTATATAGTCAAATACTAAACTCTATATATAATATACCAAGGGGGGGGGGGCAATTTCCCCCGACATTACATTGGCTTCGCCCTTGAGTAAGATTACTTATTTAATATTAATTTTTTGGAACATGATAATACAATGCACTATTGATTATTTAATGTAGATATACTTTTTATTTTGTAGAAAAAATAATATTAATAAATTCGGAACGTCCCGATCCCGTCCTAAGATATTCGGGATGAGACAAAATTTGAATGCTTCATATACGGGATCGGGACGCATATTTGCGTCCCGACTCAAAATCGGGACAAGATCAAAACATACCAAATTCTAGCCCGTTCCAGTCCTAACTAACCCTTAATTCAATCCGTTCACCCTTATATAAAATGACTTTCTGCATTTTTTTGGGTTAAAATAATGCCAAGTGTGGAATGGAACTACAATTATGACAAATAAATGTGAATATAAGAAAAAAGCCAAAATTCAAAGTTTGACTAGCTAGTACCCAAAAGTTTGGTGAACGGAGCAAACTGTGAAATGACATCAACAAGAAAGTCCAACATCTATTTCTCTGCGCATTTTTTTCAACTTTCAGACTTTCACAACAAAAATAGGCAGGATAAATCAGCAATTGGTCTCCTCAAAATACAATTTATTGATTATTATGTTTCTAATTCAATTATGTATAAATTTAATGTATATAATGTTTGAACTTCCTAATACCGAATAGTAAGGGTGTATACAAGTTGATCTGAGGATTGAACTATTTGAATTTGACTAATTTACTTATATTTTAGGGTGTAAACACGTTCGAATTAAAAAAGAATTATCAACCCTATGAGAAAGAACATATAAAATCGGTCCTAAGTTTACCTTCGTTAGACATTCAAATTAGATTTAGGTGCCTAAAGACGGTCCTCGACCCTTAAAGCGGCTATCGACTATCTTAGTATTGGCTAAGCAAAGTCAGAATATTCCTAAGTTCGAATAACTACTGACCAAATAACGTCGGTCAGGTCAAAGCAACCCTAATTATCACACTAGGTTCTAAAAACGTAGCTCACAAGGAGAATGTCATCGTAGCAACAATGCATATGGGCAAGAGAACATTCCATGCATACAAACAAAATAAAGCATTCGAAATATATACTACAGGGCATGCAAGAGGCAAATGTTTAATCCACGAGGGGTGAATATTCATTCATTACAATCATACAAATCTCTTGAAATTAAGTAGGAGGGGCGACATCCTTGGGAGTTTCGGCGACGTCCTTGGAGGCGTCAGTGGAGACTATGGGGGCTTGAGGGGGAGTCCGTTCAGCTACATTGGTCGAGGCCTCGACCTTGGCCTCCCTTGACAAATTCAGAGTATCTGTATCAGCTTCAGAGGGGAAAGGCTCCGAGGAGGAGTGTCGTCGGTCACCACCGCCTTCCCCTTTAGTTGCTTCAACTCCGCCTGAAGGGTGGCTTGGTTCTTCTTGGGGCCATCGCGTCTGCATAAACACATCAAAAGCATGATTAAAAGACTAAAACCAGTGGTGAGAAAAAAAAAATCAAAATTTCATTTAACCAAAAAATTGGTGCGAAATCGAATCAAAATTTTCGATTTATCAGTCCGACGATTTTGGTTTCTATATTTATTTTCTAAATTTTTTATTTTCGGTTTCAGTTATTTAACTGTTGACTAACCGTTAAAACAGTTAACTGCTTTATTTTAATTTTTACACCCTCAATTTTTCTCTCTAAAACTTATATAAAATAATACATTGAAGTATATTTAAATTACTTTTCATTCTCCAAAATTTGACCAAACATTTTTTTTTAATATGAATAAATATTATAATATACAAGTCTCTAAAATATTATAATACATATTTTTACTAAACAAATATTTGAATTTTATGCTGAACTTATACAATTCTTGCAATTGTTTGCGAGAATGTTATCCTTCTTTTGACTTTTAATTTAAAAATATTGTGTTTATTTTTTTATTTTTTTTATTTTGGAGTATTTTCAACAATTGAAAATGATTTTACTATTTTGGAGTATTTTCAACAATTGAAAATGATTTTGCAATTTGTATAATTTTTTTTATTTTTATATGTTAAATTTTTTTATTGGTTAACAGAAAATTATTGGTTAATCAAATCGAAAAAATTAAAACCGAAGTACCGATTAATCGAAGTTAATGGACCGATTTATGGTTAATGATTTTGAAAAATCGATGTTAATGGACCGATTTAAAAATTTATTAATAGACCGATTAATCGATCCATGCTCACCCCTAACTAAAATAAACTGAAACAACAAAGAACTCCCCAACCTCATCTTGATCCCATCTCAGCAACTCCCTGTTTGAGAAGGGAGTAGAGGGGCCACTGGTCCAAAAATCTCACTATGAGATGCTGCTTAGTGCTTAGGATCAGACATCCAGAACAATGACAATCTCTCTCTGGTCGACACTCTGTCTAGGAAGAACGACCAATCACTCTCTTGAAATTGGACCCGGAAGAATTTATTCTTGAAGCCCTTGTAAGAACTTATGAAGAGCCCGAGTAGCTTTTTTCCACTGCCCATTCAGTGTTCCCTTCGCTTGGAAGAAGCTGAAAAACATGTTGAGGCTAGGCTCGACGCCGAGTTACTCCATCATGACCTCGAAACAACGGATGAACGTCGAGCTCTTCGGGTGGAGCTGTGTGGGGGCGATGTTCACTTGGACGAGGATGCCACATTCCAAGTCGGTGAAGGGGACCCTAACACCAAGATATTCAAAGATCGCCCGGTACATGAAGATGAATTTAGGGTCTTCCCTGATGTGGAAGACCCTATCCTCTGCAGAGCAAGATAAGCACTCGAAGGCCTCCACGCCGCATAATCAAGACATCATCACGTAGTTGTGAAACTCTGCGATGCTCCCTTTGTTGCTCATTACTGACCTCATCCTTTTTATTTCCTCATGGACCCAATGGTAGGGGTCCATGACGATCCCCGACCTACTTACAACTAACTCGAGACTCATGTCCTTCTTCCCCATAATCTTGAATGAAAACATGAACTCAATGCAAGAAGAGTCAAACTAAGGGGATATGAAGAGTTTTGAAGCCTAGAAAGCAATAAACCTTTCCGCGGCCACCATATTGCACGTAGAAACCGAAATGTCGCAAAACGACAAAACCAATATACGCTGAGCTCACCTACCTCGGTGATTTGACTTAGGACATGCAGATCAAACCAGCTACAATTTAGCCTGGGGCTCCACTCTACCATACAAGCATATTAATATCTTGTATATATCATCAAAGATTCAATAATAATAACACTATAATTTAGGGGATAGTAATCCACCTATTAGTAGCGTATTCCCATGGAATTCCAGGAGACATGCTTGACAGGCTCTACAAAAGAGACACGACGTACACGTGTATACTCTCTGTTCCAATTTCATACACACCACATATGGTTCTCTCTTACTTAAGCGTGTGAGTATCTTTGCAAGTCGCCACCGAAGCCACGTTCAACCAGGAGCCCAAGGGGCTTGCGACACCGCAGATCTCAAGCGAGAATTGAACTATTTGAATTTGGCTTATTTGTTTATATTTTAGGTTATTCTAGTTCAACCAGATAAACTCTTAAATGAACTACTAATAAGCTATATATATACAGAGGATGAGCTTGGATGAGCTTTGGTCAAAGTTATGAAAAAGACAAAAAAATGAACAAGTTTAAACGAATTTTAGATTAGCATTGATCAAATTTAAACGAATTTGTTTGTGAATATCAAATAAGCTTGTTCGTGAATATAAATGAGACAAGCTCAGGTTAACTTAGGTTGGAGCTCGGCTCGTTTAATAATGTCTAACACGCTTATAAATACTCATTTATTTCATAAATAAAATGAATATGAATAAATATGAAATCCAATTTTATGAGCTGTGAATTGGCTGTAGCACCCCTACCAAATATAGTAATTAATACATTTTTCTTGATATAAGATAAATATAAGCAGGTTGAACAAATATAGCAGGCCTAGTACTAATGGGCTGGGCTCAATTATTCCAAAATAACTATTCTACTTTCCACAAGCATTTTTTTTTTTTTACAGAAGAAACAAATTATATTTAATACTTTAGCCGTAGGCTAAAGAATCATGATACAGGATTTGTTTGAGCTCTTGAGGAAGATCGGACGTCCATGAGGTGGACAACTTTCTAGCTCGAGCCGAGTTTGCCGCCCAGTGAGCTGCTTTGTTAACATTTCTATTTACAAAAGATACATTAATATGAGAGAACTTTAACATTAGTTCTTTAATGTCTCCAAGCAGGGATCCCAAACACGAAGGATGATCAGAATTGCTGTTTATGAGTTCCACCAATTCTTTGCAGTCCGACTCCATAATAAAGGGATCCAAATTCCTGCCAACCGTATAAGAAAGAGCAAAATAAATGACAGTAGCTTCTGAATAGAATGCTGAATAAGAAGAGAAGAAATGATAAGAGGCAAAAATGCACTCGCCTTTGGAATTACGAAGAATGACTCCTGCTCCTCCCTCGCTATTAGCAAATGGACCATCACAATTAATTTTAAGCCAAGGGACAGGGGGAGGGAACCAATTGCAAGCATAGTTTAAACAGTACATATTATCCTCAGGAGTGTGAGTATCTGTAAACTGACTTGAGAAAGCTAGTATTCGGGTCATTGCTAATCTAGTGGATGGCCTCAACCCACCATGCAAATAGAATTTCTAAAGTACCAAAAAAAACATAAAGCAGTAGCCACGATGGCTTTGAAATTCGAACTTAAATTCAAACCCGAGTTTATTAAAAACCAAGAATCCGAGTGTCAATTATGTCTACAATTAAAATCCACATTGAGATGTAGACCGAGAGCAGTCCATAAGTCACTGGAAAATTGGCATTCAAAAAACAAACGGTTAAGGGCAGTTTGTTTGTGAAAATATTTTTCGACTTTTCGTTTCGTGAAAATCGAAATGGATTTTCAAATTTTGGAATTTTGGTTTCGATTTTTTTGTTTGGCGAAAACGTGTTTGTTTGACATGTCCAAATTTCATATTTCGCGAAATGAAATCAGCGAAAAATTGTTTGTTTTGTGTTGATTTCGTTGACAATTTTCGGGATGAAAACTGAAACTGTATTTGTTTATCAAATATAGTTTTAGTTTTAGTTTATTAAGTTATACTATTTTAATATAATTGTGAATATTATTTATTTAGGGTATAAAAATCATTAAAATATATATTATTATATTTTTTAATTTATAAATAATTCAAAATAAAAAATATTTTTGTAAATAATATTAATTAGTTAATAAAAATATAAGCTAAGTATTAATATCATCATGAATTAATTATCAATTAAATATCAACTAAGTATGAGCTACATATCGACTAAGTATGAACTCATATTTTTTTACTTCTTTAACTAACCCAACTTAATAATGGTTGAAATTATTGATTTTTACAAATATATTTAAATTATTGAATTATTTAAATTATGTTACAAATATATTTTTTCGATTTGATAATTGGTGCTACGTGAAAGATAGTGAAGTAAAAATACTTGTTCAATACAATAGATATTAACAATTATTATTTGTGTGAATTCACACAAATTATTGATCCATTACTTGCGGGATAAATTCCACCTTTTTTATTATAGCGGATTAATTATGGGCTCGAGCTTAATATATATTAAGGTTAATAATGAAGATAATGTTGGTCAACGTGTAGAAGAAACGAGTTACTTTTTTTATTACTTATTGCCTTTTTGCAACGTCACTGAAAATGTTAATATGACTCTCGCTTAGATATTACCTTAGATTGTAACCTGATAATAAAATTATTGATCCATTCAGACAAATGAAGTATCATTCACTGAAAATAAGTAAATGAATAGCACTAAACTGCTATAATACAGATCAATGGCATAGGTTGATGAGCCAATAGTTATTAATACAACAAATTATTAATATCTCTAAATGATTAATACAACAAATTATAATATCTCTAAATTGAGCACTGAAATGAAGTATCAATTCACACAATGGTATTGATCCATTCACACAAATAAAGTATCAATTCACACAATAAGTAAATGAAGTTAGTATCTACATCTAAAAGGAGAGCAAAACTGCTATGAATAGCGCGATACAAATGATAAAAAATTTTAAGTATAAAAGACAATGACATATATTTTATTAAGTATCAAAGACAATGACATATGTTACTGCATCCGCCTGTGGAACCAAGGACATGTCATGGAGGTCGATGAGCCAATAGAAGTTGCCAATCGGAAAACGTCGACCGACATCAAGCATGTAGGACAATCCTCACGATCCTCACGATTTTTTATTTTTTATTTTTTACCTTGTCCATCAACAATCCTCACGACATCAATTATGACGGTAAAAATATAGGACAATGAAGGAAAATGCGTATCACCATTAATTGATGACCGTCTCCAATTCACAGTCCACCAAAATAAAGTTTGCCCATTATCTTAAAACAACCAAAGTATAAAATCAACCACGCATTTATATAAGCACAACCAAACAATGAAATATAAGCACAACCACACATTTATATAAGCGCAACCAAACAATGAAATATAAGCACAACCACACATTTATATAAAACCATAACTGATAATGGGCAATATTACTTTACGACTTTAGGAGGAAATTGCGCATAACAATTATTTGGTTATCGCCTCCAATTACATAAAGTAATCAAATTATATTAGTAGTCCAATAAAGTATTTAGGTTTACATCATTATTGTTATCTAACCTATTTAAGAAAAAAAATAATTGCAATGAAAACAAGTACTATCAACCCCTTGCAACCCATGTCAAGGAGCTTGTCCATTTTTGCCTCAAGTGAAAAGAGATCCCTACTCCTTTGGTTCACTTCTTCTTCCTCATCGCGTATTGTCGTTGCAATGGGAGTGATCCATCGAAAGAATTAACAACTGGGAATGTCAATTTTGCCTCTATTTATGCAAGCCGCATATAATCAGCCGAGATTTTTCTCACTTTCACTTATCCGTACTACGACTCACAAATCGCAAAAACATTTTCTGTTTTGATATCTCAAATACGTTTCGCTTATTCAGGATGAAGAAGCTGTCATACTATTTAATGAAACTAAAATTAGTATATTGTTGGTAATATACACTATCAAAAATAAATCTAAGTAACAATTAATCTATTACAAGTCCAAGACATATAATTCTATTTACATGTTTAAACCTAATTAAAATATGGAAGGGCAATCAGCGTCGATGTGCCCAAAGCTGATTTGCAATCCCTTCCCGAATGTCATGCATAATATTTTGAGTTGAAGAAGATTCACCTACTGATGATTCAATAGGGGGTGAAGATTGTTCTTGATCATCAATAATAACTTCTTCATTGTTCTAAATATCGATTAATTCACCCGAATTACGATATTTAATAATGAAGTTATGAATTGTACAACACGCCAATACGATATTATTTTGTCTTGCTAGCGGGTAATTCGGCATCATCTTTAATATCGGAAAATATGCTTTTAATAGTCCAAAGCATCGTTCGATTACGTTCCGAACGGAGAAATATCGTTGATTGAACAATTCTCTTTTTGTTGAGGGGCCTCGCCTACGATAATATGATCTATGATACCTTTCACCACGATAATGTGCCAAAAATCTAGATACGTTCAGATATCTCGCATCAACCACGTAGAATTCATCTAACATAAGGTAAGAAAAATTTCTATTAAAACCAAATCAACACTAAGGAAGTGATTACGTTGAGTGCATGCTGTCATTACATTTTGTGTAATGGTTCCTTTACGGCCCCGATATAAAGATGTCATATTTACAGGAACAAATGCCGATATATGTGTCCCGTCTATCGCCCCTATACAATTCTACAAAAGGATTGTTCAAATATTAGACAAACCCTATGGAATTATACATAAGGACTAGGAAAGGATTTTACCTTAAAATAAGGGAATCACCTAGGATGCCCTTCAATTTAATTTAGGTTGAACAGTTCGAGGTTCTCGGGGTTTGATAATTTCTGTCCCCAACCTAAGAACCGCTGCAAGTGTCAAATTGAACCACTTGTGACACGTTTGAGTGGAGTGTTGATAGCGCTCCGCAACCACTCTCACTCGTTCATTATGACAAAGTGTATATAAAAACATTGCAACTGCTTCCTCCACAAATATATTTTGGTCTTCTAAGCCAAGTCTCCTAAGATCGGTGCATAATCTAAGCAATAGACTTGGCTCCATACGCAAATTCTCGTAGCATCGTACAGGACTATGTATTAACTCCTGCACATAGTTCGCACCTCTCAAAATTGAAGTGCGCACTGCTCTTCTTGGGGTTGGATTTTCTAATTCATCCAACTTATCCAATATATCCAACATGAGTAATAATACCAAGTCATCGAAAATTTCTTCATCGCTATAAAATGTACGTGGAGGTTTGATGACTCATTCTACGATAATTAAAAACTAAGTAAAAAACAATGCATGAAAACATAAAGTAAATAAACTAGAAATAAATTGTTCAGTTTAGTTCATAACCAAAGCATGAAAAAATAAAATAAAGTATTCTTACACACATTGTTCAATCCGACATCATAAAAAATAAAATAGTGTCACACATGCAAACTTTGCATCCATTTCTTGAGTTGTTCGTCATTCAATGGCAAAACAAGTGGTCGAGCATCTGGGTGCTCAACCAAGTAAGTCACTGTCTTAAACAAGTGAGCTTCAGGTAGCCCTTCCACACTAGTAATGCATCCAACACAATTTGGGACGCTATATGGATCCGGGGGTGATGTGCACACTGAAGCTGCATCACTTCGACGGGCTGCATAGTGATTTGAAACAAGTTCATACAGTTTTTTCTTCTCCTATTCTAGAGTTGATATCATCGATGATTTACCTCTTTTATTACCGCGTGAGGAAATAGATGGACGTCTATCTACCTCTTCAACGCTATCATCATCTTCCTCCACTAAGGGCTCCTTCATACGTACATCCGGATTCAAATATTTCTTCTCTAACATACGCTCTTCATCTGAATTCATTGGGGGTTGTGTTGATGATCGGGCCATTCCACCTATTGCGGATTGATTTTAAAATATCAATTCCATCAAATTATAGTGTGGTGGTGGCCCGTTCTTAAAGGGTTTGAAATAACTTTTTGTCATTCCTTTCGGCGTGCGCACGAAAAAAATATATTCTCAAACTAACTAACTTAACCCCATTGATTAAATACAAAACAACATACCGATGAGTTCCACATTGTTTCATCGGCATCAATCTTCCCCGTGTCAGGATTCTATGTGACCCCAGTGTGGTTAATCAACTCTTGGAGATGCTTATATAAGTGAAGAAGTCGTATTTTTTTTACTTACATTTCTCCACCCCGTAATTAGTCCCACACTTCTCCTCCAATTTTTTACTAATATCTTCCCATACAGTCTTATCAAAATTGAGATTGCCTAATTTAGCTTGTCTATTATGCAAGATGTACAAAAAATTCTTCTGTGGCATTCTTTAGCTAGAACTCTGACTTTTCCCTCGGATTCCAATTGTCATCCATATGTTCAACTTATTATATCTACTTGAAATTATATTTGTAAGCTAACCAACATAAATGAAGTATACTAACAGCATATACTAACAGTAAGCAATATAACAGTAAGCATATACTAAAATGAAGCAAAATAAAAATGAAGAATATCAAGCAACAAAAGTATTGACATGAAACAGATCATGAAACAGAACATGAACATGAAACAGAACCGAACATAATAGAGCATAGAGCATAATGTATACTAACAAATATTAAACAGATATTGACAGTGAAATAGTAATAGAGCATAATGTAGCATAATGAACATAATAACCCATGTATAATGTAGCAAATATTGACAGTGAAATAGGGAAGCATAGAGCATAAATATACTAACCATGTAGCAGAACATATGAATTAACAAACAAATAACAGAAGAACATCAGTAAACAAATAGCAGAACATATGAATTAACAAACAAATTTAATTACATCAGTAAACAAATCAACTAGCAGAAGAACATCAAAGCAACATGGAAAAATAGAAACCCTAGATAGGGCAAAATAACCCTAGATCGAGCATAAAATCTTAGATCTAAAAAATTTAGTTTTCACTAATAGTGAGCAACATAGCTAATGAAACATAAATGGAAAATAGAAAATATCTGAAACCCTAGATCGGGCAACATATATCAACAGTAGATAAATGCAAACTACAACATCAGTAATTAAAAAATATATGAAACCCAAGATCGAGCAATAAACAAAGCTACATCAGTAATCAAAACAACTAGCAGAAGAACATATGAATAAACAAACAAATAGGTACAACACAATATACTAACCAGTAAGAAGAAAAGATGAATAAAATATAGCATGATTTAATAAAACCATTTCTTCAAAGCATGAACACAATCAAACTAGAAACATAGCTAATGAAACCCTATACATTTAATAAAAAATTCAGTTTCCACTAACAGTGAGCAACATAGCTAATGAAACATAAATGGAAAACATAATATATCTGAAACCCTAGATCGGGCAATATATATCAACAGTAGATAAATACAAACTACTCAATGAATCTCTTGATAAATGCAACATAATTAAATGGAAAATAAAAAATATACAAAACCATAGATCGAGCAATAAACAAAGCTATATCAGTAAACAAATCAACTAGCAGAAGAACATCAAGGCAACATGGAAAAATAGAAACCCTAGATAGGGCAAAATAACCCTAGATCGAGCATAAAACCTTAGATCTAAAAAATTCAATTTTCACTAACAGTGAGCAACATAGCTAATGAAACATAAATGGAAAACAGAATATATCTGAAACCCTAGATCGAGCAACATATATCAACAGTAGATAAATACAAACTACAACATTAGCAATCAAAAAATATATGAAACCCTAGATCGAGCAATAAACAAAGCTACATCAGTAATCAAAACAACTAGCAGAAGAACATCAAAGCAACATGGAAATATAGAAACCCTAGATAGGGCAAAATAACCCTAGATCGAGCAAAAAACCTTATATCGGGTAATAAACATAGCAACATCAGAGAAGAATGTTCACACAACTTTGAACCTTAGATCAAGAAATTTAAAAATGGAAGCACATGAAATCAGAGAAAAAGGAAACTATAGATATAGATCTGAGAAAGAGCGGCGACGAAAATGGAAGCACATGGAATCGGAAGCAACAAACCATCGAAAAGAAAAAGGAAACCCTAACGTCAGACGAACAGAGAAGAAATGATGAATCAAAGAAGGAAAACATACCTTCAAGGTATTGTGTTCAGTAGACTGGAAGGAGAAGGAGAAGTATTTAGTCGGCGAAGTGGAAAGAAAGAGATCCGTCGGCGAAGGAGAGGAAGGAATGAAGTCGGCGACAACTTGTCACCTGTTGTCGCCGAAGAGAGGGGCTCACGCGATTAGTCGGGGGTGGGATGCCCTAAGCCGACAAATCACGGGTTTTGTTCAATTTTTGCGAAATGGGCGGATACTTGGTTTTAATTACAAGTATGCCACCGCCCGTTTCAATCACTTTTCGCGAAAACCCAAATTCTACTCTGAGTAGAATTCGGCTTCATGTACAAAACAATGTTTCACGAAAAGTCAAATTCGCAAAAATTTTGATCAATTTTCGTCAACAAACGCCATTTCGAGCGTGGGTTTCGGTTTCAAATGAAATCAAAACCCAAAATGGGTGGAAACAAACAGGGCCTAAAAGTTTCGACTGAACTCATGCAGAAACAATAAGAATTAGACGTCGAAATACCCATAGAAAGCAAACGAGATTTAGTAGGCAATCTGCCTTGAAATTTTTTCCAAATAAATAACTGGATTTTAGGGGCTATTTTCAACTTCCAAATCATTTTCCAAACCGAGTTAGAGCTACAAGCAACATCATCAGAGCAGTTTAGAAATCTATAAGCGAAAGATGAGGAGGCCATTCCATGACTAGCTAGCTTCCATACCTTTTTATCATCAGCGGAATGCACCGATAAATCTATGCTTGCAATCTTATCCCACAATAGCTGCCCACACATAGTGAGCCCGAAAAAAGGAGACCAATTCTGATCTAGGAGCAAGTGGTGGACTTTAGTGCTTTGGTTAATCAAACTAGTATTAATGAAGGTTGGTTTAAGGGCAAGAGGCATATCTAGAATCTAATTATCATTCAAGAAAGAAGTATTGCTACCAAAAGCAATGGCCGAATGAAAGCCCAGATGAAGGTGAGAGTATGCTTTGGTTACTAATCTCCAAGCAAAGGAACAATTAAGGTGACCGTTGTTATGAAATGAGTTCATTGGAGGATATTTATTTTTGACAAGCTAGACCCAAATGGAATTATGATTAGATAAGTATTTTTGGATTCTATTAGCTTGGAGAGAAAGACTCTTGGATTTAATGTACTGAATTCCTAAACCACCTTTGTTTTTAGGCAAGGTTATAGTATCCCAATTGACAAGGTGAAGGCTTCTTTTTTCAGAAGAACTGTTCAAAAGAAAATTTCTGATTCTAGATTCAATTTTAGAGGAGATCTCGGAGGACATCCAAGTGATAGCTAAGGAATATGTGGGAATGGAGTTTAAAACAAATTTTATTAGGACAAACTTACTAGCTTGAGATAAGAGGTTTGCTTTCCAATTACTTAACTTGGAATCAATTGAGTTAAGGATATGATCATGGGTGTCAGAGGGAGGTCTTCTAGGGGAAATCATGACTCCAAGATATTGGAAGGGGAAGGAACCATTCTTCATACCTAGATAATTGCAAATCCTATTCTTGGTAGAAAGAGGAGTTGACCTAGGGAAATATATGTTTGATTTAGAGAAGTTGACCTTTTGACTCGATAGCTGCTCATAGGAAGAAAATATGTTTCTGACTGAAGATAAGCTTTTCTTATTGGCCCGAAGAATAAGAATCAAATCATCAGCAAACATGAGATGGGATATTGAAAAATTATTTTTCATTTTAAAGGGAGAGTATTGGCCCTGATTTACATATTTGTTTATTAGCTGAGATAGGATCTGGGCCACAAGGATATAAAGGAAAGGGGAGAGGGGATCCCCCTGCCTAATACCCCGATTGGAAGGAAAGAATTCAGAAAGATGAGAGTTGATTAAATAAGAAAAGGTGGGAGTAGATATGCAGGCCCTAATCCAAGAAATGAATTGGGTGAGAAACTTATAGAGAGAAGAGCATGAAGGATGACATCCCTACTGAGAAGATCAAAGGTCTTCTCGATGTCAATTTTGATTAAGATATAAGGATTCTTGCCTTTAGTGTTGAAGAAAGAGTGAACTAGCTCTTGAACTATAAGAATATTATCTTGAATATGTCTTCCTTTAATGAAAGCAGATTGCTCATTAGAGATGAGCAGGGGAAGGCATGATTTTATTCTATTGGCGAGAATTTTTGCAAGAATGCGATAGGACAGATTGCATAGGGAAATAGGTCTGTGGTCTTTCACTACTTTAGGAAGCTTGGTTTTTGGAATAAACGCAAGCAAGGTTTGGTTCCAAGGAAGAGGAAGATTAGAGGTATGATAGAAGGAGTTTAAGTCATGAAGAAAGGTGGGGGAGATTATATCCTAGTAAGATTTGAAGAATTCCACCGTGAAATCGTCATGGCTGGGACTTTTGCCATTGCCAATCGAGTTTATGGTGGATTTGATCTCTAATTCAGTAAAGGGGGTAATGATGGATTTCTGAAGATAGAGAGGGAGAGAAGGAAGGGCAGGCCACACTGGAGGGGCAGCCGTAGGTTGAGAAGAGGAATTCCAAAGATTGGAATAGTGGTTAACAAATTCCTTTAGAATAAGGGTTGAATCTAAAATAGACTCAAGATTGGCATTAGAGATATAGTCTATATAGTTAATACGTCTCCTCATGGTTACAATACGGTGATAAAATGTAGTATTTTTATCACCATTCATAATCCATTTTGCTTTGAATTTGGACCACCATTTAAGACATAATTGTCTTTGAAGGGTCTGATGCTTGTTATAGAGGGCCCTAAGCTTTAAATGAAGGTCATCAGGGGCATATGGAAGGGATTCTAAGGATTCAAGCATTTCAATATCCTCAGAAGTGTTACGAAGCAAAGTTTCAAGATTACCAAAGGCGGTCTTGTTCTAATTAGCAAGGGCAGGTCTAGTATTTATAAGCTTAGGAGTAAGAATAGAGTTTTGAGTGCAAGAAGAGGGCTTGTTCCAAGCAGTTCTAATAACATTTCTACAGTCCTCATTCTCAATCCAAAAACTTTGGAAACGAAACATTTGATTTCTAGGTTGCTTGTTGGAAGGAATAGAAAAAAGTAAAGGCCTATGGTCCGATGTGATTCCAGGCAAATGAGTCACAGAGGAATGACCATAGAAATGGAGACAAGCGGAATTGGTAAAAATTCTATCTAATCTAATAAGGATTCTAGCTAGCCCTTGTCTATTGTTTGTCTAGGTATATTTGCTACCCTTAAACCCTAGGTTCATGAACCCACAATGAGATATAAAGGATTTAAATTCATTTATGTGTTTATTAAGTTTAAAGGGAAGACCACCTAATTTATCTTTCGGGTGAAGAATGCAATTGAAGTCACCAAGGATGACCCAAGGACAGGAACTTAAATCGTGAGCCTTTAGAAAGGATCATAAGTTATCTCTAACATTAGGATCGGTACTAACATAAACATTAGACAATAAGAATGGCTCACAGTTATCAAATTGAAGAATAACATGGATAATCTGAGAATTGACAGCAATAATTTGAGCAGTAACATAATTAGAGTTCCAAGCAGTTATAATACCCCTAGATGCACCATTGCTGGGCTGAATTGCAGCAACCCAACTACGACCAAGGGAGTTAACAAATTGCTGGAAGTAAAAAGAACTAAGATGGGTTTCTTGAAGGGTGAGAATGCCCACATTTAAGGGCCTTAATTGAGCAGTGATATAATCACGCGCTGGTCTTCGATTCGCCCCTCTAACATTCCAATTGAGAATCTTCATCAAGAACATTAAAGGGATTAGATGTTGACAAGTCATTTAGGGACTTGGAAGCTTTAGGCAAGGGAGATTTAGGGATAGACAAGGCCTTAGGCTTTTTGTGCTTAAACTTGCCATCAGCTAAAGGAAGCTTATAGAGGGAGGGTTTAGGAGGCTTGGATTTAGGCCTACGGGTAACCCTAGAAGAGGAGGAGGGAGGAGAATATGATGAGGGAGGCTGGAATAGAGCAGATAGCTCTGAGGCCATATGTTCTAGGGATTTGGTGGAAGGAGGGGGGAAGGGAGAGGCTTTGATGGTATTAGGAAAAGAATATGAGGGATTTAGGGGAGGGGGAGGAGGGAAAGAGGAGGGGGGTTGGTGAGATGGGGTGGAAGGCTGCCAGGATGAGGATGGGATGGAGGCTGGCGATGGGGATTTAGGGGGAGGGAGAGATTTATTAGAAGCCTTAAGGGGGTTCTTAGAAGGCTTTGGGACATAGCTTGCTTTAGGAGAAGGGCCAGGTGGGTCAATTCTGTTTTGGGACACCCGAGCACGGTCACTTTCCTTGTTCAGGGAAGTGATCGTGCTTCTAGGGTTCCGTCGGAATTGCCGGCGTTGAACTTGAACCCACGGCCCATAAACAGGCTCTTGGGAAGGCGAGGCATCAGAGACATTCAAATTTTTTTCATCGAAATTTACAACAGAAACATTCATATCCACATCAACAAATTTATCCACATATACATTCATATTAACATCCGAATTAGGGACAACATGAACATTTAAGTCAAAAACAGAAGGTCCCGACATAGGACCAGTAGAAGTAACTTTACTATTTTTAACATACGGGCAAACAAATGCCAAATAACCAACAATACCGTAAGAAAAACATAAAGTAGGAATATTTTCATAAACTATTGGCTGAAAAAATTCGAATCCTTCACCGGTGAGCCAGACACCTTGCCGGATAGGATTAGAAAGATTTAATTCAACACAAATTCGAATATATTGCCCTCTCTCGAAGGAGAAGGATCGTTCATCAGTTTTGATATAGCGACCAAAGTAACTGGAAATTAGGGCCAATGATTTCGGATTCCAGAATTCGACAGGAAGCGATTGCAATCGAAGCCACACAGGGGCAGAATTAAAGGATTCGTCCCAAGGACGAAACAGAGGCTTCCACGGAATTAGACGAAGAACGTCGCCTCTCAGGTTCCAAGGACCAGAAGATAAAATATTACAAGCAGACTCGAAAGAATCAAAATAGAAAATAAAACACTGATCATCAAGATCTAACACATATTGGAAACCATATTTAGCCCATGAACGAAAAGCCCAGCGTTTAATCAACTCCAAGGGAGGGGGTTTATCGATAAATTTACCTATTAGGGAACGCTGCCAAGGATTCCTCCATGTCGCTGTTTGAGAAGATGAGAAGGTGATCTGATCGGAGTTAGACGACTGGATCCTTGAGAGGGTAGAGGACGGCGAACCGAGGTTGGAGTTTTGGGAAGAACCCTTCAAGATTTGTGCCCAAGTGATATTTTTTGGTGCTGAGTAAGACAAATCGGGACACACGATCGGCGAATCTACACCAGAGGGTGCCGGAGACGAAGAGGGAGGGTCAGATCGCTCATCGGGAGGGTCGGGAGAGGGGGGGAGGGAGAGTCGCCGCCAGCGTCGCCCATTCCAGGGTTTGCTGGAGAGACTCGAGTATGGACACTTTCCACGAGCATTAAACATATACTTATATACCATAATCAACTAATTAAAGTATAATTAAATATACATTTCATTTGTCACGATTTGATTTTTTTTTACTTCGATTTTTGAGAAAAATAAATTAGTTGGCAAACATTTGTGTCACATCATCCTCGAATGGCCCATCCTTTTCTTATATCTCATTTATTTGCATCATTTCTATAATCTCCTTCCGCCGTTTCTATAAACAATAAGGTAATTGCTTGACTATATCCTGAACTTTTAACTTTGTCTCAAATGTATCTTGAACTTTTACTTCACCAAATTATATCCTAAACTATTAAATTTGTATTAATTGTATCCCTCCGTTAAAATTCTGTCACCTACTCCGTTAATAGTGTGGCGTGGCATGCACACGTGGATTAAAATATTTTTTTTTATATTTTAACATTTTCTCCATCACCACCTCGTCGGAGAAACCGCCGAACCGTGCCGGAGAAATCGTTGGACCTTGTCCGTAAACAATTCCAATAGAAAAGGATTCTCCGGCGGGGTCTGGCGATTTCTTCGGCGAGGTCCGACGATTTCTCCGGCAATGTCCAACGATTTCTCCAACACGGTCGGGCAGGTCTGGTGGTTTCTCTAGCGAGCTGGTGATGGAAAAAGTATTAAAATATAAATATATATATATATATATATATATTAATCCACATGTGCAAGCCACGTCACACTGTAAACAGAGTAGGTGATGAAATTTTAACGGATGGATACAATTGATACAAATTTAATAGTTCATGATACAATTTGGTGAAGTGAAAGTTCATATTACATTTGAGACAGTTCAAAGTTCAGGATATATTCAGGTAATTACCCTAAACAATATCGTAATCTAAAAGGGATTTGTAGATTTCATTCCCGTGATATAATTTTCCTTTGTGAAACTAAGAATAGTAGTTCTTTTGTTTCAAAGACAACAGAGGATTGTGACTTCAGTAATTTTTTCTGTGTTGACCGTCATGGTCTTTCTGGTGGGTCGGTGGTTGGATGGTCTGATCTGTCCGCTATCAGTATAACTATGAATGATGATTTTTTTCATTCTCTTTAAGTGGGATGACCCTGTCCATCAAGTGCAATAGAGTGTTCTGGCAGTTCACCTTCATAGTGATGATCGGATCAGATCTCGGCAATATGAAAGAGTGTTAGCATTATTTGATAGCTTGAATACCTATACTCTAGTAATAGGTGATTTTAATGCTATTTCATCCTTGGCTGAAAAAGGAGGCCGTCTGAAATCTAGTGAGTCAATTGATGGCTTTAATGACTTCATTAAGAGGGGTAGACTAATAGACCTGGGCTTACATGGTCACAAATTTACTTGGAATAATCGGAGTTATGGTGACTCCTTTATCTAAGAAAGACTGGACCACGCTTTGGTATCAGGGTGTTGGCGCCATCTCTACCCCATGACTATTCTTCATCATCTAGATGATAATGAATCTGATCACCGTCCTCTCCTTTTATGCTCTGACCCGATATCCTCTCGGTGAAGGAGGTTCAAATATCAGGAACGCATGAGTAGCAGTGAGGAAGTCAAAACTATCATCACTGAAATTTGGAATGTGAATGTACCAAGATCCCCCATGTATAACCTGTTCTCTAAGACAAAGTCTTGCAGACATGCCCATGATCATTGGCAGAGACACAGTGCTAAAAACTCCAAGGAAGAGATTATTAAGATTCAGGACCGTTTGTCTTCTCTGAAATCTGGTTCAATGGTACCTAATAGAGAGGATATTGTTCTTCTTGAATAAGCTCTAGTGGATAGGGATGACAATATTACTCGTTTAGGCGGGTACATGTGGGTATTTACCCGTTTATGACGAGTAGTTTTTTACTCGCGGGGATTTCGCGGGTAATTTTTTTTACCCGTTTATTATATGGAATGGATACGGGTATTATAGTACTCGTACTCATGAAAATTACTAAATTATAATATTACCCTCGGTACATATACTAAAAAAATCCTAACCTAATTCAACTCATATATACTTTATGTTTTGAAACCTTATGATTATGATGATGTTATCAAAATATTATGTGTTTATCAAAATAAAATTATTATACTTGAAGTTGTTATCAAAATACTTGAAGAGTTAAAGTGTTATTAAAATATTATAATTTATATTTTTTTTAAAGTGTCATGGGTACCAGCCAATACCCGTGGGTACCCGTCCCCCCCCCCCCGCGGGTAATTAAATGGGTATTCATTTTTGATACCCGCGGGGAATAAACGGGTAGCGGCTACCCGTTTATTTTGTGGGGCGGATAGTGGGTAGGCACCCCTCATACCCGTGTCGCCCCATTGACATCCCTACTAGAGGATGCTTATCAAAAGGAAGAATGGAAAGAAAAATCTAGAGTCAAGTGGCTTCATTGGGTTGATTAGAACACCAAATTCTTCCAATCTAAATTCCAAATGTGTAATCGTCACAATAAAATTTGGAGTCTTGACGATGGTAATGGGGGGTGGCATACTAGTCGTGACAATATTGATCTAAAAGCCTAGGAATATTTCAAAGATTTATTTACATCTAGCATGCATGCAGATCCTTCCATTTAGTTTGAAAATATGAGAAGCAAGGTCTCTAATACCATGAATAGACAGCTCACAAGATCGATTTCAGAAGCTGAGGTGAAATTTGCAGTATTCTCTCTTGATCTTGGAGCTGTGCCTGGGGACGATGGGTTCACTGCCAGGTTTTTTCAGTCCTTCTAGGAGATCATTGGGGGGATGTATGTAAAGCGGTTTAGAGTTATTTTTCAAGTGGCAGGATGTTAAAGAGTTTCAACCACACCCACATATGTTTGATCCCCAAGGTTAGAAATGCTTCATGCGTGCCTCAGATGATTAGTTTATGCATTGTCTTTTATAAGATTATTTCAAATGTCTTGGTGCACAAACTCCAAAAATATAGGAATCGTCTTATCAGCTCCAACCAGAGTGCTTTCATACGAGGAAGGTTGATTAGTAACAACATTCTTGTTGCCCATGAATGCACTACTTGAAAATAAAAAGATATGGTACCTCTGATCTGGCTCTCTAGTTGGAAATGAGTAAGGCTTATGATCGAGTTGAATGGTCTTTCATGTGGTTCATAATGAAGAAGTTGGGCTTCTGTGACAGATGGATAAATTAGGTGAAAGAATGTGTCTCTACGGTCTTATACTCTATCATTGTGGATGGTTTGCATGTTGGTTTCTTCAAACCTATTAGAGGTCTCTGCCAAGGAGATCCTCTATCACCTTACCTTTTCTTATTTTGTGCTGAAGGCTTGACCTATATGCTTCATCAGGGAGAACACTCTTAAAGACTTACAGGGGCGAAACTAAATATTAATTGCCCTTCAGTAAGCCACCTACCGTTTGCAGATGACTATATCCTCTTTTTCCAAGCTAATGAATCTCACTGTAGGAATGTGATGGAGATTTTGGATACTTATGGAAAGTTTAGTGATCAAAAGGTCAATCTTCAAAAACCTCGGTCTTCTTCAGTAGAAACACCGCTCATCATGCTAGGGACCATTTAGCAGCTATCATACAAGTTTCTCATGTGGGAGCTCAGGATAAGTATTTAGGCCTTCCAACTGTTGTGGGAAGATCTAAACGAGAAACTTATGAATCAAGGAAAATGTGACTAAAAAGCTTATCATTGGAAAATATCTTTACCGTCCCCCAGTGATAGAGAGGTTCTTATTAAAGCAATAGGTACTGCCATCCCTCTATACTATTTGGGTTGATTTAAACTTTCAGAGACTTTGCTTGATGATATTCAGAAAAAAATGGTTCGTTTCTGGTGGGGTCAAAAGGGCCATGAAAAAAAAATGCACTAAATTGGGTGGAACAAACTATGTCGAGTGAAAGGTGAAGGTGGACTAGGTTTTAAAGATCTTAGAGCCTTTAATTTGGCCATGCTTGGTAAGCAGGCATAGAGGTTCCTTACCAAAGAACATTTCGTGTTTCATAAAATCTTCAAGAATAAATATTTCAAACATGTATCCTTTATGGAGGCTTCCACTAGTAGCAATCCATCCTGAGCATGGAGGAGCCTCTTGGAAGAAAGGAATGTTATTGAGAAATGTCTTAAATGGCAGATAGGTTCTGGTTCTGTTGTCCGTATACAGTTTGATCCCTGGATTTCTCACTCATAGCCTTTTACCATCCCCCAGGATGCTTGCTTAAATCCTGGACTAATCTTGATAAGACAATTATTGAATTTGGATAGAACATGGAATGAAGACCTTGTCAGATGTTCTTTTACTCCTGAGGTTGCTGAAGTCATTCTTCATATTGTTCCTACTAGTCATGAGGATAAATTTTTATGGACTTTGGAAAATCACGGCTCCTACTCAGTGGCATCTGGTATGAAGTAGCATTTCAGTTCTACCATCCTCCTATTTCTGAGGGTTCCTCTTTTTTGGCAAATAAAGAGTTTTGGAAATCTATTTGGGGCCTCAAAGTGCATCTTAAACTTAAAATTTTAATATGGAAACTCTTGCATGAGAGAATTCTTGTACGTCAAAAGTTGAATGAGCATTTTCCTCAGACTACATCGTTATGTTTGCACTGTAATTTAGATGTGGAACCTATTCAGCATTGTTTCCTGCAGTGCCTCAGATTAATAATATTTGGTTGATGGCTGATTTCATTAATCCAGATTGGTGTCTTCCTTTTGACTCTTTTAGATAATGGCGGCTAGCACTTTACCGCAAACTGAAATTTGACGATCCTGAAAAGTTAACTTTCACTGCATTCCTCTTATGGAGAATTTGGCTTGCAAGGAACGCCAAGGTTTTTTAAAATATCACTACTTCTCCACATGACATTTGGGCTACGGTGAATTCTCTTCCAGAGAAATTTTGTAGATTTCAAACCAACATTTTTTCTCTCCTCTAAGATTTTGTCTTTATTTAGCTTCTCGCTTTCATTGCGAAAAACCCACTGTGTTGGATTGCTCACGTTTGTTTATTTTGTCTTTATTTTGTCTCTCCTCTAAGATTTTTTTTAATAATTATGTATTAATCTGAAATTAACTGTCATTTATTTATTTATGTGAAATTAACCCTCTTGCTCTCGTCTTCCTCGCCAGGATGAAGCCTGGCCCCAGAGCCCCGCCGGAGACTAAGTGGCGAATGGCGGTGCAGGACCGGGTCTTTCACCGCCGCCTCCTGCGGGTCGTGCGCCGTCAAGGAGGCCGCAGACTCGACCCTCGCGATCATCACGCGCGGTGAGTCGCGTTGGAGCCGGGCCGTCCTCCTCGGCCGCCATCACCACTGCAAGCTTCTTCGCCTCAAGGCCAACGGCCAGATCCGGCGCAAACGCGGGTGGACGAGGCCGGCGGTGGCCGCGTAGGAGGAAGGAAGGTCGGGGTTCGGCTGCGGTTGCTCTAACGGTTGGTGCCGGGGTGTCGAAAGCTGTCAGCGGGGAGCGTGCTGGAGAATGCGGCGGACTACGTGGCAGTGCTGGAGATGCAAGTGAAGGCGATGAGGGCGCTGGCGGCGGCGTCGTCATCAGTGGAGCCCGAAAATGAGGCTTGATGGTCTTTTTGGTGGATGAAAATTGTAATAATAAAAGTGTATACTCATTGATGTTGTGCATAATTATTAATATACAAACAAATTTAATACACATCAGCAAGTGAATATTAAAAAATATTTATTTAATACACGTCAGTATGCCACGTCGTCAGGTTAACGGCGCGGCCGACAGAATGCTACAATTGGCACAAATATCTTAGTACGTGTACACAATTGAGACAAAGTAAATTACGGGTCACAATTGAAAAAAGTTCAAAGTACGTACTATATTTAGGGTTTTTCCCTTATATTTGTGACCCTTTTGTGGTCTTAATTATATATACATATCTTTGTAATAAAAAAAACAATATCATAATTTTTGCTCTCAATTGTTACACTTTCATTAAATATTAACCTTCTAATTGATTTGTTTATTATATAATTTATTTTATAGGTTTATAAAATATTGATTATGTAGTTATAGTTAGTTTATTAAATTATTAGTAATTTAATATTACATTTTATTCAATTAAATACAACATTAATAAAAATTTCAATTTTCCAAAAAAAAATAGTTGAATGGTCTAAAATTAGTTTTCATTAAATTATAAATTAATCTAATTTAAAAAAAATGAATTATTCTAAAAAAATAGGATTTGTTTAGTTAAATGAAATTGATTTAGTTAATTTGTCAATTTGATAAAATAGTTTGGGTTTTTATTTTAAATTTTATAAATTATATATAGTTTAATTTATTTGTAAATTGGTTGATTTTATAGAAATATTTATAATTATAAATTTGTCATTTTATTTTAATATCAAATTCGGTGGTATTCTTGAAACCTCAATAAACAATCTTTTACCTTTTTATTTTTCTTTAAATAACTAATTTCACATAAATTCATTTTCATAATGATTTCGATTCGATTTCATCAAAATGTCAAACCAAACACGCTATCATAATCAATATAAGTTCAAGTGAAGCTAAAATCATGTAAATAGACTTTTATCTAACGTAATAAACCCTAGCATCTTAAAATTTTCTAATTCCCTAACATTGAAAAAGAAAGGAAATCGGTAAACGAAGTTCACCTAGCCAAGGGCCATTCCAAACTTTGCCTTATATTCATTTTCGATGTGTATTCATAGATTGTTGTCTCTTGAGTTGGTTGATCCAAAGGCTTGTACTTGATGAAAAATAGTGTGTTATCTCCATTGATTGTAGAAAATTGCTCTGGACTTGGTCTCGTGGTTTTTCTCTACATCGGGGTTTTTCACGTAAAAATTCTTGGTGTCGTTTTCTGATTGTTAATTTGTTTGCTTGATTCCTATCTTGATTGCACTAGTAGAGAAGGAAGATAATCGCCGCGTTATTGATTGTTTAAGCACTTATTTCCCAATAACATTGTGTGCTTCTTTGTATGTCTCGATACACACAAGAAATTCTCTGCCATAGTACTGCTATTCTTTGTTCAATAGTTTGCTTTTTTCTACCATCTTAACAACCACCTTTTCTTGAAAGTTTTTACTCAACCTTATTGGGGTAGTATTGTAGTATAGATTCCCAACAATAGCACTAGAATTTTCCTTCCTTCCCATCTAAGCCTTGTTATAATTTGGGTTGTCTTAGCTAGACATTTTGTGGGAAAATAGTTTTTTTTTACTTCAATTTATTTACTTTTTGTTCAGTAATGATATGCATAAATTTAGAGTCTTTTTCAACTTATTAAGGTGGTATTTGGTGCATTATCTTTCAGATTATCAAGAAATCTAGATTACCTTTCAGATAGAATGTCACTAAAAAGATTGTCAATAATATAGAATATAGTGTTTGGTATGCACAATTAATGTTATTATAAGATTGTTGGAATTCACATAGACATATTTATTATAACAAATACAATACCAAGTAACGAGATCTACTTTCCGAAAGTACCCTTTTCACAAATATATTATAATATTGTAATAAATATATTATAATAAATTATATAATATTATAATATTATAGAGTAAATACAAAAAAAAATACGAACTTTGGACATTTTCTCATTTTTTAGTATAAATTTTTTCCGTTAGCAATGAAATACATGAACAATTATTTTATATATATATATATATATATATATATATATAATAATGTAATAATATTATAATTAATAAATATTATAATATTATAGAGTAAATACCAAAAAAAATGAACTTTGGACATTTTCCTATTTTTTAGCATAAATTTTTTCCGTTAGCAATGATATACATGAACAATTATTATATTACCCTGTTTAGCACGAACCGTTATTTTTGACGATTTTTGCTGATATGTCACTTAACGGCGACAACATGATAAATTTTATCTTACATGGATTATTATTTTATTATTTTAACCAATTTTATTATTATTTTATTATTAAAAATTATTATTCTATCAACTCTATCTCTCTTCTCCTCCTCGTCTTCCCACCTACGCCATTCTCCTCTGCCACATCGTCGTTGGCAACTGGAATCTTCACAATGTTCACCCCGAAGAGCATCACCATCTCCACGGTTTGAATCTAAAAGGATTCTAATATGAAGCCATTTGCTTTCTCTCTAAATTCCTCTGCTGCGATCGAGGAGAGGGAGAGAAGAGAGACCGCGAAGGAGATCGATCTCCGCCTCCTCGCCGCCTTCGAATCCTTCTCTCAGTCTCGATCTTGATATCACTCTTTGCAATTAAGTTGGATCCATTGCAAGAGACCCTGTTGAAGCAATCGACGCCGACGTTGTCATCCAATGGCCTGATCCGGTATCGGTCGCCATCCGCCCCGGAGCTCAACTGCGCGCCTGTCGAGCTGGAGACCAAGATGAAGAGCCATTACTAGAAACTTGATCTTCAGCAACGGCTATCAGCAACGGCCGCTCAAGCCGTTGCTATTTGCAACGGCATTCTTACGGCCGCCCGAGCCGTTGCAGATATCTGTATCTGCAACGGCGTTCTAACGGAAAACTGAGCCGTTGCTGATTATTTTAATTATCAGCAACGGCTTTCTGACGGAAAGGCGAGCCGTTGTTGCTTTTTTAATTGTCAGCAACGGCTTGCTAACAGATAAGTGAGCCGTTGCTGATGATAACTTATCAGCAACGGCTTTCTAACGGGCGAGCGAGCCGTTGCTGATAAGTTTATATAGGGCACCAGTCGCTCGCCCGACCCTTCTTCCTCCCGCTGCTGCCGCCGTCGCTGCCGCTGCTGCCGACGCCGACGCCTCTCGCCGCCGCTGCCGCTGCTGTCGTCTTGTTCAGGTATGTTGATCGGCCGACCGGCTCTTCACTAGGTTTCGGCCGGCGGGAATCAATCCGACCGAAACCCTATTTCTAGGGTTTCGACCGGCGGCGGTCGGCCTATGGCCGCCGCCGGACCTTCTACAGTGGCCGGACAGTGTGTCCGGCCACTGTACGCCGGCGCCGGAGGGTGGACTCCGGCGCCGGAATTTATAATTATATATATATTTTATATTGTTTTATAATTGTTAATTAATTGTTTTATAATTGTTAATAAATTGTTTAGATTAATTATTTAATTTGTTAGATTAATTATTAGGGTTTAGATTAATTTCGGACGCGCGCCGGAATCGTCCACTTCGGACGCGCGCCGGTTTGTCCACTTCGGACGCGCGCCGGAATCGTCCACTTCGGACGCGCGCCAGAATTGTCCAATTTGGACTCGCGCCGGAATCGTCCACTTCGGACGCGCGCCAGAATCGTCCAATTCGGACTCGCGCCGGAATCGTCCACTTCGGACTCGCACCGAAATCGTCCACTTCGGACTCGCACCGAAATCGTCCACTTCGGACGCGCACCGAAATCGTCCAATATGGACTCGAACTGTCTCGAAACATTTAAAAAATAATCATCCATCCGACGAGTTGATATGTTTCACGTACGCATCGACGAATCGGATATGATTTAGCAAAACCTTAGATCCGTTCGGGAATTGTATGTTCGTGTAAAAGAAGTAGATGATCTTTTATACGACGTACAATTCTTGAATTGTCCCTGATTGGACAATTTGGGAATATAGTTATTTATACTGCACTTATGTTTTTATTTTAACTGTTAACTAATTATTCTAAAATTCGGCAACATCTCTCTTGTTCTCCGATACGCGCCCAGATGATATGCGTATTCAGAGAACTGTAGGGAGATGCTGTCAAAATTTAGAATAATTAGTTAACAGTTAAAATAAAAACGTAAGTGCAGTACGAATAACATAAATCCCGAATGGAATAGGACAATCTCACCTAAAGACATTAACCAAAGAAATTGTCATTGATTGACAGAATCATGTCGGCTGATCGAAGTTGGATGTACCGACGTCTTGATCGTGGAGCTTTAACGAATGGGTTTCGATTAGGCGTAACGTACTTCCTAAATTTCGCCTATTCGAATCGGAATTTCGTTAGAATGGGTGATCAAATCCGATGTCTGTGCCGCATTTGTTCAAATGGACGATTTTTGGATCGGGAGACTGTCACTCTGCATCTATATAGCAAAGGATTTGCACCAAGATATTTTATATGGACTTGTCACGGGGAGTCACGCGAAGTCGGGACGTCGAGCAATCCTGTCGTTCAGACATATGGTGAATCTTCCTCTGCTGGTGCTTCTTCATCCGGTCAATGTAATCCATATAGAACTATGATACTTGATAGTCTTGGGGGTCAATTCCGCCTGAATGATAATGTTGATCGGCCAGTTCTTCAGACATCAGTCCCACCAGATACTACAGCGGTTGATATCACAGAAGTAGGGGCTGCGGTAGAGATTGAATTATCGAATAAAGAAGCTGCAGAATTTTACGAGATGTTGAAAGCTGCCGATGAACCTTTGTATGAGAATTGTCCTAAATACACTAGGTTTTCAGCAATGACACAGCTCTTAAACATCAAGGCCGATTGTAATATCAGCGGAGTTACGTATGATCGGATTGCTGGATTGATTAATGGAATGCTGCCTACTGATAACAAGTTTGAGCCTACTTTTTATAAGACTAAAAAGCTAGATGAATTGAAAACATTGTGGACTGAGGGAGCTGTCACTTATGATTGTCATCGGAAGTAAAACTTCAATTTAAAGGTCACGGTCTTGTGGACAATCAATGATTTCCCCGCGTACGGCATGTTGTCGGGTTGGAGCACTCACGGCCGACTCTCTTGCCTGTATTGTATGGAACACTCTAAATCAATCAGTCTTCAGAACGGACGAAAAATCTCATTCTTTGATTGTCATCGTCGATTCCTACCGGTTCATCACCAGTATCGAAGGAATCGTAATAAATTTACTAAGGGCAGAGTCGAAAGAGATGGGCCACCACCGATGTTGTCTGGTGAACAAATGTTAGCACGTGTTTCAGCACTTCCAGATATAGTATTTGGTCGCAATGAAAGAGTGTCAGGTTTTGGCCAAACACACAACTGGGTGAAAAAAAGTATCTTTTGGGAATTGCCCTATTGGAGTTCATTATTGATTCGACATAATTTAGATGTCATGCACATTGAAAAAAATATGTTTGATAATATTTTCAACACTGTGATGGATATTTGTAAAGTATATATTTTATTAAATATATCTCTACTATTTATACAATAATCTGATTATATGTCTGTTCGACAGATATGTCTGGTCGTGGTTATCGACGCAGGAGAGTTTCGGAGTCTCCGATCGGTGAGACTCCAGCACTTACTCATGCTGCTGATCCTTCTGTTGTTGATCCTCATGAGGATGATACTGCCGAGGCTAGTACATCCAGACGTAGGCGGCCACGCAGGCCGAACAGGTGGCAGCCTCCACCAGCCACAGAGTCACGTAGATTTATTAGCGTGATTGGGGAGCGGTAATATATCATGAATTATGAATCATTACAAATTCATTATATCATAATATAATATTAAAATTTATTTTTGTTGTGCAGGTTCGAGCAAGAAGAAGTGCCGAGGAGCATTTCTTCTACTATTCGACGATACATGCACGGGGCATGGCCTACGTGGTCTCACGTGCCTAGCGAGCACGTCGACATGTTATGGCGCGAGTTTGAGGCACGTATTATTATTATTTTTTACATGCATGATGATATATTAATATTGGTACTGATATTATTATTTTGCAGGCTCGCTATACATGGGCCGAGGACCAGAGGCCCTTCATTTACGCTGCCTGGGAGGCTATTTCCCGGGCAAGGTACAACGGGCAGCTGGGGCAAGCTCGGTCCCAAGCGATGGCCCGAGCTGGGACCACTAGCATCGCGGAGACTCGGGGATACGGCCCCGGTTGGATTACTCCGGATATATGGGACCAGCTCGTGGGGATATGGTCGACGGATCGATGGCAGGAGGTTTCTCGGAATGCGGCTAGAAATCGCATGTCGGGGGGAGCAGCGCGTCACACCGGCGGCTCTGTTGCATTTGCAGTGCACGCAAACCGTATGGTAAGTATATCTTTTAATTATATATTTTATTTGTTATTATGTGTACTAATTAATGTATTTGTTTTGTAAATGTAGACGACGGTGTCGGATGACGGGAGTGTCCAGCGACCCTCCCCGATGGCGGTGTTTGAGCGGACTCACCGTCGAGCACATAGGACGGGGGAGTACATCCACAACCGCGCTGCATACATTATGGTAATTATATATTTGTTTAAATTATTCATTATATATTTATAATTTAAGTTTTATGATAAATATTAAACAAAAAATCAAACTCAAGTAGGAGACCTACAGCCAGATGGTGGTGCAGCGCGGGGGTACCCCCGAGGACTTTGACGCAGCATCGTGGGTCAAGGCCGCAGGTGGCTGGGACCATGGCCGCGTATATGGCTTCGCAGATAGTGGTCATGCGCGAGCCGTACTAGGGCCACTTGGGGCACCGACCCCTCCGGTCGCTGGTGAGCGGTCGTCCACCTCCAGATCCAGTTATGATCATAGTACCCCCGAGGACTTTGACGCAGCATCGTGGGTCAAGGCCGCAGGTGGCTGGGACCATGGCCGCGTATATGGCTTCGCAGATAGTGGTCATGCGCGAGCCGTACTAGGGCCACTTGGGGCACCGACCCCTCCGGTCGCTGGTGAGCGGTCGTCCACCTCCAGATCCAGTTATGATCATAGTAATAGGATAAGGACACTAGAGGAGATGGTCGCGCGTCAAACTGAGATAATGGAGCGCCAGAGTCAGAGTCAGACGATGGCGAATATAGAAGCTATGCTACGCAACTTGTCAGGTCATCCCGAAGCAGGCATCTCTTCGGCATCATCTAATCCATCGTCCTCGAGTCAGTCCACGCCGGTGTACACTCAAGCGCTCTAGACCCCGCCATATAATCCAGACCATCCTCCATCGTGATCGTGAGATTTTTTGTTTGGATATTGAACTTGTTTAACTTATTTTGTTTGGATATTGATACTTCAATTTTGCATTTGAATTGTTTTTATACTATCGTGGATAATTATCAATATAAATATAATTGTTTTGATGTATATCTTGGTGTGTTTGTGATGTGTGAATGAATGTGTATGAGGTGTTTGTGATGTGTGAATGAATGTGTGTATGAGGGTATGGGTGTGTGAGTTATGTATCAGATAAATGTATCAATGTATCAATGGAAATTTGAAATTTTTAAATTTTTTGTTTGCAGGTATACGTCATCAGCAACGGCTTTCCCACGGGCGTCCGTGGGAAAGCCGTTGCTACAAGTGTATCGAAAGCCGTTGCTGATGACCTACAACAACGGCTTAGCGACGGAGTTTTACTAACGGTGTTGCTACGGACTCAACGGCCGTTGCTATTAATGTTATCAGCAACGGCTCTGGGTCTGTGGCAAAACCGTTGCTGATAATATTTTTAGCGACGGCCCGAGCGGCCGTTGCTGATAATGTTTTGAGCGACGGCCCGAGCGGCCGTCGCTGATCCGTTGCTAAGTTATCAGCAACGCGACTTTCTGTCACGGCGCTATTGCAACGGCGCGGTCGTTGCTGATTCTCTTCAGCAACGGCTCAGCAACGGTATCAGCCGTTGCTGATGCCCATTTTTCTAGTAGTGAGCGCTCGCCAGGAATCTATTCCGGACAAGATCGAGCGCTTTTGTGATGTTATCCTGGTCATTGTCGTCCCCCTTTTTCTAATCTCCTTCGTGCTCTTCCTCATGCCCCGCACGACCGCGACCATCGCCATTACCAGGAGGAAGACGATGCCTGGTGGCGGCATGGTGGGATCTAAGAGCTACGATTTTGTCTTCGACGCGGGGAGTTCTGGCAGTAGGGTTCATGTATAATGCTTCGACGACAAATTAGAGCTATTCGGGGTGTCCAGCGGTAGCGCCGAGACAGGCCGTGAAGGTGGTGAGGCTCTTCGGGGTGAACATTATTAAGATTTTGATTGCCGGCGGCGATGTGGCGGAGGAGAATGCCATAGGCTGGAAGACGAAAAGGAGAAGAGAGATGGAGTTGATCGAATAAAATAATAATAAAATTGGTTAAAATAATAAAATAATAAAATAATATTCCACATACGACAAAATTTGTCATGTCATCGTCGTTAAGTGACACATCAGCAAAAACCATCAGAAATGACGGTGCGTGCTAAACGGGATAACAGAATTATAGTTCGTGTATTTCCTTGCTAACGAAAAAAAATTATGCTAAAAATGAGAAAATGTCTAAAGTTTATATATTTTTTGGGTATTTATTATATAATATAATATAATATAATATAATATAATATAATAATATATTATTATAATATTATATCATGGGAAAAGTCGTGGGAGGCGAAGTCTTCTTTCTGAAAAGGAGGAGACAAAGAACTTGTAAAAAAATTAGGGTTTAAGGAAGACAATTTTGTCCTAAAAAATAATTCAAGATTATTACTTTAGATGCAATCCACGTAGACACACCCCTTGAGCAATCTGGATTATCACTTTGATGACAATCTAGATTATCAAGATAATCCACATTACCTGCACAAGCGAGACACTAAATAAGGTAATGTGTGATGTCTAGATAATTTAAAGACAAAATTGTCTCATATCAAACACCTCCTCAGAGGAATACTTTATTCCTTTCACAAAGAAAACTATATAATTAACAAAACATAGAATTCTTTCACAGAGAAAACTATATCATTAGCAAACATAGAACACAACTTAATTTGAGCCATTAAGAAAAAGACTTTTTTTTTTCATTTCCACAAATGTTTTTATTAAGGCAAAAAACATTTGTTTTGTTATAATAAAAATATAAGGAAATAGTGGATAACCTCGCTTGATTCTACTAAGATGACGTTTGGTATGTAGCAATCTATATGCATTATCTGTATGTGACTTTTAAATTATGAGTGCTCATGCATTATCGGTAATTCAGATTGCCTTAGTAATCCACATTACCATTTTGGTGGTAATGTGGATAGCTATCATGGGAGGTGAGTACGTTGATTAATTATCACCCAATGATATTCTTAAATTTCAACATTGTCCTTCTTTTTCATACATTCTTTTCCATAAAAGACACCATCAAATTTTGACAATGATTTTTCGATAAATTTATTTAAGTAAAAAATATAAAATTAGATTGTCTACTATGTTGATCAAACATGTCAAACAAGATAATATTATATTACCGATAAATTAAAAATGATAATCTGTCTTGTATTAGTGTGGATTACTGTATAATATTCTATCTAAAATCTATTTATTTAGTTTGTAATAGAAAGTGGCCCAATTTATCATTTTAATTGAAAATCTTATTATCTTCGTCATTAAGTAAATAACATCTAATCTTACTTTATCGCATGTTTTTTCAAATCCACCTTGATAATAATAATAATAATAATAATATATTTTTGCTTTGATTTGTAAAAAATAAAGTTAACAAGGTGAGACACCACCAAAATATTGTTTTGAAATTGTAATTTAGAAACAAAGATAGATTGTTCTTTACTTATTAGATCTTCCCAATAAAAAATTTATTTTATTCATTTATACCTTAGCCATTATTTTTTAAGTCACGTTACATAATGCTATTAGCCTGAAATATAATATTTAGGATGATTTATCATTTCATGATCATAACCAGCAATGTTTCATTCAATTTACTCGAGTACTTGATTGTATTATTAAATTTATTCAACTCTCCTTTCAAATAATTTGTCACAATGTCCCAGCTATATACATAAAATCTAATCCTTAGACTTTTGCCTCTGCCTAGACCATTAGTTGCATACTATATATCTTCCAAGCTAAAAAATTTCTTCAAATTTTCTTTTTTACATTAATGTCAAATTCATTGCATGCTAACTATCCTTTGTTTTCCACATCTCTTTATACTATTTTGCAAACCAATTAACAATATCTTTAACATCAGTTATAATTTCATCACCTATTTCCAATTTTTCAATGAAATAATTTCTCTTTTTCATCTTTGCCAAGTTATAAAATTACCTCATTTTTTATACACTCTTATCCATTTCCTGGAACTTTAGATCATCATTTCATTTGAATTTTCATGAGCAAAGACACTCACTTTTTTGATAGAGCTCTCATGCAGCTAATTTATTCTTCTACAACATCATCTAGTATAGATTCATAATATTTAATTTTCGAAGTGTTTTCTTTAATTTATTATCTTTAGGCAACACTTTGTGAATAGATTCGACAAATCGATCATATGTTATCTCAATTACGTTGCAGTCAAACTTAACATTTAATAAATAAATCATTGATGACAGCTTTGAGCTACTATCATAATATTTGTATAATGGTTCATCCTCAACCTTTTGTAACTAGTAAAATTGTGTTGCTTTTGTATTTGGTAACTCTATTTGAATTTTTGATTGAACATGTGGCTCACATTCTATATTAGAGGTGGCAATGGGTCGGACCCACCCATGGGCGGCACGAACCTTGCCCGAAAAATTTTGGGGTCGTGCCAGGCATGGTCTGCCCATGCCCAAGCGATAGGCTGGGCTAGTCCCTCAGGGGCACGTGGGGTGTGCCCATAACAGCCCGCGTGTCAAGCCCGACATGGTGTGTGTGTGCGCGCGTGCGAGCGCGCCAAGCTCGGCATGGCAAAAGACCTGCACTGGAGCACGCCAAGGCTTGCGGCAAGCTAGCTAGTCTATCGTAGGTGCTACCGGCGCCAGGCTGGGCCTGACGCTGGACCGGCCCGGGCTCGATATGGGCTTCACCTTTGAAACTTCGGGTCGTGCAATTTTTCTCGACCCAGCCTGAGCCGGCCCATGCACGACCCATTGCCACCTATTCTCTATATTCACTTCTGCTTTAGTAGTTGATGATTGGCCTCTTAATTTACTTAGAAGCATCGACAACCTTTCAAGTTCTTGGTCATCAATTAAATCTTCCACCTAGAGCATCCAAAATCATACTTCGATAAAGCTGCTCAACAGATGTATGAGTTGTGTATGCTGATCCAATATTGGATAACTAACCTCCTAAGTCCTAGCACATACAATGTCATGCATATGAATAACTCCTCGTGTGAAATTCATCAATAATAAAATGATGTGAATCCATTTCTGTATAGGTGTAATGTCACTGCCAGTATGTCGTGGTAAAATAAGTTGACACACCAATGACATAGTTAGTCATCAAATTTTGTTACCACTGACAACTTGTGAATTTGAATAGGCAAAGTTCAAATTTTTTTCAATATCAATCTTGAATTCTTCAAGTAAACATCCACAATACATATTTTATTCTTGAATTCTGTAAGTAAATCTCCACGGTATACATTTGGCAGTACATCCAACTACGATCTTTCGTCATAATTCTTTGATATATCATAACAATCACTTATTTCTAAATTTATTTTGAATTGTTCATAGGTAGGATGATCTTATTCCATTCGTGGATAAAATTATTCTAGTTGTATTTAAATATATTTTTTAAAAATATTTAACTTCAAACGAAATTCTGATAGTATTTTCTTATGGTTCTCCAAGTATGCATATCATTTGAGCACATACTTGGAGAACAAAGAAAATCTTGCTAGAATTTTGCACTAAAGTAAATGTATAAAAATATTTAACTGCAACTAAAATAACTTTATTTCGTTCAATTAGGGATAATTCAATTAAAAATCATAAAACATCTATAAATTTTGCACTTATGGATAACAATAAGATCTCTAATCGGAATTAAAGTGTTGATAATATATTATGATTCAATGATCGATAAGTTCGTGACACTTTATCAACTAATGAATCATATATATTTTTTTCAATTTTAAGCCTAAAGTTATATCGACAAATTTACGATCTAATGATATTATTTCTCATATAGTTATTAATTAAATTAGTTTTCAACTAGAATGTACTTTTTTTATTAACATAATTAAATAATTCATTAATGAAGTATGGCATGAATCATCAAATTATAAACATGATTATGGACATGAATTGATTTGAACATGAATTTCAAAAATAAAAATAAAATATAAAATTAACATGAAAATTGATTTGAACTTATATGAACATGAAAGTTAAACATTCATGAATATTAAACATAAAAAATAAATATTAAGCTTGAATATATGAACATAAATAAAGAATTAATATGTTTTGAAATTATTCATACAATTAAATTATTCGGAAACTTATCTCAATGTGTGATATGAATGATTTATAAGCGGACTTCTTCTAAATCTAAACACCTGAAATAGCGAGGTACCAACCGGCGAGGCGAGGCGAGGCAATAGCGAGAGCGCGCGTGGAGAGTGCTTATGTGAGAGTATACAAACGGGAAAGAAGGGTTCAAGCGAGGGTTGATATATTAGGTTTCTAACAGCTTTGCGACGGTTGGCGACGATCACAATTGCCCGTGGTTGTCTTGTCGTCACGAGTTAATTATTTTACGAAGGCTAAATATATTGTTGGTTAGAATGCCTTCGTAAGTTTGCGCTACCAATTCAACACGATCACAAAAACCATTGCATCTTTGATTGCTTCTTAGTCGTTGCAATCAATCGTCGCATATTGCATTATTTATAGTTGTGTCTTTCCAATGGAATAGAGGGACCAACTGCACCGTGATAATACTTGCTAATAGTCCTCCTTATACAAAAATCTGAATACATGCAGAAAAATCCATTGTGAACTTTCACTTGGCTCAATTATCACAAAAAAAAAAAATTAGCTCCCACTTGCTCAATTATCACGTTTGTGTTGAGGTGATTTTTTATTTGTAGTTATTTCTCATTCGACTAATTGAATGTCTTTGTTCAACAAAGAAATTAAGACGCACGAGTAATTTTTAAATCATGGAAAATATGATGTGTAATATTTTTCGTTTTTATCTTTTTTTTTTCATGATAATTAGGAGCAGAAATTAATGATTTTTTTTAATGTGGACAAATCCAGAGTCCGCATAAGGATGAACCAATGAGGAACACGTTCCTCATGCGCCGCATATCGGCAATCTTTATCCTTTTCCTCTACATTAAATTTGTTATTTGTCGTTAACTTGACAAAATTTAAGGCGAAGACAAAAGAGTAAAAGCTGAAAAGACTTATTGTATGCACCAAATTCACGTACCAAAATTTATAGGAAGACAAACTCAGAGCTTCAATGAAGATAACATATCAAAAAGACAACTTCTTTAATTAAATTTAGCTACCAACCCTAATTAAAATTAAGGCTGTCATTCTCTCAAATATATTTTCTAAATAATCTCAATTCCCAATCCAACTAAAATGGAAGGGGATGGCCAATTTAATTTTATTAATTAGGCAACCGCCCACAATGATTAAAATTATTATCCCTTCGTGCTAAGCTAATGGTTTGCATTATTTGGATCACGTTCCTTTGTATTATTAGACGAAATCATTTCTCAATCAGTGTTCTTAATAGACAATAATATGTATGGAGAAGACATGCCAACCAATCAACCAGGTATAAAGTGCCAGCCAAGCTTGACGGCAAATTATAATGTGTACAAACTCGTCATTGTCACACATTTTAATTATTAATTCTTATAATGAGTTAATTAGAAGCTATTTTGAATTAAAAAATAAAACAATTTCCCTTTCAATCATAAGACTTCAATGTACAACGAAGCGACAACTAATCAAATATAATCAGAACATGGAGAAGACCAATTGATGAATTAATTATCATTTCGTGAAATCAAGGTGTTCGATTTATTTACGTTATGTCGCAAAATAAATTGACAGGTATTAATATTAATTTGTTCAAATGTCACGAGCGAGTAATGCGTAATTAATTAGATAGAGAGGTTATTTTTGCTATTTCAATGTAATGGATTAAAACGTTAAATGAGGATTAGTCCAAAATATAATTAAAAGTGGGGGATTAAATTAAATAAAGTAATCCAAAAGAGAAGCTTTATCCACGGGATTTGTCGCGCACAATATCGACCATATTTTAGTCGAGTTATTTCTTAATTTTATCTTCTGGCGCTTCCCGGTCAACGTTGGCATGTGAATTTGGATACCGGCTTTGCGTGTTAATCTCATTTTTAACATTTTTATATAGATGAATCCTGCAATGATAATATTTTTTATTTAGGAATTAATTCAATTAGAGTTAACAATAATAGGAATTTCAACGGAGCGAAGCGGGTACGGAGGATACCTACTCACTACTCGTCCGGTGAAATAAATGAATACTTACTACTCGTTTATTCTCCGTGGGTATCAAAAATGAATATTCATTTAATTACCTACGGGGGACGGATACCAACGGATATTGACGGGCACCCATGACAGTTTAAATAAATATAAATAATAATATTTTAATAATACTTCGACTCTTCAAGCATTTTGATAACAAATTCAAGTATAATAATTTTATTTAAATAAACACACAATATTTTGATAACAACATCATTATAAGATTTCAAAACATAAAATATATGAGTATTAAATTTGGTTTAAAAAAAATTAGCATATGTACCGAGAATAATATTGTATTTTATTAATTCTCGTGGGTAACGAATATCCAAGAATACAAGTATTATAATACTTGTATCCGCCACATATAATAAATGGATAAGAAAAATTACTCATGAAATCTTCGCGGGTAAGAAACTATTTTCATATTCGTCATAAACGAATAAATACCCGTAAGTATTCGCCTAAATAGATAATATTGTCATCCCTAAGCAAGAGGCTTATCAAATGGATCGGAATTAAAGACAGGTTGTATGTGTAATTTATTTTCTTAATCTAATTAACATGAAATTTTAGATAATAACAAGCGCTTTAAAATATATTAATATTAAATCAAAAGTATTTTTTTAATTGAATAATTGAGACGGATAGTCGGATAGACTACTGTATCGGATGCAATTTAACATCCTTCGAGTTACACACGTGGCGCTTTCTACTTTACGTATAGTGCTGACGTGGCTACTTGGTAATTTTTATATTTAAAAGTTCACGGAAGATTTCTTATGGTCCCGAGGATAAAATAAACCATCGGACACACTCTGGCGCAGGAGGGTAGAGGTCTGGCCCACCGCATTCTCAGCCGTACGATTCCTCGTGATCCCCACGCTCCTCCCAATCGACGGCTACCAGAGCTTACCCTGGCAGGACCACCCCCGACGAGCCACGCCAGCACCGGGACCACCTGGGTGCCCCCTTGCCCTGACCTTCGTACGCGGGTGGGCCCATCACTCCACCGTGGTCGCCCGTGGGCCAAATTTTTAGCCGTTGTATGCCCGACGAAATGGCCAGCCGGCCCAGCCGCGGGGTGGGGGCCCGACAGTGACGTCCCACCGCGGGCGCAGATAGAGACGCCACGTGCTCGTCGGGCATAACCGGTCCGCTTCGCGGTCGCGGAACTCGACCGGGACTCAATCAATGTGCTGGCGAGTGGCGCTCTTGCTAATCTAAAGTTCTAAACACTGTTCGCTTTGCTATTGCCGCTTCTAACTCGGAAGTCGGTAGCATCCACCTTATCCGAGTCAAAGCGGCGAGTATGGGATTTGCACCGGGGTCAACAGTCGACACATATGTGGAAGACAATGACGTGACTATAATCCGATCGAGCCGGTTCTGCTGCTGTACCTAATCCACTTGCCGTCCGATCTGGAACGGATGGTGGATGCCATCTCTCTCGGAATCCAGTGGTGATCTCCTCCTCATACAAGGACATAACTTTTGTCCCAGCGAGCAAAATGGTGTGTGGTCGTGCAGTACTGCCATGGAAGGATGATGCTTTTTTACCCACTTTGTCTTTTGTAACCGTTGGGTTTCATATTTTAAAGGGGCATAAAATATTGTAGTTGGAATGACAGCCTTCTCGCCTCTTCTTTAAGCATGCAATGGCGAGACATGGGGATGATGATGAAGGGGATGAAGATGCCCTCCGCCTTTCACATGGTCTCGCTGTACTGGGGCCCACTGCGCCTCTACCAATTTAATAACACCTACGCCACCACCACATTATAGTAGCTTCTTTGGCTTGTGCATTATAAATCACCTCTTGCTCTCTCTCTCTCTCTTCCTTCACTGCTCTCAGTATATACTGCAGCAAAGGCCTTCTGTTTCTCTGATAGCTAGAGAAGAGGGAGAGAGAAGGAGACCAGAAGAGAGATGTCGAAGGAAGTGATAGTGGAGGGGGAGCACCCGCCGGCGAAGGACTACCATGACCCGCCGCCGGCGCCGCTGTTCGACTTCGGGGAGCTCAAGCTCTGGTCCTTCTACCGGGCCCTCATCGCCGAGTTCATCGCCACCCTTCTGTTCCTCTACGTCACCGTAGCCACCGTCATCGGGTACAAGGCTCAGTCCCAGAACGACCAGTGTGGCGGCGTCGGCATCCTCGGCATCGCCTGGGCCTTCGGCGGCATGATCTTCATCCTCGTCTACTGCACCGCCGGCATCTCTGGTACGCAGTAATTAATTCTAAGTGCTCGAGGGGTTAATTGCGGAAAGACTGCTTCTTTAATCTTCTTCTGCTTCGGTTCAGGTGGGCACATAAACCCGGCCGTGACTCTGGGGCTGTTCCTGGCGCGGAAGGTGTCGCTGCTGCGTGCGGTGATGTACATGGTGGCGCAGTGCCTGGGGGCCATCTGCGGCGTCGGGATCGTGAAGGGCATCATGAAGCACCAATACAACGCCTTCGGCGGCGGGGCTAACTCGGTGGCCTCTGGGTACTCCAAGGGCACCGCGCTGGGCGCTGAGATCATCGGCACCTTCGTCCTCGTCTACACCGTCTTCTCCGCCACCGACCCCAAGCGCAGCGCCCGCGACTCCCACATCCCGGTGCTGGCTCCTCTGCCCATTGGCTTCGCCGTCTTCATGGTCCACCTGGCGACGATTCCCATCACGGGCACCGGCATCAACCCGGCGAGGAGCTTCGGGGCAGCCGTCATCTACAACCAGAGCAAGCCCTGGCATGACCACGTCAGTACCTTCTCCATCATCTCTTTCCAAACCATTAATTAATTCGACAAATTCCACTTCCTCGTGTTGCTAAATTTCTTGCCTGTATTACATATTGCAGTGGATCTTTTGGGTGGGTCCTTTCGTCGGAGCTCTGGCGGCGGCGGTGTACCACCAGTTTGTGCTGAGGGCGGCGGCGGTGAAGGCTTTGGGCTCGTTCCGGAGCAGCCGCAGCAACTAAAAGCTCTCAGGGAGGAGCAAATCAAAGCGAACTCCTTCTTCTTCCTTGATTAAATTTAGTACGCTGTGATGATTGAGTGGTTTAAAGACTGGAAACATGGATTACTTTAACAGTCTCTTGCTTTTTGTTCTTTCTCTGTTGCCTTTGTGAAATCTTTAATTTATAGTCCAAAAGCAGCTTGTTGTTGGTTCACATAATGTTTCAAGTTTGATCTTTATGTTTACAGACTGCGATCTAGCTTTGTTTAATGCATCTGGATGATTAATTATTGCATCTGCTAGCTTAAAATTGTGTGCAAATTATGGATAGAACATTCAGCTTTGTTTAATACATCTGCTAGCTTAAAATTATGGATAGAACATTCCTCTTAATCAATACAACATTATGCTCTTAATCAAAGGGATAATTGTGAGCATGCAATGAAATTCCTGTTTTAGGAAAATAAATAATATTTCAGATTCTATATTCAGAAAATTGCCTCGTTGGATTCCAGCGAGGGGAGGGTTCTTCAAAGTTTATTTTATTGATAAGATAGAGTATCTTTACGCAACAGAAATATGCCAATGGTTTGTTTCATAATTTGGATTCCCGCTGTCAAAAATATATCAGGCCCTTCTCCGGTGTTAAGATATTATTAATAATAATAGATATCCGAGATTTCTGTTGGATAGAGATAAGATGGATTTCAATAATTTCAAAAAATAAAAAATTATAATAATTCTAAATTAATAAATGAATATTTTTTTATTTTTTAAAAAAGATTTTAATATTTATTTTTATGGTTAAAATGATCACTTTCATGAAACTCTTTAAACATTTCAATAGCTCTACAAAAATGATCATTTTGATTATAAAAATACATTCTAAAATCTTAAAAAATCACAATAACTTAACATACTGGACTAGTACTATTGAGTTAGGTCGGATTGGACCAAGCAACGTCATACACTCTTGAACCCAAATTGAGCCAGACTAGAGGACTCCGCTCGGGGCTCCATCCGGCCATACTCCTAAACATGACTCAAGCCAAGCCGAATGGCTCCATCCAACCATAGAAGGATATTCGCGTCATTCATTATCACGAGAGATACACCATTATAGGCCCACTATCTTTAGGGTCAACCTCGATCCATTCCGAGCAATATCATCGCTAGATTGTCGGGCAACGTTATTACCTCCACCTGCAAATAAATATATATATGACTTATCTCATGTAACCTAAATTCTAATTAAATCCATTACCTCCGTATACGAGACCTACTAATTTGAGCGTCGAAGTATCTTTTGTAAATCCCCACCGTCAGAGTTGCACATGATGATGAGAGACACCGAACCAAGCATGAACATTTAAGTTAGTGACTATTTTTTTTTTGAAAATTTAGGATGCACTTTTATGATCAAATGACCACCGTCAAGAGTTTCAAGTGAAATTTTTGAAATCGTCTAAATATTTTAACAATTTTACAAAAATGACCATTTGATCGTAAAAATATATTCTAAATTTTTTAAAAATTCATAAACAATTTAAATCAGTGAATTAATTTTTTTCCAACGGTTTCAATATAAATGTATTTAACTCTGATTTTGGACATTTCTGAGATTAAATTTGATTTTAGAAAATTTTAAAGAATTTTAAAAATTTATGTTCTGATTTAAGAAAAAACCTGAAATTGCCTTAGTTCCTCATTCAAATATGTGACATGACGTAAACTTGTGTAGCTTATTGTGCGTTTGGCGTTGATTCATTGAATGTTTGATGTTGGATTATGACGTAGTGTGTCAAAAGGTTGCTTCACTCATCCGCAACAAGCATGCATGGTCTAGTCTGCAGTGCTTGCATTGTCTCACCCACATAGGTTGGCTTTGGTCCGATCCATCTACAATTTTAACACGTCATTTTGTACAGTGCATGAAATTATATTTTTATTTTCACGCATATTATACATCAGTCCAAGTGGTTTGACAGGGGATGTTTATAGTAGCCCCTAAATTATGAGGCGCACCCAATTGGGCTCGTGCTCATGTTTTGGTGTCCAATTGCTTGTTGACTGCAACCACTACTAGCACAAGGCAATTCTAAATATATTAGCATTTATGATTCGAGCTAGTGCTCCCAGTTCATTCAATGAGGACAAGATTAAATCCACCCGGCACAGGATATATAGGAACATGTTGTAAGATTTTCAATTCAGATTTAATCGAACGGCATTAGATTCTTATCAATCTAAGGGTAGGTTTAATTGCAATATATATATATATAGATAGATGTCTGGTCTGAGAACTGGTTCCACTTGGAGCCGGGCTCCACAAATCAAACACATATCTCAAAGCAATTAAAAAATTGCTTTGAGATATGTGTTTCAAATGTGGAGCCCGGCTCCATAGGTTTTCTATGGAGCCGAGCTCCATAGAAGTTGTATTCGTTCCACTTGCATCTGCTATTCCTCTTGCAGAATGATGACCTGCTTCATTGCGCTTTTAACCGACCATCGCACTTGTTCACCGTTTAAGCTAGCATTTTAAAAAGCCTGCAGCCTTTTTTATTTTTCCTTGCTCGTCTTCTTTACTCTGCAAATGCCAAGAACAAAGTAGGAGAACATCACATGGTCTCGCTGTGCATGACTGGGTCCTCACTCACTCTCTCTCCCTCTCTTGGTCGATCATTATAAATCCTACCACCTCCACTCTGCAACCAAACCTACTTTCCTTGCTACAAATTAAGTAGAAACTACACTCACAGAGATGACGAAGGAGGTGCAGCACCCGCCGGCTAAGGACTACCATGACCCGCCGCCGGCGCCGCTGCTCGACTTCGGGGAGCTCAAGCTTTGGTCCTTTTACCGCGCCCTCATCGCCGAGTTCGTCGCCACCTTGCTGTTCCTCTACGTCACCGTGGCCACCGTCATCGGGTACAAGGCCCAGTCCCAGGGCGACGAGTGCGGCGGCGTCGGCATCCTCGGCATTGCCTGGGCTTTCGGCGGCATGATCTTCGTTCTCGTCTACTGCACCGCCGGCATCTCCGGTGCGCGACTGCGCGCTAATTAACTCTGAGCACCCGACCGGGTAAAAGATTACTTCTTTGTAATTGATTAAGTTTGTTTCTGCTTCGGTTCAGGTGGGCACATAAACCCGGCGGTGACGCTGGGGCTGTTCCTGGCGCGGAAGGTGTCGCTGCTGCGTGCGGTGATGTACATGGCGGCGCAGTGCGGGGGGGCCATCTGCGGCGTGGCGATCGTGAAGGCCATCATGGAGCGCCAGTTCAACGCTTTCGGCGGCGGGGCTAACTCGGTGGCCTCCGGTTACTCCAACGGCACCGCGCTGGGCGCTGAGGTCGTCGGCACGTTCGTCCTCGTCTACACCGTCTTCTCCGCCACCGACCCCAAGCGCAGCGCCCGCGACTCCCACATCCCGGTGCTGGCTCCTCTGCCCATCGGCTTCGCGGTGTTCATGGTGCACCTGGCGACGATTCCCATCACGGGCACGGGCATCAACCCGGCGAGGAGCTTGGGGGCCGCCGTCGTTTACAACAAGAGCAAGCCCTGGCGGGACCAATGGATATTTTGGGCGGGTCCCTTCGCGGGAGCGCTGGCGGCGGCGGTGTACCACCAGTTCGTGCTGAGGGCGGCGGCGGCGAAGGCATTGGGTTCCTTCCGCAGCGGCCGCAGCATGTAAAAGAGCGGCAGTCTTTCTCTCTGCTTTCAGTTTCAGATGTTAGCATGCAAGTGAAGTGGCTAAAGAGAGAAGAATTAAAAGATGCAATGGCTTTTCACCTTTCTCTCGATCTTTCGCTTTTTGTTCTTATGTTTTTGCGTTCTGGAGAAGCTTGTAGTTTGTCACATTGTGTTTTCTTTGCTTAATTAAGAGCTCTGTTTACATGATGAGGACCAATTATTATGTCATGTTTAGCTTAGCTCTATTGTATAGTCTTCCATAAATAATCTTCAACTGGATTAATTGAAGAGTATGCAACTTGAAGAAAAAAACCATTGGAAAAGGAAAAGAAACATAGTACGTAGATTCCTTTGCCACAAAGAACAAAAGTTAATGGAGAAAAAGAAAAGTAAAGAATTGGAAAATGGCAGTGTCATTCACCTAACCCTAAACAAAGTAGTGAATCATATGCTTGCTCGTATATATATTTTCTGCCAAAAATTCAGAGCACATGATGATGCGGTGGAATATTTGAATATGGTTTCAGAAAGGATGATGATGGCTAACTAGAGTTCCAAAGCTTGCAGCTTTTTGGAAATTTAATTATTAGGTAAATCTCTTTCTATGTTGATATCCACGTCATATCGCAATTGACGTCCACCTGCCTTACAGCTTTCCAGTTGTATTATCAAAGGCCCAGTTGTTGCAAATATGGTATACTTATTTAACATAATATTGTATTTATTGACAATATAGGCAATAAATATTTATTGACAATATAATATTGTCAGAATATCAATGGAGTTGATATCATCCTAATATAGTAATATACATCAATTACAATATAATATTTTTCTATAAAAAATTGTTTAATTTCTTTTCAATAAAATGATTATCTTAAAATCTCCATGGGAAGCTCTCCTTCTGCATGTGCCTCTTGAGTTCCTAAGCGCCTCTTGAGTGCAACCTCTACGTCGTCTGACGGTCGACTTCTCTCTGGTTTCATCCGGCTCTTCCGAACGATGACACCTTCACCCTCAACCTGGAAGAAGACCAAACGACGCAATCGAAAAGCTCACTCTCCTGCTTGGTGGGACGTTTATGGACGGATAAAACTCATTCTCAAGCAACCATGCAAATGATATTGTCGTCGATCTGGAACCATCCCATCGAGTTCCGCTGTGAAGAAGTTGCACCCAACACCTTCAAGTTCTATTTCGGCAACAACATCCAATCTAAGAAAATTCTATGAAATCAGCTGTGGTTATATAAAAACTAGCTGCTCGTCATCCGTCGCTGGGAAAGAGGTAACGAACTCTTCGACTACGCCTTTCACATGGTTCCCTTCTGGATGCAACTGTGGAGCATACCAGGGCACCTTCGCAACATCCAAACAGGCAGAGAGATCTACAATGCTCTCAGACACTGAAACAATAGATCTATACTCCGTCCGCGACTCACAAGGATTCATCCTAAAAGGTAAAGTCCTTCTTGACATTTTGCAGCCCCTGAGACGCGACATGCATTTAAATTCAGTTGCCCACGGGAAATTATGGGTCGACTTTCGCTATGAGAAACTATCCTCATTCTGCTACTACTGTGGCCTCGTGGGTCACCTTGACAAGTCCTGCGACACCCTTGTAGAGGAAGTGGAAGATGAACAGTTACCCTCGTTCAAATATGGTCCGTGGCTGAGAGCATCTCAAGTTGGTTCCATACTCCAAAATGACGTTGCTACTATACGTCAAAGAGCCATCCAAAGCTTCTCCGTCAACAGGCAGCAAACTGCGGAACTCTCCAACTTCCTATCCTGTCTATCAGTTGAAAAACAACCTGAAGCGAGGCAAACCAACACCTTTGATACCAATACTCACTGTTCTCATGAGAACGTAGTAAAGCAAACCTTGTCAGGCCACACGAAATATAAGAAGGGAGAGATCTCTCAGCCGTCCCTTCATGCAACTACTGCACCCAATGCCAACAGTCGTCTACCCCCAACAATAAAGAAGCGCCCAGCAGACCATGATCTGAATACCAAAAAAAAAAACTGAAAGCATCATTGAATGAAGCAGCAACTATATACAATGGTGGAGGAGACCAGCCACAATTGGTCCCTGACATCCAAATGAACACACTTATATGGAATTGTCAAGGGTTGGGGAACCCCCTGACAATTCGGCATCTAAAGAACTTAAGTTCTTCAAAATCCCCAAACTACATATTCTTATCGGAGGTAAAACACAACGACGACTGCTTCAAAAACCTCCTCCTCAAATGCGGTATGGATGACTCCTTTTCCGTTCCTTCCCAGGGATCTGCAGGTGGTCTTATTATAGCATGAAAATAATACATCAACTTAACTATTGTTGCATTCAACTCCTACTTCATCCAAGCAGAAATTGCACTCCCGGATGGCTCTCAAGCTTGGCAATTTATTGGAGTGCACCTTCACTACAGCCTCAACACTCGGCGATCTCAATTCCAATCCCTCTCCTCTCTCATCCAAAGAAGCAATATTCTGACACTCATTGGTAGTGATTTCAACGCCATTCTTCATGCCAGTGAGAAGCTAGGTGGAGCTGATTTCAAGGCCCACATGATTGAGGACCTGCAATGCTTCATCAACACGGGTAACATGCTGGAATTCCCTAATTCAGGCCCTCCCTTCACATGGTCGAACAAGAGAGCTCACTCCCACCTCATAGAGAAGGTTCTTGATCGATACCTCGCTTCATTAGAATGACACTCTGCTTGGCCCAACTGTCACTCAACTCATTTGGAAGTAATTGGAAGTGACCACCATCCAATTCTTCTCCACCACATTGGTTTCAGTAAGCGAAGACCAAAGTTTAAATTTGATAAAAGATGGCTTACAATCGCTCCACTTGAAGATATTATCATCAGTTCCTAGGACAAGGAAGTTATTGGATCTCCTCAATTCTGTATACAAAGCAAGCTCAAATTTACCCGAGCAGCCATCCTCAGTTGGCTCAAGCACAATAAAATTAACTCAGCTTCGCGAGTGGACTCCCTCACTCAATAGCTAATCTATTTCCAAAGCCAGCACGATAAAGAGGCATTAGCTCAACGATCAAAACTTAACGCTGAACTGAGGAAAGCCATCCATGATGAAGAAGTATTCTGGAGACAAAAGTCAAGAATCAAATGGTTTGCGAAAGGTTGTCGCAACACCTCTTTTTTCCATGCCACCACCCGCATTCGAAGAAGCCATAACACCATCCACCGACTCAGAAATAGCAGTGGGGAATGGGTAGAAGGGCCCTCTTCAGTGGCCGAAGTTGCTCGATCAGCAATACTTCCAATCACTCTTCACTGCATCTAATCCGCCTCACCCTGATCCATCCTCCCCAAATCCCAGCCGTCGGGTCACCACCAGAATGAACAGATGGTTAACTCGCCCAGTCTCGAATGAAGAAGTCAAACATGCGGCCTTCTCTCTGAACCCTAACAGTGCTCCGGGGCCCGATGGCTTCACTGGGCATTTCTTTCGACATTTCTAGTATCTAATTGTTCATGACGTCTGTGAGGCGGCCAAAACCTTCTTCAGAAGTCGGAAGCTGCTGCAAAGCCTAAACCATACTGATATAGCTCTCATACCCAAGACAAAAATCGTCCAGGAAATGCACCACCTGCAACCCATCAGCCTCTGCAATTTCATCTACAAAATATTCTCCAAGATGCTAGTGCTCCACATGTAACCGATCATGGACTCCATCATCTCTGACAACTAATGTGCGTTCATTAAACACCGTTTGATATCAGATAACATACTTCAGGCTCATGAAATCACACACTACATGAAAACCAAGCAGCGCACAAAATCACACGACATGGCAATAAAATTAAACATGAGCAAGGCTTTCGACAGATTAGAATGACCATTTACCTCCTCCTCCCTCAGCCGCATGGGTTTCCACTCCCAGTTCATTGAACTTATCAATCAATGCATCAGCACAACATCATTCTCCATTCTTGTTGGAGGGCAGCCCCGCGGCTACTTGAAGCCAACCAGGGGCCTCCGCCAAGGAGACCCAATGTCGTTGTTCCTTTTGGTCATAGCGATGGAAGGTTTCAACCAGATGCTCACCCAAGCATGCAACTCAGGCTCTCTTCGGGGGGTGCAAATAAGCCGACACAGCCCCTCCATCACCTCCCTCTTCTTCGCTGATGACGTACTAGTTTTCTGCAAGGTTGATATACATCAAGCCTCCACTCTGCAGAACATCCTCCAAAGCTTTGCTAGCTTCAGTGGGCAACAAGTGAATACCAGCAAATCTGCTCTCTACTTCTCCAAGCATTGTCCTGAACAACTGCAACTTAACATCAGCTCCCTACTCTTCATATCCAAGATTGGTTTTGACGACAAGTACCTTAGGCTACCTCCCATTGTCCCTCACTCAAAAAGAAGCACCTTTCACTTCGTCACTGACAAAATCCAAAGCAAAATCAAGTGCTAGTCGTTGAAGCTTCTATCAAAGGCGGGACGCACAGTTTTAATCAAAGCCGTCATCGACGCCATACCAACATACTCCATGTCTTGCTTCTACCTATCGGATACAATATGTAACCTCATCATCAAAGCTTGCTCGAAATTCTGGTGGTCTGCAAAACCTGGTAAAAGAAGCATTCACTGGGTTAAATGGCAACAGCTATGCGCAAGCTTCTCCGCCGATGGCCTGGGCTTTCGTGACCACCGCTCTCAAAACATCTCTCTACTTGTTAAGCAAGGATGGAGGATATTAACCCGACCATCATCCATGCTCAGCCGCACCATCAAAGGTAAATATTTACCTTACAGTTCCTTCATGGATGCAGATACCACGTCAAATTCTTCATGGGGATGGCGTAGTATTCTCCGTGGTCGTGAACTCCTCTCATCTGGCTTCCGATGGCAAGTGGGCGCTAGATCAATACTCAACACATATGGCTCACCTTGGCTCCCATGTTCACCCATCTTCACAGTATGCGGTCTGATTCTACACCCCCTCCAAGCCATGCAAGTTGCAGACTTCTTCGACAAAGACACCCGCATGTGGAACGTGCCCTTAGTATGCTCTTCCTTTCCCACTTCAATAGTTGATGACATATTATCCATTGAGATAACAAGCGGAGAAGACAAACCAACTTGGCACTTCACCAAGCACGGTGCATACACTATCGCATCAGGATACAATCTTGCACTCTCTAAATCGCATCCGGAAGACGCTCCACCTTCCCCTTCTCCGTGGACGAGTATCTGGAAGCTTAAACTCCCTCCCAAAGTCAAGCTATTCACCTGGCGCCTCCTCAAACACATGCTTCCTACAAAGGAAGCTTTGCAACACCGCCATGTGCCAATCACTAGCACGCACTGCTCGATATGTCATGGCAGCCCTGAGAACATAGACCACGTCTTTCTCAACTGCCCGCACGTCGACCAAGTCTGGAAACTATCCAAGCTATCACTGCCAGACCGCTCCTTCTAAACACCTCTATTCGACTGGTGGATGGAAGCTAAGAACCGATAATACCAGACTCACAGAGGGTTCCCCCTCTTCTGCGCTCTCCTGTGGAGCATATGGACCACCCAAAATAAAAGCACCTTTCAAGGGGTGCAATTGAGCCCTCAAAGCACTATTGACCTTGCAATGACCATGTTCTGAACTGTCAAATTATAGGTCCATCACTGTAATTGAATTATCACCGGGCTGTTGTGTTAGACTGTGCATCTATACATAGCCTTAATATTCTCATTCCATGAATGAACAAGCTGCCTTTGAAAAAAAAGCTCTCGTTCTGTTATTTTCTCAAACAATTTTAAATTTGATTTCGTCAAATTCTTTTTTTTAAAAAAAAATTATATGAAAAGCTCTTGATATCTTTAATAATGTTATATTCTATTACACCGAAATTAATTTATAGTTCTTTATATATAAATTTTATTCCATTTTAGATTTTTTTTAAAAAGGAGAAATACTTATAGTAAAATAAAATATTTGATGAGAAAATAAAATATTGAATAAAATAAAAAAATAAAATTAGATATGCCCAGGACCGCCCATCCATTAGGTCAATAAGGTCATTGCCTTAAGCCCCATGTTGATTGGCCGCCCCTGCCCATAGTTCTTAGAAATCTAACTTGCATAATGATGTATGACAATTATTTGTTTTAAGTAAAATTTTGGTATTTCTATCTTTTAATATAAAGTGTTGAATGGAAGATGGCGGGAAATGTTGTTCGATCTGGCGATGGCGATGGCGCGCGAAAGTGCAGACAAGGAAGATAGTACTGGCCTGAGCCTGGATCTCGGAAGGACCTTCGGCATCCTTCCCAAGCCTAAAAAGCCTCCTGACCCGATCATCAGGAAAGCGAAATCAATGATATGGAGGAAGAAAGCTGATGATGTTCAATCGGCAATGACCCAAAATGGAGGTATGAATCTCAATACAAATCCCATTAGATGCTCTGTAAATGAAGGCAATGTCCCATTATTGAATGAATTTGTGGCAATGGAAAACCCTTTATTTGCGGCATATCAGAAGCCTAGTGCATCTCATTCTCAGAACAGGGTTAAGCAACCTGCCTCTTGGGCTGCGCTTTTTAGAGAAGCACAACTGCTCGATGAAATGCCGTAGAGGAATGAAACAGATGAGAAACTGAGAAAAATTCAAACTTCCTCGGTTAATGAAGTTAGAATTGATGCTGAAATGATTGTCATAACAAGAGCAAAATGGAGTAATAGCCTCTACGGAAAGTTTTATGGCAGCACACCCTCCTTGCAGGTCATCCAACAGGCAATGCCTAGAATCTAAAAGCTCAAATGCAATGTCCAAGATGTGGACCTAGCAGCCGGCTACTTCTGCTTCAAGTTCTGATGCGAGGAAGACCGTAACAAAATTTTAACGGAAGGGCCTTGGTTCTTTAGAGGGCAGGCCCTGTTGCTTACCCCTTGGAGATCAAACTTTCAACCTTTGCTGGAAAAGATCAAGGCTATACCAGTCTGAATTCAATTGCCAGGTTTGCCCCTTACTCATCTACAAAAAGACATATTGGTCAAAATTGCTAGAGGTATTGGGCAGCCCATCAAGATAGATGAGGTAACCTTAAAGGGTCGGAGAGCCAAATTCGCACGGATATGCATCCTATGGAATCTTAAACATAAAGTCCCTTCTGGATTATGGATAATTAGGGATGGTTTCAAATTTTGGCAAGCCATTGCCTTTGAAAACATCCCCAAACTTCATTTCTCATGTGGAAAAATTGGTCATCTAGCTCTGCAATGCTCAGAAAAGAATGTTACTGAGTCTAATAATGAGGAAGAGGATTCACAGATGAACCAGAATGGTAGGAAAGCTGAATATGATAAATTGTCATCAAAGTCTGTTGGAGAGGTTTACGGACCTTGGCAAATCATCAATAGAAAAAAAAAAGCCACAAGGGAGAAAAATTGATACTCATAATGAGAGAAACATGAACAAATTTGATACTTTGAGAAAGGTCAATGAACAAAATATGGCAATGGAAGAGGATCAAAGTCATCCTACTATAGTACCAGTTAAATCTGGTTTAACTTCAACAAAAGCCTCTTTAGTATCCCCTGATGTATTACATTCTCCACTGAGGTACAATGCTAGCAAGACACTAAACAATAGTGTGGGAAGTAAAGATACACGCAAAGATCTGGCATTTAAAGCAGTGAAAATTGATCTAGTTACAGTGCAGATTGATACGGAGAAAAGCCTAGAGAATTTCCACATTTGCTATGGCTATTAGCAAGATTAAAGAAGCTGAAATTGTATCCCAGGTGGATATGGATGAGGACATTTCATGCAGCTTGAGTAGTAGCATTGGAAAGTTAAGGAAAGCCTCATCTCAAATCATTCATCAAGATGGTTTCCCTTTCAACCCAAAGCAGAGTAGGGCAAAGAAGAAAAAGTTCTCCAATGATGATGGGCTCATTGAGCCTGATGGTGACCCTCCCCCAGCAAAGAACAAGGGGAAAACTAAACTATCATCAGAATGACGCTGATTTTCTAGAACATTAGAGGTGGTCTGGAAGCTAAAGGCTGGGACTACTTGAAATTTATGATGAGAACAAACAAGCCAGATTTAATTTTACTGGTTGAAACTCATCTAGATGAAGACAATTCAAAAATGTGCATCAAAAAATTTGGATGTGAATGGTATATATATGTCTGGTGATGAAAGGTCCAGAGGTATCATTATTGTATGGAAGGTTGAGGCAATGAAGGTTAAGCTCCTTTATAAATGCTCACAAACAATTTATGTGTCATTTTGCTTTAAAGGGGGAAGCCCCTGGCTGCTAACTGGCATATATGCAAGTACTGAGACTAATGAAAGAAAAGTGCTTTGGGAATTTTTAAAAAACTTACAAATTGAGAACACCCCATGGCTTCTAATGGGGGATTCCAATTGCATAAAAAACCAGGAAGACAAGAAAGGAGGGATAAATATTAGCTTTGGATGTGCCATGAACTTTCAAAGAATTGAAATTTGAGGCTGGATTAATTGATCTCCATTTCTCTGGGTTCAAATTCACATGGTGTAACAATAGGTATAGGAATAAAAGGATAATGGCTAGATTAGACAGAATGTATGCAAATGACATATGACTTTCGAAATACAACAGAGCAATTGTCTACCACATGAAAAGACTAGCTTCTGATCATAGACCCATCATGTTAGATTCCAGATATTACAGTAGCCTTGTCAGCAGAGAAAGAAGACTTATCTTTAAACTTTATTGGCTAGAAAATGAGGGTTTATCTCAATTGATAAAGGATAAATGGGGTAAAAGTGTCAATCATGAAAATAAAGCTGAATATTTTATGAATTGCTTAGGCAATTTGGGAAAAGATCTTACTTCATGGAGCAAAAATTGTTTTGGATCTTTGGAGAAAAGGCTTAAAAAAACTCTAACTGAGCTTGAGGCTTTAGAAAAAGCAGATGAGCAGGGAATAGCAACTGACACTGAAATTGAAAGCATCAACTGTTTATCTAATAAAGTCATAGCCTTGAATAGACAATTGCACATAAAATGGTGGACTAAAGCTAGAACAAACTGGGTTGAGATGAATGATAAGAATACAAAGTACTTTCACAACCTGACCAAGTACAAGAAGAGGAAAAACACCATTTTGAACATTACCGATAATGGGGAAACTTATTTTGAAACAAACCACATTATCCAAAAATTTGAGAACTGGTACAGGTATCTCTGGAGAGATGAAAGTAGTGATGAGAACAATATCACTTGGAATGTGCCGAGATCTCTGAAATGGAAAAACATACCCAAGGATAGTCATAGCAGTCTCACCAAAATGTTTACTGAGCAAGAAATTGCAGCAGCAATTAATAGCATGGGCAGAGGTAAAGCCCTTGGACCAGATGACTACAGTTTAGAATCTTATCTAAAATTCTGGAATATCATCAGTGATTCATACATGGAAGTTGCCAGAGTATTTTTTAATGATTGCAAGCTGCCAGATTCGTGGGGAAAAACAAGCCTGATCTTTATTCCAAAATGAGATGACCCTAAAGAATTAAAGACTATAGGCCCATTGCATTATGCAATGTGGCATACAAAATAATCTCTAAGGTCCTTGTGAATAGAATCAAACCTTGGATTAGTTCTCTTATTTCTAAGGAACAAACAACCTTTGTTGAAAATATGAATATGCATGATAATGTGGTTCTCCTTACTGAAATTATCAGCATTGTGGGCAAATAAAAAAGGAAGCATCCATATTTCATTATGAAATTGGACATTGAAAAAGCTTTTGATAGAGTGAGCTGGGTTGCTGTCAAACATGTTTGTTAATTCATGAATCTACCTACCAGACTAATTGATTGGTTCATGGCATGTCTGCAAGCTACAAATTTTAAGTGTTGCATTAACGGTTCTGACTCTAAAAGATTTAGGAGCTTCAAAGGAGTTAGGCAAGAGGACCTTTTGTCCCCTTATCTATTTATCATTGTCTAGAAACTCTTGTCTTTGTTGATTGAAAAAGAAGTGAGCTTAGGTCACATAAAGGCTTTCAAATACAAGGGGATGACCTTAAGCCATCTTTTCTTTGCGAATGATATAATTCTGATGGTCAAATGCTGTAAAAAATCTTGTTATCATGTCAAAGAAGTGATGAATCAGTATTGCAAATTTACCAATCAGAAAATTAATTTCAATAAGTCTGAGTGCTTCTTTCCATGTGTCTACTCTTAAGCCAAAAAAGAGGACATTTGTGGTTTACTTGGCATTAAGGAAAGTCCTCTTCCATTGAAATATCTTGGAGCTTACATAGACAAAGGCAGAACTCCAATTGATATCCAAAGGCAACTCATTAACAAAGCTGAAAATAGGCTAAACTGCTGGGCAAGCAAGAGCATATCTCAAGTTGGCAAGACAATCATACTAAATTCTGTTAGATTCTTTCTTCTCCCATCCCATTCTCGGCCCGAGCTCAACTCCATACATATCCACACTCTGATCACTACTTGTATAAATGACAAGACTGTGAAGGAATATGAAAAATTAGCAAGAAGCTACTTTTGAAAAACAAGGAGAAACAAAAAAGGTTTTCATCTTATCAGTTGGAAGAATGTATCACTAAGCAGACTGAAGGGTGGTTTAGGGGTAAGGGACTTGAACCTTGTCAAAGTATCTATTCATGCTAAAAGAATTTTGCCTCTCCTAAATAAGAAAGAGGTGAACTGGGCCATGTTACTCAATCAAATATATAGAGCCATATATCCTTGAATTGAGGATTATGGAAGAAGCAAAAACTGGGTTGTTAAGGGGATCTTTACAACTATATTTATGTTACGAGAGGGTCTCAGGAAAAGAATTGGCAATGGAGAGGAAACCAATATCTAGATTGATCCATGGTTGGGAAGTACCCCCTTAAACAAGTGACGAACATTTATAAACATGGAAAAAATTAATGATGTTCAAAAGGTTTGTGATCTCTTCATTGGCAATGAGTGGAATCTGCCTCTAATAGAGCAAATATTTGGGGTGGAACTAGTAAAGTCCATCATTCAGATATACATCCCCAAAAGACCATGTGTGGATAAATGGATATGGATATTCAACAATAAAGGTAAGCTTAACTGCAAAATTGCTTACAATTTTTTGAAGAAAGATGATGAAAGGTTGGCTGATGTCTCCTTTGACTAGAGGAAACTATGGAATTTAAAAATCCTCCCTAAGGTCAAAATTTTCATTTGGAAATTGCTTCATGGTAGATTCTCCACATCTAGTTAGCTTTCTAAGATGAGCAAAATTCTTGAGCATTGTTGTTTTGTATGCAAGGATGACATGGACAATATAAAGCATATCTTTTATGATCGTGTACATGCAAAAAAACTATAGCTAGCTTTGGAATGCATTTTATGCTATAAGTTTATGTTTAAAGACCTTTGGCATCTAGGAAAATGAGCTGATGAAGGGAATCATCTGGACAAGGAAAGAAAGATGAATTTGGTAAGTTGCATTGTTGTTGGTCTTTGGAGTCTTTGGAAGAACAGAAATGAAATGTGTTTTAATGGTAAATGCCTTGGTCATAACTCTTTGGTCTTTAAAGTTTTAACAGAACTGAGCAACCATGAGCACTTTGGAAAGTATTGGCCTGCGCATGTGGAGTTGTGGGGCAATGAAATGGAGAAGGCTGGTCTTAATCAGCCATAAAGCAGCAGGCTGGACAATTTCCCTCCTAATAGAAATCAAATTAATCTTAGTGACAATGAGGGCTCATACTTGATTTACAATGATGCAGCATGGGTTGAGCAGTCAAAGAAATCAGGTATGTGATTCACAATTCTAAATGGCAACAAGATGGAAGTCATGAGAGGTTACTGCAGCTCATTCTCCCACTGTAGCTTATCTGCTGAACTTGAAGCAATCTGGAAAAATCTTATGAATGCTAATCTCATCAATATTAAGCATTTGAAAATCTTCTCAGATTGCAAGAATGTCATAGATATCCTGAACAAACATCTAAAACCTCCTTGGTATGTTGAATCTATAGTGAATGATATCTTACATTTGGCTGAAGTTTAAAAGTTTCAGATTTGTGTTATATAACATGATGAGCCACTATTTAGCAAAAGCTGGTCTTACTGAGATGGAAATTACCCCCGAAATCGCCTTAAATTGGAGTAGTTATGGAGATTCCACCTTTGCTTCAACCAATTGGAAATGCTTTGTAAACGACTGCTTTGTGACTGCATCTTCAAAGCTCATGCCCTACAAGTTGCTTTCTAATATCTTGCACAATGTAAATAAAAGGAATAGCCATGATGTAACTGATGTAATTGATGGTTCTAATCCCAAAACTACTGCTGTAATAGAGGTTGAGAACACTGATGTAATTGATGTTGGTATTAATAGAGCTTCACCACACCTTATGGAATATGGTTGTATGTTGTTTCCTGGCGAGAAGAGTACGATTAGTGATCATCTGCCTTCTCTACCCAGGGACGGGATATAGCCTGACCAGTTAGGTGGGTTTTTTAAAAATAAAATAAAATAAAGTGTTGAATGAATAATGGTCATTCATATATTATGTGGATGGTTAACATTTGAATATTATCTTTATGACGTTTTTGCTTCTTTTGATTGATATCTAATTTTTATAGTTATGTGAAATTTTTCTATACTAAATATTTGATGAGACTGGAGTAGAGATGTTAACGTATTGAGGAATGTCTTGGGGCCCGTTTGTTTCGTTAAAAAATGGGGGACTGGACTGGATTTCGACTCTTGTCCCCCGTTTGTTTTGTAAAAATAAGGAGAGACGGGATTTTAATTCCTGTTCGGGATAGGATTTTGAGTCCTTTTGGTGTACTGGGAAAATTCTTGGTACAACAAAACAGAGCGGAGGACATTGAGAAAAAAACCCTCAATGCCCTTAACTAAACACACGGGTCTCTAACCTACCCAACATCTATCTCGCTCCTCTCGCACACTCGCCCCTCTCGCCCGCTGCTCTCGCCGTTCGCCTCTTCGCCCATCGTCTTCGTGCAGTCTCTCACTCAGGTCTCTCTCTCTCTCTCTCTCTCTCTCTCTCTCTCTCTCTCTCTCTCATGGCGAAGCTTGAGGATTTCTGTCGCCTCTCGCCTACATGATTTCTGTCGAAGCTTAATATTTTATTATGATTTCTATCGAAGCCTGATGTATATTCAGGATTGACTGATTAAACCTAATTTATTTGATGCATTCTTCCTCATCTGTATGATTTCTCGCCTTTTTATTTCTATTGAAGCCTGTTTTTTCTTCATGGTTGATGTTTGATTGATGCTAATATCCTCAATCACAGTTTTAAATTTCATGATTTCTGTTTGATTTCTCACCATTTAAATTTATGTTGATCTAATATTCAAGATTTATGTCGAAGCCTGTTGATGCTGCTGAAGTTAATGGCATCATGTAGACTTGTTGATTTTAAATTTCTGATTTTTGTTTGATGGTTCAAAGCTCCTTGATTTTTTCATGTCGCCTTCTCTGCTCGTAGAAATTTCATACTGTCAAAGCTTAATTTCATACTATAGAAAGCTCCTTGATTTTTTCATGGTTCGAACTGTCAAAGCTTAGTTTTCAGTAGGTCGTTTAATTACTACAAAAATTGCAATTTATTAGCAGGTTGTTTTTAGTAAGTGTAAATGTAGCTGAACTTGGTTATTTGTTGATTAAATTTTCATCTTCTGATCAATAAGAGTTCTAGCGTATATGAATAGCTAGTAAATACATATTTTGCACTTGTTTGATCTGGTGCGAAGCTTCCCTGTGAAGGGAGTCTGCACTTAACACTTGTTTTTTTATATGCTTTATTAATTGCCTTCTTCGAAACTTCAATAATGCCAAAAGATGAGCATGCATAAAATAAATTGATTCTTAATAAACTGTTGCTTTAGAAAATTAGTTTTAAGTATTTGCATCCACTATCTGCTCTATATATACTGTACTTTTCTCAGTGTTTTGCTGTCACTTTTGCATCTACTTACCAATTTCCTGAAATTTTCTTTGAGACGAATTCCAAATTGTTTGGTTGATATTCTTAGCAGAAATACTCTCGAACCAATGATAATATGTAATATAATTTGGCAAATCAGATATGTATTGAAGTATCGAGAATGTAATTAGGATACTATTTTTAGTGAATAGTGAATAAATTATATACTTATTTTTAGTGATATACTTGTTCCCTGAAATAATTCCTTGAAATAATTCCCAGTATTATATGTTGTATTATATGCTTGATTAATGGTTGATACAAAGTTCTTGTTCTGATTTTTTTGTTCATTATTTTTAGTGAACAATAGATGAATTGTCATTCATGTTATACGCTACTACACGAAGAATGTATATTCATTTGCTTGCTATGTCTGCGGTTGGATATTTTTTTATTAAATTTATAATGTGTGATGAGTATGAGAGGAGAGTGGTAGATAATAGAACTCTTGTTAGAAATATGACTCGTATGGATGTTTTGGATTCCATTATCAGGGAAAGCAATAATAATTGTATTTGAGAGTTGAGAATATCTAGAAATGCTTTTGCAAGACTTTGTGAGTTATTGATTGTTCGGGGTGGGTTAACGGGTGATGGGAGGGTGACCGTGGATGAGCAAGTTGCTATTTTTGTAAACATTCTAGCTCATCACACAAAAAATAGAACAATCCGAGTTAGGTTCAAAAGATCAGGAGAAACCATTAGTAGATATTGTCATCGTGTGTTACATGTTATTGTTAGATTGCATGATGTCTTATTAGCAAAGCCAGAACCTGTGCTACAAGATTGCACCGATGAAAGATGGAAGTGGTTCAAGGTAAGTTATATACCATTGATATCATAGTTGCTATTGTATTTAGAAGATCGCCAATTAATGTTCGGTTTAAATTTTGTGTAGGGGGTGTTTAGGAGCATTAGATGGTACATATATAACCGTTACACCACCTGCTGCAGACAGACCTAGATACAGGACAAGGAATGGAGATCTTGCAACAAATGTGTTAGGAGTATGTACACAATATATGAATTTCATATATGTGTTATCGGGTTGGGAGGGGTCAGCTTCTGATTCTAGAGTGCTGCGTGATATAGTTACGAGACCCAATGGACTGAACGTCCCAATTGGTATGTCATACATAAACTTTATTATAATAATTGACTTACCATAATAATAACTAAAATTCATATAATAATTTTGTGGGTAGGTAACTACTATCATGTGGATGGTGGATACACAAATAGGGATGGATTCCTTGCACCATATCGCGGTAGACGATATCATATTCAAGAGTGGGGCAATAGTCGAAGAGTAGCCCAAAATCGTGAGGAACTGTTTAACTACATACATGCACGAGCAAGAAACGTAATCGAGAGATGTTTTGGTCTTTTAAAGAAGAGATGGACTATTCTTCGATCACCATCTTTTTATCCGATAAAAACTCAATGTCGTATTATTCTTGCTTGTGGTTTACTCCATAACTTTATTCGGATGAACATGAAAATTGATCTGTTAGAGTCTGCTACCATCATGGATGATGAACTACCAATAGGAGAAGAACCCATCAACATAATCAGCACCGTTGAGCCTAGTAATGAATGGACTCAATCGAGAGACAACTTAGCACAACAAATGTTGAACGAATGGAGAGCAAAAAATTGAATACATTTTAATGGTTATGTACTTTTGGAAGTGGTTCAGGTTGTTGTAATGTACTTTTATTATGGTTTGGTTATGTAATCTAATGTACTTTTATGTTGAATCAATTATGGTTATGTACTTTTTAATGGTTTGAATTTTAATGAAATCAATGTACTTTTATGTTGAATCAGTTATGATTATGTACTTTTTAATGGTTTGATTATGTCATATTTTTAGTCATGGAAGTTCAAAAAAGAGATAGATGCTCATGGACATAGGAGGAAGATGACACTTTATTGACTGTTTTAGAAGAATTGGTTGTGGAGGGACATAGGGGAGAGCATGACACTTTTAAAGCAGGAACTCACAAGGAAGCTCTAAAAAGAATGTTGATGCGAGTTCCTGGCATTAACTTAACAGTGCAACAAATAGTTAACAAAATGAAGAGATGGTCATTTAAACTATTTGAAGCACTTGATATGATGAACACAAGCGAATTTGGATGGGATGATGTGTGTAAGTGTGTGGTGGTTGATAATCCGCAAGTGTTGGAGGAATACTTGAAGGTAATTTTTTAATGTTATTTCTTTTAATGTTAATTGCATTACCTCTAATGCTTGTTATTTTTTTTATCTAACAGAAGCATCCAAAATCTGCAAACCATGCTAATAAAGAATTTAAAGAGTTTGAAAGATTGCATGTCATCTTTGGAAATGATCGTGCTACTGGCCACGGTGTGGAGACACCAACTGATGTGATGAAAACACAATCCTCACAACCTGATTGGAAAAATATGATGGAAATACAATCCTCACAACAACATGAATCTCCAATGTCAACAAGGCAAGAATCTACAATCTCCAACATTGGTAGCCAATTTTAAGGAAGTGAGCCAAAGAAAAAATACGGTCGAATGAGTGAAGTGGCAAAAAAATTCATTGAGGTATGGGAAACTCAAATGAGTTCGACTGCTCGTGATATGCACACGGTGGCTACTGAGATGACCAAAATGAGAGAGCATATGGAAAAGTCAACATTGGTTGATGAAGTACATAAGTTGAGAATAACGGAGATGGAGGAAATGGATGTATTGAAGAAATTTGCTGAAAATATTCATTACGTGGTAATTTTCATGAGAATGGATGAAAGTAGAAGGTTGACTTTTGTGAAGTCGGTTATGGGGATGTAGTTGAATACTTTATCAATTTTGTAATTAGGGAGTGTCCCAACTTTATTTTGAAATTGTGTTAGATGAATACTTTATCATTTTGTAGTTAGGGGTGTCCCAAACTTTATTGTTGAAGTTTCAGTTTGCAAACATGAAATCATTTATTGTCGTTACACTTTAGTTGAATATTTACTGTTTCAATTTTGTTGAATATGTTATCTTGGTTGGTATATGTTATCAGTATATTATTGTTGGAATTTTGGTTGATTTAGTCATACATGTCTGCTCTATGCTTCTATTACTTAATTACATGTCTTGGTATTTTTTGATATTTGTTGCTCAAACACTGTATAGGAATGTTGTGATCTGTTAATTTGAAACCAATTTTCTTTTACAGGCATCAGGTAGTATGCCTAACTCTGAACTTGAGACATACATTTGGACATGAGAGTCTTGAGTTGAGAAGCAATGTTATTTATTACTGAAGTTTTTCCCGTGGTTTTTTGGGATAGCCTAACAATAGAATTTTTTTTAAAAAAAATGTTTTTTTTGACATTTTTAACTTTTATTATGGCCACAATTCGATGTTGCAATTCTGCCAATCTGAACTTTTATTACTGAAGCAATGAACCAATGTTAATATTTATTTTCTGAATTTTTTTCTAATGATAAGTATAATAGTTAAATTATGTTTGATAAAACTTAATTATGATGTAAAAATATAATATAGTTTAATATGATAAAGAATAGGTTAAATTATTCACAATAAAACGATAGATGTTGAATACAAACACCAGAGATATAACGATGACACCTTGTTGGTCCATCCCCATTATTTCTTCGGTCCAAGTTCACAATCTGATAATCGAAAACTTATCAGTTAAACTAAAACTTCTTATGTATTAAAATATTTTAAGACTAGTTTATGTATGAGAACTTTTATGTATAAAATTGAATTTGAACATTAAAAATATAAAATGGTATTTTAGTCATTTTGTCATGTACAGTACTATATTATAGCGAAACAAACGCAAGATAGGACATGATATCGTGTCATGTTCTTGATGAAACAAACATGGTACAGTTGATGTCCCAGGACGTCTGGTGTTCTGTCCTTGTCCTTATCTGGTGTCTTGTGACAGACACTTTACAAACCAAACGAGCCCTTGAGGTGCAAGACCAGTGCTGAATGGTTCGGGACCCAATGATAATTTCAATTAATCAAATGTTGACAACTGAAATAATTATTCTCAATTAGTGGGGCATGGTTCGTAGGGACCATTAGATTTATCAGATCTGAATTAATTACAAATTATCTGAATAATTTTTTTGCCTCATCTTTGGACTCTTCATCTTCTCCATCTCCATCAGCTCTAAGTCTCCAACGGTCGACCATCATATCCACGAGTCTAGATAAAAGCAATGTTCGACCTTCTCAAACACTCATCTTCTCCCTCTTCGTCTTTCGCCCTTGGGTTTTCTGAAGTAGTTCGAACTCTCATCTCTATTGTCGTTGCCAGGTTGCAACATCGAAACCGCTGTTGTCATGCACTAAGTTTAGTAAGTAGTAGTCTTAATTTACCCACTAGCAACATATAGGTCAGGTTTTAGAATTGATTTACCCACGGATTGACTAAATTTAACTTCAAAGAATCATCTAAATCGTGTGGACAAATTCAATTTGACTTAGTTTGCACGTTGAGCTGGATGAAGCTCTATTTCTATCGATTAATTATTATTTTTTATGACTTAGTATATATCTTGACCAAATTAATTAATATCCAGAACATGAAAAATGTGTATTTAAACCCACAAAATAGCATATGATGACATATGTACGACAATGACTCCATTTTAAATTATAGTTCATTAAAAATATTTTTTTATCAAATTTTACTTATCAGTGTAGAGTTTATTACTCTTGAAAAGTGAAAAAATAAATACACATTCTTGCACAATTAATAATAATGTAATTAAAAACAAAATCAGGAAAATAAAAAATAAGTCGTGCCAACAAATCAATAGCTTTTGCTAATAATAATAATAATAATTCAGAAAGCCCATCGACAACCCAATTGTCAACAACCATCTCAACCCACTTCCTCCACCAGCGGCGGCAGCTGCTCCGCCTTTTGCCGGCGGCGGCAGCGCCGCGGGCGGCACCGCGGGCCCTTCCTCGACCAAGCTCGCGACGCTAACGCCAAACTTCATCCCGCCGAGGCAGTGCCCGCTTACGTTGCAGATGAACCAGTACCTCTTCGCCTCGACGAGGGCGATGTGGTCATCGCCCGTGGCGTGCGTCTCCAGGACGCCGGAGCTCGAGTTGCATGATCGGAACGTCTCCTCGGTCACTCGAAACACGTCGTGTTGCCCCTTAACATATTTGAAAACTTGCAACGATAACAATTCGTATAGAGTCGATCAGCAATTTTGTATACATACAATTCATTAATTAAGCTCTCTGTGTAATTGGAATTGAATGACAAGTATAGTAGGTACCGAGAACATCGCCGACGGTGAAATTGTACTTCTCCGACCATGCGAGGTAGTTGGTGCCAGTGGTCCACCGGTTCTCGTCGCCGACGATGTACTCCGTCGCGCCCACACTGTGTTGAGCGATTAGAGCCAGAAGAATCATGGCCAAGCTGGTGCTGCACAGAAGAAGGGAGGTGGAAACCATGGCTGCTAATTAGGGAGGGAGATGGAGAGAAGAGTTGGAAAATGGCTTTAAATGGTAGTTTTTAGTGGTTGTGTTATATAAAGTCTACAACAAGTTAATTGCAAAAGTCAACTACGATATATATCTCCTATTAATTTAGGAGGTTTTGAGTTTTCTTGGTCAGAAAAGCTAATTAATAGGTCTTTATATTAACTAGTTGGCTTTGGCCTTTGGGTGAGATGTAATGTAAATATGTAACACATGATTTGGCTTGTCCTTATAAGCTTTGTTTTTTTTTTTGGGATGGCCAGGTCAATTAAATCGATGGCTAACAAAATTTAGTGATTGTTGTGATAAGTAAGATTAGATGAACATAATTTGATGGTGGGTTGCCAATTAATAATGGATGAATTTGTAATAAATAGGTCTTTGTCAGGCCTATGGTGCTAATAAGTTGGGTTATTCATGAGATAGCTTGTTTGAACTTGACTCGTCTAATATTCAAACTCTACATGTTGAGTTAAGCTCAAGTAGTGCACTAATTAAGCCTAGTTTGAATATTATAGCTTAATTATATTTTTATCCCTCAAAATATCTTCTTCTTCCTGTTTGGTCACTTCTTTTTAAAAAGTTTCGATTTAATCCCTTCAAAAATTATTTTTGTTTCCATTTATTTCTTTCGTTAACTTTTGTTGTTAAATGCTAACATAGTAATGTTGACATAGAGTAAAGACAAAATAAGGGACAAGACGAAAAAAAAAAAAGATATTTTAAAAGATTAAATTTTAAAAAATATATTATAATAACCTTATATATATAATTAGTCTTTCTCATAAATAACCTAAAGCGATTTCTAATGCACGCTAATTTAATAGGAATAAAAAATATAATCATACAAACACTTTTGGTCTATAATAAAGATTGATAAACAATGTATTCATAATGTTTTGAGAAAAAAAAGAGATTTTGGCATAACATAAATATTGTTTTTGAATTGTATGGTATCGTTAGTTTCATTTGTAAATTTATTATAAATTTGTACGGTGAAAATTTTGAAATAAGAAAAAATAAATTGATGAAATTTTATATTGATGAATAAAATGATAAAACTTATATATAATTAAGTTGTAGGCATTCCATTGCACGCAAGCGAAAGCCGCTGATGGTGTTCCACGTGCGACACGTACTTGTGGGCGCTAGTAGGCTCGGATCGCTCGCCTTGCATAACATTGCAAAGTTTTTCAATTTCTAGAAAGCGAAATGAACTATATGGTCATAGCAATAAGGATTTTAACAGAACTGTTAAATGTTAATATGAGTTGGTCTCAAGACAATAGACCAACCAAGGGTTCACTGGTTATCAAGCAAAGAAATAATTCATTAGTGCTCAATTAGACTTGAAACTCAAAAATTGAAAAAGCTTTCAAGAACAATTTCTAAGATCAAGAGACTTACTGTGACTTGAACAATAATAATAAGTAACATTTTTCATATTTAATTTTAACCACACCATAGCATGGTCCAGATCACATAGTCTTAATTTTGCATGAATTTTTTTTTTAGCACAAAATGGCCATACACTTGGCCTTCAAAGTTCAAACCATGTTCTCGAAATCCCCAGCCTATTTTGAGTTTGTGGAGTTAAAGCAACCCAGTGACTAACTAGTCTATTTGAAACAACGACAACAACAATAATATCAAAAATTGAATATACAGAAACTTCAAATGTTTTTCATATTAATTTGAATATTTTATCAAATTCCTGGGATGACAATCTTTCTAACGTCTTTATCCATATATGGCATGATTGTCATTATTTAAATAATAATGTCTTAACAAAATAAAAAAGAATTTAACATTTAAGATTTTTGTAATGGAAATAATATAAAAATGAATATATAGAAACATTAAAAGCTGTTCATATTAATTTGAATATTTTATCAGATGACAATCTTTCATACGTCTTATTATATAAATGATAAACAAAATTAGAAAGAATTTAATGTTTTTTAATAATTTTTGAAAATAATTAAATATTTCAATAATTTTTTAATAATAAAAGATATTGGGTTACATTTTGGCTAATGTCAACCATATTTACTAATGCAATAAGTAATAAGTAATAAAGAGGGCTACATTGGGCAATTGAGCTTATATTTGTGCATTAGTGACGTACCAACCCCGAACCCAATCGATTCCGGTTCGAGTCAAAATCTCCACTAAATCAAATCAAATCCCGAGCCTGCAAACACATGCTGCCCATTCTAGAATGTTCTCCAACGCGCTCCTCCTCGGATGTTACGTTATCCTCTCGGACACAACAACACCAGCGAAAATATCACATCCACACGTGTCACGCAGCCATTTCCCTCCGCGCTTTAATTTAACGGCCCACTTACCTTAATCTCACCCGCGCCGCACCGCAACGCGGGCCCTCCTCCTCCCACTAAGTCGGTTCGCTGTTTACCGCATCGCGGCCATATAAATAACGGCCCATCATCATCCGATATAAACATAAAAACAACGACACGCCAAATACCGTTGGAAGCAAGCAAGCAAGCAATCGCGGCGGAAGCGAAGAGGACGCCATGGAAACCCTCCGCCTCCCCTCGGTGCCGCCTCCGCGGCCTGTCGTCTCCGCCGCCGACTCGTCCTCCTCCCTCCCCTGCGGCGGCCTCTTCACGGACACGGAGCTCGCGGCGGCGGAGCAGCTCGTCCAGCTGAGCGAGAGCTGCAGCGGCGGGGGCGCGGAGGACCGGGCCTCGTCGTCGACGTCGACCCAGCGCTCCGTGGAGGCGAGGCCGCCGCCGCCCGAGTTGGCGATCCTCCTGGAGAGCGAGGATGAGATGGAGGAGACGGGGCCGCGGCGGAGGACGCCGCGGTACCGCTCGATCGCCGAGGTCTACGCGGCCACGGTGCCCCTCGGTGCCCCGGATCGCGCCACGAAGCGGCGCCAGAAGAAGAGGAAGGGCGGCAAGGATTAAGGCCTTGCTGCAGATTGTGATCCTAGTCTTATTAACCCCATTAAATTTGGGGTTTGTTCTTAGATTTGGCTTTCTCATCATAATAATCTTGTATTAGGAAGAGAGACTGTTAATTACTGTGTAACTTATATGTTATGAATACTTTTGATAATGAATATTAAGCATCATGTTTTTGCTTCTTCTGGTAATTAATTTATGTACAACTAAAATGATATGAACAAGTGATCAGTCTGTGTTATAAACTAAAATGATATGCTGTAAAAGAAATTTGCAACGTCAAGAAACAAAGATCATATTCCCCAAGTTTTATATACACAGATATGACTCTATAATCTATATGTGAGTTTATGATTAAATTATGCAGTTCCCTTCATGCACATGATGTGCTCCCGAGCGGTGGTGATGTGCATGAGAGGACGTACCCAATTAATGAATTCTTACGGGTAACCCTTTTCTAAGGTTCATCACGCTTCTTATCTTTAGGGATAAATGTCTTTGAGATCTGTGCATATGATGCTCCTGACGATGAAACGTGGCCAAAAATCTATGGTCATGATAAAGAATCATCTATCCGAATAATATTAATTTAATGCATTGTGAGGAAGATAGAAAGAAAAGACATTTTATGATTTCTTTTAATATTAACTCTATGTTGACAGTTTAAATTCTTAAAATTAGAAATGTCTTAATTTATGATGTAGGGATTAAAATGCCCAACAGTCCACGGTCCAGCCCATGCCTTACGATAAAGTCTCTGTTAATTTCCATCCCGGAGACACGCGGACATAATAACACCATTCTCTTAAACTCACCCGCGAGGCACTGGAAACAGGACTCCCCGATTAAGTAATCCTTTATTCCTTTGCCGAGTCGGTTTCGTGTATTGGAAACCCTAATCCCACTCGGATTTCTATTTCTGCACTATAAATTAAAGGCTTCCACGAAATTCCAAACCTTTTCCAATTCCATCTTCATCACCATACGAATCAAAGAAAATGGAGAGCGAGAGAGAGAGAGAGAGAGGAATCGTGGACGGACTCTCAACCTCCATCTTCTCCGGCGATGTCTTCACCCCCGCGGAGCTAGCTGTAGCGGCGCACCTCGTGCAATTCAGCACAAGCGACGACTTATCGCCCTCTTCCTCGTTCTCCTCGTCCGATCTTTCATCCGTAGGCACACGAAGCTGGAGCCTGGAGGATCTCTACGCGAAGACGGAGCGGATGGACGAACACGGTGGTGGACGATAGTGCGGCGTGCTTGCAGTGGTCTTGACAGAGGAGATCATGCATGGATTTAATTATTGTCATCTTCCTAGCCTTACCTTAACGTTTCCGATTGACTTCTGCTTCGTGTGTGAGCAGACCTCGATCGCCGTTGGAGTTCTTAACCTTCCTTGCATGATCGCGGCGACCTTGTCGGAGAAGTCGCTCTTGCTCTTGATCCAATTTAGTACGTGATATATCTCACGGCAAGTTGGTAACAGTCAATGCCAATACCAAATTAGATAGCAAATTAATTAATTTAGTGTCTTCGGGTTTTTTATAAAATTATTTTAGTTAATTTTAATTGATCTTTAACCTAGGTTTAGGGTTAATTTTAGTTTGTTAATTATTTTAATAATTGATTAGTTAATTAGCTTTAAAAATCTATTACATATATGTCAATTTTTAATTATTGAATCAATATATAAAAATAGCTATATACTCATATATTCTTTTATATATATTAGTGTTATAAAATATATAACCTTAGTTATGTTATGTGCATTTATTAAATATAGTTTAATCATGTAAATCATTAGTAGCTATTGTTTAGAATACGTATGTTATGCAAAAAAAAATAAATATAAATATAAAAATATATAATTTATAATATATATAGTTTATATATGTTTATAATCATTATATATAATTATTAATTATATTATGAAATATTATAAATATTAATAGAAATATTATTAAATAAATACTAAAATTAATATAGAATAATATATATATATATATATATATATATATAAGAAGAAGAATAACCAATTGATATGTCATATGTGGGAGTAAGTATTGTCGAGTTAGTCATTATCATGCAATATCTTAAATCTGTTCAGGGATTGTATATCCTTATATGAACTTTATACAATGTACAACTTTTGTATCGTCCTTAATTGTATAGTTTGAGAAAATAATTATTTATCTTCCACTTAGTCATTATTTTTAGTAATTTTTTATTCATAAATTTTGACTTGACATGCACATTCAAAGAACTATTAGAAGATGCATATTGTTAAAATTTTGAATAAAGTTAAATGCTAAAAAATTACTTAGTGCAATACAAATAAAAATAATTCTCAAATAAAATAGGATCATCCAACCTAAAAATAGTAAAGAAATATGTGATGGATATATGAATGAAATGATTCATGTATAGAATAGGATAATCCTACCCAAAAACAGTAATAAAATATGTAATGGATTGACATAATCACGTTAGATGATCGAAGTTGGATTTATTGATGATTTGATCGTAGAGCTTTAACGTACATATGAGCGTTCAATAGATGTAACTTTTTTTGTTATATTTTTCACATATTCAAATAGAAAATTCATTAGGGACGATAAGATTCGATGTCTTTATCGTATTGAAGATCAATGAAAGATTATTGAAGATTATGGAAGAATGATAGAGAATATGGGTATTATAAGTGGCTGATGGAGTGATGGGTATGTCCTTGATGAAGGCGTATTATAAGTGGCCAATTGTGTGGTAGTCGAGTATTATGGCATAACATTATCATTATAATATATTAACAACGGTTTAGTGATAGCTCCATAGTTGAATCGTCATTGATGCAACATTCTAGGTAACTAGCGATCATTTGAAGGTTGTTGCTTATTTGTTTAAATATATCAATAATTTGTCACGTCATCACACAAGTTGCCCATGAAGTTATTCATTTTAATTACATTTGATAGGATTTTGAGCGAGATTACAAATTCTACCAATATGTTGAACTTTAATTATCTAGTTGTAATACATATTTGTTATTATACCTACAAGGAAAAAATGAAATAACATTCTTAACTAATATAGACACTCTGACGTTCAAGTGAGGATGTGATCAAGATGGAGGTAATATAAATGAGACTTTAGGTTACCTAAAGCGTGTCATGTCGATCGGTATAAATTGTAGGATGGAAGAGGATTGACGATAGTGTCGTCCGATAATCTCGTTGGGATGTTATTCGAAATAAGTCGAGACTAATCTAGTAGCTAAATGTCAGACTTGTGATGACGAATCCTTCGTAGTTGATGAGGGCGTGGATGTCCTTGTATGATCGGATGAAGCCCTCGGACTAAGCCGTTCGACTTGATTTGAGTCTGATTCATGAGTATCGACACTTCGACACTTCTAGGCTCTAGGCTTGATTTGGTTGGGTTCAAAGTATTAATCCAGTCCAATACTAAACATATAAAGGTTATTACGATAAATATGTCAGAATCTTCTCTTTTTTATTGGATACTAATTAAACATAGTTTTTAATAATCTTTCAAGATAAATTATTTATGGATAAATTATACAATAATTGTGTAGGATAAAATTTTTAGATACGAAATCGGGTCCGAATGATTCGATCCACTTAGTCAGAATTTTAATTCAGTTAAGTCTTGTTGACTTCTGTCAGCTGTGTATTGTAAGCCGGATAATATTAAATTAGGCCAATTAGTCACCCGTCCAACCAATTTAATTACCTGATCCCAAGTTAGATTTCAAAGCATTAATGGCTCTAAATAAACTAACAAACACCAGAAAAAATTGCATACTATCCCTTCTTGTTTTTTTTATAAATTACTTTCTAAAATCGAATATATGAAATTAGATTAAACTTCAAAAGAACAATTATATATACCGAGAATAAACAAATGCAATCTTTGTTTACATCACCTAACTTTGTTCTCGTGATTGACACTAATATCTGTCATTATGGCGTAAAGTAGATATGAAATCATGACCTGGTCTTTAATTAGAAATTCACAGATAAGCCAACCACCGCCAAACACAGCTCTGCTGCATTTGTGAGCCAATCCATTTTTGCTTGACCTGATCTACGTACCAAATCTAATTCATCCAATCAATCTCACCCGTGTTTCATGAAACCCGATAACCCGATAATGCATGACTCGACCTGATTACGATCAAATCTCGGTTCGCCCGACCAACTCCCATAAGCGCCCACAGAAAGCGATAATGATAATGAAATGGATAGAAGATGGATAAATAAACAAATAATAAAAAGGGAGGAACTCGATTCCATCGTTCCAACGGCTACTATCGCACGTCGCCGCCGTCTTCAACGGCTAAAACGGTCCGCGAGACAGCGTACCGCGCCATGGAACTCCTTCCCTTCCCTAGTTCCCTTCCCTAATAAGTCGGTCTCCTATCTCACTCGTCCCGAATTCGAATCCCTCGTCCAGTCATCCTCTCTCTCTCTCTTCGCATCGCACGCTAAAAGCACAAGACCACGCCCGCACATACACGACGAATCCAGCCAACGAGAGGAGGAGAGAGATTGGCCGAGATCGGTCGCGGGAGGCAGGCGATGGAAACCCTTGCCCGATCCGATCACCTCCTCCCGTCGTCGTCAGCCCGGCGCGATCTGTTCACCGACACCGAGGTCGCCGCCGCGGAGCAGCTCGTGCAGCTCAGCGGGAGCAGCGGCGACGCCGACCCCGACGCCGTCCCCTCGACCTCTGCCGCCTCCGCCTCCTCCTCTCCTCGATCCGTCAACGCGCGTCCCCCGGCGCCGCCCCCGCCCGAGGCCCTCTTGTTGGAGGCCGAGGACGAGGAGGAAGAGGTGGGACCGCGGCGGAGGAAGAAGCGGTACCGCTCGATCGCCGAAATCTACGCCTCCACGGATCCCGTCGCCGTCCGCCGCGGGGGAGACAAACGGGGAAGAACGAAGAGATAATTTGTTGCCGGCGGTGTCGATCTCGTCTTTGCCGACGCCCGCGATGAGCCGGCCGTGGAATTGTAAGTTGAAATTTGTTTTTGATTTTGTACATAATCTTTTAGGAGTTGATAATTTCCTATTGTCCGGAAAAAGGAAAAGAAAAATGCTTCCGTCGTGGGCGTGCTTTTGGTTGCGAAACACAAAAGAATTAAGACTTGCTTGGCGTCGATTTTAATTTGTTGATTGTTGATGCATGCGTCTGACGCTGGTTTCGGCCTTTGTTTGATATATAAGGATGAGGCATGCAACCACTGTAATGGAAATTGACCGGGACTCGGTGTAACACGAGTAAGCATTGGAAATACGAATATAGAATGCCCGGCCCATTCAACTTCAAAGATTGCTGCTTTTTGAACTTGCCCAAGTCAAGTTTTAATTGCCGATTGCGTTAGGTTTCTTCCTTGTTTGAGCATCAAACTATTTATAGAAGTAGTGTAAATTATCATGCAATTCTTCTAGTAGGCTTTGTTAGCTAACACTTTCGTATAAGAAAACATTTTGGTCATGGAAATAATTTCTTGAAAGCTCTAGAAAACGTCTGGGAGAAGTACTGATCATTTTCGTTAATTTCAAACAGGCTTCCATATATGGAAACTCTTAAAAACGTTATTTTGAACACTTTAGTTAGTGTAGGATTTCTAGCATGCAAGCATGATTCAGAAAGGAGGCAAATTCTATTATTGTTAATTATATAACCTGATTCAAATGTTCACAATTTACAATAAGGAGTATTTGTAGTGAAATAGTTTAAAGATAATAATTGATTTATTTTTCAAAGTAGACTGACGAGCTTCTAATTTCTCTATTCATAATTAAGTATTGTGGATGAGAAAAAGATTGGTGATAATGAAATGAAGATTTGATTACTGTATAAGTGTGATTTACGATATATGATTATATGAATGAGTATTTGATAGCATCCATGCATATATATTGTTTTCCTTTCTTTTTATTTGGACTTTTTATACGGATAATGCATTATCAACTACTAGCCGGCCAGTAGCATTTTGCACGCTGCATGATTTTAATCTATTGCATGCATAATTTGTTTACTTGTAATTAACATCTTCCTACACATGCAATTAATTAATTTGCAACACAACGAGTTAATATAATTAGAATATAATAATTAATATATACTCGATAGCTATACTTTTGTCAAATAATTAACATTTAGAACTTTTATTCAAACGAATTAAGTAATATATAGAATAAAAAATTAATGTTTGTTAGATCAATGTAATTTCTTGAAAGCTTTGTCTAGATTCTAGATTGAAAGGAGTACGTACTGGACGGGGAAGGAAATAAAGGGAGACATTGTCCCTTGTTTGGTAAATAAAAAATTAATGACGTGGAGAGGGGGAAGGAATCCGTCCTAATTGGTTCTCCTTCGACATGCAATGTTCGAATTGCTGACAACTTTTGGTTCTTCTTTTTGTGGTTGTTGTGTCTGCTCATGCAAGAATCAAGTTTTGAAGGTTGCAATAATTAAATTAATCTAACTCCAATTAATAAAATATGATTATGCAAATTTCATTAACTCTTTTGAGGTTAATTATACATGCATCATATGATTGTCAGTATGATGACATTAAAGTTAATGTTTGAATTGATCATAAATCTACGAGGGTCTGGTCTGAACAGGCTCTAATAGTCACCGCTTAACGCTATTAATAACATTTGACAAATACTAATCACTCCTGTCACGTGGAGACCACCGCCCAAATTATAGGTTGTCAACAAACATAATATATAATACAATTTTTAATGATACATTTATGATCCGTTTACTCAATTGGATAGGTTAATAAATGAATTATTTTTTTTTAACATCCGACATATATATATAATACTAATTTTATATTTTTTATACTAACATCCAAAAATAAGAGATTAAAATCTGTGTGATGATTGAAATTTGAGAGAAGAGAATAAAGTAATTGGGTATTTTAAAAAAATAAATCATATGCATATTGACATTCTCGTAAATATATTAACATATTATTTAAATAATAAATAGATTCAATGGTTGCTTAAGGTTATGGGTAATTAGACATCCAACATGCTGCCTAAATGGCTAAATGTCATGGGCACAATATTTAATTGTAGCACTTTACGTGTATATCTTTAGGTTTGTGTATTTTATATTGACTTTGTTATAGAATCTAATTTTTCAAAAACACACACATAGGCTATCAAGATGGAGGGTCCCTTATACCACCTCCACCCCCATTAATTTATAAAACTCTTTCTATTCTTCTTTTTTAGGTTTGGAGCCTCATTCCTTGTTTTATCGAGGTGGGTCCATGGGGGGAATTGAGGATTCTCATAACGTTGTCAACTTGTCATCCCTAATTAGAATCAAGAACCACACGCGAGAGATAAAAAATACTTATATATCATATTTTGACCTGACAATATTTTATTTTTCTATGATTTTTGTATATCAAAATCATTGTTCATCTACCCCATTTTTTATATAAAAATTGAGTATTATCTATAATAAAGTTATAATTGATGACAACATATTATAAGTTACTTAAAGATCTAGGATTCAATTCTATAATTTTTTTATTTTTGTTAAAAAAATGAAGAGAAGCACTGGGCTCCCTATTGTTTTTTTGAAATATTAAATATTAAAATCCATATGATAGTTTCTAAATAATATACGATGAAACTAATAAATATTGTTAAGTCTAAATTTTTATACAAATTCATCTATTTTTAGTGGTTAGGTGTTTGATTATTTTATTTGTAGATCTTAGGTTTAAATCTCATCTCTAATATTTTATATTGATTATTTACTTTTTTTTAATGATTGAATATTAAGTTGATTTTAAAAAAAAATTAATTTCTTCTCTATTAATTTTTAATTTAAGTCCATTTTTTTTCATTAATTTCTAAATTAAATTCAAATTTTTTCTTCGTTAATTTTTTGCATCTAAAGATCTCATGTCATTATAGTCCTAATACATATTTGTAATCTATCGTCTATGCTCATATTATTAAGTTGTGTGTATTTTTAATATAGGGTTAAGAGTAATTTTTGTCCTCGAACTATTAGAAATGAGATAAAAATACCCCTAAAGTTTTTTTTTCTTCAATTTTTACCCTTAGACAAACGGAAATCGTTGAAAAATACCCTTATTTTGGACGAAATACCCAGCTAGCAAACGACACTAACGACTTTCAATCATAACTCGACACGTAGGATGCCCGATGACACACTCTCTCTCAGTCAATAATAAATAATAAAAATGGTTAAATGTAATTTTTGCCCTCGAACAATTGAAAAGGGGGTAAAAATATCCCTAAATTTTTCTTTGATTGGTTTTTATCATTACACAAACGGAAACTGTTAAAAAATGTCATTATTCTGGACGAAATATTCAGCTGACGAGCAATACTAACAGCGTCCAATCACAAACCGACACGTAGGACGTCAGATGTCACTCTCTCACACAGTTAGTAATAAATAATAAAAAAACTAAATTACATTTTTAACGTGATATTTTTTTTTAAATGCCCCTAATTATGAGTTTTTAGCATCATATTCAGTCTTAGGTCACCAGACCTATTCCCTTATGACTCAAACTAAACCAAAACTGTTTTTTATGTCCATAGTTACTATCTAAAAGTACATGATTATGTTTTACAAAAAAAAATTGGTTTTCCTTTTACAAAAAATATTTATGTTATAACCCAGTATTAAAGGGCTAGGGTCATAATCAATTCCTTATTTTTTGTTTGGAGATTCTTGGACCTCCTCCTCCCTAAAATAAATATCAACCCAAGATTAATTTTGGCACCATAAAAGTATTAAACTATTTTATCATAGGAGAGAGCCAAAAGAATAACACAAATCTTTCTTCAAGGGTAAATTTACTCGTATCCCCTCTACCCGGGGATCGATAATTACACGTAGGGTTGTTCACATGTCAGATCAAATTTAGAGAAAAAAATTGACCAAACCCAATTAAAAGTAATCGATAGGGGTGTCCACTATCCGAGTCACACTGATTTGAACCAAAAAAATCGAACCGAAGTTGTTGGCCCGATTTGATTTGGCCCCTGGCAGGTTCAGTTCGAAATTGAAATGAAATCGAATAACAAATAATCAGTTCGTCTTTGGTTCCCAAAGTTTGGGGACCGAACCGAATCGAAAATCAAAATATATAAAATTTTAAAAAATGTATCATGTGTGTGTTTCCAGTAGACTTGATTATTATTATTGATGGAATGTTGATTTTTTACATTTAAATGAGCTAAAACAACCAAGTCAGTCTATGCATCATCTTTTTTTCTTCTCTGTTTATTCTCTCTGTATTCTGTTTCTATAAAATAGTCAAATCTATTAATTTCTTCTCTTTCTATAAAACAATCAAATCTATTAGTTTCTAAATTTATTTATTTTTTTTTAAAAATATTTATAATGATTAGTATTTTCATTATTAATTAATACTGTTCAAGGTTAATAAATTAACTTTATTTCTATTCTAATAAAAATAAATACATGAAATTTTTTTATTCTATTAAATTTGTTATATATATATTTATATTTTTAAATTCTAATTGTATTTGTTATCTTAATATATTAGCTCCGGTCAACAAACAAATACTGCAAAGTTAATTTTGGCTCCTTCTATTATTCGCGTGTGAGGTAATCATCTTAGAAATGCTAAATATACTATTATATTTTTTATTGTTAAAAAATAATCATTTTTAGAAATGCTAATTTTACTATTATTGTTTAATACTTTCAATATTGAATTTAATTATCAAATGTTAAAAAAATAGAAAAAAAATCCATCCTCACTATTTTTTTTTTCATATAGAATGGATAGAAAAGAAGTTGCTAGGTTTGCCAAACATCATAGGAGAATGATTATCCGGGAGAAAAAAATATCCAAGTGTTCTATTGACAAAACAAATCTTCATAATTGGAGATATTGTGGTATAAATTTGAATTATGACGGAACAATTACAAGAAGATTGCGTGCAAAAGAAGCAAGAATTTAAAGGAAGAAAATTATGGTTACTAAAAGAAAAAATATTTATGGTGTTGCTTTTAATTCAAGTGTCACAACTTCACAAAGTCAGATATATGAAGTTGGAGAATCGTCCACAATATCTGTTTATAAAAAGTATCATGCTAATACTCAACCGATATTACCCATGATGGACATCTCTATAAATAGTCCTCATACAATTTAGCTTCAACCCTGGAACTTTGGACATCCATCATGCACATGTGAATATTGTGGAGCTTTGATGCGGTATGAGGAGAGAACTATCAAAACTCGATATGTTCAAAATTCAAAGTTTACCCTTTGTTGCATGGAAGGCAAAGTGCAGTTACCATTACTAAATGAACCACCATCCTTTCTACAAAGACTCCTTCAATCAAAAATTTTAGAGGATTTTTAAAATTTTCTTCATGATATTAGAATATACAACTCAATATTTGCTTTCACTTCCATGGGAGGCCGTATTGACAACTCAATTAACAATGACAGTGATGCATATGTTTTTCGTTCAAATGGACAAAATCATCATCTCATTGGTTCCCTATTACCTTCAGTTGGATGCAAGCCACGATTTGCACAACTATACATATATGACGACACAGACAATGAGGTCTCCAATAGAGTAAATTCTCTTCAATCAATTGATAGAAAATTTACTATCAATACTAAAATTTGTGAGGGATTACAATAAATGTTTGATGAAAATAATGTATTAGTACAAACATTCAGATCTATTCGAGACAAATATAAAGAAGACAATATCCATGATTGGAAAATCAAACTTCTTTCTTAAAGGCAAAAAGATGTATGTGAATACAATTTGCCAACATGAAGTTGTGGCTTTGATAGTCAATGATTTAGATGAAGCAAATTATGAAAGAGACATAAGTCATTGAGCAGAGGATTACAAAGGATCAATGAAACACATCCCAGTTACATGTCATTGCAATATCCTCTTTTATTTCCATATGGGGAAGATGGTTATCGACAAGGTATATTACATCAAAATAGAAAAGACTCAAATACTAACAAAAGGACAAATGTTACGATGAGAGAATTTTTTTGCTTTTCATCTACAAACATGACTACATGAATTACATACCACTAGTATAACACCCGCGCATTGCGCGGAAAACAAATAAAAATGAAATAAAAATTAAGAACTAAAATAAGGGTCAAAATAATCTTAATTTTAAAGCGAAAAATATAAATTAATCTATTTATTTTTAGAATTAATCGTAATGAAAATCTTAATTGATTGATGGAATATTCTAATTAATGTATATAATGAGTTTAATTGTCGCAAATATTCATGGAAGATATTATTGACTAATTATAAGTTCTGGAGACACGATTGAGAGGGCGGAGGACATTGAGAGAAAAGACGGGAATGCTCCTAAAATAAAATCCTAATATTTCTCTCTCTCTCTCTCTCTCTCTCTCTCTCTCTCTCTAATTCCTCTCAACCTCATGTTCCTAATCCTTCTCGACCTTGTGTCTCTAATCCCTCTCTTGCCTCATCACTGCCCTCCGGGGAGATGCTATGCTACCGTCGAGCGATTCTAATGTCTTGTCGTTGGATCGTCGACATACCTCGCTTGAACTTGAAAATGCAAGAGAGAGCTACAACGTGTGTTCGGACCTCGAGTCCCTAATTCCTTCCGACCTCGTGTTCCTAATCCCTCTCTTGCCTCCTCCTTGTCAAAATTTCTCATATTTGATCTTCCACTTATATTCTTGCATTTTCAATTTTATTTTTTTTATCTTTACCCCTCTTAAATTCATAATCTCACTACCATATTTTCAAGTCCGTCCAAATTATTGTATACTAATCATACCAGAAGTTAAATAAAACAATGATATATATGTTAATAGGATTGGTTTACTTATATTTTTCCTTAATATGTAATTTTAATAATTTTGACTATTTTATCAATAATTACAAATATATATATAATTTTAATCAATTATTTATTTAATAGTCTATTCAAATTATAATTTTTTTTTGCAAAAGGAAAAGTTTAACACTACAAATTATAATTTTTCATTACTAATTCATAATTATTTTAATTATTTCATTAATATAAAAAAATAGAAAATAGAATCAAATATTAAATTTTAATATTTTCTTCTCATTATAAATAATAATAATATAATCATGTGTTAAAAAAATTAATATTCAAATTTAATGATTAAAAAGTATTATTTTTTGCTATTATTACATAAAATCCAAATATTAAAAATGGTTTTCAAATAAACTTATTTTATTAAGGTTTATTATTTTCAGGTTATTTATATAAATTGCATTAGTTATAATATGATTCATTTTTTTATCAATAGAAAAAAATAAAATATATATAAAAAACGTAAACATTAAAAATACTATCGTTATTACGTTGGAAATTATTGTTATCATTACATTAGTAATATTAATAATGAATTTGAAATGATTATATTTTATTCTGTTTATTTTGTAAATTATTTTATCAATAATTAAGAAATATAAAATATAAATAAACATATAAGTTAAATATGATGGGATATTTATTAATATTAAAATTTATTTTATTTATAATGAGAAGAAAATATTAAAACTAATGCAATTTATATAAATAACTTGAAAAATTTAATGTTATGCCACATTAGTATTTTTTTTCATTATTATTTAGATGTCTGATTATTTTTTAAAAGATCTAAATATATTAAGGAGATTTCTAATGAATACTTTATTGTAATTTAATATTTAAATTTTATTGGAATTGATGCAGGCAAATGAGAAAAAATATTATTGTAAAATGTGACACATTAAATAATTTACAAATTTGTAATGAATACTTTATCGTAATTTAATATTTAAATCTTATTGGAATTGATGCAAATAAATGATTGTCATTAGAATTAATTATTTTACATTGAAATTGAGGTATAAAAATAAAAAAAAAGCACATGAAATTCAGAGCTTAATTCACGTGAATAACTTTACTTTTGACACTTGCCAAGAAATGATTATTACGATTTGGCTTTTAAGTATATATAGATATAGATTTTATTGGCTGACAGATTACTCCAACAATATGTTGTAGATGCATACACATCAATTAAGGCTGAATGATTGTGATGGATACGTAATAATCAATCAAAATTAAGAATAAAATTATATCGTGGGTTAATGGATGCAATTTGCCAAGGTAATACAAGCTTAGCAAATGTTGAAAAAAGAGTTATTTTGCCTTCTTCACATACTGGTAGTCTGAGATATAAAGTTTAAAATTATCATGATGCAATGGCTATTTGTAGATGGGCAGGGTATCTCGATCTCTTCATAACATTCACTTGTAATTCCAAATGGCCTGAGATAGAATACATGTTGGCTAAAATAGGAGGCAAAAACTCAGAAAATAGAGCTGATATTAAGAAAGGAGAAATATTTGGCCTTCTAATTGCTGATAAAAAATCATTTTTCATTGACTAATTCTTTCAATTTTTATACTTATTTATCTTTTATATTTTACATATATTTTAAAAATTATTTTTTAAACATGATTAGATGTTTACACCATCGAGTTTCAGAAAAGAGGACTTCCACATGCTCATATATTAATTTTTCTTCATTCAAATCAAAAAAATGTTGACCCAGAAGGTATTGATAAGATTATTTATGCGGAAATTCTAGATAAGGATGTTGATATTATCGGCTATGAAGTTGTTAAAAAATTTATGATGCATGGTCCATGTGGAAACTTAGATGCAAAAGCACCATGCAAAAAAAATTTAAAATGCAGCAAGCACTTTCCAAAAACATTTTGCAGTCAAACAATAATTGACGGTGATGATTTTCCTACCTACCGACGTAGGGATGATGGTCATTCTGTACTAAAGAAATGTGTTATATTAGACAACCATTTTGTTGTGCCTTATAACAGAACATTACTTCTCAAATATCAATCACATATTAATGTTGAATGGCGTAACAGATCAAGACATGTGTCTTTTTCAATATAAACATTTTAATACTTTTATAATTTTATTTCAATTAATTATGCGTCTCTAATTAGAATGCATTTAATCATTTATACTTTTTAAATGCTTCTTTAATTATAATGTATTTAATCATTTATACTTTTTAAAATTGTACAATGTTTATAGTTAATCTTTTTTCCCCATTTTTATTCATTTATAATTATTAAATTATATTACAATTTAATGTATTTAGCCATTAAAAAATAAGGACATAATAAGAATAATTAAGAACAATAACAAATGAATAGAATAAAAGGTCTCTAAAAAATAATTACTTATAACAAGTAAATGAACAATTTAAGATAGCAGTAGTGACAACAATTTATAATATATTAAATTTAACTTTGATAAAAAATAATAATTTTTTAAAATAATAAATAACAACAACAAATGAGTTTAATAAAAGGTCTCTAGAAAAACTACTATTTATTTTGTGCAAATGAACAATTAGAGATAGTAGTAGTAAGGAAAATAGTTCATAATACAGTAATATAGTTTATTGTTCATATAAGTTATATCTTAATTTATCATTAACAAATATTTGTAATTTTATACTAAATAAGTAGGCCACATAAATAATATTGATATATTGTAACAGAATTTCCAAAAACAAATATATACTTGGTATAAATTTAATAAAAAGTCTACAACTACCATATATATTAGTTCATAATATAAACTTCAAAATTAGAATATGCAATTATGTTATGTAATATCTTATTTTTAGGTCCATTAAATATCTTTTTAAATAGATCAATAAAAACTCAGATAGAGCAATTTCTATGATTCAAGATGACAACAATTATAATGACTCATCAAACGGCCATCATATTATGAGACAATCTCAAAAAGATGAAATCAAAACTTATTTAGATTGTTGTTATATCTCTGTAATGGAAGCATGTTGGAGAATATTTCAATTTGACATTCATCATAGATAACCTGCAGTAGAACGTTTAAGTTTTCATCTCCCAAATGAACAAGCAAATGTTTATAAAGATTCATACCATTTAGAAGAATTAGTTGATAGACCAACAACACATAAGACAATGTTCACATAGTGGATGAACACCAATGGTATATATCCGGATGCTCAAGAGCTTACATAAGTTGATTTTCCTTCAAAATATGTTTGGAATAAAAAAGATTTTATGTGGACAAGAAGAAAAAAAGGCAAATGTGTTGGCAGAATATATTATGCACATCCTACAAGTAGAGAAAAATATTATCTAAGAATGTTACTCAATTCTGTCAAAGGATGTACATCATTTGAGAGCATTAGAATTGTGAACAATGTGATATATTCAACTTTCAAGGCAGCATGTTATGCATTAGGTTTTCTGGATGATGATAAGAAATGAGATGATTGTTTGAACGACGCTTCTGTATGGGCATCTGCATATCAATTAAGGAATCTTTTTTCAACTATTATTATGTACTGTGAAGTCTCAGATCCTGCTTCTCTCTGGTCACGAAATTGCGAGATTCTTAGTGAAGATATATTATATTTACGTCATAAGCAATTGCAATTTCCAAACTTATCATTGACTACATCCCAGATAAAAAACTATTATTTATTAGAAATTGAAAAAATATTCAATAAAAATGGAAGAAGTTTAACAAATTTTGACGGAATTGGATTTCTTAATGGACTTATGATAGGAGAAATGCACAACTGATTGCTAATCGAGGAGATGAATTACAGTAAAGATTATTTGGATATTAAATTTCAAATATTTTACACGAAACTCAATAGTCAACAAAAATTGGCATTTGAAAAAATAATAGAGTCCGCGTATAGAGATGAAGGAAAATTATTTTTTATTGATGGTTATGGTGGAACTGGAAAACATACATATGGAAAACTATTATTGTAAAACTCAGATTTGAAGAGAAAATAGTTTTATTGGTTGCTTCATCTGGAATTGTTTTATTGCTACTACCAGGAGGTCGAACAGCTCATTCAAGATTTCGAATACCCATTGAAATTTCAAACACGGCGACATGTGATATCAAACAGGGATCTCAATTGGGTCAATTAATTAATAAAACATCTCTTATTATTTGGGATGAGACTCCAATGACAAATAAGTGTTGCGTTGAAGCATTAGATAGAACACTTAGAGATATACTGCGAACCAGATCTACAAATAGTGAGAACAAATCTTTCGGATGAATAATAGTTATATTAGGAGATTTCCAGCAAATACTCCCTGTAGTACCAAAAGGAAGACGAGCAGATATTATAAATGCGTCAATAAAAAAGTCATATCTTTGGAATTATTTTGAAGTTATTTTTCTTACTGAAAATATGCGTTTACAATCAAATGACTTAACACAAAGGCAAATTGAAGAACTTAGAGATTTTGCAGATTGAATATTACGTATAAGAAATGATATTGGTTGTTCAATTGATGGAGAAATTTCGATAACTGTACCAAATGATATTCTAATACAGTATAATGATGATCCTATAAAGTCAGTTGTAGAAACAACATTTCCTAATTTAAAAGAAAATTACAAAAATAACAATTCCTTAAAGAATACATCTATTTTAGCTCCTAATTAAGAAATTGTTGACAAAATAAACAATTTTATAGTGGATTTTATTGAAGATAGAAGAGATGATTTATTATAGTTCAGACTCAGTTTCAAATATAAAGTCTCATTCTGAAGATCCTCATCTTTTATATCCAATGGAGTTTCTGAATAGCTTGAAGTTTCCTAATATTTCGGATCATAAATTAAAATTGAAAGTTGGAATTTCTATTATTCTACTTCGAAACATCAACCAAAGTTTGGGACTGTGCAATGGAACAAGACTAATTCTGACAAGGTTGAGTAAATGATTTATTGAAGCAGAAATAATTACAAGAACTATCACCGTTGGTGAAAAAGTTTTATTGCTAAGAATTGTACTATCATCAAATGAAAATAAATGATCTTTTGTACTCAAAAGAAGACAATATCTAATATCACCGTGGTTTGCAATGACAATTAACAAAAGCCAAGGACAATCTCTAGAAAAAGTTGGATTATTCCTTGAAAAACAAGCGTTAACACATGAACAATTATATGTTGTTGTGTCAAGAGTTACAAGTAGAAGTGCTTTAAAGATTCTAACATTAGATGATCAAAAAAATCCTTCAAAAGAGATCAAGAACATTGTTTATAACAAAAAAATTTCATGAATAATCTTTTCAAGGTTTGACCCTTAATTATATTTCATATATTTTTTAAAATAATTTTTTCTTTATATAAATATTATAATTTCATTACTTCATTTATATTTACAAGGTTAACATAAAAAATGGAATACAATTTCATTAATGAAATTAGCTGTGAAAAGAAAGATTGGACAATCAAGGTTAGAGTTGTAAGAATATGGGAGGCTATTAATTCCAAAAATAATGACCTCATCAATTTAGATATGATCTTCGTGGATAAAAAGGTAAAGTGTAATTTTTATGCATTTATTTATCGCATTTACATTATTAATAATGAATACTCATAAATATTTTCTATTTAAATTATAGGGAAATGACGTACATGCAATAATTAGAAAAATGCAACTTGCCAAATTTCAACTTTTGTTAACTGAATGTTCTGTTTATACATTCAAAAATTTCAAAGTTGGTAATGCTGTTGGACAATATCGTCCTACTATTAATGATTTAAAAATCATTTTCTTGATAAATATTTCAAATTTGAAGATGAGGTATGTAATAATTGCAAGTTCAAATTTCATATTGCAAATATCGTCCTACTGTTAATGATTTAAAAATTATTTTTTTGATAAATATTATTATCAAATTTGAAGATGAGGTATGTAATATTCCCAAGTTCAAATTTCATAGTGCAAATCTTGATACCATAAGAAAGAGAACGGATGATCCAACTACTTTGACAGGTATCGTACATTCTTATATATTCACTACAAGAAAACATAGCTTCACCAACAGAATTTTTACCAACGGATATAATTTGTTGGTATTACCAACAAAATTACCAACGGATAAATAATCCGTTGGTAAATTAGCATTTTTTTTTCGTTACAGCCGACCAAATTTTTTTCCCCCTCTCATTTCGGCCGACCACTTTAGTTTCCCCCTCTCCCACTCGTCAAAATAATTTCTCGCGCCTCTTTTTTTTTGGCCGACGCCGACAAAGCATCGTCTTTGTCTTTCTTCCCCCTCTCCCACTCGTCATCCTTCTTCCCAGGCCGCCCCGACAAAGCCATTTCTTCCTTCCCCACAGTTTCCTTCCCCGCCGGTTCCCTCCCCGCAGACTCCTTCCCCACTGTTTTCTTCCCCGCAGCCGAGCAAATTATCCGTTCGAGCTAGTCATCACAGATAGCGCGTGCAGGTTCCTTCTAATTCCCCCGCAGCTGATTCGAGTTTTTATTTCTTCCCTCCCCTTCTACAGGTTCCTTCCCTTCCTCGTGCCCTAATCCTCTGTTACTTTGTGGCGAAGCGCAGGAAGCGCTCAGAGGAAGCGCAAGTAGTCACAGACAGCCGACCGACGAGTGAATTCCTTCCCTTCTACGGGTTTCGAGCGCTCGACTTTCCATTCGATTGTGGAGGTTCGATTTTAGTTGCGATTTCATGATGTTCAGATGATTTTAGTTGCGATTTTAGTCAAATATTAGAGATGCTTTTAAATTTAGTAGGATTTATTTTCTCTCCATCTATAGCCACAAGTTAGTAGGATTTATTTTTCATTTTTGAATGTGGATACATGATTGTAGATTAAAATGTTTCCATTTTTGAAAGTGTATACATGATATTGGATGTTAGCATTGATTCTTGAATTTTTGGTTGAAGAACGTAATGAATAGAGTATATTATGGTATTGAAAATTCATTGGTATGACTTTTAATTGGGTGAAGAAGAATGCTTTTATCATAAAAATGTGAATGCCTGCCATCTTCTCCTGCAATCTATATGCATGTAGCTTGTGTCAAATTAATCTCAAAATCCAATAAAATTCTTCTCATCCAAATTGCTTGACAGCTTGCTGAAGTAGCTGATACATATTCAGCTTCGACTGAAGATAATGTACTTGAATTTTGTTTTTTAGAACACCAGCACACTGTACTTGCTCCAACTTTGAATAGATATTCAGTAGTACTTTTCCTGTCAACTATTTATCCTCCCCAATCACTATCAAAATACCCCAGTAGTTTCAGATCATTGTCTCTTCCCAAATGTAATCCATAATTACATGTCCCCTTCAAGTATCTCAAGATTCTCTTTGCTGCCTTGAAGTGTACTGCTCTGGGATCATTCATGAAATGAGATAGAACTTCCAAACCTAGGAAGAATTTCATCTCACCCAGATTAGTCATCTTAAAAGTCTTGAATATTTTGTTCTTGATCTCCTCTCTCATTTTTTCATTGTTACAACAATAAAGCAAGTCATCCACATAGAGAAGAACAATTAGAATATCTTCATTTTCATCTTCTTTTGTATATAATGTGTGTTCATTCCTGCTTCTCTAAAAAAATTTTCAGTAACAAAGTAACTATCAATTTTTTCATACCAGCTCATTAGAGCTTGCTTTAGGCCATATAAGGACTTCTTTAGCCTATAGATCATTTGTTCCTTTCCTTTAATCCTTTGGTTGAACTGTTGAACTACATAAATCTCTTCTTTGAGTTCTCCATTTAAGAATGCAAATTTTACATTAAGTTGATAAATTTTCAGCCCTGAAATTTAAGAATTCACAATTTCAGCTTCATCCTGATCATATCAATCCTGAACTTGAACTGTTAGCTAAATTTTCTATGATGACTGAGATCTGGTTTTCTTCCACACCAAATTTCAGCCCTGAAATATCTAGCCTCTTTCTTCTATGCTTAGGTATGTGACAATAAGCTACATACCCATATTTTCTTAGATGACCGAGATCTAGTTTTCTTCCACACCAAATTTCATATGATATTTTCTCAAGCAATGCTTTGGTTGTGCTTCTATTTATAATATATGCTGGAGTATTAAAAGCCTCTGCCCACAAGTTTTTAGGCAGCTTACTTCCCTTTAGCAGACATCTAGTCATTTTTACCAAAACTCAATTTTTTCTTTCCCCAACCCTATTTTGTTGGGGTGTATAACTTGCAGTAAGCGTTTTATTTCACGTTCATCACGACCACAAAAGGTTTAGAGGTGAATTCTCCTCTATCAGTTCTTAGCACTTTCACTTTTGCATCAACCTCATTTTCAACTGCTGCTTTAAACCGAAGGTTCCCTTTGTATGTTGTGCATGTAATAATTAATGTGCTTAATATTGTTGCTAGGTTGAAAAGAGTTAATCAAAATGTATATCGATCGTAGTTGGATGAAACGTCGAATAATTGGAGGAGCATTGACTAATGAATTTATGGAAGGAGTCAAAGGATTTCTTGATTTTGCATACTCCAAAACTCAATATGTTTCTGGTGATAAAATTAGGTGCCCATGTCGACGATGTAATAATCTTCAATTTCATTGTCGAGATGAGGTAGAATATCACTTATGTTCGAAGGGATTTATATCTGGCTACACACAATGGATTGCACATGGGGAGTTGACAAGTGAAGAAGTTGATGAATCCTCAAGCATTCCTCAATCAGAAAGCTTTGATGCTCCTCAAAATTCGTATAGAACTATGGTGGTGGATGCAATCGGTATTGAAGGTATTGGAGAAGAAAGACCAAATGATGAAGCTGTCAAGTTTTTTGAATTACTGAATTATGCAGATGAGCCATTGTGGAATGGTTGTAAGAGTCAAAGTAGGCTATCAGTCATGTCACAGTTGCTTAATTGCAAATCTGAGTTTAACATGAGTGAAGCTTGCTATGATCGGCTGATGTTAATAATTAAAGATATGCTACCAGAAGATGCAAAGTTGGAAATTTTTTTTTACAAAACAAAGAAGATGATGAAGAAATTAGGACTTTGGTACGAGAAGATAAATGCATGTCAGAATAATTGCATGTTGTTTTATAAAGAAACAACAAATTTAACACAGTGCTCAGTGTGTGGACATGCTCGATATAAGCCAAGACTATTAAATAATGGTAGACGAAAAAATATACTGTATAAGGTCTTACGGCATCTCCCTATAGCACCAAGACTTCAAAGACTTTTTATGTCTGAAAAAACTGCAAAGCATATGATTTGGCATGCTAAGAATCCTACTTCCGACGTTGTTGCACATCCTGCACATAGTGAGGCATGGAAACAATTTGATGCTCACCATCCTTCATTTGCTTCTGACCCAAGGAATGTCAGATTAGGATTGTGCACCGATGGTTTCAACTCATTCGGGCATTCTTTTATTCCCTATTCAGTTTGGCTCGTTCTCATTACTGTATACAATTTGCTACCATCTATGTGTTTGAAGGATCAGTTTATGTTCTTAAGTTTGATAATTCCTGGACCAAAGAGCTCACGTAAAGAACTTGACATATTTTTGAGGCCATTGATAGATGAACTGAACATGTTATGGTCTGATGGAATTTTGACATATGATGTCTTTAGAAAACAAAATTTTCAAATGAGAGCAGCACTTATGTGGACTATCAGCGACTTCCCTGCATATGCTATGCTATCAGGATGGACCACACATGGGAGATTAGCTTGTCCCTATTGTTTAGAGCGTAGCAAAGCTTTTGTTCTCGAAAATGGGAGAAAGATATCATTTTTCGATTGTCATCGTCAATTTCTCCCTCTTGATCATCCATTCCGACGACAAAGAGATAAATTTATGAAAGACCGAATTGAAAGAGATATTCCACCTCTACGATTATCGGGCGATGATATAAAGGCACGTGTCAATAAATTGCCTGATATTCAATTTGGAAATCAATGTATTAATGCTAGAATTTCTGGATTTGGCCAACAACATAATTGGGTTAAAAAAAATATCTTTTAGAGTTTACCGTATTGGCATACAAATTTAATTCGGCATAACTTAGATGCGATGCATATTGAACGTAATGTATTTGAAAATATATTCAATACAGTGATGGACATCAAGGGGAAAACAAAAGACAATGTCAAGGCCAGAGCTGATTTGCCTAAGTATTGCAAGCGCCCCGAATTAGAATTAGAGCATGTTAATGGGAAAATGTTGAAGCCGAGAGCCTCATTTGTGTTGAACAAAGAACAAATCAAAGCAGTATGTCAATGGGTTAAAGAATTAAAATTTCCCGATGGTTATGCTTCAAACATAAGTTGGTGTGTAAATATAGATGACTGCAAATTCTATGGAATGAAAAGTCACGATTGTCATATTTTCATGCAAAGGCTTATTCCAATTGCATTTCGTGATTTATTACCTGATCCAGTATGGGATGCATTAACTGAGCTGAGTTTATTTTTTCGGGACTTGTGTTCAAGTGTGTTGCGAATTGAGGATGTAGAACGACTTGAGTTAAACATTGTCGAGATACTATGCAAGCTTGAGAAAATATTTCCACCAAGTTTTTTTGACTCTATGGAGCATCTCCCTATTCACTTAGCTTATGAGGCTAAAATTGGTGGTCCGGTACAATATAGATGGATGTATAGATTTGAAAGGTAACACATCTTACTTTTTATTCTTGATTGAAATTTTTGAAAAAAATTACGTCTTAATTTCTAAGAATATTTTCAGGTATATGCTTCAATTGAAGAAAAAAGTGAAAAATCGAGCATATGTCGAAGGATCAATTTGTGAAGCATATATCATTGAGGAAATTTCTAATTTTTGTTCTTTTTACTTCGAACCAAAGGTACACACAAGGTTGAATTGATTTGTGAAAAAAAAAAACACACACACACACACACATATATATATATATATATGTATTATATAATAAATATTAATTTCTTGTTCATTTTATTCCTGGACCAAAAGGTACACACAAGGTTCAATCAAGTACCTCGAAATGATGATGGTGGAGTTCCAACTACCATGGGACGTCTATCTATCTTTACCTATCCTGGTCGACCTTGTGAGGTTGTTGGGCGTTATAGGAGGGTCGACGAAAATGAGTATAAAACAATTTAGCTTTACGTACTTATGAATTGTGAAGAGATCTCTCCTTTCATTGAGTACGTATAGTAGTGTTAATTATTTCGTATATTTACTTTATATTAATGTAAACTTTATTGTTTTTTAGTGAGTTTAATAATATCGTTATGCAAAGAGAACTACATTTGACTGACGCAGAGCTTGAGAAGTTACGAGATAGAGAATTTCCAAAATAGTTGAGAGACTATGTAAGTTGAATAATATAATAATTTTTGTCTCAATATGAATAATCATGACTATATTATAAATTATTCTTTTTCTTCTTTTTGTGATAGGTTAATCATAATATTGACACGATTGATAGTCGAATTCTTGCCATTGCACAAGGCCCGCAAAGATTTGTTCGATCTATGAAGGGTTATTTTGTTAATGGATATAAGTTTCACACCAAGGAATATTCACATGGAAAGAAAATAATAAACAGTGGTGTTTGTGTTAAGGGCAGTTGTTACAATGATTATGATCGTGATTACTATGGCATCCTGATTGATATTGTACAGGTAGAATACTTTGGTGAAGGAAATTAGGTGGTGTTATTTAAATGTGAGTGGTTTGATACCGAAAAATGAGTTAGGGTACATCCTCGTCATGGACTTGTTGAAATCAATCACAAGTTAAAACTTTATATTGATGCTCCTTTTGTGTTAGCCGAGCAAGCTCAACAAGTTTATTACACGAGTTACCCCTCAAAGAAAAAAGGAAGGAGTGATTGGTGGGTTGCATGCAAAATTAAAGCAAGAAATAGATATGAAGACATTGAAGAAATAGATGATAATATCCCTCTACATATCGATGATTTTTTTTCAAGAGGATGGGGTTGAAGCAGTACAACCTATTATGCCTACAACAGAGTTAGATGCATCCAATGCATTAGTTAATGTTGGAGTAGTTGATGAGGTAGATCAATATGAAGAATTTTTCTTGAGAACTCAAACACATGTCGTTGAGGAGGATGAAGAAGAAGCAAATGCTGTTGACATTGAAGATGAAGATACTGAAGATGAAGATACTGAAGATGTTGAAGTTGATGAAGAAGAATCAAATGCTGTTGATACTGAAGATGAAGATACTGAAGATGTTGAAGTTGATGAGTGTTTGTCAAATGAGGAGAATGATGATTGAAATTTTTTAAACTTCTATTATATTTTTCTCAAATTATCTAATATATGTGTTTAGTGGGCCCCGAGGCCTTATAGTTGAGGAGTCACTATTTGTAATTTATTTCTAATGCAGACATGACTGACTATCTAATATGTTTTAATTATTTTTTATGCTTGATGCTTGAGTTCCTTCATAATTTCCCCTTTCTTTAAAGGTACATAGTTCAGATGGTGTTATTGGGTTGTAATTGCTTAAAATTAATCCTTGCAAAGCTACAAGAAGTGGAAGTTGCTGCCAATTGGTCTTGCTGAAGTGGAGGAATTCCAAGTTAATTAAGGTTTGCATCTTGTCCAAAAGCAGTCATCAAATTAATATAGTAGTGTTCTATAATTTTCCTAAAGAGAATGTGGCTGGGGGATCATTTCATTCACTTAGAAATATGCCCATGGGATCATTTCATTCACTTTAAACTTCATTGACTGAAAGTAAGGTGATCCATAATATAATTATCTGCTAATTACTGCAACCATTCTTCTATTAAACAGATTCTTCTGAAGGATTTGTCAACACTTTGAATTAACTGTATCAAGAACTCAGGGAACCAAGGTATCATGCACAATATCATTTTTTTAAGTCATTGACTGAATGAACTATGTCTTTAAGTCTAGAGGAGGTATTTTCTTTTCCTGTTTTTTATGTGAATATGTTAGTCATCAAATGTTTATTTTGCTCTTCAACTAAGTAAATTTATTGCATATTACTCTATTTTTTATGTGAATATGTTATTGCTTAATGAATATGTTACTCAATTTTTCAGAAGTTGGAACCTTTTCTATAAAATTTCTGTTGAATAACTAACATCAAGTTCTTGGTAAACTAAGTTTTTTAGAGGCACATGTTGCTTTATATGTTATTTCATGATTATGCTTGCATGTAGTAATTAATTAATAACTGATATATACCTATTTATGCTTTGTAATTATTGCTGACGGAGTTTTGATACTTCTTGCTGAGAGTACTAGAAATAGAGGATGTTGAAGTAAAGTGATGAGATTATTGTTGACTAGAGCATGATATAATCAGTAGGTACATAACTTATACATGGATAATTATTTCACTCTAACCCAATGAAACCAAAGTAGCTCATGTAGTGTTCAGTAATGATAATTAATATTAAACTGGCCCAACCTTAAGATTATTAAGAAGCTATGTAGAAATTTCATGTAACCACTTTGAGTTGCAGTTAAGGATAAGGATTTCTAGTGACAGTTAACTCCATTAGTAAGCAATTAAGGATTTCTAGTGACAGTTAACTCCATTAGTAAGCAATTAAGGATTTCTATGTTGGACTTGGCTTTGAGATCTCATCATGGGTCGCTGCATCTCAAGGAAGATGGCTGAAATGAGATCTCCAGCAATGAGATTGGTGGCACTGGTTGCTGCCGGAGACTTCTTCCTATGATGGCAACCTGGTGTGAGCTCATTAAAATCAAAGAGAGCACACAGTTAATGTAGTTAAGGATAAGGATTTCTAGTGACAGTTAACTCCATTAGTAAGCAATTAAATTAATGATATTTGTTCAATAGTAGCTTGACAGTTAATGATAGTTAACTCCATTAGTAAGCAATTAAATTAATCTAGAGATAAGACACTAAGAATCATAAATGACAATGAAGGTTGAGAGCATAAAGTGTTGATAAGGTATTTTATTCAAGTCTATAGTCTCCAGTTGATGGCAATAGATGGCCAGACACCCACTGTTCTGACATGAGGTAGCTTGATACATATTCAAGTCTATAGTCTCCAGTTGCATAGGAATTTAACAAGTTATAAGGTATTTTATCATAATTTGGATGGCACTATATGTTTATACATCGTTAATTATTTATATATGCTTCATTTATTTTATTAAGTAATGGTGAATACACGAAGTCGAGGTCGAGGTCGAGGACGAGGACGAGGGCGTCCTCCTTTGAGTAAATACCCTTCTACCACTTCTATACATTCATCATCTGAAGATACACCTGTACCACCTGTGATCATTTCTTCTGCACCCATGATAGTTGAACCTGTACCTGTGATTGACTCTTTATCACCCACGATACCTATATCTGTACCTGTACCTATTACTGTTCCTATAGAAACACCTAATATTCCTAGTATTCCTACACCGTCGACATCGGCAGCATCGTTACCCTCACAACCTTCAGTGAATTTGCCTTTGACGTCATCAGTTCCTATTATACCATCTACGTCTATACATGACACATCTATTCCTACACAAAGTGATGGTACTTCACATCAAAGTCGAGGAAGAGGACCAAATCAGCCTTCACAGCCGCCAGAGACACCAGATGATAGACGCCTACTAATTATTGATAAGAAAAGGTATATATGTAGTCAGATATTCAAACACCATCATTTGTAAATACAAGATATTTGTTAACATTCTTTTTTGCAGCTTCCCCGAGACAGAAGTAGTACGAGATATTTCATCAATAATTAAGGCAAATTTCACGGGTGCATGGCCATGTTGGTCTCAAGTACCATCACATGTGAAGGAATTCATTTGGGACAAATTTAAGGTATTTTCCTATAAAGCAAGTCAAATTTCTTGAATGTAAGTCACAAATTTCATTGATGTCCTCAACCTAAAATTTTAATATACAGTTATTTCCATATCCAGTTTGTTGTTGCATCGTGCCCATGAGTATTGACCATTTTATTACTTTCATACAAATTATTTACATGAGAATCCACATCTACATGGATAAAACTACTACTATTTATTACATGAGGACTACTGCTTACTACACTATTTATTACAGATAACACAGCTTATTCATTCAAAAAACTACTACTACTTGGTTTGAACAAATGAATAAAACTTTCATCCCTTCCTTTCTTCTGCTCCAGAGCAGACCTTGCTAGGTTGTACGCATCACTGTTCACTTCCCTCTTTATATGAAACCAACCCTTGACACTGATAGGAATGACTTGATAAGCTCCAGCTTGTGGATATCAGTATCAGGATACTGAATAGGAAGAAGCTTCAGCTTATCCTGATTAGTATCATGACTGATATAGGAATGATTAGATGTCTAAATTCTAAGAAAATAAAGTAACTAGGGAATAGCAAGTATATATGTGGCATGTTCTAATACCATTAACATCTATTTGGCCTGCTCATAACAAGTATGCTGCCCCTAAGCTATTCTAATACCATAACTTATCCTGAACAGTATCATGACTGATATAGGATACTGAATAGGTATGCTAAGTATGTTGCTCATGTGGATATCAGTATCAGGATACTGAATAGGAAGAAGCTCCAGCTTATCCTGATCAGTATCATGACTGATATAGGAATGATTAGCTGTCTAAATTCTAAGAAAATAAAGTAACTAGGGAATAGCAAGTATGTGACATATTCTAATACCATTAACATCTATTTGGCCTGCTCATAACAAGTATGCTGCCCCTAAGCTGTTCTAATACCATAGCCTAGCTTATCAAGTTGCAATACAACGATCTAAACTCTAAACTCTAAAGACCACATCTACAACGATCTTAAATAAAGTTGCACTAGCTTATCAAAAAGGAAGGAAGAAGCTCATGTGGATATCAGTATCAGGATACTGAATAGGAAGAAGCTCCAGCTTATCCTGATACTGATATTGACTGATATAGGAATGACTAGCTGTCCAAATTCTAAGAAAATAAAGTAACTAGGGAATAGCAAGTATTTAGCTCATCCCTGTGGACGTGCAACTTATTTAGCTCATCCCTGTGGTGCTTTTTAGCTTTACTTATCTAGATGTTTTCTCTTTGGCACAAAGTCATTAGACAAAGAAATAATGTTCTGCTGCCCATAAGCTGTTCTAATACCATGGCATGTTCTAATACCTTTGTTTATTATAAACAATCTATTGTTATCCGTTGCTTGCACAAGGAATTAAAAGAGAACCATCACCTCTCATGAGAGAACAACAACAATAGAGAAAAAAAGTATTTGATAGGAATCAAGGATCATTCCATTTAGTTCATTCTCAAGATATTCCTTAGGCAGACTCAAAGATAGAAATCATTATGTTGATGATTTGCCTCCTGAAGTCATTTATATCTATAGTTATTACTGCTTATCCACGGCATGTCCAACCCAGCACTTGAATTTATAGCCTTATGGGTCACTGCTCCACATGACTTACTGATTGGTTGTGTGATTGGTTGTGTGATAGACATCTACTCATATTACAACAGTTTTTGACCCATACTCATAATGTTATTGGTACATAAGAAAGCTTCTTAGTAAGTTTTAGCCATAACTGCATATGATGATATTATTGCATCAAACCTGCATATGCCATGATTGATTGTGTGATCATATAATTGCATCAAATTATTGATTGTGTAACAATAGAAGGTTGGCTGAAGTAATAGAAGATTTAGCTGAAGTAATAGAAGATTTAGCTAAAGTAATAGATGATATAATTGCATCAAACCCATACTCATCATGTTATTGGTACACAAAAGATTTAGCTGAAGTAATAGAAGATTGGCTGCATGAAACCTGCATATGCCATGATTGATTGTGTGATCATATAATTGCATCAAATTGGTACTTTTTAAGAATATTGTCAACTATCATTTCATTAACATATTTGTCTTTTTTCAGACAGTCTATCGTTGGGATCCATCTAGGACAAGCGAGGTTCATGAAATATGGGATAGAACAACTTGTCGACGCTTTTCTGACAATATGTCTGATGCAAGGAATTATGCGAAAAGAAAGGCCAATACTGATGATATTAGTCGAACTAATGGATTTGGCCCTCCATGGATATCTCCAGATGTGTGGAATCAACTAATTAGTGAGCATTGGGTCACGGAGAAGTGGAGGAGAAAATCCGAAGTTGCTCGTCAAAATCGTAAGAAAGAGGTAGATAGTGATGTCACACGACATACAGGTGGATCTATTTCATTTGTGGCTCATCGAAGAAAATTGGTATGATACTAATAGAATTTGTTATCCTATATGTTTTTTAAAATATTATTAATTAAATATTATTTGTCATTTTTTGTAGGAAGAAAAGTTGAACCGACCCCCAACCCATCTTGAGTTGTTTAAGCATACTCATAAGCGTAATAGTGGTGAGGGTGACTATATCGACAACAAATCGCAGAGTGTTGCGGTATGTATTTATTTTATTTGTTGCTTCTTTTTAAAATATCGTAATTAACTATTTTTATAAAACATTGTGCAGGAGGCTTATGAGGTATCGATCATAGAAAAGTATGGTACAGATGTAGCATCACAACCCATTTTAGATCCAGAAGAATGGATTAATGCCTCTGGACATCCATCTCATAATCGAGTTTACGGTTTTGGATGTCGAGAGAATGTTAAATCCATTATGGGGAGTTCTAGCTCAGCAGAATCTAGTACATCGGGCCATGGTCGAATGAATGAGTGGAATGCGATGCAGACTGAGATGACATCCATGCGATAGTATATTACTGAATTGGAAGCATCAATGCAATCACAACAATCACAAGTGCAGTCGCAAGTACAAGCACAAGTGGAAGCTCAAGTTCGGTTGATGTTAACACAACTCGGCTTTCCAATCAACTCTTTCCAATCAACATATTCACCTTCAGCTTCCACTGCACCTCCACCTCCACCTCCATCTGGGTTATGATGTTGGTTAAGATTTGTATTTGGTTGTGATTTTGCACTACACAATTCGGTTAATGTTAGGGAAAATTTGACTTAGTAATGTTTGTATTTGTTTGATAATATACTCGATTGTAGATGTTTGGTTTTGGTTATGAAAATGACACTATTATTTGGTTATGAAATATGAATTTTTTTTCTTGACTTGTATATATATTTGTGATTGGGTAAATAAAAAATTTGATGTGTGATTATAGGTTGTATACAGAAAAATGAAAATTCATATGGGTATGAGCATTTTAATTAAAATGTATTAGCAACAAATGTTTCTGTTGGTAATACCAACGAATGTCAGTTGGTAATACCAACGGATACCTTTGTTGAATATGTCAGCGTAAACAAGATGATATCTGTTGGTATTCCCAACGGATATTATCTCCGTTGGTAATACCAACATAGTATGATCCGTTGGTGACACCAACGAATAGTGATCCGTTGGTGTTACCAACGCATAATATTTTTCGTTGGTGTTACCAACGGACATTAATTACCGTTGGTGTTACCAACGAATATAATAATATCCGTTGGTAATACCTAGCATGGTCACCACCGACGTATTTACCAACCGATAATCCATTGGTAATATATTACCAACGGATTTTTGAGTATTACCAACAGATTTTGTCCGTTGGTGATACCCTATTTTTTTGTAGTGATTATATAACAAATTCACATTATAGTTTTACAATGAAAATATCTAATTTATTCTTATCCATTGCAGATATTTTTGGACGTTTAATAACAATCAATCCTATACAGGAAGTAAAAATGCAAAACTAACTTTGTTACGAAACGTGACATTGAGTTAATGCTATCTGAGTAAGAATTCTTTTAAACAAAATTTATCATTTTTTTCTATTTTATTGTAACTAATTATATATTTTTTTGAAATGAAATAATGAAAGTCACACTATGGTCAACAAATGTTCAAAAGTTCGACGACTCTTTACAAAAGCATCAGACATGACCATTTATAATATTCTTTACGGGATTAGTTGTCAAAAATTTCTTAAGTAATATTTTATTTTTCTTTCGTGCAAATATATTTGTTAAACTTTATTATATTGATGGTGTTTTTAATTGATTATAATTCTCAAGAAAAACTTATCTATCAAAAACCAACAACCCGTTCAACAAAAATATATATAAATATTGAAGGCGTTGAAAACACCAAAAACACACTCAGGTAATCAATACATATATTTTTTATATGTAAAATTTTAAAAGATTATTTGAACTTTATATTATCCTACATCTTTGCATTCATTTTATATTGTTTCTAACATTATTATTAAATTTTTCTTAGTCAAAGTTATGATAATCCAACGGTTGATGATTTGATGGTGAAACAAAGTTCAATGTCAAAAATCAATTGCAATCCACCAAGGAAAAGACTTCGTGAAATAATTCAAATGAAGTCCTTTAATTATTTTGATCGAGGCGAGACATCTACCTATTAATATATGATATATTTTTTTAATTTATAATTTATATCTCTTTGTACTACCCGATTCAGGAAACAACTTTCACAATCGTAGCAAAAGTGATGTATATCGAAAATAAATTTGGATGGTGCTACGTAGGTTGCCAAAAATGCAAAAAAAAAAATTATGAAAAAAAAATGATAATTTTTTATGCAATGGTTGCAAAGAAAATTCAAGTTCCTCGATTGCAAGGTATATATGATTAACTTTATTTACTTCAATTTATTTAAGTTATTATTCATGTTTTATATATTATTATGTGAAGTATGATGTAGGTACAGAATTGAACTGTATGTTGTTGATGAAGATTCTGAAGCCACATTTGTAGTTCTAGACAATGAAAGCGAAAGACTACTGCACATATCAGCCGAAGACTTACTTTCTTTAAATAGTAATGACACGAAAAAGATTCCAAATAAAATAGAAGCTCTTTGTGATAAAGAGTTTTTATTTACAATCAAGATTACTAATTATAATTTCAAACAAAAAAAAAAAATTCAATGTTTTAAAGGTTAATGATCATGTTGAAGGCATACGATAAAATGATATAAAGGTTGATCCAAATTTTCAAAACATCAACGGTCCAACAAAGCAGGTAACGATGTATAAATTAATCTTTTTATATACCTTTACTTTATATTTTATATTGTATAACTTCTTTATTCTCTTTTTTTTTAACGGAAAAATAAAAAAACTCAAAATGAAGATAGGATTGGCCGATGAATCACAACAAGAAGTTGAAGATAAATCTTAAGATGAAGTTCATGTTACAAAAAAATTAGAAAGAAGTCTCGAAAAAAAGAAAATTACTATGATATATGAGAATAAAGAAAATGAAGATGATGATATTTAGGAGTTATCAAACAAAATTAACTTTCCTTAAACCTTGGACAATTGTCATGTATATGGGAATATTTGAAGTTTTTATATGGTATAATAGACAACTAGCAGTAATATATATGTTCAAATTCTCAATTTTACAGGTTCGCTATCAAACATATTTGCTTTTGTATATTAATTCATGTTAATGTCATCAATCTAGCTTTTCTTATCACTACTTTTTTATTATTTTATTAAAATTATAGTTATTTAAATATATTTGCGCAACACGCGGGTTCTCGACTGGTTACTATATAAGAGTACATGGTTATGTTTTACAAAAAAGAAATTTGGTTTTCTTTTTTTAAAAATATTTATGTCATAATCAATTCCGTATTTTTTCTTTGGAGATTCTTGGACCTCCTCATCACTAAAATAAATATCAACCCGAGATTAATTTTGGCACCATAAAAGTATTAAACTATTTTATCACATGAGAGAACCAAAAGAATAACATAAATCTTTCTTCAAGGGTAAATTTACTCATATCCCATCTACTCGGGGATCGATAATTACACGTAGGGTTGTTCACATGTCAAATCAAATTTAGAGAAAAAAATTGACCAAACCCAATTAAAAGTAATCGATAAGGGTGTCCACTATTCGAGTCACGTCGATTTGAACCGAAAAAATCGAACCAAAGTTGTCGGCCCGATTCGGTTTGGCCCCTGGTAGGTTCAGTTCGAAATTAAAACGAAACTGAATAAGAAATAATCAATTCATCTTCGGTTCTCAAAGTTTGGAGACCGAACCGAACCGAAAATCAAAATATATAAAAATTTAAAAAATGTACTATGTGTGTGTTTCCTGTGAACTTGATGACTTATTATTGATTGAATGTTGGTTTTTTACATTTAAATGGGCTAAAACAACCCAGTGCATGTCTTCTATGTTTATTCTCTTTCTAGATTCTATTTCTATAAAATAGTCAAATCTATTAATTTTTTATCTTTCTATAAAACAATCAAATCTATTAATTTCTTCTCTATCGCTTGATGTTCAGTTACAAACCGAACTAAAAATAGTCAGTCAGGTCTGATTCAATTCATCTCATATTTTGTTCGATTTTCGATTTAGATTTTTCATTTAAAAAAATCGATTTGGTTCGATTTATGTCAATTCAATTCAGTTTAAATCGATTGGACACCCCTAGTAATTAGGTTGGATTGGGTCGGGTTTAGTACTTTTCAATTCTCAAACCCGACACAAACCAACTCCAACTACCCAAACTAAACTAGGTTGGGTGATTCAAATCGAGTACTTCGGTACCCGTTAAAATCCAATAAACTCAATATTAAGGAAATGAAACTAAATAATAATAAATTTAATATCTTATATCAAAATTACAAGTGCATTGCAATCAAACTTCAAATACCAAATTTCATGTATGTCCAAAGTCCAATCTAAATAGTTATAATATATATTCAACAAAATACATTACAAAGTCCAATCCAATTGGTTGGTGATTAATAAGTCTGATTAGTGATTTTTAAAAAGTATACCAGACACAAATAGTCGTATCATCAAACTAGGTATCAGATCATCGTGTTCCAAATCTACCCAACCCAAATTAATATGATAGGGTTTAGTCGAGTTTTACTCGAACACACCCGATTAATTATCCGACTCGATCTAACTCGAGCTATTTGGGTCAGGTTGGGTTCTCAAGTTCATTGAATATATCTAACCCAATGAACAATCCTAATTACACGTGTTATTAATATGATGAGTTTAAGAATTACATGTACCACATCACTATTTTCACATAATTACGTACACGCAACTCAGCCTACAACATTTTTTTGATTGAAATATTTATATTTCATTGTATATATATTCTAAACTTGGGTTCATGGTTAATTGTATTATGATATAAAATATTGGGACTTCAAATGGGATAGAGTGATATTTGTTTTATTAGTTTGGTTATTACTATATTTTTAGTCGTGAAATATTTGATTATATAATTATTTATATATATACTATTATATATAAATAATTAAAAAAATAAAGGATAACTTTATCATAAAAATAAAAAAATTAATAAAAATGCACAAAACAATTTTAGAAACTCAAATGTTGCATAATAAGATGGTTGCGCAGTACATGTAGGTATTAAAAATTAATATTATGTCAAACATTTTTAAAAAAAAAATCAAAACATTATCATATGAGTTATAGCGGTCACATGAAAACAAAGTTCTACGCCTAATATTATATAGGTAAAACTGCTTTTTCTTCTTTTTTCTTTTGCTAGTTTGTTACCCTCCATGTGTTTTTTCTCGTTAAGTGGTCATATGTGAATTATATTATTATTTTGGTAAAAAAAATTATATTATAATTTTTATCTTCAACTAATATATTATACGCATCATTTATCTACCAAATCATATCATTACTAATTCGAATATTAATCTGCATGTCATTTAATACACAAATAAAATGTTTATCAATCGTTAATTATCTACCAAAAATTAAGTAATCGATTAAAATCAGTTCTGATTCCGGGTCCAATAAATCGGATACCCGGAACCGAAACCGATAGTCACTAGTCAGAATCTATTTTGGAATCCGTTCTAGAACTTGTATTGGAACTTGTTGGAACCTATTCTGGAACATATTCAGTAAATGAACAAGTTCCAACAGGGTACCTGGAACCGAAACCGAAGCTTGTGATTCCGGATAGGGTCTGGTTTTAGGTTCCAAGATGGTACGATTCAGTTCCAAAATCTAAGAACCGGCCCTATACAAGGTAGGATTTGGGCATCATGAAAAATACAAGGTATTCGGACCCGCTCACTCCTACTTTTAGAGACGTAATATCCCAACAATAACTCCCAAAGGTGTCCATAATATTGTAATATTACTCTTGAATTCTAAGTCGAATGATTTTTTTAAAATAATGTGATCTACATAAGGTCACTTAACTGAGAAAAACTACGTGATGGTAACAAACTAATGGAAGAAATCATAGAAGAGCTTACTAATGTTGGCCTAAGATTCTCCAGTTTGGTCTTAATCTCGATTTTGATGGTAACAAACATGAAACTAATATCTCATTGAAAAATATTTTTTAGGTTCCATATCGGTTAGTGCACGACGTCTCCGATCGAAAAAAAAAAAAAAATCAGAGAAATCGGCAAGGACGCTCATCGGCGCTCGGATTCTTCGGAAAGTTAGAGTTTAGGTTTATGGTGTCTAATTTATATTGTAAATCCTCATGATAATGCATAAGAATCCAAAAATCAATCCCGAACCCCAAATCATGAAAATCCATAATCGCCCTGAAATTCACTAAGCCTAGGAAGCTCCTTGGAGGGCTATATAACCTAGACATTTACTTGACATAAAAATAGCGATAATTATTCCTTGGGTCAAAATTAGATAACGGTGTATTTTTAAGATATTTTTGGAAGCCTTTAGCATACTCATATTTAACCCAGTAGATTAGAAAATTTCTATTTTCGAGAAATTTGTACTAGACCCCAAAAATTAGATTTTGATTCTTAAGGATTTTGATTTTTTAGATATTTTTATTGAATCCAAATGGAGGTAATCTTTATATAATATTTATGTTTTAAAATTATTAACTTAAAGTTAATAAATATTATATAAGTAGACTTAGCGAAGACGAAACCCAAACAAGTAAAGAAAACCAAGCAAACTAGCTGACTGCCCAGTCTGTCCAGTTTTCGATCGACCGTTCGATTGACCGATCAAGGTGAAAATTTGGCAGCGCGTGCGTCGGTCGACCGATCGGTCGATCGAATTGCAGATCGCTGAAGTCGCGACTCATTCGGTCGACCCGTCGGTCGACCGAACAATGCGATTAATTCATAGAGAGTCAGCTGTCGCTGGGCGATCGACCGACGATCGATTGGCAAGCGGTCGAACGACGAAAACGACTAGTTTTCCGCTCGTTGAGCCGGCTGTTTCGTTCCATTTCTTCTTAGCTCTATAAATACCCCAAGCCTAAACCTTCCTTAACAACTTTTTGATCACTCTTAACCTTCATTGAGCCATCATTGATCAATTCTAAGCTTTCATTGAGTCATTTCTTAGAGAAATCCTAGTTTGAGCTTTCATTCCTAGAGTTTGCCTTCAAGTTTGATTTGATTCATCATCAAGACATCAAGAGGAGCTAGGATTCATTGTGTTGGAGCTAAGTATTTGTATTGTTGTATTTTTTGCTTCATTACTTGTATATTTTCTTGTTTACTTCTTTGTATTTGAATTTGTAGAAGACCTGGTGTTAGGTCTTGTGGTTGAGTGGTATCCTTGGTGTAGAAGGTGTAAAGTCACTTGTGTAAACATAGTTTACTAGGATTAGTTGAGTTGTCCCTTAGGTTGAGGTGGAAGAGTACTCTCGGTAAGAAGGCGAAGACTTCTTGGTGTGGAAGTGTCTTAGGTTGAGAGCGAGACTCTTTGGGTCAAAGTTCTCGTTGTAAGGGAAACACAATTAATCTAGTTAAACTAGTTTGAAAATCCTAAGCGGAGTGCTTAGGTAGTGGAGTAGGCACTGGGGCCGAACCACTATAAATAATTGTGTTAGCATTGTTCTCTTTGTGCTTTCATTGTTTATCTTCATTACTCGCTTTCGCATTTAGTCGTCAAATTATAAATTGCCTAAGTAGTTTAAGAAAACGATTAAAATCGAATTTAGACTAATTGTTTAGTTAACATACTATTCACCCCCCTGGATTGAACTAATTCCACGGGCCCGTCTGATAAGCCCTTGAAGCATAGCTCGACTTAGTCACCCAAGGACACAGGTCGTGTTAAGTTGGCCCGTCAGACCCGACGAGGGCTGCGCCTAGTCGCCTCGATGGCATTTTCGTCTTTGGTATATACCCAAATAATTCAAACATAATCACATCACAATTCGGCAATCGAATCATTTAAGGCATATGCTTGCGATGATTGAGGAGAAATATACGTCAAATATATTTCATCAATGACCTGCCTTCTAAACTAGATCTTGTGCCTATATGTATCTTCTTCTTATCCAAATCCATACGTACACATCTCAAATTTGTCTTCACTTGAGCGTCAGAGTGTCTTTGTAGGTCGCCCAGAGCCATGTTCAGAGAGGAGCCATGAGGACTTGTAGCATTTTCGATCTCAGACGAGAACAATAATATAAAAGTAAATAAATATTATTCATGACCCTTTAATGAACTCGGGTCCAATCTTAGTGGCACTTTGTTTTAACGCCTATTATTCCATGTGGTTGACTAGAAATAAGGTCATTTTTAGCACTCTAAACGTGTGGTCCATGTTTGCTAGAATTATAGCTGCTACCATATACTTTGCTAAAAGTCCTAAGTCTAAGGGAACTGTACCTAAAACCAATATTGGATATAATTGGTCTCCACCTAAGTGTTAGATTATGAAGTACGTGGAATGTTGATGCTTCTATTTTCGTGGACGATAATTCCAGTGCATATGTCGCTATTTATAGAAATAGTTCAAGTGAATTAATATACGTTGCTGCTAATTTTAACAAAAAAACCCATCTATCTTAGTAAATGAAGCCTTAGCTATTAAATTAGCTTTGGTTTGTGGGAAAATGTTACATTAGGAAAAGTTCACTATAGGGCCTGTTTGGTTCGCAAATTGCTCGTCACGAGACACCAAGGACAAGGACATGACATTTAGTGTCCTGGGATAGCAGCTATACCATGTTTGTTTCGTCAAGAACATGATACGATATTCAGTCACGTCCTGCGTTTGTTTCGCTATAACACAGTACTGTACAAGACAAAATGACCAAAATACCTTGGTATATTTTTAATGCTCAAATTCAATTTTATACATAAAATAGTCTTAAAAAATTTTAATACATAAAAAATCTTAATACATAATATCAAATGTTTTAATCAAATAAAAAGTCTTAAAATGTACAATTAACTAGACTACGGAAGCAGTTAATCTCTACAATGGATTAGAACCTGAATAAATACTGATCCAAAAAAAAATTCATCCAACAAAAATAAATATCGATCAACAACATACAAATCAACTAAATAAATACTGGTCAAAGCATCCACACACAAATGTTGAACCAAATACATACTGAACTAAACCCATGAGTCCATGACATAATCTGATCCAAAAAAATTTCACAATTGGTTTAACGGACCTACTGCACTGACATTGCACAATTGGTTTAATGGAGAGGGTAGACCAAAAGCATAGTTTATGTTGAAAAAAACTAGAAACGTTTAATCCTCCGCAATATTTTATAGCTCTATAATGGGTATGTCAACTATTCTGTACACAGTTGAATTTTGTCATTTATGCTTCAAACTTCCATGCAGGAACTGAAAGCTCCAGGATGAAACAACCTTTCTGCACAACCATAATTAAAATCCAAAAATAGATACTAATAACATCTGACCATAATATCAGAGAATGAAACAAAGAGAACACATGTTACCTTACAATGCAAACATAACTTATTAACTTAACACCATAAAATGTCAACTTGTTTATTTTCATTTCTTTCCACCGTCCTCTGAAAAGGGATCACACCCATCAACAATACACTGAAATATCAAATTTTATGTCAGTTCCTGAAAAATGATTTTCGTCTACAAAGAGGGAAAGAAAAGTGAAATATCAAATTGAAAAGAAAAGTGAAATCCATCCGGATATATCAACCATACTGATGGCATGATATGTGCCATGTCTCAATAAAAAGATAAAGTATAGTATCTAGATGATTGATCAAAATGGTAAGTTAAGTCCACTAACTTAGTAAGTGACAAATATCAACTAAAAGAATTTAAGCATACCAGTTTCTATTAACATTCATTCAAAAACATTAAAACCCAATAAGGTTATCGTTGCTTGATTTACATGGTTTTGGCCCTCGGAATAAAATTCTCCATTCTATTCAATCGTCATATGCTTCCAAGTTCAAAACAACAAAACTTCACAATAGCAAATAAGAATAAGTAAACGAAGTAATTATCACTGTAGTTATAACCTTGCATATATATGTGTATGCGAGCTTAATTGCTTAAATGGAGGATGCAACAATAAATGTTGTAGTTACAACCTAAATCACGGACGGAGATAAGTAACCTCATCAGGACTAAATGCATGCAGTATCACCCAAAAAAACTCGAATTTTAACCAAAATTTGCAAAACAATTGGCTCGTTCACACTGCAGCAATATTCGTCAGTATCCATCACGAAGACATTACTAACAGCTAAAGAAATGATGACACATTTTTTACCTTACAAAACATAGCAAGAGTGAGTGAAGAGTGTAAGTGCAAGCCCGATCAGCAATCCCAGCAGAAAGTCTCGGGTTCTCTCCAGGAAATTGGAAGGATCGACCAATTAGTACTTCCAAAGAAGGGATCAAACTCTACAGCAGCGCCCTATTCGTCGTCCAAAGGAGAGGGACTGTGGCGAGAGGAGGCAAGGAGAGCGTGAGCCGAGGCGGCGAGAGAGGGAAAGAAAATATCATGGATTTCACTTTTCGTCTACAAAGAGGGAAAGAAAACCCCGAACTAGAGAGAGGGCGAGTTCCTCTCTTGGATGACGATCTCTCTATGGACAACGAGTTCCTCTCCTGGACGGCGATCTCTCTCTGGATAGCGAGTTCCTCACCGACTTTCTCCTCTCCCGCACGGCAATGGAGACGAACAGCAAGGTGACGCGAACGAAGAAGGGTTTTTTCTGGAGACGAACACACGAAAAAAAGCATCACGCGGAAGAACCCCTCCCCATCTTTTTTTTAGGGCAATGATTTCTTTTTGCCTCTGTGTCCTTCACCTTGGATCCGTGTTCCGAGAAATTTCTCGGTACACCAAAAAAGCCCGTGTCCTATCCAGAACACGATCTGGTATCCAGTCCCTTGTCTTGAAATCCAGTCCAGTCTCCTTTTTTTTTTTACAAATCAAACGGGTCGACAGAGTTTGATTCGAAATATGTTATTGACATGTGTAATAAAAGAATAAAAACATTTTGGAATCTAGAAAACATTATTGTATAATGACATTTTATCTAATGCAGTGAACTTTTTGGAAGTAAATTTCAATTAAATTAACCGTGATGGAAATAAGGTGGCGCACTAGCTTGCAAACTTTGCAAGGAAGATGGAAAGAAATTTCAACCGGGGGCATGATTGCCTATCATGCCCCCGACCTTATTAATAATGTGAAGTAAGACTTGTAATTTTCATATTGATTAATCGTCAATCTTTTGATTTTCTTTTTGTAATAATTAAATAAATATTACATGTATATGATTCATAAATATAAATACATAACTTAAAGTTTTAAATTTAAAAATTTTAATTTTCCTTAACAAGTTTTAATATGTTGATAATATTACATAATAATCTCATTGTCACTAGTATTGAAAACGTTTAAACAATTCCAATATGAGGTTAACAGGCCGTGTTGGACGGTGAGGGATGCATGTATGGTCGGGGCACTAAAAATAATGCGCGAAATTACAGTCACATGTGGGTGGAATTGAGCTTCAAGGGCAATAGGGTGTGATTGTGTGAGTACGGGGATGAAGCAACTTAGACAACGTCGAAGAAAGAAATGAGAAATTAGAATAAAATTAGGAACCGAGTTCTTTAACTTTAGTTTTTTTTTTCAAAATAAAAATTAAAACAATAATAATATGAAGAATTTTCTTTAGAAAGAAGGAAGAGAAATATCATTTATACGAAATTTTTTTTGTCTTTTCCCCTATATGATATAAGAAAATCAGATCAACCCCTTTGCTTCCACTTGGCTCCTCCAGTGACTTTACCCTGTTTGTTCTCGCATGAGACCAGAGATGTTGCAAACCTTCTTGGAACCTGGCTGGACATAGCTTCGGAGTGACCTATAAAGTCACTTCGATGCTCAAGTAAGGACATTTTTGAGGTGGTGTCTGTAAGAATTGGATTCAAGCATATATTTGTATCGCATGTCTATTTTGTAGAGCAGGTCAAGATTTTCGACGAAGATCTCCTAAATTTTCGCGAGAATATACCATAAAAAGGGCCATTGTTATCCTTCAAATTATGGTATCATTATGGCTGAATTCTTGGTGATAAATAAAGGACAAGAATATCCTTAAATGGCCGACTGGAGCACCTGGACCAAGTTATAGTTGGTTCGTTTTGGGTCTGGTTCACGAGTCGATTCGTCTCCAGGGCTGGTCCAACCAGCCAAGCGAGTCGGTCCATCCCACTTTTATATATTTTCTTTCAAACATCATTAGAATTGTAGACAAGCTTGCCTTTTTATATTTTTTCTAAACAAAATCAATATATAATTAAACCTTAACCTATGCTTCATGAAAATAAAAGAAGAAAAGATGTGGGTGGCATTTAAATTAGGATAATTATCTGAATATATCCTGAACTTTGGACATTGTCTCATTTGTGACCAAATTCGAAATAATATCAAATTACATCATGAACTTTGATATTAATATCAATTATAGCCTTTCGTCATCTCTCTGTCGTCATCTCCGTTAACTGCATGACGTGGCATGTCCACGTGAAATAAAATATTATTATTATTTACACATCATTAAAAATAAAAATAAAATTATTTTTTTAAAAAAATCTTTCCACGTGGTAAATAAAGTTTTTTTTTAAATAAAGTTTTTTAAAATAAATATTTTTTAATATATATATATATAATAAATAAAGTTTTTGTTATTTTTTTTTTTTTTTTTTTTAATGATGTGTAAAAAATAATAATGTTTTATTTCACGTGGGCATGCCACGTCATGCAGTTAACGGAGATGATGATGGAGAGATGACGGGAGGATATAATTGAGATCAATGTCAAAGTTCAGATTGTAATTTGATATTATTTCGAATTTAATAACAAATAAGACAATGTCCAAAATCGAGAAGTATTCATATAATTATCCATTAAATTATTTTCACCGCTAATAACGGGTCATTTTCCAGTGAATACTCCCCTGACATGTGGGTGGCAGAGAGAGTAGAGCCGAGTCTGGACTCAAGTGGGTAAATCCAACATGTGGAACTTGAATTAGCTGACAAGCTACTGTCTTTAACTTTCATGATCAGTGCAGTGCAAGACCCAATTGCCTCCTCCAACTTCAATTTTGGCAAAAATGGAATTGAATATATTCTTCCAAATTCCTATGAGCAAGACATGAGGATGAGGTCCCAATATTGCAAGTAACACTTTACAGTTTCATGTCTTGTAACACTTTAATCTGCTTGTCGTGCAAACAATTAATTCATTGAGACATATAATTTAATGTGACATATTGTGCATGTATTTATTTGGTAAAAGTAAAAAAAAAAAGACTGAATTCATTGAACTTCATTCTTTTGTTTGATATATATCCTAAAATAATTTCCAGCCCATATCGGACCGATCCATAAACGGTTCATCTGTTCGGCCCGTTCAACCCGTTAAAATCCAGTCCACATAGATCTCTGAGAGAGAGAGAGAGAGAGAGGGAGAGTTAGAGAGAGACGGCGTTGGCATCCAAACCCAACCCTTTCTCCCATCCTCCCTCCCCCATTCTTTTCTTTATTTATTTCTTCCATTTCTTCCAGCCCCCGACAGCATCTCCCTCATCTCGTCGCCTCTCAGCCGTCGCCTCCAAGCTTGGGATCTCGCCTCCGCCGATCACCACCTCCCCTCCGTTGGGTAATCGCCGCCGCCGCCGCGACTGCCCTTGAGGTGCGAGCCTCTCCCCTACTCTCCCTCTTTCGTACCCGCCGCCCTGCCGCTTCCCCTTCTCGATTGCCTATCCTCTAATCCCTAGCTCAGAGAGCCTTCCCTTTTCCTTCGATCCTTAGGTATTCAATCGGCAATCGAGCCCCAAGGTTATTCCTTTCTTTGCTTTGGCGGCCGAATGCTGGTTAGCTCGTTCGGAAGGGGCGGAAAGGGAAGATCTTTGATGGGTTGATTTTTGCACCTTTTTGCTTCTGTTTCGAGCTTTGATGTCTGGATTGGTTCTCACCCTAGCCTTTGTGCTTTGCTGGTATTGATCCATCTTTCTTTTGGATCCGGTACAAGCACAAGTGCTTCTGGGTGAGAATGCTGGAATTTAGCTGGGCATCCTTTTGCAGTGTCTGTGTTCGAATTTCATTTGGTGGGTTTTTTGATCAAGATGTCGTAGTTGGGACGTGGACTGCATGTGGAACAATTGGACATATTATGCCTGTCTGCTCTGTTATGTTCCTTGGACATTTACTTGGGTGTGATTTCTTCATATTTTGATTGCTGAGTGTACTAAGTTGCATTTCACTCAGTACATGGACATGATTTTTGGTTTCACTTCCAAGCTGTGATATGAAAGGGATGATCAAAGCATTCCAAGAATAATGAAGTTTACATTGTGATGACCTGTTATTCTTAGTAGGTTTTTCAGGACTTCATTCTGAGTGCTTTGTGGGTCTCTTGATCAAAACTTGTTTTGTTACCTTGCTAGGATAATAGGATTATCTTCCCTGGAGCATTGACCATTAAATCTATTGGCTAACAAGATTTTGTAATGATCAGACTGATACTTATGTACGTACAATGAGGCTCTAAATCATACAGATTTAACCATCAAAAGTTCAACTGAATTTAATGATAGTTAATGAAAGGGTAACACCCTATCGATCCGATTAGGCAAATAAGTTGGATGTTCAAGGAGAAAAACCAGCTTAACCTCATAAATGATGATTAAGGTGGGATGTTAGCTTCTAATGATATGGACTTCTTACTTTTTGGTTTATCTTCTTCTATCAATAAAGCTAATCCTTAAGCAGCTTTACAAGGATACTAAAGCTGCATGCACACTGTATTCAACTAATGTTTAACTGCAATGACCACTCTTGTTACTGGCTTAGGAAATTATATTTGAATTTATCAATCAATCTAATTTAAGAGGTTGATTTCTCTTCAAGATTTGCCAAAGATGAGGTATGGTGTTCACTGGGGCAAACCATTGCTAAAAATTAATGGGAGCTCTTTTTAATTTTTAGGAAACTGCAGTATAACTTTGTGGCTGGTATTGTTGTTACTATATGAGAATTAGAAATGTCTAGTTCTTGCCTACCATTATAGGTAACAGGTAGTGTCAGTTCAATACTGCTGAATAAAGATAATAATGGTGCATAATTATGTTGTTTCTGCCATAACCTTATTGTTTCAATCAATCATAATGTTGGGTTATATGTACCATATGGAATTAATTTAGCTAAATCCTCATTTTGATATATTGATTTATTGATCTCTTGACATTTTTGGATCGATGTTTAAATCAGTAATCGTGTCCCCTCCAATTGATCAACACTTCTAGTTATTCCATGTTTTGACCCAGCCATTGTCTTATAATCTTACCGTGGTTATTGGTGTTTGACTTTATTGAATTTCTCTTTTTGTAGGTCTGACCATGTTGGATCTTAATTGTTATTCTTAGCTTCAAGCTTGGTCAAGGAAACTTCATATGCTTTAGGTTGCACATAAGCTATCTAGATAATTAATACAATCTGATTGATAAGCAAGGCCAAACTTCCACTGTATAACTCCTTTTTAATACTTATCTCTTCATAGAACACTTATTTTCTCATATCATGTTGGCTATTATCATAAGAAAAAGGCCCATTATATCCCGCAAGATTGTGTACTCTGTGCAAGCTTTGGAAGGGAACCGGGTTAGAATTCCCAATAGACATAGCAGTTGATGATAATGTTAGGTAGTCCGGAGATGCCATAAAGCTTACCATTATTTGAAATTTGGATTCCCAGCTTGAAATGAAGCAACCTATACCCTTACACCTAGGTTTCTATTGGCTATTATCTTGGCATTCGTATACATTTTAGGAATAAACATGTGGATCAAGATAAGTGGGTGTCCCTTGTCTCTGTTTTTCATAGGATATATCATTACTAAGCTGGAGATTATGATTTCCACATGTTGATTTATTGTTGTTACACAGTGCATCTTCATGCAATGTTCCTTAGTTACTTGTATGTCAAGATTATATTTTGTTCTGACTCGTCGTTTGTAGGTAACTCATCAATTTCATATATTTCTTTAGTCCTTTTTGTAGTCAGCGACCTCATAACTTGTCTTAAGTTTGATTGTGTATATTCTAATCTTTCCATTTTATCATAGTGAATGAATAACTAGGCTGCATGTCTTTCTACAGGCTTTATTAGTTTTGGATGGAAAGTGAGCAACACCTAGATGATAGGCTTTCAGGATATAATTCCTCAATCAACGCGAATAATGTGACAAATGTTATAGATTCTGCACAAAATGCGTTTTCTTCTGAAGTTGAGGGTAAATCTGAAGGTGGGGAGCCAGTGAAAACTGGGGAACTTATTGGTGGCCAAACAAAAGATATATTTGTCTATAGGCAAGATGTTGTTGAATGCAGCAATCGTGAAGGTCGGCTTGGAATTGTTGTTGAAGTAGCTGGCGACTCAGATTCTGAGGGCAGCATTACAGACGATGATGACAGTGAGGAGGAGATTGATAAGGTTGAGGCAGGTAATGGAGATGGTAATGGTGATAACAGTAGTAATAATGATGGCGGTGATAGTATGGACACCCTCCCGGATGGGCAAGTTAGAATAACATGGAGTGATGGTTCCGAGACAATGGAAAATACTGGTGATATCACGGTTGTAGACAGAAGCTTCTTGCATGGTGATATTGTTGCTTCTGCTAGTGATCCAACTGGACAGTTAGGGCTCATTGTTGATGTCAATATCACAGTTGATTTGCTTTCTACAAATGGTGAGGTGATAAAAAATGTTCCCTCTAGAGGTCTAAGACGCATAAGGGAATTCAGTGTTGGTGATTTTGTAGTTTTTGGACCTTGGCTTGGCCGAGTAGATGAAGTTTTAGATAATGTTACTGTTTTGTTTGATGATGGATCTGTATGTAAGGTTGTGAAAGCTGATCCTTTGCGGCTGAAACCAGTTTTGAAGCCAATTGTCGATGATGCAGATTGCCCATACTATCCAGGTCAAAGGGTTAGGGCTGTTTCTTCTTCTGTTTTCAAAAGTTCTAGGTGGCTTTCTGGCTTATGGAAGGCTAACCGTCTTGAAGGAACTGTTGTCAAAGTTCAGACAGGTTCAGTTGTTGTCTACTGGATGGCTTCAGCTTATCTTGGTGTTGGTACTAATTCAGCAACTGTTCCTTCTGAAGAGCAGAACCCAAAGAATTTGACTTTGTTATCTTGCTTTTCACATACAAATTGGCAGTTAGCTGATTGGTGTCTTCTTCCTTCTTATCAGCAGCCATCATCTGCTGCTGACAGTAAATTGAAAGAACCCATGACCAACGATGCTTCTCATGTTGAGAACAACCATGTGAGCTCTTGCATTACAGGTGAAGAATTATCAACAGCTGCTGTCGAAACAGAGGATACTGGTGATAATTCAAGTGTCAACACTAGCCATTTGATTAATACCGATGCTCATCGTCGGCAATGCACATCTGGTCAAGTTGCTGGTGGATCTTTCGAAGTTACATCAATTTCCAAAGAGTTGCACGAAAATTGTCAGTCCCAAAGTGATGGTCACTTGAATGATGACAAAACAGGTAAATTAGGTGAGACTAATGCAACTGAGTCCAATGATTTGCCTGAAAATGGTTCGTGCAGTAGTTCTTCTTCAGTTTCAAAAGAGCCCGCTCATGAAAGCTGGCCATCATACCGAAAAAAGCTCCGCAAAGTCTTTTTTAAGAAAGAGAAGAAAACTCGTAGAAGAGATGAGAACTTTGAAAGAGCTCTTTTCATTGTAAACACTATTACCAAGGTTGATGTTGTCTGGCAAGATGGAACAAAAGAATTTGGCCTGCAATCCACATCTCTAATCCCAATTCATACTCCAAATGATCATGAATTTTTCCCTGAACAATATGTGGTTGAAAAGGCATCCAATGAAGGAGATGGCTCTGAAACAAGTCGATTGGGAGTTGTGAGAAGTGTGAATTCCCAGGAGCGAACTGTATGTGTGAGATGGCTTAAGCCTGTGTCCAGGCCAGAAGACTTGAAGGAATTTGATTGTGAGGAAGTTGTTAGTGCATATGAACTTGATGCACATCCAGATTATGATTACTGCTATGGTGATGTTGTTGTTCGCTTGCCAGCTGTTTCTGATGATTCGACAAAATCAGAAATTCCCACAGAGACAAAGGAAAATCAGCTTGATACCCAGGAAACAGCTGATGGTTCAAGCAGAGAAGATGCAGACTTCGCTGAAGAGAATCAGGTCCAAAATGATGAAGCTTGTGAGAATTTTACAAGTTTAGCATGGGTTGGAAATATAATTGGTCTCCAAGATGGTGATATTGAAGTTACATGGGCTGATGGGATGGTCTCAAAGGTATGTCACTGACTCTGAGGTGGAGCTGGTACTGAAAAAACAACAATGATGCCATCATGTTTTTACATAAATCCCATTTCGAAAATATATCATCTGAGTCTTTGCTTGATGGTATTATGACTTCTACTATTGTTCCTGGTTTCTCTGTAATAGTTCTGATAGTCACTCAACTACTATTTTAGGTTGGACCTCAGGAAATTTATGTTGTTGGTCGAGATGATGACGAAGTTAGTGATGATGGTGCTAGTTGGGAAACAGTTGATGATAATGAGATGGATGTACTTGATGGCGCCGAAAAGGTTGATTTCTAACTAATTTTGTAGTTAACCTAATGAGTATTTTCATCTTATTATCATTTCTTTTTTTTCCCTTCATGTTTGTGATTTGTATGTCTTTTATTTTTAGGAAGTGGATCCACATAATCCTAGTGATAATGCTACCCAGGGTGAAAAGAGTGCTCCAACTTCACAGGAAGACATTACTGGTGGACGAAGTGGGCCACTTGCAGTACCTCTTGCTGCTCTTGATTATGTTACTAAATTTGCAACTGGATTGTTTTCTCGGGCTAAAAAACAGTTGGACTCGTCTAGTTCTGACCAGACAAGGGCAAATGAATCAGATCATGAAGCAGACCTTGCTGGTTCTGAAAGTACATTAGATGAGGAGGATCAGAACAAAGGTTTTGGTGTGTCTGATGGTCTATTTGCAGAAAGCATACGTCAGACCTCAGAAATAGAGAACCATGAGACAACAGAGGAGGCTGAAGTGAAGATTGACAACAACATAGACAAACCAAGAGGACTACAAGATGGCAGTAAAAAAGCATCTAGCATGGATGATCTGAGTAGTTTCAAGCATTTTGATATTACTGAAAATCCTTTGGACCATCATTTTATTGGTGATGCTGAGACGGTAATTGGTTTTTCCCCCTTCAAACTTTATGCGACTTATCTTTTGAAGTCTTCTGTTACCTGATCCATTGCTGTATCTGGATACACGACTTCCTATATGTAATGACTATGCTTTTTTACTTAAAGTTTATATTTGTCCTATATATATTGATGAGTATGCTTTTTGCCTTTTTCACTTAAGTTTCTACGTGTCTTAACTTAGAGAAGCTATAAAAATGAAAATGCAGAGCAATGGTGGAAGGAAGTGGGTTAAAAAAGTTCAGCAAGAATGGAGCATTCTTGAGAAGAACCTGCCTGGTAAGCTAATGTCTGAATAAGCAGTATGTACAGTTATAATATGTGTGTATAGATGAGTGAGTTCCATTTTGGCTCTTACTGCAGATGCTATTTATGTTCGAGTTTTTGAGGACCGGATGGATCTAATAAGAGCTGTAATAGTTGGAGCCTGTGGAACCCCCTACCAGGATGGCCTTTTCTTCTTTGATTTTCACCTTCCTCCAGAGTACCCTCAAGTTCCGCCGGTAACTGTCATGTCTTTGTTTCCTTTCCAGATTTGATGCCTCAAAACCAATGCTGAATTCACATTCTATCTTCTTTGCTTCCTAGATTATTAATTGTGTTAAGCCAGCTTTCGATTTGCTTGGACTTACATTTATTCAATTTTATAATTCTTGGTTCTGCAGTCAACTTATTATCATTCTGGTGGCTTGAGGGTAAACCCCAATTTGTATGTGGACGGGAAGGTTTGCTTAAGCCTGCTAAATACATGGACAGGCCGGGGAAATGAAGTCTGGGATCCATCATCTTCCAGTATCCTCCAAGTGCTAGTTTCACTCCAGGGATTGGTTCTCAATGATAAGCCATACTTCAACGAAGCTGGTTATGATAAGCAGATTGGAACAGTTGAAGGCGAGAAGAATGCTGTACCATACAATGAAAATACATACCTATTGAACTTGAAGTCCATGCTGTATCTTTTGAGAAGACCCCCAATGGTAAACCATCATAAGTGTTTCTTCTTTTGAATATATGTTCATCGCAACAACTTTTATCTATCTGCCTTACATTTTCTGGATGTAGTTCAATAGTCATTTAATGCATTTGAATTCTATGATTGAGATAACTACTTGTTAGTTGTATCAGATTATTGGATGACAATGGACACTGTGAGACACAAATTGTTTCTAGCTGTTCCAATAATCTTTTGATAACAATCTGATCCCTTTACAATCGAATTTCAATTTTGTTTTATAATCAAATCATGTTACTGTAATAAGTATCTTTTGGTGCTGTGCGAACATATAAATGCTTATCATCTGGGGCATATTTTTTGCCATTTTGCCGTTATTGATCCCTTGATTGTAGAGTATATTGCTACAGATTGCCACCTCCAATAGTGCCAGATTGTAGAGTATCTTAACTCATCCAACTTTTTAACTTGTACTGCTTCTGGAGTGATAGTATTAATATCACAATTAGTATTTGATACTTTGGGAAAGTCAGCAATATTAGTATTATTAATATTGGGTTCTTTATAGTATTCTGGTTGTCTATCTGATTTTATATGTTTTTTATGTAGCATTTTGAAGATTTTGTGAAGGACCACTTCCGCAGACGTGGTCATTACATTCTTAAGGCTTGCGAGGCCTACATGGGAGGTTGTGTGATCGGTTCCCTTACAATGGATGCCTCTGTGACTGAAAAGAGCCGGGAGTACTCTTGTTCTGTTGGGTTCAAGTTAACCCTTGCCAAGATTTTGCCACGGCTGATTCATGCATTTAATGAAGTTGGAGCTGACTGCCACCAATTTGAACGTCTACTTAAATCTGAAAACCCTACAGAAAGTTGAACAAGCCAAGGTTTTGTGGTTTGTTTCAACGGTGTATTTTTTGTCATGGTTTTGTTTCATGTGTATTGGCACCCAACTTTAAGGTTCTTGTTCCATAAAGGCACTTGGGAAATAATTCCCAATGAGGTTCTTGTGCCAAATACACTGTGTTCTCCCATTTTTTTGCTTTTTATTTTTTCAGATATAGATCCTCATGTAGAATATGTTGTTTTTTAATCTCATATTAATGGTTTTACATTGTGCAACGACTGCAGTAATTAAATGACAAATGATTCTCATTCATTCTTTCTTTTTTAATATTATATTATTAACTTTTAGTTTTCTTCAGAAAGAAATCATTGGTGAATTAGTTTATTTGTCTTTCATGAAGTTGAGTTGTTAAAGCTAAATATTAATATATGTGGAAAGATATTGGATGAAAAAGGGCCAGCCAATTAGTTATCGTATGGAACTTGCAATTCTTTTGGCTTCTCTAGATTCTCTTTTAGATGCTACAAGTTTTTATATGAGAAAAATGTTCTCAATTAGATTGTTATTTTCATATTATATTTAATTTTTATATGGAAAATTTGCTTTTAACTAAATTGATATTTTTCATATTATATTTTACCTACGGCATGTTTGCTCGGATAGGACTCATAGGAATGTGGATGGATTTAAATCCTATTCTTGATCGTGCTTGTTCATTATTTTTCAATCGGATGAAATAATCTTTATATATGGTTTTTTATCATATAAAAGATTCAGGGACCTAATGCAACTTTTATGGACCTAATGCAATTTTTATGGTGACAGGCTCTATGAAAATTTCTAAGAAGTCTATGTGAATTTAATCTTATTAAAATTGAAGCTATGATAATTCGTATTGAACTTAAAGTAAGATTAGATTTGTGTCTTAGTATAATTTCAGATTGAACTTTAGTCCCTGTGAATCTAATCTTATTAAAATTGAAGTTATTATACTTCATATTGAACTTAAATAAGAATAAATTTGTGTCCTAGTATAATTTGATTGAACCTAAAGTAAAAATAAATTTACGGTGCAAACGAATGAACTTAGCACTTTTATATTATATTTAGTTTTAATGATATTATGTTCATTCTTAGAAATACTAAATTCACTTGTACTCCAAAAAAACTTCCATGGAGCCTGGTCCATAATAATATTTTCCAAGCTGATTATTGAGGATTTATTCTATGTTAGGTGGAGTCCAGTGGACTCGTCCTCACATATGTGTCTTTTTCTTTTTAACTTTTTTTTTCTTTATTTAATAAAAAGATAGAAAGAAAAAGACACGCGGTATAATTTAACATTGTGCTCCTCCAGATTAACGAGGTAGGTATTTATAATCACAGTTAATATATACATATATTAAATTTACATAACTTATTTGAGCCATTTTATAAAATATGTTTTCACTATAACTCCAGAGGAATAATATTATGTACATACATATATATATATATATATTATGGTGAGCTTGCATGCATGACCATCCTCCTCGCCCTGTTGATGTTGAGGAAGCATAACAAGACATGCTCCTCCAGCTCCGCCAGATTCGCCGTCAGCCCACCCTCCCTCACTCGCAGCTCCCTCACCACCTCCCTCGCCGTCAAACCTCTTCTCTCATCCTCCACAAACAACTCGACCACTCCCCTCGTGTGCTCGATCTCGTCCCCCACCCTCCTCACCATGCTCCTCATCGTCTCCAACTCCCTTTCCACCGCGAACGCCCCCCGCGCCGCCGCCCCCACCTGCGCCTCCTCCCTCCTGCCCGCTACTGCCTCCCCCGCGAAGAGCAGCCGCATCCGCATCGCCATGCTCCGGCGCCGCCGCGCCGCCCTCAACTGCCTCGTCAGCGGGTCGTACGCCTCGCGGATGCTCTCCAGCTGCGCGCGGCTGGCGCCCGCGAAGGGGTTCCCCAGCCTGCGGAACCGCCGCAGTCGCTCGGCCACCGCGGCGCCCCGCACCTCGTCGCCGCGGAGGTGCAGCGCGCGCTGGTTGGCGCGGGCGCGGTGGATGGAGTCGATGAGGGCGCCGCAGGAGTGGCAGGCGAGGAGGGTGGTGTTGGAGAAGTCGAGGAGGAGGCGGGGGAGGCGGCGTTTGGTGTTGCCGATGATGGCGACGAGGGCCTCCTGCTTGGGCTCGAGGAGCGGAGTGTAGTCCGTCGGCCGCGCCGCGGCGGCGTCGTTGGAGTACCTGCGCTGGTGCTCGACTCGGGCGCATAGGTTGGTGAACGAATTGGTTCGAGTGGCGCACAAGTACTCCTCTTCGACGGAGTTGCTTCTGTTCCTCGCCATTATCTAAGCTTCTTCTTCTTCTTAATTATTTACATGAAATAGAAATTCAAAACTTAATTACATTTAATAAGAAAAATAGATAGAATTTTATAGAGAGAATTATGGAGACAAGATTAAATGAAAGAATGACGTACAGTCAAAATTAATCATACCGTGTATATTGCAAAATTAAGAAGACGAGAAGAAGAGAATTAAACATCGATCTTCAAGACTGCATTGACATGTGTTTGATTTGATGGAGAATTAATAATATTTGTAGCTTCAGCACAAATGTGATATATATAGTCGATCTGTGTTATTAGATATTAATAATGTGTATGCATGTCATTTTCATAAGATACTGCATACTCAACCACAAACACAGGTTTGTGGACGATAATTTTAACTGACATGATATTTTATATTAATGTATCTATATATATAGATTATAGAACTGAGAGATAGATATATTGCACTAAAACGCGTTGTACGTTTAAAGATATCTAAAAGATATGTGATGGTCCAATTAAATTAGGGTTCAATGTATACAACTCGAGTGCCGAGTGCCGACGTCCAAATCGACCAAACTCGAGTTTGGACGCGAGCAACATGAAATGTACAGGGAACTCCTAATTGTCTAATTTGAGACTCCAACATCATCTTCTCTTCTCAGGTAATTAACGAGAGATTTCTTTAGTGCCAGAGTAGTATAAACGTGCACGATCAGGCCATATTTTATATGTAATTAATTAGGCCAGGAGAGTGACATCGATCGATCCAACTATTTCTAGAATTAGCATTTAATTTATTGAATAATATTGATTAATTTGAGTGATCAAAGATTTAAAATTAATTACTGCATTGCTGATCTCTATAATGCATGCATAATGCATTGGAAAAAAATGAAATTAATCAGCATATATTTTTTATTCAGAATTTATTTCTAATGCAAATTAAACGTAAATGATTATTCATTATCTATTTTATTACTAAACGTTGAAAGTTGAAATACATAATTTCTAGAGCTTACAATTAAGAAATATATATTCTAAGATGATAATTAAGGAAGGACAAAGAAAAATATCTTTATAAGGTTTACTTATGATTCTTGTAATATATATATATTGGACAGTATTGATTGGTAACTATATATAGTAGCTAGGAAACACAAACTTGTCTTCCCAATTATCAGCCAATTGGAGATTTTGCTCTCTGGATTATTACTTCACATCTCAATTATTAGAACTGCATGACAAGATACTTTGATCAAATATATCTTATGGTGGTCATTATTCAAATTGGATTTGATTGGTTCAATTAGCAGCACAACTCATTTGAGTCCAGCGCGATCAAGTTTGGATTTTAACAAAAGTCAGAGTTGACCATAGTCAAAGTCAGCTGCAATAAAACCCGCAATGTCCTCGTCTCTCAAGTCTCAACACATTCATCATGCGGTTCTCCTGCGCAAATCCCAGCGCATATGAAGTGGCTGCGAGCTCGAAGCTCCTCCACCTCTCTCCGGCGTACTTCTTCAGAGCCTCCTCAACCCCACCCGACCCCTTCTCTCCTCCTGCGGTCGCTAGGGCTTCGCCCAAGCAGCCCGCGGCGCCTTGCCCGATGTACGGCGTCATCGGATGCAGCGCCTCTCCTGCGACGCAGACGTTCCCTTATAGCTAGTCAAGGGCGAGGCAGCCACGCTATTCTCGAAGGCATTTAGCCATTTGTGGCAGAAGTCCATGTATAAAACCGGGCGCCATCCCCAATCGAAAGCCTCTTCCGAAGCAGAGCGTGATCTCGGGTTTAAGGCCATGGCCGTTTGGGACACCCGATCAATACCTGCAGAAGAAGAAGAAGAAGAAGAAGAAGAAGAAGAAGAAGAAGAAGAGGGCATTTCTCTTGTAGGTTGATTTATGGCTTGTGGATGGCGAATGATCCAATTCTAAATCTCTAGTTACTTTAGCTTTAATTATGGATCCGTCTTCTAAGCGGAGGAGCTTCAAATTGGGCATATCGTCAATCAGACTTGTACCATATCTTGTACAACATACTTGCTTCTTGCCATTTGCCTTGCGCAATAACAGATCCGGAGATTGCCGAGGCAAAAGATCAATCATTCAATCTGCAAACATCAATCTAATTCCATGAATTGCAGTGTTGTTTGTGAAAGCTAAAGAAGACCTGTGGCAATTACTTAGGGCCCGTTTGGTTTGCTAAAAAATTGGAGATTGGACTGGACATCCGCTCATGTCCCCCGTTTGATTTGCAAAAGAAGCTTCGGGACAAGGACTTCTCCTTATCCGGGACAGAATTTCCATCCGTTTTGGTATATCGAGAAATTTCTCGGTACATCGAAATCGAGCGGAGGACAAGGGCTGTAATTGTCAAAATTACCCATTTCTTCGACGGAGCCGGGCCACCATCGTCATCGTAGAATCGTCGGATCGAGTCGAGGTGAATACCAAAGTTGTAAATTTTCGCGTGCTGAACGCGATGGTGGTGTCAGATTTCAGATTGGAGATCGTTTGGTATGATTTTTATATTTTTCGGTATTATCCTATTGTTATACTTTTAGATTAATTAAAAATTAGTTGAACACTTATTAGTTAAACTAAAATTTCTTATTGTATTAAAGTATTTGATACTATATATTAATATTTTTTTACATATTAATTAATTCTAAGACTAATTTACAAAGATATTTTAGTCATTTGTCATATATAATACTTTGTTATAGCGAAACAAACGCAGGACAGGACGGAATATCGTGTCCTGTTTTTGACGAAACAAACATGGTATAGCTATTGTCCCAAGACATCTGATGTCCTGTCCTTGTCCCTGTCTGGTGTCCTGTGATGAGCAGTTTGCGAACCAAACGGGCCCTTACTCTTTCACTTGAAGATGCTGCCCTCGCAGTGACTCTGCGACCCCGAGAGCATCAGGTGATTAAGAAGCCTGATGCCCTCAATGGGCCCGTTTGGTTCGCAAACTGCTCATCACAGGACACCAGACAGGGACAAGGACAGGACATTAGATGTCCTGGAACAATAGCTATACCGTGTTTGTTTCATCAAGAACAAGACACGATATTCCGTTTTGTCTTGCGTTTGTTTCGCTATAACAAAGTATTATATATGACAAATGACTAAAATACCCTTGTAAATTAGTCTTAAAATTAATTAATATAAAAAAAAATTTAATATATAGTATCAAATAATTTAATACAATAAGAAGTTTTAGTTTAACTAATAAGTGTTCAACTAATTTTCAATTAACCTAAAAGTATAACAATAGGATAATACCGAAAAATATAAAAAACATACCAAACGATTTCCAATCTGAAATCTGACACCACCATCGCGTTCAGCACACGAAAATTTACAACTTTGGTATTCACCTCGACTCGATCCGACGATTCTACGATCAAAGGAAGGGGTAATTTTGACAATTACAGCCCTTGTCCTCCGCCCGATTTCGGTGTACCGAGAAATTTCTCGGTACACCAAAATGGGTGGAAATCCTGTCCCGAACAAGGAGAAGTCCTTGTCCCGAAGCTTCTTTTGCAAACCAAACGGGGGACATGGGCGGATGTCCAGTCCAGTCCCTCATTTTTGACACCAAACTGAGCAGTCACAGTGCTCACAATGATCTCAAATCCGAGCCAGATTGTAAAACCAAATCAATTTAATTCAAGCATAGTCACTCTTTATTTTTGGTGCATTTTAAATTTGTATTTGATAATTAATTTCTAAAGATGGATTTGCTGTCACATTGTATGCAAAACCCAAAATACTGCAATAAAATTGTTGAGCAATATTCATACTAAAATAAGTATCCCATACAATCAAGAAACAGGATTGGAAATTATCTTTAAAAAATCAAAAGAATGCACTGCTCTATCAGTTTAATTCTACAATTAACTACTTTTTAAAAAAAGTATAAAAGATCAGCTAATTAAACTTCCTTCGGAACCACGATTCTGCCTGCATTTCAATTCTAAGCTACAAATAAAAGAGGATTTTTCTAGAGCAGTCATCCAGGAACTCAGCAGAATCTTGCACAAATTAACTTGGAATCATGCTGCACCGTTAGCCACATGGGCAGATCCATTTGCTCTGACATTGCGGCCCCTTCCCCTCATCATTTGGCCTCTCCCACGACCACGACCTGGATTAAGAAAGCATGATGCCAAAATGTTGTAATATAATCTCATAAAGATTTTGCAAGCGAATATTGACCTATTTGATGTTCTATTCCTAAGTCATGACTTCTCGAAATAAATAAATTTTATCTTGGTTCGTTCCGCCATGAAGAGCCTTTTGATCATTAAGAGTCTGCTTGAGCAACCTCAACTTCATTCTTCCTTACTTTCATTCCAACTTTGTTACTTTCTTTCAAGCTCAGATGAAGATGCTTTTCTTTGTTCTTTTTAGTTTGGCAGAGGGATCCCTTTCTTATTCATCTGTCTATATTCAAATCTATCTTTTTCAGACAAGGGGAGGGGAGAACAATCACTTACCTCTGCCTCTGGCGGCCATGGGTGCCTGATCAGAATAATAGCCTGCCTCATGCTGATAATCAGGTCGACCACCATAGCCACCTCTGCCCTGACCACGAAAACCACGGCCTCTGCCTCGAGCAAAACCACCTCTACCATAACCACGACCCCTGTTGTCCCAACCTCCATCATCATAGTCTATGGCACCATTTCCTAGACATATAAACATAAAAAAACATATATAATATTTTATAAAACATTGAATGTCTTTTCAGGCAGGAAAATTATTAATGCACTACCGCGAGCCCTTCCCCTGCCGCGACCACCACGGCCTCTACCACGCTCAGCAGGTGAAACTTCTGTATCAGTAAGCAATGATCAAAATATGAACACTAGGATGTTAAAATATGAAACTGAGTCTTCATAAGTTCCAAAATTACCTCCTTCGTACTCAAATTCTGCCAATGGTTTCACCTGATCTGCAGGCAAAGGACATTGGTATCTGCAAGGCAAAATTGTTGATATTCAATTGTTGGCTGATATCTAATGCAGAAGAGACAATTCTGAGGAAGCATATATACAAAAAGTATATATATCTTGATATAGGTGTAGCACATGAAAGATAAGAAAATAACATTATGAATATAAAGACCGCGTAGTATCATGTACCTATTTCCAAGTTTTTACAGTATTCCACAATAATAAAATTCTAAATCTCCAACAAGATTTATATCAACGTATTATCATGATTGAATTCCTATAAACCTATTAAACCAAACTTAGGAAAACTGTTTAACATTTTGACATAAGAATTCACATATACCTAGACACAGTAAAGGACAACAAATACAAATACCAAACATGTGACAAAGTTCACTAATGTACCTAGCCAATCAAACATTTACAAATGTTTAGTTCACATAATGAGAAGGTAATATTTTGCACTTGTCATGAGCATTGTTGCATTTAATGATTGTACTCCTAAAGAACAATATAATGTATAATGTCAGGATAGGAACTTCAACCACAATTTGCAGTTCCCACAGTGCATGAGGAACAAGAGGATAAACGGTTGACATTTCCTATTGGATAAAACATAACCACCTTAGTTGGATAACCACATACAGTTTGTCATGAGAAAATAAGCAATAATGACAATAGCAACTTAACAATATTTGGGAACTCTCATAGTTTCACATTGTGTTTATCATCTCATGCCCAATGACTAACAAGTTGGAGAATATATACTTCATGAGAAGTCAAGAAAAAGAAAAGCCCAGGTACTGAGGTACATAAGCAATGTATTTTACATTGAATAAAATAACACAAAAATGGGAAGGTTCTGTTAATGTCAAAAAGACCAAATAACAATCCCCCAGCCCCACTTTTATAATTTCTGTAGCTCTTAAACAGGAGATAGTTAACCATGTCCACGAAACTAGTCAAGTTTAGCAACTAAATCAGCAAGCTCGGACTCAAGTACAAGGAGAAAAAAATGAAAAACTATTGGTTCTACAGGAGAATGAAGACGCACATATACCAGAATGAAACAATAAAGAGGCATTCAAGCAAAATAAGTAATGAAAACAAAATATTGGATTATAACCAGTTTTGTTTGTATCATATATGCACCAAAAATTACAAACAGAGACTTCATACCCAACTGCTGATGTACTCGACTCCTTCTTTGATAAAGTTATAGTGATCATAGACACATGCCTAGTGGTTTCAAGCCTGGCAACAAAAGGAGCACTCATTAGTAAGGAAAATAACTTAAGATATACATTTAGGCAAGGATTACACAATACTATCTTCTCTTAAAATGATTCACAACAGAATTTGTAATCCTACGGAAGCAGTCCTTCCTCCAGTGGTTCCCATGTATCAGTTATATCAGTGGATCCAATAGAAGTGATCTGATGAAGACCAACAATCCTCCTCTATTTCACAGCATGTATGTGGAAGAATACACAAGAAGCAAACATTAATCAAATTAATAAGCTTATTGCAAGTATTTTAAACATTATTAGACATAATGTCCACAGAGTCCAAACTATGACAATGCCAGAACTATAGGAATAATTACCTTGATCAATTCAGCAATCATGACCGTCTTGTTGATTGCCCTACCCATTGCCTTCAAGACAATCTCATCTGAACCTTTCTCCTTCAAAAGTCAAAATACAAAAAGATAAATACAATTAAAAAGTTGCAACAGGAGCATGTCCTGAAACATTATATATCATTCATGCACAAGTGCTAAAAGCATACAACTTATGTGTAGAAAACAATAGAAATGGACAGAACTCTTTCGTACCCACTAAAAATTTATGAAGCTTTATCAACAAATTGCTTTTACCTGGTAGATAAGTGCTTCCAATGTATCCATAGGATGATTCCATGGTAAGTTCAGCAAACTATGTTTTTATCAATGAGAAATAATAGGCTCCAAGGACCCAGATAACAAAGTGACTAACAATTTGAAACGAGAAAGTTGGCTAATGTTGGTCCCTTTGTTTAAGACTGTTCATGATCGACAAAAACAACAAAAGTCATATCTGAATGCAAAACTCCAGCAGGACATGCAAAAAAGCAAAATATTGATACAAGTGAGCCTCACCAATAACAGGATTTGGGCTCCCATTAACATAGTAAAACTCGCCAACATCCCATAAATGTGTAGCAAATAAGAATGTAATTAGCATTAGAGTGACAAGGTTTAACATTGTTGCAATTATTTATATGATTTTGACATCAAAAGCAACTTCTAGTCGTCCATTCCCTTAGGAGAACAAGCTATATCATAAAGGAAGTCATCTACCTGGGCCCTTTTCCAACAACAAAATTCATGCATGACTTGGCTTTCATTTACTTCTATATCCTTACTAACCTTAGCTTATTGCGAGCCACTCAGCACCCTTCAAGTTACCATCCTTAATCTAGGTTTCATTAGATATTAAAACCAGGTTGTCAGAGACTTGATGACAACTTATGCAGACTCATTGTTCCCTCTTGAATCTATGCCAAAAGAATTATGATCTTTTGAACTAACTATGTTATGCCAAAAGAATTGGGATCTTTTGAACAAACTATGTTATCTAACATGTGACTAGTGTTGTTCTTGTATCCAAAACTCTAGCTTTAAAAAACTTTGAGTGCTATTTCAAGTTTTTTAATCCAATTTTAAGAGAAAAAAGAAAGAAAGAAAAAGGATAACTTAATATATAACGAAAATTATCAATTATCTTAACCACATATACAGTAGAAACTCCAGAGTCTAACATTGTGTAGCGCCTTGGTAGGTTTGTCAACTATTGCACTCTCAAGAATGACATGACTGAATGCAGGCACCAATGAGAGATAAAGGTTCATCATGAAAAAAATTGTTCCGTGTGTTATAGTGAGTGTGAGATCAAACAATAAAAAGAAACTACCTCCATAACATATGATATCTAAAATTCATAAGAAACTACCTCCAAATTATATATAGCAATGGTAAAAGATACCAAACTAAGTGAATACCTGAAGCAGACTGGCCGCGTACGTAATATAGTTGCGCATCCTCCCCTGAGTGGTGATACGGATCTCATTCTCGTTAATTTGAGTATCTTCCCTCGGCTTCTCCACTTTCTGGTACCGATCCATCTTCCCACCAAACAATGCAAGAAAAAAAGAATGCCAACAAAAAGATTAAAATTTGAACACTAAGCAATTTCAAAACCTTCCTGAAGAACCCTAGCCAACTAAAACAAGCCCTACATAAACAAAAAATCAAACATAATGACCGGTCAAATCGGATCTGAAGCGAGCAAGAGCAAACCAATAAAAATACATTAAAAAAAGAGATCTTGAAAAGACTAAGCCAGACAAAAATAGGTACAGAAATGGAAAAGGTAAACCAAATTGAGCTTTTCACGCCCTGGGCGATAAACACAGTTAATTCACGCGGAGAAACCAAGAAGATTAGAAGAAGAAAAAAACAAGACGACAAGAATAAGAGAACCATTTGCACACCTTGTTTCGTAAAATTTTTGCAATGGGTTACCTTGTTCTCACCGAAAGTCTTCTTCTACGTCTCGTGCTATCGCGTGCAACTGCTGCTCCATTTTTATACAAATCCGGGAGCGAACTGGTCCTCCCCCCGGCTTAGGGTTCGTGTCCTATTTCCACAAAATTGACCCTCACCTAAACCATAAATTTACAGCCGAACCCGAACAGTCTCCTCCGTCCGATTATAATTCCGCAGTGGCTTGCGTCGTTGGATCTACTCGGAGAACTTGTGGATTAATGGATAGTGTCATAGTGGCGGACTGGCGGTTCTTATAAGTTATAACACAACTGAATTGAAGATGCCGTTGATAGTTGGTTGCTTTTCGAATGCATTTAAAATAAATAACGGACAACTTATTGAAGACTTTCACGTGAAAAAAATAAACAAGAATTTCTCGAAATCAAACTTTGAGAGACTGAAATTTTCAGATTCTAATTTTGGGGTTAAAATTTTTAAAATCGAAATTTAATGAATTTGATATCCATTTTATTCCTGACCAAGTCTTTAATCAATAAGAGACTTTGGTTAAAAAAGAATTAAAAAAAATAAAAAATTTAAAATAAAAAATTTAAAAAATATATAAAAATACTCCTAATTTTTCCTCACGAGTACTAAAATACTTTTAAAAATTTTTTGGGATAAAAATACTCCTAACGTTATGGAATTAAATACAAAAATACCCCTATAGGTAAACGACATTAATTGAGAGATAACAGTGCTGACGTGGCTGATGACGTGGACATGTGGCACGCATACTGGTCAAGATATTTTCTCACGGGTACAAAAATACTCATGACGTTTTCTCACGTGTACTAAAATGCCCATAGCGTTTTCTCATGGGTACAAATATGCCCCTAACGTTTCCTCGCAAGTACTAAAATATACCTAACGTTTATTTTGAAGCTAAAATACCCCTGAGATTATTGAAAATTGTACAAAAATGACACAAGACTAACTTTTGTTTGGTGAGACTTAACGGAGATATCGTGAATACTGATAGAGATGTTGACTTTACACGTGATACACATGCAGATAGCAACTTGCCACGCAACCGTAGGGGTGAGCAAAAAAATCAAAAATCCGATTAATTGAAAAATCGATTTGAAACCGAATCAAATTTTCCGATTAACTAATTTGATGATTTCAGTTTCGATTTTTATTTTTTAAATTTTTAGTTTTCGATTTCTTATGTGTCGCTTACGTGGCAAGTTGCTCTCTGCATATGTGCCACATGTAAAGTCAATATCTTTGTCAGCATCCACGACATCTCTGTTAAGTCTCCCTAACAAAAGTTAGTCTGGTGTCATTTTTATACTATTTTCAATAATCTCAATGGTATTTTAGCTCCAAAATAAATATTAGAGGTATTTTAGCTCCCAAATAAACGTTATGGGTATTTTAGTACCCGTGAGAAAATGTATTGCCTGCATGCACGCCACATGTCCACGTCATCAATCCTAGTCATCAGCCACGTTAGCTCTCTTATCTCTCAATTAACACCGTTTATTTATAGGGGTATTTTTGTATTCAATTCCATAATGTAAGGAGTATTTTTTTATCCCGAAAAAACCTTAGGAGTATTTTAGTACTCGTGAGAAAACGTTAGGGGTATTTTTGTATCTTTTCCCAAAAATAATTTTAATTTATATAAAAAATTATAATAAAAATGAGTTGTTAGAGCCTAAAAAATATATTTTCAAACACTCTAATTCATTAGAGAGTTTTGCACAAAATCTATAAATCTAAAATATTTTTTTGAACCACAGGTCCACAACACATCTTTTATATTTTTTTAAAAAAATTATTAATTAATTTTTTTTGAAATTATAAAACTATCATATACTTTGGGCAAAAGTCTCTAATGCACTTTTGCCCAAAGTCTATAAAACTAATTTTTAATTAAAAATGGTAAAATATTTTTAGTCCAAAATATTTTGATAGACTCTAGCACATCTTTTATATCTCTTATATATATATATATATATATATATATATATATATATATATATATATATATATATATATATATATATATTATTTGAATTAAATTTTATTTTTTGTAATTACAAAATTATTATAAATAAAAGTCTCTAACTCATTAGAGACTTTTATGCAAAGTATATAATAGCTTCATAATTTTTTAAAAAAAATATTTAAGTTCAAGAAATAATATTTTAATGATAAAAAGAGGTACTCTGATCCAAAGAAAAATTTTGCGTCAAAATATTTCATATTTTTTAATTTTAGTTTTAATTTATAAACTTTGTGCAAAAGTCTTTGATACATTAGAGAGTTTGGAAAATATATTTTATATTCTTTAATATTTTTTATCATAAAAAATATTTTATAAATTTAAATTATTTTTTTAAATATTTTTTTAAATTTTTGACCAGTTAGAAACTTTGGTCCAGTGATAAAATGGATATCCGATCCACTAAATTTCGATTTTGAAAATTTTGAATTTTCAAATTCGATTTTGGAAATTTCTCCTCCCAAAATTCGAATTTGAGAAATCCTTGAAAAATAAATTATTTTTGTCTGCAATTAGTGGTGTAAAAGTATTTTTAAAGTATTTATATATTATATTTTTATTAAAAAGGATAATTAAGTTTTAATCGTGTCTTCTTTAAAAGTATTTAATTTTTATATTTTTCAGAAACCAAAATTAATTAGGGCATATTTGATTGTTGAAATAGATAAAAAATAAAATAAATAATGAATAAGAACATGCGTCGACGTAAAAAATAAATAAATTGTTTTTTAAATAATATTAAATATTTATACTAATTTATTATTTATGCTCACGTTATATTTTATTATAATAATATTATAAAATATCACTTGCGTTCCTCGTGATATTCTAATTTATTATAAAATGATATATATATATAAAAATCAATTATGTTATACTTTATTTTAATTGATAATAATACAACAGAAAATTATGAATTTTATGTTGATTTTTTTTAAAAATATAATTTTAATTAAATAAATAATTTTAATTCAATAGTTTTAAAATAAATATGATATTATTATAAAATAATAAGTGTAAAATTAGTTGAAATTATTTGTATATTTCACATATTATATGAACACATCTGTATACTATACGATACAACGTAAATATCAAATATCTTATTAAACTCCAATTTATAAAATAATATAATATATATTGTATATTTTTAAAAAAATAATAATTTTATAACATAGTCATTAAAAAATATACATAAACAAAAAAATGTACACACAAAATGCATTACAAGACGTACATATATGTGAAAATAAGTGTGAAGCCATATATGAATGTAACCAGACATACTCATTACAAGGCGTACATAGACGCAAGAATATATGCATATCAAATTTATAAACGTAATCGAATGTGTAACCATTAAGCTACTAGTGGGTATATATATATATTGTATAATTAAGATTTCTTTTTTACCTGAATAAATACTATTTTTCAAAAATAGATATTTATTATTTTAACCAAGGTAGGTATTTATTATTCCACGAAATATCTATACAAGATCCATGTGAAAGTACAACGAAAAGAAAAAGAATATCCCAAACAATTACAAGTATTAACCCAAGAAATCTACACTTGAGAGAGAGAAACATTAGACTTAGCCTATGAAATTCTTTCGAGAGAGAAAAAGTCGTGGCACAGATCTCCAAATGAGAAGTAGATTTGTCTTCAAAAACTTTCAAATTTTGAGCAATCCATATTCTCCATATCAAAAAAGCAATCAAGGATAAACAGTGGCAAACGTAGAAATTTCAATGAGGGGGCCCAATTTTGGATATAAAAATTTAATAAATATTATTTTAACTTTTCATTTTCAAATTTTTTAATTAAATTCATAACTTAAAATAGTACAAATTTCTTTTTCTATTTTTATATTTTGAAAATATTGCTAAAATATTTAAATTAAAAATAATTAAAGCTCTTGTGAAAATTCTTTCATCTAAATTATCCAAAGCAAGCTCTACTATGATGCGGTCGTCGTCTTACTCATCTCGAGTGCCAACTTTATGAAGCTATATGAAGAAAACTAAAAAATTAGTAAGAGATTAACAAAATTATAAATACATACAGATAAATAATTGCTCTTTGTTGCATTAATAGTACTTAATATTACATTAAAAGTAAAAACTAACTTGACACCATGAAGATAATATTATATAATTAATATAGATGTATTTTAGATTTGGATTCTCAATTAAATAAATTTTACAATCATGAATGAAATATAACATAATTTTATTCATTTTTTTGGATGCTTGATGAGAAAATTAATTATTCAATCATATATTGAATAACTCATACGCAAAAGTTCACACAATTTTATAGTATGAGCATGGATATAGCATAGAAAAAAATATTAGAAATAAATTAAACCAACATAAGAGCTTTAGATGTAAAAAACTAATTGAGAAAATTTTGAATTTAGCTTATAAATTAATAGAGAAAATTTTGAAGTTAAGTGAAAAATTAATAGAGAAAATTTTAGATTTTTTTAATTAAAAAATTAGATTTTATTTTTAGCCATTACGAAAAAAGGTAAATAATGAATATAGAAAATAATAGATGAGATTCGAACCTAAGATTTATAAGCAAAAAATTAAAATAACTAACTACTAAGCTATAAATACATTAATGAAAGAAGTTGAAATTAATAATAATAATGCACTTTTACCATTTATTTTTTTAAAAAATTATCAAATTATATTTAATATTTGATATTTTGGAAAATTTCAGGGGGCCCAATGACCCCCTTGGCCCTAGTGTGGGTCCGCCCCTGAAGACAAATGCTCAATACCATTGGGTTCAAGCTTCAATTTTTGAAATAATGCCAACCACCACTTCAAAAAAGATTCAGAAGGAATAGTCCAATCCTGTTTAAAGAAATGAGTCTTCTGCCAAAGCGAACTGACATGCGAACATAAAAGGAAACAATGAGGGATAGTTTCCACATCAGCACTACAAACAGGATATTGATGATCAACTTGGGAAAATCATTCCTTTAACCTCTGACGTACAAAATGCCATTATGAATTAATTTCCAAAGTATAGATCTAACTTTTAGAGGCATTGAAAGTTCCCAGACCGATTTCCAAATTTCCAAATTAGCCAAAAGAGCAGGACATTCATCTAAGGGTGGATGGAAAAAACAAAAGGCTACTTTATAGCATGAAGAAACGAAATAAAAGCATTTGCTTTCCAGTGTCCAAATAAGCTTATCCTCATCCAAACAAGGGGTGATCTGAAGAATATTATCCGCTCCCTCAGTAGAGAAAGGTTCCCTAATCAACTGAACATTCCAAGAACAATCAGGATTCAATAACTGTCTCACCAGAATAGCACTAGGATTCAAACACTCCCCATGAGTAATAGAGAATGGATAAGAGTTAGATAGCCAAGGATCAGCCTGAATCCGAACCTTAGCCCCATTTCCAATTTTCCATTTCAGGCCTTTTTCAAGCACCTTACGACCCTCAAGAAGACTTCTCCAAGCCCATGAGGGATTACTACCCAATGAGGCTTCCATAAAAGAAACATGCTTGAAGTACTTATTTTTGAAAATTTTATGAAACAATGAATGTTCCTTAGATACAATCCTCCAAGCCTGCTTCCCCAACATAGCTAAGTTTTAAACCTTGAGATCTTTAAAGCCCAGACCACCTTCAGATTTCAATCTACATGAGATGTTCCAACCCACCCAGTGCATTCTCCTCTCATCGCCTCTCTGACCCCACCAGAAATTGACCATCATTTTGTGAATCTCATCCAATAGAGTATCAGGAAGCTTGAAACAGCTAAGGGAATACAAGGGAATGACAGTACCAACTGCCTTGATCAAAACTTTTTTCCACTTAGTGACAATAGAGACCTTTTCTAGTGATGTAATTTCTTAGCAATTTTAATTTTGATAAAATCAAAAGTGGCCCGTTTAGAACGTCCCACCACAAATGGTAAACCAAGATATTGGTCCTGAGTACCAACGTGCATAATATTTAAAATGGACATCATATGCTCTCTGATCTGTTGAGAAGTATTTCTACCAAAGAAAACATAAGACTTATTTAGATTTATCTGTTGACCGCTCAAGTTACCATAAATATGAAGGATGTCTATCAAATTACGGTAGTTAACTTCATCAGCTTTACAAAAAAGAATAGAATCATCTGCAAATAAAAGGTGGCTTATGGTAGGGCAACTGCTATTGATTTTTATTCCATGAACTTTATGAAGTTGTTGTTGAGTGAAATCACACACTAGAAAATGGGTTGAATAGTATTGGATTACTTTATCAATGTACTTCAATTTCTTTTTTTAATCAATTCCAACTTCAACCAAATGTAAGTGCAACTAAGTAATGTTCGTTAGCGAATATGAAGCACAATTATAGACAAACACACAAGACAATGTTAACACACGAAAGTATAGTGGTTTGGCCAACTACTTACTCCACTACCTTGGCTCCACACCAAGGATTTCTAACCAAATACTTTATAGATTTTGTGTTTTCCTTTGAATACAACCGATGACTCGATTCTCAACCCTTTGAGAACTCCTCAAACCTATTCACCTAGGCAAAATATAATTCTACAAAGTAAACCCTAAGTGTTTACACTAGCACACCTAGCAAGCTAACCAATGAAAATAAGTTCAAATAACAATTAAAATTACAATGAAAAGAGCTAAAGAATAAACTAAGACAAAGTGCTCTTTTCCAAGCCTTCAATGCCTCAAACTCCCCAAGACGTTGAGATCGAATCAAAGCTGGAGTTGAGAGAAGATGAGCGCTTGAGAAATCGTTGATCGGAGAAGCGAGCGCAAGCCAATCAAGCTCTAGAAGGCACAAATCACTCTTTTGGAAGCTTATCTTAGTTGTTAAGAGGAATTAAAGAAGTTAGGTGAGGGGTATTTATAACCCCTCAACAGAACGGCTCCTCAACAGGCATTTTTTCGTCCGTTGGACGCCGATCGATCGTTTGCATGTCGATCATCGGTCGATCGACCGATCGATTGCCCAGCGATCGCTGGCATTCTGCCCTTCTGCAGCTCTATTCGATCGACCGGTGGGTCGATCGAATGTGTCACGTTTTAGCTCCTCTGCTGTCCGGTCGACCGAAGTAGACATTGCCAGTTTTTGGCCTCGTTCGGTCGACCGAAGTAGCCACTGCCAATTTTTGGCATAGTTCGGTCGACCGAAGTGGCTACTACCATTTTTCTGCCTTGTTCGGTCGATCAACCGATCGATCGAACTTAGGCTGAGGTTGATTTCTACCTTTTCTTTGTTACACATTTTTTCATGGGTTTAGTTACCAAGTTTTAACTTGGATAACTTTACAAATAGGCTTGAGATGAGATCCTAGGAATATATTATAAGGTATCTACTTAACCTACATCATAGGGTTTAGTTACCAAGTTCGCCGAAGATTGCATGCTTATCGCAACCTCAACCTGAACTCAAAACTTCACACATATATTAAATATTTGTTTGTTATCATCAAAATGAAGATCGAAGCCTAAGGGGGGAACCCTTAAACCAATAGTTGTTCCCCCTAATAGAGCAAATGGGATAATCCCTCCGCACAAAACAGAAATAGATAGGGTGAAAGAGGATCCCCTTGACGAAGACCTCTAAATGGTCTAAAATAACCAAACGGCTAATCGTCTACCATAATAGAATAAGATACAGTAGACATGCATTCCTTGATCCAAAACATCCAACGAGCACTAAAACTCATTTTCTCCATAATATACCAGACAAAGCGTCATTCAACTCTGTCATAAGTCTTACTCATGTCAAGTTTTAAAGCCAAATCAGAAGAACCATAATATTTTATTTTCAGGAAGTGCATACACTCATGCGCCATAAGGATATTATCACTAATTAATCTTCCTTTAACAAAGATACTCTGATTTGAGCTGATCTGCCTGTTCATGTAGTGCTGCAGTCTGAATATCAAAATCTTGGAAATTATTTTGTAGAATACTGAACATAAGTTGATCGGTCTAACATGAGACATTGATGAAGCATTCTTGATTTTTGTGATTAAGCAGATGTGGGTGTGGTTGAAACTTAGCAATTTGCTTTTTGAGAAAAAACTTTGGACTGCTTTGCAGACATCTCCCCCCAATAATATATCAAAAATATTGGTAAAATTTTACCGTAAAACCATCCTCTCCAAGAGTAGCCCCTGGATCAAGAAATAATACCGCGTGTTTGATCTCTCTATCAGAAACCGATCTGGTTAGCCTCCGATTCATAGAATTAGAAATCTTAGTTGACAAATTCTCAAATGTAGTAGAAGGATCCAAAGGCATACAAGAGGAAAAAAGGTCTTCAAAGTAGAGCTGAGCGGTCAAGCCGATAGTGTCAGGGCTATTACACCAACCTCCATTGCCATCCTCAAGTCTCCATAATTTATTGTATATATTTCTCATCTGGACTTTAGAATGGAAAAATCTGGTGTTCTGATCCCCCTATTTCAGCCATTTGATCCTAGATTTTTTTTTCTAGTACCTTTCCCCTTTTGATAAGCCGCTATTAAGTTTTGCTCAAGCTGTAATATTTCTCCTTTATTAGTAGACACCAAATCATATTTTAAAAAAGAAAGCCTCTCCTTGATGTTAATAATTTCCTTGCTAGAGTTTTGACGGTTCCTCTTCATCCAGTCAACTAGAAAATGCCTACAAAGCTTTATTTATTGAATAATTGGAACATAGAAGATCCCGGAATAGTGACACTCCATGACTACCTGATCACGTTAGAAACCTCGTCACACTCCATGGTCTAAAATTAAGATATGTTTCAATTATATACTTCATAAATAGTAAATGGGCTGATAAGTTTTAATTTTATTTCCTAATTAATGTAGCATCACAAATGGACTCAATTATGAATCTAGTGTGGCACAACTCATGTTAGTTAGGTTGACCAACATTGCTCATCTTCCCAAGTAAGAAGATGAGATCCTCACATCCAAGCTTTCTTCTAGGGTGAGCATGGACCTATTAACCAATCCATTAGTAAAATTTATTAATCAGTTTATTAATTTCGATTTTTTAAAATTATTAATCGTAAATTAATTCATTAACTTTGGTTAATTGTTATTTCGATTTTAATTTTTTCGGTTCGATTAATCGATAATTTCCGATTAACCAATAAAAATTTTTAACCTACAAACATAATAATATTATGCAAATCACATATGAAAAAAAAATCAAATAAATACCGAATTCTCATTGAGAAAAAAGAAAAAAAAAATGAAACCACTTGAACCAAGATAATGTGTTGTAAAAACTAATTTTCTTTTTATTATTTCTTTAAATTTTTATATTTTTATATTTTTTTAATAATTTTGGATAATATTTTATAATTTTCTCTAATTTTTATATTTTTATAATTTATAAATCATTATATATATATATATATATATATATAATTAGAAAATAATAAATTATATTGAACCGGTCGGTTAACCGAAATCGATGAACTTTTCGGACCGAAACCGAAATCGAAAACCGATTTTTTCAAAAATATAAATCGAAACTGAAAAAATCGATTCGGTTAATCGAAAAAACTAGTTCAATTTTGGACCGATTTTTAACAAAAAAATTAATTATTTTTTTTGCTCATCGCTACTTTCTTCCGTGGGTGGTGGGTGATGAGTGATGGCGTGGAAGTAAGAGGAAAGTTTTAGCCAAATATTCTAAAATTCTTTGAGACTTTTGTCGAACGTCTTGAATAAGAAAATATCTTATTTTCTACCCGTCTATTTAGGCTCATTATATTTTATTGTCTACGTAAATAATTTGATGACTTATAAAATTGATATTGAGACTTTTAAAAAAGTTTCTACTGGCCTATTTAGTCTCCTTATATATTTGTATTGTTGCCCAGAAACAATTTTATGAATTATAAAATTGATTTTGAGAATTAATAATATATTTTTGATGAATTTTAAAAGATGAAATTCGTTAAGAGTCTTAAATAGAAAAATATTTCATTTCTTAGAGGCCCATTTAGGCTCTCTCTTTTGTTTCATATAAATAATTTCACGAGTTACAAAATCTATTTCAAGGATAAATACCATATTTTTAATGACATTTAAAACTTTTCAAGAGTTTGACTGAAAGTAGTAAAAATTTGACTATTGACTATTTCATTCTCTACAAGCTGATATATGATATATTTTTTGGGATGCATAGGAATAATTTTATAATGTTTAAAAAATTATTAAAGACTTTTGGTAAAAGCCTTCGGGTACTTTAAAGACTTTGGCCAAAAATATGAGAGAGTAAAATCAAAGTTCTTACTTTTTTTATTTCAATTTTAAGAATTTAGGTATATATTGTTATATTGTTATCAAAAATTTAAGTTATTTCAATTTTAGAAAAATGCTATGCGAAAAGAATAAGAAAACAAAAGGAGAAATCAACTAGTCATTTATGCTTTATTGGCATATATTGAGTTGATTGATAGAGTAATATAATTAAATATTGTTATAAAGTAGTGGTGTCGATGGGTCGGGTCCACTCATTGACATCACAACCCAGCTCGAAAAGAGCCATGCCTCGCTAAAAAAAATTGGATCGTGCCCGACCCGACATGCAAGCCTAAGCTTGCTTAGGCCTGCACTGACACTGGCCTAGGCATGCTGGTGCCATGAAACTTGCACCCAATGCCCCGCTTGCACTAGTGCATGCCTAGGCTTGTTGGTGTCGTGCGTCCTGTGCCTAATGCCCAACCTGCGTTGGGCATAAGAGTTGGGCATTCATGTGGGCCAACCCTGAGTCTGAAGGGACAAGTCGCGTGTTGGCTGCCCCTTCAGTAATTCGAGCCATGCTTGGCACGATCTGGGATGAGCAATTTATCTTTTTTCTTTTGGGGGAGGGGTGAGGTTTAAATTAAGTAGATGTATTTAACCATAGTTATTTAAAGGAGGATTGAGGTTAAAATCGCGTAGAAATTGACGAGCGAGTTATCCTTTTAAACGAGTTGTAAAAAAATGATATCAAAGAATGATCTAGCCTTAGACATGGTGAAAGAACATATGTAAGAAATGTTTGTCTAAAGGAGTGGAGTTGTTACTAGGCTAAGCCTCAAATATTATCGACTTAACTTTGCTCTTGACAAATAAGTTAAGATTTTGATAGGAGCACCACATGGAGTGTTGGTGGGTGATTAAATTCCAAATTAATTATATATATATATATATATACTAACAATGACGATAAATTAAATATTCATGAAAAATAATCATACATAAACTTAAATGGAATTAATTGTTCGACTACTCCATTCGTCTCAAACTTTTAAAAATATATTCATACGTGAACCTAAACCAAATCAATTATTCGACTACTTGAGTCTGACTCAAAACTTCTATAAATGAGTAGCCACAAATGTACAAAGTTTAATGCATCAAGCTTATACCCACAATTCGGTCTCGCCTGCCTAGAATGGAGGTCACGCCATCATCTCCATGATTTGGTGTTGGTGCGTTTAGAAGACGATGAACACTATCATATTCGGCGAGAAACAACTAAATGGTGCCAATATGGTCAGATGGATCACATACTCGGGCATGTCTTGTCTTACTTGTACGATGGCCGAGTATAGAGCATTTGTATTTTCTTGACATTTCATGCCTCTTGAAATGAATATCGTGTGGGTCTGCCTCGCTTTTCTAAAAAAAAGCTTATACCCATAATTATTTTCACAAATATACAAATCAATCACGTTGGTTGATGAACTGAAACAACTAAATATGTTGTCGATGAGTAGAGCATACCATCATCTAAGCTGTTAATAATTCATCTGCCAACATGAGAAAAAGGGGATTAGGAACAACTCTTTTGTGAGCTTGTGGGCTAATTGCCATTGCAGGTGACAAGAGGACATGCAAAGACGACACTGTGGAGCCACTGCCATTAATTACGTACTTAGCGCTGATTTAAGGGCCTCAAATAGGGTTTGGTTCTCTAGTTGCTTAGAAAACTAAGAGGAGAGAGACCTCGCGTGGGAAGGCCACCATGCCCTTAAGTTCCATGCTTGCCTAATGTCCCTATGCACCATGAGAGCGACACGAAGAGAGTAATGAGCAAGCTTATCTTCTATCTTGGACTATTAGCTGGTAGAACTCCTTGCTTAGGACCACACACTGCCTTAATTAGTGCCTTCAACTCACTACTCTTTCACTCGACATTGCTGGTTGGGACTTATTTAGTTGTGAATTAATAGCAAAGCACTTTACCTTTTGAGATCATTGCTAGTTTGTGAGGCACAGAGCAGCCGACATGAATATCCTAGTTGTTGAATTCCAAGCTTGAACTCAATTTGGTCCCCCAACCAATTGCTAAAATAATTAGGGTATCCAACCACTCTAAAAGAAAATTAAATATGCAATCCCCAATTTAGAGTTTTGGACTAAGGGTGAGCGGGTCCAGATGTCTTGTATTTTTTATGATACTCAGATACTATCTTATATAGGACCAATTACTAAATTTTGAAATCAGACCATATCTTGTTGGAACTTGGAATCAGACTCTACCCGGAACTTGTGATTTCGATTTTGGTTCCGATTTCGAGTACCCTGTTGGAACCTGTTTACATGTTCCAGAACAGGTTCTCAACAGGTTCCCAATAGGTTTCAGAATAGGTTCCCAACAAGTTCCAGAATAGGTTCTAGAACAGGTTCCAACAAGTTCCAAAATAAGTTTCGGGTACCGATTCCGGTTTCGATTTCGAGTACCGAATATATTATACTGGCTTAATTTTTGTCTCGAATCCTATCCGAAGTTAATTAGGGTCTACTCAAAATCTATCTGATCGAATCAATTCTAATCAGTTTCGGATCGATCGATCCCCCCCCTCTATTTTGCACATCCAAAACATGTGGAATTTGTGAACAAGCGCCCATGCTTTTCTTTACCTTTTTCGTTAGCTGGCGAGTAATATTACTTAAAGACTATGTTAGTCAATCTTCTCGTGAAAGAAAGCAGTCGAATCGGATAGAGTTAGGGGTGTTTATGTAAATATCAAATTAGTCCAGCGATGACTTCACGAGGAAAATAAGAGCGGAAAGGAAGAAAAGGAAGACGACGGTGGTCTCCCCTTCGAAATGCTTCAGTCCAAATTGGGCGCAGGCTTCTTTGGGACGCTACTACCTCTTTATCTCTGCTTTGGGGCGAGGTGGTCATGGTGGATTGGAGGTGGAGCCTAACGCTGCGCCTGTCCTCGCTAGCGCTGCTAGCCCTCCTGGAGAGACAAACTGGAACATTCTTTTCCTCCAAATTCGCTGCTTGGAAGCTAAACCCATCACTGCTTCCTCGAATATTTATAAGAAGAATCCGTCTTCATCTTCAGAAGATCTGAGTTCGTCGGGCTCCCAATCGCCCAGTATTGCAGCGAGCCCCCATCTAAAGGCGTTGTCTTTATTATTTTGTTTTCTTTGCAATGCTTTGGTGTTGGGAGTCATTCTGAACATCTATCCACGTTGGGATCTCTCCTCGCTCGGGGTGCGGACGCCTGCGCATGGGATTGATGAAAATATGTGCTCATTTGGATTGGTGAGGAGGTGTTGTTACTGGGTTTCGTGCTCGAAAGAGTGATCGAATCATCGGAACCTATTGTCTGATAATGGATTTCTTACTATAGGTAATCGATTTTTCTTTTGACGATTTTGATATATGGCTTTGGATTCGTGCCACTTGCTTCATGCCCAAATTGAATGGAGTAATTTTCTATCATAGATTGGATATTTGGTCTTGTGATGAAATCCACCATTACTATTTTGCTTCATCTTCTTCTTAATGCTCTTGGTGTTCTTTTATAGATTGTTTAATTGGGAGACTAATGTGGTTCTTGTGTTCTGGTGATGCAGAAGTGGGGGAAAAAGAAATAGTTTTTATTGGGTGGACACATATTGATCGAGGACTGATGTCGAAGGCTCGAATGAGAGCCTGGCTGAGATGAGGGATGTTAGCGACGTTGATGAACCTACTGAAGGCTTGCTGGCTATCGGCTTCAGCTCACACTGGTTCTGATGTTGTAGGCCGGCAGGATGGGCTTCTATGGTACAAAGACAACGGACATCACATGAATGGAGAGTTCTCCATGGCCGTGGTTCAAGCAAACAGCTTGCTTGAGGATCAGAGTCAGATTGAATCTGGACCACTAAGCTTGCTTGATTCAGGGCCTTATGGTACCTTTGTTGGCGTGTATGATGGTCATGGCGGTCCAGAAACCTCATGTTATATAAATGATCATCTTTTTCAGCATCTTAAGAGTAAGTTCTTAACACGGAAAGTGTATACTTGGAAGATGCAATTTCCATTTTTACTTCTAAAATCGATATGCCCAGTTTACTAAGGTAGAACTTTATTTTGTTCATTGAAGAAACCAATTATGTTGAACTTGTATGTACTTTGTCCTGAACCTTTCATTATTAGCAATATCTGATACTGATTGTCTTGATTTTATGTTATTATTTGATTTATGCTATTACATGCTAGCAGAACATCAATATTATGTTTTTTTCTCACTTAATAACATATAGGATATAAGTCATCGTACCTAAATATTCTGCTCTTGTCATAAGAACATGTATGAGAAAGAATATTTTCTTTTGTGCAGGATTTGTATGTGAACATCAGTCAATGTCAGCTGAAGTAATACAAAAGGCATACCAAGCTACTGAAGAAGGTTTTTTGTCTCTGGTTACCAAGCAATGGCCTATGAAACCTCAGATTGCAGCTGTTGGTTCATGTTGTCTAGTTGGTGTAATATGTGGTGGTATGCTCTATACAGCTAATCTCGGGGACTCCCGTGTTGTTCTTGGGAAACTTGTTAAAGCAACTAGAGAAATCTTGGCTGTCCAGTTGTCAGCAGAGCATAATGCTGCAGTTGAGGCTGTGAGACAAGAATTGCAGTCAATGCACCCAGAAGATAAACAAATTGTTGTTTTGAAACATAATGTTTGGCGTGTGAAGGGCATAATCCAGGTGGTTAAAGCAAAACAATTTTCTATTAGAATTAACTTACTGAAGTGACATATATGGTTGCATTTACAAAAGTGCCATATATTTGGCCCACTCTTCTTTATTATTCTCAATATTGTTGGTCAATATTCCAGTAGGGTTGTTGGTTGTTCTTTCCTAACCTATAAATTTTCTTGATAGTTGCTTGCTTACTCCAAATTACTTTAAGTTGAAGTTCTTACTTTGCATTTCACCTTAAATGATTTAAGCATCGTCATTCTATTCACATCTTATGATAGCCATCTGATTGAAGATTTCAACCATGTTTGATCTGAAAATTCCATGTGGCAACTTTTGGCAATCATGAAATCACCACAACTATGCCAGTAATTTCAGCTTCCTTGTTAAACTTACCTTTTCAGTGTGCCGCACTTGATCTGTTTCTATGAAGAACCACTTTGCCAACTTGTCAAGAATGCAAATATGTTAATGTAGACTACTAATTTTATAATAAACTGCAAGCACTCAAACTGCTAAAGATGTGATTCCTTGTTATTGTTTGGTTTCAGTTTCCAGTGTACCTGAAAATTAGAAAACACATGTTTCATTATAGTACATTTTCACATTGAGGAGAATGCTCCATTAATTCACAAATATTTGGTTACCCGTTACTCTTAGTAACTTGAATTGTGACTTTTGATGCTATATCTGCTTAACTTTTGATACTCAATCCTAGTTAAAGCTTCTGATGCATCATAATCAAACATGTCTCATTCTTGGAGTCAGATGAATTATCTTACTATCCATCTTTTGTTTCTCATCAATGTTTTATCCTTAATCCTGTAAATTTAATATAAAACCTCTAGATTACATGTATATCTGTGTTGCACAGTACTGAGTGATTAAAGGCATCTATTGCAGATATCTAGGTCAATTGGTGATGTATACCTGAAGAAAGCAGAATTTAACAGGGAACCACTAAATGCAAAATTTCGACTTCGTCAACCTTTTAAAAAGCCTATACTTAGCTCAGAACCATCAATTCATGTGCATCTGCTGCAACCACAAGATCAGTTTCTTATATTTGCATCTGATGGGCTTTGGGAGCATCTCAGCAACCAAGAAGCTGTGAACATTGTTCACAACCACCCTCACAATGTATGTTTTCTATCTCATAGAAGATTACCATTGTTTTGTGTAGTCTAGGAGTCAACCATTATCTTTCTAGTATGAAATAAAATCATCTACATAATTTTAAGTAAGTCAACTATTTACTTGTCACTTTTGTGTAATCACATTTTTTTTCTAACAAAAGTCTTGCATAAGAAACTGATCGCGTATATTCTTGATGCGTGTCAGAGAACACTGACTAGTGCAAGTAGCTGTTTTTTTGGTGTTTATAGTTTATTGGATCAAATTCTCTGAAGCTGTTAATCTGTATCCAGAGTTGTTGATAGGGATCGAGATTTGTCAAGGCCAAAATTTTCAGTGATTTTTCGTATAGTCACACATCTGAAATTGCTACAACATAGAGAAATCAGTTGTTCCAAGCTAGAAAAATCAATTCAACTCAATCCGTTTGACAAAGGATGGGGTTTATGGGTGGACAAGGGGCAGCACCAGTATGGCTGAGTGTAAATGTTTTACCACTTTATGCTGTCACTATCTAAATCGCCAATGCCTTTTCATTCTCCCATTATCCCCTTTCTTAGCTTTTTATGTTTTATATTATGTTCAGAAATCAAGTTTTAAATGGTAATGAGATACATATATGTAAAAAAAATGTAGGTTACAGTTACACTAGTGTCTCTAGTTTGGCTATTAGATCACATCTCATGGACTCCAGCAGGGAATTGCTCGGCGGCTGATCAAAGCTGCACTCCAAGAAGCAGCCAAGAAGAGGGAAATGAGATACTCAGACCTTAAGAAGATAGACCGAGGAGTCCGTCGCCATTTCCACGATGACATAACTGTGATTGTCGTCTTCCTCGACTCCAATCTTGTCAGCAGAGCCAGCTCAAGCATAGGGCCCACTCTATCCATAAGAGGGGGTGACATCAGCCTACGCACAAACTCTCTGGCCCCTTTATAACACCCACAGAACCCTGCATCACCTAGTGGAAAGAAAAACACTCCTTGCTAGCTCATGTGCTAAACTCAAACTCATTACCACAGCCATGATTATCTCCTCTGAGAGCAGAGAGGTTTGTGTATGATTAGCACGCTTTATTTTCAACACCTTGTATGCAAAAATTAGCTCCTTTTGTATCATTTAGAGTGTAGCTTCTTTTGTATCTGTTTCCTTGGCAAGATGGTCTTCATCTTCTGCTGCATGTTTGGCTCAACAAGTCCCATACCTTGAGATTCTCTTAAGCTTAAGTTGAGCTCCAGTCTTGCAATATTTCATGGCAGGTGAGGGTATTAATCTTTTGAATCAGTTTTTTAGACGGAATCAATTTGATGCTCCTAAAATTGAAATTGAATCAAAATCACATGTTTGGTTTAGAGGTGGCAATGGACCAGGCCCGCTCATGGGCGGCACGGGCACGACCCGTCTGTGCCCAAGGGGCGGGTTGGGCTCGCTACCTTGGGCACGTGTGCCGTGCTCGGCATGGCACGGGCTCGGCCAGGCCTGACCCTGTGCTAGCATGCTAGGCCTGGCGCCACCTAGGTCTAGCCTGGTCTGCGCTAGCCTGACTAGGCCAGTTTGCCGCAGCAGGCAGGCAAGCTTTACTGCACTTTTAAAAGTAAAGATGTATAAAAAACCGAAATTGAGGTTTAGTGTAGTGGTAAGTTCATCTCACCGCCAGCCATATAATTGTTGTTTTCTATATTTCGGGCTGGCCCAAGCCCGGCCAAAACCTAGCCCATGCTCGAAGGGGTAGACTCAAGCCCGGGCTGGGCCTCCCCTTTGAGCAGCCGGGCCATGCCAGGCACGGCCCAGAGGTCAATGGGCCTGCCCGGGCTTGGGCCGGCTCGGGCATGATCTATTGCCACCTCTAGTTTGGTTCAATTTCATTAACGCTGAATCGAATAGTTATTAGTAATATATTACCCCTTGATTGATAATTCAATAAGAAAGCGGAAGAAGAGATTTTTGGTTCAGGTGGTGCAAGTGGAGACAATGGTTACAGAATTTGCTCTTCTCGGGAAGGGCGATGCCCCAGTTTTGTGCTCCAGACTAGTTTAGTAATGCATGCCTCTCCAAAGTGGGGGATGAGATGAGTGGTAGTCACTAACAATTCTTTACTTAATGAGTCCACTACTTAAAAATAATGATGTTTTAAAGCCCAAACCAAATCTAATGTAATTAAGAACTTTCTATGATTATCCCCAAAAGGTAAACAATTAACCCTTCTTACTATATTTTTTTGGATTTTTAGTCCCACTAAGAAAATGTTCAGTTTTCTCATTTGAGCCGAGTCAACTAAGAACAGAGATGTGCTTTGAGCTTTTCGGTTGACATTGAACTCATCCTAAATGCTAGTAGAGTTCATAGCCAAAGATAAGTTCATGTGCTGCTAAAAGAGTTTAAGGAAAAAAGCTCTTTTGCCGTAAAAGGTTTAAGATTCAACATTTACTTTTTCTGGCTAACAAGGTACAGAAAAGCTCTTTCGTCACTAATTAAAAAATATTCTTTTGCAAAAACAAGTGTACTTTTAAAATGCATCGTCATAAAAATAAAATATTTTCCCCCTTGCTCAGCACATGAAGCGGTTGAATTAGTCGTCCATAAGTAGGAGAAAAAGATGTTGGGAGGAGGAACTTGGCGATGGCCAATCTATCTTTTCTAGTTCTGCTTGCTGAGGCAACTCCATGTACGTTTAGAATTTAGAAAGAAGAGTAATGTTTGTCTCCTCCGAACGCAGAAAGCTGTGCTCCACTGTGCAAAATATTCTTTTACAGGACAGGCATCGCCCTTGTCCACTTCATCTTCATCTTTACCTGTAAGGTTAGAAAGAAAAGAAAAGAAAGATCTTTATGTGAATTTTAATGGTGATCTTTTAATGCAAACAATCATTTGCAAGTCATCATTTGCTGATGCATTTTGATAGTGTAATTGATTCAAGCAATGTGTGCATTAACTGATTAGAATACTATCAAATAATTTTATTTTTATTGTTCAGTAGACAATGACAAAAATTGGTGCAGTCCATAATTTGCATTCTCAATGCCTCTTTCTTTTTCTTTTATATTAAAAATAAAAATTATTGTTCCTGTTGTTTCATGCTAACTGACAAAAGAACATCTCTCTTCACCCTCTTCTAGCTTTGACTTTGACGCTTTGACCCTCTCTCTCTCTCTCTCTCTCTCTCTCTCTCTTAAAAGCTCTTCCTCCCGCCACCTTGCTGCCAAAGTGCCAATACTACTCTCCTTTGCTTCTCTCTCTCTCTCTCTCTCTCTCTCTCTCTCTCTCTCTCTACACATCCATTCCCCCTTCTTTTTCCTTATCGCCCTTTCTGTACTCGACAGTGTCCTAAAACCTGTAATTTCTCCTCCCTCCAGCAATCTCTCTCTCTTTCTGTGTGCGCGTGTCTGTGTGTTAAATGGGGGGTTGCGCAGTGTCCAGATTAGGAGGAAGCGGGGAGGAGGAGGACCCGGTGGCGCTGTGTCGCGAGAGGAAGCAGCTCATCAAGGAGGCGGTGGACCGGCGTTACGGTCTCGCCGCCGCTCACGCGTCCTATATTCAATCTCTAAACGCAGTCGCCGCCGCCATCGACATATTCGTCGCTCGCCTCTCAGCTCCCACTCCCTTCCTCATCACGCTCCCCGACTCTTCGGCTGCCAGCAAGCCTATTCCGGCCCTCTCCCCTTGTTCCTACCTCCGCCAGACACCCTCGGAGCCAAAGATCGAGTCTTTACCCTACCACCCCTCCCAGCCCCTCTCCTCGCCGTCCAGCTCGAGCTCTGGAGATGACAGGGAGGCAGCGGGTTTCGTGGAAGAGGAGGAGGAAGAAGAGAACAGGATGGGGGAGGAGACGAGTTGTGGGTATTTCTACTCTGCAACGGCGCCAATGCCGCCGCCTCCACCCGCGGAGGTGTTCGGTTGGGACTTCTTCAACCCGTTCTTTGAGGTCCATCGGGCAGCGGAACCGGTAGTCATGGTAGGAGGACTCGAGCGGAGCTCAGACGAGTACTTGAGGGCAGTTCGGGAGCAAGAGGGGATCCCGGAGCTCGAGGAAGCCGAGGAAGAGGAAGAGGTGAAAGACGAGACACCGGTTGAGGAGGATCGAAAGAAGATGGCAGCTTTGGGTGTGGAGGCGATGCCAGAAAGCGGTGGCGGCGGAAAGCGAGAAGAGGAGTTGGCTTTGTCGGAGACGCTGGGCCAAGGTAGAGAGCTTTTGCAAGCGCTGAGAGAAGTCGAGGACCATTTCATCAGGGCATATCATTCGGGGAAGGAAGTCTCAAGGATGTTGGAATGCAACATGGTTCAACCCCAAGCGGCGCATGAGGAGATGAAAGGTTTGATTTTTTTTCACCCTCTACTGTGATTTTTCTTGTCATTGCGGGTTCTACTGCGGTAAAAAGATGGAGATGAATATAAAGGTTAGGAAAAGAGAGGAGAAGCAATTAAAAGAGCTTGATACAGTGAAAGAATGAAGTGTTCTTTTTTTCTGCCTTCGCTTTCTTCCATCCATTGGGAAAGAAGAAGTACTAAATTACTTTTTTTTCTGGTTGAGTATAATTTCTTTTTAACAGATAGAATCGTCTCCTAAAACTAATTGTACTTCTATACTGGCCAAAGATTATCCTTTTTTCTTAGCAATTCTTGTTTGTGTTGCTCTAAACATCAAAATTTTTCCCATCTAGTACTGCTCTAAACACAGTAAACATCATATATGTTGCAACTGCTCTATTTTTGTTGCTGATTGGCATTGGTCAAGTTTACTATGTATACACGTTTACACGTTTCTGATGGTCATTACTTCTTTTTGGCTAACCATGAATGTAGTTTTTTGGCAATACTTTTATCAGTAACACTCAAGTTTTACTGATATTGGGCGTGTATCCATCACCGATCCAGAGAACTCATCGAAAGTCATTCGCGCTATTACATGGCATCGGTCACCATCTGTGTCATCATCACACATGAGTCTACTTGCCTCGAGCTCCAATAGTACATCGTGGACTGAAAGTGCAAGTGAGTTGTCTGATGATTATGTTGGAATGGCATCCGGAAGCCATTCACAAACTCTAGGAAGGTTATATGCTTGGGAGAAAAAGCTATATGAAGAAGTTAAGGTACATTCAGCGTTTGGCATTTTTTCTGTATTTTCATTGTTTCTATACTTCTGAAACTCAAAATAGTGTATCCAAACCAAGTTCTTTTATGAGTCTGACACCAAAACATGCAAGTTCTGTTTTATTTCTTTTGCTGAAAGATAAAGGACAAATAATTATTCACAATTTAATTAACTACGTCAAGTTAAGTTCATTTTCAGAAAAAAATAGAATTATTCTATAAGGAATGAAGCAAATTCTTGTATGTGCACAGCAAAGTACCTTCCTCATGAGCTTTTGTATCATAACAATAAAGCATGCTAAAAGTCCTCATATGTGGACCTATTTTAGAGTCAACTTGTAAGTTTAAGCTCAAGAAAACATGCAAAAATTGTTTTCTTTGTGACTTTATTTTCCACATTTCCACCAAATTTTGGATTAACTACATATATGCTCTCTGTAGACTGTAGATGGAGATATTACAGCTAAATGTTATAATTAAATGATATGTTATCCATGTTAATCTTTTTTCTCAGCAAAGTAGTGATCTTCATTGTCTGTTTGCTTCATTGAAGTTTTTCTCTGCTTGTCCATTCGATGGATTTTCTATGTATGATACAAACATGACAAATTTATTAGCGTCGGAGCTCATCCTCAATAATTTATATGTGTCCAAGTTAAAGTTTACAAAGTCATGAAGCTAAATTCGACACTCACAAAGTTCAAGTGATGCTCTTAATGTAGATTACCCAGGAACCCTATAAGTTTGTCCATTGAAACCTGATTAATTTAAGAATATCCACACTGATTTACAAACTTTTATAAGTTGAAGTTTTCATGTCCGGATACATTGCATTTAACTGCAAATCTCATGACTTTCTGATTACTGTTAAGCATATTTTTTATAAACGTGTGTTTTTTTGTCTCTGAATATTTTTACTTCTTCAACCTGGGTCCATAAGTGAAATATTCAATCAACCACAATCATTGCATTGACTTGTTTACATGATTAGAAATTTGCTTTGACGATTGCCAGTATTATTATTTGTTCAAGTGGGTTTCCTAATGGCAATGAAGTGACTGGAATAGAGTTTGACTATATGCAAAAAAACATTACAAGTTTACAACCATGTCCAAGCAAATTCTCTTTAGTGATAATTTTTATTTCATCATTTCGGATCCTTTCTAGGCTGGAGATTACACTTGGCAGGCTTACCAAAAGAAATGCTTGCAACTAAGAAACAAAGAAGCCAAGGAAACCAAATCACGCTCAGTCGACAAAACTAGAGCTTCTGCAAGGGAGCTATATGCACGAATTGGGGTGGCATTTCGAGCAGCTCAATCAATATCAGAAAGAATACAGAAATTGAGAGATGAAGAACTGCAACCACAAATTTTAGAACTTATTCAAGGGTAAGAAGAAAATCAAGTGAGCAAATTCGTATTGGACAATTGTTACTCGTTCTTTCTTGTTTATTCTTTTCCAACTTTGCAGCCTAATGCAGACCTGGAAGGTGATGCTAGAATCACATGAGAGCCAGAAAAAGATAATGTTTGAGGTGAACACATTTACAAGTCCCACTTATGGAAAATTCTGTAATGATTCACATCGTCTTGCTACTGTTACACTGGAGGCTGAGCTTCGCAGCTGGAGGTCATGCTTTATAGGCTATGTTGCAGCGCAGAGGGCATATGTTGAAGCACTTGATCGATGGCTATCAAAATTTCTTGTATCTGATGTGGAGTACTATTCTCGATCTCGATCCTTATTTCCTTCGCACAAAGCTGGAACACCTCCTGTAGTTGTCATAAGTCATGAGTGGTTGACCACACTAAGAAGGCTGCCTGACCAATCTGTTTCTACCAGCATGAGAAGTTTCATCAGAACTGTGAGAGGTTTATGGATTAAGCAAGGGGAGGAACAGCAACAAAAGAGAAAAGTCCATAGGCTCGCAAAAGAGCTTAACCATAGGGTTCTTGCATTGCAGAAGGCAGAAAACAAGGTTTTGGAGTCCAAGCTTTCTGAAGATAGACCTGATTCAGATATGCGTCAGCGGGTTGAGTACTTATCAGGGAGGAAAGAGCTGCTAGAGATGTTCAGGAAAAAACTGGAAGCTGAGAAAGCAAAACATCGTGAGTGCATGAGAAAAACCCATGAGATTACCATCAATGGATTCAAGATAGGCTTGGCTAGCATCTTCGAATCACTGATGCAGTTCTCGAAGGATTCTGTGAACTTCTACGGTGACCTTCTGATGCACGACGAGAAGGGGAAGGTGGTAAATGAGGAGATAGCCCAGAAGACTATATGCAGAGAGGATCTTGGTCAGGGATGAAGTTGATAGCAGATGTTTATGCTGCTGTTCCTTTTTCAGGGGATTGTAAAATGTGAAGTAGGGTGAATGCTAATTGCATTGAGAATATCTGCAGGCATTAGGTTTAGTTTGTTGTAGACATTTGCAATTTGCCTGCTGTAATTACTTTGCTTTTGAACCTGCTGTTCAATGGTTAATTTAGGCCTCAGTGCAGCTGATGCAGCAATAAACATTGTCTATACCATGTCCAATTGCTGCGCACTTAGTTATTTGGAATATTGGATTCATGTGAAACGTACTACCTCCTGTTATTGTAGTGTGAACAAGCAGCCATTTTGCTGCCTGTAAAACACATTGCTTTTAGTCTTTTACTGGGATGAGAACCTGATTAATTACTGAATGCCAAAATCTGAATCAACTAAGAAAGTTAAATTAAGAGAATGATAAATTAGGAGCCACTTTTCAATGACATAGCTGAAAACTAACTGAAATTGGTAGCACAGTACTAATGAGCAAATATTACGAGTACACACTCATACAGCCAGCTTTATTTGGTCCAGTGTCGCTCCAAAGTAATTCTTCCTCCAACTTTTATGTTTCGCAACCAACAAAATAGACGTACTCATAACAACCATATGTAGATTAAGAGGATCTATGCGGCCTCCAATTGTTCACCCATTCAGTCAATTTTGCGACGTTCCTACTGATGTCTTCAACGGTGTCGCTCTGCAGTGCCATCACAATATCTTCTGCATAGCTTGCCTTCGCCTCCTCCAGCAGGACTTGAAAGATCTCACATTCGATATTGTTGATAAGCTTTGGGCCCATGTACCCTCTGCAAGTAGCAAAAGAGAAATTTGCCACCAATGAGTCATAGAAATGGCATAGTAGACAACGAGAAATTAATAGAACAAAAGAAGGAGAATAATAAATAGTGAACTAGTGGAAACCAAGAAATAAGTGAGACTCCCGAGTCGGACGGAAGTTTGACAAGATCCATCAAGAAAGCACATGGAAAAACGAAACATGAATACTTGAATGCTGGCAGCATAAGTATAGAAGGGATATATACCTACTACTTAGGCGATCATGCAAAATAGAATTGTCAGTCTGAAGAACCACCACGCAGTCAAACCAACGTTCAGGGAAGAAATCACAACCATGATAGTCTACGATGTTTCCACCTTCTTCCATCTTGTCTTCGAGTTCATCACACACCTGCCACAAATCAAGGATGCTAAGTTCACGTAATGCACCTATGAAACAAATTGGATAATAGAAACCAGGAGATGAAGTTCAGGTTGCTGTTAAAGCAAAAACAATAGTAACAATGCCTACACTGGTCATAGTTTGCAAGGCAAGACAAATGACTGTATAACATATGACAAATTATTCAAACTGGGCACTATGATAATTAATTATCTGACGATTATCTCTTTTACACTCACATAACCATTCATTTTTTAACTTGTTCACCATCTCAAAGTATCAGCCCAGTTCAGAGGTTATACAATTCTTGAAATGTGGTAATGATTATTTTTACCAGTGAAAAAAGCAAACAGACAAGCAAATAAATAGTATTTTAGTTTACCTATGATATCGTCAAACAACCACATAATCTGATGATTCCATTTTAACAAGATCCATGAGACTAGTTCAATAATATCATATGTAGGTTTCAAGATAGATTTATGAAAGAACAGCAAAGTAAAAGAAACCTATTAACAGAAAACCTTTCTTCCAGGCATTTCAAACACACAGATGACACATACCATTTTCTGCATCTCCAGATGACATTATGACAATGTAAACTACAATTGCCTTAACTAATTAATTTTGCTTAGATAATGAGAAGCATTATTATACTTTGAACTAAAATCATTACTTAAGACTTATTGTAAGGTAAAGTGAATCTTCATACTATGACATATTAATTAATAAACATATTTCCTTGCAGGTCTGATATTATTGCAGAAGAATAATCTTGAATTGAGAAAATTTGACATACCATTTTGTAAGATGAACATAAAGCACATACAACTTGAAATGTACAAACAAGTAATTTTAAATGGATTGAATAGTTAACACCAAATTGGAACTTGGAAGGCTGGGTTAATCATGTGATTACAACTATAGGGGCATATATGGTATTCGACATGAATACCACAAACCATTATCAGATCTTCACTTAAACATCACATGTCTATTTCTAGGTTAGATACTATAATGGTGAAATTTTGATCATTTGGGAGTTCTGCATTTGACACTGCACGGCATGACATTGTGCTAGCTCTAAGAGAATAGATAACAAATTCACAAGATGCAAAAGCATTTCCTTCCAAGAGAAAAAGAGGTTGACATCTTCTCTAAAAGAATGTTAATTGCTTTAAGCTAATTATGGATATAACATCAGTCAGTAACTGCTCTTGAACAATGATCAGAAGATGCCTAATGGATTAGTCCATACATATTTGTGATTATTAACAGCACCACTGCTGAGGTTTGGGGTGAATACTATGCATTAAAGACACAATATCTCCTTCTTAACATTCATTCACTGCCTCTATTCTTCCCCTTTGCATAATTCTGAAGATCCTCATATTTCCAAGTTCTCGATAGCAACTAACTTCACCATTGTGCCACTTTACAACAGGTGGTGGCTCTCTTTAATGTAGAAAACACCACTTTTTCTCCACTCATACATCAAGCACCATTTTAATACCAATAAGTTTGATCCTTAAAGTTTAAAATACCCTGTGCCAATTTGGAGGCCCTCCTAATTCTTAGCTTGAACTATAACAAACCACAGAGGAACTACACAAGGAAATCATACTGATTATGACAAAACTTTGATTGCAGACAAAAGAAGCATGTAACTCCATATTACCAGACAAAAAACCTGATTACAAGCATCATATCTGTAATAGTTTTTCTATGCTTTGTAAAGAATATATCATAGGGCAAAGCTCTCTGAGTTATATGATTAGATAGATTCAGAAGTACTTTATGATGTCAGGCTGCTGCCAGAGAAAATAAATGATTCCACTTGACAAGCATGAAAAAATTGATGGATCTCCAAAATGCAAAATCTACCAGCCTAATATGTGCAGAAAATTTATCTTAGATTTGTCAGATAATCAAGTGAGGAAATATGGTTAACAAAAAAAGATATTCTATAATATCTTGAACCCTCCTTAGAATTAAGGAACTAATATGAGCGTCTAGAATGAAAATATAACAGGGGTACTTGTCTTATTGCATTGCTCTTCTCAGTCAGATGTTTGGACCATTTATTCGCAAGTAAATTTCAAAACAATCATAAAGGAGGCAAAGAAATCATCTCATGCTCCATCTTCCACAAATTTAAACTAGAGAATTATGAGAAAACGCTTCCTTTTGGTGCTTTCTCTGTTCCTTTTTGTTTTTTAAAAAGCACTTATTTTATCTGCAGATTCTGTAAATAGTGGAAAATCTAAAAGAAAGATAAAAAAGACCAAACGGCACAAGAAAATCAAAGAAATGCAAGACCACATAATGGAAGGAATTGAGAGCAAATACTTCCTCTTAACATTCGCACTCATGCAAGACCTCTCGTCCATCATTGCTACAACTGGGGAGGACATGTTACATTGGTGTTGGACCCAAAATGGACCCTTCTCAACGAGATCTCTCTACCGCCTCTTGAATTTCCGCGAAACAAGTGACAAAACTGCTTCCTACCTTTGGCATCACAACCTACCAGAGAAGACCTCCATCTTTGGATGGCTTGCCACCAAATGCAAGCTTCTTATAAGAGACAGGCTGATCTCAAGAGGGATAAACATCTATACTATATGTGTTCTTTGTGGAGCAAATCCTCAATGCCACGAACGCATCTTTGAGCCGTGTGTCTACACTCTACACAGTGGAAGGATGGCACTCCCTCCTCGCTCTGACCGGTACAATTTTCTCCCCTTGAACTTCTCCCCTTGGAGGACCACATTCTCGACCAATGCAATCGGGAGAGCCACGCAAAGATATTCCACAAACTGTTGTTGTGGAAATGATTCATTTGGGATGAGAGGAACAGAACATGCTTTCAAGACAACAGGCGTAGCCCCCTATCACTTGCAGTCGCTGTTGCGACCATGCACTCACGCATGGACCATTTTAGAGTGGACTAATCTTCGAGTCCTTCCAAATGAATTGATTGATTTTGATTCATTGTAGATGTTATTACTACCCTACTTGTTTTTTTTTCTTTTTCTCCTCTCCCTCTCTATCACATGTGCTCCAGTTCACCCCTCAATAGAATAAGGGAATGCTTCATTTCAAAAAAAAAAAAACTCACACATGATGCATTAACCTTCATGTTAACTTGAAGAAAATGGGGATGAAAATTGTGCAGGGTGGAAACTGAAAGTAACAACCTTCATCTATAAAATGCCATTTGAGAATTATGAGACTAACAGGGAAAGGCAAAAGGCAGATGATTCATTCACTGTTTCATAGCCTGTAAATGCACGATCCACCGACCTTAAAGTCTTCAACCATTTGCTCTAAAGGCTTCGAGACTGCACAATCAGTATCCTCTAAATTTCTACCTCATCAACCTTCTTCCAAGACTGAAAAATATTAATTTCGGCCCTTCTTTACCAACAATTTTTTTTAAAATTATTAGTTGACAAGTACAGAAAACGTGATTACCCGCTTATCCAATAGCAACAAAAAAAGTTGCAATTTTCAACAGTTATCACTATATAATCAAGAATTAAGATAACTGATAAAATAATCTCACGATAAAAACTAGGGTTTGACGATAAACAACTAGAGGTTTAGGGTTTAGAATTACGGATCAACGAACCAGATCCTCGTTGATGATGTGACACTCGAACTCCTCGTCCCAGCCGTCGTGGAGATCCTTCTCCCGGACGAGCTCGCCAACGTTGATGTGGCGGAGGCGGATGGCGTCAGAGAGGAGCGAGCATGTCGTTGTCTTCCCCGTCCCCGGCGTCCCCGTCACCAGGATGTTGGGCCTCGCCCTTCCGCCGTCGGCCATCGCAGGGAAAGATCGAGCGCAGGAACAGTGGGATAGAAGAAAGAGAATTTGGAACTGAGTCGGGTTCGAAGACTTCTAATGGCATGAGTCGGCTCCACGACGTCAGCCGGTTCGGCTCACTCGACCGCCAAATATTCGAATTCGTCGAACCGGAATCACGGGATGATCTAATTGATCCGGACCCAGACGAATGTGATTGAAGATGAACCCAGTTTGGACCGGGTCCAGAGATTCTGCACGAACACATTGCCGCAATTTAAACCAGTGGATTCGAGACCGCTGTACCAGTTTAAAAAAATGTCAACCAGAAATCGGCACGTGGCACAGAGCCTGGCACGTGCCAATCAAAGTGAGCACGGTCTGGTCTGGTCCTTTGACCTGTAATTAATCTAGAGCAGCATTACTATTGGTTTATTATTATCGTGTTGTTGTCAGAATACTTGAATGCGCACCTGCATCCAGCTCTGAGAAGTCACAGGTTTCTGTCACTTTATAAGACCCCTTGACTTTGAGTTGACGGATGATAGATGATTCATGAAGCTTTGAGATTCGTGCACTTTTGTGATCCACGGTATAATTTTTACGCATTTTATTATAATTACATATTTTATTTGTTAAAAAGAAATATATTGAAAAAGAAAAATAATTATTCTAAATCGACGGTAGATACTTGGTAGTTGGTACCAGGAGACACAAGCCACGAAGAAATTTAAGTTGGGTTTGACACTTTGACAAACGCAAGCCTAGCCAGGTTTTACATGCTCAAGTCAAACGAACGTGGTCAATTGACCATTTTAATTCAGAAAATTAATTATTTTGAATGCAAAATCATGTAGCATCCAAATAGATTAACAGGGCCGGGGGACACTTTGACAGGAAAAAAAAAACACACATTAGGAAAAAGTCAAATTTGCCCTCTAATTCTATAAAAGGCATGTAGTGAATAAGTCAAAATTTCTTCCTTCAGGAAAAAAAAAAATACAGATTTTTTCTAATTTCTATGGAATTTAATTATCTAAACTTATAATCATTAAACCAAATGGCCGAAATATAAAAAATAACATTTTTTACTAAACCTGAAACTATAATTTTCAAATTGACAATTAAATTTTTTTTCAACATTTAATATTTATAAATTGCATTTCTAATAATATTTGCAGTCTAAAAAAAAAATTACCGTCCAAAAAGTTCACAATCATAAATTATAAGTTGCAAATGTAAACAACATTCTTTTTTCTTTCTTTATGTGTCTACCCAATCCGACCTGACAAGCTACAATCAAAAAATTCACAATTATATTATAATTCTTATTTTTCAAATATCAGTGTTAGTTATAAATATAATTACAATTTTTATTTACGGTCAATCAAAAACTTGTAAATAAAAATTATAAGTCTATTTGCGAATAACCAAATATTAGGTTGTAATTTATATTTGCAAACATTTATTTTTACCAATAAATATTTTTTTGCAATATTTACACTAGCAATAAACCAAACGCCTCGTGAACTTCGTAGGCATACCGAATTTGAATGAGGACAATGACTATACCTCTTGGAGATGGGGAACAAACGGAAGATTCTCCATATCCTCTATGTACAATACTTACATGTTCGGCCTCGGGGGTGAAGTGGAGGCTGGCAAGAAACCTTTGGAAGAGTAGCCTCCCAATAAAGTTCAAAATCCACACGTGGATTATTCTAAAAAATTAGCTTACGACTAAGATGAGACTTATCAAACATGGATCACTCTTACATGATGATAAGTGTGTGCTTTGCGAGGAGGCTGCTGAAAATCAAGATCACCTACTACTACAGTGCAGCATCACCTACAATGGCCGGAAGGCATTGTTTGATAAGGCATCAATCAGATGGACAGAAATTCCTCCCACTAAAGGCGAGTGCTTCGCTGAAGCCGAGGCAAATGTGAGTGATTTAGCAATGATTTGGAGCCGAATGATTTGGTTCTTTAGAAATGATGTCATCTTTAGGAATGAGAAATTTGACCTAAACAAAACCATTGCTTCATGCTTAATAGCTAGGGTAGGGAAGCAGACCGAAGGCGATTGAGGGCTAATCTCTCGTCTGCTAAGCCATGGTCATTAACTTAATGGCTGACTTCATCCCATCTTGCTTTTTTGTTACTAAACTCCTGATTCGGTATCTTGTATTTTAAATGAACTGCATTAATTAGAGAATAGATAAATTAGTTATTGTATGAGGTTTTATATATATATATATATATATATGCTCGTGTGGCCCTCTGGGAGCCTCACTTTACCATAAGAAGAAAAAAAACCAAACGCCTTCTAAAATTGAAATTAACACTACGAGAACCAAAGAAAGACTGACGCCGATTATAATGAAAAAAAATTAGCTTCTAGTTCATGCTAAAATTTTACTTGGGATGCTTTTTAATCTGAAGGAATGCAAGTCATAATCAACTAGTGACGCAAACATCAGTATCGACAATGTATTTTTTATATATATAAAATCCACATGGGATGTCTAGATCTGCTATATTATTTTTTAAAAGATTAATTAATTATGTGTTGAGATAAATATATTAATTCAAATCAATAAGTTAAAGAATGATTTGACGAATTATTTAAAAGAGTTAATGAGGTTTTTAAAAAAACCACTTAGGCAGCGTGAGATTAAGTGGACATTTGGTGCAATATCATTTAAAATGACTGAGATCTAGATTACCATCCAGATAAATTATTAATTTTAAAATTATCGATAATATTATATTATCATATTTGACGAGTAGTAATCTCGTCAGTAATCCACGTCACCTTGTTTGGTAAAAAAAATACTTAGAACTTATATCTTTAACTAAAATACTCTCAAATAAAAAAATAAAAATAAAATAAAAAGAATAAAAAATAAAAATAGGAATTACCATTTTACTATGAGATGAGGCAAGGATTTTTTCTATTAATAGAGGATATTTTAGTATGAGGTATTTTTGTGAAAAAAAAAAATTTATCACTTTACCGGTAATCCACATAGCCAGCCACTCCCTTAATAATGTGGATTACCACTTGAGTGGTAATGTAGATTATCATGGGCATCATGATTACTAATAATTCATTTCAACCAAACACGATAATCCGGTGGGCCCAAATAATTTTAAATAAGATTATCAGTAATCTATTTATATTACATCGTACCAAACCAGTAATCTATTTAGATTAGATTGTACCAAACGCCTCTTAAAAGAAGAAATCGGTGCCGAATTAAATTTGATGTCAATTTTTAGGGTGATTTATGAAGAAACTGGCGCTAGTATGGGACTAGTATTGATTTTTCTAGCCCCAATGGGGCATTAGTTGGACATTAGGGTGTCAATTTTTCTTTTTGCTCGTTAGACGAGCATTTATTGTAGTGCAATTTTGGCTGTGTATGGTTAATACCCTAATATATTGTGGCAAAACAACATCCTCAACACACACAAAAAAAAATCATCTATCCGTGGATTGTGCCAACATTCACAATTGTCGTCCCTTTCCTCCTCCTTGTCATTTTTTCAACTAGCCGAAGTCGAAATAAAGCTCTAATTTTTTTTCAACATTTTCCTATTATATCCTCTCCCATCCTCTCTTTTCTTCGTCCTCCAAATTTTATCCTTCATGAATTTCTAATACTACACCTGGGATCTTGTGGGGAGAAGAAAAGAGATTGCGAATGTCCTCAAGGTATTATCAGCGAAGGAAAATTAGAGAGGAGAGGTGAAAGTTTATGTCGTTCAAGGTTGGTGGTAATAATGTGCTCATAAGGCACCGATGGCAATGGGAAAGAAGAAGAAAGGAGCTGAAAAAAAGAATTGGTATGAACAATATACAAGGGTATTTAGGGTACACTGTCAAGATTAGTTTCGATTGTGAATTTTATTTTATTTTATTTTTAATTTTTAATTTTTATCAATTTCTAACTTAAGGTTTGAATTTGGTAAATAACCGAAAACATAATAAATAATTCACATTAAGGCTTATAAATTTCATTTTAGTTTTACCTCTACGCTGCCACTATTATTGAGCACATGTTTTTAACTATAAAATTTATCAAGAATTAATTGTGTAATAGTATTGAAGATTAATTCTATACTATAAAAATTAGTCGAGAATCCGCGCGTTGCGCAAATATATATAATTTTTTAAAAAATAATAATAAACAATTAAATAAATTTAATATATATATTGAAAATTTTGTTTATATATAACATTATTATAAACTTATTATTAAAAAGTTAAGTATATAAGTAAATGTTTATGAAAAATAGAATAAAATATATACTCATAAAATAAAATAAAATGTTACATTAGTATTTTTAAGGAAAAAAATTGACTTTAATACAAAAATAATGCTTCTATGTATTTGTATGTATTTGTTTTAAGATATATTTATTTTATAGAGTAATTTTTTAAATGAAAAATGTTAATAGTAATGATATTCTACATGAAAAACATCAAAGTAAATTATAATAAAATCAATATAGTTTTGAACGATCAAAATATACAAAAAAAAATAGAATAAAAATAGTAATATTTTTATGGGTAAATATCAAATATAATATAGATATAAAAAAAAATTGAGAAAAATTAGAAAATAATATATTTAAATTATTTAAATTACATATATTTTTTTGGTTTGAAAAAATATATTAATTATTTTTGAAAAACAAACAAATAAAAAAAATGATACTCCAAAAACTCAAAAACTTACATAAAAATAATTCAATACATTAAAAAATATTCTCAATTTTTTTAGAATTTGATTGCATGTATATTAATACAATTTAATTAAAAATAATTATAAATAATAATTAAATTTAATATAAAATTATAAAATAAAAATCTTTTTCTTAATATATAAAATTAAAAAATTGTCTTACATTAATAATTAATATTTATCTATATACAAGCAACATTAAAAATTACTTATATATATAAGCAATATTCAAATTTGCTTATATATATAAGTAATATTCTTAGATGAAAATCAAAGGCCATAGATACATATTGGGAAAAACTTGTATGATGTGAATGTGAACAACTTTTATATATATATATATATATCAATGCATGTATATACCTTGGTTGTTCTAGAAACATATGCAATTTGAAAGCTGTGATGCTTCCAAGATGAGTGCAATTTATGATTAATTGTATGTCAGTGAAAAAAATTTAAATTACCTCTTACATATTAATTTGCGATAATGCATACTTAGCTGATTGCTCGTATATCTTTGAAAACATAATCATATACTTAAATAGGTCAAAGTATTAACAATTTAAGATTATGCAACAAAAGCATATAATAGAGTTTTAACAACAAATAAATTATAATATACAATATTAAATAGTCAGTCCTATATAATACTAACAATATTAATTACTCTTTAGAAGCAAAAGAAGAAAATAAATAGGAACTTGATAGCGGAACATATATTTTAGAGGTACCATTCTAAAAAAATTGCAATGCAAGAGAAAGTATATCATCAAATTAAGCATACTTCCATTAACCATTTAAAATAATTAGCAAATGGTCATTATATAACAATAATTTTTTAAAACCGAATTTTAGGAGTGAGAAATTTTCAAATCCAGATTTTGGAAATCAAAATTTTTAAAATCAGAACCTAATGGATTGGATACCCGTTTTACCACTAGGCCAAAGTCTATTAGAGACATTGTTAAAAAAAATTAAATAAAAATATAAAAAATAATTTAAATTTATAAAATATTTTTTATAATAAAAATAAGATACACTACAAGAAAATTTTAATATATCGACGTAAAAATTTCGACGTCGGCTAACGACGTCGAAATAATTTTTATCAAAAAAATTATAATATTAAAAATTTTGACGTCTGTTGTAGGCGTCGAAATTTTTTTTGACGGCTGACAGCAGACGTCGAAATGTTTCGACGCCAAACCGTCCGGCGTCGAAATATTTCGACGCCATATTTTCGACGTCGACGGTCCGACGTCGAAATATTTCTACGTTTCGACGCTAGGCAGTCCGACGTCGAAATATTTCGTATTTCGACGCCGGACTGCTCGGCGTCGAAACATAGTATTTCGACGCCCGACTGCCCGGCGTCGAAATGTTTCGACGCCAGACCGTCCGGCGTCGAAATATTTCGACGCCCAACATGGCGTCGAAATATGACGCGAGCTCGTGGGTGTGCGAGCCCGCATCAATTTCCACCCGCGCGGGCTCGCAGGCGCACTAACCCGCGCCCGCCTGCGCGGGTTAGCGGATGCGCAAGAAGCGCCCCTCGGCGCGCTCGCCGAGGGGCTTTGCCGAGCGGGAAATCGAGGCGGGATTTTTCCCACCTTCGATTTCTTTTTGATGACGATCCCCCTCCCTGTAGTTCTCTCTTCGAAGCCCGACAGCCACTTCTCCACCTCTTGCGAAGACGCTTCCGCTGAGGTAGATGATAGATCTCGCTGGCTTCTCGTCGAGCCAACGAATAACTCGATGCTCTTCGCCGCCGACGATGCTCACTCTGTTACCTCTCGCCGCCGACGAAGGGCTCGAATGGGTCGTCCTTGTAACGATCCCAGATTATGAGATGTTTGATCATGCGCGCGCACAGGGTGTACAAGCAGGAGGGGCCGTAGAAGAGGAGCCGCGGCATCCGGAGCTCCCCGGCGACGAACCTGGTCCAAGGGTTGCAGGCGTCGGCGATCATGCAAGCCGGGGACGGCGGCTGGGCGAGGAGGTATTGCTTGAGGGGGTCGCGGAGGAGGGCGGCAGCGGAGAAGAAGAGTTCAACATGGTGCGATTCCAAAGACGGGAGGAGGTCGAGGTTCTCGCACCCGTTAGGGAGTCCTACGGCGGCGCAGGGGAAGGGGAGCTCGACGAAGTCGATGGAGACGCCTGTGCGGGCGCCGGCGGCGGCGGCAGCGCGGGCAGCGTTGACGGGGGTGCTGATGAAGCTGACGCGGGCGCCGCGATCGGCGAGGAGGATAGCCATGTCGATCATGGGGATGAGGTGGCCCTGCGCGAGGAATATTCACGAAATTTTATTAAAAAAAATATGACATATTGATGCCTGAGGAGGCGTCAATATGCTTAGCATATTGACGTCTCATATTGACGTCAAAGGTGTCAATATGTTGGCGTCAATAAATTTTGCGTACGGTCGTCGAAATTTTGAATATTGACGTCTCGTTTCGACCGTACGCGGCGTCGAAATTTAAATATTGACGCCTCTTTTTTGATGGTAATAGACGTCGAATTTTAAATATTGACGCCTGCATAGACGTCAATATTTAAAATTAAGCGGAGGTTATCCGACACTCGTTTTCGACGAATTTACTGCCGTCAGTATGCAAATATTTACTTCCTTCGACGTCAGAATTTCTTTATAATTTGCCGTCAAAATTCCAACGATGTGTTGTAGTGATATTAGAGTATAAAAAATATATTTTCAAACTCTTTAATGTATTAAAGACTTTTGCACAAAGTCTACAAATTTAAGTTAAAATTAAAAATTATGAAATATTTTGATATAAAATATTTTTTTGGATCATAGTAGATATTTTGTATCATTAAAAAATTTATTTAATGAATTCAAATATATTTTTAAAAAATTATAAAATTACTATAGACTTTGCACAAAAGTCTCTAATGAGTTAGAGACTGAGTTAGAGACTTTTATTTATAATATTTTTTAATTATAAAAAATAATTTTTTCACAAAAATATATACATAATATAAAAGATGTGCCGAAGTCTATGAAAATATTTTGGACAAAAAATATTTTAAAATTTTTATTTTAAATTTAATTTTATAGACTTTGGGTGAAAGCCTCTAATGTATTAGAGATTTTTGCCCAAAGTCTATAATAGCTTTATAATTAAATAATAATAATTTTAATTAATGAAGTATCTTTTTTAAAATACAAAAGATGTGTTGTGGTTCAAAAAAAAAATTCATAATTTTTAATTTAAATTTAGTTTTATAGACTTTTGCAAAAGTCTCTAATGAATTAAAGAGTTTGAAAAAATATTTTTTAGCATTTAACACCTCAGTTTTATTATATTTTTTTATATAATTTTTTTTATAATTATAATTTTTTTTAACGAAAGTCTCTAACCGGGGTAAAATGGGTATCTGATCCACTCAATTCTGGTTTGAAAAATTTTGAAACTTCAAATCTGATTTTAAGAATGTCCCCTCTCCAAAATTCGAATTTGTGAAATTGCTGATTATATAATATACACTTATATTATATAAACGTAGCTCCGAAAACCTATTTGTTGATGAAAACGGGTCGGAGTTTTCGCGAAATGAGATTTTCGCGAAACACCCCTTTGTACATGAACCAGAATTCAACTCGGAGTAGAATTCTGGTTTTCACGAAAATTACCCGAAACGGGCGGTGGCAAACTTGTAAAATTTACGAAAACTTCTGCCCGTTTCGCGAAAAGGAACAAAACCCGTGCGATCACGGATTAGGGCAAGTCCCGACCTCTCCTCCCTTTCGAACACACCTCTGCGGCGAAAAAAAATCGCCTTCGGCGAAAGATTTTGATCTCGCCTAAATAAACTCTCCCTCCTCGCAAGGTAAATCCACCTCTCCTCCGCATCCCTTTCGAACACCTCTGCGGCAAAAAAAATCACCTTCTCCTCGGCAGCTTCGGCAACATCTTCGGCGAAAGTTTATATCCCATCGAAATAAACTTTCATTCCTCCTCGCAAGGTAAATCTAAAACCTTCTTTCTACATATATTTGATCTTTTTTTATGTTTTTTCGGTGTGATCCATGAGATCTGGATCTAGGGTTTAATGTCAAGATTTGGATGTAAAGGTTTTCTGTTGACATCTGATGACATTTGTGAGATCTCGTTGGGTTTATTGTCGAGATTTGGATGTAAAGGTTTTCGGTGTGAACTGTGATATCTGAATCTAGGGTTTACTGTTCTTGCTATTCTATCATTTTTTATTTTCATCGGCTGTTACATTTGTCAGATCTACAGTTTTTATATGTGTTGTTCTTGCTATTCTATCATTTTGTCAGATCCTAATCCTTTGTGTATAATTTCATAGGGGTTGTCTAACATTTGAATAATCATTTTGTAGAATTACATAGGGGCGATAGATGGGACACATGTCTCGGCATTCGTTCCCGCAAATAAGACATCTTTATATCGGGGCCGTAAGGGAACCATTACACAAAATGTAATGGCAGCATGTGCTCACAACATGCTATTCACCTACGTAAAGAGTGGTTGGGAGGGAAGCGCGAATGACGCGCGTATTTTCAGCCACACTATTTATTCTCCCAACTCAGGTTTTCCTATGCCAATAGGAGGTAATTTAACTCAACGTAATCACTTCCTTAGTGTTGATTTGATTTTAATAGAAATTTTTCTTACCTTTTGTTAGATGAATTCTACGTGGTTGATGCGGGATACCCGAATGTATCTAGATTTTTGGCACCTTATCGTGGTGAAAGGTACCATAGATCATATTATCGTAGTTGAGGCCCCTCAACAAAAAGAGAATTGTTCAATCAACGGCATTCATCCGTTCGGAACGTAATCGAACGATGCTTTGGACTATTGAAAGCACGTTTTCTGATGTTAAAGATGATGCCGGATTACTTGCTAGCAAGACAAAACAATATCGTATTGGCGTGTTGTACAATTCATAACTTCATTATTAAATATCGTAATTCGGATGAATTAATCGATATTTGGAACAATGAAGAAGTTATTATTGATGATGAACAATCTTTACCCCCTATTTCCTCATTGGTAGGTGATGAATCTTCTTTAACTCAAAATGTTGTGCATAACATTCGGGAAGGGATTGCAAATCAGCTTTGGGCACATCGACGCTGATTGCCCTTGCTATTTTAATTAGGTTTAAACATGTAAATAGAATTATATGTCTTGGACTTGTAATAGACTTAATTGCTACTTAAAATTCTATGATAATGTATGTTACCAACAATATACTAATTTTAGTTTCATTGAATAGTATGTTAGCTTCTTCATCCCGAATAAGCGAAATATATTTGAGATATCAAAATAAAGAATATTTTTGCGGTTTGCGAGCTGCGATAAAGATAAGTGAAAGTGAGAAAAATTTCGGTCGATTATATGTGACTTGCATAAATAGAGACAAAATTGGCATTCACAGTTGTGAATTCTTCCGATGGATCACTTCCATTGCAACGACAATCACTACTAGAAACTTGGTCTTCAGCAACGGCCGTTCAAGCCGTTGCTATTTGCAACGGCATTCTTACGGCCGCCCGAGCCGTTGCGGATTATTTTAATTATCTGCAACGGCTTTCTGACGGAAAGGCGAGCCGTTGCTGATAATTAAAATATCAGCAACGGCTTTCTAACGGACAAGTGAGCCGTTGCTGATGATAACTTATCAGCAACGGCTTTCTAACGGGCGAGTGAGCCATTGCTGATAAGTTTATATAGGGCACGCTCTCGCGCCCGACCCTTCTTCCTCCCGCCGCTGCTGCCGCCGCTCCTGCCGATGCCTCTCGCCGCCGCTGCTGCCGACGCCGACGACGCCTCTTCCTCCTCCCGCTGCTGCCGACTTGTTCAGGTATGTTGATCGGTCGGCCGTCTCTTCCCGTTGCGGCCGGCCGTCTCTTCCCGTTGCGGCCGGCGAGAATCAATTCGACCGAAACCCTATTTCTAGGGTTTCGGCCGACGGCGGTCGGCCGATGGCCGCCGCCGGACCTTCTACAGTGGCCGGACAGTGTGTCCGGCCACTGTACGTCGGCGCCGGAGGGTGGACTCCGGCGCCGGAATTTATAATTATATATATATTTTATATTATTTTATAATTGTTAATTAATTGTTTTATAATTGTTAATTAATTGTTTAGATTAATTATTTAATTTGTTAGATTAATTATTAGGGTTTAGATTAATTTCGGACGCGCGCCGGAATCGTCCACTTCGGACGCGCGCCGGTTTGTCCACTTCGGACGCGCGCCAGAATCGTCCACTTCGGACGCGCGCCGGAATCGTCCAATTCGGACGATGTCATTGGTTCATTGGTCGTCCTATTTAGATGTCATTGGTTCGATACAACAAAAAGGAGCATGAAAGTTCATCCAAAATACAAACTTGTTGAGGTTAATTACAAATCGAAATTGGCAGCAAATGAGCCTTTAATATTGGCATCACAAGCCGAACAAGTATATTACGCGAAGTATCTGGCTCGAAATAAAGATAGAGCAGATTGGCGTGTAGTCTGTAAGACAAAAGGTAGAGGAAAAATTGATGCGATAGTAGGAGAAAATGATCCTCCTGGTTTCTATCAAGAAGATGATCTTCCTGCTGTGGATCGTATTATTCCAATACTCGAGGATGCAGACACAACGTCAATTCAATTAGAAGTTGAATATGCTGATGATGACGATCATGAAATTGAGGAAGCTGGAGATGAAGAAGATGAAGAAGAGGAAGAAGAAGAAGAATTCGAAGACTATTATTCAGATGATGAGGAATAATTATAAAGTATATATATTTTATTAAATATATCTCTACTATTTATACAATAATCTGATTATATGTCTGTTCGACAGATATGTCTGGTCGTGATTATCGACGCAGGAGAGCTTCGGAGTCTCCGATCGGTGAGACTCCAGCACTTACTCATGCTGCTGATCCTCCTGTTGCTGATCCTCATGAGGATGATACTGCCGAGGCTAGTACATCCAGACGCAGGCGACCACGCGGGCCGAAGAGGTGGCAGCCTCCACCAGCCACAGAGTCACGTAGATTGATCAGCGTGATTGGGGAGCGGTAATATATCATGAATTATGAATCATTACAAATTTCATTATATCATAATATAATATTAAAATTTATTTTTGTTGTGCAGGTTCGAGCAAGAAGAAGTGCCGAGGAGCATTTCTTCTACTATTCGACGATACATGCACGGGGCATGGCCTACGTGGTCTCACGTGCCTAGCGAGCACGTCGACATGTTATGGCGCGAGTTTGAGGCACGTATTATTATTATTTTTTACATGCATGATGATATATTAATATTGGTACTAATATTATTATTTTGCAGGCTCGCTATACATGGGCCGAGGACCAGAGGCCCTTCATTTACGCTGCCTGAGAGGCTATTTCCCGGGCAAGGTACAACGGGCAGCTGGGGCAGGCTCGGTCCCAAGCGATGGCCCGAGCTGGGACCACTAACATCGCGGAGACTCGGGGATACGGCCCCGGTTGGATTACTCCGGATATATGGGACCAGCTCGTGGGGATATGGTCGACGGATCGATGGCAGGAGGTTTCTCGGAATGCGGCTAGAAATCGCATGTCGGGGGGAGCAGCGCGTCACACCGGCGGCTCTGTTGCATTTGCAGTGCACGCGAACCGTATAGTAAGTATATCTTTTAATTATATATTTTATTTGTTACTATGTGTACTAATTAATGTATTTGTTTTGTAAATATAGACGACGGTGTCGGATGACGGGAGTGTCCAGCGACCCTCCCCGATGGCGGTGTTTGAGCGGACTCACCGTCGAGCACATGGGACGGGGGAGTACATCGACAACCGCGCTGCATACATTATGGTAATTATATATTTGTTTAAATTATTCATTATATATTTATAATTTAAATTTTATGATAAATATTAAATAAAAAATCAAACTCGAGTAGGAGACCTACAGCCAGACGGTGGTGCAGCGCGGGGGTACCCCCGAGGACTTTGACGCAGCATCGTGGGTCGAGGCCGCAGGTGGCTGGGACCATGGCCGCGTATATGGCTTCGCAGATAGTGGTCATGCGCGAGCCGTACTAGGGCCACTTGGGGCACCGACCTCTCCGGTCGCTGGTGAGCGGCCGTCCACCTCTAGATCCAGTTATGATCATACTAGCAGAATAAAGACTCTAGAGGAGACGGTCGCGCGTCAGACTGAGATGATGGAGCGCCAGAGTCAGATGATGGCGAATATACAAGCTATGCTACGCAACATGTCAGGTCATCCCGAAGCAGGCATCTCTTCGGCATCATCTAATCCATCGTCCTCGAGTCAGTCCACGCCGGTGTACACTCAAGCACTCCAGACCCCGCCATATGATCCAGACCATCCTCCATCGTGATCGTGAGATTTTTTGTTTGGATATTGAACTTGTTACTGAGATATTGAACTTGTTTAACTTATTTTGTTTGGATATTGATACTTCAATTTTGCATTTGAATTGTTTTTATACTATCGTGGATAATTATCAATATAAATATAATTGTTTTGATGTATATCTTGGTGTGTTTGTGATGTGTGAATGAATGTGTGTATGAGGGTATGGGTGTGTGAGTTATGTATCAGATAATGTATCAATGTATGAATGGAAATTTGAAATTTGAAATTTTTCTGTTCCCAGATATACGTCATCAGCAACGGCTTTCCCACGGCCGTCCGTGGGAAAGCCGTTGCTAAAAGTGTATCGAAAGCCGTTGCTGATGACCTAGAGCAACGACTTAGCGACAGGGTTTTACTAACGGCTTTGCTACGGACTCAGCGGTCGTTGCTATTAATGTTATCAGCAACGGCTCCGTGTCTGTGGCAAAACCGTTGCTGATCCGTTGCTAAGTCATCAGCAACGCGACTTTCTGTCACGGCTCTATTGCAACGGCCCGGCCGTTGTTGAAGCTCTTCAGCAACGGCTCAGCAACGGCATCAGCCGTTGCTGATGCCCATTATTCTAGTAGTGAATACGCGATGAGGAAGAAGAAGTGAACCAAAGAAGTAGAGACCTCTTTTCACTTGAGGCAAAAATGGACAAGCTCATTGACATGGGTTGCAAGGGGTTGATAGTACTTATTTTTATTGCAATTGTTTTTTTTTGTTTAAGTAGGGTAGATAACAATAATGATATAATCCTAAATACTTTATTGGACTACTAATGTAATTTGACTATTTTATCTTATTATTTGATTAGTTTCATATCGGCGGGGAATTGAAGGCGATAACCAATCAATGGTTATGCGCACTTTCCTCCTAAGGTCGTAAAGTAATGTTGCCCTTTATCAGTTATGGTTTATATAAATGCGTGGTTGTGCTTATATTTCATTGTTTGATTGTGATTATATAAATGAGTGGTTATGCTTTATATTTTGGTTGTTTTAAGATAATGGGCAAACTTTATATTTTGGTGGATGATGAATTGGAGGCGATCACCAATTAATGGTGATACACATTTTCTTTCATTGTCCTACATTTTTATGTAATGCTTATCGGTGAGTGTATGAAAAAAAATAAAGAAATGTAACAATGCTTGATCTCGACCGATGTTTTTCGATTGGCAACTTCCAACTCATCAACCTCAGGTGGATGCAGTAACCTGCTCAGGATATAGTTAATAAAAATATGTTATTATATTTGATACTTAAAAAATCTTGTATGCCATTGATCAGTGTTTTCAGGTTACAATCTAAGTTAATCAAAACATGTTATTGTATTTGATACTTAAAATTTTTTGTATTTCATTAATCTTTATTACCAATTACAATTTAAGTTAATAAAAATATGTCATTTTATTTGATACTTAAAAAACTTTCTATACCATTGATCATTATTATCAAGTTACAATCAAATTTAATAAAAATATCTTTGCTGCTTCAGCTGCCGCTTTCTCTGCCTCTATCTCAATCTCAGCTTTCATGTGTAGAGTAATAAGAAAGAATGTGGACTAACTAATATATACTTATTCAATTTTACACTATATGTATAGCTCCGTCCTTGATCTCAAAGCAACAACTCTATCCATTCTAGTTATGTACCTCATCTCAACTCTCGACACTTAAGAATCTAAATTATAAGCACAAGAATGTTAATGAAAGGTTGGGGCATCATTTTATCAAAATGTCAGCCACTAGATCAATAGATCAATCTGGTATGAATACTATCACAAGCGTATAATAATTTTATATTCAACTCATGTAATTATATGTAACTCTATCAATGCATTAATTTAATGTAACTTTATAACTTTATGAAAACTACTATATCAATAATTTCAACAATTATTAAGTCGGATTAGTTAAAAAAGTAAAAAAATACGAATTCATACTTAGTTGATACGTAACTCATATTTAGTTGATATTTAATTGATAATCAATTCATCATAATATTAATACTTAGCTTATATTATTTATTTATTTATTTATTAATATTATTTATAAATATTATTTTGAATTATTTATAAATTAAAAAATATAATAAAATATATTTTAATGATTTTTATATCCTAAATAAATAATATTCATAGTATATTTATCAACTAATTAATATTATTTATATATTTTTTAAATTTAAGTTAATGATATCAAATTAAATAAATTATAATAAAATAATATAACTTAATAAACTGAAACTAAAATTATGTTTGATAAACAAACACAGTTTCAGTTTTCGTCCCCAAAATTATCAACGAAATCAACACGAAACAAACAAGTTTTCGCTGATTTCATTTCGCGAAATATAAAATTTGGACATGTCAAACAAAGACGTTTTCGCCAAACAAAAAAATCGAAATTAAAATTTTGAAATTTAAAAATCCATTTCGATTTTCACGAAATGAAAAATTAAAAAATATTTTCGTAAACAAACGCGCTTGTAAAATTTCTTTTGAAATCGTCCAGGGAAATTAAACTGTCCATAATGCATTAGAAACTGCTCAATATATCAAAAAGTAATGATTAAAAATAAAAATAAAAAAGAATTAGAATTATCACGTCAGCTAATTAGCTAATTGCAGTGACTTTTTTAAATAGAAAATAATTACAGTCAATAATTGGCTAATTGGAGTTACTTTTTTAGATAGAGAATAATTACAATCAATTAATGTAAATTAAATTAATTATAGAAGGTTAGTTAATGTAAATTAAATTAATTATAGAATAGAGCATGAGAGAGAAGATGAGAACAGTTACCTGAGAGGGAGAAAACGTGTGAGAGAAGAGAAAAATAAAATAAAAAGAGAATAATTACATGATTAAAGAGAGAAGAGGAAACAGTAAATGAAAATAAATAGGAAGTTGCATGATAGGGAGGAAACGTGTGAGAGATTAGAAAAAGAAAATAAATAAAGAGAACAAGAGAGAGGAGAGGAGAGAGTAATTTGAAAAACAAAATTTAAAAATTTAAAAATTTAAAAATTATCATGTCAGATACGCGGGATTGTGAAAGCGCCTCATGACACTTTTAAATTTTACTTTTAAATATATATATAAATTAAATAAAAAATAGGTGTCACTTTTAATTTAAAAAAATCAAGGTCGGACTGATATCCAAATTGAAATCCTAGCGCGTAAGTGTCGGTATCCATAGTAGTAATAATTTAAAAATGATGCGCATGGGACTTAACTTTAAACCTTCACCCTGTCTTTTTTAAAATAATATTTAATGTAAGATGTATATTTAACATTAAATTTTAAAGAAATAAAGGACATGATGAATCATTTATAAGATTTAAAAATGTTTTTTAAAAAATAAATAAAAAAACAATTTTCAATTGGAAATCGACGTCTGGAGCTTGGTGCCAGCCGCCTATCGCCATTGGCGTCAATTTGAAATCAATGCCTCATAAAAGTTAACGATAAAATTTATCATGCAAATAATATTTTATTAATCAATTATGAGTAATACAGTTGATAGTAATATATTGAAAATTACTTAAAAATTTAAAATTTAATTTTTAGTATGATCAATTAATATGACTTTTTATTTTTGTTAAAAAAATATTTTTTATTAACTTTATATATAATAATAAATTATTTTAAAAAAAATTAAATTGATATTTTGTCAACTCATGACTAGTCTAACTTGGAGTAATCAATAAGAACTATGAACCACAATAAAACTACAATAAGTTTATATCAAAACTTTAAATTATCATAATAAACTAGATTTCAAAAATTGTAAATTAATATTCGTACACGAAACCCACCAATTAAATTGGTAAATTGTTGGGTTCATCATGAGATAGCGAAACGTACGCATTAATTTATTAATCAATTAACACGGTTTCCGTGTTTAACTCGAATTCTAGCAAATCCTAACTTGTTTGATTTGATAAATCAAGGCACAATTTGGAGTGTTCTTTTCTCTTTGCTTTTCTTCAATTTCCTTCGTTAATTAGTTTCGGAATTTGAACTAAAATTTAAGAGGAATTACGAATCAACATTGGATTATTTTTACATTTTAATTTTAAATTGAGATTAAAATATAATTTTATTAATTATATTATTCTTAGATTTGGTCGTGTCTTCATTCGCACCATTTCAGTTAACGCAGAAGGCGTTGAGAGAGTCATCAACGCAACACCCACATTATCTCCTTGAACTAACGCAATTAATGATTCCGCTGATATCTTCCTCTTCTTCTCCATTGACCCAATTGATCCTGTCGATCTTCTTCATCTTCAAACCTTCTCCCTTTAAACATCTCATCTAAAAGTCAACAAAAATAATCTAATTTACAATTAGGCTTTCATCAATTTAATTGACCAAACTCAGTCTTATCTTTTCTCACCAGCCTCCTCCTTCCTCCTTCCTTATATGTGATTTATTAATTAGCATCTCTTTGATTTCATTCGTTCTGCATTAGCTTCCGTGTTTGCTCTCTTCTTGGAATATGGAGAAGACAAGCCGCCGCCGGTCCCTCATCGGCTTCCTCCCGAACCGCGCCTCCTTCTCCCACATACCATACCACCCGCACAGCCCAGGCCGCGAGAATCACCTCCAGAGAAGGGGCTTCTCCGGGCCGATGGTGTCGATCGTACCGATGGAGGCCCGACGGAAGCAGAAGAACGGCGGCTTCGAGACGCCGCAGGAGCCGACGTCGCCGAAGGTGACGTGCATGGGCCAGATCAAGCTACGGAAGATGGCCGCCCGGTGCAACAAGATCAATAAGGCGCCGAAGCGGCCGCCCGTCGTCGACCCGAGCGACGCTGATAGGAAGCCGCCGCCGTCGTCGTTCAACATCCGCTGGATGTTCCGGCGCAAGGCTAGGTCGTCGGCGGTTAGTGGCGGGGGAGATTCGTCCGACGCGGCGGCGGAGGGCGGCGGCGCGCGGGTGGTGGCAACGGCGTCGCCTGCGAGGGTGAGGGCGCCGCTGCTGGGGCAGATGAGGAGGTTTGCCAGCGGCCGGGAGAGCTTGGGGGACTTCGACTGGAGGAAGGCGGACGCCGGCAGGGAGGAGGACAGCGATGAGGAGGAGGAGGAGGTGTTGGTTCCTCACTCGGCGCCAATTATGGTGAGTAATGGCGTGGTGGTGGGCGTGGAGCCGAGGAAGGAAGTGAACCTCTGGAAGAGGAGAACACTTTCGCCGCCAAGTCGTCTTCAGGTTAACTGAGGATCAAATGGGTTCTTTAATTAGTTCCATTTTTGTTTCATTTTATTGTAGTAATTGTTTATCTTCTCTGAAACTGGATGTTTGAGTATAGTTTGTGAGGATATACCTTGTAGAAATTAATGAATTGGAACCGATCAATTTGAGATAGATTGTTTCTTGATTGAATTATCCATGTAAGAACAGTTGATATGCACATCGCATGTGCAAGCAGCAGCAATTTAAGAACATTGACCTGCAGCAGCCAGGGTTGAATTTGTAGAAAATTATTAAGCTTTGTAAATGTGTACATAGCGATTAAACCTTGACTCAATGATAACATTATTGAACTGTTCATGCATAGCATATGAAATTCCAGCACGGATAGCTATGACCTCGCTTTGAATAGCAGAGCTGCAATGGGAATAGAATAGTTTCAACATGAATGCATCGCCCTAAATTAATCCTAACAAAAAATGACCAAAACATCACAGTTCATTTTAACTCAATTTATATCAAGGGGAATCCATTGTACATTGTGGTCGAATTTTGATGTTTCCTTCAGACGTGGGGTTTCTCTGAATGTTACCAGAGAATTCATGATTTGATTCACTAGGGTATAAGGGGTTAGCTGCCTAGCATGTCCCATTAACTAGCAAGTAGTCACTCTACAAGGGCACACGTTACTTATTGAACTAAGGTTTATAATTTTGATAATAAAAACTAATAATTTAGTGAAAAATAATTTCACATTTGATGTTGATAATCCGCGATAAAAAAGATAGAAAAGAAACCAAAATATTCAATAAGTCATATATTACTCATGTTGTGATTGTTTTTCTTGAATATTATCTCCTTGGATCTCTCTATAATATTAATTTATATATATCTCGGTGAATTTAGTTCGGTAAATGATTAACAAATACTTTTCATTTCGATTCACTTAACATATAGTTTAGTTCAATTAATTAATTGAATCGATCGATGCTCACCCTGTTACGACCTAAACTGTGGATTGAATGTGGGTATACATGGCCATGGGACAGACCGGGGTCGGGCACGGTTCGAGCTCAATGCAGGTCGAGTTTTATAAGATGAAGCCCGATCCCACACAAGCCTGAATTTTAAATTGTGTTCCTCCGTCCATGCTCAACCTGAGAAGTTTAATCAAAACTCGAGCCCGACCCAATCTGGCCCGCGTGTTTAAACTACTACATAATTTTTCAATAAAAGATCTCTTACGAAGGTTCAAGTCTTGGCCTTAGTATTTTAAACTACTACATATTTTTTCAATTAATTATATTATACTAATATTCAGGCCGAGTCAGGTACGAAATAAAGAATGCATATCGAGGCCCGCTCGAAAAAAACTAGGTATCACCCGGGTTGGCCGAGCCGGGTAATCATTCAAAATCTCATGTCCAAGCCTGGATAAAAAAGCATTCGGGCCGGGCGGGTACTCGATTTCTTGGCCAGGTCTAAATGCGGGCCAAGTCGTATTAACGGAAGTAGTCAACGGCTGTAACGGAAATAGGCCCGCCCCCGTCTTAAAACGTGCGATCTCTCGGACTCTCTCCGAAGGAACAAACCCTAGTGAGTCAAAATACATCCATCGCAATGGTTCGCTGCTCTCCCTTTTGCCCTCGCGTGCTTTCTCTCTCATCTCTAAAAATCTAATCTCCTTTTGGTTTTGGTTTCTTGCAGGCGGATTCTCCACGTAGGAGGTAAGCCCTTCATCCATCCGCAAGTTCATCCCCCAGGAATAATTTTTCTTTCATGGTTTGGAGCCCTAGTTTTCCGATTATTGGGTTATTGTTTCACGTTATGCCATGATTTTCGTCTCAACCGTATTTGTATCTCTACCACCTGATGGATTGTCTAAGTTTTGCATGGATCGTAATACGTTGATGCTTTGGTTTCGCCTTCGTTAGGGCATGCTTTGTTCCGGAACTTTTTTGGTTAAGTAGTTTTTAAACTGCAACGGATGGTGTCGAGACGGCTTGGAAGTGCTATGAATTGGGTCAGCCGGCCTTTTCATCTCTATTACCTAATACGATGTTCTCGTGTGATTTATGTTCCACGGGCACGTAGCTAGATAATTCATGAATGTATGGGTATGAATGGCAAGGATGGACCGGGGATAATGACCTAGTAGTTGGGTAGATATATCTAATTAGCTATAATGTGATCCTTTCAGAAACAATTGGCTTAAATTTGATAAGCTAAAGGTGAATTAAGAGTGGAGATTTTCTATCCATTATATCTTAGACTTCAATTTGTGATGTAATGGGTGTATTCGATAATACTGTGATGTATAACTTCTGGAGATAAGTCTCGTTTAGTTCCAAACAATACTCAAAAGGTGATGGATTGTATAGTTCTATAATTAGTAGTAAATGGGAATTTATGTCTATGTTTGTAAAGGTGATGGGGAGTGCACGTCTTATAGATCCATGCCTCCTGCACTCATTAACATTAGTGGGAAATGACCTGCATTTGTTTTTCTTTTCAAAAAAAGGGCTTAAATAAAGTCGGCGTGGGTTGTGTCAAATTATTTTGCTTGCAATTTGAAGTAGATTGAGATCATGTCCAAAAATCCAATTCAGATTTAATCTTTGGATACTCGAGCAAGCCTGTTGCCTTTGCACATCATGGTTGTGTTATATTTTGGACAATGTGATAAGACTTGTAAGGTAGCTTAGGACTAGGCATGGAATTAATTTGTTTAGTGGCTTCCATTTCACTGCCTCTTTTATTATATATATATCAATTATCCTGTATGGTCATCAACTTTAATAACACCTTGTTGCAAATATGATTTGAGAAAAAGAGGAAATACTGCTCTATTTATGAACTTGATAATGGTTATACATTATGCTGTGGAATCATGGCATGGCTCAAGTTTCACGTGGTGCTTTTTTATTTGCAAAGTCCTTAATGAGGTGAATTGTCAGAAAATAATAGGTTAAAACTTGTACTTACCTTTGACTACCAAATTGATGTGGTCATCAGCTATAAGTTTACATCATAAATTGTTGGAATATCTTGTTTCTAGTTACATAAATTGCGCTTGAAGCTGGATATGCCCTTACAAAAAGTCCAGATTAGATTAAAACAACTGAACGATTCTGACCAAAGGATTTGATACTGAGAAAGATTTTAATTGCCGACCTCAAGTTTTCAAAATCCAATTTTTTTTTATGAATACTTGAGTTATATTTGACACTGATCATTTGAAATTTTTAATAATAATATTGAAGTTTGATATGATTACTATATTAACTTTCATTTGCACTATTTCTTATTTGCATAGTCATTCTGTTTTTTGCATATGTATTTTATATGGTTTACTAGTTATGTACAATCTTGTAGTATAAGATTGTTGTTTTTTGTTTCTACATGTATATTATTGTGTAAAATGTAGCTCATTTTGCAGGATTAATATGTACTATATTTTTTCTAGCAAACTGCTGTTTTTTCCCTACACTATTGACTAGTTATTGTTTTAGTTCATAACATGTCCTTGTATTTTACTTTATCATTAAAAAATCATGTTTGCCTATATCTAGTGGATTGAATTTTGACCAGTTTTCTGACCTCCTATGTTCCTATTTAATTTTCTTTTTTCCTCTCTTATGTTTCCCTGGTTGGCTATGATTCAAATTTGAAAGAACATTTCTGATCCTTAACCATCCAAAACCAATGATTAGAGAGAGCATATTAATTAGGTGTGTTTGGTCGACTCTGGTTATGATTCAAATCAGTGAATTGTACTTGTCCAAGCCAGCGGATAAAGTGAACTAGGCCGGGCAAGTGAACGAACAATTGAAACTAGTGGGCAACATGGTGATTCAATCCACTTTCCAATTGGCGAACGGGAAAATGAAATGGAAATCTAATTCCATTTCATTTTCAACTCTGCCCTTTTGAAGAATTCCGCTTTTTCAATTCTAGCCGGAACTCAATTTCTCCATTCTTGCTTAGCTGTAGCTCTTTTTCTTGTTTACTGGTTCCCGTCCTCGTCCGATTAGCCATGAATTAAACAAGTAATAGGTATGGAGATAACTCTCTCACAAGTATATGATAACTGAAGTTTGACATTCTACTTTGTAGTGTTTGTTCCAGTTCTTCTTGAGTTGGACCCAGTGTTATCAATAGGTCTCCATAATTGCTAAGGCAGTAGGTTTTGGAGGTACAACACCATTATTAGCCTAGGCAGTGGCGGATCCAGGATTGATAGAGTAGTGCAGTCACTTTTTAAAAAAATAATGAAAGACAATTTAAAAAAAAAAATCTAAATCTTAAAAAAATATAGATATATTAAATCTTTCAATCCTTAAACTCTGGCTTGTGGAACAACCAAATAGGAGGACCAGGAGGTCGTGACTCCCTATCTGTCGATTATCGTATGTGTGAGGCCGTGAGGCGATTAGGCGAACGGGCAAAGCTGATCGAACTTTGAAGCTTTAAAGGAGTGCGGCATGAAAGTTCATATTAAAAGAAAACTTCACTCTATACTTGTTTGTCATATTAATTATTTAGTTTTAGATAATACACACATGCATTAATTCTTGATTGGTTTAATCAAATTGATTAAACAACTTTTAAGAGTCCATTTGAACTATTAATTATCAGAAAGTATTCTATCTAAGCATTAATTAAAACTACTGTATAACCAAAGTAGCATTTGACACAACATTATTTGAGAATGATCACATATATATAAATTTTTAGTCATTCATAAAACTTAGTGCAGTCACGTGACTGCTTTGGACATAGTGTGGATCCGCCACTGAGCCTAGGTGAAATGTTGTAGTGTTTTCTTCATGCTCAAGGCTAAAAAACATGCCTAGTTTAAAGTACTTTATTTGTCATTATGCCTATCCCATGCCACATGACATTTCATTTACATAAGATGTAAAATGGAAGATGTGTATCTTTCTGTACCATAAACATAAAGGGTGGGCTTGACATTGCTTTGGCATTTCCAAAGTGAATCTAGTGAAATCACTTTAAGTTAAGGTGCATAATGCTTTTGTTGAAATGCACTTTAGTATTGGTATATCACATTTGAAAATGAAGTTTAAGAGTAAATTTTCCAAATATGGTGTCTGGCAAATCATCAAGAAAGAACTTTTGTTTTAGTTGAATATAAAATCAAATAGATTTTACAATTAGAATGAAAATACTATTATATACTACTATTATTTTATCAATTATTTTATTCTACAAATATGAAATAGTTTTAGCTATTATTTTTAGTTGTATTTTAATGATTTTGTTTTTTTGATGTCTCAGTATAGTACCTTTCTTTTAAATATCATTTATTGTTGTCATATTAATGTTATTATAGGATTATAGGATTTTTATTATTATTTTAGAATCTATAAATTTATTGCTGTGTTATTATTTTATTTTGTTCAATTGTGATTGATTATTTATTTTATATATTTATTTTTGTTCTATTGTGTTTTATTTTGCAAATATATTTTGAATCTACCCTCTGGTTAGGTAGATAAAGAGTTGAAATGGGTATCTTGGTATGAGAATAAGTCACAGTGGTCCTCTTTCGTCCTGAACATTGTGATTGCCAATGATAGTTGTTGATTGATAACCATGGTGTACGAGTTAGTACATTCAGTATTTACTCCATATGCATATACTATTTCTTTGCTATTAATTTTTCAAGCAAGGTGAACTTTTCAAGTGTTGATATGGACATAGCATTTACACCAAATGGTTGAAACCATTTCATTCATGTTGTCCCTATCCAACCTTAATATGCATCATTGTGGTATTATCCTTTCTTAACATGACTATTTCTCTTAAAGAAAAACATTGATTGTTTGGTTCCAATTTTTCTCGCTATCATTACAGATTCATTATATACATGAACAAACATATTTGTGAACTTCTTGACTGTTGCAACTTATCTTGCTTACATGGTACGCTTTCAGGTACTCTCAATCGCCATCTCCTCATAGAGATTTCTCTAAGTCAAGATCTCGGTCTCCTCAGCCAAGAACTCGGACAAGGTCACGATCTAGAAGTCGTGAAAGGTTGGTTTTTGTTTTTATGTTCTTTCAATTTTCTATTTAATAATTCTCTTTATCATCTAAATTATGTGATGGCAGGAATGAAGTGGTAAATCCTGGAAATACTCTTTACATAACAGGTCTTTCATCCAGGGTCACGGAAAGGGAGCTAGAGGATCACTTCTCCAAGGAGGGAAAGGTGGTTGTGCTGCACTCTTTTTTTCTCTCAACTCGTCTCTTTCCATGTGCGCACACATTTGAAGTTGTATTCATGGTTGCCTGTTTTGCTAGGTTGTAAAATGCCACCTAGTTGTTGAACCTCGTACACGTACCTCTCGAGGTTTTGCATTTGTTACCATGGACACCACTGAAGATGCTGAACGCTGCATCAAGTATCTCAATCAGTCCATTCTGGAAGGCCGTTACATAACAGTTGAGAAGGTATGAATATTTTACAGTTACATGGACTGTCATACCAAAGACATGTTAATCTTCTTTAACTAGCTATTACCATTTCTTTCTTAACGTTGAGGTTTTTGGTTACATTCAGAAGACACTGCGTCAGATTTGTTCGCAGCAACCAAAGATGATGAGTTCATCAATATCAACTTTAGTCATACAGCTTGATGAATGGCCAGCATAAAAGTTTTCCATGCATCAGATCAACATAACATAGCAAAAATTTCCAACTAAACTACACCAGCTTTCACCTCAACTCTTACAACTAATCAACGGACATTACCAATTCATAGTCGGACTTAATGGTACCTCAGTTGTAGCATTCAAAAAGGACTATTTATCATATCATGATATTTGTATTTTCTAGTCTTGTGCTTCAATATTTTTTTTGGCCCTTTGGTACATAGTATATGACATCTTTATTGCTGTTTAGATTTATGTTTGACATACACTGTAACCCTTTTTTTCCTTGTGCATCATGATATTCAGCCTGGGAGTTGGCAAATGTGCATAATATAACATTGTCTTTCTTCTCAGTCAAGGAGGGGACGCCCACGGACACCTACACCTGGAAAGTACCTTGGCGTGATTAGCACACGAGACAGTGAGTTTCTTTATTCTAAAATTAATCAACTGTTGTAATCATGGACTGCTTTTTTTTTTATAGTTTTCAACTGTTATTCTAGTTTTTTTTCCTACTACAACTCTGTTGATTGTCTTTTTGCAGGTTATCGAAGTGGTCGTGGAAGATATCGTGGGAGCTACAGTCGTGATGAATATGGTGGTGGCTATCGTAGATCTCCAAGACGATCTCCTTATCAGGGTGGTCATGACTATTCCCCTCGATCGCCTTATGATAGCAGGTATAGAAGAGAACGGTCAAGGTCACCGTATTATTCTTCCTATAGAAGCCCAGAGAGAGGCTATGAACATCGTTATGGCTATGCTAGATAGTTCATGTGCCCTTCACAGGCTGGGTCTGTCAGTGGACGTGCTGTTGAAATTATGGCTTTTGTTCCGTGAGTTTTGTTTCTTTGAACGCATATCAAATATGCAGACCATGTTTAGACTTGTAGAACAGGTTACAAGTAGGTTAAATTACTGTGTTGCTTGTGAAAAGCTTATCAAGCTACATTACGAGGTGTTATATGGCTTTAAAAAGGTTTTTGGACTTGCATATGGTCAGGCGTTTTGCTTAGTAGTATAGCCCCTCTCATCAATTGCCAAGTCTGTAACGGAGCATTAAGTCTCATTAAATGCCTATCCTGAATCCTGATGTTTTATGCTAAGCAATGAGAGGATTCCTGAGGCCACTGACTATTCTGGTCAGCTGCGTCACCATGTGGCATCTTTGTACCTTATTGTACCACTCTTGCACCAAACACTTTGTTCAGAGGTGGGGTGAGAGGGCTCACAGGAAAATCGATGATTGCGGAAGAGACCTACTGGTTCAAATCGGAGGCCATGTTGGTATACGAGGCAGCATAGCATATATCATAGCATGGATTGATCAATCATGGTCCTTTTGGTGTGACATCTCAATACTTGAGCACAATCAAGGAGTACTGTGCATGTGAAACCGCTCTCTCCCGGCCAGAGAGCATTCTGATCATTGATGCAAAGGTGGAGTAAATATGTGCAATCACGTACTCGTCTTGTTGGCTTTTGCTAAATGTTCTTATGACTGACTCGCGTACTTGTTGTGCCTCGTGCTAATTTCGGGGCGATGCCAAGTACCAAATGCTTGAATCGAGTAACGTATAAGAAAACTACATTTCATTGTAACTATGAACCTCCACATAAATGAGGGAAGATGTTCAAATGGTAACTGACCTGGTTGGTTGGTACACAAGGATTGAACCTCTCGACGTTAATCACAGAGTGGAGTCACAGCGAGTTAAACGTCTAAAAGACTATAGCTTAGGCTGTAGCCTGTAAATAGTCTTACACGCCCGCCATAATTATAGCATCGTCCTTGGAGTTATACTTGGCTTTGCTCACCAGCTAATTATATTGCAGTTGTCGCCCGGTGACAAAAGCCAAGTCACTGCGGGCACAGTTCAATTAGAATTCTGATTGGGTCATCATGTATACTTTGTTATATCCATCTCGAATAAATTAAGTGTCTTCTCTCGTTGATATAATTGCAAGGTGCAGACTAGGACACACTACCTCGAACAGAATGGTCAACTCAACCATTAGTAGTAGGCCAGGGGGCTGGCAGTAAGATTGTTGTGTTTGTGTTCCCAACTCACAAGACCATATATATATATATATCGAGAGGTTGGAACTTGAATCAGAATTGCACAGCTAGAGCTGATTTGGTTCGATTTGAATTTATCGATCCGAATAATTATATTATATCAAAAATGAAAATATATATGAACCGGAGCGGCATATATGGAGACACATGTTCACGTGGCGGTGTTGGGCGTTGGCAGGTCCTGACGGTGAATATGATGGCTCCTTCCTCTTGTCTTTTGCTCCTCTTTCTCTCTCCCCTTCTCTACCTAGAAAGAGGCCAACGCGAAGATAGCCGGCCTTTACGGAATTAAGGGCTTAATTAACCTTCTCTCTCTCTCTCTCTCTGCATGTGTATTTGTATACTTTGAAGAGAGAGAGAGAGAGAGAGAGAGAGAGAGAGTAGGGTTGCTCGTTCAGTGGGTGTGTGCTGTAGATGTACCCAGGCATTCTCCCTTTTTACTATATACACACAGAAACCAAAGTTGGTAGAGCGAAAAAAAGCCTGCAGTGTCTCCAGCCGTGGCCTTTTGTGGCCTCTTTCTTCCTCCCCCTTCCATATCTCCATCTGCAACTATTCAGAGGGGAAACAAGACAAAAAGATTCGCGCAAGAAAGAGTGGGTTTAGAGGCTGTGGGGAATTAGCGGTATTCACTATTCCGACCTCTTGCTAACAAAAATATTGTGTGCCGTAGTAAGTTTCACATGCACCGCCCTGCATGGTTTTCTTGCTCCTCTCTCTCTCTCTCATATATATATATATATATATGTTTTCCTCTGTGAAGTTTTTCTTCTTCTAATTATTAGAATTCATCTAATTAAGAAAGCTCCAGTTTAATTAAGATCATGTTGTACTGCAATATGCGCATGAGAATGTGATTGATTTGGACCACTTGCCAACAAGCAATTTCAATATTAATCGCACAGTCTGTAAGTGGTGGATTACTTCAAATTAATTCGTCTAGCTATATATTAATCTTGAGATGATTGATTAATTGCATTAAAAATACTCTCCACCAATATGTATATAATCTATTTCTTTATTCACCAATATGTACTTAATTTCATTACCTTAGATAATTACTATTCCTTTATTTTCTTTCAAATTCCATTCCCAAGACAAAGGACCATAGATCTGATAGCCTATAAACCCCACTCTATATATGCATGCCAATCAATTGTGTCTTTATATAGTATAAAGGTTAACCCCTTTATTTTAGGGACCACCCTATCTTTTCTACACCTAATATTCCAACATTGGCCAAACAAGCCTTTACAGAGTTTTGGTAAATTTGGTGAATAAACCCTCACCAATATATACATATTCAAAGAAGCCCCTAGCAAACATTCTAATTGATGCTTTTGATTATATATTTTTGATTGTGTGATATATATATGTAGTCATGTGTAATTAATTAGGTTTACCATGATTAATTTTGTCCTATAAAAGAGAAGTTATAATTTATTGAGACGGATCATCTATTGAGTACTTAAAAAAATTATTTGTTTTTGGAGTAAAATTTCTTATCTTGTCAAAGGAGATGGTTAAATTTTCATCAATTATTTATCTGATCTGTATCACATGCGTGGAAACAGTCGGACAAGAAAACTCGATCAGGATCTGAATCCCAATATCCCATGCATGCATCGAAATACATGCTAATTAGAAAATCTTTTAGTATACCTGCAATGCTATCAATTACATGCTAATTAACCAATGAATCCATACAATACAAATTTTAATTCTCTTTTATTTCATAAACGAAGATGATCATGAGCAACCAAAAGATTGAACAAATAGATATATATGGATGCATCACTAGATAATTAGATAGCAGTTGTGTAACACTTCGAGTTAGTCATACATGGAAAGTACATTGGATGTATTTTAATTAATAAAGTTTAATGAGTGTATCTTTCGTCGACTTTAGTTTAAATTTTTTTAATTAGACTAGCTAGTGCTTCGTGCCTATGATATATAGACTAATTATTTTATCAAGCTAGCTGATTGCAATATCACTAATAATCACTACTTTAATAAACCAATTAACTACAATTGGTAAATAAACAACCCTTGGCGCCCTGACCTTGCGCCGACCCAACACCCCAGTTATGCACGCAGTCCTCGTCGTGCAATGCTTTTGTTGAGAAATGTATTTTAATTATAATTGACAATGAAATTATTTTATAATATTATTAAATTGATTCCCTTACAAAAAGAATTTTGACCAAAAAAGTCTCACTCTCAATCTAAGACACTTCCACACCCGAATATTTCCACCTTATTACCGAGAGTACTCTTCCACCTCAACCCTAATTAAGAGATACCTCAACTAATCCTAGTAAACTATGTTTACACAAGTTGTTTTACATCTTCTACGCTAAGGTAACCACTTACATCCAAGATCTAACACTAGGCCTTCTTACAAATTCGAATACAATGATCAAATTGAAAAATAAATTAAAATAAGTTTTATTACAAGAACAGGAATAAAAACTTATCACAAACATCCGCCTCTTCTTTCCGAGCCTAGCACCATTGACGAACCCTTTGAAGGAAAACTCTTTGGTGATGAGGGATCAAGAGCTAGGTCTAATTGAATTTTGTCACTTTGAAACTAGGAGGATGCAAGGAATCACTCTTTGAAGATTTTTTGCATCACAAATTATCCGAGAGAGAGGAAAAAAAAGTTAGAAGAGGGATATTTATAACCCCTAAATGAAACGACAACTCAACGGGTGAAAAACTAGATATTTCCACCGTTCGATCGCTTGTCGGTCGATCGTCGGTCGATCGACCGATCGTCCGCCCAGCGATCGCTGGCTCTCTGTGAGTTAATCACACTGTTCGGTCGACCTGAAGGAGTCGCGACTTTAGCGATCCGCAATCCGGTCGACCGAATTGAAGCACCTTCTGCCAATTTTTGGCATTGGTCGGTCGATTGACAAGGCTACTGCCGATTTCCAACACCATTCGGTCGACCGATCGATCGAACCTGGGCTGGAAATTTTTATCTTGGCTTTCTCGTTTCACACTTTGTTTTCCGATTTCGTTCTTCAGCGTGCTTTAACTTTAAAAGATTCTCCATGCTATCCAAGTCATTTCTAGTGCACGCATTGGTCTGTTTTGGAGATCGATCGAAAGACATGAGGCTTGACTTATCTTTTATCGATCCTGCAATTTTCATACTTTAAAAACTTGTTAAATAAGTTTGTTATCATCAAAATAGTCATGAAGAGAATAAAGCATGAAGGAAGAAACCTTCACCTAACAATCTCCCCCTTTTTGATGATGACAAACCATTGACGATAAAGAGCAAGATAAAGTAATGGATACATAAGAGCATTAAAGGAAATGATGTATACATTTAGTGCTCCCCCTATCGTTATACATATATTTTCTAACTCTCCCCCTATCATCATGCCATACTATATATGATACTTCTCCCCCTTTTGTCATCCATCAAAAGAAAGTATCAAACATAGCAAGTATAAAAAAAATACCGCTTACATTACTAATTATCAACAATAGTCAATCATTAAACTACATGTCATTCAATCATCAAATACCACTTACATTGCTAATCATCAACAATAGTCAATCATGATAAGGAGTTTGCCAAATACATATAAAGTCGATCATCAAATACAAGTCCATAAGATAAATACCATCAAAACATCAAATAAGACTAGTCATCCTCAGGTGGAGGTGGAGGTGGTAGATGCGACTGATAGTATTACCATATCTCATCCACCCGACCATACATCTCATCAAATCGGCGACCATATTCGTCCACTTGCTGACCGTACTGGTCAACACATTGACCATATATACTCATCTATGCGCCGGCCATGCTCACCAATCATTGTACCATACTCGTCCATCTGACGGCCGTATTCATCTAGGCGCTCTCTTGTTCATTTGTTCCATTCTAACTGGTCGATGTGAAACTGAGCAAAGCGATGCTCCAGATCACCTAAACGCGAAAGGGGAGTGCCGGATGATGAACTTCCACCAGCTTTTCCCTCCTCCATGCCAATGTCATGCTCAGTCTGCTCTATAGGTTCTCCTCGCATTCTTTTGCCGGGCTGATATTCAAGGATCTTTATGCGGTTGAGAGATGATGAATCTATGGCTTTGGGTATGGGCTCTACTTCAAATCTAGACTTATTTACCCCAGCTGCATATATAAAGTGTGAAATCAGGGAGGCATATGGTAAGACTTATTTTCTGGAGGCATGAACATCAACTATATATCGAAGGATGAGATCAGGGACATCTATGAGTATGCGAGACATGGCAAAGAAGAGTACCCTAGAACTCATAGTAGTGACCTCATCATAATGATCGACCTGCTCTAGGAAGAATATTATATGAAATGATGAGGTGCATAATCCTGGCAGTGGTTGAAAGTTTGATGCTTTGGGTAGGGATCATTCCTTGATAATCCTCAGGACAGATGGTCGATACAACTTCATGAGTAGGAAAGTCCTCATGAAAGCGGTGTGTGGATATCTTATAAACTGGCATTCCTAATAGAGGAAATTCAAATGCATCTTTAATGTCGACTGATTCAGTGATTACTATATATTTTCCTAAGATTTCAGATCGAAGAATTAGTTCATCACCGTATCTTGCCTTCTCTATCATAAGGTTGGAGAAAAAAGCTTTTATTAGGATGTGGCATACAGGTACTTGCTTTCCTATAAACTCCACCCATCCCATGCTAGCAAGTTTATTTCTAATGTCAAATTATTCTAGGTCACCTAAGTTAACTGGATGAGTCTGTAGAATGACCCTATCTGCAAATCTAGGAGCTTGTTTCTTGCCTAAAGAGGTCAAAAGGTTATCGGGCAGACTTGGGAGCTTTGTCTTGGGTGCCATTCTGCAAGACAATTTGGGTGATGTGTAGATGATTAGTTTTGATGAGAGATGCATGCTTTTAAAATAAAGAGAGGAAGCATTTTTAAGATCGACATAGATTCATGCAAGACCTGCTAAAAAAATGGATTTTAACATTAAATCTCAATACGTGAGTAAAAAAGAAAGAAAGAAGAAGAAGAAGATAAGATCCAAAAATAGAAGTGCACACATACATTTGAGTCATTTATAAAAAACTTTTATTTTGGCTAGATAAGAATCAACAAATTTTCTAATTAAAAAATCCCTCATTTTTTAAGAAAGATAAAATACATGTTGAGGATAACTCATGAGAGAAAGCGAGAAAAACTTATTTTTTGAGTCATGTAAAAAAAACGAAATAAATGTTGAATCATTCAAAGAAAACATGAGATATTTGATTATTCTTCTCCAAAAACTTATTTTTGAGGTAAACAAGTCAAAGAAAATCATTATCCAAGAAAAAGAACTATGAATCATAATTTTTATGGATGAATCAAGACATTGAGAGAAGAAGAGATGAGGAATCAAACTTATGAATGAGAGCTAAAGATTAAGTATTTTACCTTGGAGAGGAAGTAGAAAGCCTAGAAGCAAGGAAAGAAGAGTTTAGCAGCCGGTTGAATGGGCAAGGAAGCCCTAGTTTCGGGCTTAAGAACTTGAGTCAAGGGGTCTGGACTAAATTTGGCGGAAAAATGGACGAACCAGATGGTTTTCGGTTCGCCAGTCGATCGGGTGGTCGCACATCGATCGACAGCTCGATTTGCCATGAGTTTTTAACCCTTAAAGAAAAATTATTTTTGTAAGATGTGTATGTTTAAATTTTATGAAATTTTTTCCAGATGAACTAGACTTCATGAGGATTCCAAAAAAATCAAGAATCTCTCGAAAAAGATATCTCTATAATTTTCTAGAAAATCTACAAGTTCTTAGTGACATTTTTATAAATACGAGTCATTAGTCCAACGATTTCAAATTTTGTTCAAATTTTTTAGATACCAACATATGATCATTTAAAGCATGTATGTTAAGTTTGAGACAAAGGTAATGTCATTTGGTCAAGAATTTTATCTTAGTATCATTTCGTTCAAAAGACAAGCATATTACTATGAAGTTGCTAATTATCAATCCTTAACTTATACTCATGATTTTTCAAGTATAGACACATGAGCATTTAATATGAGTAAATCTAAATATGTTTTCTAACTACTAGCTCAAAATGATAGTCTCTGATATGAATTTTAACTTATAGCAAATTTCAATCGATCAAAATATCATGAAATTTCTTAAGATATCAAAGTTTTATCTACTCATGTAATTTCATAGATTTAGCATTCAAGAATAATCATGAGTATAGTGACATCATGAGAGCATGAACATTCAATATTCTATAAAGATTCTGCCAAATTTAAACTCATACCTCATTCTTGGAGTCTTGCCAAACTTATTATTTACCTTTCAATTTTCTTCATGTCAGTTTAGTCTTCCATTAACATTCATAACTTGCAAGTAGATTTCATGAAAGCAAATCTACTAGCAAGTAATCCAAACCAAATAGCAAAGGGAGAAATCAAGTATCATTTTCATAGTCCGCTTTGCCAACTAGTTTGAGATTCGTTTTAACATATGTTGTCATGAATCCAAAATAATTTTTTAAGAGATCATAAATATAATATTAATGAAAACATAATCTCCAACCCTTCCTATTGGTTGAAAACCGAAAGGCCACAATGAGCCTACGATTTAGAACCGCAAGGTCGCTTAGGCCCATTACAGGCCACATAGGTATCCGAACACTACTAGAAATTGAGTCTTCAGCAACGGCTATCAGCAACGGCCGCTCAAGCCGTTGCTATTTGCAACGGCATTCGTACGACCGCTCAAGCCGTTGCAGATATGTTGTATCTGCAACGGCTTTCTAATGGACACGCGAGCCGTTGCTGATGATTTTAATTATCAGCAACGACTTTCTAACGGACAAGTGAGCCGTTGCTGATGATAACTTATTAGCAACGACTTTCTAACGGGCGAGTCAGCCGTTGCTGATAAGTTTATATAGGTCACAGATCGCGCCCGACCCTTCTTCCTCCCGCTGCTGCCGCCGCAGCCTCCTCCTCCCGCCTCTCGCCGCCGCTGCCGACGCCGACGACGCCGAGCTGCTGCTGCCGACGCTGCCGTCCGTCCTCGACCGCCAATTTCAGGTAATCATCGCCGTCCGTCCGTCTCTCCCCGTTGCGGCTGGCGAGAAATCCGACCGAAACCCTATTTTTAGGGTTTCGGCCGACGGCGGTCGGCCGATGGCCGCCGCCGGAGCTTTTACAGTGTCCGGACACTCTGTCTGGACACTGTACGCCGGCGCCGGAGTGCACCGGACTCCGGCGCCGGAAATAGTAGATTTATATTATTTTAATTTTTTTTATATGTTAATTAATTATTTAGATTAATTATTTAATTTGTTAGATTAATTTTTAGGGTTTAGATTAATTTCGAAATTGTCCACTTCGGACGCGCGCCGGAATCGTCGAATTTGAGCTCGTGTCAGAATTGTCCAATATGGACTCAAACCGTCTCGAAACATTTAGAAAATAATCATCCATCTGACGAGTTGATATGTTTCACGTACGCATCGATGAGTCCGATATGATTTAGCAAAATCTTAGATCTGTTCGGGGATTGTATGTTCGTGTAAAAGAAGTAGATGATCTTTTATACGACGTACAATTCTTGAATTATCCCTGATTGGATAATTTGAGAATATAGTTATTTTTACTGCACTTACGTTTTTATTTTAATTGTTAACTAATTAAGTATACCTTTTGATTATATATTATATTTGTTACTATGTGTACTAATTAATGTATTTGTTTTGTAAATGTAGACGACAGTGTCGGATGACGGGACTGTCCAGCGACCCTCCCCGATGGCGGTGTTTGAGCAGACTCACCGTCGAGCACATGGGACGGGGGAGTACATCGACAACCGCGCTGTATACATTATGGTAACTATATATTTGTTTAAATTATTCATTATATATTTATAATTTAAGTTTTATGATAAATATTAAACAAAAAATCAAACTCGAGTAGGAGACCTACAGCCAGACGGTGGTGCAGCGCGGGGGTACCCCCGAGGACTTTGACGCAGCAACGTGGGTCGAGGCCGCAGGTGGCTGGGACCATGGCCGCGTATATGGCTTTGCAGATAGTGGTCATGCGTGAGCCGTACTAGGGCACCGACCCCTCCGGTCGTTGGTGAGCGGCCATCCACCTCTAGATCCAGTTATGATCATAGTACTAGAATAAGGACTCTAGAGGACACAGTCGCACGTCAGACTGGGATAATGGAGTGCCAGAGTCAGATGATGGCGGATATACAAGCTATGCTACGCAACATGTCAAGTCATCCCGAAGCAGGCATCTCTTCGGCATCATCTAATCCATCGTCCTCGAGTTAGTCTACGCCGGTGTACACTCAAGCACTCCAGACCCCGCCATATGATCCAGACCATCCTCCATCGTCATCGTGAGATTTTTTTATATTGACTTTGTTACTGAGATATTGGACTTGTTTAATTTATTTTGTTTGGATATTGATACTTCAATTTTGCATTTGAATAGTTTTTATACTATTGTGGATAATTATCAATATAAATATAATTGTTTTGATGTATATCTTGGTGTATTTGTGATGTGTGAATGAATGTGTGTATGAGTGTATGGGTGTGTGAGTTATGTATCAGATAATGTATCAATGGAAATTTTAAATTTTAAATTTTTTCGTTACCAGGTTCACATCATCAGCAACGGCTTTCCCACGGCCGTCCGTGGGAAAGCCGTTGCTGATGACCTATAGCAACGGCTTAGCGACGGGATTTTACTAACGGCGTTGCTACGAACTCAGCGGCCGTTGCTATTAATGTTATCAGCAACGGCTCCGGGTCCGTGGCAAAACCGTTGCTGATAATATTGTTAGCAACGGCCGCTCGGCCGTTGCTGATCCGTTGCTAAGTTATCAGCAACGCGACTTTCTACCACGGCTCCATTGCAACGGCTCGGCCGTTGCTGATGCTCTTCAGCAACGACATCATTTTTATTTTTAAAAGACTCTTGTCAAGAGCGAGAAAAACTCAACCGAATTATGCATAGTATCAAAAACTTCAACTCGAGTAGATCAATGATGGTTAGAAGATGATACCAAAGTATTTGATGACAATTTTACCATAGGCATCTAGTCTAGATGAAGACTTTGAAGTTGCAACCATGTATGGATCCTTCCTTTAACTTATTGGTTTACTTCAATTCTTCAATCTTCTTTACCATTGTGTGGTAGCTCCCCCTACAATAGAGCAAGAAAGCTTTGGTACCCAAATAGCTTTGGGTCATTGGGGATTAGTTGGCCTAGGTATCCAAAGTATCTTAGCAACACTTGGATTCCTCTTAAATGCACAATCATAAATTGCATGACCATATGTCCCACAACAAAAATAATGTCAGAAACTTTTTATTTTCCCTATGGACATGTGATTTATCACTAGAATGCTTGACATGCAAGCTATGATGAACATGAGCATTCTTAAATGAGACATTCTTCTTTTGAACATGAGGTTTAATGGTGGAATGCTTAGTATGAGAGTGATGATGAACATTAGGATTCTTTACATAAGCATTTCTCATTCTAGTGTTCTTAGTAGACGAGACAATTTTGAGTCCATTTACCTTCTTATTCAAAAAAATAATCTCACTTTTTAAATCATTCATGGATTTTTAAATAACATGCAATTGAGTTTTTAACATGCTATTTTTATTTTTTAAATTATCATTTCTATGTTTTAAGTCCTTAATCTCAGGTTTCATATCATCATGACATGACTCAAAAGACCTAGATTTCAATTTTTCATTTTCCAATTTTGACTTATGCAAGCAATAATTAAGCGTCTAATTTTCTTTCTTTAACCTTTTATTTTTCTTATTCTTTTTAATTAGCAAGACATACATATTTTTGTACTCATCCATTAATTCATCACAAAGCAAATCATGAGAGCTAAATGAGTTAGTGCTATCATTAATACGACTAAAGGAGAGTGGTGTACCTCATTGTTATCATTCATGAGACAATCTTTTGATATGACTTCATAGTCATGGCAAGAGGATGCTTCACTTAAATAAGATGATGATGTCGAAGCGTTTGACCTATTCTTTGCCTTGTTCTTCATGGAAGGACAGTTTTTCTTTACATGCCCCTTCTCCCTGCATGCATGACATATTACCTTTCTTTTTCGGCTCTTGGAGCTACTCCTTTGACTAGATAAGCTATGGGCATCAAGATTAAGATTAGTAGTAGGTGAGTGATCATTGTCATCACCACCTTCATCAAAAGTGCCAATCTCTTCAGTTTTGGCATACTCATATAAAACATTTAGGGTAAATACCTGAATACATCCTGAACTTAGGATATTTTCTCATTTGTGATCAAATTCGAAATAATACCAAATTACATCATGAACTTTGACATTGATCTCAATTATAGCCTCCCGTCATCTCTCCGTCGTTTTCTCTGTTAACTGCATGACGTGGGCATGCCACGTGGAATAAAATATTATTATTATTTACACATCATTAAAAAAATTAAAAACTTTATTTATTTATTTAAAATATATACATATATATTTTAAAAATATTTATTTTAAAAAAACTTTATTTACCACGTGGAAGGATTTTTTTTAAAAAACAATATTTTATTTATTTATTTTTAATAATGTGTAAATAATAATAATATTTTATTCAACGTGAGCATGTCACGTCATGCAGTTAACAGGGATGACGACGGAGAGATGACGGGAGGCTATAATTAAGATCAATGTCAAAGTTCAGGATGTAATTTTGTATTATTTCGAATTTGGTCAAAAATGAGAAAATATCCAAAATTCAAGATATATTTTGGTATTTACCCAAACATTTAAAGTAGCTCATAAATAAAAAGCCGTTGAACAATGCATGACTTTTTCAAAAATGCTATTTGGTATGACACAAAATATGCAATTCATAGCTTCTCTATTAAATTGAAATATTTTCTTATTAAGTTTGCTCCAATCATGCATGTCAATCTTAGGAAAGGTGTATTCAAATTTTAACATGTTATACACACCAAAATCTCTAGTCTTCATGTAGGTGTACATCCTAGACTTCCAAAGACCAAAGTTCGATTCATCGAACCTAGGAGGTGAAGATACTATCGATTCTAGTGCTATTTTAGGATCGAGATAAATTGTAGAAGAGATGGTGAAATCACAATCTACGACATGCTTTGATATCAATTGTTGGGTGAAATGACACACTAGAGAGGGGGGTGAATAATATATTTACTAATTCTTATTGCCTAATTCCGGTTTTAAATGTTTCTTTGATTACTTAGGCAAATTACTATTTATCGACTAGATGCGAAAACAAAAATAAGACAATTAAGCACAAGCCAAATATCAATGCTAACACACCGATTTATAGTGGTTCGGCCCCAATGCCTACTCCACTACCTAAGCACCACGCTTAGGATTTTCAAACTAAGTTTACTAGATTAAATTGGTTCCCTTACAAAGAGGACTTTGACCCGAAGAGTCTCACTCTCAATCTAAGGCACTTTCACACCCGAAAGTCTCCGCCTTCTTACCGAGAGCACTCTTCCACCTCAACCCTAAGGGACACCTCAACTAATCATAGTAAACTATGTTTACACAAGTGGCTTTACACCTTCTACGCTAAGGTAACCACTTACATCTAAGACCTAACACTAGGTCTTCTTACAAATTCGAATACAATAAATTGAAAAACAAATTAAAACAAGTTTTATTACAAGAACAGGAATAAAAACTTATCACAAACAGCCGCCTCTTCTTTTCGAGCCTAGCACCATTGACGAACCCTTTGAAGGAGAACTCTTTGGTGATGGGGGATCAAGAGTTAGGTCTAATTGAATTTTGTCACTTTGAAACTAGGAGGATGCAAGGAATCACTCTTTGAAGACTTTTTGCATCACAAATTATCTGAAAGAGAGAGAGGAAAAAGAAGTTAGAAGAGGGATATTTATAACCCCTCAATGAAACGGTAGCTCAATGGGCGGAAAACTAGCCGTTTTTGTCGTTCGGTCGCTTGCCGATCGATCGTTGGTCGACCGATCGATCGATCGTTGGTCGATCGACCGATCGACCGCTGGCTCTCTGTGAGTTAATCACACTGTTCGGTCGACCGATGGGTCGATCGAATGAGTCACGACTTCAGCGATCCGCAATCCGGTTGATCGATCGATCGACCGAAGCACCTTCTGCCAATTTTTGGCATTGGTCGGTCGATCAACCGGTCAACCGACGTAGCCTTGAGCCGATTTCTTCACCATCTTCGGTCGACCGATTGACTCATGTCATTTTGTGGCATTATTCGGTCAACCGACTGGTCGACCGACAAGGCTACTACCGATTTCCAACACTATTCGGTCGACCGACCGACCGATCGAACCTGGGCTGAAAATTTTTATCTTGGCTTTCTCGTTTCGCGCTTTGTTTTTCGGCTTCGTTCTTCAGCGTGCTTTAACTTTAAAAGATTCTCCATGCTGTCCAAGTCATTTCTAGTGCACGCATTGGTCTGTTTTGGAGATCGATCGAAAGACATGAGGCTTGACTTATCTTTTATCGATCCTATAATTTTTATATTTCAAGAACTTGTTAAATAGGTTTGTTATCATCAAAATAGTCAAAAATAAAATAAAATATGAAGGAAGAAATCTTCCGCCAATAATATATATATATATATATATATATATATATATATATATAATACAAAATTTATGTGTATGCTTATGAATTATGTATGAATAATATTTATTGATTTATATATATAATATAATATAATATAATATAATATAATATAATATAATATAATATAATATAATATAATATAATACACGTTAAGTAATTGTACTAGGACGTGAATTCCAAACTATCCATGCAAGATGCTACTATCACTTGTGCTACTATGGATTCACATGATTGATAAATTGATTAATACTTTAGTTAATTATAATTGTATTGTACTTGTGTTTATTTGTGTGATCGATCTGCCACAAATATGAAGTAATTAATTAATTGTATTCTAAGTGTACTCTCACTCTTCATTCTAGTACTAATTAAAAAGTTATCTGCACCTGCGAATGATAAATTAAACTTTCGCCTTCTCAATTAATTTTCTACTTATGAAAATAATTACAAAATATTATTTTATATTTTCTGATCAAATAATTTTAATGGTTAAAAACCAAAAAAAATTAATAAAAATAATTAAATCCTAACACAATATATACTAAAGGGAAAAATTGACGAATCCTGGCCGTTGGCGTGCATTAGCATTGAGCATTGAGAAGTTTTTTTCGCTTTTCTTGTTGTTCGTATGCTATAAAATGAGCTCAGCTTTCTGCAACAAGTCCTGATCCCATCCATGACCATGTCAGAGATTGAGTCTGCATCTGCTCACTTTGTTTCTTTTTTTCTTTTAGAATTAATCATCCCCGTTTAATAATTAATATGTAAATATAAATTAAGGATGGAATTTTTACCAAGAAATCAAGGAGAGAGAAAGTGGGACAGTAAACAGATGAAAATTAATGATCGATATTAATTAGCAGCAAAAAAATAAATAAATAAATTAGAAAGAAAAGGTTAATTTGAGCGACAGATGGAGACAAGAAACATTCTGCATTATACAAGGAGCCCAGAGGAGAGGCCTCCAAATTCAATTAAACCATCTCTCCCCTGCATTTGCCACTTGCTTCCTTATTTTCTATCTTATACTCGTAAATAAAAAATAAATTCTAAAATACCTAAACCATTTTCTCACTAATATTAAAATATCACTAAAATTTATTTTAATAAAAAATACCTCTTACACAATTAATCGAATTGGATTGGTGAATAAATGACTATAGATAAACGAGACATAGTTGATGACTAAAATTGATGGCTTGGACATATGACACACATGCATACCAAAATTTACCACCTTAGCACCACGTCACCAAAGAGCTCCACCACCAATTTTTCTATATTCTTTTAATTCCTCGAAATATAAATAACGAGAAAGATAAGAGTTACAGAAAAAATAAGTTAAGTCTAATACCATTGAAAAGAGAGGAAAACAATTAAGCGAGATTCGACTTACATGGTATCTTACATATCGTTTGCGTGACAAATTATTCTCTTAATGTGCATCACGTGTATAATCGATATTCCAATCAACATTCACATCATATTCGCTTAAGTAAATTAGCTTGAGACGTTATTTTTTTTATGATTTTTAATAATTTTAGGAATATTTTAGTTTCAATACAAACGACATGAAAATATTAAAAATATTTTAATACTTTTAATTCGAACCGGTTCAACTTGGGGTTGAACCGGAGTGCGGAGACGCCTACCGGCCTGTTGTCCAACTTCCTTTTGCCCACCTTGCAAAATGTAAACAGAGAAACGACAAAAAAAAACGTGGTCCCCACATGCCCCGTCCACTCCATACTCCATTACTCCATAGGCTGCCGTGACCCGTGTTACATTTTATATCACGTTAGTATTCGTGTTCTCTACGCGAAATATACATGTGCTCTTCTTCTCTCCGACACTACCAGTGCGGGTCAAACCTTCTCCCATCCGCCATTATAAGAGCACGAGCTCTCTGTAGGATTGCAGATTTCCATGACGAGAGAGAGAGAGAAGGGAAACCAGATTCCATTCCAATCTCAGCCTAAACTCTCTAGCTAGGTTCTAATGCAAGATAGCATAGCCAGGATATTGCATTAACTATTGCAGGGAATAATTGTTCCTCCGACCTTCTTAATGTAATATATATAATCCGCTTCACCCTTGGGCGACCTCCAAATTCATTCAGTTGAGCAACGCTTGCTTCTGCTTCTGCTGCTTCTTCTTCTTCTTCTGCGAAGCGAAAAAAATGGAGCTCGATGAGCATGGCTTCTTGGAGGAGCTGCTTTCCCTGCGGAGAGACGCGTGGGACTCGTTCCCGGCCGGAATGGCCGAGTTCTTCGCCTGCGAAGGGGGGAGCAGCTGCTTCGTCGACTGCTTCCAGCAGCAGCAGAGCACCCCCGCGACCACGGTGGCCGCCGCCCCGGAGGCTCCCGGATTCTCGGCGTTCGACGGTGGCGTCGCCGTGCCGGTCGAGCCGCCGCCCAGTTTCGACTGCTTGAGCGAGGTGTACTGCCCGCTCGGCAGCTGCGGCTACCCGGCGCCGGAGATCCAGTCCTCGTCGATCCGGTCGTCGACGCTGGACGACGGCCTCGTCTACGGGGAGGGGCAGAGCGCCTGCAAAGCGGAGCTGGAGCAGGCCGTGGCGCCGCCGCCGCCAGCGCTGGTGTATGGACTCGGCGGCGGCGGCGGCGGCTGCGTCGAGCGCAAGAAGAAGAAGCTCGAAGGGATGCCGTCCAAGAATCTAATGGCGGAGCGGCGGCGAAGGAAAAGACTCAATGACCGGCTCTCCATGCTGAGATCCGTCGTCCCCAAAATCAGCAAGGTAAAACTAAACCTCTTCAGAGCTAGCTGTTCGTCTCCATTAAGCGATCGCATAACTCATCGTTCGGCAGATGGATAGAACATCCATTCTCGGGGACACCATCGATTACATGAAGGAGCTCCTCGACAGGATCAAGTGCTTGCAGGAGGAGATCGATCTTACTCCGGAGCAAGCCAATCTACTCAGCATCTTCAAGGAGCTCAATTCCAACGAGGTTCTAGTGAGGAACTCCCCCAAGGTACTCAGATATGCACACAAAAGCCATCTTCTTGTTCTCGATCGAGAGGATCTAACATTAGTCCATGCAAATGATTAATATATGTTCCAGTTCGACGTCGAACGAAGAGACAACGACACGCGAATCGAGATCTGCTGCGCGGCCAAGCCGGGCCTTCTGCTGTCCACGTTGAGCACCCTGGAAGCCCTGGGACTGGGAATCCAACAGTGCGTCGTGAGCTGCTTCAATGACTTCGGAATGCAGGCTTCTTGCTCTGAGGCAAGACATTTTATTAGGATTTGGGATTCGATCTCTCTAGCTTCTTCGATTTGATCATTTGAACTGAGTTGTTTGTGCATGTAATCAAACAGGACGTGGATCAGAAGGCAATCATGAGTGCGGAGGACGTCAAGCAAGCACTCTTCAGGAATGCGGGATACGGAGGAAGGTGTTTGTAGATATGCGCAAAATGAGGCCTCACAGATCAATGGATGAATAATATCTATCTTTGCCTGTAATGCTTTTGCTGTTAGTGAAGTGAAGGCTTGTTGATGAGCTGATTCAATGCGAGGGGGGTTTTGTGCTTATTATTAATTCGATCTCTTGTAAAGGTTCTGTGATTTGTGAAACTGACTTGAATCCTGATGATAAGTACTTGTCTCCATTTTTGCTAATTAAGACCTTAAAATCTCAGTATCCCCCTGACAAGAGCTGGCCTTAATAGGGTATGTAAGATTCAATTAGTGCAAGATGATCTGTAAGACTGTAACTATATTTAGACACGGATACGCTTTAATTTGATAGTGCAGGCTTTTAGCTTCTTTATTCGTTTTACTTGTATCAGAAGTCAAGATTCTGGGCATTGAAGGGCATGGATACTCTTTGTCTTACCCTTTTGGCTTGGTGTTGTAGTGGATATCTAATTAGTTTTTAATATCTGAACTTATGTTCTTTGAGTTTTGAGCTCTTGTAATCTTACCAGGCAATCGCTTTAAACATCACATAAAATAATATTTGGGGCTAGGGGTGAGCAGGTCCGATATCCTATATTTTTCATGATATCCGAACTTTACCATGTATAAAACCGGTTCCAACATTTTGGAATCGGACCTTATATATATCATATATGTTGAAACCTGGAATCGGATCCTACTTTATTCCGGATATCCTGTTGGAACTTGTTCATTTATAGGTTCCAGAGCAGGTTCCAAAATAGGTTCCAGGGTATAAGATTCGGGTATCGGTTCTGGTTCTGATTTTAAGTACCTGATGTGTAATCGATTCCTTAATTTTTATCCCGGATCCTACTAGAATTTAATTCGAATCTATCAAGAACCCACCTGATCGGATAGGTTCTAGCCGGTTCAGTCCGGTACTCATGAACACCCATATCTGTGGCCCATTAAATGTAATATTAATTTTGTCTAATCAAACATTAGAACATAGTTTTGCTATTTACTTTTATTTTTTACTATTCAAAATTTGATTAATGAGTAGCTAAAATCATCTTAAGTGGATTCAATAAATCAGAATACCAAAAAGAAACCTAACCTCGTTTGGCCTGTTTGATTTACCGTATATGCACACATCATTTCCTTCTACAGGAAGATGGCTATCTGTGTGAAGATTAAAGAATGTTTTCCTGCAGTCTAAATGATTGGTTTATTTCGACTTGTATGCTCAAAAGTATATGCTGAAATGGGTTAGCAGTTTAACCTACAAGTTAAAAATTTGAGACACAAATCATCAAATATATTTTTTTTAACCAGAAAAATAAATTTAAATTAAAGTCGACGAGAGCTGGACTCAAAAAGATCAAAAGACAAAATGTTCTATAGCTCGGGTGGGCGAATGAAGGACCAGATCCTCTCATCCATACATAGGTGCGCTCGATTTATTGCTCAATGAACAATTTTATTAGTATTTCTAAGATAGAAGGAGATGCCAAGAATATTACAATTAGACATACATCATCAAATATTAGTCTTGCAACCAATGACTGAAGCATTAGGTAAAGTTTCATGTCACGAGGGTGTTTTGGCTCCTGCAAAGTAGCAATATGATGTGAGAACTTATATTATCAACTTTTATGGACAGTGAAGAATGAGGCAATTAATTAAGGATACTGGCACTGTTGTCTTGTCTACTGGCCTTTCCAAGAAGCTGGTCATGGACTCTACCTAATCTCACTTTTAGAGCAGAATAAAGAATTCAGACTAATTAATATGTTGACTCTGGTCGTGTTAATGCAATCATTGTTTCCTCGGTGGTGTTCCTACTTTTTAGAGGCCCAATCATAGGGTGGATAAAAGAGAGGAACATTTGGTTAATGGAAAAATGGGTCCGAAATCGATGGAACTTTTTTTGTTAGCCGATTCTGACGGTTTTAGTTTAGATTTTTATTTTTAGAAACTTTGATTTTTAGTTTCGATTTCTGTAGTACTGGGTTAATCGATTCATAAATATAATATTTTAATTATTACATTTTTCAAAAAAATATATTATATATATATATTTAAAATTTATATAAAGTAACGCATGAAAATATTATTTAAATTATATTTCATTCTTTAAAATTTGAATATATATATATATATATATTAAATATGAATAAATATTATAATACAAAAATTTCTAAAATATTATAATAGATATTTTTACTAAATAAAAATTTGAATTTCATGTTGAATATATCTAATTCTAGTAAAAAAAATAAAGATAAGAAGTCATAAAAAATAATCATACTAGGGATTAAACCCTAGAAGATAACTTACAATATATTATCATCAATTTTGCTATCCACCGTTGGCAACAGTGTGTGAGAATATTATTATTTTCTTTTCTCCTTGGATTGCATGGTGGCTTTCTTTGCTCACTGAATTAGAGGTGGCAATGGGTCATGCCTGGCACGGCCCAGCTCGGGCCTAAGCCCACCCCTTCAGGTTCGGGTTGATCCGATTTTTTAAATATTTAAAGGTTTAAAAATTTAATTTTAAAATTTAAAGACTAGGGGTGAGTTTCATACCTCAAACCTCTAGTTTTATTTGCAATTGGCTTAACCATTGCACTAAGCTTTATTATTTATTTTTAACACATTTTTTATATCTAAAGTAGTACAAATTAATAAAAAGATTTTTAAAAAATTAAATTATAATTAAATTTTTATTTATCTTTAATACAAAAATATTTATGAAATGATAAAATAATTTTTTTAATATTATAATAGACTGCATCTTAAAAGGTTGCCTACATACCTTCTATAGTTAAACTTGTACTCTCCAATGATTAAACTATAGAAGAATAAGATCTACGTAGTTTTTTTTACATTTTTAATCACTCGTAGTCTTCGATGATTTAACTTGTACTTGGACCAGTAGCACTAGCTTCGCTTGTTTGAGCTTCCTCCTCTCCCGATGATGAAGTGTCGTGTCCCCCTTTATCTTGTAATCTATCTTTAGCATCTAACCAGTTTTTTAAGCAAATGCATATTTCAACCGTTTCTGCACTCATTCGGCTCCTTCTTTCGTCGAGAATTCTATTTTCTGCACTAAAATAAGACTTGGAAGCTACTGTAGACACAAGAACAGTTAGTATATCACGTGTCATGATGGAAATAATAGGATACACATTTTCTTATTTTTTCCACCATGCTAAAATCTCAATATCATCTATTTATTCAGAATGATTATGATCTAGAAAAAAAGCTAATTCATTGAAATTAGTAGATTTGATTTTTTTAATCCTACGACCAAGTTGAGAATTAATACTATTTCCACTATCATCTCTTAATCTAGAAGAAGATGTTGTTTTATTTATAATTGTATCACTAAATTTTGAAGCGTAAAATACAACCATAGAATTCAATAAATTTTAAATTCTAGATTTTTTTTCTTCAACATTATTTAATTTTATATTATTATAATAATCATCTAACAACATATTTAAACTATCAATTTTCATTCTAAGGTCTAAACATATTGCTAAATAAAATAAAGTAGGTATATCTGATCAATACTTTTTAAATTTAGATTCCATTAAAGAAATATTTTGTGCAAATAAAGGATGATATCTATGTGAAGAAAATACTTCACTAATATGAACTATATGTGAAAGAGTCAAATTATATGTAGGATAATAAACACCGAAAAGTTGTTCAATAGCTTTATTAAAAAGTTCTAAAATTTGAGTAATATGCCTAGCAACTACCAATCATTATCATTAATTGGATCACCATGCATATTTTCATTGTAAAATATTGTAAGGATCTCTTGGTATTTTGTAGTAGACCTAAGCATATGATATGTTGAATTCCATCTAATAATAACATCATCATTAAATTTTTTAAATGGTTTATTAAAATATTGACATAATTTTTTAAATTATTGTGTTCTTGGCATTCTTGCTTTTGAAGAACGTATATATATAATAACATCTCTTATTTTTTTTATGTGTATATTTACTAGTTTTAAACCATCTTATACACATAAATTAAGAACATGACAAACACAACAAACATGAAATAATTCACATTCTAATACTGGCTTAAATAATTATATAATTGGAGGAATAACATCATTATTATTACTAGCATTATCAAAACTAATCGAATTTTTTTTATCATTTATATTATAGACAGATGTTACAAATCTAATACCAGAAAAAGTGACAATAGAAGTGTGTGGATATTTAAAAACTTTAAAACTAATTATTCTTTTTTGCAAAATAAAATTTTCATCAATCCAATGTGCAGTAACACAAATGTAAGAATTAGTAGTACGTTGACTAGACCAAACATAAGATGTTAAAGAAATTTTTGATTTATTATTTTGAAAACTATTTATTATATTTTCTCTATATATAAAAAATAATTTTAAAACATCACTTTTCATTGTATTTCAAGTATTTTTTTTATATTTTGGTTGTAAAGTATTTTGAATCCAAGTAGAAAATTTTGGTTGATCAACAAAACTAAAAGAATATTCACTTTGAACAATTAATTTTGCAAGTTCTCGACGTTGAAAATCATGATCATACGAAAAAATTGTTAAACCAAAAGAAGATAAATTAAGAATTTGTTGAGCTTGTGTAATCTTATTGTCATGATCATTTGCATGACGTAAAAGATAACCAGTTCCTCATGTTGTTGAAGCCGAAAGAATTTTTTGATATTTTTTGCACCGGGCTTTTGTTATGGTGCCATCAGCTTAAATAATTTTCTCAAAATATTCCTATACCACAATTTTTTTTCTACTTGATGAACATAAATTAATAGATAGACTTATCTTTATATATTTGATCCAGCTTATGGAGAATAACCTGAAAAATCTCTATCCGTCATTAGTAAAAAGTAAATATAAAAAGTATAAATATTATACTAATCAATGAAATAAATTTAAGAGATTAAAAAAATTTGACAACAATCTTGAATCCTTGATGAACTTAAAATGTTGTTGAGAATAATTGTAAATGAACTTAGATTGTTAAGAGTTGAGAATTGAGAGTTGATAGAAAGAGTTGGGATGTGAGTATGGAGATAGAAAAAAATGAAGAAGATGATATGATATTTATAAGAGATTTTAAATTATATATATATATATATAATCAGATCTGGCCCGAGCCAGACTCTGGCTCGGCTGGACCTAGTCAGGCGCGCGCTGCACCGTCGCCAAACCGGCTTTGACCGGGCTAGCCAGTACAGTACGGTGCGCGTGCCATGCTCAGGCTAGCACGGTGCTCGTGTCGTGCTTGGCCCGAGTGCCGTGCTAAGCACGCGTCACGTGCCCAGGGGGCGAGCCTAGCCAGCCTCGTGGGCACAGACTGGCCGAGTCAGGCACGACCTAGAATCGGGCTGGGCCCGTGCTGCCCATGGGCGGGCCCGACCCATTGCCATCTCTACACTGAATTCATCTGGCTGGGTGCTAAATTCGTGCACCCTATAAGAATATTTTCATAATCGGGCTGAGTTTTGACTTGAATTTGATTCATTTCAACTCAAAGTATTTGGATAAATTTTTTACCCAAACACTTGTGTTGGTAAGAATATGATTGGACTGGATCCGAGTTGAATCTGCAGATTTAGGTCAAAAGACTCAAAATCCCCACATAGGGATTCATCACTTCGGAGAGCGAGGGTGCTCATTATTAACCATAGCAACGAACTTGACGAGTAGTTTTCATGTTCGGTTTTGGTAATTTGCTGAAAGAACATTTGCTTCCAAAATGGTGAAGACTATTCAAATTTTCTCTGAAAATATATTACATTAGGATAAATAAAATTGGATTTAGACAGGAGCAGATAAATCAGATGTTTATAAATATGACCTTTATATGTGAATCAATGTTAAAACCACAAATCTTGGCCTAGTCCAACTCGATAAAAATATATAATTATATGTACATGTAACTAAATATATTGTCCAAATTTGACTCAAAATTTAAAAGTTCTCAACCTCTATATGCAAACATGAAATGATGAGTGCTTTAATTGGCAATTGTTCTCAATTTCTCAACTGTAACATTAAGAAAGGGAAACAAGTGTACAACATATATACAATGATTGCATCACAAGTGAGAACCAAAATGCCTGTGAAAATGTGCTATGGACTTGTCTTTCAACTCTACATTAAGTGATGCATATAAAATGATCGCAACACTAGAACCAAAAATACCTATAAAAATCTACCATGGACCTGCCTTGAACACTACAAAAATGAAATTTGTTTTTACATTATAAACACTGACAAGCAAGAACAAAAATGCTCGTGAAGATGTCAAGATAAACAAGCAACACCACAGCAAGGTTACTAAAAGGGACTCTTAGAACCATGGCATCCACCATATATACATCTTCCCGAGATTCTTGAGTGAGGTGGCTTCTTCTATTAATCGTTGGGCTTGTCCCTCTATGGCTAGAGGTAGAGAGGGTGCTGCTCCAACCCCTACCACAATACCTTGGAGCCGTGCCTTGATATTACTTATGGCCCTCTGAAATTGACATAAAGTTTTAGTAGACCAAACTTACTAGTGTTTATAAATCTCGAAAGCGTCTCTAAGCAATAGTAGACAAAATATGAAAAAATATTATCTTCTTAAAAAAAAAAATACATATATAATATCAACCTGCGCATGGGGATTTTGAACTTCCACTCCACTTGATTTGTGAGATTTTGTCCATTCCACTAAGGGATCGTGCAAGAAAGTTTCCAGAACACTCATTAAAGTCTCTCTGTGTGTTCTCAGAACTGAAAGAGTGATCTCACAGACCTTCAAGAAGACACCCTTATATCCGGTAATTCCCAGACCATCAATCATGTTCTGCACATAAGGCAGCATGTAGTAGGCATTTAGGAGAGCAAAAACTAAAATAAGTACAGTGAAAAATTGAAAAGTAAATACCTGGGTCAGCCTGAACGGTACTAATTCGGGCTTATCTAGCAGTAAACCTTTGTCAAATAAGCAACTGAAGTCAACATGAACACAGTCACCAGTAGTTGAGTCAAACAAAATGTTCTCGCCATGCCTGTCACCTAGTCCAACAATGTGCCCCACCATGGACCATACAGCACAGGTATGTGCATAGGCCAACCTCGCTCGGAACCACGCAGCTGGCTCTGAAAACGTGGCTAAGAACCATTTGTGGAAAACAGGAGGAAACATGGGGAGGATTTGTGATTTCAGCATCTCCTCTTCTGATGTCTTGCGCTGGTCATAGATGCTCTTGATTTTAGGGTTTGTTTTCTGCCTATCAAACTTTCCACAAGTTATATAGATGTCCTGAAGAATGTGCCTAAGGCCACGAGTATGCGGAACCCACTCAACCATCCCGCAATCCTCTGTGAGGGGGATCACAGCAAAGGTCCGGATGTATAGCTTTCTTCTACGACTCTCAGGAAATTTGGACAAAAGACGATTAATCATTGCAGTGAATTCCATCATCCGTGCATCTTTCCTTAAGTCATCCTTTGGCTTGCACAGGAATGGACGATGAATGCCATCACTACCCAGAAAAACAACCTGAAATTTCAAATATTATCATCCCACCAAAAATTGGACTATTTTGGAATGACAATGCACATAATGAGACATCAATAAATTGTTGTTCGGATAATTGTGCCAATAATAGAATTAGCTAAACCTCCATCCGATAATACATTGTCATCATGGGGATATCTCTCTTATAATTGGTTTTAATCAAAGATATAAAAGACTTGATTTACATCTAGCAGATGGAATTACTACTCTAACTTCGTTTATTGTGCAAGAAGCATATACAGTATAAACCTTTGCAAAGAATTCGTATATACTAATTTTTTTTGGTTTGGTTGTTTATCTTCATCATAGATTGTTTCGCCACTATGATATAGATTCATATTGTTGGTTGCACATTGTCAAACCAGATAAGCAAAATTTGTACCTTTTTCGGTCGCTGAAGAGAAGAAAGAATTTCAGCCTCATCTCCTATTCCAGATATCATAGCATGGTTAGAGGCTGAAAATACATCAAAACTAGGAGAATCTGTCATATCATAAGCTGGTAAAGTGACAGTAAGCGCCTGCTGAACTGGCAATATGATTCCTAGGGGCATCAATCTCTTCAGGGCACTGAATTCAGTTGAGATATTAATTGTCTTTGACTTTGGCTGCCCAGGATGAAAGCACAGCTTTATTAGGTGATCAATAAGGTTAGCAAATTGAATAAACAATCCACCATTTTCACTAGCAGTGCGTGACCCTTTTTTTGCAGCTTGTATAATCTCAGCAGCAGCCTCACGCCTTGCAGCAACTGTTGACTTTGAAACTGCAGCCATCATCCAAAGAGCTTGTTGTGGATATTCTTGTATAACTGATGTAATTATATGTTTGACAATTCGAACTATTTCTTCATTTTGGTGGCAAATGCGAGAAATTAATTGAGATAGTACTGTTAGCCATTGATACGTTGGTAGGTCCTTTAGACAACCCCGCATAATACTCGAGATCTGGAATAAAAGATGGAAAATTAAATTTTAGAAAAATCTAATTAAATATGAAAGAATATATTTTCCTTACCCTTGTGAAAACAGTTCTCATAGGCTTATTGGATGAGGATCCATCTCTGTGATATATGCTTCCAAATTCAAACCAGAGTGTTAGCAATCTTGGAAGTGCTTGGAAAAGGTTTTTGTGTCCTTTGTGAAGACCTTTTGCATAGAACAATAATACATCAGGTAGGTAAGACCACCATGGCTTCTCTTCAGTTGATGGATTTAATGAGCCTCCAGCGCCGCGGGATGCAAGATTATCTTCTTGACGCTTCCTAGCATCAACAAGTAGATCATCACAATATTTTGCCATGAAAAAAAACCCTTTTTCCCATTTGGGTTGCAAGTCCCTCACTCTAGAATAATTCTTCAAAATTTCTTCCTTTTGCTTTTGACCTGTATAGTGGATCCATCTTGTATAGAGGAGAACAATCTTAGCCAAATCTCGATCCTCATTTGATGCTTGTGCCGCAATAGGGGTATCTGGATCTGGGATAAAAGGTTGCAGTTCAGCTATAGCATGATCAGACTTTCTACTAGACCAAAGAAGTTTAGCTTTCTCCATATGAACATTTGGTGCACCAGAAGCATGTGCCTCTAATATAGCCTGATGAGCAGTCTCATAATGACCAGCAGAACGGCAAAGCTTTGCATATTGAAGCCAGCAGTTTCCCACTTGATCACTCAAATTGTTTGCATTGAAAACTAACCTACGAAGAGCTAACAATGGTTCTCTAGCCCACAAAGATGGTTGTGTAAACCTTAAACGATTTTCCCAGTCCTTGGTCACCTTTAGGAATTTCAGATTGTCCAAAGTAAAAGATGTTTCAAGAAAAGAACCTTTCCCAAGAAGAGCACTGTAATCTTCCAACTCACGTAGCATATGAAGCTTCACTATGTAAGGATATGCACGCACATAAGAATCCATACCAGCTGCTGCCAGTGGAGCAATTAAGGCTTCTTTAGATTGCCTAATCCTCTTAGCAACCATAACCTGGTCTTTCTTCATCATTGCCTGGATAATATTGGCAAGGCCCATATCAAATGAAGCAATGCTCTCTGAAGTATTGCAGACCGGACCTTCTTTTTCTGCAGAAGAAAGATACTCATCCATTAGATCCCATCTACCTAATCTCCATGCTGCTTGCACACCTTGCATGCACCATGTCTTCTTATATTGTGGTATCCTGGAAATTAGACCATCAACATGAGTTACCATAGCCTGAAGGTGGCACATGTTAAGCAAGCAATTGAGAAAATCTGAATGTCTTTGAACTGAAGAAGGCTCTGTCTGCAAGGCTTGTTCACATAATGTCAATACTTCTGCCCAATTTCCTGCTTTTTCATTTATCAGAAGTTGATCTTGCAGTCTTGATGCTTTCCTTAAGTTAGCCAAACCAGAAAGACCATCAGGCTCATCTAAACCACTATAGATCTCCATCAAATATGAAATGTCTTCATCGGCAAAGAGATTATCTATATCACTGCTTGTGGCAGCTGGATCAGAGGAACTAGATTTCCCAGGATTATCAAAACTACTTCTCACGGCAGCTGGATTGAAGGAACCTGACTTTTCCCGAACATGTGACTCATAATACATCAATGCACGAGCATGAGCCTGACATCTGAAGGAGGCCTTAGCAAGAGTAACTTTAGGAATGGAAGATAACAGCTCAGACACATTATGCATGGCTTCATTTTCAATTTTCAGTCCCACCACTTTCTTTGAGGCTGAAGAATGAAAATTCTGGGAGAGAGCAGTTTCTTGTTTGAGATCATCAACCCATTGCCCCAGATTATCAAGAAGAGTGAAAACAGCCTGTATGCACAATTCATTCTGACCACCAGCAATCTCATGGACCACAGCTCCACCATGCCCTGAAGCTGCAGCATTAAGAACAGATAAGATCTCCTCAGTTATGCTGTGCCTTGCATCCAGTGTGCCATGACTAACGACGTTCAGTACTAAATATGGTAGCAAATAAGCAGCTGTCTGCATGTCATGTCGTACTATTCCACGGCATGCACTGAAGATACTGGAACGTGGCCCAGTTGAATGTGCAGTCAGCTTCTTTATCCAAAGAAATATCCATTTCCGGAATGACATTGAAGGGCGATAAACAGGACCGGCATACGATGAATCAGTTCCAATTGGGAGTTGGAACCTCGAAGTCAAACAAGGTGCAATGATTTCCTTAACATAATTAGAAAACCGTGCCCACAACTTTTGACCCCTCGTGTTCATCTCATTATGAATGCCTGATACCCTGTTCGCAGATGTTCCAAGAGCTTCATTGCCAACATTCTCACTAAGTGATGCTTGGCAACCTGCTAGCTTCAGAAGCTCTTGTATTGCCAATGCAGCTGAATCCTGGACAATTGTATCAGAAGCAGCTCTGAATGCCCTTGCAAGATGTTTGTGAATCAATTCAAAAATTAAATCATCATCAGAGCACTCAATCTTAAAACGCTCACAAGAAATTCCCTTAATTTTAGCTGGGTCTACTGCACCAAGTGAACCTAAGCAATCTGCACAGACTGACTTCAACCATTGGCCGACTGCTGTCCTTGATTCCTCTGCGCAACCTTTTAGTAATGATGAAATTAAGGAGCTTACAACATCCAAATTTACAATTGAATCATCAGTAAACAGAGAGGTAACCTCTTCTCTTCTTAGATTCAATAGTTTGCTTAACTCGCAAGCCATCATATATCGAACATTTAGGCTCTCATGATTAAGACCATCAACAGCATCTTGCAACTGATCTTGGAGGGAAGTTGATCCCCTTGCATCTTGTATGACTTTGTTCACTTCAGATAAATCTGGAAGACTAGGCAACAGAGGAAGCTCCTTAATATGTTGCTTAAGTATTAGACGATTCTCAACAACAAGATCTTCTAAAATATCAACAATTTTCTTTAAATGAGCAGAAGGGTTTTCTTTGCATTCTTCCAAGCACGGAATAAAAGCAGCTACGACCTGTGATATCACATGTTTAGTGCTGGAAGGTGAAAGTTTAGCCAGCTGCTTGATAAAGAAATGCAATACAGTAAGACCTTCAGCTTGGAGTGCTTCTTTATCAATGGCGTACATCAAGAGGACCATAATTTTGGGAACATGTGTGCTGAGGTAAGGACCCATCATCTCAATCAACTTCTCAATGCGCTTCAAGGCATGTTTCTGCAACCAGAGGTCTTCAGAATGAAGCATTTTCCGGTCAATGCTATTCAAGAGACCCACAAAATGATTCTTTAGAAAGCTTGGAAGGTCATCAGAACTTGTCAGGATTTTGGCAACCTCTTCAACCATCATAGGAATTCTGGAGGTCCTGAAACGAAAGCAAAAAAACAAAAACAAAAACATCTTGGAATGCATCGAGCAATTATCTAGGCCTAATGTATGAAAGTAGAAATGTTCATATTATTACCTTCTCTCAGTCTCATCCATCTCTCCTTCCCCAGAAAAGCACAGCAGTTCGTCCAAAAGTGCTGGTAAAGCAGCTGCAAATAACTCTTTCTTATCAGATCCCGTCTGAACATGATAAAATTCCAAGACAGACGATAGTTCCCCTCTATCTGCATGCAAAAGAGCAAACGCAAGGACTTGGGGTAACCAATTGACTATCAATGGTATGACATCCATATTTAAGTGACTTGCCAATTCATGCAAAATTATAACAACTTGATTGTTATCCTTGTGCAAAACAACAAGCTTTGGTATGACAAAAGGGACCATTTTTGCTATGAATGTCTCAATCTTTACTCCAAGAACTGTCTCTGCAAATTCTCTAATCATAGCTGGCCGACTCACTAGTCTTGAAGAGAAATATTCATATAATGTGTCACGAATGCGAGAAATCTTGGAAAGAACTAGTTCAAATCCTCCTTTAAGACATAAATGGGGACACTTGTTTATTAATCTTAGTGCAGTCATTTTAACTATTTGATTATGGTTATCAAGATGATCAATTAACAAAACAAGTGAGTGAAAGAAGAGAGAGCCATGGATGTCACTAGCATTCATAATAGCAGCTGTTGCTTCCAAAAGTGTCACTATGACCTCGGGATCATCTGTTACTGTCAGAGCATGTTTAAATTTGTCCATAAACCTTTGTTCTTTAGTAATGTCACTTCCCTCCACATCACTAAACAACAATAACTCAAATATATGATCCTCTAGGAAGCAACTTATTACCATACAGAAGGCATCCCTAATAGCCTTCATCTTGTGGAGGAGTAGGTAATCAATACAATCACTCCACTTTGACCGTGTCTTTAGCAAAATATCTTTGGATGCATGCCTTAGAATTCTTGGCAATATTTGAATACATGCAACATGGCATTCTTCCACAGAATCATCACATAGAAACTCAAAGAACAAGTTCTGGAATCTAACAAAAATGGTATCACAATCAACTTTTATTCTCTGCAGCATAGGCATGGATATAGCATCAGAAGACTGCTCCTCATTGTGCATTGCTCCTTTATCACAACGAGAGCACCAAAATCCCCTCAGGAGAAGATCCATTGTGCAAATTTGCCTTTCATAATGATCACCTAGAAATAATTTGCAAGGAAGGCTATCCTGGTCATCAAAGGAATTTGAAGAGCCAATCAAACATGACATGTAGCCAAGTGAAAGAAGGATACTTCTGCTAAGTTGGGCACTTCTACCTCCACCTATAGATCTGCAGCATTAAGCAGTTAGTCAGAAAACCTGAAATTCAATAGGTTGGCAGTCATATTAAATACAAGTTAGAATTGAACATCTGTTGATTATACATTCCAATATTGATTATGATAATACCTCTGTGCTATTGGAAAGTGTAGCTATCTACATACTTCTCTAGGAAAGCAATAAAATGGCCCATAAATACAAGCATTTACAACAGTAATAAAAAAATACATTTGACTCTTTTTGTTTATGGCACTTCTCCTTTATGTATATGAACAACATTGTTCTTTTAATTGCATTAACAATGATTTTAATGCTTAAAGTCATATGTAGATAGATTGGTTAAAGAGAGTACAAGTTGGTTATACATGTCACATGTCTTCTATGTAAGGCAGATCCAGAAATTATAACTCATCTATTTTACAAATGCCAGTTATCTTGGGATAGATGGCAGAATTATCTAGCTGGTGGCAGGGTGGATCTCTTCAACATTAAGTTTGATCCTGGAACAAGTCTTGATAGGGCCTTTAACCTAGAAGATCAGACTGCAATTACTATAGCATTGGGGTGTTTGGCTTGAAAGAAATAATAGGGTCTTCAATAATAAGTTTGAAACATCAGTAGATTGTAAATCTTCACAAGCCTGTTGCTCATTTTCCATGAGCTCCTTCTGTCATTGTTTGAATAATAAATACTGCCATGGTCAACATATCCGGTAGTGGTTGGGTTTTGATGTAGTGTAAAATGTCTAATTTGGATAACTTGTGAGAAATATAAATAAGGGTAAATTGCACGGAACCCCCCTCGACTATAGTCGATGTGCGCAAAGACTACCTAAACTACCAAGTGTGCATAGAACCCCCTCGACTACACTTTTTGTTCAAATAACCCTCATCCGTTAGCCCGTCCGTTAGTAACTTAACGATAAAACTCCCACGTGTGCAGACCCCCCTCCCTAGTGCCACGTGGCAGCAATCTTCACCCTCCATCTCATCTTACGATCATCACTTCTTCTTCTACCTATCCCTTACCTACCTGCACTCCTCCCCTTGCCCTAGACTCCGCCGCCGCCGCCGAAGGAGGAGGAGGAGGAGGAGGCCGCCGAAGGAGGTCACCGGCGACCTCCTCCTCCTCCTTAAGAATCCTCCCCCTCTAGAAGAAGAAGAGGAGGAGAAGGTCGCCGGTGACCTCCTCCTCCTCCTCTGGCGGTGGCGGCGGAATCTAGGGCAAGGGGAGGTGTGTAGGTAGGTGAGAGATGGGTAGAAGAAGAAGTGATAACCGTTGGATGGGATGGAGGGTGGAGATTGTTGCCACGTGGCACTGGGGAAGGGGGTTCTGCGCACGTGAGAGTTTTACCGTTACTAACAAGCGGGCTAACGGAGGGGGGTTATTTGAACAAAAAGTGTAGTCGATGGGGTTCTGTGCACACTTGGTAGTTCGGATAGTCTTTGCGCACATCGACTATAGTCGAGAGAGGTTCTGTGCAATTTACCCTATAAATAATGCACACTTGTACATAATCATCTTTAGATGATGATGCAGGAAACTAAATTGGTAGAGAAAACTTCACAGTGACAAAAAGAAAGATTAGTACCACGAAAAAATTAGAACAAAGAATGAGATACATGGAACAATTTATCAGCAGGTGAAAATAAACAGCATTACCAAAGCATGTCAAATTTACAACTACTCACTCAAGTTTCCTGGACATGATTTCAAGAAAAATCTGACCAGAGCATAATATGACCACTGGTATTGATGTGATAGCTTCAATGCAAACTTCTTCATCATCATTAATAGCTAATTCCAACAATGACAGATCAGTTTCATCTTTTAGTTTCATGCCAATCTTCGAGAAAGCTTGTACACATAAACATTTTACTTTCCTGACTAGACAAGCTTGAGCAATGATAGATTTATTGGTCCAAGGCAGTTTCAATAAAACGAGAAGATCAGCATATCTTGGATAACTCCTTATGTCATTATCAGTCAAGGAGTCATCATCCTGGAACAGCTTCATTTGTGACTGGAGAAGGCCTGAATCATTGGCATACAATTAAAGCAATTTATTGCTGGGATGTGCAGATAACTAAACACAAATTTAAAATTATATTAACAGTCAAAGCAAATCTTCAAAAGCCTATACAAGTTATTGAACCAACACATGTTCAAATTAGTAGTATACATGCTTTATCCAAGAGCTAAGGATAATGTCAGTCAAGGTATGCACAGTTGCCAGATAATCAGTGTCTGGTAATCACTAAGTTACACCATACATAAGATACAAAGAGCAATGCCTCACATATCTACATGCATGCCTATGACCACACACCGGGACAAAGTATAGTAACCGCAACCAGGATTTAGAGCTCAAGATTCAAACCACATTACTTAGTTGGTTGTAATTACTCTCAATATTCCCCTCTTGCAATTACACTCTACTGGTGGACATGGAGTAAGGGGGAGCTGTGGTGGTAGTCCATGCAATATCCCCCTCTTGGGAGAAGTGAAGAAAAAAAGCTTCTTTTCCCTTGTTTGGATAATTTCAGCTCTCCTCAAGAAGAGAAGAACAGATGCTTTCTTTTTGACCAAACAGAAACGAAAATAATTTTTGAGAGACTAAACGGAAAGTTTTTAAAAATGAGGGACCAAATGAAAAAAAACATGATATTTTGAGGGACCAAAAACATAATTAAGCCCTTCTTTTTCCTTATTTGGATAGAAGTTGAAACTTGAAAGGGCATTGAACTTCCCCTTGTTTGAATAGAAAAATATGGAGAGGAGAAGATAGAAGGTCTTTCCCTTCATGTCACAAGTAAGTGATGAAAGGTTATTATTCAACCACTACCCTTGTTGTCATTCTATAATAATTTTGAAGTAACCATTCTAGGGTGTTATACAAATAAATAACAGTATTTCCTTATCTCCTCTCTATTTGTTCTAACCAAACAAGAGAAACATAATTTTCCTTTCTTTCCATTCTCTTGTATCCAATCAAGAGTAAAATAACTCCTTATTCTCTTCCTTTCTCTTTTCTCTTCCCTTCTCTTCTCTCATCTTCCATGTTTTTTATCCAAAAAGGTCTAAAGGATCATCTAGAAAGGCACTTTCAGACATTGAGGTATTTATTGGATATTGAAGTTGCAAGGTGTGAACAGAGCATTGCATTTCTCAGCAGAAGTATGCCTTCCATATACTTGAGGACATAGAAATGTTAGGAACTGGACATGTAGTATGCCTCATGAGGGAGATTTCTTTTGTGACCCTAGCAGGCATTGCAAACTTGATGGAAAACTTAACTACCGTAGAGCAACCAGATGTTGCATTTATTGTCAGTACTCAGTATGTTCAGCCAATTCTTAGACTCACCTCGAGGCACTCATTGGAATGTTGCCTAAAGAATCTTGAGATATCTCAAAAGGTTCCATGAAGAGGAGTTTTGTACCAAGATTGAGGTCATTTGCTAGTTACAAGATACTAAGTTGCAGACTGAGAAGGTTTACCTTCAAACAGGCAATCCAACATATGTTTATGTTAGATAAGGAGGAAACATGATTTCATATAAAAGTAAGAAACCAAGTCTAGTGACTAGGTTAATCGCAAAAGCTAAATATAGAACAATGGCATACGCCACTTGTGAAGTAATCTAATTTGGCTAAGAGGTATTTTGACTGAATTGAAAATTTGCTCAAACTAAGCCAATGAGATATTATTATAATAAAATGCATATTGCTTCAGACACAGTATTCCATGAGCATACTAATGCTCAAAATATTGAAATTGACTATCATTTTTTAAGAGAAAACATGCAGGTGCAAGAAATTGTTATTGCTTACATGCTTACAACAGTTTGAATGATCACCTAGTTGGTCTTCTTACCAAGTCCACGAGAGGTCCTAGAATGATATTCATATGTAACAAGCTTGGAGTACATGATATATATCATGTAGCTTGAAGGGATATGTTGAGAATACTGTGTGTAACAGGGATGTTTCTGTAATTATACACTTAATTCATAATAGATTACATATCCCAGCTTAGGGAAGGGGGATTTGCTAAATATTTCTCCCATTACAACATTAAAGGTCCGTTATCCCTAGGAACACCTATTAATCACACTGCTCTTAACATTGTGATATAGTTCCTTTCGAAATGAACCTTTTCTATATGTTCAACAACTCACTCATTTCTTATTTTACTTTTTTCAAAAAAAAGGAAAAGTAATGGTGCCAAATTTTTGTTATATTCAAAAGAAGCTCCTAAAATAATAAATAAACATGATGCTTTTGATTTAATTGTTCACTTGGAAATTGGAAAACAATGTTAGTAGAAGGAAACTGTATCCCTATTGATATAACAGTAACGTAAGACTGTAAGAGGCAACTTAACGGAAATGAACATCGCTGATAATATAACAGTATCAACTTATGTAGCATTTGAAGGAAACTAAAAGAATATTTATATGAACAAAACTGACTCCACCATTTGTTACAATATTGTGAAAAAAATAACACACTGTCAAAGGACACACCTTGAAGACACAATATGCTGTGAACTGCTTGTAAATAAGTAAGCAAATCAAATGACAGTAAGCTTGAACCCTTTGCCTGTATCATGAAATAGTTAGTTGAAAGAGTTAAGGACAAAGAATAAAGATGAAGTGATTATTTTTCAGTATGTTCATCTGAGGAAGGTGTGTAAACCTGTTTGCATATCCAAGGCATCCAAGAAAGCACTTGATGGATAATGTTAGAAGACAAACTAGCTCCTGGGTAAGAAGAAAAGACAAGACAGAGGGAACTAAGAGCTGTTATTGCTGTCTCTGGTTTTAGTGCAGAAGCTTTTGAGTCACCAGGTTTGGACAATTCAAGAACAAATGATATCGATCTCCATAGCTCATTTTCAGATTCTTTCTTCTGTTTCTTTACTAAAGATGTGCATTCAGCGCCTAAAAGAAAATTTGAAGCACATTTTACATATGCTTCAGTTGTCTTTTGACGCTTACACTGAAACTCAGTGTCAGTTTTGGCCAATCTTTTGTCACCAACTTTAGGCAAAAAACATGCCTTTGAACTGGCTAATGACATGCCAATAGAAACATTGCCTTCATCCTCCGAAGAGCTGCTGGAATGAAGAATATCAACTGCCACCCGAAAACACTCAATCAATGGTACACAAGGTCTTGACAAGCATAGCATCTTAACAAGTATTTCAGGCTTCCAAATTTGTGGTGGACAACTTTTAGCAATTCGTATATAGGCACTGCATATTGCTACCTGATGAAACTAAGTACCATTAGAAAAAACAAAATGTAACTGCAGCAATATCAGTAGTGAACATAAATTGACCTGTAGTTCAGGGCTCTCAGTGCTACATATCGACCGACAGAAAACATTAATAATGTCACTAGCTGTGGATTGAACAATGTCAACCTCACATAATGAATGAAGCACATGAAGGCAAGCACCCAAAGAAGAGTCGTACTCAATGCTTCTGCAAAAGTCAATGTATCATTAGAGAGTACAGAATACTGTTATATAAAGAAATAAAAGTATAGCAAGAAAAAGCTTATAGCAATCTGAAATGAAAGCATAGTAGCAAGCTAGACTTAAAATTGTATACATGTTAATATCTAGGAGTTCTAGTAACAGGATTCCTAGACAACCCCCTAGGATATAAACTAAAAGCATGCAGAGACAGCTATGGCTTAAAGACTCAAACCAGAAACTATTGAACCCATTGAAATATTACATATTAGAGCTCAATTCTATTGAGTTCCAAATTTCAGAAAGGGGCCTCTTCTTTTGGGGAAGCCCTCCATGAACATCTGACTGAGAAAGATAAGTGTCTGGTAGAAGCTATATTACTAAACAATCAAATCCTACAGTTAGCAGTTAGCACCATTTGCAAAATGAGAGTTAGCATACAAAGACTAGGCTTTTGAAAATGAATAAGAGATAAATATGAGATATGTGTGAAAAGAACTCCATTATCATCAAGGGAAGACTTAGTGAATCTACTCTATTAGATCTAAATGAAATACTTAACATGGAAAATAACAGAGTAAAAGTTAAAAATGGATTTCAGAACGAACCATAATGATGACTGTCATAGGTCAATGTGGGAGCCAGTCCTAGTGCCAAAATCCTGCTAAGGTACTAATATATTGGCCAGGTTAATTTTCAAAGATAAACAACTTAAAGGTAAAAAATATTATAGTAAATTATTTATGCAGCTAGCAAAGGCTTCAAAGAACATTAGATGATTTCTCCATATGCTAATACTTTCTTGGACATTTAGTTCAGTAATAGTGTCATAATTTCCTCCAGATTTTTGCATTTGGAGCAACCTTTCTTTGTTCATAAACTCCATCCCTTTTTTATATTAGTTGAAAAGGTTTTCCCCTGTAATATCACATACTAATGGCTACGCTCAAAATCCTTGTCCATAAGGTGGAGTGACAAGTTATGCAATCATCTACTTACTTGTGAAGCAATGCTTGTGCATGCACCAAAGGAGTAGTCTGAAACAGATATTGCCAAGAAAAAAGCATGGAAATAGTATTTTTCTATCTTGATTGTAGCTATCTCCTTCTAAAATCAGTAGCAAGTGGAGATAAATTCCAATAGACAGAATAAATATCAAGAAAAAAATATAGTTGCATACCTGAACACCATGAATTCATTCTCCTCTTGACCTAATATGCATGTCATTGAGCGGATTATATTTTCGACCGGAACTATATCTGCATCTATCACGGTTGCTGCTATACGTGCAAAATCAAAACAAGCCTGCTTCATACATCCAAATGACCACAGCATTTCTTAATGCAAGTTGAAGAAAACATAGGCAGCATTCCATTAACAATTTTGCTTCAGATAAAGCAACCTACCATGTGCAGAATTTTGTCCCCATAAGAGAGAAGATAACAGGCTGCATAAGCAAATGAAATATTAACAAGACCTTCCACATAGAGCGTCCCTTCCATTAGACATTTATTAACAAGTCTAATCGCCCATGCAGCAAATGATTGCCATCTCAACTTGTCAGTCAGATTAACCAGAACACCTGGACCATCCACAGGTCGGCAACAAGCGGGAAGCTCACTGAAGAGTACAGGACAGTCGGATATCAAAGAAAAAGACTCGCTGAAACACTTGAGCGATACTCTGCCAGAGGAGGAGCTTGATTTCTTTGCATAATTTGATGCAATATAGACAATATCTGTATAATTAGTATAAAAGTTGATTAAAAACCTTGATGTTTGGAACAAAAACTCAGATACCAACATTGCCAGTCAACAGAACCTACCTTCAACGACGACCATAGCATCCAAGAAAAATTGGCGGTAGGCTTCACGCTCTCCAGTACGCAGTAGCAAGAGAAGAGAGGCAATAGTCTCAAATATGACACCATGGCGAGCACTGTGAAATTAGAAAAGAAAGATTAGGGCTATGAAGGTCACGGAGACAGACATGACGGCACTATTTTGGGTATAGGGTTCGGAATGGGACCAAAAGGCAGGTTCGGCGAGGAAGGGTAGGACACGGCCGATGACGGGAAGAACGGCGGCGGCCCGACCGTGGAAGAAGACGCCGGGAAAGTTACGAGCGGTATGGGAGAGCAGTTTGAGGACCGCAGTGACCTCCCTCTCGTTGGCTGTAAGAGACTTGGTTAGCTGGATGATCAGAGAGAGGAGTGGAAGGAGGGAGGGTAAGGGAGGTTTCCGTACCTGTAGAAGAGGGAACGACATAGGCGTGTAGAAGATTGGGCAGGACGGTGCGGAAGTTGGTCTCGAGGACGTCTTCGCCAGAGGTGGAGGCGGATGAGGACAACGCGGAGGCCGATGCCGCGATTCGCTCCCGTAGCTCGTGGATGAGACTAGAAAGATTGGCCATCCGGGCAGCGGCCGGTGGAGCTCCACCGTCTCGCTCGATCGCCGTCGCTGCCGCCCTCCTTACTACACTAACTAAGCGGGTCTCTCTCAGCAATTTGAAGAGGATCGGTCCGCGCGTCAAATGGAATATGGGCTTTTAGGTCTCGGCCCATAATGGAACACAGGCTTTTACAGTTCATTATATATTTGAATTGAGTTGTGTCGATTCAGAATTATATTCAATTTAGTCGTGCTCTTCAGAGGTGGCTTGGCTTCTCCTCCCCCTCTTATCCGTTCTCTTCGATCTAGGGTTCTCTTCCGTTCCGATCTCTTTCCATGGCCGCTTCGGATGCCGAGTTCCGCTGCTTTGTCGGCGGTCTCGCCTGGACCACCGACGACATCTCCCTGCAGCGCGCTTTCAGCGCCTACGGCGAGATCGTGGAATCTAAGATCATCAACGACCGGGAGACAGGGAGGTCGAGGGGCTTCGGGTTCGTTACCTTCCGTGACGAACAGGCGATGCGGGATGCCATCGAGGGGATGAACGGTCAGACCCTTGACGGGAGGAGCATCACAGTCAACGAGGCCCAGGACCGTCGGAGCGGCGGCGGCGGCGGCGGCGGAGGTTTCCGTAGCGGTGGTGGATACGGCGGCGGCGGCGGTGGATACGATGGCGGTAGCCGCCGAGAGGGAGGCGGGTACAGCCGTGGCGGCGGCGGAGGTGGATACGGTCGTGAACGCGGCTATGGGGGCGGCGGTTACGGCGATGGCGGGTCCCGCTTCTCGAGGGGTGGCGCGCCCGACGGGAGCTGGAGGAGCTGAAGCGTTCGTTGCCGCTACCGGTGGACTGGGGCTTCATAGTTATCTAGTTTTAGGTGTCATGGATCTTTCAAATTAACTTGGTGTTGGTTTTACTTCAGTTGTGCTGGTTTTGTTTCGCTGTTGATCGTCTTACCTGTGGTTTGATTTGGTTATTGCAATGGTCTTTTGGTGTTCGCAGATCTATGACTTTGCTTCTATAATTGGAGATAAAAGGAAATTTTCGTCCTAAAAAAATTGAGTTAGTCGAATATAGTCAATGTCATGATTATATTCGATTAAGCCAATATTATATCAGTTTGGATTATGCAGTCATTTTAGTTCATAGTTCAATTTTTTTTAGGAAAATAAAATTTATATTTATCAAAAGTTATGAACAATACAATTTGTGCATTGTGTCCAAATCTATTGCAGAGTTGACACTGCACTCACTGCTTGATGAAGTTGTTTGGTGCTGTGGGTCTCCAGGTTGCCTGACGAGGTTGAAATACTGGTCGAGGACTGTTAAATGAAGAACGTCCCCAGCCATAGTTGTTGTTGTAGTTATATGATTGATTTCTTCGTTTGTAGTTGTTTGGACATGGCTGAACATACTGTGCAGTTATTGATGGGGTTTCTTGTCGATGAAGAAGAAACACTTCATGTCCACTAAGTGATTTATCAAACAGCTCTTCTAAAGAGATAGGAGTATCTCTTGACCTAATTGTAGCAAGTTCGTTTGAAATGGTTCTTATTTTATTGAAATATTGTGATATTGTTTTAGTTCCTTTAACAAGTCGGGCAAGAGAGTCTTGCAAGCCATATATTCTGGACTGAGATTTGTTTAGCATATTGCTGAGCAAGTTTTGTCCAAGCTATGTGAGCAGTTGATGCTATATCTACCAAAGGTGCTATAGTAGGCTTTATGTTCTGGATCAGTAGGTGGAGGACATGAGAACGAGCCATCTACATAAGAGGAAAGATCATACCCTAGTAACAGCAGATCGAGTTGAGCTTTCCAAGTCAGTTAATTGTTAGCTGCTTCTGTGAGAATCTTTTCCAATTTTTTAGCTACTGCATTTTTTTCTGGAGATTAAAACCTTGCATTACTCAGATACTGGGTTTCTTTTTATTTATCGGAGACTTAAGTCGTAGACATTAGATCTAAACTCGTTTGCAACTATGGTTTATAGATTTGCATGCAGTTTGTTGAAGACAATATTCATATATATCATGATTCTTTGGTTTGTTGGAAATACATATTCCATTTAATAGCACTTCTTTTTTGGCATCCTATGTGTTCTTTCTTTAAGTTAAAAAGGATGTAGTGCCTTCAAATACTTGGAAGTATCTTTTTATTCTCCTTCTCTATTGCGAGCTTGTTATTTCTATTGGTGTTATGAGTTAAAATACCAAGTTACTTGTGCAGTTGCACAAAATCATTTTAATTATAGCTAGTTATTAATGCAAAAGCTCTATTCATTCATGGTAACTTGCACTTGCTTTAGGCCAACTGTGCTCACAGTTGTGCTCACAGTTGGTGGAAACATTTTGTATGTTTCCTAAAGATCTAGGGTTTTTGTATGTTTCCTTAAAGATCTAGGGTTCATGGTTCAACTTGTGACTTTATATTTTTGTTATAAAAAAAAACTTGCACTTGCTTTAGCCTTTAATGCCATATTGCTGTGAAGTACTTAAAGCATATACATTTAGATGCTGAATGAACTAAAAAACTTTAATTGCAATAGTTTAAGCCGGTTTATAGTTCTATTTTAACTTAGCATATTTGATATTTTGGCTTGAATGGGACTGGAATTTGTATGAATCCTCATTATGCGCTCCTGTCTAGATCTGAAAGGCTTTGTGTGTGTATACATACATAAATCATGTAATGCATATTATCTTTTTTATCTATTTTTAAGATTCTCCTTTTTCTTTTTTATACAGTATATCACATATTTATTATATCTGTTATTAGTATCACTATTTTTTCATTTATATTTAACTTATTTATTATATAATTCATTTTTTTTTAAATGGATAATTTTTTTAATGTTTTTATTAAAAAAAATTAGAGTGATTCATGATTGTAATTATCAGGTCTTTAGTTTATCGGTTTTTATTTCCAAGCTCTTTTATTCTTTTTCCAATTATGATGTTTGTATTTTTTTTTAAAATTTAAATATATTTGTTAGAATTACCCCACGGGCCTACTGAGGATCAACATTATTTTTCAATCGTAATTTACTTAAAAATTTAATCTATTTTTTAGAATTTGCTTACATCTAGTAACTCTAGTTGGATTCAATCATTAAAATAAGAAAAACTAAATTGAATTGAATTGAATTGAATTGAATAAATAGAGAAATTGTTCGAGATTTTCTTAAATTCTGAGAATGCAAATTTTCTTTCAATGCAAAAATAAATAAATTGAGAGATTTAAATCAAATTGGACCAAATGGAGATCTTTATATTCATTTGATATTTGTCTTAAGAAGCATCTATTATTAATCTTTCTGTAAAATCTTAGGTATAATCCATGCAAAGTTACACCAACATTCTTTTTGAGCGGACAAATAATTCAGTTTGGTTTGGTATATTATTTAGTAATGTTATAATGATAATTCATAAATTATCATATTCAATTTATCGATAATATAATATATTTTATTTAACGTGTTTGGTCAATATAAAAAATAATTTAATTTTGTATTTTTCGACTTCACAAAAATTAACTATTGTTAAAGTTTAATGATGCTTTGCATAGAAAAAAATATATGAAAAAAAAATCAATATTAAAATTTAAAATTATCATTGGATGATATTAATCTATGTATTTACTTCTCACAAGAGTTATCCCTACTACAAAGCGGTAATATAGATTATTGGTGCTCAAACCGAATATAATAATCTATGAGCTTTGAAAATTTAAAAATCAAATTACTAGCGTAGATAAATTATTTCATATCAAAGGGTCCCTCCATTCAATAGTTTTCAAATGAAATATGAGTCCACACTATCTTGACCAACAAGTTGAGCATTGATTAGTTTTTCTTTTTTTTAGATTTTTGTATTCTGATGGAATGTCAAATATATATAGAAAAAACTGATTTTGAATGTATCCGATCAAAAATTAATTAAAAAACTCAAGTTGATCCCATCTAATTCTTATTGAATTTTGCTCTTGCTCTTGGAAGTAGAAATAATAAATCAAAATTTTAACCACAAACTCCATCTAAACTTTGTCAATGGTCCATTTTTTTAAAAAAAAAGTCTTTTTTTTACAATGCAAAATTTTTAAATAATTATAAATTTTTTCATTGGTTGACTGGAGTCTGGACAAGTGATTTTTTCCCCGCAGAAATGCTCGAGTCAAAACCCTCGGATAAAACCCTTTCTCGCCGCATTCGAAGGTTTAGTTATCACCGTCGCTCTCATTCTGCTCACGTGCGATCTCGTCGCCGGACTCGTGGGCGTCTGGTCTCGTCGCCGGAGGTACTCTCTCTCACACTCTCTGTGCGCGCATAGCGATCCTCGTGGACTTCCTCTGCCCCATCTCCCGTTCCTAGAATTGTAATTGTATAACAATTAGGTTTGATTCTATATTTTAATTTTTTAGTTTAATTTTGGTTAAGAAAGTCATAGTCCTACAAATATATACATACTAGTAATCTGTCAGAAAACAAATGATCATTTGCTGTAAAATATAGAAATCTCACCTTAGGAAAATTTTCCATAAGAAAATTGCCCTAAATAATTCTAGCAAAAGCCTCTGTTATTCGAGTTGAGAATAATGGATTCCACCCCTGATTTTTGTTTCTTTGCATGTAGTTTCATTTTAAACTTGAATCCCTTCAAAGAGAAGGGGGACGCCCGAAGGCTTAGGTGATATACCCTGGGCTTCTTCCACATGGCGGCATCTCTCTCCAAAACCCTAAGACTAAAGCGACTCTTCGTCTCCATTCTCCGAAGTCCTGCACCAATATTGCCTCTCTCTGCGTTCTCTTCCTCCGAAGCTCCATCACCAACTTCCGCCGCCGCCACCACAACACTTGCATCTCAATCAAAAGGTTCGCCTTTTCCTCCCCCTTTCTGTCGGTTATCTCCTCTCTCTTCTCTCTTAGTTTCTCGAATGACGATCTCTGTGCCTTCTCAGAGGAAGAAAGGGGGAAATGGTCTAAAGCTCTGCTCTTCATTCCTGGCATCATCACTTTTGGCCTCGGCACCTGGCAGCTCTTCAGAAGACAGGATAAGGTCTGGGTCTTCCGTCTATGGCTAGTGTAGGGTTGCCATTTTTGCTGAACTACCCAGATGAGATATTGAGGTGTTTCTTTTTTGTTTTTTCAGATAGAAATGTTGGATTATAGGAGGAAAAGATTGGAGATGGAACCATTAAAGTGGAATGAGATATGTTCTGGGGATAACGACTTGGATTCTTTGGAGTTTAGGAAGATAATCTGCGAGGGTGATTTTGATGAGAGCAAGTCCATCTATATAGGTCCACGGTCGAGGACCATATCCGGGGTGATCGAGAATGGTTTTTATGTTATTACTCCTTTAGTTCCAAGGACAACTGGGCCTGAGAGGTAGTTTCTTACTATTGGAGTTTCCTTATGCGTGTTCTTTGTATTCCTTGGCTGTCCTTAGTTGCAATTTGAATTACTCTGTTGTTTGTATTATATGTGACTCAGATGTTGATGTGTATGCCTAAATCAAAATATGTGAGAGAATGCTAATATTGAGTTCTGTTTCCTGGTAATGGTTATTATGTGCAGTGCCTATTTTACTAAGTGGTTATCTTAAGACTATTATTGTGTTCTACTACCATTCTACCATCAATTTTAAATTGACTATCCCAACATGTTAAATTGACTCCCAATGTCAACAACAAGCAGAGATTGTTCCCTATTATAATAAAGAGATCTTTTAGAATCTATGTGGTTCCACCAGCCTTATATCTCGTTCTCTCTAGTGCAAAGATGTGCTCTTAATGGAAATGCTGTAACATGAAACTGAAGGCTTAAAACCCATCATCTTATCATGCAAATCAAAAATAATTTTTTGCTTATCCTGTAATCGACCTCGTTAAGGGTTCTTAAATACCTATGTTTTTATCAAATACTGCAAGTTTGTATCATCTTGAATAGTCTTCTACATAGCATAGGGTTAAGAGCAGAAATCATACTATTCAGCGTAGTCTTTTATTTTGAGGATCACGTTTCATGTATTGGTTCTGTGATATTCTTCATTATGACATTAATTTGTACAAGTTCTTATTGTGTTTTACTGGATTAATTTAACATAAAATTGTGGCATGAGTTGCAGTGATGCTATTGTATTTATAATCAGTTTTTCATTATAGAAAAATCATAGTTACCTCATATTTGATTGCGCCTATAACTTTTTAAGAAAATTTATATCAGCTTGCAGCTTCCTATCCTGGTTAACAGAGGATGGATTCCTCGTGTTTGGCGGCACAAGTCCTTGGAAATTTCAGAAAATCTTGAAAAATCCTCAAGTCCAGAAATTCTAGGGGGAAATCAAAATGAAGAAAACACATGGTGGAAGTTTTGGTCTAGGAAACCTGAAGTCTCAAAGGTATTTGCTTGTTAACTTTTGGCAAATTGCTATGCCAATGTACCAAACGTGACAGCTAATCACACCACTCTTTGCCTTGTTTTTATTGTCAAGCAGATATTTTGTGGTTATGTATATACTAATGCTATTTGCAACTTAAAACTTTAAATATATTCTATTGCACTACATGCCATAAAAAATTTTAGTTTTACCTGTAAATTGCTACAACCCATTATTCTTATGCTCTTTCTCAGATATGTAACAAATCCTTTCATAAGAACCCATGCTTATCATCTCGTCGCTATCTCGTCGAGATAGCGACAAGATATCGTCGTCTCGGTCGATTTGCATGTATCGTTTGGACGATACAGGCGATCCCGAGATATCATATATCTCGTTGGGATCTCGTCCAATCTTGGACGAGATCCCGACGAGATAGGCGGTACAAGAAAAAAAAGCGCAGGATTCGAACCCTGGCCCATGCGGTGGACCGGGAAAGGTTCCACCGATGGGCCAACGGTTTTTTTTTGCAAATTTTTTCATCCAACTTATTGGTAAGGGGTATTTAAATTATTGATTTTTTTAAAAAAAAACCTAACTTAAACCCTCCCTGCTCGATTGGCGCCTCTCTTGTTATCTCATCATCTTCAATCTTCTTCCTCCCTCGCATCCCGTCGGCGCCTCACTTCTTTGGCGACGCTTTTCTATTTTCCGGCCAGGTATGTTCCGGCGATCTTTTCTCCACAGCTCGGCACGTCAGCATTTCCGCCATTTTTGATTCTTGTGACATTTCCGCCATTTCTTTTTTTTTGTGACGTAGCTGCTGCAAACCAGAACAACTTAAAGCTGTTCTTGACTGGCGCCATTTTTGATTCTTGTGACATTTCCGCCCTTTTTTTTTCTGACGTAGCTGCTGCAAACCAGAACAGCTTAAAGATGTTCTTGAATCAAGCTGTTCTGGTTTGATTTCACAGAACAACTAAGCTGTTCTGGAATCAATAACCAGAACAGCTTAGCTGTTCTGGAATCAGTTTGATTCCTTGTTTATGCTTGATAAGTTGATAGTATATTTGTATTGTCCTTGTTTAGCTGTGTTCATTTTGTATTGTGTATTTGTGTGCAACATTGTTTATATTGTGCAGTAAATTATGGAGGGAAATTTCGGTGAAACGCCTTATGATCTTTCTAAAGATCCTAAACGGAAACCGAACTCGAAGGATATTGGTTGGAGATAGGATATTGGCCGGATTTAAACAAAAGACAATTGATTGCATGTTCACTTTGTGGCAACCAATTGAATGGGAGAATCACAAGACTTAAACAACATTTGGCGGGTGGTCATGGAGACGTGATAAAATATGATAAAATCACAACGCTGATAATGAGAGAAATGCATGATGCCCTTGCAGCTAAGAGGAAGACACCATTCAGTTTGGATGATGAACAAGAAGCAGTGGCACCAGTAGACCATTCTACAGCTTCCAACTCCATGCCAAGCTCGGGAACAATTTACAAGAAGAAAAAAAAAGAGGCTGCTATCCAGTTTGTATCAATGTCACAAGTGTCACACTCACAATCCACATCACAAACCAAGATTGGTGGATTGCTACAGAGAACTCCAAAAGAAATTGTGGATGAAAGGCACTCCAAAGGTCCTAGCCAACAGACCATTGAAAGGCCTTTGAAGGCAAAAGAGGCTATTGAAAAAGTTAACATGTATGTAGCCAACTTCTTCTATGAGAATGTCATTCCTTTCAATGCGGCAAACTCAAGAAGCTATGAGTTGATGGTTGAAGGCATAACACAAATTGGGTCGGGCTACAAACCACCCACATATCATGAGTTGTGGGTTCATTTATTGAAAAAGGCAAAAGAACAAACAGAAGATTTAAAGCGCAAATATGAAGAGGTTTGGAAAAGAGATGGGTGTACTCTTATGTTAGATGGGTGGATAGGCAGAAAAAGGGAGACAATTGATAAATTTTCTTGTAAATAGTCCGTAAGGGACTATTTTTCTTAGCTCTGTTGATGCTTAGATGTTGGCTGACTTACTTGAGACCAAGATTGAAGAAATTGACCCAAGTAATGTTGTTCAAGTTATCACAGATAATGATGCCAACTATAAGGCAGCGGGGAGATTGTTGGAGCAAAGGTTGCCTACACTGTTTTGGACCCCTTGTGCCGCACATTGCTTGGACCTTATGTTGGAAGATGTGGGAAAAATGAAAGAATTCAAGCCTACAATCGCAAGAGCAAAATCCTTGACCGCATTCATTTATAGACATGGTCGCCTTCTTGATGCGATGAGGGAGCACACTAACGAACATGATCTTGTTAGACCCGGAGCTACTAGATTTGCGATTGCATTTCTAACATTGTCATGTTTGAGAAAATTTAAACAAGAGTTGCAGCAGTTGTTTGTCAGTCAAAATTGGTTTGATTCAAAATTGTGCAAGACCGAAGCGGGAAAGAAAATTTATGACTTAATCGATGCGGTTGAATTTTGGGAGGTAGTTGAAGATTGCATTAGAGCATCGCAGCCTCTACTTGTGGTTTTGAGGATAGCGGATGGTGATGAAAAACCCGCTATGACGGAATTAGCCGCAGCAATGGGTGAAGCTAAGAGGAGGATCAAACAAGTCTTGGCCCACAAATCCACTTTGTGTAAGAAAGTCATTGATATCATTGAAAGTCGATGGGAGCGTTAAATGGAAACACCATTATATGGTGCGTCTCTATTTCTCAATCCGGGCAAGTATTTTGACATCAAGAAAAATGATGTCGTGTACTCGAGGAAGCTACGTGAAGACTTCAATGATGTACTTGAGAAATTAGTGTTGGATGATACAATGTAATCCAAAATACTTCTAAATGCCAATATGTATGATGAAGATCGAGGGCCTTTTGCAAGAGATATGGTGATTAGAGAGCGCTCAAATAAGATTCCTTGTAAGTATATTGTGTATTATTATTTTATTTATTAATATTTATTATCTTTACATATTTTTGAATTTTAATATTTTATATTTTTAATGTTAGTTGAATGGTGGAAATCCTTCAGTGGACATACTTCCGAGTTTTCAAAGTTTGCAAAGCGCATTGTTAGTATTTGTTTTTCGTCCTCCGGGTGTGAACGAAATTGGGGCACTTTTGAGTTTGTAAGTAACTAAGTATTTAATGCTTTCTTAGTGCTTTCTTAGTAGTTATTACTTATTATTTTTATTTAATTACTTTTCTTTTGTATAAATTCACACCAAGAAAAGAAATAGATTGTTGCACCAAAGATTGAATGATTTGGTGTATATCCAATACAATCGAAAGATTGCCACGAGATTTCAAAAAATTCGTGAAGGTGGCAAAAACTATGATCCATAGTACTTGACGATTTTGATTGGGGGACAAATGCGTGGTTCAACAGTGATGATGGAGAGGATGTAGAATTCCTTTTGAGCTTGTTGATGAAGTCATTGGTGCTTCAAATGCCCTTGAGGGTCGTAATTTTCCAAGGAGGCGTGGAGTTAATGAGCTTGTCACTTATAATCGACGTCATCGTGGTTCTACTTCTACTTCAAGATTGGTGGATGAAAATTCAAGTAATGAAGGAGAAGAAGAGATATTTCCAAATGATGATGAAGACATCGAAGATGATTTCGGGCTCAAACGAACTCCTCCAATGGATAATACCCCTAATGAAGACGTTGAAGATGATTTTGATAATCTTTTTTAGATTGGAGATTTGGTGATTGTAATGACTTTAGCTACTTGATATTTTGTGGTTCATGCTATGTGAATTGGATTTTTGTATATTCTATGTTTGCTACTTTGCTATGTTTTATAGTTCATAATAGTTATGCTTGCTACTTTGCTATGTGCAATGTCACAAGTGATGACTTTCAATGCTATTATATATATATATATTATAATTTATATTTATAATATATATTATATTGTCGATATATCGCGATGCGGACGATATATCGGTTGCGAAACGATATAGCGATATCAAGGTTCGCTACCGCGAAATTTTTTTGGTCGAGATAATAAGCTTGTAAGAACCACTTAACAACCATGTTGATATACTGTGAGTCTCTCTTGCGTACTTTTCTGCTCTTTTTGCTTCTCTTCCATCCCTTGTTACTATTGAATGCCATTTTGTATAACACTTGAAAGTGGAAAAATACCATGAAATTTTAATAAATTTACATTGGTATTTGGATGTAAGCTGGGAGTTTTTTGAAATACACACAAACTTAAACATCTTCACTTATTCAACTTTTGCTTCTTGGAAGCTTGATATTCATACATGGATTTTTTATCCTTAAGATACATTTAGTAGGTCAAAAGTGGATATATATTTCATTGTTGGAGATATCAATCCCACCTTCCCATAAGCTTATATACTTTTCAAACCAATGTTGCAAAAGACTTATGCATTCCAAATTATGCATTTAGAGATTTGTGACCTTTTCATTAACATTTGGTTCTTTCTTTTCTGATCCTTCTACCATGCCACTAGCCTTTTGAGATTTAAGGAGGGGGGTGTGACCTTTTTAAAGTACAGGGTGCATATAGTTGTCACCATTTTTTCTTTTCAATACTATTAAAAATTTAAAATGATTGCAGATTTTTTTCCATGTCTATACTATTTATTTTAATTAATTGCTCTCTATATTGTCCTCCTAGATGCTTGATTGTGTAGTGAGTCTAGCTGTTTCTTCCATATTCACATAATAAACCAATTTGCTGGCTCGTTGGAGTTTGACATTTCATGTTACCTTTCATTATAGGAAAGGCCAATACATTAGTCACTCAAGAAAAGAGGCACAATATTCACATACATATATGTAGGGACCATTCACCTATGAATATGTCCTCGCCTTCTGTCAGCTAATATCATACCATGCTTAGGATAAATAAATGATGAAGAATGTAGGTAATTAATTATCTTTTGTGGTTCAGTTAGTATTTATTTCAAGCTATATAAATATCTATTTTAATGCTGTTGTTTGGTTTCCTTTTCAAACTTTTAAAATGAACTTGTAGGTGAAAGAGGTGGAAGAGCACAACAAAGTTCCCACACGAGCTGTTGGTGTAATTCGAGGAAGCGAGAAGCCTAGTATATTTGTACCAGAAAATGATCCCAGCACTGGTCAGTGGTTTTATGTTGATGTTCCCATGATTGCTCGAGCCTGTGGTCTTCCAGAGAACACTGTTTATATTGAAGACATAAATGAAAATGTCAGTGCTAGCAATCCTTATCCAATTCCAAAAGATGTCACTACCTTGATCCGCTATTCTGTCATGCCTCAAGATCACTTAAACTATACATTAACATGGTATGTGATTTTTTGAAGTCAAATATATCTGCCAACCTTTTTAGTTCTTTGTCACTCATAATTTTTTCTTAATTTTTGGCCTCATGCAATTAATAAAATTAGTTCATCTAGTATTTTTTTTGTATGAGAGGTTTGGAATATTTTTTACGGTTGCTGATAAGACAATGATGCCTATCATATATCAAAATTTGTAGATTTTGGATAGTTTGCATCAGGAAGGTGCTAATTTAATGATAACTTAGTTATGGGCATTAATTCAATAATCAATATATGATGATGCACTCCAATCTTGGTCTGATCTAATTGCAATTTTCTTTTTATCATGAACTGATAGGCTACTTATTAATAATAGTGTTCACGTTGTTTCTCTTGAAAAATGTTTTTTAAAAACAAACTCTAACAATACCTTTTGATATAGAAAGCCTTTTCTTCACTTTTATGCTTCTTGTTGTTGTTCAGGATTGAAAGAATTCCTCACTACTTCCTGTGGTTTGGTTTGGTTTGGTTTGATAAAAGTGTTGCATATATATGCAGCATCTGGCTGTTATGATTTTCTGAGGAATGTAGTAGAATGTATTTGTTAATGATTAATAGAACACTCCATAATTTTGTTTGTTAATTTACTTGATATTATGGAGCAAACATGAGCTAGTTCAAAGCTAATTTGATTTTACTCTGTTATGCTTTTAGGTACTCCCTGTCAGCTGCTGTTAGCTTCATGGCACTTCGGCGAATAAGGCCTAAGAAGTTACGGAGGTAATATGGTTGTCAAAGCATGAATTGCTTCTATTCATTCCCAGTCGAAATATATGACATTCGAGAATAGTGCAATATTTAACTACTAGCCGATTTCATTTACAATTACATGCAACTTCCTTGGGCAAGGTATTAATCAGCCTTGTGTAAAATTTCAAATAATTGTGTCAAAATCAAATGGATAATGACATGGCACTTAGGCATATCTCCTCTAAGAGCGAAGATATGTTTCCTTTATTGATTTGAACGATCACATATGTTCGACTATGCATGGGTTTGTAACTTTGTGGTACTTAATTCATTTGCTCGTACTATTTATATCCATAGCGCAGAACCAGTTGTTTCATTTGCTCGCAACTGTATTTTCCAAGGCCAGTGGAAATTGATATCTGTATCTTTCAGGGATGTGTTAATGGGACCTAACACAGACGTCTGTATTTAGAAGCAGAAGAAATCACAAATGAGGGACGTGTTTATTGTGGAATGCATGCAAATACTTGTGAATTTTTTTGCGAGAAAATGATCTACAAAATTTACACGTGACAATTACCTTATCTGCAGGTGAAACCATCAACCTACACATTGATGTAACCCTACTTAAATAACAGACAGTCTCAACTTTTCAAGTCTCACTGTTAATTACATATAATTAATAAATTTACTTGATTGATACAAATATATTTCACAACTATGACTTTGTCAACTTTAAGATGAATTTTTACTCAGTTGCATGTATTAAATGTACAATGAACCTTTTTAGGTAAAAACCAAAATTAAAAATAATTTAGTACATGTCCTTAAAAAACTAGGGATTAAGTCAAAATTTTGAAATTAATGTTCCATCAAGTCATGCATACATTTAATTATATAATAATAAAATGACTAATTAGATTTAAATAGAAGACAAGTATTTTCTTCGTCTCATCCATAAAACATGCAAGTCTACCGCCATTTTTGTGTGATTTTTCTATTAACAATCCATTTACATACATGTCCACAGCTATAAAAATAGTTTGAATGTCTTCCAAATTGGAATTTTAGAACTTGATGTATTCTCATACCATGTGTAATTAATTTTTAGTCCATATATAGTTATATACATATATATGTTTTTTAAAAAATGAAAAACAAAAACAGTGAGTTCTTTTCAAAAGGCTGGATGCTTTCCTCGACCAAAAATTCCATATGAATTCCTAAGAGGAGTAAATAAAATTCCAAGTATATATATATTCTGGAGTTTTATGCTTCTAGTTTGAGTACAAGAGGTAGGTAGCTAGTTAGATAACTGGTATAAAATGCCTGCCTTCAATCATATATTTCATGACTATTCTGATTCCTATATGATCATCACCCATTTCCAGTCTTAAGCCATCTATTTCGATCGATATCCCTTTCACTATATATTTTTTTACTCTGCTAGTCTGCTACCCAACAAAACCAATCGAGTTTAATTAAGATATTGTGTATATGGTATATGTTACATATCCATTAATGAAACCATGTAAATTCATCGAAAAATCAAAAATACGCATGTCCGATGAAATGTTTGTTATTATCTGCTCCAATAACGAATCATTGATTTCACTGAATAACTAAAAAAATAGATAGACTTTTCTCTTGTCGATGGATCTTCTCAATTGGAAGATCCTCCATATGGATAATACATATTCCGGTTGACCGAGCCTCATTCTCATTTTTTTGTTCACCCTTGACTTGATGGAGCTCCCTTGACCCTGTTCTAGTCATGAACTGGCTGCGACCCGAGCCTACTGTAATGCAATTCACTCCTATAGTCTAATTAACAAAATAAGAAGCTTACAAATGAATTATATATAGCTAGTTAGGTCGATCGACTAATTCATCTTAATTAAGTAATATTAAGCCCTCTTGTCTTGTCTACCACTACTAGTCGACAAGCTCTCAATGCCGTCAATTTCTTCTTTCTCTGACCATATAAAAACAATCCACTTGCAACACGTGCGGTTGTGGCTCGGCACGTTCGACACGGCCGAGGAGGCCGCGCGGGCTCTCCATGTAGAGAATGCGCGTACAAACTTCACAGCGAACCCCAACTCTCCACCGCTATTGTTATTATGTTACAATTGCTCTTGCTGCTGCGGAGATTATCATGCTGCGATGTTGAGACTATGCTGCTGAATGTTGATATTATGATGTTGTGGTTATATATATATATTGTATATATGCATTTATTCATAAATGCTTTGTGTCTTGGTCATTTATGTTGGAGGAGAAGTGATCATCATTATGATAATGGGCTAGACGTTTCATGTGGATTAATGGCTGACTGTTGAGATGATAAGCTAGCTGTTGAGATTATGGAGTTATGAACTTAGTGGTATTTATTGTTGATGCTTTGTTGTCTCTATAAAAGAAGAGTGAGAAAATATGAAAGGTATCCACTCCTATGCGCAAAATAGGGTTGCCAAAATTATGAGGAGATTGCACTATTGAGAGTGTGTGGATCGTTGGCAACAATCTACTACAAATTATCTTCATATCATGGTGGGATTTTGGTTGTTGAACTCACCACAACACAGAGATTATGTGGAGGACAAAACTCTATGATTGAGTTGTCATAGAGAGACAAGTGGTTAGTACTTGTAATAGCAAGGAGTGCTTTTGTTATTTCTAATTCACTAGCTAGTAGAATTTCGGGTATAAAATTTTGATACTTGTATTGTACTTTGTTGATAGTGGATTGAGCATCTATCCAGTGAAGGCCCCGCAGATTATGTGACAAAATTATCAGTGTAAATAAATCTTCTATGTTCGTGTGTTTTCTGTTTTAATCTTTTTATGATCTGTTATTCACTCCGTCTTAAAGCATCTCCAGTATCAGTTGCAACTCATATGCAACTGACTCTTACCAAAAAGTTTCTGTAGAGACTGTCCTGACAAAATTCTTTTTTCATCGATCAAACCTCGCAAAATATCCTTTGTGTGGCAATGATCCTCAGGATCATGCCAAACAAAGAAGTGGCAATCATTCTCCTGTCAAAATTCATGGATTACAATAGAGAGTGAGTAATTACAATAAAGAGTGAGGGATTACAATGGAGTCATACCTTCCAATATCTATACCCCCAAAATCTTCTTTCAGAATTTTTTTGGCTCCATGAGGTGAAAAGAATAGCTCGATCTTTATGGCAGCAAATCTTAATCTTCAGAGCATTACCTTGTGAGGAATTCACTAAACATTCCTCTATTTCTCCCTCGATTTCCCTTCCTGACATGAGTACTGTCTTGTGCGATTCTCTTGAATGAAATCGAGCCCAAATCGGAAAAGCGTGCCCTAATTGGAGCAAGATTTGTGTGTTGAAGCTGACGCTACGAAAAATTACAAGTTTATCCCTTGTTGCTTCACATAGATCTAAAGGTAAAATCGTAATACTTGCCATATGGGATAGTCACTTGCCACGTCTTCTCTGTTAACGTGCCACATCAGCCAAATTCGTCAAAATTGATGGGGTGTGTTAAACGAGATAACATAACGAAAGTTCGTGCATTTCTATCTAACGAAAGAAGTTTGTGCTAAAACTGAGAAAATGGGCAAAGTTTGTGCTTTTTGGGTATTTACTCTAAATTTAAAGTAAACTTTTAAAAATAACAACAAAATGTGTATAACTTAATGATTCTTGTCATATTAGTTTATATTAGTTGTATATGAATCAAGTTTTTTTTTATAATAAGCATGATATATGAAAGAGCCAAAAGTTCATAATAATATATCTTTAACTATGAAATTTGATGACAACATAATAGTGCATTTGATCAACACAGCAGCATGATCAACGAATACGACAATTTATTGTTTACACTTTTTATTAATTTGTCTGGAATCAACAATCACAATAACATACACCAGGTGAACGACAAATCGCGACACAATTACTATGACAATCAGAACATTGTATGTCATACTTGCAAGGTCTTCCATTGGGATCAGCCATGGACAACATAACACCTACATAAAATTAATTTAATAACATCAACTCAGTTATATCAACTAAAATTTAATTGAGAAAAATCATAAATTTAAATAAAATAAAATAAGGCAATATGAATATGAAGATATATATTACTTACTTGATGTCATCAACATGACTACAAACAAGCAAGCTATAAAAATAATTTTGCTGGTCATCCTTCTTTTTTATTTTTCTTGATTGTTGTTGTATGATATGTAGATGTTGAGTCTCATATATATATATATATTTGCAAAAAAGGGCAAAGCCCTCAAACTATATTAAGATAAAATGTGACCAGCAAGGTCACTTACAAAAAAGTTATCCAGATTAGTGGGAAAATTTGATTCCAAATTATTTACAACAAATTAACTACCCAAATAGCACTTTATTACAACATATAGGATATTTACAAATATCTAAAGACTGGAATTGAGAGAAGAGAAGCCGAGTCCTTTGAATAGAGTGCAGTTGCCACCAAGGTGCTACAAGAGCCATTTAAATCCTGTGCCAGTTTAGTGGAGCTGATTTGAAGATCCACAGATAATAAGCCAAGATCCATGAGAACATTAAGTCCTCTTTTTATAGCAGTAAGCTCAGCAAAGGTGGAAGAAGAATTCTCCAAGTAAATTGCTTCAGCATGAATACATGACCCAAGCTGTTTCGAATCGAATCACCAATCTAGTTCCCATCACCAGGCCATCAGAGTGGATGGCAATATTGAGCTTAACCCTATTTGAAGTAGGTGGAATCCAAGAATTAAGAATTGTAGTGCTAGCATTTGAACCTTCAAGCCTTTGAGGGTATGTTTTGTAAGTAGTAGCTATAAAACTTAAAGTTCGATTCACGAGAGCAATTGGGGACTGCTGCCTATCAAGATGCACAACTTCATTTTTAGCATGCCAGGTGAACCATAAGGCTACTACTATATGAGGAGCAATTTTTTTCATAGTAGAGTTAGAGGATAACCAACAACCAATGTGCCAAGAGTCTCTAAGAGAGAAATTGGCATGCAATTTAGAAGAAAGAAGGGACAAGATATTAGAAGCAAAACTGCAATGAAGAGGTGTTGAATGGGTTTCAAGTTCAACATTACAAAAAGTACAGGAAGGGGAACTAGAAATGCCTAAGTGACTAAGCTTAACTCTGCTAGGCAATTTATTATGTAAAAATTTCTAGAGAAAGATTTTTATCTTAGGAGGGATGTGAAGTGACCACATAGATGGCCATCTATTAGAAGCAGTAGCACTTAATGGTGATCGGCTTCTTAGAAAAGAGTAGTGTCACGCCCCATATCCAGAGTCACGTGACCGGACAGAGTACACGTTCGTACTCCGAAGCCTACCAACACATGCATACCAATGTGTAAATAAAAGAAACAACAATGCATACTCAACATAAAATACCAAAATGCTAGGTAAGTTTACATAATCAAATGATTACAATGAAATCACAATAGCATTCAATTAAGACTCTCTACACTCGACTACGACCCGACATGTCACGAGAACCGATGCCTGAGCCTGCAACCACAGCCACACTACATGGGTACCACCATACTACCAATAGTTAGAATCTGCAAAATAACAACAGAAGAGTGGTGAGTTCCTTTAGTGAGTGGCTCTACCCGAGCCCTCTCGAGGCTAACCCGAGCATAAATATCATCAAGCATAAATTATACATATGAGTGCTAAAATATAATAACATGTAAAGTAAATGCATTCATCCACAAACTCGTGCTCAGAACATAATAACCACTCGGCCCATACCGGCCCAAACATGCAAACACAATATCCACTCAACCCATATATACTAGCCCAAACATGCAAACACAATATCCACTCGGCCCATACTGGCCCAAACATACAAACACAATATCCACTCGGCCCATACCGGCCCAAACATCCAAACACAATATCCACTCGGCCCATATTGGTCCAAACATGCAAGCACACGAGTCGGTCGCTAGAACATATATCTAGCGAGCTTTCCGCCCGGGCCTTAAGAACTAGGATGACCTACTAGTTTCGGTGCCCACTCCGGTTGGGAATAGCTCTCCAACCAATGCCACTCGAGTCCATCGTTAGTGTGGCTCACTGACGGTAACTCTCGACCCATATCCAAACTCGCCGAGTCGGGACCAACTTACCAAATTGGTATGTTTCTCGGCCCGGCTATCGTCCATCCACAATCACAAACACAAGCAATGTTTCTACATCGTGGTTTTAATAATTTAGCCGACAACCCGGGTACGCATCTTCGTGCCCCAACCCGACCCTCTCTTGGCCCCAACTCCTTGGCTTTGCATTTTACCATCCAAAAATATACATTTCAGCTTGTACCAAGTAAATTCAGCATGTATAATAATTTTCAGCATCTACACACATATTTCCAGCATGTATAAAAGTATTTCCAACATGTCTAAATGTATTTCCAGCATATATGATAATTCCAGCATGTATATATACATATAATTCCAGCATGTATAAATATTTTCAGCATGTATACATATAATTCCAGCATGTATAAATATTTTCAGCATGTATACATATAATTCCAACATGAATAAATATTTTCAACATGTATACATATAATTCCAGTATGTATAAATATTATTTGAGTATGTATAAAGATAATTTCAGCATGCCTTATCATGCTATAAAAATTCCAGATTTAAATATGCCATATTTTCCAAGTTCTAACCTTTTTTCTTGCATCAAAATCTAGGTTCACCTTAAGCCGGAATAGAACCTTCATCTTTAGGACCATTCGGCCCTTAACCCTTAGGGTCATGTCTCTAGTCGAGTACCCCCAATAAGGAGTCTCATCTCATCACCAAATCATCCTAACCATTGCGCATAAAGGTATATCAAACAATGATTTACCGAGGTCACTTCCTTATCACCAATCGTCGTTACCCTACGGCTTTAGGTACTACCCTAAACTGCCCTATATCGGCCCCTATCCTCAAGAAATCAATTTCTCTTTACATGGTATAAATTTACAAATTAAAACAGTGATTAAACAAGGAGGAGTAAAAAAAATCAGCAATCGGCATCTTTCCCAAGCCGCCGGTCCTTAGTCCATAGGGCTACCCTAATCGGCCCTACATTGGATTCTTACCAACTAAGAATCGTTTCTCCTCCATGCCACGCCCACTCTACATAAAAACAGTGGACAACATAAAATAATAAAAATGTTGGTGCGGAACCTTTCCCCTAGGCCACCGGCCCTTAATCCGTAGGGTTGCCGTATCCAGTCCTACATCGGTTTCTACCAATAAGGAACCATCTTCAATTTAGTTTGTACAATAATTAAAACAAAAGTAAAATTCGAAATTGGCACATCATCAATCCAAAACCTAATTTCATTTTCATGAATCCATCTCCACTGTTCTCTTTGGCTGACCCTAGGGGTTGTATGGAATTCCTTAGGGCTGCTGCACATACCACTCAAGTCACATGCCCAAAACTCAATTCAATTCCAAATCCCACCGTGAATTATTCTACAGTAAACATCATCTACAAGCATCAATTGCGAGAAGGGGAAATCATATTTCCAAGGTTTCCAAGACCACTCACAGCACACGCCATCAACATAATCAAGGGGAAATCCATTAAAAAACATGCCATCCAAGTAAATTAAGGAGGAAATCGACACAAAATTTTCCAAATTTCTCGATGGCAGTAGGCGGCTACATGAAGAAGACGGGAAGCAAGGATGCCCAAGAAAACCACTCACCGGCGAGGAGAATGAGAAGAAATCGAGGACGGAAACCTCCGATCCTCGCGGCGATCGGCTTTCGGCGACGACGAGCACCCGGCTGCCCTCCTCTTGAGCGCGCCTTCTCACACCATCGCATGGGATGCGTGTGACACCCAGGAAAAGTCGTACGCCACAGGTGGTCTATTATATTTTATTTTTTTGAATTTATGATTTTTCCCATATGGCTTAAGCGAAGCATAACTCAACCTATACTCGTTCGAATTGAGTTCCGTTTGAACCTACGGACTAGACTCGAATAAAATAATTTTCCTCGTGCATAAGTTTCATATCACAAATTGCGCCCTCCGACGATTTCTCGGCCCGCTCCAACGTGCATCTCGGCTTTTCCGATGAAGTCAAAATAAATTAATTGAATTGTTATTTCTATTTTTCGCGAGTATTACAAGTAGGCAGATCTTAAGGTAACTAGTCCTCTACTCTCACTAACATGTACCTATGTGTCATCATTAGGTATAGGGGTAACTCAATTCTTAAAATGGATTCCCAAAGGTCATTCCAATTATGATCCTGAATTAAACTAGAGACAAGAATTTGAGAATTTACCATATCAACTTTTACAAAACTAGGTTTAAGAGCAAGAGGCAAATTATCCGAACAGTTATCATTCAAAACAGAAGTGGTGTTTCCTGATTTAATATGCTTTCTGAAACTAAAATAAAGTTCCCTGAAGACCAGGAACAATTCATAGGAGTATAATTGTTGAAGGGAGTAACATAGGGATATTTGGCATGAACTAAAGAGAGGGAGTATTATTTAAATACTCAAGGATTCTCTTGCTAAGAAGAGATCGAAAGGCTCTTAAGATATAAATCATGAATACCATGGCCCCCCTCTTTTTTTAGGTAAGGTAATAGTGTCCCAGGAAACAAGAGCAAGGGGTCCTTGCTGATTAGGCTTAATTATTGTCACTCCCCAAAAACGGGTCACGTGACCGGCCAGAGTGCGGACAAGCACCTCGAAGCCTAAACCATACAACCGAACCATGCATGTGAAAAATAAGACAGCTCATTGTCAAACTCAACTCAAAGACTCCAATCATGTAATAAAACAGGTTCACATACTAATCCAAATGCATAAGATAAACATAACAAGGTGTTCAAAGGTAATGACACTACATAATATTGTTCACATGCTTAAAATAAACACACGACTCGACAAATACTTGACTACATCAACTAGCTTCACGAGACTGCCATCGGAGTCTGCCGCCACCAGCTGCACCATACCTCAGTGACCGGGATCTGCAAAAGAACACCAAAAGAGCAGTGAGTTCATAGAACTCGGTGAGTGGCCGTCTCAACCACTACTAAGCCAATCCACACAAAAATATATTAATATATTTAAATACTCATCAAGAACTGATATGAAACATGTGAGGTTTCCATAAGTCATCTCATGCGCACTACGCACCCTCCGGCCCAAAAGAGGTATCCTCAACCAAACAACATACAACTCGCAAGTCGCTCACTAGGCTGGCCACCCTAGAGGTATCCTCAACCAAACAACATACAACCGCCTCGGGCTCACTGAGCTAGTAAGGCCTCTAGTCTCGGTGCCCTAAAACTCGATCGGGAAAGGCCCTCTGATCAATGCCACTCAGGTCAGTCGTCGGCGTCGCTCACCGACGAATATATCGACCCCAAAATCAACTCGCTGGTCGGGGATTAGCTTCTCACGCTAACGTGCTTCCCAGCCCGGCCATTACACACACATCCACAAGCATGTCCATTAAATAGACAGGAACATATACTACGAAATAATGTGGTTAACTCGGGTGGGTACAACCATAAACACGTTTCTCGGGTGCGTGCACAATTGCACACCACTCAGTCGCAACTCGGCCCAATTAATTGTTCACTCATCGTACCGCCCACCTATCTAACCTCTAAAGTTTAATTTCCAATTTCCTATCCAAGAAATTTTATATCCATGGCAGGTCGTCATGTAGAAAAATTCTATCGTTCTGCCGAACAATTTCCGCACGGCGTACCTTTCCACCACCAACCATTTCACGTTCGAAATTTCATCCAAACACCAGGAAATTTCCGGACAATATAATATGATTCCATATCTACCCGAAGGTTTCCGATTTCAGTGTAAACAGTCCTAGAAATTTCAAATTTCTAACTCGTCTATGCGTCGCGGAAAATTTCAGCCCTAAGCTGAAAATTCAGCCTCTTGTAGGGAAAATTGGTGCGCTTGCTATCTAGAGTCAATAACTCTTCTTAAGTGTAAAACAAAACTAAGTAATATGATAATTTTATGAATAAAACTGATACATACTCACAGCACACCGCGAGGCAACATTTCAGCCTCACAACTCAGTAATTTCAGCATATAGAGTACAAATTCCAGCACACTTAACTTATAATGAAATTTCAGCACATCTAAATATGAAATTTCAGCATACTAGTACCCATAAATCTTAGCATATCAAGTAGATAAATTTTGATATACTATCTCATGAATTTTCAGCATACATATCTAATTTTCAGCATGTAAAAATAAAATTCGGCATACCTTACAAGAAATTTCAGCATACATTTCACTTTATTCCAGCATATATATAATAGAGACATTTATATTAGTGGAGACATTTATATTTGTCTCTAAAAATATTAATAGAGACATTTATATTTGTCTTTAATATACAAACACTATTAGAAGCATATAGATAATTGCCTCTAAAAATATTAATAGAGGCATATATTTGTCTTTAATAAAATTAAATTTTATTACCTCTAAATTATAAATTGAGCTAAATATTTTCACATTATATTTAATTAATGAATAATTTAATTGCCTATAAAAATTAAGTAGAGGCATTGCACTTGCAGGCAACCAAATGCTCTCTAAAATATCACATGACTACTTAAGTAATAAAATAGCATAAAATGAATTAAAAGAAAACAATTAGATAAATAATTAAAATGGTTATTAGACGAAAATGACCTGAGCGGTTGGGATCAGTACGAGATCGCATTCAACATGCCCAGCAAGCACATTTATATCAGAAACTTCACCTGCATCTCCCCCACCATGCTACCATCGCCATCGGCAGCGAGATATCTGGCGGTGTCGAGGACGTTCGCGCCGAGTACATCACTGCCGTGAATACCAAGTCCATCGTCCGAATCAAGACCGGCATTGGACGCGACGCCTACGTTGAGGGACGTCCTCGTGAGGACGATGGGGTTGCACAAGATGACAAGCTAGTATGGGCAGCACCCTGACGAGGACTTCGACCCTGACGCCGTTCCGATGGTGCACAACATCAACTACAACGAGGTTACGGCGACCAATGTAACCATGATGGGAGGCTGGAGGCGTTCACCGGCATATGCCTTTCGGACATGAGGGCAAATCCCACTACAAAAAAAAAGAAAAAAAGAAGAAGAGAGAGAACGGCTCAAAACCGGCATCTACCAATGGTAGGCGTCGTTAATGGGGAAATCGGCGCCAGCTTGGCTAGCGCCCGTTTCAGATAACCAGTGCCGGTGGCGCCTATACTAGCGTCGGTTTCCGACTTTTCAAGTTATTTAATTATTTTTTAAAAATTTTAAATAAAATTAATTAATTTTTAAATTATTCTATAATATCAAATTTATAGTCCCACATTGATTAAAAAAATTATAAATTATTCTTAATTTGTTGTATAAATTGAATATTTTTAGTCTCGCATCCATTAAAAAAAATCTATTACTTTTAAACTTTATAAATATATTGGTAAACTTAAAAGATTTTATGAACTAATAAAATATCAATAATAATCTTAAATATTATATTAATATAATATAATATAAATATTTATTTACTTAATATAATATAATATAATATGTTATGCATTTTATAAATTAACAATATAAATAAAATTAACAATATATATTATCAATAAATAATAATAATAATAAAATATTGGAACGATAATTAATTGGTTGCAAACCGATGCCCTATTATAGGTGTCGGTTTCATAGTTTAATTATTCTTCATTCTTTATCGATCCTCAAACCGACTCTTTTTGGTGCGTCAGTATTCATATTTAGGCCTCAAAAAAGAATGGGTTTCTCACTTAACATGGATCGGAATAATTCCGACATTTTGTTGTAGTGTCCAAGGATCTTTGTGTGGAAGAAGAAGCCGGTATGGATCTCCACGTTTGTGGAGGGTGTGTCCACTGCTATGACTCCATTGACTTGTGCCGCGTTGAAGGACACAGGAGCTCAGACATCTCCATGCCCCTTCCTTGAGATACCTTGATGTAGTCGACCGGTCAATACCGGAGCTCAGGAAGTAAAAATTAATGATGAGTTCATATTGTACGTGCGCAAGCGCTGTCGAACGGCAGGTACAACATCCGCGGCCATCTCAAACACAAACTTCTAATGGTCGATCAATCTCTCAATGCTCACTCCCCAAATGATCTCATGGACATGTGAGGGCAGAGTCAACAATATGATATAACTTTTACCCCTTCCATTAAGCGCTTATCTGCCTATTGGATTCAACGAAAGCTAGATTAACTCATAGTATTTTCTTACGTACGCATTATTTTTGTATCCTTAGGAACAATAATGATTGTACCTTTTGATGGGGATCAAAATTCGCCACGTCAGCATCATCGGTCCCACCATACCACTAGGACACCTAGATGGCATGAAGAAATTTAGGAGAGATTTTCATGTTTTCCATGCATGGGTTATCCTTCTTTCCCATGCATGGATATTTTCTTTTCCAAAGGAAGGGTTAGATTTTTCATGTCTTTCCTGCATGGACTCTCCTTTCCATGCATGGATCTTTTCTTTTTCCAAAGTAGGGGGTTTCTTTTCTTTCCAATGCGCATGTAATCCACGCAAGGGCGGAGCTACAGTATCAGGATGGGGGCAACTGCTCCCATTCAATTTTATTTTTTTTCTCTTATATATACATCTTTTTTTATGATTTTGCCCCCCTCTATTTTAAAAACTACCCCCCTATCTCGAAATTAAGCAATTCCCCTCCTGATACCTAATCCCCTCTCCCTCCTTGCTGCGCCGACCTCCACCAATTTGTCACTCCTACTCTCCTGACGCCACCGCTCGATCGTGTGCTCAGGCCACTCCATGCGGCAGGCGATCATTCTAGTGTGGCGGCGTGCTCCTTCCCTCTACTCGGCAATCTCCTGTTGGTTGTCGTCCCACGTCCTGGCGTCCGCCCACTCGCCCAATCCATCGTCGGCGTCAACTCTTGCACGGCTGCACACTCCTGCGTGACTGCATCTCCCGATCTCCGACATCCGATGTCCACCCAATTCGGAGTTCGAAGTTCGAAGTCCGGAGTCGGTGTCTAGAATCCAACGTCTCCCACATCCCGGTAATTTTAGAATTTCTTTTATTTCACTATTTGATTGATTCCATTGATTTCTTTTTTTTTATTTTGATTTAATTCCATTGCTTGATTTAATTGCTTAATTTTAGTTTGATTACATTGTTTAGTTTGATTTCAAATATATTTAGTTGCATGATTGTTATTTAATTGCTTGATTACTTGATTCCAATTAATTTTAAAAGAAAATTATTTTAACTATTTGATTACACTGTTTAGTAGATATGGTGAATTATTTTAAAAGAAAATTTATGCCCGGAGGTGGATCATCGTCTTCGGCTAACAAAGAAGTAAATGCAGAAGTTGAAGAAAAGATCGAACTATAACTCAAAAGGACGGTATGACATTTGAGAGTCTGCCCTCCCCACCCCTCCAATTTGATTTCTGGCTCCGCCACTGAATCCAAGGATATTAATGGTCAAGATCCCCCCTCCCTTCCTTGGCCTATATAAATGCCAACCTTTATCATTTGGGACAAGCCACTTGGAATAAAAATTTGAAGAAACTCTCTTTGGAGTGTACGTCCTAACAAGAGGTGTGAGATCTCTTGGGGTGTGAGACCCAACCTTATATAGTTTCTTCCTTTAAGTCTTGTGAGTTTTTAATCTCTTTACTTCTTGGATTATTTGATAATCTTGGACCTCTTGGTGAATAATGAAGCATGTATAAGCTTTCCTTGCTTTAAGTTGTCTCTAATTCAAGCATGCTTAGAATAGATCAAGTTGGCATGATGATGATGTATGATTCTTAAGGCCATTGTTTCATTCTCGAATTTTAGTCTATCCTACATCACCTTTAAATTCTAATTTGTATGTTCAAGTTCATAATCTGCTGGTTGTTGTAGTTTTGTATAGAGTTAGACATGCATGTATCTGTTATGAGGATGAATGTGTACTATGGATGTCATTTTTTATCAGCGATTTCCCTAAAACCAAATAGGGAAAGGTTTTATTCCCGAAACCAAAATAGCTTTTTGTTTTTTCTAAAACCAAAACCCTTTTTCAAAAATACCCTAAATGCCCTAAATGCATCATGACGGGGTTAAGCAATAGTTATCCCCATTAAAAAAATTTGCCCAAACCTCGTTCTGCATGTAACAGGATATATAATTTTTCGTGTCCACCCAATATGAATACAGTTGATTCATTTTAAACTGTTTCGGACCATTTTAAACTAGTTCACTAAATAGGTCATATATGCAAGGAAAATCATTCTAAAATCACTATAAATTCACGAAAATTCTATTATGCTTAATGAAATAAGATCCACAATTTGAATCGGTCAAAATGGGTGTGCAAAAGTGGAAGATCAATTAAGTTGATTCATTTTAAAATATTTCACGTCATTTTAAACTAGTTCACTAAATATGTCATATATGCAAGGAAAAGCATTCTAAAATTATCATAAATTCATAGAAAAACTATTATGCTTAATGAAATGAGATCCATAACTTGGACCAGTCAAAATGGGTGTGAAAAAGTGACAGATCAATTAAGTTAATTCATTTTAAACTGGTTCAATAAATAGGTCATATATGCAAGAAAAAATATTTTAAAATCTTCATAAATTCACAAAAAATCTATTATGCTTAATAAAATAAGATCCTCAACTTAGATCGGTCAAAATGAGTGTGTAAAAGTGACAGGTCAATTAAGTTAATTCATTTTAAACTATTTCAGACCATTTTAAATTGGTTCATTAAATAGGTCATATATGCAAGGAAAAACATTCTAAAATCAGTTTAAAATGGCGAATGAATTTTTTAAATCCTACATGTATGCAGTTGACATGTCGAATGAGTTTTTTAAATCATTTTTGGATTGCCACGTTAGTGAAATAATAGACATACTCTGTCACGCCCCAAATTCGGACATGACCAGCCAGAGTACCACACGTACTCCGAAGCTTAACCCAACCAAACCACAGATACAAATAAAGACCTGAATATTTTAATAAGCTATTTTGACTTACGAAAAACACAAATATAATACTTCTCAAAGTCACCAAACAAATAATCCAATATTTTCAAATGTTCAAATCATTTAAAGAATAAAGTCATTTAACAAAAATTAATCTCTCAACATAAAAATACGGAAATAAAATATACCCCAAGTCCACATGACTCAAATAAACAAATAAAAAAAATAATGATTCTAAGACTTGGATATCCACCTCGACCACGACAAGTCATGAGATCTGTTGTCCCTACTGCCACCGGCTGCTCTACTGCATCCCACTACCTCTCTGATCACGCTCAGGTGCTGAAAAAGATAATATAATAGAAGATAAGTCCAACTAGGACTTAGTGAGCAGATTAGTCCTCAAACCACCATATCCATCATTATTAAATTTAGCATATAAACAATCATATAATGGTAAAAGCATAACTCATAAAACAATTATCAACATACAGATATATTCTCTTGTACATCATGTAGCAACCAGCAGTAGATATGCTATCCAAGTATAAAATACATGCCCAAATGCATCAACACAAATGCCAACCTGAATCCGTCGGTCCCACATCGCCACATAGGGTAGGAAGTCGGCATGGCCTCCGAACTACCATCCAGCCCTGAATCGTTTCTTTGGGGCATACCCTCCCCTCATCAGAATGGGCTCTTTCGAACCATCTCTTTGGGGCATATGTTCCCCTCACCCGTTTGGATTCTGGATCGTCTCTTTAGGGTATGATATCCCATCACCAGTCGAAACTTTCGGAATAGTACCAACACCGTCTCTTTGGGGCATACCCTCCCCTCACCGGTGAGGTTTCCGGGATAATGCACCAAGCACAACACACACACGCATACATAGCATAATAAGGAGAACAATCCATCCACATAACATATATATTAGAAATATGCTATAATCATACCTCGGCCCCTTCATGTCCTCATACCATACATCACATCTCACATGTCTATAAGTAATGATGTTCATGCCACATAATTATGAAACATAATACACGCAGGCCACAAATATACATAACATCATATCAGTGCATCACATAAATCATGTCATAAGGAATTAAGTATATCTCAACCCGCATATCATCACAAGCATATGACATAGGCATGTATCAACATAATAGAACATGTAAGCAATAAAAACATTAGTCATGAAGAATCTTTATGCAAGGTATTAAAACATAGCGAGCATATACGATAGAAGACTAAACCCCTTGTGACCCCTAACCGCACCTCCTAGGGCCGGCCTACCCCCTTACCCGAGTGCTCTAAAAGGAAGGGGCTTCGGCACCTACAAGCCTCCATAGGGCCGTCTCAACACAATGTTCATCCTAATTAAGTCCCTATGTCTCTAAGTGTGTCTAAGTTCTTTGTTTTTCCCAATTTTAGGTCTCTACACTTGTGCATGTTCTAATGACATATGAAAATATCCTTAGTGTATAGTCTGAATGTTTAAACAAGTCTCAAGATATATCCTCTACATGGGTTATTAGGGGTCTGCCGACCCTTAGAATTCTTAGGGAACCCTTTAGGGGGGTCGGCACACCCTAAAACTCCAATCTTTCCCTTCTACCAAGAAGCAAGAAACCATTAATACCAATAACTACCATCAAGACTCAAGAATCTCATCAAGACATCAAAAGGGAAGGGGCGGCGGCTCCTCAAAAATTTACCATGTGGCATGCAACTAAGACCCAAAATTTGGTCCAAGAAATCCACGACAAACAATGTAAAACTTCATCAATCCTTTACTCGAATTCGACACGAGAAAAACCATCCAAAAATCCGAGAAAACCCCTATCATAGGGGTGGAGGCAAGATGAAGGAGATTGGGGAAAGAGGGCAAATTCGACTCACCGAAGAAGGAAATAAAAAAGGTAAACGGTCCTCTATGCTCCCATGAGTCTGGGTGCACTGCCTAGTTTCAAGTATCCCCAAATCCAGTCATCCAAACCAGATCTCCACTGTTAACAACCAAGGGCAAGGAGTATCGGACATGCTCCCCAAGTTTTAGTCCGATCAGCCCCAGGATAGGGTTCCAATCGCCCAATTTGGCGAAACTCGACGTAGCAGAATCCTGGAGAAGAAAACCAAAAATAGGGCTTTGGTAATTCCATGACAGCGGCAGATCCGGCCATCGAAAACCAATCTCCACCGATCAAAATATAAATCAAGAAGTCTACATCTTACGGTTCAAATTTTATTACGATCCGACCACGGACGCTATGTAAGGGGCAGTCTTCTGAGATTCCCTTCCTCCCTCTCCAAGCGTGCGTCTCTTCCTTTGGGCGCGCATGGGGGTGTGCGGTGACTGCTATGAGCTGCGCGCCCCTGAGGGATGAGGCATAAATACTAAAATCCTAATCACCAAATGACTAAAGCGCCCCTTAACTTAAATCAAGTCTAAAACAAATCATAACCCGATCAATACAAGTCCGATTTGAGTTTGTTTGAACCTCCAGACTCGTCTCGAACCCAACTACTCGTCTAAGGACTAATCAACTTAGATAAATTAATTATCTTGCGCGCAAAGGCCAAACTTCAATTCACACTCTTTGGCATTTCATCTGGCCATCCTGATGTGCGACCAAATTATCTCACTTGAATAATTACATAAATATTTTAAAAAATTTCGGGTATCACATACTCACAGTTGATAGGCGGCGGGCTATAATTCGGATCAATGTGTAAGTTCTTATATACAATTGAGACGAATCAAATGATTAACCACAATTGAAAATTTGATCAAAGTTTAAGCTACTTTCGTCTAATAATTAACCCTAATTAAAATAATAGCTCTAGTGTCACCGACTCTTAAATTAGCTTGAACTTACAATTTATGTATTAACTTGTCCTGGTAAATTAAATGCATATTTTATCAGCAATGAATTTTTTGTGGATTCGATTTCAAAGTTCATATCAAAAAGTTAAACGAAATCATCCTGAACTTTATAGGCAAGGGACAAAAATTAAGTACAACTCAGAAAATCAAGTAATACTAAAAGTTTTTTATATGTTTTTTGTCAAAATAAATTGTTTGTTTCAAATTGAAAAATAAATACATTCTGTTAAACTAGATATGAAGATCAACAAGTTATTTTTGCTTATTGCATGGAGTTCCTCTTCTGCCATGGCCGAAATCTTGGAGTTCATCTTCTTTGTTTTTGCTTCTTTCTCTTTATGTGTTACTTCCAACTAAGTTGCAGATGTATTATTTTATTTTGATATTGTCAATCTTTTGGAAGATGAATTTGAACTTCTTATTTTCTAGTTGTTCTAAGTTGCTATTGAAGATCTTGTTTATGCTTTTGATAGCCTTATCTTGTCTATATGGGAAGCACACTAGCTCTACAAGCACATGCAAATGTTATCCTATGCTATTCCAAGGTAAAAGTTATTTGCCAACTGTGGGTGGCATAGTTGGTGGCAACATGCTATATGTTGCTTAGAGATTTAGGGTTCAAACACTAGTATGATCACATATTGTGACTTTCTATATTTGTTAAAAATAATAATAATAAAGTAAAACTTATTTTGATAGAAATAACTTGGAAATTCATATTAGAATATCAACTTGGAAATTCATATTTTTTCTTTATGTTGCAATGTTATAATCATATTATGTTTATTTATATTAATTGCAAATTTTATAAGAAATATTGGGATGTCATCAGATGCTACATAACCCAAATGCTTGCAGATCAATCCCACTTGCATCCTGGGTAATAGAGAAGGTAATCTCATGACCACATTTTCCGATGTGCCCACTCTATTGCAGGTTGGGAGGAGCTTCTCAGGCGATGTAACTTCACGCTCTTCCCACTCACCTTTAGGTCATGGATTGATAATACCAGGGGGATCTGTAAAGATAGCATGTGTAAATTTCTTGTAACTATGATTTGGAGATGGAAAATTCGGCGGGGAGGAATGTTAGATGTTTCGATAACACTACACAAACTTCCTTTCTTCAAAAAAAAAAAATCATGTACCTCTGCAGCTCGTGTTGTTGATGACAAACCAAAATCGAGGTTTCAAGACAAAGCTATATAATAGAATTTGATAAACCATGTAAAAAATAAATCAAAATCCAGGTTTCAAGATCAACTTGTAAATTTTAATCAAATGCATTAATTGAATTTGATTATGCAGAATTTGAACAATTATATAATAAATTCTGCATGTTTTTGGAGATTTGGTACAACACAAGTAACCAAATAAACTAGTTCTCCGTAGGATTTACAATAGATGCCACAATATACAGAATTGAATGTTTTTTCATTCTATCCCTGGGAATTTAGAACAAGATACACAAATGAAGGGACGAACCTTACTTGCATAGAGGAAGTAACAACAGATTCTCCTTGGGTTGACATGTGAAGTGACTTTCTGCAGAAAAATATAATTCTTATGAATTAGCTTCTCACGTGTATTTCTTGAGAAGTACCTAAAAAATATTTGGTTAACAAGAAGTTAATTCATAGGAAGTGTAACTTTTCATCGAAAAAATATGTTTGGTTGACATGAGTACTTCCTAGGAAGTATATATCAAATGATCAATATATCATTCTTTTTATAAATTAGTATTTTAATTTATATGTATTAGTATATATGAAAAAGTAAATTTTATTTGTAAATTAATATTATAACATATATATATATATATATATATATATATATAATTAATATAATATATACTTTATTATATAGGGAAAAAAATAATTTTTATTTGTAGTTAATATGAAAAATTACATATCTTTCTAAAAACAAATTTAAATAAAATAAATATCTGAAGATTCAAGGATTATCTAATTTCATAATGTTGACAACATAAATTATAAATTCTACGTTAAATGCAAATGCGAGACTAACATTGACTTTTTCTTTCAAATACAATGCAAGAAGTGCAACTTAATTACCAGAATTTAAAATGATTGTACATCTTCGACTTTTACAGCATGAATGAAAGAAAAAATTGTAACTACCTTCACCATTGAACCGACGCCTCATAAAGATGCTAGTTCTCAAAAAATAAAAAAAATGAAAAAAAATGAGGGAACCGACACCACCTGGCGCCAGTATTTATGGAACCACCTAGCGCCAATATATCTAAAAGTTTCAAAAAAAAAATTAAAAAAAAACAGCTCCAGGTGGTGTCGATTTACCAACAAAATTGATTTTTTTTAGTTCCACGTATGTTAAATCGTTTTCTTGTAATTGTTCTTAATTATTATAAATGACGTTTTTTTAGTCCCACATCACTTTTTTTTTGCCTACCACTCTTCATAATTATAAATGTGAGGATGAGAGCAGTCATATTCTACTAAACTGTAACTTTGCATCTGCTTACTGGAAGCTGGTGGAGGAGAGATTGGGAATCAGATTTGGCCCAAAGGATGATTGGTTGCTTGGAGGTTGGAAAAGGGAAGCAGTGAAGTTTGAGAAGGAAACTGATGGGATGCTGGGGGAGTTTGTAGCAGTTTCCCTATGGATGTTATGGAAAAAATAGCTGTCAAGTAAAATTTAATAGCAAGAAGGAAGGTCTATATAGCTTATTTGTAAAGGCTGTTAATCTCACGATGGAATTCAATAATGTCAGGAAGAGAAAGATAGCATTGAGGAATAGTGTTTCTATAAATTCTGGTAAGGATGAAGAAGGGATACAGATTGACACTTCTGAAAGTATAATGCTCTTCTGTGATGCTAGTTGGAAGGAAGGGTTCAAAGCTGGTATGGGTTTTATTGCTACTGATCAAAGTAAATGGAAGCTGATTGGGGCTGATATCATCTCTGCTTCTTCTTCACTAAAGGCTGAGCTATGTGCCGTTTGGTATGGCTTAGATAATGTGAGGAAAAAAGGAATTCTTATTGATGAGGTATGTTCTGATTGTTCCACTGCAATTAGAATCCTAAATAAAGAAGCTGAATGTCCATGGAATTTGAGAAACTTGGTAGAGAGTATTTTGCAATTAGGGAAAGAAACGGGAATTGATAATTGGTTTTGTGTAAATAGGTATAATAACTGTATAGTTATAGCTCATGCGGCGGCAAGGATTAGTTTGTCTTGGAGTATAACAAGTACTTTGTATAGCAGTAAAGGAGTATGTGATGAAATTGAGAATGTAACTCATTCATGTAATGAACTCTTTTATGAGTTTTTGAATAAATTGAAACCAAGTGAGGAACATACACCTACTTTTAGGACCGGCGAAGGAAGTACGGCTGTGGCCCAATGCTCCTTTTACCCAGAAGTTGAGTAGGTGGTGACCTTGTTTTGGTTCGTATTTTTTGGAAGAAAAAAAAACTTCAAATTAATAAGGTGTCGGGTGTGCGTTGCTATTTCAGAATCCTCAATTTTGACCAAAGAATTTGGTCAAATTAAATTGAGGGCGTTGTTTATCTTGGTATCACGTGGGCTTGGTGCAGCGGACTTGCACGCCAGCCCATTATGCAGCAGCATCAAATGAGCCGGTTCAGTCCGTATGCGAGCCTAGTTCAGCGTAATCTGATTCAACAAATTGGTTCAAGGATATTTTAGTCAAATGAACTTCGATTTGGGTCCGGTTTGATTGGTTGGATTCGGTTCGGACCTAATTTGAGTCAATACCTAACATACTCTTTTAGTGTTTCATCATTCTTTTATTTCATATTCAACTGAGTGACTCATTTACGAACAGGATCATTCTTAATTAAATCTTAAACAAAGATGTTGCTCGCCAAAAAACAACTGTGTTTCGTTGTAGTTGCTTCCTTGTAATCATTGTATTATAGTCAAGTTCATCTATGGTATTTGAGAGTAATTTCATACTTTTGCATACTTGTTCAGGTACACATATGATGAGCAAAGTGGTACAGAGTTCAACAACGGGAAGTTGAAGGTATTTGAATCAATAGATCGGCCAAACACAGAAAAATTAAGTTTGCTTGCCAGAATTTAAAATGGTTGTGTATCTACAACTTTTACAGCATGAACGAAAGAAAGACGACTGTAGGTTGATTTTGAGTGTAATCGCCCATTTGTCTTATTTTTCCGAGTATTTAGATAATAAGAGCCAGTTCAGAATCTTCAGGTTGTAATTTGAAAAGTTATCTTGTATATTTTTTTGCAAATTGATAAATGCTTCATTCTTTATTGGTACGTACTAATCTTTTCCAAGTGCCCGCTATGGACGAATTTAGCCTAAATTAAACTTACCCCATGTCACCTTTTTGTAATTGCAAGCCTCAGCCGAGGAGGATCAATATATTGCAGAAGCTGAAGAGAGAGATTTCACGTAACTCATATATGGAACTAATTAAATTGTTACAGTACTATATGACATTATTTAACTTATGTAGTTTGATCATCATCAAAATTAAATATTATTATCAATCACCATCATTATATATGACTTGTAAAGCCGAACCAATAATTAAACAATTAAACCAATTATAGAAACCTAGAGGATAGTATATACTTACATATTATATATTATTTTAAGAAGATTGTCTCACAAATGAAACTTTTGAAATCTAATAGTTAATTATGTGTCAATAAAATTTTAGGTGGTGGTCTAATTTGACTCTGACTACTATTAGTGGTTGTCCATCTGCGTTAGAGAAGACAATTCAAAACTAAGCTGGAGAATACAATTGAAAACTGAGCTTTCTGTTTTCAATCCTCAAATGACTGTATATATATTTGTAATTTTTTGTAGAATCTGATCTGATATGATACATTAATTCTTTCACTAAAATATTTCACCTTTATTACATTTCTTGCTTCAATAAACTATTAACTGATAACAATTTCACATTTTCTAAAAAAATCATTGATCATCAATAAACACTCTATTATTATCTCATATTTTTTTAGATTGAGATTGAGACTTAAATGGATAAAGTCCTAATTTTGGGTTGAATTGATTGAAGTGAAAAAATGAAAAAACTAACTAACAACAAATACTAGAATGGATGAGGTCAGAATTTTTTATTGAGTTCAAATAGTTTTTATTTCTCAAATATCATTGATGTCAAACCAAATTAAAAATATAAATTGCAAAAGATCAAGACATCACTACAATCAATTTTGGCTCCCAATTTATGAACACAAACAAACCTCAAAAAAAAAAAAAGTCAACTCAAAGTAGTGGATTACACAACATTCACTGCAAACACTGTTCTTACTGTGTGTGCCCCGTCTGACCAAGTAATAGAACCATATCCATAACCCTTGCTCGCAGACCCGGCATCAAAAATTATTTGATAAGTGGCCTTCATCAACCTCTTCGTGAATGCCAATCTATCGGGCCAAACGTTCACCTTGATTCCATTTGGGGCATCCACCGTGACATTGTAGGTTGAGTTTGGTGGCCCAACATTAGTCAATGTTCTCCTTATTGCTCTCGTTGTATGCTTTCTTTCTAATTTGGCAATAGAGATTGAAGGGTAGTTGATGCTGGAGATGAGGTCGGGCGAGGAATATCGGCAAGTGAAGTTGGTGCCGGAAATGGATCTTATGACTTGGTTTTTATAGCCATAATGGCAGAGGAAGTAGAGGTAGTCTTGTACGGTGGTCTCGAATACAAGACCTGGACTTAAGGCTCTTAGTGGACTTATCTCCCCTGCCCCCATTTCATGGAAGCTTGCGGTGGCTCCTGAGTTGCTTGTGAGGGGCTCTCCCAGGTTATTGGTTGTAGTGGCTGCCAAGAAAGGAAGTAAACTTTTCAAGATATTGATGCTAAAGTGTATATGTTCTTCTTTATCTAATAATTTCAAATGTTATTTTGGATGAGCAAGTTGGATTTGCAATTTCTAATTGAGATATCTTTGTAAGAAGACATTTACCTGTCGTCATGAGTGCTGATCTTATCATGGAAAGTGACCACCATGGATGAGCAGACTTCACAAAGGCACTTGCACCAACAACATGAGGGCAAGCCATTGAGGTGCCTGACATGACAATAAAGTTCGATGGTTTCTTCCCTTGTGGAACAATACTAGCATCAGGAATCGCAGCTACAAGAATGTTGACCCCTGGAGCCATTAAATCGGGCTGTTCACAAAAAAAAAAATCAATTGATTAAAGAGAGCATTTCTACATATCTTCTAATTATGTATTTATATATCTAGCATACATAGTTTCAAACCTTAAGAATGCCTTCAGTCAGTTCTCCAGGACCCCTGGATGAGAACTCTGCAACAGCTGGTGCAGGTTTAAACTCTTTTACATCCTCACTTGGCAGAATGACGGCTGTAGGCTTTCTGTATTCGACATATCCGTCCATTAGGTATGCAAACTTAATTATTGTCACTTAAAACATGGCAATATTTCTATGTAGCTTACTTGGTAGAGTTCATGTACTTAAATATCTGAACTCCCACATCATTTCCAACCTGAGAGAATGGGAAGACGTCTGCATCAAATGGATTTCTTTCTGAACATCATCAATTAGGATTAGCCCTTTAGCTCCAGCTACTTCAGCTACCAACTTCTTTATATTTCTTGTTACAGACATATCAAGATTAACACATACTATTATCTTCCCAGCAACCTTATTTGTATCAATTGTTCCCGGTCGACAATTGTTGTGAATTTATTGCATAATAAGACATGCATACATGTTAGACACATCCAGCTGAATGTTTAAGCATATATAAGATAAAGTAAAGAAGGTGTAAAGAGCTTCTAAGTACTAATATGTGTATTGAGTTTTATGGAATACTAATGAAGATGTTACGCATCATTATATATGCAGGAATTATGAGAAAGATTATTGGATTTGAATGAACTATTCTAAAAGTCATGAAGGTACCTGGCTTCTAATACTGGTGTAGATTCTGATGCAACATCTCTACCAAATACAAGGGGATATGACTCCGAGCGACTAAGATTGGAGAAATTTATTGCACATCCCTGAGAAGTTTTGTAACTTGTTATATACTTTGAGAGTACATGCTCATATAGTCCATGTATGAATATATTCTTTGCACAATTTGTTAATAATAGAGATAATATTAATAATGTACACTTCAAGAAAATGTAGTGAAAAATTATTAATAACTCTTTCCTGAGCCTAATTTCCTAAACAATGAGGTTAATTTGTTTAAATTGTATTTTTGCTTAAGAAATTTCTTGACCATTTCTACATAAGTTATGTTAATATAATTTACCTTCAACATATTTCCATTGCCAAGAATAATTGTTGATCGGAAAGTCCTATCGATGCTGGAAGCTGCAACAGTTACAATCCATGGAGCTGTATTGACCACCGTAGAAGGATATGGTCCCTCATTTCCAGCGGAACATATGACCAGCACACCTCTTTGGTTTGAATGGAATGCACCGATAGCCAAGGGGTCACTAAGAAAACGTGATTGCAAGAACGAACGTGTTCCTACGGATATGGAGATTATGTCCACACCGTCGTTAATTGCATCATCAATCGCTTTTAACATAGTGGATGGGGGACAACCATCAAGCGTGCATGCTTTGTACATGGCAATGCGACTAAAAGGTGAACCTCCCTTGGCTATACCTTGTGCCAACCCATAGTAGCTGGCATTTGACACCATTGAGCCAGCCGCCGTAGATGATGTGTGTGTTCCATGGCCTGTACAATCCCTTGGTGATCCAACTTGGGTGTTGTAGTATCTTGCTCCTATTAATTTCCTGTCACCATCAATAAATTCATAAGAGGTCGATTTGAGAAAAATTCAATGATTGAAAATTTATTAGTACTAACTGAGTTGAATTTCTGATTTATTAAAAATGAATTCCATATATATAATTTAATTTGTCACTAATTATGTTGTCATAAAAGCGACCAACTATGAGGCAAAAATTTCAATCACAAACATCTTTTGGTCACAAGTTTAATTTGTTACTAATGCATGATTTCTAGTTCTGGATCGGTGTTCAAATAATTGGTACTCTAGGATGTTCTTTACAATGTTAACTAATTATAAGCTCATGCAGTATACCTGTTACAATTTGATTTTTTGAAATCAAATCCTTCCATGCATGTGCCCTTCCATCTTGATGGGATATGCCCCATCCTTGCATCATTGAAGCTAGGTGACTCTGGCCATATCCCTGTAGCAAAAATAAAAGCAATTATAACAATACATTTCCAATAGAATTATCTAATTACCAAAGTAATTAATTTAGGAGACTAATACTAGAACTTCATTCAAGATTTTTATACATCTTTTGCATGTAATTAAGAATTAAAATTCAGTTATATCCCTAGTGTTTTTTTTTCTTGTGTGCTATAGGTCTAATAAATATGTATCTGACAATTTAGGAATATAATTTCGCTATTTAGGAATTATTAGCATTAAAAGCTATTCAAATTAAAATATGAATGAAGGAAATTACCGGAATCAATTATGCCAATTATAACATCATTAGAAGCTTTGTGACGGAGTCGATGTGATCCAATGTCAGATTCTACATCTAAAAAATCCCAAGAACGCGTAGTGTGAAGTTGGAGCATCTGATCCGGGAAAACGGATACCACTTCATCATAACCTGATTTCAAGGATTTAGGTTTAATGAGAATACAAAGTTACATGTCAATACTGAGTTCATTAACTACACCTACCAGATAACAAAGCAGCCTCTGTTTCAGTAAGTCTAGCTGAGAACCCCTTGAAGGCGTAATGGTAACTTTGCATTAGAGATACTCTTTCTTCCTCCCCACTATTAGTTGCAACATAAAGATAAATATGAATTTCCAAGCACGATATTCTTATATCAAATACATGCTCAATATTAGTGTTACCATTTTTCTTTCAGAATAACTTTTACCTTGGAATAACAGAGGATAGCATTTGCAGGTGAGTTGTTTGTAGAGTTTCATGGTCTCCACCTTGTAGTGTGCTTCCCATGTAGACAACATAAGGCTATCAAAAAGTATAAACAGTGACTCAAGATCTTTAACAGCAACTTAGAACAACTAGAAAATGAGAAGTTGATATTCATCTTCTAAAAGATTGACAATACAAAAATGAAATAATACCTCTGCAACTTGGTTTGAAGTAACGCAGAAAGACAAAGAAGCTAAAACAAAGAAGAGGAACTGCAAGATTTTGGCCATGGCAGAAGAAGAGGAACGGCAAGAGGCAAAAACAAGTTGAGAACAAAGAGGTTCTAATTCTCAAACTTCTCACCAGTTAATTAAACAACCACGCAAAGAGAGAGAGAGAGAGAGTCCGACACCACGCCACGCGTTTAGGGTGTGCAACTGCCATAGAAAGAAAAATAGGCATTAAAATAAATAAATATATATATATATATATAACACTGATCACCACGAACATACTAATGCAACACATGTGCATGCAACTAAGATATAGAGATATGTCATTAAGAGGAAGAGTACGTAATCAGTAATATATTGCTTTTTTTTAAAAAAATGAAGAAAGGAATAGGCAAGTAATAATAAACGAAGGAGAAATATGGTTTTATAGAAAAAGGTGAGAAACTTCAATCTGCCCCCTGTGTATTTACTATGTTTGCAAATCGGTATTGATCTCAATTATTCCTCTCTCCATCATCATCTCGATCCGATTCTTAACTTTCACCATACTATGAATGAAATGGAGCTGCTGTCAGGTGGTAGGCATAAATCTCTTCAATGTATTATACCCTTGGAAGCTTAATTATTAGCATACCAAAGAAGAAAGAAATTACGCCACCACATTTAGACTTCTTGATCATGGTTAGCTGTTGTATGCATTCGATCAGTATTTTATAGAAATTGAAAAAGGATGCCCTAGAGCTAGCACAAAGTTCTCATCTATTTGGGTTGCTCGATCAGTTAAGCCTAGATCATCGAAATTTTAGTCCAGTTTTTTTTTGCTGCAAAGATACTCACAAGGATTATTGGTTCTTTTACTTTAACCTAGTCTAGTTTTGAACGGATAACTTCTTACTATTTTGTGGTTCTTCTTTAAAGTTCTATTTCTTTCATTTGAATGTATGAACTTGTTGGTTAACTTAATTGTATCCTTTATGAACAGGTCTCCAATTTTGTCATTAATTGGTCTCTAGTACTTTCTGAGCGTAGTGAACAAGTTTGGAATGAGCAGGGTGTATTTGGGATTTGCAACAGTTTACATTCTTGAAGTTCTTTACATAGCCAGAAATGTAGTTGAGACGACTAAGAGCTGGTCGCTATATAGAAGAGATTTGACGTGCCCTTAGCGCCACTGTTTGATACCAAGAGCACTCGATCCAAGAATCATATTGTTAATCTAATTTTATCTAATAGACTAGACTCTAGCTAATTTATTAAAGAAAATGGAACATTTGCAAAAGTCAGAAGCTCCTGCATGCTCTAACAATTGGCACTAGCTACTAGCTTAAACTTAAAGGTGTATTCTATCTTAATTACATCATGTAATTTTGACTAAAATAATAATGGGTTAACTTATGCCAATTAGAGCATATATATATACACTAGTGTTTCCGTTCCAGTCAAACTTAATCAACAGCGCCGTTATTCCAATACCTTGCTATCTTAGACAGAGACATTTTTTTGAGGGTCCTATGTACGTATAAATAATTGGGTCCTTGTATATATTATGCAAAATCAAAGCTGTGGAGAAATATTGCAAGACTGCTATATAATTTCATACAGCTTTAAATGGACAAAGAAAATTAAGGACATGCATATGGACCAATCATCCATCATAATGTGCCATGTTCATAAAGTTATAATTTCTGTGCAGCCAAAGATCTATTGTCCCTAATATAATATCAATCCATCTCCATTAATCATTATGATCAATTCAGCAGTTAATGAAAAGAGAATGGGAGCTCAAGACAAGCTTGAAATTTACGAGGAGAGGGAGAGGATGGAGGGGGGAAAAGTACATCTCTTTTTCTCCTTGGATTAAGGTACGGAATGAATGCCTTTAACCTGAACACTATATACATCACTCTCCCAGCGCTGAGGCTGAGACTGAGAGAGCTGCCATGGAGAAGTTGGAGCTAAGTAATTAATTAAGAAAATCTCCTAGTGGTGATGGAATTATGTCTAAGATAAACACCAGTCAACACCCATAAGTTATATATCTAGGTAATTAATCCTAATATATATATCAATATTAGGTAATATAGATCGAGAACCTCTCTATATATATAAGTTTTATCTAATAATTAATCCTAATATATATATCTAGGTAATCACCCAAAAAGTTTGGTACCACTAATCAATAATAATAATGAGAGTCATGTTTCAGGCTAGGTTGGGGTAGTCCAGCAGCTAATCAGGTTCATGAAATCATTGGATAATATTATCCCAACGTACATGCATTAATCTATCTCTATTCGAGTATTAATTCCTTCTACAGACAGGGAAGCACGTACTCCTTTAAACACTCAAAACTTAGAGCACTTTTTTTTTTTTTGAAAGAGTGAAACCTGTAACTCATTCAAGAGGGGTGAAGGAGTTATAGGTGATAGGGGAGGAAGGAATTAAAAAGTTTGTCTAAAAACAAGAAACAAAGAAAAACCTATCTACTGAACTACAGACGCTGAAGTAGCAGTTAACTGAACGCAGCAGCTCGAGACATGAAAAGCTAACACTAGATGTAAACTAATTAAATTCACACACAATTTCAAGTTTTCAACAAACAACAATAAAATCTTAGAGCAGAGTCTCACATTGACACACGCAGGACGGCGGGAGGAAGGAAGACGCCTAGCCTCCTGGACGCACAGTGGCGTTGTGGCGTGAACGCCGCTGTCACTGGCGCTGGATGCGGCGGAAGACTGGGGGAGGAAGACGCACAGGAAGACCAGCCGACAGAATTAGACTGTGGGTGGAAGCTAGTCAAGGACTGCGCGCGGGAGGAAGATGCAGTCACGCGACTCGCGACTGCGCTGTCTCGGGGGAAGGAGATGACTTGAGGGACGTACTAAGGCTCGCGGTGGCGCGGGAGTCGGAACTAGGAGAGGAGGAAGATGGCAGCTTGGCAGGTCGTCGGCAGTCTTTAGAGCGAGGAGGGCAGAGATGTCGAGTAGAGTGAGAAGGCTTGGAGGTGGAGTGACTAAGCGTACGTTGAGAAGTTGAGATCAGGGGTGTTACAAACGTTCAGAAAACTGGAAATATATAGATTTACTCTCATGTCTCATGCAATTCAGGAATAGTGCTACAATGGAGCTCGGTGGGGTCAATTTTTCTAGTTTTTCTTTTTCTTTTTCTTTTTCTTTTCCAGTGGAGTATACATATATAGCCGGACATGGAGCCGGCCCAGTTACCCAACCCTACCCGATAAGGAAGAGGGAAGACGCATGCGGGGAATAGCCAAATTTTGATCTGACTTGGAAAAAGAATATTTAGAAGAAAAAGTAATGCGGTGAACAGCTGTATTTTCCTTTAATTCCTGTAAAAGGGGTCACTGAGTACAGTCACGGGCATTCCCATTCCTAATCCTAATTAAACTCTACAAGTTGATATCTACAAGGCTGTGATATACCACACATATATATATATATAGGTAATTATTCTGCTCCTCTTTTATGTTGTCTTGTTGTATACAACGCTGTGCCTTTTTTTTTTCTTTGAGTTTTGTCCGGATGAATAAACTACGAAGTATACAAAAGCGTGCTCGCATCATGAGTTGTGTTTATTGGGTCAACCCAACCAAATAAATCTGAGAAACCGATCTGACCCGAACTAATCGGGTTGGGTCGAATCGGCTAATCTGGCCGAGTTGGGTCAGGTGATCGAGCCAGATCAAGTTCAATTTATTCAATCGTGACTATAATCGGGTCGCATCTCGGATTTCAATGTTTGAAACTTGATGACCCGAGATCCGACCAGATTACCCGATTATTTATATTTTTTATTATTTTTTAAAAAAAATATTTAAAAACTAAAAATCGCTCAAGAAGACGCAAACCCTTTCTTCTTGCGTCTTCTCACGTGTCTCTAGATGTGTGTGAGGCACATTTAAAAAAAAAAATTAACGGGTAACCCGACTACCCGATCCGATCCGACCCAACCCGCCCCATATTGAGTCGGGTTGGGTCAAGTAATCAGGTACCCATTTTAAAAAATTAATATAAAAAAATTTTAAAAAAATTTACGACAGATAAGACAACGGATTTCTTAATTTTATTTTCAAAAAATAAAAAATATACATAATCGAGTCAGGTCATCGGGTTCCAAATAATAAAACCCGAGACCTAACCCGCTTATGTTCAAGTTTGATTAAATTGAACCCGACCCGACCTGACCTGGCTTGATTGGTTCGAGTCGGGTTGGATTCTCAAGTTCATTGGGTCCATCCGACCCAATGAACACCCTTACGAATAAACTACAATGTATACAAAAGCCTATGTAATTATCTGATGTCCTTGCATACAAATATTAACCCTAAAATATATATACAATGTTTTTATGCTTCCTAGATAGTATGTAGTTTTATTAGGGTGAGACCTAAGTAAAGATGTCTTTAATTAATTATTAGGGTAACCTTCTCCCGAAGTCAACAATTGCTGCACTTTCAACTTAGTGCTTCTCTCACTGTACATCTGATACAAAGCAAAGCAAATATGTAGCTTTTACATATATATTCTACCTTTTCTCTACGGAAGACAACAAAACAACCTTGCTTTTACATAAAGTGTGTCTTGTCAAAACAGGATATGTTGTCAAAACCGACCCGGTCTGACCCGACTTGCCCCATATCGAGTCGGGCCAGGTCCGGTAGTCGGGTACCCATTTAAAAAAATAAATATAAAAATATTTTTTAAAACATAGCGACACATAAGACAAGGGATTTCTTAATTTTATTTTTTTAAAAATAAAAGTACATAATCGGGTCGGGGCATCGATTTCCAAATAATGAAACCCGCGACTCGACCCGATTATGTTCGGATTTGATTAAATTGAACCCGACCGCCCCGATTACCCAACTCGACCTGGCCTGATTGATTCGAGTCGGCTCGGATTTTCGGGTTTATTGGGTCGAGTCGATCGGGTTCAATCTAATCAAACCCCGAACATAATCGGGTCAGGTCACGAGTTTCAGTATTTGGAAACCGATGAGCCGAGACTGGATTATGTGTCATTATTTTTTTATTTTTAAAAAAAAATAAAAAATATGCGCCTTATGTGTCGTTATTTTTTAAAACAAAATATTTTTGTATTCATTTTTTTTAACAGGTACTCGACTACCCAACCCGATCCGACTTGATTTGGGGCTGGTTGTGTCGGGTTAAGATTTTTTTACCTTCGAACCTGACCCGACCAGATATGACCCGGTTACTTGTTGGTCAGATCGAGCTAATTTTTTCTCCAAACTCGATCCAACCCATGAACAACCCTATTTATTCATATAGACTTTCCTATCCGAGCCCGCATTTGTTTTATGGGTCTTCCATTAATTTGATCTTTAACGTCAAATATATCTCTACTCTGGAATAAGAAAAATGGGCAATAAGCCCTTGAGAGCCCAGTTTCTATAATCTACTATCCTCTTGTCTTTATCTTGTTTTGAATTGAGAGACTTTAATTATATGGATCAATGAAGTTTAGAACCATATTAGTTTAATTATAATAATGATAATGTGTGAGACATGTGAGAGACACATTTTTTTATAATATGAATTAACCGCTCGGGAAAATGTGGGCCACGTCTTCTTGCATCTTCTCGCGTGTCTCAAGACATGTGTGAGACACATTTTTAAAAAAAAAATATTTTTTTTTTAACGGGTAACCCGACTATCCAATTTGATCCGACCCGACCTGCCCCATATCGAATCGGGTCAGGTCGGGGTACCCGTTAAAAAAATGAACATAATTTTTTTTAAAAATAACGACACAAAAGACACGAGATTTTTTTATTTAATTTAATATATATTTTTAAAATAAAATAAAAAATTACATAACCGGGTCGGAGGTGGGGGAGGAGGTGGCGGAGAAGGAGGCAGATCCGGCGGAGCTAGCGGCGGAGGAGGAGGTGGATCCGGCGGTGGTGGTCAGGTCACAAGCTGTTGCACCAGTCATTAATCAGCCACATATATGCATGCATGCACAGTTCCTCCCCATGCATATCCATTTGAGATTAATGTTCTTTTTGTTAGATGGACCAAATAGTAATGATTGAGAGATTTATCTATAAACTCTCAGCAACCTAACTTTAAACTTGAATTATAACATCATCATATTATAATAGATTAATGTTCATGAAATCCTAACCTAATACAATAATTTAGTCTCACATCTAAAACATATTAAATATTATATTAATTTATAAGATTTAATACATGTGTTATCATCAACTCACACTTGAACAATAGGGCGTGACATACAATTGAATCTAAAATTTTGTAAATTCAAATCAAACCAAATCAAATTTTGGATCGATTTGAATTGAGGTGTACCTGCCTTGGACCCATAACTAGGTGGACCTTGCTGGAGGCCTAGATGAGCTTTCACCGTAAAAATATAAACTCTATAAGAAAGCTTCCTTGTTTTTCTAGGCCTAAGATGGAAAAGGAAACAAAAAAGAAAGAAAGCAAGAGTGAAAAAGGAGAAAGAAACGAGAGGAGGTGGAAACATGATCAACTCATTCACATTAGCTTTATCCTCGTGAGAGCAGGATGCCATCACTTAGTCTTCATTCTATCATTCTATGCTTCACGCAAGAACAAAGTGCACTTAATAATTTGTTCTGCGGAGGAAAGATCGTGAATGGAGCAAACACTTGTAGGCCACTTTTAACTTTTAACCGCCTATTTGGAGGTAGATTTGTCAGAGCTTTTCAGCATTTGGCAATTGGCATGCTTGAGTGTAGGGCCTGCTCCTCGCATTCTGCCCCTCTATTTTTGTCTTTCTTAATTGCGTATATATATCTGCTACCTTCCGTCCCTGACGGAAGTTAAATAACAGTTTAGAACCATCTTAGTTTAATTATAATAATGACAACGATGTATGGATGGTAGTAGGGTACCCAATGAACCCGAGAATTCGATCCAACCTTAACTAATCGGGTCGGATCGGGTCAGGTCAGGTCTCAAAATTTGGAACCCGATGACACAAGACCTAACCCGATCATTACTCGATTATTTACCTTATTTTTATTATTATTTTAAAAAATAAAATAAAATAAAAAATTTCTCAAGAAGACGTGTCCTGCGTCTTCCCAAGAAGAGGCGCGGGAAGACGTAGCCAGCATGGTCGAGTCTTCTCGCGTGTCTCGAGACACGCGTGGGACACATTTTTAAAAAAAATAATACTTTTTTTAGTTTTTAACGGATAACTCGACTATCCGATCTGATCCAACCCAATTTCTAGTGGGTCGGGTCGGATCGGGTTCAAAAAAAATTATCTCCAAACCCGACACGACACGGCCTGCCCCGGTTTCTTGTGTTGGTCGGATAGTGCCGATTTTTTCTTCAGACCCGACACAGCCCAACTAGGGGTGAGCAATCGGTTAACCGATCCATTTTTTTTATTAATCGTTTACTTAATCGAACTTTTCGGTTCAGTTTAGTTAATTTATTGAATTCACCGAATTTTTTTAAAAATAATAATAATTATACATGGTCAAGATTCGAACGCTGCCCCCACATGAATCATATGCTTATCAATTACCACTCTAACCAACTCATCAGATCACGATACAAGATTGGTTCGAACTAACACTTGCTTATATCATATACTAACGCTTATCTATATCATGTTGAAAAGATAAAAAGAAAAATAATATCCCACACAATGATTCGAACCTGGGCGACCGGGATGGTAAAATAACTTTGTAACATAATAGGCAAACAATGTTTTTTGTTATGAATTTTGATTTTATCTATCTTATATATTTTTCAGTTAATTTGGTAAATTAACTAAATCGAAAACCGAAACTTAGGTGTTATTTGGTTAACGAAAATTATTTTTTGGTTTGGTTTCTAGTTTTCAATTTTTTGAAAATGCGTTTGGTTAATGAAAACAACATCAATTTTAATTAGTTGAAACCAGTGAATATTTATTTGGTTATAAAAAATAATATTAATTTTTCTTGAATATTTTTAGTAGTAACTAAATATTTAGTTAGTTTACAAAATTAATTATTTGTTAATATAGTTATAAAATATTTATATGATTTAATTAATAGGTTATTGATAATTTAAGAATTTTTTGTTCAATTAGATATAAAAATTAATTAATAATTATTATAAAATTTCAAAAAAAAAGTCCAATGATCTAAAACTAATTTTGATTAAATTATAAATAGATCAACTTTAAGAAAATTGAGTTATTTAAAATTTGGATTTGAGTCAATTAGATATAAATTGGTTTAATTAATTTATAAATTTAAGATAATAGTTTGAGTTGAAAATGATGATTTTTATTTTTATTTTTAAAAATTAGATAAACTTTGATTTATTTTTAAATTAATTAATTTTATAAAAAATATATTTATAATTATAAAGTTGTCACTGTATTTTGATAATGAAACCGACAATCTCGAAACCACAGAAAACATCATTCTGGTGTTTCATTTTTATTAAGAAAACTGATTTCGTTTTTATTCTGATTTCTATTCAGTTTCATGAAAACGCTGAACCAAACATATTTTTGTAAGCAATTTTGGTTTTAATTCACTGAAATCATGAAATCAGACTTGATTTCGCTAACCAAACAGACCTTTTTTTTAAACTGTTAACTGAATCGAAAATTGATCAAAAAAATCGATTCGGTTAATTCAGTTTCGGTTCGATCGGTTAATCAATTTTTTCGATTATTCAGTAAATTTTGCTCACCCCTAGGCCCAACATGTGAACAGCCCTAGCAGGTATAGGAACTTTTTAGGGAAAAGTTAATATTCATGTCATAACTTAACTTGAATTGCTATAATTTTTTCATTATCAATGTTGTCAAATATTTTTAAATATTCTTTTTTACATTCATTCTAGTTGGATCAGCAGAAAAAAAGTTTAAGTTAATTTTTAAGTATTCTTTTTTACATTGAAGTGTGTTTTATTCTTAGAACTAGAATCATTATCTACTGATTTTTTTTAAAAAAAACTTTCTATACTTTTTTAAAAAAGAAAATTATGCTACAAATTAAATTGAACAATATATATATATATATATTTTTCAATCAATTTAATCAATCAGAAAACAAATATTAAATATTAAAATAATTAATAATGCTGAAAACTAAAAATAAATTAATAACGGTAAAATAATTAATATTGAATAAAATAAAATAATCGGGCTTACACTCACGAGTGAGTGAAGGTGCTGTCGCTCACGACGGCACCGGTGAGTGAAGGAGTTGCTAGCGTGCCACCTGCAACAGCGCTCGTGAGTCGTGAAGCTCTGAAGGGATGAAGGCGTGAGCAACAGCGCTCGTGACTCGTGTATAGAAAAAATTGAATATTTGTAATCCATGGGAATTGAATTATTTTTTTAAAATATGGGAATTGAATTATTATTATTTTAACATGGGAAATGAATTATTCAGTTACAGAGGAATGGCTGTTCAATTAGTTCTTCACAGTACCACATAGAAAGCCACATTCCAACCAATACTCAAGACAGAAGCATGAGTTCTTAATCAACCTTGTATCTATGGGCTAACTGTAAAAAAAAAGGAGGGGGGTCGGAATCAATACTCCAAAATCTGTTCCTTGAATACCCATGCTGTTCAAGGTTTCCGTGGCTCCCAAACTGCATCAATCCTAAATTGGATCAGGAAAATAACTTGATAAAGTAAAACAAAATTTAATGAAAATTTACACTTTTGCAACAATATCATACTTGAGGAAAGCATATTGGGATACCCCTGCGGATAGCTTTCCGAGGCTTGAAAATAGCCTAGAAAATAGAAATAGAAGGGAAAAGAAGAAAAGAATGACATGCATGAGTTCATGACTAAGAAGAGAAAGATTATAAGCACTGACAGGAAAGGAAGGACAAAAGTGATCAATGCATTTAATCACTATTAGCTAATTGTAGCAAACAGAGAATATTGATGAGGTAACTCAACGAGATGTATTGATCACAAAGAATTCTAGAATAGAGCATTGAAACATGTATTACTATAACTATTACGCAAATCAGTGAGTTAAGCTAACTCAAATTACTTGGATAAATAAGTTCATATTGCAACCTGCATCAATAAAGAAGAGCAGTAAAAAAGAGGCGGCAAAACAAAGAATAAGGAGGCAACTAGTAGGCTGCTTTAATAAGAGGGTATACTTGTAATTTTCTTTTAAAATTTCAAATGATACATATAAGTCGAGACTCGACAGAAATAGGGATATGTTTTTTCGTTCTTTATGTTTCCTCTCTGGGTTTTAGAGCCTGATGCTGCGCAGAGCGGCTCATCTTCTTTGTTCTGTAATTGTTAGAGCAATAGCTCTTTTTCAGAAAATGAGAGATGATTGTTTTAGCTCTCAAAAGATCTGTTGTTAGCTGATTGTTCCGCAGAAATCCCAACATGGTATCAGAGCGGGAATGAGGAGGTCGGCGATTGATTTGATCCCATCAGTTATCTCTTGTTCCTCAGATCGATCTATCGATTGGTGATACGAATCAAAGTTGAAGATCTACATCTGGATTAAGAGGTATTTCATTCCCAGTTGATAAATAATAGATTTGGATTTCCCTGTTGATCCGCATATGGAGAGTTCGACTAGCGAGAGGGGAGGTGTTCTCTCATCACTGGATGATCCGATGGTGCTCAGCAGTGGTGACAATCCAGGTACAAGTTTAGTGTCTCTTCAATTGACTGGCAGCGCAAACTACTTACCATGGAAGGAGTCCATGTTGATGGCTTTGTCCGCCAAAAACAAATTGGGTTTCGTTGATGGCAGTCTGAAGAACCCGGGATATGAATCCCCATCGTTTGGGCAGTGGAGACGCTGTAATGACATGGTTAGGTCTTGGATAACTCAATCATTGAGCCAAGAATTAATCAAAAGTGTGTTGTATGCCAAAACGGCAGAGAAGATGTGGTGCGATTTGGAAACGAGATTTGGACAAAGTAATGAACCCCGGATTTTTGAAGTTGAAGCTCAAATCAACAGTACTAGGCAATTAAACCTATCAGTATCATCATACTATACTTAGTTGAAGTCTTTGTGGGATGAGTTGGATTCAGCTGAGTATGAGGACAGATGCTGCTGCCTATCGGGGACCAGAACAAGTGAAAAAAGGAGGTTAAGACAATTTCTTATGGGGCTGAATGAAAACTATGTCAATGTAAGAGGCCAAATTCTGTTGATGAGACCACTGCCGAGTATAGAACAAGCCTATTCTATGATACAACAAGAAGAAAAACAAAGAGAAATTGCCATGGCTGCAACTGGTAGCATTGAGTCAGTAGCTTTGAAGAGCTCCTATTACAATTCGAACTCTCATTTCAACTCTAAATTTAAGAGTACACATGCAAAGAAGGACAAGGAATGTGATCATTGTGGCAAACTGGGACATACCAGGGATCAATGTTTCAAGTTACATGGCTACCCTCAAAATCAAAAGTCATTCAAAGGAAAGCCAAAGATCTGGGAACCCAGTGCAAGACAAAAATCAGCATACAATGCGCAGAAAACAGAAGGAACAGCTGAATATCATACTTCTGGAAATGGAGAATGCTCACCAGCGAATGAAGAGCTTGATACAGGCTTCACTGAGAAGCAGTTAAACACTTTGAAAAGTTTGCTGAGTGGAAAGTTTGCGGGAGAAGTTCCTGGATGTCAAATGGCCAAATGTGCAGGTAACTCTGTGTGTTTTTTGACAAATAGATGTTTACATACTTGGATTTTGGATAGTGGTGCCACAGACCACATATCCACAATTGACACCCACTTACATGAAGCCAAAAAACCTAGTAAACCAGAACATGTAGCTTTGCCAAATGGAACCAAAACCCCAATAGCTTACATAGGAAATGCTGTCATAAATGAACATTTCTCATTGAATAATGTTCTTTCAGTACCAACCTTTAAGTTCAACCTAATGTCAATTAGCAAAATTATGAAAGAGTTGAACTATTCTGTAACCTTCACTTCCACTCATTGTCATATCCAGGATCTTACTACCAAGAAAACTCTGGGGATTGGTAGAGAGAGCCATGGCCTTTATCTGATGTCCGAAGCCACTTCAGAGATTCAACAACCGCAAGTTTTTTCAATTCTTCATGACAAGTTTTCCCTTTGGCACATGAGGTTGGGCCATATGTCTCATTCTAGAATGTTACTACTTTCAAGTTCAATTCCTGATGTTTTTTCTTCTCCTAAGTTGCATTGCAACATTTGTCCATTAGCAAAACAATGTAGGTTACCATTTCATCCTCTAGTCCTTTTGAACTAATGCATTGTGATGTATGGGGACCTTTCAAGGTCAAAACTCATTGTGGATGTTCTTTTTTCCTCACTATTGTTAATGACTATTCCAGGAGTTGTTGGACTTTCTTAATGGCCTCAAAAGGCCAAGTGTCAAATATGTTGATAAACTTTGTGAACCTAGTGCATACACAGTTCAGTACCACCATAAAATGTTTTAGGACAGACAATGGTGGAGAGTTTCATAATGCTACTTTAAAAAGCTTCTTCCTAGAAAAGGGTATCTCACACCAAAGTTCATGTCCTTATACTCCCCAACAGAATGCAGTAGTAGAGAGAAAGCATAGACACCTACTACAGGTTGCTAGGAGCCTAAAGTTTCAATCAAATGTGCCACTAAAATTTTGGAGAGAATGTGTTTTAGCAGCAACTTATCTCATAAATAGACTCCCAAGTCCCTTATTGAAAAACAAGAGTCCTTTTGAATTGCTCTACCAGAAAACTTCATCCCTTAATCACCTAAGAGTATTTGGGTGCTTGTGCTATGCAAGCACTCATCAACCTGGAAGAGATAAGTTAGAACCAAGAGCAAGTCAGTGTGTCTTTATGGGTTATCCGTATGCACAAAAGGGATATAAAGTTTACAACATATTGACACAAAAACTCCTAGTGTCCAGAGATGTGGTGTTTATTGAAGATATTTTCCCTTTTTCAAAGGAAAATTCCAAAACCAGTGATACTATAATTCCTATACCACTTGTGACACATGATGAGAACTCAAACGAAAACTTCTTACTCACACCACAAACAGTGAGAGATTCTTTCTATAGTCCACAAAATGAGCAAAACATACCCAGTCCACATCATGCTCCTGAAGGAATTGTGGAACAAAATATCATCCTTGAACCAACTCTCACTGCCCCTTCTGAATTGCCCATTCCAAATGTTTCAGATAACCCCACACATCCACAGTCACCTTTCTTACCTATTGCTCAAAGAAAAGGGAAAAGAATCACCAAACCACCTCCAAGGCTGAAAGACTATCAGTGTAATACCATGAGGAAAGAACCAATCCCCAGGGGAACCAAAACCAGAGATGTCTCAGTAGGCCACATAACCAGTCCATACCCTGTTTCAAACTACCTTTCATTCAAAAGCTTGAGTCCACAACATGCAGCCCTTGTAACCCAAATTGACAACCACATTGAACCTAACACATATGAAGCTGCTATTCAAGATCCAATATGGATAAAGTCAATGCAGACAGAGCTACAAGCACTTGAGGAAAATGACACCTGGGTTCTATGTGATCTCCCACCAGGCAAACATAAAATTGGGTGTAAATGGATTTATAAAATAAAGTATAAACCAGATGGAGGCATTGAAAGATATAAGTCCAGGTTAGTGGCAAAGGGATACACCCAAGTGGAGGGCATAGACTACCAAGATACATTTGCCCCTGTGTCAAAGTTTACAACTGTGAGGATGCTGATTTCTATAGCAGCAGCTAACAATTGGAAGTTATTTCAGCTTGATATTAATAATGCATATCTTCATGGTGAACTTGATGAAACAGTATATATGAGTAAGCCACCTGGATATGGAGATGATGATGATAACAGAGTTTGCAGATTAAAAAAGGCTATTTATGGTTTGAAGCAGGCCGGCAGGCAGTGGTACTCAAAACTCTCATTTTGTATCATGTCTTTAGGTTTCAACCAATGCAATAGTGACTCATGCATGTATGTAAGAAGAAGACAAGGAAAAGTCATTGTAATCCTTGTCTATGTGGATGATTTGGTATTAACTGGTACTGATATAGAAGGCATACAAGGAATAAAATGTTTCCTAGATGACACCTTCAAGATAAAGGACCTTGGAGAGATGAAGTACTTTCTGGGCCTAGAAATCTACAGAAATGAATATGGCATTCATGTAGGTCAAAGAAAGTATGTCTTGGATCTCCTAAAGGAAGTAAATTTGGAGTTTTGCAAACCACAAACAACTCCAATGAAAGTCCAATCAAAGACTCATAAACCTTGTTCAAGTACACAAGAAGACAATTCAGTAGATGAAACTACATTTAGAAGATTGGTAGGAAAATTGTTATACATAACAATCACCAGGCCGGACATATTATATTTTGTGCATAGTCTAAGCCAACATGTGCAAGACCCAGATATGACACATTACAAGGCAGCTTTAAGAGTGGTGAAGTATCTCAAAGCAACACCTGGGGTTGGCCTGTTTTATCCTTTGAATTCAGAAATGAAGGTCACTGGTTTTTGTGATGCAGACTGGGCAAGCTACCCTCTTTCAAGAAAATCAGTAACCGGGTACTGTATGAAGCTGGGAAAAGCTCTAGTATCATGGAAGTGTAAAAAACAGGCTACTGTTAGCAGATCCTCAGCTGAGAGTGAGTTGAGATCAATGTCCAGTGCTGCTGCTGAGTTGGTATGGTTGGCAAAGATGTTAGTTGAGCTAGGTTTTCAAGTGAATGAACCAATAGATTTACATTGTGACAATCAAAGTGCGATTCACATTACAGAAAATCTTGTGTTTCATGAGCGCACTAAGCACTTGGAAACAGATTGCTATTATGTCAGAAAGAAGTATCAATCTGGTTTCCTCAAGCCAAAATACATACCTAGCAAATTACAAGAAGCAGATATCTTCACCAAAGCACTGCCCAAAGACAGACACAAGTTTCTTGTTGACAAACTGGGATTGCAAAATCTCTTTGGCAATCTCCAGTTTGAGGAGAGAGTATTACACAAATCAGTGAGTTAAGCTAACTCAAATTACTTGGATAAATAAGTTCATATTGCAACCTGCATCAATAAAGAAGAGCAGTAAAAAAGAGGCGGCAAAACAAAGAATAAGGAGGCAACTGGTAGGCTGCTTTAATAAGAGGGTATACTTGTAATTTTCTTTTAAAATTTCAAATGATACATATAAGTCGAGACTCGACAGAAATAGGGATATGTTTTTTCGTTCTTTATGTTTCCTCTCTGGGTTTTAGAGCCTGATGCTGCGCAGAGCGGCTCATCTTCTTTTGTTCTGTAATTGTTAGAGCAATAGCTCTTTTTCAGAAAATGAGAGATGATTGTTTTAGCTCTCAAAAGATCTGTTGTTAGCTGATTGTTCCGCAGAAATCCCAACAATAACAACCAGATGAATTCCAAATGAATTAATCACATGAACATGAGATGTTGAGAGCAAAACATCAGTTCTAAGATACATCAATCACCGGTTAGAAATAAAATGCTGGGAACATATGCTGGAAAGAGAGAATATTGATGATACCACATTTTTATCTGAGGCCACTAAACCATCAAATTGACGTAAATCTTGCCATCTAGGCCAATCAACGACAATAAATTTCTATCATGAAGCCAATTCATTTTGCCGACACTGGTCCCATATTTGGCTTCTACTCCTGAAAGTAAATTCAAAAATAAACAAACTACAGTACACTCTGTGAACTAAAAGAAGAGTCCCTAAGTTGCAAAGCTAACCAGATTCTGAGCAAAGTGCTTTACATATTGATTTTATTCCTGGAACTCCAACATACACAACTCCAGAATACCAGAAAGAGAGGAGTCGCCGTCGAGCTGTGGCGGTGGCGAGAGAGGAGTCGGCGTCGAGCGATCAAGGGGGTGTGTCGGCGTGAACATTGAAAAGAAAAAATAAGTAGAAAAAAGATCTCAAAAAAACATCTCTAAACAATATTTGAACAAGGCTTTGAGTACTTGGCCCAACTGTGATTTCAACCGACTGAGGAGAAATATTTATAGAATCCGGTGGCCTGGTGGTGGGGGGGGGGGGGTCTTGGGTAGGGTTAAGAAATGAGGAGAAATATTTATAGAATCCGGTAATGGGTAACAGGTTTTTGTAATCGGAGTTCGGGTTTAAAACTTTAAATTCATAACATGTTATATATATATATATATATATATATAATTTATTTAATCGGTTCCGGTTACCAATTAACCACGGATAATAGATAATAGAAATCGAAACTTATAACTGATTTTAGTTTACCGGTTATCTGCGACTTGGTAATCCAAACCAAATCGATTTAAAACGGTTTTTAAATTTCACTAATTGAAATCGAAACTGAACCGTAAATTCACTATTCGAAATTGAATTTTGCGATTCGATTAACCGGTTAACCAGTTCCAATTGTCACCCCTAGATAGAAGGAGCCAAACGAGGGAGGTGTGGTGGAGAGGATTAGGGATTTAGGGTTAATTATATTTTTGATCCTCCAAAATATTTTTTTTTTCATTTGGTCCCTCATTTTAAAAAATTTCGTTTCCAATTGGTCCATTTGTTAACTTTTTGTTAACTTTTGCTATTAAGTGCCAACATGATAATATTGACATGGATTAAAAATAAAATGAGATGCTAAACGAAAAAAGAAGAAGATATTTTAAGAGATTAAAATTATATACTTTAGATTATTAAAATTATGTTTTAGGATATTAAAATATATATATATATTGCACCTAGACTCTTAAAATATCTCTTTTTTTCTTTTGGTCTCTTAATTTGTCTTTAATTGATGTCAGTGTTATCATGTTGACACTTAATATCAAAAATTAACGAAAGATTACCAGAGTGATCAAACAAAAGCGAAAATAATTTTTAAGAGACTAAACGAAAACTTTTTAAAAAAAATGAACTAAAGGAAAAAAATGATATTTTGGGGGATAAAAACATAATTAAGTCTAATTTTTAATTCAAAATGTAAAAAAAAAAAAAAAAAAAATCTAGGCAAACAACTGGGAATCATCTATCTTTTCCTCCGTGCATAGAGTCATGGAACTAAAATAATTGGAGCTAACTTAATAACAAAAATTCACCAGTTTCAAAAACGTTTTTGTATAGTCAAGAATTTTTGCATAAGGAGATTTTTCATAATAAATTATACAATGTCTTAAACAAACTTCTAGAAAAAATAAAAAAATACTGTTAAATTTATTTGTTCTTCGGGAACAAAACAATAAGAATTTTAAAAATTATGTCATTCTTAACATATAAAAGTATAAAAATGGATATAATGTTAGATTGAATTATATTTGTGAAATCATTTATGCTACTTTGCCTTACAAAAGTATTTTTACTTTTTTTACAATGATAAAAAGCTGGATGAACATATTACTGAATGTAATTGTTAGTGATGCATTATTTGATTTTTTTTAAAAAAAAATAGTGAAATCTCAAAATTGTGCTAAGAATCCAACACCAAACAATCAAAATGCATTTGAATTAAGTTCTACATGAAGTTCAACAGAAGAATTTGGCGTGAAAAACAGAAGCAAAGTGTATTTCCAAGTTCAGATATGTTCATTCTGATTCTGATGGTACAACATTTCAATTGCTTATAAGCAAGAAGACAGCAAAAGAAACTTAAAGCCTTTAAAGCTGATGTCCTTCAAGGAGACTTCAAACAAGCAAGAATGTTTATAAGAGATAAGATCATAGATGGCTTAAAACACTTTAAGAACCCTCCCTCAATCATCTGCAGAGATAAAATTCGAGAATGAGAATCCTAAGCATTACATTCTATCATCCAAAATCTAGAGCCTTACCATTTGGAGACCTGGATGAGGTGCTGGAGAAGTCGGATGAGGCCATCGGAATGGATATAGAGAGCTGAGTTGTGGAAAATGAGGTCCTGTTTGATCTGTCTTCCTCCAGATCCGACCAAGAATCTCTTGCCTTGGGCCACTCATCGAAAAAAGGCCGGAGGGACTGAGTTTCATGCTTCACCGGTTCTGATGAAGCAAATTCGCTCCCAGAGAAAGAATGTTGCTGCTGCTGCTGTTGCTGCCGAGACAGTAATGTGACCTGATCGAGATCTTGCGGTGATTGCAGTTGGGCATAGGGATTTTGCAGAATTGAAAGGTCTTGCTTTTTTGACATTGGAAATGTGGAGACTTGTGATGAAATTAGGTGCCATGAGCTGTCCACTGAGGAGTCCACTCCAAGAGCTCTAGCATTCCCAGAAGCTTCAGAAAAGAAACTCTGCTCATCCAGATTAGCTTTAAATTCAGAGAAGTATCTGCAAAATTGTGTCCACTATATAAATGATGAATCAACTAATAGGGGGTAAGAAGTTTGATCGCTTTGCAAATATCAAATGCATGCAAGTAGACTGTCTATGCTGCCTCCGCCAGATGTGGGGTCTTCTTGAACTCCGACAACTGCGGTCAAGGTCTCGAGGAGGCGGCGCTGCGTTGCCTTCTTTTAGCACGAGGCTGGGGAAGTACCTCGATGGCATCATGGCGAGGACGGCGACCGCCGGCCGGTCGTCGTCCAAGACGCGGGTGAGCGACTGATCCACCCTTTCCAGCATCTTTCACTACAGCAACTCCAGCATATTTGTCTCAATTACATCCTCTCGTTAACTCTCCGTCCGCAACCTCGTCGATGACATTACTTTTAGACATGAATTAAAATAATATTTTTATTTTTAAAAATAAAAAATTACTTTAATTTATATTAAATAATATTTTTTATTTTTTATTAAAGAATAATTCTGAGTCGTGTTCGGGATGAACATGAAGTGATTTTTTAATATAAAATATAAAATATTATTTAATATTATTTAATATAAATTGACTTGATTTTTTTATTTTTCAAATAAAAAATATTATTTTAATTCACACCAAAACGTCATGTCATCGCCTTAACGGTGTTGCTAACGGAGAGTTGACGGGAGGATGTAATTGAGATAAATATCAAAGTTCGAAATATAATTTAGTATTATTTTAGAATTAGCTACCAATGAGAAAAAATATACAATTCACAATATACTTAATTAATTGCCCTTTTATAAATGGAATAATCATTTATTTTAAATCTAATTTAATACTGTGGGAAAATTTAAAAAATAAATAGAATGAATCATAAATTGCATTAAGTAACAGAATTAAACGGGCTATTAAATATAAGTTGTATTGAACTATTTAATTATTGAAAAATGAAACACTTTATAAATGTTGTATATATCTTCCTCTTGTCCAAATTGATTGAAGTAATTATTGAAACCAATGAGTTAATGAATTGATCGAAGCAGTCAATTTAATAGAAAAATATTAAATAATATTAATTATTGATGAAACTCCATTAATAATTAATTTATTTTAGAATGCAAAACGACAAATTTGGACAACAGAAGATATATACAACATTTACAAAGTGTTTCATTTTTCAATAATTAAATAGTTCAATACAACTTGAGTGTTGTTATATCCTCCTAGAAATCAGTGTAGTAATTCTCCTAATCACTCGTAATGACATGAGTTGTAATTCCATCAATAATCATAGACATTTTATTATACGTAAGTATTAGGAGAATTTTTAGGCACATGAGTTAAGAGGATTTAACATTTTTATTACTTGAATCTTTAGTTCATCGATTCAGTTAATCGGGCGTGAGTTAATTGTCAACTAATTAAGATAAATATATCAATTAAATATATGACAAATCTTTTTGAGGAATAATAAAAAAGATATGTAACAATTTACTAGTAGAAAGGCACAAATATGAGACAGTTGATCAGCACATGAGAACCACACAAGTGTGCTAGCATCACATTTAACCAAATATAGCATGAGTTCATCTATCACTTTGCAATAACATAAATAGGAAAAAAAATCGGTTCAGCCACTGCTGCACCAAAGCCCGTGCTACCCCAATCACGTGGCAGCATGCGCTAGCTCCCTCCAGGGTAGTGCGCGGCGACCCATGCACTAAGGAAGGTCCCAGTCTATGACGCCCCGTGATTGGGGCGGCACGGGCTTCAGTGTAGCTGCGGCTGCACCAAAGTTTTATCCACATAAATAACCCTTTTTACATACCCTTTTTTATGTGTTTTTGGAGATGTCAATTGGCACAAAGAAAGAGTCACTCCTAAAAACTTAATTTATTATCTGAAACGACAAAGTTGCTATAGCCAAGTGACCATCACAAACAATGACAATGAAAAATGACTATCACAAATCAGTAATGACTTTGCAACAAAAAATGTTACTATCGCTAATATTGCACTTTACACGAAACCCCCCTCGTCTATAGTCGATGTGCGCAAAGACTACCTAAACTACCAAGTGTACACAGAACCCTGACAACTATACTTTTTGTTCAAATAACCCCCCTCTGTTAGCATGTTTGTTAATAACTTAACGGTAAAATTTTCACGTGCGCAGAACTCCCCTCCCAATGCCACGTGGCAGCAATCTCCACCATCCATCTCATACGACGATCATCACTTCTTCTACCTATCCTCTTGCCCTAGACACCGCCGCCGCTGCCGCCACCACCACCACCTCCTCCGCCCACCGCCGCCACCACCACCACCACCACCACCACCTCCTCCTCCTCCTCTATATAGACCTCTTCCTCTTCTTGAGGAGGAGGAGGAGGTGGTGGTGGCGGCGATGGGTGGAGGAGGTGGTGGCGGCGGCGACGACGGTGGAGTCTAGGGCAAGGGGATAGGTAGAAAAAGTGATGGTCGTTAGATGGGGTGAAGGATGAAAATTGCTGTCACGTGGCACTGGGAGGAGAGTTCTGCGTACGTGGAGGTTTTACAGTTAAGTTACTAATGGACAGACTAACGGATGAGAGTTATTTGAATAAAAAGTGTAGTCGCAGGAGATTTTGTGCATACTTGATAGTTTAAGTAGTCTTTGTGCAGATCGACTATATATAGTCGAGAATGATTCCGTGTAATTTACCTTTAATTTTTACATCCCACCTAATTTAAAATCCTTTATTCACTTTATATATATACCCCACTTCGCCATTATACGCTCCCTTTGAGTCTTTTGCTCCGATTTGGCTCTACCCCCTTCGTAACTCAGCCTGCTTTTGTTAGTTTTTTTTTTCATTTTGTTTTCTCATGCTTTTTTATTTTCGACTTTCAATCATTTTACATATTTTTACTTTTTGTGTTAATTTTTAAATGTTTTAAGTAGCATTTCTAACTAATCTTTATACGTTTTTTATTTTATAATTTTTCATTTATATTCTTTTTTTAATTTTTCATATGATTTTTTTGTCTTTGTATAGTTAGTTTTGTTTTAAATTTTCAAATTTTCTTATATAATCTTCCATATTTTGTATGTTTGTTAATTTTTTGATTTTTGATTTTTAGCTTATTTTTATATTATTTTTTGTAATTTTTAAAAATTTCAAGTTTCTTTCGTATGGTTTTTTTTTCTTTTATTTTTCATATTTTATTTTTTTCATATGATTTTTAAATTTTTGTTTAACTTTTTTTATTTTAAAAATTTCCATACTAATTAGTTAATTTTTGAAAATTGTAAAAAGAATGTTATTTTTATTTAAAAAAATTCATGGGACAATTTTGTAATAGTAGTTTTACCCATCATAGATTATTAGCAAGAGAGTCATAACAGGACGATGGTTTTACCTATCAGTAGGGGTGAGCTCGGGACAGGACGGATCGGGATTTGGTATGTCCTGGTCCCATCCCAATTTTGAGTTGGGACGCAAATATGTGTCTCGGTCCTGGTCCCGAATACGAAGCATCCCGATTTTGTCCTGCCCCAAAAAAATTCGGACGAGATCGGGTTGGGATCGGGACGTCCCGAATTTATTAATATTAATTTTTTATTAAAAAATAACATATTCATTAAAATAATTAATATTTTTTCCCAAAAAATAATATTATATATTTAATATTACTTATATTATAAACCGGGCTGGGACAGGACAATCCCAATTTGTTTTGTATCATCCCAATTTTTAATCGGGACGAACATATTTGTCCCAGTCCCATTCCGATTTTGAACCGAGATGAAATTTATCCCGACTTTTCGGATCGGGACGGTCGGGACGTCCCGACCTGTGCTCATCCCTATCTATCTTAGATTGTTAGCAAGAGAGTCATAATAAATTAGAATATTTATTATTATGAATATTTTATAAAAAGAAATATGTCAATTGTTGGCTATGGTATATTGTGATTTTTTTTATTTAATAAAAATGAATTAATTTTATTATCTAATTTGAGATTTTTATGAATTCAATTAATTTGATCCGAGCGATTTGGGCTCGAGACACTTAAATTTAATTGGTGTAGTTAATTTCGTTGTATAATAAAGCATAAGCCCAATTGAGGTGACTTATGATGGAGGGCCCGCTTAGTGACTTATATATACTGAGGCTAAGTCCTGTACATAGAAAACATGCTCTTTTTTGGTTTTCTCCATCAAAAGTGATATCAAGGAGGTGCTGCAGAAGAAGATTCAGACTTTCACATAATATCAAGAGTTTTTGCTTCCGTCGTAACTATGTCTACATTATGTAAGATTTCTCATAATGTTTTTAGATTAATGCAATTTCTTGTTGTAATTTTTCTTAGACGTGGTATTATCGGAGCATTTTTTATATGAATTTAAGAATTTAATTTATCTTGATATGACGTGATCATTCTTCATGTTTTTCCTCGATATTTGATCCGCACATCGTTGAATATTTTTTTTCCATCAAACCTGACTCCTTTCGGCTTTCGCTTCTCCCGTCGCCGGGTTCCCCCTCGCCGTGCGGCTCTCGCGTCTGCGGCCGTGGCATGCGGCGCCGCGTCGCGAGGCGGCGGCGCACTTCGCGACGCCTCACGGCGGTTGCAGGCGCGCTGTGCCCTAGCGGGCCCTACGCCAAAGGTCACAATCCATAGGCCCATCACCGCGAATTGAGGATCAGTCCCGGTAAACATTATAAGCCCAAATGCCCAATTCTTTGTAACCCAATACTGACTTAAATTTCTAATTACTACAGCCCAGTAACCGACCCAATTCTAACTTCTGCCCAACGATTTTATTTTTTATTTAACAAATATAGAAAATCACAATAGGTGATCATAACTAGGATTCGAACCCTAGATCTCTAGGTAACATTCAACGTGTTATGGTAAAAATTGATTTGTGGGGGTGTATTGACATATATATATTATATATATATATATATATGATTGAATGATTGTCATGAATTTATCCTAAAATATCAATATTGCTTCATTTTAACTCATGACAGGCCCATAAATATTGATTTATTATTGTAAATGTTGTTACCGTATTATTAGAATATTATAAAAGAATTATATTTTTAAAAATTAAAAGAATTATATTTTTTTTCAAAATAAATCAATGATAAAAAATAAATATATATATATAAAAGTAACGCTTTTATGAATAAAAATCACATATAACATAGATATAAAATAACAAATTATAAAATTATAAAATAAAATATTTAAATTATTTTAAACTATATAAATTTATTTAATTTTGAAATACTATATTAAGTTTTCTTCAATAACAAATCCAACAAATGATATTTCAAAATTCAAAAATTAATATAAAAAATTAATAAATAAAATTATTTATAATTCTTATTCAAAAAATAATAAGTTCAAATTTTAAAACATAAAAAATAGATGCATATGAAGAAAATATATATATTCACTTTATAATCTAAAAACAATTAAGATTCATAAGTATTAATAAAATGTAAATCTCTAAACAACATTAATCTTTTAATAAAATAATACTGATGATAAAAAATACTAATAGTATTTTAAATTAAAAGTAAAATAAATCATTAAGAGAATTAAGTTAAGTTGCGAGATAAAAAGAATCAAAGAAAAAAATAAATAATCAATTAGAAAGCAATGAGTATAAAAATGAATAAAATTTGTTTAATGATATTAATGAATGTAATAATTAAAAATTATAATTTGAATAGACTATGAAATAAATAAGGTTATAATTATTTGAACATATAGATATTTATGTTTTTAGTTATTAATAAAAATAGTCAAAATTATTAAAATTACACATTAAAGAAAAATAAAATTAAACTAACCCTATCAATGTATATATCATTATTTCTATATAACTTGAAATATGTAACTTCTAATGTAATTAGTATACATAAATGTATATATTTTTTATTTTAAACTACATAAAAAAAATTTGTTTATAAGGAAGACAAATGTAATTAAAATTTAATATGTAATTTAATGACACATATTAATAAAATGAAATTAATTGTGGACCCTAGAAAAATGGACGGACATAAAAATATGATGATTAGATTAGGAATTTAACCGAGATAAAGATAAGAAATAAAATTAAAAAACAAGGGTATAAATGAAAGATCAAATATGTAAAAATTAAAATTTGGATAGAATTTTTTTTGAGATTAGAGATATAAGAGGGGGGGGGTAAAGATAAGAAATAAAATTAAAAGGTTAGAGTATAAATGAAAAATCAAATATTGAAAAGAAAATTGGATGAGAAAATTTAGACGTAAAAAGATTAAATTGGTAATGGTATAAGTGAAAAATCAAAGAGAAAAATTTGGATAAAAAAGTTAGATGGGCTTGACATATTGCTTTCTTTTATATATATATACTATCATTACAATAGTAAAGAGTCAGATGAAATTTAGATACAATTATAAATTCTTCCTTGTAAAATGGTTATTTACTTTTATAATTTTTTGTTGTACTTATGATGAGTGCATGTTATATTGTAAATAATAATATCAATTAATTTTTTACTATAAAATTAATATATTTAATTTTTAATTTTTAATAATAAAATTTTATTTATATATTTTTGCGCAATGAGTTTTCAGCTAGTTTAATATTATTACATAATAATTTCATGGGTCTATCTTATTTATGGGTGGCACTTGAAAAATTGACATAATTTTACAACCACTATTTTAGAATGCTTATTTATTTAAATTCATTACTAGTTACGGTACTTTTATTTATATACTAATTTTGTACTATATTATAAATTTTGAGTCTTTGACACGTGGACAAATGATCATTGTATAAGTTTTTTCATTGATTATTATAAATAATTACCGTTAAAGTGGAATTACTTGTATTAATTGGTAGAATTTCTTATCAATCGGCTTCGTTCATTTGGCTTCAATTGGTAGAATTTCATATTAACTCATTCAATCGACTTCTCAAAGAAAGATTGTCGTGTGTCTTAATTAGAAGTTTTTATTTTTTGATGAATTTATTAAGGTGTGCATTATTCTAGAAAATTTGTCCGTGCAAAGAGGATATATTTTTGAAATTGATTCATTTTCATAAATTAACTCATTGGGGTGTGCATTGGTCTAGCAAATCTTAGGGGTGAACAAAATTTACCGATTAATCAATTGAACTGAAATTGAATTAACCGAATCAATTTTTTTTTATTAATTTTCGGTTTGATTAATAGTTAAAAAATTTAAACTTTTCAATTTTTGGTTCGGTACGATAAATTAACTAACACTTTGGCTAATTTGTCAAATTAATTGAAAATATTAAGTAAAGAAAAATAAGAATTTGTTATACTATTATTTGCCCAACTGGTTAAGGTAGATTGTTATTAATCTAAGTGTCCTAGGTTCGAATCTTGGTGTGGGTATAATTGTTGTTTTATTTTATTATTACAAATATAGCTATATTAGTAAGAATTATATTAAGTATATGCTTATCTATAAAAAGGTTAAAGTGTTTTATGTGTTAAGAGATCCATTGTTTGAATATTGGTAGTGTTTATTTATAGAATTTTTTTTGGTGAATTCAATAAATTAATCGAATTAAATCAAAAAATTTGGTTAATAGAACCAAACTAATCGATTTTTTTTATTCGGTAAACATTTAACGAAAAATTTTAATTTCAGTTTGGTTAAATGAAAATTCAGTTCGATTAATTAATCGAATCGACCGATGCTCACCCTTAGAAAATTTGTTGACTAATTGCATATTCCGCCCAAATGGGAATGTATTATTTTTATAGGTCTCTAATTTTGATATGATGATATGCTTTCTAATTTAATCTAATGCATTTCAATTAATTTGAACAGTTACTTTTACTATGAACAACTGCACTGTTTCAATTAAAATGCTAACCGGATCAAACTATAAAAAGTGGAAACAAGATATAAAATTTTCATTGAGAACAGTTGATCTTGACATGACAATACGTGAGAGTAGACCAAATTTTTCTGAAGGACAGGGTACTCCTGAGCAAAAGGAATTGTTAGCTAAGTGGGAGAGGTCCAACCGACTAAGTTTAATACTAATCAAAAGGACTATTCATGAACACTTGATGAGTGGCTTGCCTGAAATTGCTAACGCTAAAGAATTTCTCATTGCAATTGGATAGAGATAGCAAGTCTCGGATAATGCTGAGTCTGCACTTCTAGTGAAGGAACTAATGACTATGACTTATGATAACTCTAAGGGTGTGAGAAAGTTCATTATGAAGATGGTTCACCTTCAAACCAAACTCAAATCCTTTAACATTGACCTAGACGACTCTTTCATTGTTCCTCATGCTCTCAATTCTCTACTTGCTGAGTTCATTCAAATAAAGACCACATACAATACTTCAAATGAAAAATGGACCGTGGATGATCTCATCTCCAAATGTGTTGATGAGGAAGAAAAACTCAAAAAGATAAAGAGTGATCTAGTTGTTCGAATCATCCATTCTAAATACCGTTATGACAAAGGTCACAAGAAATCTCAAGATAAAAAAGGCATGACAATGGTCAGAACAAACAAGTAGGAGGTCCCAAACCTACATCTTCCAAGAAGTTTGTGTGTTACTCTCTTTCCAAAAAGAATGGACATGAGAGAAGTGAATGTTTGGGTTCAAGACTTGATTAGAAAATAAGCAAAAAATTGAAGAGTTTATCGAGCTTGAGGAAATCAAATCTGAGTCAATGCAAACTGAAAGTAGTCATTGATCTTGAAGTTGTCGTGGAGTTAGTAGGAGAAATTAGATTATCTTTAGATTTTGAATTTCAACTTGCTTTGAAGTATATCTTATTTGTACCTTGGAGAAATTTAATTTATGTTTATTGTTCAGGCAAATTTAAATTTTATTATGAGTTTTCAAGTTATTGGTAGTGAATCTTTAATTGATGATTTGTTCAAGTTGTCTTTAACTTCTAATTATCCATATATATATATATATATTGAAAATAAAGTTGCTAAAAGATCTAAAGTTAAATAATAGTATTTTCTTTGCGGCATAAACGATTAGGTCACATTTCTAAAGAATGATGGAAAGACTAGTTAAAGATGATATTTTATCTATTCTCGATTTTGGCAATTTAGGATCATGTGTGGATTGTATTTTCTCTATCCTTTATATTTACTATATCATCGATTTTGACGATTTTAGCGATTTTGGGACATGATGGTTTTAAAACTATATATGGTGGCCATATTTTTGAAATAAGTGATTAATCTGATAGTCATTTTTTTAATAAATATTTTCAAAATAAAATTATGCAATTGACCCTGCCCAAGTGGGAGAGTGTTAGAATATTTATTATTAATAATCATATATTACTTTTTTTAAAATATTTTAATTATGGGCTACGGTCAATTAAGACTTTTTTATTTAATGAAAATATTTTAAAATTTATAATCTAAGTTTAAGATGCTTATAAGCTCGATTAATTTGATCTATGTGATTTCAGCTTGAGATATTTAAACCTAATTGATGTAGTTAATTTTTTTGTAACATAAAGTATATGTGCAATTGAGGTGGCTCGTGATGGAGGAGTCCGCATTGTTTCTTATATATGTTGAGGCAGGGGTGGAAACAAGCTAGGTCTGCATAGTAAAAAATAGGTCTGAGCCTGACCTATAATATGTTATAGGCTATCTTTTTGGTCTGGGCCTGACATGTTCATAGGTCTGGCCTGGCCTGTGGCCTGTTTATAAAGCCTGCCAAAATCTGAAATATATTTATAAAACCACTTCTAAATTTTAATATAAAAATGATAACAATAAATTTAAGCATAGCAACAATAGTTATTTACTATATCATCGATTTTGACGATTTTAGCGATTTTGGGACATGATGGTTTTAAAACTATATATGGTGGCCATATTTTTGAAATAAGTGATTAATCTGATAGTCATTTTTTTAATAAATATTTTCAAAATAAAATTATGCAATTGACCCTGCCCAAGTGGGAGAGTGTTAGAATATTTATTATTAATAATCATATATTACTTTTTTTAAAATATTTTAATTATGGGCTACGGTCAATTAAGAATTTTTTATTTAATGAAAATATGTTAAAATTTATAATCAAAGTTTAAGATGCTTATAAGCTCGATTAATTTGATCTATGTGATTTCAGCTTGAGACATTTAAACCTAATTGATGTAGTTAATTTTTTTGTAACATAAAGTATATGTGCAATTGAGGTGGCTCGTGATGGAGGAGTCCGCATTGTTTCTTATATATGTTGAGGCAGGGGTGGAAACAAGCTAGGTCTGCATAGTAAAAAATAGGTCTGAGCCTGACCTATAATATGTTATAGGCTATCTTTTTGGTCTGGGTCTGACATGTTCATAGGTCTGGCCTGGCCTGTGGCCTGTTTATAAAGCCTGCCAAAATCTGAAATATATTTATAAAATCAATTCTAAATTTTAATATAAAAATGATAACAATAAATTTAAACATAGCAACAATAGCTATTTACTATATCATCGATTTTGACGATTTTAGCGATTTTGGGACATGATGGTTTTAAAACTATATATGGTGGCCATATTTTTGAAATAAGTGATTAATCTGATAGTCATTTTTTTAATAAATATTTTCAAAATAAAATTATGCAATTGACCCTGCCCAAGTGGGAGAGTGTTAGAATATTTATTATTAATAATCATATATTACTTTTTTAAAAATATTTTAATTATGGGCTACGGTCAATTAAGACTTTTTTATTTAATGAAAATATGTTAAAATTTATAATCTAAGTTTAAGATGCTTATAAGCTCGATTAATTTGATCTATGTGATTTCAGCTTGAGACATTTAAACCTAATTGATGTAGTTAATTTTTTTGTAACATAAAGTATATGTGCAATTGAGGTGGCTCGTGATGGAGGAGTCCGCATTGTTTCTTATATATGTTGAGGCAGGAGTGGAAACAAGCTAGGTCTGCATAGTAAAAAATAAGTCTGAGCCTGACCTATAATATGTTATAGGCTATCTTTTTGGTCTGGGCCTGACATGTTCATAGGTCTGGCCTGGCCTGTGGCCTGTTTATAAAGCCTGCCAAAATCTGAAATATATTTATAAAATCACTTCTAAATTTTAATATAAAAATGATAACAATAAATTTAAACATAGCAACAATAGTTATTTACTATATCATCGATTTTGACGATTTTAGCGATTTTGGGACATGATGGTTTTAAAACTATATATGGTGGCCATATTTTTGAAATAAGTGATTAATCTGATAGTCATTTTTTTAATAAATATTTTCAAAATAAAATTATGCAATTGACCCTGCCCAAGTGGGAGAGTGTTAGAATATTTATTATTAATAATCATATATTACTTTTTTTAAAATATTTTAATTATGGGCTACGGTCAATTAAGACTTTTTTATTTAATGAAAATATGTTAAAATTTATAATCTAAGTTTAAGATGCTTATAAGCTCGATTAATTTGATCTATGTGATTTCAGCTTGAGACATTTAAACCTAATTGATGTAGTTAATTTTTTTGTAACATAAAGTATATGTGCAATTGAGGTGGCTCGTGATGGAGGAGTCCGCATTGTTTCTTATATATGTTGAGGCAGGGGTGGAAACATGCTAGGTCTGCATAGTAAAAAATAGGTCTGAGCCTGACCTATAATATGTTATAGGCTATCTTTTTGGTCTGGGCCTGACATGTTCATAGGTCTGGCCTGGCCTGTGGCCTGTTTATAAAGCCTGCCAAAATCTGAAATATATTTATAAAACCACTTCTAAATTTTAATATAAAAATGATAACAATAAATTTAAACATAGCAACAATAGTTATTTACTATATCATCGATTTTGACGATTTTAGCGATTTTGGAACATAATGGTTTTAAAACTATATATGGTGGCCATATTTTTGAAATAAGTGATTAATCTGATAGTCATTTTTTTAATAAATATTTTCAAAATAAAATTATGCAATTGATCCTGCCCAAGTGGGAGAGTGTTAGAATATTTATTATTAATAATCATATATTACTTTTTTTAAAATATTTTAATTATGGGCTACGGTCAATTAAGACTTTTTTATTTAATGAAAATATGTTAAAATTTATAATCAAAGTTTAAGATGCTTATAAGCTCGATTAATTTGATCTATGTGATTTCAGCTTGAGACATTTAAACCTAATTGATGTAGTTAATTTTTTTGTAACATAAAGTATATGTGCAATTGAGGTGGCTCGTGATGGAGGAGTCCGCATTGTTTCTTATATATGTTGAGGCAGGGGTGGAAACAAGCTAGGTCTGCATAGTAAAAAATAGGTCTGAGCCTGACCTATAATATGTTATAGGCTATCTTTTTGGTCTGGGCCTGACATGTTCATAGGTCTGGCCTGGCCTGTGGCCTATTTATAAAGCCTGCCAAAATCTAAAATATATTTATAAAACCACTTCTAAATTTTAATATAAAAATGATAACAATAAATTTAAACATAGCAACAATAGTTATTTACTATATCATCGATTTTGACAATTTTAGCGATTTTGGGACATGATGGTTTTAAAACTATATATGGTGGCCATATTTTTGAAATAAGTGATTAATCTGATAGTCATTTTTTTAATAAATATTTTCAAAATAAAATTATGCAATTGACCCTGCCCAAGTGGGAGAGTGTTAGAATATTTATTATTAATAATCATATATTAATTTTTTAAAAATATTTTAATTATGGGCTACGGTCAATTAAGACTTTTTTATTTAATGAAAATATGTTAAAATTTATAATCTAAGTTTAAGATGCTTATAAGCTCGATTAATTTGATCTATGTGATTTCAGCTTGAGACATTTAAACCTAATTGATGTAGTTAATTTTTTTGTAACATAAAGTATATGTGCAATTGAGGTGGCTCGTGATGGAGGAGTCCGCATTGTTTCTTATATATGTTGAGGCAGGGGTGGAAACAAGCTAGGTCTGCATAGTAAAAAATAAGTCTGAGCCTGACCTATAATATGTTATAGGCTATCTTTTTGGTCTGGGCCTGACATGTTCATAGGTCTGAACTGGCCTGTGGCCTGTTTATAAAGCCTGCCAAAATCTGAAATATATTTATAAAACCACTTCTAAATTTTAATATAAAAATTATAACAATAAATTTAAACATAGCAACAATAGTTGTTTTTTTATTAATTAAAAAATATATTTTATTATATATAATTTTAATATATAATAAACTAATAATATTATATATACTACCTTAACAGGTCCATGCGCCCTATCAGGCTCAATAGGCCTTATAGTGAGTCTGGGTCTAGCCTAATAAGAAAAATATGCCTAGAAATAAGTCTAGGCTTGATTTTTTTAAAGATGCCAGGCGAGGTCAGGCCACAGGCCCCTTATAGATCGTCGTCTGACATATTTCTACCCCCTATGTTGAGGCTAAGTTTTCTCTGCACTATGTATAAAAAAAATCACTATATTTTTGCTTTCTTCATCAAAAGTAGAACTTTGTGAGGTGAGAAATATATGGTTTTTCACATAATATTAAGATTTTTCACTTCCATCGTAATTATGTTTACATCAAATAAAATTTTGTTTTATTTATTTATTTCACGTTGTTCTCAAATTCATGTAATATCTTGTTGTAATTTTTCTTGCCGGCTAAAGTCGTCATTAATTAATGATGATAATATTCTTTTTATTTAATATAAGTAATTAATGGATTCCACCATCTTAAAATATGAATTAATTAATAAAAAAAAATAAAAAAGATAAAAAAATCTAAGAAGTGTGATCTCATCACCTACCTACATAATTCTGTGGAGTGGACAAGTTTTTAACAAAATTACTCTTCAACATCCGAATCTTCACCCTTCATATTGTAGTAGTCTTGTGGTTCAACTGGCATGTTAGAAATGAGGATGTGCATCGTGATAGAGGTAGCTTTCCACTACTACTCTTGTGAAAATTTTAGCTTTCTTAGCTGCTTACAAAACATACTCTCAAATGTCTAAGGAATCAAATACTAGAACAACCATTCTTAAATCTTGATTCCTCCTATTCTAAATAAGGTTGAGTTCAATATTGCCACTCACTCTGATGGCTTGATGATGGGAATTGGACTGATGATCAAAAATAGCTTGGACACTTGTATTCATGTCGAAGCAATGTACTTGAAGAATTCCTCTCCTACCTTGGCGGAACATACTACTATTAAAAGAGGAATTTAGGTTCTCTTGAACTTTGGCTTACTATTTGTGGATATTCATATCAACTTCAACATTTTGGTGCAGTATCTAAAAGGCTCCTCTAGCCCTCTCCGGTGGCAGCTGCATTCCATTCGAAGGACTCGAATGTTTGTCTCTCGATATCTCTTTTGAAATTTGTAAATCTCTTGCTGATCATAATAAAACTGCTATTTGGGTAGTTAATTTTGTTCTACGTAATTACCTATCCAGAATTTGGAAATCACATTTTCCTATTCACCTGCGTAATATTCTTGTAAATGACCATACTGGTCATATTCTATCTTAATATAATTTAAGGGCTCTGCCCTTTTGTTGCAAAGGAAAAAACAAAAACAAAAAAGAACATCCGAATCTCCATCTTCCAACTCTCCCAATTAATTAGCTAATCAATTCTAAATGCCCAATTGGATCATCACGACAACAACAATGCTGTACAAGTGAGACCAAAACCTCAAGAAACTAAACACTCGATTTAAACGTGAATAAAAAACTTAATGAGTCTTAAACAATGCATAGCATGCTGCTGCACGCGCTAAGATATAATAATAATAATTAATTAATTAACAACACCAATATAATGTTCAAAACTAAATCATCCACGAGAAAATAAAATTAATTTTCTCTCATTCATCTCGGCAAAGGTTTATTCTATACTAGGTGCGAGTTCACTGAACTCGCACCATATTATGGGTCTTTCTTTTTTTTATCTTTTCATTAAATAAAAAAAATTTAAAAAAAAAACATATGTAAAATGCGAGTCCAATGAACTCGAACCTAGCATAGAATAAATCCTTGTCAAACTCCTCCTGCTTCAAATCGCAAAAGCAACCACGGCAAGTAACTCAATTAGGCCCCTCCCTCTCCTTTTTCTCTCGCTCAATTCTTCGACCTGGTCCGGAAATAAATTAAGGACGGCGACATAAGCCTTCAATTATTGTCGTTTGCTGTCAGGAAAAGAGTACGTGGAAAGCGAAGAAAAGAGCGGCTTTTCGAGGCCGCGAAGGGGCGCCGCCGATGGATTTCCTGGCGCGCGGGGCGCGTGCCACGCCAGCCTGGGAATTCTAGTCGCGCCGCGGCGTGCGGCAGCCGGGTTTCAACTGGTGCAGGCAATGACTCCTTCCGCATGCACGTGCACGTGCCACGTGGGTGTGTGCGAGAGACAAAGATCATTTTCACGAACATATGTAGTAACTAGTAACTAGTAAGAAAAAATGGACCAGAGAAATTTGTCAGAAAATATAAAAGCTTTTACCGAATTTATCGAAATATAAAATACTAGCTTATCCACGGCTGCTTAATTACGATGGAAATCTATGTATTGATTGCTCCAAAGCGGTCAACGGGGGTTGTGGATTTCAGTTCTAGGATCTGCCGTTGGTCAACGTTGACCGAGAGGGGTGGAGCGGCTTGTCAAAGCCTGCACCCCTGTTCAAGAGATTCTCGGGGAACATCATCACGAAGTACTTATTATAAATAAATTTTGTGGAGAGATAATTATTCAAGTATCATTTTTCAATATTATCTTCTCAAGTTTAATCATGCAGTGCCTGCCTGCTATTAAGATTATATATTGAGTATTGACATCATATCATGCCACGTGAGAGACATGTGGACCCTCGGAGCAGCAAGTTATAAAGCGAGGATAAGGCCAAGACTCGAGAGGCTGGAAGCAGGAAAAGCTAGTTGGATTCAGAAGCTTATCCACAGCATATTCTTTTATATTATAATGTATTATTATTACGCAAAAAGTTGCTCCATCTATTTGGCATTTAATTAATACATGCTGCATGGGTGCCAGCTCAGCCCTAATCCTCTCACATATCATTTTGTTACCCAGATGCTGCATGAGGACAAGGTGACCACATTCTGCAATCTGCACTGATTCATCTCAATATATACACCCAAAAAATAGTAGCTATTTGTGTTGGAACTTTTTTGTTCTTTTCCAGTTTTTTGATGCCATTTAAGTAAATCTAAAGCAGAAATGACACCATGTAAATATAATTCTTCTTATTTCGTACAAGGAGAGATTTTTTTTTTGGATTGAGTTTATTTATATTTTTTAGGATTAAGAATAATTTTTACTCTCTAACTATTAAAAATATGATAAAAATACTCTTTAAACAAACGAAAATAATTAAAAAATATTCTTGAACTATTAAAAATGAGTAAAAATATTCCTAAATTTATTTTTTAATAAATTTTTTACCCTTAAATAAACGAAAATAGTTAAAAAAATATTAATATTTTTATCTATTTCTAAGAAAAAAAACTCTTTCTAACTTTAGACATGAGTAAAAATACTTGTATTTTTTAACTATTTTCATTTTTCTAAAAGTAAAAAATTATCAAAAAATAAGTTTAAAAATATTTTTACTCATTATTAATAATTCAATGGTATTTTTCAACTATTTTATTTATTTAAGGATAAAAATTAATCAAATAAAAATTTAAAAATATTTTTACTCCATTTTTAATAATTGGAGGATAAAAATTACTCTTTAACTTTATTTTTTATATGTACAATTTATTCTATATACAAACTTTTGAAAACTTAATAGTGGTGTTGACTTCAACTACAATTTAAATAATGGAGTTTAGATTTGCACTAACTATACCTAATTTTAGAAGATTGGGTTAGTGAATGTGGACACATCGATCCATACTATATATATATATATATATTCTTAATCGAGATTAATTATGACCTTAGTGGTGACATAATATATGAGCAATTTGCATTAAACTACGTGTTCTATAATTAAAACTCCAAGGTACTAAAATTAACATGCACTCCATTTTAAAGCATTTTTGTTAACTTTTCCGTACAAATGATCCATTCACAAGACCTGGTAAAAGTATACTATATTTTTTAATGTATTTTAACAACAATTAATGTTTTAGCACCCATGCGTATAAAATAAATTCAAAAATTATCTATACAGTGGTAAAAAAAAATTGTTTATACACAAGAAATCAGTTTATGTACGTGTATCTAAGTTAATTTGATAAGTTTTACCAAATCAATTTTTTAATTGGAATAATATCTATTTGAAATATTTGTTAAATATTATATATATATATATGAATTTGATAATTTTAACTAGATTAGGTCACGTTTGACCCATCTATTTGAGTTGAAAGTAGTTATTAGTTATTTGATTTAAAAGTTAAGTCGTTATTAATTTTATAATAATAACAAAAAATGGAGTCGTTTGAAGTAGTCATTTGATCAACAAATGATCAGAACCAAAACCAATGCCAAAAGTTAACTTAAAATACTTGTTATTCTTTCAGAATTGATCAAAATATGAACTTGCATATTTTCTTCTTCTTTTTTACAAAAATCAAATCAACTTTTAAAGTGTATCTTAAATGCTTTTCGTATGTTATTTTAATAAAATATAATATTGACTAGTCAATACATATTTTTTTTTGGCTATGTACGTCTCTACGTACTCGGATAGTCGTATTGCATAAACATCCACCTTTGTGTCTTGTAGGTATTATGCATCCTTCCTCTTCATCCTTGTTGTCCATATCCACCGAACTCGAAATAAAATTATAATACTCTTATTTAACATTTTTTTGTTATCTTAATTCGTTTTCTCTCTCAAACAATAGTTTCAATATATTCCCAACACTGCGCCCAAGACATTGCAGGGAGGAGGAAATGAGTGGGTAATATTTTGGTTGTTCAAAATATTCTTAAGAAAAAAGAATTCGTTAGAAGCAAAGCTACATAGGTTGAGGTTGATTGTGACAATGTGCCTGCAAATCATCAGTGACATGCGATGGAGGAGTAGAAACGGACGAATGGAGAGTTGAGACGGGCGGTGGAGGAGCAGAGACGAACGATGGATGCACAGAGACAAATGATGAAGAACATATAGGCGCTCTTGACTCAGATTGCATATCTCACTCCGGCATTCATATACCTTAGATGTCTGAGTCGTCCTCCTCGACCCAATCGACGCTCCCGACCCAATCATTGTCTGTCATCTCATGTTCCACCGCCTCCACCACAACCGTGAGATTTTATTTTATTGTATTTTGATTATATTTTGATACTTGATAGCCTCCGTTTGAGACTTAGATACTTGATAATTGTATATATACTTTAGTTTTGTTATTTGATGCTTGTTTGCCTTCGTTTGAGGATTAGATTGATGACATTTAAATAAAAATTGTGTGGTTGCTTGTATTTGTATGTGTAAGATGTGTTTGTGGTTGTAAATTGATTGTTCGTGTATAATGTATTGTACGGATATTGATGTATACATGAATTTTTAAATTTTAATTTTGTTCAATTACAGGATACAACGTCAGCGACGGCTTACCAACGGATGATCGTCACTAGGTCGTTGCCGGAATTAAGCATATTGTAATTGGCTGATGGCTTGGACAACAGCAAATATCACGGTTGCTAATAGTATCAAGGCTCCCAGCCGTTGTTGATAATTAATGGATTTAAATCAGCTACAGCTCTTGCGGCTGTCGCTGATAATTACTTGGGACAATCGGCCCGTGCCGTCACAAATTATCTGAGGCGCACACATAAGTGACAGCTCGTTGGAACGACGCTCGTCGTCTGTGATAGTCGATCATCATCGACAGTTCATTAACGACATCAGCCGTCGATGACAACAACTATTTTGGTAGTGAATAAGAGGAGAGCCGATATTCTAACCATATATTTCGAAAGTCCTTAAAGCATCAACAACATTGTGGAACAAGAGCATATACATGAAAATGAGTTGAGATGTACTAACCATTGAGGTTGGTGGTAATAGTGTAATCCTAATGTATTAGCGATTGTGGGAAGCAAGATAGGAGATAAAAGAAATGACAAAAAAAAATTTATATTCAATATGCTATTTTACTAAAACAACGTATTAAAGCAACATATATACAATGATATTTAGGGTACATTAAAAAATTAAATTGATTATTATTTTGGTGAAAACTTTTTCAAGTTCTTATTTCGATGAAGTCAATTATGAATAGCACAGTTGATGGTAAAATATTATATGTTGTCTAGAGATCTAGAGTTCAAATTATAGTATGATCATCTATTGTGATTTTCTATCTTTATTTTGATGAAATCGGAATAGTAAATTTTGATTTTGGTCAATTGCTAATATATAATAAGATATTTAGTAAAATAACTTGAATATCTAATTATTAAAAAAATATACTTTTAGCTACTTACAAAATTTCGTTATAATTGGTGAATTCATTTGTGCTTAAGTGATTGTAACATCTAAATATGTTATCAGTGGATCTTGGATTTGATTCCTCGTTGTAGTACTTTATGCGTCTCTTTTCATGTTTATATGTATATTTTGTAATACGCCTCGTGCGTGCGTATATTACCGTGTCTATACTTTGTAATGACTATAAAATTAATTTATATTATAATATCAATTTTTTAATATATATATATATATATTATAATTGAATTGAGTCCAAATTGATCGTTGCTATGCATAATAAGCGGATAGATAATTAATTATTTGATCATTGATATGATAGTATTTTAGAAACACTAATTCTAATATTAAATTGTATACAGATTATATCACTAATATCCAGTTCTATATTGTTGGTCTTGAGAGCATACTCTGATTAGAGAGGAATCATTTTATTTGGAACACCAATTGCCCACTGATTTGTCAAATATTGTTGGCAATGACTATGCATCTTTGTAGGTTTAGCTAAATAATATTTAAATTTATCCTCTTTTTTTTGGGTAAAAAGTAAAGAAGACAAATTAGTTATGTACTAACTACTAACTATATATAATACATGGATCATGAGAGTATCTAATCAAGAAGTTAATGTTCAATGAATGTAGACTCAAATTATCTACTAAGCAAATTTGGATGAAGATCTGAGACACATTCATTATTGAAGAGAGCCGCCCATCGTCCTACGTGTATTCGTTTTTGGATTGGTCCGCGTCATCTTGGCTTATTAGCCCAATCCTATATATATATCATACATAGCTTCATTAATTGAAACACCAACTCACCAAGTTTGGATTGATTGTGTTTGTGTATTTCTTAGAAGGTGTTTGATATGAGATAATTCATTTAGATTGTTGATAATTTTATTTTTAAAATACTTAAACCTCACATATTATCTTATTTAGTATCTCACTTATGCAGATAATATAAATTATCTTGATAATTTAAATTTGTATAAGGACGCCTCTTAGTATTCAACATCAATCATGATTTTATTTTTATTTTCCCAATTTATTCTCAATTTGTTTAATGTGTAATTAAGCATTTTTATTTTTTAATTATATATAAAACTAAATTTTCTATGGTTGATCCTAGAATTGCATAGGTCATATATGAAAAATAATATAATAGAATAAAATTTATGTATAATTACAAGGAACTTTTAGTAAAGAAAAATTATTTGTTAATATTTATTTAAAATAATTATGATTAGGTAATTAATTTAAACTTAAATTTATATAATGAATATTAACAGTAGTGTCATTTATGCTAAATTTAAATGTTTACCAATATATATATATATAATATGATGTTTTGAAACGGTAAATATGTAATTTTCATATTTTTAAAGGATAGAGATGAAAAATCATACATGTAAAAAGATAGAGTAAAAGAGTAATCAACCATGAAATAAATTGTGATGTATTTTTTTTTAATTTTGCATGAGGTATTGAATTTGCAAAAATTTGATCATATAAATTTTATTTAAAATTTTTTAATTCTATATATTTGCTCCGTAGCATAGATTTAGTTCTATATATTTATCTCATAGTACAAATTTGATCCAATATATTTGTCTCATAGCACAAATTTAATCATATCCGTGATGGTTCGTTAACTCTTTGTTTATGAAAAAATAAATAGCGTTATGTTCATATTGACAGAGTTAATGAACCGTCATAAATATGACCAAATTTATATTACGAAGCAAACTTAAATATGTTACAGAACAAATATACATTGCAGAGCAAATTTATCCGGTCTGTCATATAGACTTGGTCATATTCACGATGGTTTATTAACCCCGTCAACATGGACATAACGTCGTTTATTTTTTCGTGGACGAAAAGTTAATGGACCGTCGTAGATAGGACTAAATCTGTGCTACAGGATAAATATATATGACCAAATCTGTTATACGAGGCAAACATATAGGACTAAAAATTTTGAAATAAAATTTATAGGACCAAATATGTCAACATGTATGAACGACGTTCGTCCACATTGACGGAGAGTTAACGAATCGTCGCGGATAGGACTAAATATGTGCTACGGGAAAAATATATATGATCAAATCTGTACTACAGAGCAAATTTATAGGATCAGAAATATCAAAATAAAATTTATAGGATCAAAGTCTAAAAAATTAAAAATTTATAGGATCAAATCTGCAATTTTCTCTTTTCAAAGTATAGATCAAAACAGGGACCGTTTTAGTAAAAACCAAAAAGAAGGGGCCCTGTACGTAAATTACCAATTTTCAAAATGTATATTTTTTAAAGAATAAAATAGCCACAACTGTGTAGTGGATAAGCCTTGTATTTTAATACCCTGCGGCCTGCACGCGGCTTCCCTTTCGCGATGCGGTTGCCTTCACCTTCACCCCCTTTATAAATTATAATTTTCACTTTCTCGGCATCCACTCTCTCTCTCTCTCTGTTCTCCGCTTCCGTTACTTTCCTTTCATTTCTCTCATTTTTTAGAGAAAATTCTTTCTCCCTTTCTCTTCTCCTGCTCGCCTCGTCCCACGTTAATCATGGGCGATCACGATCCTAATCTCGGCCCCGATCAATCCTTGCCCTGAAACCGAATCTCCTACCCGGGAGAGCGCATTGACGATCCAAAGATCGTGTTCTAATTATCGTTTCTCGGTTTCCCTGGGTTTGTTTGGAGGGTTTGGAGTCTTGAATGGCGATGGAGGACGCGACCGAGAGCTGCGGTAGCTGGGCGGCGGAGGATTCGTCCCAGGTCCAACCCCGGCAGCAGCAGCAGCAGCAGCAGCGCCACAAGCTGGACGTGTACAACGAGGTCCTCCGCCGCCTGAGAAAGTCCGGGCGGCCGGAGGTGCAGTCCCCTACCTTCGAGGACGGCTTGTGGAGCCACTTCAATCGCCTTCCCGCTCGGTAGATCTCATATCCCCGTTCGTATTCTTTGGTTTCAATTAGTTGCATCTTATTTCCGTGGTGTCCTTCACTCGTTGACCTTTTGATCTGGTTTTTTGGTCGGGCTGGCCTCTTAAATCCAGTTCTCAGTTTGCCTCTCACACTGAAAGGGTTTTTTTTTGAAAAAGTCTCCTGAAAGGGTTTTGTTCTCAGCTTGTTCCTCGCGCCAATAATTCACACAGCACCATTGATTGTGGAAAGCGTTATCTAGACGCTAGTTCGACGAATTGATCCATCTAATATGAATTTTTATTAATTTTTGGCGTTATGGTTTGGATAATTACTCATCTAAAAATAATTCGGTGGATATTTGAATGTAGAACCGAAGATATCAATGTACTTCAGTTTGTTTTTTTGGTTGAACTTGTTTCCATTGTTTTCCCCTTGAATCTCTGCATATTTTGTTGCAGTTATGCCTTGGATGTAAACGTTGAGAGGGCAGAAGATGTATTGACTCATAAAAAGTTGCTGGAACTGGCTCAAGAACCTGCTAATAGGCCTGTCTTTGCTGTACGCTTGGTTCAGGTGAAAGCTCCAACAGCTCCTCCTTTATCTAACGTCTGATTTCACTTTAACTTTTGAAATGAGAATAGAGAATGAATGTGATTTTGATGCATTCCAAACTTCTGCCACATCATTTATAGTGTTTCTTTAACTAAACAAGCAATTGTTACTTGGAGCCATCCGGGACCTCCCCTCTATTTAGTTGTTAATTGAATGGATCTCTCCTTGTTTCAAAATGTGTAAGACCCTTGCAAATCTAGTCAACAACCCCTTACACCATTTTTCTAAATAAAGTAATATATTTTTTAAATTTGATTGGATAATCAACATTCCCAAAAGCTTAAGCTCTTAGGAAAGAGACCAATATATGTATCTATATTCTTAACACTCCCCCTCACGTGTGGGCGGGTGAACTTGAGGAGTCTGACTCGAGCCCAACACGTTGATCTACTTAACTCGAGTGGGGGTGGGGGTGTTTTTTTTAAAAAAAATATTGATGCTAGGTGGATTCGAACTGAAGACCTCCTTCTCCGATGCCATGTTAATTTTTTTATTTAAATTAGACTTTATAACATAGCCATTACAAAGCATAAACAAATGTGGGAATATGCACATAAGACACTATAACTAGGGATCAGACCTATGACCTTAGGCAACATGTCTTAATGTCTAACAACTTAATTGAAGTCGGGGTAAATATAATTTTCATTTTTTACAATTTTTTTATATTTAATGATAAAACAATACACATCATCTGCCACATCACTTTAAAAACAAAAATATACAAGAGCTTCTCTAACCCAGCGTCAAGACAAACCTATAAACAATTCAAGTGTGAGGAAGAAAGATAATAAAATTAGTTTTTTTTTTTTAAAAAAAAAGGTTTACAAGATTCAATGGTATATGCCATTGAATAACTAAATATATTATTCTATATAGGAAAATTATTTTTGATGGTTTTGGGGGGTGCTAAATCCAGGGATGTCCAAAATATTTTGAAACAACGAGGGGAATACTAATGTAATTAGCCCTGAATAGAGGGGAGGTTAGTGTAATTTACCCTTATTTATTTGATGGTTTACATGGGCTAGTTTGTAATTAAGCTACGTCTTATTGTGCTCCTGAAATTGTTGAAGTTTAGGTGAGTGAACAACTTCTGAACTCTAGACTCTTGGCTAATTCACCAAGTGTGGTAGAACTGTAGAATCCTAGTTATACTCAAATCTGAAAAAAGCTGAAATTTCAGGCCACTTTAGGGTTTTAAAAAAAAAAACTAAAATAGCTACCCATTTTTACACATGTACAGATATATACTTGTTACACACTTGTATATTATATTTGCAGAGATATATATAGGTTTACATTTTGCCATTCCAGGTTTTGAAGGGACAAGTTATTTTGAGGGTTGTCTTTTGTGGTCTTAATGGACAACATTATACACTTAAAAAGTTGTCAAATACATCTTAATAATGTCATAAGGAATTCCTCTTTCTTATTAATAGTTTTTGTTATTCTTGTTAGCAATTACATATTTTAGTCATATGGAATTAATTATTTTATTGAATAAAAAAGGTGTTTCACTCTTAAGAAAAATTCTGCATCTGTTTACTGCATGACTTAACAAGGGCTCATGGAACTATGATTCACTTGGTAAAACGTGGTTTTGGCCTTGACATTTTTTAACTTACCTGCACAATGAGTGTAAGAAGTTTGGATTTGTGAAATATCCTTTCCAAGCTTCGACATAATAAGATTGTTGAATATTCTGCTTATAGTTGATGTTTCTAGTTTCTAGTTTAGTTTCTCTAGACACATTTGTGGTTACCTAATGGTCATTTAACTTCATCAATTGCTTCTTTAGGTTTCTCCGATTCCTGATCAAAATCAAGCTGATTGTTCTGATTCTAATATACCAACTCAGTCCACTTCTAATTACTTTAAGCAAAGGTGCAAATTTTTGTTTCTTTTCCTACATAATGTTCTCCAGTGAATGAAATCCTCTCAAAGCTTATTTTCTTATCTTTTGACTTCTTACCTGTACATGCTTAGGTTCCATACCTCTTTTTATGCCCATTGATATTTTCACAAATATGTTTTTCACACATTATTCTCAGTGTTCATCCTCCTCCTGCCTTTGGTTCTTCGCCTAATCTCGAGGCTCTTGCTCTTGAAGCCAGTAAGCCAGAAGTTCAAGATGGAGACAGTGTTGCTAATGCTCCACACTTCCCCAGGTTCTCAGTTCTTTTCTGCATGTTGTTTCATGATATTGACTATAAAAAAATTTCACATTTAACTTCACTCAATTTATGAAAATAGTGAAACTTGTCTGGGACAGTGAAACTCAGTGTTATCGAATCGCACGATTCAGAATCGTGAATCGTGCGATCCCATGCGATTCACCCAGGCGGCGATTCAAATCGCCTGGGTGAATCGCAAATTTCTCCGCATCGTGTTTGAATCGGCGATTCAACACGATTCGATTCAGAATCGTAGTCCTGTGTGAATCGTGACCTTTCAGATTCGCACAGCGACCTTTCATCTTCAAACACATTACATCTCCTCCCTCGCCATTTTCCGCCATTTTCATTCGTCACTGCGGGTTGGTCATTTCCACGCTCCTGCTTCACTCGACAGAGAGTCTTTTTCTTCTTTGCACGCTGCTGCAGTCATTCCTCACTCGCCACTCGCCAGTTCTTTGCACGCTGCTACAGTTTCATTCCTCACTCGCCACTCGCTACTCGCCAGTTTTCTTCTTTGCACGTTGCTGCAATCAACAAATCACTCGTCAGTTCTTCCTCTGTTCTTCAATCCTCACTCGTCGGTCCATCCTCAAGGTCAGTCGTCAGTCCAATGCTTCACTCGACAGAGAGTTTAACTTCTGTTCACTGCCTCTCACAGTTATGTTCACTGTTTATGTCATATGACTCATATATAAGTAATTTTTCATGTGTTTCTGAATCTTACGATTCGATACGATTCATGATTCACGATTCAAAAATTAGCCTCGCGATTCACATTGTGAATTGCGATTCGATAACCTTGGTGAAACTTGATCCAAGTTGCTGGAATAAGATTGTTGATTACTTTTCTTTTTTGGCTATTCAAGTTGTTTTACCAAAGCTCTATTCAGTCTTCTTCAAAAATTGATGCTATATCCTAAGAAGCTACAGAAAAAAAAAACTTGCTGCAAGTTGGATTGTAGCATATTTTCTATTAGATATACTGTTTTTTGTTAGTTAACATTTTGTTTTTGTTAGAAAATCAGCTTTGGACCTAACTCCACCCCAAAAAGCTAGCTCCTAAGGAGAGGGTTGCTCAAACTATTTAAAGGTTACTTTGGCCATATTTTTAACCAATGTGGGACTTTAACACACCCCCATCACGCCCAGGATTCAACATCTGGAGCGTGGAGTTTTGCAGGACTGGAAATCTACGGGTGACACAATATCAACCACACAATTGGCTTTGATACCATGTTAGAAAATCAGCCTTGGACCTAACTCCACCCCAAAAGCTAGCTCATGAGGAGAGGGTTGCTCAAACTATTTAAAAGCTACTTTGGCCATATTTTTAACCAATGTAGGACTTTAACGGTTTTAATATGCTATGTCATGGGCAAACTTTCATTAATAGTTTATGTACTTATGTCATATCAATTGCAATTACAAATTAACGGTTTTATATGCACGTATTATTAAGTATCAATCTGGCATATGTTTTTCATGTGTTCTTTGCTGTTTATCTCATTTTTACTGGACTGTGTAATAATCATTTTTTTTTGTTGCAGGCCAATGCATGAAATCACTTTTTCCACTGATGACAAACCAAAGCTCCTAAGTTTGGTACTAACTACTCCCCTAATTTGTTCCATGGCACATCATTTTCTTAGCACATATTTGCATATTTGGAGACTACTTATTTTCTTAATGATTAATGACTAATGTATATAAGTTGATTTATTGCAGTCATTTATTGAAGATGCTATACCTATGTAATATTATATATCGTGTAAGGTTTATTGCATAGAGTTTAGTCATATTTGATAGGGTGGACCTTGGTGAGACAATAAGGTTGCTCTATTGCAACTTGGAAGGCTAGGTTCAAGTCATGGAAATAACCTCTTTACTATGCAAAAATAAGACTCCATACATTGACCCTCAGACCATGCGTGTGGTGTGAGCCTTGTTCACTGAAATCACTCTTTTTACTTTACTCGCATTTGACATTGATATGCACTGCATGCTCACTTCACAAGGAGTTAGCACCTTGACACAATAATTTAGGGTTCGAGGAAGTGATATCTAGATTTTCCACATAGGTTAGCATTCCTACAGTTTGTGCTAGCACACTATCTTTTTCTTCTTTTTCTTTCTTTTTTGAGTATTAAGTGGGCAAGACACGTAGAATATATACTAAGTAGAGGATATACAGTTGGAGTTCTGTACTCTTAGTTCACAAGAGACAGTCTACTTGAACATTAGTGCTCCATACAAATCAACTACAATTTTAATCACACTATAACAGAATAGCCTAGATCCTCCTCTGAAGATAATTTGAGGTATGAAGTGCGCACAGAGAATGATTTTCCAATATAACTACTCATCTTCTTGGCTCTTATTTGATTTTGCAAGATATAGTGAAATCCATGTTTCAGCATAAAATATATATTTTAAGTTTCATGTCCTGCGATTCAGAATACTAATTTTGTATGAATACCAAGTTATCCATCTATCCATCAGTTTTTTAGCCGCTAATTATTGATTTTATGCAACAAATCTATAAGAAGCTATTTTGTCTTTGGTCTTGCCTGTGTCTTAAGTTTAGTTTGTAAGTCTATTTGTCTGTTTATGTCCAGCTGACTTCTTTGCTTGCTGAAATTGGCCTTAACATTCAAGAAGCACATGCGTTTTCAACAAATGATGGTTATTCATTGGATGTGTTTGTTGTTGAAGGTTGGCCTTATGAGGTACTTTCTGTAGCTTTCTTGGGTAATGTTCTGTATTCTCTGTAGTCACTAAAAACTTATCACACACTTGTGTGCTTGATCATTGTATTTGCAATTAGGGGATTCTAAAATCTTTGCAAATAAATTTGTTATTCAAACTTTCTCTCCAAATTTATCGTGGATTACTAGACTATCATAGAAAGGAAGTTAAATCACTACAATCCTTCCTACTTAAATATCCGTCTAGTTCTTTGGCAAGTTAATCAACTTTATTAGAGTTCAATTTCATCTTTACTTTATTGTTTTTTAAATCACGAAAGCAATTCAAGTTGCCCTTATATGACTATTTTGACTTTATTTTGTTGCTTTTGTTGGAATATGATGTCATGTGTTTTTTTTACATCTAAATCCTTTGGAAGATATGAAAATAGCATTTCATAACATATTCACAACAACAAATCTTGATAGAGAATATTATTCCTCCAAATATACATCTTTTCAGAAATGCCATTATGGTTAATATTTGCCTACTTATAAACTCAAGTTAATCATAAAAATTGCTATACTATGGTTACTAATGATTAGTTAGAATTAATTAAGTATACAATAGTACTTTTTTTTTAAAAAAGATATCACTCTTCTAAATTTGTAATCTTACACATCATTTTATTTCTTATACTCCTTTAATTTCTCAGCCCCCTTTATCGTAGACTTGTTTATCTTATACACTCATCTTTAACTTCGTCCAGAGAAAAATATTTGCCACATCTGCAAATTTTTAGAACATGCAAGAATATATTTGCTAAACATAAATTTAGAGTGTTAAACATGAAAACCAATCATTTTGAAATGAGATATATGCAATTTTACCTTTTTGTTTATACTTTAATCAGTAAGGAAGCATGCTTACTTGCTCTTCAAAATATATAGGAAACTGAGCAGCTCAGGGATTCATTGCAGAAGGAAATTCAAAAGATTGGGGTAACATGCTTTTTCTAGCTTGTCAATTTGGCTTTCATTGTTTAGGACCATCACCATAATGAGATTAAATATCCCTTGCTTTTGGATGTCCTTAAATTCATGACAATTATTTTTGTAATACATGACTGATATTTGCTGACGAGAGGAATTGTCTACTGATTTTTTTTCCAAATTAGGCACTTGCTGAACTTAGTGATTATATTATTATGTTCGTATTAATTTTGTTCTGGCTACTTTTTTCTTTATAGTGTCACTCTCATCTTTTAGCTGAGGCCTAATACACTAATTTGGAAGTAAAATAAGGATAGCTAATATAGTACAGGAAAGATAAGAGGAATTCATGGACATAGGTGTCTTCTGAATCTGCAAGGTTCAAACTTTGGAGAGAAAATAATATAAAATAGTAGGATTAATAGATGCAAAATAATTATATCCAATAAAGAGTTGTTTGTCAAAAATTGGTTTCAAGGGTACTAGATTTAAATTTTCTGGACATATATGCAAGTTATTGAAGCAAAGTTCCTGTTGGTTATGGTTATAAAAACTAAAAGCTTTAACTGATTTATTAGGTGAATTGGAAATGTTATGACCCACTTGATGGGATAGCTGATCCATCAACTCCATAGATTGATCTATTGGCCTAATTAAAATGCTCAAGCTGAAGTTGACGATAGCACATCCATCGGGCCTTATAAACGATTACAAGCTTGAATGAAATTTGAGGCTTGAAGCCTTGAACATAGCCAAGCTCAGCTGGGCTCGGCTCATTGACAGACCTAAAGCCCCTTCACAACCCATTCTCTGGTAGATGATTTTTTATGTTTTTCATCAAAAATTGTACCCTTAAATTTTAATTAGTTCCATTCAATTTAAAACTTAACCTGAAAAATGAAACATGATTTATTATTTCTTAACACTCCCCCTCATCCCCTCGCGTGTTGATAGTTGACAGAACTGGCCTAAAGGCAATGGGTATCTTAGAGTATATTTTTCATTATTTATATATTAGCAATGAGGACATCTACATTCTACTTCCCAAACATTAAAAATTGCAGGAGAGTTGTTCTTTTTGAATCACATGAATATTTTTAGATGACCTTCATGTGGAATGGATACTGGATTCTTCTTTTTGAATCACATTATCATCATCATCATCTTTTTCCATCTATTATATTTCTCAAATGAGGATAGCCTTCTTTTTTTGGTTTAAAATTTTTTAGAATATAAAAGAGGACAATACAATGATCGATAGGACTTATTAGATTTCTTTTCTCTAATTTTGTTACCATATGTATGATAAGTCGTTCAATTGTATATTGAACATGTAATTGTTTATTCTTCTAGATACATTGAACTTTATGTAGCTTGAAGCTCTTTTGATATATCTCACCAACTCCATGACATTGGTAGATCATTATTTATTTGTTTTTTCAACTTTTGTTATAGGATTGTGATCCTTAGGCTTCTTGAATTGATTTCTATGCAGAGACAAACATGGTCAAAGTCTCATCCATGGTCTCCTCAAATTGAGAATCCACAATCTGGAGAGGACCCTAGGCCAAACCATGTGCAAATACCAACAGATGGAACTGATGTGTGGGAGATTGATTTCCGGCAGCTAAAGTTTGGAAGTAAAGTAGCGTCTGGATCATATGGTGATCTGTGAGTTTCAATTGTTTCAACACTAAAAATAGGTTAAGATAATGGGTGGACGTTTGTCGTGTTGCTAATGTCATTCTTTCTCCAGTTATCGTGGAACATACCATAGCCAGGATGTGGCAATTAAGGTACTAAAGCCTGAGCGTGTAAATGTTGATATGCAGCGAGAGTTTGCTCAAGAAGTCTATATCATGCGGTTAGTAAAAAAATAATTTATATCTTTTAGGAATAACAGGTTATATATAAATCTTCTAAGAGATCTAGATGTGTCTTACAAAAAGAGATTATATATGAGTCTCTCTCTATATGCATATAGATAATCAAACATTTTTGCTGCATAAGCTTGTTTCCCTTCATAATTTGTGACTTTCTAAATGGAATGTAAGTATTTGTCTAAAGTAGTTAAGGAAAAAATTACTAATTATTAGAAACAGATGCCTTCGGTTTTCCAATTGTTCACGTCAAGTTACACATTATGGTGGCACAACATCAAAGTCAACCAGTGGAATTTAATTTAGACGCTGTTGTATCTGCAGTCATTTGTATTCCCAATCCATTATCTAATTTGGATCCACAACCAGTGGAATTGTTTTCATGAGGTTTCCTATTGCTTTTTCCACAAAGCAATCCTTTGAGATGTCTCTTCTATCCTTTTATCGTGATTTTTTACTACTCTGCCTCAAATTTTGTTGTGCTTGTGCAGTAGTCCTGATATATCACGAGTACCTTAGTAAAAAAGTTCTCATGTGATTAAGTTTTCCTCTAAAACCTTTTCCTTAACCTGCTGCTGTATTTCTTATTCTGTTGGTTCTCAGGAAAGTTCGTCACAAGAATGTGGTACAGTTTATCGGGGCTTGTACTAGACCTCCTAGCTTATGTATTGTTACAGGTACTATGGTCTGGTTAAGCTTAAGAGTGTCTGGCGATTTCCAGATTTCCATATGTTTGCCTTTAAGAACGTCTTAAATTGCTTCTATACCTTTTTCTAGAATTTATGCAAGGGGGAAGTGTCTATGACTTTCTCCATAAACATAAAGGAACTTTCAAGCTTCCAGCTTTACTCAGAGTAGCAATTGATGTATCCAAGGGAATGAACTACTTGCACCAAAATAACATTATACACCGGGATCTGAAGGCTGCCAATCTTCTCATGGATGAGAATGAGGCAAGTAATTTCATCTTATGTTATCTGTTTGTAGAGCATCTGGATTTGTTATTATAGTCTTAGTAGCCAACGTGGGTGCATGGTCTTCTCTTCATGGATGTTTAATTTGGTTGAGTGTATGTTCTTGATGCTTGGGTGGAGTGGTGGGCTAAGGAGTCTCCTACATGACCCCACAAACACTGGCTCACTCATCCTCATTCAAGACCTATTATCAACTAGAGTACCTCATTTAGTTTTAACATTGAAAATGACATCCACATATATCTTTTAAGCTGAAACAGAACAACTTAGATGTATGATTTGTGAAATATAATGTTCATTATGCCAATAATACATGATACTTTTTTGGGACCAATGTGGAAGATGATGGATGGGCATTCATCATCCAACTGCTAGGTCAGCTTACCATTGTGGTGATTGGTGAAATACTTTTGCAAACTTGTGTAAGGCTTAATTTACAAATTAACTATTTTGTTGTCCATTCTAATGAACTTCTTCTGTAGGACAGATATGTTATATGTTGAAATAAATTGATTGAATTGTTTACGTGCATTGTCTTCCTATTGTAAATGAAATAGGCACACTTGAGGGGGTGAATAGTGGGAATTAGTAAAGTTTAAACTAATTGACAAAATGACAATTTCGATAATTAAAGCACGATGCAAGTAATAAGCCAATAAGTAAAAACACAAGTAATTCAATTCTCACACAAAGGATTTAGAGTGGTTTGACAACTTTACCTACATCCACTGTCTAAGCACCACACTTAGGATTTTCAACCAATTCATTATTTAAAATAGTTTTCTCCAAGAGAATTTACACACCGAGGTTATCACCCTCAACTCCAAATGAACCTCTAACACCTCAAGCTCCAAGGATAATTATCCTAAACTAGCAAACCGAGTGGACGTATGCCTCAACACCAAGGCAATCACTCAATCCCAAGACCTACAACTCTAGGTTATAAATAATCTTTAATTCACACAAAACAAACTAAAATTACAAAACAAATCAAGCAATAATTAAAACAAACTTTACTTAGCTTCAATATAAACTCCTATTTCTTGCCTTTGATGATGAATCTTTTAAGTGCAAGGCTCAGTCAAGAATGAATGGCTTCAAACTAAGGTTTTCTTAAGAAATGGCTCACTAAAGGCTTAATAATCTCTTAAACTCAATATATTCTAGTTAGATAAAGGAAGGCAAGACAAGTATATATATATATAAGGTTTCATGCAGAGAGGCTAGGGTTTGGCAAGGCACAATGGAAAAAAGAGCTGTTAACCATCATCAGTTGATTGGTTGATCGATGGTCAGTCAACCAAACAGTTGGCCGGACATGCCACTGTCAAGGCTTTAGGTTTGTTTTTCAACTTGATTATCAAGCATCCCAAGGATTATAACATGATTGTAAACCCTATAACTAACCTTGGATCTTTTTTGACTTCCAAGCATCGAGCAATGTCTTCTTTGGATTTTTTTTTGTTTTGTTTTCGAGATCTTTTCAATCATGGACGCTGGATGCTTATCATCGTCAAATCAAAAATGATTTTTCATCCAAACATTAGTACCTTGTTTGTTATCATCAAAACAATGATCGTAACCTAGGTTGAAAGCCTCAAACCAATACCTATGTGTGTAGCTGTGTATGCATATAATAATGCTCCAGCATATATTTAGCTTTTTGCTTGCTAATAAGTAATCTATCTTTGTTTCTTTTAGAAGAAATGTCCCAGCATGTATTTAGGTTTTTGCTTACTATTTGTAGGTCTTATGTATGAATCAAATGCGGTGCAATCATGCGTCGTGGTTTTGTCACCATTGGTGAGATTTTTTTGAGGGAAAGTTATGAGTTATTGGATCTCATGCATAATGGCTCCAGCCTCTAGCGGACCCAACCTTGACTCCTTTGAGGGGTGCAGGGGCGCGGAGTTTCCTGTTGTACAAACTAGTATATCTGTGAAGGTTATATATATTCTCTAGGATGAAGTGATTTTCTTTTTTAATAGATAACTACATCCATTGTCTTTGTGGCTTCTTGTTTTCCTTTGAAAGTTTGTAATTGAAGTCCTCCATCAGTTGATTTTTATTATCCTTGCCTATGTTTTTTTCCATAAGCTTCTTGTTTTACCATGTAGATATTTGTGTATTTGCTTTGTGTTTTTTTTTCTCCTACATTGTGAGATTGGTATCTTCACTTCATAGTAGATTCATATGTGAATGATAAGTATATAATGCCACACTTGCATTATTTACTTTTTATGGTTAAGAGCTTCTTTTGTACCCCCATTTTCTGAACTGGCAGTAACACAAGCACATAGTACAACTAGTCACAATATATAAAGTCAAAGTATATTGTGCTCCTATTATTTACCTGAAATAAAGATTTGCTTCACTATCTTGTTTTCTTCAGAACTAATATACTTACTCATATGGCAGGTTGTTAAGGTTGCAGATTTTGGTGTTGCACGTGTTAAAGCCGAGTCTGGAGTTATGACTGCAGAAACAGGAACATATCGCTGGATGGCACCTGAGGTATCATCCAACATTAATTGAATTTCTACTGAAGTGCAGCCTGCTGTGTATTATTTTTTTGAAAGTACTTATGTGGTCAGTTATTCCATTAGGTGGGGTCATGAGTCATGACAATTTGTGTATGCTCCATGGTTATCTAAAGATAGTTTATTATGCCAACTGCACCTTTCACCTATTTGTTAATGTATGTGCTATGAATTGTGTAGACTGTAGTAGTCCATTTGTTTCACCGGATAGGATAGAATATATGATAGGATTAAAAATGAGAGGGGGTTGGATAAATTTTTTTATCTGGTTACACTAGATATAGCATCAATTTTATCTTATTGTAATCCTATATATTTCTAATTCAGGCTCCAAACAAAGGGGGGACTAAAATCGTCCTAGGAAACTTAAGCTTGCAACTGCTCTCTTCATACTTCAGTTACATACATAGAAAACTTTTGGCACATAATTCGATTAAGTGCTTTAATTTTCTTAGAGATGCAAAAATTTTCAGTTGATACTCTTGAACTTTTAGTTCTTTTGCTATGATGAGTTGCATCATGTATTAATGATACTTCTATCTTATTTTTATATTGTCAATTTATTGTGCTTAGTTATGGTTCATAAGAATATATGTTCTGTATGAAGGCTTTTGGTATCTTGGATTGTTCAGTCCTAGTGGTTTGATCTTCATAATAACTGTGATCATGGTGAGAACCTACTTGACAGTGGTCAATTGTCCTGTGACTTGTTATTTGTTTTCGAGGGTAGTGATTATCTTTTGATACAACTTGATATTTCCTTTTATTTTCTGGACATTGTATGTGTCCAATACTGGTACATAGTTAAACTTCTCTTTTTCTATTTGTCAAAAATAATATGTCAAGACCTAGTTCTGAAATCAGAAGAATATTTTCAAGACATTGGAGTAGTTTGGATGTTGGGAAGGTGAGCATCTGTCTCTACAGCCTCTAGTATAGCACACTGGTGTCATTACTTGAGCAAGCATAGTTGTGAAGTGTGTAAACTACGGAGGAGACATGTACATGAGAGTGTAAACTGTAAAGATTCAAAGATCAACTGCAATGAAATTATAGCATCATTAAGTACTTTAGATGTGGCCTAACCATCTAACTTGATTTACTTGCCTCAAAAATCTTGTCTTAATATTATTAGTTCTTGGTTACTTTAATGGTTTCTTTCCCTCAAGTTATAGCTGCATATTTTCTTTTTTAAGTCTTTATACTTTGTATCTCTTTCACACCAATAAATTCTTGTTAATTTTAAATTTAGGTCATAGAACACAAGCCCTATGATCACAAAGCTGATGTTTTTAGCTTTGGAATTGTACTCTGGGAGCTGCTTACAGCTAAGGTAACTTAAGCATGTTCTGTATGAACTTTTCTTATTTGTGAAAGTTAATTTCGAACTTCATATATAGTTTATTGTGTCTTATTTTTGTTTCTGTCCAGCTCCCATATGAATACTTAACACCACTCCAAGCAGCGGTAGGTGTGGTTCAGAAGGTAATTTGCAAATTTATTCATAAAACCATGGAATATATTATACCACTATTGACCCAATGACATTTTTCCGTCTATTTGTACACCAAGTGATGCATGTGATGTTCTCTTTTCATTCTCTATAGGGATTGAGGCCTACCATCCCAAAGAACACTCATCCGAAGATCACTGAGCTACTTGAGAAGTGTTGGCAGCAAGACCCGGCCAACCGGCCTGATTTTTCAGAAATACTAGAGATACTACAGCAGATTGCTAAAGAGGTTAACTACCTACCAAACATCCAAACTTGTGTCCCTATAATCGTACCTGGGCCTTGAAGTTTTATAGTTAATTGATAACTTTTGAACAGGTTGCAGATGATCCCGATGATCGCCGCAAGGAGAAGTCGACAGGTGGGTTTCTTTCAGTTCTCAGGCGGGGCCACTGAATCTTATTCTTGTCTGTGAATCAACGTGTATGTATCATGTCATCATGAGCAATTTCTGGCATTCATAGGGTTAGTGCCTTAAAACTGTACAGCGATTAATTTTTATGGCCTTTCCTGGTTTCTTAATTATTGAGTTGCTATTCTTTTTTTTTTATCACTTTTATGTGTTTCTGTCATTTAATTGTTAGCACTTATTGACATGGAATGTTACTCAGGGCTGATGTAGACACAGCGCAAGAGTTTCTAATCATTTTTTTTTTGCTCACAACTGATGTTTTCTTTTCTTATTTAACTTTCTTGTCCTCTGTTTGGTAGGAATGGTATTCAACTTTCATGTGTGTTTCTAAGAATTGTTAAACCTTTGTAGTGCGATTGTGCTTGTTGTATAAGAATAGCTCAGGTAAATTTATCCTCATCAGGGTTTGAATTATTCTTAACTTCCTTTCTTACATCTGCTTAAATATGACCAGGGTGTTTTAATATTGCTTTGAAAACCGTTCTAGACCAATAAGTTGGATTGGTTCAACCAACCGGAGTTCATCTTGGATTCCATCTGGGTTCAGACTAAAATATGTTTTGCTCGAACTCAAGAAAATTCTCTATTTATCTTTGACCAGAATGGATAGCCAATTTGAACACAATTAGAATACTTATTTACAAAATTTTGTTGAATTTTCTTAATATCCTATATTTTCTCTTTTACATATTATTGTCTTGTCCTATTAAAAATTGGAGTCATACATCAACCAGATCATCATATCAACTGATCATTTATCGTTATATATATAGCTAAATAGATTAAAATTTTAACAACGCTTGGAACTTGTATGTTGGCTGCAGTAATTAGTAAATAAGATTCTTTCACTAGCTAACTTAACCTTTTCACAAAAGAAATGGAGGAATTTTAACCTCACCAAATTTATTAATTAAATCGAATGATACAATATTAAAGAAAGGATAATATATATTTCTCATTGAACATCTTGAAAATATTACTTTTATTTTCCCAAAATTTAAGAAAAATAGATCAGAAAACAACTCTAAGCATTTTGCGAACTGAATGAATATTACTTGTAAAATTTGATTATGGATAGTAATTTTGTAATTCGTGTGGTTTTGATTTTGATTAGTAAATTTTAAAAATTATTTATATTCGGTTCAATCTTGATTACCTCCTTGTGGATAATTGATAGCTGAAACGAATTATATATTATTGGATAACCAATAGCGGGTCATATATTAGTAAAATATATAATCTTATAAAAAATATTAATGAAGCATATAATTTAATTTTCATTTTGAAGACTCCAGAAGGATTTTCAAAATATGAAATTAAATGAAAAATCTAAATGTTATAATTTTAATTAAAAATCTAAAATTAAATAGTTTTAATGATATTTTATTAAAAAATTTATATTTAAAATTGGCCAACCTAATTAAATTTCTGTGTCGGCCAGCGATTTCATTGCACCTGAGGTTTAGTTCATTCTTCAATGCATGCATTCAGTTGCTATATTCTTTTAATAATAAGTCTAATAATATTTTTAATTACTCATAATAATATAATAATTTTTTAAATCACTCGCAATGACATAAGTAATAATTTTATTAATAATTATGAATATTTTATTATGCATGAGTATTAGAAAAATCGTTAGACACGAGTTAGAAAAATTTAACCTTTCTAGATGTACGTATGTATCAACGTCGTCATTTAAGCAATGACAAGACGTGTTGAATAATCCGCCATCAAAATATGCAATGAGACAAATATCATGACGTGGATGACTTGGGTCCTTATATTTTCACATAAATTTTATTTTAAAATAATTAAAATATGTATGTTTCACTACTTGAATTTACATTGATATATTCAAACAATGATGTAAGATTTAATACTTCAGTTCTCCACCAATTGCTATATTATACTTGTTTGCAAGAAGTCGAGCCAGGGTGAGGCCTTCGCATCTTTTGATCCGGCGTGGTTTCGGAGGAGACCTGCAGAGCCACTTTGACACTCAAACAAGAAGAAATATAGTCTTAGATGTTGGATATGGAATTTGAATCAGAAGTATATATGATGTGTGTCGTGTCTGTTTTATATGCATGTCAGAGATATTTCGGGCGATGTTGTCTTTCAAAATCTCGTTGGGATATGCCCGAAATGAGTCGACATTTATCTCGGAGATGATGAGCTCGTTACTGTCGAATTCCTGCTTATTAATGAAGGATGTCGATATATATCCTTCTTTGGTCGGGTGAAGCTCCCAGGCTAAGTCGTGGGCTCGATCTGAGTCATTGGTTCATGAGTGTGGGTGCATCCGAGCCTGACCTGGTTAGGCCCAAAGAGCTAGTCTAGTCCATAGTCCCCGAGCTTGGTCGGAGTTCGAGGACTTCGTGCCAAGCTCCAGTAGTGTGCCAATGTTTGTTCGTTTGCTGAGCTCTTTGCATATGCCAAGCTTCGGACCTCGGGCTAGTATATGAGTGTCGATTGTCTCCTATTCTCAATCAGATTATTGGAGTAGGTCTTAGTGTACTTTGATTGAGCGACGACTACTCTTCGATTTCTGTGATCAATGTGGCTATCTTGAATCTTTAAAATCCCCCCTCCTCTTTCTTCTTTTGCATTCTTAAGCTTTGGCATGGAGTGGAAAGTGTTGTGAGTTTTCCTTCCTCCAGAAGTGAGGCTTATGCCGACAGTAAGTAGATCAGGGATTGTTGTGGGTTCGCACCATGGGGTTTATGAGGACGGAGGGAGGTCGGATGGGAGCGACCTAAGAGCGATCTAGGGGGATCTGCAACAAAAGAATTGCGGTGGGTTTATGAGCGACCTGTAGGGCTGATGTAGCAGACGTTGCTTTAGCCTCGAGTTTTGAGGAGGGTGCTTGGATGCTTGCCTCGCTTACAAGAGTCCTACCCTGCTCGGGTTACTGCACTGATGTGCTCTCGTCTTCCATAACACTACTAGAATAATGGTTTTCACCAACGAGGCTCACCGACGGCCGTCTACGTCGTCAAAAATATCCACAGCTTTTCGACGGTCGTGGCTGATGTAATAAACTCAGCTATGGCTCACATACAACCGCCTAAGCCCGTTGCTCATATATAGCTGATGGCGCGCACGGAATGCGAAATGAAATAAGTTAATAGCCACGGCTTAGCGAGGGCCCACAAGTCATCGGTGATATAAATAAGTCATTAGCCACGGCTAACATCAGCCGTCGCTTATGAGTTGATGGCACGAACTCGACGCGAAAATAAAAAACTCATCACCGACGGCTTAACGAGAGCTACGTCGGTCGTCGTTGATATCGTAATTAAACATTCACGGTTTACCGACGGCTGACGGGTAGTTGGTGAAAAGTCTTTTTATTTGTGTTCGCGCTTGATCCTTCCTCTTTCTTCATTTTCTTCTTCTTCTTCTCTGCTCCCGCCGCCTCGCCGCTATCGCCTGTTGCCGCCCTCTGCCGTCGGTCCTCTCCGCCGGTCGACCCTTCCTCTCCGCCGGTTGCCGCCGCTCACTTTGATCTGCCGGGTATTAATCTCTCAGTTGCCCCTTATTTCTCCTCTGCTACGCGCTACTCCACCACCATCTAGTGTCGGCGATCATTCGATCATCGACACTTGACAACGACGCCGACGTCTACACGTCGGCACCGAATTTGGGGCTGAAGGTTTCCGCCCCAACTAATGCAAAAGTAGCCGGCAACACAGTTTGATTAGGGTTTAATTAAACCCTTTTTATTTTTATTTTTATTTTTATTAGTTTTTTATGTCAATTAATGTTATAATTTGATTAATGTTAATAATGTTATAGTGTGGTTAATGTTAATTAATTACTGTGATTAGGTTATTTAATATTATTGTTGATTAGTTTAATGGAATTAGTTTAGGGGGCGTTTGGTTGCCCGCAAGTACAAATGCTGCAACTCTAGTTGCAGCATTTAGATAACAAATTTGTTTGGTTGGCTGCAAAATCATTTTGCAGCATTTACTAGTTGCAACTTGTATTTCAAATATCATTTGCGGGCGGGCCGCAAGTGGAATTGCAGCCCAAAAAGCCCGCAATACAAGATTGCGGGCTGCAAATGCAATAATTTAAGTATTGAAAAATAATTAATTTTGGCGACGTAGAGTCGTCGGATGAAGACGAGATAAATATCAAAGTTGTAGGTTTTTGCGTGCTGAACCTGATGGTAGTGTCAGATTTTACATCTGATGTCATTTGATAAATTTTTTAATATATTTTCAGTATTATACAAAAATTAAAAATTATTAATTTGTCAGACAAATCGTGTCAGGCCTAAGTTTTTAGCCTGGCTCGAAAAAATTTGTCCCAGGCTCGACCCAAAAAATTTATGCCTGACCCGGCCCAAAAAAGTTCGTGTCCAGCCTGGCCCGAAAAAATTTGTGCCTGGCCCAGCCCGAAAAAATTCGTGTCTGTCCTGCCCCGAAAAAATTTGTGTCCGACCCGACCCAAAAAATTCGTGCGCTGCACGGCCCGTCCCAGCCCGGCTCGGTCCGAAAAAATTCGTGCCCAACCCGGCCTGAAAAATTTCGTGCCCAACCCGACTCAAAAATTTCGTGCTTGGCCTAGCCCGAAAAAATTTGTGCTCAGCCAGGCCCGAAAAAATTCGTGCTTAGCCTGGCTCGAAAAAATTCACTGTCGGCCCGACCCTGCCAAAAAAAAATTCGTACCTCGGCCCGACCCAAAAAAATTCGTGCCCAACCCAGCCCTGCCCGAAAAAATTTATGCACTGGCCGACTCGTGCTGACCCGAAAAAATTCGTGCATTGCCCGGCCCAAAATTATTCGTGCACGACCCAACCCCAAAAAATTCGTGCCCAACCCGGCCCAAAATATTTTGTGCTCGGCCCGCCCCAAAAAAATTCGTGCCCGGTCTGGACCGAAAAAATTCTTGCCTGGCCCTGCCCAAAAAAATTCGTGTCCCTACCCGACCCGAAAAATTTCATGCCCAGTCCGAAATATTCGCATCGGGCCCAACCTTGCCCGAAAAAATTCGTGCACTGCCCATCTTGACTCGGCTCGGCCCAAAAAATTTATGCCCGACCCCGCATGAGAAAATTCGTTCCCGGCCAAAAAAAATTCGTGCCTGGCCCGGCCCGAAAAAATTTCTGCCCGACCCGGCCTGAAAAAATTCGTTTCTCGGCCCAGCTCAAAAAAATTCATCCCCGGCCCGGCCTGACCAGAAAAAAAATTCGTGCCCAGCCCGAAAAAAAAATTGTGTTCGGCCCAGCCTTGCCAGAAAAAATTCGTGCACTGCCCAACCTGTCCTGGTCCGGCTCGGGCCGACTCGAAAAAATTCGTGTCCGGCCCGGCCCAAAAAGATTTGTGCACGACCCGACCCGAAAAGTTCGTGCCCGGCCCTGCCCGAAAAAATTTGTACCCAGCCCGGATAAATTCGTGCATGCTCGGCCCGTCCCGTCCCGGCCGGGCTCAGCCCGACTTGAGAAAATTCGTGCCCGACCGACCCGAAAAATTTCATAAGATGCGAGTTGCATGTTGCAAGTTGCAAGTGTAATTACAATTTCCATTTGCGGCCAACCAAATGCTTGCAAATAGAAGTTGCAACTCTACTTGCGGGCAACCAAACGGTAGGCTGCAAAATTTATTTGCGGGCATTTGCTTTTGCATGCAAATAGATTTTGCAGCATTTACACTTGCGGGTAACCAAACGCCCCCTTAATGTTAATTAATTAGTATTAATGGAATCGTCCACTGTGGACTCGCGCCGGAATCGTCCACTTTGGACTCGTGTCAGAACCAATCCACTGTGGACTCATACTGACATCCACAAATTTAGAAAATAAATTAATCATGATGAGTTGATACATTTCACGTACGCATCGACTAGTCAGGTTTTAATTTTGCAAAACCTTAGGTCCGTTCGGGGGTTGTATGTTCGTGTAATCGAAGTAGATGATCTTTTATGCGACGTACAACCCTTGAATTGTCCTTAATTGGATAATTTGGGAACATACTTATTTGCATTGCAGTTAGTTTTTTCTTTTAGTCATTATTCATTTTTAAATTTTGGCTATTGTATCTCCATTGTTCTCTGATACACGCCTAGATGATATGCGTATTCGGAGAATTATAGGGAGATGCTGCAATATGAATGAAGTTAATGACTAAAAGAAATACTTAGTGCAATATGAATAATATGAATTCTGAATGAAATATAACCATCCCACCTAAAGACATTAGCGGAAGATATTGCCAACTTAATTTTTGACAATAATTAATGTTGGGTGATCGAAGTTGGATGTACCGATGAATTCATCGTGGAGCTATAACAGATGAATTTCGAGTAGGCATAACTTCTTAAATTTTGCCTACTCGAATCGAAAATTTGTTAGCGGTGATCAAATTCAATGTCTGTGCCGAAAATGTTCGAGCATAAGATTTTTGGATTGAAAAACTATCACAATGCATCTATATACAAAAGGATTCACACTAAGATATTTTGTATGAAATTATATTTTGATTATATTTTGATACTTGATACTTGTTAGCTTCCGTTTGAGGCTTAGATATTTGATAGTTGTTTATATACTTTAGATTTGATATTTTGGTACTTGTTTGCCTCCGTTTGAGGCTTATATACTTGATAGTTATATACTTTAGTTTTGATATTTGATACTTGTTTACCTCCATTTGAGGATTAGATTGGTGATATTTAAGTAAACTTGTGTGGTTGGTTGTATTTGTATTTGTAAGATGTTTTGTGGTTATAAATAGATTGTATCATGTGAATATTATTGTATACAGAAATTTTCAATTTTTTTTTTCAATTACAGGATATAATTAACGTCAGCGACGGTTTACCCACGGGGGACCGTCACTAGGCCGTTGCTGAAAGCGTATCGTAACTAGTTGGTGGTCTGGGCAATACCAAATATAACGGTTGCTAATAATATCACTGACGGCCCCAACCGCGGTTGATAATTTAATTTCAGCGACAGCCGCCTCAGACAACACCAAATATAACGCTTGCAGCTGTCGCTGATAATTACTTGGGACGATCACCCCTGGCTGTCACAAATTATGTGAGTCACGCACATAAGCAACGACTTTTTTCCACGACGTGGGCCGTCTGTGACTGTCTTCACTAACGGTTCGGCAACGACGTGAGCTGTCGGTGACAGCGGCAATTCTAGAAGTGTGAACTTCAGCCACCCTGATTTTGTCAATAACAAGGGCCGTCGTCTAACGTTGTCTGGCTGACAGTAATTCGGATTCAAGAGTGGCATTTCTTTGGCCGACGTTAGCTCTTTGGTAATTTGTTGATCTCCCTCGAAGTTGTTCAAGTCCGGAGTTGTGGGTGGAGGCGTTGAGGCCGAGAGTGACGGCGATGCAGCCAAGGACTAAACTCGGTATCAAACCAAGCTCGCGAGGAGCGCGCTTTGGGTTGTTGAGGTTTTCAGAAATAATATCTGAGAGGTCAATGACCAGACCCAATGCTAAACCAAGCTGTCATTGAGGTCTGTAAAGTAGATGAAGATAAATGACAAACTTCGATTATTATCTAGGATGAGTTTAACATCGTGTTCAGTACGAGCTGGCTGTTATAGTTTCAGCTCAAACGATACAACTGTAATCAATATATATTTAAGTACGTCTAACACACTGTAATTTGCAATGCTTCAGAAAATACGACACGTTTCGACAAACTTTTGTTCTAGGTTCTGCGGTGTTTGGAGGAAAATATCATTCGCGAACTCAGAAGCGAGGCGTAGCAACAAGTTGCAAGCCGGTTTTTTTACGCATTGTGATCCCAAAAACTTCTCCCATGTCCATGTCCTCTTCCTTCATTCCATTCGGCAATTTCCAATCGAACTGGTTCACGAGATTCGCGACGCTAAGTTCGACGACCGCGGCGGCGAACCCAATTCCTGGGCAAATCCTCCTCCCGGCGCCGAACGGCGTAAGCTCGAAATGCTGCCCACGGTAATCTATGGAGCTCCCCAGGAACCTCTCAGGGCGGAACTCTTCAGGGTCTTTCCATATTTTAGAGTCCCTTCCGATGGCCCAGACGTTGATGAAGGTTCTTGTGCCCTTGGGAATTCTGAAGCCTTCGATGGTCGTCTCCTCCGTCAATTCTCTTGGGACGAGCAATGGCCCCGGAGGATGAAGGCGCATGGACTCCTTGATCACTGCGCGCAGGTAGTCCATGTTGCTCAAGTCATCCTCAGTGATCATTTGTTCGGAGTTGGCTTTTGCGCCTCGGACCTCATCTTGCAGCTTCTTCATGGCTTTAGGGTTCCTCATCAACTCTGCCATTGCCCATTCGATGGCGATGTGTGTGGAGTCCATTCCAGCAGCGTACATGTCCTGTTTATAATGATATATATAATTAATTAATTAATTAATTAATTAGTAATTTAATTATGGGGGATCGAGATCTAATAGTTAATTTCTGGATGAATTAATTGCTTGTATTTTTTGGAGGGTCTAATTTTGTTTGGAACCAATCGCCAAAGTTTCATTTAATAAACTTGTTAATCTTCGTCTACACTTTTGGTTGGTTGTGTATTACTATTAATTAATGACTTACCGTGACAACTGACTTGATGGTCTCATCGCTGATGAACTGCTTCATCTCGGGGTCGTCCTGCAGAGAGATCAAGATGTTGACGAAGTCCTTGGTCTCAGGATTGTCGTCTCCCCTCGCGCGGTTCTTGTGGTTAGCAATGATCTCGTCGAGGATTACTTCGATTCCGTGGACCATCTTCTTAATCCTGGATTCCAAACCAGTGACCTTGCTCAGCCATGGCAACGAAGGGAAATAGTCCCCCACGTGGAACGCCCCCATCGCCGCGGACGCCTCTCCCATGATGCTATCTATGTAATCTCCCCAACTCTCGTCCTTGGAGTTCTTCCCCAGCGTCACTCTACTGATGACGTGCTTCGCTAGCGAATTCAAGATTGCGGTCACGTCGAAGGGGGCGGCGGACGAGCACACGCGCGATATGTCGTCGATCATGGCGGCGACCTCCTCCTCGCGGACGTGTCGGAAGGAGCGGACCATTTTGGCGCTGAGCAGGTGAAGGAGGCTCACCTTCTTGAGCTGCCGCCAGTACTCCCCGTAAGGGGCGAAGGCGACGTCGCGGCCGTGGCGGAGGAGTATGTTGGGCACGGTGAGGGAGGGCCGGCTGGCGAAGTGATGGTCTTGGTTTTTCATGACCTCGCGCGCCATGTCGACGGAGGAGACGACGAGGGAGGGGACTTGGCCAAGCTGGAGGAGCATGAGGGGTCCGTGTCGGGCCGCCATGGCTCGTAGGGTGCGGTGAGGGAGGGGGCCAATCAGCTGGTGGAGGTTGCCGATGATAGGGAGGCGTGGTGGGGAAGGTGGGAATTTGGAGGTCGTGAAGGAGGAGCGTGTTCGGCGTAGTAGTACGAGGAATCCGAATCCATGGAGGAGGAGAAAGAGGAGGAGAGGATGGAGATAGGAAAGAAGTTCCATGACTGGCTGTAGGCTGTAGTTATTATATCCCTTACTTGCTAAATTTGCTGGAATTCGCGGGCTCTATATAGAGGAGAATGGAATCATATGATATTTTGTAATAATTAGGAAAATTAATCGTGCATCATGGATCACGGAATTCCTAATATCAGTCAAATACACATTCATTAATTAAAGGGACTACATGGATCACGTGTTGGTATATTTTATTAGCCTTCTTCTATTGATGGCTACAACTTAGTAATTTAGTATATAGTACGTTAACCACATATTAAACCACATCAAATTAGCCACATATTAAACGACATCAAATTAGCCACATATTAAAGTATTAAACCACACACTTTACATGCATGTTTTCGTTGACGGCTACAAAATCATACCCCGGCCCCTTTGAAAGATCGAGTTTGTCTAATTGATCACTAAACAATTGTCTATTACATACTTCTCACTATAATAATTAATTACTATTATAACCCGCGCAGGGTCGGCCATCCACCAGGTCAATAATAAGACAATTGTTTTAGCCCCAGGTAAATGAGCATATGCTATGCGTGTGAAAGAATGAGAGATATGGAGTTCATATCATGCATGTGAATGAATGCATGCATATTTTTTAGATTTAGATCTCGTTTGGTTGACATATGAAGTAATTTTTTACATAAATTATAATTTTTATGAATTAACTTTTCACGTGTATTTTTCGGGAAGTACCTAAAAAGTATTTGATTGATAAAAAGTTAATTCATAGAAAGTGTAACTTAATTTCTACCTACAATCACTACAACAGATAAGACTTGTAGCCACAAAATATTACCCACGAATCATCCTTTTGTGACAATAAATGTATTCTGTAGTTACAGTTTGAACGATCGTGATAATTAAGTGATTTGTATTCACGAAACATTGACGTCGTGACCATAAAAGATTTTGTTAGCCGCAAAGTATTGACGTCGTGACTACAAAAGCTTTTGTTAGCCACAAAATATTGACGTCGTGGTAAAAAGAATATAACAGTAGCCACAAAGCATTGACGTCGTGACTACAAAAGCATTTATTAGCCATGAAATATTGACGTCGTGGCAAAAAAAACATAACAGTAGCCACATGCACCGTATTATATGATAATAACATGTTTAATTGCCACATGTGTTTTTTGTTATAACTAATGTAATATGTCGTTATAAGATATGATCGAGTATATAGCCACGTTACCATCGTGGCTACTGTTTAATAGTATTTTCTTGGATCCTATTTTTGCGAGAAGAAACATGTTGGTTGCCATAAGAAAGATTTCATGGATATAAATTTACCGCCAAAGTGTATATTTTAACGCATTTCTTGATTTTTGTAACGCAAAAAAATAATCGTAGCTACTGTAGTATATTTGTAGCCATGTTCAATATGTGGCTAGTGGCTAATAGCATTTGCCATGATTTCATGTTTGGGAGAACAAACATGTTAGTTGCCTTAATTAAGAAAATATTCATGGATATATCTTTTGCAATTTTTCTAATGACGATGATCGTTTGTGGCTACTTGAGTACATTATATCCACAATCATTTCGAGAAAAAATATATTAATTGCCATAAAAATCATTCATGGATATAAATTTTTCATTGAAATATATATATTTTGGTGTCATTTGTAATATTTGTAACAAAAAATATTATTTGTGGCTACTGGGGTACCATTTAGTCACAAGATGTGTGTGGCTATTAATTGACATCATTTGCTTCAATTGCATACGTTTGTGAATAAAAAAATTTAAATTGATGCAAGAAATATTCATGGATATAAATTTACCATCAAAATATATCTTGGAGTCATTCATATTTTGATCAATTTGAATTTTTTGCGCCATCTACAATTATCACGAATAATATGTGGATATTACTGCTTGCATTATCCATAAAGTGTATTTGTGGATACTATTATCAATTCAAATACATAAATGATATTCCATAAATGATATTATATTATATATTATTCATAATAAATGGTGTAAATAATAAAATAATTTTATATTAATTTATTCGTACTATTAAAATTGATTGTATGACTAATAAAATCATACATATATACTAGAATTGACTTTTATGACTAATAAAATGCTTTTGGCATAAACAATCAAATAATTTTCTTTAAAAAATATCATAACATGTATTAAAATTAATTCTTTTATTTCTAAACTTTTCAAATTAGTTGATCAAATAATTTTTAAATTTTATATTCTCTATTTAAATTACCATAGTTCTCACAATAATTTGGCATCATAGATTAATTACATCAATTCTCATCTTTGTATATTACATTATTCACCTCATGACTCTACAAGATCATATAAATATCAAGTTTTAATTTTTTGACTCACCCTAGTAAAAACTCTTAATTTTAGCATAAACATTATTTATTATTCTTAGACTCGACAATTCGTGCCAAGCCGAGGATATCAGGACGAATTGGCCCGACTCGAACAAAAATTATGTCCGGCTCGACACAGCCCAATAAAAGTTCATGCCAATGACCCCGGGCTTGGCACGCCACTGAAAATAAATGTGTCGGCACTGCACGACATGTTAGCACGATAACGAAAAGAAAAAAAATAATTGAAGCATGATACATTGCAGATAGATATTTTTGATAATTATTGATATTTTGATTAATGTCATATGATTTGTATTACAAATAGAGTTGTAATTGTGAATCCAACATTAACCATGAATATTCGTGATTAATGTTTTTGAATCATTTGTCACGATATTGTTTGTCACTAAAGTAGGATAAATGGTATTCACAAAAAAATCGTGAGAAATGCTCCGTAAGCATTTACAACAAAAAAAACGTGACAACAACTCTCTCAAGCTTGTTATCACGATATTTGTTTTCATGGCTATCACTGCAATTTGTCACAAAAGTATATGAGTGTTATTGTGGTAAACACTCTCATATTTGTCACATATTTCATGGGAACAATTTTTTTCGATTACCATGTGTGGTTCGTTAATTATAATTCATTAATTGTCATAAATTTATTGTTGAAACTAATTTTATATGACGATTAATTGTTCATTTGCCACGATTGGTTCTATTGTCACAAACATATTATACAATATTAGCGACGATACTCGTGGCTAATCTTACATATTATTTTTAATTAGTTATGAAACTAATTATGGATAATAACTTTTAAGATTATTAACTTAAGTAATAAGTTGCCATGAACTACAGTATTGGCCACAAAGCTAGATGACTAATATGCACAAAATTTTCATGATTATATTTCATTATAACATGTATTGGTTATAATATCTATGTGGCTAAAGTACATTTTATAATGAATATTGCATGAGGTAATTATCACGAACAATGTTATTATCCACATTTGTAATTATTCAATACTAACAATAACTTTCGTCACAAATGATATATATTGTTTTCATGTACTACGATGTTTGTGACTAGTGATCAGTAGCCACGCCATTTATATCCACGAGTACTCAACGAAAATTATTTCGTGGCTAAAAAATTTTAGCCACGATAAGTTAACTTATAGTCATGAAAAATTATGCGGCTACTGACCGAATCTATTGTAGTGAATATGTTTGGTTGACATGAGTACTTCCTAGGAAGTACACATGAAATGACCAATATATCTTTCTTTTTATAAATTAATATTTTAATTTATATATGTTAGTATATATATATAAATTTATTTGTAAATAAATATTGTAACATATATATGTAAAATATAATATAATATTTTCATATATAATTAATATAATATATATATTATTATATAGAAAAAGTAATTTTTTTATAGTTAATATGAAAAATTATATATTTTACTAAAAATAAAATAAAATAAAATAAAAATATGGAGGATTAAAAAATTATTTAATCTTATAATATTGATAATATAAATTATAAATTTTGCATTAAATGTAAATGCGAGGCTAATATTGACTTTTTCTTTCAATTATAATGCATGAAGTGCAACTTACCTAGATCCCCCTAGATAAGTTAATTCCTGTGTTTTGCAGAAAGTTGAATTTGTTGAGGAAGTTGTACTTCCTGCAAAATGCAGAAAGTGTGTCAATCAAATAAAAACTATTTTGGTTACTTTCTGCAAAAAATTATGTCAACTAAACGATGCCTTAATTAAAATAAGAGGATTGAGTATTAAATATCATTGTAATGTTCTTGATTAGATAAAGGAGTGCATTGGAAAGGAGTGCAGTGGATGCTTTTGATGAGAACGATATTATATGATTTGATTAATTAACTAATTTAGTGTGCGGTTTAATTATTATTTGCATTACATTAATTACTCTTATGTTGTTTTATTATTTACTAATTATTTTGGATGGTGAATTTATGTGCATAATCAATTAATTTTCATTGTTGGAATTAAATAGACTCAATTCAACTTTTTTATTTTGAAAAAAATAAATCAACATCTTATTAGTTCACAAGTTATAGTCCTCTTTTACAGGATTTTTAATTTTTAAAAAATGAAAAATGAGAAATTAAAGCATGCAAAGATAGAATATAAGACATATATTATCCAACAATTGTCAGATAATTGAATTCCACCGAATAATTCATTCCTCGTCGAAATTGATACGTGAGGGTCATGATTCGTGGGGATCATTAGATGTATTATGTCTGAAGTAATTGTAGATTACTCGAACGAAATTTTTACCCTATCTTTGAACTCTTTGTCTTCTTAATATTTGTGGGCTTCAAGCGGCCAAACCTCCAACGGTGGGCCGTTCACAAGTCCGAATAAATGAAAGGTCCAATTTTAAAAATTTATCTTAGGTCAAAATATTTCTTGGATCATCCTTGAACCCGCGCCATTGGTATAGGCGCCGATCTTTTTACACCGGCGCCGACAAAAGCACCAAAAATGCATGGGAAATGAAGGGTGTCGATTTCTAATATGTTGGCGCTAGTATTTTTATATTAAAAATATGCTACAAATCTGATGAAATGGAATGTACATTAAAAATGTAGAAACCATTCTTAGAAAGAAAAAAAATTGTAGAAACCATGATGCGTTCCGGCATTATACCCAGCGTCGGTATCCAAGAAGGAAAAAAATTGGAACTGAATTCCATAATTGACCGGAATACTGAATTATGCTCAATTGTGGAATTCAAATACGGAATTTAATTTGAATTCCGCTCAATTGCGGACCTCTCAATTGCAATTGAGCGGGATTGACAATTTTTTTCTAAATTTATTTATTTGACCATTTATTAATACATAAAAGTTTATATAATTATATAAACCAACATAACGTATTATATATAAATTGATATATGATATTTTATTTAATTAATATTATATTATTTAATAATTTATCTAATCATAAAAAAAAATAATTTAAGAAAGGCATCTGCCGGCGTTATATAACACATTAAAAAAATTATATTATATATTCTAGTCATTATTATTTTTCTCTTTAATAATATATTGACACTGATATTTTTTCCACGGTATTTCATATGTTTTTTTTGTTGTGGCAAAACATGCACTCCCTTTTATTTGTATTTTCGAAAGTGAGTATATTTTAATATACTAATTTTGTTAAGTAGAAATTTAATATATTTGGATAGAACTTAAGTATATTTATAATAAAAGTTAGCATATATATTATAGTACTCCACAAAGACTGTTGGGATATTTAGGCAGCACTACACAAGTTTTGTCCTATAAGACATCACACTGCGCAAAACATGAATGATTGGTTACCATGGCTACATTAATTGATTATTTATAGGTTAAAATTCAATTTGCCACTAAACCAAAGTTTTAAGATTTTTCAATTTAGTTACTAGCTAGACTTGTAAAAAAAAATCAATTTCATCGTCAAAACACTTGATTTCACTTCCATTTAGCCCTTGATAAAGTTTGTGATTTTGTTTCAACTTGATCCTTCCATCACTAATGGAACTTGCAACTTGTAGGGTCTATATGCTATGTAAATAGTTGGGAACAGAACAAGACTAGAAATTAAGTTGGCAAGCTTGAACGAAATTTGAGGCTTGAACATAGCCAAGTTCAGCTTGTTTACGGACCTAAAGCCCCTTCACATCATATCGATTAGTTACATATATACATTGAACATTATGTAGCTTAATTGAAGCTCTTTTGATATATCTCACCAACAACTCCAAGACATTGGTAGATCATTATTTATTTGCTTTTTTAACTTTTGTTATAGGATTGTGATCCTTAGGCTTCTTGTTGTAGTGTATGTATTGTTACAGTCATGGTTTAAAATATCGATATTAATTTATATGTAGTGGATTGTTACACTGCAAATAGTTTTTGATGGGGAGCATAAGAGAAATAGGTCTGGATGTGTCGTAATTAATTAGAATATCAACTGCAGAAAACTAATTAGATACTATTTATTTAACTTCGAGCGTACGTGCATGACGCGTTTGTAACTTGAAAAATTAGGCGATGATTTGCAGGAAACTTTACATATCTAAGTTTAGTTTCTTCATTTATAGGATATCTTATTTGTTAAGGAAAAAAAACAGAGAGCAGTCGTTAGGACGTATATACGTGATCAATTAAGACCCAGTAAACGATGTTCTAATTATGTGTTTTGTGCATGGCGGCACGCAAGAGCGTTTTTTCAGCTTGAATGAGTCCTTGACAACAGTGATTTGGTTGGAAAGAATTGTGAGCAGCCCAGTCCAAGTTGGTATTTCATGATGAAATTGAACCGGTTGGTCCTCCAAGTCCAAGTACATATGTTTCGGAATTTGATTGGGATCAATCCGAAAAATCAAGTAATTTGACGAAGAAAAACAAGTTACGGATCAGCTATTGGTTTTTAATTTACTTCGTTGTGTTTAAATTTGTTATCGTATTTGATAAATGAGAAATAAAGTTAATTTTTTTAAATTTATTTGGTATCTAATCAAACCGAATTGAATCAATTGAATGGAGTGAACCGGAAATCAATTGACTATCAACCACTTTTCTAAGTTTAAAAATCACTAAGCAGTAAGCACAACAACTAGAAAAGTAAAGTTTGATTTGAAATTGAATTGGTCCCCCAAAAAAGTAGCTTTTTTGACGTAGATCAACCATACTTCAATCTACTACCCTCCCCACCACAGACCTTGAGAACAGCAACAACACTGGACGAATTCAAAAAGCTAAAGCTACATAAACATAACAGTAACATGGATGATGCGAGCACGAGGGTGGCATGGTGGGAATGATGCTACTTTGAAAACATAATCTACTTCTGGGACATATGTGCAGAGAAGCCAGCTTTTTCATACTTCAAAGCGAAGAAACAAGTACAGGTCTCATAGCCATGGCAGGTTATTAATTGTAACATCCACATAAAATCCAGATTCAACTATATATGAAAAATTTCAATTCTGCAGAGCATGATTTTCTCCAGGGGCATAGTTATATTCAGATCAGCTTGAATACAAGAAGAAAGAGAGATGTACCACAGAATGCACTCATAGAAACAAATTCAAAGAGCTTATTTTAATTTACATACTGCGTGCACTGAGGTTACCTTTTCTGCTAATGGTAGCACCTCTTGGAAACCTAAGAGATCATGGAACATATTTCTTGGAAACAACCATTTAGTTTCACTAATAATAGGTTGTAATGCAAAGTAAGAAAAATCTGATCTGCAACTAAGTCTAAAATAGGAACAAAACCTGATATCTGCAATTGTGCAACTATACAGAACTAAAGCACAAACCAGATAGAGTGTGTCATCTTCTTTCTCTATGCTTTCCATGAAATAGACCCCTCATTTGTCCATCCTTCATAATGGCATTTAACTGAAGTTCTATTCAAAGTCAGTCCCTCTCAGGGGCATCACCTGCATCTTTTCTGGCACTTACATTTCCCGTGTATGACCATACCTTCTCCAAATCACCAGATATGATCTTGTCCGTCTTCCCCTCGTGCTGAGACTGGAAACTCCTCTTACTTAAAGAAGTTTGCAGCCTTGTTGGGCTTCCAGTTACTGGACTTGAAGAGCAAAATGTAGGTGTTGCAAATGGTGAAGCATAAGGAGTATTCTGAATGGAGAAGGGACTGGGTGAGATCTTTTTTTGAACTGGAAGTCCCCCTAATCCTCCCCTGTTAAATATGGAAACAGTTTCAACGGCTGCACATTTTTTTGTTGCGTCGTCTACAAAGATTAAATCATCAATTCTTGCCATAATGTTAAATGCCAAACTCTCCATAACTCTGGAATAACTCTCAAGGATAGATTGCCCTACATCCTGCAAAGGAGAGTTTAATTTAAGGTTTGGGTCTTATTGTTCAAGAATATTCAATGAACCATAAACATTGTTTGTCAATACAATTTGTGGATGAAGTGTGGAAAACAAGGTAAATTGTTTACAACTCGTGGATATAAAAATATCATTACTGCATAGGTATTATTCTTCTCACTTAATAAGCCATCATAGATAAATAAATATATACCTTATTATACTGAATCTTGTTCATATCAAGAACTGTCTGAGGGAGTCCAGGATACCGAATTCTTAAGCTTTGCAAAAGTCCTTCTGCTCGCTCTGCCAGAAATTGACTTCTTTCAGTATCAGCAACGAGACCCTTCACTTTCCCTCTCCAAGAAGGCTTTTTCGTCTTCAACTGGGGATGTTTTCTTTGGCCTTTTAGTGTCCAAACATGAATTGCTGCCTCGATCCTATTTGCTATCTCTAGAGTATGATGCTCAGATGACAGGTCCAAGCAATCGAGAAGGCAATCTGGCGAGAACTGTTCAGCCGTTATATAGTGGTAAATTATGTCACCCAAGCATGATTTTCCATTCTGCAGAAAGTAATCATAGTAGTAAGAGAAGTTACAACTGAAAAAAAATTAAAAACATTCAAAATTAACATGTATACAAATAATTTGCAGAGTGAATAATATACTATTGTTTTAGCAACATCAGAAGATACCATGCTTATTAGAAACTATTGTTCGCACATACCAACTGAAGAAGCCCATCAGTATATAGAACAGAACATTATGAAAAAGATTACAACAGAGTTACTAAGTTTACCTACAAAGACAGTCCAAAATTTACAAATGATCACTTACTAAATTGATGTCATATCACCATTCTTTAATATCAGATATTCTGTTCAGCTTAAAATGAAATTTGGCAACAGATGTGTACAAATCAAGCATCTTTTTTTCTCTGCTTTTTCTTTTGGCCACTAGGCATCACCGATTCTTCCTCTAACCTTTAAACAGGCATATACAATTGCTAACAACCCTACTTAAAACAAAGTGCAAATACAATTGGCCCAGCATATATACCAGATAATCTATCCTTTCTGCTGTGAAACATTCAAATGCACTAATAGGCTCCATTTCCTGGTTTATTGAGATTCATGTAGTTGTTAATTATTATATACAGTAATTCTGCATAAAGATGAAATTTTACAGACAAGGACCTACTGACAATGGAAGCATTAATATCTATTCTCCAAATGAACTAATTGATCTTTCCATTCAGCCATAATTTAATCCTTTGATCAGCTCGTGAATTTAAGACAATCTTTAAAAGTAATCTTAATTTGTATGTGATTAATTTAAAAAATTCGATCCTTTTCTGGAAGAACCAGAATACCAGAAATTCCAAGTGTCTAAATAACTACATGCTACATGATGAAAGGAATACAGAAGATCCGAAGGTACAAAAGGCAGAAACATGAAGGTTATGCTTATTTTTCTATCCTCATTTGTTTCTGTCGTCATATCCATCATCAATACCAAATCGATGGTACCGAAATTTAAGTACAGCAGATAAAATCTGCTATTCAAAGAAAATATATAACATGATATACATGAAAAGCCAGTGTATCCCCCAAGTCCCACTAGCTAATAACCATGAACCCATCTAATCATGCTCACCCATTAGGATATCAAATTTACAAGATTACATAAGTTCCTATCTTCTTTCAACTCAACCAATGACTTGATTATATCTCGAATAAATAGAACCAAGGAACCAAGTATAATCTTACATACTATGGTACACCTGAGCTATTTCCACTAGGAAACAATAATGTCTTAGCACTCCTAAAAGCTTCACCTCTATTGTTGATAGTTTTCTCAAAAGCTGTGTTTATGATGGTATTAGAGGGCTTCTTATTTATCCAAAAAATAGCATGCCCGCAACCAAGGAAATAAACTTTACAATTCGACACTAGTATAACATCCTTCAGAGGCCACTTATGCTATTGGATTAACAGATCAAGCAGGTAAGCTATTCAACAAACACCAATACAATGGCTTCTACACCTGGCCTTTTGATACCTTGTGTTTCTGTCTATCACTGGATCTTACAAAATAAGTTATGGTGGATCTAGTTCACTCAAACACTCAATTTTTTGTGTGCAACCTCCGTTCTTAGAGATTTTCCTACATAAAATTCACCTCATAATGTGTCATTCGACATGAATTTTCTTTTTTCTTTAATTCCATTACAAAAATAACCCTGGGTTGCTTCTTTTCATGAATCACAATCCAGCAATAAAGCTCGTTCAAGTTTCATGGAAGAGAGTTATAGATAGCACATAGCACCCTGTAAATTGAGCAACCTTCTCATACACTCATTGATCTTAATGCAAAATAACTAATTGACATTCTCAACAACCATACAATTAAAGTGCCATCCTTTTTCCCTGAGTCCACTATATCATTCAAGAAATTCTTCCTTGGACATCAACAATTTGTTTATAGTAATAGGTAACAGAATAATATCCACTCCGATGATAAATTAACTTTCATGTAAAGTTCCTGCACTCGCCCTTCATCTTTTTCTGAATCCAAATCAATAGAAGCTCCCAACCATAATATGACACACATAATTAGCTCCACAACCATAAGAGTACATGTTTGTATGCACTTATTCTGATTCAAACCAATCTTTTTGCTCATGCAACCAAGTTAATAGACAACACTGAATTACAAATTGTTAGAAATCTATGCTTACAACGAAAGCATAAATGCCCCAGAAGTAGTCATTTTTTATTGGAAAATGTTCCATAGTGTATGCAAGGTTAAAGGTCCGTTTCTTGTAAGAGAATTCAAGAAAAAACATAATTGATCAAGGTTTAATTTCCATAATTTCCTCAAAGAATGAAAAAAGAAACGAAGGTTGAGCATATAAAGAATATCTATTCAAAGTTAATATGAAACTGTGAATTCAGTCAAATATACTGTAGTAATTCTAAATGTGACAATGAACATCTAATTTGTAATTAGATATCGGAAAATCTAGCCTTAGATGATCATGAGGAAATGTGCCATCAACCACATGGCCCACATCCAAAGAATACTGAATTGTGAAGTCATATATCCTATATTTAGTCCATCTCTTTGTATATTAGATAAAAACTATTTCATCGAGAACTATACCTTAGGCAAGGTCTCAATATAGACATCAGGGATCTCCATCTCAGCAAGCACACCACTATTAATAGCCATCGCTGCCTTGAGTATCTGATTCACACAATCCCTGCATTGCTGCAATCTCTTCCTAGCATCCTCGGACAAGCCTTTGGGCGGGACTCTAGGGCATGGTAGCCACCATTTCTCCTCCTGTCGCAATGATGGCCTACCAAAGGAAGAAGATGGGTAGGACCCACTTGCATCCTCATCGCCATCAGCAACCAAAATCCCCCGATCCACATACCAGAACTCAGTGTCTTGGAACCCATCTAGCATCCCGATAAGCATGGCATCCAGCTTCTTGAGTGCGGGGAGGTTCATGTGAAGGTCAGCTCGGGGTCGGGAGACCATCACCTCGAATGTCCCACCGCCAGGAAATTCTTGGATGGAAGGGATAAGCTCCACAATAGAATCGCTCACAGACAACAACCACTCCATTTCCCGGTGCCACATTGCCTTCTTCTGTGGCGCCAGAGGCTCCAATCGCCAGAGCTCCCCGAAGACAGTAGCTGCAGTAGTAGTTTAGTAAGAGAATCCAACAAAATAGCAGACAGAATACCCTAATAATATGCAGATCAAATGGAATGGAAGTAGATATATCTCACCTGAGAGATTTGTTATCGCATTTGAGATGGCAAGCGCAGTGCAGACTCCTTTGCCGCCGCCGGACATATCTTCACCGAGAAGAAGCTTCGCAAATCTCTCCTTCATCATCTCCACTTCTAAAACATAAATAATGGTTAATTGGTGAACCAATCTTCAAAAAGAAGCCTAAAAATGGAAATGTAGGTCCAAATTTCTCTCAGATCTTGCAACCAAGCAGACATTAGCAGATATCGGCGGAAAAAAGGGGGTTAAAATGCTACAGTACAAACCAGAGAAATCCGGATCTTTCTTCTCCAACTTGGGCTCCCAGAAGACCAAATGCGGGCCCCCGGGGAGCATCGCAGCGCGGGCGGGGGCGAGCGGCGAGGAGGCGAAGGAGCTGGAGGCCCCGGCTGCAAAGGCGGAGGGAGCAGCGGCGGGCCCACCGCGGCCGGAGATGCAGCTGGAGGACTCGGACTCGCTGACGTCGGCACTGGGGCTGTAGCTCCCGCACCGCTCGCTCTGGAGGTCGGAGGCGAACTCCTCCTCCTCGTCGGACGGCAGGCTCCCCATCGGCCCGCCCCACAAATGCCTCTCTTGACCCTTCCTGCTCTCTGCCTTGGGCGCGTGTGCGAGGCCCAAAGGAGGCTGCAAATCGAATGACCAGAGAGAGAGAGAGAGAGAGAGAAAGAAGAAGAAGCAGAAGAAGATGCTGATGAGGAGGAAGAAGGAGAAGGGCGGGGAGCTCAAGAGTTATATTTTCTATAACTGTGTATCAAGTGATCAAGTGGGCAGGGAGAGAGAGAGAGAGAGAGAGAGAGAGAGAGAGAGAGAGAGAGGTATTTTTCCGTATAAAAGGCCCGACAGGCGATAGCGAGCTGCAGCTTCCTCTCTCACTACACTGTTCTTCTTTTTACCTCACTTTTTTTTCCTCTTGTTTTCTTTTTTGATCTTTTGGATAAAATAATAGTCCAATAACTGTTTGGATTTTTGTGAATAAATTCTTCAAAAGTTTTATGGTTTAACGGAAAAATCATAATAAATTTACAATATTTACCAAAATTATAAATTTGATGACATACGTAAATCATTCTTCCAATTTTATTCATTAATTTAATTATAATTATATTAATAATTAAAAAACTTTACCTCAAAATTATTTGGGGAGAAATCCAGACTATCATAGATTTGGTCATATATATTTATTTCGTAACACAAATTTAATTATATCTGTAATGATCTGTTAACTCTCCGTCCACGAAAAAATAAACGATGTTATATTCATATTGACGGAGTTAACAGATCATCATGAATATGATCAAATATATGTTACGAAGTAAACTTATATATGTTACAGAACAAATCTATATTACGAAGTTAACATACCAACTTGTTTATATGTCAATCTGTCATATAGATTTGGTCATATCCACGACGGTCTATTAACTCTGTCAACATCGACATACATCGTTTTATTTTTCGTGAACGGATAGTTAATAGACCATCGTGGATAGGATCAAATTTTGTGCTACGAGACAAATATATATGATTAAATCTGTACTACGTGACAAACATATAGGACTGAAAATTTTAAAATAAAATTTATAGGACAAAATATATCAATATGTATGAACGACATTAGTCCACATTGACGAAGAGTTAATGGACCGTCAAGGATATGATCAAATATATACTACGGAGTAAATTTATAAAATCAAAAATACCAAAATAAATTTTAGAGGATCAAAATTCAAAAAAAATAAAAACTTATAAAATCAAATCTGCTTTTCGTCCTAATTATCTGCGAATACATGTTTACTGAAATTTTAAAGCTGAGAGAGAGAGAGAGAGAGCGTGAAGCATCTTTTTCCGTATAAAATTACCAACATGCCACAACAAGCTTCCTCTCTCGCGCGCATACACTTGTTCTTCTTTTTCTACGTCACTTTTTTTCTATTGATTTATTTTTTATTTTTGAACAAAATAATAGTTCAATAATTATTTGAATTTCCATGAATAATATATTTGAATATTTTGATAAAACTATAAATCCTCTATGGGCCGCAAAATCATAAATATTATATAATATTTACCAAAATTATATTTTTTATGATATGCACAAATTAATTGTCTTTTCAATTTGGTTCATTAATTTAATTATAACTACAGTGGCAGTTAGGAATTTTGCATCAAACTCATGAAATTATAGAAAGTTTTAAAGTTGACTAATTTATAAAGTTAATAAACCTGACAATTTGAAATGAAATACTAATTACAATTTATTAACTGTTAGTCGTATTTATAATTTTTGCTATTAAATTTTAAATTTCATATGTATTCATTGTAGTTATATTGATAGTTGGAGACTTTTGTATTCATTTCACTGCATATAAAATTCATAAGTCTGTGAACTCACTTGTGCTCCAGTGGTAGTAGCATCGGATATGTTGCCTAGGTTTTGAGTTTAATTTTTAGTTGTAATGTTTTGTATGTATTTTTCACGTCTTTGTATATCTTGTAATACGTCTTGTGCATATATTATCGCATTTATATTTTATAATGACTATGTTATAAAACTATTTTTTTGAAAAAAAAAACATTCACAAGCCTAAGAATCCAAGATAGATTTCTACGTGTAGTTTCATATACAATAAAATGCATAGAATAGTAGTTAGAGATTTTTCATCAAAGTCCTAAACTAACTATCAATTTGATTGTAATTAATATTATATTTTTACGTTTTAGATTTGTTAAGTTCATAAATATGTAAAATTTAAATTTTGTTCATGTTGTAAAATATAAATAAAAGTGGCTAGAGACATTTTACCGAAGTCCCTATTCATATATAAAATAACAACTAATATTTCATTCTAAATTATTAGGTTTATTAACTTTATAAATATGTCAAAATTTAAAATTTTCATATAATAAAATACATATATAAGCAGCTGGGAGCTTTGATGCAAAGTCATGTTTAAATTAATGAATATGATTAGGAGGTAATTTGGCGTATCAAAAAAGTTATGATTTTGATAAATAATATTATAACATATTTGATGGGATAATTTACTTATCAATTTTATAGGACAATCTATCGACCTAATTAAAATGCTCAAGCGGACTATAACTCTAATTATGCATGGTAATTTAGTTTTGATTACTTGTATAGGATGTAACTTATGTTATTTTAATTATTGTAGTTTAGGTTATATTAATATAATATATGATATAATAATATGTAATTTGTGATGTAATTAGGCTTATTTTAATTGTAATTTATGATAATAATTAAATTTTATAATATTTTCAAGATGTAACAAATCGTAGAAAGATAATGATGAAAATATATATTAATCGGTAATTTATCTGGAAATATTAAAATTTTAAATTGTATTTAATTCTCATTTTTAAGTAAATTTAAAAATACTTATTTTTATAATATTAATAGTTTTTTTTTTTTTAAAAAAAGAGCGGTTTTGACCACTTGACCTGTAACAAGCGGACCATATTGGGTCCAGAGAGAAAAAATGGTCCAGCGTGACCATGAAATAACTCAAGGTTCCTGGTTAGTTTCTTAGAATTTAATGAGATAAAAAATGGATCAAATCATCAAAGCATTGAGTAATTAATAGGGCAGGTGGAATCAAAACAGTCACTGGGACCATCGAGCCGCTGTTGTTGGGCTCAAATTTTCAATTCACCATTTAAGTCCCCACTGTTGGATTCCATTTTCACTTTACCACTGTTTCATTTGCAGATTATGTTTTGATAATGAAATTGAATTCCAGTCAGACAACAAACAAAAATGTTTGGCATGAGTCTAAAACATTTTCAATTTTTAGATACATAAATGTTGAATCTATTTTTGTAATGAAATTAGTTCCTTCAATTTAATGTTCAGCAATTATTTTTAATCATGTCGCGCTACAAAATAAAGAGCATGGCATGATGAGAAGATCCGACTGTTAGCGGATAAATTAGTCCGTATAAAATTCTGTACGACCTCTGACACAAGGAATTCTAAAATGGGGCTAATAATTGATTGTGTCTGCGCGTTAAGGCAAAATTTTGTTTCGCCCCAGAAATTTACTTATTTTTCTATTTTAGCCCATCGATTTATATATCAAATTGTGTATACTAAAAAAGCATTCAAATTTAAGTAATTGACACTAAAATGAATACTTTTTACGGGTGAACTAGTTTGAATACTTTATATTTTTCACGATATTTAGATTTTATATTGTATAAGATTGATACCTAATTTTTTAATCTGAGTCCTACTCTATTAAAATTTGAACTCAGATATTACATAAAATTTATAGTACACAACATGTTAGCTCCAAGTATCATGTTAGAATTTGTAGTTGGGTATCCGATCAAAATATATGACGTATTATATACATGTTACTTGTACTTTATTGAAATATGTTTATTTATTTTTTATATATCATGATTTAATAAATAAAAAAGATTAAAAAATAAAATTAAACTTGACAAATATATAATAAAATTATGCAACTAGGATATGTGGACATTGGATTTGAACAATAGATTTGTATATGGAGTTAACGGATTTTGGATAGTGAATAGTTTGATATATTTATAGTTTGACCATATAAGATATTAATTTTTAAAATAATACGTTTTATACTAAAGAATATTTTATTTATTAAAAGATTAATTTTGCATTGTGGATTTGAAAACCAAACTTAACAAATTTTTTCTCTAATAGAATTTCAATGGTTCAATTCGGCTTTGATTTTTTTATTTACATTGAAATTAATTTGAATAAAACTGTATTGATTTTTTTTAAAAAAACTAACGGGGTTAATTGGTTAAAGAAATAAAAAGGGGCAAATTGCAATAAAGGGTAAAGTTGGGGATGCATTCTACACTCTGCAAATAAATAATGCAAAGTTGAGGAGGGTCACCTGCGTTCACGTGGAGTTGGGAGTACATGTAATTAAAGAGACGTTGTTGGATTCAGCGAGACGGACGCCATGAGATCTAATCTAATTATAACGCCCTTTTTTGTTAGTTGTTAGATTCGCGGTTGGTTGCGTAAAGCATGCGCATTGGATTATGGTCGTTTGCGAGAGGGGGGAAGTTGGCTAAGATGTGAAGGCTTACCTAATTGTCCCAAATCATGCGCATGGCAACAAGAGGCGAAGCTTTAATACTCGGCATTCGGACGTGGTATGCAACTACAATACATAGTTTGTTCGTATCATGAATTCTATATTTTTGTCGTTTTGGATGTTTGTGTAAATTAGTGGGTTGGCATAATGAGGCCAAATTTGGACCATGGTTGGGCCACCTAATTGGGTTTGATTGGATTTGTTTTTAATTATTGGATTCTTTTCTCTCTTTTTTAAAAAATAAAATAAAATGCAATATTAGGGGTTGTCAAAATTTTGGGTCAATTCCAAAAATAGGACCACTTTCTTATTGGCCGGAATGGAACATTTTGCTCTTCTCGCAATGGCTATAATTGATATGACATGGGGATATGCAGCTCATGAGAACATCTATTTCAATTGTATGTGATGCACTAAAGAAATTGCGAGTAAGAAAGGAATTTTTGTTCAAACAGTTGGACCGGGATTTAGGCCCAAAAAGGAATTTTTGGGACCCATGTGGGCCAAGTCTTTGAATTCATTGTCGGTTCACCTTTTCTCAGTGCGAGGGACAAGGGGTTTGATGTTGGGGATTCAAATGTTGTTGCTTGGGGCTGGGCAATTTCCCTGGAAATGTGAATAGTAGCAATTCAAAACAAGAGCCAACTCCATCCACTTGGATTTCAAGGTTGTGAAATTTATGCAAGTATATATTAAAGAAGATCAATTCCTCAAAAAGAAACGGTTGTTGTCTTCTAAATTCCCCCCTCATTTTATGCGTTTGAGAACTAACTGCACAATTCATGTTTGAAAAAGTTGTAATGACTTGTTCAATCAAACAATTCCACAGTTGTAATTGATTGCATTTAATTAACTCTTGTGTTAGAAAAATATTTGCGTCCATTACTATCCGGTTAAGACATCCAACTATGTGCCTAAGATGTATACTATAGTATTTTTGCAAACTCTTCTCTGCTTAATTATAGCATCTCTGTATGACTGTATATATGAACATGAACCGTAATACAATAGTTCCATAATATTATTTTCTTTATTTTAAAAAATTGCATTCATTAGTTCATAAATAACTTATTTGTAATCATTGTTATTAAACCGAGATCAAATAAAATCAAGGGATAAGATATTTTTTTTGCTCTTGGACTTTAGCAAAAGGTGTGAAAATGCCCCTAAAAATTTGTTTGAGCTCAATATACCCTCAAATTATCAAAATTAGTGTGAAAATGCATTTTTCTGAGATGGTAAGGTGGTGTGGCAAATGGTGCTAATAGTAACATATGACAACACGACACGTCATCGATAAGTTGTCCAAAAAAATATAATAAGAAGTATTTTTGCTCTTGAACTCTAGCAAAATGTGTGAAAATGCTCTTAGAAAATTTTTTGGGCCAAATATGTCCCTAAACCAGTAAACTAGTGCGGAAATGCACTTTTTAGAACGATAAAGTGACGTAGCAAACGATGCTAATAATAACCAATAATAGCACGACGCGTCATCAATGAGTTGTCAAAATTAGCACGACACGACAAAGAGTGCTAACACAACCTTCATCCCACGGCCGACCCGATAAGACCCGAAAAATTATTAGGTCGGGCTGGGCTAGGCGGTGTAGGTCCAGCCCGGTCCAATAGTTCGATAAAAATTTTGTACATTATCAAAAAAATCAAGCTATTGTGTTAAATGGGTCGTGCTATGCCGGCCTGGAGACTCTAAGCTCGAACTCTATCGGGCCGAGCCGGGCCATGCAAAAAAAATTTCGCGCCGGTCTGACCCGACCCGACACGAATTGTCACCCCTATCATTTATGTACTAGTTTGGTGGTCTGAGGGCATATTGGGCTCCAAAAAAATTTTAGGAGCATTTTCACACATTTTGCTGTTCAAGGGTAAAAACACCTCTTATCATATATTTTTTTGACAACTCATCGGTGACGTGTTGTGGTGTCATCGATTACTGTTAGCACTGTTTGCCACATCACTTTATCGTCTCAAAAAAAAAACATTTTTACACTAGTTTTGATAGTTTGAGGGTATATTGAACTCAAACAAATTTTTAGGAGCATTTTCACACTTTATGCTAAAGTTCAAGGGTAAAATAGCCTGTTATCCCTAAAATCAATCAATTCAATCATTCGACCATGAAATAGTCTCAGGTTGGAGTTAGGTTCAAAACTTAAATGGGTCAAAAATAAATATATTTTTTTGTGAGCTCAAATGCTATATCATCAATAAGGCTACAGTTGATTAAAAAAAATTGTATAAAATTTGATAGGTAAGCATTGGGACTATTTTTATATAAAAGACCATTTACAAAAAAAATATCCATTATAAATATATTATATTAGATACTTTGCTCTGACAACGACTAAGTAGGCATGAGTACCAACTAATAGTTTAGTGACTGTCTGAAATAATAGGAAACATGACCAGTTTATGAATATCTTCAAGAAAAAAAAATCTCTGAATAATTTTCTTTATCACTTATGAAATGAGCTTCATCGAACAAACCTGCCTAATGCCTAGAGCTGCAAGAACTGCCCTAATGTCACAATTTGAATAACCCCAACCCTAAAGATCTCCAATACAACTAAACTTCTCCTAAATTGTAGGCATTCTGCATCTATATTATTAGATGAAAACACATGTATGGCATCAGGAATTTTATAAGTGATATATATTATTATCTCCCTCATTTGGGTCTCTAGTCATACACTTTTTTTTCCTTTCCCTCTCATTTTGACCTTCCAGATGCAACTTTAGAATAGTTGGTATGGGCAAGTGCTCTTTAGAATCTCTCATAGAATTACGAAGGAAAGAGAATGTCCTCATATATGTTATCAACCGGATATGCTGATAGTATGATGAAATGAATTCCTGTTCTTTCTTGACTACGTATGATAGTGTTGGAAGATCGGCATAGAGCCGAACATGCAAAGTACACATATACCATGGGAATCTGTACAAAGAAGATCATGAAACTTGGAATCATTTTAAGTGCATAAAACTAGCTAAACATAACCAATAACCCACATCTTTTGGCAAACATCATTTTACCATCTACACTGCATTTTTTATGCAAGGGCTTATACAACTATACATTCTTGCCACTTCAATGAGCACATACAAAAGCTGCACGAGAGCATTTAAAAGAATATGTAAAAATATATACCTAGCTAATTGTCATTAAACAGAAAAAAAATCAATGGGAACAGTTCAGACTGCACATGCTAAGAAAAATATACCAAGATATTGACAGAAGCAAAGAAAAAAGTTTAAAATGTATAAATTTTATTTGGGGGAACATAATTTATTGCCTATGTAAAATCCACTTTCTAAAGGCTTTTTAGTTCTTACATGTGTCGTTGCATATATACATGTGTCCATCATCACTCTCCTATATATACTTACAACTTACAAGGCTATCAACAATCACAAGAGAGAAACGATCTATGATATTTCAAATAAGTGAGATTTCTTCCTTTTTCATTTTTTATTTTCTTTGGATTGACAAGTATAAGCAGGAGCAAATTGTAATTCTTCAGGCACACAAAAAAAAAGAGAATGCCTTTCTGAAGGACAGAGCATAAGATTTCCTTACATATCTCTTATCTCTGTAAAGTCACCTTGGAGAACCAGATTACCCGCCTAAGATGGTATCGAAAGTGGCATCTGAAGAAAGATATGCATGCACAAGGAGAGGCATACCGTGATGATGACAATAGACTTGGCACTGAAGTACCTGACCACTTCCAAACCCCTTTCAATCAACTCCTCTTTAACTGTATTGGCTCCTCTCTTCGTACCACCTTGTATCTTCCACAAAACAAAATCAAGGAAAGACCTGACAGTCTCAAAAGTTATCCTCCCAGTAACATCAAGAACGAACTTCCTATTGCTGGGCACAGCCAATGAGGATGCTATTTGATCTACCCAGCCACCACCGTCCTCCACTGCGTGACCGAATGAACTTCCCCTCGCATGATCCACGCTTGAATCCTTTTCTCCGTTGGGAATAGCTCTGTTTTCGGGAGAGCTTGAATTCGGGCTCGTGATCACCTCGTGTGAAGTCTTGACGAGGGTTTCAACTGCTCCGTTGCACACTGAAACCAACACTTCCTTCATCTTAGCCTCGTGCTTCGGGTTGGTGAGGCCGGAGAAGAACTCATCGAAGGTGTTGATGTCCATCGTCTTGTCCAGGTACACCGTGACGGCAGTCCTCACGAAAAGCTCCACGCAGTTTTTGATTAGTTCTTGGGATTCGTCACGGAAAACCAATTGCACCCACTGTGGCACCTCCGGCGAGTTCGACGGCCTGTCGTTCGGTTCGCTCGTGTAGAACCCCATCACAAGACCCCTTGCAAAGCTGCCGGCAACCACAGAGGTGAACCCTGATCCAGCGGCGGAAAACAGCTTGTCCATAAGTCGGTCGGAAAATCCTGTACTTTTACGGGTATACGAAACAGGAGAACCTGAGACCGATTCGCCGGATTGGAGTCCTCGAGCGATTCCCACTGTTAGGGCTTCGAAAATCTTAGAGAGGGAGGTGGTAAATTCGTCGGAGCGGGCGATCTTGGATACCTGCTTCAAGCTGCAGGGGAGATCGTCGGAATCAGATTTAAGGAAGACGGTTAGATCGGAGAACAAAAGGGAGGCGGCCTCGGCGGAGGAGGCGGCGGCATCGGTGGCCGCGGAGAGGGCAGCGAGGAGGTGGGAGAGCTTCCTGCGGCGGCGAGAGACGGCGGGGAGGTGGTAGATCTTGTAGGCACCGTAGCTGGAAAGGGCGAAGGTGGCGGCAACGAGGAGCCACCGCCGACGGCGGAGATTGGCGAAGGGGATGAGGAGGAAGTCCATCGCGGGCAACGGAGTCGTCTCCGACTCAGACTTGTATTGGCGTAAATTGAACGATTTATTGAGGCCACAAGATATATAATAAATAAACCATTAACCATGTATGTTGCGGGACCCACCGTCCATGGATTACTCGGAAATTGGATAAATGCCAAAATTATAAGCCCGTCAAAAATACTTTGAAGGTCCGGAGAAAAGGATAATAATTGGTTATTTAAAATCTCTGACGAATAACTATAAATCGACTAATTTTATTTGAATCGTTAAATTGGATATATATATGAACTTCTTTCCAAATGCAAATCTAAATTGTTTGTAATACGAATACTTTAGGAAAAACATTTGTTTTCGATGGTTTATCAAACATACATTATCTTTGTGATATTTAGAAAGTAAATTGGACATCTTAGCTTCTTTTCGTTTTGTTGATTATTTGCAAATCCTCCACAATCAATTATATTATTTGCAAATTGTATGCAGCAAGATGTTAGTATGTCAATTGGCCTTCCCTTGGTGAGTAGAACACAAAACTAACGGAAATTCCTATTCAGAAATCAATTTCAAAATTTTAGAAATAATTCGATCTTTTGATACTTCAATTACCCCAGAACCTGCATCCATACACATTCGTTGTTTCTCCTTATGAACTACCATTTTATCCAGCCATTCAATTGGTGAGGCAGATTGTCTCTCTTCCATTCAATTGCTCATTCAGTATTTTATTAACTTCCCCATCTCTTCTCTTGCTGCTTTCCCATGGCTTTTCTCAACTACTTGCAGAATAAGAGGTTAAGATCTTTTTCATACTGAACAAAATAAATCTTGGTCAATCAATAACAAGTCTTCTTCCTTTCATTATATAGCAGTAGTAATAATATATAGATGTGTTCAATTCACCAAAGGTTAAGCAAACTTGACAAAATACAGAAGTCGATTAGTCTTTGCTAATCCGAAAACAAATAAGGTGGCTAATTTCTATAACTGATTAGAACATGATTCAACAAACTCACTAGTATGTGCACTTAACAATATACCTAAAAAGAAAAGATGAGAATATTAACTCATGAAGACAAGAGTAGGAACACGGAGGATAATTAAATATATATTATTCGATACAAGCATTTGATGACCAAAATAATATATTTTCTTTCTACATTGCATAAGCCTTCATTTTCTTCCAATTTTAAATTGGTGGTGATACAACGACGCTGCTGGTAGACCTTAAATAATGACTACAACAATTTCTTATCTAGCTACTTTTGCAATTTCTTTCACACGATTCCCCACCAGAGTTGATCTATGAACTCAGTTAAATATAGCACAATGAAATCCAAGATCAAGTGGTCCTGCTTTCTGCCAAAAGAATCTTCGAACAATAGAAATCGTGCACAAAAAACAGCACAAGAGACTGTCCCTTTCTCATGCTTCTTTCCTGGTTATCCTGTAGTTATTTCACATTATGTTGTAGTTATTTCACAAAACCTAAGCTTACTAACACACGGAAAAAATCACTAACCTGAAGCAGTAGATGCCCAAGGCGGTGGTTATCTCGTGGATGACAGATGTCGCAAAATGCAGGTAGAGCCCCACTGTTATGAATAAAATATTTTTTATGCAAATAATTAATTGCTTATAGTCCAGTGCAAAAAAGAAGGGCAAAATAGGAATTTTCATCTAACAAGGGAAGAAAGCAAATTACCTGTGAACATACAATAGACAAGCAGAACAATATACTCATCAATTAGAGGAACTCTGCAGAAGGAAGAAAAGCACTTGTCATGAAATTGAATGGAGGAAATTTCGACTCATACAGACATTTGCTACGTTAAAAGGCAAATCATACCCATCATTAAGCCTCACAGTTAGAGCATTTGCAATGGCAAGAGGGAGAAACAGAAGAGACTGTTGACAAAAAATATCAGAGTAAGCAAAAAAGAATTCACAACAATCAATCCACTCAGGATTCATGAATCTGAATAGTGTAGTGTGTTGCATGTCAGCAGTAGAAAATATGAGAACAGGAAAAGGAAAATTATAGCAGCACTAAGTTTGGAGATAGGTCTGTACCATGCACATCCCAGTCTTCAAACCCTTAGGTTCATCACATAGGTGCGCAAGAATCATCCTCCCCTGTTAATGGTTACATAATTTCCGTAAGATAGGAAGCATGCTACTGTAGCCACAAAGGAAAAAGAACAGCAACATTGTGGGATAAAATATTCAGAGCTTATTGACATACAGCCTTATGAGTTTTCACATGCAAACCGTTTCCAAAATATTCCTAAAAATGGGGGTCGCAGTTACACCAAGAAAACATGATAAAAGAATCTGAAATACATAAAATATTGCTTTGACATTCAAGCAAAATATAGAATTCAAAAAGGTGGCAATGGGCCCAGCTCAGGCCAGCCCGAGCCCAATTAGGCCCAACCATTTTCAGGCCATGCTGAGCATGACCCAAAGACTTTTACGGTCTGCCAGCTGACCCGTGGCTCGGATGCTTAGGCTCGGGCCGGCCCAAAAATCATTAAAAAGTCATTTAAAAATAAAATAATTTTAAAAATTAAATAAATAATTAAAATATATTTAAAAATCTATACTATATCAATGATCTTAAGGTGGAAGACAATGATCTTAAGATGCATATATACCATCAATTTCTTTGGTATTATCACATTGTATAAGAGAATAAGTGCAATTCACATACTGTGAAAATATAGAAGGCATATGACATGGGCGTTAAAAGAAAAATTAAGAAGCGGTTATACACTTGTTGCTTTATGGAGTAAATTTGTTGGCTCCAAAAACAATCTAAATGAAACCTGAAATGGGCAAGCTATATCATATTCCTTAGAAAATGTTTAGCAATTGCACCCATATTTCACAATAGTTACCAAATTGGACTTAAAGCAACATTATGCAAAGCAAATACTTTATAAGGAAAAAAGAGGAATATTCAAAGATGGAACATCATACCACAAGAAACCCAAATGCAAATCCAGTTCCAATTATAAGCAAATGTGGATGGTTGCGCATAACATCTGAAGGGGATAAGTAAGACCTGTACATTTGTACGAGTATAAAACAAACAGCAATTGCACAAAACTAAATCTTATACAATGAAACTCAGCTATATAGTTCTATCAGACCAGACAAGAACTCCAGCCATGAGCACTCCAAAAGGAAATATCTGGCAAGAAAAATTTGATTTCATTAAAAAACTCAGAATGTGAAATGATATACTTCGCACAAAAAACTTACCATTGCTAGTGCTAGCAACATGCTTCCTTTTCTTGCTTGGACAACCTTGTAGACATTGGTAATGCTGCATACAGCATGTAATCACATGATTTAGATGATCACAAAATAACATCAAAATAGGATTCCAAGTTGGTTGCCACTACAAGTTTGTTGACCATAAAATCCACAAAGGGTTGAATGAATTTAGCAGAAGTAAGAAGTTCACAGTAAATAAACGGTTCTATTACTGCTCCATATTGATAGAGCACAAATGCTCAAACACAACACTGTCAAGTGTCAAGCAATGCTGTAATAGACTAACTTTACTATCCTAATGAGACATTAACCTTTCCAAAATAAAATAAGTATGCATGTTGGTAAAATAGTAATGACAAAAGATGTTTGATAAATAATCTTATAACTATCAAGGAATAAACAAGCTTACTTGGAACTAACAGTTGGGATCACAGCAAAAGCAATCATAGCGAACAGCACAAGACCATAGGTTGGAATCTCTGGAAGCAAAAAGTTTGTTACTCAGTACTTAAGTAGCAAAATAATAGAAAATAAAGTGTAATGAAGATAGACTGATATAGCAGATATCTCAGCCTCTAGTCTCTTCTCTATAGATGGCCATCAAATATTTACAATGAAACATACTGCTGGATACAAATTTAAATTGGCAAATGACAAAATATCCTTTATCCAGAGAATTGTAATCATACTGGATAATACAGCACAATATGATTATTTAGGAATTTTTGGGTAAAAGTGGTTGAAATTACACTATATATCAGTGATCAGTCCAATTACTTGTGAAAAAGTACAACCATGTGCATGCATCCCCTTCCCTTCTTTCCATTTCTTACTTCCCTGCTTTGTTAGATTTTGTTGCAGTATTTTCTTGTTTCATTGGTATACCACAGTATTCAATACCAAATTGAGGCACTGAACTATTACAATGATTATTGGTTGTCCAATGTTTTAAAAATAATGGACTTGTTAATCTCATCGACCCAAAGGCAGGTCCCGTCTCGAAATTGGACCAAATAAGCAATTGAACTGGCCAAACTTATCATTCTTTTTACCTGAAGAATTGACCAGTTCCTATAAACTGATCCAGTTTGATTTAATTCAAGCTTGGCTCATTAAATTAATTTTTGATGTTAACCAAACTTCAATTTTTAATTTTTAATTTTAGACAAACTGAATTTTAGCTCAAGTCAAATCTAACTAGAGCTCATATTAAGATTAGCTTAGCAACTAAACCAGTAAACCCTATATGTATAAGAATAAACAATAAACATATGTTATCATGAAACTAGAAATTTGAGAATACATTCATGGCATTCTTTTTTTATTATAAAATTAATAAAAATAAAGTGTTAAATAAAGTGTCAACTAAATGAGCCCTAAGATAAGGTCACTCAAGATGTGAAGACATCTAATTGTCATTGAGTGTGCAAGTTGGCATGTAGTTTCCCATCTACATGTAAAAGTGCATTCAAATTAGCACATTTCTTCTTTACTGGCATTAACTTACTTGTAACATTCCTTGTTCTTTTAAATAGAATCTAAACTTTCAAAGTTGACATGGATTAACATTCTCTCATATATACGCAGCAATACAAAGAACATAAGGATAATTATCTTTCCCATCTTCTTATGTGAGCTTTATATACTATTAATGATGAGAATCAGAAAGGCATTACTGCAAAAATTTAAAAGAAAAAGGCTTCAATAACTTCCTTTTCAACTTACCATTAGCAACTGGCATCCAATTTGTGAGAGGAATAGATTTCCTGAAATCCTGTGCCCACCATTCAGCTCCTGAAGAAGAAAAAAAATGATTGAAGCTCATTAAAGTTAAGAACAAAAAGATATTTCTCAGATGACTGCTTCTGAGCAATAATGGATGATGAAATTCTTTATCTGGCTGTTTAAACAGGCTAATACATACCCCAAAAGAACGTAAGCCAATGACAAACATATATCAACATGAGGCCTTCTGTAGGTCCATTTATTATTGGAAGAATGAGTGTATTCGTAAAGAAGCTGCAGCAAACACATAGCTCTCAAAAAATGCAAAAAGTCCTAAGAAAGAAGCATGTTCAGAATAAAAGGATAAGGAGAACACAAATCAGTAAAGAAGAAGAATGGATAATGATTTTTTTTTAAAAAAAAAAAGTGCATAACATGCCACCTTAAATTGGACCAAGTGTCACTAAATGGTCAGGTACAAGATGATATCATGCCAGGTAACAAACTGACCAGTATAATGTTATGTTTAATGCCATATCAGATTAGCATCTACTATCAATTCACCTTTTAAGACAAATTGCAGATATAGACAGTATATCACTTCAATGTTTTTGGAGGACTCCTGTACCCCTTTATTTCCTAGTACAAGTAAATAAGCTTCATTACGAGGGTTGCCACTTTCCTACAATAGAACTGGATGAGGCCCCATGAGCTCGGATCATAGGATTATATTGCATAGTAATATATTATAGCTGAACACACAAGTTGACAATTTATAAGCACACGCTTACACATATACTATTAAGGTTATCCACAGGACCATAAGTCATTCTCTCAATTATAAGACAAACATTGGATATCAATAATTAAATGTGTATCAGGTACCAACATAACATCGCAAATGAACATAATCAACAATCATAAGTTGGCCCCTGAAATTATCCAGAAGGAGAAAAGGCAAAATAGGTTCACAGTTTACGCCCATTCTGAAATCTCAGAGGGTCTATAGAAAACAATTTGTTTAAATAAATGGAGAACACTTGGAACAGATGTATAATTAAGTTTTAATTTCACAGTTGATAAACTAATTCTTAATTCATAGTTTAGATCAAAAGAGTCCCATATCCATGGAGAAGGGAAGGGGAACATAATAAAGAAAAAGTGCAAGAGGGAACCTTGTGAGGCTGGACAAGGCCGATCCATGGCTACTTTATTCTGGCATGCATAGGAAGGGTGCTGGTGACTGTGAAGATGAATAGAGGAGAGCAGAGGCGTGAAGATATGAGAAGGAATTGAGGTCAGAATTTCATGCTGACTTGGAAGTAGTGGATGCTTCAAGCTTAGGCATAGAAAGAATGGGAAGAGGTTTGGTAATCCTCTAAGTTTTTTTATCCAAAGCTGGATCCTGCTCAACCCAACTATATGGGCCACAGAATTGAACCTGCTTGTGAGTTTGATAATAATGTCCAAGGCCATGTAAATAAGGGTAGACTACTTTGCATCTTGGACTTCTTCCACTGGCCATTGTTACACTTTGCACGTACTTTGAAAAATTACGCTTTGCATCCTGTAATTTGTATTTCGCCAACTATTTGTACCCTGTATGTAGTTCTTAGTGAATTGTTCAAACGTTGTTGACAACAAGTCAAAGACACAAAAAATACCCTTTGTGCTCCCATTTGCTTGTTTATCCTATATAAGGGTGTTGTGTATTTGAATTTTGAAAACACCCCTTTCACATAAAGAGACATTGTTCAGAAGGTTTTTTTTTCTATTAATGCAGTTATATTTATTTTTTTATAATGCATTAATTTTCTTATTTTGACTCTTTGTGACACTTACTTTGCATAACAGATTGCATTATCATATTGTATTATGTTATCATATTAAGAATATAAATGCATAAATTGGTCTCTTTCCTACCAGCTTAAGCTTTTGGAAAAGTTGGTCAGTCAATCAAATTTAACAGGTATCAAGGTGGAGGTCTTGAGTTGGAATCCTACTAGCAACAGTATTAAAAAAATCTCCCACCTCAATTAAGTCGATCCACTTGTTGAGCTTGGGCCAGTCTCCCCAAGTTCACCCGCCCACAAGTGAGGGGGAGTGTTAAGAATATAAATGCATAGATTTATCTCTTTCCTAACTTAAGCTTTTGGGAAAATTAGTCATCCAATCAAATTTAACATATCATTTCTACATATTAATGCATTTAATTTTCCATTTTTTAAAAAATCATTGCATTTATTTTTCTATTTATTTGACAAAAGGAATGAAGGGTTTGCAATGGGTTGCTAGGTAATTGTGATTGTGTGAATAGCAAAAGAATGAGGGAGATGTAAGGTAGGATAAGGCTAATTTAGGTATTTTAAAACGAGTTACCTGTCTGCTTACTTTAGCGTGCAAGTGTAATACTTAAAACCAATGATGCAAAGTGAAATACCAGTTTATGTTCGTGGTGCAAAGTATAAAGAAGAATATAGAAAAGGAGGTACAAAATCTTTGAATTGTTTGACATTTGCCAAGGACACAGTAAGCCTAGAATTAAGAGTTGCACAGGTAATAGATAAGGATAAAGGCAGCATGATATCTTTTCTTTGTCAAATGCAGCTAGTGAAAATTACCAAGATACATCATTCAGTAACAAGTGGGTACTATTTTTTTATGTTTTGTTGCAATTGGGTTGTCCTGCATTCATTTGCAGATTGACAGTTTGAGACTAAGCTAAACCATGTTTAGTAGCCAAGTGAAGAATTATAATTGCAATATTCACTGTTACACAAGCATCTTCCAAGCAAAGATCAAACCAGGTAATCAATGTAATTAGAAAAAAATTAGCAGCTCAAGAAAGTGATACAACACAGAGCATATTGATCAAGAAACAATGCCAAAGCTTCATCTATTGGAGGCTACATGCATTAAAAGGAGGTCAAGGAGAAGAACATACTGTTCCCATGTTGCAAAATAAAATGGGACGGCTGCAATAACCCAAAACCAGAAAGTAGTTCTTCCGCACATAGCAGTGCTCCCAAAAGCTAAGGCTTCAAACTGGTAGAAGCAAGGAAACAAGATCACTAGATAACTGAATGACAGGAACATTAATCAACATGAGAATACAAGAAGACATACAGCACATGTCAGTGCATCACATCCTGCAATGATAAACAAAGGATCAATTGACATAGACATATGCGAGTTACAAGGCAAGCACTAAGAGGAACAAATTTACCATGATCAAAAAGTTCTCCAAGTGGACTAGATGAATTAGTCCGTCTTGCTTGCTTACCATCAACGGCATCAAAAGTCTGGAGACACGATTGAAGAATATAAGGTTGGTAAATTACAGGAATTCCAACTATAAAAAAACTGCAGTGCCAAAAAAATTTCCCAATGCAAGTTGATTTTTCACTCGAAGCTAACAACACACAATTAAATTTACTGTGAAATTATTGAGATAAAAAGTTGTATGCAGACTAGAGCTAGCAAAATATGGCCCGGCCCGATAGCCCGAAAAAAATATCGGGTTCGGGCCAGTTCTTACCGTGCTCGGAGCGTTATCAGGCTGGCCCGAAAAGGCCCGATAGCCCGATAAGGATTTGGGCATTATTGAAAATATCGGGCTATCGGGCCGATTCGGGCCCAATAGCCCGATTATATTGGCACGATTTCGGCCCGATAGCACGATTTTGGCCTGATAACTCCATTTCCATCTTTGTGTTATCGGGCTAACGGGCCGTGCCGTGCCGGCCCATTAATTTTTCGTGCCGGGCTGGGCCATGCACAAAAAATTTTCGGGCCGGCCGCCTGGCCCGATAACACCGGCCCGGCCCGAATTGCCACCCCTAATGCAGACTATTATGCTATGCCTACTTTTTCAGAAGTCTGAAACAAAATTTCAATTTCACACCCCTATAGTTGAAGGTTCCTTCAAGGCTTCATCTTTGTGAACTATTCTATCTCCAATCCATACCCTATGATGGCCCAAAATAATGTAAACAGAAATTTGGCATCAAGTAAGGAGTATCAAGTTGATAGGAGTAAGCAAAATCATTAGAGGGCCTTCTGAAATTAACATGTACTCCGGACCATATTTTCAACTTTATATGATATTATGATATATATTTATTGCTTGATTGATGAAGATCATGAATAAACTCTTTATTGAGTTCAAGATGCAAAACAAAGAGTTTGCAAAAATGATGACTTTAGTTATTTTCTTCCCTCTCATTGTTTTTTCTTTTTATGTGGGTGGAGAATGTGGGAGTATTTTAAACATGTACCATCTTAAGGCAATCACCTAGTTTAAAATGGTTTACATTTGTCTCTGACTGCTCTATTTTTTTCCCTCTGCAACAGGTTTATCTTTCTGAGTATAGATCATATCTTAAGGTTTTTGGCAATTAACATGTACACTTAATTTCAGATGCTTAGACACAAATTCTACTGTCTAAGTTAATACTAGGTCCACAAGATGCAAATGCAAGCATAAGACGTTAACATATAATCTGAAATCAAAATCATAGATGAATTTTCTTAGTCAAGACCAGTAACTGACAAAAACTTTCTGCAAGTAAAATGAATTAATGAAGAACCTTCACTTTCAGGAACTTCAATCAGATTGAAGAACTATGTTACACATGATAAGTTGATAACTAATAGTTACTGATCAAGAAAAAAAAACAGAGATGCTATTAATCTCTATCTTCCTCCATCAAATTGGATGAATAACTCCCAGCCTCATGCAAGACTTTGATTGCAGGAATATCCCATATATATTCCTTGTTCCTTTTATAAATTTTGTAAGAAAGTGATGCCAACTGAAGACAAACCTATGTTCTGAACTTAGCAAGGTACTTGAACAAACCTGATATAAGAATAGAAGCAAACCATGGGCAAGGTGAACCCATCTTGGAGGGGCCGTGTCTAGACGAGGCGAATATATCTGTAAAATAAAGGGGGAAAGACCAATTTAAATGAAATAAGAGCAACACAACTGAAATACGACAAGGAAAACACATCTTGCAGTTTATTGCAATGTAAGAAACATCCATAACAAAGAACCATCTCTAAACGAGACAAAAGGCAGGCAATAAGTGGTAAAAATTGTATATAATTGGTAATAACCTACAAATAAACCTAAACCAAACCATGTATCAACTAATGGACATGCAAAGTATGAAAAATTAAATTAGATAAAACAACCACAGCAAGTTCAAACTTCAAGATAGCAATAAAGTTAGAACAAAAATGAAATTGAACAATAATATTTCAAAACATTATTTATCCTCTAATGTTCCTACTTCTGTGCATATCAGTTCCATCATTCAGGTGAGGCCATAAAAATAACAACCAGAGTCGTCCTGAACATGAAAGAAAAAACATCTACATTCAATTTGTTTTTAAAGCGGCTGCAGTGATTAAGATCTCTGGAATTAGAACAGATAATGGATTAGCAATTAACAGGTATATCTTTTTTTTTCAGGCAGCAATCGGAAAGAAATTGAGGATTCCAACAAGGATGTAAAGTTATAGATCAGATCATATAATCATAACAACAGATGTTAGCAAGTTCCCAAGAACAACCTCCAAGGTGACAATTTTACTATTTTCAACCTTAGAAGATTATAAGAATACCTAGAAATCTGAAAACAAAAGCACAGGATTAAGAATTGGAAATCCATGTCATTTTTTGGATACAAAACCTGATTTTCTAGGTTTTGAAATTAAGCATATTAATAATTGAAAAATACTGTTAGATAGGATACAAGATATAAGGCTTGTGAACTACTTACATAGCCAAGAAATGCTGACAGAACTAAGAACATAAGTCCTGTAAGTGTAATCTGGAAAGCACATAAAGAGGTCACAGCTCCTGCTGGGATGACTCAGATATAGATGAAGTTTGGAAAAAAAAAATGTAGCAGCAATAGTGAGACTCTTACCAAGTTTGGCCTGCAAAAAGAATATCCTTATAAGAGGGTCTAGAACTTGAATTGCAGAGAAACATCAAATGGATCCAATATAACGTTGGTTCAAAGAACTTGTGCTATTTACGAATGTGTATGTATGTACAAAATGAATTTTGTGTGGGTTATATATGCATATAAGTTATTCGCAATATCTATAAATGCAGGCTACTTTCCAGAATTAATTACATCAAAGTGTTAAAACTTCTAAATAATGAATATGTTTTGCTAAAGCATTTATAAAGAAGATACATGTGCCCTTTTTTCCATCAGTAGCCTCATCTACAACTGTGAATCATTAGAAGCATTCATTTCTAATAATAAGTGTGCCTAGACACCAGGCTTGACAAATAAAATGGCTGTATATCCTAGGGATGTAAAACAGTGAAGGTGCAAAGAAATGTGCCTTTTGCTAGTGCCTAAGACTTGGCAAAGTCACCTAATTTGAAGTATTTTCATTTGTGCTTTTGTCAAATAACCAAAACCTAAGCATTCATATCAAATCTCTCTCACATATTTCATCTTCAACCAAACTTGATACCTTGTACTCTTGCCAAATCACTCATATAGCACAGCTGATGCATACATCTAATGGAAATTTAGAAGTGAATAATCCTGAAACTGGCTCCTAACTGTATCAGCCACAGATCTTTCAGTGACCTGCGTACCATCTTTAGGTCAGCTTAATGCCAACCTACATCTCAGATTATAAAGGAAGGCTAGAATCTTATAAGTGTTAGTAACTGGAAGAAGTTACAACTTTTCACCCTACTGTGTTATTCTTTATAACCTAATCCAAATATCAACAATCATTATTAGGACCCAATATGTCAAGTTACTGCATTACGTAATAGGTAAGTTACATCAAGTCAGAAAAAATAAATAAATGCTTTGGCAGTATAACATGATGATTCTTCCTAGATCAATAAGTTTATGAACTCTTCCTACTCCAAAACCTTGCAAGCTTCTGCACAAAACCTCTGCAATCGCAGATAACTTGGAAATTATATCAGTTCAACCAAGTTATCTGTTGTCTTTAAAGAGCTCACTGGAGCTGTCAAATCTTACAGCCACAATTTGCACAATCTAGCAATCAACTTTGGTTGTTAATAGATAATCGTGCACTGAACTTTCCTTTGAATTACCAGCAGAAAATAATAATGTCTTAATAGTTGAGACCAAATTTTGGACATATGTTGTGTTCAAACTTACACTTGCATATTTTGAGTCATTTAAAAACACTTGGTCATGCTTCCATCCTGTAGAGAAAATAACCAATTCACTGAGCTTCTCAATAATACATATACATATGACAGATATGTCTCCATGCTGGATTATTTTGGATGCCTGGACAACAACTTAGACACTGGTATCGCAAACCTTTGCCAAACACCAAATTCTTCGTACCATAATCAAGTAACGGATATAAGTTTGCTACGGAACAAGTAACAAAGTTCAAAATAACTTTAAAACCACTACAAAATTGTCAGACTAGCAATAGTAACATTACTCGAGCGATAAATTAACCAGCATTTAAGCAGAAAAATTAAATAAGTAATATACCACTGAGAACACTTACGGCATCCAAAGAGGGAAAAGAGAAACGCAGCGACTCCAAAACGGTTGCAATACATACTTGGCGACGAGCGAGTTGTCCACGCCACTGTACTTGTATTTGTGCAGCGTTGCGACACCATGATTCCCAATGTATCTCATCTCCTATCACACAAGAAGAAAGGCATTAATTTTTTAGCTAATCTCCGCCCTTTTTGGTTTCTTCTACCAATTTCTACCTGAGAAAGAGGTCCGATCCACACCGCAAATACCTAGAATTTGACTCTCTAACAGAATGGATAAATCAGCAACAAAGATCGAATCAGATGGAAAAAAAAAAGCACGGCCGGATCGCAATCAAGGAAAACGCACCCCGATAACAGATCTAAAGAGGAAAGGCGCAGAGTAGGGTTTGGTACCTCCGGCTTGGATCGAGTTCACGGAAGAGTGACAGTGTGCGTATACAAGAAGAGAAAGGAGCCCTCTTTTATTGGCGAGCACGGCAACCTAGACGAGGAAAGATCGATCTGGGGAAGCAATGGGTGGGCGAGGACGAACGGGGCGAAACCTTCTGGGTTCTTTACAGTTCACCTGAACTTAAAGAACACGGTTTACTTACCAACAAGTTGACGGTCTGCACGTGAATTGGTCCGTTCAATCAAGCGCCGGGTCAGGTCAATTGGTCCGGTCCAACACGAAAGATGAGACCTCGAAAGATGACGAGGTCTCATTCCCATCATGTACATCTGAGATTAAATTTGAATAAATAAGAACGTGACTCATGATTCAACCAAGAAATTATTATTATTATTATTCTCAACTTTTTCAAAAAGTTCATTTCTTTTCATCTTCATTTAGGTGATTTATTCTTTTGGGGATTGTATAAACTATATCAAAGGGTGAAAAGAATGCTTCATTTTCTAATTTTTTTTAAAAAAAAACATGCAGTGACACAATAGATTCCAAGGGCATAATGGGCTAGAATTTATGCTTTAGTTTCTTAATCCAAAAAGCAATACGTTCAAGGTAGATGCTTTAGAATAAAGCATTCAGATAGATTCGCTATGGTTACGAGTGTGTTTGATTAGCTAAAATTATTTTGTATTTTTATTTTGAAGAAAATGAAAATGATTTTTTATTTTTTTATTTTTTGTTTTGATATTTTTATTTTCAGAAACGTCTTTAGTTAACGAAAATAAAATGTATTTTCGTGAAATTAAAAATTATGAAAACTTGTTTGATTAATCAAAACAGTGTTTATTTTCAGAAATATTTTTTAGTTAAAAATTTGAAAATTTATTTGGTTTACCAAAATAATAAATTTATTTTGGAATAATATGTGTATATAATTTATGAATAATATTATAAAATAGATTATAAAATAATTTTAATAAGTTATTTAAATTGATAAAATTTAAAATATATATATGTTTATTATTTATGAATAATATTTAAATTATATTAAATTCTTAATAAATAAATAAAAATCTCCAGTGGATCTGATGAAGTTAGCGATGACAGTGGATGAGTTCTACTTGAATTTTGATCTGATGAACTTGACGGTGACAGTGGATGTGTTGTACTTGAATTTGAAGTGGAGGAATGGATGAATTGATAAGGGATGATTTTGATTCTTTCCTTCATAATTTATTTTAATATTTTTATTAGCTCAATTTGGTTAAGACATAAATTTGATAAGTCATAATTCATATTCATTCTTACAACAACCACATATAATAATAACACAAGAATATTTTCCAACATTCAAATAAATATTCATTTATTTCATGTAATTCAAATTACAATAATAATCAAATAAATATCATATGTATAACTGCAGAAATACATTCTTATAATAAAAATTAAAATTAAAATTTCAAATAGTTCATCCCCTAACTATATCAAAGCTTTTGCGATAGTCTTCTTCAATTCAATTTAGTATAATATTCGCAGTCATCCATTTTTGCTTATATCTTCAAAAGATGAGGTATTCCGCCATGATAAAATGTAGGACCATATGCGATCCACCAAATGGTAGTCGCCTTCAATTCAAAGCTCAACCAAAAAGTTTTTGTCCATAAATTTATAAAAAATATTATTTAAAAATAAAAAAAATGATTCAACAAATAGCAACATGAGACCAAACCGATCATATTTAACAGAAGCATGCGATTGCAATAACAAAAGCATGCGATAACAACATGCTGCAATATCATAATTGAACATAATGAATATTATACAATATTTTCCAACAGAATGAAAATTTTGATCTTATTTAAAAAAAATAATTCAACAAATAGCAACATGAGATCAAATATCATCATATTTAACATAAGCATACGATTGCAATAACAGAAGCATGCAATAGCAATATGCTGCAATATCAAAAAAATAGAATAAATATTTTCCAATATTTTTCAACAGAATGAAAATTTTGATCTTATTTTGAAAAAATGGTTCAACAAATAGCAACAGACCAATAACAAATCATATTTGACAGAAGTTGCAAAACAACATTAGATGAAAAAAAAAGTTTATGGACAAATATTGATTTAGGACGGTTAAAAGTTGCAAAACACCATTAGATGTTCGCTTTAAATAACTAGCCCTTATAGCAAACTAAAAAATCACAACAATTCTACATAACCAGATCGACCATCAACGATATAGAAATGAGCAATAACAGCCACCAACCATCAAATCATATAAAAATGAGCAATAATAGCCACCAACAACAATCATATAGAATTGAGCAATAACAGCCAACAACAACCATATAGAATTGAGCAATAACATCCACCAACAACAACGATATAGAACTTTTTTGGGCAATAATAGCCACCAACAACAATGATATAGAATTGAGCAATAACAGCCACCAACAACACCAACAACAATGATATAGAATTGAGCAATAACAGCCACCAACAACAGCCAACAACAACGATATAGTATTGAGCAATAACAGCCGCCACCAACAACGATATAGAACTTTTTTGAGCAATAACAGCCACCAACAACAGCCACCAACAACAATGTAATAAAATCCATATAAATGTTGGGCAATGAAGGAAATGCACACCATCATTAATTGATGATCACCTCCAATTCATTGCCCACACAAGAAATGACATGCTCATTATCTCATTGATAATACAATCATAAATACAACCAGAAATACAATCATATAAGCATACACAATAAGCATACACAAAACATACATAGTATAATGGGCAATATTAATCTACGACATTATGAAGGAATGTGCGCATACCCATTGATTGGGTATCACCTCCATTTTATTTTCGATATGAAATCAAATAACACATGTGTAAGGAAGGAATCAAATGTCCAAGTCAAACATATAAAGTATTCAAATTCAAGTCAAATATACACACTGTTCAAATCTAAGTTAAATAATATCCAGCATCCAGATCTATTTATACATAAAAACTATCATAATGACAACCACTATGACTATCCCCTTGGTAACCAAAGCTTGAAGTTTGTCTACTTTGGCCACCAGCATATTTAAATCTCTTCTTAAATAATCTAGGCCACTATTACGGTTGACTTCTTCTTCACCTTCATCTATAAGTGCGATGGGTGTAAACCAGCGAAAAAACCCACATCTGGGAGTGTTCTGACACATTGCATATAATCGGCCCGGATTATCTTTTGATTCACTGATCCTTACACCAGCTCAGTTGCCGCACGTACATCTTTTATTGGCATATTTGATATATTTTCCATTAGTATTTATTGAACTCGAAGCTGCCATTCTAATTTAACAAAACTGATATTTTGCATTAGAATATATATTACACATAAACAAGTCAGGTTACACAAAAGCAAATTATGTTACTAAAATACAAGTTAGTTACATGCCCCATTCTAATTCAATGTCTATGTCTATTGGCCCAAAGTCGATCTGCGATCTCTTTCCGAATCGCATGCATCACATTTTAAGATGATTCACCGCCATATTGTTGTGAAGATGATGAAGAAGGGTCTTGATCTTCATCGAAATTCAATTCAGCGGTGCTCCATTCATCTATCAAGGAATCTGAATTCCGATACTTGATGATGAAGTTGTGTATGACACAACATGCAATTGTCATATTACTTTGCCTTGCCAGTTTATAATTGGGCATTTGCTTTAAAATGGGGAATCGTGCCTTAAGCAAACCAAAGCATCGTTCAATCATATTTCGAACAGACGAATGTCTTTGGTTAAATAATTCTCTTTTGGTAGACGGCCCTCCCCAACCACGAAAATCTGAACGATGGTATCGTTCACCCCTTAAGGGGTCAAAAACCCATTTACGTTGGGATATCCCACATCGACAACATAAAACTCATCTACATAAATAAGACATGTTATTATTAATATAAATTGCTATTCATTGAGCAAGATATACACTTATCAACTATGATACCTTCATTTGGCATGGGAAAGTCTCAATCGACTGAGTACATTGTATGGGGAAAAATTCGAGAGTCATTTGTCGTCCCCTCCCAACCGACCTTAATATGTGTAAACATCATGTTATGTGCACATGTTGCCATCATGTTTTGCGTGGTTGTACCTTTCCAACCACGATATAAAACTTGTTTATCGGCGGGGACACATGTCGAAATATGAGTTCCATCGATAGCCCTAATGCAATTCTAAAAAATGGAAAAAAAAAATTAGTAAGGAGACCTAAATCAATTCATACCTTAACATAAGGAAACACACTAAGTTCATATCTTAAACTAAGGAAACACACTAAATTCATACCTTAAAATAAGGAAACCAACGAGGATTCCCTTGTATCTCGGGTTGGACTTTACGGAGTTCTCGTGGCCGTATTAGTTGAGGGGCTAGACTCAAAACCGCACGTAGAACTTTTTTGAACCATGTGTGTACGATTTTCAATTGAGTGCTGGTAGCATTCCGCTAAAATTCGCACATGTTCATTATGGCAAATAGTGAATAAGAACATAGCTACTCCTTCTTCAACTGATATTCTTTGATTTTCCAACCTAACCCCTCTAAGCCGTTGGCATAGCCTTCTAAACAAGTCAAGCTCCATCCGCAAACTTTCATAGCAACCGATGCGAGAGTTCATCAACTCTTGAGTATATTCCGCACCCGATAGTATAGATGTGCGTACATGTCTTGGTGGTGATTGAGCGACCTCAAAAAGTTCATCAAGTATAACCGCACCCGCAAGAATTATCCTAGCTCTAATAAGTGCATCTCTCACCTCATCGTTATTATCATTAGAACTCATTCTGAATTTAAAGTAAACTGAAATCGCAAACTGATATAGCAAATAACAAGTTATAATAGCATAGAAGGAACAAAAAATAGCAAACAATCCTAAATCAAACATTAATAGCAAACAGTAGCAACCTACTCAAAGCAAACAAGTTTAAGTACAGCCCCACATTAGGAGCATTTCAGTTTAAAATATTTACATAAAATTGGTGCTATATATTCCCATGCACCACGCTACAACACCTTTATAATCTAAAGCTGCAAAAAAACTGCAAGCATCAGGATTTTTTATTAGAAAATTTATAACATGGTTGTTAACTTTGATTATCTAGGCCAAAACTCTGCAGCCTTGAAACACACGATGCGGGTGACTCGAGCACTACTTGAGGGGGACCAGTGGCACTTGTTTCATTAACTGCGATTTCACCCAACTTATCTATTAGTGCAGTTGCAGCAGATAATGCTTGGGCCGAACATTGAGATGAATTACCTCATTTCCTCGATCGACCACTACATGACCCCGATGGAATGTTAGGGGAGACCCTACTTAAAAGGGGTTACGGACCACCACTTGAATCTGTCCCCTCATTCTCATGTGCTCTCAATGGTCATTTTTCTCGACCTATATCTCTAAACTCATTCTCAACCCGGCACTCTTCGTCCGAGGTCAATGGTACTTGAGAAGAGGAACGAGCTAAGTAGCTTGTTGCGGACTGATTAGCAAATGCTAATTCCATGGGGTCATAAAACTTAGGTGGACCATTTTTGAACATTTTGAATGAATCTCCAAGAGTCTGTGAACCAATAATTTTTTATTTGTACATTGTCGTCATAAGACTCATAACAAGAAAAACTACTAATAAAAGACATACCGAAGACCGATTCCAAACAGTTTCATCAGCTTCAATAATATTTGTGTCAGGATTTCAGGTTACTCCGGTATGATTAATTAGCTCTTTGAAAGATCGATAAGTTCTATGAAGACGATATTTTTTTTTGTCTACACTTATCAAACTCAAATTTGCCCCCAAACTTTTCCTCCAACTTATCACTAATCCCCTCCCAACTTGAACAAGACATAATCTAGCATATATAAAAAATGAATAAGATAAAACCTAGCATAGATCAAAATGAATAAAACAGAACCCACCATGTATCAAAATGAACATGACAAATCATAAACTCAAGAATAAAACATATGAAACTGAGATCATAAACTAACATAGAACATAGAACTAGAACATGACATAACATAAACTGAGATCATAAACTAACAGCATATGAGATCATACAACATATGAGATCATACTAACATATATCAACATCATATGAGATCATAACATGAGATCATACTAACATATATCAACAACATATGAGATCATACTAACACATATCAAAATGAACAGAACAGTTTTGAGATAACTAGAACATACTAATAACTAGAACAGAACATAGAACATGAGAACATAACAGCATATGATATCATACATCATATGAGATCATAACATGAACAGAACATAACATAACATCATATGAGATCATACAACATATGAGATCATAACATGAGATCATACTAACATATATCAACAGCATATGAAATCATACAACATATGAGATCATAACAGCATATGAGATCATACAACATATGAGATCATAACATGATATCATACTAACATATATCAAAATGAACAGAACAGTTTTGAGATAACTAGAACATACTAATAATTAGAACAGAACATAGAACATGAGAACATAGCAGCATATGAGATCATACAACATATGAGATCATAACATGAGATCACACTAACATATATCAAAATGAACAGGACAGATCATAAACTCAAGAATAAAATATGAGATCATAATAGCATATGAGATCATACAAAATAGTTTTCGAAATAAAATATCATACTAGAACACAATAGCATATTAATCTAAAAATATGAAACAACACCATCATACTAAACTGATCTAAACATAGATCTGTATTAACTGAAACATAGATAAAAAATGAATAACACAGAACTTACCATAGACCAAAATGAACAAAACAAAACCCATCATAGATCAAAATAAACAAGACAGAACCTACCATAGATCAAAATGAACAAAACAGAATCTACTATAGATCAAAATGAACAAAACAGAACCGAATCGACCATATATCAAACTGAACAGGACAGAACAAAAAAGAACAATACAAGAATAAAAAAAAGAACAAGAACGATCAATCCTAGAACATATATAAACCCTAGATCTGTAAAAAAAAAAGAGAGAACAATATACCCTAGAACAATAGATTTGTATTAACCGAAAGTTAGATTAAAAAATGAAACAAATAGAACAATTGATCTTGTATTAAACATAGATGTGTAAACAAAAAAGAACAAGACATAAGAAAAAACAACAACAAAAAAACAAGAACAAAGATAAACCCTAAGCCCTAGATTCATAAGAATAAACCCTAGATTGGGTCTAGAGATGAAAAAAGCCAAGTTCGAGATTACCTAGCAAGAGTTTGGCGTCGATCTCGTGAATATAGCCTAATCCGGTCGGAGTTTGTCGTGGCGAAACTCTCTTACGAAGAGATTTGAGTAATCAAATGCGCCCGTTTAAACAAAGAAACAAAAAAGAACAAGACATAAGAGAAAAAGAACAACAAAAAATAAGAACGAAGATAAACCCTAAACCCTAGCTTCGTAAGAATAAATCCTAGATTGGGTCAAGAGATGAAGAAAGCCAAGTTCGAGATTACCTAGTAGGAGTTTGGCGTCGATCTCGTGAATGTAGCCTAATTCGATCGAAGTTTATCACAACAAAACTCTCCTGCGAAGAGATCTGAGTGGAGAAACCTCATATCTGAGGGGGGCGCTAGGGTTCGAGTATTCTGTGAGAGGAGAACGGGAGTCGATGTGAGACGAAAAGTTATCGCTGTGGAGAGGGTCTGCGCTAGGGTTCGAGTATTCCGTGAGAGGTAACTCGGGAGACACTCGTGGTTTTGTTCGAATACCAAAAAACGAATTATTTTCGAGATAATTACAAGTTTGTAACTCTGTCTGTTTTCTGTTTTTGATGAAAACACCGAATCAGTATTTTTTAATTCATGTTTTGAAGAAAACACGTTTTGGAGAAAACACATGCCCCATTTTCTGCTGTTTTACGCAATCAAACGCGTTTTTGAGCGCATTTTCGTTTTCAACAAAAAATGAAAACCCAAAACGCATCCGTTTTGAGTAAGCAAACCACCCCTAAAGCTCTGATTGCAAGATGCTTCGGAAGTTACAATTTGCAAAATCTATATCACTCATTTGATTTAGTAATTTTCTACTTAAAATTATTTTTTATGAATTAATTACTCACATAAATTTTTTTAGTATCATGAAAATATTTAAGTGTCATATTTTTAAACCCAAAAATAAAATAAAAATAAAGTGCAATTTATCTAGACGTAATAAGCCACTTTTCACATTTTTATAGAAAGTGTAAATTTTCCTATTTTCTTTATTTACTATTGAGTTGCAATCCATGCCAATTGCATGTACTACGAGACATGTAAGAAAGACAAAAGTTGAATGAGAAAAATACTCAATTCGGACCAAGAGGTAACAATTTTAAATTCAAACAGGCTTTTAAACCAATTGGACGATGATGCATGGATCTTGCTGATCCAACATATTTAACCAGATCCAATGACAAAAAAATTTAACAAAAAAACGTTTTAAAATGGAATATAAAAAAAAAATGATGCAAGTGGCCAATCTAAATGTAGCCGGCTTCCACCCGATTCAGACATGCCCTTAAGAATTACAATTTATAAACTGCAAGCCTAAGAAGATATGCATAACAATTAACAAAGGTTTTAAATAAAACAGCAAATACCGTCATCAGGAAAAATGATTAACAGATTTAAATCAACTAGACCAAGTCAAAATCCAATTTGATGTATTTGAATAATTTAGATTAATTTATTACTAGTTTCAATCATATATATGTATATATTACATGTATATAGCTCTCATACGAACTTGTTACTGAGCTGAGATTGTCCTTAAAGCTTGGCTTGTGAAATTAAAGCAAGCTTGTTCACAAGCCAAGCTTTAAGTTGTTGAAGCTCAACTAGTATAGAAACTGAGGCCAAAACTAAAGCTTGCTAACTGATAAATCAAGCTTGAAGGAACTTTCATTGAGCCAACCTCTGAGCCACTTACAAGTAGCTTTGCTTATTTGCATCTCATTGGATTCTCAAAACATTGTTTAAGTGCATAAACATTAGCATAGGCATAGAAGTTGTATAAAACAAGGGAGGAAGTAATCCTTGATGCAGCAAACAAAGTATTAGCTAGTTATACATAACATGCCATCAGAATTTGGGGTAATTACAAGAACCTACTTTGTATTTTACCAAATTTGCAACTACCTACCTACACTTTTTTCTGCATCACTCGATACATTAATTGCATATAGGAAAAAGAAATACAACAAGGAATGTGATGAAAAAAAAGTGTATGCGGCATATTTGCAAATTCAAAAATATTGCACAGTAGATTTTTGTAATCACCCCTTAAAGTGAAAAACTCAATTCCATGGAAATATAACTGAAAACTTCAGAATTTAGGTGCAGTAACAACTAAACCTAGGATGAAACTATAATTTATTAGAGGAATTTACTGTCTAGAATACCCAGCAAAATTAAGCTGCAGCCAGCATCACTACAAACTGCTAAACCTAATCCAAATAGCACTTCTGTAATGGAGAAAAATGAGCTTCTTAGAGAATACAACAGACATATTTTACGAACAACCGAAAGACTATAGGCGCCAACAGACCTAAAGTACCACACAACTTAATCATGGCACTCAAACTCAAACATAGCAATGGTGTTTTACCAAAATCACAATCATCATGTAATTACTTTCAAGAGAATTTAATATTTTACAGTACAAGGAAATGGAAGATTTTCAAATCTTTGATGTGATGGATACCATTGGCTAGAAGTTAGAGGTGTCAAAAGACAGCCAGCCTTAAGAATCAGTATGAAATGGTTAGAAAAGCTTTCTGGAAAATCACTTATTCTTATTAATACTATACAATTAGATTCTAATGTAGAAAGAAAAGAGTTGCAATTTGCATCCATCGTCATTCATCAGTATAAAACAGTATACCAGAATGATTTGCTGATGGCTGATCCAAACTTATCCCAACCATAAAATAGAAAAGCTTATCGTCAAACTACTAATATATACAATTATTTGCAAACTTATATGTTTTTTGCCTTTTTGGAGAAGAATTAGTGAAACAAGTTGTCTTTTATCACACATTTCCTTCAAAATCAATCAGAATATTATGGTTTAATGAGCTTTGAAAAAATGTGCTAATGGAAAATGCCTTCTGATGTTGTAGCTTACATGCAATCCAGACGATTCAATGAAAATTTATATCCCGTGAGTAAATACTTCGCAAACAATACCTGTGTAGCAGAACATACTCAAACATCTCCAACAGAAGCAGTACTAGAGGAATATGAACATTCTCTCTAATTAGAATAAGCATTGTTCTCGGTATGAGACATCTTATCTGCTCTCCTCCCAAATTTATTTCTTGTTTACACTACAAGTTCTTACATGATCAGACGAGTAAAAAAGAAAGTAGAATAACAAAAGGAAAATCTCAAGAGCACTTAGAATGTCAATGGGGCAGCTATAATCCACAGAACAGACCGAGCGGTTAGGTAAGGAAAGTAATTTCATAAGAGTTTCTTCTCTTCCCAACATTACAAACCATAAAAAAAAACAGAAATTTTTCATTTCACCAGTAAAACCCTAAAGAGGAAATCCAAACTAAAACTTCATCGGACAAGGAGAGGGAAAAGGAGAGAGATCGACCTTAGAGGAGGGGACCTACTGATCGCGGAATAGACGGCGGATATGGTCGGAGAGGAGACCAGAGGGCTCGAGCGAGGCCTCTTGGAAGAGAGCTTCCTTGACGGCGGCGGAGCGAAAGGCGAGGGCATCGCGCTCCTCGCGGAGGAGGGCGTTGTCGCGGGATAGATCGTCGATGCGGTTCTTCTGGCTCAGCGACCGCATGCTGAGCATGAAGATCCCGGCCATGAGAAGGAGCTGGATGTAGCTGTCCTTCCGCTTCACTGCGTTTGCCACCAGTCCCAGCGGCCTCCGCATGACCGAGGTACGGCCCTCCGAGGACGAGGAGAAAGGAGCTTCGGACGCCATGGATGGGAGACGGAGCTGCGCGCTGTCCTGCGGCCCTTGAGTCGGGGGATCAAAAGAATGACGTCGCTTACAATTAGCTACCGCTAGGGTTTATGAATCACAACTGCGCACGCGAGTCCACGACGATGTTTGGTGAATGAACAGGAACTACTGCGGGTTGCATTTTTTATCGAATAGTTGATATACACCCGACCTAATTAGCCGGTTCGGGTTCCTTTATATCAGATTCGACTGGGGAATAGTTGATCCGAACAAGTAATAGAAGTGTAGAACAGGAACAGTTTGAACAGATGATGATCACCACTGCAAAACAAAAAAAAAAACCCATCAGATTTAACGTACAGCAGTACTTGGGCGTCAGTTTCAATGATCGAAACATTTTTTTAGTCTCACATCGATTAATTGTTTTTTTCTAATTACTCTTAACTATTATAAATTTTTTTTAATCATATATCGATTAATTACTTTTTCTAATTATCATTAACAATTATAAATAACTTATTAAAAAATTGAAATCGCACTTCACTTATTCTAAGAATTAATTTTAACATGTACTTTTTATAGACATTGCAGAAAAACAAATATAATAATCTTATATTATTATTTTCTTAATCACATATACCGTTATATGTTATCTTAAGGAGTCAAATATTTGGATACCAACACATATTTATCGATATTTATGTTCTTTTCTCTCTTCATTTTTGCCTCTGATTTAATCATACTTAAAGGAGTTGAAATCCTAATTTTGACACTCATCTAATGCCTATATTTTTATTTCAAATTATGTCGATTTTTCTTAAATTTTTTTTGTGATGTACATATACAAGAACAACTAAACTTTAATCGCATGCTAGATGAGGTCGGTTATGCGTATTCTCTCTCATCAAACCCCTATGTTCAAGGTTAAATTCGTCTCGGTGTATAGTAATTTTATATTCTTAAACACTATTTTTTTTCTCTAAGTGATCTTAGACCTACTTTTATTAATTTTTATCTTCTATTATAAAACTATCACATTTTCGAATAAGGCCCACGAGTTTTCATAGCACATACTCAAATCATTTTAAATGATATTTTCTTAATTTATCTCTAAAATATGTTACATAAATCTTTCGTTGGATGTATCCTTTTGTGTCATGCTCAACCTATTTATTATAGATATATGGAATGATTTTTTTTGATAAAAATTATTTTATTATTGTATTGGGGAAGTTAAACCCTAACAATTTCCAACTTTTGCCTTTCATTTGCACAAAACATGACTTTTTCTCCGCCAAGTTAAAATTTAGAAGAAAAAAAAAGAGGAACAAACCCTTTAATTACTTATCAATACATGTTTCATCCTTTCTAATTTCAAAAATATTTATAACCCTCTCAGATTCCAGCGCAACCTCCCTTAAATATTACATTATTTCTAGATAATTTATTTATTTTTATTATTATGTACACATCAATTATCGCCTCAATTATTATTTGTAAGTAAATAATTGTTTAAAGTAAATAATTAGTATGTACACGTTAGCTGTTAGATATAAAAAAATATATTTTAATTATTCAAAGTAAATAAGTATTTAAAGGAGCAGTGCACCTATTTTTCTCTAAAATTTAATCCTAAGCAATAAGAATGAACTTGAAAATAAATTATTATCTTTTTTAAAAAAAAATTGTACGAAATCCCTTTTGATTAAAGAGGTTGTGCGCAAGACCTCCATGTAGGGGTGTTCACGGGTCAGGTCGGGTTTAGGAAAAAATCGATCCGACCCGACCAAGTGTAATCGGGTCGGGTCGGTTTGAAAATTTTTCACCTCTCAAATCCGACCCAACTCGACCTAGTTCGGGTCGGGTCAAGTCGAGTTGGATAGTCAGGTAGTCAGGTTTACCCGTTTAGGTAAAAAATAAGTTTTTTTAAAAAAATAATAATAATATTTTAAAAATAATTAAAATAAATATTTTTAATATAATTTTTTTAAAAATAATTAAAAATTATAAATAATCGGGTCATCGGGTTTCAAATTCTAAAATTCGAAACCCAACCCAAATAGTCGGGTCGGGTCGGGTAATCGGGTTCATTGGGTCGGGTCGATCCAATGAACAACCCTACCGCTCCATGTGGTCACAAAAGTTCTAGGAACCTCTTTCGCTTCAATAGTGGTGCGCAAAGGCTACTTCTATTAGCATTTTCATTAGTATGTTAACGTTGAAATATTTTTATGCGCTGAACCCTCTTCGAGACCTTCATTTCCCTTATCTTCTGCAACCATAGTTGAACTCGCCTTCTGCCATCCTCTCCTTGGCTAGGGGTGGCATATTTGGTCCAATTAGGTGTCATCTCTTAACAAAACCTACTCCAACCCTTCGCTACCCCCATTCTGACTCAAAAGGAGCCACCTTTGGGAGCATGGAAATTCTCTTCTGTCCAACAACGAAAAAAACCAAACATTTGTACTTTATTCTTGCCTAGCTCCTTCTATGGCTGGATCCTACGCGTTTTGAGAAATCTTTCTATGACCGACCTCGCTCGGAAAAAAAGAGTTCTATTAACTGCTGGAAAGCGCCAAGTCTGTTTGAGGAACAGTTATCTTGGCAGATACCAGTTCCGAGTCCTCCCATTTGTTTGATCAGCTATTTCCGAGCCGAGTAGGGGGAGCTTCTTTAAAGGTAAATGACTTCCCCGCGAGTAAAGGAGTGATCGTCGGTTAGCATAAGAGCTGTTGAAAAAGATCTAGAAGCTGGAGGTGGGGAATGCTCGGTTGAAGCAAGAGATGTTGAAGCTCATGCTTGCAAATGGTGGCGGTGTGCGTCGATTGGACCGTGGCCGATCCCACTCGATTTCTCTTCAACGATCAATAGCACCGCCGCGGAGGTGGAAGAGTGGAGGTCTTGACGGTGCGTCGCCAACGTGGGGAAGGGGATCTAGCTCTTTTGGCCATTATTCAAGGTTACAGTTGGAGAGTCGAAAAAGGAGTGATTCCGCCAATGATGGGTGATTTGGTGTTAGATTAGGGTTGCAAAAAAAGAAGAAAAATGAGTGTCTCGAAGTGGAGTTCGGAGCACAAAAATATTTCAATGTTAACATACTGACAAGAAGGCTAATAGAAGTAACCTATGTGCACCACTATTGAAGTGAAAGGAGTTTCTAGAACTTTTGTAACCACGAGGAGATCTTGCGCACAATCCCTATAATCAAAAAGTGTTTCGTACAATTTATCCTTTAAAAAATTAACTCTCGGGATCATACTCCAATTAGGGTGACTCACCATGGATGAAAATGAGTTTCAATTTTATTATACAAATGTAAACTAAACTCTTTTCTTATCAAGCACAATGAATATCATGGATGGACAAATACATATAAATGACCAATCATAGCTCAAAAACATTTTTAAATTTATCAAGGAAGGACAAATACAGATAAAGGATCAACCGTAGCTCAAAAACATTTTTTAATAAGTAAAATAGTATGCATCTATCAGTAAATGATATTAAAGGGTATGATAGGAAAGGATAATTTTAATTAAAGTATTCTCTTAGCCTTATGTACACATTTTTATATAAAATAAAAAATAAATTTGCTTATATCTTTCAATAATTTTTAAAAATAAATAATTAAAAAACTAAATTTTAATAATTAAACTTAAGAAATTACCAACAAATATTAAAAATTGAAAAAAAAAACATGTAAGATAGCACGAGCTCTATTTGAAAGAAATTTTTTAATTTTACGGAGGACAAATGATATTTTTTGATGGCATTAAAATATTTCTAATTTTCCATCAAAATGATGAAATAAAGATTTGGAATGTTTGGTGGGAACATCTCCAAACCTCTCCATCTCCTTCTAAATTAAAAGTCAAACATGAAATAATTAATCCATGTCTTCTTCATCCCCAACTCAAACAAAGCATAAGTTCCTATTCCTAACAAAAACTAAAACACATTTCTGAAGCAACTATATTTTAAAAAGATATTGAGAACAAGGACCAAATTAAGTATTTTCTTGCCTTTTATTTGATTTGATTAATTGCATCAGTATTTCAATGATGGAAATAATCATAAAAGAAAGATAACCACAAACCATAATAGACAATTAGAAATGATGTTATTTTGCCTTTAAATTCGTGTCAGGTCTAAATATCTTTAGACCTATAGATCTGTTAATTATTGATGTAGCTCGAAACTAGCAAAACCAGAAGCATTTAACATTGGCAAAACATAAACTTCCAGTACCCAACTTAGCTTCTCGATTAAGCTTATTTACTGCTACACATTGGGTTTGCTTCATCCCAACTGATATTCCAGCTGAAGCAATTCACACCAGCTTTGCTCAAAACCCAGAACAACATAGCAGCAATCAGGAAATACCTGTATCAGGATAAATTGAGAGACCTTTCAATCCATAATCAGCCAAAAGCTTGCTTACAAGGACAACTGCTTGTATAACCCAAAATCTCATCTTTTAGATAAACATGTTGTATTAGTGCTTAGCCAATATGACAATTTTACTAAGGAATATTATTCTCAGTTATGTTCTAAAAAGTACTAGTGTGGAGGTTCAATTGACATGGGATACAGGCAAGAGTCATGCAACAATTGATGAACCGTCCTTTTTAGGGATCTTGTTCCCCGGGAATGCATTGCGGGAAATGTCAACAAGAGCCTTGAAGCTATATGGCTCATGCATAGACAGCTCCGACAGTACTTTCCTGTTCAGTTGGATATTTTCTTTCATCAGCCCATGCATAAAATTACCATAGTTTACCTGACAAAAATATGGAAAAGAAAGTAAATAATAAGTACATAATTTGTTGGTTTAGAGACAAAGCAGACAGATATAAAACTTAAGCATATAGTAAGTACATATTTTGTTGGTTCAGCGTCATGGTAGACAGAAATAAAACTTCTATTTGAAAGATGTGGGCTTCGTTGTGATGAAACTAATGGAGATGAACAATTTTAAGAATCAAGGAGTTCAGCTAAGTTCTGCGCATGTTTTGTTCTAATGTACACACTGAAATTAGTTTAGCCCAGAAAAGGTGCAACTTTATTTAAGATCGTTGTAGATGTGGTCTTTAGAGTTTAGATTATAAATCCAACTAAAATCTACATTTTTTAGCTGTACGAAATATGGTCATCGCTTGCCAGAAGAACTTCAACTTGGATGTAGATTAAACTCTGCAAAAGAACTTTCTGTTTAGACAACAAGTATTTAATCTTTGCTACAAGACTGCAAACTAGGATATGATAGCATTAGGTCCGCACTTTTTTTGTACACACTGATTCCCCCACTTTTAAAGAGAAAGCTGGGAATATTTAGATAAACAAGGAAGCTCATGTTCAATTTCTCTCTTATCTAGGTACAAGAACATTATTTCTTGGTCTAATGACTTTGTGCCAAAGAGAAAACATCTAGATAAGTAAAGCTAAAAAGCACCACAGGGATGAGCTAAATAAGTTGCACGGCCACTTCTATCATTTTATTTTGAATTCTCATCATACATCTTATAAAACCCTAGTATGTTCATTCCTAATTTTTCAATTATCCAGGAAGTTCAAGACTTACTATACTTGACCTAAACACCCCCCCTATAAAGCCACATTGTTCATTTCTTTCTGTTTTCCTCCTCTAACTATTCACTTTTCTAGTTTCTACTCGTGTGTTATATGTAAATCTCCCTTTTTTCTACTAACAAATGCAGTTATAACATCTCTATTTATTCTCTTGATATCAAGTTCAATAAGGCTATATTGCATAAGTTGTCCCAAACATTAATCAGAAACACACTTTTAAATTGTACTATGTTTAACACTATATACATGCAAAATACACCTACCAGTTGGGATCTGATTATTTTCTGCATCTATCATAAATTATCTGATACACAATCAGCAATTAAGGGATCCGTTATAGATGGCATCTGTCATCTATAGATGGGTACTTATTGCAATATTTATACCTAGGTTGCTAGGTCACCAGAAACATATGTCATAACTTGACATTATCATCTAAAATCAAGCATACTTAATCAGAAGTGATGATAAAAGTTCCTTTAGTGTCTGTGGAGAGATGAGGATAGTTAATTTCTTAATAATAATATAAGAGGTATTTTACCATGCAATATTTAATACTATCCAAGGAGCACTTTACTTGTCCTTACTTTTATCTTTTCTCTCACTCTCCATAGATTTTCCTATCTAAAGAAGCAATTGCCGCCCTAGCTAGCATAGTTAGTTCTTCTGAAAAGTAGCATTTTTGGAGGCCTGGAGACTAATATAATCAAAGGCTTAAAGCTTAAATACAATATGGAAGACCTAAGATTTGTTTGATATGTGAAAATTGTTATGATGAATATAAAAACATTAGGTGTTAATATTAACTGGCTGTGTTCATTCAAAGCTTTCAAAAATGCTAGTAGGGCCATGTGGCATTTTTCCTCAAGTAGCTGATGAATCCTGTTGCAGAATATCGGATTAACATATGCATAACAAATTTATATGAAAATTTTGGAAAAAAGTTTCGAGATTAAAATAAAAATTCTTCGCAAATTGTCAAATTGCGCGAGCACATGAATGACAGAAGAATACACCGGGAATACATATCCAAACTCACATATACTTGGGTCAGCTATCTTCTTAAACACACAAGGGCTACCACCTTCACTAAATTTTATAACAAAATGCAAAGATAACTCAACTATCAACATACCCCATGCAGCCGTGTACCCGCATTGATGCGCTCAATCCAGAGGGACCGCATGTCCCTTTTCTTGTTGCGACGATCCCTGTAGGAGTACTGCAGCGCTTTCTCCACCCGTTCCCGAGCTATTCTGATGCAGTTCTTCGCCCTCCCCCTGAATCCCTTTGCCAACTTAAATATCTTATCCTTGTTCATCTTAGCCCCTGCCTACCTTCTCTTTCCTACCTATCTCTGTAACCATGACAAATTCTCATGTGATCTCTTCCACTTCAGTCCATTTTCACAGTTTCAACAAACTATTCATCCAACCCATCTAATATTTGCTTCAAGAACAATTATCACTTAACAACAACAAGAAGAAAAAAAAGCCACAAAGAAAAAGGAAGAAAACGACCGAAATTTATCAGAACTGAAGACAATTTTTCGCAAGAAAAAAAATCAATGACTGCAGGGGATAGAAAGAGGGAAATAATTATAGATATACGGTTTCGAAGAAAGCATACATAACTATTGACGGCGCGGTAACGATCGGCGACGGAGGCGCGACTGGAGAAGGGTGGAGGTATTTTGAGTTTTGAGCGCGGGGGGAAGGTTGTTAGGGTTCTCTTCATCTCGGATCGGGTTCAATATTCGGATCCTCCATTGTACTGATCTGTACAGTGTACTAACTATTTTGAGATTTGTGCGCGCACTTGATGAGTGGCCACTAATTGCTATTATAGTCCGAAAAGGGCACCCCGAATGCGGATCGGGTTCGTGTTTCTCAGCTAAGTCTTCATCGAGAAAGTTACTACGCAGACGCACGCGTCATTCGTACGTGTTAAGCATAGAAGATTTAGGATCGTTGATCGCGCTGATAGTCGTACGCGAAAGTATGGCAGTGGGGGTAGCATTTTTGATGTCTCTTGTACCAGTTGAACTCTTAATCATTGGCACAAGGATGCTGCTGCGGTGATAAATTGCACCACCGGTGAACTGTATCTATTTACCGCGTCTCCGCCCTCTTCTCGGGAGTTGGGGCCAATCCGATGCGTCTCCGATGACCAGCATCGCTGGCTGCTCGACCGCTGTACGAGAGGCCTCTGGGAGGCTCTCCGAGCAATGCCTAGGCCGCTTCCCCTGCCTCGCGGACCGCGGTAATCGCCCTTCCTATCCGTGATCTGATCTATCGTTGCTTTTGTTCTTTTGATAAATTGACGAGCGGTTTCTGGGATAACCTTGCTTGCTTTTCAGCAACGAGATCTTCGTTGTGTTTGAAATTGATCTTGGTGCTGCTTCACGTAACTATGGTTGGAGCTTTGTTCCTCTTGGACGGCGAGCTGAGCAGGAGAATTAGAGATTATCGTTGGTACTCTTTTCTCTTGTGGGCTTCCTTGAAATGCCCTTGAGCTACAACTTTGTATTTGAACTGAACGTTTCACCTTATGTGACAAAAATATCTCTTTATGTATAATGTATTTTTTATGGTTCTTCACTAGATATTGTAGAGTCTAGATTCTTGAATTCGTGAGTGGAAATAGGATTAAAAAAAACACTTCATCAAATTTTGTGCACTGTGCTTGATTTGGATAATTATTTCCTCTTACTGTGAAAAAGACTTTTGCCCAGATTTGAATAACTATTTTCTTGGACACCATCGAGCTTCCTTTCCAGACAAGGTGGCTTCAAACATTTTCCTAATCAAACCAATCAAACACCAACACGATTTAATTGGGTTGAGTTGTATGAGTTGAGATCTTAGTTGGGGATGTATTATGGTTGAAAAATGTCAACTTGATTTAAATTGGGTTGGGTTGAAAAAAAATATCAAAACCCAACCCAACTCATGCACACCCTATCTCGAAACATTGATGTGCCGCCTAACATGGCGACTAAGGTGGACTATTGTTTATCCCATCTCCTAGGATAAGGTGGCATTCATAAGGCATTGAGGTAGGTAGTTAATGTGATCAAGTACTCGCAATGATATGCGGTTGAGGTGGAGATGGTGTAAACGATGACAGTGTCCGCAAAGCCGAGGCAGCTAAAGCAAAACTGCCTGTGCTCCTCAGAGGAATCCTTGTATCGTGCCCATCAGGGCACCGATTTACTGAGTGTCGGCCTATTGGGTGTACTATTTGTTGTAGGCCTCAGAAGACCTCTATAATACTGCAGTTGACCATTGAATGCTGGAGTGATGTGCCAAATTGAGTTTTCAGCGGGCTTAGTGGTTGTGTATTTTCCAGGCATGAGGGTCCTCGAAGTCAAAATTATTTTTTTGGAGTCGTCTCTGTCGTCGTTTTCTACATCTTTATGAGGCTCCATCTTCTGAATACTTTCTTTGCCTTGACTTGGAGAAACTCTCAATGAAAGCATCAAATTTTGAAGCCTTGGTACCAAGGCTTCAATGAGATAAAGTTTCATTTATTGCTGATGAAACTTTAGTGCAAACTCTTATCAACAAATGGAGTGTATTAAAGAAACATATCTCCTCATAATTTCCATAAAGTGCCTAACACATTTGCATTTATTTTTGAATTGGTTGCTATATTGGACTTATATCATGGTGAAACATGGAAGCTTATTGGGATTTAATTATAGAAACAGATAAAACCATATAACTCCAACCATGTGTTTTATGGCTAATCTAAATCTTCACTGTAACCTCCTCATTTAGAATACTAGTCATCAAATAAAGAAAAGCTTTTTTTTACTCCAAAAACAGTACAGAAGAGATGCTATTGCTGCTTAATGTTTTGGAGATATCTATTTAGAATTTTGAATATCAAAGACAATGCATTTAAGATACTCAATGACGGTAATGGTATATTTATATAGTTTATACTACACACTGTTGTTTTTTATGTTTCATTGATAAACAAAAATTCACTAGCTCAGTCCTGCCTATATTACCATTTTTTACCACGGGTTTAATTTTGATAGTTCTCCAAAATTTCAGGTATGCAGCAATATACTTGGTGCTATTTTTGGCTACTTTGGTTCAATATTTCTTCACATCTTGTTCATCTCCAGGGTACTATTCTTTTCATGAATAACAGTATGAATCTCTTAAATATTTTGCTTTCCACTTATTTGCCAGCCATGCCCTTTCAGCTATGTTATTGATGCAATGATCATTGGAAGTGAAACACACACAAACTCCTCTAGTTTCAATGTGAGATAAATTTGGTACATAATGATACTATATTTATTGTTCAATATTACAATCTAGACATTACTTACTTTAGCTAACATGTGCAATTTTCTAACTATCAAGCAAAGACAAACTCCTTCAAGGCATGGAAATGTAAGTTCAGCTAGTCAAATGAATTCATCATCATGGTTAAGGCAAGTGATGGAATTATATCCTCCTGGATTTTCCAGCAGGTAAGCCTTAAGCTTCCATATGATTTAGATGAAATAAGTTTTCAGTTTCAGCAATTTTATGACAGTACATTGTTGGCAATAAAGTAGATATAGCCATATAGGAGAAGAGATATTGACAGAAACATAATATTTAAATTTTCATACGATAAAGAATAGACTGTAAGACAGCAAGGATATGGCAATTAGAACTGTTTTGAGTATATAACCCAGACTTGACAATTTTTTATGGTATTAGACAATAATAGAAAGTAATTAGCTAGCACCCCTGACCTATTTATTATGATAGATTACTTTTAACAACATCAAATTTATAAGGATATAGAGAAGATAACAATGTCATTTTTTATGGTAAACGAAGTAATTTTAATAGTTCAATATTGTTAATTGCAACATAATATTTAAGACAAAAACATTACAAAGAACATTTAGTAATCATTTTAATGATATATCCATCTTGTCTATAAATAATAAAAAAACAACATTAAAGAAAATAGAGTTCTTCCAAGAAGTATCCATGTACTATCGCTCAAAGATTCTAGAAGTACATGATGATTTAATAATTGCTGGAGGATTCAGATTATTCAACAGAGTATCCTAGTAATACCTCATGGGATAAACATTTGAAATGGACACATAAGAAATTAAGGTGTTATTGTTCACAAGTTGGCAAAGAATTTATCTTCCCATGGTATTAGGCTAGTAGTACGTGGATATGAATGGAATAGAAAATATATGGACGTCTGGAAACATGAATGTTAAGAATAGAATAAAGAGGAAATATATGGGGGAACATGAATGCTATGTTCAGAAGTATAATGCAGACTGTTGTGTTAGGGTTATGGAGGAAAACCAAGATGGAACTGATGATAAATATAGTTTTTATATGATTCCAACATTTCTTTTTGTCTCATAGATGGTTGGTGAAGGGTTCTTTAGGATTTTCATACTGAGAATCATTATTTGATTAATGTATGGCAGAATGATCCTAATACAAGTCAGTTGGCCAGTTGTGCAGGTGTTTACATATGAAGGTCTTAACTATCTAACTGGGAAGTATCTTAGCCGTTGGTAGTTAAGGTCTTGTAAAAAAAAGATATTGGCCACTTACCCTTTGCACAATAAGGACTGTGTAGGTCAACTCCATTGGCACAACAGATAATGTTCCCTACCTTCAAAAAATGCATATATAGTACCATAGCTTTATCATTTGACATATTTTCTCTTGAAATTTTCTTTCCTAACAGTTATAATGCCTCCAGTAAGTTGTCTCATGTAGATTTTATTGCCTGTTTTTTTCTTTTCATTGCTGTAGGAGTTGGACATGTGGCTATTGTCATATTATTCAGGTAAAATCTATCTCATGAAACTTCATTTCAAGTTAATGTTTGTTATTTCAAAGGTTTACCATTAGAAATAAATTTCAAAATGTGCAATTGCATCTTCTAGTTCTACACATGCTTATGTGGCAGAAATATTCTGTTATGTTCCCAATCTTTAGTACTTCACGTTGTTGCAACTTTTAGTACTTAAGTTGACTTCTTGCACCATGCTACTGGCCATTGAACTTGATAGGTTGGTTCTGTTGTCCAATAAATTGATTGTGGTTGGTAATGAAATTTGTTTGAGATAAACCAATTATGCTTTAGTGTGTGAAACTCAATTTGACAAACTCAATATTAGGTCTAATGATGGACGTTTTGCTGTCCTTATTCATATTAGACAAACTTGAGTAACTTTTATATATTTCAAAATGATGACTTCTCAACATCATTCTGTAACCACCATGGTTTAAAATACCGATACCGGTCATCATCTCGGTGGATGACCGGTACCGGTACGTACCGATACCGTACCGTACCGATACCGTACCGTACCGACACACGGTACGGTCCGGTACGAAAATTGCATACCGAGCCTTTTTTTTTTTTTTGATTTTGCTGCTAAAAATAACTCCGCCCGGTATCATATCTCTTACTGCCCGGTATTTGCTAAATACCGGAGCATACCGGGCGGTATTTATCGGTATACTGGTATTTTTAAAGTATCGATATTTTGCTACAGTGCAAAATATCATACCGGGCGGTATAGCCCGGTATGATAGCAAATACCGCCCGGTATTTGATAAATACCGGGGATACCGGGCGGTATTTACCGAGATACCCGGTATTTACCCATACTGGGTATCTCGTATACCGGTTTTTTCAAAATCCAGTAAATACCGGGCTTACCGCCCGGTACGGTTCGAGATTTAAAACCATGGTAACCACGTCTGGAACTACATTTCTCATTTTCTGATAAAATGAAAAAAAGGAAAGATTGTGCCATCACTAGGGCTCATAACATTGTGCATCTTGTAGTCTATTATATTCTCATGGTGATTATTTTTGTTTTGATCTTTTTAGGCTTTCATCTTTCTGGTTTTATCATTTCAGTAGGGTCTAAAAAGTTAGCTACATAAAATGGAACTAAATTGCTAATGGATATATTACTTCCATAGGGTTCACATCTCTGCAATATTTCTTAATTACAAAAACAAGTGTCAAGCAAGACCTGATTGGGATAATTATCTCATGAATCTACATTTTCCTACTATGAAGTGCTGTTGTGAAAGGATTAAGAAATAGTTTTTTAGATATTCGGTTAAATTGGAATCTGAATTGTTCTATTCGAACAAGCTTTTCTAAAAGAATTGACCTCAACTTAGATGCTAATTAAATGGTCGGCAAGAATTATAAAATCCATGCTAGTGGTTATTCTTCCACAGAATCAATTGGCTGAAGTACTGAACTATGATTAAGATCTATGTCGTCTGATCTTGCAGCCTCCACGTTCAAAGCATTGTCATGATTGTGATAAATGTGTGCTTCAGTTTGATCACCACTGTGCATGGCTAGGAACCTGCATTGGGAAAGGGAACCACTGCCGATTTTGGTGAGTGGATTCTGGATTACTGGATACTTTCAATAAAGCAAAATGTTGTTCATAGTTTTTTTCTTTAAAAAAATCGCATACATAAAAATAGTGCTTCTGAGGTAGTTATTTTTCATTTATTAGTTGCTGTAAGTATTTCTTGATATTACAGATCTATTTTGGAATCCACATTTGCTATATTTATTTTGCTTTTGGCCTCGCTTTTCATGATATTCCTGTATCATCGTACCACAAACATAGCCAATTTGTTATTTGCAACAGTTAATATTTTGACCAGTTAGCACATAATTGCATCTGACATCTAAGTATAGCTAATATATGTCAGTTTTATCATCATCTGGATTTGCTGAGTTCTGATCAAGCTTTTTTCGCAAACCCATTTCATTTATTGAGGTTGAGCAAAGTGATAATGTAATAAATTGCTACATGAAATCCTTGTAGTATATGACTAACAATCTCTTATTCCATTGACACCAATCATGGTTATCCTTTCTGATGAGTATAGAACTCAACAGGGACTATTACCAAAAAAGACTTCAAACTGGTAGGTGCTAATGCTATATAAGTTACGAATTCTGGGGAATGAAGTTTGGGGGTCGTGTACTCAGTCACAAGTCACAACCATAGACTAAGTCCATAGTTTGTTCTGTTTTATCTTTGTGCCATTTTACATTTATTGAGACACAGAAACATCTATCACTGAATCCTATACTTTTTTCTGTTCATAGAGATATTTTTCTGTTCTTCAAGGCTAACTCTTTCTTGATAATTGATGCAAAGGCCAAGGATAGTATATTATTTGTATGGTTGTCTAATAAACGCTTTGAATGGACTCCTAGATGGTTCGAGCTGGTTCACTGAGAATAGGTCTTAAACTCTTAATTATGTGATCTAGTTGGGTTTCTATGTACTAATAATGTCCACAAGTAATGGAAGTATATGCCTCTGACTACTGAATCTTTTCATATTGAAAATTTTGATTGAACCCAAAGCTCTTAATAACTTAGCGATCGGCTGGTTTCTCCCAGGACTAGGAGGCTTTTCCTAGATCTTTTTTTTTTTCCTTTTTCAAGTGTTCCTTCTATATCATTTGTGGTCTTAGCACTTTCTCTCTCAAGTGAGCATAACTAGACTAACCCAACATATTGACTGACTTAACTGGAGAGTTTTTTTTAATATAATTACTCTCACTCGTAGGATTTAAACTCAAAACCTTTTGCTTTGATATCATGTTATAATATGATTGGGTGATCTTCTTTTCCAGAAGCTTAAGTTATTAGGAAGACACTGAATCTATTTATTTATATTCTTAATAAATGTTACAGGAAATTTGGTGAAATAGTAGTAGCTTGTACGTTGAGTGCATTAGCACCAAAGAGATTTATTGTGTTTTTCCCTTTCGGATAAGTTTTGCCTAGCTATGTGTTTGATAAGTAAATTTGTTCTTCTTCTTCTAGGACCATTTCCTATTTTATTTCACTTACATGGCAAACTTGGCTCTTATGAGTCAATTTTTGTGTTGATCCAATTATCTAAGTTGATCGTCTCTTTTATTTCCATATCAACTTTCTCCAGAGTTACTTTATCTATGCAAATTTCTTCTACAATAATATTAAATTGAACCAGAATACATTAAATTCCTGGGAAGGCAGTGGGGAGGAAAACCGAACAAGACAACAGGAGAGCCCAACATCCATAGGATTATTGAAAATCCTATAAACCTAGAACCATGTGAAAAACTTATCTGGAAAAAAATTCAGTTTCTATATTTCATAAACCACCAAGTAACTTGAGGAGTTTTTGCTTTTGGTGATATGTATTAGTCTCTCTTTTCCTTAATTGGAGAGTTTCCATTTTGATGGACAACCTGGAGATTTGGCATTATACAGAACTCATCAGAAAGATCCATGTAGGCAACCTCAAATAGTTGGGAATTATGGCTTGTTGTTGTTATTGTTATTGTTGCTGCTGTTGGTTATTCCTACTGGTTGAGGATTAGCAGTTACGTCCTGAGTCTTGAATACAGTGCTTTATGTGTGGTCAGAACTCTGCAGGTTCTGCATTGCAGCTAACCATAGGGCACCATAATTTTCTTCAAAGTTTTTGCATGCTGATGTCTAATGTGTTATTCTGAAACTGTGCTATAGGTGGTATGTTTTTGAAGAAACAATACTCTGCATCTGGACTGGAACATTGTACATCAATCTCTTTATATCAAAAGTAATGAAAGAATGGTATACCAACTTCCCTATGCAATCACTTATTTCTTAAAATTATGAAAAGTTGTTGTTAGTCTTCCTATAATGTATAGTTACTGAGTTAGTCTATGTTTGAACATTCTATCAATACTGAGCAACTCATCTTTGGTTAACTAAGTCTAAATTAGGTATTTGATGTGTATGTTATCAGGTGGAAGGACTTCATTGCAGTGATATTGCTCGTGATATTGGTTTTTTGTTTAATCTTCTTAATTTTACTGCTCTTTTTCCACAGGTAAGATATCGTCTTCATATTATATGATGTTTTGCTGTCAAAATTGTTAGTACCCAATTTTATCGTCTTCATGTTCGATCTCTTTAACTTGCACAAAATTGTTGCCAAGAGCATCAAACTGCAAGAGGCTCGTCTCACTGGAGTTTTTAAAGGCATAGTAAATTTGCATATCCAGTAATATACTCCAGATCATTTCAAGCTTATACTGTTCGGTGGTTTAGTAATGAATGCAAGTTCTTTTACTAAAAAAAAAGCTTATACTATTCGGTGGTTTAGTAATTAGAAGAATGATTACAGATGGAATATGATGTCCCATCGTGATTTGTAGCTCTAGCATTCCTGTAGGATCATTTCCTATTCTGTTTTACTTACACAGTTACACGGCACAATTTATTCTAACAATAAATTTTTGCGCTGATCTAATTATGTAAGTTCATCATTTTTATCTCCTTAAAAACTTTTTCCAGAGTTTGTTCCTCTATGCAATTTTTTCCATGAACACAGAAAATTCCTAAGCTGATTAGCATATGTGATTCTTCTGTAGTTATCTTGCATTGACAAATCAAACTACTCATGAAATCATGAGGCGACGAAGAATCTTGTATTTAAGGTACGAGAAGAACCACTTGTTTAGTACTGGTACAGACATAATGATATGTCGTTGCTGGTTAATGCATTGAAACCTTATCAATCTCTTAATGTTCAGGGAAACTCCAAGAAAGGTTCATCCATTTAGTAAAGGGATTTGTAGAAACTTGTTTTCCTTCTGCTGCTCTTGTGACAGCATTTACACACTGGAAGCTGTACCGCCCATGGAAGAACTGGAAGCCAGAGCAAAATCATACACATGCAGTGATCTTATTTCTTGTCGGTGTTGTTGATACTTAAACCTCTAGTCTTTGTTATTTTTAATCTTTCTTTTATGTTCTGTGAGAAGTTGTAGATCGATTCTAGTTCTTCAACACTGAGTTCCTTTTCTATTCATATTAATTGACCTGGTACTGTCACTACAACAAATCATCTACTTTTTGACGTCAAAGTAAACTAATATTTCGACGTCAACGAGCGTCAAAATGATATATTTGCGTCAAAATGATATATTGACGCAGGTAAAAGCGTCAAAAACGAGTGTAAGAAAACCAGAGTAATAATGGACATTTCGACGTCCAAGAATGCGTAAAAATGTCAAAAATTCCGACGCCAACTTATAGACGTCAGCAGGCGTCGATATGTTCATATCGACGTCTGCTTATAAATGCCAGCTTGCGTCAATATATTCATATCGACGTCTGTTGACAGACGTCGATATTTTTTTTCAATAATAAAATATTAATATCGGCGCCTGTCAGAGGCGTCGATATAAATTTTTTTTTAAAAAAAAATTACAGAAATAAATACCGCGCACAGCGCAAAAATTAAAAAAAAAAATTACAGAAATAAATACCGCGCACAGCGCTGTGCGCGGTATTGGAAAATACCGCGTGCGGCTGTGCGCGGTTTTCTCCAGTACCGCGTGCGGCTGTGCGCGGTATTCTCCAATACCGCGTACAGCCGCGCGCGGTATTGGAGAATACCGCGTGCGGCTGTACGCAATATTAGCTGGGCGGAAATCGCGCCGCTCGATTTCCGCCACGCGGCGGAAATCGGACGGGCGCGGCGCAGCTCCGCTCGATTTTCGCCACGCGGCGGAAATCGGACGGTCGCAGCGCAGCTCCGCTGGATTTCCGCCACGCGGCGGAAATCGGACGGGTGCGGCGCAGCTCCGCTCGATTTCCGCCACGCGGCGGAAATCGGACGGGCGCGGCGCAGCTCCCGTTGAAATCTTTTAATTAAAAAAAATATTTCGAAAAAAAAATAGAAAACAATTAAATAAATACTCGTTAAAAAATTATACTAACCTTTATATAAATTTCGGAATCCCAAAATTTTCATAACCTGAAAAAAAGAAGAAAAATTAGATCAAAGCAAAATTACATGAGAAGGAAAAACAGACAAGGAAGGAAGAAAAAAATGATAAGAAGAAAAAGAAGAGAAAAGAAGGAAGTAGAAATCATGTATTTAAAGAAAAAAAAGCAGAAAAAAAAAAAATAGAGGCGGGAGAATTCCCGCCTCGATTTTACTCGCGCGGACGCGAGCTCGCCTCCTGCCTCGGCGAGCACGCTCGCTCGCCCGTTACCCGCCACGTGGCGGAAATTGAGCGGCAGCGGATTCGCTGCCGCTCGATTTCTGCCGTGCCCTACGCAGCAGCGGATTCGGGTTTTTTTTTATTATATATATTCGGCAGCGGATTCGCCGAACTCGATCCCGCCTCCTGCTTAATTACCCAGCGCCAGATCAGCAGGCGCCAAATATTTTTTTGGCGTCTGCTGTGGCGTTTCGACGTCTGAGGGAGACGTCTAAATTTTTCGACGTCTGCTCTCAGATGTCGAAATTTCTAATATTAAAATATTTTAATACTATACATTTTGACGCTTTTAATAAATGTTGAAAAATTGACGTCCGAGCAAGCGTCGAAATATTACAGCAATCAAAAAAAAATTTCGACGTCTTTGAGTTGACGTCAGAACAGGCGTCGAAAGATTTCGACGTCTATTCTCAGACGTCGAAACGCCACAGCAAATGTAAAAAAAAATTGACTTTTTAAAATTATTGTCAGAACAGGCGTCGAAAAATTTCGACGTCTGTTATCAAGCGTCGAAATTTTTTCGACGCCTTTAAGAGACGTCGAAATTTTTCGTATTAAATTTTTTTAATTACTTTACATTTCGACGCTTGTAATAAGCGTCGAAAATTTAACGTCGATATATATGGATTGTGTTGTAGTGTGTAGGCAATAGGCAGTAGGCTGTAGCTTCGACTTTGCCTCATCGCCCTACCCTTTACATGTATAATACTTTAGTGAGCTTCAAGCCTTCAGCTATATAATAATATGGAAACATTTTTCTGCCTTTAACGTGTCAGCTGCTTATGGAATAGTAATAATTAGTATACTTTTGGAATAAGTGTGTTGACTGTTGTCATAGATAACTTGTTCTGATATTTGACTAATTATAAAGACCTTCCAATGTTATTTTAAAATATCTAGAATCCTCTTGAAAATTCAATCAATATTTTTCTAAATTATTTTAATTTTTTTGAATAAATTAATATATCTAAATTATTAAAATATTACATATTACCTCATATTGTAAATTAAAATTTACAAGGTTGCAAATGAGCTGACCTTTAACTTGCTAGTTGGTTAGATTTTAATTGAGCTAGAGCCATGATTACTAAAATCGTGTGTAAGTTTGGTTCATTTAAATTTCTTTGGGGTTCAGTCGAGTTTGAACTTGAGCTTAATCAAGTTTGGTTCATCTAAATATATTTGAGGTCATGCCAAGTTCGAGATCATTTAATCAAGGTAAATATGACATAGATCTGAAAAATAGATGTACCACCCCTCTAACGTATCATCCCTCGTATTTTCAAAAGTTCTCCCCTGTAAATTCCAGCGTGGCCCCTCCCCCAAGCTTACGTGGCAATTTTCTTACATTAATGAGCTCAACTCATTTATAAAGAGAGAGTAAGATAGTATTTGATTGGATAGAATAGAGGGGGAATGAAATATTATTTTTTATGCCTCATTTATTTTCTTATTTGGTTGCAACTTATAGACAAGAAATAAGATAACCATAAGGAATAGATAAGGAATATTATTCCCTATGCACGGGGAATATTATTTCTTATCTCAACCCAAGGAATAATATTTCTTATCTATTCTTTATAATATTTTTTTATATTGTCTTTCAATATTTACAATATTACGTAATAATATAAAAAAATTAAATTATTAAATTAATTTTAATAATTGTTTATCTTAAATAAATCATTATTATTTTATTATTAAATATTATTTTAATAATTTTTTAAGATTTGGTTTTTTATGAAAATAAATAAATAATAGTTTTTATTATTTTAAATTAATATATTATTTTATATTAATCCATATTTTTTTTATGTTGTTATTAGTTAAAATAAATTATGATATAATTCATTATATTTTTAGAAGAATATTTTGATCATTTTTTAATATTATCATTCAATATTTATAATATGAATATAAAAATTAAATTATTAAATTATTTTAATAATTATATATCTTAAATAGATAATTATTATTTTATTATTAAATAATATTTTAATAGTTATTTTTTTGAAGATTCGATTATTTTTTATGAAAATAAAATAAATAATAATATTTTATTATTTTAAGTTAATAAATTATTTTATATTAATTCATATTTTTATTATATTATTATTAATTAGAACAAATTATAATATACTTTATTATATTTTTAGGAGGGTATTTTAGTCATTTTCTCTCAATTTATTGTATATTCTTCGCGTTAACTAAAAAAAGTAATATATTATTTTATTGAAAAGGATATTTTGATCATTTAATTTTTTATTCCTTATCTATTTCTTATGCTAACCAAACAAAGTAATTTTATTCTTGGCCTAGTTTACAATATCAATCAAACAAGATAATACTATTTCTCATCTATTTCATTCTTTGTCTATTTCTATTTCTTATCTATTTCTACTTCTTATGAATTACTCTATCCAATTAAATACATCCTAAAATTTGTGTTCGAGTTTAACGCATTTAAAGATCAAGCCGAGCTTGAATGAGGTATTATTGAGTTGAGCTCCAAGCTGCTCAGCGGCTTGACTCATTTGTAGCTCTAATTCCTTTGACGCTGCACCTAGAAAAACCTACAAAGATGACCGATGAGTTGAAGGTTTTAATCCTTAAACATATTATTTTATTTAGAAAAAAAAAAGTTTCTAATGATTAAGATGTGTTAGCTGAATTTAGAAGTTCATAAATATTTCTAAACAAGGAAGAAAGATTGGTGCAATTTATTCATAATCTTTTTTGCCTTTAAATTATTTTTTATCTCAATAGAAATTGCTATTATCGTTTCGTGGTATACCCACATCTTGCTAATGTAATTTGCAAATAATACAATGGTTATAGTGGAAAACGGCAGGTTAGGCATGTTAAAATGTGCGGTCATAATTTTGAATCAAACCCGGAACCTGAGGAGGAAGCGCCCGGTCAAAGCAGCCGTCGTGGGAACTGAGAAGCTTTGCCCGTTGCACGGCCGCCGCTACCAAATCTCTCCCTCCTCGTACGCCACCCCGTTCGCCCAACGACGAAGGCGACCGGCAGATCACTGTTTTTTTAGGGCGGGGAAGGAATTGAATCCGACAAAGGAGGATTTGTAGTGGCCGGTGAATCATAGGGATTGCTCGAGCGATTGGAGCGACACGGATTCCTCGCCTTCAATTGTTTGTCCTCTCGCTCGCTCGCGAGAGACCATCCGAAGGGTGAGATGCTCACACGATCGAATCTAGCGGAGCAGCTAAAGGAGTATCAGATCCCGTCCAAAAATGATTGGCCCTCCGCCTCCTTCTCCTCATCCTCCTCGTCCGTTTCCATCTCTTCGTCCAGGTACTTCTTCAGATCCGTCATGCCTTATCGATGACGATTTTTATTCCCCTTCCCTTTGCTAATTTGTTATGAACAATATGGCATACTTGTGATGGATGACGAACTTGTCGTTTGCAAAAAAATGGAAAATAGAAAAAGGGATCAGAATTGTCATAATTGGATTATTGTTCATGCTCGATTTTAAATTCCATGTAGTCTTCATTGCTTTGTTTTGAGGATATCGTTGCCTTCTAATTTGTCCAGCTAATGTTTCATTTGCAAAATACGATAGGCAAGTTCTGGGTAGAATTTGCATGATTACATTTACTGCATGTATTCCTTGGTGGCTCCTTATAACACATTCTCCAATCATAAGCACGAATGTTGTTTATGGTTGTATGTAACAGAACATCGTGCTTATCTCTGAACTAGCAAGTTTTTTTAGGTTTTCACTTTATTGTCTTGTCATGACCTATATCCTTGTCAGAAAGAAACCTTTTAAAAGCCTTACTGAAACTTATGTCTGGTCTCCATGTCTATCTTTTTTCCATTCTGAGTTAGCTCTAAACTGTATTCTACTGAAACATGTTTACTTCATGTTCACCTTGATATTTGTGACTCATCCAAATAGAACTGTATTTTTTCCCAATGTTGATGGATCAATCAACAAGAGTGTCTTATTGGTTTTTATTTTTCTATTTCTTACATCCTTCAAGTTATATATCTTTACTTGCTCCCCATCTGTTGGAAGTTAGATATCAACATCTCAGCATATTTTAATTTCTTCATATCAGCTAAGATATTTTTGCTTCATCCATGTAGCCTGATCACCATTATTGGCATGCAAGTAATGTAGACACATTTTAAGAAAAATATTTTAATTCCAGTTTTGGCCTAGTCTAATTAAATTATGAAGTTCCATTTGAAGTACCAAAATCTCCTATATGAGAATGCATCTATGAAATAATTGTTTGTTAGTTACTTTCAATTAATCTAACTGTTAGCGACTAATATGAGGTAGTATTTTATCTATTCAGTTCAAGGTTGGCTTAATGTATAGCCTTAATTAGTTAGATATGGTTTCTTTAATCAATTATTGTGCCTTGGTGCAATTATCATTGGGCTATAGTTGCTACAAACACTTGGTATTATTTGTGTTGACAATACATGTGTTGATCTTAGTTTTCATTCTGTGATGAAAATTATATTTCTCATCCTGTGATTTTGTCATATGGATGCAGGGTGGATGTGCTATTTGTGATATGGGAGATTCTTATGTTTGCTTGCCTTGTTTTTACGGGGGTTTCTTTTTATTTCCGGTATATGAGGCTTGCCTTCATCCTTCTATTTGTCACAGCAATTATTCTTGTTTGCATGAAAATAACAAAGCAAGTGAGACAAAATCGGAAAAGTATGCGAAGAATGCTCCTTCCTTTGTCGATGTAAATTATCAGCAGTTGGTTTGTTAATGGTCATGTTAATCAAAGCTAAAAGGTGCTGCCAAATTTTGAGTGCTGAGATATATAGTAGTAACGATCGAGGATATCTCTCCCACTTTTTCCCCCTTTGTGTGTATTAAGACCTCTTGAGACTTTTGACTGTATTGTTAACTTTGACCATTTTGAATGTCATTTACTTTTATGGTTGCACAAGTCGCCGTTCTTTCTATTAGATCATTGATCACCTGCACAGTGCTCAATCAATTGGATTTTCATTGTTTGTAATGGTCCCTAATCTATCAGTATCATTGCATACTACTAAGTTTCTGAATATTCATCATTCTCTCTATTTTGTTTTGCAATAACAACATGGTTGGTAGAGTATATTGATGAAGAACTGTGTCATATGAATCCTGTTGTTTTCTTTTAAATCTGCCCTTCTCTCTTTCATTTCTTTGAAAAAGTGCATGTGCTTTCCTAAAGAAACAAAGTTGGACATCATTCTACAATGTGACAAAAGCTTAACTAGTTCACAACTTGATTATAGTGATCTTCCTAGTAAGTGAGAGTATACTATGCGAACACAATATTAATAGGGAAATTACTTAAATTTTATCTGAATGTAAGGCATCTATGCCTCTTATTTGATAATGAGATTCCATGTGCACCTTATGCAAGTATAACTTGAGAGCTTAATTTGTTCATATGTATAGATATATGTTCTATGTAGTACTGGCAAGTGGCAACCAAAGTTTGTGTTCTTTGCTCTGCTCAAGCACCATCACATGAAATTATGCAATTATTTATGAATTGAATTGTTATGCTACTTGTTTCTACTTTGTTGGTTATACTCTCGTTTTACCCTGGAAAACACATCTGATATAGAATTTATAGTATGTTATCCTGACCAAATTTTCTACTGAACAATTTGAGAGAACAAGCTAGCTTCCCTCCTCTTTCCTCTTTGAACCAAGCATAGTTTTAGGTGACTAAGTAGGTTTTTTTTGCCTAAGGTGTTTTATTGTTTATTAAGAAAATCATCATCTTCCGCCACAGATTCGAAATGCACAGCAACCGCTATACATAAAAAATTCATTACCGGCTTGCAGGTTTAGGCTAGCATCTGAAATGTAAATTGTTTTCTTCCAAGCTGAAGCACTGAAAAGAACTCTACCAACTTTGTCTTTAAACCAGATTCCAATGCCCCATGTAGTTTAATTCCCTCAATCCTTTCAAAGCTCAAAAATATATATATATACCAAACAACATACTCTGTCGATAGCTCCCTCCATTGACCACAGGAATATATAGAGAAAAGAAGCAACAAGGCAACCGCCCGTGCATAGCTTCTTCTTCTTCTTCTTCTTCAGCACACCCTATCCAATTGTTCGCTCCCTCCACTGACCACGAGAATATTAGAGAAAGAAAGCAACAACCATTGACAACGGGAATATATAAAGAAAAAAAGCAACAGGGCAGCCGCCCGTGCGTGGCTTCAAAACCAGAGGATTTGCTGGAAGAGATCCTTCTTCTTCTTCTTCAATAGATTCGGTCCCACCCTCCTCGATTGATTTATAAATTAAGCAAAATGTTAGTCGTTATTTTTAATGTAAATAAGATATTTGATCAATTTTAAAAATGTAACAGGATATATCTTGAATTAAAATAAATACATAATATATCATTCAATTTATTTATTTTTGCCCCATGCAGCAAGGATGAGGAATGTTGAGCAAATCTTACTATTAAAAATGCTAAAGCCCAATTTAAGCATCCTATTAACCTCCAAATTATACAAATGATATGATATATTTATCTAATTAAAATTAATTAGAATGGGAAAGATTGAAAAAATGGTAAGGCAAGGAACTTGAAGATCGCAAATAGAGCCGCTGAGTCCCTTTACAAGTTAGACCCTAGAAATGGAGCAAGGTATATTCTGCAACTGCGGCTTGTGGGAAGATGCTCAACGTATCAAACTGCTCATGAAGGAAAAATGATTAAAGGATCCAGACTAGAAACTTATAATTGGGTGGAGGTGAGGGGCGTGATCGCATATGATGAGTCACATTATAATATAGAGGAAATTTATAGATTGCTTCCTATGTTGGTTTATCACGTAAAGAAAGTTTGGTACGAGATAATCTATATGAATTATTAGTAATTTGAATTGAAATTATTTAGGCCCGTCAGATTATCGTATTTAGTTAAAACAGATTATCGATAATTTAAATACTCATAATAATCTACATTACCATTCAAGTGATAATCCACGTTACTAAGGGAGTGGATGACTATATAGATTACTGGTAAAATGCTAATATATATTTTTTTTGACAAAAATACTCTTAATAAAATACCTCATATTAATATAGAAAAACCTCTAATCTCCTTCGCGTGCGTAGCTAACTCCTCCCGTGCCCTCCTCACCTCTCAGATCATCCTCACCAGTTGTCACCCTCCTCTCATATTTATTTATTAATTATCATCGTCGTCGTCGTCGTAAGTATAAAATTAGCTAATTTTATTTGAGGATATTATAGTTAAAGATATAAATTTTTTAGTAATTTTTTTATACCAAATAAGATAACATGAATTACTGACGAGTTTATCGGTCAACGCCAAACATAATAATGTAACATTATAAATAATTTTAAAAATGATAATCCATAACTGCGGTAATTTAGATTCTCAGTAAAGTTTCTCCTAGTTTAATATATTATTGCATTAAAACAAAATAGTTTTGGTATTTTAGAAAATAAATCCGGAGAAGGAATTTTTATTTTTGGTGGATTTTAAAAGCAATTTAAATCTTGGTAATTTTGAATGATCAAATTAAGGTTTTGATAACTCGCTGTTAATTGTAAAAGGTACCTGTTCATGGCTGTATATTTAAATCTTCTGCTTGTTTCACCTAACAACGGCAGCTATACAGGCGAAGTATACGGAGTAACAGATGTCACTAATTCTGCCATCTCTACAACAGCACACACACGCATGACAGCTGTCTTTTACTCACCTCCCAGTCCCGCTCGTGCACCATTTTTCAAAACCCCAGCGCTTAAGAAATCGCACTCCTTTATAAACCGTTCCAACTCCCCCCTCTCTCTTTTCTCATCGCGTTCACACACTGACCACTAAACGACAAACCAAATGATCGCCGCGGCCTCCCTCCCCCTTCCCGGCGACAAGCCCAACCGGCGGCCCCGCCACGCTCGCTCCTGCAGCGCCCCCTCCCCCTCCCACCCCGTCCTCTCCCGCCTACACGCCCTCATCCACTCCCTCCGCCACCTCGACGGCCGCGGGACCGCCGCCGCCCTCCTCGCCCTCGCCCGCCTCCACGCCGCCCTCGACGACCTCCTCCGCCTCCCGCTCGCCCGCGATCCCCTCCTCAGCTGCGGTCCTCGCCTCCTCGACGACTTCCTCCGCCTCGCCGACGCCCACGGCTCCTTCCGCTCCGCCGCGCTCGCCCTCAAGCAGCACCTGTCGGAGGCCCGCACCGCGATCCGCCGCCGCGACGCCGGCCGGCTCGCGACCGCTGTCCGGGCGCACCGCCGCGCCGAGAAGGAGCTCGCCCTGCTGGCCGCCGCGGTCGGCGACCTCGCGAGGGTTCCGCCGGCGGCGGGGCTGCAGGCGGAGGTCGCGGAGGTGATGAGTGAGGCGGTGGCGGCGAGCGCGGCGGCCTCGGCGGCGGTGTTCGCGGGGGTGGCGGGGGTGTCGGCGGCGGCGACGGCGGCGGCCTCGACGTTGAAGAGGCCGTCGTGGGCGATTGTGGGGGCGCTGAGGAAGCTTTTGGCGGCGCAGAAGAAAGGAACGACGCGGGCGGAGGCGGAGATGTCGGCGTTGGAGAGATTGGAGGAGGCGGAGGAATGCATCGAAGGAATGGAGAAGGGAAGCGAAAAGGTGTACAGGAGTTTGATGAACACAAGAGTGTCACTTCTGAATATTCTCACTCCTTCCTTGTAGAAGTTGAATTCAATCAGTGCTTGCTAGGAATGTCTTCTGTTTAGGCAAAAAGAATTAGTGCAATTGTAATGGAGAAGAAGATGATGTTGAGTTTGACTTGACTATTGTATTTTTTAATATCATTAATTTATTTATTTATTTTATTATAGTTCTTAACTTGCTATTGTTGATTTCCAATTCTTCATCACTCAAAATTTTTCTAAAGATACTTTTGAGCATTTGTTTTGCCTCTAACTTGAAATTTGGAACCATTTATAATTTGTTTTAAAAAAAAATCATGTTGCTGAACAGACAATCATGAATACTTAATAGCAAGTTTCTTATCTTGAGTGATGATTCAATTTATTACTCGATAAAAAAAAGTTAGTTATCAGTTATCGTTTTATGGTGATTTATTTGGTTTGGAAGAAATAAGGGGCTGCATCAGGCATGACAACTATCCCCCTTATGCTGAGCGAAAAAAATTATTTCATATGTTGGTTTCCTCGATTCTAATATGAAATCTGAAGGCAAAGCCAAAGATAGAAATCCATTCATTTGTGTTAGAAAATTTAGGGTAATTTCCTGCAGGATCAACAAAACCTGAACTCGGCGAGGAAAATAAAAAATTAAATTCGATAATAATAATGCAGGAAAAAAATAAAAAGACATAAGGGGGTTAACGTGGTTTCGACTCGGCGGGGTGCCGATCCTACATCCATAGAGAGAAAAAAAGATTGATTTATTAAATTCAGAAAAAAAAATTACAATAAGAGTGCAATAATCTAAATCCCCTTCGGAATACAGCAAACTATCTTAAATTAATTGAACCTGAAACTGGTACGGAGTGGAGGCACTATCTCTGTAAAATCTACCTGGAAACTGAACTTCTGTTGTTGTATGTTAGGAATTGAGAAGGGGTACTCCTTACGAAAAGGGTCGTAGCGGCACTCTTAATTTTCTGGATATCTGAAACTCTCATGTGATGAATTTTCTCTTGGTGTGGGATGTGCCTTAAAACTGCATATTAGACCCCTATTTATAATAGAGGGGGAGAGCTGATTCATGCCTACTTTAGTGGAGAAAAAATCTCTAATGAATTTGCTGCTCTGTCTGATTTAATCGGATGACTGAAATATATTTTTTTTACCAAAAAAACTTTCAAAATGCTTGGTGGTTTCACGTGATGCATCTACCTTTTTCTCTCTTTGACTAGTCAAAAGCAATATTTGATTTCCACATCATCAATTTGAAAACTTCTGAAGTTATCATCAATTTGAAAACTTCTGAAGTTATCATCAATTTGAAAACTTTTACGTGTGCTGCTGCAATATTAGCATGAGTATCTTGAGAAGATGGTGGGCTGGGCTCCCATGCCCATGATTATAAAATCATGATTTGTTTTGATCGAGTCCGGTTCAACATGGTTCAATCAAATTGGCAAATCGGTTTAAGCATATCTTGATCAAATCAACTCCGATTTGAATCCGATCGAACTCGTTAGATTCGGTTCAGACCCAATTTGAGTCAATCTCTAACAATTTATAAATGGATGCCCCCCCCCCCTCTTCGTGACTGTATTAAAGTTAATCATGATGCATCTTTTTCTAATGCATCGTCTGTTGTTGGTATTATTCTTTATATTGAATGCATGTTGATTAATGCTAGCTCTATTTTACATGTAGAAACTCTTGTTGTTCGACCGGCTTTGATAATTATTTTACAGAAAAGGTATACCCATGTCACTATTGAGTCTGATTCCAAAACTCTTGTGGATTGTTTGAAGAAAAGGAAACGCCTTGATTGGCGTGTACAAACTGACTTCAATGATATCTCTTCATTTCTTTCGGCTTGTAATAATATTTTCTTTGATTTGGTTTACAAATAGTGTAATAAAGTAGCTCATTGGGCTATAAATTTTGCTCGATTAAATAGTGTCTCGTAGGTCTGATCTCATGTGAGACTTTCGGAGCTCCAAAATATCGTTGTAAGGGACGATTGCGGTCCGATTTTGTTCGTTAATATGAATTAATTTTATTTTCTTGAAAAAAAAAGTTGTTATTGTTAATATGTTGATGATATGGACTTATCAAAACCAATTCGATCGATCCAAACCTTATCTCTTCGATTGAATCGGCTGAACCAAATTGTTAATTAGGCTAACAAATTGAAGGCTCGATAGGTTGGATAGCTCTGGTTTTGGAAAGACAAACAACTGGGACTCCAAAATCAACGAGACAGCTAATTAGAAGCTGGTGGATGCATGCTAAGATCACCTACATTTCCGTGTATTAAATTTGTCTCTTTTATCGTTAATTAAGTCGCATCGCACGAGTTGCAATTAGTTTGCAGCATGCATATCTTAATCAATATTTTGGTCGATTAGCTTAATCACAGCTACTATGTGCATGCCTACAATAATAATCCAATCAAAAGTGTTGGTCGCATCCCAACATAACCTCACATGGCCAACTGGCCGATTGGGTGCAACACTAATCATACATATATATCATGTTGCGAGATTCTACACAAATCTTCGAAAGAAGATGCATAATTGATTGCATTTTAAGTTTTAACTGCCAATTGCAATTTTGTGGACAATATCAACAAACCCTTGACCTATATGGGCCGGGGCGTCTGCATGGTTGACTATTGTTCCGGTCCAGCTTGTCAACCCGGCCCGAGCTCAACCGGGTACATCTAGGCATATAATGACTAGAGAGGTGATGCAATTAGGATAAGCCAGGGGCTGACAACCCCACAAAATGTACATTCTCACAAGGCTATCCTACTGATCAAATGCTAGTAGTAGGAACAAAGGACCAAGTGACACATGCACATGTGATTTCTCGTACCACCATATGTCCTCTTCCTTCAAGAATCTAATTAGTGCTCGTACAAAAGGCAGCCATTATTCAATCAACCACCCAAATGCCAAAATGATGATGGCCGCACCGCAGAATCTAATTAGTGTGCAGGCGCAGCAGCACAAGATTTAAATTCCTTATCACACAATGAAGCACATTTCTTCCGGATACATGCATGCATTACTTAATATTCATCTGTCATAAGTCATATAAATGGAACCCAAGGGAATAAACTGCTTTTTGAGAAGGGCCCAAACTGGCCCATTAAAGTAGCTAAAATTAGACAAATGCGAACGTCGCCACTGTCACCGAGAATTTGAATCGATGTGGTGGTGGTCCTTCACCAGTTCACCTCACCTATTTTTATTTTTATTTTTATTTTATTTTTTGAAAAAATGGACCAAATTAAAATGTCATAGATTGAGTTATATACGTGGACATGGGCAGAAAGCTGACACGCAACGCCACCGCATAAAAATTGGGAGCGTACGTGAATGTGGGACAGTATATAGTATATAAATATATATATATATGGGCAATTGCATGCAGTGGAATCCCACGTGCGTGGGTGGCGCTGGCCACGTGATTGTGTACCCTAATATCGTAGGATTAATAATGCAGATGGAGGCTGGAAAGCGGTGAAGATTTTGTCTCGAAAAGAGCGGATTAATCGGCATGCATGAAATTGGAGGCCATGTGAGAGTACGTAAGCAATTGGGGGCGGCGATGCCATGTGCACACTGCACTGCACACCCAATCCATTCGTTCATTTATCTCTCTAATTAATTTATATTTATTATCTAATTAATTAATTAATATTTATATTATGCATATATATACATGAGTTTTTGATTTCTAGCTCTCTTGAACTGGAGCGGCTCCCTAAAATGGAGGGGAGCTGTTCTTGTGACGCCCCGAATAATTAATTATTCCACCGAGTAGTAGTAGCGTCATGCATATAATTAATGACGTCTGTGGAAAAAAAAGAAGAAACTAAAGTAGTGGGGTTGCAAGTTATGAATCGAATCAACAAACACTCCTTGTTTTGGTAGTTAAAGATACGTGCTAATTTTTTCTGCAACAGAAGTTTGTTAATTTTCATCATCATCAGTTGATGGGACATTTAATTACTGAATCAATTATATGGTTTAGACAATAATTAGATGCATTGCCCAGAGCGAGTGGACCAATATCGAGAGTGTCAGATGAACCACCTTCCATATCATTTCTATATATATATATCTTCACGACTTCACCTTGAAAACAAAAAGGAGAGCTAAAGTTCCAACCATCCCCACTAACCTGCTCATTCCTCAGTAGTCGACAATATTATTATTATTAATTATTTATCTTGGACTGTGACTCAGCCACTTTCTTTTTTTATTAGGCAATGGTGTCTTCTTTTGAGGCATTAATTTGATGGAGTAATTTAACCACTCCAGCCAATGGGAGACAAGGATTTGTGGTCTCACCGAACCCACCAGCATGCATATGCACATGTGGGGCTGCTGTAGTGCTGCATGCCCTTGATTAATTTTCCTATATATAATAAGTAATATTCAGGAATTGTATTTATACATGTAGTTTAATTAATTATCATTAATTTGTTAAGAAATTTAAAAGCAAAAGATGAAAGAATACTTGTCTCTCCAAAAGATAAGGAGTGTGGCACGATACATCAATTTTGATATTATTTTTTTTCCAAACAGTAAAAGAAAATATATTATCTACAAGTAGAGGATAAAACATCATCACCCAAGATTATATCCAACTCGAGAGGACGAATAGAAGTCCAAATAGTGGACTCTTTCTTTCTCCGAGTATATATAGTATGCTGCCCAATGGACAGTTTTGTTTGCCGAACGGCTTACAAAAATTAAAGTTACATAATTGAACATAGGAAGTGAATTACAAATATTTCTAAATAAATTATGGTGTATCAGGGGGAAAACAGACTTGTTATTGATCGTATCCACAATCTGCTTGCAATTCGTCTCAATGAGGAGGTGATCCATATTCCTGGATAAAGCCAAAGACAAGACATAGTAGATAGCAGTAGCTTCCGAATATAAAGCAGATAAAGAATGAAAATAGATGGCAGAAGCATATAGACACTTGCCTTGCGAATTTCGGATAATAAAACCAGCTCCTCCATCCGAATCTAGAAGCACCGTCACAATTTATTTTAAAGCAACCAACCGGAGGGGGTGACCACACCGAAGCATTAGTAGGAATTGATACAAAGTCCTCAGGATTCGGTGACTTAGTATAATTCAAAGAATTATTTAAAATTCTCATAACTACATGAGAGATGACAGATCGTCCTTCACCATGCAAAATACTATTTCTAAAAAACCATAAAGTCCACAAGTCATTGGCAATAATGGTTTTGGTGTAAAGGTTCAAATTAGAACCCACATTAGACTCAAGCTAGCTACCTAAATGCCAATTACTTCTATTAACAAAGTCACAACTAAGCTTTTGACCAAGAGAAAACCAAACGTTAGAAACAAAAGCACAATTTCAGAAAAGATGATTTGAAGTTTCAATATCAGAATTACAAAATAAATAATTTTGGTCAATCGAAAAATTTAAATCAGTAAGTCTGGAATAAGTAAGGAGTCGATTCTGAAAAAATTTCCATAAAAATATTTTAAGTTTAGGAGAAACATGAAGGTTCCAAATAATATTCCAATTAATACTAAAATCAGTAAGAGTAAGACTAAATATTTTGAGAAATAGGTAAGCAAAGAATGCGGTTATCTTACCATCAATCTCATGAGTCCAAGCCATAAAATCATCATTAGGATGAATCGAAATCTCAATGCTCGATATAATCTCCCATAAGTCTTTATTACAAATAGTTAGATCCACAGAGGAGGACCATTCATGATTATGCATTAAATGATAAACATGAGAAATATTATCAATAACATTCATATTGATAAAAGTAGGCTTTAAAGCAAGTGGAACACACTACTAGAAATTTGGTCTTCAGCAACGGCTATCAGCAACGGTCGTTCAAGCCGTTGCTATTTGCAACGGCATTCTTACGGCCGTTCGAGCCGTTGCAGATATGTTGTATCTGCAACGGCTTTCTAACGGACATGCGAGCCGTTGCTGAAGATGTTAATTATCAGCAACGACTTTCTAACGAACAAGTGAGTCGTTGCTGATGATAACTTATTAGCAACGACTTTCTAACGGGCGAGTGAGCCGTTGCTGATAAGTTTATATAGGTCACAAATCGCGCCCGACCCTTCTTCCTCCCGCTGCTGCCGCCGCCGCCGCCGCCTCCCGCCGCTGCCGACGCCAATGACGCCTCTTCCTCCTCCCGCTGCTGTCGACACTGTCAGGTATACATCGCCGGCGGGCCGTCTCTTCCCGTTGCGGCTGGCGGGAAATCCGACCGAAACCCTAAAAATAGGGTTTCGACCGGCGGCGGTTAGCCGATGGCCGCCGCCGGACCTTGTACAGTGGCCGGACAGTGTGTCCGGCCACTGTACGCCGGCGCCGGAGTCCACCTGACTCCGGCGCCGGAATTTGTAGATTAATATGTATTTTTAATTATTTTTTAATTGTTAATTAATTATTTATTTAATTATTTAGATTAATTGTTTAATTTGTTAGATTAATTATTAGGGTTTAGATTAATTTTAAAATTGTCCACTTCGAACGCGCGCCGGAATCGTCCACTTCGGACTCTTGCCGAAATCGTCGAATTTGGACTTGTGTCGGAATTGTCCAATATGGACTCGAACTGTCTCGAAACATTTAGAAAATAATCATCCATCCGACGAGTTGATATGTTTCACGTACGCATCGACGAGTCGGATATGATTTAGCAAAACCTTAGATCCGTTCAGGGATTGTATGTTCGTGTAAAAGAAGTAGATGATCTTTTATACGACGTACAATTCTTGAATTGTCCCTGATTGGACAATTTGGGAATATAGTTATTTATACTGCACTTACGTTTTTATTTTAACTGTTAACTAATTATTCTAAATTTCAACAACATCTCTCTTGTTCTCCGATACGCGCCCAGATGATATGCGTATTCGGAGAACTGTAGGGAGATACTGCCGAAATTTAGAATGAAGTTAATGGTTAAAATAGGTACTTAGTGCAATATAAATAACATAAATCCTGAATGGAATAGGACAATCTCACCTAAAGACATTAACCAAAGAAATTGTCATTGATTGACAGAATCATGTCGGCTGATCGAAGTTGGATGTACCGACGTCTTGATCGTAGAGCTTTAACGAATGGGTTTCGATTAGGCGTAACGTACTTCCTAAATTTCGCCTATTCGAATCGGAATTTCGTTAGCATCGGTGATCAAATTCGATGTCCGTGCTGCATTTGTTCGAATGGACGATTTTTGGATCGGGAGACTGTCACTCTGCATCTATATAGCAAAGGATTTGCACCAAGATATTTTCTATGGACTTGTCACGGGGAGTCACGCGAAGTCGGGACGTCGAGCAATTCTGTCGTTCAGACATATGGTGAATCTTCCTCTGCTGGTGCTTCTTCATCCAGTCAATGTAATCCCTATAGAACTATGATACTTGATAGTCTTGGGGTCAATTCCACCTGAATGATAATGTTGATCGGCCAGTTCTTCAGACATCAGTCCCACCAGATACTACAGCGGTTGATATCACAGAAGTACAAACTGCGGTAGAGATTGAATTACCGAATAAAGAAGCTGCAGAATTTTACGAGATGTTGAAGGCTGCCGATGAACCTTTGTATGAGAATTGTCCTAAATACACTAGGTTTTCAGCAATGACACAGCTCTTAAACATCTAGGCCGATTGTAATATCAGCGGAGTTGCGTATGATCGGATTACTGGATTGATTAATGGAATGCTGCCTACTGATAACAAGTTTGAGCCAACTTTTTATAAGACTAAAAAGCTAATGAGAAAATTGGGGCTTGGGTACGAAAAAATACACGCGTGCCAAAATAACTGCATTTTATATTATAAAGAAAATGTGCAGTTGGATAAATGCCCTGTATGTCAACATCCTCGTTACAAGGAGAAGAAATCGGTCCGACAGAAAAATATCCCGTTTAAGGTGCTTCGGTATTTTCCACTAACACCGAGGCTTCAAAGATTATTCATGTCGGAAAAGACAGCCCCCTACATGAGTTGGCATGCAAGAAGTCATGATGATACAGTAATGACTCATCCATCTGACAGTGAAGCATGGAAACATTTGGATACATATTATCCTTCATTTGTTAGGGATACTAGAAATATCAGATTGGGATTGTGCACAGATGATTTTAATCCGTTTGGACATTCTGCAACTCCTTATTCAGTTTGGCCAGTGCTGCCGACAGTTTATAATCTGCCACCGTCAATGTGCATGAAAGATGAATTTATTTATCTTTCGATGATTATTCCGGGTCCTAAGGGTCCGCGAAAAGAAATTGACATATTTCTCAGACCCTTGATAGATGAATTGAAAACATTATGGACTGAGGGAGCTGTCACTTATGATTGTCATCTGAAGCAAAACTTTAATTTAAAGGCCGCGGTCTTGTGGACAATCAATGATTTCTCGGCGTACGGCATGTTGTCTGGTTGGAGCACTCACGGCCGACTCTCTTGTCCGTATTGTATGGAACACTCTAAATCAATCAGTCTTCAGAACGGACGAAAAATCTCATTCTTTGATTGTCATCGTCGATTCCTACCGGTTAATCATCAGTATCGAAGGAATTGTAATAAATTTACTAAGGGCAGAGTCGAAAGAGATGTGCCACCACCGATGTTGTCTGGTGAACAAATGTTAGCACGTGTTTCAGCACTTCCAGATATAGTATTTGGTCGCAATGAAAGAGTGTCAAGTTTTGGCCAAACACATAACTGGGTGAAAAAAGTATCTTTTGGGAATTGCCCTATTGGAGTTCATTATTGATTCGACATAATTTAGATGTCATGCACATTGAAAAAAATATGTTTGATAATATTTTCAACACTTTGATGGATATTTCCGAAAAAACTAAAGATAATGTCAAAGCTCGACATGATATGAAAATACTTTGTAAAAGACCAGAGTTGGAGTTACAAGATGTCAACAGACGATATCTGAAACCGAAGGCCCTATATGTGTTAAATAAACAACAGATCAAAGATGTTTGTCAATGGGTAAAATAACTCAGATTACCCGATGGATATGCTTCAAACTTATCTCGATGTGTGAACGTCGATGATTGCAAAATATCAGGGATGAAGAGCCATGATTGTCATGTATTCATGCAGAGATTACTTTCGATCGCATTTCGAGATCTTCTACATGATAATATTTGGGGTCCGTTGACTAAATTAAGTATATTTTTAGAAACATCTGTGCAAATGTCCTTCGAGTCGAAGATATATCAACACTTGAAAATAATATTGTTGAAATCATATGCAAGCTGGAGCAATTTTTCCCTCCTGCATTTTTTGACTCGATGGAGCATCTACCGATACACTTGGCATATGAGGCACGAGTTGGTGGCCTCGTTCAATATCGGTGCATGTATTTATTTGAAAGATACATGAATCGTCTGAAGAAAAAAGTAAAGAACACCGCAGCTGTTGAAGGATCAATATCTGAATCGTATATCATCCAAGAAATTTCGACATTGTGCTCATTTTACTTTGAATCGACAGTACAGACAAGATTTGATCGTCTTCCACGTAACGACGACGGGGGTGTTCGACATTCAGATGGACGTTTAAATATATTTTGTCACTCTGGTCGTGCTTTTGGTTCTCGTCCATCTCGACACTTAAGCGAGAAGAGTATCATTTGACACACTTGTATGTATTACTCAATTGTCCAGAGATTGAACAATTCATTGAAATATTTGACATTGAGATGGTGCAAAAATACTCTATTCACAACGATGAAGAATTGGAGAGATTACGAAATCGTGATTTCCCTACTTGGATTCAGACTTACAGCAAAAATCACAGAGCTGAAATAGATGAAAGAATATTTGAGTTTGTTAGTAGACCGTCACGACTTGTGTCGTGCTATAGCGGATATTTTGTTAATGGGTATAAATTTCACACGGTTGAATATGCATTTACAAAGAAGACGATGAATGCTGGGGTCTGTGTGAAAGGGACAACCTATGTTGAATGTAATATGAATTTTTATGAACTGGTGGAAGAAGTGTTGGAGTTGCACTACTTCGGCTTGAAATCAGTTATTCTATTTAGATGTCATTGGTTCGATACAACAGAAAGGGGCATGAAAGTTCATCCAAAATACAAACTTGTTGAGGTTAATTACAAATCTAAATTGGCAGCAAATGAGCCTTTTATATTGGCATCACAAGCCGAACAAGTATATTACGCGAAGTATCCGGCTCAAAATAAAGATAGAGCAGATTGGCGTGTAGTCTGTAAGACAAAAGCTAGAGAAAAAATTGATCCGATAGTAGGAGAAAATGAGCTGATACCTGATATGACACATGGTTTCTATCAAGAAGATGATCCTCCTGCTGTAGAGGAAATTGGAGATGAAGAAGATGAAGAAGAGGAAGAAGAGGAAGAATTCGAAGACTATTATTCAGATGATGAGGAATAATTGTAAAGTATATATTTTTATTAAATATATCTCTACTATTTATACAATAATCTAATTATATGTCTATTCGACAAATATGTCTGATCGTGGTTATCGTCGTAGGATAGCTTCGGAGTCTCCGATCGGTGAGACTCCTACACTTACTCATGCTGCTGATCCTCCTGTTGCTGATCCTCATGCCGATGATACTGCCGAGGCTAGTACATCCAGACGCAGGCGGCCACGCGGGTCGAACAGGTGACAGCCTCCACTAGCCACAGAGTCACGTAGATTGATTAGCGTGATTGGGGAGCGGCAATATATCATGAATTATGAATCATTACAAATTCATTATATCATAATATAATATTAAAATTTATTTTTGTTGTGCAGGTTCGAGCAAGAAGAAGTGTCGATGAGCATTTCTTCTACTATTCGACGATACATGCACGGGGCATGGCCTACGTGGTCTCACGTGCCTAGCGAGCACGTCGACATGTTATGGCGCGAGTTTGAGGCACGTATTATTATTATTTTTACATGCATGATGATTAATATTGGTACTGATATTATTATTTTGCAAGCTCTCTATACATGGGCCGAGGACCAAAGACCCTTCATTTACGCTGCCTGGGAGGCTATTTCCCGGGCAAGGTACAACGGGCAGCTGGGGCAGGCTCGGTCCCAGGCGATGGCCCGAGCTGGGACCACTAACATCGCGGAGACTCGGGGATACGGCCCCGATTGGATTACTCCGGATATATGGGACTAGCTCGTGGGAATATGGTTGACGGATCGATGGCAGGAGGTTTCTCGGAATGCGGCTAGAAATCGCATGTCGGGGGGAGCAGCGCGTCACACCGGCGGCTCTGTTGCATTTGCAGTGCACGCGAACCGTATGGTAAGTATATCTTTTAATTATATATTTTATTTATTATTATGTGTACTAATTAATGTATTTGTTTTGTAAATGTAGACGACGGTGTCGGATGACGGGAGTGTCCAGCGACCCTCCCCGATGGCGGTGTTTGAGCGGACTCACCGTCGAGCACATGGGACGGGGGAGTACATCGACAACCGCGCTGCATACATTATGGTAACTATATATTTATTTAAATTATTCATTATATATTTATAATTGAAGTTTTATGATCAATATTAAACAAAAAATCAAACTCGAGTAGGAGACCTACAGCCTGACGGTGGTGCAGCGCGGGGGTACCCTCGAGGACTTTGACGCAGCAACGTGGGTCGAGGCCGCAGGTGGCTGGGACCATGGCCGCGTATATGGCTTCGCAGATAGTGGTCATGCGCGAGCCGTACTAGGGCCACTTGGGGTACCGACCCCTCCGGTCGCTGGTGAGCGGCCGTCCACCTCTAGATCCAGTTATGATCATAGTAGCAGAATAAGGACTCTAGAAGACACGGTCGCGCGTCAGACTGAGATAATGGAGCGCCAGAGTCAGATGATGGCGGATATACAAGCTATGCTACACAACATGTCAGGTCATCCCGAAGCAGGCATCTCTTCGGCCTCATCTAATCTATCATCCTCGAGTCAGTCCACGCCGGTGTACATTCAAGCACTCCAGACCCCGCCATATGATCCAGGCCATCCTCCATTGTCATCGTGAGATTTTTTATATTGACTTTGTTACTGAGATATTGGACTTGTTTAATTTTTTTTGTTTGGATATTGATACTTCATTTTGCATTTGAATAGTTTTTATACTATCGTGGATAATTATCAATATAAATATAATTGTTTTGATGTATATCTTGGTGTATTTGTGATGTGTGAATGAATGTGTGTATGAGTGTATGGGTGTGTGAGTTATGTATCAGATAATGTATCAATGGAAATTTTAAATTTTAAATTTTTTCGTTACCAGGTTCACGTCATCAGCAACGGCTTTCCCACGGCCGTCCGTGGGAAAGCCGTTGCTAAAAGTATATCGAAAGCCGTTGCTGATGACCTACAGCAACGGCTTAGCGACGGGATTTTACTAACGACGTTGCTACGGACTCAGCGGTCGTTGCTATTAATGTTATCAGCAACGGCTCCGGGTCCGTGGCAAAACCTTTGCTGATAATATTGTTAGCAACGGCCCGAGCGGCCGTTGCGGATCTGTTGCTAAGTTATCAGCAACGCGGTTTTCTGCCACGGCTCCATTGCAACGGCTCGACCGTTGCTGATGCCCATTTTTCTAGTAGTGACATCTAGAATCCAATTATCATAAAGCAGTGAAGTACTGCTACCATTCCCAATGATAGACTTAAAGCTAAAATGAAGTTTAGTAAAAGCTTTAAGAAATAATTTTCAAGCCCAAGATAATTTGTTAGGGTGAATAGAATTAGTACAAGAAACTTAGGATATTTCATCCTAACAGTGGTAACCCATAAAGAATTGGACTTATTAAGATAAGCTTAAACCCTCTTAGCATGAAGGGATAAGCTTTTATTTTTAATATCTTGGATTCCTAAATCACCCAAAGCTTTTGGTAAAGTAACAGTATGCCAATTAATAAGATGGATACTGTTCTTATTGGGATTATGGCTCCAAAGAAAGTTCTTAATTTTCTTCTCAATTTCATTACGCAAATCCCTATTAAGCCAAGTAACAGTGATAGAATGGGTGGGAATTGAGTTAAGAACATACTTTATAAGGACTAATCTACCAGCTTGGGAGAGAAGAGAAGCTTTCCAATTACATAATTTTGCATCTATCTGGGAGAGGATATGATCATGAATATGAGGGTGAGGTCTCCTAGGAGACATCATAAGACCAAGATACTTAAAAGAGAATTTACCAACTTTCATACCAAGGAAGCTAGAAATTCTATTCTTAGAAGAGGAGGAGACATTCTCATGGAAGAAGATATCAGACTTAGAAAAATTAATTTTTTGGCCCGTTAAAGTTTGATAAGTGGAAAAGATAGTCTTAACAGAGCTAAGGCTTTTGGAATTAGCCTTGAAAGTTAAAATGAGATCATCAGCAAACATTAAGTGGCCGATGAGGAGGTCATTTTTAAACCTAAAGGGAGTTAACTTATTCTCATTAACCGCAGAATTAATAAGCTGAGTCAGAATTTGAGAAACAATGATGAAAAAGGAAAGGTGAAATAAAATCACATTGTCTAATACCTCTATTAGAGGGAAAGAAAGAGGAAGTTTGAGCATTAACAATGCAAGCAAAAGAATGAGAGGAAATGCAAGAATAGATCTAATTAATAAATAAAGCAGAGAAATTGAATTTTTTTCAGGACCTCAATAATAGCTTCTCTTTTGCGAAGGTCGTAAACTTTTTCAACATCAATTTTTACAATGATGTATGAGACTTTGCTTTTAGAATCATAAAAAGAATGAACTAACTCTTAAACAATAAGAATGTAATCATGAATGTTCTACCTTTAACAAAAGCATATTGTTCACAAGAGATTAGACTAGGCAAGCAAATTTTTAGTCTGTTAGCAAGAACTTTAGAGAGAATGCGGTAAGAAAGGTTACACAGGGCAATAGGTCTGAAGTTCTTAACACATTTAGGATCCTTGATTTTAGGAATGAAGGTCAAAATGGTTTGGTTCCAATACCTAGGAATAATAGCATGCTGAAAAAAAAAGTTGAACAGACTGGAAAAATGAATCAGCAATGGTGTTCCAAAAATATTTGTAAAATTGAATTGTGAACTCATCTATACCCGGGCTTTTACCATTTTTGAAAGACTTGATAGTATCCCAAAGTTCTTGAACAGTAATAGGAGCAATCAAAGAATTAGCAAAATCAGGATTTAAAGTAGGAAGATTAGGCATATCCAAACAGAAAATGGTAGAAACAGTAGAAATATTCCAAAGAGAATTAAAATGATTCACAAATTCATTTAAAATATCATTATCATCAAATAATGTAACATTGGAAGCAAAAGATAAAGAGCGAATAAAATTGCTACAAGGGCCCCCGTCGCACATGATTGCGGCGTTGGACTTGGATCCAGAGACCACACGTCGGATCTGGCGCAAGGCCAATTTTAGGGTCCACCGAGGGGGTCGTAATCGGATCCATAGGGATATCAGAAGCACAATCGGGAGCAACATTCTCAAACGGAGGAACCGACGAAATAGAAGAAGAACAATTCAAAAGAATTGGACAAGAGGACTCACGATGTCCGATTAAATCACACTGAAAGCACATTGTAGGGAGATTTTCGTAAACAATAGGTTGAAAAAACTCAGCGTTGTCAACAGAGATCCAAACTCCTTGTCGGATAGGTAAAACAAGATCGATTTCAACACAGACCCTTAAATATTGACCACGTTCAAAGTCAAAGGAGCGATAATCAATTCTAAGAACTTTACCGAAACATTGAGCAATCGAGAAAACTGAATCATAATTCCAAAATTCAATAGGTAGAGAGTGAAACCTAATCCAAATCGGAGCCGTCGTGAACAGTTCATCCCACGGCCTAAAAAAAGGTTTCCACGGTATCAATCTCAAAACATCTCCTCAGAAAGTCAAGGGGCCACCGGTAAGCATAAGATTTGCCAACTCAATCGAATCAAAACGAAAACAGAAAAAAAATGCTCTAAATCGAGTGTCGGTTGTAAGTTTAGGGCTTGCTCAGAGGAGAAGAAAACCCTATCAGAAGTCACCGATTGGATCTTGGAGAGAATATAAGATGAAACCCTAATTTTGAAATTAGGGTTTCCAGTTCGGAGGATCTGTGCCCACGATGCCGGTTTTGGACCGGATGAGAGGATGAAGTGGGAGCCACCGTTGGTGAGGTTGGTCTCGAGGAAGAGATCAGACGACTAGAGGGATCCGGGGGGGTCTGGGGATCTCGACGGCGGCGGAGGGTGAATCGGGGGGGTGCAGGGGAGAAAAGTCGCCCATAGCACGCGACATTCTTTCGTATGCAGAAGAACCAATTTTGACTTATTAAATTATAGGGTTATTCATGATACATTAAGGACCCAATGCAAGTCCGTCGATCCCTCGTGTGTATATATATATATATACACACGTAATTTAATTTGTGATAATTTAGTTGCTCAACTTATTAATAATTGGGAATAAGATAATATATATGAATGAAGTGTAATTAATTGAATGGATGGAGCAGATTTAGATATATTTGAAGTGCAATTTTATGAAAAGAATAATTCGGTCCCATATGCCAATTATGAATTGTGATATACCATATATAAGCCAAATTAATAGACACGTCGGTCCCAGCACTGGCACCCTCACGTGATTAGAGGCATGTGGTCTGGCCTGTATATGGTCTGGTCTGGCCTGGTCTGTTTAAAAAATAAACTAGGCCAAGACTTTGAAATAAACATATTTTCTTTATCAGGTCAGGTCCAGATTCAATTTAAAGCCTATTGACCCCGATAGATCGGTCTGGGCCTGTTGAGGTGATGTATATATAAATATATAAAATATAAAATATTATTTTATTACATATTTACATTAAAATTATTTTAATATAATAATTAATATTATTTTAATTTATTAAAACACAGGCCACGGGCCACAGGCCAAACCAATATTTTATATTGGAAGCATGTTTCGTTATCAGGCCACATGCTAGACCAGGTCAATGAACAGGTCAGGCTCAGGTCAAAATTTAAGCCTATAACATGCCACAAGTCAGCCCAGGCCAATTTTCTACCATATAGGCCTGACCTGGCCTGTTCCCACCCCTACACATGATATCTTTTCTCGTTAGCGCAACACTTTTTTACTTGTTTACTCACATTTTCCCCTAATTGATTAATCTGGAGGCACCACCATTTTTGGTGTATTATATATTTTATGAAAAATTAATAAGACAAATTTAAGGGACTTATCTGCCAATTGTGAGTATCATAGTTGATAACAACATATTGTATATTATCTAGAGATTTAGGATTCGAACCTTAATAAGATCATATATTGTAATTTTTTTTTATCTTTGTTAAAAAAAACAAGGGACTTATCTAATTGATAACTATTTTTTTCGGATCAAAATTGATTTGATGTAAAAATTAAGGGACTTATCTAATTGTTAATATGGAAAGTAAATTTCTGCAAAAAATTATAATTCTCATGAATTAATTTCTCATATATATTTTTCGAAAAGTACCTAAAAATGTTTGGTTGACAATAACTTAATTTATAGAAAGTGTAATTTTTCACATACAATATGTTTGGTTGACATGAGTACTTCCTAGGAAGTACATATGAAATGATCAATATATTCTTCTTTTATAAATTAATATTTTAATTTATATGTATTAGTATATATATGAAAAAATAATTTTTATTTGTAAATTTATATTGTAATATATATATATATAATATTTTTTTGCATATATAATTAACACAATATATATTTTATTATATAGAAAAAATAATTTCTATTTATAATTAATATGAAAAATTATATTTTTGCTAAATAAAATAAAATAAAATAAAAATGTGAAGAATTCAATGAATATGTAATCTCATAATATTAACAACATAAATGATAAATTCCACGTTAAATGCAAATGTGAAATCAATATTAATTTTTTTTAAAAAAATACAATGCAGAAATTACAACTTACCTAGGATCCTCTAGGTAAGCTATTTCTTATGTTTTGCATAAAGTTGCATTTAATGAAGAAGTTATTATACTTCCTACAATATGCAGGAAGTGTGTCAACTAAATAAGAAATCATTTGCCTATTTCTTGAGAAGTACAATTTCATGCATGAATTAAGTTGTGCCAATCAGACGGTGCCTACATATGGATCAAACAAACTACATTATAAAGATCATCAAATTCAGGTGGTCTGGTAGAAGTCTAGACATTAGACTTTCGACATATCCTCCTAATATTTGTAGTGAGCTACTTTGTTACAAGATGATTTGGGTGCAAAGTAACTGAAGATATTATATTACACAATAAATTTGCAATACTTGAATAAGTCTCTTTATTCTCGTTTAAAATTTGAGCCAGAATTCCATAGTTTGTTTTCATGTAAGCATTCTTAATTATGTTCTGCTATACAATATTGTAGATTGCCATAGTCTCGCAATAAATATGATTGGTTTATGTATTAGGAGAACTTTGATTCAGCATAGAGACAATTTTCTAATGATACCAAAATCATCTTTTCTTATGATCCATCAATGTCCAATACTTTGACAAACATCACCTCCTAATGACCAATAACTTCATATTTATAACAAACAAAATTAAGATTTTCATACGTAATCGATTGAAAGAATTTACGGCCAGACAAACTAATCCACACTTCTTGCTGGAGTGGCATAAATAGATCAATCTCCATGCAAATTCGAACATAACATCATTTATTAAGGTTCAAGGAGCGATCACCAATTGAAATAACTTTGCCAATATTGTTGGCAATTAGAGAAATCAAATCTGAATTTTGGAACTCCAACGGTAACCCAAACAAACAAATCTATAAAAGCATAAGCATGATTTACATTTAACAGAGTGACCATGGGCAATTGGTGGTTTGTTTATATTTAAAAAAAAAGAAAAAGTGCAGATTTGATCATATAAGTTTTTAATTTTTTGGACTTTGATCATATAAAATTTATTTTGGTATTTTCAGTCCTATAAATTTGCTTTGTAGTACAGATTTGATCCTATCCGTGACGGTCCATTAACTCTCTGTCAACGTGGACTAACGTCGTTCATACACGTTGACATATTTGGTCTCATAAGTTTCATTTCGAAATTTTCAGTCTTATATGTTTGCCCCGTAGTATAGATTTGGTTTTATATATTTGCCCCGTAGCACGAATTTGGTCCAACATATTTGCCTCATAGCACAAATTTTATCATATCCGTGATGGTCCGTTAACTCTTTGTCCACGAAAAAATAAATGACGTTATGTTCATATTGACGGAGTTAATGGACCGTCATGAATTAGACCAAATCTATGTTACGAATGTAATACCCCATTTTAATTAGGCCAATGGTTTGGTCTATGAAGTTGATGAGATAGCTATCCCATCAAGCGGGTTGTAACAAATGGTATCAGAGCAAGACCTAGTCCTAGACATGGTGAGGGAGCCTATGTGAGAAAGGGCTGCTCAGGTGATGGGGTGGAGCCGCTACTAGGCTAGGCCTCACATGTCGCCGACTTGGGTGTGATTCTGGGCTGTGTTAGACACTACTAGAAATTTAGTCTTCAGCAACGGTCGCTCAAGCCGTTGCTATTTGCAACGGCATTCTTACGGCCGCCCGAGCCGTTGTAGATATGTTGTATCTGCAACGGCTTCCTTACGGACAAGTGAGCCGTTGCTGATGATAACTTATCAGCAACGGCTTTCTAACGGGCGAGTGAGCCGTTGCTGATAAGTTTATATAGGTCACAGATCGCGCCGCCCCCCTTCTTCCTCCCGCTGCTGCCGCCGCCGCCTCCTCCTCCCGCCGCCGCTGCCGACGCCGACGACCCCTCTTCCTCCTCCCGCTGCTGCCGACACTTTCAGGTATACATCGCTGACCGGCCGTCTCTTCCCGTTGCGGCCGGCGGGAAATCCGACCGAAACCCTAAAAATAGGGTTTCGGCCGACAGCGGTCGGCCGATGGCCGCCGCCGGACCTTGTACAATGGCCGGACAGTGTGTCCGGCCACTGTACGCTGGCGCCGGAGTCCACCTGACTCCGGCGCCGGAATTTGTAGATTTAAATATTTTTTTAATTATTAATTAATTGTTAATTAATTATTTAGATTAATTATTTAATTATTTAATTTGTTAGATTAATTATTAAGGTTTAGATTAATTTTTAGGGTTTAGATTAATTTCGGAATTGTCCACTTCGGACGCGCGCCAAAATCGTCCATTTCGAACGTGCGCCGGAATCGTCCACTTTGGACGCGCGCCGGAATGGTTCACTTCGGACGCGCGCCGGAATCGTCCACTTCAGACTCTTGCCGAAATCGTCGAATTTGGACTCGTGTCGGAATTATCCAATATGGACTCGAACTGTCTCAAAACATTTAGAAAATAATCATCCATCCGACGAGTTGATATGTTTCACGTACGCATCGACGAGTCGGATATGATTTAGCAAAACCTTAGATCCGTTCGGGGATTGTATGTTCGTGTAAAAGAAGTAGATGATCTTTTATACGACGTACAATTCTTGAATTGTCCCTGATTGGATAATTTGGAAATATAATTATTTGTACTGCACTTACGTTTTTATTTTAACTGTTAACTAATTATTCTAAATTTCAACAACATCTCTCTTGTTCTCCGATACGCGCCCAGATGATATGCGTATTCGGAGAACTGTAGGGAGATGCTGCCAAAATTTAGAATGAAGTTAACGGTTAAAATAAGTACTTAGTGCAATATAAATAACATAAATCCCGAATGGAATAGGACAATCTCACCTAAAGACATTAACCAAAGAAATTGTCATTGATTGACAGAATCATGTCGGCTGATCGAAGTTGGATGTACCGACGTCTTCATCGTGGAGCTTTAACGAATGAGTTTCGATTAGGCGTAACGTACTTCCTAAATTTCGCCTATTCGAATCAGAATTTTATTAGCATCGGTGATTAAATCCGATGTCTGTGCTGCATTTGTTCGAATGGACGATTTTTGGATCGGGAGACTGTCACTCTGCATCTATATAGCAAAGGATTTGCACCAAGATATTTTCTATGGACTTGTTACGGGGAGTCACGTGAAGTCGGGACGTCGAGCAATCCTGTCGTTCAGACATCGGATATTTTGTTAATGGGTATAAATTTCACACGGTTGAATATGCATTTACAAAGAAGACGATGAATGCTGGGGTCTGTGTGAAAGGGACAACCTATGTTGAATGTAATATGAATTTTTATGGACTGGTGGAAGAAGTGTTGGAGTTGCACTACTTCGGCTTGAAATCAGTTATTCTATTTAGATGTCATTGGTTCGATACAACAGAAAGGGGCATGAAAGTTCATCCAAAATATAAACTTGTTGAGGTTAATTACAAATCTAAATTGGCAGCAAATGAGCCTTTTATATTGGCATCACAAGCCGAACAAGTATATTACGCGAAGTATCCAGCTCGAAATAAAGATAGAGCAGATTGGCGTGTAGTCTGTAAGACAAAAGGTAGAGGAAAAATTGATCCGATAGTAGGAGAAAATGAGCTGATACCTGATATCACACATGGTTTCTATCAAGAAGATGATCCTCCTGCTGTAGATCGTATTATTCCAATACTCGAGGATGCAGACACAACGTCAATTCAATTAGAAGTTGAATATGCTGATGATGACGATCATGAAATTGAGAAAGCTGGAGATGAAGAAGATGAAGAAGAGGAAGAAGAGGAAGAAGAGGAAGAATTCGAAGACTATTATTCAGATGATGAGGAATAATTATAAAGTATATATTTTATTAAATATATATATACTATTTATACAATAATATGATTCTATGTCTATTCGACAGATATGTCTGGTCGTGGTTATCGTCGTAGGAGAGCTTCAGAGTCTCCGATCGGTGAGACTCCTACACTTACTCATGCTGCTGATCCTCCTGTTGCTGGTCCTCATGCCGATGATACTGCCGAGGCTAGTACATCCAGACGCAGGCGGCCACGCGGGCCGAACAGGTGGCAGCCTCCACTAGCCACAGAGTCACGTAGATTGATTAGCGTGATTGGGGAGCGGTAATATATCATGAATTATGTATCATTACAAATTCATTATATCATAATATAATATTAAAATTTATTTTTGTTGTGCAGGTTCGAGCAAGAAGAAGTGTCGAGGAGCATTTCTTCTACTATTCGACGATACATGCACGGGGCATGGCCTACGTGGTCTCATGTGCCTAGCGAGCACGTCGACATGTTATGGCGCGAGTTTGAGGCACGTATTATTATTTTTTTACATGCATGATGATTAATGTTGGTACTGATATTATTATTTTTCAGGCTCGCTTTACATGGGCCGAGGACCAGAGGCCATTCATTTACGCTGCCTGGGAGGCTATTTCCCGTGCGAGGTACAACGGGCAGCTGGGGCAGGCTCGGTCCCAAGCGATGGCACGAGCTGGGACCACTAACATTGCGGAGACTCGGGGATACGACCCCGATTGGATTACTCCGGATATATGGGACCAGCTCGTGGGAATATGGTCGACGGATCGATGGCAGGAGGTTTCTCGGAATGCGGCTAGAAATCGTCAATTAAGCTAGTAACCATGAGAGTTGTCATTCATTGGGTTGTTATTCAAAGAAGTTTGCCTTACGCTTGGATGTTGTGCAAAGTAGATAGATCTATTGAAATTGACTTGGAAGGGTGGTAATCCTTTAGGACTTAATTAAACCCATTAGGATTTGGGAGTACTTGAGATAATAATTATATGGAAGTCAGGGGGCTTTATTTGAAATTGTAGTGAAAGAGGATGATGCTTTGTTACAAGGTGCAATGTTTGGCAGTGGGCTTCATCAGGAGAGGACGCTAACAAGTGTTGGGAAATATGGACGTATATGTGATGTTCGAAGCGTGTCCTTGACATTGTCATTAAGGATTTATTCGTCTGCCGACGTATCTCTCAGGATTCAACGAGCCCTTCTGATGAATAGGAGCAAGAAGCAGCAAAAAGTAAAACCCAACGTTATAGCAGAGAGGGAGAAAAGAAGCGACGGAGGAATAAGATGTAGTAGATGTTGTGTACATGCTCTATAACTACGTCTATTTATAGGGCAAATAGAATGTGACAGAGATAATAAAATTCGTGATAATGAATGAAAGCTGAGAATTCGTCGTCACGAATGAATCGTGGAGGATAAGGATGTGGAGAAAAGGCAAGAGAGTTTCACGTATAAAACATGGTAAAAAGAAAATTATCTCAAAATAAACATCATTTATAGTTATCATTATCTCTTTAGAAAAATAATATTATGTGATGTGGGACTAAAGCCTTTTAAAATACTTCATAATATACAACAAGAAGGTAGGTCGCCATGCACAGAAGAGGTGGAACGGCTCACTAAAAGATGTCATTGAGAATGCTCATTGAATGAGCATTCTCAATATTATGCCTTGAAGAGGACTCGAACCTCCACGCTCTTTAGCACGAGATTTTGAGTCTCGCATGTCTACCGTTTCACCATCAAGGCATCTTGAAAGGGAATCATATTCCATGAATATGATATCTATCTAATGTGATATATGGAATATATGACAAAGGTGGAGTGTTGGAGTATTTCTATCGATCGGTCATGTCATATAGGCCCGGGTCAGACATCAAATTGCTTCGATTTGAATTATCCGGAGGATACCTTATATATATCAAAAATATATATCAAAAAGATGTACAATCAAACCTATTTCTCGATTCAATAGAAGCCCCAAAAAGAAGTGAATATGGTACCCAACCAAATACCGATAGATATGTCAAAAGCAGGTCCGATTACGCCTATTCCTAATCCTAAATAGAATGTAACGACGTAGCGATCCATATGTAAACAGATCAATAATTATAAATGTTTTGTTGTGTACAATTTTGCACCTATGGTGCATCGATATGGCAAAATTATTTTATTATTTTTCATTATGTACTTTCTACTAATTAATTAAATTCCTCTCTAATATTCGATTAATTGTTGTATTTTTGTCGATGAAAATATTTACAAGTATATAATAAATCAAAATCATAACACATTTGACTTGCGAGCTTGAAAAATAACTAACACTACTAGAATAGTCGTTGTCATCGACGACTAACCTCGTTGCTGAACTGTCGGTAATGACTATCACAGACGACTTGTGCCGTTGCAATGAGTCGTCGCTTATGTGCATGTCTCGTGTAACTTGTGACAGCGCGAGGCGACCGTCACAAGTAATTATCATGCAACAACAGCCGCTAGAGCTATCGCTAATGTAAATCCATCAGCAACGATCCAAAACGGCTATCACTCACATTTAACTATCAGCAATGGCTCGGAGCCATCCTTGATACTATTATCAACTGTGATAACTTGCCATCAACCAGTTACGATATGCTTTTAGCGACGACTTAATGAAGGTCAACCGTTGATAAGCCGTCGCTGACATTATATCCTGTAACTGAAAAAATTTAAAATTTTAAAATTTTCTATATACATCAATTTTCACATGATATAATATACAAAAACAACCAATTACAACCACACAAACACAATATACAAGCAACAACACAACTTAAGATGCAATCTAAACCTCATACATAGGCTATATCGAAATATCAAACGAGTATCAACATGTAACAAGTATCAAAATGTAATCAAAATACACTAAAACAAAAATCTCACGGATGCGATGGAGGCGGTGGAAGATGAGACGACGAAATCGACAATGACTAGGTGTGGAATGTCGATTGGGTGGAGAAGGATGTACGGCTCGGACATTTGAGGTATATGAATGCCGAAGTGAGATGCAACATGAGTCGGGACTCGGGAGCGCCGACATGTTCTCCATCATCTGTCTATGTGCATACATCGTCCGTCTCAACTTGTCATTCGTTTGTGTCAGCTCCTCGATCGTCTGTCTCTGCTCCTCCATCGATTGCCTATTGTGTAAGCTCAGACTCCAAGGTCATGATCCGGCTCTAGTCCTGCGTCCGGGGTGTGGAGGGCCGCTCACTCGCAATGGGAGAGGTCGGCGCCCCAAGTGGCCCTAACACGACTCGTGCATGGCCACTGTCGGCAAAGCCATAAATACGACCGTGCTCCTAGCCACCTGCAATATCGACCCACGCTACAGGGTCAAAGACACCCTACGACGTTCCTCCGCACTCTAGTGCGGTACTCGTGTATGTTTCCAACATGAGTTCATTTTTTGTTTCATAATTTCGTTAACTATATATATAAATTATAAATAAAAATTGCGTAAAACAAATATATACTTACCACGATGACCGCGGCCCTCCTATCGACGTACTCCCCCGCCCCATGTCGTCGACGATGAGTGCACTCAAACACCTCCATCAGCGAGGGGCGATGAATGATGCCATCCTCCTCCACCTGCGTCTAACATTAGAAAACAAATATATTAGTATAATTGTACATAATATATAATTTAATTAAAAGTAAGAAAATTATACATACCATACGAAGCTTATGCACGCAAAAGATTTTTGCAAATCATATTCCGACTCGTCGATGCGTACATGAATTGTATCAACTTGTCATTATTATTTTTTAAATTTGTGGATGTTGGTGCGAGTTGACAGTGGACGATTCCGGCGCAAGTCCATAGTGAACGTTGGCGCGCATCCTTAGGTGTTGATCGATGTTCTGAATTAACTCGTGGTATCAAACTAATTTCATTAACACCTAATACTAACATTAAACTAATCTAACTAATTAAACTAATCTAAACTAATTAATCATACAATCAAACTAATTAAACTAATCTAAACTAATTAACACATTAATCATATAATCAAACTATATAACATTAATTAATTAACATAAAAAATAATAAAAAATTAATAGGGTTTAATGTAGCCCTAATCAAACTACATTAAACCTAATTAAAAGATTAGGATTAAATAACCCTAATCTACAGTAGCCGGTAGCATTATCGGCTACTATTTCATCAAGTTGGGGCCGAATGTTTCGGCGCCAAATCCAACGCCAATGTGTAGACGTCGGCGTCGTTCTCGAGTGTCGGCGACCATCTAGTTGCCGACACTGGATGGTGGCCAGGCATAGCTAGTGGCCCGCGGAAATAAAAAAAACAACGAGGGTAAAAGAGAGCGGAATACCTTGGACGAACGACAAAACATGCAGAGGAGCGGCAGAATCGACGGAGATCTGACAGCAGCAGCAGCAGCGGGTGTTGGTAACAACGGGCGGTGACGGCAGTAGCGACAACAACAAGAGAGAATAAGAGAAGGAGAAAGGGAAAGATCGGGTGCGAACACAAATAAAAAAGTTATCGTCAGCCGTCGGTAAATCGTAGATCTTTAATTATTATATCACCGACAACCGATGTGGTCCTCTCTAAGCCGTTTGTGATTTGTTTTTTTATTTTTGCACTTAGTGTTCGTCATCAATTCATAAGCGACAGCCGCTGATAGCCGTGACTAATGACTTACTTAATTATATCACCGTTAAGTTGGCCCATTGATCACTTTCTAAGCCGTAGCTAATAACTTATTTTTTTTCGCGTCTCGTGCGCACCATCGACTATGAGCGACGGGCTAAGACAACTGAATATATGAGAGTCGTTGCTGATGTGGTCACATCGGCCACGACTTGTGCGATCGTCGAAAAACCATGGATGTTTCTAACGGCTCGGGCGGCCGTCGGGGAGCCTCGTTGGTGAAAGCGATTGTTCTAGTAGTGTAATAAATTTTGGCATGTAATATATCAATAATCTCATTATCATTAATACAAGGGGTTCGATCGTGTTATGAATGGATTGGGGAAGGCTTACGTGGCATCCTTATTTCCTTTGGGGAAGGCTTACGTAGCATCCTTGTTTCGTCTATGATTGCACGTCGAATCACATGCGTTTTCCAAACACATTATGATATACATATACAAATTAATGTAAAAAGTCATTAATTATGTACAATGTAACATAAAAGACGAGTTATATATATGACCAAATATTGTCACGTACCGCAAGCATTAATTACCAGAGGCAACCAGACTATTTCATGATGGATATCTTAATTATTCATCTTTGGGGTCAAGCGGACGTACAAACTATATGCAAATAAGTACTTATTAGTATAATATTTATGATGAACCGCCCGTGACAGTGTGACCCCTATATTGTCGATTGCAATTTTTCTCTTGGACTTGTGTTTTAATTTTTTCTCTTACAATGATCAAATTAAATAATAAACTGGCGATGAGGAAATGGCGACAGTCGATAATTCCGATGAAATAATAAAAAATTACAAGCATCTGACTCTTTCCCTATTCTGACCAGAGAATTGGACCGGTCCAATTAATCCTCCTCCATTATTAGGCAAATTCCAATACACGAGTTCCAACTTTAACAGCACCAACTTCCATACAATTCAATTCATGCGACAATTATCCCAGTAGCCGTAAAAAACACCCAGCTCGTAGCCATGTCGAAGTCAAAATCTCATGCCCGACCGGCCGGCCTAACCGGTTCAATTGAAGCGGACCGAAGTCCTTGACTGCGGTCCACAAGGATGACACGGCACGCCGCCGCCTCCTATATATACATATATATATATATGTAATGCATTAAACTAAAAAAATGCTTTCATACACTATGGGGAAGTTTTGACTTGTATTTGACTTGTTCAGTAGGTTAAGCTTCAAGCACGCATGTTACCCTTTAATTAGGCTTTAATGCTATTGATTGTTGTCAAATGGACTTCGTGCATGTGACGTAGCCCGAGAATAATATTTTTGTGTATGCAATGCATGCTAAGTTTTACTTCCAATCATCGTCTATATCATTAAATTATTACGCTTATATATATATTTGGTAAGGTTGGGTGAGTCTTCTGCCCCAACTTCGAACTAGTCAAGCCGGGTTTAATTTCGGCTGAATGGCTGATCAGTGATAATTTTTAATTTAAGAGCGAGCGAGCGAGCGCTGACTCGCGGGTTCGAGTCGCCGACTCGGAATCTTGACACGGAATCCGACACGGGACTAGCAACCAAACGGATGGAATAATTGTCGGTTTGAGAGGGCATTTCGGTCACGTCATTTTCGCAAAGGAAGAAAATAATAGTAAAAAGAAAAGATAAAGAAGGGGAGAAAAAAAGCGTCGCACCGGCAACATGCGTGAAAATTACTTCTCTCCCCACGACTTGGAATTATATTTACACTGCGAGTACCGTATCCCGCGCTGCATAATTCCGGTGTGTTTACCGTGCTCCTTCTCTCTCCTCTTTATTACTCTCATTCCTTATTCCTCCCTCTCTCTCTCTCTCTCTCATCCTTTGAGCTAATAATATTACGGCTATTCTTGTACGAGATAAGCTATTCCTACCGCCATCAAAAGCCGTATTCGCTTTTGTTGCGATTCCAGTAATTCCACACCGCCCCGCGGTCGATGATATCATATCGATACTGCTTCTTCCACTGCTGCGACGGAAGAAACCCTCACCGCGTCTGGCCCTTTCCGCGTCGTCCCCGGGACCCTAATCTCTACGATCTCTCCCAGATCCAGCCGCTGGTCTTTCGGAGAAGCGTCGGTAATGTGATCTCTGCTGCCCGGCTGGCCTTGGTGGGTGGATTTTGGGGGTTCCTCTTCTCGTCGTTGGCGAGGCTCTGGGATGGGCTGCGGGAGCTCCAAGCCCGAGGAGGAGGCCGCGGTGCTGCTCTGCCGCCACCGGTCGCAGCTTCTCGCGGACGCCATCCGGTACCGCTACGCCCTTGCCGATGCCCATGCGTCCTACGCACTCTCCCTTGCCTCCGTCGGTTCCGCTCTGCAGGGCTTCCTCCACGGCGCCCGCGGGCTCCCCCCCGCGTCCCCCGTCCTCCCCCTCCCCACCCAGCGGAAGGGCGATCCCCTCCCGCCGCTCACGCCCTCGCCCCCTCCCCCCACCGCCGCCGCCGCCGCTGCCGTATCCGTCCCCTCCGCCGCAGTCCGCGGTCACTCTCACTCCCACTCCGGCTCACACATCCACTTCCACCCATCTGGTTCGGAATCCGACGATGATTCGCCGCTCCACTCGGGTGGAGATTCGCCAATTCACCACCTGGCCTCGGATGAGCCCCCTGTTGGCAAGACCTACGTCAATTTTAATTACGCTCGAAATCGCCCCGCGGAGTCTTCAGTTGCCTACGAGCAGCAGCCTCCGGGTTCTGAGTCTGTACGCTTCGGCAACGTCGATGAACCCACTTCCGCGGCTTACCCTTATTACGGTGATCAGTATCCACCTCAAAGTTCAAGTTTTTACCCTCCTTATCCTTCTGACCAATACATGAACTACGGTGGTGGGATGGGCGGCGGCTTTTTTGGATCCTCTTCACCGCCTCCAAACATTCCACTCCCAGCAGCGGCAGCAGGTGGGAGTTCTACTCCTCAGGAAGCTCCACCACCGCCTTCACCTAAGGCTTCGACGTGGGATTTTCTGAATCCGTTTTTTGAATCATATGATAATTATTATCCTCCATATACTCCAAGCCGTAGCTCGAGGGAGTTAAGAGAGGAAGAAGGCATCCCTGATCTGGAAGATGAAGAGCAAGAGGTTGTCAAGGAAGCCTATGGTGATTCAAAATTCGTAGCTTCCACATCGGCTGCTGCAAAAGGAGAACATGCAGGTAAGTTTGCTATGGGGTTGAAAGATGGTGCGATCAATGGAGAGGATCCCCATCGAAAGTCGAGGTCGGTGGAGGCAGTGAGCAACTCTGAGCATGAGGTTCATATTGTTGAGAAGAGCGTGATAAACGAACCAGCAGAGAGGCGCAGTGCAGGATTTGCAGTTTCTCGGAGTTACCTGAATGATGCTGAGGTCGTGCAGGAGATAAAGACCCAGTTTGATAGGGTTTTTGAATCGGCTGAACAGGTGTCCAAGATGCTTGAAGTGGGCAAGCTTCTTTATCAGCAGAAAGCTTCTGTATACAAAGGTATAGAGAGGACATGTTCTTGAAATTTGTTATCTGAATATTCAGCTTTCATTTGGAAGAAAACATGGAGCAAGATCTGATCATCTTTCTTTTTTCCTGTATTTTTTCTCTAGCAGTTTCTGTTGAGATGATATGTGGCTTGGCTCCATTTTCGATATCTAACAATGAAGATCCTTTAGTATATGAGGAGGATAAGGCAATGGACTGTGGGAATCTTTCATCAACATTGCAGAAGCTATACAATTGGGAAAAAAAGCTGCTTGAGGAAGTCATGGTTAGTATAACAATTGTCTTTTTAAGTTTACTAGTTATCTCATCTTGAATTCATTTTAGTATGAGGAAGATCTTTTCCATTATAGGTGGCAAAAAGGAAATGAACAGGTAGATTTTGATTTGATTGAAAATTGTAGTGTTGATTTTGTGGCTAAATTATAAAATAAAACTAATGCTGAATAGATAGATCATAGAATCACCTTTCTTGAATTTCTTCTAAAAGGTTTATATTGTGTCTGTGTTTTTTTTGGAATTTTGTGAACCCTTGCCAATCATTCCTGTGTTGTTCTTTATCTTACACATGTAAGTTCAACTTATGCAGGAAGAGGAAAAAATGAGGGTACTATATGAAAGAAAACGTGAGCACCTGAGGCATTTAATTGAAAGAGGTTCAGAGGCTGAAAAGATTGAAGCAGTGGAAAATAAAATCAAAAAGTTATCTACAAAAATTAGAATAGCCATTCAGGTTGTGGGCACAATTTCAAGTAAAATCAGTCAACTCAGGGATGATGAATTATGGCCAGAAGTTCGTGAACTTATCCAAGGGTATGGAATTATCTGCCCGTCTCCTCTTAGCTTTATTGCAATTTTGTGCATGCATGTCCTGCCCCTGTTGAAAATAGAATAGTTGCAACTCACGAACTTTAACTAATGTGATGTGACCTCGGTATATAGGCAGTTTAGTTGGTCAAAATATTCTCAGAAGCATTTGATCATATGCCCAGTTTAGTTAGTTCAATTTAGGTTTCATATCATATGATCATATGCCCAGAATTCCTCTTTTTTCCAATTGACAAAATAATTGATTGTCATTCCATATTGCATCTTTATGCCAAATGTTCCTAACATTTTTCACTAATGTCCTGTTCTGGTGAAACTCCCCTAGTACATTTTTGTTCAATTGGTTACCATGTAAGGAATAACTGCACAAGCATTTGAAAATAGGTTGATATGAATTGTCCAGCTGCTTGTTAGAGAACCAAATCTCTTATTGACCCTATGCATTTTTTATTTTCTTTAGATTAATCTTAACTTATCCAGTCCAGTAAGATGATGATTGTTTAGTTTTCAGATGATATAATTGCTGACTTATCCCATGGAATAATGTAATTAGAGTTTCTATGATTCAGATTATTGCGTCACATCCTACCATTACACTCATGTGACCTGCTGGTGTATTTTCATAGCTCACTCTTTGTTCTATAGTGCTAAGAAACAATCAATCATAAATATTGCCTATAGCCACATCTACTTTGTTGTTTGAGAGCAAATTGATCCTGGAAACCTGTCCAAGTTAGATCCTGGATTGCTGTGAATATACTCGGTAATTGGGGTTGCAAATTATGAACTTCATGAGTTAATGTCCGCTACAATTAGGGCAAAGAGAAAAATATCGTTGTGGAGGATTGAACGATAGTAGAAATGCCCATTATTATTGTTTTTTGCATTTTTAGTTCCAGTACAAAAGAAAGCAAATATAAAATTTGATATTCATTATCTGCTAAGTAAAAAGCAAAACAAAACTGTTAAATTTTTTTATCTTCCAGTATTTTATGTTCTCGAGTATAAGTTGATCTAGTAAAACTCTTGTCTGGTAGCGTGAAACTGGCTGCATCATTTGCTAGATTCATTTTACAGTTAAATTTATTTTGTAGATTTTTTTGCTGTTGTAAAATGCAATGAGTTTCTGTTTGAATCAATTTAACATTGCAGATTTATGGGAATGTGGAGAGTCATGTCAGAATGCCACCACATTCAAAGTCAAGCAATATCTGAGGCTAAAAACTTAGATTCTATTTTGTCTGGGGTAAAGCTTACTGATGCTCATATGGATGCAGTAAAGCAGTTACAGTTGGTGATGACGGATTGGATTACCAATTTCTCTAACTGGGTTTTCGCTCAAAGGAGCTATGTTAAATCTTTGAATGGTTGGCTTGTGAAAGGTATTCATTATGTACCTGAAGTAACAGATGATGGAGAAGTTCCTTTCTCTCCTGGAAGATTAGGTGCACCTCCTGTATTTGTCATTTGCAATTCCTGGTCACAAAGTATGGATAGGGTGTCTGAGAGGGATGTTGTTGAAGCCGCACAGGTTTTTATAGATAGTGTTGTTAGCATCTGGCAGCAGCATAAGCTTGAGCAGCAGCAGAGGTTGTTAGCAAATAAAGATATGGACAATAAGCTACGGCCATTAGAAAGGGAGGAACAAGAAATTCTCAAGCAGAAACAAAAATTAATGCTAATTTCCAGTGAGAATGGGATATCGATACCTGAACATGTGCATCAGGATTCCACTGTGCATAGCCTGCAGTCCAGTTTGAGGAAGATGTTTGAGGCCGTGGAGAGTTATGCTGCTAATACCATGAATGCATATGTAGCACTCCACTCTCTTTCTGAAGAAGAGAAACAGAAGTTCACCAGAGAGAATGCAAGAGTTTCATAGGATAAGACAGGGCCTGGATTGGGCACTGCACCAACTATTGTGCTTTTCCCAGATTTAACCATTCATTTGAGAGTAGGCTGCCAATATTTTGTAAAAGATGGAAGGCTGCCTCTGATTAACACCGACTTCTCAGGAACCACTGGCTGAGTACGCATCTTCATTGAGTTGACTGATGCTAAAGAAGCACCTCCCTGCTTGTTCTCACAGGTTATAGTTGTATGTTGTTAATTAGGCCGAATTTCTGGAAATATTGGGGTGAGCTTCTAAGTGGTTTCTTGAAAATATTTCCCTAAATCCTGGAGGGCTTGGGGTTTTTTTTGGGGGGGGGGGTATTGCAGTAATTTGAAGTGAAATATAAGAGCAACATCACTTGGCTCTCCCTATCTGTCATTATTGTATCACCAAGAGAGATGCGAGATCTTAGGAAACCTTGAATCAATGGTATGCCATGCTGTTTCTACAGAAGCTGACATGTGTCGTGAGAGGACAATTTCCAGCTCATGTAAAACTTGAAAAAAATGTGGAGAATGATGGCAAGGTGCTATCCAATGATTGGTTTGTTTAAATTCTTAAGATCTCATTTTGTCAACACACGATGTGAACACATGAAGTATCACGTGCTGTTCTGCAGCTTCTATTGCAGTTGTGCTGCAATGTGGTTCTTGGAGGAGTGCTGTTGCCACCATTGTTGTGGTCACCGCTGCTGAGTTATGGTGAGCTTGGAGAAGTGCAGAGCATATGAACAGTCATCAGCCAATGTCTGCACCTCTGTGCAGCAGTCTCATTCTCATTATGTTTGTGGCTACACAGTAGAGCAATGATCCTTTCAGGAAGCTTTAATATGCAGAAATGTAGATTAGTGTAGACAGTTTCCTGGTGCACATGCAGATTAATTCATTACTTGCTGTATAGACGGGGCATATACATAGAGGATAGTGTCTATAGACATTTGTGATTCTCCACGGAATGATGGCATGTTGTGGTCTTGGTTGTTCTAATTGCCAGTGATGATAGCAGGTGAAATGTAATGAAGGTTACAAGCAAGAAAAGAAATTAGGTACTGACACATGGCAGTTTGCAATCCGCATAGTTGCCTACTGAAGAATGTCAAATTGCTCATTTTTGTTAGAATGGCCAAGGCAGTGAGCACTGGGTAGCACAGTTTTAACTTTACCTAACTTAATAATCTTTATTATACTCTGTTCTTTTATTTCTTAGATTCATCTATTTACCATGTAGTACCATTTTATTTGTTGCCCTTTTTGGTGCCTGGGAGGCATTTATGCAGGTATTCCTTTTTCCTAGTTAGCTTTGTACATTTTGAAATTAATCATGTGCAGTTCTATTATGACCTGATAGGAGAAATATTGGTTTTCAATTGATTTCAAGGATGATGCAATTCACAAATTTTCTTTCTAGTTTCTCTGAAAATTATTGTTGTTATTTAGATATTTTTTGAATGACAGATTTGGATTGACTATTGAGAACGAAAGATTTGACTATACTGATCTTGAACAGCTTCACCTGTATCTTAACATGGTCTATTATATTCAAAGTGTGTACAGCAAAGCCAATTCAAGATTTCTAGGTTGGGTGGATTTGGGGTGCCAAAACTTGACGTGATCCCGTTGTACTCCTAGTCAAAGGTCCAGATTGGCGGCGGACCTGATAACGATATCATTTTCACGTTTCTGAAAAATATGTGTTTTGTTGACTTGAATTGGTTGAAAATGATGGGATTGATCCAACCGGGAGTTGATTGACTTAGTTCAACAAAATTTTGCTTATTAAAACGTGGTGAAGCACTTAAGTAATGCTTAACACGTATCCGTCAGGGAAACTGCTCACATTCCATCGAACCAATTCCTCCACCGACACCGAGTCATATTTGCCGTATCGTGTACGCGAGCTGTGGCCCGATGCCATCCGCTCCATAAATGCACCCGCAAGAAAATGACACTCCCATCACACAACAAATAAGACACGCAACAACACAGAAAGAGACAAAAACAATGGAGGTCTTGTGCTTGACCATCGTCAGCTCTCTGCTGGGCACACTCGACCACCAATGCGGAAGCCTCCAAGGAGGCGCCGGCAACAACGGGAGCATCGCCTCGCTCATTCGCCAGTCAATCTTCGACCAAATGCTGAAGCACCGCAACGATGCCAACTGCCCCGCCAAAGGATTCTACACGTACGACGCCTTCATAGCCGCCGCCGCCGCCTTCACCCGCCGTGGCTTTGCGACGACCGGCGACGTCGACACTCGCAAGAGGGAGCTGGCAGCCTTCTTCGCACAGACCTCCCATGAAACCACTGGTCTCTGCTTAGTGCTTGCCCTTCTTCTTCTCCTCCTCCTCGATCCTTATGGTGCATGGTGTATGTAGGTGGATGGAAAACAGCACCCGATGGACCGAATGCTTGGGGCTACTGCTTTCTGGAAGAACAAGGCGATCCAAGTGATTACTGCGTCAGTAGCTCTCAATATCCTTGCGCTCCGGGTGAGAAATATTATGGCCGAGGACCTTTCCAGATCGCATAGTAAGTAAATTAAATTATTGCAGCATGATTTCTAAGAAGCATGCATCAATGGTGTGACAAATTGAGAATTACTTCAGCAACTACAACTATGGGCCAGCTGGAGAAGCCATCGGAGTGGACCTACTGAAGCGGCCGGAGCTGGTGGCCACCGACGCGGTGGTCTCGTTCAAGACAGCCTTGTGGTTCTGGATGACTCCCCAGTCGCCTAAACCATCGTGCCATGAGGTCATCACGGGCGAGTGGACGCCGTTGGCTGCCGATCGGACGGCCGGAAGAAGTCCGGGATTTGGGGTCATCACCAACCTCGTTAACGGAGGGGTGGAGTGTGGGAAGAACACAACCGATGCCAATGCCGAGGACAGGATTGGGTTCTACAAGAGGTACTGCGACTTGCTGGGGGTCAGCTATGGAGATCACCTGGATTGCAACGAGCAGGACCCTTTTGCTTAGGGATGATTTGTAGATTGAAATTGCCATTATCTTCGACAGAAACTAAATTAAATAATGTCCGAGAAATTATTGCCAACGGAAATTTCACGAGTTCACTACGTTAATTAAATTGAAAATCCTCCGTTTTCAATATAAAAATCAAGAATTCTGATCATAGATGGCCAGACTATATGAAATTGCATCTTATCATTGACTTTGACTGGGATATCCCAACCTTTCCACTCCAGCTATTGCATTGTGCAACATGATTCGTTCTTATCTAGCTTATGCTAGGGGTGATCATGAGTCGGATCGGTTAATTAATCGAACCAAACTATCGATTAGCTGAACCACACCGAACTATCAGTTAACTGAACAGAACAGAACTGGAAATTTTATGTTAACTGTTTACCAAATTGAAAAAAAATTAATTAATTTGGTTCGATTAATCGAATTTTTTAATTCGATTCGATTAATTTATCGAATTCAGGGAAAAAATGGTGAAAAAAATATATATCAAGATTCAAACTCTGATAAACGAAATGAACTTATAACACCTTAACCACTCAAACAAATTATACTATTGATATAAATTTTACTAACCGAACCTAAATTATAACTATAAAATAAAAATAAAAATAATACCTTAATTACCTGGATTCAAACCCAAGTTGCTGGGATAAAAGAATAATTTCTTAACCCAATTAGGTAAACCATAATATATGATATAAATTTTTATTATATTTAACTTATATTAATATTCAGTTGGTAGTTGAATAGGAACTTGCCTCTTTGAAGAGGATTGCCTAGGATCCAGGTTTGTTAACGCCAAATTTTCTATTTTCTTCGGAGGTCAAGATCTTGCTCAGCTTCTCCTCTTGCCGGTGTGCATCCGCCCGCAACATTCCAGTGTTCTCCACAACATTCATTTGCTTCTCGGGTTTTCGTGACATTAGTCTTAAGATTTTCGATTGGGACTTCCTTGCTTCCTGATTGAGATTTCTAAAGCCTCTTAGGCTTTGGAAGAGTTGCTGAGATCCGACGGCTTCTTGGGTTTGGGAATCCAAATATGGGATACGCTCTTGTCTCGGATGTCAGAGTCGCCATTAGTGCCATCTTCCATTTCAAATCCCTTTTTTAATATAATGAACTTGTATCACTGTGTATACTTGAAAATGTTAAGTTTTGTGCAATTTTTATATTATCATAGTATTTTTCTTTGGCATCAAAATCCACTAAAATTAGTCCTTAGATGATCCATTCTAATAGAAACATACACGATTAAATTATTATTAATGTTTTCATCAAGCAAAAACCCATTATATATGTACATCTAAACATCAAGAACACACCTTCTCATGGTAAAAACAATGGGCAAACTTAATTATATATACATAATAGATAATACATCATATATGCATAATGATATTTAATTCTAGAGGAGCAGCTTTGTTAGAATCTTTCATCTTGATTTGTAACCTTCTATCCCATCTCTCTTTCAATCAAATCTTCAATTAATTCCCTTGACTTCAGCCACCCTTGACTTTGCAGAAGTCAGCATTTACTGACCTGATTCCAAAATGATTCAGCTTTTTTAATTTATTTTTTTTCTACTTTATTATTAATTATTATTTTGTTTCAGTTTGCAATTTGCAATCAATATCAAGCTTTTTAAATGTTGAGTATGCTAGCATAGTAAGGAGACCAGGTGTCGATCATCCATGGGCTCCTTAGCTGAGTCAAGAACGGGTCCTGCAACCACTCCAACCCGTTGCGCTTGGGCACCTCCAACTCGGGCAGACTCGGCCGTCGAGTTGACGCAACTGCGGGAACAATATCCACCTCTCCCCTCGCTTCCTCCTCCACCACAACTGCGGTCATCTCCGCCTTCGCGGCTGCTTCTTCCTCATCCTCCTTTGAGCTCTCCATGACGACAACATCGCCAAACAAGTCTGTAGCTTCTACATGGAAGCTCTCCTGATCGGTCCACCCGAGCCACGAATCGGCTATTGACTCGGAATTCGGTGATAGTACTATTACCGCCGGCGCCTCCTCCTCCTCCATGGCTGCCGCCCGCTGCTCCAGCTCCTTCATTGAGGTCGCCTTTCGGTATATCTTGCACAGTACTATATCCTCCTATAAACACATGCATTGAAATATGAGCACAAATGTTCGCTCATTTGAGCTTGGACGGAATAATATGTTGCAAGTGTTTCACACCTTCGGTGGTGCATTCACGGAGGAGCTCGCCGGCGGGTCGGGGAGGCGGTACTCGTTCATGACCCATTCAGTCTTGGTCCCACGCGGCGCCCGACCCTTGTAGTATACCAGTGTCTTCTTGAGACCAATGAGCCGCTTCGGGTCGGCTGCGCTGCGCACCGGGCGGTCCGATCCGGTGGCCTTCCAAAACCCGCGCGCCGTCGTCCGGCTCGGCCGGCCGCCGTTAGCCGGCTTCCGGTCTCTTGGCACGTAGAAGTACCACTCCTTCTCCCCTATCTTCGCCAACCCTGCGCATGCACAAGCAGTTAATTAAGTACGCACGTGAACTCAATCTGCTTATTACAATTTCAACCCAGCAAATCGCCATTAAAATGAATACCTGGAAGCTCCCAAGGATCGTGTCGATAGAGATGGACGGTGGTGATTATCTCAAGATGAAGCTTCTTTCCCTGGACCATCCGTTTGAGGTAGAAGTCGAGGAGTTCCTCTTCCGTGGGATGAAATCTGAACCCTGGGAGTTCGAGTTGATCCGAGCCACTTCCCTCCATTAATCCTCTCTCAGTGCTGTTCTTCCTCTTCCTTGCTCGCTCGCTCTCTTGATGCCAGTCCACGGACAGCTGCGATATCTTATATATACATCGATTCGGAAAGCGATGTAATGGATTTTTATCCGTAATTTAACATATAATTAGATGATAACAAGGCCCGAAATAAAACGACATTCCGGTTTTTACCGGTTCGAGCTTGATAAGTTAATTTAAATCTGCGCAGCTAAACTTGATATGTCGCATCTGTTGGACATTTGTAGCAATTAATTAGTTGTTAAGTACTGTGGGCTCAAGTAAAGCGATATAAAGTATATAAATAACGCCCCCATTTCAATTTTGCTCATTAATTAAGTGATTTTCTGACACGGTATTCTCTGACCGTTAACTTCTAAGGAGCAATTGTTAATTCGGAAATCACCTGGAATATAACCCCTAATCCGCGGGCATATATATAATGTTACATCTTCCTTGTATTGTATTGGACTATTGAAGGACGTGGTCTTTTGAGCACATAATTAAGAGTTACAGGCTGATATATGCCATGGACTTGAAGTGAAGCTCATAAAGTCAGTAGTGATTAGCATTAATGTGAAGGGCTGGAAGTATTTCTCAATGCATAGTCTTCATTACTATAGTCAACCATGTCCGAACCGAGTTGATCAAATTTGAAATCGGTTTAAGACCTAATCCGAACCGAGTTTATACACTTTAAATCTTAAGCAGTACGTGGTCAATATATACTTACGTGACCTTCGTACGTATATACATATATGCATGCATTGACCAAGCAAGCCAAGATTTGGATCGATCAAGCTAACACTTGCAGCCTTAATTTGTAACAAGTCAAGCACTCCAAAGCTTCACCATTTCACCTGTACACATTTCATGATCGGTTTTGTTAATGCCACAGCCACCAACACATGTACACCAAGTCCTTGAGAAAGCCGGCCTTGAATGAATCAAAAACCATATATATAACACTTAATTATGTCATTGTCTCCTTGTCTCATGTGGAAATTAAGCTTTTAGAGCGAGGGCAGTTGGGTATCTGTGGATCACACAACTTGGTTTCATGTCATCATCAACATCGATCGTACAGGTTCTTAGTGAGTGAAAATTTCAAGTCAAGGGCTAGAATTCAAGCGATGGTTGAATCAAAGTCCACAAAATTATTTAACACACAGATTAATTGGTCTTTCCCTTTTGCTACATCACGCGGCTTTGGCCGATCGAGTCAATTAATTGCTTCCACGGCGTTCAGCTCCAATTTCTTGCAGATGATGCGATAAACCGCAGCATGCTCGATCTGCATGAAGAAATCATACTTCATAAAATACGCTCCAATTGAGACTACAATATTAATTATATATATATCATTCTGATCGATCATATACATCAGTCACTCATTTTTACTGGATCTCATATATATTTCTAAGCCTGAAAAATTAACACTCACTTGCATATATATCTCACTGTAGTAATCAGTAAATTTGGCGTGGACTAAAAATTATGCTTAACTAGTTTGCAGGAATTATCCTTTCTTCTTATTCTTCTTCTTAGAACTGTTCAGTTGAACAAGTCGAAGAGTTAAAAGTGTAAGACTTTTGTCTGATCTGCTTATTGCCTAATAAGAAGTCAGCTGATCAGAATGAAAATTTGCAAACATGATGTCTGATTCTTGCGGCTGGATGCTGTGCTGGGCGAAATCATTAAATTATTTTATCTGTATCTAATTAAACACATCTTGGAGATTAATTGCATAACCTATCATTTTCGGAGATCAATACTATGGCAACGTCATATACCATGCATTTTCTCCAACTGGAATCAGTCATCTTCTCCTCCTTGAATTCTAATTAGTATGCAGGAATAAAGGTCCTTGCTTATGCAAGAATTAATGGATAATTGTGCAAATATATTAGTTAATTAGCCATTCAAATTATTTTGACTCTATATTTAACGTATATGACGGATTCAACTTTGCCTTTTAATCGGTCAACCCTCCATAGTCAACAACCTCCTATGCGGACCCGTACGACTAGTACTGCTAGCTAGGGTTTAGCTACGTACCCACCACCTGAGATAAATTCAAAGGAATTTTTCTATTAATATTTTATTTATATTCATAATGACGATATTATAAATATATAGGATTTGAGTCAAACAAGAATCTATCGTCGGAATATATATTTACCATTTCTCTTTCGATGTATTTTTCATGCAAAAATATGTGATTGATAATGTATATTGGATTAAAGATTTTAGTATAAATGAGAGTAGTATACCAAAATAACAACAACAAACTAACTAAAGACAATAAATTATAATTTTAAAAAATATCACAAGTAAAAGTAAAACCGCAAGAAGAAATTTATTACACTACTCATCCCAAACCGAGTTCATGCCAAACTAAACTCTGAAATGCCTGAGAAAACCGACACTTGTATTTGACACAAGTTCCTAAATGTCGATTTTCAATAGAAAATCGGCCTCTTAAACCCACACTAGTAAAATTTCTTTTTCGCTAATCATCATTAATTGTTATAAAAATCTCATCAATATCAAGTTTCAACACTTATAATAGGTGTGAGTATCCATGTCCTTTTTGCATTCCCTTTTTCCTCCAATTTAATCGTATTTAGAAGTGTTGAAATTCTAATTTCCACACGCATTGAATGTCAATTGTTTTCCATCTTAAGATGCGCCGGTTGATTAAAAAATTGACACCCTCAAAGGGGCGCGCCAATTGATAAAAAATCGGTGCCCCTTTAATTGAGAGGTGTTAGTTAAATACAAATAGGTATTTTTGTGTCATTTTTTTGATTTTTTTAATTATAATTTTTTTACTCATACACCGGCACTTTTATAAGCGTCTAAACATTAGTTTAGACTTGAAAAAGATATTGGTTCCTATGAAATAGGTGCATGTATCTTTTAAATTTACTATCGTGAAATTAGCTAGCGCTGATTTTATTTTTCTTTAATTTTTGTAGTGTTTATTTATGTTGTTCGTTGTTCGAGTCCTTCCCACGTTGCATGAATGCGTACACATTAAATTTATAAATATATTAAAAGGCTCAAATTTTCATCATAAGAAAGAGATCATACTCTAGCTTGCAAGACAAGTGATGATGATTAATTCTGTGTGAGGTATATTATATATTTATAACAAGGGAAACTTGGTAATCCGAGTGATATTGTGAGCTAATGCAAAACAAATGCTACCTATACTAATAATACAAAGCTGACAGAATTCTAATCATTTTTCTCATATATATACATTTCTATTATTTTAATTACGTGGGGTTGGGATGAAACAATAATTTAGTTTGGTAGTTCACCTTATCACCTAATTAAATTATTTTTAGAGCATAGTGTCGTTGTTTTATTTTATATGAAGTTTAAATATTTTTAGTGCATAAAATAAAGTTATGACTGTTTTATTCTTCTTCAAAGAAAAAATGTTACTGAACATCTCCTACACGATGATTAGACTTAAAAAAGGAATTGAAGCAAAAAAAAACCCTTATCTATTTGACCGGCTGACGTGGCTTTCGGGTAGCAGGCCGGTTCAGGTGTTAGTAAAGCCCGCTCCGGCCTGCGTTATTTCCATTCCTCGATCATGTCTACTTCAATTGGGCGGACTTGGCCCACAACCCATCCAAAGAAGAGACTGAAGTCCCTCAAAACCCTAAAACCCCTCGTCGTCTTCGCATCAACTCAAAGTTGAAATCATGGGGAAGCTCTCTCCTTCTCTGCGCTCTGCAAGGTTTCTCGTCCCATCACTCAAGCCTTCCCCTTCCTCTCCATCTCCTCCTCCTTCCAAATCCCCATCAAAACCCTCCTTTTATAGGCCTTCCCTCAGGAAACCCATTAAAACCGCCAAAAGAACAACCCCGCTCCCCGCTCCCCCGCCGCCGCCGCACCAGCATCTTTTCCGCTCCCCCATCCTCTCCGATGCGATCTCCACCTTCGACTCTCTTGCCGCCGCCACTACCGCCCCCCTCGACCCTAGTTCCCTCCTCCAGTCCTTCTGCAACGCCGGCGCTTCCCCCTCCGATGCTCTCTCCTTTTTCCGCCACATCTCTTCCTCGTCGCCGTCTGCTTCCGGACGCGCCGCCTTCCACGTCCTCCTCGGCCACTCCTGCCTCCACCCCTCTGCCCTCGACCCTTCCTCTCTCTTCGACCTCATGTCTGACGCCGGCTTCCCACCGGATGCCGCCTCTGCCGACCTCGCCGTTCGCGCTCTCTGCTCTGCCGACTGCCTCGATGATGCCTGCGCTCTCCTGCGCGGTCCCCTCTCCGCGGTCGCCGACCGATTCACCTACAACTTCCTCATCCGCCGCCTCGCCCGCTACCGCCCCATCTCCTCCGTTTACGTGGTCATTGATAAGCTCAGCAGCGTTGGCCTCAAGCCCGACCTCGTCACCTACACCAATCTCATTGACGCCGTCTGCCGTGGGCGGAACCTCCGTGAGGCCACGCGGCTCCTTGCCATGCTCGGGGATGCTGGGTTCAAGCCTGATTGCTACCTTTACAACGTCATCATGAAGGGTTACTGCATGGTGGACCAGTGTGGGGAGGTGATGGAGGTTTACAACAGGATGAAGGACGAGGGTGTTGAGCCAGACCTTGTAACCTATAATACCCTTGTGTACGGGCTTTCAAAGGCTGGGATGCTCGCCCAGGCGAAGAAGTTCTTGAACGTGATGGTTGACATGGGGCATTTTCCCGACGTGGTTACATACACCTCACTGATGAGTGGAATGTGCAGGAAAGGTGATGCATTGGCAGCGCTTAAGCTTCTGGGGGAGATGGAGGAGAAGGGATGCACACCGAATGATTGCACGTATAACACATTACTCATGGGACTCTGCAAGGCTAAGTGCTTGGATCAAGGGATGCAGCTCTATGGTGAGATGATTAGTAAGGCTATGAAGCTGGAAAATGCAACTTATGCAACATTTGTGAGGGCACTTTGTCGTGCAAATAAAATTGCAGAGGCATATGAGGTGTTTGATTATGTGATCGAGAGTAAGAGTTTAACAGATGTATCAGCTTACACTGCATTGGAAAACTCACTAAAGTGGTTGAAAAGGGGAAAAGTGTACCTATTCACCTGCATGGGTTAGTCTTGATCAATTTTGTTGTGTTTTTTCCAGCATTTTTCATTGTGATATTGAGATGTATAATAAGCTTTCTTTTATATGTTAAGAAGATGCTACTTCGGAATGAATGAAGTACAGATGGCCGTGTTTTGGAGCCTGAAATGCAATTCTTTATTATATTGTCTGAAAAAATGTGATAGAAATTGAAATATCTGTGCTATATATTGTGTTATGATTAAGCCTTCAATTATGATCATATGGTTGTATAATCAAGCTTAAACTAGCTACTTCTACAAAACAGGATGAGATTTTTCCAAATAATTGAGAGTATATGATGCAAAGTTTTACATACCAGACATTCTATTAGATTTATCATTTAAGCCATGCTTTCATAAAAGGGTTAATTAATGAATATATCATGATTTTTATCGAAAACTTCAAATCTATCATCATTTTTCATTTGTTTCAAATGCAGGCTTCAACTATCAATTCGTTTCAATTATAACACACCGTCAAACTCGGGTTAAGTTTCCGTTAAACTGATGATCTGACATCGTTGACGTGTCAATCTAGTCCAGTCAACCATTAATTTAATATATATAAATTAGGTAAACTTACATGTACTTACCTATTGATTTGGGTTAATTAATGAATACATTATGACTTTTACCGAAATTCTAAAATCTATCACGACTTTTCATTTGTTTCAAATGCAGGCTTCAATTCTCAATTAGTTTCAATTGTAGCACACCTTCAGACCGCGGTTAAGTTTTTCGTTTGCCTGCTGACTTGGCAAAGATGATGTGTATTAATAAATCCAATCAACTAATATTTTAAAATAAAAAATAAAGAAGCTGACTTGTATTATTAAATCTATTATTTATCAATATCTCCCTCCTTGTCACCCCCTCCCTCCTCCTTCGTCGCTGCCCCGCTCACCCCTCCACCGGCGCCGCCGCCCGTCGCCGCAGCATCGTATGGTTCCAACGACCTTCGCCTCCATGACCACGAGCCCCTCTCCGTTGCCAACGCCGACCACGACCACTAGGCAAGTCGGAAATGCCACTCAGAGAGAGAGAGAGAGAAAGAGAAGAGAAGGGGGAAGCATCGTTCTAAGTTGCTCCAATGGCGGACCCCCTCACAAGTTGTGATCTTTATCTTCGTCATTGTTCCTCTATTGACGAAAGATCACTGCTTTTTCTCATGTCTGTGACTTGACGATTCCGAGCTCCTTTGATTCCGAGAAGCTCGGAATCGTCATGTCACAATGATGAGAAGCTTGAAATCGTCAGGTCACAGACATGAGAAAAAGCAGCGATCTTTCGTCAATAGAGGAACAATGACGAAGATAAAGATCACAACTTGTGAGGAGGGGTCCGCCATTGGAGCAACTCAGAACGATGCTTCCCCCTTCTCTTCTCTCTCTCTCTCTCTCTGAGTGGGGTTTCCGACTTGCCTGGTGGTCGTGGTTGGCGTTGGCAGCGGAGAGGGGCTCGTGGTCATGGAGGGGAGGTCGTTGGAACCAGACGATGCTGCAGCGGCTGGTGGCGGTGCCGGTGGAGGGGTGAGCGGGGCAGCGGCGAAGGAGGAGGGAGGGGGTGACGAGAAGGGAGATATTGATAAATAATATATAATAATACAAGTCAGCTTCTTTATTTTTTATTTTAAAATATTAGTTGATTGGATTTATTAATACACATCATCTTTGCCAAGCCATGCAAACGAAAAACTTAACCGCGGTCTGACGGTGTGCTACAATTGAAACAAATTGAGAATAGCCTGCATTTGAAACAAATGAAAAGTCGTGATAGATTTGAGAATTTCGGTAAAAGTCGTGATATATTCATTAATTAACCCAAATCAATAAGTAAGTACACGTAAGCTTATCTAATTTATATATATTAAATTAATGACTGTCTGGACTAAGATTGACACGTCAGCGATGCCAGGTCAGTAGTTTAACGGGAAACTTAACCCGAGTTTGACGGTGTGCTATAATTGAAACGAATTGATAGTTGAAGCCTGCATTTGAAACAAATGAAAAGTCGTGATAGATTTGGGAATTTCGGTAAAAATCTTGATATATTCATTAATTAACCCTTCATAAAAATATGGTGCATTATCTATTGATATGATATGATAAGTTTTATTGATAGGAATACTACTTTCAAAGAGTTAGTCATATGAAGCAATTTCGCTATTGTAGCAAGACTTGTAGCATTCACGTTTTTGCTAAAAATTACAAGACTTCAATGTGATCTGGCTTGCGGGCCTTTTATGTTAATTATAGCCTTAGCTATAGGAATTTCTAGTATTCTATGATGTATATTGAAATATGAATTGCCCCAAAGATATTATGCTGGTGACAGTGCATACTTGTTCTCAAGTCAAGTGCTGATAACTGTATAACAGGTAATGTTAGAAATATCTGCATTTAGATGCTAAAACATGTAGTCTTCAGATAAATTGTTTTCTTCATTATAATTGTATATTTCTTGTGTAATTGTATGCACTAAATTGATTTACATACATATATCAGGGAATAGACAAAAATATGGCTGCTGATGGCTGAGTCCAATAAATGTTTGTTTATATCTTTATGGGCTGAGGATGTTAAGGAGAGAGACTCTCTGTTGGATGAGTTGCTTGAATGGGCATTCTAGTTCACTCTCAAGCCCGTCAATACTGATTTTGAGCGTCTGGAGTTGATTCTTTGCCCTAAGTACCCCCTTGACATCAACATCCTTGCAGGAATTTGAATAATGAGGAGAATGGCAAGAAAATATCTAGACTTCCCACTCTGTTTTCCATCAGCAGCATGCTCCGTCTAAGATGCCACTTCCTTTGAAACAAAAGATCATTTTCTAGACTTTGGTCTTTTTTTAAAAAGCAAAAAAAAGGGCCCCGCTGAGACCGGGAACCCAACTTTTCATTGCCAAGAAGGATGGCACCCATTGGAGGATGGAAATGGTGATCACTTTAACTTCCATCAAGATCCTAATATACATTGGCTAGTCACTATCTTTTCTAGTACATTCATTATCAATTTGCTTCAGTGATCTGAAACAACTCCTGATATCCTTGGCGCCTTCCTCTCAGATCATACACAACCTTTACTTTGTTTACTATTGTTGCATTGTATCTCCTGCTAAGAGCCAACTGAACTCAATAGCTTGGATGTGCTCTTTTATTGTAGCTAAACTATCCTTTACAGCACTGCATAAGTCCAATGATTTCATAGACTAATTTAATGCTTCTTCCATCCATCTCTTTGCAATGTACCAATGAGGGTTTATTGGCAGCTCGTTAAGCAAATAAGCTCCTTGATATCATATAAGTCTCCGAGCTGTCTCCGAGCTCTTCCACCCTGAGTGCAACAGGATGAGCTCTTAAGGGAAAGCTGAATAAGAAGACAGATAATATGGCAAGACTGGTTTGATGCTGAAGAAGATCCAGCCATCTTTGCTGTGAGTTATGGATCCTTTTTGATATGTGGCAATTGAGGAAGAATAAAGAGATCAGAATGGTACATCTGGTTTCAAACCCTTTTTGTCCTTCTATTTATAAACCTGCATCACTAGAGGTTTAGAATACTGGAAGATGAGACAATAAGAAACCTATCTTCCTAAACTAATCTCCCCATATAATAATGTTGATCTTGGTTTGCAATGTGCTTTATATTGGCTTTCAATATGTAAGTCTAATTGTTGCTGTATGTGTATAACTTAATATAAGCATTGATGGCACGTTTTGATGTCCAGATTGTAATGTTTCAGTATCTGACAACAGACTGCTATTTGGTGGAACATATCAATCCAAGCAAGAATGAGAGACCAGGTGATGCGATGAAGTACTCGATAATGCTGCAATGAGTGTCATATGCTGCTTGTTTTCTAAACACTAACCTTCCAATTTACTGTAAGCTCTTGTCAGCCTTGCACATCAAGATGGCTATTAATGCAAGTTTGAAAACCAGACAATAGAAGCAGCTAGCACATGACGAAAGCTGGAAATGGATGTCTTCCAATGCCTAAGTACCACCTCATCTGGTATTGACATCAGGAGACAGCCCGGAATTCTGACTACCTGGGCTATGCTTCCTCTTGCAGTATGCGTAGCTCTCACATGGTCCATTTTATTGATTTCTTTCTTTAGCCAGTTCAATTTAATGGAAGCATCACTTCTCCTAGTAATTAGAATCATTTTGATTTTGGATGTGTTTGGTTGCCTGCAATTGAACTTGCTGCAAATTAATTGCAGCAAATAGATTATATTTTATGCTTAGTTAATTGTAACTAATTTATTTGTAGCATCTTATATTAGCAGCTAATAAAATGAGTTGTAACTAAAAAGTCGGCATGCAAAAAATGTAGATAGCAAATAAAGTCTAATTTCTTGCCAATTATTTGTTTCCTGTATATTTGCTGGCAATTATGAGCAAATCAAGAATATAGTTTCATACATAATCTATTATTTACTAGTATTTTGATTTGTGGAAAACTAACTTCGGAATGCATTAGTTGATTGCCATAGGATGTTTGATTTAAGGCTGTTGCTAACATTACCTCAATGAATTTAGTATCTATTCAAGACTTGGTCATGCACATATTAGACCCCAAGGTTGGACCACATCATACTTGAGTATCTGTCCCTATAGAGTACAATGGTGTGGACGCCACTATGACTTGTGCATGACATGCAAAACTATGTCAATTCTTTGTATCACATCCTTAGCCACGACTTCGATTGCATTCAAGTGCTTGAGACCCTTCGGTTGCATCCAAGCGCACAAGACCTTGCATTGTAGTAGAGGTGGCATTGGGCCGGGCCTGCCCATGGGGGACACAGGCCCGGCCCGACTAGGGTCATGCTTGACCCAGCCTGTCTATGCCCAAGGGATGGACCGGGCTCGTCCCTTGGGCATGTGGGGCTCGGCACGACACGCGGGCTGAGTATGGCTCGTGGCGCCACCCCATGGCTAGCCTGGGACTGAGCCAGACCTGGCCTGGCGCCTCAACAAGGCTAGCCTAGGGTTGGTCCAAGCTAGGTCGGGCGCCCACCAGGCCTAGCTTGGCGGGCTGGCACGAGCCTAATTCGGGCCTTGCCCGAGCCCGAGGGGCAGGTCCCTGTGGTCAGGCTGGGCTACCCTTTTGGAAACCCGTGGCTGTGCTTGGCATGACCCGAATTTTAGTCGGGCTTGCCTGGCCCGGCCCGACAAGCAACGGGCTTGGGCTGGCTCGGGCACAATCCATTGCCACCTCTACAATTCACCTTAGTCACAACCCTAACAAGTGCACATTGCACAAGCATGGACATTTTACAGAATGGTGCAACTCACATCAGCAGCCATTTGTTGTTCTTTACCCTTCACATCATTAACAAGAAATGGTCAATCTCGACATTGTCTCAAGCTAAGATGGAGTTTACAAATTATCAAATTATGTGATCAGACTTTGAATCAACAATTTTTAGTTATGTGCCTCCTTAGAATCTCATAGTCACATTAGAATCAACAATAATGGCCAGCCTGATTGCGACATCCTACTCACAATTTAAGAACTTTGACCCCAATTGCTAAAACCTTGTATGCAGTTCATCCATGTGTTAGAAGTCAATCAATATAGATAAGAGAAAACTAGAAATATTGCATTTGTATGCTATAATGTGAAATTTGAGAGGAAAAAATAATTTTATGAAATGTATATGGTGGGTTAACGTGTATACAAAATTGTGCTTTACATACATCAGCTCCAAAAATGTGGACATTGTATTTAATGGTTTGATGACATCTTTATGGGTTGAGCATGTTAAGGAGAGATACTCTAATTTGGATCAGTTGCTTGAAGAGGCATTCTAATTCACTCTCAAGACCTTTGACGCCGGTTTCTAGCACCTGCAGTTGACTTTGAGCCTTCACAACCCTCTCACCATCAACATCCTTAGCTGAAATGAGGGAGGAAATGAGGATATCAAGATTTGCCACTCCAATTCCGACCTCCTCATCTCCTTCACATGCTATCTTCCTCTTGCTCAATGCCTTGGAAACGAAAGACCACTTGCTGGACTTTGGTGTCGTTGTTTGCCTTGACAAGAAAGATGACACCAGTTGGAGGAATGAAATGGTGATCATCTTCACTTCCATCAAAGTAGTCGACATCTCATTGTCACAAATACGAATTTCCTCCATCTGTTTGAAAGATCTGAAGCAGCTCTTAATCTCCTTGTTTGCCTTCCTACCAAAGCGAACATAGTCGTTCACTTTGGTCATAATCATCGCGTCGTCTCTCCTTCTAAGAACCAATTTAATAGCTTGGATGTGGTATTTCATTGCAATCGAGTTATTCTTCACTGCGCCGCAAAAGTCTAGCAATCTAATGGATGCATCCAATTCCCCTTCCACCCACTTCTTCTGCACTGGATGGATGAGGCTCTGTTGGCTGCTTGTTAAGGAAATGAGCTCCTTGATGGATTCGTATAAGCCTCCTAGCTGTCTCAACCCACTGCAGATATTATTTGGTGTTGAAGATGAAGATGAAGCCATCGAAGAACTCAATTTGCGCAACTCTTCTTCAACTTTAAGTGCGAGTGGATGAGAGCTCGAAGGCAAGCTGATGGACCTGACATGGCATGACTGGTTTGGTGCCGTAGCAGATTCAGCCATCACTTTTGCTCTATACACAAAGATGGATCCTTTTGAGTTGTATGACAATCCAGACTCCAGAGAGAACAGATGGAAGAAAGCAAATTGGGATTTCTTCCTTTGCGTCATTCTATTCTATTTATAGAACAAACCATTAACTTGTATAATTAATTGGACTGAGAGACAAAAAGAATCTTGGCCACCTAAACTCAACCCCCATCTGTTTATAGCTTGGATCTTGAGTTCCCTCAACAAATGAAAAGAAAATAAAGAAATATTTCCATCTCAGGTACGACTTGATTTGTGTATCAGTTCCTCTATACATGCCAGTGATTGTTTCAGTTTATTTAATTCTAAATGATTAAATGGATGCCTGACTCTGAACTAAGTCCAGTTTGTCATGTTTCTATGGCTTACAACAAGTACAATTATTGTAGGTGATCCAAATGACTCTAAGCACAAGTTAAGGTTCCATTATTGCAGTAATTAAAGCCCAATGTTGGTGCTTAGGCACAACACACGTGTGGAGTATGTCGGGCTTGTGTCCCCAACAACCTATTAGTCTTGTACCGCCATTAGCTTTACAAAGTATATCACATCTTAAATTGCATATTTATCTTGATCATACAAGCATAAATAACATATACTGTTACAAGTAATTACTGTATGTAGTCCTTAATTTTTTTTTTTTCTATCAGTAACAAAGTTGATATCTCCTACTCATTCTGAATGCCACAAAAAGAAGTGAAAAACATTTAACAAAGTTGATAGGTTGAATTGTTTTAAAATGTGATAAGTTTGTGTGATAAAACTTATTTTGGGATCCGTTCAGGTTTTGCGGTTTTATTTCTTAAAACATGTTTTGCGGTTTTATTTCTTAAAACATGTTATCTTAAAATCGGGTTTAGTTTTTATTTCAACATTCAAAAACTCATTAAAAACATATGTAGAAAAAATAAAAGCCACCACTAAATTATAAAAATTGTAAGAATCTGACCCTTGCCAACATAACTGAACCAAAACTGAATAACATGCTTTTCGTCCTGAATTTGAGGTCAGATATGGGATTTTATTTTATTTTATTACCAAAAAACTTTTTACTGAGTGAGGTTTGCTCTGAAAAACTTGCATAATTATGATTTGATTTGGTTTCAATCAAGTAAAATAGACACATGGTTGATTGCTTATGATACTTTTACTCAATGAATCGTGCATTTATATGACAAAATTTGAACCGTGGCTGCATAATATTTTTTCATGTGTTTTTATATACGAAAAGTTGAATTTACATTTATCAGCAAATCGCCAAAAATGTGGATGCTGATTGTGGGGTACACATGAACTTAATTGAATACTTCACGAGTTGAGCATGTTAAGGAGAGAGACTCTGAATTGGATCAGTTGCTTGAAGAGGCAATCTGTTCCATTCTCAAGCCCTTCAATGCTGACTTCTAGCACTTGCAATTGGCTTTTTGCCTTGACTACCCTTTCACCTTCAACATCCTTAAATGAAATACAATCGTTGGAAGCAAGCAAGGAGAAGATATCTTCGTGCTGCTCTTCACATGTCACTCTCCTCTTGCTCAAGGACTTTGAGACAAAAGACCACCTGCTGGACTTTGGCCTTGTTGTTTGCAATGTGAAGAAAGAAGACACCAGTTGGAGGAATGAAATGGTGATCCTCTTCACTTCCATCAACATCCTAATCGTCGTTGACTTCTCATTCTCACCGGTGCATTTGTCATCCGTGTGCTTGAACAATCTCAAGCAATTCTTGATATCCTTGTTTGCCTTCCTTCCAAAGCGAATGTAATCATTCACTTCCTTTCTCATCATTGTGTTGTCTCTTCTTCTAAGAGCCAATTGAATACCCCGGATGTGATCTTTCAATGTAGTCAGGCTAACCTTCACTGCTTCGCATGAGTTCAATAATTGGATGGATGCATCTAATTCTTCTTCCACCCATTTCTTCTGCAATGGATTGATGAGGCTTCGTTGGCAGCTTGTTAAGCAAACGAGCTCCTTGACGGATTCATACAAGGCTCCCAGCTGTCTCAGTCCATCAGATATCTTCTGCGGTGATGAAGATTCTGAATCCACCAAAGATCTTAATTTTTGCAGCTCTTCTTCCACTCTGACTGCGACAGGATGAGATCTTGAGGGAAAACTGAAGGAGCGGATATGGCCAGGCTGGTTTGACTCTGTAGGAGATTCAGCCATGTTTGCTGTGAATTCTGGAATGATTGATAAATTGTGAGGCGACTAAAGATAGCAAAGATAGAATGACTTACGCAGCTGGTGTTAACCCTTTGGCTCTCCTTTCATTTATAAACCAATTACATCACCATATACTTTGAATGGTAGATGAGGAGACAATTAGAATCTTGTATTCCTAAAATAATATGGATTTGTGATTGCAATGTGGTTTGCAATGTTTAATTATTGAAGATGATCGAAGTTGGCCAGCTTGTAATGTTTCATTAGCTAACAACAGCTTACTGTTTGGTGGAACATACCAATGGAACCAATAATCTAATGATAATGTGATATGCATGCATTGAAGTGCCTAAAAAAAATTGAACTGTATATTTGTGAAAGCTTTTAATGATGCATTGGAGTATTGTCGAAAGGGTAAGAAACCAAACTGCAAAGGTAAAGATGTAAAAAATGAAATGCATCTCAATTATTGGGAGAGTTCCTTGTTTTGTGATGCTGCTTGGAAAGATGGAGTTTCAGCTGGTGTTGGGTTTGTCTTAACAGAACATTAGAAATGGAGAATTATAGGGGGGCTGATACTGCTATAGCAGGGAGCCCTTTAAAAGCTGAAATGAATGCCATATGGTATGGCTTAGATAATGTGAGGAAGAAGGGTAAGACTGTGAAGAAAGTGTATTCTGATTGTGCAAATGCTATCAAAATCCTTAAGGGTGAGATGGAGTGTCCGTGGGACTTGAAGAATTTGGTGACCAACACTTTAAAGTTTGCTGCTGAGGTGAGTGTTGAGGAGTGGTTATTTGTAAGTAGGAACTATAATGTAATTGCTCATACTGTAGCTGGTTTAAGCTTGTACAAAGGCTGTAGTGGTTTATGGCATAGTAAGATAGATCACTTGGATAAGGTTGTAGAGGATGAGTACTGGCGTAAAGGGCCATTTGATGTGTTTTTGAAAGAACATTGTAATATGTTTGAAGTTGAATATATGAATAAAATGAAACCAGTTTGGGAGGAATATGGGAGTACTGGGTGTATTGGCAAGAGGAATACGGCAATTTGTCCTCTGTCCTCTTTACCCAATACCTGAGTATTCCATGACTTTCTAAGTTTTGGTGCTTTTCTTTTTTTTTTATATAAAAAAAGTGCCTAAAAAATTCAACACACGAGTGGCATATGCCTGTTTGTCTTCCCAATAGTAATCTTTCAATCAGTTGCAAGTTCGATATGATCTCATCAACCTTCACATCATAATGTCCCAATAATAGACAATAGATTAAGGCAAACAACAGGATGGAGCCGCAACCACATGAAGAAGCTGGCCATGGACATCTCTTCTAATACTAAACTGATATCAACACCTATGAGGTAGTGACATCAGGAGACACCAGGAATCTTGATTTATAAAGTTGTGATCCCCATTCAATGCACGCTTGAAGCTCTCAGTTGCAATCGTTGTATTGAGTTCTTCAAACTAGAGACTGCCAATTTTGTGAGAATTTGGCCATCCTCATAAGATGGTACTTTTAAAGAAAAGTACTTGATTCTTCGTCCACTTCCATTTTAGGGGATCATCACCATCAGTGTCATGAATGCCAGTAAGTTGTGTGCCAAATTAAGCAAGCTGGTCTTGTCAACAAAGCTGGTGAAATTGAGATCCCAGCGAGTGCTCGTGAAATTGGGAAGAAAGATTGTTCAGCGGTGAAATTGTAATCCCCAGAAGAAATCATAAAGAAAACACAGTTAACTTTTGTTTTACACTTCTTATGTCTGGATTTATAACATTATTAAGCTTGACATTTGAATACTAAATAACTAATCATTGTTTTTTTTTGAAATGAAGCAACTGTATTTAATTCCTGAGAGAAGAATAGAATACAACTACTAATCATTGTTATGGAAATAAGTGTGTCTCTAATCAAACTCGAACAGAATCACCTAAGGATGAACAATTATGACCTCTGATTGGAGGACTTAACTTGCCTTTGGCCTTAGCGAATGACACTCAAAGTCGAAGCACACCGATAGTATAAGCAGAGTACTCTCCGTGAAGTATCATGACCGTTGTGTTGCATTGCCCTTACCATAATTTAGTTTTTTTGTTTACTTTTGTAGAATACTTTGTGTGAAGTTCATCCATGTGTGAAATTCAATAAGTAAATGTAAGATAACATTAGAAATCTTGCATTTAGATGCCAAAATACTTTGAATAGAAGGTGGGTGGATTTTGAATAGTCGTATATGTTGAATCAAATTGTACACAAAGTTTTGGTCTACATACATCAGTGTAAAAAATGTGGATACATGTACAGTAAAATTTGTTTGATGAAAGCCATTATCGGTTGAGCATGTTGAGGAGAGACACTCTTAGCTGGATGAGTTGTCTAAACAAGCATTCCAGTCCACTCTCAAGCCCCTCAACACTGTCTTCTAGCATCTGCAGTTTACTTTGAGCCTTCAGTATATTGAAGTCCATAGAAAGTAAATAGTATTAGTTTCATTCCTCTGTTATGTAAATAAGTAGCTGCAATACTTAGCTCAGAAGCAGCAGATATTTGAAATGTTAAGCTGTACAAGGGTACTTGTGTCTTTTGCCTTTGTTAACTAACTGTATAAATAATTGACATGCTGTAGTTTTGTTTTTTTGAATAATAATAAAATAAGCAGTAAAGTTTTCCCTCTTCCACTTTACTTTCTTTGCATCATCTCATATCTGCTCTAATGGCTTCCTGATTCAATATGGTATCAAAACGGGTTGCTATAATCGATTGATTAGAAGACTGAAGCGAAGCAGCTGGATTCAAGGCTTGAGGCGAATCACCTACCAATGGCCAGAAATCGCTGATCGAGTGCAGTGAGGTCTGCAATGGCGGAATTGCAAAACATCCAAGATAGTGACTCTTCATCAGAAATTGCCAAGATCGATGACAGTCCCTACATCCTTGAGGGAAATGATAACCCCGGTATGAACCTAGTCTTAACTCAACTCTCAGAGCACGAAAATTATCTGCCTGAAAGGAGTCCATGCTCATCTCTTTTTCAGCAAAAAAAACAAGTTAGGATTCATTGACGGAACTTTGGTTGTTCCCGATGAAGCATCACTTAAATACAGATTATGGAAACACTGTAATGACATGGTCAGTTCGTGGGTTTTACAATCCATAGCTCCTAACCTGTGCACGAGCGTCATTTATGCCAAGACAACGGAAAAAATGTGGAATGAATTAGAGAGTAGGTTCGGAAGGAGTAGTGAGCCGAGAATTTTCGAGATTCAAATGTTAATCCGCCAACAAGGCAAGGAAACATGTCTATTGCCGACTACTTTACTAAATTGAAAAGTTTATGGGATGAATTGGATGCATTGGAGGTTGGCTCGTATTGCAATTGTGAAACCGGAAGAATGAACATGGAAAAATGCAGGTTGAGACAATTCATGATGAGGCTGAATGAGTCATATGTTGGCATAAGGGGGCATATACTATTAATGAGGCCACTACCAGATAGGTTTTTTTTAGTCCAACATCCATAGACCCATTAATAGCATATTTACCAAAAACAAAACCACCATTAAAGTAAAAAAATGAAAAACCATAACAGATCAAATGGTCCTAAATCTAACCCTATTCAACCTGACTGAACCAAAAACTGAATAGCAGGGTTTTCATCCCAAATTGATGTCAGATATTTGGTTTGTTTATTTTATGCTGAAAAACTTGTCAGGTTTCTATGAAAAGCTTGATCCAAATAACCTAAAAAATGCAAGGATCCTATTGGTGTGGAGTTGGTTCATATGGTGTGAGAGGAATAAGAGATGTTTTGAGAGGGTGCTCTCAACTTATAGATCTCTAGCTATTACCATGGTGGCCTTCGCATGTAATTCAATGATCTTGTAGTGTTCTTTCTTTTGGGGGCTTTCTTCCCCTGTTTTATCTTCTGCTCATGTTTTATCCTCTCTCTCCCCCTTATTGTATTCTCTCAACCCTCTTGATTGAATACAATTGCTTATATTTCAAAAAAAAAAAAAAATTATTGTGGTTTCACACACTCGGAGCATTATTTCTACTTACCATGAATCAATTTTGATAAGTATATGTCTAATCAGATCAGAAATCTATACATTTGCATGTCAAATTTGAACTACAACAGTATAACTGCATATAATTTTTTCATGTGTATTTGGTATACAAAAGTTGAATTTACATTTATCAGTGAATCGTCAAAAATGTGGATGCTGATTGTGGGTTACAAGGTATGTATAACTGAATTCTTCATAAGTTGAGCATGTTAAGGAGAGAGACTCTAAATTGGATCAGTTGCCTGAAGAGGCACTCTAATCCATTCTCGAGCTCTTCAATGTTGACTTCTAGCACCTGCAACTGACTTTTTGCCTTCATCACCCTTTCACCTTCAACATCCTTAGATGACATGCATTCATCGGAAGCAAGCCAAGAGAAGATATCTTCAAGCTGTCCTTCACATGCCACTTTCTTCTTGCTAAACGACTTCGAAACAAAAGACCACTTGGTTGACTTTGGTCTTGTTGTTTGCATTGTCAAGAAAGAAGACACCAGTCGGAGGAACGAAATGGTGATCATCTTCACTTCCACAAACATCCTAATCGTTGTCGACTTCTCATCGTCACCAATGCATTTGTCATTCATGTGGTTCAACGGTCTGAAGCAATTCTTGATATCTTTGTCTGCCTTCCTTCCAAAGCGAATGTAATCATTCACTTCTCTTCTGATCATTGTGTTGTCTCTTCTTCTAAGAGCCAATTGAATACCTCGGATGTGATCTTTCACCGTAGACAAGCTACCCTTCATTTCTCCGCATGAGTCCAACAATCTGATGGATGCATCTAATTCTCCTTCCACCCATTTCTTCTGCAATGAATTGATGAGGCTTTGTTGGCAGCTTGTTAAGCTAATAAGCTCCTTGATGGATTCATACAAGCCTCCAAGCTGTCTCAATCCATCACATATCTTCTGTGGTGCTGAAGATTGTGAATCCACAGAAGATCTTAACTTTTGCAGCTCTTCTTCCACTCTTATCGCAACAGGATGAGATATTGAGGGCAAGCTCAAGGAGCGGATATGGCAAGACTGATTTGATGCTGAAGCAAATTCACCCATCTTTGCTGTGAATTATGGATTGATTTCTGAAATGTGAGGTGACTTAGGAATAGCGAAGAAAGAATGATGGATATGGTGTCAACCCTTTGGCTCTACTTCCATTTATAAACCAACATCGCCAGAGTTCTGCAATAATAGAGGCCAGCAGACAATAAGAACCCTTTCTTCTCCTAAAATAATATCTCCATGTGATACTAATATGTATATTTGATTGCAAAATTAATGTGATTTGCATTGGTTAATTATTGAAGATGAAGCAGGCCAGCTTGTAATGTTGCATAAGCTTACAACAGATTACTATTTGACAGTACAAGTCAACGCAAACAAGAATCTGATCGCAAGGCGAGTTCATGCATTTAAATGCCTAATAATTCGATCAATACACGAATGGCATATGCCTGCCTATTTCCCTAACTAGGCATGTTCTTAAGCCTTGCACATCAAAATGGTCCCCAGTAATTTTTTTTTTTTTTTGACTGAAAAGCATTGTATTCGATTCATGAGTAAAAATTGAATACAAGGGGAAGAGGAGGAGAGGTTAAAAGTTACGATCTTAAAAGTTTAAAGAAAAAATGGAAAAAGAAAAACCAGTAATAGATAATATATTAATATAAAGAACAAGATGTAGCAGCAAACACATAATAGAGACTGGCCGTGGACATCTCTTCCATATTTCAATACTTTAGAATTAAACTAGCACCACCACCTGTGCATATGACATCAGCAGACACCAAGAATCTTTGTTCCTAAAGCTTTCCTGATTCCCATTCAGTGTTTGTAGCTCTCTGCTCTGATCATGGATGCCAGCAGAGAGCTACAAATATAAACGACGTCTAATATTCTAGACCATGTTGATAAACTATTTATACCCCCTAGTCATACATGAGTTATGGACTCAATCAAGAGCGTAACTAGACAATTGAATTTTCAATGCACTCATACATCTTGAGAGCGATACTTGAAACCCGCTCTAGCAAGAAGTACAACTATCCTAAAAGAGTAGCTCGTGACTATCATGTCTGATGCCCCGCACTCGCATGCAAGTGTGTCCAAATTATAACTGGTGTCAACACTCATGCTTAGCGAGCCCAACAATAATGTCCATCGACCGACACCCCTATAATTTAGGCAGAGACCTAAATAGACTCATGCATCATCTTAATAAGACGCGTATTTATTATTTATTCAATGTGTGACTAGATGTTGTAATGTCAATAACAATAATACCATTTTATCCCAATCATCATCAACTCATGCAATTAATTGGATAATATTAAATAATCACATGATTAACTATATGATATGTCTAACAAAAAATATGCAATAAGTATTAAATGGAAATTAGAAGCAACAACAATCAAAAGAAACAAAACTAATAAATGCGCCGTTTCACCGGATAAGAACTCATCAACTACAATAGAATCTACCCACAAGCCCAATCCAACACTACTTATTTCCAAACTCTAATATAATATAATTTATCGTCAATTAATCATTTAGTAATAAAATTATCAATTTTAATTACTAACTTTGATACTGATCTCATTACAACATTTTTGACTTATAGGAATGACCGAAAAGTGTTCACAAAACATACAAAACCGTGGTCATGGACCTGTGCAAACGATTTTCCATGTGTACTAAAATATGTCGTTCCGCTAGGCTATAGGAACAATTTTTCTACCTATTGCAATGTTGCCAAAAAAATCGTTCTCATAGGCCAAGCTTATAAGAACGATTCCAAAAAATGTTCATGTAAAATCATTCATATAGGCCAAGCTTATAGGAATGATTTTCAAATTATTTCTATAAGCGTATAGGAATGGTTTCCAAAATATTCCTATAAGCCAAGCTTATAGGAACAGTTTGAAAACCGTTCCTATAGGCCATGCAAATTTATAGGAACGATTTGAAAACCGTTCCTATAGTCTTAGCCTATAGGAACGATTTCGGTTTTCAAATTTTAATCCGAAATTATTTTTATAGGTCAAATATATAGGAACGATAGGCAAACCGTTCAGATGGGCTAAGACTAATAACTAGTGATTGTTACTAAATTCTTGAAATAATATACAATAATCACCTATTTAATAACTAATAATGATGTGTTTAATTAAATATTCTGATTTAATAATTTTAAGTCCATCTTTTTTAATATTTACTTAAACTATTTCCTATGCAGATAAAGAAATAAACTAGCAAAATTTATGAAACAGACTATTCTAGACTATATTGGCTTACTTAACAATTAAATATTTATAAAGTTCTAAAAATTGGTTATGTTCTCCTCTTCTTCTCCTCTTGCCACCTCCTCTCACCATACCAAATCCCTCACCGGCCGACCCTCCGATCGCTAGCGACCAGTCCCTGTAGCGTCGCCGCCCTCTCTTCTCGCCTACAGCCCCCGCTGGGCCCTTAACCGGCTGCTAAGGAGTCGGGAGGCGCGTGCAGCCCTCCAAGATGCCCAGACCAGCCTCCACCACCATCGGTGGGCCTCGACAACTCTGATGCACAAACACCATCCCGATTCCATCAAGCCGAAAGTTAATGAGATCTTGGAAGGAGAATCCTTAATCATGCACTTAATTCTCATGATTAAACTGCATGGATGCCTCACTCTGAATCAAGTCCAGTTTGTCTTGTTTCATATATAGCTAACAAAAGGGTACAAATATTGTTGTTGGATCTTAATATGTTCCCTGTATAATCTTGTGTTGGTTTAAGCATCGGAAGAGATCAAGCCCCCATTGCCAGCTACTATTATGTGGTTGCTGCGACATATGTTATTTGCTGTATCTTAATTTGTTGGCTTCTTACCTAGCACTGTTAGGGCTATTTTGGTGTGCTGATAAGATCATGTCGGATTTGCAATGGATTGAAAGGTTACGGTTGGGAAGACAAGCAGGAGTATGCCACTCGTGTGTTGAATTATTAGGCACTTGAATGCATGCATATTACATTATGATTAGATTCTTGGTTGCATTGGTATGTTCCACCAAATAGTAAGCTGTTCTTAGCTAATGAATACAAGCTGACCTACTTCATCTTCAATAATTAAACATTGCAATCACAGATCCATATTATTCTAGGAAGACGATATTCTAATTGTCTCCTCATCTACCATTGAAAGTATCCGGTGATGTTGGTTTATAAATGAAAGGAGAGCCAAAGGGTTAACACCAGCTGCATCATTCATTCTATCAATTCAGCAATCAATCCATAATTCACAGCAAAGATGGCTGAATCTGCTTCAGCGTCAAACCAGCCTTGCCATATCCGCTCCTTCAGTTTGCCCTTAAGATCTCATCCTGTCGCAGTCAGAGTGGAAGAAGAGCTACAAAAATTAAAATCTTCTGTGGATTCACAATCTTCATCACCGCAGAAGATATCTGATGGATTGAGACAGCTAGGAGCCGTGTATGAATCCGTCAAGGAGCTCGTTTGCTTAACAAGCTGCCAACGAAGCCTCATTGATCCATTGCAGAAGAAATGGATGGAAGAAGAATTAGATGCATCCATCAAATTATTGGACTCATGCGGAGCAGTGAAGGTTAGCCTAACTACATTGAAAGATCACATCCGGGGTATTCAATTGGCCCTTAGAAGAAGAGACAACACAATGATGAGAAAGGAAGTGGATGATTACATTCGCTTTGGAAGGAAGGCAAACAAGGATATCAAGAATTGCTTGAGATTGTTCAAGCACACGGATGACAAATGCACCGGTGAGAATGAGAAGTCAACGACGATTAGGATGTTGATGGAAGTGAAGAGGATCACCATTTCATTCCTCCAACTGGTGTCTTCTTTCTTCACATTGCAAACAACAAGGCCAAAGTCCAGCAGGTGGTCTTTTGTCTCAAAGTCCTTGAGCAAGAGCAGAGTGACATGTGAAGAGCAGCACGAAGATATCTTCTTCTTGCTTGCTTCCAACGATTGTATTTCATTTAAGGATGTTGAAGGTGAAAGGGTAGTCAAGGCAAAAAGTCAATTGCAAGTGCTAGAAGTCAGCATTGAAGGGATTGAGAATGGATTAGATTGCCTCTTCAGGCAACTGATCCAATTCAGAGTCTCTCTCCTTAACATGGTCAACTCATGAAGTATTCAATTAAGTTCATGTGTACCCCACAATCAGCATCCACATTTTTGGTGATTTGCTGATAAATGTAAATTCAACTTTTGTATATAAATACACATGAAAAAGTATTATGCAGCCATTGTTCAAATTTTGTCATACAAATGCTTCACTGAGCAAAAGTATCATAAGCAATCAACCATGTGTCTATTTTACTTGATTGAAACCAAATCAAATCATAGTTATGCAAGTTTTTCAGAGCAAACCTCAGTTGTCACAAGTTTTTCGGCAATAAAATAAAATAAAATCAGATATCTGACCTCAAATTCAGGATGAAAAGGCTGTTATTCAATTATGTTGGCTAGGGTCAGATTTTTTTTTTCAGTTTTTTTAATTTAGTGGAGGCTTTTATTTTTTCTACATATGTTTTTTATGAGTTTTTGAATGTTGAAATAGAAACTAAACCCGATTTTAAGAAAACAGGTTTTAAGAAGTAAACCACAAAACCTGAACCAACCTAAAAATAAGTTTCTCCTGTTCTGTTTCTAGTGCAGACTCAGTTGCTGGGACGGTTTGATTTGTATGTTTCTTCCTTGTTCCCTCTACCTACTTGCCTCACCACCTCTTCCTTGCTGGGCCTTGGCATTTCATGCCTTATGAAATGAATTATGTGTGGCACCCGCCTCACTTTATTTTTTTTTTTAAAAAAACTAAAAATAAGTTTACTCTCATTCAAGAATCGATTCTAATGAGAAAGCATGGAAAATGATCGATAAAAGGGACAATGCAAAAACTATTCTGATGACACAGACGTTTCATATTTTAAAACAATTCAACATATCAACTTCTTTACTGATAGAAAGAAAATTATGGACGACATACTTTAATTACTTTTAACAGTATATGTTATCTATGCTTGTATGATCAAGATAAATATGCAATTTAAGATGTGGCATACTTTGTAAAAGCTCATAGTGGTACAAGACTAATAGGTCGTTGGGGACGCAAGCCAACATACTCCACACGTGTGTGTTTTTTTTTTAATCAAGAACCCTGCATTTCATTCAAAGAGTAATGAAAGATACAAGAGCAAGCTAAGAAGATTGGGAAAAAAAGACAACTACAAGGCCTCAGAGCGGCCAAACATCAAATAAGAAACGAACACGAACACTGCATTAGTTTATACGAGAACAAGAGCTGAAGTAAGCAGCTGCAATCGAATTTGGTGAGGATCTCGATTTTTTGAAAAATCTATAGTTCCTTTCAAACTGTTACGCCCCGCCCAGGTTTATCCCTAAAACAGGGACCTCACCTAGGAGGAGCGTAACCTAAACCAAACCACAAAAATACACCAGAGTATCTCAACAGAAACAACTGAAATCATCATTTCAACTAAGAGTTTTCTACAAAATGCTCCACATCAATATAAAAACAACTAGAAAACATCTAAGCAGCGGATGATGCCTCCTCCTCCAGGACTCTAGCTACCTAACTTCGACTACCGACATACCTGCAAAACTGAGACAATAACAAACAACATCAGCGGAAAGCTGAGTAGGAGAATCAATATGTCAACAATAAGGACATCAGTCATGATGCAATGACACTACCCAATACAACAACAACATATGACTCTGCAATAAAGTGCAACATGACAACAACCAAACACCTTTTCATCTATCAACTAATGCAACTCATACCAATCAAGAGCATAGTGGACAAGTGGGTTTCCCCCGCACTCTCGCACCTTGAGAGTGGCACCTCAAGCCCGCTCCAACTAGAGATGCGACTATCAACAAGATAGCCCGTCGACGTCTAACACCGCGACGTCGCACACGAGCCCGCCAACGTCTAACAGCGCGACGCTGCACCTCATGTGAAAATTTCGTGATCACCGATGTCACTGCCCATACACCTCGGGTAATAAATCAACTGTGTCCAGGCTTGCGCCCATAACGATTATAATGCAGTATGCCATCAACAACTGACCTACGATACTGACAACAATAACTGATACAACAATAAGCAGCATGATAGCTAGACCTCACCACATGACACACTACAACTGATATACAATGCTAACAACAATAAATGCCACAACTATCAACTGAAGATGCAACCAGAGTAATTCATGTTAGCAAGTACCACTTATGACAACACTAACAGTGTGCACAATGCCTAGCATAATATTATACTCAATAATCATTAATGAACAACAGCTAATCAGACTCATGCAATTATCAACATGGCATGTTCAACAACATAATGCAACAGAAGATCAACGGATTTCAGAAACAAATCAATCAAATAGAAGCAAAGGGTAAAATTGTCAATTTACCTATTCAACATTCATCGGCTACAATAGGAGTCAGCTCACACCCAGTACCACCATCTACACTCTAAATCACCACCTAACATGAAATACCACTATCCTACATTATTTAATTATTTATCAAACTGAAATAATAACTATTAACCACCAAATAACACTGAGATGAAGAAAAGACCTATCAGACAACCTCTGATCAGAAATCTGACATCACCATCGCGTTCAGAACGCGAAAACCTACAACTTTGGTTTTCACTTCAACTCAGTCCGATGACTCTACGACCGACTATAAAAATACACCAATATTCTAAAATTTAACCTCATTTCATACGATACAGCTCTCTTCTTAATTAACCTATTTATTTAAATCAAATAATACTCTCTCCTCACCCACTCGTCTGCTACCCGACGCCTGCCCGAGCGCCGCTCCACTGCTTCGCTCGATCCCCCACACCGGCAGCCCTCTCGGCCGACGGCAACCACCCCCGCCGGCCTCGCCGGTCTCTCCTCCAACGCCGGCGGGTACCAGTTTGGGAGGCCACGGCGGCCTCCCCTCCCCGACGCCACCTCCTCTCCACCCTGCTCGACCCACGTCGGGCAGCCCTCCCGGCCACCGGCGACCTTCCGCCCGCCTCCTCCGGCCTCCCCTACGACCTCCGGCGCCGACATGCCATTGAGTTATGGCTGGGAGGCCACGTCGGCCTCCCTTGCAACTGCCAAGATGCGGGCAGCAACGGCCGCTGCCCTGGCTTGGTCCGACGTCGCGGACAGCAACACTGCTGCCGCGACCGCCGTATCCCCTGCGGCCCACTCCCGACTCCTCCCTCCTTCCCTCATCCAACATCTTGCCGATATTACCTCCTCCAACCCAAAGAATGGAAACTACGATAACAACAGAGACGGAAACAACTAAGAAGAAGAGAAGAACTCCTACCTCAAAACTCCTCCAAACTCCGGTCTTCACCGGAGTCTTCAACTGCCGACGCCTTAACGCTACCACCGGACGCCCGCAGTGCTACAGAGATCGCGAGAGGGAGAGAAAAAGATTAGAGAGAGGATTAGAGTTAATTAAATAGAAGTTAGACACTTTTGCAATAAAACCCTTCTAATGAAATTATTTACAAATAGGTCCTCTAATTTCAGGTCATAACACAAACCAAATGAACCAACTCCATAGCAATAGAAGTCTAGCTCTTCCTCTATTCGCCTTCGTATTACTGTTCTTCGAAGCATCCCATGGCTGAAAATGTAAGGGAAAACAGTTGTGCTTCAGGAGAGAAAGAAAGGTCTGCCATCCTTCAACCGTGAAAGTGCAGGTTCCAAACAAGTGCATGTGATTCTCCTTGTCACCTTGTGTAAATTAACTCCACACGTGTGTTGCGCCTAAGCACCAACATTGTGCTTTAATTACTGCAATTATGGAACCTTAACTTGTGATTAGAGTCATCCGGATCACCTACAATAATTATACTTGTTGTAAGCCATAGAAACATGACAAACTGAACTTAGTTCCGAGTTAGTGTTAGGTATTGACTCAAATTGGCTCCGAACGAAATTCTACGAGTTCGAGCAAATTTAAATGGGAGCTTATTTGATCAAATAATCGGTGAACCAATTATTAATAATATTGGGTCATGCCATTGCAGCAAATGATGGGTGATATGTTATTCTAATTGGATGGAATGGTCAAAGTTTCAACTCATATATCAAATGCACTCAATTCTAAAAAGCCAGTTCCAAAAGCTTTCATGTAATTTAAATCATGTTTTCTTATTTGTTACGCCCCGTCTAGGTTTATCCCTATATAAGGAACCTCACCTAGGAGAAGCGTAACTAGCAACAGAACAACAACATCAAAATGGACTGAATTTAAATTTACAATCAGATTCCAATCGAATGTCCAACCAGATAATAATAAAAGTTCAACAGTCCATAAGCGAACAATGAATTCTAGAGTCTAGCTAAAAGTGCATAGTTCAACTAGTAAATTAGGAAACTAAATGCTGTGCGGAAGACGTCTCCTCCTCCTCCAAAACTCTAGCTACCCCATGAGATAATGCCATCATACCTGAGAATCTGAGGCAAAAATAACAAACATCAGTAGAAGGCTGAGTAGGATTTCAACAAGATGCTATGATGCTATGTGTACAACGGAAGATATGATTCAACCATCTACTCGATGCACCTATACCAATCAACTATGTCAACTATGTCAACTATCATCTATATGAGTATGTGGTCATAAACCCAATCAAGAGCGTAGTGGACATTGGGTTTGTTACGCCCCGCCTAGGTTTATCCCTATATAAGGGACCTCACCTAGGAGAAGCGCAACTAGCAACAGAACAACAACATCAAAATGGACTGAATTTAAATTTACAACCAGATTCCAAACGAAAGTCCAACCAGATAACAATAATAAGAGTCCAACAATCCATAAGTGAACAATGAATTCTAAAGTCTAGCTAAAAGTGCATAGTTCAACTAGTAAATTAGGAAACTAAATGCTGTGCGGAAGACGTCTCCTCCTCCTCCAAAACTCTAGCTACCCCATGAGATAATGCCGTCATACCTGAGAATCTGAGGCACGAATAACAAACATCAGCAGAAGGCTAAGTAGGATTTCAACAAGATGCTATGATGCTATGTGTACAACGGAAGATATGATTCAACCATCTACTCGATGCACCTATACCAATCAACTATGTCAACTATGTCAACTATCATCTATATGAGTATGTGGTCATAAACCCAATCAAGAGCGTAGTGGACATTGGGTTTCCCCCGCACTCTCACACCTCGAGAGTGGCACCTCAAGCCCGCTCCAGCTAGAGATGCGACTATCCAAAAATGGTAGTCCGCCGACGTTTAACACCTTGACGCCGTTCACACAACCCGTGTGATAAATATGTGATCACTGGTGTCACTTGCCCTACACCTTGGGCAATATATATCGACAGTGTGCAGGGCTATCGCCCAACAAAAGATCAACTATGCATCATGTCAACAACTACACAACTACAACTCGACTAATATAATGCTAGTGTCATGTCATCTTATATGAACTAAATATATAAACAACAGCTTAAGATGTTATCAACAGATAAGGCATGCAACATCTATACTAGCATCCTCAACTAATATGCATATAAAAATAGCATGCTGGCAATATGTTTCAACAAATATTCATAAGGAGTTTCAACAACAGTAGATATCAATTTTCAATGAAATAGAACAACAAAGTATATTTTGACATAGGATAACAACCGATCTAGGATGAGATTCACCTTGACAACAACTACAACAAAAGAATAACTCGGGTAGAAACCATGAAAACCGATAAAATAATACTTTTCGGCCCGACACGCAAAACGAGGCAATAATGCATACTGATTTCAACATCCGAAAGCCAAACGACAAAACTGACTCCACCAATGGATTCGGGGCGACGAATAGGTCTAAATTCATATATGATATGATTCATTTGACCAACTATAAAGTCTCTAATTAATTATTTAAGTAACAACAATAATACCTTTTATATATATAAATATATATATATATATATATATATATATATATATATATCACTGGTACAGATTCGCGTAACCGTGCTACAATTCGTGCCAGTGCTAATACCTTAAAAATAATAAGCAACTGATACAATCACATAACACCGATATATAAAATATAACACTGATATAAAGTATATAACACTAATATATACTTATAATTAAATTATAAGGTTATAATATAACCCTTCATCTACCCAACCTGGGTTCACCAACGTTGCCTCCAACCCACTGCCGCCGCCTCAACCCGACGCCCTTGCTGCCTCATCCCCGACTACTCCGGCCGATCGGGTCGCCAGGGAGCCCGCCGCCGCCGCCCTACTACCAGGCGGCGACGAGGAACAGAGGCGGCATCCCTAGTCTGGGGCGTCCCCGCCCCTCGCGCCGGGCGACGCTGTGCAGGCCGACGTCGCGCAGGGCGACTTCGTGCGCGTGGCATCAACGCGCTCGATAGCAACGCGTCCGGCAGCGACGACGCTCCTGACGATGAGCTCGCGCACAGTGACAGGCCGACATCTCGACAAACCACGACGAGAAGATTCGATCCAAACAACGACGAAAACAACGAGATTCTACGACTGCATTTCATATTCGAAAATTTCAGTCGGCAAGAACACATGACGACTCGAGCGAACAACAAAAAGACTTCAGATCTAAAAATCGACAGACTATCTACACCAATCTCATCCCAAAATCGAGTTTACCCTAAGCGAAAGGAAAGGAGTAGGTTAAGAATCCTACCGGAAATCTCCTCCGAACTCCGATTCACCGGAGTCTTCTCACCGCCGATGCCTCAAAATCCTCCGTCGACCGTCGCTGCTACAGGAACCGAGAGAGGAAGAAGATTAGAGAGGGGTTAGGGTTTAATTAAATAGGATTAACATTTTTGCAAAAAGGCCCCTCTAAGAAAAATATTTACAACTAGGTCCAAAATTTTTCAAGGTATAACATCCTCCCCACCTAAAAAAAAAATTGGTCCTCCAAATTTGAATACCTGACTCAAAGAGATGAGGGTAGAGCACTCGAATATCATCCTCTCGCTCCCAAGTGGCCACCTTGATGAGCGATATTACCTTGTTACGAAGCTGATGCTCTTTCCTGTCAAGAATCCGAGCAGGCTGCTCCTCGAAACTAAAGTCAGGCTGAAGTTGAACTGACTGCTGCTCCAAGATGTGAGTATGATCTGGCACGTACTTCCTCAACATGGAAACATGGAAGACATCGTCCACATCAGCTAATGACGGAGGCAAGGCTAGACGATACGCTACCGCTCCCACTCTCTCCAAAATCTCGAATGGGCCAATATAACGCGGTGCGAGCTTTCCTTTCTTGCCAAACCGCATAAAACCTCTGGTAGGAGACACTCTAAGGAAAACATGATCCCCAACTGAGAACTCCAAGTCTCTCCTACGCCGATCAGCATAACTCTTCTGACGACTCTGGACGGTCAGTAATCTCTGCCTGATCATCTGCACCAGCTCTATGTCCCGCTGAACCATCTCTGGTCCCAAAAGTCGACGCTCACCCGCCTCATCCCAATGCACAGGTGATTTGCATTTTCGGCCATAAAGAGCCTCAAATGGTGCCATCTGAATAGCCGAGTGGTAGCTATTATTATATGAGAACTCTACCAGATGAAGATGGTCCTCCCAGCTACCTCCAAAGTCCAACACACAAGCACGCAGGAGATCCTCAAGAGTCTGAATCGTGCGCTCCGACTGGCCATCGGTCTGAGGGTGATAGGCGGTACTGAATCGGAGCTGCGTACCCAAAGTCTGCTGCAAACTCTCCCAAAAATGCGAAGTAAATCACGGATCCCTATCCGAGATGATGCTGGCTGGCACACCATGAAGTCGAACAATCTGTCTGCAATATAAGGCTGCCAATCGACTAAGAGGGAAAGTCTTCTTCATCGGCAAGAAGTGGGCAGACTTGGTAAGTCGATTAACAATCACCCAAATCGAGTCATGCCCTCTCTGCGATCTCGGAAGTCCAGTAACAAAATCCATCGTGATATGCTCCCATTTCCACTACGGAATAGGAATGTTCTGAAGCTTCCCTGCAGGTCGCTGATGCTCCACTTTGATCTGCTGACAGATCAAGCACTTGGCCACAAACTCTGCCACGTCCTTTTTCATCCCTCGCCACCAATATGACCGTTTTAGGTCCTGATACATCAGAGAACTCCCAGGATGTACTGTAAATCAGGATCTGTGAGCTTCGGCTAATAATTCTTCCTTTACCGGGTGCCCCTCAGGCACACATAACCTACCTCTAAATTTGATGGTACCATCTGAATCTCTGGAGAAGTCGGGCTTTCGCCCTTGCTCTATCTCCTCAATCATAGCCTGAAGGTGATGATCCTCGATCTGGCTCTCCTGAATCCGCTGAACAATCGGCGAATGAGCAATGAGCTGGGCTAGAACTCCTCTCTTAGTAGGACGAAGCACATCCAAACTCAGCTCTGAAAACTGCCGAATTAGTTCAGACGCTGCAACTCTGAGGTGAGCCAACATCCCAACTGATTTTCTGCTTAAGGCATCTGCAACAACATTAGCCTTACTAGGATGATAGTTAATGGAGCAATCATAATCCTTCAGGAAATCCATCCATCTGCGCTGCCTCATGTTCAGCTCCTTCTGGGTGAACAGATACTTCAGGCTCTTATGATATGTGAAGATCTCAAAGGTCGCTCCATACAGGTAATGCCGCCAAATCTTCAGTGCAAATATGATCGCTGCTAACTCCAAGTCATGCACTGGGTAGTTCTTCTCATACTCCTTCAACTGACGAGAAGCATAAGCAACTACTCTCTCATGCTGCATCAACACAGCTCCAAGTCCCTGAATGGAGGCGTCTGTAAACAACACAAACCCGTCACATCCAGATGGAACTACCAAAACAGGTGCACTAGTGAGCCGCCTCTTGAGCTCATGGAAGCTCGCCTCGCACCGGTCATCCCAAACAAATTTCACCCATTTCTTTGTCAATCTAGTCAAGGGTGAGGCGATCTTTGAGAAACCTTCAACAAATCGCCGGTAATAGCCTGCTAGTCCCAAGAAACTCCAAATCTCGTGGACTGTCCTAGGCCTTTGCCACTCGGACACTGCATTAATCTTTTGAGAATCTACTGCAATGCCGACTCCAGAAATCACATGACCAAGGAAGCTAACTTCCTTCAACCAAAAAGCACACTTGCTGAATTTGACATACAACTGCTCTTTCCTTAGCACATCAAGCACCATCCTCAAATGCTCTTCATGCTCTTCCTCACTGCGAGAGTACACCAAAATATCATCAATGAACACCACGACGAACCGATCAAGAAAGCCCATGAAAATGCGGTTCATCAAGTTCATAAATGCTGCTGGTGTATTGGTCAACCCAAACGACATAACCAAGAACTCGTAGTGCCCATAGCGAGTCCTGAATGCAGTCTTCTGAACATCCTCATCTCTAACTCTGAGCTGATGATAGCCTGATCTCAAATCAATCTTGGAGTACACACTCGTCCCCTGCAACTGATCAAACAGATCATCGATCCTGGGAAGAGGGTATCTATTCTTTATAGTCACCGAGTTCAGCTGTCTATAATCAATGCAAAGCCTCATAGAGCCATCCTTCTTCTTTACAAACAACACTGGAGCTCCCCAGGGTGAGACACTGGGTCGGATGAACCCTTTATCCAACAGCTCCTGCAGCTGCTCTTTCAGCTCCTCTAACTCCTTAGGCGCCATTCTGTACGGTGCCTTCGAGATAGGAGCGGTACCAGGATGCAAATCAATGGTGAAGTCCGTCTGACGCACCGGGGGTAATCCTGGTAACTCATCCGGGAATACATTCGGAAAATCACATACCACAGGTAGATCCTCAAGCCGACTCTGACTGCTTTCGGAAGTGCCCACCAATGAAGCAACAAAACCAAGGCACCCCTGAGCTAGCAATCGTCGGGCCTGCAGTGCTGAGATTAGATGAGTCATGGATTCTTTCACTCCCAAGAACTCAAATGAAGGCAATCCTGAAGGTGATATTGTTACAGTCTTCCCATGACAGTCAACTTTAGCATGATTGGCAGAAAGCCAATCCATACCCAGAATAATATCAAACTCAGAGAAGTCTAACACCAACAGATCAGCTAAACAAACATGGCCACCAAAGCCGAGTCTACACCCACTCAACTGTAACTCCGACACTAGCACATCCCCAGATGGTGTATGCACGGCCAGGCTCGTCGCACTAGGTGTAGGCTCCATATTCAACTTTTCAATCATATGAGGAGCAATAAAGGAATGGGTAGAACCAGTATCAAACAGTAATGATGCAGGAATATTAAAAATCTAGATTATACCTCTAACAACTGTACCAGAAGCCTCCTGGGCCTGCTGCTGAGTCAATGCGAACACTCTGGCAGACTGCTGGGTGCTCTGCTGTGGGCCCCTCTGTCGCTGCTGCTGAGAGCTCTGGCCTCCGGCCTGCTGCCTGGTCGGACACTCTCTACTGATGTGGCCTGGCTGCTTACAGCTAAAACAAAGACTCTGCGACTGCGGGCAGTCCCTAACATAGTGGGAAGCATCCCCACACTTAAAGCAGTGGAACTGACCTCGGCTCGACTGACCTCCCGACTGATGAGTAGGTCGCGAAGATGCCTGCAACTGGGCTGGTGCGGATCTGGCCTTCTTGGCCTACGGCTGCCCAAATCCTCTGCCACCATCTCTGCGCCCTCTGTGTTGCCTGGAATGAGACTGTCCTGACTGTCTCTGTCCTTCGCCACCCTGACTCTGAGCCTGAGATGGCTGGCTAGCCTCAACCTGCTGATGATCCGGGAACATCTTGGCGTGAGTCGCCTCCGCCCGTAGCGCCCGCCTCAGGACTCTGTCATAGCTATCCAACTCCTCACTAGCCATCAACCCCTTAATGGAGTTGTTCAGTCCGTTGAAAAAGAACTCTGCTCGTCTGCTACTGGTGGAAACTAAATCTGGGACGAACATCGCGAGCGCATCAAACTTGCTGGCATACTCTACCACTCGCCTCGTCCCCTGACGTAACTGAACGAACTCCTGCAACTTCTGCCTCGCAAAGGTAGCTGGATAATATTTCTTGAAAAATATCTTCAAGAATCTCTTCCAAGAGATCGCCTTCCCTCTCAGTAGCCTCTGCTGCATCTCCCACCAAACCAAAGACTCCCCAGTAAAGCAGTAAGTCGCCAAACCGACCCGATCCTCCTCTGGACAGCCCAATCCACCTCGCGGACCCACGACTAAGCCACTGCAGGGTCGATGGTCCTAGAAAAACTGTCGAATTTGCCTCTCCCTAGGCGTAGAAACTGATTCAGACGGTTCATCTTCCGTCTCTCGAGAGACTCAGGCTGTACTGGGTCATACCGAGCTACTGGCTGCGGCTGCACCGGTGAATCATCTGAATGCTCTCCAGCAGATATCTCAGAAGGTGTATCCTCACTATAAGCTGAGTCAGAATCGAACTCAGAATCGGACTCCTGCTGAGGCTCCATCCGCTCGGTTTGTCCTCTCGCTCGGCCACCCCGAGCACTACTCTGGTTGGGCCTACGGCTCGAGCGTGCCCAACGCTGAAACTGAGCCAAAGGGACATCATCTGCCAAGTCTGGCTCGACTCTGGCCAGAACTAGACTAACCCTCTGAGTCTGTGCAGCCTACCTACCGCCTCGACCTCGACCTCGACCTCGGCGTCCACCTCTGAAGGCAGTCCTGACACCTGCGCTACCTCTAGCTTCCATATTTCCTAAAAGGAAAGAACGACTCAAGTTTTTCATTCAACCAACAACCAACAATTTAAAAATCAACTTATTATCTTACAGTAAGGTGAAATCTCATCCTTAGACCTAAACACCCAACAATCCTATGGAGGAGGACGATCCTAAGCTCTGATACCAATTGGTTACGCCCCGCCTAGGTTTATCCCTATATAAGGGACCTCACCTAGGAGAAGCGCAACTAGCAACAGAACAACAACATCAAAATGGACTAAATTTAAATTTACAACCAGATTCCAAACGAAAGTCCAACCAGATAACAATAATAAGAGACCAACAGTCCATAAGTGAACAATGAATTCTAAAGTCTAGCTAAAAGTGCATAGTTCAACTAGTAAATTAGGAAACTAAATGCTGTGCGGAAGACGTCTCCTCCTCCTCCAAAACTCTAGCTACCCATGAGATAATGTCGTCATACCTGAGAATCTGAGGCAAAAACAACAAACATCAGCAGAAGGCTGAGTAGGATTTCAACAAGATGCTATGATGCTATGTCTACAACGGAAGATATGATTCAACCATCTACTCGATGCACCTATACCAATCAACTATGTCAACTATGTCAACTATCATCTATATGAGTATGTGGTCATAAATCCAATCAAGAGCGTAGTGGACATTGGGTTTCCCCCGCACTCTCACACCTCGAGAGTGGCACCTCAAGCCCGCTCCAGCTAGAGATGCGACTATCCAAAAATGGTAGTCCGCCGATGTTTAACACCTTGACGCCGTTCACACAACCCGTGTGATAAATATGTGATCACCGGTGTCACTTGCCCTACACCTTGGGCAATATATATCGACAGTGTCCAGGGCTATCGCCCAACAAAAGATCAACTATGCATCATGTCAACAACTACACAACTACAACTCGACTAATATAATGCTAGTAGTCATGTCATCTTATATGAACTAAATATATAAACAACAGCTTAAGATGTTATCAACAGATAAGGCATGCAACATCTATACTAGCATCCTCAACTAATATGCATATAAAAATAGTATGTTGGCAACATGTTTCAACAAATATGCATAAGGAGTTTCAACAACAGTAGATATCAATTTTCAATGAAATAGAACAACAAGGTATATTTTGACATAGGGTAACAACCGATCTAGGATGAGATTCACCTTGACAACAACTACAACAAAAGAATAACTCGGGTAGAAACCATGAAAACCGATAAAATAATACTTTTCAACCCGACACGCAAAACGAGGCAAAATGAGGCAATAATGCATACTGATTTCAACATCCGAAAGCCAAACGACAAAAATGACTCCACCAATGGATTCGGGGCGACGAATAGGTCTAAATTCATATATGATATGATTCATTTGACCAACTATAAAGTCTCTAATTAATTATTTAAGTAACAACAATAATACCTTATATATATATAAATATAAATATATATATATATATATATCACTGGTACAGATTCGCGTAACAGTGCTACAATTCGTGCCAGTGCTAATACCTTAAAAATAATAAGCAACTGATACAATCACATAACACCGATATATAAAATATAACATTGATATAAAGTATATGACACCAATATATACTTATAATTAAATTATAAGGTTATAATATAACCCTTCATCTACCCAACCTGGGTTCACCAACGCCGCCTCCAACCCACTGCAGCTGCCTCAACCCGACGCCCCTGCTGCCTCATCCCCGACTACTCCGGCCGATCGGGTCGCCAGGGAGCCCGCCGCCGCCGCCCTACTACCAGGCGACGACGAGGAACAGAGGCGGCATCACTAGTCTGGGGCGTCCCCGCCCCTCGCGCCGGGCGATGCTGTGCAGGCCGACGTCGCGCAGGGCGACTTCGTGCGCGTGGCATCGACGCGCCCGACAGCAACGCGTCCGGCAGCGACGACGCTCCTGACGATGAGCTCGCGCACAGTGACAGGCCGACATCTCGACAAACGACGACGAGAAGATCCGATCCAAACAACGACGAAAACAACGAGATTCTACGACTGCATTTCATATTCGAAAATTTCAGTCGGCAAGAACACATGACGACTCGAGCGAACAACAAAAAGACTTCAGATCTACAAATCGACAGGCTATCTACACCAATCTCATCCCCAAATCGAGTTTACCCTAAGCGAAAGGAAAGGAGTAGGTTAAGAATCCTACCGGAAATCTCCTCCGAACTCCGATTCACCGGAGTCTTCTCACCGTCGACGCCTCAAAATCCTCCGTCGACCGCCGCTGCTACAGGAACTGAGAGAGGAAGAAGATTAGAGAGGGGTTAGGGTTTAATTAAATAGGATTAGCATTTTTGCAAAAAGTCCCTCTAAGAAAAATATTTACAACTAGGTCCAAAAATTTTCAAGGTATAACAGGGTTTCCCCCGCACTCTCACACCTCGAGAGTGGCACCTCAAGTCCGCTCCAGCTAGAGATGCGACTATCCAAAAATGGTAGTCCGCCAACGTCTAACACCTTGACGCCGTTCACACAACCCGTGTGATAAATATGTGATCACCGGTGTCACTTGCCCTACACCTTGGGCAATATATCAACAGTGTCCAGGGCTATCGCCCAAAAGTAGATCAACTATGCATCATGTCAACAATTACACTAATACAACTCAACCGATATAATGCTAGTAGTCATGTCTTCATGGATGAATTAAATATATATACAACAACATAAACATGCAACATCTACACTAGCATTCTCAACTAATATGCTTATAAACACATCATGCTGCCAACATGTATCAACAACTTATGCATAAGGAGTTTCAACAGCAGTAGATATCAACTTTCAATGGAATAGAACAACAAGATAATATTTCGACATAGGGTAACAACCGATCTAGGATGAGATTCACCTTGACAACAACTACAACAATAGAACAACTCGATAGAAACCACAAAATGAATAAAATAATATTTTCCTAACTCGACATGAAAAACGAGATGAAAACGCATACTTTTTTCAACATCCTAAAACCAAACGGTAAAACTGACCCCACCAATGAATTCGGGGCGTCGAGTAGGTCCAAATTCATATATAATATGATTATTTTGATCAACTATAAGACTTCTAAATAATTATTTAAAGTAGTAAGAAAATACCATAAGTGCTACTTATTAAGGTACTGTTACCAACTTTCGTAACAGTGATACAACCTATATATCACAGCTACCCATCACACTACTCACAGCAACACATAACAATTTATAACAGTGTTATAAACCTCTGCCACAGTTACTAACTCAAGTAACAACATAACACTACACTTAAATACTATAACACTGCTACAAAGAATATGACGCCAATATATCATATATAGCACCGATATAATTTAAACAAATAAAACATTGATATAATCTACTCCTTCACCTCTTCACCCAAAATAGGTTTAACCCGACACCTCATATCCGCCGCCACTCCTACTCGCCGCCACCTCCGACCACCACGCTCGATCGGGTCGCCAGAGAAGCCCGACGCCGGCATCGACGACGTGACGTCGCCACCTTCCCCATTTCCGCCGTCGCCACCGCCAGAAACCGAGCGGGCGACGAACTGGACAATGCTATCGCCGGCCGACGAAGGTATTTCGCCGATCGACGCCTCCTACTATCGCCATCGCCTCCATCCTGCTGCCCCTGCCTCCGCCTGCACCGAGCAGCGAGATTGGAACGACACCATGATCGATTGATCGGTGGTGGTGATCCACCGACGATCGGCGTTGTGCCTCACCGTAGACCTACGGATGGACAACAAGGAAGGCCAGGGGCGACGACACTAGAACCGGGGCGATCGCGCCCCTCACGCGAAGTCGCGCACGACGACTCGCAACGTCGCGCAGGGCGACGACGCGCCCAGCAGTGGCGCACTCGGCGACTGGGGCTCGACAAGGCTGATCAGGTCTCCAACATCACTGGTTGCTCGGACTGCAAGCAGTCCGCCAACGGAAGCAACAACGAACAAAACTCAATTCGATAGATTCGAAAATTTCAATAAGGGAGAACTCATCAAATCACGGGAAACCACGAAAATAACTTCCGATCTATAAGCGAACAGAAGAACCTACGACGAATCTCATCCTACATCAGATTTCCCTACACGAAAAGATAAAAGAGAAGGATCAGAATCCTACCGGAAATCTCCTCCGAACTCTGATTCACCGGAGTCTTCTCGCCGCCGACGCCTCAAGATCCTCCGTCGACTGCCACTGCTATAGGGTTCGAGAGAGGGAGAGAAAAAGGATTAGAGAGGGGTTAGGGCTTAATTAAATAGGATTAACATTTTTGCAAAAAGACCCCTTTAAGAAAAATATTTACAACTAGGTCCAAAAATTTTCAAGGTATAACATTATTGGTTAAATGTTGAAGGAATCAAATGGCGAAAGCTTCTGTTCACCGCCTCTAATTGAGTATAATTGGTCAAGGCCTCCAATTTTCTAAGTCAAATTACGTTGCATGCCGTTGGAATGTTAGAATCAATCGCTGCAGCTTATTTATAGACGGCTTCAAATTTAGCTCCATCCTAATTTTTCTCTACCGATTCATTCCCTCCGAGTATAAATACAAACAATTTTCTTGAGGTAAAAGCATCCCACAAGAGAGAAAATCAAAGAGAAAATTCTGTGAGAAAATTTAAAGATCCAAAAAATTAAGAGTGCCACTACAATCATTTTTCAAAGAGTGTCCCTTCTCAAGTTTCGACATACAGCAGCAGGAGGAGTTTAGTTTTAAAGCGGATCTTGCAGATACAATGTCTCTACTCCATATCGGTTTCAGGTTCTATTTATTTGAGACAGTTTGCTGTATTCTGAAGGTGTCACGCCCCAACTCATGGTCACGTGACCAGCCAGAGTATACGTGCCTATACCCTGCAGCCTAAACCAAGCACATGCCAACTTAACAAACAATATAGCGGAAAGAAATAACAAGTTTTATTTTAATGAAAAGCGAACCAAAATAAAGTTTAATTCAAGTAGCTCAAATGAAACAAAAAGTGCGGAATAACGTTTTAAGTTCAACAATTCAAAAGTTCAAATACAATAAAATCTGAAATAAATAACATAAATGCCCTCAGGGCTACAACTCCAAATCAAGCTAATACAAGTGCATGACTATTACCAAAGGACTCGACTACGACCCTAACTAGGACTGCTATGAGATCATGCGACTCCACTGCCCTCCAACTGCGCCAAGTGCTTCGGCCCACCTCATTGGTCAGACTCTGCAAAACAGAAATCAAACGACAACGAGTGAGTTCAAAGAACTCAGTGAGCGATTTTACCAACCCTCACAAATAAAAACACAGAGATGACAAGAGTAAAATCTATCTCTAAAGAGGCAATGTCACAGATGTGCGACTAGCTACCAGGCCAACAGGTCATCCATGCCCAAGGCATCTAACTCTCCAAGAAGTGCATCAGGCCGAAGCCTACCATGCCCAAAGACAACAGTACATACTAGGGAAGTGCATCGGGTCGAAGCCCACCATACCCAAAGACAACAACACATACTAGGAAAGTGCATCGTGTTGAAGCCCACCATGCCCAAAGGCAACATCACATACTAGGATAATCGGAAAAAGCCCTCCGAGCTTATCCTAGTATAAGGAACCTCGGGAGAAATCGGGAAAGGCCCTCCGAACTTGCTCCACGAGACGTGATATCACAAGAGTAATCGGAAAGGCCCTCCGAACTTGTTCTGCAGGTTGGGAATTTGACGTCCAACCACCCGGGCGTAGCTCGAAATATGTCTCCTAATTGAGTCGCTCCGTCATTCTTAAGGATATGACGCATCAAGACCTAAGTCAAGATTCTCCTACGGTGTCCTAGGGGTGTCCTCGATCATTATGAAGCGTCTCAACGCTCCAAACCCGACCCCTATCCCTTAGACCCGTAATGTCATGAACCCGTGTGGTTTTATTTCATGCATACTTTATAAGTTGGTTCATAACAAATTATGCTCACCCCTAACCCAATTTTAGTTATATAATTAAAATTTAGATCATCTCAATTAGGGTTTTGTTTTAAGGTTTTGTTTTAGGTTACTGTTCTGCCAAAAATTGCTGTGTCTAACCCGAATCTAGTCTCCAAAGTGTGTCCTATGTTTTCAAACTATATTTTTTGGTCGAAACGATAGGTTACACGATTATATTCACACATATACACACATCACAGCAAACAAATTAACATCAGCACAAATTCATCATCCCAGCATACAATACCAGCAACATGCAATTTCAGCATACTTATATAATTAAATCCGAAAATTAACAGAAATTAACTCCTAAATTACCATTAGGACATAATACTAATCTCATGAATTAATTCACAGAAATCATAATTTTCATCAAGATTAACAAGAACTCACACACTTAAACCAAGAATCAAGCATTAAGATCAAGAAATCCCTTCTCAAGAACCCCTAATTAGTCATTATCAAGATAATCCTACCACATGATTTCTACCCAAAAATCACAGATTTAATTCTAAACATGAAACTCATAATCAAGAATCTCAAACTAGGAGAATAGATCAAGATTTCATATCAAAGGAAACATGGCAAGAACGCGAAAAATAATCAAGAAACGAAACACAAATACCAAGCCGTCAAGAACGACTTCAAGAATCCGATTGAAATCCCGAAGAGAGAGGGTAAACCACTCACCTTAATTGGAAGAAGAACTAAGGAAGAAATCCTATATAACGACCCTCAAATTCGGCTTCAAAAGGCCGACGGCTCAACCCAAGAAAAGGCTCCAAGGGGCGGTGGCTCACTCCAAGCCACCGACTTGGAGAGAGGGAGAGAGAGGAAAAGGAGAAGGGCTTGCTCCTCTTGGCTTGGCTCCAAAGGGAAGGAAGAGAGAGGAGGAAGTAGGCAGCTCGGCTCGGCTCCTCTCGGCTCAGTTCCAAAGGAAAGGAAGGAGGAGAGGAAGAGGAAGAGAAAGCAGGCGGCTCAGCTCGGCTCTAGGTGGCGACGGCTCCAAGGAGAAAAGGGAAAGGGGGCTGGCGACTGGCTCCCTTTCTCAATTCTTTGGGTGGCTCCAAAATAGGAGCCACAAGCCATGAGGATGAGGTTTTATATTCCCTCCTCAATCCTAACTCCTTAAACACTTTTATCCAAAACCCGAATCCACCTTAAGCCAAAACCAAACCTGCTAACCCGATAGACATAATTAATTTAATTAAACTTATTCTAATAAATCACAAGCAATTAATTAAATACACCCACATGAACATAATTAACAATTATGCACACGCAACATCAAATTAAAGGATAAATTACACTGACCTCCCATGAGGTTTAGTGAAATTACACTGACCTCCCCTCTATTTATAATTTTATCTTGTAACCTCCCTGAATTTTGTAAAAGATTACACAAACCTCCCCTATTACGAAATAAGATTACACAAACCTCTCCTGAGTTTTGTAAAATATTACACAAATCTCCTCTAAAAAAATTACTCAAACATTACTTAGGGGAGGTGATTGTAACCTGGACAAATAGAAGGGGGGTCAGTATAATTTCACTAAATCTCAGGAGAGGTCAGTGTAATTTACCCTAAATTAAATAATTTCAACTATCAAAGCCTAAAATTCATAAATTCATATCCTACTTACCCGAGCTCGCAAGCTCGCTCCGGACCATGAGCCGACTCGGCTCGACCACGAACTAGTCCGCTAGGCTGGCAAACAAACATAAGTAAAAAATTTTATAAAAAAATATCTAGGATATTAAGAAAGGATTTAGATTATTGCCGCTCTTATTGTAAGGTTCTTTTCTAGAATTAATAAAACAGTCTTCTCTTCTCCCCGTGGACGTAGGATCGGCACCGGTCCACCGAGTTCGAACCACGTTAACCCCCTTATGTCTTTTATTTTTCCGCATTATTATTATTGGATTTGATTTTCCATTTCTCTCACCATGTTTGGATTTTGTAGATCCTACAGGGATTACCCCAAATTTCCTAATAGTTGGTATTAGTGCTTACTTCCCCAACCATGACGAGCACCAAATTTAATATTGAGAAGTTGGATCGTAATGTCAACTATGCATTTTTGTCAATGAAGATGAAAGTGATCCTAACTACGAAGAAAATACATGATGCTATCCTTGGTAAGGATAATATGCAGGGGACTGAGGAGGAGAAAGAATACAATGAGCAAAAGGCAATTGCAGTTCAAATAAAGCACTTCGAGAAATTGCATCCCTAAAGACATCTAAAGGTATTTGGGATAAGCTCGCATCCTCTGTCGCGCCCCGACCCCGGGCCCGAGACGCGACGGCGACCCGAACACCGCGCAGCAGAAGGAAAAACCACGAATCCGAATCATAAATCATAATCAAGCATCTTTAATAATATATATTTACAAAACTCCAAAATTATCAACATTAAAACCAGTATAAAAAGACGACAAGGTAGGACAAAAATACAAAAGCTGTCGCCATATCAGAGCTCCAGATCTACATGATGTCTATCAACTATCTACACCTCGATATATAGATCAACAGCTCACCCCTGCAAGTCTGAAGCAATACAATAGGAGTCACCGGATGCTGAGTAGGAGAATCACAATATGATCAACAACATGAATAAGATGTCAACTCAACAATAAACAACAATATGGCCTAAGATGCAATCAAAGGCGATAGATGTACAACAAATGCTCCACACCTACTCCTAATCAACGTCGACCAAATCATCGAGTGTATGGACCGTTGGGTAAAAACTCCACACTCTACCACCCGTAGAGTGGCATCAACCGTCCGCTCCAACGGTGACACGACTACCCCCACCAAGCAGGTAGCCCGACGGGCGTCGTATCCGATATCCGCACACCCGAAGGTGCCCAAAGTGACTAGTCAATATCCATACCCTCACCCATGTCTGGAGGGTACCGCAATAAAATGGTCCTGGACCGAAGTCCTCTCCGAGGTCGTAGCTTCCAGGTCGACAACTCAACTCCAATAATGCAACAAAGTATATCACCATGATCAATGGATAACAAATAACATCACTGGTATCAACAATATAACAACTCCGAATGATGATATGATCAAAAGAATAACACCATAAGTAACAACATAATATCATGCATGGCATATCATGATCAAATATCAACATCAATAATGCATATCACCATGATCAACAATAACACATGCAATTATCTACATGGCATGTCCAACAACAATATGCAACATGACTTCAACGGAATTAGAAGCAATATCAAGCAGATCGAGGCAAAGGATAAATCCGTCATTTCAGCCATTGATAATTCATCGGCTACAACGGGAATCAAACTCAAGCTCACACAAACCAATTACCCCTAACTCATCCCTTTAAAGCAATATAATATTTTTATATTATTTAATTATTTATCAAATTAAATTAATACATTTTAATGATCGAATAACACTCAAATATAGAAAAGACATACCAAATGGCCTCCGATCAGAAATCCGACACCACCATCACGTTCAGCACGCGAAAACATGCAACTTTGGTATTCTTCTTGACTCGATCCGACAACTCTACGATCAATTATAAAAATACCCCCATAAATTTACAAATCAATCCTATTTCACACAATACAGCTCTCTTCACTCATTACTATTCATATCCCCTCCTCTCTCTCCTCTCTACTCTCTGCCTTCACCCGACACCCGCGCCCTACACCTCCCTGCCCCGCTCGACCCACGCCGGGCGGCCTTGTTGGCCGTCGGCGACCACTCGTCGGTCCACCCCCGCGGCCTCCGGCGCTGGTGGGCCGTCGGCAGCGGCAGCGTGCAGCGGCTGCTGCCACGCTGCGGGCAGCAGCTTGCTGCCGAGGCCAGCAACCGCCAGGGTCGTGCGGCCCAGCATCGTGGGCAGCGGTTGGGCTGCCGCGAGCGTCGCCGCTCGCCGGCCGACTCCGCCGGCCTCTCTCTCTCCCTCCGATTCCTATCGCCGCCGCCGATGAACAAACAAGCTATACGACGGAATGAAAGGAGGAAGATAAGACTCCTACCTCAAGATTCCAACTCCGGCGACGACGCCGACGACGATCCGACCTCCGATTTCTCACCCTCCGACGCCGATTCCACCTCCTCTTCTCGCCCCCTTCTCACGCGACTGAGCCAGCTCGTGGAAGAGCGGGCTATGAGGCGGTGGGGAGGTAAATTTTCAAATAACCCCTCCCTCCCACACCTTAAAAATTACAACAAAGCTCCCCCTTTTTTTTCCTTTTTTTTTTAACAGAATATAACATCCTCGTATCAGGACACGACTCTCACCGGTAAGATAGCTTTGAAGCAGAAGCTCCATTTCCTACATATGACAAAAGGTACGTCGGTCAAAAAGCATATCAATACTTTTCAAACAATCATCATGGACCTGAAAATTATAGGTGTCAAAATCGAAGAGAAATATAAGACTTTATTCCTTTTATGTTTACTCGTTTTATAATTTTTTGTGAAATTATTCTTTTTGGAAAGACTGCTATCACTTCAGAACAGGTGATTATCGCTGGCGTCCAACTATTGTATTTCATTTAAGGATGTTAAAGGTGAAAGGGTAGTCATGGCAAAAAGCCAATTGCAAGTGCTAGAAGTCAGCATCGAAGGGCTTGAGAATGGAACAGATTGCCTCTTCAAGCGACTGATCCAATTCAGAGTCTCTCTCCTTAACATGCTCAACTCCTGAAGTATTCAATTAAGTTCATGTGTACCCCACAATCAGCATCCACATTTTTGGCGATTTGCTGATAAATGTAAATTCAACTTTTCGTATATAAAAACACATGAAAAAATATTATGCAGCCATGGTTCAAATTTTGTCATATAAATGCACGATTCATTGAGTAAAAGTATCATAAGCAATCAACCATGTGTCTATTTTACTTGATTGAAACCAAATCAAATCATAATTATGCAAGTTTTTCAGAGCAAACCTCGCTCAGTAAAAAGTTTTTTTGGCAATAAAATAAAATCCCATATCTGACCTCAAATTCAGGATGAAAAGCATGTTATTCAGTTTTGGTTCAGTTATGTTGGCAAGGGTCAGGATCTTCTAGTTTTCATGGAGAGCAGCGACCCTTCCTCGGAGTGGATCACCGTTCGTCGAAAGAGTGCCCGGAAATCAGTCTCCTTTGCTGACGCACCGAAACCATCCGCAGCTAGGTGGATATCATCAGGCAGATCTTTTGCTGAGACGCTAAGGTATTGTCCTCCCTCTCCTTTGGTGAGCTGTCCCAAGCGCGGCTTGTCTTCGCGTCTTCCTGCCGACCCTACCGATCCTCCACCATCCTTTGCGACTTTCTTCGCCCAGCTCAAGGAAGAAGGTAAATGTTTCCGTTGCTTCCAATCGAGCCACTTCAATCGACACTGCCGGAACCAGACTCGATGCTTCAAATGTCGGGGTGAGGGACACCTGGGTGCTGCCTGTATGGTACCTTCACGCGTTGCTGTCCAACGTAACTCGACTCTGGTGCACGCATCATCCCCTGCTACCATTACACCTAACATTAACTCTGCATCCCCATTTTCCACCAACGGGGCTGTTAGGAATTTACTGCCAACCACTTCACTTGTCGTGCCTTCAAATTCGACTCATTCTGCACATCTTCCCTTCGGTGCGGGGGTGGGTACTGCTTCATCGGCGCCCACTATTGCTGAGAAGTCTAACATGGCAACCCACACACCACTTCTGATGGTGTACATGCCGAACTCAGACTCTATTCACAGGCGGTCTCATTACCTTGCTACAAGGTGTATTCTAGTCCGGGTTAGAGGCAGGCTTGGGGAGAGGGCCGACGTAGCTGGTTTTCTTGCTCGCCGGTTTAGGAATGTCGCGGTGCATGCTCGCAATCGGCGTCAACGTCGGATGCCTGATGGACGATACTTGATAACCACCGCGGAGCACCCGAAAAGCTATTACAAATCTTCCCTGCTGCAGCTTGGCAGAATTCAATGGGGAGATACTAAATTAGAAATTGAAGACTGGACCGCGGAACCCCCAACGACCATCATACCAGCACCTGAACTCAAAGTTGGTATAGAGATTTGGGGGCTTCCGGTGATCTATTGGAACACGGATTCCCTGACGGCACTGGTGAGCAGCTTCGGCGCGCTTGATTCCGTCGACGAAGATTCTCTCCGGTGGCATAAACTTGAGGCGTGCAGGGTGATGATTCGCACTTCTGATCTTGCTCGAATCCCTCTATCGGTGCTCGTCGATGATGAATGCTGTCGCAACAAAGTTACAATTCGAATCGCTTGGCATTTTTGGATCTTTGACGATGACGCTTGTCCGCATGGCTTGTCACTGGACAGTGAGGGCCCTGATGCCTCTGATATGCCGGAGAACCCGACCTACCAAGCATGGACGGCCCGAACTCCTCAGGCTTCGGCAACCCATCCCTCGCCTTCGTTGCCTTCTGGTAGTGGTTCCCCAAGGGGTCCTTCTTCGAGAGTGGATTCTCCTACCGTCGTGCCACTTGAAGGGGTGTTTGGCCGCCTAAAATCTACTCTCTCTCAGTCAAAGGACTCTGAACGGCTGAAGGCACCGGAGATTGGAGGGGACTTCCGATCACCGGCGATGTCGAAGGACGATGCTGACTCGGACGCTTCCCTCGCACTATTCGGCAGCTCGGGGCTTGAGGTCTCCGCCTCCTATGGCGTCATTAATTCCTTGCCCCTACAACACTATCAATCAGCCACCAGTTCCCTCGCAGTGACCACCGCTGATGCCGACGGAGCTTTGATTTCTCGACCAGCGCCCCCCTGCGAGAAAGGACTCGACGCTGCCCTAGCGTCATGGTGGACGGTGGCCTTCGCTCTGCTGAGTTGGGCACACAGAGCTTCGTGTCGTCCATTTGCTTTAATGGGAACGGGTGCTCCTCAAGCTATACCCGTTTTGAATGATGCGGATTGTGATCGAATCCCTTTGAGCTCTACCGGATCCGCTGATAATCGGGTATCAAATGAAAGACCCGTGACCATTATTGACCTGGTGGATCATGATCAATCTATTGGGCATCATCTTAAGTTCAACGGGTCTGAACCCGCTTCCTCTCCCCAGCATTTGAGGCGGTTTGAGGACTCCTCCCCGACGATGCAGGTGACTTGCCAGCCCCCTGAAGATGGTCCAACGAGCCCTTGCACAACTTCATTGTCTTCAGAATTGATCACCTACCAACGTTGTCGGCCTCGCGGCGGTCACCCCCCAGCGTCGAAGGGTTGCTTGCTTCGCCGAAGCACGAGCTTGTTGTTTCACGGTGCTCGGGGCGACTCGCTGAAACGTGCGAAGGATAGGAAGGCTCGGTTGTTTGAAAAACAACCGAGTGGATACTCCTCTTCCGTGGTGGAATCCTCTCCGCCGGCTCCGACTCTTGGTCTTCACACTTCTAGAATGATCAAAGACCCGCGCTCTTTGCCGTTTGCAGATCAAATGGCGGCTATGGGCTTTCTAGGCAATATTACATCTTCACAATTGGAAGATGATCTTGAACTTGCAGTTGGAGGGACGATATGAAGGATGGATCGGGTCGTTTTCAGTCCGAGTCCGAGTACCAGTCTGTGTCGTAGGCGGACAAATTTTTTATGTGTGCAAACTTTGATATTATGTTTTGGAATGTGAGGGGGTTCTCCCGCCTCTCTAAGAGGTACATGTGCAAGAGAACATGTAAGGATTTGAATTGCTTCATTCTTGCTCTGCAAGAAACAAAATTGGATGTAGTTTCCTCTATTAAAATCAAGCAAATTTCGGGTTTCAAACACCCCTCCTACTTATGTTTGAATGCCGTTGGACTTGCGGGTGGACAACTCTTGATATGAAATGCTGATGTGTGGTCTATGGAGGATTCTTACATTGGAAAATTTCTACTTGCGACAACTCTGGTTCTTAATCAAACGGGACTGAGGATCAAGGTGACATCGGTTTATGGCCCGCCTTATCACTCGGCACGCACTGATTTTTTTAGAGAACTCTCAGCTTTATTCAACTCATGTGCCGACCCTTTGATTGTCAGAGGCGATTTTAATGTGACGATGGGACTACATGAGCGTTGCAATTGCATTGGAAACTCACAGGATTCACAAAAATTCTCAAGAATTGTAGCAAGCTCTTGCCTTGTCGACCTTCCGATAGCAGAACTTCAATTCACCTGGAGCAATGGTCAGGCAACTCCTCGCCTTGCAAAGCTCGATCGGATCCTTATATCTAATTCAGCCACACAATTGATGCCTCTCGCCACGGTCCAAGGAGGAGAGAAAAAATTATCAGATCATCATTTCCTTCACTTCAAATCGCGGAACAAGGCTACTACCCGCACAAGAATTTTTCGTCTTGAACTTCACTGGTTCAAACAACTTGCTTTCAAAGAAGTAATCAACAAATGCTGGGAGTATTCTTTTCCCAACTTATCGGCACTGGACGCTTGGATCCATAGATGGAGGACACTGCGGACAACTATTCGGCAATGGGCTGCTATTAATTTCAAGGAATCAAAAAGGAAACGTACCACACTAGAAGACCATGTGGCTGATTTTAGTAGGAAGGCTGATTCAGCGGGACTTAATGCTCAAGAGATGGATGACTATCGCAAAGCCAAACTGAGTCTTGACAAGCTATATGACGATGAAGATTCTTATTGGCGCCAAAGAGCTAAACAAAGATGGGTGCGTTTTGGAGATCGGAACACCCGTTTTTTCCATCAATATGCCTCAATAAAAAAGAAAGCAAATTGGATTTCAATCATTGACACAAATAATGGAACCATTAATGAATCAAGTGACATCAGGACTGCATTCAGGAGCTTCTACAAGATATTATTAGGCACCTCTACTCATCCAATGCTTGATCTTAATTGGGATTCTCTCTATTTCGATCAACAACTGGGATTCATGGATTTGGATCGACCCTTTACTGAGGATGAGATACTTCAAACCATTCGGGAATTGGGTTCATTTAAATCACCGGGCCCAGATGGGGTGCCTAACGAGTTTTTCCTGCATTTTTGGGACACCATCAAGGAGGATCTCATTGCTATATTCTCAGAACTTCATTCACAGCCAGCCAAGATCCAAAAGGTGAATAAAGCTCATATTATTCTCATTCCAAAAAAACCAGGTGCTCGTATCATGGAGGACTTTTGGCCAATAAGCCTTGAACATAGCATTATAAGAATTTTTTCCAAGGCACTTGCGCAAAGAATTAAACCTTTTATGGACAATCTCATTAGCAAGCAACAAGGTGCATTCACAGCTGGACGCAGTGCTCTTGATTGTTTTTTAAATGTTCATGAAACCGTTTGGGATTGTCATAAAGCAAGAGAGGATGGCTCCTTCTTCAAGGTGGACTTTCAAAAGACATTCGACTCGCTCAATTGGGATTTCATCTTACGGATGTTGTATGTCCGGGGCTTCCCCACCCGATGGATTGAATGGATTAAAAACCTTCTCATTACGGACTCTTCCCTCGTGGTCAATGGCGAGCCTACTCCGATGTTTCGACACAAAAGGGGGGTTCGTCAAGGAAACCCCCTTTCCCCATACATCTTCAATATGACAGTGGATTGCCTTTCTAAACTGCTGGACAAGGGGGTGGCTAATGGGTTGCTTGAAGGTGTTCTCAGCTCTCACTTTCCAGGGGGTGTCACTCACTCACTTTTCGCCGACGACTTGATCTTATTCTCAACAAATTGTGATGCTGCCCTCTACAACTTAAGGCTCCTACTTCGCTGTTTCGGCTTGGCCTCGGGGTTAAAGGCGAACCCAAACAAAACTTGTGTAATCCACTTGCAAGGCAATTTGGTGGTGGCTCAAACAGCAGCAGATTTTTTTGGATGCACCTCGGGGTCCTTTCCGTTAAACTACCTTGGCCTTCCTCTACGGATTGGCAACCTTCATAAAGCTGATTGGATGCCGCTCATTAATCGAATCAACAACAGGCTCAGTGGCTGGAAAGGGCAACTTCTCTCAAGGGCGGGACGTTTAACTCTTATTAATAGCACTATTTCTAGTGGACCCAGTTATATGCTATCAATATTCAAAGCGCCTTCTTGGGTGATAAAAAAAATAGACTGCCGCAGAAGAAAAATTTTTTGGGCGGGGGCTGAAAATATCCCTACTTGAGGTAAATGCCTAATCAGATGGGACTCCATCGCTTGCCCTCGAGCTGAAGGTGGTTTGGGCATTCTCAACTTGCATAACCACAATCTTGCTCGGTTAGGTTCATGGCTTTGGAAGTACATCACGTGGACTGACCTTCAGTGGATTGACATTATCCGAGCAACTTCTAGGGGTCATGGAGACTGGTATGATACTTGGAGCATTCATCATGCTTCTCCAATTTGGAGACATATCATCAAATTGCAACATATATTTAGGTGTGCTATCTCCTATTCAATTGGAGACGGAACAAGAATCAAGCTTTGGCTCGAAACGTGGTGTGGGAGTGAATGCTTGGCTGCCCGATTCCCCCAGCTCTTCAGATTTGCTACTGATCCTAATGTCAACATTGCGGATGCTAGAATATTGGATGATCAAGGAAATTTTGAAGGCTGGAATATTTTCTTCAACAACTATTTGCACTCTGCACTCTCTCAAGCTTTAATACTCGAGCTGGAACCTATAAAAGGCAAAAGTGGTGATGATTTATATTTTTGGAAATGGGGGGCTGATAAGGTTTTCTCGACTAAATCACTTTACCGAGTCTTGAACTATCGAGGGTTGGAAGACCCCTCACATCGGCTCATTTGGCAAACCAAACTTCCACCAAAAGTTTCAATCTTTGGTTGGATTTGGATTTGCAAACGACTGCTAACTCGGGTGAGACTAGCTTCATGGGGGCTGAACATCAACACAAATTGTACGCTCTGTGAGTTGGAGCAAGAAACTCATAACCATATTTTCAACAATTGTTAATTCTCTCAGGACACTTAGCTCCGTTACCTCAATCTGTTGGGAATACCCTTCTTTGAAAATACTTGGAAGCCTGAAGATTTGAGATCGAATCCGGACTTGCAATCTACTCTCAAAAGAACAAGGTTACTGATAGTCTGGAGCTGGTACATTTGGCATGAGAGGAACCTAAGGTGTTTTGAAGAAACTTCGCGAGGAGTTGAAGCTTTCACTACCTCATTGCTCTCTTTCACTGATGTTCATGGGGTTGTTTAGTGCTGTTTTAAAATGTTGGTCCAATTTCTGGACGTTTTTCTTTTTCTTTTTCTTCGTTAAACTTTAAAGATTGTAACTTTTAACCTCTCCTCCTCTCCCCCTTGTATTCAATTCTTACTCATGAATCGAATACTATGCTTTTAGTCACAAAAAAAAAATATTGGCAAGGGTCAGATTCTTACAATTTTTATAATTTAGTGGTGGCTTTTATTTTTTCTACATATGTTTTTAATGAGTTTTTGAATGTTGAAATAAAAACTAAACCCGATTTTAAGATTACATGTTTTAAGAAATAAAACCGCAAAACATGTTTTAAGAAATAAGTTTTATCACACAAACTTATCACATTTTAAAACAATTCAACCTATCAACTTTGTTAAATGTTTTTCACTTCTTTTTGTGGCATTCAGAATCAGTAGGAGATATCAACTTTGTGTTACTGATAGAAAGAAAAAAAATTAAGGACTACATACAGTAATTACTTGTAACAGTATATGTTATTTATGCTTGTATGATCAAGATAAATATGCAATTTAAGATGTGATATACTTTGTAAAGCTAATGGCGGTTGTTACAACCCGCTTGATGGGATAACTGACACATCAACTTCATAGACCAACCTATTGGCCTAATTAAAATGCTTAAGCTGAAGTTTAATCATCCCACTTGAGTTTTGATCTCACTATCAAGACATAGCACCAACACCTATCAACTTCATAGGCCTTAATCACTTGCCTAATGCTTAAGCTGGAGTTGATGGTAGCACACCCATCAAGCCTTATAAGCCAACACCACATCCAACATACTCCTGGCAAGTAGGGACAAAACTTCGGTGCAGCCGCAGCTGCACCGAAGCCCATGCTGCCCCAGTGACGGGGCAGCGTGGGCTGGGGGCCACTCTAGTGCACGGGCCGCCGTGCCAAAACCCTGGAGGGGCCAGCGCATGCTTGGGGCAGCACGGTTTTGGGTGCAGCCGCGGATGCACCCAAGTTTTTTTCAGGCAAGCAAATTAAGGGCGCCTCGCGGACAAGGAGCGAGCGTGTGAAATCATGCCTCGTAAACGGGGAGACGACGGAGTTATTAGGGATTTTTCGGCTAACATATACCATGTGAAATTATTGGAAAATAGAAAAATCTCCTTATTGGCTGCTCCCCCCCCCCCCCCCCCCCCCCTCTACCTGTATATGTATAAGCAATATACATTTTACACTTAGGTCCCAACAATTCTTAAATGAGGAAGATGTGATAATATGACTAACTATTATTGTCCACACCACAATAATGTCGATGAGATTCAAAGGAGGCACATAACTAGAAATTGTTGATTTCAAAGTCTGATGACAGATTTTCTTTTTTTCAAATAAAAGCACCTTGCATTCCATTCAAGAGAAATGAATGTAATACAAGTTTAGGGGAGGAGAGAAGAAAATAAAGAAAGCAAGGTACGTAGAGAATAGAGTAAAAACAATATTGAGTAACAATATGTAAGGCTTCCTACTAAGGGCAGTAGTGATAAACAACTGAACCGAGATTAAGACGAGAGTGAGAAGAAGCTCGCTGCATTGATCGCAAGGGTAGTCAACCCATCCTTGTATCCTCAAAACATCGCTTGTTCCGCTCAAACAAAAAAAACTAGTTCCAAGTGATTATTTCTGATCTCACATTATGATGTGATTTATGTATTAGTTTTAATAAACATGACAGTGATTGTTTCTGCTTTTTTAATTCTCAATGATTATAAGTGGCTGCCTCACACTGAATTAAGTCCAGTTTGTCATGTTTCATATATAGCTAACAAAAGGGTACAAATATTGTTGTTGGATCTTAATATGTTCCCTGTATAATCTTGTGTTGGTTTAAGCATCGGAAGAGATCAAGCCCCCATTGCCAGCTACTATTATGTGGTTGCTGCGACATATGTTATTTGCTGTATCTTAATTTGTTGGCTTCTTACCTAGCACTGTTAGGGCTATTTTGGTGTGCTGATAAGATCATGTCGGATTTGCAATGGATTGAAAGGTTACGGTTGGGAAGACAAGCAGGAGTATGCCACTCGTGTGTTGAATTATTAGGCACTTGAATGCATGCATATTACATTATGATTAGATTCTTGGTTGCATTGGTATGTTCCACCAAATAGTAAGCTGTTCTTAGCTAATGAATACAAGCTGACCTACTTCATCTTCAATAATTAAACATTGCAAACCACATTGCAATCACAGATCCATGTTATTTTAGGAAGACAAGATTCTAACTGTCTCCTCATCTACCATTCAAAGTGTCTGGTGATGTTGGTTTATAAATGAAAGGAGAGCCAAAGGGTTAACACCAGCTGCATCATTCATTCTATCAATTCAGCAATCATTCCAGAATTCACAGCAGAGATGGCTGAATCTGCTTCAGCGTCAAACCAGCCTTGCCATATCCGCTCCTTCAGTTTTCCCTCAAGATCTCATCCCGTCGCAGTCAGAGTGGAAGAAGAGCTGCAAAAATTAAAACCTTCTGTGGATTCACAATCTTCATCACCGCAGAAGATATCTGATGGATTGAGACAGCTGGGAGCCTTGTATGAATCCATCAAGCAGCTCGTTTGCTCAACAAGCTGCCAACGAAGCCTCATTGATCCATTGCAGAAGAAATGGATGGAAGAAGAATTAGATGCATCCATCAAATTATTGGACTCATGCGGAGCAGTGAAGGTTAGCCTAACTACATTGAAAGATCACATCCGGGGTATTCAATTGGCTCTTAGAAGAAGAGACAACACAATGATGAGAAAGGAAGTGAATGATTACATTCGCTTTGGAAGGAAGGCAAACAAGGATATCAAGAATTGCTTGAGATTGTTCAAGCACACGGATGACAAATGCACCGGTGAGAATGAGAAGTCAACGACGATTAGGATGTTGATGGAAGTGAAGAGGATCACCATTTCATTCCTCCAACTGGTGTCTTCTTTCTTCACATTGCAAACAACAAGGCCAAAGTCCAGCAGGTGGTCTTTTGTCTCAAAGTCCTTGAGCAAGAGGAGAGTGACATGTGAAGAGCAGCACGAAGATATCTTCTCCTTGCTTGCTTCCAACGATTGCATTTCATTTAAGGATGTTGAAGGTGAAAGGGTAGTCAAGGCAAAAAGTCAATTGCAAGTGCTAGAAGTCAGCATTGAAGGGATTGAGAATGGATTAGATTGCCTCTTCAGGCAACTGATCCAATTCAGAGTCTCTCTCCTTAACATGGTCAACTCATGAAGTATTCAATTAAGTTCATGTGTACCCCACAATCAGCATCCACATTTTTGGCGATTTGCTGATAAATGTAAATTCAACTTTTGTATATAATACACATGAAAAAATATTGTGCAGCCATGGTTCAAATTTTGTCATATAAATGCATGATTCCTATGTGATTGAGCAAAAGTATCACAACCATGTGTCTATTTTACTTGATTGAGACCAAACCAAATCATAGTTATGCAAGTTTTTCAGAGCAAACCTCACTCGTCACAAGTTTTTTGGTAAAAAGAAAAAAAGAACTAAATCAAGTATCTGACCTCAAATTCAGGATGAAAAACCTGTTAATCAGTTTTGGTTCAGTCAAGTTGACTAGGGTCAGATTTTTTATTTTTATTTTAAATTAGTGGTGGCTTTTATTTTCTGTACATATGTTTTTAAAGGGTTTTTGGATGTTGAAATAAAAACTAAGCCCGATTTTAAGATGCTAGGTTTTAAGAAATAAACGCTGGACTAAAAACCAGGTGACGTGCAGGCTGGACATCATTAACCCAGACTTAACCATCCAAGATAAGCCTCTGAAACAAGTGACCCCCTTGATGAAGGAGCAATATGATAAACACATCAAGGCACTTCTAAAAATCGGAGCCATCAGACCTTCCACCAGCAGGCATAGAACCATGGCAATCATGGTTAATTCCGGAACAAGTGTTGATCCTTCTACGGGACGAGAAACAAAAGGCAAAGAACGCATGGTCTTTAACTACCGAACATTGAATGACAATACGCACAAAGACCAATACAGCCTTCCAGGTATCAACACCATACTTAAAAGGATTGGTAATAGCAGGATCTTTTTAAAATTTGATTTGAAAAGCGGGGGAGGAGTGTGCAAGTGGAAACCTAAGAAGAATGATCCACGAAGCACAGAAAGAGTCTGCGCTTATGCAAGCGGAAAATTTCCCGTTACCAAATCAGCTATAGATGCCGAAATCTATGCTTGCATTGAAACCCTTAAGGCGCTAAAAATTCACTATCTAGATCAGAAGGAGATTACGCTAAGAACTGATTGCCAGGCAATCATCAGTTTTTATAACAAGTCTGCCTCAACAAAGCCATCCAGAGTTCGTTGGCTAAATTTCTTGGATTATGTAACAGGCACAGGGGTGTTAATTCACTTCGAACATATTGACGGAAAGCACAACTCCCTGGCAGACGCGCTTTCCAGGCTAACGGTGAACTTGATCCAAGTACAAGAAACCGACGATTCTTCAACACAACACCTCCAGCAATTAGAAGGAGCGCTCTCAGAAGTTATTCACAGTGAAGTACCTCCACCTCCAAGATTAATTACTCAACTCAGCCACTCCATTATTCAGATAAGTGACATCATAGCAGCACACACAGTGATGACAGTAACCACCTGGGATGAAGAGACTGACTACAATCTTGACGACAATTCGGAAGCGATTAGCATTCTACTAGAAGAATTCACACCAGGGCATTTTGAGTATTACGAATACTACCCTGAAACTAGCTTTTATTATGGTTCTCCTTTACGAAGCAATGATATTCCGTCCTACGAGGAATTTATGCGTGAAAGACAAAGTGAACCAGAGGCCACTACTGACATCACAGAAGAACCGGCATGGGCTAATATTCCATATTGGCTCAAGCAAGACGAAGGTGTTATAATCAGATTGGCCAACTACGACAATCCTCCTAGCGATAGCTTCGAAGAGCTACGGGATAGGGAGTTTGATGACATGATGAACAAACTCAAACTCGAAAGACCTGAAAGTTCCCGCAGCCGTGAATTACCACCTCAGATCTATGAGGACGGATGTGAAGAAAGAAGGAGGAAGGATTTTCTTCAGTACCAAGAGGAAGAAAAACAGATGAAGATAGCCATGAAGAAACTGGCTAAACAAACTAGGCAATTCTATGACGACCTAGATGAAAAGGAAAAAGAATGGAGGAAGGATCACAAGGGAAAAGGCCCTTCCTCCCACGACAACAACTGAACTAAGAACCTCATAAGCGCAGACTGGGATAGCAGGAGGTTTTGGTAGGAGAGCTCTGATACCAGGTTTAAACGCAGATTTTACGAATAGAAATGTTCACGGGCTGCTAAGAACGCTGGAACAAGTCGATTCAAAGAACAGAGAGGAACTAAAAGCTGAAAGCTTGATTGAAAATACAAATACAAACTTAGTACAGTGGGAGAGGTAGGAACTCTTCGGGGTTTCCGAGTGTGTCCTGCAACTCCTTAGTTGCGTCTATTTATAGAATGCTAAGAAGTCTCTCGAAAAAGATGAATAAGTGAGTGCGGGTGTGCGTGGGACCCCATCGTCCACTCACAGATTATCTTCTACAGTGGGAGAATCTTCTTTTTAAAAGAAACAACTACTATTACTGTACAGCCAGCACCGAAAGTGTTGGCGCCAGCTCTAAAGGTGATGTATTATTGTCCTTGTCCTTGCTGTCATGATTCGTGCTGTCGGCTGAATTATTGTCCTTTAGATTAGGGCGAATCTTATGTTGCAGTAGCTATTGCTGGTTCTACTGCTGGAGATCATTTTGTGACATGACTCTAGGTTCTTGATGTGCTGAGTCAGTGGTTTGAGTGCATCTTCCGAGAACGTATCATTGATAGAGGCTTGCTCTAGGCGAGCTTTCTGTAGGTAGGCCATTGCCAGTAACGCCTCAAGTTCAGTTAAGGTTTTTTGAGTTTGCGTTTGATGGGCCTGGAATATCTTGAGTGCCCATTCATCAACTTCTTCCATGGAGTAGATCTCCCCATACATTAGATTGCAGGTTAAAGTTTCAGCTTCCTCAAGAGCGTGAGATCCGCTGAGGACAGCCCAATGTTGGGCCGTCATGATAGCTCTTTTGGTGGTTGCATATGTGCTTCGGCACTGGTCCGCAAGATGCTTTAAGTGATCAATAATCATCTGCATAAGACAAAGAAAACGTAATTAAGATAATTGAGAATTTGGTAGAGGGGTTCCCAGCCCCTGTAATATTTGTTCACGAGGTATTACTTCCTCGACAAATATTTGTTGAAGGGATCTTTGTTTTCCCTGCAAGTATTTTTATTTTGAAGGGGGTTCTTGCTTCCCCCAATGAGGTTCTTAGTTCAGTTGTTGTCGTGGGAGGAAGGGCCTTTTCCCTTGTGATCCTTCCTCCATTCTTTTTCCTTTTCATCTAGGTCGTCATAGAATTGCCTAGTTTGTTTAGCCAGTTTCTTCATGGCTATCTTCATCTGTTTTTCTTCCTCTTGGTACTGAAGAAAATCCTTCCTCCTTCTTTCTTCACATCCGTCCTCATAGATCTGAGGTGGTAATTCACGGCTGCGGGAACTTTCAGGTCTTTCGAGTTTGAGTTTGTTCATCATGTCATCAAACTCCCTATCCCGTAGCTCTTCGAAGCTATCGCTAGGAGGATTGTCGTAGTTGGCCAATCTGATTATAACACCTTCGTCTTGCTTGAGCCAATATGGAATATTAGCCCATGCCGGTTCTTCTGTGATGTCAGTAGTGGCCTCTGGTTCACTTTGTCTTTCACGCATAAATTCCTCGTAGGACGGAATATCATTGCTTCGTAAAGGAGAACCATAATAAAAGCTAGTTTCAGGGTAGTATTCGTAATACTCAAAATGCCCTGGTGTGAATTCTTCTAGTAGAATGCTAATCGCTTCCGAATTGTCGTCAAGATTGTAGTCAGTCTCTTCATCCCAGGTGGTTACTGTCATCACTGTGTGTGCTGCTATGATGTCACTTATCTGAATAATGGAGTGGCTGAGTTGAGTAATTAATCTTGGAGGTGGAGGTACTTCACTGTGAATAACTTCTGAGAGCGCTCCTTCTAATTGCTGGAGGTGTTGTGTTGAAGAATCGTCGGTTTCTTGTACTTGGATGAAGTTCACCGTTAGCCTGGAAAGCGCGTCTGCCAGGGAGTTGTGCTTTCCGTCAATATGTTCGAAGTGAATTAACACCCCTGTGCCTGTTACATAATCCAAGAAATTTAGCCAACGAACTCTGGATGGCTTTGTTGAGGTAGACTTGTTATAAAAACTGATGATTGCCTGGCAATCAGTTCTTAGCGTAATCTCCTTCTGATCTAGATAGTGAATTTTTAGCGCCTTAAGGGTTTCAATGCAAGCATAGATTTCGGCATCTATAGCTGATTTGGTAACGGGAAATTTTCCGCTTGCATAAGCGCAGACTCTTTCTGTGCTTCGTGGATCATTCTTCTTAGGTTTCCACTTGCACACTCCTCCCCACCCGTCCATGCAACCATCGGTTTCTAAGACGATGTAGGATCCGGTAGTTGGGAGTTCTAAATCAGGTAGCGTCTGTACTATCTCCTTGATCTTCGTGATTAATTGAAAGTCAGAGGGTTTGAGCCTTTTATCACCTTGAGGCCCAGTTTTGGAGTATAATGGGCCAAGCAGAGTCCCAAGGTTGGGAACATAAGCTCTGGCATAGTTCAGGAGGCCTAACCAAGATCTGAGGCCTGTTTTGCTCTTCAATTGCTCCTCATTAAAACTGACAATTTTCTTAATAATATGAGGTTGCAGCTTGATTCGACTATCGCCAATGATAGCGCCGAGAAACTCAATCTCCTTGGTGGCAATTTTAATTTTTGTGGGGGATAGAACCAATCCCCATTTCTCACAAATCTGTAACATGTGCTCAAGGTGCCGAGCATGTTGTTTCTCATCATCTGAAAATACCAGAATATCATCCACGTATACTGCGATGAAATTTTCTGTGCCGGCAAAGCATTGGTCCATCTTGCGTTGGAATACGGCAGGAGCGTTTTTCAACCCGAATGGCATTACTAGCCATTCATAGAGTCCTCCGGGAACAATAAATGCCGTCCAGGGAATTGATTCGGGGCTCATTGCAACTTGATGAAACCCGCTTTTCAAATCAAATTTTGAAAAGATCCTGCTATTACCAATCCTTTTAAGTATGGTGTTGATACCTGGAAGGCTGTATTGGTCTTTGTGCGTATTGTCATTCAATGTTCGGTAGTTAAAGACCATGCGTTCTTTGCCTTTTGTTTCTCGTCCCGTAGAAGGATCAACACTTGTTCCGGAATTAACCATGATTGCCATGGTTCTATGCCTGCTGGTGGAAGGTCTGATGGCTCCGATTTTTAGAAGTGCCTTGATGTGTTTATCATATTGCTCCTTCATCAAGGGGGTCACTTGTTTCAGAGGCTTATCTTGGATGGTTAAGTCTGGGTTAATGATGTCCAGCCTGCACGTCACCTGGTTTTTAGTCCAGTGCTGCACCAGATTATTTCCAATAAATCCTCTTTCTTCTAGTCGAGCCAGGAGTGGTTTAAACTTCTGCTTGAAGCTAGGTGATTCCTTGAAATGATCGTACGACACCGCATTCTTGATTTCTAGGTATTCATCTTCTGTCATACCTAATTCCTCGATCACCACATTAGATATCACCTCAGTGTCTAGCTTTGTCGTGATAGTTGTTACCTTCTTGTAAAATGTGACTGTTTGCTCTTCAATGCGGACACCTCCTTGCATGGCCCGTATAAAGTTGCAACCGATAAGCATCTGTATGCCATCCCGTTTTCCCATTGGGAAGGCATATGTAAAAGGGATTTTAAACTTGTTGTCTTCGATTGACATTAAACCGCCCTTTAATCTTAGGCTGGCAACTTGCTGGGAATTGACTCCATTTATTTGAATCGGGTAAGCACTAGGTTCCAGTGCTTCCGAAGGTATAGAATCTTGATCAATACAGCAAACGGTTGCGCCTGTATCTAAGATTGCTTGTATCCGAAATGGCTTGACATTGGGTATCTCCATCATGATCTCCATATTGTAAAGTCTATTCATAACTCTTCTACCCTTATGAAGTCCTTGGTAGATGGACTGAATTTCTTCCTCATTAACTGCTTCTAAAGCTGCTTTGGACGCTGCTTCTTTAAATACTATTCCTTGGTTTCTGATCACAAATGTTTCTTCTTCGGTGTCTATCCAAGGTGTCTTTCCTTTGTTGCTTCCCTCCCCGCTGTTAATCTGGAGGTCCTCAAATTGTTGTTCGAGGCTGCTGAGGTCTCTTCGCAGTTGTGATTCTGTAAGGTCTTGTTTTAATCGCTCATTTTCTGCTAAAAGGAATGTGACATACTCCAGTAGTTCCTTGATTAAAGTATCCTTCTCGTCGTAGGGTTTGAACGGTGCTCTCTTGATAATAATCTTGCGCCCAAGACTAAATCTTGAACACATGGGGCAGACTGTAAGTGTGCAGCGTCTGCAATGAGCACGCATATTTTGGTTGGTTGGTTCCTTGCACATTGTGCATCTTTCACATCCTTTAGTAATGTCGGTGTTGTTGTCTTCCCATACATGTGTACATTGCTGCATGTGGTCTGGAAGTGTGACCTTAACTCTCCACGAGTTTTCCGGTACATCTGTTATCATTAGTGCTGTTTCAAACGGATAGTCATGTCCCTCAATGGCTAATTTGGTTGCTACTCCAGACTCGCCTTCTGAGAAGGAACAGATTCCCTCACTATCAGGTTCGTCAAGGTCTACTGAGACAATGTCCCAGTCCTCTGATAAGTCTAAATTTTCAATTACTGCTGCTCGTGCAATGTTTCCTCTTTTTCCTTTGCAATCACGAGCAAAATGTCCCTCTTCCCCACAAATAAAGCATTTGCACTTGCGGAGTTTATCCGAGTGCTTACGTTTGAAGATACGTACATGGGTGTCATGAGGCTTGCCCTTGTATGTAGTAGACTTGCGAAGTCCATACTTCTTTTCTTTCTGGTAGTAGCCTGGTAACGGGATCTGAGAGCAAATAGATAAATCCTTGTAGCTGCGTAGGAGTGCCGCTTTCTTGCATTGATCTTCAAGGTAATGGTAGGTAAAGTGTATTCGGGGGAATAGCCCTACATTGCATCCTGGATATTTGAGAAAGAAGGCATTCTCCAGTTCACGTCCCAACAAGGGTGGCATTTTCTTGAAGAATTTGTCAGAGAGTTCAGTTGAGACAAATAATCTTCCCGATTTCGCTGCTAAGACTTTAAAGTCATTGATATAGCTGAAAAGGTCTTTAATATGATGGCATGAAAGTCGTTCAATATCTTCATATGCCCGGTTCTGCTCCTCAGTGGATCCTGTGGTAGGATCCTCCATCAGAAACATTCTGCGGACTTGGGATAGGATGTTTTGTGGGTCGTCCGCTATATTGGTGATCTCATCGTACTCGGCTGGATATGACATTCTCCATTGTATCCAAGCCTTCTTTTCAACCTCTCCTAATAGGTTTTCCACATAGCACATTTTTGACTTATTATCAGGCCAATTGCGCTCATTCAGCAAGTTTAGAGTGATAGATTCCCATCGGGATATAACATCACTATAAAGGCCTATATTTTCTGGGAGTACCAAAATAGATCCAGTATTGACTTGTGCTGAAGGAAGGTTGTATACCTCAGAGTGACTCTTTGAGTAACCCCCTCGAAGCTTTCCAACTCGAGAGTTAATAACTGGAATATCATGGGGTAACTGTGGAGTAGCCCGTGCTGGAGGGTACTGTGCGGGACCCATAATTGGTTCCTTGGGTACTCTGGTTACATTGGACTCAGCTGTGGAAAATGCTGATTCAGTATTCTTGAATTTTTGTACTAATTCCTTTAGTACAGGGTAGTCCATTTCTGCTGTGTAAGCTGCTTGGGGTTGTTGTAAGGGTTCTTGTTGTACTTCTGATGGTGTTCTGGGTTTGTTGATCTTAAACCCGTAGAAATTATCGTTGTCATTATCTGATTCACAGGATGTATCCCACTTTGGGGGGATATCTTCACTGGACTGGTTATCATTGTGGTGTTCGTCTTCTTGAAGTGTCATTAGCTGACGAATGACTGCTATGTCATCATCATCATCTTCTTCCTCATGATTGTATGCGTCATCCCAATTTTGTTCGTCGTCGGCCCAATCATCATCACATATTATCATGTTGATAAATTCCTGAGCTAAGTCATCTTCCTCTAAAGTCGCTCTTGGGGTGTCTTGTGCTGTTGTATAATCAGAGAAGTGGACTGTTAATGCTCCGTCAGATCTAGTCTGGATGTTGGCTGACTGTGGAATCTGGGGGTTTGGTAATACTGCTGGTCTGATTACCCATTGTCGTCCTTGTAAATTGGCCGTAGTTCTAGGCTGACCAGGGATTGCACGAATTCCCCTGCTTGCTAAATGATCGGCTACATGCTGAACATTGTACCGAAAATTTGTGTGGCTGTTATTGGAAAGTCTGCCTATAAGTGACCGGGATAGCAGGAGGTTGCTTTCTCCTCCCTGCCATCCGTTGTACCCGTGGGTCTGGATGACAAGCTGGATATGTTCTCTGAAATCATGTATGCTTAGAATAACATCTGGAGCTGCGTAAGCTAACTGTTCGCCAGTGGTCAGGTCAATTTCCATTGAGCTGATGACCGAACGGTCATCCGCCCATCTCGTGTCCCTTATGAGGACAAGTGCGTTGACACCTGCATCTCTGCGATGTAGCGTCTGGAGTCGTATCATGATAAGTCCTATGTGAAGGTGCTGGAGACCTTCTCGGACTAGCAGGTTGTAGCTTTGATCAGTTATGAAAGGGAGTTCAACTTGTGCTCCCTCAATAACCAATATCCGTTCATCCGAGTAATGTTGATACACTCGGTGTTGTCGTTCAGCCCATCCCGCTTGGTAAAGAGTCTCTGCTGGAATTTGCTGGGCTCGTTGATACTGGGATATTGTTAACTCAGCCTCTGGGTTGAGTTGTGACTCTAGACTTCGTCTGAAGTGGTTACGGTTGGCGAATCTTCGCTGTGCGGAGTGGCGTAGTCTGCTGGCTAGCCGATATCCTCGAATCTGATCATCTATGGTGGGCTGCATATTTCCTTGATTAGAAATAGAAGCCCTAGGTGGTACTACTTCAGTTCTGGTGGAGCTCATTTTCGTAGCTTTGCACGTTCTTCTTCCAAAATCAGTTTTGGGTCCTTAAAGACGTATAGCTGTCCTTTGAGCTTTGGGATACTTGCCCTTGGTTCTCCAAGTTGGAGTTTCTGGAGATCTTTCGTCAGAGAGTCTATGGAGATGGCAAGATTTTCTGGATTAGCCAAACTTTTGGCTTTTGATTCTTTTAGGTTCTTGACCTCAAGCTTAAGGGTGTCAAGGTCTTCTTTAATTTTGACAGTCAGTTGAATAAGGACGTTCAACTGCTTAAATAAAGTTTCTGATGGTTTTTGGGAGTTGACTGCTGTAATCGGAACAAATCCTACTGCTGGTTGGCCAAGGGATTCTGTGGCTTGTAGTGCTTGTGCGTAGGTTGTGCTAGTTGCAGTTAGTCTCCAATCACTCATGAATATGTGAGTACACAGGTTCAATTAAGAAAGCTTAATATTACTAAGTTTAATGGTGCTCCTCAGATTGTCTAATGAAAGTTTTGAACTTAAGATTGCGAATGTATGGGTTCTTCCTCTGTATACGAGTACTCCGCCCTCGTTATCGTCTATCTTAAGCAAGATGTGTTTCAACAAACAATCGAATAATTACCACAAACAAAGTAAGTAAAAAGCTAGTCTTTAGGCAAGCCATTGTTAATGCTCCGTCAGATCTAGTCTGGATGTTGGCTGACTGTGGAATCTGGGGGTTTGGTAATACTGCTGGTCTGATTACCCATTGTCGTCCTTGTAAATTGGCCGTAGTTCTAGGCTGACCAGGGATTGCACGAATTCCCCTGCTTGCTAAATGATCGGCTACATGTTGAACATTGTACCGAAAATTTGTGTGGCTGTTATTGGAAAGTCTGCCTATAAGTGACCGGGATAGCAGGAGGTTGCTTTCTCCTCCCTGCCATCCGTTGTACCCGTGGGTCTGGATGACAAGCTGGATATGTTCTCTGAAATCATGTATGCTTAGAATAACATCTGGAGCTGCGTAAGCTAACTGTACGCCAGTGGTCAGGTCAATTTCCATTGAGCTGATGACCGAACGGTCATCCGCCCATCTCGTGTCCCTTATGAGGACAAGTGCGTTGACACCTGCATCTCTGCGATGTAGCGTCTGGAGTCGTATCATGATAAGTCCTATGTGAAGGTGCTGGAGACCTTCTCGGACTAGCAGGTTGTAGCTTTGATCAGTTATGAAAGGGAGTTCAACTTGTGCTCCCTCAATAACCAATATCCGTTCATCCGAGTAATGTTGATACACCAGGTTTAAACGCAGATTTTACGAATAGAAATGTTCACGGGCTGCTAAGAACGCTGGAACAAGTCGATTCAAAGAACAGAGAGGAACTAAAAGCTGAAAGCTTGATTGAAAATACAAATACAAACTTAGTACAGTGGGAGAGGTAGGAACTCTTCGGGGTTTCCGAGTGTGTCCTGCAACTCCTTAGTTGCGTCTATTTATAGAATGCTAAGAAGTCTCTCGAAAAAGATGAATAAGTGAGTGCGGGTGTGCGTGGGACCCCATCGTCCACTCACAGATTATCTTCTACAGTGGGAGAATCTTCTTTTTAAAAGAAACAACTACTATTACTGTACAGCCAGCACCGAAAGTGTTGGCGCCAGCTCTAAAGGTGATGTATTATTGTCCTTGTCCTTGCTGTCATGATTCGTGCTGTCGGCTGAATTATTGTCCTTTAGATTAGGGCGAATCTTATGTTGCAGTAGCTATTGCTGGTTCTACTGCTGGAGATCATTTTGTGACATGACTCTAGGTTCTTGATGTGCTGAGTCAGTGGTTTGAGTGCATCTTCTGAGAACGTATCATTGATAGAGGCTTGCTCTAGGCGAGCTTTCTGTAGGTAGGCCATTGCCAGTAACGCCTCAAGTTCAGTTAAGGTTTTTTGAGTTTGCGTTTGATGGGCCTGGAATATCTTGAGTGCCCATTCATCAACTTCTTCCATGGAGTAGATCTCCCCATACATTAGATTGCAGGTTAAAGTTTCAGCTTCCTCAAGAGCGTGAGATCCGCTGAGGACAGCCCAATGTTGGGCCGTCATGATAGCTCTTTTGGTGGTTGCATATGTGCTTCGGCTTTCTCATCATCTGAAAATACCAGAATATCATCCACGTATACTGCGATGAAATTTTCTGTGCCGGCAAAGCATTGGTCCATCTTGCGTTGGAATACGGCAGGAGCGTTTTTCAACCCGAATGGCATTACTAGCCATTCATAGAGTCCTCCGGGAACAATAAATGCCGTCCAGGGAATTGATTCGGGGCTCATTGCAACTTGATGAAACCCGCTTTTCAAATCAAATTTTGAAAAGATCCTGCTATTACCAATCCTTTTAAGTATGGTGTTGATACCTGGAAGGCTGTATTGGTCTTTGTGCGTATTGTCATTCAATGTTCGGTAGTTAAAGACCATGCGTTCTTTGCCTTTTGTTTCTCGTCCCGTAGAAGGATCAACACTTGTTCCGGAATTAACCATGATTGCCATGGTTCTATGCCTGCTGGTGGAAGGTCTGATGGCTCCGATTTTTAGAAGTGCCTTGATGTGTTTATCATATTGCTCCTTCATCAAGGGGGTCACTTGTTTCAGAGGCTTATCTTGGATGGTTAAGTCTGGGTTAATGATGTCCAGCCTGCACGTCACCTGGTTTTTAGTCCAGTGCTGCACCGGATTATTTCCAATAAATCCTCTTTCTTCTAGTCGAGCCAGGAGTGGTTTAAACTTCTGCTTGAAGCTAGGTGATTCCTTGAAATGATCGTACGACACCGCATTCTTGATTTCTAGGTATTCATCTTCTGTCATACCTAATTCCTCGATCACCACATTAGATATCACCTCAGTGTCTAGCTTTGTCGTGATAGTTGTTACCTTCTTGTAAAATGTGACTGTTTGCTCTTCAATGCGGACACCTCCTTGCATGGCCCGTATAAAGTTGCAACCGATAAGCATCTGTATGCCATCCCGTTTTCCCATTGGGAAGGCATATGTAAAAGGGATTTTAAACTTGTTGTCTTCGATTGACATTAAACCGCCCTTTAATCTTAGGCTGGCAACTTGCTGGGAATTGACTCCATTTATTTGAATCGGGTAAGCACTAGGTTCCAGTGCTTCCGAAGGTATGGAATCTTGATCAATACAGCAAACGGTTGCGCCTGTATCTAAGATTGCTTGTATCCGAAATGGCTTGACATTGGGTATACTTCGGCATATAATATTTGGGGTACCTTGAATATGCTTTATGATTATGCTAAAAGTGAAGAACTTGTTACTCTAAATGAAGGAGACTATGACAATTGTCATACTCCTATATCTAATGAAGTTCTTGAAACTTTTAGTGTTTCTAGCCATAGAAGTACAAAGAGCCAAAAATGAAGGTAGTGTGCCATGCATGCAAAGATAAATGGCATGTTAGAAAGAATTGCCCTACCTTGATGAACAAAGCAAGGAAGAGGTCAAGTGTTTTCACCTCCACCTCTCACACATTTAAAGCACCCTCTAGCAATGACTATGAAGCTACCTCAAAAGTTTGCCTTATAAGTACCAATGATGAGGTATACTCTCTCCCTTCTAGTCATAATAATGAAAATGTTAGTACTAGCTCTTCTAATTCTCATGATATGCAATATGATGAGTTAGTAAGTGAATATAAGATAATGTACACTTTGCTTACTAAAAAGGATAAGGAAAATAAGATTCCAAAGAAAGAAAATGTAATGCTTAATTCTCATGTGCATGAATTAAAGCTAGAAAATGAGAAATTAAAGTCTAACTCATTTGATTTATGTCATGATAGATTGAATTTTGAGCTTAATGACCTAAAGCTTGAAAATGAAAATTTAAAATTTGAGAATTCAAAAATAGTAAGTGAGAACAATATATATTGAAATCTCAACTATATGTCATGCATAAGTCAATTGAAGTTTTGAAATATGAGATTTTGGTTTTGAACAAGGAAGTACATAATTTGAGAAACTCAACTTCCTTCAAGAAAAATGGAAAGAAAAATGTTTCTTTTAAAAATGCATATGATCATCAAAAATCTCATGCTATGCATTCAACTGCAAAATCACATGCTATGCATCCTAATGCAAAATCTCATGTTAGGCATTGCACTTTTGAACCTCAAATTCAAAAGAAAAACATTTCACTTAAGAATGGGCATGACCATCATCCTTTTCATGTCAAGCATTCTAAGGATAAATCTCATGTCCGTAACATAAATAAAAAGGAATTCAATGGACATTGTTTTTGTTGTGGTATTTTTGGTCATGCTATTTTTGATTGTGCATTTAAAAGAAATCCAAGTGTTGCTAACACACTTTGGATTCCTAGGCCAACTCACCCCCAAGGACCCAAAGCTATTTGGGTACCAAAGATTTCATCTTCTTTTGTAGGGGGAGCTACCACACAATGATGAATGAGAAGTGGTGTATTGGAGTTGACCATGGACTTGAATGATGAATCCTTCCTTGGTTGATACTTCAAGCTACCTTGATGTCTTAGGTAAAGTTGGCATCAAAACTATTCCGGTATTATCTTCTAACTTGCATTGTTTAATCTTAGTTGAAGATTATGATACCATGTTTAAGATTGAGTTGTTTTCCCCACTCTTGCAAAAGAGTTCTTTTGAAAATATTTTTGATTTTGATTTCCCGGTCTCCTCGGAGACCTAAGTGGCCTGTAATGGGCCTAAGCAACCTTGCGGATCTAAATCGTAGGCTTTTTGTGGCTTTCAGTTTTCAACAAATAAGAAGGGTTGGAGATCTTATGTTTCAAAATTTTATATTTTGAGATCTCTTGATTCATTTTGTTATCATGAATAATTTCTTTGAAAATGAATCCATGCTATTTAGTGAAGTTGAAGTTGATAAATGATACTTGGTTTTTCTCTTCACTATTTAGTTTGATAGCTTGCATGTAGATTTGATTTCATTTTCTATTTATAAAGTATACTTGCAAGTTATGATAAAATGGAAGGCTAATTAGAATGAAAAAATTAGTTTGACTAAATTATCATGAATAGGGTATAACTTTGATAAATTCAAAATCTTAGTGTTATACCTCAATGTTTAAGCTTAAACGATGTCTTTATGCTCATGATTAGATTTGCATGTTAACACACTTGAATTCTCATGAGTAGGTAGAATATTAGCACTTAGGCTAATTTCATCAAATGAAACTTGCTCTAGGTTGATACTTGCTACTAGAGACATTTCTTTAAGACCTAACTAGTTAAACTTGTCTAAGAACCTTATGCCTCAAATGGTTCACATCTTGATCCCTTAGATTCATTATGATATCATGTAAATTTTTCTTTAAATGAATCTCTACTATCTAGCATAGGTTAAAGCGTTTAATAAAACTTTGCATTAAACCTTGCTATTTAGTTTGTTAGTTTGCTAGTAGTCATAATTATTTCATTATGATACTAATGATGTCTACTTGCAAGTTGTAAATGTAAATGAAGGATATGCAATCTAAAAGAAAATGAAAAAATTGGGCAAATTTTTAAGAAAAATGTATGAATTTTATTTTGCAAAAATATTTGAAAAATAATTGAATTTTCATGTTTAATAATGTCTCCATACTCATGATTGATGATTGCATGATAAATATTTGAATTTTCATGAGTAGAAAAAATCTTGTTAATTTAGCTCATTTCATGATATCATGATATCTATGAAATTGAACTAGGTTAAAATTCTTCTCTAGAGACTTCATTTTACGTTAAAAATAAAATGAACATGTTTAGATACACACATGATATGATTCTAGGTGTTCAATCTTGAAAATTCATGTGTAGATGAAGAATGAGATAACTAGATCACATTAGAGAACTTAATCTTGATAAGTTTGACCTAAGTCAACAAATTGACTTGGACACTTGATTTTAAGTCCAAACTTCATAAACATGTTTAGGAATAGGTATGACATGTTTCCATACATTTAAAATGAAAAATTCATATGGATATGGATAAAATGATAATAGAGGTTAATTCATGATTACCTCTTTTGAACCTAGTTGACCCAAGTCAACAAGTTGACTTAAAGGTCTCATTTTCAATCCATATTTGAGGAACATGTTTAGAGTTACTCATGATAGGTATCCATAAGTTTAAGTTTGAAAAATCATGAGTAAATGTTAAGATTGAAACTTAGCAAATTTCATTAAAACTAGTTTAGTTTTGAATGAAACCATGCTAGGTTAATATCTTGACTTAAGGATATAATTTTCATCTCAAACTTGACATACACTCTTTACATGACCATTATGTGGTGTCATAAAAGTTTGAATGAAAACTAAGCATTTTTTGAAAATAACTGAAAAATTATAGAATTGTCATTTGTTCAACAATTGGTATCACCAATTTTAGTTATTTCTAGAAAAATATGGAAAAATCCTTTTTAGATAATTCTTAAAACTACACATTCACTGAAAAAACTAGTTTTATCAGTAAAAATTTCAAAAAGTTTTATCAAGAATCTAATTTATAATAGAATTTTGAAGTAGGATTTCGAAAACACAAAGTATCCTTATATGAAATATCAATCTTTTCGATACTTTGATTTTTCTTCGAAAACTTTATATAAAAACTCATGTACACGTTTTGGATTCCATTTCTAATATCATTCACACAATTTCATGAGTAAAATCATTCCTAGAAATGATTTTGATATTTTGGATGATAGCTTGGATCCTTTTGTTTGTTTGAAAACAATGTAGGATGAAAAATGAACTTAGAAAATTTATTTTGAGTTCAAACTTGATACATGCATCTCAAATGACCATTCAATAATTGGTATCAAATATTTTCGTCCAAACAAATTGGTTTCAAATTTTTTGTCAAAAATATCACTTTCTATAAACTAAGGTTTAAAATACCGCCCGAAACGGTATATACCGGCCGGTATATACCGGTTTTTGAGATTTCCGGTATTCGATATACCCGGTTTTGAAAAAATCGGGTATATTGTGTATACCGTGCGGTATATAGCGGTATGATGCGATATACCGCCCGGTATGGGCGGTATATGCTCATACCGCCCGGTATGGGCGATACCGGGCGGTATGTCACGGCAATGCCGTTGGCGTTAACAACGTGTCGGGCTGTCGGCCACATGGGGAATCATACCGCCCGGTTTGGGCGGTATTTGATATATACCGCCCAAACCGGGCGGTACGTATTACATGCATACCGGGCGGGCGGTATACCGCCCGGTATGATCAATAGTGACCCCAAACGGCTATGATTTGGGTTGTTTTGGGGGCTATATAAAGCCCCCAAAACACTTCTTTCATCCTCACTCACCCTTCTACCCATCTAAACTCTCAATCTCTTTCTTTATTAATTTCTACGTCGAAATTCTATCGAAATGGCGCCGAAATCTCAAGCCGACCCCGCATGGCAGCACGGTACTCGGTTGGAGAAGGCTCATCACTGGCAATGCCACCACTGTAATATGATTTCACGTGGTGGAGGCATCACTCGATTGAAGCAACACTTGGCCGGAGGATATCCCGACGTCGTCAATTGCGCCAAAGTACCGGCCGAAGTCCGGAAGATGTTCAAAGCGCAACTCAACAACAAGAAGGAGGAACGTCTTAAGACTGCACCTCAACAAGCCGAGTTCGACCGACGAGCTACCCAAGATGTCAGCGGTGGCCATTATGAGGCTCGAGGTGGCGATAACGACGAGGATCCGGAACTTGAAGCCGGCATCCGAGCTTCATTGGAGCATGCTGAATTCAAACGAGAACGGATGTATTATCCCGGATCTCAATTCGAATATGGCGGCGACAGTGGCAGCGGTGGGATAAGCAGCGTCGGCTCAACTTCGGCTGCCGAAGCAATGGACCGAAGCGGTCCAATTTCCTCCGGTCCTTATATTGGTCGGAGTTCTAGCATGAGAGCACCTCAAACTCAGAGCAGAGGAAGCAGCAGAGGAGGCCTTCGTGGATTCTTCACAAACCTCGGAGCAAGTGGTAGGAGAACTAATGTTGATATTTCTGATCTTGATCCCAGGGCATTTCCTCCTTCTCGGCAAAGCAACAACGCATAGACGATATGTACGGCAAGTCGAAGAAGTGGGAGTTGGGAAAAGCCATCTACAAATGGTTCCACTTCAGCCGGATTCCCGCAAATGCAGCCAACAACCCGTACTACCGAACTATGGTGTCTACCATCCAAAAGGTAGGCCCAGGTATTACCCCTCCAACTCCGTATGAAATTTCAGGACCTTTCCTTGAAGAAGAGGTCAAGGAAATAAATCAATGGATCGACAGAATCAAGCGGCAATGGGGGGATTACGGATGCACTTTGATGTGCGATAGTTGGACCGGTCCAACCCGAATGAGCATCATCAACTTCCTCATCTATTGCAACAGGAGGGTTATCTATCACAAGTCGGTGAACGCATCCGATGAAGTCCATAGTTCTCTCTACATCTCGAAGCTGATGAAGGAGGTGATCGAGGAGAATGGACCCGAGAACTTTGTTCAAATTATAACCGACAACGGAGCTAATTTCAAAAGGGCTGGTGAGATAATTGAAATGGATTATTCTCACATATATTGGACTCTATGTGCAGCGCATTGTGTAGACCTAATGATGAAAGATATCGGTGATATATCGATGGTGAATAAGACGGTAAAAAAGGGGCAACAAATTACGCGCTTCATATACAACCACACATGGGTACACGCCCTTATGAGAAAATTTACAGAAGGTATTTTTTAAAAATAATTTATAGTATTTATTTATTAATTAGTTTAGGTGATAATTACTAATAATAATTTCATATTTTAGGTGAAATTCTTCGACCGGGAGCGACTCGTTTTGCAACCAATTTCATCTCATTAAGGTCGCTCCAACAACGTAAGGCGGGCCTTCAATCAATGTTTACGAGTGAGGAATGGTCTACATCAAGATATGTCGGAACTAATGATGGAAAGCAAACCGAGAAGAACGTCCTCAACACGCAGTTCTGGGATCACGTTGCGGAGATAGTCGTCGCCGTAGAACCATTGTACAAGGTTCTACAACAGGTGGAGATGGAAAAGATGCCTCAAATGGGTCATCTCTACTACTACATCCATCAAGCACAAGAAGAAATCAAGAGGGTGTTGATTTCGGAGACCAAGTATAAACCCTTCATCGACATTATCTCCCAGAGGTGGGAGGATCAAATGGGTCGTGACATACACATCGCGGGTAATTTTTTATTTAATTTTCTAAAATTTATTTAATTTTAATTCATTATGCTAAATTACTTATTAAATTGATACTTTTTTGTAGCGTATTATTTAAATCCCGCATACCAGTATCGATATGATCTTGGAACGACGGATAGTTTCTTATATCCGCTTCGCAAGGTCATACAACGAATGTCGGCAATAACCAGAGAAGCGGCACAAGCTCTAAATGAATCAAAATATTTTCGAGATTCAAGTGGCAATTTCGGAGATCCATTTGCAATATCGTGCCTAGATTCTATGGATCCAGGTAGATATAATTTTTTTCAATTTATTTATTAATTATAAAATTGGTAATCTCGTTACTAAAATCAATTTTAAATCTATTGCAGTTGAATGGTGGTTGCAATTTGGAATCGAAGCTCCAACTCTTTGGAAGATTGCAACACGTATCCTCTCGCAAACCACATCAGCAAGTGGATGCGAGAGAAATTGGTCGACCTTCTCCTTAATTCATACCAAGCTGCGCAATCGGCTTTCATATGCCCGATTAGAGAAGCTAGTATATGTTCATTACAACATGCGGCTTCGAATGCGGACATTACAAAACGAAGATATTCGACATGTAGATCCGTTCGATGTTGAGTTCCTCCAAGACGATACGGACCCGATAATTGATTGGTGGAGTGCAATGGAGAGCGACCAGCCTCTTCTTGATGAACCAGGCGAACCACCTCAGCCTTCACCAATTATATCTGATGCACTTGAGTCTGAGAGCCAACCAGAAGACATAGCCATTACTCCCTTGGACTCTCAACGAATTCGGCAAGGAAGACGCCGATCCAAATCAGACACTCCATCTTCTCGATCAAAGGGAAAAAAGAAGGCAACACCTTCAAAGGCAAAAGGCAAAGCCAAAGGTAAACGACCAATTGATCCTTTGGAAGCGATTGCAGAAGCAGAAGAGGATGAAGAAGACGAGCCCTCCATTTATAGCAGTAGCAGCACAAAAGACGGAGGAGATGATGATGATGATGGAGCTGGTGGAGAAGACACAGTCGTGTCATCAACATTGCCATATGATGATCCATGGACAAATGAGCAATACTTCGATCACGCCACCCAAGATGATGACCGTGGTGCTAGTACCGGACTAACAACTCAGGTGTACAAGAAGAGAGGCTCGCGTCGAAGAGGTGGACCGACAGCTTTGCAAGATTACCATCATGATATGATGAGTAGTTTGCAAGAGGTTTCTGAATCCACCTACTCTGTATCCAGTACCTACTCAACTGATGATACAGGGTCTGGTTCTTGGAAACCCAACAAAGAAACGCTAATGTCAATGTGGTATAATGGATACCAAGGCATTATGCCATGGGAAAATTTCCAAATATGGGCATTAGAGAACTACAGTGTTGACCTTAGCCGTGTATGTCCCGAAGCCGAAGATATGTATGGGTACGACAGACGTCATTCGTCCGCATTTTAAAAATTGTATTCATGTATTTGACATTTGAATATTAATTTTAAGCATTTCTTCATCAGTTATGTGTTATTGGAGAATTAGAGTTAGTTCTTAAATAAAAAATAAAAAAAAACCAACCGGCCGGTATGCATTTTCCATACCGGTCCGTACCGTGTCTCGGTACGGTACGGTACCGGTATGTACCGGTACCGGCCGGTGACCGAAACCGGTACCGGTACCGAGATTTTAAACCTTGGTATAAACTCAAAAGTTTGATTTTTGAAAACTAAAAGTATAGGTTGACCCAAGTCAACAAAGTGAATTAAAAAATTCATAGACTTACATTATCTCATGTTTAATGTCTAGATGCCTAAGTTTGAGAAAACATGAGTAGATAGTAAAACTTGAGACTTAGCACCTTCATGTTTTCATGCTTATTTCAAATGAAAATGTGCTAAGTTCATATTTAGATCAAATGACATTAGTTTCACTTCAAACTTAATACATAAGTTAAATGACTATATCTTTGTATTTTGAAAGTTTGAATGAAATTTAAAAATGTCATGAAAAAGAAACAATATTCATTTTGAGAACATACATGACTTATCTTGAATTCAAAAATTTAGCTTTAAACATATCATGTATGATTTTGTTTCATATTAATCATTTATTTTCCATCCCTTGGTTGAGATTTTCTTGTTTCATGAAAAATCTTTAAAGTCTCAACTTCATGAAAAAATACTTGTCTTTCATCTCTTTGAATAGATAGACCCTTCTTGCCCTTTTTGATTGATGTCAAAAGGGGGAGAGAAGAGTTTAGGTATAAAGGGGGAGAAATGTATAGTCAAAATGGGGAGAAAAGTATAGGTAAAGGGGAGGAAAATATAGAAAATCCATGCATATAGATAGGGGGAGTTTATTCTTATAGATATGCATGTTGATAGGGGGAGAAATCCCTAAGTTGATATCCTATATACTTTAATGATTATACTTTCTTAAGGATGTTTGTCATCATCAAAAAGGGAGAGATTATTGGCTTTAGGTTTTCAACCTTAGCCTTAATCTCGGTTTTGATGGTTTTGATGATAACAAACATGGGACTAATGATTTCATTGAGAATATGTTTCAGGTTTCATATCAATTAGCGTTCGATGTCCTCGATCGAAAAATCGAAGAAATCAGAAATCGAAAGGACAATGATCATCGCGCTCGGGTTCGTCGCGAAAACTTCTCGAAGAGCGATGCGTGAACCAAAGACGTATTGGACGGGCTCAAAGATCACATGAACGCTCTCCAAGTTGATGGTCGTTGAAAGCCGAAACCCGGACACGAAGCGCGGAAGAAAATCGGCTGAAGAAACAAATCTCAGCCTAAATTCGATCGACTGGGCGATCGACCGAATAGGGTAAGGTATCAGGCAGTAGCCTTGTTAGTAGACCGAACACTGCCTAAAATAGGCAGTGGCTACTTCGGTCGATCGACAAAGGCCTGAAATAGGCAGTAAGGTTGGCGGTCGACCGACCTACATATAAGCCAAAGACGCAATCGCGTCGATCGACCGAAGAAAAAATCACACTACTAGAAATTGAGTCTTCAGCAACGGCTATCAGCAACGGCCGCTCAAGCCGTTGCTATTTGCAACGGCATTCTTACGGCCGCCCGAGCCGTTGCAGATATTTGTATCTGCAACGGCGTTCTAACGGACACGCGAGCCATTGCAGATTATTTTAATTATCAGCAACGGCTTTCTGACGAAAAGGCGAGCCGTTGCTGATATTTTAATTATCAGCAACGACTTTCTAACGGACAAGTGAGCCGTTGCTGATGATAACTTATTAGCAACGACTTTCTAACGGGCGAGTGAGCCGTTGCTGATAAGTTTATATAGGGCACGCAGTCGCGCCCGACCCTTCTTCCTCCCGCTGCTGCCGCCGCCGTCTCCTGCTCCCGCCTGTCGCCGCCGCTGCCGACGCCGACGACGCCTCTTCCTCCTCCTGCTGCTGCCGACATTTTCAGGTATGCCTCGCCGGCCGGCCGTCTCTTCCCGTTGCGGCCGGTGGGAAATCCGACCAAAACCCTTTTTTAAGGGTTTCGGCCGGCGGCGGTCGGCCGATGGCTGCCGCCGGACCTTGTACAGTGGCCGGACAGTGTGTCCGGCCACTGTACGTCGGCGCCGGAGTCCACCTGACTCCGGCGCCAGAATTTATCGATATATATATAATTTTTTATTGTTTTTTAATTATTAATTAATTATTTAGATTAATTGTTTAATTTGTTAGATTAATTATTAGGGTTTAGATTAATTTCGGAATTTTCCACTTCGGACGCGCACCGGAATCATCCACTTCGGACGCGCGCCGGAATCGTCCACTTCGGACGCGCGCCGGAATCGTCCACTTCGGACGCGCGTCGAAATCATCCAATATGGACTCGAACTGTCTCGAAACATTTAGAAAATAATCATGCATCCGACGAGTTCATATGTTTCACGTACGCATCGACGAGTCGGATATGATTTAGCAAAACCATAGATCCGTTCGGGGATTGTATGTTCGTGTAAAAGAAGTAGATGATCTTTTATACGACGTACAATTCTTGAATTATCCCTGATTGGACAATTTGGGAATATAGTTATTTGTACTGCACTTACGTTTTTATTTTAACTGTTAACTAATCATTCTAAATTTCGGCAACATCTCTCTTGTTCTCCGATACGTGCCCAGATGAACTGTAGGGAGATGCTGCCGAAATTTAGAATGAAGTTAACGGTTAAAATAAGTACTTAGTGCAATATAAATAACATAAATCCCGAATGGAATAGGACAATCTCACCTAAAGACATTAACCAAAGAAATTGTCATTGATTGACAGAATCATGTTGACTGATAGAAGTTGGATGTACCGACGTCTTGATCGTGGAGCTTTAACGAATGAGTTTCAATTAGGCGTAACGTACTTCCTAAATTTCACCTATTCGAATCAAAATTTCGTTAGCATGGGTGATCAAATCCGATGTCTGTGCCGCATTTGTTCAAATGGACGATTTTTGGATCGGGAGACTGTCACTCTGCATCTATATACCAAAGGATTTGTACCAAGATATTTTCTATGGACTTGTCACGGGGAGTCACGCGAAGTCGGGACGTCGAGCAATCCTGTCGTTCAGACATATGGTGAATCTTCCTCTGCTGGTGCTTCTTCATCCAGTCAATGTAATCCCTATAGAACTATGATACTTGATAGTCTTAGGGGTCAATTCCACCTGAATGATAATGTTGATTGGCCAGTTCTTCAGACATCAGTCCCACCAGATACTACAGCGGTTGATATCACAGAAGTACAAACTGCGGTAGAGATTGAATTACCAAATAAAGAAGCTGCAGAATTTTACGAGATGTTGAAAGCTGCCGATGAACCTTTGTATGAGAATTGTCCTAAATACACTAGGTTTGTAGCAATGACACAGCTTTTAAACATCAAGGCCGATTGTAATATCAGCGGAGTTGCGTATGATCGGATTGTTGGATTGATTAATGGGATGCTGCCTACTGATAACAAGTTTGAGCCAACTTTTTATAAGACTAAAAAGCTAATGAGAAAATTGAGGCTTGGGTACGAAAAAATACACGCGTGCCAAAATAACTGCATTTTATATTATAAAGAAAATGTGCACTTGGATAAATGCCCTGTATGTCAACATCCTCGTTACAAGGAGAAGAAATCGGTCCGACAGAAAAATATCCCGTTTAAGGTGCTTCGGTATTTTCCACTAACACCGAGACTTCAAAGATTATTCATGTCGGAAAAGACCATCCCCTACATGAGTTGGCATGCAAGAAGTCGTGATGATACAGTAATGACTCATCCATCTGACAGTGAAGCATGGAAACATTTGGATACATGTTATCCTTCATTTGCTAGGGATACTAGAAATATCAGATTGGGATTGTGCACAGATGGTTTTAATCCGTTTGGACATTCTGCAACTCCTTATTCAGTTTGGCCAGTGCTGTTGACAGTTTATAATTTGCCACCGTCAATGTGCATGAAAGATGAATTTATTTATCTTTCGATGATTATTCCGGGTCCTAAGGGTCCGCGAAAAGAAATTGACATATTTCTCAGACCCTTGATAGATGAATTAAAAACATTGTGGACTGAGGGAGCTGTCACTTATGATTGTCATCGGAAGCAAAACTTCAATTTAAAGGCCGCGGTCTTGTGGACAATCAATGATTTCCCGGCGTACGGCATGTTGTCGGGTTGGAGCACTCACGGTCGACTCTCTTGTCCGTATTGTATGGAACACTCTAAATCAATCAGTCTTCAGAGCGGATGAAAAATCTCATTCTTTGATTATCATCGTCGATTCCTACCGGTTAATCATCAGTATCGAAGGAATCGTAATAAATTTACTAAGGGCAGAGTCGAAAGAGATGGGCCACCACCGATGTTGTCTGGTGAACAAATGTTAGCACGTGTTTCAGCACTTCCAGATATAGTATTTGGTCACAATGAAAGAGTGTCAGGTTTTGGCCAAACACATAACTGGGTGAAAAAAAGTATCTTTTGGGAATTGCCCTATTGGAGTTCATTATTGATTCGACATAATTTAGATGTCATGCACATTGAAAAAAATGTGTTTGATAATATTTTCAACACTTTGATGGATATTTCCGGAAAAACAAAAGATAATGTCAAAGCCCGACATGATATGAAAATACTTTATAAAAGACCAGAGTTGGAGTTACAAGAGGTCAACAGACGATATATATCTGAAACCGAAGGCCCCATATGTGTTAAATAAACAACAGATCAAAGATGTTTGTCAATGGGTAAAAGAACTCAGATTACCCGATGGATATGCTTCAAACTTATCTCGATGTGTGAACGTCGATGATTGCAAAATATCAAGGATGAAGAGCCATGATTGTCATGTATTCATGCAGAGATTACTTCCGACCGCATTTCGAGATCTTCTACCTGATAATATTTGGGGTCCGTTGACTGAATTAAGTATGTTTTTTAGAAACATCTGTGCAAATGTCCTTCGAGTCGAAGATATGTCAACACTTGAAAATAATATTATTGAAATCATATGCAAGCTGGAGCAGTTTTTCCCTCCTGCATTTTTTGACTCGATGGAGCATCTACCGATACACTTGGCATACGAGGCACGAGTTGGTGGCCCCGTTCAATATCGGTGGATGTACTTATTTGAAAGATACATGAATCGTCTGAAGAAAAAAGTAAAGAACACCGCAGCTGTTGAAGGATCAATATCTGAATCGTATATCATCCAAGAAATTTCAACATTCTGCTCATTTTACTTTGAATCGACAGTACAGACAAGATTTGATCGTCTTCCACGTAACGACGACGGGGGTGTTCGACATTCAGATGGACGTTTAAATATATTTTGTCACTCTGGTCGTGCTTTTGGTTCTCGTCCATCTCGACACTTAAGCGATGAAGAGTATCATTTGACACACTTGTATGTATTACTCAATTGTCCAAAGATTGAACAATTCATTGAAATATTTGACATTGAGATGGTGCAAAAATACTCTATTCACAACGATCAAGAATTGAAGAGATTACGGAATCGTGATTTCCCTACTTGGATTCAGACTTACAGCAAAGATCACAGAGCTGAAATAAATGAAAGAATATTTGAGTTTGTTAGTGGACCGTCGCGACTTGTGTCGTGCTATAGCGGATATTTTGTTAACGGGTATAAATTTCACACGGTTGAATATTCATTTACAAAGAAGACGATGAATGCTGGGGTCTGCGTGAAAGGGACAACCTATGTTGAATGTGATATGGATTTTTATGGACTGGTGGAAGAAGTGATAAAGTTGCACTACTTCGGCTTAAAATAAATGATCCTATTTAGATGTCATTGGTTCGATACAACAGAAAGGGGCATGAAAGTTCATCCAAAATACAAACTTGTTGAGGTTAATTACAAATCGAAATTGGTAGCAAATGAGCCTTTTATATTGGCATCACAAGCCGAACAAGTATATTACGCGAAGTATCCGGCTCGAAATAAAGATAGAGCAGATTGGAGTGTAGTCTGTAAGACAAAAGGTAGAGGAAAAATTGATCCGATAGTAGGAGAAAATGAGCTGATACCTAATATGACACATGGTTTCTATCAAGAAGATGATCCTCCTGCTGTAGATCGTATTATTCCAATACTCGAGGAAGCAGACACAACGTCAATTCAATTAGAAGTTGAATATGCTGATGATGACGATCATGAAATTGAGGAAGCTGGAGATGAAGAAGATGAAGAAGAGGAAGAAGAGGAAGAATTCGAAGACTATTATTCAGATGATGAGGAATAATTGTAAAGTATATATTTTATTAAATATATCTCTACTATTTATACAATAATCTGATTATATGTCTGTTCCACATATATGTCTGGTCGTGGTTATCGACGCAGGAGAGCTTCGGAGTCTCCGATCGGTGAGACTCCAGCACTTACTCATGCTGCTGATCCTCCTGTTGCTGATTCTCATGCGGATGATACTGCCGAGGCTAGTACATCCAGACGCAGGCGGCCACGCGGGCCGAACAGGTGGCAGCCTCCACCAGCCACAGAGTCACGTAGATTGATTAGCGTGATTGGGGAGCGGTAATATATCATGAATTATGAATCATTACAAATTCATTATATTATAATATAATATTAAAATTTATTTTTGTTGTGCAGGTTCGAGCAAGAAGAAGTGCCGAGGAGCATTTCTTCTACTATTCGACGATACATGCACGGGGCATGGCCTACGTGGTCTCACGTGCCTAGCGAGCACGTCGACATGTTATGGCGCGAGTTTGAGGCACATATTATTATTTTTTTTACATGCATGATGATTAATATTAGTACTGATATTATTATTTTGCAGGCTCGCTATACATGGGCCGAGGACCAAAGGCCCTTCATTTACGCTGCCTGGGAGGCTATTTCCCGGGCAAGGTACAACGGGCAGCTGGGGCAGGCTCGGTCCCAAGCGATGGCCAGAGCTGGGACCACTAACATCGCGGAGATTCGGGGATACGGCCCTGGTTGGATTACTCCGGATATATGGGACTAGCTCGTGGGAATATGGTCGACGGATCGATGGCAGGAGGTTTCTCGGAATGCGGCTAGAAATCGCATGTCGGGGGGAGCAGCGCGTCACACCGGCGGCTCTGTTGCATTTGCAGTGCACGCGAACCGTATGGTAAGTATATCTTTTAATTATATATTTTATTTGTTACTATGTGTACTAATTAATGTATTTGTTTTGTAAATGTAGACGACGGTGTCGGATGACGGGACTGTCCAGCGACCCTCCCCGATGGCGGTGTTTGAGCGGACTCACCGTCGAGCACATGGGACGGGGGAGTACATCGACAACCGCGCTGCATACATTATGGTAATTATATATTTGTTTAAATTATTCATTATATATTTATAATTTAAGTTTTATGATAAATATTAAACAAAAAATCAAACTCGAGTAGGAGACCTACAGCCAGACGGTGGTGCAGCGCGGGGGTACCCCCGAGGACTTTGACGCAGCATCGTGGGTCGAGGCCGCAGGTGGCTGGGACCATAGCCGCGTATATGGCTTCGCAGATAGTGGTCATGCGCGAGCCGTACTAGGGCCACTTGGGGCACCGACCCCTCCGGTCGCTGGTGAGCGGCCGTCCACCTCTAGATCCAGTTATGATCTTAGTAGCAGAATAAGGACTCTAGAGGACATGGTCGCGCGCCAGACTGAGATAATGGAGCGCCAGAGTCAGATGATGGCGGATATACAAGCTATGCTACGCAACATGTCAGGTCATCCCGAAGCAGGCATCTCTTCGGCATCATCTAATCCATCGTCCGCGAGTCAGTCAAGCACTCCAGACCCCGCCATATGATCCAGGCCATCCTCCATCGTCATCGTGAGATTTTGTTTATATTGACTTTGTTACTGAGATATTGAACTTGTTTAACTTATTTTGTTTGGATATTGATACTTCAATTTTGCATTTGAATTATTTTTATACTATCGTGGATAATTATCAATATAAATATAATTGTTTTGATGTATATCTTGGTGTGTTTGTGATGTGTGAATGAATGTGTGTATGAGTGTGTGGGTGTGTGAGTTATGTATCAGATAATGTATCAATGTATCAATGGAAATTTTAAATTTTAAATTTTTTCGTTACCAGGTTCACATCATCAGCAACGGCTTTCCCACGGCCGTCCGTGGGAAAGCCGTTGCTAAAAGTGTATCGAAAGCCGTTGCTGATGACCTACAACAACGGCTTAGCGACGGGCTTTTACTAACGGCGTTGCTACGGACTCAGCAGCCGTTGCTATTAATGTTATCAGCAACGGCTCCGAGTCCGTGGCAAAACCGTTGCTGATAATATAGTTAGCGACGGCCCGAGCGGCCGTTGCTGATCCGTCGCTAAGTTATCAGCAACGCGAGTTTCTGTCACGGCTCTATTGCAACGGCTCGGCTGTTGCTGATGCTGTTCAGCAACGGCATCAGCCGTTGCTGATCCCATTTTTCTAGTAGTGAAAATCTATTTTTATTATAATAAATACAAATTCATATATTTTTTCATATTTTTTTTTTACTTTTTTATATATTTTTTTAAAACAAATTGTGACGTGTTATGCACTTTCGTGCAAAATAGAATATTTTTTCTCGCTCATTTTAGGATTATTTTACACTTATTTCATAGATATTTTTGTAATTTTTTTTAAAAGATTCATTGAAAAAAAAATACTATAAAAAATTTTGTGAACGAACATTACATAAATATTCATTTAATGATTTTATAGAAATTTCTATAAAAATTTCTTTTTTTATTAAATGAGCGGGAAAGAGAAAAGAAAAGAGCAGAAAATTGCTACCATATTTATTTCAAACTTAGTTACTTTTATTATAGGGAAAAGGTACAAAAATGCCCCTAACATTTTCTCACGAGTACTAAAATGCCCCTATAGGTAAACGACGTTAATTGATAGATAACGGAGCTGACGTGGCTGATGATTGAGACTGATGATGTGAACATGTGGCGCGCATGCAGGCCAAGACGTTTTATCACGGGTACTAAAATGCCTTTAACATTTTCTCACGGGTACAAAAATACCCGTAACATTTTCTCACGGGTACTAAAATGCCCCTAATGTTGATTTTGAAGCTAAAATACCCCTGAGGTTATTGAAAGAGGTATAAAAATGACACCAAGCTAACTTCTGTTAGGTCACTACTGGAATAATAAGCATCAGCAACGGCTTGCAACGGCCCGACCTGTTGCAACATAGCCATGGCAAAAACACGCGTTCCTGATAACTTAGCAACGACCGCAACGATCGTTGCTAATAACATTATAAGTAACAGTTCTGCCACGGCTGCGGGGTCGTTGTAGATATGTACATCAGCAACGGTCCTGCGGCCGTGGCAAGGCCGTTAGTGAAAGTCGTTGGAAAGGTCATCAGCAACAGCTTTGAGGTTGCGGCCCAGAAAATACGATACACTATCAGTAACGGCTTTCCCACGGACGGTCGTGGAAAAGTCGTTGCTGATGATGTAAACCTGCAATTGAAAAATTTTAAAATTTCAAATTTCCATTAATACATTGATACATTTAACCTGAAACATAACTCACACACTCATACACACGTTCATTCACATACACATCACAGATACACCCAGATATACATCAAAAAAATTATACTTATATTTATAATTATCCACAATCATATAAAAACTATTCAAATTCAAAACTATAGTACCAATATCCAAACAAAACAAGTCAATCAAGTATAGTATCCAAGTAACAAAATCAATATAAAAAATAATAATAAACCTCACGACGACGGTGGAGGATGGTCTGGATCATAATATGGCGGGGTCCGGAGTGCTTGGGTGTACACCGACGTGGACTAACTTGAGGACGATGGATCTGATGATGCCGAAGGGATGCCTGCTCTGGTATGAGCTAAGATGTTGCATAGCATAACATGCGTCTCCGCCATCAACAGCTGCAGCGTTCTTTATTTTTTTCTTCAGACGATTCAAGTATCTTTCAAATAAGTACAACCATCGGTATTGAACGGGACCACCAACTCGTGCCTCGTACGCCAAGTGTACCGGTAGATGCTCCATCGAGTCAAAGACGGCAGGAGAGAAAAACTGCTCAATCTTGCATATAATTTCAACAATATTACTTTAAAGTGCTCACATATCTTCGACTCGAATGATATTTGCACAAATGTTTATAAAAAACATACTTAATTTAGTCAACGGACCCCAAATATTATCAGGTAGAAGATCTTGAAATGCGATTGAAAGCAATCTCTGCATGAATACATGACAATCGTGGCTCTTCATCCCTGATATTTTGCAATCATCGACGTTCACACATTGAGATAAGTTTGAGGCATATACATCAGGTAATCTGTGTTCTTTTATTCATTGACATACATCTTTGATCTATTATTTATTTAACACATACGGGGCCTTCCGCTTCAGATATCGTCTGGTGACCTCTTTTAACTCCAATTCCGGTCTCTTACAAAGTATTTTTATATCATGCCAGGCCTTGACATTATATTTAGTTTTTCCAGAAATATTCATCAAAGTGTTGAAAATTTTATAAACATCATTTTTTCAATGTGCATGACATCCAAATTATGTTGAATTAGTAATGAACTCTAATACTGCAATTCTCAAAAGATACTTTTTTCACTCAGTTATGTGTTTGACCAAAGCCCGACACTCTTTCATTCCGACCAAACACTATCTTTGGAAGTGCTGAAACACGTGCTAATATTTGTTCACCAGACAACATCGGTGGTGGCTCATCTCTTTCAACTCTGCCCTTAGTAAATTTATTATGATTCCTTCGATACTGATGGTTAGCCAGTAGGAATCGACGATGATAATCAAAGAATGAGATTTTTCATCCGTTCTGAAGACTGAATGATTTAGAATGTTGCATACAATACGGATAAGAGAGTCGGCCGTGAGTGCTCCAACCAGACAACATGTCGTACGTCGGGAAATCATTTATTGTCCACAAGATCGCGGCCTTTAAATTGAAGTTTTGCTTTCGATGACAATCATAAGTGACAACTCCCTTAGTACACAATATTTTCAATTCATCTATCAAGGGTCTGAGAAACACGTCAATTTCTTTTCGCGGACCCTTAGGACCCGGAATAATCAACGAAAGATCAATAAATTTATCTTTCATACACATTGACGATGGCAAATTATAAACTGTTAGCAGCACTGGTCAAACTGAATAAGGAGTTGCAGAATGACCAAACAGATTAAAATCATCCGAGCACAATCCCAATCTGATATTTCTAGTATCCCTAGCAAATAAATGATAATATCTATCCAAATGTTTCCATGCTTCACTGTTGGAAGGATGAGTCATTACTGTATCATCATGAATTTTTGCATGCCAACTCATGTAGGGGGCCGTCTTTTCCAACATGAATAATCTTTGAAGCCTCGTTGTTAGTGGAAAATATCGAAGCACCTTAAACAGGATATTTTTCTGTTGGACCGATTTCTTCTCCTTATAACGAGGATGTTGACATACAGGACATTTATCCAACTGCACATTTTCTTTATAATATAAAATATAGTTATTTTGGCATGCGTGTATTTTTTCGTACCAAAGTCCTAATTTTCTCATCAACTTTTTAGTCTTATAAAAAGTTGGCTCAAACTTGTTATCAGTAGGCAGCATTCCATTAATCAATCCTGCAATCCGATCAAACGCAACCCCGCTGATATTACAATCGGTATTGATGTTTAAGAGTTGCGTCATTGCCGAAAACCTAGTGTATTTAGGAAAATTCTCATACAAAGGTTCATCGGCAGTTTTCAACATCTCGTAAAATTCTGCAGCTTCTTTATTCAGTAATTCAATCTCTATCATAGTTTGTACTTCTGTGATATCAACACCTGTAGTATCTGGTGGCACTGACGTCTCAGTAACTGGCCGATCGACATTATCATTCAGGTGGAATTGACCCCTAAGACTATCAAGTATCATAGTTCTATAGGGATTAGATGGACTGGAAGAAGAAACACTAGCAGAGGAAGATTCACCATGTGTCTGAACGACAAGATTGCTCGACGTCCCGACTTCACGTGACTCCCCGTGACAAGTCCATAGAAAATATCTTGGTGCAAATCCTTTGCTATATAGATGCAGAGTGATAGTTTCCCTATCCAAAAATCGTCTATTCAAGCAAATGTGGCACGGACATCGGATTTTATCATCGACGCTAACGAATTTCTGATTCGAATAGGCAAAATTTAGGAAGTAAGTTAAGTCTAATCGAAACTCATTTGTTAAAGCTCCACGATCAAGAAATTGGTACATCCAACTTCGATCGTCCGACATGATTATGTCAATCAATGACAATTTCTTCAGTTAATGCCTTTAGGTGAGATGGTCCTATTCCATTCGGGATTCTTGTTATTCATATTGCACTAAATATTTCTTTTAACCGCTAACTTCATTCTAAATTTCGGCAGCATCTCCATATAATTTTTCGAATACGCATATCATCTGGGCGCGTATCGAATAATAAGAGAGATGCTGCCGAAATTTAGAATGAGTTAACGGTTAAAAGAAAAAATTAAGTGCAATACAAATAACTATATTCCCAAATTGTCCAATCAGGGACAATTCAAGGGTTGTACGTCGTATAAAAGATCATCTACTTCTTTTACACGAACATACAACCCCCGAATGGATCTAAAATTTTGCTAAATCATATTCGACTCATCGATGCATACGTGAAACGTATCAACTCGTCGGATGGATGATTATTTTCTAAATATTTTGAGTCAGTTCAAGTCCATAGTGGAGAATTCCGACGCAAGTCCAAAGTGGATGATTCCGGCGTGAGTCCAAAGTGGACGATTCCGACGTAAGTCCGAAATGGACGATTCCAGCGCGAGTCCACTGAGGACGACTCCAGACTAATTAACATTTTAACTAATTAATATTAATCTAAACATTAATCTAAAACATAGCATTTATTTTAACTAATTAACATAGCATTAATCTATACATTAATCTAAAACATAAAATTAATCTAAAACATAACATTAATCTAAACAGATTAATCTAAAAATTAATCTAAACCTTAACTAATCTAAACAAATAATGAACTAATTAAAACCTAACTAATCTAACAATTAATCTAACAATTAATCTAAAAATTAAAAACTAAATAAAATTAACAAATAATTAAAAAAAACTACTGCTACTATTGGTAGAGGCTGAAACCTAGGGTTAGGTTTCGGCCCCAATCGTCCCGACTTCACGTGACTCCCCGTGACAAGTCCATAGAAAATATCTTGGTGCAAATCCTTTGCTATATAGATGCAGAGTGATAGTTTCCCTATCCAAAAATCGTCTATTCAAGCAAATGTGGCACGGACATCGGATTTTATCATCGACGCTAACGAATTTCTGATTCGAATAGGCAAAATTTAGGAAGTAAGTTAAGTCTAATCGAAACTCATTTGTTAAAGCTCCACGATCAAGAAATTGGTACATCCAACTTCGATCGTCCGACATGATTATGTCAATCAATGACAATTTCTTCAGTTAATGCCTTTAGGTGAGATGGTCCTATTCCATTCGGGATTCTTGTTATTCATATTGCACTAAATATTTCTTTTAACCGCTAACTTCATTCTAAATTTCGGCAGCATCTCCATATAATTTTTCGAATACGCATATCATCTGGGCGCGTATCGAATAATAAGAGAGATGCTGCCGAAATTTAGAATGAGTTAACGGTTAAAAGAAAAAATTAAGTGCAATACAAATAACTATATTCCCAAATTGTCCAATCAGGGACAATTCAAGGGTTGTACGTCGTATAAAAGATCATCTACTTCTTTTACACGAACATACAACCCCCGAATGGATCTAAAATTTTGCTAAATCATATTCGACTCATCGATGCATACGTGAAACGTATCAACTCGTCGGATGGATGATTATTTTCTAAATATTTTGAGTCAGTTCAAGTCCATAGTGGAGAATTCCGACGCAAGTCCAAAGTGGATGATTCCGGCGTGAGTCCAAAGTGGACGATTCCGACGTAAGTCCGAAATGGACGATTCCAGCGCGAGTCCACTGAGGACGACTCCAGACTAATTAACATTTTAACTAATTAATATTAATCTAAACATTAATCTAAAACATAGCATTTATTTTAACTAATTAACATAGCATTAATCTATACATTAATCTAAAACATAAAATTAATCTAAAACATAACATTAATCTAAACAGATTAATCTAAAAATTAATCTAAACCTTAACTAATCTAAACAAATAATGAACTAATTAAAACCTAACTAATCTAACAATTAATCTAACAATTAATCTAAAAATTAAAAACTAAATAAAATTAACAAATAATTAAAAAAAACTACTGCTACTATTGGTAGAGGCTGAAACCTAGGGTTAGGTTTCGGCCCCAATCGACCGGAGAGGGGGATGATGAAGACTTACTTGACTGGCGACGAGGGAGGGAGAGGAAGGAGGGCGGTCGTCGACTAGGAGGTAATTGACGACAGCTTCAACCGATGAGTGAGGAAGAGAGATTCCAGTGTGAACTCGGCAGTGACCTAGAGAACCGACGACGATGGAGCAAGCGGCGACGATGGGCGGCAGCGGCGAGTGGCTTCAGCAGTCGAGGATGGCGGGCAGCAGACGGAGATCGACGGCGGTAGCAGCAGGAAGAGGAAGAAGAAGGAGGAAAGGGCGAGCGCGATCAGTCGACCTATATAAACTTATCAGCAACGGCTGACTGGTCCGTTAGAAAGCAGTTGCTGATAAGTAACAACATCAATAACGGCCCACTCATCCGTTAGAACGCTGTTGCTGATAAGTATTTTATTTTCATGCCACAAGCGCGCGATCAGCTCAAGAGTGACGGATGTCGTAGCCGTAACTAAGCCATTGCTAATGTTATAATATATCTGTAACGACTCGAGCGACCGTAACAAAGCCGTTGTAGATACATCACATCTAAAACGACCCGAGCGGCCGTAAGAATGCCGTTAGAAGTTGCAATGGCTTGAGCGGTCGTTGTTGATAACCGTTGCTGAAGAACATATTTCTAGTAGTGGGTGAGACTAAACAGAGATGTCATGGATACTGATCGATAGAGATGTTGACTTTATACATTGCGCACATGCAGAGAGCAACTTGCCATGCAACCGTAGGGGTGAGCAAAAAAATCAAAATTTCGATTAATCAAAAAATCGGTTCGAAGCAGAACCAAATTTTTCGATTAACCGATTTGATGGTTTCAGTTTCGGTTTTTATTTTCTAAATTTTCAGTTTTTAATTTCGATCAGTTTCGATTTCAATTTCTTATGTGTCGCTTACGTGACAAGTTGCTCTCTACATGTGTGCCACATGTAAAGTCAACATCTTTGTCAGCATCCATGACATCTTTGTTAAGTCTCACCTAACAAAAGTTAGTTTAGTGTCATTTTTTTACAATTTTTAATAACCTCAATGGTATTTTAGCTCCAAAACAAACGTCAGAGATATTTTAATACCCATGAGAAAACGTTAGGGGCATTTTAGTACCCGTGAGAAAACGTTATGGGCATTTTAGTACTCGTGAGAAAATCTCTTGGCCTGCATATGAGCCACATGTCCACGTCATCAATCCCAATTGTTGGCTTAAGGTTTTCAACCTTGGTCTTAATCTCAGTTTTGATGATAACAAACATGGAACTAATATTTCATTGAGATATCTTTCAGGTTCCAAGTCGATTAGCACACGACATCCCCGATCGAAAGAATCGAAGAAATCGGCAAGGACGCTCGTTGGCACTCGAGAATCTTCGAGAATGGGAGTTTAGGTTTAGGGTGTCTAGTTTATATTGTAAATCCTCTTTATGATGCATAAGAACCCTAAAACCAGTCCCGATCTCCAAAATATAAAAACCCGAAACCGCCCTAAAATCCACTAAGCCTAGCGAGCTCCTTGGAGGGCTATATTTCCTAGACTTTTTCTCGTCATAAAAAATGGCGATAATTGTTCCTTGGGTAGAAACTAGATAACGAGATTTTTTTAAGGATTTTTTGAAAGCCTTTTAGCCTACCCATACTTGACTCGGGAAATTAGAAAAGTTCTATTTTCTGAAAATTTGTACTAGACCCCAAGAACTAGATTTTGATTCTTAAGAATTTTGATTTTTAGATATTTTTATTGAATCCAAATGGGGGGTAATCCTTATATAACATTTATTTTTTAAAGTTGTTAACTTAAAGTTAATAAATGTTATATAAATAGACTTAGCGAAGATAGAACCAGAAAATGAACCAAGCAAAGAAAACTGCCCTGCCCAAGTTCGGTCGACCGACTGATCAACCGATCGAAGGAGCAGGCAGTTTGGTCGACCGATCGGTCGATCGAACGTTGCCAAAAATTGGCAGTAGTTGCATCGATCGACCAATCGGCCGATCGGATTGCAGATCGCAAGTCGCGCGACCCTGGCATCACTGCTTCGGTCGACCGGATTTGGGATCGCTAAAATTGCAACAGCCGGTCAATCCGTCGGTCGATCGAATGGCGCTAATAACTCATAGAAAGCTGGGCGGTCGATCGGTCGATCAATCGACGATAGACCGGACCATCGATCGTGCGTTTGTAACGGTAAAAATTATACTCGTTGACGCCCTGTTTTAGCTGGGGGGTTATAAATACCCATCTCAATCCTTCTTCCAGCCTTCCAACAATTGATCCAAACTTCGATTGAGCAAATTCTTGATCATTCTAAAGCTTTACTTGAGTCATCCTTTTGATAACCCTAGTTTCCAAGATACACACCTTGATTTAGCCTTCAAGATTTACCGATTCATCATATCAAGGCATCAAGAGGAACTATGACTCATTTTTGGAGCTAAGTACTTGTTGTAGTATTTATTTGCTCCATTACTTGTATATTTTTTTGATTTCTTTCTTTGTATTCAAGTTTGTAAGAAGACCTAGTGCTTGGTCTTAAATGTAAGTGGTTACCTTAGTGTAAAAGGTGTAAAGCCACTTATGTAAACATAGCTTACTAGGATTAGTTGAGGTGTCCCTTAGGATTGAGGTGAAAGAGTGCTATCGGTAAGAAGACGGAGACTTCCGGGTGTGAAAGTGCCTTAGATTGAGAGTGAGACTTTTCGAGTCAAAGTCATCTTTGTAAGGGAACTAACATTAATCTAGTAAAACTAAGTTTGGAAATCCTAAGCGAGGTGCTTAGGTAGTGGAGTAGGCATTGGGGCCGAACCACTATAAATTTGTGTGTTAGCATTGTCATATGTTGTTTGTGCATAATTGTTTATATTACTTCCGCATCCAATCATAAAATTGTAATTTGCTTAAACGATTTGAGAAACGATTAAAATTAAATTTAGACTAATTAATTTAGTTAATATACTATTCACCCTCCCTCAAGTGTTGCCATTTGTACAACATCAATCACTTGCCACGTCAGTTCCATTATCTCTCAATTAACATCGTTTACTTATAGGGGCATTTTTGTATCCAATTCCACAACGTAAAGGGTATTTCTGATACAAAAAAAAATCTTAGAAGCAATTTAGTACTCGTGAGAAAACGTTAGAGGCATTTTTGTACCTTTTCCCTGTATTATATAAAGATAAGATATGATTTGATTTGAAAATTAGGAAATTTGATATACATAGTTAAAAATAGAATTAGAAATTTGAAAACTAAGAGTAATTAATTAGAATTTAAAAGATCAACTATATAGTCTATATTTATATTTATATTTATATTTAAATGTAAATTAAATTTTAACCAAGCTTATTAAAATCATATTCTTTATGCTTTAATCACATTTATTTCTAAACCGACATGAATTTACATTAAAATGAAACAAAAATATAACTTTTTCCTATTAAATTAAAAATATAATTTTATTAAATCAAAATTTTAAAAATGGATTTTAATTTACGATTCGAAATTTTTAAAAATAATATTTTCTGACAATTTTAGGTCACATTTTTTTATACCTCTAAAATTTATTTTTATTATAATAAATACAATTCATATATTTTTTAAGAATTTTGAAGAATTTTTTTATATTTTTTTCAAAAAAGTTTGTAACATGTTATGCTCTTTTGTGCAAAATGGAATATTTTGTCTCCCTCATTTTAGGATTATTTTTCACTTATTTTATGAATATTGTTGTAAATTTTTTAAAGAAGATTCATTCATAAAAAAATTTAATAAAGAATTTTTTTGAATGAAAATTACATAAATGCCCACTTAATGATTTATTAGAAATGTCCACAAAAACTTATTATTTTATTAAATGAGCGGGAAAGAGAAAAAAAAATTCTTTTTTATTAAATGAGCGAGAAAGAGAAAAAAAAAACGAGAATTTACTACCTTATTTATTCCAGACTTAGTTACTTCTATTATATAAATATTAAATAAGATTAGAGTCGAAAATTAGGAAATTTGATATACATAATTAAAAATAGAGTCAGAAAATAAAAATTAAGAGTAATTAATTAGAATTTAAAACGGTCAACTATATAGTCTATATTTATATTTATATTTAAATGTAAATTAAATTTCAACCATACTTATTAAAATCATATTCTTTATGCTCCAATCACATCTATTTCTATACCGACTTGAATTTACATTAAAATAACATAAAAAGTTATGTTTTTTATATTAAATCAAAAATAGAATTTTATTAAAATAGAATTTTAAAAATAGATTTTAATTTACGATTCAAAATTTTAAAAAATAATATTTTCCATATTTTCAGGTCACATTTTTTATACCTCTAATATATATATTTATTATAATAAATACAATTCATATATTTTTTTCAATGAAATTTTTGACGTGTTACATATTTTTGTGCAAAATAGAATATTTTTTATCGCTCATTTTAGTATTATTTCTCATTTATTTCATGGATAATTTTGTAATTTTTTTTTTAAAAAAATATTTATAAAATAATCTTATAATTTTTTTTTGTCAATGAACTTTACATAAATGCCTATTTAATAATTTTATAAAAATATTCATAATTTTTTTTATATTAAATGAGCAAAAAAATATTAGCGAAAAAGAGAAAAAATAAACAAATAATTACTATCTTATTTATTTTAGACTTAGTAAATTATTTTTGTCATATAGAGATGTTCACGTATTTCTTTTTGGAAACATTAGGCGAGCCAACTAATCGATCTTATCCAGCGATGTATAAGGACACTAATTTGAATTTAAAAGCCCTATCCTGTTCTGATGTTCTTTAAAACATGTTTAATTATTTTTTTCGTTTGATGTTCAATAAAAAATAAATAAAATAATTAATTTTTTATTAAAAAATACTGTATTCTCCTAACTAATTACACTAAAAATCCTCCTAATAGTCAATCACATATAATAAATTATCCATAATTATAATAAAAAATTACAACTCATACCATTACAAGGGATTAATATATAGCACCTCAGACTATATATATACTAGCTGTAGTACCTGTGGTTTGCTCGATTAAAATATGTTTATAAAAATAAAAAAATTTAATTTTAATTTTTTTGTATTATTATATAATATTTGGTTTTAAAAATAAGCTCGATTAAAATATGATTTTAAAAATAAAAAATTTTAATTTTAATTTTAATGTTTTTAATATTATTATATAATATGTGGTTTTAAAAATAAATAATTTCAAAGTAAAATTTTATATTTTAATATATTATTATATAATCTTTGATTTTAAAAATAAAAAGTTTGAAATTAAATTTTATATTTTAATATACTAGCTATAGTACCCATGCTAAAGCATAGTTAAAATGTGATTTTAAAAATAAAAAATTTTGAAATTAAATTTTATATTTTAATATTATTATATAATCCGTGATTTTAAAAATAAAATATTTGAAATTAATTTTTTATATTTTAATATATTATTATATATAAATAAAATAGTATGTTGATTTTTTTTAAATATTTTTCATTATTTTAAACATAATTTCAGTATTATATTGAAAATATAAATTTAGATTTATCACTAATTTTTAAAATTTTAAAAAAATAATTATTTTAAATTTAAATTGTAAATTAAATTTTAATTTAAATATAATTGAAATTTTAAAAATTAAGTATACTTCATTAAAACTAAAAACATATTTAATTTAATGGACTTAAAAAAATTTCAATTAATCATACATAATTACAAAGGAAAAATAAAATTTAAAATTAAACATGCATAATATAATATATAAGGTTTGAAAATTATAATTTGATTATAATCATATAAAAATTAATAAAATTTAAAATTAACCCTGTTTGATCAAACAGACATTATAAAATTTTAAATTAAGATTTAGTTAGTTTTCAAAAAATTAAAATTTCATAAATAATTCTCAAAATTTATAATTAATTAAATTTTAAAATTTTAAAAATAATTAATTGAAGAAAAAATAAAATTCACCATTCCTCGCAGGTCGTGTATTCCCTCAAGTGTTGAGACACGCATGTCTTTCAAGACACACGTGTCTCGTTCAATTTTTTTTGCTTTTGTTTACTTTTTTTAACGGATACCTGATTATCCGACCGGGTCCGATTTCGGGTGGATCCATTCGGGTCGAATTCAAAAAAATTTACATTCAAACTCAATCTGATCTGGTTGTTTGTTGGTTAGGTACGGAGAGAGAGAGAGAGAGGAGTGGACCCCACTTATTAAGTTATTAATTTATATATATATATAAGTTAGTACGTCACGTAGTCAATTTAACAGTAAGTTCAGCGGATCGTAATTGAAATAAATGTGTTTAGTACGTATTCACACACGAGACAAATGAAATTAAGAAAATGACTAAAATACATATATTTTCCATGAAAAAATTACTACCACATCACTTCTTCCTATATAAGGAGAGCCTGGCCCTCGTTGATCACACACCAAGCCCTTGGTTTAACTGTGAGAGAAGAGCAATATGACGATCCGACAGCTCCTGTTTACATTTCTGATACTTGTGCTCACAGCGAGATTGCACGCCGGAGAAATTGCAGTCTACTGGGGCCAGAATGGCACCGAGGGAAGCTTGCGTGAAGCCTGTCAAACAGGCTTCTACAAATACGTAAACATCGCCTTCCTCAACGTGTTCGGTAATTTCCAGACCCCCCAGCTCAACCTCGCCGGCCACTGCGACCCTCCTTCCGGCAACTGCGCCCGCTTCAGCGATGAAATCAAATGGTGCCAGCAGAACGATATCAAGGTCTTGATCTCCCTCGGCGGCAGCGTCGGGCCGTACACTCTGGTATCCACCGAGGACGCCAGGCAAGTCGCCTCCTACCACTGGAACAACTTCTTGGGCGGCTCCAGCTCTTCCCGGCCGCTCGGTGATGCTGTCCTCGATGGCGTCGACTTCGACATCGAGGGAGGAGGCACTAGGGACCACTGGGACGAGCTCGCCCAATTCATCAAGGACTACGAAACCCAGGGGACGAAGAGGATTTACTTGGGCGCGGCTCCGCAGTGCCCATACCCAGATTACTACCTGGAGAAAGCGATCAACACTGGTCTGTTTGACTACGTGTGGGTGCAGTTCTATAATAACTATTGCCAGTACTCCGCCGACAACATTAGTACTTTTGTGAATGTATGGAACCAGTGGAACACCGTCCCTTCGCCGAAGGTGTTCCTTGGGCTTCCTGCTGCTCCTGCAGCAGCCGGAAGTGGCTACGTCTCTCCGGCTGATCTTTGCAGTAAAGTTCTTCCGCTAATTCATAACTCACCAAAGTATGCAGGAATTATGCTCTGGTCAAGATACTACGACGTTATCAATAACTACAGTGCTCAGGTTTTCCCCTGCGTGACTGCTTCTTTGATGCCGGCGAGTCCGCCGCCGCCGACTTTTCTATCTATGGTGGTGTAGTCGTCTGGCCTTGCGTGTACGTGTTGGATGGCGTCTATGTATGTACGCCTGCCTGCCATGTAGTGTTTTCTAGTAATAAAATGATGAGATGTTTAAAACATTCTATTTGAATAATTTTTTAAAAAGGTTTGAAGGAATTTTAAACCTCTTCAAATTTTTCTTAGAACTCATTTTCAAACTCCTCAAATGAAGTATTTTAGAGAGATTTAAAAAATTAATAAATTATAAATAATTAAATTATAAATGTATTCTTAAAATAAAAATATATATTATTATAAATAATAGCACAGTAATCTATAAAATCTCTTCATATCCTTTATAAAATTTAATCAAACAAAATGAGTTGGTGTTTCTAATACAAGATCGGTTCTGTGTTGGGCAAATCCTCGTCTTACTTAATTGTGCCATGTGTGCACTACCATCCATGTGCACGTGAGTGAATTTATATGAATAGTAAGTGGCTTATAATTAAATTAAGGACTGGCTCCTGATTATATTTAGTTAATTATATGAAGTAAACAATGCACCTGAGTGAATGTTGATCTTAAATTCTTAATTATCATTTTTGAGTGTTCCCTCTCTCTCTCTCTCTCTCTCTATATATATATATATATATATACATTATTAATTACTGTATATATCGTAACTTTTACTCTCTCTTCCTAATATATCTCATCTTTTCATTTGTATCTAATGGGGTCTCTAATTTTTATTTCGTTTCAAATCTATCTCGCTGTTAACTAGCCATTAATTATTCCGTTTGAATGCTGACTGAGATTAGTAGTTCACGTCAGCATCATGTACAGTCAGTATTTTCACGTCAGCATGTTGACTGTTATTATCTTATTATTAAGTGAGTTAATTATAAAATATATCCTCACTTTTCATGTTTTTCTTTAATCTATCCTCACTTTTCAATTTTTTCAATCATATGCCCCAACTTTCGATTTGTTTCAAATTTATTTCATCGTAATCCCAGCGTCAAAATTATCGTTTGAATGTTGACCTAACGCTGTTGACATGAGTCAATAGCCAACTCAACATTCTTATTAAGTTTTTAATTACTAATATTAAACAAAGTTTTATTTGTAATTAACCCTACGTATAAGCTTTATTTGTAATTAACCATAGATTAATCCTAGATGTAAGCATCGTATAGTCAGCAAAGCTATAAGTTTTTTTATTTTAGACGAGTTAAAATAAATTAAAACCAGCTTTGCAGACTATGCAATGCATACATCTAGGTTTAATCTAGGGTTAATTACAAATATAGTTTTGTTTAATATTTATAATTAAAAACTTGATAAGAATGCTAACTGTGTTGCTGCCCCATGTTAGCAATGTCATGTGAGCATTTAGACGACAATTGTAACATTAGGATCACGGTGAGATAAATTTGAAACAAATTGAAAGCTGAGGTATAAAATTGGAAAAATTGAAAAGTGATGATAGATTAGGGAAAAATATGAAAATTGAGGATATATTTTATAATTAATCCACTTAATAACAAGATAATAACAGTCAGCATGCTAGCGTGGACTCTTAATCCCATTCAGCATATCCACGTCAGCATTCAAACAGAATAATTAATGGCTAGTTAACAGCGGGATAGATTTGAAACGAAATAAAAATTAGAGACCCCATTAGATACAAATGAAAAGATGGGATATATTAGGGAGAGAGAGTAAAAGTTGAGATATATACCGTAATTTTCTATGCAGGTATCATCTTCCATTAAATATTAAAAATATATGCACGTAGTGAGTTGGTGTTTCTAATACAAGATCGGTAAATCATTCAATTTATTTCTAGAACTTCAGGTATAATATTGTTAATTGCACCTAGCATACTGATATGATGCTTATTTCTACATCAGTGTATAATATACTAGGTGCAGTAAGTATCAAAAATTGCATCAGTAATATCAAACATTGCATCATTTCTGAAGGTTACATACTCAAGTATACAGTTACACTACATCATTTTTTAATGTTACCTGTTGCAGTTACCTGCAGTATACAATTGTCTGCATGTAAGTGTTTACATGGCATCTACTGACGTAGCAGTGGATAGATTTTTTTTCATATTTTATATTTTCTGGTACACGTATGCAAAGCCATGTCAGCAATCGAACGACAAGATTCATAATGACTTGACAATGGGATATTATTGAAACGAATTGAAAATCGAGGAATAAAATTGATACAATTAATCAAAAGTTCGAGTCAAGATTAGGAATACTCCTAAAGTTCAGGATATATTAGTCTAATTAACCCTGCTGACATGTATTTTTTAACATTACTTATTCAAGATTTGTTGTTGGCATAGTAGTGGATAGATTTTTTTTCATATTTTATATTTGGTACTTGATTTAGTGAGATATATATGAAAATAATAATAATCTCACATAAAAAAAATATATTGATAGGATAAAACAACATCTATTGCTATTGTCTCACGGCCTAAGCTTTTAAGTTTGATTTGATTCAATTCACATATGATTTATTACAATATATGTGTCTCAAACTTAAGTTTAATCTCTCATCAATCATTTGTTTAGAGTTAGACTCAATTGGATCCATACACCACCAGAAAAATGGTCTTCTATTGCGTTCAGCGATCGAACAAAAAGGGGATCGCCAGGTCGTCGGGAGACGAAGAGACGAAATGATAGAGGGAAAACAAGATTTATTTTATTCTCAGTTAAAATTCAAAATACAGTGGCGGAAACCATTTATACTAGTACAATGTAACAATTAGCAAAAGACCTTATTGACCTCAGCTATTCTACTTATTACATGAACCCAATTAAGTACTTAATCAAGACATTTATTACAAGTATTAAAGCATAAGAAACCAGGTAACTACATCTAACCATATCTACTTCAATCACTAGCTCCAATATCTTCTGCGATGGCTTTGGCGGTCACGAAACTATCGTCGAAGACCTTCCAACATCTGTTGCAAAAGTTGGTCACAAAAACACGATTATAGCAAAAAAATTCAAAATTACGACCAGGACGACGAGCGTTGTCGTACGCACGATCCCAAAACAACAACAAGGACACAAGTGATTTTAGTTTGCGATGACACAACCACTACTAACAGCCATCACATAATGATATTACAGCGGTTGATACAGGAGTACGTGCTCGCTTATTTATGTAGTACGTGATTACCAAACTCGTACGATGCATGCATTCAATAGCCTATTTCCAATCATATAATATAAACTAGTGGATTTTTTGTTTTATTTTTTAAAAAAAACTAGGCTTTATAATATAGTAATTCCATGGGGTTGAATTTATAACTTTTAGGCAAGATGCCCAGATGTCTAATCACAAGCAACTAATGGATCAACATCAAAATTATTGGTTAACTCACACATTATGCATTAATATATTGTTCTTGCCTGAAGTCGATGTGATGCGACTCCGGCGGGGGACCTGCAAAAGATACTTCGACGTTCGAGTAAAAATGAGTTCTAGGTGAGAGAAATAGAAATTGGAATCTATAGGTACATAAGGAGCATTGTGTATGTATATAGTGGCAGTGTAGGATGATGGATGTTTGGAGATGATGTCGCCCGTTAATCTCATATCAGTGTTGCTCAGAATGTGTAAAGGTTGATCCCGAAGATGTCGGGCTTGTAATTGTCCAATCCCTCGTAATTAATGAGGATGCAAGTGTCCTTGTATGATCATCTGGCTCAACTTGAGTCTAGTTCATGAGTGTGGGTGCTTTTGGACCTAACACTACTAGAAAAATGGTCATCAGCAACGGCTCATGCCGTTGCTGAGCCGTTGCAATAGCGCCGTGACAGAAAGCCGCGTTGCTGATGACTTAGCAACGGATCAGCAACGGCCGCTCGGGCCGTCGCTCAAAACATTATCAGCAACGGCCGCTGGGCAGTCGCTAAAAATATTATCAGCAACGGGTTTGCCACAGACCCGGAGCCGTTGCTGATACCATTAATAGCAACGGCCGCTGAGTCCGTAGCAACACCGTTAGTAAAACTCCGTCGCTAAGCCGTTGCTGTAGGTCATCAGCAACGGCTTTCGATACACTTTTAGCAACGGCTTTCCCACGGACGCCCGCGGGAAAGCCGTTGCTGATGACCTATACCTGCAACCAGAAAATTTGAAAATTTCAAATTTCCATTGATACATTGATACATTTATCTGATACATAACTCACACACCCATACCCTCATACACACATTCATTCACACATCACAAACACACCAAGATATACATCAAAACAATTATATTTATATTCATAATTATCCACGATAGTATAAACACAATTCAAATGCAAAATTGAAGTATCAACATCTCAGTAACATAGTCAATATAAATTAAACAAGTTCAATATCTCAGTAACAAAGTCAATATAAACAAAATCTCACGATGACGATGGAGGATGGCCTGGATCATATGGCGGGGTCTGGAGTGCTCGAGTGTACACCGGCGTGGACTGACTCGAGGATGATGGATTAGATGATGCCGAAGAGATGCCTGCTTCGGGATGACCCGACAAGTTGCGTAGCATAGCTTCTATATTCGCCATCGTCTGACTCTGGCGCTCCATCAACTCAGTCTGACGCGCGACCGTCTCCTCTAGTGTCCTTATCCTATTACTATGATCATAACTGGATCTGGAGGTGGACGGCCGCTCACCAGCGACCGGAGGGGTCGGTGCCCCAAGTGACCCTAGTACGGCTCGCGCATGACCACTATCTGCGAAGCCATATACGCGGCCATGGTCCCAGCCACCTGCGGCCTCGACCCACGATGCTGCGTCAAAGTCCTCGGGGGTACCCCCACGCTGCACCACCGTCTGGCTGTAGGTCTCCTACTCGAGTTTGATTTTTTGTTTAATATTTATCATAAAACTTAAATTATAAATATATAATGAATAATTTAAACAAATATATAATTACCATAATGTATGCAGCGCGGTTGTGGATGTACTCCCCAGTCCCATGTGCTCGACGGTGAGTCCGCTCAAACACCGCCATCGGGGAGGGTCTCTGGACACTCCCGTCATCCGACACCGTCGTCTACATTTACAAAACAAATACATTAATTAGTACACATAATAACAAATAAAATATATAATTAAAAGATATACTTACCATACGGTTTGCGTGCACTGCAAATGCAACAGAGCCGCCGGTGTGACGCGCTGCTCCCCCCGACATGCGATTTCTAGCCGCATTCCGAGAAACCTCCTGCCATCGATCCGTCGACCATATCCCCACGAGCTGGTCCCATATATCCGGAGTAATCCAACCGGGGCCGTATCCCCGAGTCTCCGCGATGTTAGTGGTCCCAGCTCGGGCCATCGCCTGGGACCGAGCCTGCCCCAGCTGCCCGTTGTACCTTGCCCGGGAAATAGCCTCCCAGGCAGCGTAAATGAAGGGCCTCTGGTCCTCGGCCCATGTAGAGCGAGCCTGCAAAATAATAATATCAGTACCAATATTAATATATCATCATGCATGTAAAAAAAATAATAATACGTGCCTCAAACTCGCGCCATAACATATCGACGTTCTCGCTAGGCACGTGAGACCACGTAGGCCATGCCCCGTGCATGTATCGTCGAATAGTAGAAGAAATGCTCCTCGGCACTTCTTCTTGCTCGAACCTGCACAACAAAAATAAATTTTAATATTATATTATGATATAATGAATTTGTAATGATTCATAATTCATGATATATTACGTACCGCTCCCCAATCACGCTAATCAATCTACGTGACTCTGTGGCTGGTGGAGGCTGCCACCTGTTCGGCCCGCGTGGCCGCCTACGTCTGGATGTACTAGCCTCGGCAGTATCATCCTCATGAGGATCAGCAACAGGAGGATCAGCAGCATGAGTAAGTGCTGGAGTCTCACCGATCGGAGACTCCGAAACTCTCCTGCGTCGATAACCACGACCAGACATATCTGTCGAACAGACATATAATCAGATTATTGTATAAATAGTAGAGATATATTTAATAAAATATATACTTTACAATTATTCTTCATCATCTGAATAATAGTCTTCGAATTCTTCTTTTTCTTCCTCTTCTTCCTCTTCTTCATCTTCTTCATCTCCAGCTTCCTCAATTTCATGATCGTCATCATCAGCATATTCAACTTCTAATTGAATTGATGTTGTGTCTGCATCCTCGAGTATTGGAATAATACGATCCACAGCAGAAAGATCATCTTCTTGATAGAAACCAGGAGGATCATTTTCTCCTACTATCGGATCAATTTTTCCTCTACCTTTTGTCTTACAGACTACACGCCAATCCGCTCTATCTTTATTTCGAGCCGGATACTTCGCGTAATATACTTGTTCGGCTTGTGATGCCAATATAAAAGGCTCATTTGCTGCCAATTTCGATTTGTAATTAACCTCAACAAGTTTGTATTTTGGATGAACTTTCATGCCCCTTTCTGTTGTATCGAACCAATGACATCTAAATAGGATCACTGATTTCAAGCCGAAGTAGTGCAACTCTATCACTTCTTCCACAAGTCCATAAAAATCCATATCACATTCAACATAGGTTGTCCCCTTTCACGCAGACCCCAGCATTCATCGTCTTCTTTGCAAATGAATATTCAACCGTGTGAAATTTATACCCGTTAACAAAATATCCGCTATAGCACGACACAAGTCGCGACGGTCCACTAACAAACTCAAATATTCTTTCATCTATTTCAGCTCTGTGATCTTTGCTGTAAGTCTGAATCCAAGTATGGAAATCACGATTCCGTAATGTCTCCAATTCTTGATCGTTGTGAATAGAGTATTTTTGCACCATCTCAATGTCAAATATTTCAATGAATTGTTCAATCTCTGGACAATTGAGTAATACATACAAGTGTGCCAAATGATACTCTTCATCGCTTAAGTGTCGAGATGGACGAGAACCAAAAGCACGACCAGAGTGACAAAATATATTTAAACGTCCATCTGAATGTCGAACACCCCCGTCGTCGTTACGTGGAAGACGATCAAATCTTGTCTGTGCTGTCGATTCAAAGTAAAATGAGCAGAATGTTGAAATTTCTTGGATGATATACGATTCAGATATTGATCCTTCAACAGCTGCGGTGTTCTTTACTTTTTTCTTCAGACGATTCATGTATCTTTCAAATAAGTACATCCAACGATATTGAACGGGGCCACCAACTCGTGCCTCGTATGCCAAGTGTATCGGTAGATGCTCCATCGAGTCAAAAAATGCAGGAGGGAAAAACTGCTCCAGCTTGCATATGATTTCAACAATATTATTTTCAAGTGTTGACATATCTTCGACTCGAAGGACATTTGCACAGATGCTTCTAAAAAACATACTTAATTCAGTCAACGGACCCCAAATATTATCAGGTAGAAGATCTCGAAATGCGATCGGAAGTAATCTCTGCATGAATACATGACAATCATGGCTCTTCATCCCTGATATTTTGCAATCATCGACGTTCACACATCGAGATAAGTTTGAAGCATATCCATCGGGTAATCTGAGTTCTTTTACCCATTGACAAACATCTTTGATCTGTTGTTTATTTAACACATATAGGGCCTTCGGTTTCAGATATCGTCCGTTGACCTCTTGTAACTCCAACTCTGGTCTTTTACAAAGTATTTTCAGATCATGTCGGGCTTTGACATTATCTTTAGTTTTTCCAAAAATATCCATCACAGTGTTGAAAATATTATCAAACACATTTTTTTCAATGTGCATGACATCTAAATTATGTCGAATCAATAATGAACTCTAATAGGGCAATTCCCAAAAGATACTTTTTTTCACCCAGTTGTGTGTTTGGCCAAAACCTGACACTCTTTCATTGCGACCAAATACTATATCTGGAAGTGCTGAAACACGTGCTAACATTTGTTCACCAGACAACATCGGTGCTAACACTTTATTACGATTCCTTCGATACTGGTGATGAACCGGTAGGAATCGACGATGATAATCAAAGAATGAGATTTTTCGTCCGTTCTGAAGACTGATTGATTTAGAGTGTTCCATACAATACGGGCCAGAGAGTCGGCCGTGAGTGCTCCAACCCGACAGCATGCCGTACGCGGGGAAATCATTGATTGTCCACAAGACCGCGGCCTTTAAATTGAAGTTTTGCTTCCGATGACAATCATAAGTGACAGCTCCCTCAGTCCACAATGTTTTCAATTCATCTATCAAGGGTCTGAGAAATATGTCAATTTCTTTTCGCGGACCCTTAGGACACGGAATAATCATCGAAAGATAAATAAATTCATCTTTCATGCACATTGACGGTGGCAAATTATAAACTGTCAGCAGCACTGGCCAAACTGAATAAGGAGTTGCAGAATGTCCAAAAGGATTAAAACCATCTGTCCACAATCCCAATCTGATATTTCTAGTATCCATAGCAAATGAAGGATAACATGTATCCAAATGTTTCCATGCTTCACTGTTAGATGGATGAGTCATTACTGTATCATCACGACTTCTTGCATGCCAACTCATGTAGGGGATGGTCTTTTCCGACATGAATAATCTTTGAAGCCTCGGTGTTAGTGGAAAATACCGAAGCACCTTAAACGGGATATTTTTCTGTCGGACCGATTTCTTCTCCTTGTAACGAGGGTGTTGACATACAGGGCATTTATCCAACTGCACATTTTCTTTATAATATAAAATGCAGTTATTTTGGCACGCGTGTATTTTTTCGTACCCAAGCCCCAATTTTCTCATTAGCTTTTTAGTCTTATAAAAAGTAGGCTCAAACTTGTTATCAGTAGGCAGCGTTCCATTAATCAATCCAGCAATCCGATCATACGCAACTCCGCTGATATTACAATCGGCCTTGATGTTTAAGAGCTGTGTCATTGCTGAAAACCTAGTGTATTTAGAACAATTCTCATACAAAGGTTCATCGGCAGCTTTCAACATCTCGTAAAATTCTGCAGCTTCTTTATTCGGTAATTCAATCTCTACCGCAGCCCCTACTTCTGTGATATCAACCGCTGTAGTATCTGGTGGGACTGATGTCTGAAGAACTGGCCGATCAACATTATCATTCAGGCGGAATAGACCCCCAAGACTATCAAGTATCATAGTTCTATAGGGATTACATTGACCGGATGAAGAAGCACCAGTAGAGGAAGATTCACCATATGTCTGAACGATAGGATTGCTCGACGTCCCGACTTCGCGTGACTCCCCGTGACAAGTCCATAGAAAATATCTTGGTGCAAATCCTTTGCTATATAGATGCAGAGTGACAGTCTCCCGATCCAAAAATCGTCCATTCGAACAAATGCGGCACGGACATCGGATTTGATCACCCATGCTAACGAAATTCCGATTCGAATAGGCGAAATTTAGGAAGTACGTTACGCCTAATCGAAACTCATTCGTTAAAGCTCCACGATCAAGACGTCGGTACATCCAACTTCGATCAGCCGACATGATTCTGTCAATCAATGACAATTTCTTTGGTTAATGTCTTTAGGTGAGATTGTCCTATTCCATTCGGGATTTATGTTATTCGTACTGCACTTACGTTTTTATTTTAACTGTTAACTAATTATTCTAAATTTCGACAGCATCTCCCTACAGTTCTCCGAATACGCATATCATTTGGGCGCGTATCGGAGAACAAGAGAGATGTTGCCTAATTTTAGAATAATTAGTTAACAGTTAAAATAAAAACGTAAGTGCAGTACAAATAACTATATTCCCAAATTGTCCAATCAGGGACAATTCAAGAATTGTACGTCGTATAAAAGATCATCTACTTTTTTTACACGAACATACAATCCCCGAACGGATCTAAGGTTTTGCTAAATCATATCCGATTCGTCGATGCGTACGTGAAACATATCAACTCGTCGGATGGATGATTATTTTCTAAATATTTCGAGACAGTTCGAGTCCATATTGGACGATTTCGGCGCGCGTCCGAAGTGGACGATTCCGGCGCGAGTCCGAAGTGGACGATTCCGACGCGAGTCCGAAGTTGACGATTCCGACGCGAGTCCGAATTGGACGATTCCGGCGCGCGTCCGAAGTGGACGATTCCGGCGCGAGTCCGAATTGGACGATTCCGGCGCGCGTCCGAAGTGGACGATTCCGGCGCGAGTCCGAATTGGACGATTCCGGCGCGAGTCCGAAGTGGACGATTCCGGCGCGAGTCCGAATTGGACGATTCCGGCGCGCGTCCGAAGTGGACGATTCCGGCGCGCGTCCGAAATTAATATAAACCCTAATAATTAATCTAACAAATTAAACAATTAATCTAAACAATTAATTAACATTTATAAAATAATTAATTAACAGTTTCAAAACAATAATATATATATATATATATATATATATATATATATATATATTCCGGCGCCGGAGTCCACCCTCCGGCGCCGGCGTACAGTGGCCGGACACACTGTCCGGCCACTGTAGAAGGTCCGGCGGCGGCCATAGGCCGACCGCCGCCGGCCGAAACCCTAGAAATAGGATTTCGGTCGGATTTTAACATCTCCGGCCGAAACGGTATAGGCCGGCCGATCAACATACCGGCAACAGCGGCAGCGGCGCGGCGGCGAGAGGCGTCGGCGTCGGCAGCAGCGGCAGCAGCGGCGAGAGGTGTCGGCAGGAACGGCGGCGGCAGCAGCGGGAGGAAGAAGGGTCGGGCGCTAGAGCGTGCCCTATATAAACTTATCAGCAACGGCTCACTCGCCCGTTAGAAAGCCGTTGCTGATAAGGTATCATCAGCAACGACTCACTTATCCGTTAGTAAGCCGTTGCTGAAGATAAAAAAAATCAGCAACGGCTCGCCTTTCCGTCAGAAAGCCGTTGCTGATAATTAAAATAATCCGCAACGGCTCGGTTTTCCGTTAGAACGCCGTTGCAGATACAGATATCTGCAACGGCTCGGGCGGCCGTAAGAATGCCGTTGCAAATAGCAACGGCTTGAGCGGCCGTTGCTGATAGCCGTTGCTGAAGACCAAGTTTCTAGTAGTGTAATCCGACCGGGCCCAAAGTGCTAGTTTGCTCCACAACCCCCCGAGCTTGGTTGGAGTCTGAGGACATCGTGCCGAGCTCTAAATAGCGCGCTGGCCTCTGATCTCAGTCTAGTGGATAGACGTCGGCTGGGTCTTCGGCTAATGTTCTGATCAGAAGACCTCAATGAAAATTAGAGTTATTGCCTTATGACCCTTCAGTTTCTGGAATAATGTAGTTGTTGAATGGGGAGAAGGGTGCCTTTTCACGTGTCCGCCACCTATGTAGTCATTAATTCTGACAAGGAGTAATTATGACCAAAGGTTTGATCGGCAATTTTCGAGGCACTCGAGTGCCGGTTGATTATCTAACGGATGTGGCCTTGTTAGTGGGAAGGTGGTGAATGGACGTTAAGGTGACACACTACTTAAAAAATAGCCTTTTGCGACGACACTCGACGCGGTCGCATATGCGACGGGTCTGCGACCGCTGTCCATTGGGGTCGCGGACTGTCCAGTTTGGCGACGGCATTGCGACCGCCTTGAGTGCTGTCGTAAAATAGCGATGACACTGTGACTGCCTCGAGTACCATCGCAATATGGCGACAATTTGGCGACCGCTTAGCAACCGTGTTTTTGCGATCCCTTGAGCGGTCGCAAAGCTGTCAGGTGCTGATTTACTTATCCCGTCAGGCCAATCTTTCTTTTCTTCCCCCCAATCAATCACTCGACCTAGATCTCGATCACTTGCCGACGCCCAATCTTCCCTTTCTTCCCCTCGCTCGACGCTCGACCACTCGCTGCTCTGTCCTCGGTAGACTTCTTGCACGACTCGACGCCGCTATTCCCTTCTCCACCTCTCTGGCCTATAATCTGCCCTACTGTCAACTGCCGATCCAGGTCACTGTCGCCTGCAATTTTCCTTTGGATTCGTCGCCTCTCTAACTGTTCCCAACATCGTCGCCTTTGATTTGTCCCTAGCCCCATCGCCTGCATCTTCATCCGCCTCCGTTGCAAACCCTCCACCATAAGCCACGATCTGCTCCTGCCCGCCTGAAGCAGCAATCTCCAGGTAACAAATTGAGTATTTTTCTTTAATGGATCAACCACAATCAGATTGAGGGTTGTACCCGATGGATCAACTTGTAACTCTGTTATATTGTCAACCTAATCCGTGCAGTTAACTATTTGTACTAAATGAACCGAATTTGGAAGCACCGCCTATTGTTTCATTACGATTTATCTGCGACCTGCGGCTTCGTCCATTCGGATCGAGGGAGGACGATCTCCTCCTCCTTCTCAACCAATTTCCAAATCGGTTAATTCCTAGGTAAAGATCTTTATTTCTAATTTTGTTTCTCGATTTGAATCATAGTTGTATCGTTTGTGTTTTACAATTTTTCAATCGATGTATGATATTTTTCCTTTCGATGTCTTTTCCGCAATGGCCATAGAGATCGGATTGAGTGTTTGCCCTTGGTTGAGCTTTAGAACTTGTTTTCGGTGGATTTATCAAACCAAAAATTATATCATGCCCAAATCGCGGAGATATTCCCAAATCATAGAGATGTTGTCTGATCGGCTTGTCACACTGACTTTGATGTTAGCTAGAGTTCTTCCTAGGTCTTGTAATTTATCATTTTTCAATATTTTTCTAGTTCAGATTGACTGAATTCATAGCTAATACATAGCTATTTTCTAGTTCTAGTTCAACTTAAACAAAACAACTTAAAAGTGACATGTACAATTTTCTAGTACAAGTACCTTTGTTTGGAGCTGATTTATGTATGACCCTTGATTGAAACATTGTGTTTCTAGCATATTCATAGCCATTTTTTTAATATATATATATACACATGGTAGATCCATAATGAATTTATATATTTTGATTTTTTTTTAAAGTCTGCGACAGCTCTGCAACCGAAAGGCCGTCGCAGATGCCTGGTCGCCAAATGCGATCACAATTGGCAACCTGATCTGCGAGAGCATTTGCGGTCATCGTTCCGTCGCTGAGCTACATGTTGCAACGGCCACGGCGGTCGCAGTGCCGTCGCGGATATATACTTGTGACCGTATATGAGCGTCGCATATATCACGCGACCACATTTCTGCGACCGCCACATTCCGTCGCACAACGGTCGCAGAATATTTTTATTTGCGACCGCTGATGACGCGGTAGCAAACTTTCTGCGATGAGATCTTTTGCTATCAAACTTTGCGACCGTCCTGGCCGTCGCAAAAGGTCTTTAGCGATCGTTTTGCGACGGCTATGTCTGTCTCAGATGATCAATTTTTTAGTAGTGACGGTTCTTATCCCGAGCCTATAAATAGGCCCCCCTGCATCTTGTGTTTTGCATGTGTGAGTTTGCCATGGAGTGGGAGATGTTGAAGATGACTGTTCCTCCAGGAGGTGTTAGCAAATCCATGATCGTTGTGGGTTCGCACTGTTGGGCTTAAGATGAAGGTGAGAGGCGCGATGTTGGTCCTGGCGACGGAGGTGGCTGGTCAGCAAACTTCGATGAGTTCGCACCACGGGGCTTATGCCCCAAACGTCGCTCTGGCTGGTCGGGTATCCTGCTCTTGGATCGAGCCGCCTCGTGCCTCCTCCTTTTTGTCAACAATAGTTTCGACCCTCTCCAGATCAGTCCCGCCATTGTTTGGCAGTGCTGATATGGGAGACCATATCCACTGGGCTATTTCTTTTTGGGTTCGCAAGTAGTGTTGATATTTGCTTATGGTCCAGCATTGATGTGGCTACGGAGAAGAGTACATCCTTTTCCCTCTTATGGTCTTTGAGAGCTACATCATCGAAATGCTTTTCCTCTGGTAACTTTTTCATCAGCATATCTATCTAACTTGTTTTTGTGCTTATAAATCACCCTTTGTGGTTCTGTATATGTATATATTTCCCTTTGCATGGCTTTATGAATAAAAATGCATTTCTACTTTATTTTCTATTGTGTCGTCTGTTCTTGTTGTCTTGTCGAGTTGACCAGCCTTTTTCGGCCAGTGTGTCGAGCGGCGTCGATATTTGTGGAGTTTGTTCAAAGTCGGTCGTGTATTCTTGCCAAAAAAATAGAGTTAAGGCCAAGGTTACCTTATCGACAGTTGTGGGCTCCCTTCGAAGATGTTGGAGTTTGAGCTCTGGTCGTTGTGGGAGTCTGAGATAGCATTGAGGTCGGCGAGGCAAACTGATGTAAATTGAGCTCTGGTCACTGTGGGGATCCAAGAGAGGCGCTAAGGCCGAGGAGGATTGATGCGCCGCGCAGGGTAGGAACTGTCTCGAGATCGTAGAGGATCCTCCAATGCATGCTATGAGATAGTTGTAAATAATGTGGATGCAAAGAGAATTTGCAGAAAAAGAAGAGCAATATTATTAATAACTGTCATGGTGATAGTACATTGTGTCCCACCGAGTGATGTACTCGGCCTATGCATCGTGGTCCCTCATTAAAACCTTTCAAGGGGAAAATCCGGTGGGAAAAACCGCCATAAAGGAAAAAGAGTACACCGACCACTTATAGTTTAAGAGATAAAACTTAGCTATGGTAGGCCCATAAGGAGGCCGCATTCCACGACCGTGGGAGTTCTTGTCTAGAGAGTTCGGCGATTTTGTAGGTGCCTTTTTTGAGGTCCTCGATGATTCTATAGGGGCCTTCCCAGTTTGGGGCGAGCTTCCCTTCTTCGGCTGATTTTCTTTGGAGTTCGATCTTTCGCAAGACCAGATCACCTTCCTTGAAGTTTCTTAGTTTGACATGCTTGTCGTACTTTCGAGCTATTCTGAGTTTCATAGCTTCTTCCCTCATTCTGGCGAGTTCTCGTTCTTCTTCGATGAGTTTGAGTTCGACCCGATGAGATTTTGAATTGCTTTGTTCCTCAAAGACCATTCTGCGAAGGCTGAACTCTGCGATCTCGACGAAAATCATGGTCTCTCTTCCATAGATCAGTCTATAGGGGGTTTCCTGAGTGGAAGATTCAACGGTTATATTGTAGCCGCATAGCACTTTAGGTAGTTCTTCGGCCCAGTGCCCCTTGACTTGGTCAAGCTTCTTTCTAAATCTTGCCATGATAACTTTATTGGTTGCTTCAGTCAGGCCAATGGTTTGCAAGTGTTCCACTAAGGAGAAGAGTTACATGATGTTGAGATCGTCGATTGTGTACTGTTGTCGCTGTTGAGTTCATGAGGTATGCCGTACCTGCAAATGATGTTCTTCCATACGAACTTTCGAACCTTCTCTGTTGCAATTGAGGATAGGGTTTCGACCTCTATCCACTTGGTCAAGTAGTCGAGCGCAACTACCAAATATTTGATCTGACCTGGTGCTTGTGGGAACAAACCGAGGATGTCAATCCCCTATTTGTGGAATGGCCAGGTGACTTCCGAGCTGTGTAGTGGTTCATGATGCACCTGTGAGATCTCGGATAACCTTTGGCACTTGTTGCACGTACCTTTTCACATACATGTTGTAGTTCATTTTCATGGTCTATCAGAAATATTCGACCAAGAGGATTTTAGTTGCCAAGGATCTTTCTCCAATGTTAATGCCGCAAATGTCGTCATGTATTTTTGTCATCACTATGTCTGTTTGTGGTCGATTGATGCATTTGAGCAGTGGCCGAGAATATCCTCTTTTGTAGAGTTGATCATTAAGGAGGGTGTAGTAACTTATCGTCCTTATGAATTTATTTGGGTTGGAGGTCTGCTCCGGTATCTCTTCTCGCTTGAGGTAGATTATGTACGGGGTCCTCTAGTCCACTACAACAAAAGTGACAATTAGAGACAATCAAATTTGTCTCTAGAAGTTAAATATTTGCCTCTATAACTTTTAGAGATAAATAAAATTGTTTGTCTCTAGAGCTCCCGTCCCTAAAAGTATTAGGGATCTATAGTATATTTGTCTCTACAAATATTAATAGAGGCATATATATTTGCCTCTTATATACAAATACTACTAGAGACACATAATATATTTGTCTCTAAAAATATTAATAGAGTCATATATATTTGCCTCTAAAATATTTGTGGAAGCATTTATATTTGTCTCTAAAAATATTAATACATGCATTTATATTTGTCTTTAATATACAACTACTATTATGAGCATATATCATATTTGCCTCTAAAAATATACATCTGTCGGTATTACCAACGCGTCAATAATACCAACAATAAAATATTTTCATCGATAATACCAAAGAAAGTGCATCTATCGATAATGCCATCAAATTTGTTTCCATGAGAAATACCAACAAATTTATATTTGTAAATAATACCATTGAGATATGATGAAAATTCATTGAGGAGAGAATCATACAAGTAACCAATCAACAAGGTTGCTTAAAAATTCAACATAGTATAACAAAGACAAGAAGTGTCAACAATATCAATAATCTCTCTATATAAGATTTCATTGAAAGAAAGACAACATCTTTTTATTGTTTAGTTCTTACAAATAAAGCACACAAGTACCTACAGATAAAATTGTCACTCAAGACAATAAAGCTTGACTAGTAATTGTTCTAATAGGCACTATTTTGAAAAACTAGGTAAAAAATAAAGATGTACTTCAATCTCCACCATAAATTGACTACTCATAAAACACTGTCATCTTAATTCCATTCTCTATCACTCTTGAGCTTGGAGTTGCCTCATAGACTTGTTGAGAGCCAAAGTATATTAGACTATTTTTGGACAAACACAATGGGAAAAAATAGAATCATGCGAGGTGTAAAGAAAATAGTGTAGCTACCAATTTATTATCTTACTAGGGTTAAGATTCTTTGAACCTCCATTCCAAGATAATACCTATATCAAAAAAAAAGTATATGTTTCTTATCAAAAAAAAGTATAGTGCTTAGATGTCAAAGCAAAGAGTGTCGTCCATAGCTATAGAAACTAAAGTTAAAAAGGTACTATAAAAGGCAAATAAAATTATGAAATCAAAAGTACTTCAGTATAAATATTCAATATGGCTATCATTAATTATAATATATATGCTAATAATATAATAATGTTTCACCATACATATATAACAGTATTTGAAAGTGCAGATGGTAGAGGACAACCTTTTCGGTATCTTTCATTAGATAAAGAGTAATACAAAACTCTCCATGCTATCATTATCTTGCTCACATAAGTCTCATACCTACTTTAAGACCTCACACCAAAACAGCTTTAAAACTCACACCAAAAGAGCTTTAAGACCTCACACCAAAAGAACAGAGAAGTTAACCAATAAATACATAGTAATTTGATAGACTTTGATTCATAAACAAAAGTTCAATAAAATTAAAATATAGGAATCAGAAACAAAGTCCAGACATTGTTATGTTAAGAGACATTACCCTTGATGTAACCTTGCCATGTTAAGTATGCTCATAAGTGGCAAGGAAAGGTAATTTGATAGTGAAAGCTAATTCTACTTCCAATATATTATTTAAATATAATTATAAAATTATCTAAAAACTGATATTAATAACAATGTAGTTTAAGATAAGAAAAAAACTATATTTAATATCACATTTACCTCAATAGAAGGATATACTCGTGTCTTTTCTCTCTTGGAATTAGAACTCTAAAGAAAAGAAAAAAAATATCTTATTTTACCAAAATGTAAAATGGATGTAAGATCCGGAAAAAAAAGTTTCCTATTATAAAAATCTATTTTGGTGCAGCGCGTCGGACCCTGGGGTAGTCGAGTCGAGCCTCAGGATCGCCTCGAGTGAAAAGGTATGACTCAGCTAATGAATCTTGAAGTCTATTTGGATAATTAACTTTCCTTTTATAAAATCATACCTTAAATTAAGTTAACTCGAGTCATATTATGGGTTGAGTCGGAACCCAAGTTGAGTTTGGGTTTAGTCGAGGTTTGAGTGCGAGTTAAGTGAGTCAAGAGGCCTCATTTGGAAAGATAGATGAGGGATTAAAACCCTCATCTTGCAGCCGTGTGACTCATTCATTGAGCCACACAAGGCAGCAAGGGAGAAAGAGGAGGAGCAAGGGAAAAAAGGGGAGGCACTACTCGGATTCTTGGTCGGAGATCTTGACATTGCCGGAGCCGATCACTTCGAGGACGTGGGGATCTTCTTCCTCACCGTTTTCTCTTCTTAAAAAGGTGAGTGGTTAAGACTTTAACAGTTTGGGGGAGGCGGGTGGCCGAACCCTAGATGCTAGGTTGAGTTCTCGCGTTTTTCCAACGATCTATGATTTCAACGATAGGTACTCACTGTTTTATGATGTTCTTGTCGGATCTCGCTATTTTAACCATCGATTTGAGTATTTTAGGGGCTACCGAGTCATGGGAAAAGGGGAAAGGTCATGCCGAAATTTTCCCCGATTCCCTTGACGGCAAGAAGGCCCATAGATACCCTATACCACTGTTTTGATTTAATCCTTTGAACTCCTTGCGTAACATGAAGCATGTCCCCCTCTAAAGCCCCTTGAAGTGGCCGAATGAACCCTAAGATTCATGAAGAGGGTCGGCCAAAGGGTGAGGGGAAGGGTAAGTTGATCTTTGGTATTTAAGAAGTACGTGGAATTGAAGAGACAAAGTATAGTTAAAGTCTCTTCCATCTTTCCCTACCCCAAGGACCTTGGCCGAGCAAGGTTTCCCTTGCTCATGGTTCGGCCAAGGTTGGGGAGAGGGGGAGAGATTTGCCTTAGATGGAAAGTTCATGATCTTAGGGATCACATAAGGATATGACAATACTTAGGAAGAACACCAAACTTAGCAAGTAGCTTAATTGATTTGAATTGTAGAAATGCTAGATTGTATCCATACTTAGCATTTGATCCTTAAACTTGGATGTTGACAATGTTACCATGTTTTATAATTCATACATGTTATTTAAATTATTACTACCTTGCCATGCTAGATAGTTGCTCCTTATTGTGCTACTATTCCTAAGGTAGTATAAGAATTATTAGGTATGTGCATTAGGATTAAATATGGTGAATGATGTAAGATTTTAGCATTTTTCTTTCGATTATACATGCTGCCCTAAATGTCCTTGGATGGTATTCCAAGGATGACTCATGGAAATTCTCACCTAAGTCAGTGTAAAAAAAGCTAGGTAACATGTAAGGTGTCACTAGATGTTCATAGCACATTTATGAAAACCTAGATGTGAGACTATCACACTTCTATGACTGCTTGTGCATCTTGGAAACTTAGATATTGTAGGTGCACATATACTAACAAGGGCGGCATGAATTGTTGACCCGGTAGCCGGACATGGCTAGATACGAGCAAAGGCCCGAAGTGTATATATATATGGAAACCCTAGGATTTTGATTATGTAATGTGCTTGTGATGGTCCGCCGAGGAGCGAGGAGGTTGGAAATGACTAATACTCAGCGGGTCTAGAGGTGCGCCAGCGGGTCCACTAGGTGCCAGACCCCAGTTGGGTGGGACTAGCTATCCTTACCCCAGACGGTGTCCGGAGACTAGTGGCCATCCTAGTCGACGGCCCGGGATTGTTTGCTCACATCTTGAGATGATACTACCTGATATGGTAGGGACGGCTATAGCCGAGATATATTGCTATGAGTAGGCCCAAGGGCCGGATGCCAGAGGCTTCATACGCCAAGGTGGCAGGTTATCATGTACAGTTGGTACTGATTGATCTGTTGAGGGTCTGTAATTGTATTAGAAACACACTCTACCTCCTTGTACATTCCTTTATTGCCTTGTATGATATATATGCAGATCTGAGGATTATGTGAAGGTTCATTTGAGCCACTCACTGAGTCCCAAGTGGACTCACTGTTTATATTTTATTTTGCAGAGCATGAGTAGTAGCTTGGCGTCGACATGGTGCAGCTGGAGGGCGAAGGCGGTGCCATATCTCGTAGCGACGTCCATGAGTCTTAGACTAGTCCTAGTTATGTTGGTTTTATTTTTGCACTGACGGTTATCTTTGAAAAGAATTGTAAAACTTGATATTTTACCATTTGGATTTGATGTTGATGTTTCTTCTTGTTTTGAAAAACTTATATATATTGTGACTTGAAAACTTTTTATAAAGTATGTTAAGTTTCTTTCAGTCGATATGTTTTGGTTTCTTGATGTCAATGTAGACAGTAGGCTACAGGGCAGGACGTGGGCCCTGGCCGGTCACACTACCCTTAGTCGGGGTGTGACAATGGAATTACCTACTTAATAAATAAATTTATTACAAACCAATGGTTGTGTTTAATAGCATAATCATTCAACAAAAATTAATTTTGCTATTAGTATGATAAAAAGAATACAAACTTAACTTATGTACCTTAATAGAAGCATTTCCTTCATTTCTTCTTAAATGTTGCCTCTGCAATATAGATTAAAAAATAATATCATTAAAGAACTTCCAATATATAGATATACACTTTTCTTTTTTCAAGCAGGAAAATAAAGCATCTAAATTCAAGTTTTTGACTCAAACTTATTGGAGAAACTACGTGTAAACATCAGGTAACTTGTGAATACATAGAGCCACATAACAAATGATGATCAAGTACCTTCCTAGTTGATGCTTTATATCATTCAAGAGTTTTCGGAGCACAAAATAGACGAAGAGTGTCTTTAATAGTGCGAACAAGCCTTGAACTGTTGCTGAGACTTTATTGCCTGCAACGAGAAGTGTACATGTCAAAGTGTCAAATATTTAGACGGAGAGTTGTGACGGATAGCAACTGAACAAATACAAAAATCATCCAAATTTCTCCAAAAGTAATTTTAATCTACAACAGGAAATCACATATTCACACAATTTCATACGGGTCTCGGTGTCAAATGGGACCAAGTATCATTTTTCATGGCTTGTAATGAAGAATGAAGTATGAATGTGATTCCCTTTCCGTCCCATGTGCTTTATGGATACATGAAACATATCAAAATAAATTAATGATTTTTCAATGCAACAAAGATAATATAGTCACATGGATATGCAGGAAAGAGCTTTCAACATTGTGACTAATGCAAGAATGACATGAATAGCCCTCAACATTGTTATGCAACCATCTTGCCTGAAATTTCTTTACTAAAGATCTTATATAAAATAATAATACACTCTCAAGATGGTGATCTACTCTAAAATTAAGAGCATTTCATATAATATTGAAACTTGATATGTTTCCACTATGACTAACCCGTTTGGGAAAAAATCATAGCTGATGAAGATGATTCTGCACAGAAGATCAAACTTTGAATTTTGAACCCTAGAGTCTGGAGTCAAACACATTATCTACATGATTGATACAGAGCTGCAAAACATTGGTTATGTTGGACGAAGCGATGGCTCATGATAGCTGAGGTTCATATTTTTCGTTGAGATCAAGGTCAATTCCAGACAATCCTTGCATATAATTCTTCAGATACATTGAACTGCTCTCAAGATATGTTATACTAAGATATTGAGTGAACAATTGGAATAGTAGGCTTCAAACTTGCATGCCTCTAGCTTCAGTTCCAAATAAATATCTAAAATCAATGAAGATAATGAGTTTGATGCTCTCTTAAGTAAGATGCCCACATGGAATGCGGCTCGAGATGAACATTATAAAAAGTGAAAATATTCTTTTTACCACATGGAAACTTATTTAAAGATACTTTTGATTTATGGAAACCAAGAAGCAGTATATTTTTTAGGGGGTAAGAACATCCGACATTAATATTTTTGTACTACTAGAAGTTATCATGGTGCATCTAATCATTTTGCCAGAAGAAACAAAACCACACAAGTTTTTATTTAGATCTCACTTAAATTTTTACAGAAAAGGACAATACTGTAGTTCTTTCTCAAAGATAATTGATTTAAGTAGGAGCATGTTGTCGTACCTTCCATGACAAATATAAACTCAGAAACATGAAGAGTATATTATTCAAGACCATTTACCATCAAAGGTTAATATATGATATGCTTGCTTTGTTGGATAGAAAGGGATTGGATTGGATATGAACTTTTTAAATTCGGTATACATCGGATATAAATATTCTTCTATTCATATTTTATTCTAATTCATGCATTAAACAAATAATAGATATTAATCAGTCCCCTATCCTATCCTTCCTTATCGTATGAATCAAACATGCCCATAGTGTATGAATTCTGATATCCCTCAACATTTTTCAAGTTTACAAAAAAGAAAATATAATTTTGAAAAGTGGACATTCAATATAAACATCCCGAATAAACCCTAAACCCTGAATAAACAAGTTAAAACAAGTTAGACGAGGACCAAGAAAAGTCCAAACCTCAGCCTGCCAGACATTCCAATTGGCAAATCTGGTGTAAAACCTTTCAAAACAGCATCAAACATGATGGGACAGAAAGACTTCCCAGTCTCAACAACTTCCTTCCCATTATTCTTTGGACTTGAATCATCATGCATGTCAAATTGAGATATAAAATCAACAAAAATATGCAAGGTCGAGAAGTCAATCTAAAATAAAAAGATAGTTAGAGAAAAGAAAAAATAAATGATGATGAAATGGGAATTAAAAAACAAGAATATAAGTGTTTCAAAATGTTAAGACCTTGGGAATGGTGTTTTTCCTCAAGTCCTGCAAGAGTTGAACAAATGGTGAACATGATAAAAGGCCCGCAATGTAGCAATTACGAAGCATAGATTTCCATAATTATTAGTCCTCGGAGTAGTAATCTTTTAACCTCTGGTTCTTTCTTACCCGCAGTCACAGTTTTGAGAATTTCCATTGTAGGAGTCACGAGTTTTACTGAGTCATCATAGACACTCTGTCTATTTGACTCCTGGATCCCATTTGGCACCTTTGGACATGCTAAAATAGCTTCTTTTTTTTAATTCTTTGTTCAGACTTCTCTAAAGAAACTGAATTGGAGTTAGCATTCTCATTTTCAATAACTCCAACAGTGTGGGAAGAGCACCTTGAGTCTCCATCTTCTTGTAGTCTAATATTCACTGGAATACTTTTAGATGATGATTCAGTTGAACCTGTGTGTCCCTTTGCAACTTTGATGTTTTGACTCCTTTTAATTTCACGATGAATTAGTTTCTCTAGTCTGAATAGTAGAAACTTTGTCTAAACTTGGAAAGTTTAGATATCCAAACTACAATTCTGCCCTTTCTACGGGGCCTCTAGCATATATCTTCACCTGATTGCTTCTGGAACAACTTAGCCCCATCTTCAGTAAAGTCGACCAAATATGAACAATATAATAGCGCACAACTACTAATTTAAAATCAATTTTAAAACTTCAACACCAAATTAGACATGTTAGAGCATAACAATGTAGTATCTTCTAATGTGGAATATATTTTGATTTCCACAATGATTAGCCCTAAATAGTGTAAAACATATCATACACCAAGAAAAGAAGACAAAGAAAAACCAATTGTGTCTGAAAAATCCACAGCAGCACTTATTGTGCGCCATATCTAATGTGAATCAGTATTAGGAATCTTTTGCAGGAAGTATATGCTTTCATTCCACGACTAATTATACAAATATGTTGAAACTTAGGTCAACCAAATCATCCAAGTACCTCGATTGCAAAGTGGTAGATCTCTCTTACCCACTAAAGAGTTCAATGAGGATCACGATTTGGATTGGAAAGATGACTGGTACTTTTTCAAGCCAAATGGATCTGATTAGTGAGGTTAGGATCAGCAAAACAAAAATTTTAGCGTTGAAAATGAACAAACAAAAAGAACCATACTCAATTAAGAAAATAATAACAATGTAATATAGATTCTTATAAAATAGAAAAACATTTGTTCCTACGTGTCCTCAACTCATCCTTTTGCTCATCTTTCTTCGACGGGTGAGCATAAATTTTGTAATCATACCCAAAATCAATTGGGACTGACCGTGAAGCTTTGCATCCTCTGAGAATGCCTAGACCAAATCCAACCTAAAAATGATTTCATCTACATCTCGATCATACACATAGGAAAATAAGAAAACAAGCCGGAGACAAGGTGCAAAGGGATGGTGGAGGTAGGGCGTAGTCGCGGGTTGGAGATAGGGTGCGGAGAAGTGGACGACGATGAAGATTCTGGAGACCGTGCAAGTGTGAATGTGTGTGAGGGGAGCTCATACAAGAAATAGCAGGGGATCAGATGGCGGCATGTGAGAGATTAGATTTGGTGATATGGTAGTGAATTGGGTGAAACGAGAGGAGAAGGCGCACGTCCGCCAAAAAAAACAAGGGAGAAAGGAAAATTTTGGAGATAAGAGTCGGCTACAATTATTACGGGGAGAATTAATTAATTAAATTTTGAAAATATTAAGTTTTAATAGTGATAGATCTAGAGGCTAATGTTACTTATAAAATTAGAATTAAAGGCAAACTCTTTTGACTGTCTCTAAATCTTATATTTAGAGACGAATAGTTATATGTTTATAAATAATTGTCTCTAATTGAGACTTTTGTTGTAGTGGTTGATACTTTGTTCGACCGTTTGGACCTCGGCCGAGGTGTCGACGGATTGGATACTCGATCGGTTTTGGTTTAGAGGGTTTCTTTCTAGAAACTTTAGTAGGGGGAGAACTGCTAGAGTGGAAGGAGTAGAGGCCTGAATCGATCACAACCTTAAGTTGACCATGCAAGACTCGGAAAAAGTTTCATAGTATAAAATCAATTTTTGGTGCAGCGCGTCGGACCCAGGGGTAGTCGAGTCGAGCCTCAAGATCGCCTCGAGTGAAAAGGTATGACTCGGCTAATGAATCATGAAGTATATTTGGATAATTAACTTTCCTTTTATAAAATCATACCTTAAATTAAGTTAACTCGAGTCATATTATGGTTTGAGTCGGAACCCAATTAAGTTGAGTTCGGGTTTAGTCGAGATTTGAGTGCGAGTTAAGTGAGTCAAGAGGCCTCATCTGGAAAGCTAGATGAGGGGTTAAAACCCTCATCTTGCAATCGTGTGGCTCATTCATTGAGCCGCACAAGGCAGCAAGGGAGAAAGAGGAGGAGCAAGGAAAAAGGGGAGGCACTACCCGGATTCTTGGTCGGAGATCTTGCCATTGCCGGAGCCGATCACTTCGAGGACGTGGGGATCTTCTTCCTCACTGTTTTATCTTCTTAAAAAGATGGGTGGTTAAGGCTTTAATAGTTTGGGGGAGGCGGGTGGCTGAACCCTAGATGCTAGGTTGAGTTCTCGCGTTTTTCCAACGATCTATGATTTCAACGATAGGTACTCACTGTTTTATGATGTTCTTGTCGGATCTCGCTGTTTTTAACCATCGATTTGAGTATTTTAGGGGCTGCCGAGTCATGGTAAAAGGGGAAAGGTCATGCCGAAATTTTCTCCGATTCCCTTGACGGCGAGAAGGCCCTTAGATGCCCTATACCACTGTTTTGATTTAATCCTTTGAACTCCTTGCGTAACATGAAGAATGTCTCCCTCTAAAGCCCCTTGAAGTGGCTGAATGAACTCTAAGATTCATGAAGGGGGTTCGGCTAAGGGTGAAGGGAAGGATAAGTTGATTATTGGCATTTAAAATGTATGTAGAATTGAAGATGCAAAGCGTAGCTAAGGTCTCCTCCACCTTTCCCCACCCAAGGACTTTGGCCGAGCAAGGTTTCCCTTGCTCATGGTTCGGCCAAGGATGGGGGAAGGAGGAGAGACTTGCTTTAGATGGAAATTTCATGATCTTAAGGATCACATAGGGATATGGCAATACTTAGGAAGGACACCAAACTTAGTAAGTAGCTTAATTGAGAAATGCTAGATTGTGACCTTACTTAGCATTTGATTTCTTAAACTTGGATGATGACAAGGTTACCATGTTTTATAATTCATACATGTTATTTAAATTTATTACCACCTTGCCATGTTAATTAGTTGCTCCTTATTGAGCTAATATTCCTAAAGTAGTATAAGAATTGTTAGGCATGTGTATTATGGTTATATATGATGAATGATGTATTAATTGAGTATTTTCTTTAGATTGTGCATGTTGCCCTAACTGTTTTTGGGTGATATCCCAAGGTTGACTCATGAGAATTCTCACCTTAGTCAGCGTAGAAGGCTATGTAACATGTAAGGTGTCACTAGTGTTCATAGTACATTTATGAAAACTTAGAGATGAGACGATAATACTTCTATAACTGCTTGTATGTTTTCTGGACACCTAGAGAATTGTACGTACTCGTATACTGAAAGGGGCAGCATGAATTGTTGACCATGTAGTTGGACATGGCTAGTTACGGGCAAGGGTCCGAAGTGTTTATATATATAGAAACCCTAGGATGATGTTTGTGTAATGTGCATGAGATGGTCCGCCGAGGATCAAGGAGGTCGGAAATGACCAACGCTCAGCTCGGCCAGTTGGGTCTAGAGGTGCACCAGCAGTCCCGCTAGGTGCCAGACTCCAGTTGGGTGGGACTAGCTATCCTTACCCCAGACGGTGTCCGGAGACTAGTGGTCATCCTAGTCGACGGCCCGGCATTGTTTGATTTCATCTTTAGATGATGCGGCCGATGGCCAGTATGATACTACCTGATATGGTAGGAACGGCGGTAGCCGGAATACATTGTTTTGAGTAAGCCCAAGGGCTGAATGCCAGAGGTTTGCTAAGCCGAGGTGACAGGTTATTATATGTAGTTGATACTGATGGATCCATTGAGGGTTTGTAGATGCATTAGAAATCACTTTACCTCCTTGCACATTCTTTTATTGCCTTGTATGATAGATATGCATGACTGAGGCTTATGTGGACGTTCATTTGAGCCACTCACTGAGTCCCAAGTGGACTCACAGATTATTTCTATTTTGTAGAGCATGAGCAGTAGCTTGGGATCGGCATGGTGCAGCTGGTGGGCGGGAGACGGTGTCATATCTCGTAGCGGCGTCCATGAGTCTTAGACTAGTCCTAGTTATGTTGGTTTTATTTCTACACTGGCGGTTGTAATTGAAAAGAATTGTAAAACTTGATATTTGACCAATTAGATTTGATGTTGATGTTTCTTCTTGTTTTGAAAAACTTATTTATTGTGACTTGAAAACTTTTTATAAAGTATGTTAAATTTTTTTCAGTCGATATGTTTTGGTTTCTCGATGTTAGTGTAGATAGTAGGCTACAGGGCAGGATGTGGGCCCTGGCCGGTCACACTACCCTCAGTCGGGGTGTGACAGACCAGGAAGCTCTTCAAGTGATTTAGATGAAGGGGGGAATGAAAGAAAAAGTTTCGTCATTATATAGGATTTGACTTAATATTATTATCAAAATCTTGATCCATGTTATTATTTTCAACAAGATAATCAACACTTGGAATTGAATTTGAGAATTATAAAAATCTTTGGAGTTAACGGGAACAATATCCTGAGATTGAGAATCCAAATTAATGTTAGAATTGGAATTCTTAGGAATATTTTACTCAAATTAGGAGGCACCATAGAACGATTAGGTCTAATAGGAGGTTTAGGCAGATCAGAGTTGTGACATTTAGGTGCATCATAACGGCTATTCCTTGGAGCCGAATCAACCCTGCTACTACCCTAACGATTGTGGTCCACATGGATCCTGGAATCCTCCCCAGCCTGAGCACGACTTTCCCTAGTAACAGAAGGAGAGCGCACACACTTTGAGGACTTCATCTACAGTATTATCAACATTGAACTTGGATCCAAGGACCACAAGCCGGTTCAGGGATAGGATCCACGACAACATTATAGGAGGTATTTAAATTGCTTGTCCGATAAGACTCCTTACAGACAGAAGAATCAAGCGGGACAAAAGAACTAACATTCAAAGAATCATCACCAGGAAGCATAGAAGAATTTTGACGTTGTAAAACAATAGGACAATTTATATCACGGTGGCCAACAATGCCACACTGAAAACATATAATGCGAAGATTCTCATAAACAACTTATTGAAAAAGTTCTTTCTCATCAACAAAAATCCAAATGCCCTGCCGTATAGGCAAATCCAAGTTAATTTCAACACACACACGAATATATCTGCCCCATTCAAAGGAAAAATGTCATGCCCCAACTCAGGGTACGCGTGACCGGCCAGGGTACGTCCCAGTACCCCGAAGCCTACCATATGCACTGACCAATGACTCATAAAACACAACCATACCGACATGGAAATCGTAAACAAAAGCAACAGTACCAAACTTTATTAGTTATTGAAAATAGTTTAACCAAACCAAGTTCGAAAACATCACAAGGTTTTCAATAAACATCTAAAGGTTTGCAAAGAAACATCTCCATGTTTTACATAACCAACTTAGTGCATACACAAGACTCTACTCAACCATGACTACAACTATAAAGCTGCCAACTACGAGATTTGCACCCACGTCTGCCCTCCTGCGCGCCATGCCACCAAGCCGTACCTCACTGGTCGGGCTCTGCAAAACAACAATAAATAAACCATGAGTTCACGAGGAACTCAGTGAGCGGTTCTTTCGAACCTCCACTTAAAACCTCAGCAAGATAACATATACAAGGTATGATACGAATAAGGAATTAAAATATGATCACACCACAGAAGTTAATCAGTTTGCCAAGACAGAAGAATGGATGAATTGACCTCTCGGGCCCTTATCCATTTCACTAGCTCGGCCGCTAATGGCCTAAAAATTATAGATGGAAGGTTCGGTTCTTCCTTCTACATAACCAGGCCGGTCGGCCTACCCAAAACCAGCCCATAAGGGCATCTCAATATGAACTTTCATGTCTCAGATCCGTCGACTAGGATGGCCACTAGCCTCAGGAATCCTCCGGGTTAGGGATAGCTAGTCCCACCCAACTCGGGTCTACTGTCAATGTGGCCCACTAACGGAATCTCAAGACCCTTCGCCACTCGGGTCTAACACCTAGCGGGCCCGCTGGTGCAATCTCAAGACCCTATAAACCACTTAGTGGTGTGGTAGCCGTTCGGCTAATGACACTCCTCAATAGACCATCTCAACCACAACCAGAACTAGGTTGTGCAAGTTTTCCTGTGTTTTGCTTTCCGGGCATTGCCCATGTCCGACCCTCCCCCTCGGGTCGCACTACTAGGATATTGATATCCGCTAACTATCCCTAGGTGTAGAACCTAGTAAGTGTACTTTGTCTCTAGGTTAAATGTCACTGCTAGGTACCGAAACCATTCTTTCTAGAGTTGTTAGAATTTACCGACTATAGATAAATGCTCGATCTACTATTGTCAACGACACTTGCCAAAAATAATCATGAACAACAATTACCATGTGAAAGCCGAATTAAAGAGAATAAATTCCATTAATTAAATCGATAAGGAACATGCAATATACATAGCAATGATTGAACATAATATCTGAAAATTAATGAAACCTTTCCTTTAATTCATATGCCATAACAAACCTATCCATGTATGCATTAGTAAGAACATTTCCATAACCATGAGAACATAGATCTATAGTTACTAACCAGTCCTAAGATGAACAACAATCATATAATATAATTTCAACCTAAAACTAAGCATGTAAGTGTGAATCAAGACAACATAACATGAAACCTAGCATATTAATACGAACAGTCCTGACTTTTCCACCCTTGCCCTTGCTCAGCTGACTCAAGCAAGGTAATACCTTGCTCGACCGAGCCCTCTGGGAAAAGTGGGCATGTTTACGACAACAACGCAAGCATCAATCCAAAGATCTAAAATATAACGAACATAAACAATCCATGAGTTGCAAGACGATCGAGGAAATTGGGGAAATTTTCGGCATGACCTTTCCCCTTTTTCTTCTTCTCGTCCAGCCCATAAAACACAAAGAAACCACGATTTAAAACATGAGATCACAGGTACATCAATCATTTAGAGTCCAACATGAGAAAACACGACGATCAACAAGAAACTCACAAAAGAACTCGATTTCAAAACTCCTAGGGTCCGCCACCCGCCTCCCTTCACAATCACACTAACCACTCACCTTGATCGGATATCAAGGTAACCTCGATGAAGACGACACTACTAGAAACTTGGTCTTCAGCAACGGCTATCAGCAACGGCCGCTCAAGCCGTTGCTATTTGCAACGGCATTCTTACGGCTGCTCGAGCCGTTGCAGATATGTTGTATCTGCAACGGCTTTCTAACGGACATGCGAGCCGTTGCTGATGATGTTAATTATCAGCAACGGCTTTCTAACGGACAAGTGAGCCGTTGCAGATGATAACTTATTAGCAACGGCTTGCTAACGGACAAGTGAGCCATTGCTGATGATAACTTATCAGCAACGGCTTTCTAACGGGCGAGTGAGCCGTTGCTGATAAGTTTATATAGGTCGCAGATCGCGCCCGCCCCCCTTCTTCCTCCCGCTGCTGCCGCCGCCGCCTCCTCTCCTGCCTCTCACCGCCGCTGCCGACGCCGACGATGCCTCCCGCTGCTGCCGACACTGTCAGGTATGTGCCCTCCGGCCGGCCGTCTCTTCCCGTTGCGGCCGATAGAAAATCCGACCGAAACCCTAAAAATAGGGTTTCGGCCGGCGGCGGTCGGCCGATGGCCGCCGCCGGACCTTGTACATTGGCCGGACAGTGTGTCCGGCCACTGTACGCCGACGCCGGAGTCCACCTGACTCCAGCGACGGAATTTGTAGTTTAATAATATTTTTTTTATTGTTTTTTATTGTTTTTTAATTGTTAATTAATTATTTAGATTAATTATTTAGATTAATTGTTTAATTTGTTAGAATAATTTTTAGGGTTTAGATTAATTTCGGAATTATCCAATTCGGATGCGCGCCGGAATCGTGCACTTCGGACGCGCACCGAAATCGTCCAATATGGACTCGAACTGTCTCGAAACATTTAGAAAATAATCATCCATCCGACGAGTTGATATGTTTCACGTACGCATCGACGAGTCGGATATGATTTAGCAAAACCTTAGATCCGTTCGGGGATTGTATGTTCGTGTAAAAGAAGTAGATGATCTTTTATACGACGTACAATTCTTGAATTGTCCCTGATTGGACAATTTGGGAATATAGTTATTTGTACTACACTTACGTTTTTATTTTAACTGTTAACTAATTATTCTAAATTTCGGCAACATCTCTCTTGTTCTCCGATACGCGCCCAGATGATATGCGTATTCGGAGAACTGTAGGGAGATGCTGCCGAAATTTAGAATAATTAGTTAACAGTTAAAATGAAAACGTAAGTGCAGTACGAATAACATAAATCCCGAATGGAATAGGAGAATCTCACCTAAAGACATTAACCAAATAAAATGTCATTGATTGACAGAATCATGTCGGCTGATCGAAGTTGGATGTACCGACGTCTTGATCGTGGAGCTTTAACGAATGAGTTTCGATTAGGCGTAACGTACTTCCTAAATTTCGCCTATTCGAATCAGAATTTCGTTAGCATGGGTGATCAAATCCGATGTCCGTGCCGCATTTGTTCGAATGGACGATTTTTGGATCGGGAGACTGTCACTCTGCATCTATATACCAAAGGATTTGCACCAAGATATTTTCTATGGACTTGTCACGGGGAGTCACGTGAAGTCGGGATGTCGAGCAATCCTGTCGTTCAGACATATGGTGAAGCTTCCTCTGCTGGTGCTTCTTCATCCGGTCAATGTAATCCCTATAGAACTATGATACTTGATAGTCTTGGGGGTCAATTCCACCTGAATGATAATGTTGATCGGCCAGTTCTTTAGACATCAGTCCCACCAGATACTACAGCGGTTGATATCACAGAAGTACAAACTGCGGTAGAGATTGAATTACCGAATAAAGAAGCTGTAGAATTTTACGAGATGTTGAAAACTACTGATGAACCTTTGTATGAGAATTGTCCTAAATACACTAGGTTTTCAGCAATGACACAGCTCTTAAACATCAAGGCCGATTGTAATATCAGCGGAGTTGCGTATGATCGGATTGCTGGATTGATTAATGGAATGCTGCCTACTGATAACAAGTTTGAGCCAACTTTTTATAAGACTAAAAAGCTAATGAGAAAATTGGGGCTTGGGTACGAAAAAATACACGCGTGCCAAAATAACTGCATTTTATATTATAAAGAAAATGTGCAGTTGGATAAATGCCCTGTATGTCAACACCCTCGTTACAAGGAGAAGAAATCGGTCCGACAGAAAAATATCCCGTTTAAGGTGCTTCGGTATTTTTCACTAACACCGAGGTTTCAAAGATTATTCATGTCGGAAAAGACAGCCCCCTACATGAGTTGGCATGCAAGAAGTCGTGATGATACAGTAATGACTCATCCATCTGACAGTGAAGCATGGAAATATTTGGATACATGTTATCCTTCATTTGCTAGGGATACTAGAAATATCATATTGGGATTGTGCACAGATGGTTTTAATCCGTTTGGACATTCTGCAACTCCTTATTCAGTTTGGCCAGTGCTGCTGACAGTTTATAATTTGTCACCGTCAATGTGCATGAAAGATGAATTTATTTATCTTTCGATGATTATTCCGGGTCCTAAGGGTCCGCGAAAAGAAATTGACATATTCCTCAGACCCTTGATAGATGAATTGAAAACATTGTGGACTGAGGGAGCTGTCACTTATGATTGTCATCGGAAGCAAAACTTCAATTTAAAGGCCGCGGTCTTGTGGACAATCAATGATTTCCCCGCGTATGGCATGTTGTCGGGTTGGAGCACTCACGGCCGACTCTCTTGTTCGTATTGTATGGAACACTCTAAATCAATCAGTCTTCAGAACGGACGAAAAATCTCATTCTTTGATTGTCATCGTCGATTCCTACCGGTTAATCATCAGTATCCAAGGAATCGTAAAAAATTTACTAAGGGCAGAGTCGAAAGAGATGGGCCACCACCGATGTTGTCTGGTGAACAAAAGTTAGCACGTGTTTCAGCACTTCCAGATATAGTATTTGGTCGCAATGAAAGAGTGTCAGGTTTTGGCCAAACACACAACTTGGTGAAAAAAAGTATCTTTTGGGAATTGCCCTATTGGAGTTCATTATTGATTGGACATAATTTAGATGTCATGCACATTGAAAAAAATGTGTTTGATAATATTTTCAACACTTTGATGGATATTTCTGGAAAAACTAAAGATAATGTCAAAGCCCGACATGATCTGAAAATACTTTGTAAAAGACCAGAGTTGGAGTTACAAGAGGTCAACGGACGATATCTGAAACCGAAGGCCCTATATGTGTTAAATAAACAACAGATCGAAGATGTTTGTCAATGGGTAAAAGAACTCAGATTACCCGATGGATATGCTTCAAACTTATCTCGATGTGTGAACGTCGATGATTGCAAAATATCAGGGATGAAGAGCCATGATTGTCATGTATTCATGCAGAGATTACTTCCGATCGCATTTCGAGATCTTCTACCTGATAATATTTGGGGTCCGTTGACTGAATTAAGTATGTTTTTTTAGAAACATCTGTGCAAATGTCCTTCGAGTCGAAGATATGTCAACAATTGAAAATAATATTGTTGAAATCATATGCAAGCTGGAGCAGTTTTTCCCTCCTGCATTTTTTGACTCGATGGAGCATCTACCGATACACTTGGCATACGAGGCACGAGTTGGTGGCCCCGTTCAATATCGGTGGATGTACTTATTTGAAAGATACATGAATCGTCTGAAGAAAAAAGTAAAGAACACCGCAGCTGTTGAAGGATCAATATCTGAATCGTATATCATCCAAGAAATTTCAATATTCTGCTCATTTTACTTTGAATCGACAGTACAGACAAGATTTGATCATCTTCCACGTAACGACGACGGGGGGTGTTCGACATTCAGATGGACATTTAAATATATTTTGTCACTCTGGTTGTGCTTTTGGTTCTCGTCCATCTCGACACTTAAGCGAGGAAGAGTATCATTTGGCACACTTGTATGTATTACTCAATTGTCCAGAGATTGAACAATTCATTGAAATATTTGACATTGAGATGGTGCAAAAATACTCTATTCACAACGATGAAGAATTGGAGAGATTACGGAATCATGATTTCCCTGCTTGGATTCAGACTTGTTGAGGTTAATTACAAATCTAAATTGGCAGCAAATGAGCCTTTTATATTGGCATCACAAGCCGAACAAGTATATTACGCGAAGTATCCGGCTCGAAATAAAGATAGAGCAGATTGACGTGTAGTCTGTAAGACAAAAGGTAGAGGAAATATTGATCCGATAGTAGGAGAAAATGAGCTGATACCAGATATGACACATGGTTTCTGTCAAGAAGATGATCCTCCTGCTGTAGATCGTATTATTCCAATACTCGAGGATGCAGACACAACGTCAATTCAATTAGAAGTTGAATATGTTGATGATGACGATCATGAAATTGAGGAAGCTGGAGATGAAGAAGATGAAGAAGAGGAAGAAGAGGAAGAATTCGAAGACTATTATTCAGATGATGAGGAATAATTGTAAAGTATATATTTTATTAAATATATCTCTACTATTTATACAATAATCTGATTATATGTCTATTTGACAGATATGTCAGGTCGTGGTTATCGTCGCAGGAGAGCTTCGGAGTCTCCGATCGGTGAGACTCCTACACTTACTCATGCTGCTGATCCTCCTGTTGCTGATCCTCATGCCGATGATACTGCCGAGACTAGTACATCCAAACGTAGGCGGCCACGCGAGCCGAACAGGTGGCAGCCTCCACCAGCCACAGAGTCACGTAGATTGATTAGCGTGATTGGGGAGAGGTAATATATCATGAATTATATTACATCCAGACGCAGGCGGCCACGCGGGCCGAACAGGTCCCAGGCGATGGCCCGAGCTAGGACCACTAACATCGCGGAGACTCGGGGATACGGCCCCGATTGGATTACTCCGGATATATGGGACCAGCTCGTGGGAATATGGTCGACGGATCGATGGCAGGAGGTTTCTCGAAATGCGGCTAGAAATCGCATGTCGGGGGGAGCAGCGCGTCACACCGGCGGATCTGTTGCATTTGCAGTGCACGCGAACCGTATGGTAAGTATATCTTTTAATTATATATTTTATTTGTTACTATGTGTACTAATTAATGTATTTGTTTTGTAAATGTAGACGACGGTGTCGGATGACGGGACTGTCCAGCGACCCTCCCCGATGGCGGTGTTTGAGCGGACTCACCGTCGAGCACATGGGACGGGGGAGTACATTATAGTAACTATATATTTGTTTAAATTATTCATTATATATTTATAATTTAAGTTTTATGATAAATATTAAATAAAAAATCAAACTCGAGTAGGAGACCTACAGCCAGACGGTGGTGCAGCGCGGGGTTACCCCCGAGGACTTTGACGCATCAACGTGGGTGGAGGCCGCAGGTGGCTGGGACCATGGCCGCGTATATGGCTTCGCAGATAGTGGTCATGCGCGAGCCGTACTAGGGCCACTTGGGGCACCGACCCCTCCGGTCGCTGGTGAGCGGCCGTCCACCTCTACATCCAGTTATGATCATAGTAGCAGAATAAGGACTCTAGAGGACACGGTCGCGCGTCAGACTGAGATAATGGAGCGCCAGAGTCAGATGATGGCGGATATACAAGCTACGCTACGCAACATGTCAGGTCATCCCGAAGCAGGCATCTCTTCGGCATCATCTAATCCATCGTCCTCGAGTCAGTCCACGCTGGTGTACACTCAAGCACTCCAGACCCCGCCATATGATCCAGGCCATCCTCCATCGTCATCGTGAGATTTTTTATATTGACTTTGTTACTGAGATATTGGACTTGTTTAATTTATTTTGTTTGGATATTGATACTTCAATTTTGCATTTGAATAGTTTTTATACTATCGTGGATAATTATCAATATAAATATAATTGTTTTGATGTATATCTTGGTGTACTTGTGATGTGTGAATAAATGTGTGTATGAGTGTATGGGTGTATGAGTTATGTATCAGATAATGTATCAATGTATCAATGGAAATTTTAAATTTTAAATTTTTTCGTTACCAGGTTCACATCATCAGCAACGGCTTTCCCACGGCCGTCCGTGGGAAAGCCATTGCTAAAAGTGTATCAAAAGTCGTTGCTGATGACCTACAGCAACGGCTTAGCGACGGGATTTTACTAACGGCGTTGCGACGGACTCAGCGGCCGTTGCTATTAATGTTATCCGCAACGGCTCCGGGTCCGTGGCAAAACCGTTGCTGATAATATTTTTAGCAACGGCCCGAGCGGCCATTGCTGATCCGTTGCTAAGTTATCAGCAACGCGATTTTCTGCCACGGCTCCATTGCAACAGCTCGGTCGTTGCTGATGCTCTTCAGCAACGGCATCAGCCGTTGCTGATGCCCATTTTTCTAGTAGTGTTTAAACAATTATCTAAATTAATCTAATCTATTCTAAACATCTAAATTAACCTAAACATTTAATTAATCTAAACATCTAAATTTACCATAAAATATTTAATTAATCTAGAATTAGGATTTAATAAAAGAAAAAAATTAGGGTTTAAAAAAACCCTAAATATTAACTTATTTTTTCGACGCCGGAGTCTAGTGTCTGACATATGTCGGACACTAGACAATGCTCCGGCCGCCGGCCGAAACCCTAAACCTAGGATTTCAACCGGTTCTACAATAAATAGGGGGCGCTGAAGTTACCTAGAGCGAGCGATGACGGCGAGTGGTGTCGGCGGGCAGAAATTGACGGCGGTAGCAGCAAGGAAGAAGAAGGAAGGGGCGGGCGCAATCGGGGTCGAGTTAAATAAACTTATCAGCAACGACTCACTCATCCATTAGAAAGTCGTTGCTGATAAATAACATCATCAGTAACGACTCACTCGTCTGTTATTACGCCATTGCTGATAAGTAACATCATCATTAACGGCTCACTCGTCCGTTAGTACGCCGTTGCTGATAAGTATTTTATTTTCACGCCGCAAGCGCGCGATCGGCTAAAGAGTGATTGATGCAATAGTTGTAACTAAGTCATTGCTAATGTGATAATATATCTACAACGGCTCGAGCTGCCGTAACAAAGCCGTTGCAGATATATCACATCTACAACGGCCCGAACGGTCGTAAGAACGCCGTTAGAAATTGCAACGACTTGAGCGGCCGTTGTTGATCATCGTTGCTGAATAACATATTTCTAGTAGTAATTGTTATGCCATGATTATCAATTTAATGGTAATTATAAAAGCCACTAAAGAAAATTAGTTGAATAAGACATTGTAACTATTTGTAAGATTTAGTAGCAATACTAATTATTACATTAATAGCCATTATATATATATATTGTGGTGATTATTTTTATCTTTACCAGTAATTATATAAATTGCTTCTAAAGCATTTAACGAAATGGATCTAGTGAAAATTCATTAATTTCTAGTAAAAAAATTTATAGCATTTACAATTGCTAGTAAACGTCATAACAATTACCGCTAAAATGTCAAATTGTAGTAGTGTGAACTCTACAATGTTCTCCTTTCAATATATATATACCCATGGAATAGTGTTTTGCAATTTCATATTCGAGAATGGTTGATGAATATAATGTAATATCTATTTATTATCATATTGTTTATGATGATTAATTCATGCTCATTAAGTTAACATGCATCTATATGATTGGGTGTTGGTGAACTTGTAATTGTATTTCGTGCTTAGGATGAGTAATCAACTAACGGGCTCATATGGACTCATCTAGTTTAGCACGAATAATTGGGTTTTTACATCCACGGCTTTAGTCGGTCAAGTAAAATACGCAAATGTTGATGGACTCGATCGTGTCGGCAAATAACAAATCTTATCATTTATTATATATTACAATCTATTTTCAATCACATATTACAATTAGAAAACATCATACACATGCATTTGAAACTAAACATACAAGTTTTACATAAACATCATCAATCTAAGCCTCAAACCGGAGGCAAATAATGTTCAAAATGTCATATATATATATATATATATATACAACCAAGTATCAAAATATAAACAAAATACAATAAATCAAAATCTCGTGGTTGTGGTGGAGGCGGTGGAGTCGACATCAACTGGGTCGAGAAGGACGACGGCTACGACATCATCGGTAGAAGGCCAGAGTGAGATGCAATCTGAGTGAGGAGTGCATGCATGTTCTGGATCGTCTGTCTCAACTCGTCATTTGTCCGTCTATGCTCTTGCATCTCTAGCCTCTGCTCCTTCATCGCCAGCCTCTGATCCTCCATCGTCTGCCTCTGCTCCTCCATCGCCTGTATCTATTGGGTGAGCACCGACTCCATGGCCGCTATCCGGCTTTGGTCCTGCGCTCAGGATGTCGAGGGCAGCTCACCCATAGCCGGAGGGATCGGTGCCCCAAGTGGCCCGAGCATGGCGCGTGCATGGCCACTGTCTACAAAGCCATAAACACGGCCGTTCTCCCAGCCACCTACGGCCTCCACCCAAGCTCCTGCGTCGAACTCCTCCAGTGTGCCTCCACGCTCGATCACAGTCCTCGTATAAGTTTCCTACACATGTTTATATTTTAAATATATATAAACTATAAATAAAAATTGTATAAATCAAATAGACATATATAAATACTTACCATTATATACGAGGCTCTGCTATCAACGTAGTCCCCCGCTCCTAGTCGACAACGGTGGGTGCGCCCAAACACCTCCATCATCGACGGGCGTTGGACGGTGCCATCCTCCGCCACTCGCGTCTTACATTAGAAAACAAATACACTAATATCATTATACACAATATATAATTTAATTAAAAATAATAAATTATACATATCATACGACGCTCATGAACCGCAAAAGAAATTGAGCCACCAGTATGGCGCGCGCCCGTGTCATCCCCCCAGACATGCAGTTTTTTGACACAGTCCGGGAGACCTCCTGCCACTCAGGTGTGTCCCACCGCTCAACGAGCTGGTCCCACACAGGGCCAGGAATCCACTCGAGGGGGTGTCCCCGAGTCTGCCCTACCTGTGTGGCTCTCGGCCATCTCATCACGGTTTGACGGGCCTGCTGAAGCAGCCTATTATAGCGAGCGCGAACAACATGCTCCCATGCAGCCTCAACAAAAATGGTCTGGTCCTCCGGCCATGTATAATGAGCTTGCAAAAAAAATTATTATTACCAATGAATATTTAACATTAACATTAATTTAATAAATATACTTACCGTGAACTCTTGCCACAATAAATCCATATGCTCACGGGGCACGTGAGACCATGTAGGCTACGTCTCGTGCATAAATTTTCGGATCATCCCCGCTATCATGCGAGGGACGTCCTCCTGCTCAAATCTGCACAAAATATAAATTCATAATATGATATTTTTAAATAAATAAATTATAAGAAATAATTGATGCATATACTTACCGTCTTCTGCGCACACTAACTGGTCTGCGCAGTTCTTCCTTAAGTGGTGGAGGGAGAATTCTGTTAGGCCTTCGTGACCTATGTCTGGAAGACGACGGTCCTGGATCTGCAGAGGGTGGCAGAGGGATGGTAGCTGAAGGTGAGGGGATGGTGGCCAGATCAGGTGAGGGAACGATGGACGGATCAGGTGGGGGGATGGTGGCCGGAGGTGGGGGGATGGTGGTGGGTAATCCAAATGGGTGGAAGGCTAGTTTTCGTGCCGTTGAGTGGAGCTTCACCCAAGCCTTCTTCTTGGCTCTATAAATACCTATGCCTAAGCCTTCCTTTGATATTTTTGATCACTCCTACACTTCATTGAGCCATCCTTGATCATTTCCAATCTTTCATTGAGACATTCCTCGGAGAAATCCTAGTTTGATCTCTCATTCCTTGAGTTTGTCTTCAAGCTTGATTTGATTCATCATCAAGGCATCAAGAGGAGCTAGGATTCATTGTGTTGGAGCTAAGTATTTGTGTTGCTAACACACTATTCATCCCCCCTCTAGTGTGGCCATTTCACCAATAGGTGGAAATTGTCGAGGGGTTCTACGAGGAATGCCTCCTCGGGAACTGATATCTCGAACCATAGCTGTAAAAATTTAATATAATTAGATTATATATAATGCATTAATAGATATATTTAATAATTGAATATTATACTTCACATTTACAATTATTCATCATCGTTATTATCATGATCTGTGTAATACTCTTCTTTTTGTTCTTCTGTATCAAAATCTTAAAATTCTTCTTCGTCTCTCTCATCATCATTCTGTCCTTCCTCAACTTCATTATCGTCGTCATCAACATATTATATTTCCAATTGAACTAACTCTGTGTCATTATCCTCGAGTATTGGACTAACTCGTTCCACTTCGGAAGGATATTCTTCTTGATAGAAGTCATCTGCTAGCTCATTATCTCCAACTATCGGGTTAATTTTTCCTCTGGCTTTAGTCTTATAGACTACATGCCAATCTGCCCTAACTTTCTTTCGAGATGGATACTGCATATAATATACTTGTTCAGCTTAAGATGTCAATATAAATGGCTCATTTGAAGCCAATTTTGATTTGTAATTGACCTCGACCAGCTGTTTATACTTTGGATAACTCTCATGCCCCTATCGCTTGTATCGAACCAATGACATTTAAAAAGGACAACTGATTTACATCCAAAAAATTACAATTCTATGACTTCTTACACTGGTCCGTAAAAGTCAACATCACATTTAGCATACGTTGTCCCTTTGACGCAGACCCCGACATTCATAGTCTTTTTTGTAGATGAATATTCAAGTGTGTAAAATTTATACCCATTAACAAAATAACTATTATAACATTGTACAAGTCGTGTTGGTCCGCTAGCAAACTCAAATATTTGGTTATCTATTTCGCCTCTGTGTTCTGTGCTGGTTATCTAATGTCTTTAGGTGGGATGATCCTATTCCATTCGGGATTCATGTTATTCATATTGCACTTAGTATTTCTTTTAGTCATTAACTTCATTCTAAATTTTGGCAGCATCTCCCTATAATTCTCTGAATACGCATATCATCTAGGCGCGTATCAGAGAACAAGGGATATAGAAACCAAAATTTAAAAATGAATAATGACTAAAAAAATAAACTAAGTGCAATATAAATAACTATGTTCCCAAATTATCCAATTAGGGACAATTCAACGGTTGTACGTCGTATAAAAGATCATTAACTTCGTTTACACGAACATACAACCCCCGAACGGATCTAAGGTTTTGCAAAATTAAAACTTGACTCGTCGATGCGTACGTGAAACGTATCAACTCGTCTTGATTTTTTTCTAAATTTATGGATGCCGGTGCGAGTCCATAGTGGACGATTCCGGCACGAGTCCATCCATTGTGGACGATTCCGGCGCGAGTCCACTATGGACGATTTGACCGCGAGTCCAAAGTGGATGATTTGGCTGCAAGTCCACAGTGGACGATTCCGGCGCGAGTCCTCAATGGACGATTCCATTAATACTAATTAATTAATATTAAACTAATTTCATTAATTAACCTAAAAATAATTAAACCTTAATCAACATTAATCATTAATTAATATTAACCAAACTAATTACCTAATTAACAATTAATTTCTAATAATTAACAATAAAAAATTAAAAAATATATATGATTTAATTAAACCCTAATCAAGTAATTGATTAGGGTTTAATTAACCCTACTCGATCAAGCACCAACAGTAGCCGGCAGTGATGCCGGCTACTGTCTCCATTGGAGCCGATGGTAATCGGCCCCAAATCATGGCGCCGACGTTTAGACGTCGGCGTGAAGAGGGCCGGCCGGTCGATGCCGACGCGGAGAGGGCGGCGGTATTAAACAGGCGAGAGGGGAGGAGGAGATGCATTCCGGAAGGGAGGGTCACCGGCGGTGACTAACGGTGGCGGCAACAGGCAGCGACGGTCGACAACAGGCAGCGATGGACGGCGGCGGTAACAGGCGACAGCGATGAGCAGAGAAGAAAGAGGAAGGGTCGGGCGCGAACGCAAATAAAAAATATTTTCACTGACGGCTCGTACGTGAGAGCCGTCGATGAAGAGTGTTTTAATATTTGTGGGTTGCGTTCGTGGCATTAATTAATAAGCGACGGTCGCTTCCAGCCATGGTTAATGACTTATTCATATGATCGACGGTGACATCCATTCATGGCTAATAACTTGGCCCATGTCTTGCCAAGTCGGCTCTTAAACATTTAATATGGATTAAATTGTTTTCTTTTTAATGCCAATAATATGGTTGGATACCTACATTTAAAAATAGGTGTTAATCTTTACTATAAAACTTCTAACATGGACATTGAACTTCAATGCTCTTTTCCTCGATTAGAAACTTAGAATGTTTTGGAAACCTAATCACGGTATTGGCAACTATTGAGGGTCATTTGGTTGGTGGGAAGTTATGTACATTTTAGTACAACTTCCTAATAAGTAGAGTTTTTCCCCATGTTTGGTTGTACCAAATTGGCAAAATGGGCAAAGTTGTACTTCCCAAGAAAATAGTTCTTCCTGTAGGTAAATTCTACCTCCTGTATTTTAAGAGTTAAGACTATAAGATCTTGTATTATTAAATGCATACTTGTGGATATAGTTGATAGAAGTTGTTTCAGATTAATGCATTATTAAATGCATACTTGTGGATATAGTTGAAAATGGACAAAGTCGGTTTTTATCTGAATGCATACTTGATAGAGGTTGTTTCAGCTTAATACAGTTGTCACTACAAGAAAACAGGGTATCACCAACGGACCAAATCCGTCGGTAATACCCAAAAATCTGTCAGTAATATTGTTACCGACAGAGTATCTGTCGGTAAAATCCATCGGTAAAAGGTTCCTCGGTAATACCGACGGATTTTAATTAATCTGTTGGTAATACCGACAGATATTTTCTTTTGTTGGTAATACCGATGGATACATATATCCATTGGTAATACTGATAGATATTTATCCGTTGGTAATACCGATGGATAAATATCTGTTGGTATTACCAACGGATAAATATATGTCGGTATTACCAACAGATAAATATCCGTCGGTAATACCAACGAATACATATCTGTCGGTAATACCAACAATGTCTGCTAGCGTTGGTATTACCAACAAATAATTTTTGTTAGTATATCCGTTAAAATTATCAACATAATCTACCAATTGCTCATTATTGTGTACCTGAATCAATCCTCAAATCATGAAATTACATATAAGATAATTTGATAATTCACATGAAATCTTAAAAATAATTTTTGAAATCACACATCATTGAAATCCACACACATAAGAAATCATTGTATACAAGTAATTTCGAAATACATTGTGCTAGTCAAATATTTACATTGTTTCAAAGTTTCAAAAATACATAAGATAATTTTTTCCAATGAGCTGATTCTTGCACTTGATCCTTTTTACCTGCATGTAAAAACAAAAGAAACAATGAGGCAATGAAATGAGGAATACCAAGTTTGTAACTAAATTATCTAACTATGCTTCTAGCACTATTTAACTATAAATGCTCAACTATGTAATCAATACAAGTATACTAACTGCAACAATAAAAAATTGGAAAGAATATGAGAAAAGTCATGCAAATATCGTGTGGTACATGAATATATATATAGCTAAAAGTATGCCATTGTCATTGAAGTCTATTCATGAAGACCATGAATATATATATATAGCTAAAAGTATGTTTTTTCACTAACCTTCCAACACTGAATCCTCTTCAACATCCTTGTATGCCCAATCACATGCTGCCTTGATGCTTTCAGATGCATATCTGTGAAATTTTGGAGACACTTAGTATCAAGGTGGTTTATGGTGTTGTATTGCTTCTGTCGGTTTCTTATAGAAGGGATAACTTACATGTTTGGGCAAGTGACCTGTGATGCATTGCTGCATTTCTCCCATTTGGGAACACTCTGATTATTGATGTCACTGAATCAATCATACAGTTATGTTTTTTTTCAGTGCATCAGCAAACTCTTCCACCTCAGTGTCATAAAAATCTTTTTCTTCTGTCTCAATAATGCTGTTATCCAAGACCTACATGGATGTGTGTGTGGATATATTAAAAAATGGAGTTTGAGGAGATTGTTGAACACACAAATGGAGTGACATTGTTGTTAAAGAAGCAAATATACATGGTGGAGTACTATTTTCCTTCTATACCAATGGACATCGATGGTATTTCCTCCCTTATCTGAAGTAAAACCTACAAGTAGAGGCTGCAAAAATTCCAACAATCCTTCATCAGTTGAAAGTTGAAACCACAAAAAGCAATGATCTTAGAAAGTAAAGCCTACCTGATGGATGTCACCCATGAAGTGAGAAAGGAAAAGAAGTGCTTCTGTAAGATTATCTGCAGGACGACAAGTATATATACACTTAGCAATCATCTATATATCAGGCAATCTATCATCCAAGCCTAAACTGCAGATTTAAAACAGAGTGTTTGTTTTCCTTCCAATGATACATTACATTGGGATTTAGAAGAGCTTCCATAGGTGAGAAGCTGATTGGTATAATTTGTGATGGCACCTGAGACACACCTCCCTTTCTCCCCCTCATCATCCTTGCAGTCCCCTGTTGAGAACCCAACATATTTTAGGTGAGCAGGAGGAACCAGAGATCCACCAGGAAATTGAACTAGACTAAAACAATGTACAGATGTGAAGATAAACTCTTACAAAACAAGCATCAAACTAATTAAAATCAGTCAGTTGAAATGACGATCATTTGAAATTCAAACTTGAATTTGGAACTCAGTATTGTACTCGTAAGTGCAAGCATTATCAGGAGTGTTGATATAGTGAAGCTCAGAGGACCACCGGTAGCGGAATTTGACACGATCTGCCCATGAGCAAAGGCTGCTGAGGTCATTACTGGCATAGTCAGGAAGTAGATCCTTCACTGCTGCTGCAGCTGAATCGACTAAACGAACCTGAATATAAATTCATAATATATGCAACTTTAACATACATAGTCAGGAAGCTCATTAAGGTCATTGATTATAATCCTCTTCAATCATTTATTGGATGCAAATAATTGAGTTAAATAGAAAAAAAAAAACATAAAGAAGAACAAAATGCTAAAGGAAACAAGCTAGACAAGATGAGATAAGAGCTTGGACATGTAGGACGGTTTAGTCCTGTAGAGGTTGAGTACCATCTGAACTATCTTTGCTAGTTTTGATATCACTTTCACAAAGAATAGGAAATAGTAAAAATTAAACTCATATGAAAAGGGTAAGAAGACATTATGTGTTACTAACATCACAAAGGCAAAATAGGAAACAGTAAGCAGACCTTAAAGATAGCATGACTAGTTAACTACTCAATCTGTGAAAATTCAGATTGAACTACTCAAACAGTAAGCAGACCATAATAGTAAACAGACCACAAAGGCAAAACCAAAAAAGAAAGAGGCTTAAGGTTCAATCAATATCATCAAACATATGTGAAAATTCGGAATCCTTGCATTCTATAACAACTAGTTAACTACTCAATCTGCTTACTAATACCGTGTATCATAAAGATAGCATGACCTTGTTTAGCCAGATCTTTTGTTTGAAGAAAAGGATGAGAAAATAGATAGTGCAACAAGTAACTGCTACTCACTAAGCTCAACAATCTGAGACATCCATGTGTTGGGTCTCTGAAGAAACCATCTCTTCACAAAATCTCATGATCCATGAGGTCACCTTTGTCAAAGTAGATGGTTATCAGACATCCATCTTCCAGTAAGATGTTCATTGCAAATAAATATTTTTAAAGAAATATATACCAATTAGCGCTCAAACTGCAGTATTTTACTACTCTATCAAAACCAAATAATAATGTTGGTATGCATAGAAAAGTGGATCAACATAGATGCGGAAAGGAAAATCAATCTGAAAGCATGAACAAGCTTAGAGATGGTTTTAAGATTTATATTGGCAATGGCAAGAAAATTAGGATTCTAGAGGAACCTTGGATAACTGAGTTGCCATTAAGCAAATGGCCCACCTTTATCAACATTATATTGCTAGTAGCTTATAATAGTAAGCTAAATTTGAAATGGACATTAAGGAGTTATCTAAATTTGAAATGGTCTGAGTTGGACATAGTAAGCACTCGAAAGTTGTATTAGAAATATTGGTTAAGCAATAAAGACAGATCATTAGCATACATACCTTGTAGTTAATTATGAGTCCCAAGTGATGCTGGAATTAGAAGGAAGATAACATAAGATAATTGTTAAAGGCAACTCATATGAGTGGAAATAGCTAAAAGCTTATTGCATAAATGATAGTTAGTCATGATCATATTCTCAGCATCATATTCATTCTCAGCATGCTGAATGTTCAGCATGGCAGCATGCTGAGAATGAAGCATGCTGACTTGCTGAGAATGAATTCTCAGCATGCTAAATGTTTTCCTTTTATACTTTTATTTTTTAACTTAGTTTCTCGATCAATCTAAATATGTTTGTAGTTGACATACTCAATCCTCTTAAATCTTGTTCTGGAAACATGTTAGTCATGTTCAATATTCTTATTCAATCATGTTCTAAATATGGTTGTCTACTGCTGAGTACAACTTCACCAGATTCTTTGTCTTTCTTACTTCGATTGAGAACACTTGACAATCTGCAAGCTAAAAAAAAGGTTATCAAATGCACCAACAAAATGTCTTTAGTAATGCTAAACTCTCGTAAATGGCCTTAATCTTTATATTAACAGTATTAAAAAAACTTGAGCATTTTAAGAATAGTCATGATATATTAATGGTGTTAGAACTTAGAACAACAATGCAATACTTGTTTTCTAGTTTTTTCCTATTACTTGGATCTGAGGAATAACTACTAGCTACCTTCAGCTGAATATGATGCTTTCATGCTCAAATTTTAAATGTTGATTAGGCTTTCCAGAAACAGATTATGAGAACAGCTTATTAGCAGAATCAACTATGTGATTGAATGTGTGGTTAATAATTGCCTACCAACAAATACAATCAACAAGAGATACAATGATAAGTAAGTTATGAGAACTTGAGGAATAAGTTTAAGATGCAAATTGTAGAACCTTAGGCCAAAGCTCCTTTAAGACGAAGTCCATGACTAAGTTTAAGATGAACTATTGGATCATGTATTGTAACTTAGATATTAGGTCAGAGAGGATAGAATCAAGCAGCTCGGCCAAGATATGGAATTTGAGGAGTCTTATTTACTGATATTAATTGAGAGGAGTCTAATTTACTGGCATACTATCAAGCTCAGCAGCTAAGCTTAACTTCACTTTTCAAGTTCCATACACAACCTTTCTGCAACACCAAGAAGGCCTATAGGTCTAAGAACCACATTTCGAACTAATCTAGAAGTAGAAAAATGGTTAACAAGTTCTGTCGTGTATATGCATGAAATGTTTTCAACCAAAGCGGACATATTAATGGCACTTTAGAGTCAACAATAGTAATTACTTTAACATGCATCTAAAATTAAAACTCCCCTACGCCAAATAGTTTTTCCTTCATTCATCAATTGGTAAAACATTCAAAAGTGCAGAAGACAACTATGTTTGCTCAAAAGGATTTATAACTATTAACTAGTGTACATAATGTAGGCCTAGATACAAGACATAAAATGACAGTATGACACAACTAACTGCAATAACACTTGCAATATGCAGATATTTGAAATGATTTGAGGGAGAATTCTTTGACAAAAATTGAAACTGAAAAAATCAGCACCCTTTCAACTACTATCCAATCAACCAATGGATGCCAATGACATAAAAAAGCATCTTATTATGAGAGGGAAGATCAAACTGAAGAGAATTTGAACAAAATTATAGTAACCTTCATTCATAGGCAACTATTAGGTTTCCACATAAGAATCACACACACACACATCTATATATATATACACACACACACATATTCAGAGACATTCAAATATAAGATCCCTATAAGTAGGACTTAGTTTGTTCCAGTTAATATATGGAAACACCGGTAAAAGTTTATTGGACCTATATATATGCATATATCCAAAAGCACATTTTTTATTTTTTTCATGCACTAGGAGACAAAATCATGGGAACAAAAGAATTAGAAAACTAATTAAGATTATGAAAGAGAGTTGGGGAGCTCAGTGAGAGCAATGTGTCCCCTGCTGCAGTCACTTCGATTCATGGATAGCCAACAGTTTGGAGTAGCTATAAGGAATGGCCTTGTAATCTCACAAGGAATGGTATCCATCAAAATGTAGGCCACATAAAGCTACTTAGACATTGACTTACTAGATATCTAGGACTTAAAATTATTAAGCCAAAACATAAGTAGTTGAAATAATTGGCCACCCAAGTCCAAGGATGATTTTAAGATAGATACTTCCACTATATTCATAAACATGAAAGAGTGGAACTGAGGGAAATAGAAAAGGAAAATTTTAGCAGATCATACCAAAATCAATTTTCTTTTCATATTAATCATATAAATTCGCAAATCTACCACCTTAAAATAGGAAGTTGAATAATTAAATGATCTAGCTAATGAATGAGAATAAGATAGTTGGTAGCCTTGCAACGGAAGCTTATATATTTGTACTCAACGGTATCCATTTACGAGAAGCCCAACTGACTGTTTAGCATAATCCTTGAAATAGAAAATTTACCTCAACTTGATAAAATGTTTGATTCACGCCGAACTCCTAGTTTGGTAGTCATAAATTCAGTTAAGTATTGCTTGAGAACTTTCCTGGCAATTGCTTGTGGCGTCCCCAAATCTTCAACACTTTTGTACCTAGAGGATGAGGGAGAAGATAACTCCACAAGTAAATTCAGTTAAGTTTTTTCGAAGAGTAGTTTGCAGGTATAAGTTGGCGTGTTCCTTTACATGGTGCGAGCCTCCTATTAATGGTCGATGTAGGCATGTCAATAAATAGTCAAGGACAGCATGAGAATAAGGTTAACAGCTTGCTCAAGTTGGTTTCTCATAGATGCAGCAGGATTGAATTTTGCAAAATCTTGATCTAACTTCATTTGTTTGTTTCTTTGCTCATTTGCTTCTGCAATAAAAGAACATCAACCATATTGAATGAAAATGAGTATATACACCATTGAGCATGAAATAATTATATTTTCAATTATATTTTAAGGATACAACCTAGCCATTCTTATGCACACTACAACAATTTAAGTAAATTTAGGTGCATCTAAAAGAAGGCTAGATGAAACATTGAATTGTTTAAGAAGTTTAGGCCACAATCATAAGCACTTCATTCCATCCTAGAGTAACATTCTAGTGTTAAACACGGTAATGTTTGATGGAAGCAAAACAATAGCAGCTTCACTAGCATTAGCCCTGTAGCCAATCACAAATTTTTGATCTTGGCCACAGATTCAAATAGTGTTCTCATAAAAATTAATATATCTAATTAATAAATAAGTACTTACACAAAACCTCATAGTTAGTCGCCCCTTCGGGTCCCTAACAATTAATATATCTAGTTTACCACTAAATTAAAGATCTTGCACTTAGAACTTAGAAGTCAAGAAATTGTAGTTTCTAAACTATAATTAATACTCAAAACTTAACTCAGAAGTCAAGAAATATATATATCACCCGGTTAAAAATAATTGTTAAGTGAATAAAGAAGAAGAAAGAAAGCTAGTTTAAAAAATTCTGATCTAAACTAGTAGGGTAAACAACACTTGAATGCTGAATCTTGAATCAAGAATAAATAAATAATAAATATATCACCAATGGAGTATCAAGGATACTTGGATAACATGCAACTCAATCCTAATTTCATATACTTTTTACAGAATTCATAATATTTTTAAAGCCACGAATTGAAATTTTAAAGCCCGGTAACCAAAGCAGAACAAAGGCAAACTCTTTCAAACACTGTTGTTCACATTGAACTTTAATTATAGTTAAGTTTCAATAGCACAAGACAATAGTTAAGTTTCAAACATTGTTGTTTGCACAAGACAATAACACTTATATAGTTAAAAGTTTTAATTACTTGTCAACAAGTGGACTACTTGATAATAATATATTAAAAATATAGGCACAAGCCCAACATATGAACTAACAACTTAAAAAGGGAAAAGTTGAAGCATGTTGTTCTCACCTCTCCTTCTTTGTGCAGCTGAATGCCCATATTGGAGTAAACGTCAAGCATATTCATTAATGCATTTGAAGCACTAAAGCACAAGATTAGTTCAAAGAGACATCAATAATAATGCAACAGTTTATGAAGCATGTTAATTCAATATAAAAAAGACTATTTTTTTAGCAATTTATACAAACCATATCAAATACCAAATGGAATAATGTCAAAACACGGTTTGGGTTTTAAAAGTCTAAGGAAACAAATAGGATAAATTCATATGCTTAAAGTAAGATTTTCGTTTGAAAAATTGCATGAGTATGATCAGTATAAATGCCCTTAATGGCCACATTTTGCAAAAGTATGATCAGTATCTCTGTTTGCAAACACAAAACTGTATATAGAAATATCTTATGAAATGTATTTCTGGCAATTCAACTTAAAATGCTAAAGTTTCAGTCTTGCATGAGTGTCTAAGAGATTACAGGACATAAAACTTGTTTAAACTCATGGATTGAACTTATTGTTTATTGGACCCCGATCACTTACGCGAGCATAATCATGATCCCACCACATTTTTGCTTTGGACATGAAGGCCAGGTCAGAGTCGTCGACGATGGGCGACAGAGTCTCGTTGTAGTCGAGGAACAATGCGATCTGCTTCGCCTTTGACGCAGCGATGATATCCTCGGTGCTTCTCAATGCCGAAGGGTGTTGTCTCTGAAATCACCACCATTATCAGGAAACATAAACTAGCTTCCTAGCTAAACCAACTCGGAAGATTGATGCAGCCAACTTACCACCTAGCCCTCATACTCTTCATCGCGTGCTGCCATGACGGAGGTGGAGAGCACTGCGGACGCCTTAGCGTACATAGGCGAGGAGGCCGCATGCTGCCACTGATGTCGAGTTGTCCGAAGAGCTAATAGCAATAGCTGGTGCAGTTGATAACAAGACAAGAACAAGGCGGAAGGAAGGCCGAGCGGCGGACAGGCTCGACCGCCGCCTTCACCTTCGCGATGGTGAACTCTTCCAGCACAATCACATTCTGATTCCTCATCTCCGCGACCGAAATCATAGAGCCGAGAATGAAAGAGAAATTACTGGAAACCATGGAGGTAGCGTTGAGGCCTGATGGGTCTAAAGGGGGATCGTTAGGAAACGGATGGATTCGCCATGAGGGGAGGTGACAGGAGAGATCAATTTGCCATGAGGGGAGAAGAGAGCAGAGACGGGTTCATTGATGAGGGATGGGTTTATTCGTCGGCTAAGGAAAAAGAAGGGGGGGAAAGGGATGAAAGGGCGGGGAAGGCCGACTATTTTTGTCGGATAACTTTAAAAAAAAGTGGGAAAAATTTTAGTCGGCAAAAAAAAGGAGAGGGAGAGTAAAAAATTATAGATTTTATGAATTGGTCGGCTAACTTACCAACGGATTTTATATATGTTGGTAATTTTGTCGGTAATACCAACAAAATTAATTCGTCGGTAATACATCCGTTGGTGATAGTCTGATTTCTTGTAGTGTGTGACACACCATTTGGTATTCATTTTTTAGCGGCCTATTTTAATCTTCTTCTAGAAAGTTAAATTGTAAAGTTAAATTGTGTATGGGTAATTGCAAATTTGTACTATGCATACTTAATTGTGGATATAGATCAGTATCTATTCTCCTTAGATACTACTCTAGATTCTAATCTCCTAAGATTCTGCGTACCATTTTAAATTGCATACTTGTGGATATATAGGATCCAATCTCCTAGATTCAATTACAATAAACTAGATCTGACATCGTCGACTCAACTTATGGAGTTGCAGCCATGACCTTGTGCCGAAAGAAGAAATCAGATAATGCCAATTTTTTGGAGGATGTGAGAGATCACATCGACGAGTTCATGAGTCATTCATGCTTCAATGGAGGAGAACAAAACTTGCTTCAAGAAGACAATGCAAAAGCTTAAATTTGTTCCTTTATTTTATGTGTATGGGATTCTTCATGTATATATCTATAACCTCTTTACTTTAATTATTCGTTCGATGTTTGGCATGGCAAAGGGTGTTAGACATAAGATTACAGAAGCCGAAGAAATTTAAAGTTCATTGCCTCTTCGGACTTGTCCATAGCCTAGAAAACAATGCTTTATTAGACTTTACTAAGTGCAATGTTTGAATCCTCATGTTGTATAACTTCCTTACACCATACAAGAGAATCCTAATGCTTGAACATGGATGTCTTTTTTGCTTACAAATTTACCTTGCCAAACAATAGGTAAATTGAATCTCTTATTTCCCAAATATTTTATCTACCTGGAAAAATAAAATCACATGTATGGATAAAAAATTGGTGCTCTAACTAGTTGTTTGAAATAATAAAGTAAAACTAAATAAAATTATTATTCCAAAATTTCGATAGTAAAATTTTGGAGTATTCCGAAGATAGTAAGAACAATGAGTAAAAATTTTATTTTAATCTCATTTTTAAAAAAAATAATTATTTCTTTTGATCATTGTTTCATTAATCTTGTGATTTTTAGTTTTGTTGTAATATACATTGTTATGTCATGATTATCAATTTAATGGTAATTATAAAAGTCACTAAAGAAGATTAGTTGAATAAGACATTGTAAGATTTAGTAGCAATACTAATTGCTACATAAATAGCCAATAAATATATATACATTTTGTGGTGATTATTTTTATCTTTATCAGTAATTGTATAAATTGATTCTAAAGCTTTTAACGACAATTGATCTAGTGAGAATTCATTAATTGCTAGTAAAAAAATTTGTAGTATTTACAATTACTAGCAAATATCATAACAATCACCACTAAAAGATCGAATGTGTATACTCTACATTGTTCTCCTTTCAATATATATATATATACTCATGGAATAGTGTTTTGCAATTTCATATTCGTGAATGGTTGATGAATATAATGTAATATCTATTTATTATCATATTGTTTATGATGATTGATTCATGCTCATTAAGTTAACATCTATATGGTTGGGTATATGGTTGGGTGTTGTTGAACTTGTAATTGTATTTCGTGCTTAGGATGATTCACTACTAGAAACTTTGTCTTCAGCAACGGCTATCAGCAACGGCCGCTCAAGCCGTTGCTATTTGCAACGGCATTCTTACGGCCGCTCGAGCCGTTGCAGATATGTTGTATCTGCAACGGCTTTCTAACAGACATGCGAGCCATTGCTGATGATGTTAATTATCAGCAACGGCTTTCTAACGGATAAGTGAGCCGTTGCAGATGATAACTTATTAGCAACGGCTTGCTAACGGACAAGTGAGCCGTTGCTGATGATAACTTATCAGCAACGGCTTTCTAACGGGCGAGTGAGCCGTTGCTGATAAGTTTATATAGGTCGCAGATCGCGCCCGCCCCCCTTCTTCCTCCCGCTGCTGCAAACGCCGCTCCTCTCCTGCCTCTCGCCGCCGCTGCCGACGCCGACGACGCCTCCCGCTGCTGCCGACACTATCAGGTATATGCCCTCCGGCCGGCCGTCTCTTCCTGTTGCGGCCGGTAGAAAATCCGACCGAAACCCTAAAAATGGGGTTTCGGCCGGCGGCGGTCGGCCGATGGCCGCCGCCGGACCTTGTACATTGGTCGGACAGTGTGTCCGGCCACTGTACGCCGGTGCCGGAGTCCACCTGACTCCGGCGCCGGAATTTGTAGTTTAATAATATTTTTTTATTGTTTTTTAATTGTTAATTAATTGTTAATTAATTATTTAGATTAATTATTTAGATTAATTGTTTAATTTGTTAGAATAATTTTTAGGGTTTAGATTAATTTCGGAATTATCCAATTCGGACGCGCGCCGGAATCGTCCACTTCGGACGCGCGCCGGAATCGGCCACTTCGGACGCGCGTCGGAATCGTCTGGAGAAAAAAGTAAAGAACACCGCAGCTGTTGAAGGATCAATATCTGAATCCTATATCATCCAAGAAATTTCAACATTCTGCTCATTTTACTTTGAATCGACAGTACAGACAAGATTTGATCGTCTTCCACGTAACGACGACGGGGGTGTTCGACATTCAGATGGACGTTTAAATATATTTTGTCACTCTGGTCGTGCTTTTGGTTCTCGTCCATCTCGACACTTAAGCAATGAAGAGTATCATTTGGCACACTTGTATGTATTACTCAATTGTCCAAAGATTGAACAATTCATTGAAATATTTGACATTGAGATGGTGCAAAAATACTCTATTCACAACGATCAAGAATTGGAGAGATTACGGAATCGTGATTTCCCTACTTGGATTCAGACTTAGAGCAAAGATCACAGAGCTGAAATAGATGAAAGAATATTTGAGTTTGTTAGTGGACCGTCGCGACTTGTGTCGTGCTATAGCGGATATTTTATTAACGGGTATAAATTTCACACGGTTGAATATTCATTTACAAAGAAGACGATGAATGCTGGGGTCTGCGTGAAAGGGACAACCTATGTTGAATGTGATATGGATTTTTATGGACTGGTGGAAGAAGTGATAGAGTTGCACTACTTCGGCTTGAAATCAGTGATCCTATTTAGATGTCATTGGTTCGATACAACAGAAAGGGGCATGAAAGTTCATCCAAAATACAAACTTGTTGAGGTTAATTACAAATCGAAATTGGCAGCAAATGAGCCTTTTATATTGGCATCACAAGCCGAACAAGTATATTATGCGAAGTATCCGGCTCGAAATAAGGATAGAGCAGGCGGCCACGCGGGCCGAACAGGTGGCAGCCTCCACCAGCCACAGAGTCACGTAGATTGATTAGCGTGATTGGGGAGCGGTAATATATCATGAATTATGAATCATTACAAATTCATTATATCATAATATAATATTAAAATTTATTTTTGTTGTGCAGGTTCGAGCAAGAAGAAGTGCCGAGGAGCATTTCTTCTACTATTCGACGATACATGCACGGGGCATGGCCTACGTGGTCTCACGTGCCTAGCGAGCACGTCGACATGTTATGGCGCGAGTTTGAGGCACGTATTATTATTATTTTTACATGCATGATGATATATTAATATTGGTACTGATATTATTATTTTGCAGGCTCGCTATACATGGGCCGAGGACCAGAGGCCCTTCATTTACGCTGCCTGGGAGGCTATTTCCCGGGCAAGGTACAACGGGCAGCTGGGGCAGGCTTTATCCCAGGCGATGGCCCGAGCTGGGACCACTAACATCGCGGAGACTCGGGGATACGGCCCCGGTTGGATTACTCCGGATATATGGGACCAGCTCGTGGGAATATGGTCGACGGATCGATGGCAGGAGGTTTCTCGGAATGCGGCTAGAAATCGCATGTCGGGGGGAGCAGCGCGTCACACCGGCGGCTCTGTTGCATTTGCAGTGCACGCGAACCGTATGGTAAGTATATCTTTTAATTATATATTTTATTTGTTACTATGTGTACTAATTAATGTATTTGTTTTGTAAATGTAGACGACGGTGTCGGATGACGGGATTGTCCAGCGACCCTCCCCGATGGCGGTGTTTGAGCGGTATCACCGTCGAGCACATGGGACGGGGGAGTACATCGACAACCGCGCTGCATACATTATGGTAATTATATATTTGTTCAAATTATTCATTATATATTTATAATTTAAGTTTTATGATAAATATTAAACAAAAAATCAAACTCGAGTAGGAGACCTACAGCCAGACGGTGGTGCAGCGCGGGGGTACCCCCGAGGACTTTGACGCAGCATCGTGGGTCGAGGCCGCAGGTGGCTGGGACCATGGCCGCGTATATGGCTTCGCAGATAGTGGTCATGCGCGAGCCGTACTAGGGCCACTTGGGGCACCGACCCCTCAGGTCGCTGGTGAGCGGCCGTCCACCTCTAGATCCAGTTATGATCATAGTAGCAGAATAAGGACTCTAGAGGACACGGTCGCGCGTCAGACTGAGATAATGGAGCGCCATAGTCAGATGATGGCGGATATACAAGCTATGCTACGCAACATGTCAGGTCATCCCGAAGCAGGCATCTCTTCGGCATCATCTAATCCATCATCCTCGAGTCAGTCCACGCCGGTGTACACTCAAGCACTCCAGACCCCGCCATATGATCCAGGCCATCCTCCATCGTCATCGTGAGATTTTGTTTATATTGACTTTGTTACTGAGATATTGAACTTGTTTAATTTATATTGACTATGTTACTGAGATGTTGATACTTCAATTTTGCATTTGAATTATTTTTATACTATCGTGGATAATTATCAATATAAATATAATTGTTTTGATGTATATCTTGGTGTGTTTGTGATGTGTGAATGAATGTGTGTATGAGTGTATGGGTGTGTGAGTTATGTATCAGATAATGTATCAATGTATCAATGGAAATTTTAAATTTTAAATTTTTTCGTTAGCAGGTTCACATCATCAGCAACGGCTTTCCCACGGCCATCCGTGGGAAATTAAGTCGTTGCTAAAAGTGTATCGAAAGCCGTTGCTGATGACCTACAGCAACGGCTTAGCGACGGGCTTTTACTAACGGCATTGCTACGGACTCAGCGGTCGTTGCTATTAATGTTATCAGCAACGGCTCCGAGCCCGTGGCAAAACCGTTGCTAATAATATTTTTAGCAACGGCCCGATCGGCCGTTGCTGATCCGTTGCTAAGTTATCAGCAACGCGACTTTCTGTCACGGCTCTATTGCAACGGCTCGGCCGTTGCTGATGCTCGTCAGCAACGGCTCATTTTTCTAGTAGTATTGGCTCATATGGACTCATCTAGTTTACCACAAATAATTGGGTTTTTTACATTCATGGCTTTCGTCGGTCAAGTAAAATAAGCAAATGTTGATGGACTCATGCTACAAAAAAATAGGGTATCACCAACGGATTAAATCCGTTGGTAATAGTAAAAAATCCGTTGGTAATACTATTACCAACGGATTTTCATTGGTAAAATCCGTTGGTGATACTCTGCTAGGTATTACCAACGGATATTACAATTGTCTGTTGGTATTACCAACGGATAAATATATATTTGTTGGTAATTACCAACAAATGAGTTGGTAATTTTATTGGTAATACCAACAAAATTAGTTTGTTGGTGAAAGTCTATTTTCTTGTAGTGATCAATCGTGTCGGCAAATAACAAATCTTATCATTTATTCGTAGCCTGAATGGATGAAATATTAAATGAAAAATGATTACATGTTTAAAATGAACATCGATCAGATCAGGATCATATGGCTTTTAAATTCAAAATGACCTTCTACAGTTAATGCTGGATAAGATTAGGTGACTCGGTATCAGTTATTAATGTTACCCAATGTTTGCGAAAGGAATCTGTGCACGTGTTTATATGACCACGATAAGTTTAAATAAATAGGGAAGTCCTTCAAAATTTGATTCTGCGTGCATAAATGCTTGAGCATATCCATATCGGATCTTTTGCGCACGATTTAAACGAGGGAAAGAATTGTGATATTTTTAAGATTATTAAGATATATGCACTAACACTATGTCACTATATATAGTGTTAGTTAAATGCATTCAAATATTGTGATATATGTTATATTCAAGGGAAAGACGTCTTAGTTATAAACGAGGGAAAGATTGTGAAATTCATGAGTTAAATGCACTCAAATATCTTAGTAAAAGCCTTGGTTCGAATTAATTAATATGGACGCGAGATACATGTGCATGAAAGAATTGCTTAATCGGGGCACCGACCACAGCACTTCAATTCTTCCTATATAAGGAGAACCTCGCCCTCGTTGATCACACACCAAGCCCTTGGTTTAACTGTGAGAGAAGAATAATATGACGATACGACAGCTCCTGTTTACATTTCTGATACTTGCGCTCACGGCAAGATTGCACGCCGGAGAAATTGCAGTCTACTGGGGCCAGAATGGCAACGAGGGAAGCTTGCGTGAAGCCTGTCAAACAGGCTTCTACAAGTACGTAAACATCGCCTTCCTGAACGTGTTCGGCAATTTCCAAACCCCCCAGCTCAACCTCGCCGGCCACTGCGACCCTCCTTCCGGCAACTGCGTCCGCTTCAGCGATGAAATCAAATGGTGCCAGCAGAACGATATCAAGGTCTTGATCTCCCTCGGCGGCGGCGTCGGGCCGTACACTCTGGTATCCACCGAGGACGCCAGACAAGTCGCCTCCTACCTCTGGAACAACTTCTTGGGAGGCTCCAGCTCTTCCCGGCCGCTCGGTGATGCTGTCCTCGACGGCGTCGACTTCGACATCGAAGGAGGAGGCACTAGGGATCACTGGGACGAGCTCGCCCAATTCATCAAGGACTACGAAACGCAGGGGACGAAGAGGATTTACTTGGGCGCGGCTCCGCAGTGCCCATACCCAGATTACTACCTGGAGAAAGCGATCAACACTGGTCTGTTTGACTATGTTGAAGTATATGGCAGCTGGAGGACTCGCGACGCTGCATTGAAGGAGTTGCCGGAGAAGACGATGGAGTGTAGATAAATGTTTGTAATACATGAGTTTACCAAAAGGTCCTTGTTTCCTCTGTTTTAGGCTTGTGTAAGTTGAGGGTTTTTGGTATTTTTACTTCAGCATAAATAAGTAAACGGTAAGGGTTAATGGATGCGGGTTGATGTAAATACCTGCGAATCCATTATTCCAATGTATAAAAGCTGGGTTGGTTGACGAAAGTCAACATACGCTCTTCCCCATTTTTCTGAATACAAATTTCATCTTCTTGTTCTTGTTCGCGCCTTGACGCAGCTGTGTTCCAATGGCGAGATCTTAACATGGTATCAGAGCAGGGAAGGTTAATCTCCGGTGGATCTTGAGTGCTTGATTGAATCTTGGATCGGAAGTGGTTGATCGACCCAATGGCTCGAAATCGCAGATCGACGGCAGCCAGCAGATCTGCAATTGGGGAATCTCAGGACCGACCAAAGAGCGACTCAGTCACTGGAGACCTAGAAATGGAAGATGATCCGTACATTCTCGCCGGGAACGACACCCCAGGTATGAACTTGGTTTCCGTTCAATTAAACGGCCATGAAAATTACCTGACTTGGAAAAGGTCGATGACCATCTCCTTATCGGCCAAGAACAAGAGTGGATTTGTCAACGGAACCCTAAACGTGCCGGATGAGTCGACGCACAAGTACAGGCAATGGAGAAGATGCGACGACATGGTCAGATCATGGATCTTGCACTCTATTGCTCCAAGTCTATGCACCAGTGTGATGTATGCTGAAACTGCATTTGATATGTGGCAAGATTTGGAAGATCGTTTTGGCAGAGGAAATGAGCCAAGGATCTTTGACATTGAAATGAAGATTTACACCACTAAGCAGGGAACCCTATCTATCTCAGACTACTATACCCAATTGAAGGGGTTATAGGATGAAATGGACGCCTTGAACGCCAGCGCAAATGGCTGTGTTTGTCAGCCAGGCAAAGATAGCAATAAGAGAAGAAGGCTGAGGCAGTTTCTAATGGGGTTAAGCGAAGAATACATTGGAATTAGGGGACAGATACTTGTTATGAAACCTATTCCAGAAATAAATTAGGCTTATGCTATCTTGGAGCAAGAAGAAATGCAAAGGGCTGGAAGAAACAATGCCAATGCACCTGTCGAAAGTGTAGCTTTGAACAGTATAAATTACAACAATGCAGGAGGAGGCTTCAGGGGGAACAAAAACAAGCCTCTTGGACCTAACAGCAAACTGTTTTGTGATCATTGCAATAGAACCGGGCATTCCAGAGAGAATTGCTATCGGCTGATAGGATATCCACCTGGTCATAAGTTCTACAAAGGCAAGCAAAAGTATGGTGAGCAGGGAACCAGGCAAGTAAATCAGGTGAATGCAACTGGTTCAGCAGATAGCAGTGAGCAAAATTTCATGAAAAGCCTGAATGAAGAGTCGAGTAGCAGAGTTGGGATTACTGAAGAACAATACAATACCCTGCTCAACACAATGATGAACCTACTTGGACAGAAGGGACATGTGAACCATGCAGTCAACATGGCAGGTATAAATCTAAACTCAAATGCATTTAAATTACCTAATATTTGGATTCTAGACAGTGGTGCAACTGATCATGTAACCAGCGTAGATACCACCCTTGACAATCAATGCAAACCAAAACCAAATGAGAAGATTACATTACCTAATGGTGAAGCCATGATAGTTAGCCACACTGGAACAGTGTATCTTGGTAGGAAAATCCAGCTAAATAATGTCTTAGCAGTGCCATCCTTTCACTACAATCTCATGTCAATTAGTAAGCTAACCAAGGAGTTAAATTATACTGTTGAGTTTAACCCAAATGCCTTTGTCATCCAAGACCTAGTATCGAGGAAGGTTTTGGGGACTGGTAGAGAGGTGAATGGACTATATGTGATGGAAGGAGCTGGGTCTCTGACAGGCAATCCGAGAAATCCACCCAAAATTTTATCTTTAGCTGCTTCTACTTTGTTTGATAAGCATGCTTTATGGCATATTAGATTAGGGCAAATGTCAAATTCTAGAATGAAATTGATGTCAAATATCATTCCTGGAATAAATCAAAACTCTGAATTGACTTGTAACATCTGTCCTATAGCTAAACAGTGTAGATTTCCTTTCTATTCAAGCTTGAATAAATCAAAATTGCCTTTTGATATGATACACTGTGATGTTTGGGGTCCGCATAAAAATCCTACTCATGATGGTCATTCATATTTTCTTACAATTGTAGATGATTGCACTAGGAGTTGTTGGACTTATTTGTTTGCTTACAAGTCTCAAGTACCAAATATACTTATAAGTTTCATCAAATTGATAAAAACTCAGTTCTTTAAAACAATTAAGGTGATAAGGAGTGATAATGGGACTGAATTTTTTAATTCCACCATCAACACATATTTGAGTGAAAATGGTATCATACACCAAAGTTCTTGTATTGAAACACCTCAACAGAATGCGGTGGTGGAAAGAAAACATAGACATTTACTACAAGTAGCAAGGTGTCTTAAGTTTCAATCCAAATTACCATCTAGGTTTTAGGGAGAGTGCATTTTGACAGCAACATACTTAATCAATAGGCTACCCAGTCCAATGCTGAACAATCAAAGTCCTTACATGTTGTTATATGGGCAAGAACCTGAGATAGAACATCTAAGGGTTTTCGGTTGTCTATGCTATACAAATACATTGAAAAGAGGTAGAGACAAATTTGATCAGAGGGCTTTTGAAGGAGTGTTTGTTGGGTATCCATATGGAAAAAAAGGATATAAGGTTTATAATCTCAAAACAAATGAGATCATCATTTCTAGAGATGTTAAGTTTGTAGAACAAATCTTCCCTTTTGATATGGAAAGTCTAAACAAAACTATGTTTCCTAAATATCCAAATGAGGAAAATTTAGTTGAGAGCACTCCTACGACAAACATCCCATATACAAAAACAAGTAGTGACACCCTAGTGCAATCACCTGATAAAGTATTAGAAGTAGTGGATGACCAGAATTCTTCTTCCTCCATTAAATTGCATGTGGACCTATTTGAGCCAAGTGTAAGCAGCTTACCTGAGGTTGGAGGTCAACCTTCAGATGAAATTGTGCCACAATCCAATTCATGGTCTCCACGACCATTAGAAATACCTGTCAGAAGAAGTAAAAGGGTCACAAAAAAACCCATGAAGCTAAAAGACTATCACTGTAGTCCATTGCCATCTATATCCTCACCTGAGTCAAAAGAAGAACAGCCACAAAATACAAGTCCATATCCACTAGTCAATTTCTCAAACCTGGAAAACATTCCACCTGAACATAGAGCTTTTCTTAGTGTCATAGAATCCTATCAAGAACCTACCAGTTATGCCACTGCTTGTAAGAATCAAAATTGGGTAAGGTCTATGCAACTTGAGTTGGAAGCCCTTGAAGCCAACAACACATGGAAGCTTGTTGAATTGCCACCTGGTAAATCATTGGTGGGATGCAAGTGGGTATACAAAACCAAGTTTAGGCCTGATGGAAGCATAGAAAAGTATAAGTCTCGGCTGGTTGCCAAAGGCTTCACACAAAGAGAGGGCATTGATTATCATGAGACGTTTGCCCCGGTGTCAAAAATGGCAACAGTTAGAGTACTATTGGCAGTGGCAGCTGCAAGAAATTGGCCACTGCATCAGCTTGATGTAAGCAATGCTTACTTGCATGGTGACTTAGATGAGGAAGTGTACATGGCAAGGCCACCTGGTCATGGAAGTATTGAAGACAAGAGAGTATGCAAGCTATTGAAATCTTTATATGGCCTTAAACAGGCCGGCAGGCAGTGGTACTCCAAATTATCCTCAAGTATTTTGAGACAAGGGTACACTCAATGCATATCAGATTCATGCCTATTTGTAAAGAAGAAGGACAATAAAATCACTATCATATCAGTATACGTAGATGATATCATAATCTCAGGAGATGATTTTGAGGAAATCAACAAATTGAAAGACTCACTCAATCAAGAGTTCAAAATAAGAGACTTAGGGAGATTAACTTACTTCCTTGGTCTTGAGGTACAAAGAACTGAAGCAGGAATCCATTTGAACCAAAGAAAGTATACAACAGACATGTTAAAAGAAGCTGGATTACAAAATTGTAAACCATATAGAACACCAATGCAGTATCAAGAAAAAATGAATGAAGAGAGAACATGCAATGATGAATTGTTAGAAGATGCAGAAGAGTTTAGAAGGCTGATTGGCAAATTACTCTATGTTACCATGACAAGACCAGATGTGATGTTTACAGTGAATCATTTGAGTCAGTTTGCTAATGCACCTAGACAATCTCACTACAGGGCAGCTCTAAAGGTATTGAGATATCTAAAAGGGGCACCTGGTCTCGGGTTGTTCTATCCATCCAAACCAAGCAACACTGTCACTGCTTACAGTGATGCTGATTGGGGAGGATGCGCAGCAACAAGGAGGTCTGTCACTGGATATATGGTCAAGTTTGGGCAATCACTGGTAACATGGAAATGCAAAAAACAAACGACTGTGAGTCGCTCTAGCACTGAGAGTGAACTCAGAGCATTGTCAACAGTAACAGCAGAGGTACTGTGGGTTAACAGGTTAATATCTGAGCTGGGAATTGAAGCAAGAAAACCAATTCCAATATACTGTGACAACCAAAGTGCGCTGCATATCACAGCGAACCCTGTGTTTCACGAGAGGACAAAACACCTTGAGATCGATTGTTACTTCGTGAGAGAAAAGTTTCTTCAAGGCTCGGTTGAACCTCTCTACATTTCTGGCAAGGAACAGCCGGCAGACATTTTCACTAAACCTTTGACACCGCAACAACATCTTCACAATTTAGACAAATTAGGGATGAGTAATCCTTACTCTACTCCCTAATTTGTGGGGGGAGTGTTGAAGTATATGGCAGCTGGAGGACTCGCGACGCTGCATTGAAGGAGTTGCCGGAGAAGACGATGGAGTGTAGATAAATGTTTGTAATACATGAGTTTACCAAAAGGTCCTTGTTTCCTCTGTTTTAGGCTTGTGTAAGTTGAGGGGTTTTGGTATTTTTACTTCAGCATAAATAAGTAAACGGTAAGGGTTAATGGATGCGGGTTGATGTAAATACCTGTGAATCCATTATTCCAATGTATAAAAGCTGGGTTGGTTGACGGAAGTCAACATACGCTCTTCCCCATTTTTCTGAATACAAATTTCATCTTCTTGTTCTTGTTCGCGCCTTGACGCAGCTGTGTTCCAATGGCGAGATCTTAACAGACTACGTGTGGGTGCAGTTCTATAATAACTATTGCCAGTACTCCGCCGACAACATTAATACTTTTGTGAATGTATGGAACCAGTGGAACACCGTCCCTTCGCCGAAGGTGTTCCTTGGGCTTCCTGCTGCTCCTGCAGCAGCCGGAAGTGGCTACGTCTCTCCGTATGATCTTTGCAGTAAAGTTCTTCCGCTAATTCATAACTCACCAAAGTATGCAGGAATTATGCTCTGGTCAAGATACTACGACGTTATCAATAACTACAGTGCTCAGGTTTTGCCCTGCGTGACTGCTTCTTTGATGCCGGCGAGTCCGCCGCCGCCGACTTTTCTATCTATGGTGGTGTAGTCTTCTGGCCTTGCATGTACGTGTTGGATGGCGTCTATGTATGTACGCCTGCCATGTAGTGTTTTCTAGTAATGAAATGATGACATGTGTTCGACAGGGATCTTAATTATCATTTTTGAGTGTTCCCTCTATATATTCTATGCCGGTATCATCTTCCATTAAATATTCAATATATATATGGACGTAGCGAGTTGGTGTTTCTAATACAAGATCGGTTGTTGGCCAAAATGCGGTTTAATGTTGAGCCATTATTCTTTCCCAAAATGAAAAGCCAAGCCGGATAATCTCTGACCGGTCCGTCGACGCCTCGTTGAAGATTGCGTTGTTTTTCGAGGTCCAAACACTCGAGCACCAAATCATTGTAGACATCACTTTGTCCGCTTGCCACCTTCCCACCTCTCTTTTAGAATACGGAATGGCCGAGAAGAAGTGCATCCCGATCTTTGCAAGAAATAGCTTCCATGCCGATACGATCACATTACATTTTGAGAAAAGGTGGTACACTGATTTTGTATCCCCTTTACCATAGATACAAAGTGGGTTGATCTGAGAGTTTCCATATTTTATGATTTTGTCTTTTGTTTGTCGTCGCTCTTTCGGCACACGTCATAGAACCATTTTCATTTTAAGTGGCCCTTGCATTTCCAAATTCTAGAAGCCCTAGAGTCCACCACTCCCCAATCCACGAGCTACTACGACGTTATCAATAACTACAGTGCTCAGGTTTTCCCCTGCGTGACTGCTTCTTTGACGCTGGCGAGTCCGCCGCCGCAGACTTTTCTATCAATGGTGGTGTAGTCGTCTGGCCTTGCATGTACTGTTGGATGGCGTCTATGTATGTACGTCTGCCATGTAGTGTTTTCTAGTAATAAAATGATGACCTGTGTTCGACGGGGATCTTAATTATCATTTTTTTTTACTTAAAAAAAATAGTTTTATAGCACGGCCATTACAAAGCGTAAATACGATAATATACGCACAAGATGTACAAAGACATGAAAAAGATGCACAAAACGCTACAACTAAGAATTGAACCCAAGATCTAGATAATATACCCCGATGCTACTACCACTTGAGCATGAGTGGTTCACCTTAATTATCATTTTTGAGTGTTCCCTCTCTCTATATATATTCTATGCAGGTATCATCTTCCATTAAATATTAACATTTGCAGCATTTGGCTCAATTGCTTGTTTGGTTGCCTGCAATTGAGCCAATTGTAGGATTTCATGTTTGCATCCTGCAAATGCAGGCTGCAAAACCGGTTGCAGGCCTGCAACACTAGCTTACAGCCTGCAAGAAAAAGGTCACGGTTAACGCCCCGACTCTCCCCGCTCGCGCGACGCAACCTAAAGAAGACTTCTTCCCGACTCCAACCCTCGCGCGACACAGCCCGACTTCTTCCCCTCGCCGTCGAGCGACGCTTGCCTGCGGCCCCCGACTTCTTCCCCGAGCCGTCGACTCTCGCCGCCGTGCGACGCCTGCCTGCAGCCCCCGAACACTCTCCTTCTGCTCTACCGTCGACTCTCACCATTCATCTCTCTCCTTCCCACTCTTCGGTGAGGCTGTGAGTGATCCCTGAACTCCTCAAGTCACAAGGTTTGTTCTTGTCCCTTCTGGAACTTCTTGTTTGCCTGTTCTTTGATTTTGTTTATGAACCAGGTTGTATTGTTGTTAGCTCGCTTTCTCTTTCACTTTTTCTTCTTGTGGAAAATCTTCTCTTTCATAAATTTTGTCGGAGTTTTTGATTATTTAGCTTTCATTTCAAGTGTTTGTTTAGATTTGTTCATGGCTGCTGCTATAGATATGTACAGTACTCGAGCCTTTTATGAGGCCAGATGAGCCTTTTGTAGATATGTACAATTGTCTCTGAAAACTCTTTCGATGAGGAGCTCATGACAGCACTCGAGCCTTTTATGAGGCCTGATGCGACTTCCAGCCTCTCTCCCTCAACCTCTCCAACCTCCATCACCAACTCATTGCTCTAAGATCAATGTTTGGATACTGTGACAATGCAGTTGGACTAAAATTTGAGGTTGATGCCTCTGCCATATTTGAATCATGTAACAGAGAGAGTCAGTACAGTGACTCTCTCTGTTAAAGAGTCAAGGATACAGCTCAGGAAGCAACATTTCTTGCACCCTTCCAAGAGTCAGAATTAGGTGGCTCATAGCATGTACAGTGACTCAATTAATAGGGACAAGAGGCTCATAAATATGTCTTTTTATATACATTTGTCATACAATGCCTTCCCTACCTTGAGGAAGACAGCATATATGTAGTCCACTTATCAGTTTCCTGATTTCTAAATATGTGGTGATTAATTTGAATATATATGTTCACGAAGTGATTGTGAAATGGTTGTTCAATATATTTGTTTCACCTTCCACCTTTCATCCTTCTGTCGACTATCATCTTCTTCAATGCTAATTTGCTTGCACTGCCATGCTAGATGTGATTTCCTTTCTATTTCTTTACCTTCAAAATCAATGATAGCTTCATTTCACTCACTGCCAACACCTAGCAACTGATATGAATTTGTAAGACTTTGATATGAACTTTGGGATTTATGTTGTTAAGGACTTTGATATGAAATTTGGGATTTAAGCTAAAAACTTTGATATGAACTCATTGTTAGACTTTTATAAACTTATTTATTTGAATTTGTTGTTAAAGACTTCTTCTATATTTATGTGCATGTCTTTTTTTTTATTCAAAATGTTACTTTAATATTTAGATGTAGTCCTTTGTAGGTCTTGTTTTTAATATTAATTTATTATTTTTCAAAATATTAATGTAAGTTGCAATTTCTATTTGCGGCCAATCAAATGCTCGCAAATAGAAGTTGCAAGTTGCAAGTGTAGTTGCAACCTCCATTTGCGGCCAATCAAACGCCCGCAAATAGAAGTTGCAGCTCTACTTGCGGGCAACCAAACGCTAGGCTGCAAATCTATTTGCGGGCATTTACTTTTGCATGCAAATAGATTTTGCAGTGTTTGCACTTGCGGGCAACCAATCGGCCCCCATATGAAGTCGACAACATGTGTGTGTATATATACAGTGGCTGCAACAAGTATTCCAGGATAATTAATTAAGATCGATCTTAGCAAACTTGATGAGCCATCTGATTGAGCTACCTTACACTGCAACACAATCGATCTACAGAGACACATAATTAGAGACAAATTAGATTTTTATTTCTAAATCATCACATTTAAAGACTAATAAACAAAAAAAATATTCATAATTAGTCTCTAAAACTAGTTTTAGAGTCGGATCAATTAAGTGACTATGTTGTTGGTGTTTCTATAGCTTAGAGACAAATCAATTAAGTGATTATGTTGTTGTTATTTCTATAAATCTTTAGAGGCTAATTAATTAAGAACAAATTTTGTGTCTATTAGTCTCTAAATGTGAAGATTTAAAAATAAAAATATAATTTATCTCTAATTTTGTGTCTCTATAGGTCAATTGTGTTGTAGTGCTATGAAATATTATTATATGTATAATAACAATTGAGCCATCTAATGTCTCTAGTTCATAACTTCATATTGCGAATTTCGACCTTTTAAATATTGCATTGTAGTTTTTTCATGTTAATTAATTCGTCTATAAATTTTAATTTTTATATTTGGCACTTGCTTTTAGTGAGATATATATAAAAATAATAATAATCTCACATTAAAAAAAAAATATTGAGAGGATAAAACATCTATTGTTATTGTCTCACAGCCTAAGCTTTTAAGTTCGATTTGATTCAATTCGCATATGATTTATTACAATATATGTGTCTCAAACTTAAGTTTAATCTCTCATCAATCATTTGTTTAGAGTTGACTCAATTGGATCCTTACACCAACAAAAAAAATGGTCTTTTGAGACGCGCACATCAGTGACGAACTTTTGCCACGGTCTGCGCCGTCCGTGATAGTCGTCACCGACAGTTCAACCATGTTCCGAGCCGTCGGTGACAACGACAATTCTAGTAGTGTATTACAATCGGCCTTGATGTTCAGGAGTTGCATCATTATCGAAAACCTAGTGTATTTAGGATAATTCTCATACAAAGGTTCATCGGCATCTTTCAATATCTCGTAAAATTTTGTGACTTCTTTATTCAGCAATTCAATCTCTACCATAGGTTGTACTTCTGTGACATCAACATCGATAGTATCTGGTGGCACATATCATCTACTTCTTTTATACAAACATACAACCCCTGAACGGATCTAAAGTTTTGCTAAATCATATTCGACTCGTCGATGCGTATGTGAAACATATCAACTCGTCAGATGAATGATTATTTTCTAAATTTTTGGATGTCGATTCGAGTCCAAAGTGGACGATTTCGACGTGAGTCCAATGTGGATGATTACCGTGCGAGTCCAAAGTGGCCGATTCTAATTAATCTAAATCTAAAGATTAATATTAAAATTAATAAAATTAACATTAAAAAAATATTAAAATTAATCTACATCTAATTAACATTAACATTAACATTAAACAATTACTAATCAAATTAACATTAATATAAATAACCTAATCTAATTACTAATAACAATAACAATTAACTAATAAACTAATAACAATTAACCTAACAATTAACACATTAATTAACAATAATCTAATTACTAATTAATAATTAAACTAATAAAAATTAAAAACTAACAATAGATTAATATATATATTAGGATTTAATTAAACCCTAATAAGTTTTATTAGGGTTTAATTAAACCCTAATAAATTTTGATTAGGGTTTACTAAAACCCTAGATCTGCTATTTTGGCGCCGAAATCTAATGGACTTCGTCACCGGCGTCCAGTGTCCATTGTCGGACACTGGACAAGGTCCTGTGGTATGCCAAAACCCTAAGTTTTAGGATTTCGATCGACACTAGCGACTATAGGAGAAGAGGATGAAGAAAATAATAACGGGAGGCTTTAACGCGGAGGGCGCAGTGGCTGCGTCAGGGATCCTTCAACGGGGGTGTCGACGTCGATGTCATGCAGCAGGGAAGAGATGGGGGCGTCGGGGCGCGATCGCGAGTTAAATAAACTCATCAACAATGGCTCACTTATTCGTTACAGAGTCGTTGCAGATAAATACAAATTATCAGCAATGACTCACATATCCATTGCAAAGCCTTTGCTGATAAATATTTCATTTTCGCGTCACAAGCCCGCCATCGACTGCAACGGGTAGAGAACCCGTAATTAAGTCGTTGCTAATGTGATAATATCATTAGCAACGATCAAGCGGCCCTTGTAAAGCTGTTGTTGATAAGTTATAACATTCGCACGCCATGTTCGCGCCATCCACTTGGTAGAAACGGCCCAAGCAGTCGTAAGAACGTCATTAGTCAATGCAACGGCTTGAGCGGCCGTTGCTGATGGCCGCTGCTGATTAACACATTTCTAGTAGTGTGTAGGGGGTTTCCCGAGTAGAAGATTGAGCGATTATATTGTATCCCCATAACACTTCAGGTAGTTGAGATCGTGGATTGTGTATTATTGTCGCTGATGAGTTCACGAGGTATGTCGTACCTGCAAATGATGTTCCTTCATATGAACTTTCGAACCTTTTCGGTCGCAATTGAGGATAGGGTTTCAACCTCTATCCACTTGGTGAAATAGTCGATCGCTACTATCAAATATTTGATCTGACCCGGCGCTTGTGGGAACAGACCGAGGATGTCGATCCCGAGCTGTGTAGTGGTTCATGATGCATGTGTGAGATCTCAGAGAACCTTTGGCACTTGTTGCACCTTTTCACATACATGTTGTAGTTCATTTTCATGGTCAATCAAAAATATTCCGCCAGGAGGATTTTAGTTGCCAAGGATCTTTATCCAATGTTAATGTCGCAGATGTCGTCGTGTATTTCTATCGTCTGTTTGTGGTCGGCTGATGCATTTGAGCAGTGGCCGAGAATATTCTCTTTTGTAGAGTTCATCGTCAAGGAGAGTGTAGTAACTTATCGTCCTTCTTAATTTATTTGGGTTGGAGGTCTGCTCCGGTATCTCTCATTGCTTCACTACTAGAAATTGAGTCTTCAGCAATGGCTATCAGCAACGGCCGCTCAAGCCGTTGCTATTTGCAACGGCATTCTTACGGTCGCCTGAGCCATTGCAGATATTTGTATCTGCAACGGCGTTCTAACGGACACGCGAGCCGTTGCGGATTATTTTAATTATCCACAACGGCTTTCTGATGGAAAGGCGAGCCGTTGCTGATATTTTAATTATCAGCAATGGCTTTCTAACGGACAAGTGAGCCATTGCTGATGATAACTTATTAGCAACAGCTTTCTAACGGGCGAGTGACCCGTTGCTGATAAGTTTATATAGGGCACGCAGTCGCACCCGACCCTTCTTCCTCCCGCTGCTGCCGCCGCCGTCTCCTGCTCCCGCCTGTCGCCGCCGCTGCCGACGTCGACGACGCCTCTTCCTCCTCCCGCTGCTGCCGACATTTTCAGGTATGCCTCGCCGGCCGGCTGTCTCTTCCCGTTGCGGCCGGCGGGAAATTCGACCGAAACCCTTTTTTAAGAGTTTCGGCCGATGGCCGCCGCCGGACCTTGTACAGTGGCCGGACAGTGTGTCCGGCCACTGTACGCCGGCGCCGGAGTCCACCTGACTCCGACACCGGAATTTATAGATTTATATATAATTTTTTATTATTTTTTTATTGTTAATTAATTATTTAGATTAATTATTTAATTTATTAGATTAATTATTAGGGTTTAGATTAATTTCGGAATTGTCCACTTCGGACGCGCGCCGGAATCGTCCACTTCGGACGCGCGCCGGAATCGTCCACTTCGGACGCGCGCCGAAATCGTCCACTTCGGACGCGCGCCGGAATCGTCCACTTCGGACGCGCGTCGAAATCGTCCAATATGGACTCGAACTGTCTCGAAACATTTAGAAAATAATCATGCATCCGACGAGTTCATATGTTTCACGTACGCATCGACGAGTCGGATATGATTTAGCAAAATCTTAGATCCGTTCGGGGATTGTATGTTCGTGTAAAAGAAGTAGATGATCTTTTATACGACGTACAATTCTTGAATTGTCCCTGATTGGACAATTTGGGAATATAGTTATTTGTACTGCACTTACGTTTTTATTTTAACTGTTAACTAATCATTCTAAATTTCGACAACATCTCTTTTGTTCTCCGATACGCGCCCAGATGATATGCGTATTCGGAGAACTATAGGGAGATGCTGCCGAAATTTAGAATGAAGTTAACGGTTAAAATAAGTACTTAGTGCAATATAAATAACATAAATCCCGAATGGAATAGGACAATCTCACCTAAAGACATTAACCAAAGAAATTGTCATTGATTGACAGAATCATGTCGACTGATCGAAGTTGGATGTACCGACGTCTTGATCGTGGAGCTTTAACGAATGAGTTTCGATTAGGCGTAACGTACTTCCTAAATTTCGCCTATTCGAATCGGAATTTCGTTAGCATGGGTGATCAAATCCGATGTCCGTGCCGCATTTGTTCAAATGGACGATTTTTGGATCGGGAGACTGTCACTCTGCATCTATATACCAAAGGATTTGCACCAAGATATTTTCTATGGACTTGTCACGGGGAGTCACGCGAAGTCGGGACGTCGAGCAATCTTGTCGTTCAGACATATGGTGAATCTTCCTCTGTTGGTGCTTCTTCATCCAGTCAATGTAATCCCTATAGAACTATGATACTTGATAGTCTTGGGGGTCAATTCCACCTGAATGATAATGTTGATCGGCCAGTTCTTCAGACATCAGTCCCACCAGATACTACAGCGGTTGATATCACAGAAGTACAAACTGCGGTAGAGATTGAATTACCGAATAAAAAAGCTGCATAATTTTACGAGATGTTGAAAGCTGCCGATGAACCTTTGTATGAGAATTGTCCTAAACACACTAGGTTTTCAGTAATGACACAGCTTTTAAACATCAAGGCCGATTGTAATATCAGCGGAGTTGCGTATGATCGGATTGCTAGATTGATTAATGGGATGCTGCCTACTGATAACAAGTTTGAGCCAACTTTTTATAAGACTAAAAAGCTAATGAGAAAATTGGGGCTTGGGTACGAAAAAATACACGCGTGCCAAAATAACTGCATTTTATATTATAAAGAAAATGTGCAGTTGGATAAATGCCCTGTATGTCAACATCCTCGTTACAAGAGAAGAAATCGGTCCCACAAAAAAATATCCCGTTTAAGGTGCTTCGGTATTTTCCACTAACACCGAGACTTCAAAGATTATTCATGTCGGAAAAGACAGCCCCCTACATGAGTTGGCATGCAAGAAGTCGTGATGATACAATAATGACTCATCCATCTGACAGTGAAGCATGGAAATATTTGGATACATGTTATCCTTCATTTGCTAGGGATACTAGAAATATCATATTGGGATTGTGCACAGATGGTTTTAATCCGTTTGGACATTCTGCAACTCCTTATTCAGTTTGGTCAGTGCTGCTGACAGTTTATAATTTGCCACCGTCAATGTGCATGAAAGATGAATTTATTTATCTTTCGATGATTATTCCGGGTCCTAAGGGTCCGCGAAAAGAAATTGACATATTTCTCAGACCCTTGATAGATGAATTGGAAACATTGTGGACTGAGGGAGCTGTCACTTATGATTGTCATCGGAAGCAAAACTTCAATTTAAAGGCCGCGGTCTTGTGGACAATCAATGATTTACCCGCGTACGGCATGTTGTCGGGTTGGAGCACTCACGGCCGACTCTCTTGTCCGTATTGTATGGAACACTCTAAATCAATCAGTCTTCAGAACGGACGAAAAATCTCATTCTTTGATTGTCATCGTCGATTCCTACCGGTTAATCATCAGTATCGAAGGAATCGTAATAAATTTACTAAGGGCGGAGTCGAAAGAGATGGGCCACCACCGATGTTGTCTGGTGAACAAATGTTAGCACGTGTTTCAGCACTTCCAGATATAGTATTTGGTCGCAATGAAAGAGTGTCAGGTTTTGGCCAAACACATAACTGGGTGAAAAAAAGTATCTTTTGGGAATTGCCCTATTAGAGTTCATTATTGATTCGACATAATTTAGATGTCATGCACATTGAAAAAAATGTGTTTGATAATATTTTCAACACTTTGATGGATATTTCCGAAAAAACAAAAGATAATGTCAAAGCCCGACATGATATAAAAATACTTTGTAAAACACCAGAGTTGGAGTTACAAGAGGTCAACGGACGATATCTGAAACCGAAGGCCCCATATGTGTTAAATAAACAACAGATCAAAGATGTTTGTCAATGGGTAAAAGAACTCAGATTACCCGATGGATATGCTTCAAACTTATCTCGATGTGTGAACGTCGATGATTGCAAAATATAAGGGATGAAGAGCCATGATTGTCATGTATTCATGTAGAGATTACTTCTGATCGCATTTCGAGATCTTCTACCTAATAATATTTGGGGTCCGTTGACTGAATTAAGTATGTTTTTTAGAAACATCTGTGCAAATGTCCTTCAAGTCGAAGATATGTCAACACTTGAAAATAATATTATTGAAATCATATGCAAGCTGGAGCAGTTTTTCCCTCCTGCATTTTTTGACTCGATGGAGCATCTACCGATACACTTGGCATACGAGGCACGAGTTGGTGGCCCCGTTCAATATCGGTGGATGTACTTATTTGAAAGATACATGAATCGTCTGAAGAAAAAAGTAAAGAACACCGCAGCTGTTGAAGGATCAATATCTGAATCGTATATCATCCAAGAAATTTCAATATTCTGCTCATTTTACTTTGAATCGACAGTACATACAAGATTTGATCATCTTCCACGTAACGACGACGGGGGTGTTCGACATTCAGATGGACGTTTAAATATATTTTGTCACTCTGGTCGTGCTTTTGGTTCTCGTCCATCTCGACACTTAAGCGATGAAGAGTATCATTTGGCACACTTGTATGTATTACTCAATTGTCCAAAGATTGAACAATTCATTGAAATATTTGACATTGAGATGGTGCAAAAATACTCTATTCACAACGATCAAGAATTGGAGAGATTACGGAATCGTGATTTCCCTACTTGGATTCAGACTTACAGCAAAGATCACAGAGCTGAAATAGATGAAAGAATATTTGAGTTTGTTAGTGGACCGTCGCGACTTGTGTCGTGCTATAGCGGATATTTTATTAACGGGTATAAATTTCACACGGTTGAATATTCATTTACAAAGAAGACGATGAATGCTGGGGTCTGCGTGAAAGGGACAACCTATGTTGAATGTGATATGGATTTTTATGGACTGGTGGAAGAAGTGATAGAGTTGCACTACTTCGGCTTGAAATCAGTGATCCTATTTAGATGTCATTGGTTCGATACAACAGAAAGGGGCATGAAAGTTCATCCAAAATACAAACTTGTTGAGGTTAATTACAAATCGAAATTGGCAGCAAATGAGCCTTTTATATTGGCATCACAAGCCGAACAAGTATATTATGCGAAGTATCCGGCTCGAAATAAGGATAGAGCAGATTGGCGTGTAGTCTGTAAGACAAAAGGTAGAGGAAAAATTGATCCGATAGTAGGAGAAAATGAGCTGATACCTGATATGACACATGGTTTCTATCAAGAAGATGATCCTCCTATTGTAGATCGTATTATTCCAATACTCGAGGATGCAGACACAACGTCAATTCAATTAGAAGTTGAATATGCTGATGATGACGATCATGAAATTAAGGAAGCTGGAGATGAAGAAGATGAAGAAGAGGAAGAAGAGGAAGAATTCGAAGACTATTATTCAGATGATGAGGAATAATTGTAAAGTATATATTTTATTAAATATATCTCTACTATTTATACAATAATCTGATTATATGTCTGTTCGACAGATATGTCTGGTCATGGTTATCGACGCAGGAGAGCTTCGGAGTCTCCGATCGGTGAGACTCCAGCACTTACTCATGCTGCTGATCCTCCTGTTGCTGATCCTCATGAGGATGATACTGCCGAGGCTAGTACATCCAAACGCAAGCGGCTACGCGGGCCGAACAGGTGGCAGCCTCCACCAGCCACAGAGTCACGTAGATTGATTAGCGTGATTGGGGAGCGGTAATATATCATGAATTATGAATCATTACAAATTCATTATATCATAATATAATATTAAAATTTATTTTTGTTGTGCAGGTTCGAGCAAGAAGAAGTGCCGAGGAGCATTTCTTCTACTATTCGACGATACATGCACGGGGCATGGCCTACGTGGTCTCGCGTGCCTAGCGAGCACATCGACATGTTATGGCGCGAGTTTGAGGTACGTATTATTATTATTTTTACATGCATGATGATATATTAATATTGGTACTGATATTATTATTTTGCAGGCTCGCTATACATGGGCCGAGGACCAGAGGCCCTTCATTTACGCTGCCTGGGAGGCTATTTCCCGGGCAAGGTACAACGGGCAGCTGGGGCAGGCTTTGTCCCAGGCGATGGCCCGAGCTGGGACCACTAACATTGCGGAGACTCGGGGATACAGCCCCGGTTGGATTACTCCGGATATATGGGACCAGCTCGTGGGAATATGGTCGACGGATCGATGGCAGGAGGTTTCTCGGAATGCGGCTAGAAATCGCATGTCGGGGGGAGCAGCGCGTCACACCGGCGGCTCTGTTGCATTTGCAGTGCACGCGAACCGTATGGTAAGTATATCTTTTAATTTTATATTTTATTTGTTACTATGTGTACTAATTAATGTATTTGTTTTGTAAATGTAGACAACGGTGTCGGATGACGGAATTGTCCAGCGACCCTCCCCGATGGCGGTGTTTGAGCGGTATCACCGTCGAGCACATGGGACGGGGGAGTACATCGACAACCGCGCTGCATACATTATGGTAATTATATATTTGTTCAAATTATTCATTATATATTTATAATTTAAGTTTTATGATAAATATTAAACAAAAAATCAAACTCGAGTAGGAGACCTACAGCCAGACGGTGGTGCAGCGCGGGGGTACCCCCGAGGACTTTGACGCAGCATCGTGGGTCGAGGCCGCAGGTGGCTGGGACCATGGCCGCGTATATGGCTTCGCAGATAGTGGTCATGTGCGAGCCGTACTAGGGCCACTTGGGGCACCGACCCCTCCGGTCGCTGGTGAGCGGCCGTCCACCTCTACATCCAGTTATGATCATAGTAGCAGAATAAGGACTCTAGAGGACACGATCGCGCGTCAGACTGAGATAATGGAGCGCCAGAGTCAGATGATGGCGGATATACAAGCTATGCTACGCAACATGTCAGGTCATCCCGAAGCAGGCATCTCTTCGGCATCATCTAATCCATCGTCCGCGAGTCAGTCCACGCCGGTGTACACTCAAGCACTCCAGACCCCGCCATATGATCCAGGCCATCCTCCATCGCCATCGTGAGATTTTTTTATATTGACTTTGTTACTGAGATATTGAACTTGTTTAACTTATTTTGTTTGGATATTGATACTTCAATTTTGCATTTGAATTGTTTTTATACTATCGTGGATAATTATCAATATAAATATAATTGTTTTGATGTATATCTTGGTGTGTTTGTGATGTGTGTATGAGTGTATGGGTGTGTGAGTTATGTATCAGATAATGTATCAATGTATCAATGTATCAATCGAAATTTTAAATTTTAAATTTTTTCGTTACCAGGTTCACATCATCAGCAACGGCTTTCCCACGGCCTTCCGTGGGAAAGTCGTTGCTAAAAGTGTATCGAAAGCCGTTGCTGATAACCTACAGCAACGGCTTAGCGACGGGCTTTTACCAACGGCGTTGCTACGGACTCAGCAGCCGTTGCTATTAATGTTATCAACAACGGCTCCGAGTCCATGGCAAAACCGTTGCTGATAATATTGTTAGCGACAACCCGAGCGGCCGTTGCTGATCCGTCGCTAAGTTATCAGCAACGCGAGTTTCTGTCACGGCTCTATTGCAACGGCTCGACCGTTGTTGATGCTCTTCAGCAACGGCTCGACAACGGCATCAGCCGTTGCTGATGCCCATTTTTCTAGTAGTGCTTGAGGTAGATTTGTACGGGGTCCTCTAGTCGATATTTTGTTCGGCCGTTTGGACCTTGGCCGAGGTGTCGACGGATTGGATGCTCGACCGATTTTGATTTAGAGGATTTCTTTTTAGAAACTCTAGTAGGGGGAGAACTGCTAGAGTGGAAGGAGTAGAGGCCTGAAACACAGCCTTAAGTTGACCAGCAAGCTCTTCAAGTGATTTAGATGAAGGGGGAATGAAAGAAAAAGTATCGTCGGTAGAATTTGACTGAATATTATATATTATCAAAATCTTGATCCATGTTATTATTTTCAACAAGATAATCAACATTTGGAATTTGAGAATTGTAAAAATCTTAGGCCATATTTGCTTTGCATGATAAGATTTGGATGGGATAGGATTTAAGGTGGATAAAGGTGGGATAGAAATCCAAGAGAATTTCTTGAAATCCTATCCTATCTTTGTTTTGGCATAAGATAAGAAGCATGGATAGGATATGAAAATTCATATCATGTGAATTTGGGCCCTAAACTCACCCCCTCTCTAGGATTTCTAAATCGGACCAGCGGTGGATTTGGGCCAAAATAAATCCACCAAATATCTGGTCCGATTTTTATCCATTGTTGCAGCAAACAATGGATTGGATTTTAAAATCTAATCAACCTCATTAATCCATCAAAGCAAATGAGACCTTATGTAAGACCCGGAAAAATTTCCTAATATAAAAATCTATTTTGGTGCAGCGAGCCGGACCCGGGGATAGTCGAGTCAAGCCTCATGATCGCCTCGAGTGAAAATGTATGACTCGACCATCGGTGTATGAAATTTAATTGGGTGATTGACTTTCCTTTTATGCAATCATATCTTAAATCAAGTTTAAATCGACTCATGTTGTGGGTTGAGTCAGAACTCAAGTCGAGTTTGGGTTTAGTCGACTCTTGTGTAGGAGTCAAGTGAGTCAAGAGCCTATATGGAAGGCTAGATGAGGGATTAAAATCCCTATCCTTGTGCCGTGCGACTCATCTTTGAGTTGCACAAGGCAGCACCTAAGAGAGGGGGAGAAGAAGCAAGGGGAAAAGGGATTTGGTCGATCCGGGATTTCGCGCTGTCGCCGGAAGATTCAAAGTTGTCGTCATCCGATCTTTCATCCTCCTCAATCAAGGTGAGTGGTTGGATAGATGTTGAGGGGAGGCGGGTGGCCGGCCCCATAGATTTTGAAATCGGGATTCTTCTTCGCGAGTTTTGCCGATTGAGTTGTTTCTCCATGTTAGATTCTTAGATCATTGTATATGCTGTGATTTCGTGGTTTTAAATGTGTTGATTTCTTGTTTTAAGGGGTTGGCCGAGTCGAGGAAATTAAAGGGGAAAGGTCATGCCGAAATTTTCCCCAATTTCCTCGTTTGTCTCGCAACTTGTGCATCGACTTGTATTCGCTTGTTCTTGCTTTTGGATTGACAATCATGTAGACATCGCAACCATGTCCACCACCCCTAGATGTTCGGCCGAGCATGGTTCTCATCCTGCTCGAGTTGGCCGAGCAGTAGAAGGGGGGAAAGTAGGACTGTTTGTATTGGATTGTTGGATCTCGTATTTTATCGTCTTAACCCGCACCATCACGTTTAAATGTTAGATTCAATTTGAAGTTTATGTTTACTGTTCCATCGGTTAAAATGCATAGATTCCAGCCCCTTCCCACATGGATTGATCGACCGAGCAAGGGTGACCTTGCTCAAGCTTCGGCCGATCAAGGAAAAGGGGGAGGAAGCCAATGATTTTGTGTAGTTGTTCATATCCCTCCGTTTAATGTTTATTTATATTCACGTTAATGTTAATCCATATTCATGTTGTGAATTGTTGGGATAGATTTATATTATCAAATTGGAAATGTTCTTGCTAATGCTTATATAGTATATGTAGACAAGAAATGTTTCATTTAATTGCTCATATCATGTTTAATTGTTGTTATGCTTAGTGTACGTTCCATATGGGTTTAACCTCTACATTACTTACTTTTTATTTCGATTATTCATGATGTTACTATCCGAAATTAATTTGGTAAGTGATGTACACATGTTGTCCTGAAATATTCGTGGGTGAAATTCTGAGATTGGTTTATAGAATTCCTCACCCAAGCTAGAGTATAACGCTAGGCAACGCGTAGGACGTTGTGAGATGCTCAGCATATATAGAAACTTAGCTAGAAGATGACATAATTTCTAGGATTGCTAGTAAACATTTTTGGAAACCTAGAACCATTATGTGTGCACAATTTGAAAGGGCAACATTAATTTACTGACCCTGCAGACTGGCTTAGGGCCGGATACGGGCAATGGTCCGAAGTGTATATAAGGAAACCCTATGACACTTGATTGTGTGATGTACTTGAGATGGTCCGCCGAGAAGCGTGGAGGTCGGGAATGACCAACTCTTAGCTCGGCCAGTGATTGGATCTTGAGATGCACCAACGAGCCCGCTAGGTGTCAGACCCCAGTTGGGTGGGATTAGCTATCCCAACCTCAGATGATGTCCGGAGACTAGTAGACCATCATAGTCGATGGCCCAGGATTTGTTGTTTATATCTTGATATGATGTGGCCGAACGGCCAGTGTGATTCCACCTTGTATGGTAGGGCCGGCTGTAGCCGAGATTTTTATACCATAAGTAGGCCCAAGGGCCGGATGCCGGAGGCTTGATAGGCCAAGATGGTAGGTTTTCACATATACTGTGTATACATAATGACCCATGGGGTTAGTAGTCACATTAAAAGTAGCTTATCTCCTTGACTATACATTATGTTGTCTTATATATTATGCATGAGTAATTGAGGATTATGTGGAGGTTCGCAAGAATCGCTCACTGAGTCCCAAGTAGACTCACAGTTTGTTTCTTTATTTTTTTTCAGAGCACAAACAGTGATTTTGGCTTATTGGCATGGCGCAGCTAGAGGGTAGGTGGTGGTGCCGTATCTCGTAGCGGCGTCCTTGGGTCATAGTCCAGTGTCTTATAGTAGTTGTTTCTTTTCTGCACTGATATTGTATTTTGGAAAAGTTTGTAAAACTTTGATATTTGAGATGTTCTTTTTGTTACGGTGTTGGTTTTCTTCTTTGGTTTGAAAACATATATTGTGAACTTTGAAAACTTTAGATAAAGATTTCGTTGTGGTTTCTTTTTATCGATATATTTTGGTTTCTTATATATATCAGTGTAGACAGTAGACTACATGGTAGGATGTAGGCCCTGGCCGATCACACTCCCCTCAGTTGGGGTGTGACACCTTAGAGTTAATATGAACATTATCATTATCATGATCGAGATTGAGAATCCAAATTAATGTTAGAATTGGAATTCTTAGGAATATTTTTACTCAAATTAGGAGGCACCATAGAACGATGAGGTCTAATAAGAGGTTTAGGTAGATCAGAGTGGTGACATTTGGGTGCATCATAACGGCTACTCCTTGGAGCCGGATCAACTCTGCTACTACCCTAACGATTGTGGTCCACATGCATGGATCTTGGAATCCTCCCCAGCCCGAGCACGACTTTCCCTAGTAATAGAAGGAGAGCGTGCACACTATGAGGGTTTCGTCTACGATATTGTCAACGTTGAACTTGAATCTAGGCACCACAAATCGGTTCAGGGATAGGATCCACGACAGTATTATAGGAGGTATTTAAATTACTTGCGCGATCGAGTTAGCCACTAATTTTGATTAGATAACTGGAAACAAGATATTGAAATGCCTCATGCAAGTTTGGTAATCTCGTACTACCTAAATAAATGGTACCATGCAATGTTAGGTAAGATAAACTTTCCTCTTTAATTTTATGGATGAACATCAATGTTCTTAAACTCTGATCTAATCATGCAGTTGATTTGACTAGTTTGATCATGATCTAATATCAATTTATGCCAAAAATAAGACCTAATTAGAATTGATCAAATCTGATCATCAAACTGAACCAACTAAACTCAATTTACAAATTCTAGTGAATTAAACCAAAAATTAATTTCAAAATTCAAGTTACATTGTTGCTGATGTATATAGTGTACTAAATTAACATGCATGCATGCATTCATGCCTTTAATATGACAAGGACTTGCACCCTCTAAAATGATTCCTTTTGAAGATATATATAACTCGACAACAAAAAGCGCCCTAAAATTTTAAGGTACTATTTTTAGAATGTTTATCCCAAAAATATTATATAAAAAAACGCTTCAAAATTCGAAGGTCTAATTATTAAGGTCGTTGATTATTAATGCATGCTAGTAAGCTGATTCTTATGTTTCAACTTATTTTTATCTTCCTTGAAATGATAGTAGTCCTTTTTTGTTGTCGAATTATATATATCTCCAAAATGAATTATTTTAGAGGGTGAAGTCCTTATCTAATTAAAGCATGAATGCATGCATGCATATATAAATTAGTGGCTAACTCGATCGTGCAATCTGGATTAACATACAAATACGTAATATTTTAAAAATAACATTATATTTTTAGAAAATGCAAGTGAGAAATCAAATGTATAAATTTTAAAATTTTACGGACCAATAATGCATGTCATGACTCATGGATTAAAAGATACAAATTTTGAAGGACGTACTTCCTTTCTTAATTATTTAAATATATGTGCACAGGTTCTTTTTTGGAAACATTAAGCGAGCCACCTAATCTTGTCCAGCAATATTAACTGTAGAACGACATTTTGAATTTAAAAGCCCTATCCTGTTCTGATGTTCATTTAAAACATGTTTAATCATTTTTTCGTTTGATGTTCAATAATAAATAAATAAAGTAATTAATTTTTTGTTGAAAAATATTATATTCTTCTAATTCATTACACTAAAAATCTTTCTAATTCACATATAATAGATTGTCTTTGATTATTAATAAAATTATAATTCATGCAATTATGAGTGATTAATCCAATTCTACTAATAGCACCTCAAAATATATATATATATATAACTTCAACATATACCTTTAAAACATAATAATTCTTTCCCTCGTTTAAACCATGCATGTACAAAAGATCCGATATGGATATGCCCAAGTGGTACCGAAAAATTAATGCATGTCATGAATTAAAAGATACCAATTTTGAAGGACGTACTTCCTTTCTTATTTAAATATATGTGCACAGTATCCTTTTTGGAAACATTAGGCGAGCCACCTAATCTTATCCGGCAATATTAATTGTAGAATGACATTTTGAATTTAAAAGCCCTATCATGTTCTGATGTTCATTTAAAACTTGTTTAATCATGAGTCCAAAGGGCGTCTATATGAGCTCGTTAGAGGATTATTCGTTCTAAGCGCAATTAGATGTATACAATTACAAGTATAGGTTCAATAACACCCAAGCATATATATAGGTTACTTAATGAGCATGATCATCAATATGATAACAAATAAATATTATCACTATAAAAAAACAGATTTATTACCCATGGATCTATTTCGTTGACGTTACCAATAAAATTATCGACAGATATATTATATATTGGTAATTTATAATATCAATTTGTAAAACCTTTATTTAATTTCCCTCTAGATTTTCCCTCTACACTTCCAACAGATTTATGGACGTACTTCCTTTCTTAATTATTTAAATATAACAGATTCCTTTTTGGAAACATTAGGCGAGCCATCTAATCTTGTCCAGCAATATTAACTGTACAAGGACATTTTGAATTTAAAAGCCTTATCCTATCCTGTTCTGATGTACATTTAAAACACGTTTAATCATTTTTTTCGTTTGATGTTCAATAATAAATAAATAAAGTAATTGATTTTTTATTAAAAAATATTATATCCTCCTAGCCCATTATACTAAAAATTCTCCTACTACTCTTTTATATATATATATATATATATATACACAGGTTGTTGTACTTGTCCTTTCACGATTAAATTATATTTTTAAAATAAAAAAGTTTGAAATTTAATTTAATTTTTTTATATATTATTATATAATTTGTAGTTTTAAAAATTAAAAAGTTTGAAATTAAATTTTATATTTTAATATACTAACTATAGTACTCGTGCTTTACACAGTTAAGATGTGGTTTTAAAAATAAAAAAATTTAAAATTAAATTTTATATTTTAACATATTATTATATAATCCGTGGTTTTAAAAAAATTGAAATTAATTTTTTATATTTAATATATTATTATATATAAATAGAATAGACTATCGAATTTTTTAAATGATTTTTATATTTTTTAACATAATTTCAATATAAAATTATAAATTTAGATTTAACGACTAATTTTTAAAATTTTAGAAAAATAATTATTTTAAAATTAAATTGTAAATTAATTTTTAATTTAAATATAATTAAAAATTTAAAAATTAAGCATACTTAATTAAAACTAAAACATGTTTAATTTAATGAACTCAAAAAACTTTCTAATTAATCATACCAGGAAAGAAAAATAAAATTCAAAATTAAACATGCATAATATAATATATAAGATTTGAAAACAAAACTCACGGTTATTAATTTGATTATAATCAAATGAAAATTAATAAAATTTAAAATTAATCATATTTAATTAAGCAAGCATGATAAAATTTGAAATTAAAATTTAATTAGTTTTTAAATAATTCTCAACATTTGTAATTAATTAAATTCAAAAATTTTAAAAATAATTAATTAAAGAGAAAATAAAATTCACTATTAATAAAATTTAAAATTAATTTAATAGGGAAATTAATTTTGAAATTATAATTAATTTAATTCGAAAATTTAAAAATTAAATATGATTAACTAAAGGGAAAATAAAATTCACCATTAATAAAATTTGACGCAGCCTGCGCTGCTTCTTCTCCAGAAGAAGCGTGGCCGCCTCTTTTTGGGAAGATGTGGCCACGCAGGTCGCGTATTTCCTCGGGTGTTGAGACACGCGTGTCTTTCGAGACGCGAGTGTCTCATTCAAATTTTTTTACGTTTTTAACAAGTACCCGATTATTCGACCCAATCCGATTTCGGGCGGGTCGGTTCGGGTCCGGTTCAAAAAAATTTACCTTCAAACCCGATTTGAACCGGTTGTTTATTGATTAGGTCGAACCGATTTTTTTTTCGATAAATCGTGAACAGCCCTAGTTACATGTTCATGAAAGAATTACTTAATCGGGGCACCGACCACCGCACTTCTTCCTAGTTCAACTTCTATGGAGCCAGGCTTCATAGTAATTTTTATAGAGCCCCTTATAAGTATGAACCTAGTCTTATTAAAATTGAACCTAGTATAATTCAGACTGAACCTAGAGCAAAAATGAACATGTATTGCAAACGAGTGAATCTAGCATTTTCACTTTAAGTTTAACCGTGGTTTAACCGTGAATCTAGCAAACGAGTGAATCTAGCAAACGAGTGAATCAAACACCAAACCCTTGGTTTAACCGTGAGAGAAGAGCTAGAGAGCAATATGACGATCCGACAGCTCCTGTTTACATTTCTGATACTTGCGCTCACAGCAAGATTGCACGCCGGAGAAATTGCAGTCTACTGGGGCCAGAATGGCACCGAGGGAAGCTTGCGTGAAGCCTGTGAAACAGGCTTCTACAAATACGTAAGCATCGCCTTCCTGAACGTGTTCGGCAATTTCCAGACCCCCCAGCTCAACCTCGCCGGCCACTGCGACCCTCCTTCCGGCAACTGCGCCCGCTTCAGCGATGAAATCAAATGGTGCCAGCAGAACGATATCAAGGTCTTGATCTCCCTCGGCGGCGGCGTCGGGCCGTACACTCTGGTATCCACCGAGGACGCCAGGCAAGTCGCCTCCTACCTCTGGAACAACTTCTTGGGCGGCTCCAGCTCTTCCCGGCCGCTCGGTGATGCTGTCCTCGACGGCGTCGACTTCTACATCGTAGGAGGAGGCACTAGGGACCATTGGGACGTGCTCGCCCAATTCATCAAGGACTACGAAACACCGGGAACGAAAAGGATTGACTTGGGCGCGGCTCCGCAGTGGCCATACCCAGATTACTACCTGGAGAAAGCGATCAAGACTGGTCTGTTTGACTACGTGTGGGTGCAGTTCTCCGCCAACAACAATAATACTTTTGTGAAAACATGGAACCAGTGGAACACCGTCCCTTCCCCGAAGTTGTTCCTTGGGCTTATTGCTGGTCCTGCAGGAGCCGGAAATGACTACGTCTCTCCGTATGATCTTTGCAGTAAAGTTCTTCCGCTAATTCATAACTCACCAAAGTATGCAGGAATTATGCTCTGGTCAAGATACTACGACGTTATCAATAACTACAGTGCTCAGGTTTTCCCCTGCGTGACTGCTTCTTTGACGCCGGCGAGTCCGCCGCCGCTGACTTATCTATCTATGGTGGTGTAGTCTTCTGGCCTTGCATGTGTCTTTGGATGGCGTCTATGTACGCAGTACGCCTGCCATGTAGTGTTTTCTAATTTCTAGTAATAAAATAAAATGATGACCTCTGTTCGACAGGGATCTTAATTATCCTTTTTTAGTGTTCCCTCTGTATATTCTATGCCGGTATCATCTTCCACTAAATATTCAATATATATATATATGGAAGTAGCGAGTTGATGATTCAAAATTCTAATACAAGATCGGAAAAAAACTATGAGCGACCTGCTCATGCGAGTTTAAGTGAGGAGGCAGCTCATCTTCCGCCACGTCATTCATTATGAATCTTGATGCAATTAAAAAATTATATCTAAAATTAAATCCGAATTCTAATCTCTCAGATCCCGAACTAATACCCAGATGCACTTCTTTGATTGCATCAAAATTTATAATTGATGATGTGGCGGAAGATGAGCTACCTGCTCATGTAAACCTGGCCGCTCGTACAAGTTTTATTCCAAGATGGGTTCTGTGTTGGTCAAATCCTCATCTTACTTGTGACCGTCCATGTGCACGTGAGTGAATTTATATGAATAGTAAGTGGCTTATAAATTAAGGACTGGCTCCTGATTATATTTAGTTAATTGTATGAAGTAGACAATGAATAGTTTTGCTCATTAGAGCTTAATTAATTATATGAAGTAGACAATGTGTATATATAGTGGCTGCAACAACTATTCCACTATTCCAGGATATAATTAATTAAGATCAATTATAATATTAGAGACTTTTATCCCAAATTTATAATTACTTTATAACTTAAAAATAATAATTTTTTAAAGATGATACTATCACTACTAAAAATTGAGTCTTCAGCAACGGCCGCTCAAGCCGTTGCTATTTGCAACGGCATTCTTACGGCCGCTCAAGCCGTTGCAGATATGTTGTATCTGCAACGGCTTTCTAACGGACACGCGAGCCGTTGCTGATGATTTTAATTATCAGCAACGACTTTCTAACGGACAAGTGAGCCGTTGCTGATGATAACTTATTAGCAACGGCTTTCTAACGGGCGAGTGAGCCGTTGCTGATAAGTTTATATAGGTCGCAGATCGCGCCCGCCCCTTCTTCCTCCCGCTGCTGTCGCCGCCGCCTCCTCCTCCCGTCTCTCGCCGCTGCTGCCGACGCCGACGACGCCGAGCTGCCGCTGCCGTCCGTCCTCGATCGCCGATTTCAGGTATTCATCGTCGCCCGGTCGTCTCTTCCCGTTGCGGCCGGTGGGAAATCCGACCGAACCCTATTTTTAGGGTTTCGGCCGCCGCCGGATCTTGTACAGTGTCCGGACACACTATCCGGACACTGTACGCCGGAGTCCACCGGACTCCGGCACCAGAAATAGTAGATTAATTATTTTTTATTATTTTTTATTTATTTGTTAATTAATTATTTATATTAATTGTTTAATTTGTTAGATTAATTTTTAGGGTTTAGATTAATTTTGGAATTGTCCACTTCGGCATTGTGCCGGAATCGTCCACATCGGACGCGCGCCGGAATTGTCCACTTCGGACTCCTGCCAGAATCGTCTAATTTGGACTCGTGTCGGAATTGTCCAATATGGACTCGAACTGTCTCGAAACATTTAGAAAATAATCATCCATCCGACGAGTTCATATGTTTCACGTATGCATCGACGAGTCGGATATGATTTAGCAAAACCTTAGATCCGTTCGGGGATTGTATGTTCGTGTAAAAGAAGTAGATGATCTTTTATACGACGTACAATTCTTGAATTGTCCCTGATTGGATAATTTGGGAATATAGTTATTTGTACTGCACTTACGTTTTTCTTTTAACTGTTAACTAATTATTCTAAATTTCGGCAACATCTCTGTTGTTCTCCGATACGCGCCCAGATGATATGCGTATTCGGAGAACTGTAGGGAGATGCTGCCGAAATTTAGAATGAAGTTAGCAGTTAAAATAAGTACTTAGTGCAATATAAATAACATAAATCCCGAATGTAATAGGACAATCTCACCTAAAGACATTAACCAAAGAAATTGTCATTGATTGACAGAATCATGTCGGCTGATCGAAGTTGGATGTACCGACGTCTTGATCGTGGAGCTTTAACGAATGAGTTTCGATTAGGCGTAACGTACTTCCTAAATTTCGCCTATTCGAATCGGAATTTCGTTAGCATCGGTGATCAAATCCGATGTCCGTGCCGCATTTGTTTGAATGGACGATTTTTGGATCGGGAGACTATCACTCTGCATCTATATAGCAAAGGATTTGCACCAAGATATTTTCTATGGACTTGTCACGGGGAGTCACGTGAAGTCGGGATGTCGAGTAATCCTGTTAGGGGTGGCAATTTTATCCGCATCCGCTAACTAAAAATCGCATCCGCACCGTATCCGATCCATATCCGCAAGTAAAAATGGATATGGATACGGATATGGATTTAGAAAACTTATATCCGCGCGGATATGGTGCGGATACGGATATGGCGCGGATACGGATATGGCTGTGGATCCGCACCGCATATCCGCATATCTGAATTACTATTTTGCCCATATAAGTTATTAATATATATAAGAGCTCTATGGTAATTTCATGTCAAGATAAATTTTGAAGTATATTATATATTTATTTTGGATCACTGAATTGGTAATTTATTGATTTTTTTAATTAAATATAAAATTTTAGTATTTTTTTATTAAATACGGTGCGGATACGGATGCGGTGCGGATATCCGTATTTGAAGCGGTGCGGATATGGATATCCATATTCACATCCGTGGCGGATACGGTGCGGATACGGATGGGCGGATATGGAGTGCGGTGCGGATACGGATTATCCGTATCCGCACCGTATCCGCTCCATTGCCAGCCCTAAATCATGTCGTTCAGACATTTGGTGAATCTTCCTATGTTGGTGCTTCTTCATCTAGTCAATCCAATCCCTATAGAACTATGATACTTGATAGTCTTGAGGGTCAATTTCACCTGAATGATCAGACTTACAGCAAAGATCACAGAGCTGAAATAGATGAAAGAATATTTGAGTTTGTTAGTGGACCGTTGCGACTTGTGTCGTGCTATAGCGGATATTTTGTTAATGAATATAAATTTCACACGGTTGAATATGCATTTACAAAGAAGACGATGAATGCTAGGGTCTGTGTGAAAGGGACAACCTATGTTGAATGTGATTTGGATTTTTATGGACTGGTGGAAGAAGTGATAGAGTTGCAATACTTCGGCTTGAAATCAGTTATTCTATTTAGATGTCATTGGTTTGATACAACAAAAAGGGGCATGAAAGTTCATCCAAAATACAAACTTGTTGAGGTTAATTACAAATCTAAATTGGCAGCAAATGAGCCTTTTATATTGGCATCACAAGCCGAACAAGTATATTACGCGAAGTATCCAGCTCGAAATAAAGATAGAGCAGATTGGCATGTACTCTGTAAGACAAAAGGTAGAGGAAAAATTGATCTGATAGTAGGAGAAAATGAGCTGATACCTGATATGACACATGATTTCTATCAAGAAGATGATCCTCCTATTGTAGATCGTATTATTCCAATACTCGAGGATGCAGACACAACGTCAATTCAATTAAAAGTTGAAAATGCTGATGATGACGATCATGAAATTGAGGAAGCTGGAGATGAAGAAGATGAAGAAGAGGAAGAATTCGAAGACTATTATTCAGATGATGAGGAATAATTGTAAAGTATATATTTTATTAAATATATCTCTACTATTTATACAATAATCTGATTATATGTCTATTCGACAGATATGTCTGGTCGTGGTTATCGTCGCAAGAGAGCTTCGGAGTCTCCGATCGGTGAGACTCCAGCACTTACTCATGCTGCTGATCCTCCTGTTGCTGATCCTCATGCCGATGATACTGCCGAGGCTAGTACATCCAAACGCAGGCGGCCACGCGGGCCGAACAGGTGGCAGCCTCCACCAGCCACAGAGTCACGTAGATTTATTAGCGTGATTGGGGAGCGGTAATATATCATGAATTATGAATCATTACAAATTCATTATATCATAATATAATATTAAAATTTATTTTTGTTGTGCAGGTTCGAGCAAGAAGAAGTGCCGAGGAGCATTTCTTCTACTATTCGACGATACATGCACGGGGCATGGCCTACGTGGTCTCACGTGCCTAGCGAGCACGTCGACATGTTATGGTGCGAGTTTGAGGCACGTATTATTATTATTTTTACATGCATGATGATTAATATTGGTACTGATATTATTATTCTGCAGGCTCGCTATACATGGGCTGAGCACCAAAGGCCCTTCATTTACGCTGCCTGGGAGGCTATTTCTCGGGCATTATGGTCGACGGATCAATGGCAGAAGGTTTCTAGGACTGCGGCTAGAAACCGCATGTCGGGGGAAGGAGCGCGTTACACTAGCGGCTCTGTTGTATTTTCTGTGCACGCGAACCGTATGGTAAGTATATCTTAATTTTAATTATATATTTTATTTGCTACTATGTGTACTAATTAATGTATTTGTTTTGTAAATGTAGACGACGGTGTCGGATGACGGGACTATCCAGCGACCCTCCCCGATGGCGGTGTTTGAGCGGACTCACCGTCGAGCACATGGGACGGGGGAGTACATCGACAACCGCGCTGCATAGATTATGGTAACTATATATGTGTTTAAATTATCCATTATATATTTATAATTTAAGTTTTTTGATAAATATTAAACAAAAAATCAAACTCGAGTAGGAGACCTACAGCCAGACGGTGGTGCAGCGCGGGGGCACCCCCGAGGATTTTGACGCAGCAACGTGGGTCGAGGCCGCAGGTGGCTGGGACCACGGCCGCGTATATGGCTTTGCAGATAGTTGTCATGCTCGAGCTGTACTAGGGCCACTTGGGGCACCGACCCCTCCGGTCGCTGGTGAGCGGCCGTCCACCTCCAGATCCAGTTATGATCATAGTAGCAGAATAAGGACTCTAGAGGAGACGGTCGCACGTCAGAGTTAGATGATGACGGAGATACATGCTATGCAACATGTCAGGTCATCCCGAAGCAGGCATCTCTTCGGCATCATCTCATCCATCGTACTCGAGTCAGTCCACGCCGGTGTACACTCAAGCACTCTAGGCCCCGTCATATGATCCAGGCCATCCTCCATCGTCATCATGAGATTTTTTTTATATTGACTTTGTTATTGAGATATTGTACTTGTTTAATTTATTTTATTTGGATATTGATACTTCAATTTTGCATTTGAATAGTTTTTATACTATTGTGGATAATTATCAATGTAAATATAATTATTTTGATGTATATCTTGGTGTATTTGTGATGTGTGAATGAATGTGTGTATGAGTGTATGGGTGTGTGAGTTATGTATCAGATAATGTATCAATGTATCAATGGAAATTTGAAATTTGAAATTTTTTCGTTACCAGGTTCACATCATCAGCAACGGCTTTCCCACGGCCATCCGTGGGAAAGCCGTTGCTAAAAGTTTATCGAAAGCCGTTGCTGATGACCTACAGCAACGGCGTAGCAACGGGCTTTTACTAACGGCGTTGCTATGGGCTCACCGGTCGTTGCTATTAATGTTATTAGCAACGGCGCCGCGTTCGTGGCAAAACCGTTGCTGATAATATTTTTAGCAACGGCCCGAGCTGCCGTTGCTGATTCGTTGCTAAGTTATCAGCAACGCAATTTTTTGCCACGGCTCCATTGCAACGGCGCCAGCCGTTGCTGAAAATCACGGCATCAGCCGTTGCTGATGCCCATTTTTCTAGTAGTGTATAGTTATATATATATATTACATTAAAATATTTCATAATTTTTTAAATTTAAATTTAGTTTTATAAACTTTATACAAAAGTATCTAATACATGAGAGAGATTAGCTGAAATATTTTTTTAAGACTCCCATCTTTTTTATCATAAAAAATTATAAATTAAAATTATTTTTTAATATATATATAATTTTTGGTGAAAGAACTACTGAGTTAGAGACTAATTTGTCGACAATAATGAATATTATGAATACTATATTTCAGATCTAAGAATTTCCACGTTCACAATTTAGATTTGAAAATTTTCGCTCCAAAATTTGGTTTTGAAAAATAGCTGTTATCGAAAGCATGAGGGGTATTTAATTAACTGACTTAAATAACCAATTAAAAAAGGGTTAATTGATGTATCTAGTCCAAACTATGACAATTTTCATAATCTAGCCCGATCTTTAATTTGTATTAATTACATCCCAAACTATCAGATTGATATCAATTCTAGCTCGACGTACGCCCGTCAATTCAACCGTTAGGTGCTGACGAGGCATCTGACCCAACAAATAAAAAATATTTTTTTATTATCACTTATACCACGTCAGCATGTCATAAAAAATAGGGTTAATTAATGTATCTAGCCCAAATTATGACCATTTTCATAAATCTAACCCGATCTTTAATTTGTATCAATTACATTCCGAACTATTAAATTAATATCAATTCTAGCCTGACGTTTAATCTTTTTTCCTAATCTATCCCAAATTTTGGGATTGACAAAAATTATAATTCTTGAAGATAAATAAGTTTTTAAATACATCAAAACTCCAACTTTATTCGATAATTTCGTATTAAATTTCACCAAATTCTTTTTTCTTTAAAAAAATTACACAAAAAAACTTTTAACACCTTAAAGAATCACACGTCCAATTTCACCAAAATTAATTATAGTCATTATATATAAATTTTATTTCACATTTGTATTTTTAAAAATAAAAAATTATAGTAAAATAAAGATATTTTATGAAAAAAATTAAATACAATATAAATAATATTAGATGTATGATATATAATAATATTATCAAATATATCGATTTGGTTCAAATTTTTATTTTTATTTTTATTTCTAAAATATTATAATCGAATTGAATTAAAAAATCAGCACAAAATTAAAAAATCAAATATAAATACCAAATAAAATATAATTATAATGTTAAATATTTAATAAATAATAATATAAGTAAAAAGGTCTTTGTTTGATTGAAAATTTTAAATTTTTTATAAAATGTAATAACCGAATTAAATAAAAAATAAAAACTAAAAAAAATATGAATTTTATTCTAAGTCGTGAAAAAAAGTACATTAAGTGCTACAACAAGGATCAAACCCAAGACCAAAGGCAATATAGCCAAATGCTACTACTGCTAGAGCACAAATAATTTCACAATTTTATTCTAAGTTTCAATATTTTTTAATGTAATAGTCGAATTTAATAAAAAATAGGAAGAAATGTCATTCAAACTTTTGAATTGATTATGTATAATTGTAATATAATTTAAATTTTAAATAGTACAATTATTGTCAATCTCAAAGTTTGGAATAGATTAAGAAGAAATATTAAAGATTAGGATAGATTTGTTACAATGACCAAAATATGGGATAAATATATTAATTTTTCTTATTTATATAATATTATAATATTTTCTATTACATGTTGACGTGACACAAGTGATAATAAAAAATATTTTTTAATTCGCTGAGTCAGATATCATGTCAGCATCTAATAATTGTATTGACGAATATCTGATGTCGAACTAAAATTGATATCAATCTGATAATTTAAAATATAATTAATATAAATTAAAGATCAAATTAAATTTATAAAAAAAATTATAATTTAAACTAGATACATTAATTTAACCTATTAAAAAAAATATGCAGTCAGACACACTCAGACACTCAAAAGAGAGTAGACAAATTGATCTTCATAATATCAACGCCTAGGTTTGTTGCTGGATTGAGCCATGTGGAAGCTTAATCCAAAATATTGCTCCGGGCCAGCTTCGGCCTATGTGAAGGTTTTAATGGGTTATCTATCCAGTTGAGGTCCAATTTTGACTAGAATCTTGATCTGATTTTGTCCCACATTATCTACAAGAACTTGCAGTTTAGAATTGAAATGAATATATACATGCTAGAATACATTTTAGATGTGAAATTATTTTTTTGAAAGATTACTGTATATTTAGATAATAATTCATATCTGAAATTTAGATTTGACTCAAAATTTGGCTAGTTTGACTAAGAATTTAATCAAAACAATGTTCTAAAATTTATCATAAAGTTAAATTAACCTTCTTCCAAATTAACCAATATTTTAATTATTATGATTTGACTCGAAGTCATATATAATTATTACTTTCAACTCCAATATCCACCTTTAATACACAGAAAATCCAACAGTTATTTTTTATGCAGAAATTCACTGGTTCATTAAAACCCACCCGCCGGTCCTTCATTTGCTGAACCCAAAATCACTTGTCGAGATTTTATCAACGATCACGTAACAAATTTACTAACTAATACTGTCCGTCAGATATTAAATGGACGGTCTACAGCCAAGAGGATTAAATTTAAGCCGCTCACTGTTTGCTCCCTTCTCCACCTGTAAGGAATCGTCGACTCGTTCTTCTTCTCCTGCTTAAAGCCCTGTATCATAGGGCGATTGAAGCCAACTCTTGTTTTGGATCGGGTGCCTAAATCCCTTTTTCCTTATCTCCTTGTTTGTCTTCTTCTTCATCGCGAATTATTGCTTCTGTAATTCTTTGAATGCGCCTCGAGATCTGGCTGCGGAGTTATTGTCTTTCTCGATGTTTTGTATGCTGAACTTATAATTTTGGTTTAATCGCGTGATGGCGGAGAGTTTTAAGAGATGGGAGTCAGATCCCCTGTTTTCTGCGGCCGAAGTGGTGCAAGATTCTGCCGATAGGTTTCCTTCCATTTTGAGCTCAATTGATGCACGTTTTCTTATTAGGTTTTGGAGAATTTGAATTTTTTCCTTCAAAATTTGCTAATCGGTATGATATATCATATATCCGAGTATGATAAATCTGTGTGGGAATTTTTTTATGATTTATGCTGTTTAAACTTTAGTAGAATGCTAATTAAGGTTCAAATACCTTCTCCCTTTACTTCTCTTTTTTTTATAAAAAAAGAAAGGCAAATGCAACATGGTGACAGAAATGCAACCATAAAATATAATTTTATCGATTGTAACGGAAAATTTCCCAGCTTGACCTTGTTCTCCTTGTGCACTGAATTCTCTTTTGGAAAGCTAGTCTCCTTGATATTATAGTTATCTTTTGTACTTTTTGCAGATAATGGTAAATATATTCTTGCTTGCACATCCCAGATCACTGTGCTGCATGATATATTCTTGGTTATTAGATTCTATTGAAAAACTGATGTGAATATATACATACTCTGCAAGCTTTAAAATGTCTACAATCTTCTATAATAGTTACGACTTTAAGACAAAGCGAGAAAATGTTTAAGAAAATAATTTTTCCAAATAAGTATTTCTTCTATTCTTAGAAGTTAGGAGTGATGAACATATTAAGTTTGTTGTCTCATGAAACAAGTTTTCTACTTCTATTACTCTATAATAGTCTATAAGTGATATATGTGTGGTTATATGGTAAGTCGGTAACAATGAGCTTAACTATTAGAACCATAGGAACATAGTATTAGTTTATGACATACTAGTCTATAAATGTAAGGACATATGCCTCTTAGTCAACAACTTATCATCATGACAATTTTGTTCTTTTTCCAGCAATAGACCTCAATCTTTCTATTGCTTTCCTCACAAGACTAATTCTCTTCTCATGATCCAGATGAACTAGTTATACAGTCTGATATTTGCTCTTTCTCCTTTGTTTTCTGGATATCACACTAAATTCTTTATTCTAAGTATCTTGGTTGATGATTGTGTTAAAAACGTAGATTATAGGTCAAATCTAATAGAATACTACATTAAATTTTTAATTTTAATGATACGGAGTATTAGTTCCCAGAACCTGGTATCCTTCTTATTTCTACATAAATGACAAGTTGGGTAGTGAGTTGAGTCATTCACTTCATACTTTCTTCTATTCCCAGCTACATTATTACAGGAAAAAAATGTTAATGGCCTTTAATTTGGTTTAACCACACGTGTGTGTGTGTGTGTGTGTGTGTGTGTGTAACATTTTAGGTGAACTAACTGAATCAATGCATTTTCTCTGGATATGCAGGATGGAAACGGTTTTCCGAATTCTCTTGAATGAGCAGAAATCTATGCAAGGAGCATCACCAGATTCTAAACTTCTCAGTTCAATTAAATATCATAACAGGGATCTTGTAACTTGTCTTGAAACAGTCAGATGGCAGGTCAGAATAAGTTAAGTTCAAATGTAACACAATGAATGTTTTTGAATCCTTTAAATTTATATGGATGTCATTTTCTTTTTAATTCCCAGCTTGAGGACTTTGAGAGGGAAGTCTCGTTAGCTTCACTATCTGATATGTCAAATTCAAGGGAGAATGCAATTTCTAAATTCAGACAATTTATTAAAGCAGTGAGGGAACAAATTAGTCAAGTTGAAGGAAATTTAGATGATTATTCGATGGACGATTTCAACAAGAACTCACCATCTGTGAACTTGAATGAACCCGATACAGATGGTTTAGCATTATTTCTTTCAGGAGGTGATAGTGGAGACTATCATTCACATAATGACTCGGGAAGTAGCATTATGAAAAGATTCCTCAGTTCAACAACTGGTGGTGATGAAATTGTTGAAATTAAAAATGAAGAAATTTTTCCATTAAATGGTCTTAAGTACTCTGATCACGGATATGATAAATTTGGGCCACATTATTTGAGAAGAGATACAGAACTACCTGCCAGACTTCAGGATTCTTCTGGAGAAAAAGAATGTCAAGGGCATAGTGCGTTTGGTGCCTCTAATATGAAATTAGATGATTTCCAAGAATATGGTTATCAAAATATTAGGCCAAGAGAATCCTTTTGGATATTCTTGAAAAATTTATGGCTTACAAATAAGAGTCAAATGAGTTTCACTAAGAGGAGGAAGGGTGGAGAAGTTGCAGATGACTTTATAGAGGATAGTGGAAGAAGGATACCATACTCTGCAATTGGCATACTCCCGACGGAGCAGGTATGCATTAATCTCTCTTTGAACAGAACATGGAGTCTATAGATGCTTCTTGATGCATACTGGTTAGAAATTATTAGGCTTTAAATGTCATAAATGCTCACTCATCCTTTATTATTTCTAATGTATGGTATACACGTAAGATGTTTTTTTTTGGGTAAACTGGAGGGAAATTTCCCACCAAGTATATATGTCAGATGTTTTATTATGTGTTTGGCTCATAGCTTATTAGACTTATTTTACAATATTTCTTTTTGATTTGTTCCAATGTTTCCTATGTGTTTATAAGTATTTTTTTATGGTTATGATGTTTATGTAAGTTACATTTGACTATCACAAATTGGATCTTGAGTATTTCATATATTGATACAAAGCACTCATATAAAATGCTTAAAGGTGGTGCTTTATAACTGTTTAAATTGTGAGGTTTTGACAGTTGTTATATGTCAATTGCAAGAATTATGACTATGTTCTGAATATACTTTGGTCTCTTGACCATGTTACTTCTCAATTTTTTTATTGGTATCAATATTATTCACCATAGTTTTGAAGTTGCATATGCTACATATGTGTATGTAGACTTGGGCTGCATCACATATATAATATGCAGTGGGAATTTGCCGATTAAGACACATAAATAGCCACTCACCAATTATGCAGCCCCATAAAGGGGTCAGACCAACTATTCATCTGGCTCAAATCTATAATCCAGTTTAAATTCAGAAATCAGCTTAGATTTTGCTACTCAATCTACTTCTCTACCTTTATCTTTTGATGATAATTATTAATCAAGTAGAGATTGCAGATGTATTAACATTTGTCTCTGCAAAAGGTTATTTTCAATTATGTTGGAAATTTTGGATCCATAATCTTGGAAAGGATAATTTGATTTCTGTATGTCATGACAATAAAGATTTAAAAATGTAATAAGTTCAAACATTTTCAAAATACATGTTTTGATGCTTCTGATTCTAAATGTTACTAATTGAAATTCCATTAGTAAAATAATATGTTAGCTTCTCTTCACTTCTACCTCGTTATTGACTCACCACAAGATTTCAAAGACTGCAACATCTTGTTTGTGGATCTTATTTGGTTAATCTTTTTACATCCCTGAGTTAATTTTGGAACACTTGTTTTACATAATCTATTTTCTCTCTGTTACCTCAGGTATTCTTATTTATTTTTCTCTTTTGTTACCTTAGGTATTCTTAATTAATTCTGCTCTATTGTTACATCAGGTATTCTAATACAGAATACCCTCTGCTTCTTTTGCATATGCAAGGACTACATGGATCCTGGTCCTGAAAGTTTGTAATAGTTAATTGCTGTCATTATCTCAAGCTTGTCGTTCTTTTATTTTTGAAATACTCTTTGACTTGATGGGTGGTTTCAGGTGTCAAAACATGGGCAATTGATAAATTCTCTGCGATTTCATGCCTTGATAGGATCTACTTGGAGGATACTTAAAAGATCTTTGTATCTTATCATTTATAATCAACGAGTTCGGTTGTCATCAGCAATATTGATTGCACTAGCAATTTTAGGTCAGTTCATGCACTTGAGTATTGTTCCAAAGTTGCTAGTCTGGCCTGATATTTAGCATCCTTCAGCTCCAGCATTGAACTTAGTTGCTTAGCTGGTAGCTTAAATATGGTCAAATAGTTCAGTTGATCATCTGGGCTCGCTTGCATAGATTTGGTTTTTGTGGGTTCCATAGTCTGCTTGACCGTACTATTCTACTCAATATTGTTACCATTCATTGAAACCAAAACAGTGATGCTGTCATGACAAAGTTGAAAACTTGAGCTGGACAGTGGTCACTCTGAGTGGCAGCAATTTGGGCGAGTACTTTGTCTGAGTATCTGTTGTAAAATTTGTCTTCAACCAAGTTGGATTTTGTGTCAATCCTAGGCCTCTTTCAATGGTGCATATGCACTCTTGTACCTTTGGCAAGGTCCAGCAAGAAAGTGATGCCTTCACGGGTAGACAAGGGCATGTCACTTCTCTGGAGGGCTCTGGTGCAGTGATCAAGTCACGATCATACTAAGGAGAGAAAGTTGTTACAGTAAAAATAAATGGTATCTCTCTTACAAATATTTGATATTCCCTTATAGGGAATTTTACCTTGTGGTTGGCGTATGTAAGATCATGGCTAACATACCGCATGTCCTGGGAGAGGTTGTTTAGCTTATGGAAGTGATTCAAATGAAAATATATTGAATTTGACCTTGTTGGATTAAGATAGGTGCTGCATGTTATTGTACATTCTGGATCAAACACACACCTTAAGTTAAGTGGTCTTGAGGTTTATAGCAAGGGATATGTTGAAAAATAGCAATGGTGTCTGTCACTCTCTTGGAGTCACCTGATATAAAACACACAAAATGCCTCATTGAATCATTTTCTTGATATGGGATAAGATTATTTTCTAGGAACTCATTGCTGCTTAAAAAAGCATTTACAGATTTTAGTGTCCATGGAACTTCCTCACTAAGTTGTGTTTTACATTCTTGTATGCATCCATTGCTCAAGAAGTTGCTCTTGTTTATGTAACTTGTCCCCTCTTTCTTTCCAGCTTTCTTATCATTTCGCATTGGATAAGGATTATGCCTATGTCTTCCCTTCTTTTACTCTATAGATCTGGTAAGTTGATCATGTAATACCTCAACTTTTTTATGAAAACTTCATCATATTCATATAATCATCGAACCTGTATCAAACAGGTCCAGGTACCCATGTTTAAGCATCGATATGATTGCAAAGTGAAGGAGGTCAATGCGCAAGATCAAGCATGAAAATTGCTTAACAGCAGCTCTTATTTGGGTAGGCATGATGAGGCCTTCTTCTACTACCAGTTAGATGAGGAAGCATAAATTTGTGCTACAGATTGTACTGGCCGTTGGTTCCAATTTGGGTACAGCAAATTAAGATAATTCTGATGAAGCCAATATGCAATGCTGATGATGCTAATAGTACTGCCTGCTACATGCAGTTATGTCAGCATTAAGATGAGAAGAATGGCTAAACTGCAGTTTTGCTGTTGATGGTGTAGAATATGCATTTTTTGAAAAGCTAGCTTAATGTTTTCTAGATTCAAAATCAGGAAACATGTTCAATAATAATAAGTCTAGCTATTTGAAAATTTATGTTCAGAACTGTGACAAAAAGTATTGGGAAAATTGTAAAGCGTTTACTGATAGGATTTGTAAAGAATCATCTTCATGGTGGATTTTGTAATATCATCGTGAAGGAAAACACAACTGTCTTGGTGGGAATTCAAATCCCATCAAATTTCATTAATGAATGAATTCTAAATATATGAAATTTTATAGGGGTGAGCGGTCTGAGTATTTGTATTTTTCATAATACTCGGATTCTACCTTGTATAGAATCGGTTCTTAGATTTTAATCGATTTCTTAATTTTTATTTCGAATTCTACTTGAATTTAATTCGGTTCTATCCGGAACCTATTTGATCAGATAGGTTTCAATCGATTTTAGGTCTACACGGTATTTATGCACATCCCTAAAAATTTAAACTTGAATGCTTTGAACCCCCTAGAGAAATTGAGAGCCCCATGCCCTAATTCATTTTTGATTTGTCCGTCCTTGATACATAAACACATAACAGAGTTTTCCCATTAGTGCAAGATTTCCGTGAATCAGTGATGGCACTTAAAGGGTAGAAAGTCTTTTTATTTTTTAAGCAAAGGTCTTTCACAAAAACTCAGATTTTTTTATTAGAAAGAAGATACGAACAATAGGAAAAGAAGGAGGTAGATATTAAAATTTCATCTGAGAGTCAATGTCCCCTAGATTCCCTCGCTGTGGCCATCCATATGATTTCTCGGGAAGGAAAGCCATAGAAAAATGGGAAAAAATTTATATGGGCAACTTACCAATATAAATGTCTATGAACAAATGGATATGAACTTTAATCGACTGAACATAAATAAAAAATGAATGGATATGAACATTCATTTTTTATCTATATTCATATTCATTCATTTTTTATTCATGTTCAAGTGCTTAAAGCTCATATCCACTCGTTCATAGGTTTTCTATGGGCAGCTTGCCCATAGAAATTGCACTCGAAAAATGGGCTACGTGGGACCGTGCTTTATTTTCTTTTGCTACTACTATTGATGGCACCATTACTATTTTAAGCAATGTCTTTCACTCTTTCTACCTTTCCCACGTGCCCATAGAAATTGCACTCGAAAAATGGGCTACGTGGGACCGTGCTTTATTTTCTTTTGCTACTACTATTGATGGCACCATTACTATTTTAAGCAATGTCTTTCACTCTTTCTACCTTTCCCACGACGGTTATTATCCTACTAGTGATAAAAAAAGTAGAGTGAAGTTCCTTCACTTAGACCCAATAGTTTTTGGCCTGACCCAATAATAAGGCTCGGCCCAACATGATAAAATCGAGTTCGGACCAATTCATATCGTGCTCAGGTCATTATCGAGCAGGGCCGATAAGGCCCGAACAAATATTGGACTAGGTCGGGCCGGGCCATGCGGTGTAGGCATGACCTGATAAGAATTTTTATTCATTATTGGAGTATCCGGCTATCGGGCTGATTTGAATCAGCTCGATAGTTAAATTATACCCGATAGCCCGATTTTGATAGCCCAATTCGGGCCCGATAGCATAATTTGGTCCCGATAGAATGATTCGGGTCTGATTCTGAATTTTTATTATCGTGCTAATAGGCCGGACCGGACCGACCTATTTACTATTCGTGTTGTGTCGAGCCCAGGGTCTCGGAGCCTGAACTTTTATCGGGTCGAGTCAAGCACAATTTTTGTTCTGACTAGCCCGGTCCGATAAGTCTGGCCCAACACGAATTGTCGGGTCTACCTTCACTTAGTCACTTAGACATATGAATATAGATTAAATAGCTTAATCATTGAATCAGGTATTAGGTATTTGGTTAGATTGAATCAAGTATTTGGCTGGATGAAAAAGATTGGATTGAATTAGGTATTTGATTATTATTATTTTGAAAAAGGATGAGATCAAAGGATCCCATCACAATTGCATTTCATAAGGGTTGAAATACATCAGAGAATACATAGAGTTATGGGTTAAGTAGCATAAATAACAAAGAAAAGAGCAAGTAAGGTACAAGCATTGAGCACAAAAATATCCCCTTAGCAATGGCGTTGTACTCGGGTAAAATAATTTTTACACATAGCCACTGCCTCCCTAATTGATGCCTCGCTGTTCCGAAAGATAATGTTATTTCTAGTATTCCAAATGGCCCAACACCATATCATTGCAAGATATATTCGTTTGTTACACCATCTTGCGCCCCCCAACCTTGGTAAGGGAGGCCGGTAGTGAATGTTTGCCCACCTTGTAATTAATATCTCTCCAACCCCCAGTTGTCACTGAGCAATGAGCAAACAAATGAGAAGACGACTCCAAAACACGTTTGCAGAAAATGCACCGCTCGTCATCCATCTGGAGACCATGTCTACGAAGTCTATCTTTTGTTTGTAAACACCCACGAAGGATTATCCAAAAAAGGATATTCACTTTTAGCGGCGCTCGATCGTGCCAAACTAGCAGATCGATGGGAGCATGCACCCCACTATCCGAAAGAGTACGATACATAGAATAAGTCGAGTAAGCCCCTTCTCCTCCCCATCTCCAACATACACTATCATCCACATGTCTTAGATTGATATGATTCAATATTTGTGATAAAGTTGCACCGATCGAAACATCCCTCCTCCAAGATAAACGCCATGGATTACCAGTGTCACCCGCCAGATCAAAAATCGTGGATAGTCTATTGGTTGAAGCATCGATAGTATAGATCTGGGAACTGTAGAGCTAAACAAGAGCCATCGACCCATATATCGTCAGGGGCGGAGCTACTCTTGCAGGATGGGGGGCAGTTGCCCCCCATTCAATTTTTATTTTTATTTCATATATATATATCTTTTGACGGTTTTGTCCCCCTCTATTTTAAAAATTACCCTCGTATCCTCAAATTTCATTTACTTTTTCTTTTCTTTCTCGATACGTAACCCCTCGTCCTGCCACCGATCACTCCCTAAATCCTCAATCCCCATCTCCTGCCGACTGTCGTGCCGATCGACGATCGCTCGCCGCTCGGCCGCGTGCTCCGACATCCACTCGCTTGAAGAGCCAGCTGCCGTGATGCAATCCGCGACTCCGCGTCCGCCCACTCGCCTGAAGAGCCGGATGCCGTCCGTGACTCCGCCGTCTCCGCGTTCGCCCACTCGCCTCGCCTGAAGAGTCGGTTGCCGTATGCGACTTTGTGTATGCCCACTCGCCTCGCCTGAAGAGTCGGCTGTCATCCGCGACTCCGTGTCCACCCACTCGCCTCGCCTGAAGAGCCAGCTTGGCTGCGTCTCCGGCGTCCTCTACTCGTCCTGAAGAGCTTAAGTTGATTTTATTGTTTGATTGCTTGATTTCAATTAATTTTTATACGATGTGGTGAATTATCTTTTTGTAAAAAATGCTTGCTTTTTCATGTACAATAATATCGTTAGTAATTTGGTATTTGTTCATTCGAGAGCCTGCCCCCTCCAATTTGATTTCTGGCTTCGCCACTGTATATCGTGCCAGAAGCTTGTGGTCTCCCCATTCCCAATATTGATTGTCACACCCAGACTGACACTACTGGAATAATGGGCATCAGCAACGGCTCTAGCCGTTGCTGAAAACCACCAGCAACGGTGTGCAATGGCTCTGCCCATTGCAACGGAGCTGTGGCAGAAAAATGTGTTGCTGATAATTTAGCAACAAATCAGCAACGGCCGCTTGGGCCATTGCTAATAATACTATCAGCAACTGTTTTGCCACGGACCCGGTTCTATTGCTGATAACAATTATTAGCAACGGCCCGCGTGTCCGTAGCAACGCCATTAGTGAAAGACCGTTGCTAAGCCGTTGTTGTAGGTCTTCAGCAACGGCTTTCGATACACTTTTAGTAACGGCTTTCCCACGGACGACCGTGGGAAAGCCGTTGCTGATTACTAGATACTAGAACCGAAAAAACTTCAAAATTCCAAATTTTTATTAATACATTGATACATTATCTGATACATAACTCACTCACCCATACACCCATACACACATTCATGCACACATCACAAATACACCCAGATATATATATCAAAATAATTATACTTATATTTATAATTATCCACAATCAAATAAAAACTATTCAAATGCAAAATTTAAGTATCAATATCCAAACAAAACAAAACTGAAATATATATAGTATCGAAGTAACAAAGTCAATATAATGAAAAAACAATAAATCTCACGATGACGATGGAGGATGGTCTGGATCATATGGCGGAGTCTGGAGTGCCTGGGTGTACACCGGCGTGGACTGACTCGAGGACGATGGATCAGATGATGTTGCTCCGGGATGACCTGACAAGTTGTGTAGCATAACTTGCATATCCGCCATCATCTGACTCTGACGCTCCATCAACTCAATCTGACGCGCGACCATCTCCTCTAGTGTCCTTATCTTGCTACTATGATCATCTCTAGACCTGGAGGTCGACGACCGCTCACTAGCATGCGGAGGGGTCGGTGCCCCAAGTGGCCATAGCACGGCTCGCGCATGACCAATATCTGCAAAACCATACACGCGGCCGTGGTCCCAGCCACCTGCAACATCGACCCACGCTGCTGCGTCAAAGTCCTCGGGGGTGCCTCCACGCTGTATCACCGTTTGACTGTAGGTCTCCTACTCAAGTTTAATTTTTTATTTAATATTTTTCATAAAATATAATAAAATTTAATATTATATTATGATATAATGAATTTTAATGATTCATAATTCATGATATATTACCGCTCCCCAATCACGCTAATGAATCTACGTGACTCTGTGGCTAGTGGAGGCTGCCACCTGTTCTGTCCGCGTGGCCGCCTGCGTCTGGATGTACTAGCCTCAACAGTATCATCGACAGGAGGATCAACAACAGGAGAATCAGCAACATGAGTAAGTGTTGGAGTCTCACCGATCGGAGACTCTGAAGCTCTCCTGCGACGATAACCATGACCAAACATATCTGTCGAATAGACATATAATTAGATTATTATATATATAGCCTCGTCGATGCGTACGTGAAACGTATCAACTCGTCGGATGGATGATTATTTTCTAAATGTTTCGATTCAGTTCGAGTCCATAGTGGACAATTCCGACACGAGTCCAAATTAGACGATTCCGGCGGGAGTCTGAAATGGACGATTACGGCGCGAGTCCGAAGTGGATGATTTCGGCGCAAGTTCGAAGTGGACGATTACGGCGCGAGTCCATTGAGGACAACTCCAAACTAATTAACATTTTAACTAATTAATTAATATTAATCTACAACATTTTAACTAATTTAAATAATTAACCTACCATTATTAAATATTAATCTAAAAATTAATCTAAACTCTAACAATTAATCTAAATCATAACAATTAATCTAAACCCTAAAAATTAATCTAACAAATTAAATAATTAATTAATTAATCTAAACAATTAATTAATAATTAAATAAAAAATTAATATTTGGCATTTCCGGCGCCAGAGTCCAGTGTTCGGACACTGTATAAGGTCCGATGGCGGCCACCGACCGTCGGCCGCCGATTGAAACCCTAAAAATAGGGTTTCGGTCGAAATTATATCTTGGAATCAATGGGGAAGGTGGGACGGCGAGAAATACCTGGAATCGACGGTCGAGGACGGGGCGACGGCGTCGGCAGTAGCATCGGAAGAGGGCAGCGGGCGGCGACAGCAGAGGAAGAGGAAGAGGAAGAGGGGGGCGAGTGCGATCGCGTGCCCTATATAAACTTATCAGCAACGGCTCACTTAACCGTTAGAACGCCGTTGCTGATAAGTTTATCATCAACAACAGCTAACGTGTCCGTTAGAAAGCTATTGCTAAGGTAATTAATATTTGCAACGGCTCGCATGTCTGTTAAAACGCCGTTGTAGATACAACATATCTGCAACGGTTTGAGCGGCCGTAAGAACGTCGTTGTAAATAGCAACGACTTGAGCGGCTGTTGCTGATAGCCGTCGCTGAAGACCCAATTTATAATAGTGTAAATTAGGTATTTGATTGGATGGAATAGATGAAGAATGAATTAATATTTGTTATCTTTGGTATACTTTTTCTCTCTCTTTTCTTTTTCTTTTTCTCTCTCTTCTTTCCTTTGTGTTTCTTTTTCTCTCTTCTCCTACTACCACTAGTCTCTCACGCGCGTCTTAGCCGGTGCCATCGGATGTTCAGTGCGCCCATCACCGCCTACTCCTCCCCGACGGCGAGATCAACTCTTTCGGCTGAAACTAGTGATATTGCCGCTGGAGGTCGGTGAGCTCGACGTTTAGATTCTACACGAGGTGTATCCTGGCGGAGGATATATAGCAAGCGGCAAGGGCGGAGCCAGCATGATGTCAGAGGGGGCAATTGCCCCCCCTAGTCTCTCTTAATATTGTATATATATATATAGTATTTTATTGCATAAATAGATTAAATTGCCCCCTCTAAAAATATTATAAAATGCTTCTTCATGTGCGATTTTATATTTTGTCTCTCCTGAAATAATTTTTTGACTTCGCCCGTGCAAACGGTGAGTCGTGGTATAATCGGAGAGTTTGGTGAGTCGTTGTGACAACCACGGCACGAGTCGAGACAAGAGGTTCTGAAGCCGCAGGGAGGAGGCAGAGCTAGCAGACGACTAGGCGGCGCAGTCTGCCTCTGCATGGTGATGGAGAGGCGGCAAGAGAAGGATCTGCTCCGCTCCTGATGTTACCTCTTGGGTGATCGGGCCCTTGTAGTTACACTTCACCGGCAAGTGGTGGAAGCTGTCTTGTGAACCAGTCGCTGGGAGACGCACTCGGAGCTCCACCAGCATCTCCCTCTCTTCCTCCACGTAGAGATTCCCCAAGAGAAGAATGGAGCACTGTCCTCGGAGTTCCACGTCTTGGCAACTGCCAACACCGCTGGCGGCGGAAGGGTAGACCGTAGAGGTTTCGCCGGAGAGAGGACAAGTGCCTTAAAAAAAAACCAATAAATAGAAGAAAAAGAAAGATCGAGAGAAATTTAAGTTCCATCGTCAACTTAATTTTTCTGTTGACTTGCTAACACAAATCACTAATTGATGTGTTCAGCCGTTCAGGTTATATAAACAGGTTGACTAACTCTTTAAAACATCCTATTAATTTCCTGTGCTTTCTTCATAATAGATAGCTACTTGTAGGTTTCTTGAGTTCTGGAAACCTGAAAACGATCTGCTCGCCAATAAGGTTGGATATTTGTAATGGTATTTTCTGTCATTTTCTTTGGTTTTGTTGCCTGATTAATTTGTGGGAATATTAATCTCGAAAACAGGAGGAAGGATGATGATAAAGGGCTTCTGTTCGTCTTGCTTCTCCAGACCTGCTGCAAAAACTTCGGTGCAACCGCGGGGCTGCACGAAAATCTTTTAGCACCAATACGGTGATGCCACGTGTGCCACCACACGTGGCACCTTACCGTGGAACCGATAGAACATGGCTGGGATGTTATAGCCGGTTCTACTTATCAAAATTATTTTATTAATATTTTATTATCTTCTTTAATCTCATCTCATTAATTGTTTCTTCTTTTCTTGGAGGAAGAAATTATTTTATTAATATTTTATTCTCTTTTTTTCTCTCATACGGTGGGATGTTGTAACATCTCATGACAGCATGGCTGGGATGTTTGCTGTCACGAGATGTTACAACGTTTCCCCCCTTTGGAAAAAGAGGGGAATCCGAGACCAATGAGTGAATCCGCCCACGAAAAGGGATAAATTTAGTCTAAAATGATAATAATTTGGCCACGAAAGAGGAGGAATCTAGCTCAAAATGTTAAATAATGAGATGAGAGAAAAAAGAAAATGATAAAATGATAAAATAATTTCTCCCTCTAAGATGAGAGAAAAGGAAAAATAATTAATGAGACGAGAGAAAATGAAAAAATGAAACATTGATAAAATTATTTTGGTAGTGGAATTGGTACTACGAGGTGCCTCATATTGTCACAGGCAAATTATTTTGTGCGGAAGAACCCGTGCGGCACCCTTGCATCCCGTGCAAGGGATAAGTCTATCATTCCGAATCCGTCCCGAATTGGGCTTCTTGATTTAACATCGCGGGGCATGCGTTAGTCCACATACATGCCAACCTCGCGCTCCATATCCGCACTCCCAAAAGACCATGTTGGTCGAATGGTATTGAAGGCGTGAAGTAAAACAATAATTACAGGACTATGGACACATGAAAATATAAAATCGGGTGTAGGGCGAGCTCCGCAATTGTCTTAGGCAAAGATCGACTGATCGCACGCACATATGGGCCGCTCGTACGTCTCCACCCAAGGCAACCACTTTATCTTCCAACGCTCTCCTACATTATACATGAGACCTCTAACCCCCAAGTGCCACCCCCAAAGTTCCCAAAAGCACAAGGATCATGACAAAATCGTGGTCATGCGAGATAATGATTTTCCATGGCCACGGCCATGACGAATGTAGGAAAACTGCTCCACTTAGCCGTAACGCATGCATCAAGCGTCGAATGACTTTAAGTGCACTCAACTCTTACCGTGGGCCCTCAGGGATCGCACATAGGATTTTACAAGTACGAAATACAATAAAAGCTAAAATTACATGGACGCAAAAATATATTTACAAATATGTAGGGAACATTCCGCCATGATTCATCGTTGCTCGGGCACATCGAAAAGTCCCTAACATCCTCCCCTACTTCAAGCTTCGATGTCCTCGTCAAACTCGCCTTAGCCGCACCGCCTTTCTGCATAGGCTGCAATTGCTGAAGTGAATTATTTACAAGTAGTCGAAGGGAACACCACCTGAGTAACGACACGCCGTAGTGGGGCTGCAACATGTCGAGTTTCGCCGTGAAGTCCGCCACCAGGAAATGACTACTTGGAACATCATTGAGTTCTGTCATCTCCTGTTATTGTGAGAAAGGGCTTTGAGATTCCCAAACTCGTTGCTGGGCAATGAAAGTCCCAAACTTGTGGAGCAAACGAGTGTCGTTGAGCAACGCTCTCTTGAAGGGGCACCGGCGCCGTTAAGCAACGTTCGTTTGAAGGGACACCAAGAAGAGGCTACTTGATTCACCAAGTCTCTGTCTTGCTAGGCAATAAAAAGTCGCAGACTTGAAGAGCATACGAGAGCCGTTGAACGACGCTCGTCTCAGGTAACATCTGGGTGTCATTGTGCAATACTCAAGTGATGAGTAGTTCTTTGGCCGCTCCACACTAGAACATTGCCTCCACCATCACCTTGTTCTGCTCTGCCTCAGCAAGAGCACAAGCCGATCACTGCTCCAACTTGCCCCCGTAGGGTCATGATACCCACCACCGAGTCCATCTCAATAAGTCAAGACTTACATTGATTGCTGCTTCCACTCGCCCCCGCAGGGTCATGGTGTTGGCCTAAGGTTTTCTACCTTGGTCTTAATATCGGTTTTGATGATAACAAATATGGAACTAATGTTTCATTGAGATATCTTTCAGGTTCCAAGTCGGTTAGCACTCGACGTCCCCGATCGAAAAAATCAAAGAAATCGGCAAGGACGCTCGTCGTTGCTCGGGATTCTTCGGGAAGTTAGAGTTTAGGTTTAGGGTGTCTAGAATGTGATGTAATCCTCTTTATGATTCAAAGAACCCAAAACCCAAACCCGAACCCAAAACACAAAAACTTGGAAACTGTCTTGAAATTCACTAAGCCTAGGGAGCTCCTTGGAGGGCTATATGACCTAGACATTTTCTTAACACAAAAAAGTAGCGGTAATTGTTCTTTGTGTAAAAATTAGATAACGAGATATTTTTAAGACATTTTTAGAAGCCTTTAGTATATCCATATTTGACCCGAGAGATTAGAAAATTTTTATTTTCCGAAAATTTATACTAGATCTCAAAAACTATATTTTGATTCTTAAGGATTTTGATTTTTTAGATATTTTTATTGAATCCAAATGGGAGGTGATCCTTATATAACATTTATATTTTAAAATTATTAACTTAAAGTTAAGAAATGTTATATAAGTAGACTTAGCGAAGACGGAATCCAGAAACGAGCCAAACCAAGCAGTCTGCCCAGTTTCGATCGATCGAATGATGCCAATAACTGGCAATAGGCAAGTCGGTCGATCGAACGGTTGACCGAAATGTGCCAGAAAATGGCAGTATGCCTTCGGTCGCTCGGTCGGTCGACTGACGATCGACCAGACCTACGGCCGGACGACGAAAACGACTAGTTTTTTGCCCGTTGAGGTGGCTGTTTCATGCCATCTCCTTAAGGCTTATAAATAGAAGCCTCAGCAAGCCTTTCACCCTTTATCTAAGCTTCTATTGAGCCATTCTTAATCATTCTCAAAGCATTTCTTGAGCCATTCCTTTGATAACCCTAGTTTCCATGATACATCCTTGATCTTACCTTCAAGCTTTGAACGATTCATCATTGAGGCATCAAGAGGAACTAGGACTCGTGTTTGGATCTAAGTATTTATTGTATTATTTATTTGCTCCATTATTTGTGTATTTTTGTGATTTATTTTTTTGTATTGAGCTTGTGAAGACCTAGGTTGTTAGGTCTTGAAATTAGGTGATAACCTTGGTGTTTAAGGTTTAAATCCACCGGTGTAAACATAGTTTGCTAGGATTAGTTCTTGTTGTCCTTAGGATTGAGGTGGGAGAGTGCTCTCGGTAGGAAGGCGGAGACTTTCGGGTGTGGAAGTGCCTTCGGTGTGAGAGCGGAGACTCTCCGGTGAAAACGTCCTCGTTGTAAAGAAAATAAGATAATCTAGTAAAGCTAGTTTGGAAATCCTAAGCGGGGTACTTAGGTAGTGAAGTAGGCATTTGGGCCGAACCACTATAAATAATTGTGCTTGTATTGATTCTACTTGTGTTTATTTTATTATCGTATTTACTTTACTTCTGCTTGCTACTCAACTTGAAATTTGCCTAAGTAACCAAAGAAACGATTAACACCGAATTTAGGCAAAAATATTAGTAAACATACTATTTGCCCCCCTCTAGTATGGCCATTTCACCCAACACATAGTACCCACCATCGAGTCCATCTCAACGAGCCAAGTCTTGTGTCGTGCCCCCGGATTACGATTTGAGAGATTTGATCTAATTCGTCCACAATGTCCGCAAACTCTCCACACTAAGAGCATTGCTGCCACACCACAACTGTTCTTCACTAGTGCTTGGTTCGGACATGTCAATCTTGCATCTTAAGAGCCATCTGCTCTGCGCACAAATCTTGCGTCTTAAAGGCCATCTTGCCTTGTGCACCAACCTTGCGACTTAGGGGACATTAGCCTTGCACACCAACTTGGCGTCTCACGAGCAATCTGCTCTGCGATGTGTCTTAGGGGTCATCAGCCCTGCGCACAAACTTGGCGACTCACAAGCCATCTGCTATTCCCTGCATCTTAGGGGTCATCAGCCCTGCGCACCATCCTTGACGACTCACGAGCCATCGGCTCTGTACTACATCTTAGGGGGCATCCACCCTGCACACTATCCTTGGCGACTCATGAGCCATCAGCTCTGCGCTGCGTCTTAAAGGACATCGCCCTGCGCACCATCCTCGCGTCTTATGAGAGAGTCTGTTTTGCGCACAATGTGTGTCTTACTAGAGATCTGCTATGCGCAAGACTTTGCGTCTTATGAGAGATATGCTCTGCGCACACAACTTAAGAGACATCTTCTCTGCGTGCAAACAACTTTGCGTCTTAGGGGCCCATCTACCCTGCGCAAAAGTCACAATCTTCACATCGATCATCGAATGCTTGCCTCCCCGAATTCAACAGTCGAAATGTCATTGACTGGGTTCACTGCATTAGTAACTCGAGCGCCACAGACGGAATATACGTTGACTATGTGTAATACCCAAAATCTTAATAATAGTATCTTATTCTTGATCGGGGGATCGTGGGCCCTAGTTAGCATTGATCGGCGGGAAGCTTCGGGATTAGACCCGAGTAAGCATCTAATGTAGAAAAATTAAGAGAAATTTTATTTGCCTTATTTATGTGATTTATCATGCTAGGATGATATAAGGTCTCGAGGCGAATTTAGCGGTGCAATCGGATCTCGAATCGGAGTTAGAACGGGTGAGTTATGAGCTATTTAAGTCGGATAGCTTAGGTAGGGGTATTTTGGTCATTTGGACCCAACCAGTGTCTATAAATTAGACTCTGGGGTGTGCGGCCAGGGATTTTAGCCACACACCACCCAAGGCAAAGGAGAGTAGGGCAGAGCAAAACCCGATCTGACCCGTAAAACCCGAAAAACCTGACCCAAAAATCTAATTCGAGTCGATTTATTCAGGTATAATGGGTCGGGTCGGGTTTTATTTTTAAAAAAATCATATACATTTTCGGGTCGGGTCGGGTTCGGGTAAAAACCTTGTTTAACCCAACTCGGCCCGATTTAAGTTAAATACCCTTCATACCCGCCCGCTCGACCCTGCCCCCTGAGTCCCCGACTTCTCTCTGCGAGCGCCGAGCGAGACTGCGACTCTGCCCTAACCCCAACTCCCTAACACGATCGGCCGATCGCCACCTGCATCCTCCTCAGTCCTCGCGTTCGCGTTCGGCGACATCGAAGCTCGCCTCCTCCTCTCCGCAATCGGCAGTCGCCTCCTCCTCTCCGGCAGCACTGCCCGACGATCCTCCCTCACTCCTCAGTCCTCAGCCTCTGCCCGACGCCTGTCCAACTGTTCCCACTACCCGACAGCCGACGCCTATCCCCGACAGGCCGACACCCAACAGTCTACAGGTAATATGATTTTTTAATTTTTTGATTATGTATTTAATTATTGTAATATGTATTGAATTAGGAATTTAAGATAATTGATTAAGTATAATTTAACTATTTTGGGTTAAACGGGTCAGGACCCAATTTTTTCGGGTTATTCGGGTCGGGCCCCGATTAAAAAATCGGGTAGGACCGAGTATTGATTTTTGGGATTTTTTCAGGTTATACCCGATCGGGTTGGGTCAAGTATTGACCCGACCTGCCCGATGCTCAGCCCTAAAGGAGAGAGGAGAGAGGAGAGAGTGGATGCCGCAGAGGAGGAGGAGCCGCCGGATCCAAATTTTCACGAGTTCGTCGGTGTCGATCGGAGGAAGATCATACGCGTCTTTTCCTTTCATTTTCTCTCCGTCCGGTGAGTGGACTTAGACCTTCTTTTCTCCAATTCTTGATTCATGTCGTTGTTCTCATGTCTCGGGGTTTTTCGTCAATTTTTGACGTGTTTTCTCGTATCGGATCCAAAGTTGGATCGGCTCTTGATTGAACCATGTTGTTTACCCCTTTTGGAATAAAATATCTTTTTTTTTCTTTTTCTTTTTTCCCCTTTATATGCAACCTACCGGTCGGTGCCGGCCGCTGCCACGCGCGAGCAGGGCAGCCGCGTGAGGCGCTGCCACCGCCACGTGGTGGCGGCGGTGCGTCAGTAGGCACCGACGCCAGCTAGGGATGGGGCGGCGAGATAGGTGGAGTAGGAGATGGAGATGGTGACCTAGGTGGGGAGATGAAATGGAGGGCTGAGATTGATTTTGGTGAGATGAATGGCTGGATTGAATTAGTTGAGATGAAGGGCAAGGATTTGATCTTGTGTTGATGGAGGGCTGAGATTGCATCTAGTTAGAGGTAAGGCTGTGATTGAATCTAGTTAGATGTAAGACTATGATTGTATCTGGTTAGATGTAAGTTGTGATTGCATTGTGTGGATGGAGGGCTGTGATTGCATCTGATTAGATGTAAGTCTGAGATTGCATCATGTTAAATAGAGGGATGTGATTGCATCATATTAGATGAAAAACTATGATTTGATCCTATTTAGATGAAGGGCTGAGATTTCTTTATTGATTGTAACACCATTATATTCGTTCGTAACAATGATTTATTGAATAAATTTAAGATAATTCTTTTATTATTCTAAATAATTATTTGGAGGTCTTAAGGTTAGCAAAAATATTCATATTATATATAAAATTTCACCTAATCGACATTCTGGATTCATTGGCAAGGTTTGTTTCGCTATCAAACCTCTGAATTTTGAGGGCAGTAGGCGATCGACGCCTCATCTTGCGTGCCAAGCTGAAAAATTCGCCGGTCGATTGACCAAACGACCGCCCGAGTGACCAGAGCATTTTGCCCGTTCTAGGCAATGTTTGGTTGACCGAACTTGGGCAGGGCAAACTACTTGTTTGCTTGGTTTTTTTTTGCTTGTTTGCTCATTTTTGGTTCCGTCTTCGCTAAGTCTACTTATATAATATTTCTTAACTTTAAGTTTATAACTTTAAAACATAAATGTTATATAAGGATTACCCCCTATTTGGATTCAATAAAAATATCTAAAAAATCAAAATCCTTAAGAATCAAAATCTAGTTTTAGGGGTCTAGTACAAATTTCCGAAAAATACTTTTTTTTTAATCTCCCGGGTCAAATATGGGTATGCTAAAGGCTTCCAAAAATTCTTTTAAAATACCTCGTTATCTAATTTTTACCCAAGGAATAATTACCGTTATTTTTTGTGTCTAGAAAATATCTAGGTCATATAGTCCTCCAATGAGCTTCCTAAGCTTAGTGAATTTCAAGACGATTTCCGGGTTTTCATGTTTTGGGGTTCGGGTTTGGTTTTTGGGTTCTTTGCATCATAAAGAGGATTACATCACATTCTAGACACCCTAAACCTAAACTCTAACTTCCCAAAGAATCCCGAGCGACGACGAGCGTCCTTGTCGATTTCTCCGATTTTTCCGATCGGGGATCGATGTCGAGCGTTAACCGACTTGGAACATGAAAGAATTCTCAATGAAACATTAGTTCCATGTTTGTTATCATCAAAACTGAGATTAAGACTAAGGTTGAAAACCTTAAGCCAACAATAAGATGTGCTATAATTCTATTTCATGATTTTTTATTTGTGCTGAGTGTTCATAATTTATGATCACTATTTTTATATATATATCTGTATGTGGTTGTAATGGATGGCAGGAGAAGGTGGAGGATGATGTATGCACTTGACATACCCTTTATTATCCATTGATAACACATCTTGTTTATGATTATATACCTGCGTGTGTGGTGTTGTGATGTGTTTGTTGCAATTCCCGAAAGCCTCGCTGGTGAGGGGAGGGTATGCCCCAAAGAGACAGCGTTGACCTTATTCTGGAAGTCCGACTGGTGAGGGGAGATTATACCCCAAAGAGATAGTCCGGAGACCCGACCGGTGAGGGGAACGTATGCCCCAAAGAGAGGGATTGAAAGAGCTAGTGCTGGTGAGGGGAGGACATGCTCCATAGAGACGGCACTGAGCTAGGTGGTATTTCGGCGGCCACCCGACTACCTACCCTGTATGGCTATGTGGGACCGACGGGTCCGGGGAGCATGCATATGATTGAGGTGTTGCATTCATCATATTTTATTACTGTGGATATGTTTATACTTATTGATGGATGAGATTATCATGAGTAGAGTGGTGGATGTGTTATTGATGTTTGTTCCATCATTTTTTTTGATATTTTTATACTTGTTGACGAATGCTGATGTCATGCATAAAGTAGTGGATATATATTATTGCTTATTTCTTTTGACGTTATTGTTCATTATATATCGGATATTTGTGTTTTTATGCATGATGATTGATTTGGTGAATTATGTACTAATTTGCTTACTAAGTCCTAATTGGACTTACCCCTCATTACTTTTATTTTGTAGCACTTGAGTTATATCAGAGAGGTACCAGGGTGCAGTAGCGCGGCTGGTGGCGGCAGGGCAGTGGGTCTCGTGACATGTCGTGATCGAGGAGGATATCGAGTCCAGTCATTTCTATTTTTGTTGAGTCATGTACACTTGGTTATTTTGCTTCCGCATTTTTCTTAGTTTGGGGTGTCCTTGTTGGGACTTAAAGTTTTGAAAATAAATTGAACCTTTAACATTTTTTAAAATTAGTGGTTGGGTTTCTTTTAGGATTTGATATTTTCCTTTAAATTTTAAATATCATAAAATATTTAGGTTCATTACTTGTTTATGCATAGTTGTTTTGGGGTTAGGCTTCGGGGTATCTGACGTACCCTTGCTGATCATACCGGATTTGGAGTGTGACACTATGTCTGCATCGAGAGTTTTCTCAATTGGAGGCTTACAATTCTCGCTCTGATATCAACTGTCACGAGACAATTATTTTGTGCGGAAGAACCTGTGCGGCACCCTTGCATCCCGTGCAAGGGATAAGTCTATCATTTCGAATCCGTCCCGAATTGCGCTTCCCGACTTAACATCGCAGGGCATGCATTGGTCCACGTGCCAATCTCGCGCTCTATATTCGTGCTCCCAAAAGACCATGTTGGCCGAATGGTATTGAATGCGTAAAGTAAAACAACAATTACTGGACTATGTACGTAAGAAAACATAAAATCGAGTGTAGGACGAGTTCCGCAATTGTCTTAGGCGAAGATCGACTAGTCGCACGCCCATATGGGTCGCTCGTTCATCTCCGCCCAAGGCAACCATTTTGTTTGCCAACGCTCTCCTACATTATACATGAGACCCCTAAACCCCAAGTTCCACCCCCAAGGTTCCCAAAAGCATGAGGAGAATGACAAAATATATCGTGACCAAGCGAGATGGTGATTTTCTTTGGCCGCGGCCATGACGAATGTAGGAAAATTGCTCTGCTTAGCCGTAACGCACATTTGAACCAAGCGTCGAATGACCTTGAAATGCATCTAACTCGTACCGTAGGCCCTCGGGGATCACACATAGGATTTTACGAGTACGAACTACAATAAAAGCCAAAATTACATGGATGCGAAAATATATTTACAAACATGTAGGGAACATTCCGTCATGATTCATCGTTGCTCGGGCACATCGAAAAGTCCCTAACAATATGGTGGGACACATGGCGTCACCATATTGGAGTTGCACGATTTTCGTGCAGCCCGCGGTTGCACCTTAGAGTGGTATGACATGCATGCATGAGCTTTATCTTTCCTTTCTTGTTGCTTTCTTTTCTTTTTTGTTGCATCCTGCGTAAAGAAATCAGCATATATAAAGAAGAAGAGGGAAGAATAACTCTTCATTTGACTATTCCCAACTTTGCAGACGAAGCTCCTTTAGTTGTAGCAAGGGGGCTTTTCAGGGCTCTTTCCTAAATCAAGCGAATTTGCATACAAGTTTGCACAACCAGACGCATTTTGCTTTTGCAGTTCGACGCCCACATCGTGCAGAACCTAGATGCCTCGCTCTCCGACCTCCAACAGCAACATCACCCATTTCAGCTGGAAGATCAATCAATCTTGTCATCGGGGAGGAGTAGGCGGCGACGAGTTGAGCATTCAGCAACAACAACTGATGCAGGGGGGCACTTTGGCGCGCACGAGAGAGTGAGAGACGAATGCCATTTTTCACTTTATAAGATTTTAATACTAAAATTATTGTTTGTTCCACGTCAACACGTCGCATCATTATCTTAACACGGAAAATAAGATGAGAAAAATCATAGAACACATGATATATTTAGGTAATTTCTCTAATATTTTACCACAAACACATGAGTTGTACTCTCCACAACCATTTTTAATATTGTCCTTTATTTGTTTAATGATTACATAATAATATAAAAAATAAATTATTAAAATAATTTAATAATTACATATTAAATATAAGATGCATACAACAATAGTGTCCCATTTTGACTATTATATTTATATTATGGAGATTTGATTATTTTTTATATTTAAATTAATTTATATTTATTATTTCATTTGTTATAATTAATTAAAATTAATTAAAATACACATGGTAATTTCACTCCATAATATTTAAGACATTATAACGCTCAAGTTAGTAGGTATTTGAGGTGAATGTAATGAAATTGGAACTTATGTTACATGAGGCGTGTCATGTCTGTATTTATTGCAGGTGGAGGTGATGACGTCGCCCGATAATCTCACGAGGATATTGCTCGAAATGGGTGGAGATTGATCCCGGTGATGTCGGGCTTGTAATGGTGTATCCCTTATAATTAGGGAGAACGTGGATGTCACGTTTGGCCGGGTGGAGGACAGAGCCATTAGGTCCAGCTCGAACTGAGTTCAGGAGTGCAAGGCGCTGCTGGGCATGATCCCGTTAGACCCAAAAGTACTAGTCCAGTCCAAAGAATTTCACTAAAACTCTTGAACTAGGTTCAAGAGTTCTGGTGTGCCACTTGTACGATGTCATATATGATGATCCAAGTGGTGCACATCAGTTAATACATTATTGGATAAATTAATGTATCTATCCCAAACTTTGATCATTTTCACAAATCTATTCCAAACTTTAATCTGTATCAATTATATCAAAAATAATCCGATTGATAACAATTATATCCCGATGTTAGATGTTCGTCAATGCAACTATTAGGTGCTGACATGGCATTTGACTCAGCACATTAAAACATTATTTTTTTATTATCACACGTGACACGTCAGCATATAATAAAAAATATTATAATATTATATAAATAAGAAAAATTAATGTATCTATCATAAACTTTGATCATTGTAACAAATTTATCTCAGCCATTAATTTTTCTCCATAATCTATCCCAAACTTTGGAATTGACAATAATTATAATTCTTGAAGACATATGATTTTTTAATGAAAAAATATCAAAACTCTCACTTTGTCAATTTATCCGATAATTCCGTAACCGATTTCATCAAAAAAAAAATTAAAAATTACACGAAAAACCTTTTAACACATCGAAGAATCTCACGTCTAATTTCAACAAAATTAATTTATAATCGTTATATATAAATTTCATTTCAATTTTTTTTATTTTTTTAAAAAATAAAATTTTGTAGTAAAATAAAGAAATTTTATCAATAAAATCGAATACTAAATCAAATTAAATAAAATATAAATAATGTTAAATGTATGATATATAATAATATTATCAGTAAAATATATGGATTTGATTCATTTTTTTTTTCTAAAATGTTATGATCGAATTGAATAAAAAAATCAACACAAAACTAAAAAATCAAATTAAAAATACCAAATTTTATTAGACATTAAATAAAATATAATCATAAATGTTAAACATTTAATATATAATAATATAAGCAAAAAAGTTTTAGTTTGATTGAAAATTTTGAATTTTTTATAAAATTCAATAGCCGAACTGAATCAAAAAAAAATAAAGGAAAATTAATTTGATGAAATTAGATACGGAATTATCAGATAAATTGACAAAGTAAGAGTTTTGATGAATTTTTTTAATTAAAAAATCATATGACTTCAAGAATTATGATTATTGTCAATCTCAAAATTTGGGATAGATTTGTTACAAAGGCCAAAGTTTGGAATAGATACATTAATTTTTCATATTATATAATATTATATGATGTGGCACATGTGATAGTAAAAAATATTTTTAAATTTGCTGAGTTAGATGTCACGTCAGCACCCAACGGTTACGTAATTGACAGACATCTCACATCAGGATAGAATTATTATCAATCGGATTGTTTGAGATAATAATTGATACAAATTATAGTTCGGAATAAATTTGTGAAAATAATCAAAGTTTGAGATAGATACGTTAATTTCCCTACATCATTTAGGAACTATTGTATTTTTTAAATAATTTTTTAATATATTTTTGGAAAGAAATGATTATATTCAAGAGTTTCACTAAAACACTTGATATTAGTTCAAGAGTTTTTGTGAAACTTTTGTATGTTAAGTGTACGATGATTCAAGTGGTATGAGACTTTGTTAGTTGTTATGTATAATGATCCAAGTGCTCCAACTCAGTTAATACAATATCTACGGATTTTTGATGATTTTTTAATAAATTTTTGATATATATATTTAGTAAGAAAACATAGTAAATAGTGACTATTAATGAAGTTAAATGGAATCGTTAACCATAGCCAAGGCGTAAAGGCATTTAGGATAATTTTTAAATTTTGTTCTGATTTTAAGAATTTCAATGACCTATCCTGCTTTTTTAATTTTTTTAAAAAAAATACTGATTTTGGGAAAAATCTGAAAACTCCCGCAATTACACGTGCCCGTTCTATGTTACATGGCCTTGTTGGTAGTTACAAATTACAATCGATTTATTAAGAGAAGGGCAATTTTCTCCTAAAATAACACCAGCTCTAACAATACACACGCAGGCAGAGGTGCGCCTGCGTGGAAGAGTGTTTCTTGCCTTTGGAATCAAGAAAGATGGTGGAAGACAAGATGGAGGTGGAAGGCGGCGACGGGGAGGACATCCCTCTGGCGGAGCAATCCACAGACGAGCTGCCCGAGAAGGAGAAAGCGGAAGGAGGGGATCATACTGAAGGCAGCTCAGGGCCGGCAGAGAAGCTGTCAGAGGAAAAAGAGGAAGGAAAAGATGGGGAGACAGTGACGAGGGAGATGGTAATCCATGAGGTTGAGGAAGAGGACACCATGGTTTTGTGCTCAATAATTATCGTCACTACCGTTTTCGTGCACGTCATCTGCGAAAAGTAAGCATACAAATTATTTTTCTTAGGGTTTAATAGCATTCTCTTCTCCTTGCTAGGTGGTTTAGTAGCATTCAGGTGACTCAATCTTGCGAAATCTACTTTATGTGGTTTCAATTAATTTGTTTGATAAATGCGCGCAGAGCACTCGACATTCGTAAGTATTGGAATGATAAGACGCTCATTGCGGAACACGTTCTTGAGGCACTTCGCATCATCAACTTCGATGATTTATTTAAAATTTTGAAGGAAGCTGTGGAAGGTAATTCTTTCGCTGCAAGATCTGCTTCTGCTGTGTATGCCGCTTTCTTATTTTTTGAACAATATTATTAAGTACATAAGAATTCCCTGTTCTATATCATCTGAAACTTCATTTCATATCCTAATTGGCATACATTGAAGTTTGTTCATTTTATTTGATCCTGTCAGTTCATTATTTTGTTCGTTTTTTTGCAGATTTTTTGACAGAAGATCCAATAACAGATGAAGAGGCTATAGGAGATGAGATGGAAGAAGATGAAGAGATTAGTAAGCAGGGAGAAGAAGCTGGTGAGGAATAATAATTAATTAAAGATCTTTATATTCATTACTTCATTTCTGAGTTCACTAATTGTTGTGTTATTTATTTTTAGAAGAAGAAGAAGATCAAGAAGAAGATCAAGAAGAAGAAGAAGAAGAAGATCAAGAAGAAGAAGAAGAAGAAGATCAAGAAGAAGATCAAGAAGATCAAGAAGAAGATCAAGAAGAAGAAGAAGAAGATCAAGAAGAAGAAGAAGAAGATCAAGAAGAAGATCAAGAAGAAGATCAAGAAGAAGATCAAGAAGAAGAAGAAGAAGATCAAGAAGAGGAGGAGCAGAGTAATGATATTATTACAGGAGAGAGTAGCGAAGGGGCAGCGGATGATGAGATGGAGCTAGACGAGCGGAGTAGTGCCGGAGAAGAATAACTAATGCAGTTTACTCTTGTAACTGAAGAATAAATCGCCAGCAAGTATTCACTTTTTTTTATTTTCAGAAATCAGTGATGAAAATACCATCAGATAGCATACTTGTCAATATTATGACTTGTCAATAGTGTTGAGTTGTTCAAATTGCTTTTTGTTTCAGATTAATGAGTCATTCATGTTATCTTTAAATTTCCTACTATAAAATTACTGAGTAATTGTTAGTGGTAATTAATATTTGTAAATTTGATGCTTGATTCGCTTGATCATTTGGAACAAATAAATCCAGTTTTATAGGCAAGTATGTACTAACTTGAACTGATGGTTATTTTTTCTTTTCTTTTTTAAAGTATGTACTAACTTTTTGGATAAAAATTAAAAGGACTAAAATTAGCCGCAAACTCAAATTCAATTGAAACTTAAATTACTCTTTTACCCCCCATTCCAGTCATGCTAAACTTTTGAAGGATAATAGTTTGCTTAGTGTATAAGGGCAACGCCGTCATATTAACAAGAAGAGGTTCAAGTCGAAGGCGGAAAGCGAGAGAAATAAATCTTTTGGACTGCTATCTTAGTCGCAAGAGGGAGAGGGAAATGGCGAGGAAGAGGAAGGAAGAGGAACAAGGTGGCGCGAGCGGATCGGGATCGAAGCGGACCAGGAACGTGAAGGCGCCAGAGGAGGAAGAGAAGATTTCCAGGGAAATGTTTTTGCAGGTGATGAAGGAAAAGCTCTCCAGCATGACCGCCCTGAGAGGCGAGGAGGAAGAGGACATCCAGGTGGAGGACCAAGCACTCCTTGCGCTCAGTGAGTGCACTAGATTCTTCATCCAATACCTCTATTCTAGGTGAGTGAACCTAAACTAACTCTTTTTGCGCGATCCATGTCTCTGCTTTTGTCTTCTTCAATTTATTTCCTTGATCGATCTTCTCTGAAGACAATTGTTTCCTTGATCTATCTGCAATGGCGGCGGGAATAAAGAAACATTTGATTTCATTTCTCCCATCAACTGATTAATGGTATGGTCGTGTAGGGCAGACAAGGTTTCTAAGAAAGATAAAAAGGACACGCTGGAAGCGGAACACGTCTTCGAGGCGCTCAAGGAGATCGACTACGCTGAGTTCGTTCCCGATCTTACCACTGCTTTGAAGGGTTAGTGATTTCAATTAAGCATCTTCCTTTTTGACGAACAATTGGTGTGCTTGCTTCAAAATTGCCTCTCATGTGCAAGCACGATTTGCAAGATGCTTTTTCTTGCAGATTGTTTTTGCGTTCTAAATGTATTGGCATGTGGATCTTGTCACCCTGATTCGTTTCTTGTTCTATGCAAATTAATAAGTTTGATAGCATGTGTCCCATATCTGAAAGTTGATCTGTGCAGGTTTAAAAGGCTATATATGTAATGGAATAGTTTACGCAAATGCTATATTAAGCTGCTTAACACTCGAAGCTTCAATAAGCAGATATAATTGAAGGTTTTGCATTATCTGGATAGCGAATTACAATGTATATATCTAAGCAGTATTTGCTTGAACAACATTACTTGGACGTTATACAGTTTCAAAGCACATCAAGAAGATCATTAATTTGTTTTTTCTTTAAAACATTTCGTTGACTGAATTGAACTGTCTGTGATTACTCATAATTGGCAAATTTGGAGCTTCAATTCCGGTTGGATTTTTTTACTCCAATTGAAATGGAAATCATATACCTGCTTGATGCATGTCTTCTAAAATGTTGTCTTTGTAGTTTTTTGTTTGTTTGTTTTGAGGTTAAAACTGAGCTATGAAACTTATTCATTTCAATTGAAATTCTGAACATACAGATCCCAAGTATAAAAAATAATAAAAAGTAACACTGAAAAATGAATACGAGAAAGACAAGATTCCACAATTAGATCAGTATTAGATCAGATAATTCTAGGATGGTAGCCTTCAGAAGTCAAGCATTGCAAGAGAGACAGCCCTGTCTCAATCGAAAGAGATAGCTTAGCAGGTGCTCGGATTCCCCAATTGTGCAAAGTGGAGAACCAGAGATGAAATAATCTCCAGAATACCCATCTGCTCGTTTTTAGAATCCTTGTCCCTTTCATTATACAAAGTCCAGAACCATGTCTGCACCAAAATCTCCATATCTTCCTATCTAGTCTACAAACAAGTTTAGCTGAACATTTTCAGCCATGGATACAGTAATAGTACTTTTTGTCTTGTGAAGTAATTCCTTTCCTTGCCTCCTATATAGCATCCAGGATCATACCTTTCCTCATAATTAAATAATACTTTGGTTTTCATTTTACCATTAAGGATCAACCAACATAGAATTTTCAGTTTGGCAGGTGTGAACGTTTCCAAAACAAGAATGGTAATACCCAGATATCGTTCCCCTCAAATGTATAAATCTTTGTTCATGGTGGATAGTTTCCTAAAACATAACTGAGCAAGCTCTGCGTGTTTGGATGGAGGATTGTGGAGGGTTATGAAAGAAGGAAAAAGGGAGAGCAATATCTTGTTTGAAAATTTTCATTAAAGGAGAGAAAATGAAATATATATCCTTCTATCTTCTACCATCTATATAATTTGAAATCCGGATTGGAGGAATTAGGAGGCATTAGTTTTTGTTTATTATATAACGTAACATTTGACAATTTTATCCTTTCAGTACTAGAACTAACTAATGAGTTAAAGAAATAACATGATACTCAAAATGTAAATTCCCCTTTCTTTATTGATAATTAACTCCCAAACAAGGAAACACTTTCCCCAGCCTAACATCCCTAGACCTCCCCTCTCTCTCCCTTAATGAATAATTCACAAACACACCCCTAGTTTCCTATCTCCAGTTAAATTTGTCATCAGTATCTTCCATCAAGTAGAAAGAATCCATCGGATATAGCTGTAGAAGCTGATGTAACCGAACTGTGTTCCTAAATTGCACTTAAAATGTTTTCTGATGCATCCCAGTTCTTCAGAGAAAGATCCTTTTGATTTTAGTTGTCATAGAGTTCAGTAAATGTCTTAACATGCATAGTAAGTTTATCATTTTATTTAATTCCCTCATGAGTTGATTGTGTATTTTTTTTCTCAGAGTTTAAAAACGAAAATGCAGCAAATAATCCAGGAGAGCAGGCAACAACGATGGAGGAAGCAACAATAGATGAGAAACTGAGACAAGTTGACCTTACTGGCAAGGATGAAAAAGTTGCTGGTGAAAAAGATGAGGGCATTGGACCTGCTGCTGATGAATAATGAACACCTATTTTTTTCTCTGTCCTTATTTCTGTGTACAGTATTGGTTGGTGATGTGAGAATCATAAACTGAATAAATCTTGACTTGTATTCTTTCTTTCATACCCTAGCATGTCACTGCAAGACTTGACTTGTTTCTGGTTAAGAGTTAATATCCGGTAACTTTCAGGTGTCATTCATATATCTTTGCTTTTAGTTTAATGAGCTGAAAGTATTCATCTGATCAGGAGAGAAAGACTCACAAACAAATTATTAAAGAATAGAGATAAAAATGACTATCTAACTCATCAAGAATCATAATCACAATACTCTGTTCAGGATGTAACTATTTAAAAGTAATAACAACTGAAAGTGGTTTCTTTATCAATTAACTAGTTAAGGCAATAGAGCATGTACGTGATGGAAATAGTTATTTGTAAGAAAAGAGATGGCAAAAATCTGGGGAAGCATAATACGAGGATATGTATCAAATTGAGTTAATGGGTAGATCACCAACCTTTCCAATTGCCTCAAGTATTGATGAGTATGTAAAGATCATATTTAAAAGTTAAAACCCTTTGAGTTCATCTCTTTCATCATGTTAAATGAGTCTTGAATTTTACATATGGGCCGGAACGGAGGGCCATTAGGCCATATTGTAACCCGACCCGTTTAGAGTTATCATGTATTTTTTGGGGTTAGAGAGAAAATTCGATGATGACGGGAATTGTATTCAAGGTTAGGGTTTTCTCTGTACTCCATTGTGGTGAATAGTGAAGATCTGCTACTACTCCTTTGCTCGTGGACGTATGGACAACACATCGTTGTCTAGATAAATTGTGTATGTTAGCTCTTTCTTTCTTCCGCTTGATTGTTTTGTATGTCGATCGATCCTCTACACATCACCTTAGTTGCCTCCTTAAACATACCATCACGACTAGGGTTGTCCATTCTGTTCAAACCGAATCGAATCGAAAATTTTTTCATACCGAAATTCCAACCCAAACCTGAACCGAATTATGCCTAAACCGATCTAACCCGAAGCAAAATTATTCGGTTCGTTTCGATTCAGTTTCCAACCCGAAAACCGAAATTTTAATTAATTCGGTTAAAAATTAAAAATTATTGCCCAATATCCATTTACTTACTTGGGTTAAAAATTTAAAAATATATATTATTTTTTAATTAATTCGGTTTTCGGTTCAGGTCGGTTCTCGGATTCCGAGAACCGAATCCGAACCGAAACCCAAAATTCGAGTTCGGTTCAGGTCAAGAACCGAACCTGCAACCGTTGAAACTGAACCGAACCAAAAAATTTGGTTCGGTTTTTGGGTTCGGTTCGGTGTGAACCGAACAATGGACACCCCTAATCACGACTTAAAGCACCAAGAACTATGTTATATGATCCATCATCTAGCTTGGTATTAGATTCTTTCATGTTTGAGAGCATCTCTATGGCATGTCTTAGTCCACCTGATTTTGTGATACCATTCAGATTGAATGGGTCAAAACTGAAATTGGTTCACTTGAACATAACCTCAATAAAACAATGGAAGAATTTGGAATCTTAGAAGAAATGGACGAAAAGAGTTTGTGCAATGAGATGGGCTTGTTAGTAGACTAATTTATATAAAGTGGTGATCTAGTGGTTAAAGCGTAATATTTTTTATGTTTTTTGTACACTTTATTAATTATATATACTCATGATATATTATTTTTTATTAATCAAAATGAATATTGTCAAATATTTTGACTCTCCCTATAAAAATATTTGAAATGTATAAAAGTATTTTTAATGTTTAATTTAAATAAGGATTTAGTTATTAAATATTTTTGAACTGTTAAAGACTTTATCCCAAAAGTCTGACAACTTAGAAATTTTGACAAATTGATACTTCTTTTGAAATTTTTTGCAATGTTAATGTTTCTAGAATTTTCCTAAAGTACTTGAAAATTTGCTCGAAAAGTTAAAATTGGATCTTTATAAAATAATATTATATTTTGAAAAAAAGACTTATAAATTGACAAATTTGATAAAACCGTAAGTCGTTTGTCAACTTACCATCATACCTGGCTCAGATAACTAATTGCATGACCAACGATTATTTTGACACACTTTAAACAAGGGCATTTCTGTGATTCTGTCAACTTGCCTGCCTTTCTTAAGCCGGACTCAATCTGCCTCGCCTTCATTTTAATTGCAATAATAGAGGTTAAAATTACCTCGAGGTGAAGCAACAAAATCTAGGGCTTCGAACGTCCGATTCAACTCCTTGGCGATTCCGCTGGATCTCAGCATTTCTCTCGATTTTATACAGATTCCGGTACTTTTCCCTCTTATTTACAAGAATTAGCCTTTAATTCAAGGTTCTCGCTCTCTATTTTCCCCCTTAAATCAGATTTCTTGTGACATACTTGTCATGGCTGTGAGATTGTGGCAGGTTATTTACGTTTTTTTTCCTTTCCGATTAGACTTTTTAATGCTCGATCAAGCCTCGATGTCGGCTTCTTCTAAGATTTTGAATCTGTGTTTTGCTATATTATTTTGACTTATATACCTTTAGTACAAATTTTATCTTTTTGCTATTTTCCCTTGTTTGATTATGATGAGAAACTTCATTCTTTTAAAGTATGTGTCACTTGAAGCTGCTCATCAAATTTCTTGTTTTTCCGATTCGATGAGTGCGGAACTTACGATCTTTAACATCCTTTCTCTATAGTTGTACAGGCAGGATATTGAAGAACTCACTGGTATTGATTACACGGGGAATCTACTATTAGAGTCATGAGCAAGCAACCATTGATATATAGCTTTGTAGCTAAAGGCAATGTTGTGCTTGCTGAACATACTTCATTTTCGGGGAATTTCAGTACTATCGCCGTCCAATGCTTGCAGAAGCTACCTCAAAATAGCAACAGGTTTACTTACTCATGTGACGGTCATACATTCAACTTTCTTACCGATAAACAGTTTGGTATGGTTATCTAATCTTGTGGATATGTTTCCTTGGATGTTCCATGATGTTCTCTGTTTTTCTTCTTTTCCCCCATTTTGACTAGTTTTTTCTGTGCAGTATTCCTTGTTGTAGCTGATGAAGCTGTTGGGAGGAGCATACCATTTGTGTTTCTAGAGAGAGTTAAGGATGATTTCATGCAACGATATGGAGCAAGCATAGAAGGTGAAGGTGCTCACCCACTCGCTGATGATGATGATGATGATGATCTATTTGAGGATAGGTTTAGCATTGCTTACAATCTTGACCGTGAGTTTGGGTATGTGTAGAGCTTTTTTCCACCTGAGGTCACTAAATAACTTAAATTGCCTTGTACTTAATGTGTTATTTGTTTGTGCAGTCCTAGGTTGAAGGAGCACATGCAGTATTGTGTAGATCATCCAGAAGAAATGGGAAAGCTCTCCAAGTTGAAAGCTCAAATTACAGAGGTTAAAGGAATAATGATGGACAATATTGAAAAAGTATGTGGCTTGATGTTGAATACAGCATCAGTCCTTTTAACATGTTATCTTGCCTATGTGAATTGCATCATTTAGATGGTGATTATACACAACCTTTATTTTGTTAGCAGAGCATGAGTAATGATGCAAACATATTAAAGATGCTAATGATATGTGAAAATGGCATATTGATCGTGTGACCACTTATCTCAAATGTTTTAAGTTGTTTGGAAAGCATTTAATATATGCTTTTGTCTTCACTTGGTTAGTGCTTTCGTAGCAACTTTGTAGGATTAAGCTTACATTGATGATTGTTTGTATGCTTCAGAAGCGATATTGGTTAAGATTTGACAAGTCAACCTCGCTGTTATTTTTTCTTTTGAAATGACAGGAAACCAATTGGGATTTGTCTAAATAAATTAGGCCTGCTATCAGATAAAACAAACCATCATAATATATAAAGTTTAAGACCATGTGTCAATACAATGGGATAAGCTGATCCTGGAATATGTTTCCAAGACCATTATTGCACATAGTTATTTGTTAAAGATGGTCTATGAATGCCATGTAATGTTTTGTATCTAGGTGTATGACTAATTATTTTTATTCATTAACTTTTCTGATTGACAACATATATTCTCACTTGCTATAATCCTTAGGACCTCATCAGCAAGGATGCTTTGCTAAAACTATTGGCTAATCCATCCACTAAGTTTTGCATGATGATGGAAGTTATATTGTGTTATTGAAAGCCTCCATCATACTACATTTCACTAATGCCATTCAAGAATTTGAACCTATTATTACTATCTGCACATTTCTTGTTGATTAAGCATTTAAAAGACTAGTAGAGCAGAAATTCATTTGGATATTATAAGGGTGGACCATTTCAAGATGCTCCGGTAGTCCGGTGGGCTTGAGGTCAATCACTGTACATATCATTATCCCTGAAACTGATAAGCTAGGCTGTTATATAATCTCGTGGAATGCAGAATAGGGCTATTGGGAATACTAAAAAGTAAAATTCTACATTCTTGTTATACTTCTGCTTCTAGTTTCTTGTTTCTTATATTCTTGGTTTGGTTGTCAGTTATTAGTTAAAATTTTGTTAAACTAGTTTTCTTATTACTGGATAAAATTTGAAAAGAGAACAAGCCAAAGTTCTCTAATCATCAGCAACTTTTGGCCCAATGTAGTAGGTAGAGCAATTTGTCAAACTTCCAACAAAAGTTCATAGTTTATCCTTAATTTCTTTTTGTCAATATGAACATGTAACTCAGTATGAGCAAAGGGTCCTTGTTTCCAATCCAAATAATGAGGAAATAGAACTTGGTGATGCTGTGGTAGTAAAAAGAGATGCTCATTTATCAATGCTCCCTTACCATTCCTGTATTTCAAATTTGTGTTTCATCATAATGTATATTTTGTGGATATACAATTGTAGATATGCCAACTATAAGAGTTCAACAGTCTGGCCTCTTTTTTCTTTTTGAAAATTGTGTGAATATAGGATCCAGGACTATGCTAGGAGTGGTCTTCCTAGTATTGGTATTCTTGATTGACATTTAATAGTGCTTGACTGGGGTGTATAATGGGAAATACCTATAGGACATGTTTGTTTCATGGGTTAAATGAGATAGGAGAAAGGATGAATTTTAATCCTTTGTTTGTTTGGTGCTTGGATTAGAAGAAAATAGGATCCAGTGTAGAGCAGCTTAAAAAAATCCTACCCAATTCTCTCTTATGTTATCCTATCTGAAACAAATAGTCCATGTACATTTAATTATATCCATATTGCTTCTCTTTGTTCTTCCTACAAGGTTTTTACATAGGATTACTGGGTCTTTTATGGACCCTAAAATCTTCACCAGCTATATTCATATTAACCAGCTACCCATGTTTTTCAACTACTGACTATGGTTTAGAAAGACTCTGAATTAAATGCGAACAAGAGCAAGTCATCACATGTTCTTTATTTGTCGGCTATGTTCATAACAGGGATAGCAATAAATATGAATATGCAGATCTTCTTGGTTAAGTTTACCAAGATTTCTTCTTTAACTGTAGCGAAAACTAATTGAAGCTTGATTTTTTTTTAGGTTCTTGATCGAGGAGAGAAAATTTCACTTTTAGTGGACAAGACTGAAAGTTTGCAGTTTCAGGTATTTTCTAGATCTCTATATAAGTTGTTTTTACAGTGCTTGATCAGGATGAGTTCATTGAACTTTTTGGTGTTTAGTCTAGCTTGCAGTACTGTAGTCTTTATACAATCAGTTGAAGTATTGAACTAAAACTTTCTATTTGCTCTTGGTTTATGCTCTAGGCCGATAGTTTCCAGAGGCAGGGCAGGCAACTCCGGAGGAAGATGTGGCTGCAGAACCTCAGATTCAAACTGATGGTGGCTGGTGCTGTTCTTGCACTCATACTTATCCTGTGGTTGATGGCTTGCGGAGGGTTCAAATGCTGATGCAAATAGATGGAATACTTGTTTTACCCTTTGTTTGCTTTTGTGAATGCCTGCTATGTGCTTGTAATATTATGAATTTGTGATGTTCATTAAGAGATATGTTGATATGTTGGCTGCGGGTTTGGATTATAAGTAGAAATAACAATTTTTTGGATTTTTAACAGTATAAGTTGATCGAAATACCAATTTCTATCTTTAAACATAAATTTTGAGAATAGTCTGCTCCAATTGTCGACATTGGATTTGCTGTATTTTTTTTTCAAGTTAATTTTTTCTTTTCTAGTTAATTGATAAAATGATCTGCAATTTCATAAACTAACAAACCATTAATTCAACTTAAATATGGTTAACATAATTGTTTGATGTCAGTTCATCCTTATTCAGGCCCAGATTTTGTAGTAGTACATGTTTTTTTCAATCTTGATGGGATTTTTAGCCTATTCGGATGATATAAACAATCTAAAGTCAGCAAAAACAAGAGTTGCATTCAGTTGTAGTGTCAGCCCAAAAAAAGGTGTTCACTTGAGAAGTACTGGATCAACTTTTTTAAAATTCTGCGAGATAAATTGCGAAAATAGTGAATCGAGATTGGCAGGACCTTGACAATATCTATGTATTGTTTATCCTTTTTCTCTCTGCAACTAAGATACCAAATCATGAAGAGATTTAGAACAAGCTTGGAAAGAACAAGAAAACTTGGCATGGAAAAGGAAGAAACTTAAAAGGAATTCAAATATCTTTCAGTGTTAGAACTTCTTGTAGAAGGAATGGCTGTGCATAGCAAAACACAAGCCTGTTTGCAGCATCAAATAACATCAGTAAAAATATGTACAATTAAGAGAGATGGAGATGGGTCTCGGAGTGATTCTCCTGGTCAATGACCTCCAGAAAGATGGGATCAACGAGGACATGGCTCTCGACATGGATACTGAAGCGGTGCGCCCACCAGAGGACTTGGGCGGTGCCGGATATGTCAACAGACGCATCAAGGGCCATTTCACGGCGGGCAGCGTCGGCGAGGAGGCTTGGGATGTGCTGAGCGAGCTCGAGGCCATAGAGGCGGGCCGGGAGGTGGAGGAGCTGGCAGGAGTGGGGGGGTTGACAGCCGGCGTCGAGGGCGGCGGAGCCGAGGTGGGAGCCGGCGTAGAAGATGGTGATGGTAGCCGGAGCGTAGTTGATGGGGACCAGGTTGGGATTTGTGACATGGACGGTGAGGGTGACTTCGACGTCGAGGAGGGGGACGTTGAGGCGAAAGGAGGATAGGGTGATGGAAATTAGATGGAAGGTTGGGTCTCTCGGCAGACCGAGGACGACGGCGGTAGCGGCGGCGGCCGAGGCGGCGCCCACCAGGGCGGAGCTCCAGCTCCAGCCTTGCTGCTGCCTGGCCATTCTCTGCCCTCTGCGTGTTTGTGGAAATGGTGGTAGGATGTGATCTTCTTTCATTCTCGATCCTTCATTTTGGCTTTGGCAGTTCTTGCTGTGATTCGTGCGATGGACGGCTGTCAACCCTTGATGGCTTCTTTTCGCTTCAAGAAATTACCAGGCTTCATCTCTCCGTCGCTATTTCATTAGTGCATGGAAGACGGAGATTTGCTACCTCTTTCTCATCGAGTTCTTTGTGTTGGTGCCTCTGTTCAGCAACACTGAGGATGCACGTAAAGCGGTGAAGGTGTTTGACCTTTGCCAGGATCTTGCATCCAAGAGGTGGGACCCCTTGACAGAATCACATGCAATACTCCTAACAGGATAAAATGGAGAAGATAAAGAAGTGAAACATAAAAGAAAGGAAGTTTTGGTGAAAACCTGTGACACTCCTTTCATCTCTAACTAGCTAGCAAAAAGATCCTCTGAGCAACCGGCTATTCCTCACATCCCACCACAACAAAAATAAAAAAAATATAGTATGAGAAAAGACCTTACTGAGAAGACAAGATATGTTGACAGCCATATTATCCAGGAAGATGCATCCATATGGTATTCAATTCAACTTGGGAAATGAGGACAGTATGGAGAAAGAATAGAAGAAAACCCAATTAATCATGAACAATAATCTGGAAGAATGCTCAGCCATCGATAAGTTTACATATTCCTAACCACTAACCATAGTTTAGCAGCTGTTAATATTTATGAAGTTGGATTCACTGCAGGTTAAGAGAAAAATGCATGCAGTTACTCCTATTGGTCAACAATTTACCTTCTAACCTAACCCAATATAGGAAAACTATACGCTAGAAACTCTAGGATGTACTGGAAAACATATATAATCACCTAATGAACAATTCCAAGTGAACATAAAAACGCAGCTCCTGCTAAGAGATGGTAGTCATACTTAAGTAGCAACAGGCCCCAGTAGACAACCAGTGAGGTTAAATAAATATCTTCAAGTAGATGAAAACATAATAAAAGAATTATAAGAAGGAAACAGGAAAAGGCAGACAGGCAGTACTAGGGCTGTCCATTTGGTTCAACCCGAACCGAACCAAAATTTACCAAACCAAATTTTTTTTTATACCCGAATTCCAACCCGAACCCGAACCGAACTATACCTAAACCGATCTAACCCGAATCGAAATTACTCGGTTCGGTTCGGTTTTCAACCCGAAAACCGAAATTTTAATTAATTCGATTAAAAATTAAAAATTATTTTATAATACCCATTTACTTATCTATATTAAAAATTTTAAAATATATATTATTTTTTAATTAATTCGGTTTTCGGTTCGGGTCGGTTCCCGAATTCCGGGAACCGAATCCGAACCGAAATATAAATTTCGGTTCGGTTCGGGTCAAAGAACCGAACCTACAAAGTTGAAACCGAACCGAACCGAAAAATTCGGTTCGGTTTTTCGGTTCGGTTTTTCGGTTCGGTTTTTCGGTTCGGTTCGGGTTGAACCGAATACTGGACAGCCCTAGGCAGTACTATAAGAAGGAAATAACTGTATGTAGATATTCTAACAAGCATAGGATATATGGCGCTATCCTGGCAAGCCTTGCGCAGGATGGACATGCTTTATGCAAAAAGAGATTTTAACATATACTAACCTATGATGATAACTTGGGTAGTATAGTTGGTAGCAAGATGTTGTAAGTTGGCTAGAGATCTAGGATTCGATCCTTAGTATGATCACCTATTGTGATTTTCTATCTTTGTTATAAAAAAAATAAAAATAAAAAACTATGATGATAAGTTTCCATTTATGCATAGCTGAAACATAAAGGATAACATTGTTTAATACGTTCATCTTTGATATTTATCTATATAAAACAAGCTACTCATGACATTTAGGTCCGAATTTTCTTGTCAATGGTAAAAAAATTTCATCTGTTCTAAGGCCTCAAATGTAGCACTTCAGATTAATCAAAGCATATAATAAGATACTGTGAAATGTTTACTTCTGAAAAGAAAAAGAACAGACGGACACAAACAAATATTACTTATAACAGACACAAACAAATCTTACATATGTACATGAAAAGGAATGAAATGAAATACAATATGGAAATTGGCATCACATCATTTCTGCCATGTCCGGTGACAAGCTATTAACAAGTCAATGACTGTTTCCTTTCAGTTTGCGGGATTTAGATGATTCTGATCGATGTCAGTTAACCACCCAACATTAATGCAATGCTGATAACCACAGCTTAATTAGTGACTATCGTGCTTTTCCCTGGAAAAAAGAAGCTAGCCTATTGCTATCCTGCCACTTATTTAACTTTTACAAGAGGGGAACACAAAGAAGCCAAATAGGGTTATATTCTCTTTCATAAAGAACACGGTCATATGCTGATCTAAAACCCAAATTGAACAAAGAAACCACAAAACGCTTCTTGAATGGATCATCAAGAAGCTTCAAGACAAGTCCTATACCAATATAACTTACCCCTCCAGTTTCCTCTAAAGAAAAAATATATTCAAAAAAAGAAAAGGTCGTAGATGGATCATCCCGGGTAACATAAAACCTAAAAGGTCCCACGGAATCTAAAAAATTACAGCTTTCATATATCTATTCCTTATCAAAACACCTTGCAAATTATACGACAAATAAAGAATCAGAATACCTGGCGCTCGCAAAATGCTCAGATCGGCGATAGATCAAGAGATACAACCCCAATTCAACTCGCGGGCGGCAGAGAGATGCTCTTGGGTCGATGATCGTCTTGTTCTTCGATCGCGTCACTGCATGTTAGACGGATCGAAATGGGAGGAAGATTGAGGAGGAAAGGAAGATGATGAGATTACATGAGCGATTCGTCTCGTCTCCTCTCACCATGCCAACTGCCAAGTCGATTTGGCGAGGGTACGGGAGATGCGGAGCGTTCCATTTTTAAGGCGGCGTAGGTAGTGCGCGCGGCAGCTCGAGAGTGTGCCACGTCGCGAAATCGGGTTGGGTTTCGGCGGGTGCCATGCGCTGCGATAGTGCGATCTGCCAGCTTTGTTTGCTTTCAGTCACTTCAGTTGTTCATCAAATGATCGATTTTACCTTCCAATTCTTACACCATGGATTTTACTTGATTAGGTTGATAATTTAGGATATTCCATATTTGTAAGAAAAAAAATCTAAAATTAATTTAAGTTTACTAGAAATTAGTTAGAAAATTCTTAAAATTTATTACTTCTTATTTAGATATTTGTTTTATTTTAACTATTATTTTAGATGTGACAGTAATCTGAGAACTTTTGTCATCAGTAGTTTGTAGAATTATTTAACAACTTAATACATGGTTTCATTATTAGTTCATTCAGGGTTGGTCTATCCATTGGGCCAATAAAATTATTGCCTTAGGCTCCAAGAATTTGTTAATGTAAATAATGAAATTTAAATCAAATGTGAAGTAATTATATATCTAATAGTGAATTTTAAATTTGAAGTGAAATTTATCAATTCTTGTCTTTTTTTAATTCATGGGGCCATTAGATGTATCAGATCTAAAGTAATTTCATATTATTCAAACAGATTTTTTGCCCCATTTTTGAACTCTTCGTCTTCTTCATCTCTGCCGGCTCCAAGCCTCCATCGGTCAATCATCCACAAGTCTAGATAAAAGCAATGTCTGATCCTCCTTAAACACTCATCTTCTTCCTTTCCACCTCTCGCCTCATGATCTTCGGAAGTAGTTCGAACTCTCGTTCATCTCTCTCGTCGTTGCCAAGTTGCAATATTGAAACAGTCGCTGCCACCAACTTTCTCTACCTCTACGATTCTCCTTGAGAGCCAGACTTTGTTCGTCCAGCCTCCCGCCTCTTAGTTTATATTAATTAGTAATTTTGCATCTCAACAAGTTAAAAAAAATAAAATTTACATCATTTTAAGATTTTATCTTAGGCCATAATATTTCTTGGGTTGCCTGAGTTCATTGTATTTAGAACTAAAACGTCTATTCTAAGAGACTACTGTCAATTCATGAGAAATTTATGTAAATATTTTCTTTAGGGTAGATATTGCAATAAAGATACAGTTTTTTTTTTTTTGATTAGGGTGTATGTACGCTCGAAACAGATTGAAAGCAGCGATGAAGTATATATGTTCTTGATATATTTTTAAAAATGGTAATAGTTTCTCCACTTAAATTTATTTTTGAATAACTTTTTCTCCAAACACATAGTTATGGAGAACCTATTAAACCTTTTTAACCAAAACTAGCTAATTGGATTGGAGAAAAGCTAAGTAGAAAATTCAAGTTTTAAAATTGAAGTTACATATTATGTGTAATTAAGGACTTATATATATGCTTTTAAAAGAACGGGAGGCTATTCTTCTTTGTGAGACACCGCACTCACTGACTTGTTTCCAGAGTTAGCAATATCTCAACACTACCGCTGGTTGGCACGTTACTCCTAGAACTTTGCAATTTGCAATTTTTTCCTATCAATTATAAGCTTTGGGAATCAACTGGTCGCATGAGAAAATCGTAAGCACTTTGTAGATTTCGATTCAGCGACTCAGCATGATTTGAAAAATGAAAGATTTGGCATGAACATTGAAGCGACACCATTATTTAAATCCCTAGTTTCAACATCTTGTAACAGTTAACTTAAATAGCATTTGGTGTAATTTTTCATTTCTCAACTATTACTGAGAATATTACGAAAGTTGATTTCTAAGCAAGTAAGCAGCTAAAATATTTTGAAACACGCATTGGTGTAAACCACATTCAATATAATTCTTCCATGAAACTAAAATTCCATCACGATCCAATTAAACATGAAACTCTAATTAGGAAATCCATTCTGTTTTTCGAACTAGTTAGAATGATATGATCAAAGGGCAAGTGCAAATGGAAATCACAAAATACAATATTTGGAGAAATATTCAAGAACTGGTTCGAGCAAATACAGAAACTATATGTAAAACCATAGAATCATCGCATTGAAAATAGAAGCCCCTGATGTCCAGAATCAATCTAAAGTCTAAACCAGAAATGTTGAATTTAAAGATTTTTCTCAACCGCAACAAAAACTCAATGCTGATAGTTTACTTGATCTTCTTCTTCGGCCTCAGCTGTAAAACAAACGAAAGACCTTATTTGAAACTCAAACACGAAATTACTATTGAATATATGTTCAAAAACAAGAAAACAGTATAGTTAGAAGACCAAAATTGACAAGGTTATAATAAGATTAAAAAATATAGAATAAAATGAAACCTGATTGCTGTGGCCACACTTCTTCTTGCGGCAATTGACAGCCCTTGGATGCAATCGAGCATAGCATCTGCAGAAAAGGGACTTATCAATGGATGCACTAAACAAAGTAACCAAGCATGCAGATATTCCAACATTATTAATCAATAAGCATAGTTAAATGCCATGGACTAGTTCATAGCTGAAACAAACTTAGTCAAAAACAAGATGATTGATTAAAATTATCAGCCTTAATAAAAGTGATATCTAGTAGACAATCGTGACTCATCCCATGGATAACAGACAAGGAATGCAATCATTCCTAATACTGCAATGAGCATTGTTAACGGTTCAAGGAAAGAAAAGGTGAGCAAAAATATTTCAAGCAGTTGTATAGTTGATGGCAATTTAAAATGTGCATAATTTTTTATAAAATGGCAGGTCAGAATAATATGATATGCCTCAAAGGTTGAGTTCATGATGAAATTCACGCATCTAATTGATTCATCACCCCTGCCATGTCATGTTTATAACAAAGAACACAACTAATTGACAAGTAAAAATTGACTGTAATAATACCACAAAAATGACGGTAAAACTGAGAAAATATTTCAAGCAATTATGTAGCAGATTGCAATTTAATATGCACATATTTTTAGATAAAAGGGCAGGTCAGAATTATATGATATGCCTCAAAAGTTAAGTTCAAAGGAAGTTCACACATCTAATTGATTCATCACCCAGCCTTAATAAAAGTGATATCTAGTATGCAATCATGACTCAAAGGTTGAGTTCATGATGAAATTCACGCATCTAATTTTTAGTTTCAAATAATATGATATGCCTCAAAGGTTGAGTTCATGATGAAATTCACGCATCTAATTGATTCATCACCCCTGGCCATGTCATGTTTATAACAACGAATACAAGTAATTGACAACTAAACATTGACTGTCATAATACCACAAAAATGACGGTAAAACTAAGAAAATATTTCAAGCAATTATGTAGCTGATTGCAATTTAATATGCACATATTTTTATATAAAAGGGCAGGTCAGAATTATATAATACGCCTCAAAAGTTAAGTTCACAAGGAAGTTCACACATCTAATTGATTCATCATCCCTGCCATGCCATGTTCTATAACAATGAAAACAGCTAATTGGCAACTAAAAATTGTCTAGTCATAATACTTCAAAAATGAGCATTATTCAACAGTAAAAGGTCGGAAAAGATGAGCAAAAATATTTCAAGCAATTTTATAGCTGATTGCAATTTAATATGCACATATTTTTTTATATAAAAGAGCAGGTCAGAATTATCTGATATGCCTCAAAAGTTAAGTTCATAAGGAAGTTCACACATCTAATTGATTCATCACCCCTGCCAAGTCATGTTTTATAACAATGAACACAGCTAATTGGCTACTACAAATTGTCTAGTCAGAAAACTACAAAAATGAGCATTGTTCAACAGTAGGACGGAGAAGCTAAACAAAAATGTTTCATGCAATTTATAGCCGATTGCAAATTATTATGGACATATTGTTATATAAAATGGCAGGTCAGAATTATATGATGCCTCAAAAGTTAAGTTCATAAGGAAGTTCACACATCTAATTGATTCATCACCCCTGCCACGTCATATCTTATAACAATGAAAAGATTGGCAACAAAAAGATTGTAGTTTGTCATTAAAACTCTCAAATGCAAAAAAATGTAAACTGAATTATATAAAAAATTAATGAAAAAATTCTAGACTAACAGGAATCAAGTTTCATGAAGACGACTATTAGATCATACAAATGTAATACAATAACAACAAATTGAAGAATGATGGTGGGCAATCAAGCTATAATCTACAGTACAACATATATTACAGTAGAATTATCTGGAAGACAAGAAAATGATTGTTTAATGATTATGCGGAACTGCTTGCTAATTGTATGCTTATCATTTGTAGAACTTATTTGGCTACAAGACAAAAAAAGATTCAAAGCATTATCCATTTTCATACATAAGAATATCATAAAACTAAGTAGAAAAAAGTCAAGGAAGTGAAACAAACTAAGCACGGCATCTTTATCGATTGAGTGAAAAAGAGATAACCACATACTTCCTGCAAATCATTTTCTCCTGATTGTACTTCCTAGCAAGGGCCATAAGAGAGGGTTCAATGATTCCACCCCTTAACCTCAGCACAAGATGCAACGTCGACTCTGTTAGAATACAACATGTAATCAAGCTACAGGGATCGTATAAACTTAATCGAAACCACCTGGAAAAACTGATTAGATAAGGAACCTTTCTGAATGTTATAGTCAGCTAGAGTTCGTCCATCCTCGAGCTGCTTCCCCGCAAAGATCAGCCTCTGCTGGTCCGGTGGAATCCCTAAAAATCATGAGAACTACGAGATGAGAAAAAAAAACATATCGGATAATTATAGGAGATCAATCAAAAGATGTCATGCCTTCCTTGTCTTGAATCTTTGCCTTAACATTGTCGATGGTGTCGCTGCTCTCGACCTCGAGGGTGATGGTCTTCCCTGTTAGGGTTTTCACGAAGATCTGCATCTTCGCCGACAATAATCCTCGCCAATGCCAACTGGGAAGAGAGCAACCGAGTACCCTTTTATAGGATGTCGCTCGCCAACTAGGGTTTTCATTTTACGTCATTATTACGAATATGCCCTTATGGGCTCAATCAGTCCACGGGCCCATTCATTTCAAGCCTAGCCCAAGCTCTTTTATTATTAATTACTGCTAATTATGTATGAGGTCATATCTTATTAATTTGATATGAATTTTTCTCCACCTGTTTTTTAAGCAGTCAATAATAAAATGATCTACAATAATAACTAAGATATAAGTACTTGATAATTCAAACATTTTCTTAAATAAAGAACCATGATTTATCATAATTAACTTGAGTTAATTTGAAAAATGGAATTATATTGTTTTATCGCAAACGGAAAAACATGTTTTTATCTTATTCAATTCACGTACACACACGATAGACCTAAGTTTTGTAGAACAAATTAGACAGTTTTTTTTTTCATTCATGAGATTCATATGGCATTCTCAATATTTTATATTTGATTGTCACTGTAACATAATTTATAATCTCATATGATAAAATTTCAGTTAACAAATGAGATTTTAATCATATCATGAGACAACAATTTATATTTACTTTTATGTTCTCAAAAGATAGAAATGAAATCCAAAATAAACATCAAAAGAGTATTACGGTAATGAATATCAAAACTTATTTTCATTTTCATAGTCCGTATCAAGTACAATTTTTATTTTGAATATGTAGTTATTATATAGTCGATATCTAGTTGTTGTGAAGAAATGTTACCATTTCATAAAAAGATAAAAGAATAAACAATGCTATGTAAGAAACCAGATATGCTTAATTATAATTAGGCATCGTTTGGTTGACATGGAAATTAAGTTCATGCAGAATGTTTTATTTCTCATGTATTAACTTTCCACATGCATTTCCTAGGAAATATGAAAAATATATTTGGTTGATATAAAATAACTATATATGAAGTTGTACTTTTCACACCATAATATGTTTGGTTGACATTGGTATTTCCTAGGAAATACCTTTCAAATGACCAAAATACCCTTCATATATAAATTAATATTTTAATTTTTTTTCATATATATATTCTTCCTATATAGCTAATATAATTTGTTCATATATTAGATATAACAAATTATATATGATAAAATTAATATTTATTTGTAAATTAAATATAAATAATATAAATATTAATATGGGAAGCAAAATCTGGTTCCACATATGTTGATCCGCCGACTCCTCCAAATTCAACACAGTAGTTGTGCCTTGATGCAAGATCAGTGGCCCAACACTCAAACTAATCCATTGTCCATTCAAATTTATGATTGTGGTTGCTAAAATTGCAAGGTGTTGTCTTCTCTTCCGTTGTAGGCATATGCTCAATCACCTGCACTCCAACTTCTCACATAAGAAACTTGTCAATTTATTTATTTCTCAAATCTGTATGCAATTCCATCAACCACTGTTCATAAATCAATATGGACAACATAGGTATAACTTAGACATGATATTTTACAAGATCTCGTATCGTCACCAAGTCAACAGTATAACTTATGCAGATTAATGATCCTGATGATGGAAAGACAACATATTCTAGACTTGTGATACATGACTCAATAGTACTTGTTCAAAGACATTCAAATAGTTTTAATATTCCATGATTTTCAAATATAAATTATAGTCCAAACATCACTAATAAATCAAGTGTTCGTTGAGTTTAAAACATTTAACTATAGTCCAAACAACAAAACCATTAGACTAAACAAAAAGCTAAGATAGTACCAAATGTCATAGATCCATAATACTGCATTAACAATTAAGTCAACAACTAATCTCATAGCAACAAACTTCGTACATATGTAGCTCTATAATCTTCTGGAAGAGAGAAAAAGAAATCAGCTTCCAAAGGATTAAGTGCAATCTTCCTCGATGCAATTATCACTTTCTCATGAGTTAACCCTTCAATTTTCATAACTTAATTGGTTACTTGCAGTCTTCTATTTGCATAATCTGACTCATGTTGGAAATAATTAGCTAGACGCCCTATATGATCAACGATATTTTTATGACTCTGCAACAAAACAAGAAATGAACATGTTAAAAAAATTAAATTTAATCAACAAAGTAAACCTTTTATTCAAAAAGCATGAAATATTACCTTCACCCATTCATCCCAAACTTCTTTTTGGACATGTCACAAACTTATCTTCATCATTCCATCCAAACCTACTAGCATTTGGACCTAACATCTCAGCAATAGCATTAAATTGATTTCGTAGCAACTTCACTCTAAACTCAATATGTGGTTTAGCTTTCATTCCACATCTAGGAAGTTTTTGTTCCATAAGCATTTCAAGCTTGGCATATACACCATTTTTTAATTGGCCATTATCAGCTTTCCAATCACCATAATCCATAAGGTCATTTAGTACACTAATAAGTGCTTGGTCCTCGGTTTATCCCCACCTAACACATGCTCTAGTAGAGTTGTTATTGTTACCATGCAACTTGTTTAGATTTTGCTTGAGCTTTAGATTGGCTCATCTCTACATCATACAAAAAAACAAAGGTCATTCCAATTCATAACAACAATATATACATGAACTTTTTTATAGGATAAGAAAAGATAACTATATTAAAAATAAATAACTAAACATTGTCATTTTGCTTACATAACACAAACAATTACATAAAAAGAAAAATGGTAAATTAATGAATATATCACTACTTTTACCAAAATTTGCAAATATATCACGACTTTTCATTTATTTCAAATGCAGTCATCAACTCCTGATTCGTTTCAATTATATCACACCGTCAGAATTGGATTAATTGTCTCGTTAAAAAGCTGATGTGGCATCGATGACGTGTCGTTAGCTATTTATTTAATATAAAAATAAAAGAGTAGCTGGCGTGGCATCGATGACGTGTCATCGACTATTTATTTAATATAAAAAATAAAGACTAGCTGACGTGGCATCGATGACATGTCATCAGTTATCAATGTCACGTCAGCTACTCTTTATTTTTTAGATTAAATAAATAGCTAATGACACGTCATCGATGCCACATCAGCTTTTTAACGGGACAATTAACCCAATTCTGACGGTGTGATATAATTGAAACGAATTAGGAGTTGATGCATGCATTTGAAATAAATGAAAAATCGTGATAGATTTGAGAATTTCGGTAAAAGTAATGATATATTCATTAATTTACTCAAAGAAAAATCAGTACATAGTCATCAATGTCTTGTTTGCAATCATGCATTGTACATTTCATTAGATAGATCTTTTCTAAATGTATTCCATGTGGTGCTTGGCTCAAGAATTAATCTCAATGTTATGTTCATCATTTTCGTCTTCTGCATCATCCTCAATAAAAGGCTCAAATGGATCTATACTCATGTATGTTCTAATAAAATTATGTAGCAATGCACATGCTAAAATAATTCTACCTGTGGTTTTGTTTGGATACCAAGTGGTGCATCTTAAGATACCCTATCTCAATTTTAATAAACCAAAACACCGCTCTATGACATTTCTTGCTTGAGAATGCTTCATGTTATAATACTCCTCGGCCGATGTTGGTTGAACACCACTCTTCCACACACTGATCAAATGATACCTCTGGCCTCTAAAAGGTGTTAAAAATTCCTCACAATTCATGTATCCAGCATCACATAAGTAGTAGTAGCCTAGAAACAATCAGGTAAAAAGTCACTTATTATATTGTCGTATGGGATTTTTAAAGAATTTTAGATATGCAAAAAAGTCAAGAATCACTTATTATATTACCTCGTGGGACTTTGAAAGGATTTTTTCTTGAAAGTGCATCTCAAAGTACTCTATTGTCATGTGCTGAACCCTCCCAACCAGGTAGTACATAGACAAATATTAAACTGCAACACAACTTCTCTTTTCCTCTGTCCACCTCTTTATATCTTAACAAAAACATCACTGTAACTTTTTTCTTAGAAAAAAAATGAACTCAAAACAACAGTAACCTGCGGTAAAATTCAAAGGAATAGTATCTATTCCCTGACTTGACAAAGCTATCAAAGTCCCCTTTTATTACAGTATAGTTTCTATATGCTGTCAATCCCTGATGTACATAGCAAGAATTCATACTTTGCTTTACATCTACTGTTAATCTGCATATGCACCATCTACTGTTTATATCAACAATTAATTATGATAATATTGTTAACAAATAAAAGAAAAAATTGATTCCCTCCCAATTGCTAAATCTCTCCTAACTCTGTCTTTTCTCGACTCTCGTTGATTCCCATAAAAGGAATTGCTGACCTGCTCCAAGTATATATATTAATTAAATTCATATGTAGTAACTCCATGGCTTTATCCTTCACACAACTACAAGTCACATACATCAAAGGTTACAGTAAACCTAAAATTTAGTAGAAAGATATAATCCTTATTAAACCTTCAAATCCTAATCATGGAGGATGGTGAAGGGAAGGAGTTGGGCGAGCTTAATTTCTACTTTGCAGTACAAGAGAGGGCATTATCTACTTTGCAGTCATCTTCTTCTTGTAGAGTGAGAGATGAAGGAGAGGAGAAGAGGGCTTCCATCATCACAAATAGAGAAAGAGGAGAGGGCTCCTGGGAGGAGAGGGTTTCCACGAGTAGAGAGAGGGGAGGGGGGCTTCCAATAGATTGAAGATCGTGAGGGAGAGGGATTTGTGACCAGTGCGATTAATGGAAATATATATGGAAATATAGATTGAGGATTCATGAGGGAGGAGAAAGATGATTTAACGAAGGACGCCGATTTTTTCTCATCATGCACGAACACCCCATGGCGAGAGATGATTGCACCATTGGAGAATAGAGAAGAGATAAAGAGAGTTGATTGTGCGATGCTTGAGTAGAGAAGGGAGGAACAATGCCAGAGGAGGAAGAGAGAGAGAAGTGAGGATTTGGTTACTTGAGAACGACGACCACACTACCACAGGTGAGAGATGAAGACGATGAGTCGCGCGAGAAGAGACTTGCGTGCAGATGCCAAGTGAAGGATTGAAGGATAAAACTTTCTTTTTCTTCTTATGTTGACGCAGGAATTATAACTTACCTAGGTCCCTCTAGGTAAGAAACTTTCTGCATTTTGCAGAAAGTTTTATTTCCCAAGAAAGTTATTCTTCCGGTAAAACATAGGAAGTACGTCAATCAAACAACACCAAAATATACCACTTCCTGGGAAGTACAACTTCCTCCGGGAATTGGGGTCAACCAAATGACACCTTAATCAAATTACTGAAGGGACTTGTTGAAGCTTCAACAAAGGTTAAATCGTGATGAATTGGTTTTGCTACTTGTATTCCGAAGTTATCAAAAATAACCTCATTCTCAATATGCATCTAATATGAATTGAACATATCATTATCATAACTTCATAAGCTTTGCTTAACAGTACTGTTCTTATTTTCTAAATACATTTGCCATCCCGAATCAATGATGTTTTCTTTTCAGTGAAGTTTGTTTGGACTTCTTTTCAGTGAGGACTAGCATTTAGAGCATATCTTATATCTGAGGAGTTCCATCATCGTGTATCAACATGAGAGTATTTTCTCAGCCACATGGAGTTTATCCTTTACGTTTTTCATCGATGTTAATCAATTCTCACATCCCTGCATTCATCTTCATCACCAGATGAGCCAAAGAAAACTTCAAACTAACAACATTATGCGCTTCTTTTTGCCAGGCGTTTTATCAATCTGACTCTGTTCGAATACATGCACTAAAAAAGCACAAAAGCATACTGCATTACAAGCTCAACAAGTTCAATTCAGAGAATTACTAATAGGCAGTAAAAATGGTTTAATTTGGTTACATGGTATACTGACACTTTACCTTCTCAAACCCTTGCAATCTCAACCGATTTCTGAAGGGCCTGGAGAAGGCTTCTCATAATTCTCGGCTCGCCGGGTGGTGCTTGATCCTTCATCGGTCCGTTCCTTATGGCTCGGAAAACCGAGCCGGAGCCGTCGGCAGCCGGAAAAACCAGGCAGTCTATGTAGGCACATATCTCGGTCTTCCCATCCTCCACGTTGATGAATCCCAGTCTTGCACCTCCTTCTACTTTATCCACCTGCTTCCACTTTATCAGTGTCAATATTGAACGCATCACATTAATCACAACCAATGTCATCAATCAATGAGCAATTCCACAGACCTTGAGAGGCACAGGAAGTGGCAGATTGGCACCTTGGCACAAACTGTTCGCCCACTGCATGCATTGATTCAATCAAGAGAAAATAAAACATATTAAAATCCACAAAACTACAATGAACAGAGAATTAGTTGCAAGTTTTACTTGGAACAGTAGGGTTTCAAATAGGGGGATGTCTATGTTGGGAGGCAGCTTCATTGTGCCCAGAGAAACTCCATCATCGTCATCATCAGCTTGTACAATGGTATTCTTGTCTGAAGAGGCTGCCTGCAGTGGTTTAATGGCTAATCTCAGCACTGCCTTTCTTTGAAGCTTTGTGGAAGTATTGATGCCTAAGAGAGGAAGAGAAGAAGTGGAGTACTTGATTCCTGGTGCGAAGGAGTAGATTGACCTTGAGGGGCTGAGCTGAGAGGTTAAGTGAGGCAACTTTGCTGCAGTTGCCATGCTTTGTTATTTCTATTGGGGTTGTATATTGTTGCTGGTTCTTGTGATATCCAAGGGAAGGGTGCTGATGAGAAAGGATAACTTTCTCAGGCTAAGAGTTGAACCACACACAAGATGTAAGAATTGAGAATGGATAAGGAAAGAGATTTTGTGGGCTGGCTGGGCTTAAGAGAATCGACTTTTCTGCATTGGATTTGAGAGCAGTAGACTGGGAAATCAAATCCACTGAGATATCACACACCTAGTACTACTTTTAAACTTTGTCCATTTAACACAATTTGTTAAAATCCTTGAGGGGATGATGCAAAGAATGGGCCTAACAAGTAAAAACTAGTTGACAAGTAAATCACCATAAAATGGCTATGCCAGACGTGGAAGAAATGAAAATGGGCCCTCATGACCAATCATCAAGTTTAGTTCTTTATCTAGTGTCGTCAAATCGGACAACATTTAAACCATCTTGACCAAATGATTTATCTAGGCCAAGTTGCAGATTTAAACCGACCAGTACTAGGCGGTCGACAAATTCGGGTATTAAGCGTTGCAGAAGAGAGGGAACCCTCATGACCAAATTATTAGGTCGAAACTGGTCGTATTCTAAAGTGGTTTTAGAACTATTAGACATAGCATGTGCTGCATGTTAATTCGTCCACCTACCATGTGCACTATGTTTCACTTCTGCCGTCACAACCTTCTACCCGTGCATTTTTAATGTGCTCACATGACTTCCTTCCAAAGGAGCAAAAATCAAATTTTTATAGCTCTCACTAGACATAACAATATCAAATATTAATTGTTTTTCACTACAAATGCATGGGGCTTAACTACTATAAAATTGAGTAGGACAAGCGGGATTATCCCGCGCACGCATGTAGACTTGAGCAATAACATAATAAGTTAATAACAAATACTTATGCATATGCAATGCATTATAATCAACTAATACGTCAACTCAACAATTACTAGCCCAACCTATAACAATAGCAATGAGTGCATTTGATAGGATTAACAACGTGGGATTAGACTAGCTTGAAATAATCTTGCATGCAAATTAACGATGGTGAAGTACGACAAACTTGAATCCCGTCAATATTTTTTTTTGGAAAGTTTGATGAAATGATAACCTAAAGAATTGCTTTCCAATTCAATAGATCAAAAGTTTTTTATATGTCACTTTTTAAAATAATATAGAGTGCATTACCCTAGCTTGGAGGTGTAGAAAGAGTGAGTAAGCTCTTGAACTATTAAAATATTATCGTGGATGCTTTTTTCTTTAATAAATGTTGATTGTTCATGAGAGATGAGATTCGAGAGGCAAAGTTTTAATCTATTTGCTAAAGATTTAGATAGGATACGATAGGGGAGGTTACATAGATAGGGGAGGTTACATAAAGATATTGGTCTAAAATCTTTGACAAATTCAAGATTATGATTTCTTGGGTATAAAGGTGCGTATAATTTTGTTTTTAGTCCTGGGGAATTTCAGCTGTATGGTAGAAATCAGTTAAACAATTGATGAACTTTTCCTAGATAGTTTTGCAATAATATTTGAAGAACTTAGCTATGAATGCGTCATGACCTGGACTATTTCCAATGCTCAAAGATTTGATAGTATATATCCCAAATTTCTTCGGGTTGAAAGGGGGCAATAAGTGAGTTCTTAAAATCATTGGAAACTTTTTAAAAGTTTAGCCAAGAGGGGAAGGTGTTGTCCTGTAATGTAGGTTTCGACCATAGAGATGGATAACGATTTTGAAGTTCTAAAAGAATAAGCTCATGGTCAGTGATGAGTTCCCGTTGTCCATCGATAAGAGAATTGATATGGTTTACTCTTCTACGCATGGTGACAATATAGTGATAAAATATTGTATTTTTGTCACCATATATGCTTAATACATTTAAATTTTACTTTGGACCATCATTTAAGACATATTTGTATCTGCAGGATTAAAGCCTTGTTGTATAGGGATTTGAGTTTTGGTTCAATATGAGCTTTCATTACAAGGGCCGGGTCACATTCAAGAGTTTCAAGAAATGCAATGACTTGGTTTGTTTCCTCTAATAAGTTTTCAAGTTGTCATAATTCTTATCTATTCCATGCAGATAGGGCACAATTGCTTTCATTTTTTATGAGAAAGGAGAAGCAAGTTCTCAAGTAGGAAATTGTGAGTTCCAAGCTGTACATACTACCCTAGAGCTATCCTCATATTCTATTCAATTTTTTTGAAATTTAAATAAATTATCTATTTTATGTTTTTTTAGGGAATGTTTAAGAGGAGAGGTCTATGATCAAATGTGACTCTGTTTAGATGTGTGACACACTAACACTAGCATTTCTATAAAAATATTGCCAAGCAGCATTTGCAAGAATACAATCTAATCTAACAAGAATTTATGAAAGACCATTGCGATTATTTGTCCAAGTATATTTATTGTCTTTAAATTCAAGATCAACTAATCCACAGTGAGTAATAAAATTCCTAAATTCTTGAACATATTTTGATAATTTAAAAGGCAACCCACCAAGTTTATCATCAGGATTCAAAATACACTTAAAATCACTCAATCCAAAGATAAGATGTAAAATCTAAATTCTATCCATAAATTTGCTCTAACTTTTGGATCAGTACTAGCATAGAGCACATATAATAGGAAAGGTTCAATATTCTTAATTTGAACAAGGACATGTATTATTTGAGAGTGGTTAGAAAGCACCTAAGCCTTGGATGACATCTTTATCCTAAGCAAGTATTTTACCTGCAGAAGTGCCACGTCGAATTGTATATATAGTTCCTTCCCAGGTTCGCCCAAAAGAGCGAATAAGTTTGAGAGAGCAAGATTCATTTAAGGCCTTGTTTGTTTAATGGTAGAATATGGTTTATCATGGTATGGTATGATTTAATTTTATGTTTGGAAAGACTTCTAATAAATGGTCATGGTATGGTATGGTAATCTTATAGTTTGAAAACTATAAATTTTGGCCAAGTTTTTAAATCATGGATTTGGTGGTTTCTCGTTATTTTATGAAATTTTATTTCTAAAATATCATAAATCAAAATTTATAATTCATCTTATGCCCTTTATATACTCATATCTGATTACTTTTATTTATCATTTTTTATTGGCTTAGCAAAGACTCTGTTCTCCTCCATAGCTACTGTCATTTAACTATACAATCCTCCCAAACAAGATAATAATTTTTACAATATCATACCATATAATACTATACTATACCATCATGCTTCACCTCATCCAAACAAGGCATAAATGGTTTCCTGTAAGGTAATAAGTCAAGGGAGAATTTGCGTATGAGCAAATTTAGGTGTCTCTAGCAGCCTTACGCTAGGCACCTCTAGCATTCCAACATATTGTATTCATTTGGATGTTGAGGGGGGTGGGAGCTTTGAATCAATTGACATATCTCCATTAGGGACTTGCTCCATGAGACTATTATTGCCGAAAATCTTCATAGAGAAAGAGCCTGCACGTGGCCTTTTTAATTTCTAAGTACCTGAAGGAAGGTTAAATGGGTTGGAAAGAATAGATTGGGTAGAGTCGGTCTGGTTTGGTCGAGTCAAATGAGAACTCAATGGCTGGCATATATATTTTGGGTTTGGTTTTTTGATTGAGTTTGTGGATTGACGAAGTGATATGGGTTGGTTAGTGTCCCTAAGTGGTCTGGTTAGACGCGAACAATCCCTAGGGGGTATAATTATAATTTCTTGTGGATTTGCTATGATACGTGGAAGGGTGAGTGTCATTATTTTGGCATGGCACTTGAGGAGAAGAATCTCGCAACTCTATGTTCGAGGGATTTGAGAAAGGAAATGAGTGACGTCAAGCATTAACTCAGGTTGAAACAATTACTTTTACCCATTTTCGAATTTTTCACTATAAATAGACCTCAAATTTCTCATTATTCGACACACAACTCTTCCATAGCCTATTCTTGAGTTCTTGAGCCTATAAGAGTGATCATGAAGCCCAAATTCTCCATTTAATTTTCTTCCTCAAGTTGGCCTTTGCACTCTTCAATTAGCATTTCAAGTCTTCAAGAAGTATTCATTTTGAGAACTTTGAGGAGTTAGAAGGCAACAAAGGAGGAGCACCAAAGAGTTTGTTTTAATTTGTGATTTTCTTTTATTGTATTTACTTTTTACTTCTAGTTTTTGTGAATGTTAAGGTGTAGGTGATACATCTTAGGAGTTCGCTTATTAATCGTTGTTCTTTGGGATAGTGGATAAGCATTCCTCTAGGGTTGAGGAATAAGACCTCATGTGTAATCTTTTGAAAAATAATTAATAAAAATGATTTAGGTTAGAAATCTTAAGCGGAGAGTTTAGCTAGTGAATGTAGGCGGAGTTGCCAAATCACTTTAAATCATTGTGTTTGCATTATTTTGAGACCTATTGCTACACTTGCTTAGTTTTATTCTTTACTTGCAATATTCTCATCTAAGCATTTATCATCATTGTGCCTAAATTTTTGTTTCTCATTCTACTCTAAGCTTGCATATTTGAATTGTGAATTAACTTGCTTAATTGCCTTAAAATTTAAAATTTGAGTTTTTCTAGTGTGCATCTTTATATCACATCCACAATGTTGTCTATTTGGTTAGCGAAATCAAGTTTATTTTCATGATTTTGATTTCATTGAAATCAAAATTGCTTATGAAAATGTGTTTTATTCGGCGTTTTCATGAAACTGAATCGAAATCATAATGAAAACAAATTTTGATGAAACCAATTTTCTCAACAAAAATGAAAACGCCAAAAGGTTGTTTTCTGTGATTTCAGGACTATCGATTTCGATATCAAAATACAATGATGAACTTGTAATTATAAATACTTTTTTATACAATTAATTAATTTACAAATAAATCAAACTATATATAAATAAAAATAATCATTTTCAACTCAAACTATTATCTTAAATTAATAAATTAATTAAACCAATTTATATCTAGTTGAGCCAAACCTAATTTTTTAAATAACTCAATTTTCTTAAAGCCGATCTATTTATAATTTAATCAAAACTAATTTTAGACCACTGAACTTAATTTTTTTGAAATTTTATAATTTTTATTAACTGATTTTATATTTAATTTTGTATTAATTGATTAATACTAAAATTGATCAATAAAAATTAATATTATTTTCTATAACCAAATAAGTATTTATGGGTTTTAACTTGATATAATTTTTATTAACCAAATATATTTTCAAAAAATTGATAAAACTAAAAATTAAAATCAAATTTTTGGGAGAGAGAGAGAGAGAGAGAGTTGAGCACTTGAAGGAGGCAAATTAGTTTGACCATTGTGACATTGCTTGACGGAAATTGGCCCGCTTGCCTGCCAATAAAGGATCAAAGGATCTTAGTTGGATTGTTGTTGTTATTGTGTGGAGGAGCATTGGAGGGGTGACGTGTAGTTGACAATTTGAGGTGTTGTCGAAGGCCATCACTCATTTTGAAGATAGAAAACGACAATGTCGAGGGTCCTAATGTTGATCATCAGTGACGGGAGGCCCAACCAACGATGATAGCCGGCGATTTCTCTACAAGAGAACAAAGAGTTGTTTTTTCCAAATTCAATATTTATGTTTGTTTTTTCCAAAATTAAAAAGTAACTAATTTAATACTCAAATTATCCTATTACTTCAACCGATTTAGCTCATTTTAAATAAGTTCGATCAATTCATCCTAAATTTATCAAAAAATCATAAAAAATTTATTATTCATAGGTAAATCACTTCCATAACTTGTATCAGTAAAATAAGTTTTTTAGAGTTGAAAAATATTTTTTTATATCATTTTCTACCGGTTGGATCCATTTTAAATAAGTTTAGCCAATCAATTTTAAATTTACCAAAAAATCACAAAAAAACTACTATTCATAGGTAAATCACTTTCATAACTTGTATAAGTAAAATAAATTTGTTAGAGTTGAAATATTTTTGCCACCATTTTAAACAAGTTCAGCCCATTTTTAACTGATTTGATCATATATGCCATTATGAAAAAAAAAAATCTAAAAAATTAATATAAAATTTCAAAAAGTCTATAATGACTAAGTATATATGATCCATAACTTGGATAATCAAAATAATTTTTTTTTACCATTTTCAACGGGTTGGCCCATTTTAAACAGGTTCGACCAATCCATTCAAAATTCATCAAAAAATCTACTATTCATAGGTGAATCACTTTCACCATAAGAAAAATAAGTATCAGTGACAAAATTTTGCTCACCCTTAAGTCTCTCAAACCAAGCGTGTTCCACACAAGGTGGAAAATGCATACAGGAGAGACCCCTTATTGAGGTTCGAACCTCAAACCTCTAGGCAACTTATAACTGTTGCCACCAACTATGGCACATTGCTAGTCACAATTGACACACACACACACATATATATATAAAATAACAGTTATATTAAATGTTTGTATTTGCCTTGGTGGATAAATGTAATGTTAAGCTTCCCATCCGGGGTCCTAGTATTGGGTAATATTATTTATTTTACATTCGAAAATATATATATATATATAATATGTGCTAGTTAGAAATAAATTGATAATAAAATTTGCTTAGATGGTTAGAGAGGTAAAAATTAAAGTTTGATTGCCAAATGCTTAGGTTTGAGTCTTAGTACATGTACGTTTTTTGAAAAAAAAATGATTATTTTTTTAAATCTTTTCGGTTAACCGAACCAAATTAACTGAACTGAACCGAATTAATCGATTTTTTTCGGTTCGGTAAATAGTTAAAAAATTTCTTTTGGTTCGGTTCGGTTCGATTAATAATCGAACCGATGCTCAGCCCTAGAGAGACTCGACTATGTACGATCGATGTAGAGACAAAATAATATATTCAAGTATTTTATATTAAATATTAATTTTTAATATCTTCTTAATTAAGAGTGCTGATGGATTTTCTAAAAGCTTATTTTATAATGATGTTGTATTAGCATGTGCATGTGGTAAACAATCTAGGGGTTACACTAGTAGGAAAGTTAACTAGGTTGTGATGTGTTGAGTTAAATGACTGTTATTTTTTTTGACCACTCATGCAGTGTAAGGATATCATTGATCAACACGTGTCAACTCAAGTGCGTAGAGGTGGTGTTGCTAAGTATATAGGCATATATCGGACAAAGGGTGAGTTCGGACCGAATTTGATATGTTCCGGTCTCGTCCCGATTTTTAGTCAAGATGCAAATATGCTTTTTGGTTTCGTATATGAAGCATCTTGATTTTGTTCCGTCCTGAATTTTTGGGATGAGGCCTAGACAGAACCAGAATGTTCCGAATTTGTTAATATTATTTTTTTCTATAAAATAAATTTTTTATCTATATTAAATAATTAAGAGTTAATTGTATTACAGTGTAACAAAAAATAATATTACATAATTTATATTTCTTATATCATAAATCAGGCCGGGACAATCTCGATTTTTTTATGTCGTCTCAGTCCCGTCTCGGTTTTTAATCTGAACAAACATATTTGTCTCAGTCTCGTCTTGATTTTGAACCAGGACGAGATTTTTTTCCCGAATTTTCGAGTTGGGCCAGACCGGGGCGATCGAAACCTCCCGACCTGTGCTCACTCCTAATCAGACATATACAAACTCAAGTGTGAGTGAGGGTGCCAAGTGCTAGACACATCTTATTATTTTTTAGAACAATCAAACCCTTACTTGAATGGATAAGATGTAGCACTCATATTTTCACGAGAGTGTCTTTTTAAGTTTGACACGCTTATGGGTAGGGGTGGAAAATAGGTCAGATGGCCTGTGGTATAGTCTGACCTGACTTATTTTTTAAAAAAAATCAAGTTAAGATTTTGAAATAGACATATTTTTTTTATTAGGCCAAGCTCAGACTCAATTTAAAGTCTATTGAACCTGACAGACCGACCTGAGCTTGATTATGCCAAAATTTTATATTGAAAATAAATTTTATAAATAAGTTTTATATTAGAAGCAAACTTCATAAACATGCCACAGGGTCAGACCAGACCAATGAATATGTCAGACTCAAGTCAAAATTTAAGCCTATAACAAAACATAGGTCAGATTCAAACTAATTTTTTATTATATACGTAATTTATTAAGATGAAAGCTTAGTCTGACATGGGGGCTACTTACAGGTTCAAATACTAAATACTAAGAACCAATCTGTCACCTGTATAAGCCAAAATAACCCTTCACATTGTTCCTGGGCAAGACGACTTTTCTTACAAGCCTTTGAGGCTTTAAAATGTGGTTTTACCGCAATAATAGGCTTTCAGAGCTTTCTCATTACGTTTAAACCAACCTTTATAAATGTCAATCTTTTGCCATCAGTTACACATGTCAATTACGGATAAAATGTCGGTGCAACCGCAGCTGCACCCAATCACGTGCAACCCCAATCACGGGGTGCCATACGTGGGTCCTTGGGCATTGTGATCAGCGACAGCTAAACAATAAAAAGTATGGAATTATGGGAAATAACTATTCATAGGGCTCCCATAATTCAGCAAGAATAGTAAAGTAACCAAAAAAAAAAATTGCTTTGCGATTTCGTGCTGAATCATCGGAGCCCGGCTCCATAGAAGTTGCGTCCGGAATTATGGCGTCTTTATTATGATCAGCGAAATCCGACATGTCCCTAATTGACGTTAGCAACAGGTGGTTGGTCGCTTAGTTTGCAGTGATAGGAAATTAATCTTACTTATCCACTAATTCATTCCAATAATTGAGGGACATGAATGGAGTACATTTTCATCTCTCATCACCGGGAATGGAGTAACGAAACAAGCCATGCGAGGGGTTCCCGGTGCTGAATCCGCCGTCCACGATCAGGTTCAGTCCGTTCACGTATCTCGACTCGTCACCGGCGAGATATGCCACTGCCTCGGCCACGTCCTCTGCCTTGAGACGCACACCCTTGAGGATGGCGTGCTCCTCCATGTTCTCCGTCAGCTCCTCCTCCCCCATGCCGAACGCCTTTGTCGCCAGCGGCGTCGGCAGCGCGTACGGCGACACGCAGTTGACGCGCACCCCGAACTGGCCCAGCTCCAGCGCGGCGCTCTTCATCAGGCCCACCACCGCGTGCTTCGAGCAGGTGTAGGCCACCGGCGTCATGCTCGCAATCACTGACGCCACGCTCGCCGTGATCACGATGCTGCCGCGCCGCGCCTGGAGCATGACCCGCGCGGCATGCTTCGTAGCCAGGTAGCCCCCCACGAGGTTGGTGGAGATCACGCGCTCGAAGTCGGTCTTGCTCGACTCGAGCAGCCGCAGGCACGGCTCGCCGATGATGCCGGCGTTGCTGAACATGATGTCGAGCTTGCCATGGCGGGCGACGGCTGCGTTGACGGCGCGCTCGACGTCGAGCTCGTGGGTGACGTCGCAGTGGACGTAGGAGGCGACGGAGGGGCCGAGGGCGCTGCAGAGGGCGCGGCCCTTGTCGTCTTGGACGTCGGCGAGAACGAGCTTGGCGCCGTAGTGGGCGAAGAGCTTCGCAGTGGCGGCGCCGATGCCACTGGCAGCGCCGGTGATCAACGCCACCTTGCTTTCAAGCCTGGAAGCAACAATATATAATTATATATATATGCAAGAAAAATCGGTATATATATATATATATAGAGAGAGAGAGAGAGATAGAGAGAGAGAGATTGTAGAACTTATGCGTGCCTTTTAGCAACTGAGAAGAGCAATGGAGCGCCTTGCATTTTGACTTACAGGAATGGAAACCAATTTGTTTTGTTGAAGACCACCTCGCCTCGAAGAAGGATATATAAAGAGAGAGGAATTAATGATTAATATGTTATATATACGCCATAGTGGTGCATGATTGCCATATGGGGAAGGTCGTGCCTCTGCTAGGAAAAAAAAATTACTACTCAGCCGGGCTCCATAGAAATTTTCATGAAGCTCCTTTTATGAGTGAACCTAGATTTATTAACATTGAACCTAGAATGATTTATATTGAACCTGAAATAAGAATGAACCTATGTTGCAAACGATTAAACCTAGTATTTTCACTCCAGGTTCAATATTAATGATTCTAGGTTCAATGCTAATGAATCTAGGTTCACTGATAGGAGGGGCTCCATAGAAATTTTATTCGGCTACATTTTTTTTTCCGAATCCTCTCGTGCTACATATACAAAGCTATATACGTTATTATTATAATTTATAGAAATAAATTCATTTATTAATCCTGACAGTTCTCCGTATCTTTAATATTTAGGTCTCGTTTGATTGACACAACTTCATGCAGGCAGTTGTACTTCCTAGAAAGTAGTACGTCAAAACAGCTCTTATTTGGCTGACATACTTCCTGCATTTTGCAGGAAGTTTAACTTCCTCAGTAAGTGCAACTTTCTGCCAAATATAGGAAGTAACTTACCTAGGGGGACCTAGGTAAGTTGCACTTCGTGCATTGTAATTATAAGAAAAAGCCAATATTAGTCACACATTTGCATTTAATGCAAAATTTATAATTTATATTGTCAACATTATGAGATTAAATAATCTTTGAATTTTTCACATATTTATTTTTTTAATTTATTTTTAATAAAAAATGTAATTTTTCATATTAATTATAAATAAAAATTATTTTTTCTATATAATAATATATATATTATATTAGTTATATATGAAAAAATATTATATTATATTATACATATATATATGTTACCATATTTATTTACAAATAAAATTTATTTTTTTATATATACTAAGACATATAAATTAAAATATTAATTTATAAAAAGAAGAGTATATTAGTCATTTCATATGTACTTCCTAGGAAGTACTCATATCAACCAAGCATATTGTAGGTAGAAAATTACACTTTCTATGAATTAATTTTTTGTCAACCAAATAGTTTTTAGGTATTTCCCGAGAAATACACGTGGGAAGTTAATTCATGGGAATTATAACTTTCTGCAGAAAGTTACTTCCCATGTCAACCAAACAAGACCTTAGTCTAATAAATAAAGAAAAATTTTGGTGACCCTCAAATTTTATATGTTTTTCTAAACTAAAAAAATATTTATTATCTAAGAATATGCACAGGTACCAAATAAACCCGGAACCGATTGAAACTATGGATGACAATTGAAACCAGATTAAACCAAAATCGATTTTGGTTAGTAAAATCCAAAACCCAATTAAAATTGATTCGGTTTCGGTTACCAGGTCGCGGATAACCAATTTCAATTTTGGTTACTGGTTATTCATGATTAAACGATAATAATTAATTATCATATATATATATATATATTAATTATTCCTGTCTAAGGATCAGAGTACTCTGGTCCGGTTTGGTGTTTCTCCTGGTCAGGTTCAAGGCCGGGGGGGCTCCAAAAAGATACTCCGACGCTCAAGTTAGGGGAACTCCAAGGTCAAGGTGGAGATAATGAAATTGGAACTTAGGGTTACCTAAGGCGTGCCGTGTTCATATTTATTGCATGTGAAGGTGATGGCGCCGCCCGATAATCTCGTGGGGATGTTGCTCAGAATGGATCGAGGCTAAACCCGGAGACGACGAGCTTGTAATAGCATATCGCTCATAATAAGGGAGGACGTGGATGTCCTTATTTGGCAGGGTGGAGCCCCCTAGCTGGCTCGAGTCAAGTCCCAATTTTTTTTCTTGTCCCGAGGTGAGTTGAATTGACATATTTTTGTCATGTTGTTCTTGTGCCTCGTATGGCAGCTTTTGTCGTAGGGCTTTCTCTTTCTTCATGGCGCTTTCTGATTAGCCCTTCGCTTTCTCGGTTCGAGAGGTGATCATGGCGGAAAAGGTGCTTTTCACATGTTCCCCATCATCTTCTAGGAAGTCGTCGCTTCCATTTGAACGGTCTAGATTTGTCTTTGGTGAGATGGTCGACCGTTTGATGAGAGGAAATTCTTTGCCCATCGCACCGCTTATAAAGCCATTTTCTTCTTGTTTCTAAAGTCTAGCTTTCTCCTCGACTCAGTGTTTTAGGGATTTTCTTCGGCAACAGTTTCGTAGTTTGCTCGATCGCAGAAAGGGATTTTTTGAAGTCATTTTATCCGGCCTATAAATAATTATTGCCCCTCGGGGTCCTTTAATAGTCAGCCCTTCACGAGCTTACTTTGTGATTTACATGCTCTATTTTTTTATTTGATTGTCCAGTATCGTTTGGCTCTCCTAAAACAAATAAATTCTTTATTCTAGGCCGATCTTTTGGTAGGAGTGTCTAAGGTCGATTTGAACTGGGCTCGCTTCCAAACCGAGTAGTGGTGATGAAGCACTGCGTCCCCTAGAGTGCATAAGTAGAGTAGGGATATACGCGAGGAATTGAGTAAGGGTTCTCAGGCCAAAAGTGGCGTGATAGCCAATAAGCCAAGGACTGCACTTGAGGGTTCAGGACGAGCTTACCGAGGAGCGTAAGGCGGAACCGCGCACGAGGAGTCGAATAAGGGCTCTTTGGCTGGAAGTTGTGGCGTGATAGCCGAGGATTGTACTCGGGAGTTCAGGCCGAGCTCGCCGAGGAGCGTAAGATGGAACCACACACGATGAGTCGAGTAAGGACTCTAAAGCCGGAAGTAGCGGCATGATAGCCGAGGATTATACTCGGGGGTTCAGGCCGAGCTCGTCGAGAAGTGTAAGGCGGAACCGCACGCGAGGAGTCGAGTAAAGGCTCTAAAGCCCGAAGTAGTGGCGTGATAGCCAAGGATTGCACTCAGGGGTTTAGGCTGAGCTCGCCGAGGAGCGTAAGACAAAACCGTGCACGAGGAGTCAAGTAAGAGCTCTAAGGCTGAAAGTAGTGGCGTGATAGCCAAGGACTGCACTCGGGGGTTCAGTCCGAGCTCATTGAGGAGCATAAGGCATGCAAAACCACGCGCGAGGAGCTAAATAAGAGCTCTAAGGCCGGAAGTAGTGACATAATAGCGAAGGACTATACTCAGGGGTTCAGGCCGAGCTCGCCGATGAGCATAAGGCGAAACCACACGTGAGGAGTTGTGTTGTTCATTTTAAAGCATGTCGGACTGAGTCGGGACCACATTTAGTGCCAATAACTAGACTCGGTGAAAATCGAGTTCGCGAGAAGCGTGCTTGGGGTCGCGGGGAGGGGTATAGGAGCCCAAGATAGGCAATGAGGCTGGCAAGCTAAATTGGTGAAAAACGAGTTCTGGTTGCTGAGTGGAGTGTTGGGTTATGTGCCGAAAGTAACGACTCTAAGGGCAAAGAACCGCGCTAGGGAGGGTTTTAGGCCGAGCTCATGCGTAAGGACTCAAGGAAGTTTCGAATAATGGAATATTCGTTAAAGCAACAAGATAGCCGTAGGGTTCCCTGCTCATTCATTGAGAAAATATGTGAAGAATGTAATTTAATTAATAAAAAAGAAATTGTGCGTAGATGAGGAGTGCTCGATTCCGAGCTTTATTAGTGCTTGTTGTAGTATTTTGATCATGACTTGAGTCCTTTCAAGGGTTGAGTCGGGATTTCTTTCACATGTCTCGTCTTGAGCTTGCCTTTGATTACGGAAAGCGCTTGTGGGCCACTAGACTCTTTCTTTGATTCGACCATCTTTGGCTTGAGGCTTTCGTTATAGTACCATCAGGCTTCTTTTTGGTTGGCGTGTAGCATGCCTACCTCCGTTTCTAAGACAAGAAATTTTAATGCTATGTGGGGAGTGGATACGACGGCTCCTAGATGGTTCAAGGACTGTCACCCTAGGATTATGTGGCATGGGCTGGGGAAGTTAATGACAAGGTGTACATCAATTATTTTTACCTTTGGCTGGGAATTGAACGTCGTCCTTAGCCATATAGCTCCCTGGACATCAACTCTTTCCCTTGAGAAGCCCACTAGATCTCCTTTGCATGGGGTGAGTGAGGCTTCTATTAATTGCATTCCTTCAAAGGTAGAGTAGAAGAGGATGTCGGCAAATCTGCCTTGGTCGACTAGGACCCTTTTGATGATAAAATTTCCCACAATCAAAGAGATTACGACCGTGTCGTGTAGATTTTGATTAGTTCCATGAAATCAGTTTCATAAAGTGATATTATCGTGGTTCTTGAGGGAGGTCAGTGTGGGCGAATGGCACTGCTACCTACTGTCATTTTTTTAAGTCCACGAACAATGTAGTTGATGACCCCTTGGGGTTCATTTCCTGGACGATTAGCTCGGCTGCCTTCCCTACGATCTGAGTGGGGATTTGGGGATGTTTGGCTTCGTCGCCTAGGGTCGCGGCTCCTGCTCCGAGCTCTCTCTTTCTGGAGGTGCATGTATTTATCCAGGTGTCATGTCTGGACTAAATCTTCTAACTAATCACCAAGTACTACTCACTCCTCGGTGGTGTGACTGTAGGTGTCGTGAAATGCCCACTTCTTACTCAGGTCAGCATTCGGCGGTAGCTATTATTTTCTCACGTTGGCGGGGTATTTAATGAGCTTCAAGTGGTAGATGTCATGAAGGATGGTTTCCTTCCTAGTATTGAGAGGAGTGTACCTTTTGAATCGGGCACTTAGACGATGTGATGACCTTGGTCCTCAGCCATTGTTCTACTCGTGGTAGTTGCGATCTTCACTCTTTCTATCTCCCTTTTTGGACTTTTTGTCTTCGACAGTGGTCTTGAGATTTTGCTAATCAATGTTTTTAGCTTCTCGAAGCTCTTCCATCTTTATGATGTTAGCAACTTTTTTTTGAAACTCGTCCATGTCCTTAGGTTTTGCCAGGGCGATCTAGTCGACAAAGAGTCCGAGCTTTTGCCAGAGCTTGATGGAGTAGAGCTTGATTTGTGGGTCGAGATTGGGAATTTCGGCCACTATGGCTTAAAATATGTTCAAATATTCTTTTAGACGCTCATGTTGCCCATGTCTAACATAATGGAGGGCAGATTCCATCTTGTGATATACTCGTGATGTGATGAACCAGCTGAGGAAGACGCAGGAGAGGTCCTCGATGGAATGAATGGATCCTGGCGGGAGGGAGGCAAACCATAACAGAGTGATTTTTCCCAAGAAATTAAGTTGGAAAGGCTCTACAAAGCGCAGGAACGATTGCTCAGTGATAGAGCGTAGTAGTCCTGAACGCCGTTAGGTGTAGCGCAAGGTCACTTGTACCGTTGTAGGGTGTCAGGGTACGTGGTATGCAGCTCACTTCTCGGTGGGAGGCGGGTTGCCATGATGTGTTCAGCGAAGGGACTGCGTCGAGAGGGAGGGTAGATCTGACCTTTCTGGCTTTTGGATTTCCGTCTTTTTTCGAGTGGCGGGTGCTAGAGGCCTTGTCGTGAAGGACATGAATTGGTCTTTTCTTTCTGGAGTGATTGCTTTCTCGATGCTCTAAGCGACATCGCTCGTGGTTAGCCGGGGGTTGTCCCTGAGATCGCGTTAACATCTTGATTCGAGCTGTCAGCCATTGGTTTTCAGTCTATAAATCATTTATCCGACATTGGGGGTCTTCAGGGGGAGGATTGGCTGGTGCCAGAGCGTCACTCCTCACTGTTTTAGTGTTACTAGGTTGCGATCAATCGTCGCTGTCGGGTCTGCCATTGGCGTGCGGCGGCGATTGCTTCACTTCGGGTTCCAACCATTGTTGGGAAGGTAAGCTTTTACTGGGCCTCACAGTGGGAGCTAAATGTTCCTGCTTGAGGATCGAAGTACTCTGGTCCGATTTGGTGTCTCTCCTGATCAAGTTCAAAGTCGGTCGGTGAGGGGGGAGACCTGCAAAAGACACTCTGATGCTCAAGTCATGGGGACTCCAAGGTGGAGGTAATGAAATTAGAATTTATGATTACCTGAGGCGTGCCATGTCTGTATTTATTGTAGGTCAAGGTGATGATGCTGCTTGGTAATCCCGTGAGGATATTGCTCAGAATGGATCGAGGCTGATCCAAAAAATGGCGGGCTTATAATGGCGTAACTCTCGTGACAAGGGAGGACATGCATGTCCTTATTTGGCCAGGTGGAGCCCCCTGGCTGGCTCGAGTCAAGTCGAGGAGTATAGCCGGGCGTGACCCCTAGGCCAAGCCATTTGGTTCGGTCTGAAATAATGTGGGACACTAATGGGTCTAATCCGATTGGGCCCAATAGTTCTAGTTTAGTCCATTAATGATTATATATGTTAAGTAATGAATGTAAACCTGATTATCCGAAACCCATTACCCATTTACCCGGTTATATATATTTATTCTTAACCCTAAATCTCAAATCCTCCCCACCTCCTCCATTCGGGTCCATCTATCTCGTGTCTCCGACTCCCCATAGCTTCCGTCATACCCCATCGTGCACCTCGATCGCTCGACGCCACCCGCTGTCGGTCACTGTCGTCAACTCCTTGACAGTCGAATGGTCGCTGCAGGAGTCCTCGACCGCTCGACGTTCACAGAAGTCCCTGAATCTTCAAAATGACAGTCCCCTGATTTGCTGCAGAACTCCAGTCTCCAAAGTCCCTGACTCTCACAAAGAGCTCCAGATCTCGACATCAGCGGTAGTCCCCAACGCCTCTAGGCCCTCGACACCACAGTTGCTGCACCGGCGCGTACACTCCTATTTCAAATCTCAATACAACAGTCGCCCCCTCAAGCCGCACGAGTCCTCGGCACCTACAACTAGCCCAGTGATGAGACCCATGTGTCAACAAGGGTAACAGGAACCTATGGATATGATGCCCCAGAATATGTGATGACATGTATTATATCTTGACATACTGAAATTGTATTTCAATGAAGTACATGATTCATCACTTGGTCATTGATTGTTATTGCCACTAATGCTACTCAATGTTGTTTCAATTTCATCACTTGGCCCGTTTTGAGTGATGTTGTGGAGACGCTTGAGCCGGCGAAAGTGAGGGATCATTTCAGGCACTATGCGACAATGGGCTTCCCGAGTAGAGGACGCATCGTAGGCTTGCAGGAAGCAATGTCAGTTGTAGATCAACCCCAAATTCAAAATGCTTACCAAGTGCTCTTCTAGCCTGCAGGATCACATGAGTGTAGTATTGGATTTGTTCTAGAAATAAAAGCTAGTTGAACTATGAACACCTGAATTTCATTATGGATTATGATTATCTGCAGAAACCTTATCATTTAGCTTGTGTAGTTGTTTGTCATGTTTTTTCTGAAATAAGAAGTGATACATGGTCAAGCCTCTTTTTAAAAAAGTTCTTTCTAAACCAAATAGTATTGGAAAATTACCTAAATATATCCTGTACTTTGAGATTTTTCTCATATGTGGTATCTACTTTTATTTGTCTCAATTGTATTCTTTACTTTTGAAATTGTTCCAATTGAATCATGTTGTCTACTTACTGTCACCAGCCCCGTTAACTCGGTGACGTGGCACGCTAACGTGTTCCAAAAAATATTATTTTATTATTCAAAAAATCCAACACATAACTATATCATTTTTTAATCTTTTTTAAAATATTTTTTTTATAAACTTGCCAGGTCACCACCTGCCCACCTTCTTCTTTATTCTCCTGCCGAACCCAGCCAAATCTTCCCCCCTTTCGGCGAACCCTAAAGTTGTCGCCGCGCCTGTCGCCCCACCTACCGCCGAGCATATCGGCCATCCTCTTGGCCACACTATTAGAACTGTCGGTGACAACTATCACGGACGGTGTTAGCCATGGCAAAACACCGTCACTGATGTGTGCGTCTCAGATAAATTTTGACGGCCTCTCCCAAACGTCACAAGTAATCATCAGCGATAACCACGGGCGTTGCCGCTGATTTAAACACATCAGTGACGGTTGTAGGTGGCTGTCACTGATACAAACACATCAGCAACGACTTCGGACCGTCGATGAAACTATTAGCAACCGTGATATTTGGTGCTACCCAGGCCATCAACCATTTATGATAAGCTTTCAGCCATGGCTTAGTGACTGTCGACCGTGGGTAAGCCGTGGCTGAAGGTATATCCTGCAACTGAAAAAAAAATATTTTTTTATAAATTCATGCATATAATGATATTTATAGATTACAATATATTTTCAATCACATATTACAACAAAAAAATATCATACACATGCATTTGAAATCAAACATACAAATTTTACATAAATATCATCAATCTAAACCTCAAACTGGAGGCGAACAATTATCAAAATATAATATATATACAACCATAAGTATATAAACAACTATTAGTATACAAACAAGTATCAAAATATAAACAAAATACAATAAACCAAAATCTCACGGCTACGGTGGAAGCGATGGAGTCGACAACAACTGGTTCAGGAGCGTCGAATGGGTCGAGGAGGACGACAACTGCAACATCATCGGTAGAAGGCCAGAGTGAGACGCAATCTGAGTGAGGAGTGCTTGCATGTTCTGCATCGCCTGTCTCAACTCTTCATTTGTTCATCTCTACTCCTCCATCGCCAGCCTCTACTCCTCCATCGTCTGTCTCTGTTGGGTGAGCTCCGACTCCAAGGCTGCTATCCGGCTCTGGTCCTGCGCCTGGGATGTCGACGGTCGCTCACCCGCAGGCGGAGGGGTCGGTGCCCCAAGTGGCCCGAGCACGGCGCGTGCATGGCCATTATCTGCAAAGCCATAAACATGGTTGTGCTCCCAACTACCTGCGGCCTCCACCCAAGCTCTTGCGTTGAACTCCTCCGGTGTGCGTCCACGCTCGATCACAGTCCTCGTGTATATTTTCTACACGTGTTTATATTTTAAATATATATAAACTATAAATAAAAATTGTGTGTGACGGTGAGTGCGCTCAAACACCTCCATGATCGACGGGCATTGGACGGTGCCGTCCTCCGCCACACGCGTCTTACATTAGAAAACAAATACATTAGTATCACTATACACAATATATAATTTAATTAAAAATAATTAAATTATACATATCATACGACGCTCATGAACCGCAAAAGACACGGAGCCACCAGTGTGGCGCGCCCCCGCCGTGCCATCCCCCCTGGACATGGAGTTTCTCGACGCAGTCCGGGAGACCTCTTACTACTCAGGCGTGGCCCACCGCTCAACGAGCTGGTCCCGCTCATGGCCAGGAATCTACTCGGAGGCGTGTCCCCGAGTCTGCCTTATCTGTGTGGCCCCCAGTCATCTCATCACTGTCTAACGGGCCTGCTAAAGCAGCCAGTTATAGCGAGTGCGAGCAACACGCTCCCATGCAGCCTCAACAAAAATGGTCTGGTCCTCCGGCCATGTATAATGGGCCTGTAAAAAAAAAATATTATTGCCGATCAATACTTAACATTAACATTAATTTAATAAATATGCTTACCGAGAACTCTCGCCACAATAAATCCATATGCTCACGGGGGACGTGAGACCATGTAGGCCATGCCCCGTGCATAAACTTTCGGATCGTTCCCGCTATCATGCGGGGGACGTCCTCTTGCTCAAATCTGCACCAAATAAAAATTCATATTATGATATTTTTAATTATAAATAAATTATAAGAAATAATTAATGCATATACTTACGGTCTTCCACGCACACTAACTGCTCTGCACGATTCTCCCTCGGGTGGCGGAGGGAGAATTCTGTTAGGCCCTCATGGCCTACGTCTGGAAGACAATGGTCCTGGATATGAGGAGGGTGGCAGAGGGATGATAGCCGGAGGTGAGGGAAACTGATATCTCGAACCATAACTATAAAAAATTAATATAATTAGATTATATATAATAGATTAATACAGATGCATTGTGATAATTTCCCGATCCAAAATTCTTATGTTCGAACCAAGGTTTAAAATACCGATACCGGTCATCATCTCGGTCATTGACCGGTATCGATATGTATAGGTACCGTACCGTACCGACACATGGTACAGTACGGTATGAAAAATGCATACCAGACATGTTTTTTTTGTTTGTTTTAATTTTGCTATTAAAAATAACTCTAATAACACATAATTGATCAAGAAATACTTAAATTTAAGATTCAAATATCAAATACATGAATATAATATTTAAAATGCGGACCAATAACGTCCGTCGTACTCATACATACCTTGGGGATATACACGACTAAGGTCAACACTGTATGTTGGGATGTGTGTCAACTGATTTGCCATAATCCTCTTATGTTGCGCTACGCAGAGTCTTCGACTAATGATTCTCTTGTATCTTAAAAAAACCCTAATACAGTACCCAACGACTCTTTTTAAGAGCCGTTGGATCATACCGGGCGGTATTTATCAAGATATCTGGTATCTTGCTACAGTAACCCAAGGTCATACCGAGCGATATCGCCCGATATGATAACAAATACCACCTGCTATTTCCGAGCATACTAGACAGTATTTACCGAGATACCCGATATCTCCCAATATCGTGTATCTCGTATACCGGTTTTTGTAAAAACCGATAAATACTGCACTTACCGCCTGGTACGGTACGAGATTTTGAACCATAGTTCGAACATTTTTGGCACGAACATCGGATTTTATCACAATTAAGGAATTTTTTATTCGAGTATGCGAAATTTAAGAAGTAAAGTTACGCCGACTCAAAATTCGTCTGTTATAACTCCACGATGAATTCGTCGGTACATCCAACTTTGATCGCCCGACATGTTCTGTCATAAAGTTGGCAATATCTTTAGGTGGGATGATCCTATTCCATTCGGGATGCATGTTATTTATATTGCACTTAGAATTTTTTTAGTTGTTAACTTCATTCTAAATTTTGGCAGCATCTCCCTACAGTTCTTCGAATACGCATATCATCTGGGCGCGTATCGAAGAACAAGGGAGATACAAGCCAAAATTTAAAAATGAATAATGACTAAAAGAAATAAACTAAGTGCAATATAAATAATTATGTTTCTAAATTGTCTAATTAGGGACAATTCAAGGGTTGTACGCCATATAAAAGATCATTAACTTCGTTTACACGAACATACAACCCCCGAACGGATCTAAGGTTTTGCAAAAGTAAAACTTGACTCATCGATGCGTACGTGAAACGTATAAACTCGTCTTGATTTTTTTTCTAAATTTGTAGATGCCGGTGCGAGTCCACAGCAGACGATTCCGCGCGAGTCGAAAGTGGACGATTCCAGCGCAAGTCCACCATGGACAATTTGGCCGAGAGTCCATCCGTTGTGGACGATTTGGCCGCGAGTCCATTCATTGTGGACGATTTCGGTGCACGCAAGTTCATCCATTGTGGACGATTTCGGCGCGAGTCCACCATGGAAGATTTGGCCACGAGTCCAAAGTGGACGATTTCGGCGCGCGCGAGTCCAAAGTGAACGATTTCAAAATTGTAATTACACCCAACTAAAATTAATCCGAACATTAATTCTACCCTAATTAATTCTAATTAACAAATATCTATAATTAATTAACAAAACTAATTAAATCTAGCATTAACCCTAATTAACAAAACTAATTATCAGTAATTAACAAACCTAATTAAATCTAATTAACAACGAATTAATCTAATTTTTTTTTAAAAAATTAAAACAAAATTGGCCGGTGTCGGCCCGAAGAGGGGAGGAACTCACCTTGGTGGCGGCGGAGACGGGAGAGGGAGCAGGCGGCGGTGCAAGCGAGGGAGAGGGGGCGACGGCGAGGCGAGGGCAAGGGCGGCGTCTCGACGGCAAGAAGGGTCGCGTAGAGGATGATCAGTGTAAAGGACGATCGGTGGCGGTGAAATCTCGGTCAGCAGCGGCAGAGAGAGAAGAGAGCGGCGGAAAGAGGAAGGGTCGGAGCGAACAAAAATAAAAAAGGTTTTTCACCGACGGCCCGTCGATAAACTGTGGACAACTAATAATAGTATCAGCGACGGTCGCGTAGCCCTCTCTTAGTCGTCGATGACATATTTTTTATTTTCGCGCCGCGTTTGCGCCATCAATTAATAAGCGACGACCACTTCTGGTCGTGGCTAATTGCTTACTTATATCACTGACGGCCCTTTGGCCCCCACTAAGCCGTCGCTACTAGGTTATTTCATTTCGCGCCCTGTGCGCGCTATCACCTATGAGCGACGACATTGGGCGGCCGTATATGAGCGCGACTGATTGGGTTACATCAGCCACGGCCCATGCGGTTGTTGGAAAGTCGTGAATGGTTCTAAGGGCCTAGGCGGCCGTCGGAAAGCCGTGAATGGTTCTGACGGCCCAGGCAGCCGTCGGTGAGCCCCTTGGCTGATAGCTAATATTCTAGTAGTGCTAACTCGTCGCCGTGCTTGTCGCCGATCGCAGTGAGCAGTTTTCACCTGGTAATAACCGGGTACTGTTAGTTTATTGGGACCTCAAAATGTAAGCTAAGTAATGTTTCGGATTTAGGGTTCGGTTTAGTATGTTAACAGGAGCTCAAAATATCTGTGTTTAGGGTTCTGTCGTTTACATTCTGTTTAATTTTGTTTATGGTTTAATCTCACATTCTGTTTGAATGTTAACTATTCTCGTTTAATTTTGTTTAAATGAGCTAAGTAGGAGCTCAAAATGTCTCATTCACATGCTCAGAATGTGGAAGCATCTATATCATCAAATTGAAATATGCCTATGTGTTATCATATGGTTGAAGCTAGGTTGTTTACTTCAAAAATCGAAAAAAATTTGGGAAGAAAATTTTGAAGGTGTGGCAGGTGGAAGGTATGCTCTACCTTGAATGGTTCAATTTATTTCATTAATTTGTAGAACAATAAATGAATGGTTGTGAATTTTTCAGGAAAATTATGAATATTTTGTTTGGCAAGATGAAGAATTTGAACGAGGAAATGAAGTTATACACTCCCCATCAAAAGTTATTGACGTTATTCATCAAAAGATTTACCAACTTGAAGAGAAGGTCAACGAGGAATGATATTTATAATAAGTGAATGAAATTAACATGAATAAAATTAACATGAAGGAAATCATACTATGTAGTAAGTATTGCCAAATTTTTCGCCTACAAACACCCCAAAACCCTGCAAGGCCAATGATCTCTCTCTTGACAATGCCTACATTGAACAAATTAAAGTCAAGCTCTACCGTACATTCAACAAATTAAATATAATAAACTTACTAAAAGTCTATCTCTACTAGTTGATGGTCCAGCTGTGCTTGAAGATCTTCCTCTTCCTCTACCTCTACTAGTTGATGGTCCAGCTTGGCTCTATAAAGTGCATTTCATAACATATACATTTAATTACTTTGAAAATATTTCATAACATAATATACTCTATCAATTAGTGAAAACTTACTTCACCAACATGTGTAGAAGCTAGTTGTGCCCTAAGTGTACAACTTCTTCAAGTTGGACTGGTATAGTCCTCTCCAAACCACTTGGAGGAATGTCCTCTCCAAGCTGGACTGCAACTGGTATTTCAGTTGGAGGAATTTCAAATGAGGTACTGCTTCTATCTGAGTTGTCACTGAACTAAACTGTGGGGCTTTTCCTAGCGGCAAGTGCTTCTTTCTTTTTTCTTCTAGCATTTATATATTCTTTATCATTCAAATCCTCAAACTCACTAGAAACTAGATCATCATCAGATTGAATCAGGGCCTCAATGTATGGATCATAATGCATTGACCTTCCCGATGGCACCAATTCAAATCTTTCATACCCACTGGAGCTACTAGAACCATTGCTGACAGCCTTCAACATTGGTTTCTTACCCTTATCTACTGCACATTGATGAACAGTCTCCTCCACTACATCAGCATGCTCTACATTTGTAGTCTCAGGATATACTTGATGAGCAGGCTCTAAATTTGATGAGCATTATATATTTGAACAAATAAGCTCCTCCACTACATTCAGGGGGCTCGATCTAAATTTGAACAAACAGTCCCAAAAAATTAAGATGAAGAACTGCTGTTGTCTGAACACATTGTCTTTGCCATCTCTTGAAGAGCTGTTGTTGTTTGAACAACATGTTGATGGGATGAAGAACTAATGTTGTTGTCTGAACTAGATATATTCACTTATAATTCAAACGGTCATTGAACAACAAACAATCTACATATATCATTGGACAACAAACAATCTATATGGATATAAATCCTAAAATATGGCAGCATATAAACCCTAAGACCTAAACTGATACAATCAAATAAGCAAGAACACTCGGCAACAAAAAGCAAGAACAATCTTTTGAAAGCAAGAACACTCGATAAATGTTCAAAACCAAATATAAATCCTAAAGATATAAACTAATATAAACCCTAAAAATATTTGAAAACCCTAAATGTCAAATTTTCAGAAAGCAAGAACACTCGGCAACAAAAAAGGTCTCAAATTTACCTATACTGGTGCGCGCGGATTACCTGGAAGAATAGTCTTCCGAACACGGGTTGAACGGCGAACATCCTGGCCTCTGTGCGTGACCGTTGGTGCGGGGCAGCTACAGTCTCGCACGGGAGTTCATCGCCGGAGATGGAGGCTCGATTGCACCGATCTCCTTGTCGCCGAAATGGAGGAAGATATTGTCACCTTGTCGGGTTCGGCAGTAGAATAAGAAGAAATGGGGGGTCAGGTGCTGATGTGGTATTTAGGGTTTAAATTAATGATTTAAAAAGGAGGGCAAGTGGTGACGTGGCAAGTTAAAAAAAATATTAAAAAACTTTTAAAAAAGTATATAGTGATGTGTTGGATTTTCGGATAATAAAATATTAATTTTTGGAACACGTCAGCACGCCACATCAGTGATATATTTAGATAATTTTCCAATAGTATTTGATTCAAACTTTTTTTTCTTTTATCTCTTGTTATAACTATTCAAACTTTTTTTTTCTTTTACATTGCAGCAATTGTATATTATTTGCATGTCATTAAAAACTCAAACACGTGACAATAATCAGGTTCTGTTAATAGTTATTGTATCTTTTGACATTTGAATCTCTCTTTTTTTTGTTTAACTGAAACTAAGTTATCATTCAATTATATTAGGAAATTCCTCAACAATTTCCTCTATTATTCTTAATTTGCTAATGAATATATAGGTACTTGAAATGGAGTTACACATGGTACATACCACTTCAGCTTCAGAAATAGCAGTCATTGGTGTGTTGTTAGAGGTTGGAGGTTTAAATTCAAGTGCTAAATGTAAAATGTTTACTCTTCTATGCTCTCTATATGCATCTATATGTAATAAAATTATGTAATATGCATCTATATGTAATGAAATTACGTAATATGTATTGAAATTTTGTTTTTGGGCTTATGCTTTTTAGTTTATGGACATTTCAAAAATATTAGTTATTGTATTGAAATCAAATAGTTTTGGTTTCGATTAACGAATTTTTAATTCGATTTCGATTTCGATTAACCACAAAAGATGTGGTTAATCGAACAGTTGTCATGCCTAGTTGGAATCTACCCGATCGACCCCAATTAAATTCGGATAGGATCTCGATAAAAAATTAAGGAACTGGTTAAATTTGATTCCGATTATGCATACATGATATCCAGAATCGAAATCGAAACATGTATCGAGTACCAATTATATGTTATTATATATTAATATATTTGTTATATTCTCTCTCGCTATCTCTTTTAATATATTTATATTTAAAAACATTTTTAATTTTATTTATTTATTAAAATATGATATATGAAAAAATGAACAAGTTCCAACATGATATTCAGAACCTAATGTAGTACAAGTTTCAGGTAGGATCCGATTCCCAATCCCAACAGGATGAAATTTGAATTCAAAACTTAGGAACCAATCTTATACATGATAGGATTCGAATATTATAAAATATTGTATACTCGGATCCGCTCACCCCATTGTTATTATTTACTTAATACACATCCACTACCAACTAAAATTCATTCTTTTCTATATATTTATAATGGATTATAACTCATTACTTGTTACACCGTCACTGAATTCGTCCTCATTAGTCTCCTCTCCAACGAGGGCGATGCTACGCAGCGGTCGACGTATGAATCATGACTCATGGCATTTTCCATAGTTTCTGGCCTGTTAGTAGGTTAAATAAATAATGGGCTAATAGGTTAGATTGACTCATTATCTAATAATAATTTTCTAATGTGTATTAAATAAAAAGAAAAGTCAATTGTATAGCATATGTTTTTTTTAAAAAATAGATAAAAAGTCACAATAGGTGATCATACTAAGAATCGAATCCTAAATCTCTAAATAACATAGAGCATGTTGTCATCAATTGTGCTACCCATATTTGATTCAATTTCTAGATAATGTTTAATATGTTGTCATCAATTGTGTTAGTAACGGTTGGCTTATAGCGTGTATGTTTAAGTGTATAAATTTATGATAATCAATGTTTTTAAAATGATGTATCTGATTTGATTTTAAAAAGTAAGCCATTCTCATTAAAAGTCCGAATTGCAACCACGTGTTTAACGTGCACCGTGCAAAGCACTCAACTTAATATTTCTATTGCCCTTTGAATTGATAACATCAAAAAAATATATTAATAAATTGAAATGTTTAAAACCTGATTCATGATTTGAGGGGGACATTTATATACATAATAAATGAAATTAAAAGAATATATAAGGACGAGAATAGTTGCAATCAAATCCATTATTTTAGAAAAAAAATCTTTTGTTATCAGAAACTAATATTTACTTGCTTTATCACTTATGTCTCTTATCCCACTCCCTCCAATTAGGAACGAGAACCTAGCAAATAAAAATTTATATATGACAATTTCGTCTCCTTCTCATGCCATGCATAGTAATCATGCAATTGAATGACTTGTCAACTTTATTAATAATTAGCTTTCAGGATTTTCTCCAAAACAAAATAATTTTATTAAAATTTCTCCGAACTAAAATATATATACTAAAATTCTCATATTCAAAATTAAGTATTAATAATACTCATTCTACCTCCTCTACGAAAATCTTTAAAGTATTAAAAACTTTTACCAAAAATTCAAAAAATAAAATAAAAATAATACTAAAAAATATGAAATATATTTTTATAATAAAAATAGATCTTAAAGATCTAAAAAATATTGAATATATTAGAAATTTTAGTCCTAAGTATACCTACAACCCAACTTTCAAGTTGAATTTGAAGGGTTGCTACTTGCTAGCTATATTGGTTTGTATTTGACGACATCAATTCACCATGTTTTGTAGATATGTTCTTGCTTTAATTATTGCCTCTTGTACAATTTTAGGTATTGGGTGAACTTGTATATTGTTTTATACCCCAAGAGTGTATGAATACAAGTAAATTTGAGGTAAAAGATATGCTGTTGATCAATTCTTTCTGAATTTTGCCACATCAGCTAAAGAGCGTGGCAAATCGATGCCAAGAGTGTTCATGTAATTTTGAAATTTAATATAATTCAGGGAAGAGAGCCATGCAAATTAACTTTACTTATATGTTTATTTATTTTAAATTACATTTTCATTTTTCATGCTCTTTACTTTCACATTTTTTCACTTTAAAAACTATACTCTCATCCCCTCAACCACGAATGATCAATTGTTTTTTTTATTTCTTTTAAAAATAAGTTTTATCACATCATCATGAATTGATAATATGAGTTATTATATATTGTTAATGATAATAAATTAAAAAATAAAAAATATTTTAATATTGTTTTTAGTTTTATTGTTACTATTAATATTATTAGAAAAATATATAATTCAGGTCATGAATCCTTTATAATAATCAGAAGTTCTACTACTAGTTTATGGCTAGTAATAGTTAGGATTTAGGATCAATCCTTCAACAAAATATATACCCAAAAATCAAGATTACAATCAAAATGCATTCATAAACATTTATCGAAATGAATTACGAAAACATTATAGGAACGAAAGATAAATGTAGAGAAGATAAGACCAGAAATATGAAAGGAGAAATAAGATGCGAAAGAAAAAGAAAGTTAAAGCTGCTTAGCAGCAACCATATAACATGATTAAAAAATTGGACTGATGATATTATATGTATTCCCACTGGAGGAAGACGAATATAATAAAAACAAGTTCATATAGATAATATATTCATTTAAATCAGTACATCATCCCTCTACTTCTGAAAACAAACTAGATTCTTTACAGCTCCCCTCTCCTTCTAACACTATGTTCAATTCAATTGTACAAAATCAACTTTAGAATGATTATTACTATTGATTATTTTTGGACAATCTCTACCAGAATTATGAAAACTAGTATTTACAACCAAATTACTAGCTGCTTTATTGCTTGTTTGGCTTCCATAACTGACCAGATGACAACTTTGATCAGGGAAAGGGAATTATGTTCCTGCTCAAGCTAGAGACGAGGGATGCATGACTAGCAGTCCTTTGCGCCCTCTAACCTCTATTTGAATAGGAAGTGACTTTTTCTCGGCACTATTTGAATAGGAAAATTAGACAGTTTAAATACAAATAACAATGTACGTCTACCAAATATTGTCAGCAAGCATACAGCCAGAAAATTAAACCCACCACTTATATTTCTGCTGTTTTAGACAACCAGTTACAACTCGTTCTTCTTTAGATGGGTGAGATCTTGATGTCAGAGAAATCAAACCCCTCCTAAATCTGGGATTCCAATAAAGGTGCAGCAATTCGATGCAAAAGATAGGCAGTGTGGTTTTGCAATATTTATGATCCTACAAGGAACCTAATTGTATGAGCGGTAGTAAATTAGGTGAGTTCAGAGGCAAAAGAAGCTGTAAAAGTCAGGGCAATTTTGAGCCTATATGGAATTGAGATTCAGGTAAGCCACTGCAACTGATGCATGCAAAGCAGCTCCTATCGGAAGTGCCTGCTCATCAAGGAAAAAGTAGGGGGAATGCAGAGGGTAAACTGAACTCAGGGTTTCATTTCTGATTCCAAGCCAGAACATTGCACCTGGCATCCGCTGTGTGTAGAAGCTGAAGTCCTCTGCAGCCATAACGGGCATGCACTCCCAGACATTGGCTTCCCCAAGCAGGCTTTCCCCTACCTTCCTAGCATGGGTATACATCTGTTCATCATTCAGCGTTGCAGGATATGGTTTGCGGTCCTGATCCATAAAGTCTACTGTGGCAGTACAACGGTGAGCAGCAGCTTGCATCTCTATAACCTGTCAATTTTGTTAGGGAGATAGTTAAATCTTGAGGAGTTAATTATTGAACTTGTAGTATCTATTTCACCTCCTTAATCCTGCTTGCGAGATTGAGGAGGCCCTCTGTGGTCATGCTCCTAAATGTGCCACCAAAAGTGACAGAATCTGGGATAACATTGTATGCTTCTCCAGCTTTAATGAAGCCAATCGAGACAACCTGCAAGTAAATAATACTTATATAATATTTCTCTCTATTTGACATAAATCTACACATAAATAAGCATTACTATAATGACAGAACATTTTACCTCATGAATAACAATTTTTCATGCTACATTGAAAATATATAGTTACCTTATTTTTAAGGGGTTTGCATTTGAAAATTTTGAAGCATCAAGAAAGGTATCCCCATTATTCGTGTTAAATTTTGTTAAGAATTGAAGGAATACCGTTACTCACTAGAAAGATAAGCTTTTATTTTCATGTGTGCATGCATGTATCTTTTGTATAAATAATTAAACAGAGGACAGGTGAATATAATTTTAATAAAATTGATTTTCTAGTTTATGTACACTGACTAACCATGGCTGTTATCAACTCATCATTTCAATTAAAATGTTTTACCATCATGTCATTAGTGTACTTTGGCTGATACAAATGCTACTATGTCATGCCAAGATTACCAAAAGTAAAGGGATGCTAGTAACTTTGCCAAAACACGAAGAGCATTGAATAACTATTTGAAATAAAAATGACTTACTTTACTATCAAGAGGGTCAGTTTCTCGAGATACAAGCAGTTGAAGACTTTGGATAGCAAAGGATGCAGGATTAACAGGATCTACTGTTAAATGTGGAGCTGCTGCGTGTCCACCTTTTCCTTTGATAATTGCTATGAAGCGTCCAGATGCTGCAAAAATAGGACCAGGTCGAGAAGCAACAACACCAGTGGGAATGGAAGGCTCAACATGCATGGCAAACATTGCTTCCACATCATCAAGAGCACCATCTTGCAACATATGAAAAGCACCACCGAAACCCTCTTCTGCTGGTTGGAAGGTAAGCTTCACAGTTCCCTTAAACAGAAAAATCATAATTTTTTTGTTACAGGATAACTTGTGAAAAGCTTTTGCATTGCAACTTAAAGCAAATGCAAATATGTATCACATAAAAATAAGCAAAATTTGAAGAAATAAAGGTAAACTATAGGCTTTATGAATTCAATAGTAATTCTTGTCAAATTATCCATCAAGATTATAAGAACTTGTCCAATAAATACCTTCAGTGTGGTCTTCTGATGCTGAAGCAATTTAGCTGCCCCAAGAAGCATTGTTACATGAGCATCATGACCACAAGCATGCATTTTTCCACTGACCTTGCTTTTGTATTCCCAATCCACAAGTTCCTTCCAGAGGATAAGAATAGTAGATGTTTAGATATTGAAGTATGACAGTGACAAGAAAATGAAAACAATAATTTGAATAGAACAGACTTTGAAGAAACTCCTACAGCAGAGGTTAAGGTATTAAAATGTTCATATGGTAAGACCACTTGAACAAACTAATCTGATGAGAATCTTTCTAAAAAATTCTGATGAAAACCCAATATTCTGAGGATTTACTTAGTCAGGGCAATCGGGACACTTGAGAGTTGAGACTATTTCTGCACATGGTAAAGCAATTACAAGTTGAATGAAAAAAACAGATATAAAAAATATCTAAATCATTTAATACAGATTACAGAATTTGGTTAGCAAAGCGACTCTTTAGATGTCTCAGTATCAGCCACCAATGCACAGTAGATTATGTGGTTCTTCACATATGGCATGCACCATAAATGCTGGCATATTGTCAAGCATGGAGATAATATAATGCAGCCACCTTTGCCATGACATCTTGTCCCTAAGCTACCACAAGCTGCTTGATCAGGCCCATTACACAAGGCTTCTATCTATGTATAGTCTAGAGATGGATACTAGTGTAGTATCTTACAACTGTAATTAGAGAAGCTAATTACATTAATTAAACACAGACTGCAACCTTGCTCTGACATGAGCAGTTATCAAGGCATAAAAGTAGTATAATTCAAGATGCATCTGCAACAGTAAAGATGAACAATACCAGACTTGCCTAGTAGATTATAACATCACCTTGATTATTCACCCACACAATTTGATTACTCATGTAAAATCAATTTGAGATGTTCTATAATTAAACCTTATATTGATTTATAGGCATACTGATACAAAAACTCAATGTATACCAATTCTCACAATTTGGCATATTTAAGAGGAAAAATTCTTCAGCCAACTAAATATACTCATAAATCTTCACTTTAATCTATAAAAACTCTTCATTCATTAATCAAAAATTCATATAGGTTGCCAAAGGTCTGCCCATTTGCTTATGTTTTTTAATCAAAGCAATAAAATATATTGTTTTTATCCTGTTTAGGCTCTTTCCTTTCTTGCTGAGTAACAGTTCTGGTAGTCAAAGATAAATTTTGCTACTTCCCATGTTATTCCCTATAAGCAATTTAGAGCATGCGGCATGGGTTCTGCCGATAAATGCCAAGCACGGTCCATTGCAATGCACTCAAAGAAATTTGATGACACACTTCAACTAGTAAAGGTGTCTGGTAGCTCAGCTTGTAAGAGCCTTTCCTACTTATAGCAAAGGTCTTAGACCGAGAATCCCACATTCCAAACTTAGCCTTTGTAGCATATATATTTTATATATGGGTCGTTTGGTTGAAAAAAAATTATGTTTGAAGTACAACATCTTGTAAAGTAAGATTTTTAGCTCTTGTTTAGTTAGTAGGAAGTATACAATGGGTGGTTTGGTTGAAAAAAAATTATGTGGGAAGTACAAGATCTTGTAAAGGAAGACTTTTAGCTCTTGTTTAGTTAGTAGGAAGTATACAACATGGGGGAAGTTTGACTTCCAAGGAAGTTCTACTTCGCACAAAATGTGAAAAACAACATAGCTACATGGCTACACCCTCTGGTTAGTTCTACTTCATGTCTTTTTTAAAACATAAAACATAAAGTATATAATTTCCCCTTTCTAAAAGAATTTTTCAATTCTCTTGAATAACTAAGATATATATATATATATATAGCAAACAAGTATAATGTATAACTAACATATTATATTATTAATATTATAGTATTATTCCAATATTGTTATAGTATTTATATTATTTATTATATTATTAATTATAATTTTATATTTGATTAACATGATATTATAATTAATATAATTATTGGAGGGCATATTAGTCATTTTAAGTGTACTTTCCGGCAAGGTTCAAAACTCAGGTTTCGTACTAGTACCGTAGCATACCGACGCACGATAAGGTCCGGTACCAAAATGGGGCACCGGTATCTTTTTATTTTTTAAGCTGGAAACATAGTTTTGAACTCCAATATTGTTAAATTTCACTTTGATCTTCAAATTTGAAATTTGTTTGAGTTTAAAGCTACAAAACATCATACTCGACCAAGAAATGATGAAAAACATCCACAAGATTCTTAACTTAAGTAGTCAAATACATCAAGATATGGGCATACCGGGCGTACACCCGGTACCGACTGGTAGCGAGCGTACCGTATACCGATTTTACCAAAAATCGGTACGTACGGGTGATACGATACGAAATTTCAAACCATGCTTTTTCGAAATTAGATAGTTGAACAAAAAAATACATAGGAAGTTAGTTCGTGAAAAGTTGCAATTCACACTAACAACCTAACATATTTTGGTATTTCCCACAAATTTCATAAGGGAATTCAATTTATAGGAAGTGCAATTTCTTGCAGGAACTTATTTTTTGTTTAAACCAAAAAGACTCCATATTGTGAGTCGTATCCTCTTAAGTGGTTGACAATTCCCTTTCACTAAATTTTTTATCCGTTGATTTAGTTTTAAGATTCATACATGATAATAGTCAATGAAAAAACCTAATGTTGATCAAGATCGTGCTCCTTGATCTGGATAACGAAATCTCTTGCATGAATCTTAAAGCTAAATCAACAACTAAAAAATTAGGTGAAAAGAGGTCCTCATTCACTTGAAAGGATAGAACCCACACTCTTTACTCTTTAAGTATATAATTAGTAAAAGTGTCTTTTTTAACCAATAAACATACTATTATCTTAGGTGGAAAGTTATGGATACATATGTTGATGTTATCTTATATATAACTAACTAGTTTAATTACCTGTGCGATGCACGGGTTTTCCGAGTGGATAAAATATATATGGTACAAAAAACTGATATAAAAAGATCGAATAAACTTAAGTTGCATATATAGAGTACATGAACAATGATATATTCATACATATTACATAAAAATAGACAAAAGAGAAAATGCAAAAAGTAATTATCAGTCATAACATTTGATTCTACAAAAGTTCAAAATTACATAATAAAGAAAAAGAAACGATAATCTAGAATTACAAATGTCCTGCCGTAAGTAATAACCAAAATATATCAAAAATAAATATATGGACTTAATCACACTAATTAATGTCTGGCGATAGACAGTCATTAATTAATTAATTAATAAGGACAAAAAGAGTGTGTGATGGTGAAATATAAAGGTTATTGACTCGTTGTTCCAAGAAATTATAAGCATGCATGTGTACTAAAAAATTAAATTATACAAATATCAAAAAGAAAATGATAAGAACACCAAAATACATTAATTAATATTGATAAGATAAGAAACATGCATGACCTTGAACTATGAAAGGTTATTGAGTTGTGGTTCCAATAAATCTTAACCATGCAAGAGAAATAAAAATTTAAGATAGTATTCTGCATAAGTACAACCAAATACATAAATAGTATATTAGATTAGATAATTAAAAGGGACGAAAATATTTGGAGGGAAAGTAGAGAAAGTTGGAAGTGATACGTGTACATTTCCACTATCTAAGAAATATATAAGATGTGTCACTCAATTAGATAATTTTCTAAAACTTATAAATTGTCATGGAATTGATGATCAACAAAAGTGTTGATTGTTTAGTATGTGGGCGTTTGTTTGTTTACATTAGCAAAGAATACCCACGACTTCAGTAAAGATAGCCAACAACAAAAAATCTAGAAGCAACTAAGAAGAACCAATCTCTTCCAATAAACTTTGGTGATATTACAAATCCAAAAAATAACTTTGTCGATGGATATTTCTAACATACTTTTCTTTTTTGAGCAAACGAAGCAAGAGTCTGACTTGACTTTAAACTTTTCATTAGATATGAAAAGCATTACAAAAAGGTACTACTATTTAAAATTAAAATATGGCATACAAGGCAATCCCCTATACTCTTTGTCTACTTAAATATCTTAATGGAATTAAATCTAAAAATCCATTGTTTCGCTGATTCAACCAGGTCTCATACTCGGTTTTTCTTTTGAACTTTTTTTTTGTTCGTTTTCATTCATATGCTCCATGTCCATATGATTGTATTATGTACGCACGTAAAGGCCCTCTTTGAGGAATTGAGGACGATTTGAAGGGGTAGGATCACCTATTCTGTTGATTCCAGAATGGGTGGAGGGGAAAGGTGAGTTCGAGAGAGAGAGAGAAAGATATTTGGTAGATCAAATTCAACTTGCCATTTCATTCTCTTGAAATTCTCTTCCATAAGTATTTATAGGGCACAATAGTGTCATAATTCCAGCCAACTAAGTGCTTGGAATTTGTTACACGGGTAATAGAAGAAAGTTAAATGCATGATGTTTCCCCATATCTCATACTTCCCAAGCACTTTAATGGTTGTAGTGTTTGGTTTGGTTTTTGCCTCTTCTTTGATAGTGGAGTCCCCAACAAGGTGCATCCATTGAGGGGTTGGTTTGACTTGTTGATGTGGCTGGGAAAAGTTGACTTGATGATGTGGCTGGGGTATGCGGTTGACCAGTTGCATCTCTATCAGATTGTTGCTCTCACTTTGAGCATCTTTTCTTGTTTAGTTCTTGCTCTGTCGAACTGTGGTTTGTAATTCATTTGTGCTTAGTTTATGTGTAATATTTAGATGGATTTGCTCCATGCTTCTTGTGTCACCCAACATCTTTGAAACAGATGTTCGCTTGAATCATCTATCCCCCTCCACACATCACAGATTTTATCTGCCACCATTATCCCTTTTTCTGTCCAGAAGTTCACATGTCAGGTAGTTTGTTTTGCCTCCTGAGCCAAAAGCATATCTTCATTTCCATGAGACACTTAACCTCCCATAACCAGTCCCGCCATCTGTCAACCCAAGTCTGCCACTTTCCCATATTATGAGCTTACTAAGAACTGCTTCCCAGCTTCCACTGGATCTTGTCATCGTTGTCGGGAATCTACACTGCTTCAATTCTCTTTCCTAGTCTCATCAATAGTTCAAGACTGACCACATAATTGAGGCCCAAATTTCCCCATGAATTTTGGCCTCCTTCAATAACATTATTGACTGTGGCAATTTGGTTGTCAGTGCTTCATATATATCTTAGAAGTCTTGTGTGAGTTATCATATCCATCTTGTTGCATGTATCAGAATTGTATAGTGTCTCCTCTCCTGACCTTGTATTTCAGCCTCGCCACCAACCATTTCTTTATCCAATTGATTATCCCCCATGTTGCAGACCATCTTGCACAATTCAGCCTGTCAAACCATTTTCTAGTTTGGAAATACGTTCTATTTATGATTTTGAAACATATGCTTATATATTCTTTATGATCCCCCACCACCAATGTCCCAATCTTGCTTTTTAAGTCTATAACTCCTAATCCACCAACAAACTCTGGTAATATGACTGGATTACCGGAATTCTTAAAAATATAATGTATTCAATCTCATTTAACTTGCACATGTTCTATTTTTGGACATTAAGCATTATGGAATTCTTCAAAAAATACCCTTCAATTTCATGTAACCCTCACTTGTTTTATTCTATCCTTTTTTATGATAAATGTAATAGATTTTTGTTCAATAACATGAAGATCTTTGGTGTGGGTCTTAAGAACAAAGCAATAATGATTTTTTAGAAAAACAGAAAAAGAAAATGTCACCTTAGGGCCCGTTTGTTTCGTTAAAAAATGGGGGACTGGACTGGATTTTGGCTCTCGTCCCCCGTTTGTTTTGTAAAAAGTGGGAGGGACTGGATTTTAATTCCTGTTCGGGACAGGATTTTGAGCCAAATTGGTGTACCGAGAAAATTCTCGGTACACCAAATCTGGGCGGAGGACAACGAGGGAAAAAGACCTCGTTGCCCTCACTTGTCACGGATGCGTCTCTCTCCAACCCTAGCCGACTCTCTTCGCCCGACTCTCTCGCTCTCGCGACTCTCTCGCTCTCGCGACACATCTGCTCTCGCCCGACGCTGCTCTCGCCCGACGCTGCTCTCACCTCTCGCTCGACACCCGACGCCCTTTGCTCTCACCTCTCGCTCGACACCCGACGCTGCTCTCTCGTCCGACGCCCGACGCCCTTTGCACTCGCCTATCGCCTCTCTCTTTCCTCAGGTATGCCCTTTGGACAGGATTCATTCCAGCAATTATCTGGTGCCTTTACAACGAAAGAAAAGAATCACATTAACATGTTACTGGAAGAAACTAACTCGTGATTCAAATTCAATTATATACTAGGGTTGTAAACACAAATTAGATGGTACTCTTGCTGGTTTATCCGTAATACATATCCTAGATGTGGTCTTGATGGATTATGTGTGATACACATTCCATCCAACTTCAAAAATATATGATATGACCCAAGAACCAGATTGACTACACAGTAATTTGTATCTATGACCTTATATTCAATCTATGCTGGTTCACAGGACCTCAAGGGAAAAAAAAAGCAAGCAAGTGAGGTTGCACAACCAGACCAGTGAGAAGTATGCTGCCTCATTCTAGGGCCAATTCAATAAAATGGAGCTAAATTGCCTCCACAACTGCTATCGGTGGGTAGATAATTGGGGCCAATCAAATTGGTACCGTGTCACCATCACAAAGACAATTCACATGAGTTAGTATATGTAGCCAGATATGTAATATAAAGTCCAAGCAGTAGACCAAATCAACATGGAATTTCTAATGGACTGCATGTTTTTCTACATTGACATCTGGTTAGGTGAGGCACCCCCTTACAGCAGTTATAAGTAACACAAAAGATTTATGGATCTTATGGTGGGTTTGGCCTTGTATATAAGCAGTTATATAGCCTCTAAGATCTTAGTGGATAAATTAAAGTTTTCTAGTAATTGGATGTTTAACACCAATGACTTATCTAGTAAAAAAAACTGCTTGTTTCACTTAAGAAAGTTGTAGGTGTAGCTGCAGTTCCTGCAAAGTTTTAGAAACTTGAGAAGCAAACAAGCCGCACCCCTGCCTAAGTGCTCAGTGCTAGTAAAAAGATCATTTTGTTTCCTCTTTTGGCAGGAAGCTAATTAATTGGCATGGCAAGGCATGCTTGTAGCTAGTCTTCTTGCCAAAAGTTAATTGTTTTCCTATTCCTTGCCCTATCCTTTTGCGTTGTCAATTTCTTTTTTCTGATATAGGTCAAATATCTTTAGCTAACAATTTCTTTTTTTCCGATTTTTTGTTTATTGTTTTTAGTGAATAATGGATGAGTTGTCATTCATGTTATACGCTGCTACACGAAGAATGTATATCCATTTGCTTGCTATGTCTGCGGTTGGATATTTTTTTGTAAAATTTATAATGCGTGATGAGTATGAGAGGAGAGGGGTAGATGATAGAACTCTTGTTAGAAATATGACTCGCATGGATGTTTTGGATTCTATTATTAGGGAAAGCGATAATAATTGTATTTGGGAGTTGAGAATGTCTAGAAATGCTTTTGCAAGACTTTGTGAGCTATTGATTGTTCGGGGTGGGTTAACGGGTGATGGGAGGGTGACCGTGGAGGAGCAAGTTGCTATTTTTGTAAACATTCTAGCCCATCACACAAAAAATAGAACAATCCGAGTTAGGTTCAAAAGATCGGGAGAAACCATTAGTAGATATTGCCATCATGTGTTACATGCTGTTGTTAGATTGCATGATGTCTTATTAGCAAAGCCAGAACCTGTGCCACAAGATTGCACCGATGAGAGATGGAAGTGGTTCAAGGTAAGCTATATACCATTGATATCATAGTTGTTATTGTATTTAGAACGTCAATTAATATTCGGTTTAAATTTTGTGTAGGGGTGTTTAGGAGCATTAGATGGTACATATATAGCTGTTACACCACCTGCTACAGACAGACCTAGATACAGGACAAGGAAAGGAGGTCTTGCAACAAATGTGTTAGGAGTATGTACACCAGAAATGAATTTCATATATGTGTTATCAGGCTGGGAGGGGTCAGCTTCTGATTCTAGAGTGTTGCGTGATGCAGTTACGAGACCCAATGGATTGAACGTCCCAGTTGGTATGTCATACATAAACTTTATTATAATAATTGACTTACCATAATAAGAACTAAAATTCGTATAATAATTTTGTGGATAGGTAACTACTATCTTGTGGATGGTGGATACACAAATGGGGATGGATTCCTTGCACCATATCGCGGTAGACGATATCATATTCAAGAGTGGGGCAATAGTCGAAGAACAGCCCAAAATCGTGAGGAACTGTTTAACTACAGACATGCACGAGCAAGAAATGTAATCGAGAGATGTTTTGGTCTTTTAAAGAAAAGATGGGCTATTCTTCGATCACCATCCTTTTATCCGATAAAAACCCAATGCCGTATTATTCTTGCTTGTGGTTTACTTCATAACTTTATTCGGATGAACATGGAAATTGATCCGTTGGAGTTTGCTACCATCATAGATGATGAACTACCAATAGGAGAAGAACCTATCAACATAATCAGCACCGTTGAGCCTAGTAATGAATGGACTCAATCGAGAGACAACTTAGCACAACAAATGTGGGACGAATGGAGAGCAAGAAATTGAATAAATGTACTTGTGTACTTTTATTATGTGAATCAGTTATATTGAATCAGTTATGATTATGTACTTTTTAATGATTTGGATTTTAATGAAATCAATGTACTTTTCTTGGCTGTTAGAAATATGTGATTGCTCTATGTATTTGGTGATTCCTTTAGTGCCATTTTATCTCAGTTTGGAGGTGTATATTTGAGGCTGAAGCTTGATGCTGAAGCTTGATGTTTGCTTCTTTTCTTCTTATTGCGTTAAGCCGTTATTGCTTCTTACAGTAATCTATAGATAAACTATAGATAAACTAATTCATTTGCTTGTATCTGTAATCTGTAGAGACAGTTGAATCTATGTTTGTATCTTTTAATTGTTCTGAGCACGAAGGCCATCCTTCTATTGATAGCTTCATGTATCTTTTAATTCAATACTAGTTTTAACTTTGTCGTTAAGGTATTAATTGTTGCAATGAACTTTATACATGCTAGGTGAAAAAGAAGTTGTACTTGCAATGATATATCATGTGTAGATAAATTTATTTAGTTGATATTTAACCATTAATTATATATTGTTCGTAGCTTAATTATTTTTTTCGTTTTTGCTCTTTAATTTGCAATGTAATATAGTCAATAATTATATATTTATCTATCATTCTGATAAATCTTGCTTAGTTGATATTGAAGCTACTAACATACATGTTCAGAAGGAATTTCAAATATGCGAGCAAGTCTTTTTTTCCTTTCTTCTTGCACAACTTGTATTGATGAGAACCAGTGGATGAATAAAGGAGGCATTGTCTTCAACTTTTGCTTTCATCAATGAGTTCCTTTATTGAATATGGAGAATTTATATGTAGTTTCTTATGATAACTCCAACAAGTATACACTAACTAGGCAATTTATTTACATGCAAAGTGTAACGTGAATGACCATATTTTACTGTCTCCACTAAAGAACTAAAGAAGCAGGTGTGCATGCTACTTAATATTAACAAAAATCATTGTCATGCTGCCCTAAATGCTTAAAATATCTGGATAGCTTAGGTTGATATTTATAGTTGTAAATGTAGTATTGCTAACTGTTAAGTAGCAATGGTATAAGTACTAAACTGTCAATCCATGAACTAGCTAGAATAAATAATGGCTCATTGATTCGAGATTCAAAAGTACCTCATGCTTTGGAAGTGTTATGGCTGAGCCATTGATGTATAGCTTAGTCTCTACCCCACCATGTTGTGGTCTTTAACATTCTACAGACCAATAAGAGACTATATATTTTTTATTAATAAATACCTTATCCCACCTTTTTATTTTTTTTTCCTAGTAAGTGTAGTTAGCTGAAAAATCTCAGCTCAAAAGTATGAAACATTCTTCCATTTTCATGACTATTTTTAGTTGTTAATGGTTTGATTATGTCTTATTTGTAGTCATGGAAGTTCAAAAAAGAGGTAGACGCTCATGGACACAAGAGGAAGATGAAACTTTGTTGACTATTTTAGAAGAATTGGTTGTGGAGGGACATAGGGGGGAGAATGGTACTTTTAAAGCAGGAACTCATGAGGAAGCTTTGAAAAGAATGTTGATACGAGTTCCTGGCATTAACTTAACAGTGCAACAGATAGTTAACAAAATGAAAAGATGGTCACTTAAACTATCTGAAGCACTTGATATGATGAACACAAGCGGATTTGGATGGGACGATGTGCGTAAGTGTGTGGTGGTTGACAATCCACAAGTGTTGGAGGAATATTTGAAGGTAATTATTTAATATTGATTTTTTATTGTCAATAGAAGCATGTATTATTTAATATTATTGCATCATTGATAATACTTGTATTTTTTCCTTGTGTAACAGAAGCATCCAAAATCCGCAAACCATGCGAATAAAGAATTTAAAGAGTTTGAAAGACTGCATGTCATCTTTGGAAAGGATCGTGCCACTGGCCACGGTGCAGAGACACCAGCTGATGTGATAGAAACACAATCCTTACAACCTGAATGGGAAAATATGATGGAAACACAATCCTCACAACAACCTGAATCTCCAATGTCAAGAAGGCAAGAATCTCCAGTCTCGAACATTGGTAGTCAATCCGAAGGAAGTGAGCCAAAAAAAAAGCGAAGCCGCATGAATGAAGTGGCAGATAAATTCATTGAGGTGTGGGAAACTCAAATGAGTTCTGCTGCTCGTGATATGCACACAGTGGCTATTGAGATGACAAAAATGAGAGAGCATATGGAGATGTCAACGTTGGTTGATGAAGTGCATAAATTGGGAATAACAGAGATGGAGGAAATGAATGTACTGAAAAAATTTGCAGAAAATACTCACTACGCGACAATTTTCATGAGGATGGATGAAAGTAGAAGGTTGACTTTTGTGAAGTCAATTATGGGGATGTAGTTGAACACTTTGTTATTTTGGAATTGTGGTAGATAAATATTTTATCATTTTGTAGTTGGAGGTGTTCCAAATTTTATTTTTGAATTGTGTTTACTGTAGTTGGAGGTGTTCCAAATTTTGAGAAGTGTACTTACTTCTTTTTGAATTGTGGTAGAGTCCTGTACTTACTACTTACAACTTTAAAATTTTTAATGAAGAGAAGTGTCTACTTTAGCATGTTTGTGTTAGGCTTTCACTTGTTTATTATGTGTGAAGTGTTTTTTTTCCAGATTCTGTGTGAAGTTATATGTTAGGCTTTCACTTGTTTATTCTGTTTATTCTGTGTGAAGTGTTTTTTTTCCAGATTTTGGTAAGTTAGGAAATGGTAATAATAGACCTCGTGTGATGCTATATGTGCTCCATTCTGGTAATGACTTGTTAAATGTATTTCTTGGAACGGTATATAAATTATTTGATTACTTCTTCCACCATATGACCTGTACAAGCATCACTACCACAATTATTTGATTTTGAGCATCACCATTCAGATTCACGCTCAATAATTCTCAATAAAATGTAATTATTTTTTAAAATTTAAGACTAAGTAGGAAGACTTTTATGTTTAAAATTAAATTTGAGCATTAAAAATTTATAAGGGTATTTTGGTCATATTGTCTTGTACAGGACTCTATTTTAACGAACCAAACGCAAGACGGGACTGGATATCGTGTCCTGTTCTTAGCGAACCAAACACGGTATAACTACTATCCCAGGACACCTGATGTCCTGTCCTTGTCCCTGTCTGGTGTCCTGTGATGAGCAGTTTGCGAACCAAACGGGCCCTTAGTGTATGTTGCATTAGGTGGTCGGAACATCATCTTCTCCATTAAATATATCATCCCATTTGTAGTCTTTGAAACATAGGTGGTTACAAATTTTGACCTTAGTTGAGTAGAAAGATAGTAGCATTACACATTGAACGATCATTTAGATAGTGTTTTCCATTTACTTTAACATATCATATAATCATACTCAATCTTTCGATTCTCAATTATACATACAAGAAAAAGAAGATAATCAAATGAGTACATCAGCATACCCATGACGACAACTAATTGCGTGATGCCCTAAAAACTTACCAGTCAGGTTATGTCTCGAAAACAGAAAAGATAAGGAAAAAAGCAAGAAATTTTCTTCTTAATTTACCAATTTGCGAGAAAGGAAAACCCAAAAACTAACTACGAAAGAACAAAAATTGAAAGCAGAATACATCAGTACCTGCATCGGAAGCGCATCCATGTCTGCCCTGAGACCGAAGAAGGGGCCAGTGCCGGAGCCAATGGCGGCCACGATTCCGGTCCCAGCGACCGGCCAGGTGTACTTAATGCCAAGGGCGTCGAGCTCAGAGCGGATCATCTCGCTGGTCTTGAACTCCTCGAAGGTCAGCTCCGGGTGCTGATGGATCTGCCTCCGGAAGGCCCTCAACCAATCGAAGAACTGTGGCTCCCGGGCAGTCTCCAGGAAATCCCGGAACGAGGGCGGCGACGCCCACGATGGAGAGCATGAGGAAATAAGGAGGAGAAAACAGAAGATGAGGCGAGGGTGGGAGGCTCGCGGCAGTGGTCGAGAGTTGAAGTCCATTGTTGCGATCATGCGAGTGCGAAGCTTGGATTTGGTCGAGAGTTGAAGTCCATCGTTTTGGTTTTTAATTCTCAGTTATTTGAAAACGTGTTTGATTAATAAAAATAACATCAATTTTAGTGAGTTAAAATCAGTAAATATTTATTTAATTATAAAAAATAATAATTATAAAATATTTAAATGATTTAATTAATTAAGTTATTAATAATTTAATTTTTTTTTATTTAATTAGATATAAAAATTAATTAGTAGTTATTATAAAATTTTAAAAAAAAACTAGTCCAATGATCTAAAATTAGGTTTGATTAAATTATAAATAGACCAACTTTAAGAAAATTGAGTTATTTAAAATTTGAGTTTGAATCAATTAGATATAAATTGGTTTAGTTATTTTATAAATTTAAGATAAAAGTTTGAGTTAAAAATGATGATTTTTATTTTTATTTTTAAAAATTCGATATAGTTTGATTTATTTTTAAATTAATTAATTTTATAAAAAAATATTTATAATTACAAAGTTGTCATAACATTTTGATAACGAAACCGACAGTCTCGAAATCACAGAAAACAACATTCTGTTGTTTTCATTTTTATTAAGAAAACTGGTTTCGTTTTCATTCTGATTTCGATTCAGTTTCACAAAAACACTAAACCAAACACGTTTTCGTAAGCAGTTTTGGTTTCAGTAAAACTGAAACTATGAAAACAGACTTGGTTTCGCTAACCAAGGACTGTTTGGAACCAAGTCTGTTTTCATATTTCAATTTCACTGAAACTAAAATTGATTGCGAAAATGTTTTGGTTCAGTGTTTTCGTGAAATTGAATCGAAACCAGAATGAAAACGAAACTAATTTTCTTAATAAAAATGAAAATACCAGAATGTTGTTTTCTGTGGTTTCGAGACTGTCAATTTTTTTATCAAAATGCAGTAACAACTTTATAATTATAAATATTTTTTATAAAATTAATTAATTTAAAAATAAATCAAAATATATCTAATTTTTAAAAATAAAAATAAAAATCATCATTTTTAACTCAAACTTTTATCTTAAATTTATAAAATAATTAAACCAATTTATATCTAATTGACTCAAACCCAAATTTTAAATAACTCAATTTTCTTAAAGTTGGTCTATTTATAATTTAATCAAACCTAATTTTAGATCATTGGACTTATTTTTTTTTGAAATTTTATGATAACTATTAATTAATTTTTATATCTAATTGAACAAAACAAATCTTAAATTACCAATAACTTAATTAATTAAATCATATAAATATTTTGTAACCATATTAACAAATATTTAATTTTGTAAACTAACTAAACATTTAATTACTACTAAAAATGTTCAAGGAAAATTAATATTATTTTTTATAACCAAATAAATATTTACTGGTTTCAACTAACTAAAACTGATGTTCTTTTTATTAACCAAACACGTTTTCAGAAAATTGAAAACTAAAAACCAAAACCAAGTTTTCGAAACCAAGTTTTTAGTTTCACTGAAACCAAATCAGAAAATAATTTTCGCTAACCAAACAGCACCCAAAGTTCTCATGTTTGGTGTCTCGGACAAATCCCAAGGGAAGCATGTGATTTATTTTTTCACAAAGAAAGAAAATCACCTCATATTAGGAATCGAATCCTAAATCTCTAGACAACTTATAACATATTGCCACTAACTATGTTATCCACAATTGATTATATGTGAATAAATTTGTCAATTGATTAAAAATAGTAACAATAAGTTTATCAATCTAGTTATTTATGAAATGAACCAAATATTTATTTTTCGGATTTAATTTTATTGAAAAAAATTAGGCTTGTTCCGGTTAACAATCATGACATTTTTATCCGTTTGCTTTACCGAATATGATAGAATAAAATAACAAATAAAAGATCATATTTGATAAAAAGTTTACATCCAATGTTGACCGTATATAATATCAATTTTACGTAATTTTAATAATAAATTAAAAATTAATATTTTATATTATTTTCTTTTGTACTATGAAGCAAACAAACTCCTAATGTACTTGGATGAATTAAATAAAATCATAAGGAATAAGAATTGACAAGCAATAAGAATATATAAGGAATATAAAAAATAATAAATAGTATTTCATTATTTTATTAACTTAAAAAATAAAGCATAAATAAAATTATATTATTTTGTTGGCCTAACGAATAGGCACGGAATAGACAGAAAGGTGATCAAAATATCATTATTAACAATATTGAATATACTTATTTTAAAAAATATTTTGTATTATAATTTATTATAATTAATAACAAAATAATAAATTTTTTGAATTAATGTAAGACAATTTTTAATCATATTTACCGATTATATAAAATACTATAATTATGTAGATTTATTTTATTATTTGGAATGGACTAGTACTATTGAACCTAGTCGGATTGGACTCAGCAGCGCCTTACACTCTTAAACCCAACTCGACCAGACTAGACGGCTCGGCCCCGGGACTACACCCGGCCATACTCCTGAACCTGACTAAAGCCTGACCGAATGTCTCCGCTCGGGGACTCCACCCGGGCATACAAGGACATCCACGTCCTTCCTTATCACGAGGGATACACCATTACAAATTTGTTATCTCTGGGATCAACCTCGACCCATTTTGAGCAATATCCCCGCGAGATTGTCGAGCAGCGTCATCACCTCCACCTACAATAAATACAAACATGACACGGCTTAGGTAACCTAAGTTCTAATTTCATTACCTTCACCTTGGATACCTACTAACTTGAGTATCAGAGTGTCTTTTGCAGGTCAATCCCCCCCCGGAGTCCAAACCGGATCAGACTACTCTGATCCTCAACCAAGAACATTATTAAATGTTAGTTGTGTCATTATAAAATATAAATTGATGCATACTTTGCATTACGTAGCATGATGTTTGGAGATAGATAGATAGATAGATAGATAGATAGATAGATAGATAGATAGATAGATAGATAGATAGATAGATAGATAGATAAATAGATAGATAGAGATATAGGTGTGTTCCTACTTGAGGATCAGAATAGTCCGATCCGGCTCGGTGTCTCTCCTAGTCAGGTACAACTTTGGTGGTGGTGGGGGGACCTACAAAAGACACTCTGACGCTCAAGTTAGTGGGACTCCAAGATAGAGGTAGAATATGGAACGTAGTGTCACCGACTAGCTGTTTTGGGCGAAAAATGTTCGTGCGGCTCCCTTGTCCCCGCAAGGGATAAACCTTAGGCAAAGACCGCTTTGCCAATGTCGAAAGTCGTGGGCTCCCGAGTCTCCCACGTTCGAGCCTCGGTGTGCTTGGACGCAAAAACGTTTGGGCCAAATGATCGTTTGTATGAAAAATGCTTACAAATGCTTGGACGGATGCTTGAGAGAATGAACTAGAGAGATGTTTACCCGGGGGCAATATATATAGGTGTGGAGCCTAACCCCCTTGTGCCACCCACGGGATTTCCAAAAGCACGAGGAGCATGACAAAATTTCTTATGGCCACACACCCCCACTGGCCATGCCACGACTAGGAAACGAGGGGTGTTACCTAGTCGTGCACGAGAGCGGTTGGCGGTGCGCGAGCACTTTTACAATGCATAATTACATGATCCGCACACCCCACCGGCCATGCCACGGCTAGCAAACGAGAGTCGTTCCCTAGTCGCGGGCAAGAGCGATGGGTGGTGTGCGAACATTTTACAAGGATGCATATGATGCGATATTTATAATGCATGTTAGGGACCGTCATGACAAGTACATGGCTTGACAAACCCGAGGGTCCCTAACATTCTCCACCACTTACGAAGTTGACGCCCTCGTCGACCCCTTCTTGAATGCGGTGATGATGCCTTCTTCATGTCGCAAGAAGCTTTCCTTCTCCCAGCTAGCTTCGGAGGTAGGGAGTTCCTTCCACTTGACAAGGTACTCCCGCTCTTTCTTGCCATTAGGAAGTTTCACTTTGCGGTCCGCCAAGATCTCCTCTACTTCATGTTGCACCGCCTTGGTTGTGGCGGGTGGACGTGTTGGAATATTGCGTTTGTCATTGTGCGGGTCGGCGTGGTAGGGCTTCAGGTTGCTCACATGGAAGACGGGATATATCTTGCACCATGCTGGCAGTTGGAGTCGATAGGTCACTAGCCCTACCCTTTGATGATGGGATAGGGCCCATCGTATTTGCGTACGAGGCCTTTGTGTATCTTGCACTGGAAAACTACGAGGGATGCCGGGTGAAGTCTTACCAGTACTTGGTCCCCGACCTTGAATTCTCGATGTCTCCTTCCTTCGTCGGCCCACTTCTTCAATTTGCGTGCAACCGGTTCGAGGTAGGCCCGAGTGATCTCTTGATTTTGTTGCCACTCCTTGGTCATTTGATAAGCAACCAGACTGCTTCCAGTGTAGTCAAGAACCAGTGAGTGGGGTGTGTGTGGTTGCCATCCCAGTAAAATCTCAAAGGGACTCTTGTTGGTTGCAGAGCTCCTTTGTAGATTGTAGGAGAACTAGGCTACATCTAGCAACTTCGTCAAGTCCTTTTGGTTCGCCACTACGAAGTGTTGGAGGTATTGTTCAAGGAGTGTGTTCATGCGCTCCGTCTGCCCATCTGTTTGAGGGTGTAAGCTTATGGATAAGTATAGTTGAGACCCCAATAATTTGAACACTTCTGTCCAGAATCTGCCAAGGAATCGTGGGTCTCGATCGCTGATGACATTCCTTGGCACGCCTCCAAGTTTCACGACGTTCTGCATCACAAGTTTTGTGACTACGCTTGCGGTGCAGTGCGAGGGAGCTGCCATGAATATGGCGTATTTGGAGAAGCGATCCACGACCACCAGGATGGAACCTAACTCCCCCACTTTGGGTAGACTCTCTATAAAGTCAAGGGAGATGCTTTCCCATGGTCGCTCGGGAACCGGCAGGGGTTCGAGGAGACCCGCAGGCTTTTGCCTCTCGATCTTGTTCTACTGACAAATCAAATATGTCTTCACATACTCCTCAACGTCGTCTGCCATCTTTGGCCAATAGAATGCCCTCTCCAGTAGTGCCACTGTTCGGTGTACGCCAGGGTGCCCTGCCAAGAGAGTATCGTGACTCCGTTAGCAATTCTCTGCGCAAGCCATCTGCCCTAGGTACGTACAATCAATTTCCTTTGGTGAAGATGAGTCTGTCTCAGACCCAAAACTTTATCATCTTTCCGTCTTTGATTAGCTTTAACAGCACCTCCGCCTGGGTGTCTTTGAGCAAGCCCATGCTTATCTTCCCACGGAAGTTAGATTGCACTTGACTAACGCTGCTCTCAACTTCTCCTTGAACTACTGCAACTCGTTCTATCTTGCGGCTCAGAGCGTCTGCCACTACGTTGGAACATCCCGGCTTGTACTCCAACGTTATGTCGAACTCAGCTAAGAATTCTTGCCATCGAGCTTGCTTCGGCGAGAGCTTCTTCTGAGTCTGAAAGTAATTCAATGCTATGTTGTCTGTCTTCACAACAAAGAGGGATGTGAGAAAGTAGTGCCTCCAAACATGGAGACAGTGCACTATTGCCGTCATTTCTTTCTCATGAGCAGGGTATCGTCGCTCTGTGTCGTTCAGCTTGTGACTCCCGAAGGCGACGGGGTGTCCTTCCTTCATCAAGACACCTCCAATGGCGTAGTCTGAGGCGTTAGTGTGGACTTCAAAGGGCTTCCCATAGTTGGGAAGCTTGAGAACTAGTTCCTCGATCACTACCCGCTTCAGATCTTCAAACGCTTCTATGCAAGGTTGGGACGAATGTCATGCCTTTTCCTTCTTGAGAAATTCCGTTAGTGGAGCTGCTCGCCTTGACTATCCGGCGATGAATCTTCGGTAGTAGTTCACAAAACCAAGTAATGACCTGAGTTCTGTGACCTTGTAGGTGGTTGTCATTCTACCACGACGCGGACTTTCACATTGTCCATTCGGATTTTTTCGCCCCCAACATGGTGTCCCAAAAAGTCGATCTCTTCTTGGGAGAAGTAGCACTTCTCCCGTTTCATGAACAAAGTGTTCTCCCGGAGGATCTTGAAGATGATCTTCAAATGTTGAATGTGCTCCTCCAAGGTCCGACTGTAGACCACAATATCGTCTAAGTACACCACAACGAATTTGTCCAAGTGTTCATGGAACAACTGATTCATCATGGTGCTAAACGTGGCTGGAGCATTCGTGAGGCCGAACGGCATCACCAAGAATTCGTAGGCTATATAGCGCGTTACACAAGTGGTCTTTCCTTCGTCCCCTTCGGCAATTCGCACTTGCTAGTATCCCGATCTCAGGTCTAGCTTGGAAAAGTATCTTGCTTGGCCAAGTTGGTCGAACAAGTCCATAATGAGTGGAATGGGGTATCTGTTCTTCACAGTCACTTTGTTCAAAGCCCGGTAGTCCACACGGAGGCGGAGAATCCTGTCCTTCTTCTTTTGGAACAGCACAGGGGCTCCGAATGGAGCTTTGGAGCTGCGAATCAATCCTCCGTCGAGCAGTTCCTTTAGTTGTCTCCGCAGTTCTACCAATTCTGGTGGCGTCATTCAATAAGATGGTCGGTATGGGCACTACTGGAATAATGGACATCAGCAATGACTGAAGCCGTTGCTGATCCGTTGCTGAAAACCATCAGCAACGGCTTACAATGGCCTCAATCGTTGCAACGAAGCCGTGGCAAAAAGACGCATTGCTGATAATTTAGCAACAGATCAACAACGGTTGCTTGCGTCGTTGCTAATAATATTATCAGCAACGGGTTTGCCACGGACCCAGTTCCGTTGCTGATAACAATTATTAGAAACGGCCCGCGTGTCCGTAGCAAACCCGTTAGTGAAAGACCGTTGCTAAGCCGTTGCTGTATGACATCAGCAACGGCTTACAATACACTTTTAGTAACGACTTTCCCACGGACGACCGTGGGAAAGCCGTTGCTGATGACTACAACCTGCAACCGAAAAAATCTAAAATTCCAAATTTCCATTTAATACATTGATACATTATTTGATACATAACTCACACACCCATACATATATTCATTCACACATCACAAATACACCCAGATATACATCAAAACAATTATACTTATATTTATAATTATCTACAATCGTATAAAAACTATTCAAATGCAAATTTGAAGTATCAATATCTAAACAAAATAAATTAATCAAGTATAGTATCTAAGTAACAAAGTCAATATAAAAAATAATAATAAATCTCACGATGACGATGGAGGATGGTCTGGATCATATGGCGGGGTCTGAAGTGCTTGGGTGTACACCGGCATGGACTGACTCGAGGACGATGGATCAGATGATGCCGAGGGGATGCCTGCTCCGGTATGAGCTGAGATGTTGCGTAGCATAGCATGCATCTCCGCCATCATTTGACTATGATGCGCGACCGTCTCCTCTAGTGTCCTTATCCTGGTACTATGATCAAAACTGGACCTGGAGGTGGACGGCCGCTCACCAGCATGCGGAGGGGTCGGTGCCCCAAGCGGGCCTAGCACTGCTCGCGCATGACCACTATCTGTAAAACCATACACGCGATCGTGGTCCCAGCCACCTGCAGCCTCGACCCACGCTCTTGCGTCAAAGTCCTCGGGGTTGCCTCCGCGCTGTATCACCGTCTGACTGTAGGTCTCCTACTCGAGTTTAACTTTTTGTTTAATATTTTTCATAAAACTTAAATTATAAATAAATAATGAATAATTTAAACAAATATACTTACTATAATGTATGCAGTACGGTTGTCGACGTACTCCCTCGTCCCATGCACTCGACGGTGAGTCTGCTCAAACACCGCAATCGGGGAGGGTTGTTGGATAGTCTCGTCGTCCAACACCGTCGTCTACATTTACAAAATAAACACATTAATTAGTACACAGAGTAACAAATAAAATATATAATTAAAATTAAGATATACTTATCATACGATTCGCGTGCACAGCAAATGCAATCGAGCTGCCAGTGTGACGCGCTCCTCCCCCCGACATGCGGTTTCTAATCGCAGTCCTAGAAATCTCCTGCCATCGATCCGTCGACCATAATGCCATGAGCTGGTCCCATATATCTGGAGTAATCCAATCAGGGCTGTATCCTCAAGTCTCCGCGATGTTAGTGGTCCCAGCTCGGACCATCGCCTGGGACCGAGCCTGCCCCAGCTGCCCGTTGTACCTCGCCCGGGAAATAGCCTCCCAGGCAGCGTAAATGAAGGGCCTCTAGTCCTCAGCCCATGTAGAACGAGCCTACAAAATAATAATATCGGTACTAATATTAATCATCATGCATGTATAAAAAAAAATTAATACGTGCCTCAAACTCGCGCCTTAGCATATCGACGTGCTCACTGGGCACGTGAGACCATGTGAGCCATGCCCCGTGCATATATCATCGAATGGTAGAAGAAATGCTCCTTGGCACTTCTTCTTGCTCAAACCTGCATAACAAAAATAAAATTTAATATTATATTATGATATAATGAATTTTTAATGATTCATAATTCATGATATATTATCGTTCCCCAATCACGCTAATGAATCTGCGTGACGCTGCGGCGGGTGGAGGTTGCCACCTGTTCAGCCCGCGTGGTCGCCTGCGTCTAGATGTACTAGCCTCAGCAGTATCATCGGCAGGAGGATCAACAACAGGAGAATCACCAGCATGAGTAAGTGCTGGAGTCTCACCGATCGGAGACTCCGAAGCTCTCCTGCAACGATAACCACGACCAAACATATCTATCGAATAAACATATAATTAGATTATTATATATATAGTAGATATATATTTAATATAAGATATACTTTACAATTATTTCTCATCATCTGAGTAATAGTCTTCGAATTCTTCCTCTTCTTCCTCTTCTTCATCTTCTTCATCTCCAACATTCTCAATTTCATGATCGTCATCATCAGCATATTCAACTTCTAATTGAATTGACGCTGTGTCTGCATCCTCGAGTATTGGAATAATATGATCTACAACAGGATGATCATCTTCTTGATAGAAACCATCTGTCACATCAGGTATCGACTCATTTTCTCCTGCTATCGGATCAAATTTTCCTCTACCTTTAGTCTTACAGACTACACGCCAATCTTCTCTATCTTTATTTCGAGCCGGATACGTCACGTAATATACTTGTTCGGCTTGTGATGCCAATATAAAAGGCTCATTTGCTATCAATTTCGATTTGTAATTAACCTCAATATATTTAAACGTCCATCTGAATGTCGAACTCCCCCGTCGTCGTTACGTGGAAGATGATCAAATCTTGTCTGTACTGTCGATTCAAAGTAAAATGAGCAGAATGTTGAAATTTCTTGGATGATATACGATTCAGATATTGATCCTTCAACAGATGCGGTGTTCTTTACTTTTTTCTTCAGACGATTCATGTATCTTTCAAATAAGTACATCCACTGATATTGAACGGGGCCACCAACTCGTGCCTTGTATGCCAAGTGTATCGGTAGATGCTCAATCGAGTCAAAAAATGCAGGAGGGAAAAACTGCTCTAGCTTGCATATGATTCAACAATATTACATTCAAGTGTTGACATATCTTCGACTCGAAGGACATTTGCACAAATGTTTCTAAAAAATATACTTAATTCGGTCAACGGACCCCAAATATTATCAGGTAGAAGATGTCGGAATGCGATCGGAAGTAATCTCTGCATGAATACATGACAATCATGGCTCTTCATCCATGATATTTTGCAATCATCGACGTTCACACATCGAGATAAGTTTGAAGCATATCCATCGGGTAATCTGAGTTCTTTTATCCATTGACAAACATTTTTGATCTGTTGTTTATTTAACACATACGGGGCCTTCGGTTTCAGATATCGTCCGTTGACCTCTTGTAACTCCAACTCTGGTCTCTTAAGAAGTATTTTCAGATTATGTCGGGCTTTGACATTATCTTTAGTTTTTCCGAAAACATCCATCAAAGTGTTGAAAATATTGTCAAACACATTTTTTTCAATGTGCATGACATCTAAATTATGTCGAATCAGTAATGAACTCCAATAGGGCAATTCCCAAAAGATACTTTTTTTCACCCAGTTATGTGTTTGACCAATGTCTGACACTCTTTCATTCCCACCAAATAATATCTGGAAGTGCCGAAACACGTGATAACATTTGTTCACCAGACAACATCGGTGGTGGCCCATCTTTTTCGACTCTGCCCTTAGTAAATTTATTATGATTCCTTCGATACTGATGGTTAGCCGGTAGGAATCGACGATGACAATCAAAGAATGAGATTTTTCATCCGTTCTGAAGACTGATTGATTTAGAGTGTTCCATACAATACAGACAAGAGAGTCAGCCGTGAGTGCTCCAACCAAACAACATGCAGTATGCCGGAAAATCATTGATTGTCCACAAGATCACGGCCATTAAATTGAGATTTTGCTTCCGATGACAATCATAAGTGACAGCTCCCTCAGTCCATAATGTTTTCAATTCATCTATCAAGGGTCTGAGAAACACGTCAATTTCTTTTCGCGGACCCTTAGGACCCGGAATAATCAGCGAAAGATAAATAAATTCATCTTTCATACACATTGACGATGACAAATTATAAACTATTAGCAGCACTGGCCAAACTGAATAAGGAGTTGCAGAATGTCCAAACGGATTAAAATCATCTGTGCACAATCCCAATCTAAAATTTCTAGTATCCCTAGCAAATGAAGGATAACATGTATCCAAATGTTTCCATGCTTCACTGTCAAATGGATGAGTCATTACTGTATCATCATGACTTCTTCCATGCCAACTCATGTAGGGGGCCGTCTTTTTCGACATGAATAATCTTTGAAGCCTCGGTGTTAGTGAAAAATACCGAAGCACCTTAAACAGGATATTTTTTTATTGGACGGATTTTTTCTCCTTGTAACGAGGATGTTGATATACAAGACATTTGTCCAACTGCACATTTTCTTTATAATATAAAATGCAATTATTTTAGCACGCGTGTATTTTTTCGTACCCCAGCCCCAATTTTCTCATCAGTTTTTTAGTTTTATAAAAAGTTGGCTCAAACTTGTTATCAGTAGGCAACATTCCATTAATCAATCCTACAATCCAATCATACACAACCCCGCTAATATTACAATTGGTCTTGATGTTTAGGAGCTGTGTCATTGCTGAAAACCTAGTGTATTTAGGACAATTCTCATACAAAGGTTCATCGGCAGCTTTCAACATATCGTAAAATTTTGCAGCTTCTTTATTCGACAATTCAATCTCTACCGCAGTCTGTACTTTTGTGATATCAACCATTGTAGTATCTGGTGGGACTGACGTCTTAGTAACTGGCCGATCAATATTATCATTCAGGTGGAATTGACCCCCAAGACTATCAAGTATCATAGTTCTATAGGGATTAGATTGACTAGATTAAGAAACACTAGCAGAGGAAGATTCACCATGTGTCTGAACGACAGGATTGCTCGACGTCCCGACTTCACGTGACTCCCCGTGACAAGTCCATAGAAAATATCTTGGTGCAAATCCTTTGTTATATAGATGCAGAGTGATAGTTTCCCGATCTAAAAATCGTTCATTCAAGCAAATGCGGCAGGGACATCAGATTTTATCACCGTTAAAGTTGAATAGGCCGACATGATGACATTTAGGAAGTAAGTTACGCCTAATCGAAACTCATTCGTTAAAGTTCCACGATCAAGACGTCGGTACATCCAACTTCGATCAGCCGACATGATTCTATCAATCAACAATAATTTCTTAGGTTAATGCCTTTACGTGAGATGATCCTATTCCATTCGACATGATTATTTATATTGCACTAAGTATTTCTTTTAACCGCTAACTTCATTCTAAATTTTGGCAGCATCTCCCTACAGTTCTCCGAATACGCATATCATTTGGGCGCGTATCGGATAACAAGAGAGATACTGCCGAAATTTAGAATAAGTTAACGGTTAAAATAAAAACGTAAGTGCAATACAAATAATTATATTCCCAAATTATCCAATCAGGGACAATTCAAGGGTTGTACGTCGTATAAAAGATCATCTACTTCTTTTACACGAACATACAACCCCCGGACGGATCTAAGGTTTTGTTAAATCATATCTGACTTGTCGATGCATACGTGAAATATATCAACTCGTCGGATGGATAGTTATTTTCTAAATGTTTCAAGTCAGTTCGAGTCCATAGTGGACAATTCCGACACGAGTCAAAATTGGACGATTCCGGCGGAAGTCCGAAATGGACGATTCCGGCGCGAGTCTGAAGTGGACGATTCCAGCGCGAGTCCTCTGAGAACTACTCCGGACTAATTAACATTTTAATTAATTAATTAATATTAATCTACAATATTTTAACTAATTTAAATAATTAACCTACAATTATTAATCTAACTAAATTAATCTAAAAATTAACTCTAACAATTAATCTAAAAACCATAATAATTACTCTAAACTCTAACAATTAATCTAAAAACCTAAAAATTAATCTAACGAATTAAACAATTAATTAAATAATTAATCCAAACAATTAATTAAAAAATAAAAATATATAAAAATAAATATTATATAAGCATTTTCGGCGCCGGAGTCCAGTGTCCGGACATTGCATAAACCATCGGTCGGTGGCCATCGGTCGAAACCCTATTTTAAGGGTTTCGGCCGGCTTTAACAAATAGGGGGTCAGAGGCGGCGAGAAATACCTCGAATCGAACGGGAGGCGGAGGTTGAAATCGGAGGTCGAGGACGAGGCGGCGGCATCGGCAGCGGTAGCTCGGTGGCAGCGGCGTCGGAAGAGAACAACGACGGCGGGCAGAGGAAGAGGAAGAATGGGGCAGGCACGATCGCGTGCCCTATATAAACTTATCAGCAACGGCTCACTTAACTGTTAGAAAGCCGTTGCTGATAAGTTAATCATCAACAACGGCTCACTTGTCCGTTAGAACGCCGTTGCTGAGGTAATTAATATCTGCAACGGCTCACGTGTCCGTTAGAAAGCCGTTGCAGATATAACATATCTGCAACGGCTTGAGCGACCGTAAGAACGCCGTTGCAAATAGCAACGGCTTGAGCAGCCGTTGCTAAAGAACCAATTTCTAGTATTGGGGGGCTTAGTCCCCGGCTCCAACTCGATTCGATGATCCACCCCTCTCTTTGGTGGTAAGGTCTTTGGCAGTTTGGGTGGCATCAGGTCTTAGAACTCGTTGAGTACTCTAGAGACTGCTGCGACTTCTCATTCTGCTCCGTCGAGTGGTCCTTCCAGCTTCATTGCCGCCACCATTGTGAGTTCATCTCATCAAACTCCTTTCTTCACTTGTATGGCAGAGAGGAGTTTGTCTCCGCTTCCCGGTGTCGAACGCACCGTTGGAACAATTAATGCTGGGATTGTTCTCCCCCATCAAGCATAAAGTGTCGAGGAAGGGCATGGGTACCACCTTCGCCGACTTGAGTAACTCCATCCCCAAAATGACTTGATAGTCGTCAAGAGGTATTACCATCAGGTTGGTTTGGCCCTTCCATCCTCTAATCTTCAGCGGGACATCCCGTGCGACGCCATTGATTTCTTGTGCCTCGGAGTTCACCGTCTTGACATGACTTGAGCTCTTTTCCAGCTTGAGCCCTAGTCGCTTTGCATCTCCTTTGGCGATGAAGTTATGAGTTGCTCCCAAGTCGACCATCGCTCGAGTATTCTTGTCATTGAGCTCGATGTCAATGAACATCAGCTCGTGTGCCACCTTGGGGGGTCCCTTCTTTGGACCTTGCTCCCCCACTTGAGTCTTGAGAGCATTGAGGAGACGCATTGCTCCCATGTTAGGCCTTCCAGTGTCTTCGTCTTCGCTGGAATAGTTCTCCACGTCGAGGACTACGGGAGACTTGCCATTGTCCTTCTTGGCGGTGATGTTGGCTATGTTCTCCGCCATGGACTCTGCTATAATGGTGTTCAATGCTTGCCGTTGAGGACATTCTCGGACCGTGTGGGGTCCTCTACACAACAAGCAAATAAGCGTGGGTCTCTGTTGGTCCCCCCTCGGAGGGTAATCCCTTTGAGGAGGCCCCTTTGGAGGGTGTTCTCTTTGCGGGTGATCCCTCCATCCTATATCGCATGCGATGCCTTTGCCCTTGTAGTTGTCGAGCTTCTGGAATCTTGGCCTGTAGGTCGCCGCTTTTGTCATGTTTTCTTCAAAATGGACTAACTATTTTGGGCGAAAAATGTCTGTGTGGCTCCCTTGTCCCCGCAAGGGATAAGCCTTGGGCAAAGACCGTTTTGCCAATGTCGAAAGTCGCGGGCTCCCGGGTTGCTCGCGTTTGAGCCTCGGTGTGCTTGGACGCAAAAATGTTTGGGCCTAATGGCCGTTTGTATGAAAAATGCTTACAAATGCTTGGACGGATGCTTGAGCGAATGAACTAGAGAGATGTTTGCCCGGGAGCAATATAGGTGTGGAGCCAAACCCCCTTGTGCCACTCACGGGGTTCCCAAAAGCACGAGGAGCATGACAAAATTTTCTATGGCCGCACACCCCCACCGGCCATGCCACGACTAGGAAACGAGGGGTGTTACCTAGTCGTGCGTGAGAGTGGTGGGCGGTGCGCAAGCGCTTTTACAATGCATAATTACATGATTCACACACCCCACCGGCCATGCCGCGGCTAGCAAACGGGGGTCGTTCCCTAGTCGCGGGCAAGAGCGGTGGATGGTGCGCGAATGTTTTACATGGATGCGTATGATGCGATATTTACAATGCACGTTAGGGACCATCATGACACATACAAGACTTGACAAACCCAAGGGTCCCTAACAGTAGGGTACTTGAGTCATGTCGTGTCTGTATTTATTGTAGGTGGAGATGATGACGCCGCCCGGTAATCTCACGGAGATATTACTCAGAATTGGTCGAGGCTAGTCCTGGACATGGTTGTTTGCTTAAGGTTTTCAACCTTGGTCTTAATCTCGGTTTTGATGATAATAAACATGGAACTAATGATTTAATTGAGAAATACTTTCAGGTTCCATATCGGTTAGCGCACGATGTCATCGATCGGAAATATCGAAGAAATTAGAAAATCGGAAGGACGTTGGTCGACGCGCTCGGATTCATAGGGAAGATAGAGTATAGATTTAGGGTGTCTAGTTTATATTGTAATATCATCATGATGACGCATAAGAACCCAAAAATCATTCCTGAATCCCAAAACATAAAAACCCGAAAACCGTCCTGAAATAACCTAGGGAGCTCCTTGGAGGGCCACATGACCTAGATAGTTTCCTAACATAAAAAATGGCGGTAATTGTTCCTTGGGTTAAATTAGATAACAATGTATTTTTAAAGAATTTTTGGAAGCCTTTAGCCTACCCATTCTTGACTCGAAAAATTAGAAAATTTATGTTTTCAAAAAATTTGTACTAGACCATAAAAACTAGATTTTGATTCTTAAGAATTTTGATTTTTTAGATATTTTTATTGAATCCAAATGGGGGTAATCCTTATATAATATTTATATTTTAAAGTTATTTATTTATGTTTTAATAAATATTATATAAGTAGACTTAGCGAAGACGAAACTAAAAAATGAACAAACAAAGCTAACCAAACTGCCCAGTCCAGATTCGGTCGACCGGTCAGTCGACCGAATGGTGTTAAAAACCGGCAGTAGCCAATTCGGTCGACCGGTTGGTCGACCGAAGATGGTGAAAAAATGGCAGTAGGCTACTTCGGTCGACCGGCCGATCGACTGATCGAGGCCAAAATCGGACAGTGCGTCCGTCGGTCGACCGGATTGCGGATCGCATAATGTGACTCATTCGGTCGACCCATCGGTCAACTGAATAATGCGATTAAGGCCAGCGATAGCTAGACGGTCAATCGGTCGGTCGACCGACAATCGACCGGCAAGCGACCGAACGACGATCGACCGACAAGCGACTGAACGACGAAAATGGCTAGTTTTCCTCCCGTTGAGCAGCCGTTCTGTTGAGGTGTTATAAATACCCTTCACATGTCTTCTTTAAGCCCTCTTAACTATTGATCCAAGCTTCCATTGAGCCATTCTTGATCATTCTCAAAGCATTTCTTGAGTCATCCCTTTGATAAGCCCTAGTTTCCATGATACATCCTTGATTTTGCCTTCAAGCTTTGAACAATTCATCATTGAGGCATCAAGAGGAACTAGGACTCGCGTTTGGAGCTAAGTATTTATTGTATTATTTATTTGCTCCATTACTTGTGTATTTTTGTGATTCATCATTGAGGCATCAAGTAGGGTTCGAATAAAACCGGTTACCCGTTTACTAAGCGAATAAACGATAGTAAACGGGTAATCGGTTAGTAAAATAAAATTTGAAATATATAAAAATTATCAAAATAATTAATATTATCGGTTTCGGTTACCGATTAACCGCGGATAATCGGTAATCAAAACCGGTTAGTTTCAGTTACCGATTATCCACGACCCGATAATCGAAATGGAATCGATTTTAATCGGGTTTTTTTTATTTTAATAACCAAAACCGAACCGGAAATTTACTATACGAAGCCGAATTTTATGGTTCGATTAACCGGTTAATCGGTTCGTTTCAATTGCCATCCCTAGAAACGATATATGGTCAAACATACAGTCAGAGACCTTGAGCGTAGTGTGTTTTTCCTATTTGAAATAAAGTTAGCAATTTCCTCAATCAAAACTGTTAAACAATTTTTGGGTTTTTGATCTAGGATGGTGTCATGCTTTCATGTACTGAGGTTGAATGACTTTTCGAAAGGATTCTTGGAATTTGGAATCTGGTGTATTAGTCTTGCCTCATAGCCACCACCACCAACTTTTTTGTCCAACTTCTCCTGCTGCATATCAAATCTAACACGTGATTCTGCTTTGTGGGTGTTTATGGTCCATATTACACTCTGGGCGTGTTGACTTTATCAACGAGTTAGATCAATTGGTCCAGAGTTGCAGTGATCTGTTGATTATGAGTGGAGATTTCAACATGTACCAAGCATAGTGAGAAGCGACAGAATTGTATTGGTATCAGCTTATACTCGAGATGTTTCTCTAGATTTATTGTCGATAGTGAGCTGATAGATCTACTCATCTTGGGGACAGCTTTTACATGGACGAACAACCAATCTCTACCTGCTTTGGCTAAGCTTGATCGAGTTCTAATAAACCTTCATTTAACGACTTTATTACCTAACTTGCAAGTTCTTGGTGATCTGCCCAAAAAGCTCTCTGACTACAATCCCCTTTTACTCAGACAAGTTGGCAATAGGTAGGATGGGTCCCTTCAGAATTGAGTCATCCTTGCTTGATCTTCCGGAGTTCGTTAATATTCTTAAAGCATAGCTATTCCTAGCTATCAAACCTCTTGGGGTCTCTAGTTCCGCCCTGAAGGGGTGGTTAGTTGCTTGGAAGTCTCTTTGACCCATTGTCACCACCTGGAATTCCTTAAGAAGAAAAGCTTGGGCTTTGAAAAGGAAAGATCTCGAGGAGCAGATTCATGTCTTGTCCACTAAAGCTAATGCGGGTGTATAAGAAGAGATCAAGGCCTTTCGACACTCCAAAGAATAGCTGGATAAATTCTATCATGATGAAGACCTTCATTGAAGGCAAAGAGCCAAGAAGAGATGAATCAAGGAAGGGGACCAGAACACTCGTAACTTCCACCTTTGTCCTTCCATCAGACTAAATCTAAATTGGGTGTCTTGTATCATATCTTCAACCGGTTTGGTCACTCCTTGGCAGTAACAGGAAATCGCTTCTCAAAGTGAATTGGGAGGATCTTTACCAGGCTTACCATTCCCTTCTACAAACTTTGGACGATCCTTTCACGATAGATGAAGCTAACAGAGTCGTGAGAGAACTGAAGAACCACAAATCTCTTGGACCCGATAGCATTCCAATGGAACTCTTCAAGAAGTTTTGGGATGAGATTGGTATCGTCTTCACTAAATTACTTAACAACCTCCAGCAAAATCCCTCAGACCTACAAAGGATGAATAAAGTTTTTATTACCCTTATCCCCAAGAAGGAAGGGGCAGAGACATCAAACGAATTAGGCCATAAGCATGGAGAATTGCACGATCAAAATTTTCTCTAAGTTATTGGTCAACAAACTTGCTCATCTATTTCCTTCACTTGTGGATCGTACTCAAGGAGCCTTTATTAAAGGTAGAAGCACCTTGATTGTTTTATGATAGTTAATGAGATGGCTTGGGCTTGCAAACGAAAAAAGGACAATATATGTATGATCAAAGTTGATTTTGAAAAAACCTTCGACTCGAAGAATTGAGGTTTCATCACCAACTTGTTAGTGGCAAGGGATTTCACTCCGAGATGGATTGAATAGATTACGAAATCTTCGACTTTGACCTCTATTCTTGTCAATGAATCGGCGGGTATTCCTTCCGCGCATAAACGGGGACTCCGTCAAGGTAATCCACTATATCCTCTCCTATTCAATCTGGTTGTGGATTCTCTGTCCAAGCTCCTCTTCAGGGCATGACGTAGCGGTCTCCTCAGGGGGGCACTCGTTGATATTATTCAGGATTGCATTTCACATATTTTCTTCACGGATGACTTGGTCATCTTCTGTGAGGCTTCTATCCCCTGTATTGAAACTTTCAGAGTAATGATGAAGTGTTCTGAACTGAGTTCAGGACTAAAGATTAATGCCTCCAAAACTAAGCTACTACACATGCATCCTGGGTGATGATTCCCTTTCCACTACTTTGCCTTCGACTTTGTGATGCTCTACCGCCAATTTTCCCATAGAGTACCTTGGTCTGCCTTTAAGGCTGGGTCACCTACACAAAGAAGTTTGGTCTAAGATTATCTCAATGTTTGATAGGGAATTAGCCTATTGGCAAGGGTCTATCCTTTCTGGAGCAAGAAGAAGTACACTCATCACAAACACTCTTACGAACCAAGTTGCTTACTTATTTCCCATCTTTAGAGCTCCACCATGAGTTATCTATCATGTTGACAAAAGAAGAAGAACTTTATTTTGGATCGGTGGCATATCAGTAGATTCCCGGAGTAAATGTTATGTTAGTTGGGAGACTATCATCGGGGGCTTAAATGAGGGTGGCCTAGTCTTACTTGATCTCTCCACTCGTGGCTATGGAGGCTTCTACAGAAGAATGGGTCGATATGGGCAGATGTAATTGCCTCCCTTTATGCATCTGTCACTTACCTTTTGGAGGCTCCAAAAGTCAAGCTATCAATGGTTTGGAAGGGCATACTGCATGCATTGCTTTGATATTTTCAGGGTATCGTTCAACTATCAAGTGGGCTCGGGAGTTTCAATTCGTCTTTGGAAAGATTCATGATTAAATGGTCAACGACTTTGTGATATTTACATGGATCTCTTCCTGCTTGTCGTGGCGTCGAATGCCTACTTCGCTGATTCCAAGGTGCGTTCAGATCTTGGCACCGTTGTTGGCTGGAACATTACCTTCACAAACTTTGTCCCTCTTTCAGACTTGCCGGTTTAACTACAGATCTTGCTCCCCTCCTTACTCGTAGTGGTGAGGATCTTCTATCTTGGAAATGGACATTGCATGGGCAGTTCACCACCAACTCCCTCTACAAACTTTTGACTTGCTGAGGTATCAGTGATCCCTCTATCAGATACACATGGCATCGCTCGTGCCCGGAATCAATCTCTATTCTACACTGGTTCTTCGCCCGAGGAAGGCTACCGACTAAAGATTGTTTAATTGCTAAAAAGTTAGCCCTAAACCCTCTATGCCCGTTTTGTTTGGTGGCAGATGAGACCCATGCACATCTCTTTCGTAGTTGCATTTATATCGGGCAGCGGTGGAAAATCATGCTAGAGTTATGCAAGCTCCTGTTTGTAACTAGCTGCGTTCCTCCCTTCAGGGGAACTTTCGCATGCGAAGGTGAAAGTAACTATCTGCTATGATTTGGACCTAGAAAATATGGTTCGAACGCAATAGTCGTTGCTTCAATGACACTTCTAAACCCTATCTGGAGATCACCATCGAAGCGACTTCTTTGTTTCAACTTTGTGTACACTACAACACAATCGACCTATAGAGACACAAAATTAAAGATAAATTAGATAAATTTTTATTTTTAAATCTTCACATTTAGAGACTAATAGACATAAAATTTATTTTCTAATTGGCCTCTAAATATTTCTAGAAACAACAACAACAGAGTCACTTAATTGATTTGACTCTAAGCTATAGAAACACCAACAACAGAGTCACTTAATTCATCTGACTCTAAAACTATTTTTATAGATATTTAAAGACTAATTAGGAATAAATTTTGTGTCTATTAGTTTCTACATGTGAAGATTTAGAAATAAAAATCTAATTTGTTTCTAACTTTGTATTTCTATAGACCGATTGTGTTGTAGTGGTATCACGTGTCAAGTGATTTGTAACTCCCTCCAGTGGTAATTTTGGTGCACTGTTGGGTGCTATTTTCTTCTCTTCCATCTTCCTCCTTATCTTACTTGTATTCTCATTTCTTATGACTAATACAAGTATTCTCTTTCAAAAAAATATAAACCTTCAAATTTACATTACAATAATATTCCAACTCTTTTATACTGTCTCCTTTGCCTATCTCTCTCTTCCATATCCCAGATACATCTTCCTTTAGAGCTAAACCTACTAATGAGTCACTACTAGAATAGTCGCTTTCACTGACGACTTATGCCATTACTGAACCATCGGTGACGACTATCACGAATGACGCGAGCCGTGGCAAAGCGTCGTCGCTTATGTGCGCGTCTCAGATAATTTGTGACGGCGTTGAGCGACTATCCCAAGTAATTATCAGCGATAGCCGCGTGATTTGTTGTTGCTTTAAACATATCAGTGATGACCTAGACGACTGTCGCTGATATTTAATTATCAGCCGCGGCTATGAGCCATCGGTGATATTATTAGCAATCGTGATATTTGTTGCTGCCTAGGCCATCAGCTAGTTATGAAACGCTTTCGACGATGGCGTAATGACGATCGACCATGGGTAAACCGCCGCTGATGTTATATCCTATAACTGAAAAAAATTAAAATTCTAGAAGTTCCTGCATACAACAATATATATTCACACGATATAATATATTTACAACCATAATTTACAACCACAAAATATCTTACACATACAAATACAACCAACAACACAATTTTTACTGAAATATCACCAATCTAAACCTTAAACGGAGGCAAATAAGTATCAAATATCAAAACTGAAGTATATAAACAATTATCAAGTATCTAAGCCTCAAACAGAGGCTATCAAGTATCAAGTTATCAAAATACAATCAAAATACAATAAACCAAAATATCACGGCTGCGGTGGAGGCGGTGGAGTCGACAATGACTGGGTCAGGAGCGCCGACTGGGTCAAAGAGGACTGCTCAGACATCATCGGTATATGAATGCCGGAGTGAAATGAAATCCGAGTCAAGAGCACCTATATGTTCTCCATCATCTGTCTCTATACATTCATTGTCTGTCTCAACTCGTCATTCGTTAGTCTCTGCTCCTCCATCGCCTGTCTCTGCTGTGTAAGCTCGAACTCCAAGGCCGCTATCCGACTCTGGTCCTACGTCCGGGATGTGGAGGGTCGCTCATCCGCAACAGGATGGGTCGGTGCCCCAAGTGGCCCTAACACGGCTCGTTCATGACCACTGTCTGCAAAGCCATAAACACGACTATGCTCCCAGTCACTTGCAACCTCGACCCACGTCACCTTGCGATGTTCCCCCGCGCTCAATCACGGTCCTCGTGTATGTCTCTTGCACGCGTTTATTTTTTAAATACTATATATATATATATATAGTATTTAAAAAATAAAAATTGCGCAAATCTATAGACATAAATACTTATCATAATGATCGCGGCCCTCCTATCAACGTAGTCCCCCGCCCCATGTCGTCGACGGTGAGTGCGCTCAAACACCTCCATCAACGAAGGACGGTGGACGATACCATCCTCACGGGGCACGTGAGACCATGTAGGCCACGCTCCGTGCATGAATCGTCTGATCGTCCCCGCTATCGTGCGTGAGACGTCCTCCTGCTCAAACCTACACTAAATATAGTACAATTACATATTATGATATATTGAATTATAAATAAATTATAAGCAATAATTAAAGCATCTATTTACATTTTACCGCGCGCACTAACTATTCTGCGCGACTCTCCCTCGCCTGGCGGAGGGATAATTCTGTTAGGCCCTCGTGACCTACGTCTCGATGTCGACGGCGTCGGAGCAGACGTGTTGGCTTAAGGTTTTCAACCTTGGTCTTAATCTCGATTTTGATGATAACAAATATGGAACTAATGTCTCATTGAGAAATCTTTCATGTTCCAAGTCGGTTAGCGCTCGACGTCCTCGATCGGAAAAATTAAAGAAATCGGCAAGGACGCTCGTTCGCGTTCGGATTCGTCGGGATAATAGAGTCTAGGTTTAGGGTGTCTAGTTTATGTTGTAAATCCTCTCTATGATGCAAAGAACCCTAAAATCTATCCCGAACCCCAAAATATGAAAACCCGGAAACCGCCCTGAAACTCACTAAGCCTATGGAGCTCCTTGGAGGGCTATATGACCTAGATAGTTTCTTGTCATAAAAAAAATAGCAGGAATTGTTCCCTGGGTTAAAATTAGATAACGAAGTATTTTTTAGAATTCTTGGAAGCCTTTAGCCTACCCTTATTTGACCCAAAAAATTAGAAAAGTTTTATTTTTCGAAAATTTGTACTAGATCCCAAAAACTAGATTTTGATTCTTAAGAATTTTGATTTTTTAGATATTTTTTTTGAATCCAAATTGGGGGTAATCCTTATATAACATTTATGTTTTAAAGTTATTAACTTGAAATTAATAAATGTTATATAAGTAGACTTAGTGAAGACGGAACTAGAAAATAAACAAACATAACCAAACGGCCCAGCCCAGTCCATGTTAAATCTTTGAATTCTCATTAGTAGGTAGAACTTTAGTACTTAGACAAATTTTATTGAATGAAACTTGCTCTAGGTTAAAATTCATATTAGAGACCTTCTTTTTAAGTCCAAACTAGTTAAATATGTTTAGAGATCTTATTCTTCAAATATTTCATATCTTAAGATCTCTTTGATTCATTTTGATATCATGATAACATCTTTAAAATGAATCTTTACTATCTAACATAGGTTGAGATTTTTAAATGAAACTTTGCATTGATCCTTTGCTATTTAGTAAGTTAGCTTGCTAGTTGGTATATTATCTCATTATGATACTAATGAAGCCTACTTGCAAGTTGAGAAAGTGGTAAAACTTGGAAGGCTAAAGAAAAATTGAAAGAAAGTGAAATTTTGGAATTTCTCAAGAAATGATGTATGAGTTTCATTTTGGTAAAATTCTTGCATAACACCTTTATTTTCATGATAAAATGATTTCTTTATGCTCATGAATGTTTTTGCATGATAATTGATTAAAATCTCATGAGTAGATAAAATTTTGATACTTAGGCAATTTCATGAAACCTTGTTTGAATGAAATGTGCCCTAGGTAGATATTCATCATAGAGACTTTATTTTAAGTTGAAACTTTGTACTAGACCCCAAAAACTAGATTTTAATTCTTAAGGATTTTGATTCTTTAGATATTTTTATTGAATCCAAATGGGGGTAATCCTTATATAACATTTATGTTTTAAAGTTCTTAACTTAAAGTTAATAAATGTTATATATGTAGACTTAGTGAAGACGGAACCAGAAAATGAACAAACAAAACCAAATTGCCCAGTCCAGTCCAGGTTCGGTCAACCGGTCGGTCGACCGAATGCTGCCAAAAATTGGCAGTAGGCAATTCGGTCGACCGGCCGGTCGATCGAAGTTTGCTAGAAAGCGGCAGTAGGTGCTTCGGTCGACCGAATTACGGATCGCTGAACTTGCGACTCATTTGGTTGACCCGTCGGTCGATCGATCAGCGCGTTTAAGACGCAGAAAGCCAGCGGTCGCTCGAGCAGTCGATCGACCGATCGGCATGCGACTGAACGGCGAAAATGGCTAGTTTTTCACCCGTTGAGCCACCTGTTTCATTTCATTTCTTCTTGGCTCTATAAATACCCAAACCTAAGCGTTCCAAAAGTACTTTTTGATCACTCCTAACCTCCTTGAGCCATCCTTTGATCAATTCTAAGCTTTCATTGAGTTAATCCTGTGAAAACCCTAGCTCTAATAACTCATCCCTTTGATTGAGCCTTGACTTCACTAATTCACCATCAAAGGCATCAAGAGGAATCTAGGAAACTTTGTGTGGAGCTAAGTACCTCATTGTTTAATTTATTGCTCTATTTATTGTTGTATTTTGTTGTTTATTTCATTGGATTTAAGCTTGTAAGAAGACCTAGTGTTAGGTCCTGTGTGTAAGTGATTACCTTGGTGTAGAAGGTGTAAAGCTACTTGTGTAAACGTAGTTTACTAGGATTAGTTGAGTTGTCCCTTATGTTGAGGTGAAAGAGTGCTCTCGGTAAGAAGGCGAAGACTTTCGGGTGCGGAAGTGTCTTAGGTTGAGAGCGAGACTCTTCGAGTCAAAGTCCTCTTTATAAGGAAAACGATTTAATCTAGTAAATTAAGTTTGGAAATCCTAAACGGGGTGCTTAGGTAGTGGAGTAGGCATTGGGGCCGAACCACTATAAATCTCCGTGTTAGCATTGTCTTAATTATTTGTGTTTAATTATGTTATTATTGCTTCCACATTTAGTCGATAAATTATAATTTGCCTATATTTTAAACCAGAATTAGGCGATAAGTTTAGATAACACACTATTCACCCTCTCTAGTGTAGCCATTTCACCCAACAAGACGGACCTGCATCGTCTGAGGGAATGGTGGTCAGAGGTGGGGGGATGGTGGGTCTTGGCTAAGGGACGGTTGCTACATGCGAGGGGATACCAGTGGGTGTCGATGAAGGGCGACGGTCTCTAAAGGCGGGGGATGGTGTGTGTCAATGAAGGGATGGTGGATACAGGGGTGGCAGGTGGTAATCGTCGAGGGGTGGTCCTACGGTCGAGCACCATATCCGCCTCGGGGATGCACTTCTCGGACCATAGCTGTCAAATATGAATATAATTAGATTATATATAATAGATTAATAGAAAAATTTAATAATTGAAAATATACTATTTATCTATAATTTATTCGTCATCGTCGTTATCATCATCCGTGTAATAGTCTTCTTCTTGCTCTTTTGTATCAAAATCTTCAAATTCTTCTTCTTCTCCCTCATCATCATTCTGTCCTTTCGCAACTTTATTATCGTTGTCATCAACATATTCTACTTCCAATTGAACTAACTCTATGTTATCATCCTCGAGTATTGGACTAACTCGCTCCACTTCAGAAGAATCCTCTTCTTGATAGAAGTCATCTGTCGGCTCATCCTCTTCTTGATAGAAGGGCTCGAAACCAATTAGGGAACTCACGATTGTATAATATCTCTAATTCTCCATCGTTGTAAATTGAGTGTTTAGTCACCATCTCGACGTCAAATATTTTAATAAACTTTTCAATCTCTGGATAGTTTAGTAAAACGTACAAGTTTGTCAAATGGTACTCGTCGTCGTTTAAGTATCTAGCCGGACGAGAACCCAAAGCACGACCAGGGTAACAAAAGATAATTTAACAACCATCTGATGGTCGAGATCCCCCGTCATCGTTCCATGAAAAATGATTAAGTCTTGTCTCGATGGTTGATTCAAAATAAAATGAGCATTCCATTGATAAAGCCTACAATCTGATCAAATGCAACCCCGCTGATATTACAATCAGACTTTATGTCCAAGAGTTGCGTTATTGTCAAAAATCTTGTATATTTAGGATAATTTTCATACAAAGGTTCATCGACATCTTTCAACATCTCGTAAAATTTTGCAACCTCCTTATTCGGTAATTCAATCTGTATCGCAAGTTATTCTTTTGTGACTTCAACTATCATAGTATATGGTGGCACTGACGTCTCAGTAACTGACTCGACATTATCATTTAAATAGAATTGACTGACGACTATCAAGTATCATTGTTCTATAAGGATTAGGTCGATTGGAAGAAGAAACAACGACACTAGAAGATTCACTATGAGTATGAACAATAGGATTGCTCGATGTCCCGACTTCACGTGACTCCCCGTGACAATTTCATACATAATATCTTGGTGTGAATTCTTTGCTATACAGATGCATTGTGATAGTTTCCCGATCCCAAAATCTTACGTTAGAGCATTTCTAGCACAAACATCGGATTTGATCACCGCTAACGAATTTTGGACTCGAGTAGGTGAAATTTAATAAATAAGTTACACCTACTCAAAATTCATCTGTTATAGCTCCACGATGAATTCATCAGTACATCCAACTTCGATCGTCGGACATGTTCTGTCAAAAAGTTGGCAATATCTTCAGTTAATGTCTTTAGGTGGGATGATCCTATAATTCTATTCGAGATTCATGTTATTCATATTGCACTAAGTATTTTTTTAGTCATTAATTTCATTCTAAGTTTCGACAGCATCTCCCTACAGTTCTCTGAATACACATATCATCTGGACGCGTATCGGAGAACAAAGGAGATATACAATAGCCAAAATTTAAAAATGAATAATGACTAAAAGAAAAAACTAACTGCAATACAAATAACTATGTTCCCAAATTGTCCAATTAGGGACAATTCAAGAGTTGTACATCATATAAAAGATCATCTACTTCGTTTACACAAACATACAACCCTCGAACGGATCTAAGATTTTGCAAAATTAAAACCTAACTTGTCGATGTATACGTGAAACGTATCAACTCGTCATGATTAATTTATTTTCTAAATTTATGGATGCCGGTGTGAGTCCATAGTGAACGATTCCAGCGCGAGTCCAAAGTGGATGATTCTCACGCGAGCCCACAGTGGACGATTTCATTAATACTAATTAATTAACATTAAACTAATTTCATTAAACTAATCAACAATAACATTAAATAAACTAAAAATAATTAAACCATAATCAACATTAACCATAATCACAGTAATTAATTAACATTAACCAAACTATAACATTATTAACATTAATCAAATTATAACATTAATTAACATAAAAAACTAATAAAAATTAAAATAATAAGAATAGGGTTTAATTAAACCCGAATAAACTGTGATTAGAGTTTAATTAAACCCTAATCAACAGATTGATTAGGGTTAATTTAATCCCTAATCAATAGATTGATTAGGGTTAATTAGTTTAACCCTAATCAACAGTGGCCGGAAGTGATCAGCAGATTGATCAACAGTGCTGCTGGCTACTGTTGCATCAGTTGGGGCCGAAACCTTCGGCCCTAAATTCGGCGTCGTCGTGTAGATGTCGGCGCCGTTGGTCTGGTCGCCGACACTAGACGGTGGTGGAGTAGAGCGCAGCGGATGAGAAATAGGGGGCGGTGGAGAGAGTAATACCGGGTGGATAAAATCAAGTGGCGGCAACCGGCGGATAAGAAGGGTCGACGGGCGGAGACAACTGGCAGTAGAGGACGACAACAAGCGGCAGAGGGTGGCAACAAGCGGTAGAGGATAGCAACAGGCGGTAGAGGGCGACAACAAGAGTTAGAGGACAGCAACAGGCGACAGCGGTGCGACGGGAGTAGAGAAGAAGAAGAAAATGAAGAAAGAGGAATGGTCGGGCGCGAATGCAAATAAAAAGACTTTTCACCGACAACCAATCAGTCTTCGGTAAACCATGAATATTTAATTACGATATCAACGACGGCCGACGTAGCCCTCTCTAAGTCGTCGGTGACAAGTTTTTTTATTTTTGTGCCGCGTTCGCGCCATCAACTCATAAGCGACGATTGCTGTTAGCCGTGGCTAAAGATTTATTTATATCACCGACGGTTTGTGGGCCCTTGCTAAGATGTGACTACTAACTTATTTCATTTCGCGCCCCCCGTGCACGCCATCAGCTATGAGTGATGGGCTTAGGCGGCTGTAGGCGAGTCGTGGCTGAGTTTGTTATATCAGCCACGGTCGCTGCGGCCAGCGTAAAGTTATGGATATTTATGATGGCCCAACCGGTCGTCAGTGAGCCCCGTTGGTGAAAACCATTTATTCTAGTAGTGAGTGTGCAATTTGTTGGCCATTTGTGGCAGCAATTGTCCAGTGGCAGAGGCCAAGTTGGACCAAGTCACAGTCGAACGTCGTGGGCGCTCATGTTACTGAGTGCGGTATAAGATAAGAGTAGCACATTTTCTAACATCAATTGATATTGAAAAAATGATAGCGCTTGAGATCCTAAGACTGGTATTAGAGTCGAAGTCATAGGTTTGATTCCCAGCAGGTATTTGCTGAGGGGAAGATTGTTGGCCAAGTGTGACAATAATTGTCCCATGGCGAATTAAAACTAGAGGTATTTTTAATTTATCCATGTATTCCTATATATAATACCAAAAACTCAAAAATTTAATGGGCTCCCTATTATTTATTTTTGTACTTATAATTTTATTAATAACCTCCCCGTAGTTTCTTATTTCTCTTCACAGGGTGGGCCTCAAAAAGTAAGCTATGAAAGTGGGCAGACTCACGCTAGCACCATGGTAGGGCATTGATTTTCAAGAGCGTCAAAGTCATGGTCTTATGTCAAAAGTATAAAACCAAGACGGTCGACAAATCTTGTTGGGTTGGCTATGTCAAAATTAATATGTACAATGTGAATTATTTTACTTTAATGTGATTTTTTTTGTATTTGACTCATGGTTAAACTATTTATCATGAGTGTTAGTATAGATTATCCATTTTTATATTCCTAAAAATAAAGGGAACAATAATTAACCTTAATTATTTCTATTTTGATGAGATAAGCAATTTTTTTTTCAAAATATAAAAATATATGAAGAATTCGTCATAGTTATATATATATAGGTTGTGATTTTATTTAAAAATAGGTATCTCTTAATTAAATTTCTTACTCGTTATATCTGAGTACAATCCGATTTTATTCTACGTGAATGGACATAATTTTTAATTAGTATGTACTTTACCTGTAATTCCTCAATTTCTCAGATTTGCACTTCACATCATCCTATCCACAATTTCGAACGGTGAATAGAAATTAAATGGGTTAAAAAGGATGAACATGAATTATATATATATAATTTCATATTTATTTAATTATATTTATATTTTTATTATTCATATTGGTAAAAATTCATGTTCACTCCATAAAAAAATTTTATGGGCGGATGACTCATATAAATTTTTTTCATTAATTTGCATGCAGACTTTTCTCACCTCGGACATGATTTATAACATATATAATTCCGATCACATGATGTCACATATAGGAAATAATTGCTATGGAGCCCGGCTCCGTAACAAATCTTATGGAGCCGAGCTCCACAAATGACACACAAATCTCAAAGCAATTTAAAAGTTGCTTTGAGATGTGTGCTTTAATTGTGGAGCTCGGCTCCATAAGTTTTTGCATGGAGTCGGACTCTTTACAAGTTGTATTCTCACATACATAATATACAAAAAAAATTATTATAGAGTTCGGCTTCATAGAAAAGTTTTATGGAGCAGAGCTCCGACGATGAAATATGAATCTTAAAGCAAAATTAAAATTGCTTTGAGATTAGTGTTTCATCCTCGGAGCCCGGAGCCATGAAAAATAGGGCTCCGTAATCTTCCATAGTATACTATTCAATAAGTCAAGCTCATGCAACGCATATATTTTCAATATGCATATATATATATATATGAGAAGAGTGCAAGTTGAAGACTTCTACCGCAAGTCGTCGATCCGCAACTCTTCCCTTCTATATACTCCTCAAGAATTTGCTCTTTAGTTAACATGACGACAATCTCCATCCTTGGCCTTGCTCTCATCATCACCCTCGTCGTCGTCGTCATCCTCTTCGGCGCGGAGCTCTTCTACGTCATCTGGTACCGGCGAAGGTTCCGGCGCGCCACCACCGCCGCAGCCTCTCCGCTGTCCGCTGGTCTCGACAGCGGTCAGTTCGGAACTCCGGCCGCCTCCAAAGAGCTCGTCCTCTACCTCCTTTTCCACAAGAGCCAAACTAGCGTCAACGACGCCAGCATGCCGTCGGCCGTCTCCACCGCCGAGAGGGTTGTGTTCCCGCCCAAGGCGCCGACTATGGAGAAGGAGGAAGAGGAGGCGGAGAAGCGTGACGTGGAGGCGTGCGAGGAGGCCACATCGGGCGGCAATGAGGACGAGCGTGAAGTTTCGCACATGGCCGAGGAGGAGGAGGAGGAGGAGGAGGATGGAGTAGAGAAGACGGGGTCGTTAAGCAGGAGGAGCTTCGCGTTTGAGGCGAAAGTGACAGGAACGCCGTGTGATTCCCCTCCGTTCTACACGCCAGTGGCGTCACCGACGCGAGATATGGTGGACGGAGTTGACTGGAGAAGGGAGGCGCAGCCAGGGTTCGCCGCCGGCTACATATGCTCGGCCCAGATGGATTTGGAGTTAATTAATACATGATATGTTTTTGTTTTCAGTACTCATGGAACAATTACTTTACTTTTTGATCTCAACTGATCAACTCAATGCGTAATTATAAGTTAAATATTGTAATATATATAATTAATATTGCAGATATTTTTCATTTCAATCTCTTCAATATATATATATGGCTACTAAAATATTAACTGAAGATATAATGTATATATAGTGCATGGGAATTTATTGCAAATGTCAAGATTGAATAATATTAACAATGCAAAACTTGGATCAATTTGCTAATTATCTTGGTTCGGATAAACAATAATGAAGTCAACTGTGTCTTTGTGCAAAAGAAGGAATCCAATTGTAGGTGAACAAAATATCAACTTCAATAGATGTCACGTAATTGCGTAGGGATTTGTCACAAGTTATACATCGACATGATTGGCCAGTAGGTTCTCATTGTCTTCATGTCAGGCCAAACCAAAGCTAGCATAATATATATATAATTGACCATTGACGAGTTATTCATTAGTGCCGGACCTTCTCTATCTGTTCACCTAATCCAAGAAAACCAGACACTAGAAATGACGTTACATCAACATCATTTTTTTCTTACAATCGCGGATGAAAACCAAATCATATCTATTTACCATCAGCCACGAAAACATACTATTGCTACAAGTCGTCGTTGTTTAACTCATCGCTAATGCATGCCAACAGTGACGGAACATATAGATCATCAGTAATTTTGAGTGTAAGGGAAGGTTCTCTCTGTCAAGCAGTGGGTCCTTAGCCAATGCACAACATTAGTGACCGTAAAAACTATCGCCGGACGTATTAGCAACGAGCAATTAATGAACCAGACCATCAGGTATCAGGTGCTGTTTGATTAGCGAAAACTATTTTCTGGTTTGGTTTCAGTGAAATTGAAAATTTGGTTTCGAAAACTTGATTTTGGTTTCTAGTTTTCAGTTTTCCGAAAACGCGTTTGGTTAATGAAAACAACATATATTTTAGTTAGTTGAAACCAGTGAATATTTATTTGGCTATAAAAAGTAATATTAATTTTTCTTGAACATTTTTAGTAGTAATTAATATTTAGTTAGTTTACAAAATTAAATATTTGTTAATATAGTTCTAAAATATTTGTAATATTTAATTAATTAAGTTATTGGTAGTTTGAGATTTTTTTGTTCAATTAGATATAAAAATTAATTAATAGTTAATATTTCAAATTAATAATAATTCTAGTGGTCTAAATTAGTTTTGATTAATTATAAATAGATTAACTTTAAGAAAATTGAGTTATTTTAAAATTTAGGTTTGAGTCAATTAGATATAAATTGATTTAATTAATTTATAAATTTAAGATAATAGTTTGAGTTGAAAATGATGTTTGCTTAATAAGAAAGGATATAGTGACGCTGATATCTAGTGAGAGCATGTTTGCTTAATAAGAAAGGATAAAATAATAAATTGATTAATATTTATTATTTATTTAATGTATAGATTAAAAAATTTATAAATATATAAAAAAATATAAAATTAATATTATATTTAATGTACACTTGATTTAAAAAATTCTTATTCAATACTCCATCATTTATTATCCAATTCAATCATATTTTATTCAATTAAGCAAACATACCATTAGAATTTTTTTTTATTTTTTTTTGTAAGAATATATATTTTGAAATGCTGTTTACAATTAATTTATATATATATATATATATATATATCACTAGTTTTTATGCTAATTTTGAATCTTATTCGATTTCTTAATTTTAAGTAAATTTGATAATTTATAAGTTCCAAAGCAACAGAATTTAACACAAATGAAAATAATGCAAACACAAAAGGATTTATAGTGATTCGACAACACCGTCTACTCTACTACCTAAGCACTGCGCTTAAAATTTCAAATGCAAATCCGCTAAATGACGAGTTCCTAATTACAATCGAGGACTTTTCATCGAAAAGTCTCCGCTTTTCACACCGAAAGCACTTTCTCACCTCAAATCCTTAAGGACACTCTAAACTTAGATTACACTGGTAGTTTTAAGCATTTACACCAAGGCGACCACTGAATCACAAACTTATAATTCTAGGTTTACACAAGTGATTTATCTCAAATAAATGACAAATAAATACAAGTAAATGAGAGCAATAATTTAAACAATTACAACTTAGCTCTCAAAACAGATTCCTAGTCCCCTTCTTGATGCCCCAAAGATGAAACGATCGAAGCTCAAAGGCAACGTCAAGAAAAAGTGAGGTAAGACTTAGGTCAAACGGAGTGAAACGACTAAAAAAGAGTTGTTGGACTTTTCGGTCGATCTTTGGCCGAATCTAGGTCGACCCAAGATCACTCGAGATTCGACCGAAATCGCTACTAGGCATCATAAGTCGACTCTCGACTTCGGATTCATATTTTTGGAATTTGATGTTTCTAGGCATCATAAGGAAAGATAATAAGACTAGACAACATAAACCTATACACACTTTTTTCATCGACATCTATGTGTCGGTTCACATTATTCCGATTTTTTCGACAACGCATTGAGTTTCCAATCGGGGATGCTTCGCACAAGTCGACTCCGAACAAGAAATATTCATGCTTGAAAATATTGTTAAATACTATTTACACTACTAGAATTGTGGTCATCAGCGACGGCTAATACCGTGGCTGAACCGTCGGTGATGTATATCACAGACGGCGTTAACCGTGGCAAACAATCGTCGCTGATGTGTGCGTCTCAGATGTGTTGTGACGGCCGAGCTCGACCGTCACACATAATCATCAGCGACAGCCTAGTGCGCTGTCGCTGATTTAAAAACATCAGTGACAACTCGGAGAGCTATCACTGATAACAACCCATCAGCCACGGTCGAGTCCCGTCGGTGATGTTATTAGCAATCATGATATTTGGTGCTGCCTAGGCCATCGGCCATTTACGATAAGCTTTCAACCACGGCTTAGTGACGGTGAATAGTGGGTAAGCCGTGGCTAAAGGTGTATCCTATAACTAATTAAAAAAATTGAAAATTTTATAAATTCTTGTATACAACGATATATCGACTACAAATAATTTTCAATCACATATTACAATAAGAAAACATCATACAAATGCATTAGAAACCAAACATACAAGTTTTACATAAATATCATCAATATCAACCTCAAATCGGAGGCAAACAATTATCAAAATATCAACTCGTGCATCCAAGTTTCAAAATATAAACAAAATACAAAAATCAAAAGCTCACGGCTGTGGTGGAGGCGGTGGAGTCGACAACGACTGGGTCGGGAGCGTCAATTGGGTCAAGGAGGACGACGGCTGCGACATCATAGGTAGAAGCCCAACATGAGACGCAATCTGAGAGAGGAGTGTCTGCATGTTCTGGATCGTTTGTCTCAACTTGTCATTCACCCGTCTCTGCTCCTGCATCTGCTCCTCCATCGCCTGCCTCTGCCCCTCCATCGCCTGCCTCTGATCCTCCATCGCCTGTCTCTGTTGGGTGAGCTCCGACTCCATGGCTGCTATCCGGCTCTGGTCTTGCGCTCGGGAAGACGAGGGCCGCTCACCCGCAGTTGGAGGGGTCGGTGCCCCAAGTGGCCCGAGCACGGCGCGTGCATGGCCAATGTCATGCAAAGCCATAAACATGGTCGTGCTCCCAGCCACCTGCGGCATCCACCCAAGCTCCTGCGTGGAACTCCTCCGGTGTCCCTCCACGCTCGATCACAGTCCTCGAGTAAGTTTCCTACACGTGTTTATATTTTAAATATATATAAACTATAAATAAAAATTGTGTAAATCAAATAGACATATATAAATACTTACCATTATGATGGAGGCTCTGCTATCACCGTAGTCCCCCGCTCATCGTCGATGATGATGGGTGCACTCAAACACCTCCATCATCGACGGACGTCGGATGGTGCCATCCTCCGTCACACGCGTTTTACATTAGAAAACAAATACATTAGTATCATTTTACATAATATATAATTTAATTAAAAGTAAGGAAATTATACATACCATACGACGCTCATGCACCGCAAAAGATATTGAGCCACCTATGTGGCGCGCCCCCGTGCCATCCCCCCCGGACATGCGATTTCTCGACGCAGTCCGGGAGACCTCCTGCCACTCAGGAGTGTCCCACCGCTCAATGAGTTGGTCCCACACAGGGCCAGGAATCCACTCGGGGACGTGTCCTCGAGTCTACCCTATCTGTGTCCCCTAGTTGTCTCATCACGGTCTGACAGGCTTGCTGAAGCAGCCCGTTATAGCGAGCGCGGGCAACACGCTCCATGCAGCCTCCACAAAAGTGGTCTGGTCCTCGGGCCATGTATAATGACCCTGCAAAAAAAAATTATTATTACCGATGAATATTTAACATTAACATTAATTTAATAAATATACTCACCATGAACTCTCGCCACAATAAATCCATATGCTCACGGGACACATGAGACCATGTAGGCCACGCCCCGTGCTTAAACTTTTGGGTCGTCCCCGCTATCGTGCGAGGGACGTCCTCCTGCTCAAATCTGCACCAAATATAAATTCATATTATGATATTTTGAATTATAAATAAATTATAAGAAAAAATTAATGCATAGTAACTGCTCTGCGTAATTGTCCCTCGGGTGGCGAAGGGAGAATTCTGTTAGGCCCTCGTGGCCTATGTCTCGATGTCGACGGGCCTGGATCAGCTGAAGCGATATATGGTGGCTAGAGGTGGGGGTGATGTCCAGATCAGGTGGGGGAATGGTGGCCGGACTAGGTGGAGGAATGGTGGCCGGAGGTGGGGGGATGGTGGTGGAAGGCGAAGGGTTAGTGGGTACAGGTGGGACGGGTGGTAATCGTCGGGGGGTCCTACGAGGAATGCCTCCTCGAGAACTGATATCTCGAACCATAGCTATAAAAATTTAATATAATTAGATTATATATAATAGATTAATAGATATATTTAATAATTGAATATATACTTCACATTTACAATTATTCGTAATCGTCATTATCATCATCCATGTAATACTCTTCTTCTTGTTCTTCTATATCTGAATCTTGAAATTCTTCTTCGTCTCCCTCATCTTTATTCTGTCCTTCCTCAACTTCATTATCGTCGTCATCAACGTATTCTATTTCCAATTGAACTAACTCTGTGTCATCATCCTCGAGTATTAGACTAACTCGTTCAACTTCGGAAGGATCTTCTTCTAGATAGAAGTCATCTGCTAGCTCATTATCTTCAACTATCGGATCAATTTTTTCTCTGGCTTTAGTCTTACAGACTACACGCCAATCTGTCATGTCTTTCTTTCGAGATGGATACTGCATATAATATATTTGTTCAGCTTGAGATGCTAATATAAATGGCTCATTTGAAGTCAATTTTGATTTGTAATTGACCTCGACCAACTGTTTATACTTTGGATGAACTCTCATGCCCCTATTGCTTGTATCGAACCAATGACATTTAAAAAGGGCAACTGATTTACATCTGAAAAATTATAATTCAATTAATTCTTCCAATAGTCCGTCAAAGTCAACATCACATTCAGCATACGTTGTCCCTTTGACGCAGACCCCGGCATTCATAGTCTTTTTTGTAGATGAATATTCAAGTATGTGAAATTTATATCCATTGACAAAATAACCATTATAACATTGTAAAAGTCGTGTTGGTCCACTAGCAAACTCAAAGATTTGGTTATCTATTTTGCCTCTGTGTTCTGTGCTGTAAGCTTTAAACCAATTAGGGAACTCACGAATCCGTAATTTTTCTAATTCCTCATCGCTGTAAATTGAGTATTTTGTCACCATCTCAATGTCAAATATTTCAATGAACTTCTCAATCTTTGGACAGTTTAGTAAAACGTACAAGTAGGCCAAATGGTACTCTTCATCGTTTAAGAATCGAGACGAACGAGAACCCAAAGCACGACCGGGGTAACAAAAGATATTTAAACAACCATCTGATGGTTGAGCTCCCCCATCTGATGGTCGAGCTCCCCCATCTGATGGTCGAGCTCCACCGTCGTCGTTCCGTGGAAGACGATTAAGTCTTGTCTTGATGGTCAATTCAAAATAAAATGAGCAAAATGTTAAAATTTCTTGAATTATATATGCTTCTGATATGGAACCTTCAACTGCGGTGGTGTTCTTTACTTTTTTTAGACGATTAATGTATCTTTCAAATAAGTACATCCACCGGTATTGAACGGGGCCACCAACTCGTGCCTTGTATGTCAAATGTATCGGTAGATGCTCAATCGAGTCAAAAAATACAAGAGGGAAAAATTGCTCTAGCTTGCATATGATTTCAACAATATTATTTTCAAGTGATGTCATATCTTCGACTCGAAGTACATTTGCACAAATGTTTCTGAAAAACATACTTAATTCTGTCAACGGACCCCAAATCTTATCATGTAGATGATCTCGAAACACAACCGGAAGCAATCTCTGCATGAATACATGCCAATCGTGGCTCTTCATCCCCAATATTTTGCATTCATCGATGTTTACACATCGAGATAAGTTTGAGGCATATCCATCGGGTAATCTGAGTTCTTTGATCCATTGATACACATCTTTCATCTGTTGTTTATTTAACACATACGACGCCTTTGGCTTATGAAATCGTCCGTTGACCTCTTGCAACTCTAACTCAGGCCTCTTACAAAGTATTTTTACATCATGTCGGACCTTCACATTATCTTTAGTTTTGCCGGAAATATCTATCACTGCGTTAAAAATATTATCAAACACATTTTTTTCAATGTGCATAACGTTCAAATTATGCCGAATCAGTAATGAACTCCAATACGGCAATTCCCAAAAGATACATTTCTTCACCCAGTTATGTGTTTGACCAAAGCCTGAGATTCTTACATTTCGACCAAAAGTAATATTTGGAAGCAATTGAACACGTGCTAACATCTGTTCACCAGACAACATCGGTGGTGGCTCATCTCTTTCGACTCTACCTTTGATAGATTTGTCATGATTCCTTCGATACTGATGGTTAGACGGTAGGAATCGGCGATGTCAATCAAAGAAAGAAATTTTCCGACCATTCTCATGACTGAAGGATTTTGAGTGTTTCAAGCAATACGGGCAAGAGAGTCAACCATCACTACTACAAACTTGATCTTCAGCAACGGCTATCAGCAACGGCCGCTCAACCCGTTGCTATTTGCAACGGCATTCTTACAGCCGCCCGAGCCGTTGTAGATATCTGTATCTGCAACGGCGTTCTAACGGAAAACCGAGTCGTTGCTGATTATTTTAATTATCAGCAACGGCTTTCTGACGAAAAGGCGAGCCGTTGCTGCTTTTTTAATTATCAGCAACGGCTTGCTAACGGATAAGTGAGCCGTTGCTGATGATAACTTATCAGCAACGGCTTTCTAACGGGCGAGTGAGCCGTTGCTGATAAGTTTATATAGGGCACCAGTCCCGCGCCCGACCCTTCTTCCTCCCGCTGCTGCCGCCGCCGCCGCCGCTGCCGCTGCTGCCGTCTTGTTCAGGTATGTTGATCGGCCGGCCGGCTCTTCACTAGATTTCGGCCGGCGGGAATCAATCCGACCGAAACCCTATTTCTAGGGTTTCGGCCGGCGGCGGTCGGCCTATGGCCGCCGCCGGACCTTCTACAGTGGCCGGACAGTGTGTCCGGCCACTGTACGCCGGCGCCGGAGGGTGGACTCCGGCGCCGGAATTTATAATTATATATATATTTTATATTGTTTTATAATTGTTAATTAATTGTTTTATAATTGTTAATTAATTGTTTTATAATTGTTAATAAATTGTTTAGATTAATTGTTTAATTTGTTAGATTAATTATTAGGGTTTAGATTAATTTCGGACGCGCGCCGGAATCGTCCACTTCGGACGCGCGCCGAAATCGTCCAATTCGGACTCGCGCCGGAATCGTCCACTTCGGACGCGCGCCAGAATTGTCCAATTCGGACTCGCGCCGGAATCATCCACTTCGGACGCGCGCCAGAATCGTCCAATTCGGACTCGCGCCGGAATCGTCCACTTCGGACTCGCGCCGGAATCGTCCACTTCGGACGCGCGCCGAAATCGTCCAATATGGACTCGAACTGTCTCGAAACATTTAGAAAATAATCATCCATCCGACGAGTTGATATGTTTCACGTACGCATCGACGAATCGGATATGATTTAGCAAAACCTTAGATCCGTTCGGGAATTGTATGTTCGTGTAAAAGAAGTAGATGATCTTTTATACGACGTACAATTCTTGAATTGTCCCTGATTGGACAATTTGGGAATATAGTTATTTGTACTGCACTTACGTTTTTATTTTAACTGTTAACTAATTATTCTAAAATTCGGCAACATCTCTCTTGTTCTCCGATACGCGCCCAGATGATATGCGTATTCGGAGAACTGTAGGGAGATGCTGTCAAAATTTAGAATAATTAGTTAACAGTTAAAATAAAAACGTAAGTGCAGTACGAATAACATAAATCCCGAATGGAATAGGACAATCTCACCTAAAGACATTAACCAAAGAAATTGTCATTGATTGACAGAATCATGTCGGCTGATCGAAGTTGGATGTACCGACGTCTTGATCGTGGAGCTTTAACGAATGAGTTTCGATTAGGCGTAACGTACTTCCTAAATTTTGCCTATTCGAATCGGAATTTCGTTAGCATGGGTGATCAAATTCGATGTCCGTGCCGCATTTGTTCAAATGGATGATTTTTGGATCGGGAGACTGTCACTCTGCATCTATATAGCAAAGGATTTGCACCAAGATATTTTCTATGGACTTGTCACGGGGAGTCACGCGAAGTCGGGACGTCGAGCAATCCTGTCGTTCAGACATATGGTGAATCTTCCTCTGCTGGTGCTTCTTCATCCGGTCAATGTAATCCCTATAGAACTATGATACTTGATAGTCTTGGGGGTCAATTCCGCCTGAATGATAATGTTGATCGGCCAGTTCTTCAGACATCAGTCCCACCAGATACTACAATGGTTGATATCACAGAAGTAGGGGCTGCGGTAGAGATTGAATTACCGAATAAAGAAGCTGCAGAATTTTACGAGATGTTGAAAGCTGCCGATGAACCTTTGTATGAGAATTGTCCTAAATACACTAGGTTTTCAGCAATGACACAGCTCTTAAACATCAAGGTCGATTGTAATATCAGCGGAGTTGCATATGATCGGATTGCTGGATTGATTAATGGAATGCTGCCTACTGATAACAAGTTTGAGCCTACTTTTTATAAGACTAAAAAGCTAATGAGAAAATTGGGGCTTGGGTACGAAAAAATACACGCGTGCCAAAATAACTGCATTTTATATTATAAAGAAAATGTGCAGTTGGATAAATGCCCTGTATGTCAACACCCTCGTTACAAGGAGAAGAAATCGGTCCGACAGAAAAATATCCCGTTTAAGGTGTTTCGGTATTTTCCACTAACACCGAGGCTTCAAAGATTATTCATGTCGGAAAAGACAGCCCCATACATGAGTTGGCATGCAAGAAGTCGTGATGATACAGTATGACTCATCCATCTGACAGTGAAGCATGGAAACATTTGGATACATGTTATCCTTCATTTGCTAGGGATACTAGAAATATCAGATTGGGATTGTGCACAGATGGTTTTAATCCGTTTGGACATTCTGCAACTCCTTATTCAGTTTGGCCAGTGCTGCTGACAGTTTATAATTTGCCACCGTCAATGTGCATGAAAGATGAATTTATTTATCTTTCGATGATTATTCCGGGTCCTAGGGGTCCGCGAAAAGAAATTGACATATTTCTCAGACCCTTGATAGATGAATTGAAAATATTGTGGACTGAGGGAGCTGTCACTTATGATTGTCATCGGAAGCAAAACTTCAATTTAAAGGCCGCGGTCTTGTGGACAATCAATGATTTCCCCGCGTACGGAATGTTGTCAGGTTGGAGCACTCACGACCGACTCTCTTGCCCGTATTGTATGGAACACTCTAAATCAATCAGTCTTCAGAACGGACGAAAAATCTCATTCTTTGATTGTCATCGTCGATTCCTACCGGTTAATCACCAGTATCGAAGAAATCGTAATAAATTTACTAAGGGCAGAGTCGAAAGAGATGGGCCACCACCGATGTTGTCTGGTGAACAAATGTTAGCACGTGTTTCAGCACTTCCAGATATAGTATATGGTCGCAATGAAAGAGTGTCAGGTTTTGGCCAAACACACAACTGGGTGAAAAAAAGTATCTTTTGGGAATTGCCCTATTGGAGTTCATTATTGATTCGACATAATTTAGATGTCATGCACATTGAAAAAAATGTGTTTGATAATATTTTCAACACTGTGATGGATATTTTTGGAAAAACTAAAGATAATGTCAAAGCCCGACATGATCTGAAAATACTTTGTAAAAGACCAGAGTTGGAGTTACAAGAGGTCAACGGACGATATCTGAAACCGAAGGCCCTATATGTGTTAAATAAACAACAGATCAAAGATGTTTGTCAATGGGTAAAAGAACTCAAATTACCTGATGGATATGCTTCAAACTTATCTCGATGTGTGAACGTCGATGATTGCAAAATATCAGGGATGAAGAGCCATGATTGTCATGTATTCATGCAGAGATTACTTCCGATCGCATTTCGAGATCTTCTACCTGATAATATTTGGGGTCCGTTGACTGAATTAAGTATGTTTTTTAGAAGCATCTGTGCAAATGTCCTTCGAGTCGAAGATATGTCAACACTTGAAAATAATATTGTTGAAATCATATGCAAGCTGGAGCAGTTTTTCCCTCCTGCATTTTTTGACTCGATGGAGCATCTACCGATACACTTGGCATACGAGGCACGAGTTGGTGGCCCCGTTCAATATCGTTGGATGTACTTATTTGAAAGATACATGAATCGTCTGAAGAAAAAAGTAAAGAACACCGCAGCTGTTGAAGGATCAATATCTGAATCGTATATCATCCAAGAAATTTCAACATTCTGCTCATTTTACTTTGAATCGACAGTACAGACAAGATTTGATCGTCTTCCACGTAATGACGACGGGGGTGTTCGACATTCAGATGGACGTTTAAATATATTTTGTCACTCTGGTCGTGCTTTTGGTTCTCGTCCATCTCGACACTTAAGCGATGAAGAGTATCATTTGGCACACTTGTATGTATTACTCAATTGTCCAGAGATTGAACAATTCATTGAAATATTTGACATTGAGATGGTGCAAAAATACTCTATTCACAACGATCAAGAATTGAAGAGATTACGGAATCGTGATTTCCCTACTTGGATTCAGACTTACAGCAAAGATCACAGAGCTGAAATAGATGAAAAAATATTTGAGTTTGTTAGTGGACCGTCGAGACTTGTGTCGTGCTATAGCGGATATTTTGTTAACGGGTATAAATTTCACACGGTTGAATATTCATTTGCAAAGAAGACGATGAATGCTGGGGTCTGCGTGAAAGGGACAACCTATGTTGAATGTGATATGGATTTTTATGGACTGGTGGAAGAAGTGATAGAGTTGCACTACTTCGGCTTGAAATCAGTGATCCTATTTAGATGTCATTGGTTCGATACAACAGAAAGGGGCATGAAAGTTCATCCAAAATACAAACTTGTTGAGGTTAATTACAAATCGAAATTGGCAGCAAATGAGCCTTTTATATTGGCATCACAAGCCGAACAAGTATATTACGCGAAGTTTCCGGCTCGAAATAAAGATAGAGCAGATTGGCGTGTAGTCTGTAAGACAAAAGGTAGAGGAAAAATTGATCCGATAGTAGGAGAAAATGATCCTCCTGGTTTCTATCAAGAAGATGATCTTCCTGCTGTGGATCGTATTTTTCCAATACTCGAGGATGCAGACACAACGTCAATTCAATTAGAAGTTGAATATGCTGATGATGACGATCATGAAATTGAGGAAGCTGGAGATGAAGAAGATGAAGAAGAGGAAGAAGAAGAAGAAGAAGAAGAATTCGAAGACTATTATTCAGATGATGAAGAATAATTGTAAAGTATATATTTTATTAAATATATCTCTACTATTTATACAATAATCTGATTATATGTCTGTTCGACGATACATGCACGGGGCATGGCCTACGTGGCCTACGTGCCTAGCGAGCACGTCGACATGTTATGGCGCGAGTTTGAGGCACGTATTATTATTATTTTTTACATGCATGATGATATATTAATATTGGTACTGATATTATTATTTTGCAGGCTCGCTATACATGGGCCGAGGACCAGAGGCCCTTCATTTACGCTGCCTGGGAGTCTATTTCCCGGGCAAGGTACAACGGGCAGCTGGGGCAGGCTCGGTCCCAAGCGATGGCCCGAGCTGGGACCACTAACATCGCGGAGACTCGGGGATACGGCCCCGGTTGGATTACTCCGGATATATGGGACCAGCTCGTGGGGATATAGTCGACGGATCGATGGCAGGAGGTTTCTCGGAATGCGGCTAGAAATCGCATGTCGGGGGGAGCAGCGCGTCACACCGGCGGCTCTGTTGCATTTGCAGTGCACGTCAACCGTATGGTAAGTATATCGTTTAATTATATATTTTATTTGTTATTATGTGTACTAATTAATGTATTTGTTTTGTAAATGTAGACGACGGTGTCGGATGACGGGAGTGTCCAGCGACCCTCCCCGATGGCGGTGTTTGAGCGGACTCACCGTCGAGCACATGGGACGGGGGAGTACATCCACAACCGCGCTGCATACATTATGGTAATTAATATTTGTTTAAGTTATTCATTATATATTTATAATTTAAGTTTTATGATAAATATTAAACAAAAAATCAAACTCGAGTAGGAGACCTACAGCCAGACGGTGGTGCAGCGCGGGGGTACCCCCGAGGACTTTGACGCAGCATCGTGGGTCGAGGCCGCAGGTGGCTGGGACCATGGCCGCGTATATGGCTTCGCAGATAGTGGTCATGCGCGAGCCGTACTAGGGCCACTTGGGGCACCGACCCCTCCGATCGCTGGTGAGCGGCCGTCCACCTCCAGATCCAGTTATTATCATAGTAATAGGATAAGGACACTAGAGGAGACGGTCGCGCGTCAGACTGAGATGATGGAGCGCCAGAGTCAGACGATGGCGAATATAGAAGCTATGCTACGCAACTTGTCAGGTCATCCCGAAGCAGGCATCTCTTCGGCATCATCTAATCCATCGTCCTCGAGTCAGTCCACGCCGGTGTACACTCAAGCGCTCCAGACCCCGCCATATAATCCAGACCATCCTCCATCGTGATCGTGAGATTTTTTGTTTGGATATTGAACTTGTTTAACTTATTTTGTTTGGATATTGATACTTCAATTTTGCATTTGAATTGTTTTTATACTATCGTGGATAATTATCAATATAAATATAATTGTTTTGATGTATATCTTGGTGTGTTTGTGATGTGTGAATGAATGTGTATGAGGTGTTTGTGATGTGTGAATGAATGTGTGTATGAGGGTATGGGTGTGTGAGTTATGTATGAGATAAATGTATCAATGTATCAATGGAAATTTGAAATTTTCAAATTTTCTGTTTGCAGGTATACGTCATCAGCAACGGCTTTCCCACGGGCGTCCGTGGGAAAGCCGTTGCTAAAAGTGTATCGAAAGTCGTTGCTGATGACCTACAGCAACGGCTTAGCGACGGAGTTTTACTAACGGTGTTGCTACGGACTCAGCGGCCGTTGCTATTAATGTTATCAGCAACGGCTCCGGGTCTGTGGCAAAACCGTTGCTGATAATATTTTTAGCGACGGCCCGAGCGGCCGTTGCTGATCCGTTGCTAAGTCATCAGCAACGCGACTTTCTGTCACGGCTCTATTGCAACGGCTCGACCGTTGCTGATTCTCTTCAGCAACGGCTCAGCAACGATATCAGCCGTTGCTGATGCCCATTTTTCTAGTAGTGCATGCGTGCTCCAACCAGACAACATGTCATAGGCCGGGAAATCATTAATTGTCCATAATATAGTACCTCGTAAAGTAAAGTTTTGCTTCCGATAACAATCATAAGTGACAACTCCCTCAGCCCACAATGTTTTGAGTTCATCAATTAGGGAACGGAGAAATATGTCAATTTCTTTGCGAGGACCCCTAGGACCGGAATAATCATCGAAATATAGATAAATTCATCTTTTATACACATTGAGGGCGGCAAATTATAAACTGTTAACAGCACTGGCCATACTGAATACGGAGTTGCCGAATTACCAAACGGATTAAAACCATCTGTGCACAATCCCAACCTGATATTTCTAGTCTCCCCAGCAAATGATGGATAACACCTATCCAAATATTTCCATGCTTCACTGTCGAATGGATGAGTCATTACTGTATCATCATGACTTCTTGCATGCCAACTCATATAGGGGGCAGTCTTTTCCGACATGAATAACCTTTGAAGCCTCGGTATCAGTGGAAAATACCAAAGCACCTTAAAGGGAATATTTTTTTGTCGGACCGATTTCTTCTCCTTGTAACGAGGATGTTCATATACCGGGCATTGTTCTAACTGTACATTTTCTTTATAATATAAAATGTAGTTATTTGGGCACGCGTGTATCTTTTCGTACCCAAGCCCTAATTTCCTCATCAACTTTTTTATCTTATAAAAGGTTGGCTCAAACTTGTTATTTGGAGGTAGCATACCACTGATAAAGTCTGCAATCCGATCAAACACAATCCCGCTGATATTACAATCGGACTTGATGTTCAGGAGTTGTGTCATTGCCAAAAATCTTGTATAATTAGGACAATTCTCATACAAAGGTTCATCGACAGGTTTCAACATCTCATAAAATTCAGAAGCCTCCTTATTCGGCAATTCAATTTGTATCTCAGGTTGTTCTTCAATGACTTCAATTGTCATAGTATCTGGTGGCACTACCGTTTCAGTAACTGACTCAATATTATCATTTAAATGGAATTGTCCTCCAAGACTATCCAAAATTATTGTTCTATAAGGATTAAGTGGATTGAAAGAAGAAACATCGGCAGAAAAAGATTCACCATGAGTTTGGACAACAGGATTGCTCGACGTCCCGACTTGAAGTGACTCCCCGTGACAATTCCATACAAAATATCTTAGTGTGAATTCTTTTGTATACAGATGCAGTGTGGTAGTTTCTCGGTCCAAAAATCTTATGTTCGAATATTTTCGGCACGAACATCGGATTTTATCACCACTAAGGAATTTTTCATTCGAGTAGGCAAAATTTAAGAAGTAAGTTACGCCTACTCGAAATTCGTCCGTTATAGCTCCACGATGAATTCGTCGGTACATCCAACTTCGATCGCCCGACATGTTCTGTCAAAAAGTTTGCAATATCTTTATGTAATGTGTTTAGATGGGATGGTCCTATTCCATTCGGGATTCATGTTATTCATATTGAACTTAGTATTTTTTTAAGTCATTAACTTCATTCTAAATTTCAGCAGCATCTCCCTATAGTTCTCCGAATACGCATATCATCTGGGCGCGTATCGGAGAACAAGGGAGATACAAGCCAAAATTTAAAAATAAAGTTAATGACTAAAAACAATAAACTAAGTGCGATATAAATAACTATGCTCCTAAATTATCCAATTAGGGACAATTCAAGGGTACGTTGTACGTCATATAAAAGATCATTAACTTCGTTTACACAAACATACAACCCCCGGATGAATCTAAGGTTTTGCAAAATTAAAAGAGGAAGGGTCGGGCGCGAACGAAAATAAAAAGGATTTTCACCGACGGCTCATCGGCCGTCGAAAAACCGTGGATCTGTAATTTTATTATCGCAGACGGCTTCGCTAGCTGTCGGTTAAGAGTGTTTTATATTCGCGCTGCGTTCGTGGTAAGCGATGGTCGCAACCAATCGTGGCTAATGACTTACTCATATCACCGACGGCGTAGCGTAGCCGTCGCTATTAACCTATTTTATTTCGCGCACCCAGTTACTCTCATCACCAATGGCTCCAGGGCCCCCGCTAAGCCGTGACTACTAACCCATTTTATTTCGCGCGTCGTGCGCGCCATGATCTAAGAGCGACGGCTTTGTTCGGCCGTATGCGAGCCGCGGCTGATTTTGTTACATAAGCCACGGCCGTCTAGGCCGACGCAAAGCCGTGAATGATTCTGACAGCTCTGGCGATCGTCGCTGATCCCCGTTGCTGATGTAGTATATTCTAATAGTGTTATTATCATCAAAATATTTTTCGAGAATCCTTGAATGCGATGGTGAAACCACAATCAACATGGGCCAAATTGCTTGTTGTCATGTCCTACACTTGTCTTTGTTCATGATCACTCACCACACTTAGCCATTTATCAGCATCGAATTGTAATGACGTTGAGACCTCTACATATACCTCACTCATCAACACCTTATATTGCTTCTAAAAAAAATCAACATTGATTAAATATATTATAAAAATTTAAATATATAATTATATTAATACATTATATAAAGACTTACAATGAAAGTATATATTATCAGGACATATTGTGATTTTGCGTAGACATGCATATGCCCCATTTCCCTTGTCCTTTTGATGTATAGACTCAAATATGCACTTTGATCGGATTTGGAATGACTTCCCTCCCATCCACATTCCTTGTCTACAAAATAAATAATGTTAACTCAAAATGTTGCTCAAATTAAAAATAGTAATTATTAATCTATAATTTACCATCTGATTTTGAACAATAACATATGAAATTGATTCAACTATGTGTCGTGCTATCAACTCTTCCACCTCAGTCATCCAGTTATCTTGTTCCTCATCAGAATATATTTGGTTTAAATCTTGCTCTGAAGTCGTCTCTATTATGAATTGGCTCGCTCTCAACAAGAAACTCTCTACTAAAGATCGCCTTGTAACTCACTAGCTCGAGATCAATACTCAATGCTCTCTCTGTGAATTGGGAGACGAGACGCTCAATCATCTTATTTATAACTATGTCTTCACGAATGATGGTTGGAAATTGCTTCTTGCTTTACGTTCTTCTGCGTTTTTCCCCTTGAACTTCAGACCTTGGTCATGCTTGGCCTCCACCAATTTGCGGACCTCAAAGCTCCCCAAATTTGGTCTTGTAATGATCCGGCACTGAAAATTTTGGTTTGAACGCAACTCTCATTGCTTTGATGGGAAAAAGAAGTCTTTCTTTGATTTACTCTTGAAGGGGTGACCCTAGCCAAATTTTGTTTTGACCGAGCTTTTATTTTCCCCATTTTTATTGTAATTATTATGTTTTCTCTCCTCCCCTTTTGCTTGTAAGCCTCAAGTTCCTTGATTAATACAAGTATTCTTTATCAAAAAAAAAGTTATCTAGGCCCGTTTAATTTGGACTATGCTTAAGCGCATGAATCACCCCTCTAGTGCTTGGCCAATTGATCTTTAATGTTTGTGGGGATCCAATCTAGTCCTTTCCATTTTGTATCCTTGATAGAATCTACTCTTGACCTTCATATCACTTGTTTACTTGTATTGGATGTCATATCTCAAAAGTGCGCCTTGCAGGTGTCTTCCCATATCACGGTAAATGTCTAACTTGGCATCCTCATCCTAGGTGAAACAACCCTACAAATAAATCAAATAAATACTTAGTGGCGAAGAGTAATAAATCAGTGATGGTGGGAATACCGACATGAATGGTTTTCCTATGACCGTCATGGATGCATATGTCCTTGTGGGTGGTATGATATAACCGCCTTGGTTAATAATACCTATAATAAATTTCAATGGAAATTGATCTACCTAGACGGTTTAGTTGTAGTTTATTAATTATCACCGTTAATGATTTTCCTGACACCACGCGTTGTGGATGGGTTGGTTGTCACTGTTGGTACAATAGAGCAAATCATGGATCAGCAATGACTTCGAAGCTGTTGCGAAGTCGTCGTTGATAATACTCATCTGTGATGCAGATGGTATCTATCAACGACGATTTTGTGACTGAGAACGTAAGTGTCATTGCTGATATGTTCTATCGGCGATAATTGTAGCGGTCGTCACTATGTGTCGTTACTAAAGATGTGTCATTTTGTAGTGAGATGCAATTTGCAACTTATTTATTTATATGGTAGATTGATATTGACATAAATTGCATTAAAATAATTATATGAATATATATATATTATATTATGTTTTCTAATCTAACACCTACGAGGCTACGAGTATGCATGTTATAGTGTTTTCAACGATGTTGTTATATTATATGTACGTTGAAGTCATGTTTATTTCATGGGATAGACGAGGATATGATAAAGGATAGATTTTAATCATTTATTTGTCTGATGTTCGAATTAGAAGAAATTGAGATTATAAGAATATAAAATTAATTTTATATTTGGTGTAAATTGGATTAAAAATCTTATAAAATTCCTAATTTATTATGTTATTTTATCCGGTGAGGCAATGAAGCAAACATATCATTAGTAGATTAATTATGTTGGTATATGGTGTTTGACCAGACTTATGTTTGAATTATGTTGATAAAGGATAGATTTTAATCATTTATTTGTCTGATGTTTGAATTAGAAGAAATTGAGATTATAAGAATATAAAATTAATTTTATATTTGGTGTAAATTGGATTAAAAATCTTATAAAATTCCTAATTTATTATGTTATTTTATCCGGTGAGGCAATGAAGTAAACATATCATTAGTAGATTAATTATGTTGGTATATGGTGTTTGACCAGACTTATGCACGCAAGATTTTTTTTAGTTTACATGGATATTTTGTTTTTTAGAGTGTTAATAATAAACTAAAGAGGGTAATTGATCAAAAAATATTTTTCTAATTTCCACACAAAAGTACAAAACATGCCATGTATGGATCACCAAATAAATTTTGGGTAAACAAATTTATGCATACATAAACCATGTATTAGATGTGTCTTGAATTTGTTATTTGGGCCAGGTAGAGAGTCTTATGCATACAAATTTATTTGGTACGTACTATCTAACTCATTATATTATAACCTAACCCGTTTAGGGTTATTTTGTAGGGATGGAGAGAAAATTTACATAAGTGAAGTGTGAGACACTCTGTATTTTGGGGGCTAGGGTTTTTTTCTCTATGTACTTGTGATTTGGCGATTATTGAAGATCTCATCCTCCTTCGCCCGTGGATATATGAATGACACATCGTTGTCCCGAACCACGTAATTAAATTGTGTGTGTTATTCTATTTTCAGGTTATTTGTTATTTTATTTGTCGATCATTTCCCTTTAGTGTGTAAAGTATACTAAATTACTGATTGATTAGTAGAATTTTGATTTACTGCCATTAATTATTTGATTTGTCTCCACCAACCAATGGGGAGGGTCAATATACACATATGACATTGCCTTATATAGTGAAAATTGATGTGACCCACCAATCCGAATGTGATCGAAATATAAGAAGAAATCCTTATAAATATATTCACACTAAGAGCATCTTTGCATCATAGAATAAAGTAGGATAAAATAAGGGATGAATTTTACTCCCTTGTTTATTTAGTGTTTGATAGAAGAAAATAGGATTAGGAAACTATAACAGGATATGACTAGTGTGACTGGTGGATAGAATTTGTCAAATTCTATCCGTCATTTGCTAAGAGCTTTGGATATCATTTAAGTTGGATATAATCATATTCAAATCTGGTTCTAATGAAATATATATATCCTCCTAGGGGGATGAGATGTAAAATCCTTAGCTTTTTCTTCTTTTATCATTTAAGTTGAATATTTGTGATAAGTTCATTTTAATTCAATTTTTAGAAATATTTTAGAAATATTTTTATTATTATTATTATTATTATTATTATGTTAAAAAATTATTTAAATTTAATTTCATAATTTTAAAATAAAAATTTGATAAAATTAAATTTAAGTATTAAATTTTTAATATTTGACTCATTTATCTAAAATCAACGCAAACAAAGAATTTCAAAATTCTATATTTTCTAATATTCTTATCCGGAATTTTAACAAACGTTGAATATGATATAAATTTATTCCACATGATTCTTATCATAGTTATTTTCAATCGAATTCATATCCGTCTGAAATCCTATCCTGCGAAACAAATGTACCAAAATTGATATTATATACGATCCACATGAGATAATAAAATCCTATTGTATCTTTTATCGTATTCAATCCAAACGAGTCCAATCCAACGAAGCAACATAAAAGTATAAGAAAGTATTAGCAATTTTTTTAGCCATAAATTTGTGTTTTAATTGAAACGCTTGAATCGTAGAGCAAAACATGAAGAAAAAGCCCAAACTTTGGCCCACGAAAGCCCAAATGATCGATCCGTATCAATTTAAGTCGAATTTAATTTCAGTTTGATTCAGCTCAAGTTGATTCAATATGGGCTGCACAGAGTGAATCGAACCGAGGCAAATGGGTGAAACATTAATTTAATCCCACCTCACTCCACTCTTTTCTTGTCCAGGTGAGAGGAAGTCGTGAGGACGAAGCAATAGCATGATCACAATTTCTATTTTTATTATTAATTCGTTAATCTATTATAAATTGTTCCTAAAAATAAAAAATAAAAAAAAGGTTCAGGATTCGTATTTTTGGTGGTGCAAACTCATTTATGCTTAAGATAATAAAGATTAGGTTGACCAGATGGCTCGCTCTATTGTCGACACGTGCACCAAGATTGACTTTTGATCTCAAAACATTCTTCACGCTAACACGAACAGCTTCACAAGCTTTAAATGCTTGTTCTTGAAGCCTAATTGCTACACAGTTGTGATTCCCGAGTGCGTTTAGTCTTGCTCTTCGGATCATGAGCCATTTTCTTGGATCATTACACATGTGATCCGCTAATTAATTGCTGCACCCCTTTATTTAAATAATAATGCCCCCAAGAGTCATCATCACCGCCCATTATCCATTTCCCAATCATTTATATACAAAATTAATGTCAACGTTGACAACGATGGATTTATCTCCTCGGAAATGTACAAATCGCGCTGTTCATGAATTTATATTGAACTTTATTTTGATATCTTATATTGTGATTTAGATATATATATGGCCAAATATTGAGAACATAGCAGTTATAGGTCAAAATAGTGTTCATCACATGAGAAATAAAGAATTATTCCACTTGCTAGAGTAGAGAGTTTTAAGTTCATTTGGATGAAAAAAATAAATTAAGAACAGTAGAAATATTAGAAAATAAATTCTCAATGCTCCTCAAATTGCTCTTTAAATGTCTACGGAGTCTAATTTGGATATTTCTTTTTTAAAAAAAATTCAAGATAGTACCCATAATGGATACTTCTCTCCCTGATATATCTTTTTGGTTCAATCTTTTTTTTCATTCAAATCAAAGAACATATTATACATGTCCTCATACATCTCTCATTCAGGTATTACTCTCCTTCCATTACAATCCCAACTCCTCATTTCTCATACTATTGCTCCTACTTTTGCTAAAGAATGAGCTTCTTTATTATATTATCTACTTATGTAACAAAATTCCTTCACTAGTTCATCCTCTTTCAATGCTTGGATTTTTTTGATGACAATGTCCACCTCCCATGCAGATTTTAGCATTCTATTTAAAAACTTCACCAGCTTTTCACAATAGCCGTAAACAACCAGATTTCTCATATTCTTAAATTTTCTTGGTATTATCCAAGCCATACCAAATTGCTAATGCTTCAACATGTAATGGATTAAGAGCCTTCCCATTTCCAAAACCTGCAAAATCTCAACCATTCTAATGTCCCATGACAAAGCCAAAACCCACACTCTACTAAGATGACCCATCACAATAGATAGCTTCCTAATTTGGACTTTTTCATGTTGTACGTGTCTATCATAAGAATGACAACGGATCAAATGCGGTGTGAATATTGTATTATTTTTATCTGCACGATATATCCGCACTGTACATTCACATACACTGCTGATACCCCACATCATTCAAATATGGATATCTACGTTGCATCCGAATTCACACTACATTTAATAAAAATTAATAAATAATATATTTAATAAAAATAAGAATTTTACATTATTAAAATTCATAACAATTAGTAATTTACTAGAATTTTATATGTAATTTATCATAAATCTACCTATATAATATATATTAAGTAAGTTAAATATTTATAAAATATTATTTTTTTCGTATGAACCTATGCCGGGTGGATCCACATCCATATTCGTTTTTATTTGCGAATATGAATCAGATACAATGCAAATACAATTTTAAGTTGTCGGATGCGGATTAGTACATATACCCAACAAGTTAATTAATTATCTTAATTTACTCTGCACCTTTCGACGTTAATTCACCTAGCAGAAATTAAGAAGAATGATTTTAATTTATCGTAGTCAAGGTATAACATTTAACTTACATATATCACATCAAATAACCTGATCACACATGTGTACAAGCTTAATTATTCTCCCCTCTCTTACCCTCTTCATTATAATGTTAAAAAGAATTGCTATGATTAATGGCTTCAAACTCACAATATGCCCCAATCACCAATAGGTAGATTATGATGATGAAACGCCACGCTTTCCAGTGATGGAGATGATTCAAGAGATTGATACATATTCTCTTCGTTCACAAGATCCGGAACGCTTGACGAGAAGCCATCGAACAACTCCAATGGCGATGCCGAAGGAATACTATCGAACAGGTATCCTGCATCCGCAGAGAACTCGAACTCGCCATTAATATTGGAGTAGTACTGTTGGCTCATCATCACTTGTTCAAGGAGCTCTCCTGATCCAAATCCATTTGGCTCGCCAAATACTACTCCTTTGCATTCCCCGAGCTCCGGCTGCAAGTGGTGGCCGGAGTTCGACTCGCTCGATGCGCCAACCAACTCCAACCCCTGCGCGACGTCAAACTGATGAGGGGGAGGAGGAGGAGCACTACTCTGATTCGAGAACTTGGCGTATAGAGCGGCAAGATCAATCGCAGGGCCGTGTTCTTGGGAACTGAGCTCTCGGCCGGCGGTGGCGGGGACGTGAGGTCTGATGAGCCTTAAAGTCCCCCGGCGGTGGTGCTTGCGACAGCCTCCGCCGACGGGGACGTTGCGGAGGGAGCCGCCCATGGTCCAGTAGCGGCAGCAGGCCTTGCAGAAGTAGCGAGGCTGGGTGAGGCTGTAGTTATTGTAGTAGCAGAACTTGGTGTTGGCGGAGCTGCAGCGCGGGCAATGCGGCGAGGGAGGCTTCCAGCCGCTGGAGGTTGACGACGACATGAGTTAGTGATGGAGATGAGAGGAGAAGTGCAGGGTGGGAATATGGGATGGGATGGTCTTTATTATTGGATACGATGGGGAGCTGCATGCGACGATACTTTTGGTACGCGGCGGTCGCAGGAGGGTCCGTGGGCGGTGATTTAAGGAATAGTTTCCGTAGGTAGCTTCGACGTGTCGCTAGCTGCAGTCCCAGGCTCCCAGCTGGGAATTAGTAATTTAATATTGTAGACCGGCGGTCTGGTGTTTTAATTAAATCTAAAGTTAATTGCAAGGACGGCTATTTGTTCGGGTTACTTTATATTTTTGTTTCAAAATAATACTAGTAATTTATTTATTTAAAATAATAATAGCTATTTATTTATTTATGGAGTTGTTCGGGTAACATTATTTATTTATTTTTATTGCCTTGAAATTATGAAATTAACTATGAAATCTTCAAAAATCAAAAATCTTCTTTCTAGATAAATGTGAAGCAAAGACAAAATGTTGAGAGATTGAAGATGCTGAGACGTTGAAGCATCAGAACTGTGAGGCAAAGGAAGAAGATGAGTTTGTAATAAGTAGATTTATTTTAATGTCTTTTTCTTTAAAATTGTGTGTTGTAATTTGTGAAGATAGTCGTAATCTTTAATTCTTAGAATAAGTGATGGATAAGAATTAGTGGATGCGAATTCATTTATTCTCGATGTTACTCACTAACCCAGTTGTATATAAACTGCTGAAGTTGACTGAGTCAACTAACATTTCATTTTTCCAATTTGAATACATTTTACCTCTTCATTTCTCTGTACGCGCTCTTGTTTTCTTCCACTGTTCATCTTCATCTCAGGCGATATTTTAACATGGTATCATAGCAGATCTGTTGATCTCCAGCTAATCGTGAAACAAAATTCTGAATCGGAGAGATCGATCAACCCAATGGCAAGGAATCGAAGATCAGCTCAAGCAAACAGATCTATATTTGTAGTTGGGGAATCACAGTTCTGACGAGAGAGTGGATCTGTCACTGGGGAAGCAGAAATGGAAGATGATCCTTATATCTTAGCTAGAAACGATACACCATGTATGAATTTAGTCTCAGTTCAATTGATCGGACACGAGAACTATTTGACCTGGAAACAATCGATGATTATATCACTGTCAGCTAAGAATAAGATATGGTTCATCGACGAAACCCTAATTTCGTCGGATGAATCGATGCACAGATATAGACAGTGGAGACGCTGCAATGTTATGGTTCGATCGTGGATATTGCAATCCATTGTACCGAATATTTGTTCTAGCGTGATTTACGCTGAAACGACCTCAGAAATGTGGCACGATTTGGAGGAGAGATTCGACAAAGGAAACGAGCCGAGGATATTTGAGATAGAAATGAGAATATATAACACCATGCAAGGAAACTTAACCATTTCAGCTTATTACACCAAATTGAAGGCATTATGGGACGAAATGGATGCCTTATATGCTGGTGCGAACAACTGCATTTGTCAACCTGGTAAAGACTGCAACAAGAGAAGAAGATTGTGTCAATTTCTAATGGAACTTGATGAAGTGTACATAGGGATCAGAGGGCAAATACTGATTATGAAGCCCTTGCCCGAAATTAATCAGGCTTATGCAATGTTAGAGCAAGAAGAATTGCAAAGAGCAGAAGGAGCAAATGTAACCCCATCTGTGGAAAGTGTAGCCCTAAGTAGTGTGAACTATGACAACACATCAGGGGGTTATAAAGGAAATAAGAACAAACCTTTGGGGCCAAACATCAAGCTGTTTTGTGACTACTATCAAAGAGCGGGTCGCTCTAGAGAAAATTGTTATAGGTTGGTTGGTTACCCTACTGGTCATAAATTCTTCAAAGGCAAACAAAGATATGCTGAACAAGATAACAAGCATGTGAATGCAGCAAACTCAAGAGATATTGGTGAAGAGAGTACCAAAAGGAACTCAAATGAAGAACCAAGCAGCAGTAGAAACACAGGCATTTCTAAGGAGCAGTACAATAACCTTGTTAATACAATGATGAACCTGTTTGGTCAAAGGAGGCCTAGAAATCATACAATCAACATGGTAGATATAAATTTCAATTCAAATGCATTTAGGTTACACAAACCTTGGATTCTTGACAATGGCACAACAGACCACATAACCAGTGACACTACAATCCTTGATAACCAGTGTAAGCCAAAACCTTATGAGAGAATTACATTGCCAAATAGGGAAGCTATTCATGTTAGTAACACAGGAACATCGTACCTAAACAAGCATCTATAATTTACAAATGTGTTACCTGTACCTACATTTCACTTCAACCTCATGTCCATCAGTAGGTTAACCAAAGAAATAAATTGCACTGTTGAATTTAACCCTCATTCATTTGTCATCCAGGACCTAGTATTGAGGAGGGTTTTGGGGATTGGTAGAGAAGTGAATGGGCTATACATGATGGAAGGAGCTAGTATCCTAGCAGGCAATTCTAAAGTTTCACCTTCCAAAGTTTTATCTGCTTCTACTTTACTCAATAATCATGCCTTGTGAGTTGTGGCACATTAGATTAGGACATATGTCATGTTCAAGAATGAAACTGATGTCAAGTAGAATACCTGAAATATACCAGACTTCTGAATTAGTTTGTAACATTTATCCCATTGCAAAACAGTGTAAACTACCTTTTCATTCTAGCACAAATAAATCAAAAAAAATTTTTGACTTGATACATTGTGATGTTTGGGGTCCCCACAAAAATCCTACCTATGATGGTCATTCATACTTTCTCACTATTGTAGATGATTGCACTAGAAGTTATTGGACTTACCTATTCACTTTTAAATCCCAAGTACCCAGCATTCTAATAGGATTCATTAGATTAGTGCAAACACAATTTTCAAAGACTGTCAAAACCATTAGGAGTGACAATGGAAGTGAGTTCTTCAACTCAACCATAAATGAGTATCTTTCCAAACATGGAATCCTCCATCAAAGTTCATGTGTAGAAACACCTCAGCAAAATGCAATTGTAGAAAGAAAACATAGACATTTGCTTCAAGTGGCTAGGTTCTTAAATTTCAATCTAAACTTCCACCTAGATTTTGGGGTGATTGCCTATTGACAGCCACATACCTTATAAATAGGCTACCTAGTCCTATGTTGGATAACCAGAGTCCTTACAAGCTGTTGTACAATAAGGAACCTGATATAAATCATTTGAAGGAATTTGGATGCCTATGCTACACCAACACTCTTAGAAGGGGTAGAGACAAGCTAGATCCTAGGGCTGATGAGGGGGTATTCATTGGGTATCCTTATGGGAAAAAAGGATACAAGATATACAACCTCAAAACCAAGTCCATTGTTGTGTCTAGAGATGTCAAGTTTATAGAACACATCTTCCCCTTTGATATATGTCGAAACTCTCCAACAAATCATGTTTCCTAAACACACCAGTAGTGAAATTGAACCTGAAAACTTACCTCCCATAAACATTTCCTCTTCACATCAGGACAATGACACTCTAATGCAATCATCTACTGAAGTGCAAGAAGTAGACAAAGACCAAAGTTCACTACAATCCATTGTAGACCCTTGTGAGCAAATCTTCAACAACTCACATGAAACAGACAATCAATTGTCAATCACCCATTCACCTCAACTAGTTGAACCACCAACCAGAAAAAGCAAAAGAATTGTGAAAAGACTTGCAAGGCTCCTTGACTATCATTGTAGCCCATTAACATCTGCATCCTCACCCAATTCCAAAGAAAACCAACCTCAAAAAACAAGCCCATATCCTTTGGCAAATTTTTCTTGCTTGCAAAACATTCCCACTGAACACAAAGCCTTCCTTAGTGTCATTGACACCTATCAGGAACCAACATCCTATGAAGTTGCCGGCAAGAATCCAAGTTGAGTAAAATCTATGCAACTTGAGTTAGAAGCCCTAGAGGCTAACAATACCTGAAAGCTAATTGAACTACCACCACGCAAAATAATGGTGGGATGTAAATGGGTGTTCAGAACTAAATTCAAGCCTGATGGGAGTATAGAAAAATATAAATCTAGACTGGTTCCAAAGGGTTTTACTCAAAGAGAATGAGTAGATTACCATGAGACCATCGCACCAATGTCTAAGATGGGCATAATTAGAATATTGTTAGCAGTAGCTGCAGCAAAGAACTGGCCACTACACCAGTTAGATGTAAGCAATGCTTATTTGCATGGTGATCTTGATGAAGAAGTGTACATGATCAAACCCTCAGGTTATGGGAAAGAGGGAGACAACCGAGTATGCAAACTGCTCAAATCTCTCTATGGCCTTAAGCAGGCAGAGAGACAATGGTACTCTAAATTATCTTCTAGCATCATAAAGCAAGGATATAATTAGTGTATTTTTTATTCCTGTTTGTTTCTTAAGAAATCAAATGACAAAATTGCTGTTATATCAGTCTACGTGGATGATATAATAATGATAGGAAGTGATCAGGAGAAAATTAGAAGAATGAAAGCTTTACTTAATGAAGAATTCAAAATCAGGGATCTGGGCAAGCTTACATATTTTATTGGGCTTGAGGTTCACAGAACTAAGGTAGGAATTCACTTGAACCAAAGAAAGTATGTGACTGATATGTTAAAAGAAGCAGGTTTACAAAATTGTAAACCCTCAAGCACTCCAATGCAATACCATGAGAAAGTTGAACTGAAGGACATTGATTCAGATGAACCACTCGGTGATGCTGAAGCATACAAAAGGCTAGCTAGTAGGCAAACTCCTTTATGTGACCATGACTAGGTCAGACATCATGTTTACAGTCAATTACCTTAGTCAGTTTTGTAACACACCTAAGCAGTCACATTACAGAGCAGCATTGAAGGTACTGAAGTATCTAAAAGGACCCCTGGTTTGGGCTTATTTTATTCATCAAAATCAAGCTACGAGTTGGCTGCTTACAGTAATGCTGATTGGGGAGGATGCAACATCACAAGGAAATCAGTTACTGGGTATCTTGTCAAGCTAGGGGAATCTCTGATAACATGGAAGTGCAAGAAACAAGCAACCATAAGTCGATCCAGCGCAGAAAGCGAACTCCGAGCAATGTCTAGTGTAACTACAGAAGTCCTATGGGTTATAAGGCTGCTAACTGAATTGACAATCGATGATAAGAAACCAATCCTTATCTACTGTGACAACCAGAGTGCAATGCACATTACTGCTAATCCCGTCTTCCATGAGAGGACCAAACACCAAGAAGTCGACTGTTACTTTGTGCGAGAAAAATTTCTGCAAGGTATAGTTGAACCAGTGTATATATCCGGCAAACAACAACCAATAGATATCTTTACAAAGTCGCTAACACCTAAGCAACATCTTCACAATCTTAGCAAGTTGGGAATGAGTAATCCTTACTCATCTCCCAACTTGAGGGGGGACTGTTGAGAGATTGAAGATGCTGAGACACTGAAGCTTCAGAACTGCAAGGCAAAGAAGAAGATGAGTTTGTAATAAGTAGATTTACTTTAATGTCCTTTCCTTTAAAATTATGTGTTGTAGTTTGTGAAGGTCATAGTCGTAATCTTTAGTTCTCAAAATAAGTGATGGATAAGGGTTAATGGATGCAGATCCATTTATTCTCGTTGTTACTCACTAACCCAGTTGTATATAAACTGCTGAAGTTGACCGAGTCAACTAACATTACATTTTTCCTATTTGAATACATTCTACCTCTTCATTTCTCGGTTCATGCTCTTGTTTTCTTCCACTGTTCATCTTCATCTCAGGCGACATTTTAACACAAAACACATTTTTTGTCAGATTTTAGGTTTCCTATGTATTACGTGGGTTCCTGCGTTGCTCCAAAGAAGCTAATTAGTGGAGTACACCAAAATAAACTTGAAGAGAAAATAGTAAGAAGAATGAAACCATGGTAATAAAAAATATGGTAAATTATACTTATTTTTCTTGAGTTTTAGTAAAATTATATTGACATCTCTTCTATTTATAATTTTATCTTGTGACCCTCTTAAATTTTGTAAAAGATTACACAAACCTCTAATACTAACGGAAATTATTAATGGAGTATCTATCATGTGCACTGCACATGTTTACTGATGATAAAAATACCCTTATGTCATTTAATTCTTATTCTCTCATATTTTTACCACATGAGTGCTTAACATTTAATTTTCATATTCAACTAGCATCAATTTCGTAAAATAAATTAAATAATAAAATAATTTCTTAATTTTTTTTTAAAAAAAAATTTATTCAATTATTTTAAAATATCTTTTACTGGTTTTTCTGCAAGGGGCATAAGGGAGAAATCATAGATTGCATTTAACACCGCTAGTTACAAAGGAGATGAGTGTCACATGGATAAATAGAGTGGATGTCAGTGTAATTTATCCAAAAAAATATGATATCTCAGGCTACTAGGAGTGTATTAATAAATTCTACAGTGAACTCTATTTTTGCTCATTCTTTAATTACTTTGTGGATCATATTTTAACCAATGTGAGATTTTAACACACACCTTTTACGCTCAGGATTGAATATCTGAAGCGTGGAGTTTTGCAGGACTGGACATCTGCGGGTGACATAATATAAACCACATGATATGCTCTAATACCATGTTAATTAAGAAATTAGTAGGTCTAACTTATCCCAAAAATTAGCTCATGAGAAGAGAATTGTTTAAATTATTTAAAGACTATCTTGATCATATTTTAACTAATGTGAGACTTTAACAGCACGATTATATAAATATAAAAAGATTTTCTTTGGTTGACCAACAATAAGATGAAATAATCAAAATTAATAAACTAGAAGAAAGTAACTATGGAGTTGGGGAAGTTGCCTACATGAAATTGATTTGCTAAGTTTTCAGGTAAAGAACCAGAAAGGATTATATTTGCAATAAGGCTGAAGATGATATCAAACATATCTTCATTCAATGTAACTTTGCTAAAAGATATTGGAAATTCCTGGAAGGAAAGTTAGGAGTACTGTAAATTCATATACAAAGAAGATTGGTTCACATGTACGTGGATGAAGAAAACTATTAAAGCTATTATAACAAACTTATTGCGGTGGATTTGAAGAAACAGAAATAAACTAAAACAAGAATTTGGAAAATAAAAAAGCTACACTCAGCAATTAAATTTTTAGAATGTTAAATTTTTGTTTACGATATATTATTTTTCAAATCTTAATACGTTTCGAAATTTCTGTATTTACATTTACATTAATTTGTTTATAAAGACGTCATAGGGCTGCAAATTTGGATAGCTTCAAAAGTTTGACAATTTCTTGAATATTGACCGACCAAATTGACTAGTGATCTACATCTGACGTCGTACGTGCAGAACTCTTCCAAGTTCAGACTCAAATTAAGCCGGCAACACGATAGTTTTGACTTTTGAGCTGATTCCCGTTCAGCTTTCAACAAAGGGAATTAATATTTAATTTTATTCTTTTTACATAAATCAGACGTTGACAATTGCAAATAGTCATCACCGATCTACGCCTTGCCATCTCTCCAAACAGGCGCCCGACACCCACTTTGACTTTGACCAACATACGTCGTACTTCTATTGGCTATTAACATTGGACCTCGCCTGATGTGGAACATTTCTACTTTGACCTGACGTACGTCTTTATATATATGCTTCAAATACGTGGAGAGTCGATCCATCGGCACTACGTTAATTTCTCTACAATAACTACAAGCTCTCCATCACCTCCGCCACCGCACGAATGGAATCTTCTCACCTTTCCCTGAGCCGACCATCGCCCGCGGCGCCGCCCCTGCGAGCTCTGCAAGGCCCAAGGCCGCCCGCCCTCAAGGTCGGGAAACTATCGCGCAAGATCATGAAGCAGCAGCCGCCGCCGGCCCAGAAGCAACGTGAGCCGGTCATAATTTACACCGTCTCGCCCAAGGTCATCCATGCCACTTGCAGTGAGTTCATGTCGATGGTGCAGCGCCTCACCGGCGCCGCCGCCCCTTCGAATTCGTCGATATCATCAAAGGCTCTCTCGGAGAAGACATCGGGTGGTATTGGTCAACCAAGAACGAGCCTCTTCCCCGGCGTCGGCGACCTGTCTCCGGTCGCTTGTTCCGTTAAGTCTCAGGTTAACTTGTTACACAATGATCAACTGAGTCCAGCTCTCCATGGCAATTACAAGGGTTTTATGGAGAATAGCTTCCAGCCTAAAGCTAAATATTATAATTCTGCAGTCGCATGCTGGGAGCTCTTCAGTAACCAAAGCCGAGATTTTTAATTAGCTTCCAAGAGGAGGACAGTAAATGAAGATCGAGATACATATGCATCAGTATCGTCATCTTCGTATATATTAATTGATTCCTATTAGTTGCATGCTTACATAACAATAATTCATTTATTTTGTTTGTAATATTGTTTTATTTGATTATTTTGGCTTATTTTTCTTATATATATATTCACGTTCAGAGTAAACCCGAGTCTTATAAATGCATGGCCAATTTGTATGGATTTAACGCAAGTTTTAATCAAGATATGATATATATACAAATTGCATCCATTAAAATATTGTAACTATATCAAAATATTCATATTCTCCGACAAGTTGTGACGGCCTCTCCCAGCCGTCATAACTAATCATCAGTGACAATCGCGGGTGCTGTCGCTGATTTAAATACATCAATGACGGTTGTATGCGGCTATCACTGATACAAACACATCAGTCATGACTTCGGGCCGTCAGTGATACTATTAGCAATCGTGATATTTGGTGCTGCCCAGGCCATCAGTCATTTACAATAAGCTTTGAGCCACGACATAGTGACGGTCGACCGTGGATAAGTCGTGGCTGAAGGTATATCCTGTATCTGAAAAAAATAAATTTTTTATAAATTCCTGTATACAATAATATTTATAGATTACAATTTATTTTCAATCACATATTACAACCAGAAAACATCATACACATTCATTTGAAACCAAACATATAAGTTTTTCAAAAATATCATCAATCTAAGCCTCAAATCGGAGGTAAATAATTATCAAAATATCATATATATATATAACCATAAATATATAAACAACTATCAGTATACAAACAGGTATCAAAATATAATAAACCAAAATCTCACGGCTGTGGTGGAGGCGATGGAGGCGGTGGAGTCGACAGCGACTGGATCGGGAGCGTTGACTGGGTCGAGGAGGACGACGGCTGCGACATCATCGGTAGAAGGCCAGAGTGAGACGCAAATCTGTGTGAGGAGTGCTTGCATGTTCTGCATCGTCTGTCTCAACTCTTCATTCGTCCGTCTCTGCTCCTCCATCGCCAGTCTCTACCCCTCCATCGTCTGTCTCTACTGGGTGAGCTCCGACTCCAAGGTCGCTATCCGGCTCTGGTCCTACGCCCGGGATGTCGAGGACCGCTCACCCGCAGTCGAAGGGGTCGGTTCCCCAAGTGGCCCGAGCACGACGCGTGCATGACCACTGTCTGCAAAGCTATAAACACGGTCGTGCTCCCAGCCACCTGCGGCCTCCACCCAAGCTGCTGTGCCGAACTCCTCTGGTGTGCCTCCGCGTTCAATCACAATCCTCGTGTATGTTTCCTACACGTGTTTATATTTTAAATATATAAAAACTATAAATAAATATTGTGTAAATCAAATAGACATAAATGCTTGCCATTATGATCGAGGCTCTGCTATCAACGTAGACGCCCGCTCATCGTCGACAACGGTGAGTGCGCTCAAACACCTCCATCATCGACGGGCATTGGATAGTGTCGTCCTCCGCAACGCGCGTCTTACATTATAAAACAAATACATTAGTATTATTATACATAAAATATACTTTAATTAAAAATAATTAAATTATACATACCATACGACGCTCATGAACCGCAAAAGACACGGAGCCACCAGTGTGGCGCGCCCCTGTGCTGTCCCCCCCTGGACATGCGGTTTCTCGATGAAATTCGGGAGACCTCCTGCCACTCAGGTGTGGCCCACTGCTCAACGAGTTGGTCCCACACATGACCAAGAATCCACTCGGGGGAGTGTCCCCGAGTCTACCGTATCTGTGTGGCCCCTAGTCGTCTCATCGCGGTCTAACGGGCTTGCTGAAGCAGCCCGTTCTAGCGAGTGCGGGCAACACGCTCCCATAAAGCCTCAACAAAAGTGGTGTGGTCCTCCAGGGCACGTGAGACCATGTAGCATTAACATTAACATTAATTTAATAAAAAATTAATAGATTTAAATATTACCGATGAATATTTAACATTCACATTAATTTAATAAATATAATTATCGAGAACTCTTTCCACAATAAATACATATGCTCACGGGGCACGTGAGACCATGTAGGTCACGCCCCGTGCATAAAACTTTCGGATCGTCCCCGCTATCGTACGGGGGACGTCATACTGCTCGAATCTGCACCAAATATAAATTTATATTATGATATTTTGAATTATAAATAAATTATACGAAATAATTAATGCATATACTTACCGTCTTCTGCGCACACTAACTGCTTTGCGCAGTTCTCCCTTGGGTGGCGGAGAGAGAATTCTGTTAGGCCCTCGTGGCCAACATCTGGAAGACGATGGTCCTGGATCTGTGGAGGATGGCAAAGGGATGGTAGCCAAAGGTGAGGGGATATGGTGGCCAGATCAGGTGGGGGAATGATGGACGGATCAGGTGGGGGGATGGTAGCCCGAGGTGATTGGATGGTGGCCGAAGGTGAGGGGATGGTGGCTGGAGAGGTGGGGGGATGGTGGTGGAAGGTGAATGGTCAGTGTGTACAGGTGGGGCAGGTGGTAATCGTTGGAGGGTCCTATGTGGAAAGCCTCCTCGGGAATTGATATCTCAAACTATAGCTGTAAAAAATTAATATAATTAGATTATATATAATATATTAATAGATATATTTAATAATTGAATATATACTTCACATTTATAATTATTCGTCATCGTCATCATCATTATCATCATCCGTGCAATACTCTTCTTCTTGTTCTTCTTGATGTGAATCCAGAATCATTGTTCTATAAGGATTAGGTGGATTGAAAGAAGAAACACCAGTAGAAGAAGATTCACCATGAGTTTGGACAATAGGATTGCTCGATGTCCCGACTTGACGTGACTCTTCGTGATAATTTCATAGAAAATATCTTGGTGTGAATTCTTTTGTATACATATGCATTGTGACAGTTTTTCGATCAAAAAATCTTATGTTCGAATATTTTCGGCATGGACATCGAATTTTATCACCACTAAGAAATTTTTTATTCGAGTAGGCAAAATTTAAGAAGTAAGTTACGCCTATTCGAAATTCGTCTATTACAACTCCACAATGAATTCATCGGTACATCCAGCTTCGATCGCCCGACATGTTCTGTCAAAAAGTTGGCAATATCTTTAGATAATGTCTTTATGTGGGATGATCCTATTCCATTCAGGATTCATGTTATTTATATTGCACTTAGAATTTCTTTTAGTCATTAACTTCGTTTTAAATTTTGGCAGCTCCCTATAGTTCTCTGAATACGCTTATCATCTGGGCGCGTATCGACGAACAAGGGAGATAGAAGCTAAAATTTAAAAATGAATAATGGCTAAAAAAAATAAATTAAGTGTAATATAAATAACTATGTTTCTAGATTGTCCAACTATGGACAATTCAAGGGTTGTACGTCATATAAAAGATCGTTTACTTCGTTTACACGAACATATAACCCCCGAACGAATCTAATATTTTGCAAAACTAAAACTTGACTCGTCGATGCGTATGTGAAACATATCAACTCGTATGTCTTGATTTTTTTCTAAATTTGTGGATGCTGGTGCGAGTCCACAGCAGATGATTCAGCGTGAGTCCAAAGTGGATGATTCCGTCGCGCGCGAGTCCATCCATTGTGGATGATTTCGGCGCGAGTCCAAAGTGGACGATTTCATAATTATAATTTCAATGAACTAAAATTAACCATAACATTTATTCTACTCTAATTAAATATAATTAACAAATAATTAACAATAATTAACGGTAATTCAATCTAATTAAAAACTAATTAATCTAATTAAAAAAATAACAATAATTTACTAATTAAATCTAAAATTAACCGTAACATTAACTAATTACAATAATTAACACTAATTAACAATAAATAAACCTAATTAAACACTAATTAAAAATATTGGACAATGCCGACCCAAAGAGGGGAGAGGGGATCGAACTCACTTAGTGGCGGCAGAGAGGGGATAGCGATCGGCAACGACGACGAGGGAGCAGGCCGGCAAGCGACAGTGCAGGCGAGGGAGAGGGGGTGGCGGCGACGACGAGGGCAGCGTCTCGACGACGACGATTGGCGGCGACAAATAGGCAGAGAAGACAACGACGACGATCGGCGGAGAGAGAAGACAACGAGGGAAAGAGGAAAGGTCGGGCACAAACTCAAATAAAAAAGTTTTTCATCGACAGCCCCTTGGCTGCCGGCGGCTGTCGGTAAACTATGGAAAACTAATAATAGTATCAGCGATGGTCGCGAAGCCATCTCTCAGTCGTCGGTGATGTGTTTTTTATTTTCGCGCCGCGTTCGCGCTATCAATTAATAAGCGACGGCCGCTTCTAGCCGTGGCTAATTACTTATATAATGGACAGCCATTTGGCCCCCGCTAAGCCGTCGCTACTAGGTTATTTCATTTCGCGCCCCGTGCGTGCCATCACATATGAGCGACGGCGTTGGGCTGCCGTATAAGAGCTGCGACTGATTGGGTTACATCAATCACGGCCCGTTCGGCCGTCGGAAAGCCGTGAATGGTTCTGACGGGCCAGGCGACCGTCGGTGAGCCCCGTGGCTGATAGCTAATATTCTAGTAGTGGAACTCTATTTATGCTCATTCTTTAATTACTTTGTGGATTATATTTTAATCAATGTGAGACTTTAACACACTCCCTCACGCCTAGGATTGGACATCTGGAACGTGGAGTTTTGCAGGACTAAAAATCTGCGAGTGACACAATATCAACCATAGGATAGGCTCTGATATTATGTTAATTAAAAAATTAGTAGGCCTAACTTATCCCAAAAGTTAGCTCATTAGGAGATGATTGTCGAAATTATTTAAAAATTATCTTGATCATATTTTAACCAATGTGAGACTTTCATAATACGATATATTATACAAATATAAAGAGATTTTCTTTGGTCGACCAACATAAAATGAAATAATCAAAGTTAATAAGCTAGAATAAAGTGACCATGGAGTTAGGGTAAGGTTGCCTACATGAAATTGATTTGCTAAGTTTTCGGGTAAAGTACCAGAAAGTGTTATATTTGCAATAACGCTGAAGATGATATCAAAAGTATGTTCATTCAATGTAACTTTGCTAAAAGATATTGGAAAAGGAAAGTTAGGAGTACTGTAAATTCATATACAAAGAAGATTGGTTCACATGTACGTGGATGAAGAAAACTATTAAAGCTATTATAACAAACTTATTGCGGTGGATTTGAAGAAACAGAAATAAACTAAAACAAGAATTTGGAAAATAAAAAAGCTACAGTCAGCAATTAAATTTTTAGAATGTTAAATTTTTGTTTACGATATATTATTTTTCAAATCTTAATACGTTTCGTAATTTCTGTATTTACATTTACATTAATTTGTTTATAAAGACGTCATAGGGCTGCAAATTTGGATAGCTTCAAAAGTTTGACAATTTCTTGAATATTGACCGACCAAATTGACTACTGATCTACATCTGACGTCGTACATGCAGAACTCTTCCAAGTTCAGACTCAAATTAAGCCGGCAACACGATAGTTTTGACTTTTGAGCTGATTCCCGTTCAGCTTTCAACAAAGGGAATTAATATTTAATTCTATTCTTTTATACAAAAATCAAACGTTGACAATTGCGAATAGTCATCACCGATCTACGCCTTGCCATCTCTCCAAACAGGCGCCCGACATCCACTTTGACTTCGACCAACATACGTCGTACTTCTATTGGCTATTAACATTGGACCTCGCCTGATGTGGAGCATTTCTACTTTGACCTGACGTACGTCTTTATATATATGCTTCAAATACGTGGAGATCGAGTCCATCCATCGGCACTACGTTAATTTCTCTACAATAACTACAAGCTCTCCATCACCTCCGCCACCGCACGAATGGAATCTTCTCACCTTTCCCTGAGCCGACCATCGCCCGCGGCGCCGCCCCAGCGAGCTCTGCAAGGCCCAAGGCCGCCCGCCCTCAAGGTCGGGAAACTATCGCGCAAGATCATGAAGCAGCAGCCGCCGCCGGCCCAGAAGCAACGTGAGCCGGTCATAATTTACACCGTCTCGCCCAAGGTCATCCATGCCACTTGCAGTGAGTTCATGTCGATGGTGCAGCGCCTCACCGGCGCCGCCGCCCCTTCGAATTCGTCGATATCATCAGAGGCTCTCTCGGAGAAGACATCGGGTGGTATTGGCCAACCAAGAACGAGCCTCTTCCCCGGCGTCGGCGACCTGTCTCCGGTCGCTTGTTCCATTAAGTCTCAGGTTAACTTGTTACACAATGATCAACTGAGTCCAGCTCTCCAGGGCAATTACAAGGGTTTTATGGAGAATAGCTTCCAGCCTAAAGCTAATTATAATTCTGCGCGCAGTCGCATGCTGGGAGCTCTTCAGTAACCAAAGCCGAGATTTTTAATTAGCTTCCAAGAGGAGGACAGTGAATGAAGATCGAGATACATATGCATCAGTATCGTCATCTTCGTATATATTTGTTGATTCCTATTAGTTGCATGCTTACATAACAATAATTCATTTATTTTGTTTGTAATATTGTTTTATTTGATTATTTTGGCTTATTTTTCTTATATATATTCACTTTCAGTTATATATATTCACGTTCAGAGTAAACCCGGGTCTTATAAATGCATGGCCAATTTGTATGGATTTAAAGCAACTTTTAATCAGATATGATATATATACAAATTGCATCCATTAAAATATTGTAACTATATCAAAATATTCATGTATCCATCAAGTGATAAACGCCAAATTGCCATCTAATTCGAAATAAGCCTTGAGCAAATAAAATTTATGTCAAACCAATAATATAAAATCAATAAAACATCTTGTATGTTTTCTAAAAGTCTGGAGTTCAAACCTCAATATAGTCTAAGTACCTTTGCTAAAATAAAAATAAAAATTGATGTATAAATCCAGTGAAAGCAATAAATTATTTTAGGAGCTGAAAGTGTATATATGCAAATGTTATGTATAGAGAGGGAGATTAATTAGGCAATGTTTCTAAACTCATGGTTGAACATTAAATAAGAAAATTAATTCATAATAAGATTATTATTATATTTATTAATATGAAACGTTATTCAACCAATTTTAATTAACAATATTGACTAATCGAATTTGATCGAAATTTTATTACATGATTCTTAACCATGCATTGTATTTTTGAGTGTGAATCAGATCCGAAATTGCATTCATGATTAAACTGGCCAAATCGTTTCACTGTATTCTGCCGTATGTGGTTCCGTAGATTTTTGGACTGAATGGGTAGCTAATTAGCTATAATAATATAATATATATAGAGAGACTTTTAAGCCTACATGTACATGGCATGGCAAGTAACGAGGCATTTTTTATTACAATCAAGGATTTAGAAGAAAAAAATGCAGATTCTTACAAATAAACATGCAAATAGGGGCATTCCGAGAATTGAACTCGGGACCTCTCGCACCCTAAGCGAGAATCATACCACTAGACCAAATGCCCACCACAGGAATCTAAAATTAGTATTATATATGTAAAATATAATTTGTATTTTTCTAAAATTTCGTTAAGTTACATTTTATTATTATTATTTGCAGACTTTCAATTAGTGATCGAGTCCCGTGGTTGCTTAGCTAATTCTTTAATTCTCTTTTCTCTCTATTTAAGTTGTTAATTTTAAAGAGAGGACGCGCGTTCATTCCATGGCTACTCTCATGTAAACAAATTAGTTTTTGGATGCCATGATACCTATTAATAAATATTATTAATTTTATATATCTAATATTTATTATTAATTATGGTAGTTATTTCCAAAACTGAAAGATCGTGTTTGATGGGATGAATATGATCCACTTATTTTTTTCTTGATTGGTTGTAATTGACAAGAAATACATGGATCATAAAAAAATAAGAAATACTATTTATTGCATAAATTTACTTATCCAATGAATAATATTACTAATCTATTCTATATAGAATATGATATTTTTTAATATTATTCTTTAATAAAAAATAAATTATTAAATTAATTTTAATATTTACATATATCAAATAAATAATTACCATTTTATTATTATATAATATTTAATTATTTAATTATTTTATGAATATTCTTGTGGAAAAATGAGTCATAATTCTTTATTATTTTATAATTAATAAATTATTTTACATTAATTTATTTTTTTATTATATTATTATTAATTAGAATAACTTATAATACAGTTAATTATATTCTTAAAAATGATATTAATTTTGATAATTTTTTTCTTATTTCTTAATTATTTCATAGGCTAATCAAATAAGATAATATTATTTCTTATCTATTCATAATGTCAACCAAATAAGATAATCGTCCATCCTATTCCTTATTTATTTTTATTCATCATATATTCTTATTAATTAATTAGTTTGATTTCATTTCATCCGACCTAACGTTGCTCTAGGCCGGGATGGCAGCTGATTAGATACGATATGTATATTGTATTATTCGCGCACCGCACATTCGCACCGCATATCTACATTCGCAACAAATATAGATATTCATATTTGTTTCCGCACTGCATTCAAATGCGGATAAAAAATTAATAAATAATATATTTAATAAATAATAATTTATATTATTAAAATTCATAATAATAATTTATAATTTATTAATTATTATAAAACATACCTATATAATATATATTTCGTAATATATTGTATATTTTCTAGAGGTCTAGAGTTCAAACCCTAATATGATCACCTAATGTGAGTTTCTATATTTGTTTAAAAAAATAACTTATATACGAGTAAAACGATAATTGCGAATACAGTACAAATCCACATTCATATCTATATATACACCGCATACACGCAGATAATTTTTTTTTAAGCCTATATATTCGTATTTATATTTGTTTTTATTTACGATTATGGAATAGATAGATCCAGATGCGATTTTTAGACGTGAAATAAGGATAAAATTGTCACACTTGTTCATATATGAAATAATGCAATGAGACAGAGAAATAGTGTGCGGTGAATATAGTATGCTAGGAATTATATACTTAATAGGAGAACACTTAAATGCCTAATTTTAGCATATTAATACACGACTAGATTTCCACTCTAAAAAGGCTAAAGCGTGCATATTTATAAGCGAAGATTGATGACTCTTGACCTGACAATATATGATTACCTCTTCAATTCATAAATGCCAATCAATTGACTTTAGTCGATCGTATCTATCAGCCCTCATCGGGAGTTATCATGACTTGCGTTGCCTACCGTGGTTAGCGATCGAGCAGACCTAACAATTACATGGCCGGCAATCTCATTGTTCGGTGGTTTGCCTAATTTCTCTAGCCATCGGAAATGTCCATCTTCAAACTCCCTATAATACGCGTGATGTGGCAAACAGTGCGAATGATGTGGATAAATAGTTATCCAATCGAGTTGAATTCGACTTGACATTTTACGCATGCCATCAAACTCAAGTAAAACAGTTGTAGGGTTTGTAGGGTAGCTTACCATCTACCATGTACTATTCATCTGTCACCTACAGTTCATCAATTGTTCCTGCAGGTTCGCTGAAATCCTAGTTCCCTGTATATCACAAAGCTACGCATTAATTTAAGTAATTGTACTAATTACTAATTTGGAAATTTTAGTAATGATTATCCACTGCTTACCACTGTACAAAAAGAGACCGATCAATTCAAACTCTGCATGCTAGCAAACAAAGAAACAAGATTTTTGCAAACAGCAGATACTATACATCTTCAAGGACGAGAGGAGAAAAAAAAAAAAAAAAGGACGAAAGGAGGAGCACTTCACGTACATGGCTGACGACACACAACCCAACCATGCCGTGCCATGCCTTGCCTTTAAGTATACCTGTTCCGCCCCCTTCAGTAGTTGAGGTCAAAATGACATCATCCTTTTCTCTAATTATTAGATGATCTCGATCCATCCTTCCCTTTGGATTTGTTTTTGGCTTTCTGCTGTTTTCTGCTCCAACACATTACTAGAATGCTAGAATAAACATTTTGGAATTAATGGGATGCAAATTGCAACACAATACTGAGATCTATAGAAATAACATAATATCAGCTGCGCTTACACATACGGGGATCATGACATTCTTGTCCATGACGTAAGCCCTAATGGTTCTCAAAAGGTGAGACAGAATATTTACATGCACAACAACCTCCCTACTGCTCTCTGGAAAGCATGAAAAAGCTAGGGTTTTTGGGGAGGACAAATCACGTTCACTACCTTTTGATCCTCAAGGCGTTGTTTGGCAGTGCAAACCGATGGAGTTGTGACGCTTCGAAGGACCCGATGGAGGAACCGGAATCGCTCTCGGCAAGAACCCGAAGAAGTCGGACGATGACGATGACGATTTCCTCTTTCTTTGTAGGGTTTGATTGAAGGCGTGCAGATTTCTTGAGGCGTTGCAAGATAAAGCCAAGAGGAGCAGAATGACCACCAGCTGTGCTAGTGAGCCTTTAGGGAGCAACTGTCCCATATTAGTTTGAGCATATAAATTAAGAAACTAGCTAAGGAGAAGAGTGAGAGGAAGGAGGAGAAGTGGATGCAGTTGAGAGGCGGAGAGGAGAGGAGAAGAAATGGCAAGTGATCCATGGAGGGGTGGATATAAATGTAAAAGTTTAGAGAGGGGTTGGTACGCTTACAATGCAAAGATATATATAGCGTGATCATCATACTAAATGAATGAATGAATGAATGAATAAATTATATATCTCAAGTGACTGAGTTATGGTAATTAATATAATAAACTTCATATATTTTGTAATAACATATATACGATGCAACGACAAGGAAAGAAAAGCATGCGCATGAAGTTGAGAACTCTAGCATCTGCTTCAGTACTCGTCCGTGTGCTCTACCGAATATTATATATATTGTTTTGGATGTGATGTCGTGAATAGTGTTAATAGTCATAGGAGCTGATCTCTGATGCCGTCCACGAAGCATGGAGTTAAATTTGTCTTAATTTAGACAATGTACATGTACAATCTATTTACTTGAGGTGAACATTACGAATTGTATTAAGAAATTAATGAATCTAACTCCCTGAAAACTAGCTCACGAGAAAAAAAATTATCCAAACTATTTAAAAATTATCTTAATCATATTTTAATCAATATGGGACTTTAACCCACTCTCCTCACGTCCAGAATTAAACATTTGGAACGTGGAGTTTTGCAGGACTGGACATCTACGAGTGACACAAAATATCAATCACAGAATAGGCTCTGATATCATATTAAAAAATTAGTGAGTCTAATTCACCCAAAAAATTAACTCATGAGTATTATTTATTTTAGGTAATCTACTAGACATCAACTTCATTCTAGAATATGACATATATACGTCCTAATCTAATGTGCCACAAGGCATGTTTGTCAAGAGAAATTAAAGAAAATAATACTTTGGATGAGGTGACTTAGGAATTGCCTGCCAGACCACCTGCTCCCTCCAGCATGTATATCCCATTAACTTCTCTACCAGTCCCCAAAACCCTCCTCGATACTAGGTCCTGAATGACAAATGTATGAGGATTAAACTCAACAGTGCAGTGCAGTTCATTTCTTTGGTTAATCTACTAATGGACGTGAGGTTGAAATGAAAAGCAGGTACTACTGCAACAAAAGTTTAAAATATTGACTGATTTTTTTTTGCGGAAGATATAGACGTCGAAATGTTAAATAAATAAATAAATAAATAAAAATAAATAAATTTCGACGTCTGTTACCGGCGTCGAAATTTTTTCGAAGCCCGACAACAACAGGTGTCGAAAAATTTCGACGTCTAGAGGCAATGTCGAAATATTTCGAAGCATGGAGGTAGGCGCCGAAATATTTTGGCGCCCAGAGGGCGTTGAAATATTTCGATGCCTCGGGGACCGCGGCGACTGACGTCGCGAGTTAGCGGGCGCGCAAACTCGCTCCCGCATCCGCTGGCGTCAACGCCGTGGGTTAGCGGGCGTGCAAACCCGCATCCAATGGCGCCAGCGCTATGGGTCAGCGGGCGCGCAAACCCGCCATCCGCTAGCGCCAGCGCATTAGGCGCATTCGCCCAGGCTGGAGGCAGGAAATCTCTCGCCTCCAGCAAATTTTTCGTAAGGTAGGTAGGTAGAAGTATCAAACTCTTCTTGAAGCAATGGAGAAGCTCATCCACGACAGCAACATCCACATTGGCAAACGAAGTGAAAGGCTCCTCGAAATCGTCCGACCCAGGCTCGGAGCCACTCCGGTCCAGCTTCTCGTTCGCCCCAGGGGCGCGATAGAGGAAGAGGTCGTACAAGAACCGACCATGCGGGGTGAGTAGCGCGGCGTAGAGAGGCGGCGGGTTGCGGTGGTTCAGATTCGGCATCGGGACGTAGGAGGTCTGCGAATCGCTTCCTCCGGTGGGAATGTCTTGAGCAGCAAGGCGGCGAACGTCATTGGTGAGCAGGCCTTGGTGGAACTTGACGATGTCAGGACCCCAGAACCGGACCACCGACCGGGACTCGAGTCGGCAGGCCAGGGGCCCCGCCTCGTCCAGCCTGCCTGCCGGAGGGGGTTGGGAGTGGCAACGACAGAGGAAAGAGGCGGAGAGAGCTGCTCGAAGACGCGAGTGGGTGCGGAGAGGAGACATCCTTCTCTCTCTGCTATTGTTTGTCTTTTGCTCTCCCTCTGTTGTCGATTGCGCTGCACGCGGATTTTTTTTAAAATAAAAATAAAAAAACATACCGACGCCTCTAACAGGCGTCAGTATGTTTAAAAATTATTTTTTTAAAAGCATCGAAATTTGATTTCGACGCTGAGCCTGGCGTCGAAATGTAACGTTTCAACGCTTGAGCCAGACGTCGAAATGTAATGTTTCGACGACCGAGCCCGCCGTAGAAATGTAACATTTCGACGTCCGAGATCGACGTCAAAAGTTACATTTCGACGCTCGAGCCAGACGTCGAAAAGTTACAATTCAACGCCCCTCGTTATACACGCATTTTCGACGCTCATGCAGGCGTCTAATTTTTTTTTTCGACGGAAGAAGCATCAAAATTTTAATATATTTTGACGTCGGAATTCGGTGATTTTGTTGTAGTGTACAGCTAATACATTGGTGAGCTATAGGTGTTTGTTTATGTAAACAGTTCCTAGATGACTAACAGGGATGGTCTCACCATTTCATAAGGTAATTCTCTCATTAATTTGGCTTTGGTTCACACTGGTATCACTGGTTATGTGGTCTGTGGCACCACTGTCAAGAACCCAAGGTTTGTGTAATGAAAATGCATTTGAATTGATTTTTATACCTGCCATGTTGATTGCATGAGTCCCATAATTTCTTTGTCCAAACAGATTCATCATTGTGTTGACCAGATTGTTGCATTGCTCTTCAGATAAGCTAGTGTTTTTGTTGCTGCTACTTGGTTCATCACTGAAGTTTTCTTTTATGCTCTCTTCACTGATACTTCAGAGTTGGCTGCGTTTACATGGCTCACTTGCTTGTTATCTTGGTCAGTATATCTCTGTTTGCCTTTATGGAACTTATGTCCAGGTGGGTAGCCTACCAGTTTGTAGCAGTTTTCTCTGGAGTGGCCTGCCATTTGACAGAAATCACAGAACAACTTGGTGTTAGGCCCCAAAGGCTTGTTCTTATTTCCTTTGTATCCCCCTGATGTGTTGCTATAGTTCACACTACTCAATGCGACACTGTCCACAGAAGAGTTCATAGTTGTTCTCCCTGATCTCTGCAGATCCTCTTGTTCAAGCATGGCATAAGCTTGATTTATTTCAAGCAAGGGTTTCATGATTAGTATTTGCCCTCTAATTCCAACATATACTTCATTCAGACCCATGATAAATTGACGTAATCTCGTCCTCTTGTTGTTGTCTTTGCCTGGTTGACATATGCAACCATTTGCACCAGCTTGTAGGGTATCCATTTCATCACATAATGCCTTCAATTTTGTGTAGTAGGTTGAGATCGAAAGATTTCCTTGCCTGGTGCTATAAATCCTCATTTCTATTTCAAATATTCTTGGCTCATTTCCTCGATCGAATCTATCTTTTAAGTCATGCTACATTTCTGCAGTAGTTTTCACGTATATCACACTAGAGGAGAGACCAGGTACAATGGACTGCCACTACTAGAAATTGAGTCTTCAGTAACGGCTATCAGCAACGGCCGCTCAAGCCGTTGCTATTTGCAACGGCATTCTTACGACCGCTCAAGCCGTTGCAGATATGTTGTATCTGCAACGGCTTTCTAATGGACACGCGAGCTGTTCCTGATGATTTTAATTATCAGCAACGGCTTTCTAACGGACAAGTGAGCCGTTGCTGATGATAACTTATTAGCAACGGCTTTCTAACGGGCGAGTGAGTCGTTGCTGATAAGTTTATAAAGGTCACAGATCGCGCCCGACCCTTCTTCCTCCCGCTACTGCCTCCGCCACCTCCTCCTCCCGCCTCTCGTCGCCGTTGCCGACGCCAACGACGCCGAGCTGCCGCTGCCGATGCTGTCGTCCGTCCTCGACCGCCGATTTCAGGTATTCATCACCGCCCGACCGTCTCTTCCCGTTGCGGCCGGCGGGAAATCCGACTGAAACCCTATTTTTAGGGTTTCGGCCGGCGGCGGTCGGTCGATGGCCGCCGCCGGATCTTGTACAGTGTCCGGACACTGTACGCCGGCGCCGGAACGAGTAGATTTATAATTTTTTATTTTTTATTTATATGTTAATTAATTATTTAGATTAATTGTTTAATTTGTTAGATTAATTATTAGGGTTTAGATTAATTTCGGAATTGTCCACTTCGGCATTGTGCCGGAATCGTCCACTTCGGACTCTTGCCGAAATCGTCTAATTTGGACTCGTGTCAGAATTGTCCAATATGGACTCGAACTATCTCGAAACATTTAGAAAATAATCATCCATCCGACGAGTTGATATGTTTCACGTACGCATCGACGAGTCGGATATGATTTAGCAAAACCTTAGATCCGTTCGGGGATTGTATGTTCGCGTAAAAGAAGTAGATGATCGATCTTTTATATGACGTACAATTCTTCAATTGTCCCTGATTGGACAATTTGGGAATATAGTTATTTGTACTGCACTTACGTTTTTATTTTAACTGTTAACTAATTATTCTAAATTTCGGCAACATCTCTTGTTCTCCGATACGTGCCCAGATGATATGCGTATTCGCAGAACTGTAGGGAGATGCTGCCGAAATTTAGAATGAAGTTAACGGTTAAAATAAGTACTTAGTGCAATATAAATAACATAAATCCCGAATGGAATAGGACAATCTCACCTAAAGACATTAACCAAAGAAATTGTCATTGATTGACAGAATCATGTCGGCTGATCGAAGTTGGATGTACCGACGTCTTGATCGTGGAGCTTTAACGAATGAGTTTCGATTAGGCGTAACGTACTTCATAAATTTCGCCTATTCGAATCAGAATTTCGTTAGCATCGGTGATCAAATCCGATGTCCGTGCCGCATTTGTTTGAATGGACGATTTTTGGATCGGGAGACTGTCACTCTGCATCTATATAGCAAAGGATTTGCACCAAGATATTTTCTATGGACTTGTCACGGGGAGTCACGCGAAGTCCGGACGTCGAGCAATCCTGTCGTTCAGACATATGGTGAATCTTCCTCTGCTGGTGCTTCTTCATCCAGTCAATCTAATCCCTATAGAACTATGATACTTGATAGTCTTGGGGGTCAATTTCACCTGAATGATAATGTTGATCGGCCAGTTCTTCAGACATCAGTCCCACCAAATACTACAGCGGTTGATATCATATAACTACAAACTGCGGTAGAGATTGGAGTTCATTATTGATTCGACATAATTTAGATGTCATGCACATTGAAAAAAATATGTTTGATAATATTTTCAACACTTAGATGGAAATTTCCGAAAAAACTAAAGATTCTGAATCAATATCTGAATCGTATATCATCCAAGAAATTTCAACATTCTGCTCATTTTACTTTAAATCGACAATACAGACAAGATTTGATCGTCTTCCACGTAACGACGACGGGGGTGTTCGACATTCAGATGGACGTTTAAATATATTTTGTCACTCTGATCGTGCTTTTGGTTCTCGTCCATCTCGACACTTAAGCGATGAAGAGTATCATTTGGCACACTTGTATGTATTACTCAATTATCCAGAGATTGAACAATTCATTGAAATATTTTACATTGAGATGGTGCAAAAATACTCTATTCACAACGATGAAGAATTAGAGAGATTACAGAATCGTGATTTCCCTACTTGGATTCAGACTTACAGCAAAGATCACAGAGCTGAAATAGATGAACGAATATTTGAGTTTGTTAGTGGACCGTCGCGACTTGTGTCGTGCTATAGCGGATATTTTGTTAATGGGTATAAATTTCACACGGTTGAATATGCATTTACAAAGAAGACGATGAATGCTGGGGTCTGTGTGAAAGGGACAACCTATGTTGAATGTGATATGGATTTTTATGGACTGGTAGAGGAAAAATTGATCCGATAGTAGGAGAAAATGAGCTGATACCTGATATGACACATGGTTTCTATCCAGAAGATGATCCTCCTGCTGTAGATCGTATTATTCCAATACTCGAGGATGCAAACACAACGTCAATTCAATTAGAAGTTGAATATGCTGATGATGACGATCATGAAATTGAGAAAGCTGGAGATGAAGAAGATGAAGAAGAGGAAGAAGAGGAAGAAGAGGAAGAATTCGAAGACTATTATTCAGATGATGAGGAATAATTGTGAAGTATATATTTTATTAAATATATCTCTACTATTTATACAATAATCTGATTATATGTCTATTCGACAAATATGTCTGATCGTGGTTATCGTCGCAGGAGAGCTTTGGAGTCTCCGATCGGTGAGACTCCTACACTTACTCATGCTGCTGATCCTCATGCCGATGATACTGCCGAGGCTAGTACATCTAGACGCAGGCGGCCACGCGGGCCGAACGGGTGGCAGCCTCCACCAGCCACAGAGTCACGGGATTGTCCAACGACCCTCCCCGATGGTGGTGTTTGAGCGGACTCACCGTCGAGCACATGGGACGGGGGAGTACATCGACAACCGCGCTGCATACATTATGGTAACTATATATTTGTTTAAATTATTCATTATATATTTATAATTTAAGTTTTATGATCAATATTAAACAAAAAATCAAACTCGAGTAGGAGACCTACAGCCAGACGGTGGTGCAGCGCGGGGGCACCCCCGAGGACTTTGACGCAGCAACGTGGGTCGAGGCCGCAGGTGGCTGGGACCATGACCGCGTATATGGCTTTGCAAATAGTGGTCATGCGCGAGCCGTACTAGGGCCACTTGGGGCACCGACCCCTCCGGTCGCTGGTGAGCGGTCGTCCACCTCTAGATCCAGTTATGATCATAGTAGCAGAATAAGGACTCTAGAGGACAGGGTCGCGCGTCAGACTGAGATAATGGAGCGCCAGAGTCAGATGATGGCGGATATACAAGCTATGCTACGCAACATGTCAGGTCATCCCGAAGCAGGCATCTCTTCGGCATCATCTCATCCATCGTCCTCGAGTTAGTCCACGCCGGTGTACACTCAAGCACACCAGACCCCGCTATATGATCCAGACCATCCTCCATCGTCATCGTGAGATTTTTTTATATTAACTTTGTTACTGAGATATTAGACTTGTTTAATTTATTTTGTTTGGATATTGATACTTCAATTTTGCATTTGAATAGTTTTTATACTATTGTGGATAATTATCAATATAAATATAATTGTTTTGATATATATTTTGGTGTATTTGTGATGTGTGAATGAATGTGTGTTTGAGTATATGGGTGTGTGAATTATGTATCAGATAATGTATCAATGTATTAATGGAAATTTTAAATTTTAAATTTTTTCGTTACCAGGTTCACATCATCAGCAACGGCTTTCCCACGGTCGTCTGTGGGAAAGCCGTTGCTAAAAGTGTATCGAAAGCCATTACTGATGACCTACAGCAACGGCTTAGCGACGGGCTTTTACTAACGGTGTTGCTACGGGCTCACCGGCCGTTGCTTTTAATGTTATCAGCAACGGCTCCGCGTCCGTGGCAAAACCGTTGCTGATAATATTTTTAACAACGGCCCGAGCGGCCGTTGCTAAGTTATCAGCAACACGATTTTCTGCAACGGCTCCATTGCAACGGCTACAGCCATTGCTGATGAGTTTCAGCAACGGCATCAGCCGTTGCTGATGCCCATTTTTCTAGTAGTGTGCGATATCCATGAACGAATCATGTCATTACATCGTCTCCATTGCTTATACCTATATGTTGACTCATCCGGCACAGCTAGGGTTCCATCAATAAACCCAATTTTGTTTTTAGCTGATAGCGCCATGATCATTGATTGCTTCAAAGTCAAGTAATTTTCGTGGCCAATCAGTTGAATTAAAACTAAGTTCATACCTGGTGTGTCATTACCAACTAAAATGTAAGGATCATCTTCTGTTTCTGCATCTCCAGTGACTAATCCTCTCTCCGTCCGGACCTGCGATTCCCCAACTACAGATCTGCTAGCTTGCATTGATTTGTGGTTCCTTGCCATTGGGGTAATCGATCCTTCTGCTCTGGGAGCTTTGATTCAAGATCACTATCAACTGGAGATCAACAGATCTGCTCTGATATCATATTAAGAAATTAGTGAGCCTAACTCACCCCAAAAGCTAGCTCATGGGGAGAGGATTGCCCAAACTATTTAAAGATTATATTGACCATAGTTTAACCAATGTGAGACTTTAACATATTGTAGACTTAATTATGAGCTACTAGCTACGTACTCACTGTTCATCAAGTATTCACGGGAGGGTGAATGTCCTCTGATGGAAAGTCAATGTAAAATGGGTGATGAAAATACCATTTGTTTTTGGAAACAACCTTGGTGTTTAGCGCTACTTGACTTCAAAGAGAGCTTTTAGACTTGGTAATTGTTAACACAGAAGATTCAATACCATTTTCTTTTCTTTTTCTTTTAGGAAGCAACTTATATTTCATCAAGAGAGTTGAAAAATACAAGTGAGTAGAGAGGAGTGAGAGTAAAAACAAAAGAAAGAGAAAAATACAAATGCTACCCAAAAATCGGGGTAACAGAACATGACATAAGGAAAAAAAAGGAAAAAAAAAGGTTCAGAAAAAAATCAACTAGGATCGTGCTTGAGGCCAAAAAGAATTGCACATTCGATTGCAATTTCAAGTGGATGGTGTGAACCTTCTTGAAAGCATCTAGAATTGTGATCCAACCAAACTTTCCATCTCCAGAATATGAGAGCACAAAATTTGATTAAGCTTAGAGTTTTACCATCGTGGCAACTGTCATCCCAAGGAGAGTAGTCCAACCGAAATGGTTGGAGGCCGGATAAGCACAACACCTCCCGCCAACCAACAAGAGAAAAGTTAGGTGCTAAAAAGGTGCGAGTGATATTCTTGAGTCAGAACACAAAGAACGCAAGTCGGGTCCAACTGGAGACCTTTAGAAATTAGACGATCTTTGGTATTGAGTTTGTTGTTGAAACTGAACCAGTTCATCAAAGAGATATTTCGTGGACAAGCAGAGTGCCAAATGAATGAAGATTTGACGTGTTTGACCCCTTGGAAATTTAAAAGATTACAACACTTCAAAGATATGGGCAAGGGTTGCATGGTTGACTAAACCTTGCAGTTATCCTCTAATTATTTGTATCTATCATGTTAGTATTGGGAAATTGTCAGTTAATTACCGAGTCTTTAGGGATTATCAAAATGTCTTGTAAATCCTATATAAAACTATTTTGTTTAGTGATTAAATGGATCTCTCATTCCAAGTTCAATAGTATGGGCACAGTAGCTAGGTACACACTACTAGAATAGTCACTGTCATCGGCGGCTCGTACCGTTATTGAACCGTCGGTGACGACTATCAACATATATAGATTAGGTACACACTACATTTTGGTCCATTTCGAATACGATCAACATATAAAGATTAGGACTGTACAATTAGCTAATCAATTATTTGCATTATATTTATGTCTAGCACATAATCTAGAATCACACCCAAGTCACATCATGTGAGGCCTAATCTAATAGTAGCTCCACCACATCTGTAGACAATCCTTTCTCACATAGGCTCCATCACTATGCCTTAGGTAGATTTTATTCAATTACTATTTGTTACGATTCGCTCGATGAGATAACTAGCTCATCAATTTCATAGGCCCAAATAATTGATCTAATCAAAATACTTAGGCAGAAGTTAATAATCTCCACTTGAGTCTTGCTGACCACTATCAAGACCCAAGTCAAACTAACACAGTAGCATCAAATCACACATACCGAGGTATTACATTTTTATTTTATTTTAAATTTGTTCTCAATTTAATATGATATTAATTGTCCTAAAAAATTATTGATGCAAACATGTCTAAATAATTATTAAGTTTAATTGGGCACATGGTGAGGCAAAATTGATTTGATATGAAAATTTTATTTATAAGAATAAATTTCAAAAGAACCAATAGCATATGATAAATTAGAAAATTAACACCTGAATCATTAATGCAACCTTTTGGGAGGTAGTATTTGCTCAAATTCTTAGTTTTCTTTCTTCATTGGAACTGAAATGATATGTGCATGCACTCTAATGGAAGTGGATCCATATCTTATATATATAATTCTTCTAACATATATATATTTAATTTCCAGAGTAAATTAATAAATTGATTTGCCTTTTCTGATAATAATTTTTGGATTAATGATTGATTAGGTTTAGCCGGATCTGCCTTTTCTCACATAGTTAAAGTTAGGTGGTTTGGCCTAATTCATGTGGCCAATGGAAGTACATTCATTTTCAAACTCCCTAAAATATGTGAATATGGTGAACAGTAGAAAAAATGTGGATCAATAGTTCTCTGATGCCGTGTAGATGATCCTACGGAGTTATAAATTTGACTTGACAATCTGCAGCAAGCAGAGTAGGGTTCGCAGGCTAGCTTACCATCTACTATTTACTATTCATATATCGCACAGTTGATCAATTGTGTTCTTCTGGATGGGTGAATGTCCTCCGTGGGCATTAATTTTATAATTTAGCTATATATATACTACTTATTATTTGGATTGGACCAGCTCATCGAGCCCGGACGAATCTCCCCTCGTTTAATCAAACTCAAATGGAATCAGCTTCATTTTAGGTAATATTTAATTGAATAAAATAGATAAAAATAAAATATTATTTGTTATGTCTCACTTATTTGATTACAAATTATTGACATGAAATAAGTTGATCATAAAGAATAGATAAAAAATACTATTTCTTATGAACGAGAGAATACTATTCCTTACCTCATGCTAATGAATAATATTTCCTATTCATTTTTTATGATATTTTCTTGTATTGTCATTCAATATTTATAATATTACATAATAATATAAAAAAATAAATTATTAATGTATTTCAATTACATATTTACAATGTCAACTAAACAAGGTAATTCTATATGTTCCTATTACATATTTACAATGTCAACTAAACAAGATAATATTATTCCTTGTCTATTTTCATTCATTGTTTATTTTTATTCCTTTTGAATTTACTTCATTCAACTAAACACACACTTAGTCTGGTGGGCTTCATCCGACCAAACAAAAATATCAACATCCTATATTTATCATCATAGATTCAATAGTAATAAGCTTGTGATCTAGAGGATAACAATCGATCTATTCAGGACATATCCCTGCGAAAATCCGAGAGATTCATCATCGTGCTCCTAAATTTGCATCATAAAACAAACATACGCACAAGAATACTAAGAAGAGCGCATGTTATATGACCGATATCCCTTCTAAGGTTATTCCCACTAAGGCGAATGCTATCTAGGAGAGCACGCAACAAGAATACTAAGAAGCACAAAACACCAAAGCTAAAAAAAAATACTAGCAGCAGAAACAAATACAATATTCTTATACAAGGATAAATATACAAGAAGAAAAACTAATAAAATACTAAGGAAGAAAATCGACGTCACAGCGCACCTCTTCTATTCTACCTAACTAAACATCCTTCGCTACAACTAACACACACTTGCGAATATGAATTAAACACAAACAAAGTCAACGAATAGCTAAGGTAATGTCAAACACTATAAGGTAAGTAGCAAAATATGAACATAATGCGCTATAGTTTATACATTTTAACTCAAATTTCATCTACTAACTCATGCTAATAAGCACTACTATATATAACTCCCATGATGCATGAAAAAATTAAACACCAAAACATGGTATGGATTATGTCAAGCAACTAAATGCATTAACACTATACACACTAAACTCAAATGGAAACTCATAACCAGGGACGTATGCAGAATTTTGAAAATGAGAGATGAAGAAATTTAAAATTGAAATTAGGGTATTTAGTTACAATTTGGGAGTGCGGGGGGCTTGCCCTCGTGGTACGGTACAATATATTGTATAAAAATATCTTTAACATAAGACAATCAAAATACATAGATCAACAAATGGGAAATAAATAAAAGTAGTATTTTGTAATAAATAAAAATCAACCAATCAAAGTAATTAATATTTAGTTTTGAGAATAATCATTTACCTTATGAAACTACCTGGAGTTGTATTCACCCAATCAAGAACTATACGGTTGTTTAAACCACTTGAAGCTACCCGTTAACAAAGAGATAACATGTCTTGTTTCTTTTACAATAAGTAACAACACAAATTCAATTATTTATACATAGAAGATTAAATTTCATCAATCTTGAAATAAATGCAAAATAACAAATCCTGAATAACAAAAATTGAACTACAAAACTACTTTTTGATTTTTTTTGAAAAAAAATGGGGGACAAATTACACTACTAGAAATTTATTCTTTAGCAACGTCTATCAGCAACGACCGCTCAACCCATTGCTATATGCAACAACGTTCGTACGACCGCTCAAGTCGTTGCAGATATGATGGATCTGTAACGACTTTCTAACGAACACGCGAGCCGTTATAGATATTAATTACCTTAGCCGTCGTCGACCGCTGATTTCGACCGTCGTCGCCGCCCCGTCTGTTCCAGGTATTCCTCGTCGCCTCTCGCCCCTTCCTTCCCATTTAATCCGACCGAAACCCTTAATGTAGGGTTTCAGTCGATGACCGACGGTCGGATAGTTGTCCAGTGTCCGAACATTGGACGCCGGCGCCGGAGTCCACCCGGACTCCGGCGTCGAAAATCCATTAATTATGGATTTCTAATTAATTATTTAATTTTTAATTAATTGTTTAATTTATAGATTAATTGTTAGATTAATTTTTAGGGTTTAGATTAATTGTTATGATTTAGATTAATTTTTAGATTAATTGTTATGATTTAGATTAATTGTTATAGTTTAGATTAATTTTTAGATTAATCATGGTATGTTAATTATTTAAATTAATTAAAATGTTTTAAATTAATATTAAATAATTAGTTAAAATGTTAATTAGTCCGGAGTCGTCCTCAGTGGACTCGCGCCGGAATCGTCCACTTCGGACTCGCGCCGAAATCGTCCATTTCGGACTCTCGCCAGAATCGTCCACTTTAGACTCGTGTCGAAATTGTCTACTATATGGACTTGAACTGACTCGAAATATTTAGAAAATAATCATCCATCCGACGAGTTGATACTTTTCACATACGCATCGACGAGTTGGATACGATTTAACAAAACCTTAGATCCGTTTGGGGGTTGTATGTTCGTAAAAAAGAAGTACGTAGATGATCTTTTATACGACGTACAACCCTTGAATTGTCCTTGATTGGACAATTTGAGAATATAGTTATTTGTATTGCACTTAGTTTTTTCTTTTAACCATTAACTTATTCTAAATTTCAACAGCATCTCTCTTATTCTCCGATACGCGCCCAGATGATATGCGTATTCGAAGAACTGTAGGGAGATGCTACCGAAATTTAGAATGAAGTTAAGGGTTAAAAGAAATACTTAGTGATATATGAATAACATAAATCCCGAATGGAATATGACCATCTCACCTAAAGGCATTAACCGAAGAAATTATTATTGATTGACAGAATCATGTCGGCTAATCGAAGTTGGATGTACCGACGTCTTGATCGTGGAGCTTTAACGAATGATTTTCGATTAAGCATAACTTACTTCCTAAATTTCGCATATTCGAATAGGAAATTCGTTAGCGTCGATGAGAAAATTCGATATCCGTGCCGCATTTGCTTGAATGAACAATTTTTGGATCGGGAAACTGTCACTCTGCATCTATATAGCAAAAGATTTGCACCAAGATATTTTCTATGAACTTATCACGGGGAGTCACGTGAAGTCGGGACGTCGAGCAATTCTGTCGTTCAGACACATGGTGAATCTTTGTAATATCCTAGATATTTAAATTTATTATTTTTTCCTTTTATGTATATTTGCCAACCTAGCGGACTAGTTCGTGGTCGAGTCGAGTCGACTCATGGTCCGGAGCGAGCTTGCGAGCTCGGGTAAGTAGAATATAAATTTATAAATTTATAAACTTTTAGGCTTGGGTAGTTGAGAGTATTTAATTTGGTGTTGTGTGCGCATAATTGCTAATTATATATATTCATATGAGTATTTAATTAATTATTTGTGATTTATTAGAATGAGATTAATTAAATTATTTAAGTCTATCGGGTTAGCGGATTTTGGTTTTGGCTTAAGGTGGATGCGAGTTGTGAATTAAGGATGTAAGGGCTTAGGGTTGAGGAGGGTGTATAAAACCCCCCCTAATGGCTTGTGGCTCTTATTTTGGAGCCACCTAAAAAGTTGAGAAAGGGAGCTAGACGCCAAGCCAATCCAAGCCACCAGTCCCCTTTCCCTTTGCTCCTTGGAGCCGCAGCCACCCAGAGCCGAGCCGAGCCGCCAGATTCTTCTTCCTTTTCCTCTCTTCCTTCTTTGTCCTTGGAGCCGAGCCGAGCCGCCTGCTTCCTCTCCCTCTCTTCTTTCCCCTTGGAGCTATATTTTTGGGTTGAGCCGTCAGCCTTTTGAAGCCGGATTCGAGGTCGTCGTCCGGTATTTCTTTCCTAATATTTTTCCAAATTAAGGTGAGTGGTTTACCCTCTCTCTTCGGGATTTTAATCGAATTTTTTTGAAGCCGTTCGTGACGGCTCGGTATTTATGTCTTGTTCTTGGATTTTGTTCGAGTTCTTACCATGTTTTCTTGATATGCAAATCATGATTTATTCTCCCAATTTGGTTCTTGGTTTGTGGATTCCATGCTTAGGATTAAATCTATGATTTTGGTAGAAATCATGTGGTAGGATTAAGATCTTGATAATGACTAATTAAGGGTTCTTGAGAAGGGGTTCTTGATCTTAATGCTTGATTCTTGATTAAGGAATTTTTGTTATATGTGTTAGTTTTTATTTAGTAAAAATTATGATATTGTATGCACGATTGGCATGATGACTTGAATCTGTGATGTTAGAAATTTAGGAATTTAATTATGCAGAATTCGGATTTTATTTCATGTTGTGCTGGAAATTTCAGCTTTATGAAATTTATGTGTTGTTTATTGAATCTGGGCTGATTTTTAATTTCTCTGTTATTACGTGATTTGATCTCTGATTATAGACGTGTAACCTATCGTTTTGACCAGAAAATATAGGACACACTTTGAAGAGTAGATTCGGGGTATACATAGCACTTCTGGGCAGAACAAAACTCTAAAACAAAACCCTAATTGAGATGATCTAGATTTTAATTCTATAATTAAAATTGTGTCTAAGGGTGAGCATGATCTGTTATGAACCAACTTACAAGGTATTCATGAAATAAAACCACACGGGTTCATGATGTTGCGGGTCTAAGGGGTAAGTGTCGGGTTTGAAGTGTTGAGACGCTTCATAGTGGGGACACCCTTAGGGCACCGTAGGAGAATCTTGACTTAGGTCTTGATGCACCATATCCTTGGGAATGACGGAGCGGCTCATTTAGGAGCCAGGTTACGGGCTACGCCCGTGTGGTTGGATGTAAATTCCCAACCTGCAGGATAAGTTCGGAGGGCCCCCGATTATCTTGATATGTGCGCAGTTTCCTTTGGGCATGATAGGGATTCGACCCGATGCACCTCTTGATGGTGATGTTGCCTTTGGGCATGGTAGGGATTCGACTCGATGCACCTCTTGACGGTGATGTTGCCTCTAGGTATGGTAGGGCTCGACCTGATGCACATTTTTAGGTGACGTTACCTTCGGGCATGGTAGGGCTTCGGCCTGATGCACCTCTTTGAAGAACTAGATGTCGTGGGTATGGGTGGCCTATTGGCCTAGTAGCTAGTCACACCTTTATGACATTGCCTCTGTAGAGATAGACATATTCTTGTTATCTCTGTGATGTTGATTTGTGAGGGTTGGTAAAACTGCTAAGTGAGTTCTTTGAACTCACCCGTTGTCGTTGTTTTGTTTTCACTACTAGAAAAATGAGCATCAGCAACGGTCGAGCCGTTGCAATGGAGCCGTGGCAGAAAGTCGCGTTGCTGATAACTTAGCAACGGATCAGCAACGGCCGCTCGGGCCATTGCTAACAATATTATCAGCAACGGTTTTGCCACGGACCCGGAGCCGTTGCTGATAACATTAATAGCAACGGCCGCTGAGTCCGTAGCAACGCCGTTAGTAAAATCCCGTCGCTAAGCCGTTGCTGTAGGTCATCAGCAACGGCTTTCGATACACTTTTAGCAACGGCTTTCCCACGGACGATCGTGGGAAAGCCGTTGCTGATGATGTGAACCTGGTAACGAAAAAATTTAAAATTTAAAATTTCCATTGATACATTGATACATTATCTGATACATAACTCACGCACCCATACACTCATACACACATTCATTCACACATCACAAATACACCAAGATATACATCAAAACAATTATATTTATATTGATAATAATCCACAATAGTATAAAAACTATTCAAATGCAAAATTGAAGTATCAATATCCAAACAAAATAAATTAAACAAGTCCAATATCTCAGTAACAAACTCAATATAAAAAAAAATCTCACGATGACGATGGAGGATGGTCTGGATCATATGGCGGGGTCTGGAGTGCTTGAGTGTACACCGGCGTGGACTGACTCGAGGACGATGGATTAGATGATGCCGAAGAGATGCCTGCTTCGGGATGACCTGACATGTTGCGTAGCATAGCTTGTAGGGGTGAGCAAACTTCCCCGATTCACCGAAACCGAACCGAAATCGACCGAACCAAAACCGATTTAACCGAACCGAATTAACCGAATTAATTTCGGTTCGGTTTTTGGTTAAAAAATTTTTTGGGTTCGGTTTTCGGTTCGGTTCGGTAAATTAACCGACGGTTCGGTTAATTTACCGAATTAACCGAATATATATGTATATATATATATATGTGTATGTATATATATATATATATAATAACAGATATATTAGATGTTTGCATTTGTCTTGGTGGTTAAGTGTTATGTTTAGCTTTCCGCCGCCCGGGTTCGAATCCCATGTTGTGTAATAATATTTATTTAACATTCGATATATATATAATAGATGTTAGTTATATATAAATTGATAGTAATGTTTGCTAAGATGGTTAGAAGGGTAAAAATTAAAATCTAATTCTCAATTGGCCGAGTTTGAGTCCACATGCATTCTTTGAAAATTTTTTTTATCTTTTCGGTTAACCGAACCAAACAGAAAATTCGGTTAACCGAACCGAACTAACCAAATTTTTTCGGTTCGGTAAACGGTTAAAAAATTTTCTTTGGTTCGGTTCGGTTAACCGAATTTTCGGTTCGGTTTTTAACCGAACCGAATCGATGCTCACCCATAATAGCTTGTATATCCGCCATCATCTGACTATGGTGCTCCATTATCTCAGTCTGACGCGCGACTGTGTCCTCTAGAGTCCTTATTCTGCTACTATGATCATAACAGGATCTAGAGGTGGACGGCCGCTCACTAGCGACCGGAGGGGTCGGTGCCCCAAGTGGCCCTAGTACGGCTCGCGCATGACCACTATCTGCGAAGCCATATACGCGGCCATGGTCCCAACCACCTGCGGCCTCGACCCACGTTGCTGCGTCAAAGTCCTCGGGGGTACCCCCGCGCTGCACCACCATCTGGCTGTAGGTCTCCTACTCGAGTTTGATTTTTTGTTTAATATTGATCATAAAACTTAAATTATAAATATATAATGAATAATTTAAACAAAGATATAGTTACCATAATGTATGCAGCGCGGTTGTCGATGTACTCCCCCGTCCCATGTGCTCGACGGTGAGTCCGCTCAAACACCGCCATCGGGGAGGGTCGCTGGACAGTCCCGTCATCCGACACCGTCGTCTACATTTACAAAACAAATACATTAATTAGTACACATAGTAACAAATAAAATATATAATTAAAAGATATACTTACCATACAGTTCGCGTGCACTGCAAATGCAACAGAGCCGCCGGTGTGACGCGCTGCTCCCCCCGACATGCGATTTCTAGCCGCATTCCGAGAAACCTTCTGCCATCGATCCGTCGACCATATTCCCACGAGCTGGTCCCATATATCCGGAGTAATCCAATCGGGGCCGTATCCCCGAGTCTCCGCGATGTTAGTGGTCCCAGCTCGGGCCATCGCCTGGGACCGAGCTTGCCCCAGCTGCCCGTTGTACCTTGCCTGGGAAATAGCCTCCCAGGCAGCGTAAATGAAGGGCCTTTGGTCCTCGGTCCATGTATAGTGAGCCTGCAAAATAATAATATCAGTACCAATATTAATCATCATGCATGTAAAAATAATAATAATAATATGTGCCTCAAACTCACGCCATAACATGTCGACGTGCTCGCTAGGCACGTGAGACCACGTAGGCCATGTATCGTCGATTAGTAGAAGAAATGCTCCTCGGCATTTCTTCTTGCTCGAACCTGCACAATAAAAATAAATTTTAATATTATATTATGATATAATGAATTTGTAATGATTCATAATTCATGATATATTACCGCTCCCCAATCACGCTAATCAATCTACATGACTCTGTGGTTGGTGGAGGCTACCACCTGTTCGGCCCGCGTGGCCGCCTGCGTCTGGATATACTAGCCTCGGCAGTATCATCGGCATGAGGATCAGCAACAGGAGGATCAGCAGCATGAGTAAGTGCTGGAGTCTCACCGATCGGAGACTCCGAAGCTCTCCTGCATCGATGACCACGACCAGACATATCTATCGAAGAGACATATAATCAGATTATTGTATAAATAGTAGAGATATATTTAATAAAATATATACTTTACAATTATTCCTCATCATCTGAATAATAGTCTTCGAATTCTTCCTGTTCTTCCTCATCTTCCTCTTCTTCATCTTCTTCATCTCCAGCTTCCTCAATTTCATGATCGTCATCATCAGTATATGTAACTTCTAATTGAATTGACGTTGTGTCTGTATCTTCGAGTATTGGAATAATTCGATCTACAGCAGGAGGATCATCTTCTTGATAAAAATCATGTGTCATATCAGGTATCAGCTCATTTTCTCCTACTATTGGATCAATTTTTCCTCTACCTTTTGTCTTACAGACTACACGCCAATATGCTCTATCTTTATTTTGAGCCGGATACTTGGCGTAATATACTTGTTCGGCTTGTGATGCCAATATAAAAGGCTCATTTGCTGCCAATTTAGATTTGTAATTAACCTCAACAAGTTTGTATTTTGGAGGAACTTTCATGCCCCTTTCTGTTGTATCGAACCAATGACATCTAAATAGAATAACTGATTTCAAGCCGAAGTATTGCAACTCTATCACTTCTTCCACCAGTCCATAAAAATCCATATCACATTCAACATAGGTTGTCCCTTTCACACAGACCCCAGCATTCATCGTCTTCTTTGTAAATGAATATTCAACCGTGTGAAATTTATACCCATTAACAAAATATCCGCTATAGCACGACACAAGTCGCGACGGTCCACTAACAAACTCAAATATTCTTTCATCTATTTCAGCTCTGTGATCTTTGCTCTAAGTCTGAATCCAAGTAGGGAAATCACGATTCCGTAATCTCTCCAATTCTTGATCGTTGTGAATAGAGTATTTTTGCACCATCTCAATGTCAAATATTTCAATGAATTGTTCAATCTCTGGACAATTGAGTAATACATACAAGTGTGCCAAATGATACTCTTCCTCGCTTAAGTGTCGAGATGGACGAGAACCAAAAGCACGACCAGAGTGAGAAAATATATTTAAACGTCCATCTGAATGTCGAACACCCCTGTCGTCGTTACGTGGAAGACGATCAAATATTGTCTGTACTGTCGATTCAAAGTAAAATGAGCAGAATATTGAAATTTATTAGATGATATACGATTCAGATATTGATCCTTGAACAACTGCGGTGTTCTTTACTTTTTTCTTCAGACGATTCATGTATCTTTCAAATAAGTACATCCACCGATATTGAACGGGGCCACCAACTCGTGCCTCGTATGCCAAGTGTATCGATAGATGCTCCATCGAGTCAAAAAATATAGGAGGAAAAAACTGCTCCAGCTTGCATATGATTTCAACAATATTATTTTCAAGTGTTGACATATCTTCGACTCGAAGGACATTTGCACAGATGTTTCTAAAAAACATACTTAATTCAGTCAACGGACCCCAAATATTATCAGGTAGAAGATCTCGAAATGCGATCGGAAGTAATCTCTGCATGAATACATGACAATCATGGCTCTTCATCCCTGATATTTTGCAATCATCGACGTTCACACATCGAGATAAGTTTGAAGCATATCCATCGGGTAATCTGAGTTCTTTTACCCATTGACAAACATCTTTGATCTGTTATTTATTTAACACATATGGGGCCTTCGATTTCAGATATCGTCCGTTGACCTCTTGTAACTCCAACTCTGGTCTTTTATAAAGTATTTTCATATCATGTCGGGCTTTGACATTATCTTTAGTTTTTCCGGAAATATCCATCAAAGTGTTGAAAATATTATCAAACACATTTTTTTCAATGTGCATGACATCTAAATTATGTCGAATCAATAATGAACTCCAATAGGGCAATTACCAAAAGATACTTTTTTTCACCCAGTTATGTGTTTGGCCAAAACCTGACACTCTTTCATTGTGACCAAATACTATATCTGGAAGTGCTGAAACACGTGCTAACATTTGTTCACCAGACAACATCGGTGGTGGCCCATCTCTTTCGACTCTGCCCTTAGTAAATTTATTATGATTCCTTCGATACTGATGATTAACCGGTAGGAATCGACGATGACAATCAAAGAATGAGATTTTTCGTCTGTTCTGAAGACTGATTGATTTAGAGTGTTCCATACAATACGGACAAGAGAGTCGGCCGTGAGTGCTCCAACCAGACAACATGCCGTATGTCGGGAAATCATTGATCGTCCACAAGACCGCGGCCTTTAAATTGAAGTTTTGCTTCCGATGACAATCATAAGTGACAGCTCCCTCAGTCCACAATATTTTCAATTCATCTATCAAGGGTATGAGAAATATGTCAATTTCTTTTCGCGGACCCTTAGGATCCGGAATAATCATCGAAAGATAAAAAATTCATCATTCATGCACATTGACGGTGGCAAATTATAAACTGTCAGCAGCACTGGCCAAACTGAACAAGGAGTTGTAGAATGTCCAAATGGATTAAAACCATCTGTGCACAATCCAAATCTGATATTTCTAGTATCCCTAGCAAATGAAGGATAACAAGTATCCAAATGTTTCCATGCTTCATTGTCAGATGGATGAGTCATTACTGTATCATCACGACTTCTTGCATGCCAACTCATGTAGGGGCTGTCTTTTCCGACATGAATAATCTTTGAACCCTCGGTGTTAGTGGAAAATACCGAAGCACCTTAAACGGGATATTTTTCTGTCGGATTGATTTCTTCTCCTTGTAACGAGGATGTTGACATACAGGGCATTTATCCAACTGCACATTTTCTTTATAATAAAAATGCAGTTATTTTGGCACGCGTGTATTTTTTCGTACCCAAGCCCCAATTTTCTCATTTGCTTTTTAGTTTTATAAAATGTTGGCTCAAACTTGTTATCAGTAGGCAGCATTCCATTAATCAATCCAGCAATCCGATCATACGCAACTCCGCTGATATTACAATCGGCCTTGATGTTTAAGAGCTGTGTCATTGCTGAAAACCTAGTGTATTTAGGACAATTCTCATACAAAGGTTCATCGGCAGCTTTCAACATCTCGTAAAATTCTGCAGCTTCTTTATTCGGTAATTCAATCTCTACCGCAGTTTGTACTTCTGTGATATCAACCGCTGTAGTATCTGGTGGGACTGATGTCTGAAGAACTGGCCGATCAACATTATCATTCAGGTGGAATTGACCCCCGAAGACTATCAAGTATCATAGTTCTATAGGGATTACATTGACTGGATGAAGAAGCACCAGCAGAGGAAGATTCACCATATGTCTGAACGACATGATTGCTCGACGTCCCGACTTCGCGTGACTCCCCGTGACAAGTCCATAGAAAATATCTTGGTGCAAATCATTTGCTATATAGATGCAGAGTGACAGTCTCCCGATCCAAAAATCGTCCATTCGAACAAATGCGGCACGAACATCAGATTTGATCACCGATGCTAACGAAATTCCGATTCGAATAGGCAAATTTTAGGAAGTACGTTACACCTAATCGAAACTCATTCGTTAAAGCTCCACGATCAAGACGTCGGTATATCCAACTTCGATCAGCCGACATGATTCTGTCAATCAATGACAATTTCTTTGGTTAATGTCTTTAGGTGAGATTGTCCTATTTCATTCGGGATTTATGTTATTTATATTGCACTAAGTACTTATTTTAACCGTTAACTTCATTCTAAATTTCCGCAGCATCTCCCTACAATTCTCCGAATACGCATATCATCTGGGCGCGTATCGGAGAACAAGAGAGATGTTGACGAAATTTAGAATAATTAGTTAACAGTTAAAATAAAAACGTAAGTGCAGTACAAATAACTATATTCCCAAATTATCCAATCAGGGACAATTCAAGAATTATACGTCGTATAAAAGATCGATCATCTACTTCTTTTACACGAGCATACAATCCCCGAACGGATCTAAGGTTTTGCTAAATCATATCCGACTCGTCGATGCGTACGTGAAACATATCAACTCGTCGGATGGATGATTATTTTCTAAATGTTTCGAGACAGTTCGAGTCCATATTGGATAATTCCGACACGAGTCCAAATTCGACGATTTCGGCAAGAGTCCGAATTGGACGATTCCAGTGCGCGTCCGAAGTGGACGATTCCGGCGCGCGTCCGAAGTGGACGATTCCAAAATTAATCAAAACCCTAATACTTAATCTAACAAATTAAACAATTAATCTAAATAATTTATTAAATAATTAAATAACAATTAATTAACAATTAATTAACAATTAAAAAATATATATTAATCTACAAATTCCGGCGCCGGAGTCAGGTGGACTCCGGCGCCGGCGTACAGTGGCCGGACACACTGTCCGGCCACTGTACAAGGTCCGGCAGCGGCCATCGGCCGAAACCCTATTTTTAGGGTTTCGGTCGGATTTCCCGCCGGCCACAATGGGAAGAGACGGCCGACCGACGATGTATACCTGACAGTGTTGGCAGCAGCGGGAGGAGGAAGAGGCGTCGTCGGCGTCGGCAGCGGCGGCGAGAGGCGGGAGGAGGAGGTGGCGGCGGCAGCAGCGGGAGGAAGAAGGGTCGGGCGCGATCGCGTGCCCTATATAAACTTATCAGCAACGGCTCACTCGCCCGTTAGAAAGCCGTTGCTCATAAGTTATCATCAGCAACGGCTCACTTGTCCGTTAGAAAGCCGTTGCTGATAATTAAAATCATCAGCAATGGCTCGCGTGTCCGTTAGAAAGCCGTTGCAGATACAACATATCTGCAATGGCTCAGGCGGCCGTAAGAATGCCGTTGCAAATAGCAACGGCTTGAGCGGCCGTTGCTGATAGCCGTTGCTGAAGACTCAATTTCTAGTAGTGTTTGTTTTGCAGAGCTTGACCGGTGAGGTAGGCTGGAGCACTTGGCCCAGCTGGAGGGCAGAGGAGCCACATGATCTCATAGCAGTCCTAGTTAGGGGTCTAGTCGAGTTTGTAGTAGGTTGTCATGCACTTTTATTTTGGTATTTGGAGTTGTAGTCTCGTGAGGACATTCACGTTTTATTCAGCTTTATTTATTAAAATGACTATTGCTCTTCGATTTATTTCCGCACTTAAGATATGTAATTAAAACCTTGTTGTTTTGAAATGAAAATCTGTTTTGGTTCTTTTATTATTAAAATCTATTATTTACTTGTTATTTATAATGTTGGCATGTGCATGGGTTAGGCTTCGGGGTATAGGCACGTATACCTTGGCCGGTCATGTGACCCTGAGTTGGGGCGTGACAAAGTTGGTATCAGAGCATGTGGTTCGGTCCTACTATGACCTAGAGTTGTCATCGTATAGGGCATTGCTAGCGTGTCAATATACGATAGGGGTATGCTATGAGATCAATGGGCTAAGTCTGCACCTTAACGCGACCTGTGGTTTAGTTTGCGAAATAGTGGGTGAATTCAGTTGCTTAATATAGAATTATTTCTTTTCTGGTGTTTCCAGATCAATGGAAGCCTTCGATGCCACAAGGAGCGGTAGTGATAGCAACTCCACTGAGCGCCGATGCCAAGGCCGAGGCCGAGGCTTGGGTCGAGGGAGACCACCGCAGGCACGGGAGGAGGTGGGACCATATCCCATGGTTGTGCAGCTGCAGGCCCGAGTGGCTAAGCTGACTGAGGCACTCGACAGGGAGGAGGAACTGGAACAGTCCCAGGGTAGCACAGCTTGAGGCCGTGAATGACCCTGTACTAGAGAGTGCACCATTTTAGGCGGGGCTACCTTTGTATGGGTGCTTGGATTAGAGATCTTTGCAATGATTGTTTAGTATCTTGAATGATTCATTGGATCTCGTCATAGAGTTAAATATTTATGGTGTAGTATGGTTAGGGTGGCCCTAGGGATCCTAGGGGGGCGGTTGATAGAGTTCTGTAGAAGGGATCTACAGGGGTTGGCTGAGAGTAAATTTCCCATCTAGATGAAATTTTGGATTGATTGGAGGATCTTTCTCTTAGATTTCAGGAAATATAAATTATGGGTGTAGAGCAACCATATGCTTATGGGCCATTGTTATGTGCGACCACAGAGCGGTTTTGTTCTGAGGCATGTTTTGGGTGTGTGCAGGTTGGGCACTTCAGGAGGGATTATCTTGGAAGAGGTAGCCAGTAGCCTGATCAGACCAGAGAAAAGACACCGATGTCAGTGGGTTCCGTAGCTAAGAGGGGTCAGACTTAGGGAGGAGGCCAGCGAGCTGGTGGTTCAGACTTCAGAGAGGCCCGTTGCATGGGTGTTCGCTATGAACCAAGAGGACACTGAGGCGTCTAGGGCAGTAGTATTAGGTAACCTTGTTGTAGGTTCAGCTATTGCATATGTCTTGTTCGGCCCTGGTGTTATGCACTCTTTTGTGTCTGTCTTAGTTGCTGCTAAGTTGTCAGGGATATCTTCTGTGCTTGAATTTCCCCTTGTGGTGTCTACATCTACCGGCGTTTCTGTGATGGCAGAGACAGTCTTTCGAGATTGTTATTTGTGGGCATGTGCTGATGGTCAATTTGACACTCCTGCCGATGTTGGAGCTTAATGTGATATTGGGCATGGACTGGTTGGCGGACCATTTCGCCTTAGTTGATTGCAGGGCTAAGACTGCGACCTTCAGTAAGCCCGGGATGCCCCAGCTTACCTTCCAGGGTGAGGGAAGGGGCGAGTCGTTGATGGCGATATCAGCTCTTAAGGCCCGGAAGTTATTGTTCGGCGGGTGTCAGTCATTTTTTTGGCCTTTATGTCGATGGCAAAGGAAGGTGGAGATGCGGCCAGAGACATCGGGAGGACGCCTGAAGTATACGAGTTCTCTGATGTATTTTCGGAGGAGTTGCCAGGGTTACCTCCAGAGAGAGATCAGATTCTGTATCAATTTATAGCCGGGGGTGAAGCTGAACTTCGTTCCTCCGTATCGGATGGCACCATCTGAGTTGAGGGAGTTGAAGTCCCAGTTGCAGGAGCTGCTTGATCTGGGTTTCATTCACCCCAGTGTTTCGTCTTGGGGTACTCCAGTGCTCTTTGTAAAGAAAAAGGATGGGTCCATGCGAATATGCGTTGATTACCGACAACTTAACAAGGTAACAGTGAAGAATCGGTACCCGTTGCCCAGGATTGATGATTTGTTTGATCAGCTTAATAGAGCGCAGTGGTTTTCTAAGATTGACCTGTGGTCAGGGTATCATCAGTTGAGGATTCAGGATAGTGACGTCCCTAAGACTGCTTTCAGGTCAAGGTATGGGCATTTTGAGTTTCTGGTGATGTCATTCGGGCTGACTAATGCACCCACAGTATTTATGGACCTGATGAACTGAGTGTTCAAGGAATACCTGGATAAATTTGTGATTGTGTTCATTGATGACATTTTGATTTATTCCAAGAGCAGGGAGGAGCATGCTGAGCACTTGAGGGTAGTTCTGGAAACTCTCATAGAGCACAGGTTGTATGCCAAATTCTCTAAGTGCGAGTTTTGGCTGGACAACGTAGGGTTTCTTGGTCATGTGGTGTCCAAGGAAGGAATAAAGGTGAACCCTGCAAATATAGAGGCAGTTCAGAACTAGAAGAGGCCGACCAATGTCTCGAAGATTCGTAATTTTCTGGCATTGGCAGGTTACTACATAAATTTTTTGAAGAATTTCTCCAGGATTGCAGCGCCATTGACCCGCCTGATCCAGAAGAAGGTCAAGTTCGAATGTGACAGTAGGTGCGAGGAGAGATTTCTGAAGCTCAAAGACCGCTTGACGTCGACGTCAGTTCTAGTAGTACCCTCGGGTTCAGGAGGTTTTGTTGTTTATTATGATGCCTCCCGAGTCGGCTTGGGTTGTGTGCTGATGTAGAATGGCAGAGAAGATGACTTGAGCTATTGAAGTACTATGACTGCATGATCATGTACAATTCAGGAAAGGCTAATGTAGTAGCTGATGCTTTGAGCAGGAAGTCTATTGGCAGTCCGACGCATTTGGCAGTCAGGAGGAGGCCGTTGGCTCAGGATTTAGCCATATGTTTGGATGGCGGAGCAGTCTTGTCAGTATCAAATTCTGGTACGCTGGTGGCTCACTTGAGAGTGCAGTCCACATTGGTTGACATGCTGCGGGCAGCGCAGGAGGAGGATGTCTTTTGTGCACTAACTAAGGATCTGGTCAGGAGAGGAGATGCAGATAATGGGTTCAATGTGGACTCGAAGAGCGTCCTGAGGTTTAAGAACTAGGTTGTGGTACTAGATATGGCCGAGGTTCGCAAGCAGGTGCTAGAGATGGCTCATCGATCCACCTATACTATGCATTCGGGAGCCACGAAGATGTACCAGGACCTAAGGCAAAACTATTGGTGGAAAGACGTAAAAAGAGAAGTGGCCGAGTTTGTGTCTAGGTGCTTAGTGTGTCAGCAGGTGAAAGCTGAGCATTTGAAGCCGGCAAGGTTACTCCAGAACTTATGGGTACCATAGTGAAAATGGGAGAAGATAACCATGGATTTCATGACTGGGTTGCCAAAGTCTGAAAAAGGCAACGACTCCATCTGGGTAGTGGTGGATCGCCTAACCAAGTCATCGCACTTCATACCAGTCAGGACGACATTTTCAGCCGAGTAGTATGCGAGGTTGTTTTTGGATTGGATCATTGCTTATCATGGAGTTCCAGTTATGATTATCTCAGATCGGGGCACTCAGTTCACGGCTAGATTTTGGCAGTCCTTCTAGGAGGCGTTGGGCACTCAGGTAATGTTCAGTACCACATTTCATCCACAGACGGATGGTAAGTCAGAGCGGACTATTCAGACATTGGAGGATATGTTGAGGGCATGTGTCTTAGACCTGGAGGGGAGTTGGGAGAGACACCTACCTTTGGTTGAGTTTGCTTATAATAACAGCTACCACACTAGCATTGGGATAGCCCCCTTTGAGGCGTAGTACGGACGGAGGTGCAGGTCACCTGTAGGCTGGTTTGAGATAGGAGATCCCCTTATGATGTGACCTGATCTGGTGGAGGAGGCTATAGAAAAAGTGAAGCAAATCAGAGAGAAGCTATTGGTAGCTCAGAGTCGCCAAAAAATGTATGTGGATGGAAAGGCAAGGGAGGTAGAGTTTGCTGAGGGGGACATAATGTTCCTCAAGGTGTCCCCTATAAAATGGGTAATGAGGTTTGGTAAGAAAGGAAAGTTAAGCCCTAGGTTCATTGGGTTGTTTCCTATTCTCAAGCGCAAGGGAGCCGTGGCCTATGAGTTGGCCCTACCTCCTAGTATGGACCGAGTACATTCAGTGTTCCATGTGTCTATGCTGAAGAGGTATATTCAGGATGAGTCTCATGTGATCGAGCCTATGGCAATAGAGGTGGATTCAGCAGTCTCATAAGAGGGAGGGTTATCCTTCATTGTTTGATGTTGTGGTGAATCCTTATTTTCTTTTCTGAAATTCGAGGACTAATTTTCTTTAAGGAGGGAGGATTGTAATATCCCAGATATTTAAATTTATTATTTTTCCTTTTATGTATATTTGCCAGCCTAGCGGACTAGTTCGTGGTCGAGTCGGGTTGACTCATGGTCCGGAGCGAGCTTGCGAGCTCGGGTAAGTAGAATATAAATTTATAAATTTATAAATTTTTAGGCTTGGGTAGTTGAGAGTATTTAATTTCGTGTTGTGTGCGCATAATTGCTAATTATATATGTTCATATGAGTATTTAATTAATTATTCATGATTTATTAGAATGAGATTAATTAAATTATTTAAGTCTATCGGATTAGCGGGTTTTGGTTTCGACTTAAGGTGAATGCGGGTTGTGAATTAAGGGTGTAAGGGCTTAGGGTTGAGGAGACTGTATAACCCCGCCCCCCCTCAAGGCTTGTGGCTCTTATTTTGGAGCCACCTAAAAAGTTGAGAAATAGAGCAAGCCGCCAAGCCAAGCCAAGCCGCCAGTCCCCTTTCCCTTTGCTCCTTGGAGCCGCAGCCACCCAGAGCCGATCCGAGCCGCCAGATTCTTCTTCCTCTTCCTCTCTTCCTTCTTTCTCTTTGGAGCCGAGCCGAGCCGCCTGTTTCCTCTCCCTCTCTTCTTTCCCCTGGAGCTATATTTTTGGGTTGAGCCGTCGGCCTTTTGAAGCCAGATTCGAGGCCGTCGCCCGGGATTTCTTTCCTAATATTTTTCCAAATTAAGGTGAGTGGTTTACCCTCTCTCTTCGGTATTTTAATCGAATTTTTTTGAAGCCGTTCGTGACGGCTCGGTATTTATGCATTGTTCTTGGATTTTCTACGAGTTTTTACCATGTTTTCTTGATGTGCAAATTATGATTTATTCTCCCAATTTGGTTTCTTGATTTGTGGATTCCATTCTTAGGATTAAATCTATGATTTTGGTAGAAATTATGTGGTAGGATTAAGATCTTGATAATGACTAATTAAGGGTTTTTGAGAAGAGATTCTTGATCTTAGTGCTTGATTCTTCATTAAGGAATTCTTGTTATACGTGCTAGTTTTTATTTAGTAAAAATTATGAGATTGTATGCATGATTGACATGATTACTTGAATCTGTGATGTTAGAAATTTAGGAATTTAATTCTGCGAAATTCGGATTTTATTTCATATTGTGCTGGAAATTTCAGCTTTCTGAAATTTATGTGTTGTTTATTGAATCTATGCTGATTTTTTATTTCTCTGTTATTACGTGATTGGATCTCTGATTATAGTCGTGTAACATATCGTTTTGACCAGAAAATATAGTTTGGAAGCATAGGACACACTTTGAAGAGTAGATTCGGGATATACACAGCACTTCTGGGCAGAACAAAATCCTAAAACAAAACTATAAAACAAAACCCTAATTGAGATGATCTAGATTTTAATTCTATAATTAAAATTAGGTCTAAGGGTGAGCATAATCTGTTATGAACCAACTTACAAGGTATTCATGAAATAAAACCACACAGATTCATGACGTTGCGGGTCTAAGGGGTAAGGGTCGTGTTTGAAGTGTTAAGACGCTTCATAGTGAGGACACCCTTAAGACACCGTAGGAGAATCTTGACTTGGGTCTTGATGCACCATATCATTGGGAATGGCGGAGCGGCTCATTTCGGAGCTGGGTTATGGGCTACTCCCATGTGGTTGGATGTAAATTCCCAACCTGCAGGATAAGTTCGGAGGTCCCTCGATTATCCTGATATGTGCGTGGTTACCTTTGGGCATGGTAGGCATTCGACCCGATGCACCTCTTGATGGTGATGTTTCCTTTGGGCATGGTGGGGATTTGACCCGATGCACCTCTTGACGGTGATGTTGCCTCTAGGTATGGTAGGGATCCGACCCGATGCACATCATTGATGGTGATGTTGCCTTTGGGCATGGTAGGGCTTTGACTCGATGCACCTCTGTGATGGTGATGTTGCCTTTGGGCATGGTAGGGCTCGACCTGATGCACATTTTTAGGTGACGTTGCCTTCGGGCATGATAGGGCTTCGGCCTGATGCACCTCTTTGAAGAACTAGGTGTCGTGGGCATGGGTGGCCTGTTGGCCTGGTAGCTAGTCACACCTTTGTGACATTGCCTCTGTAGAGATAGACATATTCTTATTATCTCTGTGATGTTGATTTGTGAGGGTTGGTAAAATTGCTCACTGAGTTCTTTGAACTCACCCGTTGTCGTTGTTTTATTTTGTTTTGCAGAGCTTATCCGGTGAGGTGGGCTGGAGCACTTGGCGCAGCTGGAGAGCAGAGAAGCCACATGATCTCATAGCAGTCCTAGTTAGGGGTCGTAGTCGAGTATGTAGTAGGTTGTCATGCACTTTTATTTTGGTATTTAGAGTTGTAGTCCCGTGGGGACATTCACGTTTTATTCAGTTTTATTTATTAAAAGAACTGTTGCTCTTCGATTTATTTCTGCACTTGAGATATGTAATTAAAACCTTGTTATTTTGAAATAAAAATCTAGTTTGGTTTTTTTATTATTAAAAGATGTTATTTACATGTTGTTTATAATGTTGGCATGTGTATGGGTTAGGCTTCTGGGTATAGGCACGTATACCCTAGCCGATCACGTGACCCTGAGTTGGGGCGCGACAATCTTCCTATGCTAGTGTTTCTTCATCCAGTCAATCTAATACCTATAGAACTATGATACTTGATAGTCTTGGGGGTCAATTCCACCTGAATGATAATGTCAATCGGCCAATTATTGAGACGTCAGTGCCACCAGATACTACAAGTGTTAATATCACAGAAGTTTAAACTGCGGTAGAGATTGAATTGTCGAATAAAGAAGATGCAGAATTTTACGAGATGTTGAAAGCTACCGATGAACCTTTGTATGAGAATTGTCCTAGATACACTAGGTTTTCGACAATGACGCGGCTCCTAAACATCAAGGCCGATTGTAATATCAGGGGGTTGCGTATGATCGGATTGCAAGATTGATTAATGGAATGCTGCCTACTGATAACAAGTTTGAGCCAACTTTTTATAAGACTAAAAAGTTGATGAAAAAATTAGGGCTTGGGTACGAAAAAATACACGCGTGCCAAAATAACTGTATTCTATATTATAAAGGAAATGTGCAGTTGGATAATTGCCTTGTATGTCAACATCCTCGTTATAAGGAGAGGAAATTGAGGTGCTTCGGTATTTTCCACTAATACCGAGGCTTCAAAGATTATTCATATCAGAAAAGATGCCCCCCTACATGAGTTGGCATGCAAGAAGTCGTGATGACTGATGATACAGTAATGACTCATCCATCCGACAATAAATCATGGAAACATTTGGATACATGTTATCCTTCATTTGCTAGGGACACTAGAAATATCATATTGAGATTGTGCACAAATGGTTTTAATCCGTTTGGGTATTCTGCAACTCCTTATTCAGTTTGGCTAGTGTGTCTGACATTTTATAATTTGCCACCGTCAATGTGTATGAAAGATGAATTTATTTATCTTTCGATGATTATTCCGGGTCCTAAGGGTCCGCGAAAAGAAATTGACGTGTTTCTCAAACCCTTGATAGATGAATTGAAAATTTTGTGGATTGAGGGATCTGTCATTTATGATTGTCATCGGAAGAAAAACTTCAATTTAAAGGCCGCGGTCTTGTGGACAATCAATGATTTCTCGGCATACGATATGTTGTCTGGTTGGAGCACTCACGGCCAACTCTCTTGTCTGTATTGTATGGAACACTCCAAATCAATCAGTCTTCATAACAGACAGAAAATCTCATTCTTTGATTGTCATCGTCGATTCCTACCGGCTAACCATCAGTATCGAAGGAATCGTAATAAATTTACTAAGGGCAGAGTCGAAAGACATGAGCCACCCCCGATGTTGTCTGGTGAACAAATGTTGGCTCGTGTTTCAGCACTTCCAGAGATAATATTTGGTCGGAATGAAAAAGTGTCAGACTTTGGTCAAACCCATAACTGGGTGAAAAAAAGTATCTTTTGGGAATTGCTCTATTGGAGTTCATTATCGATTCGACATAATTTGGATGTCATGTACGTTGAAAAAATGTGTTTGATAATATTTTCAACACTTTGATGGATGTTTCCGAAAAAACTAAAGATAATGTCAAAGCCCAATTGTCCAGATATATTCTCGACACTTAAGCGACGAATAGTATCATTTGGCACACTTGTATGTATTACTCAACTGTCCAGAGATTGAATAATTCATTAAAATATTTGACATTGAGATGGTGCAAAAATACTCTATTCACAACGATCAAGAAATTGAGAGATTACGGAATCGTGATTTCCCTACTTGGATTCAGGCTTACAACAAAGATCACAGAGCTGAAATAGATGAAAGAATATTTGAGTTTGTTAGTGGACCGTCGCAACTAGTGTCGTGTTATAGCGGATATTTTGTTAATGGGTACAAATTTCACACGGTTGAATATGCATTTATAAAGAAGACGATGAATGCCGAGGTCTGCGTGAAAGGGACAACCTATGTTGAATATGATATGGATTTTTATGGACTGGTGGAAGAAGTGATAGAGTTGCACTACTTCGGCTTGAAATCAGTGATCCTATTTAGATGTCATTGGTTCGATACAACAGAAAGGGGCATGAAAGTTCATCCAAAATACAAACTTGTTGAGATTAATTACAAATCCAAATTGGCAGCAAATGAGCCTTTTATATTGACATCACAAGCCGAACAAGTATATTACGCGAAGTATCCGGCTCGAAATAAAGATAGAGCAAATTGGCATGTAGTCTGTAAGACTAAAAATAGAGGAAAAATTGATCCGATAGCAGGAGAAAATGAGTTGATACCTGATGTGACAGATGGTTTCCATCAAGAAGATGATCCTTCTGTTGTAGATCGTATTATTCCAATACTCGAGGATGCAGACACAATGTCAATTCAATTAGAAGTTGAATATGCTGATTATGATGATCATGAAATTGAGAAAGCTGGAGATGAAGAAGATGAAGAAGATGAAGAAGATGAAGAAGGTGAAGAAGGTGAAGAAGATGAAGAAGATGAAGAATTTGAAGACTATTACTCAGATGATGAGGAATAATTGTAAAGTATATCTTATATTAAATATAACTCTACTATCTTGGCTTTAGGTTTTCAACCTTAGCCTTAATCTCGATCTTAATGGTTTTGATGATAACAAACATGGAACTAATGATTTCATTGAGAATATGTTTTAGGTTTCATATCGACTAGCGTTCGATGTCCTCAATTGGATAAATCAAAGAAATCGCAAAATCAAAAGGACATTGATCGTCACGCTCGGGTTCGTCGTGATGTTTTTCAAAGATCGACGAGTGCACCATAATTGCATCGGAGGAGCTCAAAGATTCATGGAAAGCTCTCCGTCATGATGTTCGTTGAAAGAAGGAACCCGGAAACGAAGCGCGGAAGAAATAGGTTGAAGAAGTAACATTCAGCCTAGGTTCGATCGACGGACCGAAGGTAAAAAAAGAAGGTAGTAGAGCTACTTCGATTGATCGAGCGGTCGACCGATGGAAGCCCAAAACGGGCAGTAGCTCGGGTGGTCAACCCGTCGGTCAACCGACCTGCTGATTCCCGTGACGCAAGATCGCGTCGGTCAATCGACGGGTCGACCGAATGGTGAAAGAATCGGGCCGAGGCTGGCGGTCGTCCAATCGGTCGACCGACCTGCATATGAGCCATGACGCAATATCGTGTCAGTCGACCGACGGGTCGACCGAAGATTGTGGATCGCGTGATCTACGTCTGGCGGTCGACCCGGTGGTCGACCGACCACAGGGAAAAAATGAGCGGTCGAATGACCGATCGATCGATGCTTCGACCGACGCTTCGATCGGCGACTGTAACGGATAGATTTGTATCCGTTGAACAGTCGTTGCTTCACGAGGGTATAAATATAACCTCATATGATTGTTTTAAGACTTCTTCCTTGATTCCCACAGTGATTATTGAGCATCTAAAAGGAAGATTTGAGTCCTCTAAAAAGTGATTGCAGCTTGTCGTATTCCTCTGTCGAGTTCTTCTTCAAGCGCCGCCTGCTATTGCCTCAACTCGGATATTGTTCAAGCTTCACGACTTGACGAGTTGGAGGATTCAAGGCTTGAAAAAGAGCACGAACACTTGGTTTCACTTTTAGCTCTTTCCGTTGTATTTGTAATTGTTAATTGTTTCTTAAATTTCTGTTTGTTTCTTAAATTTATTTTTAGCACGAGGTAGACTTGGAAGCATTCTTCTTCTTGGTCCTTTTCTTCAAGTGGGGACAATTTCTCTTTTTATGTCCCTTTTCTTGACAAATGAAACACCTTAACTTTCTTCTTCGATTTTTGGTGTTCTTTTGACTAGATGAGCTTTGGGCATCAAAAACTTCATTAGGACTAGAGGTATGACAATTGTCATCATCTCCTTCATTGAAAGTAATAAGTTCCTCAGTTTTTGCATAATTGTAAAGCATGTTTAAACAATCCCAAATATCGAATGCGGATGAATAATGCATGACCTTTTCAAGTATTTCATTTGAAAATAAGCAATATAGGAGATGCGTTGTTTTAGCAATCAATTCAAATAATCTAATTTGTTCTTTAGTCCAATCATTCATGTCAATGGTTGGCTCAACATACTCATTCTTTAGCATGCACAATAAATCTAAACTTTGTGTTTCGAGAAAGGTATACATCATACTCTTCCATACACCAAAGTTTTCTTCATCAAACATAGGTAGTGCACATGCTATACTCTCTAGTACCATTTCTAGATCGAGACTAGGTGTAGACGAGATGATAAAATCTCAAACTACGAACCCGCTCTGATACCAATTATGGGCGAAATGACGACACTAGAGGGGGGTGAATAGTGTGTTTACTATATGATTCGCCTAATTTTACTTTTAATCGTTTCTTGGATTAACTTAGGCGATTTGCAATTCGAAAAATTAATGCGGAAGCGATATAAAGATAAAGCAATTAACACAAAATAATAAGGCAATGCAAACACGCAATTTATAGTGGTTCGGCCCCAATGCCTACTCCACTACCTAAGCACCTCGCCTAGGATTTCCAAACTTAGGCTTTACTAGATTATATCGAGTTTCCCTTACAACAAGGACTTTATACCGGAAAGTCTCCGCTCTCCAACTGAAGGCACTTCCACACCCGGAAGTATCCCGCCTTCCTACCGAGAGCACTTTCCCACCTCTACCTAAGGGACAACTAGAACTAATCCTAGTAATCTCTAAGCTTACACAAGTGGCTTTACTCCTACACCAAGGATGCCACTTCACACAAGACCTAACACAAGGTCTTCACAAACCCAAATCAAATAAACAGTTAGAATAACAACTAAAATACAATCAAAAGAGCTAATAATAAAACCAATATTTGCAAGCTCCTTTTACAGCCTTGGAACCTCCAACTCGCAAAGTCGTGGTGCTCGAATTAATTCCCGAGTTGAGGAATCAATTGAGGCTTGAAGAATGATGTTCGCGGAACAAGTAGAGCGCGCGCGATTGATCGTTTGGAAGGCTTTAAATCCCTCTTTAAATGCTCAATAATTTCTGTAACATAAAGGGAAGTCAATCAAATGAATAATACCTGGGTGTATTTATACCCAAGTGAAGAAACATCGTCCAACGGATAGAAAACTATCTGTTATAGGTCACCGGTCGAAGCACCGATCGAAGCATCGGTCGACCGATCATTCGACCGCTTCTGTTTACCTTGTGGTCGGTCGATCGACTAGTCGACAGCCAGACGTGAATCGTGCGATCCGCGATCTTCGGTCGACCCGTCGGTCGACCGACGCGATTGCGTCTTTGGCTTATACATAGGTCCATCGACCGCTTGGTCGACCGCCAGCCTCAGCCAATTTCTTTCTCCATTCGGTCAACCCATCGGTCGATCGATGCGATCTTGCGTCGCGGGAATCAGCAGGTCGATCGACTGATAGGTCGACCGCCCGAGCTACTGCACATTTTGGGCTTCCATCGATCGACCACTCGGTTGACCGAAGTAGCTCTACTACTTTCTTTACCTTCGGTCGGTCGACCGAACCTAGGCTGAATATTATTTCTTCAGCTTATTTCTTCCGCGCTTCATTTCTGGGTTTCGGCTTTCAATGAGCCTCATCTTGGAGAGCTTTTGACTTAATCTTTGGACTCGTCCAAGCGACTTTGGTGCACTCGTCGATCTTCGATAAACTTCTGCGATGAACCCGAGCGCAACGATCAATGTCCTTCCGATTTTATAATTTCTCCGATTTATCCGATCGAGGACATCGAACGCTAGTCGATATGGAAGCTGAAAGATATTCTCAATGAAATCATTAGTTCCATGTTTGTTATCATCAAAACTATCAAGATCGAGATTAAGGCTAAGGTTGAAAACCTAAAGCCAACAGACGGAACCTGGAAATGAAGCGCGGAAGAAATAAGCTGAAGAAGTAACATTCAGCCTAGGTTCGGTCGACCGACCGAAGGTAAAAAAAGAAGGTAGCAGAGCTACTTCGGTCGACCGAGCGGTTGGCCGATGGAAGCCCAAAAACCCATCAGTCGACCGACCTACTGATTCCCGCGATGCAAGATCTCGTCGATCGACCGACGGATGGAGCGCAGATCGTGGATCACGCGATCTGCATCTGGCGGTCAACCAGTCGGTCGACCGACCACAGGGTAAACAGAAGCAATCGAATGACCGGTCGACCGATGCTTCGACTGGCGCTTCGATCGACGGCTGTAACGGATAGTTTTTTATCTGTTGAACAGTCGTTGCTTAACGACGGTATAAATATACCCTCATATGATTGTTTTAACACTTCTTCCTTGATTCCCACAGTGATTATTGAGCATCTAAAAGGAAGATTCGAGCCTTCCAAAAAGTGATTGCAGCGTGCCCTATTCCTCTGTCGAGTTCTTCTTCAAGCGCCGCCTGTTGTTGCCTAAACTCGGAAATTGTTCGAGCTTCACGACTTGACGAGTTGGAGGATTCAAGGATTGTAAATGAGCACGAACACTTTATTTCACTTTTAGCTCTTTCCGTTGTATTTTTAATTGTTAGATGTTTATTATATTTGTGTTTGTGAAGACCTAGGTGTTAGGTCTTGTTGTGTGAAGTGGTATCCTTGGTGAAAAGGAGTAAAGCCACTTGTGTAAACTTAGCGCTTACTAGGATTAGTTTTAATTGTCCCTTAGGTTGAGGTGGGAAAGAGCTCTCGGTAGGAAGGCGGGATACTTCCGGATGTGGAAGTGCCTTCGGTTGGAGAGCGGAGTCTTTCCGGGGAAAAGTCCACGTTGTAAGGGAAACTAATTAATTTAGTAAAACCTAGTTTGGAAATCCTAAGCGGGGTGATTAGGTAGTGGAGTAGGCATAAGGGCCAAACCACTATAAATATCGTGTTTGCATTGTTTTAAATTGTGTGCTTAATTGCTATATCTTGCTTCTGCATTCCATCGCATAATTGCATCTTGCCTAATCGAGTTAAGTAAATGATTAAAATTAAATTTAGGCGAATCGTTTAATAAACACACTATTCACCCCCCCCCTCTAGTGTCGCCATTTCGCCAATATTGGGTATCAGAGCAAGGTTCGTAGTTTGAGATTTCACCATCTCGTCTACACCTAGTCTCGATCTAGAAATGGTACTAGAGAGTATAGCATGTGTACTACCTATGTTTGATGAAGAAAACTTTGGTGTATGGAAGAGTAGGATGTATACCTTTCTCAAAACACAAAGTTTAGATTTATTGTGCATACTAAAGAATGAGTATGTTGAGCCAACTATTGACATGAATGATTGGACTCAAGAACAAATTAGATTATTTGAATTGAATGCTAAAACAACGCATCTCCTATATTGCTCATTTTTAAATGAAATACTTGAAAATGTCATGCATTATTCATCCGCATTCGATATTTGGGCTTGTTTAAACATGTTTTACGATTATGCAAAAACTGAGGAACTTATTACTTTCAATGAAGGAGGTGATGACAATTGTCATACCTCTAGTCCTAATGAAGTTTTTGATGCCCAAAGCTCATCTAGTCAAAGGAACACCTAAAATCGAAGAAGAAATCTAAGGTGTTTCATTTGTCAAGAAAAGGGATATAAAAAGAGAAATTATCCCCACTTGAAGAAAAGGACCAAGAAGAAGAATGCTTCCAAGTCTATCTCGGAATCTAGTGGAGCATCTTTCTCTCATGATGATGAAGTCACATCTCAAATATGCCTCATGGGTTTTCGAAATGAGGTAAAATATTCTACTTCTAGTCATGATAAAAATCTTGATAGTGATAGTGATGACAATAGCTCTAATTCTTTAGGAATGTCTTATGATGAGCTATTAAAAGAATCTAAGAAAATGTATGCCATCCTTGTAAAAAAGAACAAGGAAAATAAAAAATTGAAGAAAGAAAACTGAAATCTAGTTCTTTTAATTCTTGCCATGATGATATGAAACTTGAGATTAAGGATTTGAAATATAGAAATGAAGAATTAGAAATTGAGAATGATAAGTTGTTAACTAAGATTATAAAAATTAGAAATGAGAATGAAAACACAAAAAATAATGTGAATCTCAAGGGTAAGAATTGTATAAGTGTTTTCAAATTTGAGCATGATATTTTGAAAAATAAAAATTGCTTGTTGAAATCTCAAATACAAGCTTTACACAAATCCATAAATGACTTAAAAAATGAGGTTGTGTTCTTGAGTAAGAAAACTAGTAACTTATCACATGATTCATTTTTTAGAAATCCTAGGAATAAGAATGTTTATGTAAAGAATACTAAGGTTCCTCATGCTTCTCATATCAAGCATTCCAACATCAAACCTCATGCTCCAAAGATGAATAATAAATATCATGTCCATGTTAAAAATGAAAAGAAAAAGTTTCATGGACATTGCTTTTGTTGTGGTGTATATGGTCATGCTATTCATGATTGTGCATTTAAAAGAAATCCAAGTGTTGCTAGAACACTTTGGATTCCTAGGCCATCTAACCCTCAAGGACCCAAAGCTATTTGGGTACCAAAAGTATCTTCTTTTGTAGGGGGAGCTACCACACAAGGGTGAGATGAAGATAGTTGATTGAAGTTGTTTGAGGATTCAAAGATTGAACCATCTTAAAGTTGCAACTTCAAGTCATTTAGATGCCTATGGTAAAGATGGCATTCAAAAGCACATTGGTATCATCTCCTATATCCCATTGCTTAAAATTATAATTGGAGTTTGATATGTACCTAATATTAGTTGATTTCCCCGCTCTTAACATCTTTCAAAAACATTTTTGATTTTTGATTTCCGATCTCTACGGAGACCTCGGTGGCCTGTAATTGGCCTAAGCGACCTTGCGATTCTAAATCGTAGGCTACTTGTGGCTTTCGGTTTTCAACCAATAGGAATGGTTGGAGATTATATTTTTCATTTATTATCTTTGTGATCTCTTAAATTCGTTTTGGTATCACTGAATTTTATTTGAAACGAATTTGAAACGAATTTGAAACCATTTAGCAAAGTAATCTTTGATAATGAAACTTGATGCCTATCTTTGCTTTTTGGTTGAGTTAGCTTGCTAAGTAGCTAGATTTTCTCTAGAATATTAGTGTAACTTACTTGCAAGTTATAAACATGTTAGGAAGGCTAATTAGGAAGAAAAATATTAGTTTGGCTAAATCATCATGAATAGGGTATAATATTGATAAATTCAAAATCTAAGTATTATACCTCATTGTTTAAGCTAAAATCATGTCTCTATACTCATGACTAGAATTGCATGTAAAATCCTTATTTTCTCATGAGTAGATAGAATTATGGCACTTAGGCAAACTTCATTAAATGAAACTTGTCCTAAGTTAGAACTTGTCATTAGAGACATTCCTTTTAAGTCCAAACTAGTTTAACATAGGTAGAGATCTTATTCTTTAAATGTTTCACATCTTAGGATCTCTTAGATTCATTTAGATATCATGGTAAAATCCTTTTTAAATGAATCTTAACTATCTAGCTTAGGTTAAGCTTTTAAATGAAACTTTGTATTAAACCATTTGCTAGTTAGTAAGTTAACTTGCTAGTTGACATATTATTTCATTATGAACCTAATGATGTCCACTTGCAAGTTAATTAAGAAAAAGGTAAACATTGAAAGCTATGCTATCTAGAAGAAAATGAAAAAGGTGGGCAAATTTTTAAAAATAAGGTATGATTTATTTATTTTTTTTGCAAAAATCTTTAAAAAATAATTGAATTTTCATGCTTGATGATGTCTCTATATACTCATGATTGATTTAGCATGATAAATGTTTGAAATTTTATGAGTAGACAAAATCTTGATAACTTAGCTCATTTCATGATATCTTGATATTTATGAAATTGAACTAGGTTAAAATTCTTCTTTAGAGACTTTATGTTAAGGTAAAAATAAAATAAACTTGTTTAGATACACACATATATGATTCTAGGTGTTCAATCTTAAAAATTCATGTGTAGATGAATATGTGATATCTATATCACTTTAGGGGATTTAAGCTTGAAAAGCTTGGTCCAAGTCATCAAACCACAATTGGTATCAATTGACTTGGACATTTGATTTTAAAAGTCCAAATCTTCGGGCGCGTTTGTTTACGAAAATTTAGAAATAATTTTCGTTTCGTGAAAATTAAAATGAGTTTTCGAGTTTCAAGTTTTTGGTTTCGATTTTGTGTTTGGCGAAAATATGTTTGTTTGACATATCTTGTTTTCATATTTCGCGAAACGAAAACTCGTTTGTTGTGTGTTATTTTCGATGACTGTTTTCAAGACGAAAACCGAAACTGCGTTTGTTTATCAAACATAGTATCTGTTTTAAAATTTTACTTAGAATTTTTTAACTCAAACTTTAGTAATATTAATTATGTTAATTAGTAAATAAATATTATTTTATTAATTAATATAAATATAAAAATATAAAAATATGTTGTTTTTATTTTTTAATTTAAAAAATATTACTATACTAAAAAATAAAAAATAATATAAATATAAAAATATTATTATTTAGTAAATAAATATTATTTTATTAATTAATATAAATATAAAAATATAAAAATATAAAAATATGTTCTATTGTTCTAACATGAACAATGAGATCTTGTTAACCATGTCTTTAAGCCATTTACTACTTATTTTCTTTTGGACTAGTACACCTAATTTTTCTATTTACCTTTTATTTATGTAGGTTGAGAAGAATATATTAAACGAAAAATTCAACGTTGTTACTGCTTATTTCACTAGTACAACTTGAGAGCAGCTGCTCTTGAAGTGCTTATTTATACGTTACAGAGTTGCTTTGAAGACTTGCTGAGTTTTGTAGATTGATGTTGTTAACTGCAGAGTTGTTTGAGAAACTATTTACATATCCTGATATTTTTTGAACAAAATAAGTAACCAACGCTTATGATATAAGTGAAAGACAATGTAAACTTTGAATTCCACGATATAACTCACAATTGCTTTAAATCTTCAACATAATCTTTAGGTTGCTTATACTGATCCATTGATCAATTTTAGAATTTTTTTATGTGTATAAAAATATACAAATGTACAACAAAAATTAAAAACAAACTTATGTAATGAATTTAAATACATCCAATTGAATTCTAATCCAGTGAATTCAAATATTTTTAGTAGCACAAGTAAACCTCAGCTCGCTCGAAAATAGACGGCCCGATTCCACCACCTCCAGCAGCACCGAGTTGGAGAAGAAGATGAATGATTGATATAAATGCGTATTTGGCATCAAAATTATATAAATGTAGGACTATGAAGGAAAATGCGTATCACCATTAGTTGGTGACCGTCTCCAATTCATAGTCCACCAAAAATAGGTTTGCTCATTATTTAATAACCACACAATTATAAAATCAGCACAACCACGCAAGGATAAAATCAGCACAACCACACAATAACATCAAAATCCTAGATCGAAAAATAAATAACATAATAATGAGCAATATTATTTTACAACTTTAGGAGGAAAGTGCGCATAACCATTAATTGGTTATCGCCTCCAATTCCTCGTCGATGAAAATAAATTAAAAAATATAAAATAACAGCACAACAACCTATAATTACGGCATCACAGCAGCAATATATCCAAAATATGATATCATCACAGCATATATACACCCAGCAGCAATATATCAAAAAACACCATCAAAATAACATCTTACTTACACAAAAATACAATAGCAATAACAATAAGTACTAGTAACCCCTTAAATCCCATATCAAGGAGCTTATCAATTTTGGCCTTTATTTGATGAAACGGTTGATGGAAGCTTTGGTTCACTTCATCTTCCCCGTCGCGTATGGTTGATGCAATGTGAGTGATCCATTGAAAGAATCCACAACCTTTGGGGCTTAAAGAGCAAGCCTCAAATAAACGGCCAGGATTCTTTAAAGTTTCACTTATTCGTACTATAACTTTTATACCGCGATAACATATTCTGTTCTGGTATCGCAAATATGTTGTATTTTCACTTATGCGACTTGAGGAAGCTGTCATACTATTCTGTTATGATATCACAAGTATGTTAGTATATTATTGGTACTATGCACTAACAAAACTAATAAATTCAAAGCATCATGAAAATAATATCATTGTATCTATTAACATAAAAAATAAAAATACATCAGCGGCGATGCGCCCAAAGTTGATTAGCGATACCCTCACGAATACCATGCATTATATTTTGGCTAGAAGAAGGTTCACCTATTGATGATGTAGGTTCATTATCATCATGAATAATAACTTCTTCATTGTTCCAAATTTCTACTAATTCATCAAAAAATTTATATTTAATAATAAAGTTGTGAATTGCACAACAAGCCAATACAATACTTCCTTGTCTTAAAACCCCGTAGTTCGGCATCATCTTTAGGATCGAAAAACGTGCTTTTAAGAGTCCAAAGCATCGTTCAATAACATTCTGACAAGATGAATGTCGTTGGTTGAACAATTCTCTTTTAGACGTTGGGCCTCGACTACGATAATCTGACCCATGATATCTTTCACTTCGATAAGGTGCCAAAAATCCAGGTACATTAGGATATCCGGCATCGACCAAATAATATTCATCTATCAATACAATATATAAAATGCATTAGTAATAAAACCAATACAAGAATGTGATTATGGTCCATGAATTTTACCTCCGTTTGGCATCGGAAAATCCGTGTTAGTAGAGTATATTGTATGTGCAAAAATCCGCGAGTCATTTGCGGTTCCCTCCCAACCCGCCTTCACATATGTGAACTGCATGTTATGGGTGTAGGCCGCCATCACATTTTGTGTTGTTGTTCCCTTACGGCCACGATATAAATATGATTTGTTGGCGGGAACAAAAGCGGAGACATGAGTCCCATCAATTGCCCCTATGCAATTCTACAAAACCATGCTTCAATTAGTAAGACCCCTTAAGGCTAAAATAATATGCCTAAGTGTTGTACATTACCTTAAAATATGGAAACCACCGTGGATTTCCATGAATCTCCGGTTGAATTGTTTGCGGTTCACGAGGTTGTATAAGTTCGGTTCCCAACCTTAGAACCGCTTTAAGTACATACTTGAACCATTTGTGACATGTTTGAGTTGAGTGTTGGTATCGCTCTGCAACTACTCGAACTCGTTCATTGTGACAAATTGTATACATGAACATAGCGACAGCTTCTTCCACATAAATGTTTTTATCCTCTAAGCCTAATCTCCTAAGTTCACCACATAATCTTAGGAAGAGAGATGGCTCCATACGAAGATTTTCGTAGCATCTAATTGGACTATGTATCGACTTTTGGATGTAGTCAGCACCTCTCAACATTGAAGTGTGTACTGCTCTTCATGGAGGAGCATTTAGTTGGTTGTCTAATGATTCCATTATATCCAATATTATTACTAATATAACATCATCACAATATTGCTCTTCATCACTATCTGATTCATGTGATGTATTTGGTGGATGATTCATTCTACGACAACATAGAGAAAGAAATCATCACACAAATATGCAATTCATCTTAAACTTAAATAAGCAAAAATCTAAAATAGGAATAAGCAAACAAATATTTTTTATTCTAAACCGAAATAAGTATCCGAAACAAATAAAGTAACAACACTGAAAAAGTATCTGAAATAAATAAAGTAACAAGACTGTATGCAAAGGTGCACATACAAGGGTCCACAAAGTGTTTAGTTCAAATTACACAAATGACAGTCCACCCACTCACTATAAAGTTTCCAAGAAGTTCTTTAGTTTGTCATCTTGCAACGTCATAATAAGTATCGAGATTTCGCATTAGCAAACATGAAATGACAAGTCTTTGCATGAGTTTCTGTAGATAGCCCCTGCAAATTACTAATGCGCTCAACGCAATTTGCTAGCCTATATAGATCTGCGGGTGGGGGTGTAGTACACACTGATGTTGCCTCACTTCGAACACGACGAGCTGCCAAAGTGTTCACTAATGAGTTCATACATCTTTTGCCTCTCTTGTTCTAGAGATGTTCTCGCTGATGATTTACCTCATTTCTTATTGCAACTACGACTTAAAGAAATAGATCGACGTCGAGGGATTTCATGGTCGTTATCCTCCGTGTCCTCCTCTTCCCCTTCCTCTTCCACAAGAGGCTTCTTACCGCGTTCATTATGCCCCAATAGTTCCTCATCTAACTAACGCTCCTCAGATGAATTCAAAGGCGCCTGTGTAGATGACTGGGTCATCCCACCAGTTGCCGATTGATTTTGAAAAATTTATTCCAGCAATGTGTAGTTGACAGGTGGCCCATTCTTAAACTGTTTGAAACACTCTTTTTTTCCTCCTCTCTGCACACGAAATAAACTCTATTAAAATGCTACCCAACATACAACCTTACTCTATTACGAAAATCCTTACCGTGCTATTCCACACCGTTTCGTCAGCCTCAATCCTCCATGTGTCAGGATTCCAGGTGACCCCGGTGTGATTAATCAACTCTTGCAAGTCTTTAAACATACGATGAAGACGATTCTTCTTTTCCTTACACTGATCGACCCCGTATCTAGTGCCACATTTTTCTAGAAGCCTATTGCTAATTTCTTCCCATACAGGCTTGTCAAAATTCAAAGTACCTAATTCTGTTTGTTTATTATGCAATATAAACAAAAAATCCTTCGTAGCATTTTTGGACCAGTTTTCCGACTTCTCCCTCGGATTACGATGGAGACCCATATATAATTATATCTATTAAAAAATAACATGAATTATAATACAAGCAACAGTCAATAAAAAATAACAATCAACAGCTTGCATGAATATTAAACATTCATGAACTATAACATGAATTATAATACAAGCAATATGAATATATACACATGCAAATAAAATTAATTCTCATTTTACCCTCGACCAAGCATGAACATGACTGATACTATTATATGAAGCATAAACAAGACGGAACTGAAGTAGCCAAGACTGAACAGACTAAAACAAGCAACATGACTATAATACAAGCAACATGACTTATACTATTATATGAAGCAGCATGAAGCATGAAGCATGAACAAGACTGAACCGATCGTAGCCAAGACTGAACAACTAAAACAAGCAACATGACTTATACTATTATATGAAGCAGCATGAAGCATGAACAAGACTGAACCAAAGTAGCCAAGACTGAACAGACTAAAACAAGCAATATGACTATAATACAAGCAACATGACTTATACTATTATATGAAGCAGCATGAAGCATGAAGCATGAACAAGACTGAATCGAAGTAGCCAAGACTGAACAAACTAAAACAAGCAACATGACTATAATACAAGCAACATGACTGATACTATTATATGAAGCAGCATGAATCATTCTGCATGAACAAGACTGAACAGAACTAATAATACAACCAGCTTGAAGCATGAAGCATGAACAAGACTGAAGAGACTAATATTCGGCTTGAAGCAGCATGAAGCATGAAGTATGAACAAGACTGAACAGAAGTAATAATCTGCATGAAGCATGAACAAGACTGAACAAACTGAAACAAGCAGCATGAAGCATGAAGCATGAAACATACATCATAACACAATGAGATGGATAATGCATAGATAATGTACACATATAAACATTAATAAGATAAGAGATAAAACAGATAAACATTATCAATTTAATGAAACATACATTGTCCATCTATTAATAGTGAAATGAAGCAACATGATTAACAGTGATCAAATATACATGATAAGCAACAAAAATGAAGCAGCATTAATACATAATACATGATTAACACTGAGCTACGAATTACAAAAAATTGGTTACAAGCAACCAATTCATAATAGATATGCAAACTGGTACAGACACATAATAGATATACAGTGATAATAGTATACTAACCAATGATAAAATGTACGCATCATATCTATACATATGTAATAAGATATGAACCAATAAAGAAATTAAAACAGAACCAATAACAGAACATAACAGTGTATGTAATATCAGTATATACTAATTAAAGAACCAATAACAAAACATCAGTATAACATATGTAATAAAATGAACATTAAAAATATTATAAACTGAAACACAACAGTATATATCAATATATAACAAAATATCAGTATTAACTGAAATTACAAATGAACAGAACATATATACAAGCATAACAGAAGGATAATATACAAGCATAATAGAAGGACAGATATTGATATATACTGAAATAGAGAGACAGTAATACATATAAAGAACCAATAACAAAACATCAGTATACATCATAAACCTTAGATCAAACAAAAAGAAAGTATACAAACATAACAAAAGGACAGATACTGATATATACTGAAATAGAAGGACAATAATAGATATAAAGAACCAATAACATAACATCAGTATACATTATAAACGTACCATAGATCGAACAGAATGACAATATACAAACATAATCCTAGATCAAACATCATAGACCCTAGGTTGAATTCATAAACCCTAGATTAAAAAACCATCCATCAAAACAGAAGGACAGTATACATCATAAACCCTAGATCGAATAGAAGGACAATATACAAGTATAAACCCTAGATCAAAAAATCAAGTATATGATTCGAACATCATCAACCCTAGATTAGAAACCCTAAATCAAATAACCATCCATTAAAGTGCAAAAGAACCTCACAACATCATGAACCCTAGATCTAAAACCAAGATCAGAAAATGGAACATCAAAACCAACAATCAAAACCCTAGCTCGGACAAACCCTAACTCGAATAAACATCAAAATATTGATTGAAAACCAATAAAATCGTAGATCGAATAACCCTAGGTCGAAAAAACATCGGAACTAAAAATATATTGAAAAACCCTAGGTAAAAAAACATCAGAGATCAGAGAACATCAAAAAACATCAGATCGAAAAGCCTAGATCGGGAAAACCCGAACATCAAATCTCGGAAGAGCTCAAGAACATCAAAACCTACTCGGAAAAAGCCTAACTCGAAGAAAGGAAACATAGATTGAAGAAACTCGAACATCAAATCTCGGAAGAACATCAAAACCCTAACTCGAAAAGTGCCTAAAATCAAAAAGAAAAATATACCCGATGAACGAGATCACCGACGGGTGATGAGCCGGATCTTTTTCACCGAAGTCGGCGATGAAAATCGCAAACCCTAGATCGAAAACGGAGGTGGCGACAACTTGTCGCCTGTGTCGCCAGCAGAAGCCGAATAGTATCGAGGGAGGTGTTTGGGTCGAGTGGGAGGTCACGTGATGGAGCCGATGCGTGACTCGGGTTTTGTTTCATTTTCGATCGAAACGGGCAAAATGAGCGGGTTTCATATCTTAATTACAAGTATGCCACCGCTCGTTTCGCCAGTTTTCGCGAAAATACGAAAACGAGCGAAAGCCGTTTTCTCGAATTGAATTGAAATGGTGTTTCGGGAAAATTCCATTTTCGCGAAGTATATTCAAAAACGGGACGAGTTTTCAACAACAAACACCGTTTCGAACCCAGTTTTCATTTTTCGCGAAAACGAAAACTGAAAACTGAGCAAACAAACACGCCCTTCATAAACATGTTTAGAAATAAGTATGACATGTTTACATGCTCTAAAGATGACAAAATTCATATAAATATAGATAAAATGACAATAGAGGTTAAGTCTTGCTTATCTCTCTTGAACTATGTTGACCTAAGTCAACAAGTTGACTTAAAAGTCTCATGTTCAATCCATATTTAAGAAACATGTTTAGATTTACTCATGTTAGGTATTCATAGGTTTAAACTTGAAAAATTATGAGTAAATGTTAAGATTGAAACTTAGCAAGTTTCATGAAAACTAGTCTAGTTTTGAATGAAACCATGCTAGATTGATATCTTGACTTAAGGATAAAATTTTCATTTCAAACTTGACATATACTCTAGACATGACCATCATGTGGTGTCATGAAAGTTTGAATAAAAATTGAAGAAGTTTTAAGAATAACTGAAAATTTCAAAAATATAATTTCAAACTTCAATTGGTATAAATTTCGGTTATTTCTAGAAAATTATAGAAAAATCATTTTTAGATGATTCTTGAAACCACACATTCATTGAAAAATCTAGTTTCTTAAAAAAAAATTCAAAATATTTCAACAAGAATCTAATTTATTTTTTGAAGTTGGATTTCAAAATGCAAAGTATCATCTTTAATTGAAATATCAATATTCTAAACCTTGATTTTTCTTCAAAAATTTTAATAAAAACTCATGTACACCATTTGGATTCTAATTCTAATATCATTCACATATTTTCATGAGTAAAATCATTTCTAGGAATGATTTTGATATTTTGGGTGATAGCTATGATCCATTTGTTTATTTGAAAATAATATAGGATGAAAAATGGACTTTGATTGTTAAATTCATTTTGAGTTCAAATTTGATACATGCATTTCAAATGTCTATTCAATAATTGGTATCAAAATTTTCATCCCACATTTGGTATCAAAATGAGCATTCTATATTTGGTATCAAATCTTTTATCCAAAAATTAGTTAAAATTAGTTTCAAAATCATTTGTCAAAAATATAATTTTGATTAAACTTAAAAGGGTGATCTTTGAAAACTAGAAGTATAGGTTGACTTAAGTCAACAAAGTAACTTAAAAATCTCATCTTAAGCCCAAACTTAATTCATAGTCTTACACTATCTCATGTTTGATGTTTAGATGCCTATGTTTGAGAAAACATGAGTAGATAGCAAAACTTGAGACTTAGCATTTTCATAGTTTTCATGCTTATTTCAAATGAAAATATGCTAAGTTCATATTTAGATCAAATGACATTAGTTTCAATTTAAACTTGATATACATGCTTTAAATGATTATATCCTTGTATTTTGAAAGTTTAAATAAAATTTAAAAATGTCATAAAAAATATATGAGTACATTCATACTTGAGTGCATACATGTTAATTTGTTTTCATTGTATGATTGTGTGATCATATCAATTTGTTTTCCATCCCTTTGGTTGAGATTTTCATGTTGCATGAAAAATCTTTAGAGTCTCAACTTCATGAATCTTTAATTGTGTTTCATCCATTTGAGTAGATAGCCTCTCTTGCCCTTTTTGATTGATGTCAAAAGGGGGAGATGGATAGGTCAAAAGGGGGATAATTAAGTATATAAGAAAAAGGGGAAGAAAAATAATAAGAAATCCATGCATATAGATATGAGGAGTTTATCTCATAGATATGCATGTTGATAGGGGGAGAAATCCCTAAGTTGATATCCTTATGCTTTATTGTATATATTTTCTCAAGGATGTTTGTCATCATCAAAAAGGGGAGATTATTGGCTTTAGGTCTTCAACATATCCATAATCTCGATCTTAATGGTTTTGATGATAACAAACATGGAACTAATGATTTCATTGAGAATATATTTTAGGTTCCATATCGACTAGCGTTCGATGACCTCGATCGAAAAAATCACAAAATCAGAAGGACATTGATCGTCGCGCTCGGGTTCGTCGTGGAGTTTTTTGAAGATCGACGAGTGCACCAAAATCGCATCGGACGAGCTCAAAGATCCATGGAAAGCTCTCTGTCATGATGTTCGTTGAAAGATGGTGTGGGCGAAATGGCGGCACTAAAGGGGGGTGTATAGTGTGTTTACTATATGATTCACCTAATTTCACTTTTAATCATTTCTTGGATTAACTTAGGCGATTTGCAATTCGATGAATGAATGCGGAAGCGATATAAAGATAAAGCAATTAACACAAAATAATAATGTAATGCAAACACGCAATTTATAGTGGTTCGGCCCCAATGCCTACTCCACTACCTAAGCACCCCGCTTAGGATTTCCAAACTTACTCTTTACTAGATTATATTGAGTTTCCCTTACAACGAGGACTTTACACCGGAAAGTCTCCGCTCTCCAACCGAAGGCACTTCCACACCCAGAAGTATCTCGCATTCCTACTGAGAGCACTTTCTCACCTCTACCTAAGGGACAACTAGAACTAATCCTAGTAATCTCTAAGCTTACACAAGTGGCTTTACTCCTACACCAAGGATACCACTTCACACAAGACCTAACATAAGGTCTTTACAAACCGAAATCAAATAAACAGTTAGAATAACAAGTAAAATACAATCAAAAGAGCTAAGTAATAAAACCAATGTTTGCAAGCTCCTTTTACAGCCTTGGAACCTCCAACTCACAAAGTCGTGGTGCTGGAATTAATTCCCGAGTTGAGGAATCAGTTGACGCTTGAAGAATGATGTTCGCGGAACAAGTAGAGCGCGCGCGATTGATCATTTGGAAGGCTTTAAATCCCTCTTTAAATGCTCAATAATTTTTGTAACATAAAGGGAAGTCAATCAAATGAATCTTACCTGGGTGTACTTATACCCAGGTGAAGAAACGGCGTTCAACGGATAGAAAACTATCCGTTACAGGCCACCGATCGAAGCGTCGGCTGAAGCATCGATCGACCGATCATTCGACCGCTTTTGTTTACCCTGTGGTCGGTCAACCGACTGGTCAACCGCCAAATGCGGATCGCGTGATCTGCGATCTTCGGTCGACCCGTCGGTCGACCGATGCGATTGCGTCTTCGACTTATACGTAAGTCGGGCGACCGCCAGCCTCGGCCAATTTCTTTCTCCATTCGGTCGACCCGTCGGTCGACCGACGCGATCTTGCGTCGCGGGAATCAGCAGGTCGATCGCCTGAGCTACTGCCCATTTTGGGCTTCCATCGGTCGACCGCTCGATCGACCGAAGTAGCTCTACTATTTTCTTTACATTCGGTCGGTCGACCGAACCTAGGCTGAATGTTATTTCTTCAGCCTATTTCTTTCGCGCTTCGTTTTCGGGTTCCGGCTTTCAACGAGCATCATCTTGGAGAGCTTTTGACTTGATCTTTGGACTCGTCCAAGCGACTTTGGTGCACTCGTCGATCTTCGGGAAACTTTCACGATGAACCCGAGCGCGTCGATCAATGTCCTTCTGATTTCGTGATTTCTCCAATTTATCCGATCGAGGACATCGAATGCTAGTCGATATGGAACCTGAAAGATATTGTCAATGAAATCATTAGTTCCATGTTTGTTATCATCAAAACCATCAAGATCGAGATTAAGGCTAAGGTTAAAAACCTAAAGCCAACAATCTCCCCCTTTTTGATAATGACAAACATCCTTAAGAAAATATATCATTAAAGCATAAGGATATCAACTAAGGGATTTCTCCTCCTATCAACATGCATATCTATAAAATAAACTCCACCTATCTATATGCATGGATTTCCTATATTTTCCTCCCCTTTATACCTATACTTTTATCCCTTTTGACTTATACATTTCTCCCCTATTTTCTTATACATTTTCCTCCCCTTTATACCTATAATTTTCTCCCTTTTGACTTATACATTTCTCCCTTATTTTCTTATACATTTCTCCCTCTTTTGACATCAATAAAAAAGGGCAAGAAAGGTCTATCTAATCAAAGGGATGAATAACATATTTTTATCATGAAGATGAGACTTCTAAAATTATTTTTCATGAAGCATGAAAATCTCAGCTATGGGATGGAAAACACATACTTAATAGGAAAATTAAATTATACATGATATGAAAGAAATGATATATACAATTCAAGTCTAAATCATGTATGCACTCAATTGATACCAATGTTGTAGTTCATCTTTTTCATGACATTTTTGTTTTCATTCAAACTTTTCAATATATCAAGATATGGTCATTTAAATCAGGTATATCAAGTTTGAAGTGAAACTAATGTCATTTGATCTAAAATGGAACTTAGCACGTTTTCATTTGAAATAAGCATAAAAACAATGAAAGTGGTAAGTCTCAAGATTTGCTATTACTCATATTTTCTCATATTTAGGCATCTAGACATTAAACATGAGATAATGTAAGACTATGAATTAAGTTGGGGCTTAAAATGAAATTTTTAATTTACTTTGTTGACTTAAGTCAACATGTACTTCTAGTTTTCAAAAATCACCCTTTTAAGTTTATTCAAAATCATATTTTTGAAACTAATTTTTGGATGAAAGATTTGATACCAAATATAGAATACTCATTTTGATACCAATTGTGGGATGAAAATTTTGATACCAATTATTGAATAGTCATTTGAAAAGCATGTATCAAGATTGAACTCAAAATGAATTTAAAAATCAAGTCCATTTTTCATCTTATATTGACTTTAATCAAAACATACCAAATGTAGTTTCTAGCTATCATTCAAGAATTCAAAATCATTCCTAGAAATGATTTTACTCAAACAATGGTGTGAATGATATTAGAAACATAATTAAAATGGTATACACCAACTTTCATTTGAAGTTTCAAAAAAAAAATCAATGTATTGAAAAAAATTGATATCTTGAAAGATAATACTTTTCATTTTGAAAATCCAACTTCAAAATTTCACTAAAAACTAGATTCTTGATGAAATATTTTGAAATTTTTACTTAAGAAACTAGATTTTTCAATGAATGTATTGCTTCAAGAATCACCTAAAAAAGATTTTTTTAGATTTTACTAAAATAACTAAAATTTATACTAAATGTATGTTGAAATGGTATTTTTGTAAATTTTAGTTTTTCTTAACACTTTTTCAATTTTCATTCAAACTTTCATGACACCACATGATGGTCATGTAAAGAGTATATATCATATTTGAAATGAAAATCTTGTCCTTAAGTCAAGATATCAACCTAGCATGGTTTCATTCAAAACTAAATTAATTTTCATGAAACTTGCCAAGTTTCAATCTTAACATTTACTCATGATTTTTCAAGTTTAAACCTATGAATACCTAATATGAGTAAATATAAACATGTTTCTCAAATATGGATTGAAAGTGAGACCTTTAGGTGAACTTGTTGACTTGAGTCAACAAGGTTCAAAAGATATTTGCATGAATAAACCTCAATTGTCAATTTATCTATATCCATATTAATTTGTCATTCTAAGTGCATGAAAATATGTCATATTTATTTCTAAACATGTTTATGAAGATTTGGACTAAAATCAAATGTCCAAGTCAATTGATACCAATTGTGGTTTGTTGACTCGGACCAAGTTTTCAAGTTTAAGTCTCCTAAACTGATACAGATATCACATTGTTCATCTAGACAAGAATTTTCAATTTTAATTTTCTAGACTTATGTGATAGTGTATCTAAACATGTTCATTAGGTGTTTTACTCAAAATGAGGTCTCTAATAAGAGTTTTAACCTAGAGCAAGTTTCATTTAATCAAGATTATCATGAAATTTGCCTAAGTTATCGAATTATTTTCTACTCATGAAAGATCAAATATTCATCATGCATAATCAATCATGAGCATAGAGACATCATTAAACATGAAAATTCAATTTATTTTTCAAAAATTTGCAAAATAAAATTCATACCTTTTTCTAGAAAATTTACCCAACTTTTTTATTTTCTTTTTCATTTACTTCTAGATAGCATTGTCTTCATTTACTTTCATAACTTGCAAGTAGACATACTAACTAGCAAGGTTCAATACAATTGTCTTCATCGTAATGAAATCATATGTCAACTAGCAAGCTACTATACTAACTAGCAAGGTTCAATACAAGGTTTCATTTAAAGCCTTAACCTATGCTAGATAGTTAAGATTCATTTTAAATTAGTTTTCATGATATCTAAATGAATCTAAGAGATCTTAGAATATGAAACATTTAAAGAATAAGATCTCTACCTATGTTAAACTAGTTTGGACTTAAAAGGAATGTCTCTAATAACAAGTTCTAACTTAGGGCAAGTTTAATTTAATGAAGTTTGCCTAAGTGCCATAATTCTATCTACTCATGAGAAAACAAGGATTTTACATGCAATTCTAGTCATGAGTATAGAGACATGATTTTAGCTTAAACAATGAGGTATAACACTAAGATTTTGAATTAATTGAAGTTATACATTTTTCATGAAAATTTGCCAAACTAATATATTCTATTTAGCCTTCCTAAATACTTATAACTTGCAAGCCAAAAAGCATTAATAGCACAATGATACAATAACTAGCAAGTTAGCATACTAAATAGCAAAGGTGAAATAGAAATTTTCATTTGAGAATTCCAACCTAAGCTAGATAGCAATAAATTCGTTTCAAGAGAATTATCATGAAACCAAAACAAATTTTTAGAGATAAAAAAAATAATGAATGAAAAATATGATCTCCAACCCTTCCTATTGATTGAAAATCGAAAGTCCATAATGTGCATACGATATAAAACCGCAAGGTCGCTTAGGCCCATTATAGGCCACTGGGTCTCCGTAGAGACCGGAAATCAAAAATCAAAAATGTTTTTGAAAGATGTTAAGAGCGGAGAAATCAACTAATATTAGGTATATATCAAACTCCAATTATAATTTTAAGCAATGGGATATAGGAGATGATACCACTGTGCTTTTGATGCCACCTTTACCATAGGCATCTAAATGACTTGAAGTTGCAACTTTGAGATGGTTCAATCTTTGAATCCTCAAGCAACTTCAATCAACTACCTTCATCTCACCCTTGTGTGGTAGCTCCCCCTACAAAAGAAGATACTTTCGGTACCCAAATAGCTTTGGGTCCTTGGGGGTTAGATGGCTTAGGAATCCAAAGTATTATAGCAACACTTGGATTTCTTTTAAATGCACAATCATGAATAGCATGACCATATAAACCACAACAAAAGCAATGTCCATGAAACTTTTTCTTTTCATTTTTAACATGGACATGATATTTATTATTCATCTTTGGAGCATGAGGTTTGATGTTGGAATGCTTGATATGAGAAGCATGAGGAACCTTAACATTCTTTACATAAGCATTCTTATTCCTAGGATTTTAAAAAATGAATCATGTGATACTAGTTTTCTTACTTAAGAACACAACCTCATTTTTTAAGTCATTTATGGATTTGTGTAAAGTTTGTATTTGAGATTTCAATAAGCAATTTTTATTTTTCAAAATATCATGCTCAAATTTGAAAACACTTATACAATCCTTACCCTTGAGATTCACATTATTTTTTGTGTTTTCATTCTCATTTCTAATTTTTGTAATCTTAGTTAACAACTCATCATTCTCAATTTCTAATTCTTCATTTCTATGTTTCAAATCCTTAATCTCAAGTTTCATATCATCATGGCAAGAATTAAAAGAACTATATTTCATTTTCTCATTTTCTAATTTGTATTCATGCAATTGAGAACTAAGATTTAAGTTTTTTTTCTTCAATTTTTTATTTTCCTTGTTCTTTTTTACAATGATGGCATACATTTTCTTAGATTCTTCTAATAGCTCATCATAAGACATTCCTAAAGAATTAGAGCTATTGTCATCACTATATATCACTGTCAAGATTTTTATCATGACTAGAAGTAGAAGATTTTACCTCATTTCGAAAACCCATGAGGCATATTTGAGATGTGACTCCATCATCATGAGAGAAAGATGCTCCACTAGATTTCGAGGTAGACTTGGAAGCATTCTTCTTCTTGGTCCTTTTCTTCAAGTGGGGACAATTTCTCTTTTTATATCCCTTTTCTTGACAAATGAAACACCTTAGCTTTCTTCTTCGATTTTTGGTGTTCCTTTGACTAGATGAGCTTTGGGCATCAAAAACTTCATTAGGACTAGAGGTATGACAATTGTCATCACCTCCTTCATTGAAAGTAATAAGTTTCTCAGTTTTTGCATAATCGTAAAGCATGTTTAAACAATCCCAAATATCGAATGCGGATGAACAATGTATGACCTTTTCAAGTATTTCCTTTGAAAATGAGCAATATATGAGATGCGTTGTTTTAGCATTCTATTCAAATAATCTAATTTGTTCTTGAGTCCAATCACTCATGTCAATGGTTGGCTCAACATACTCATTCTTTAGCATGCACAATAAATCTAAACTTTGTGTTTTGAGAAAGGTATACATCATACTCTTCCATGCACCAAAGTTTTCTTCATCAAACATAGGTAGTGCACATGCTATACTCTCTAGTACCATTTCTAGATCGAGACTAGGTGTAGACGAGATGATGAAATCTCAAACTACGAACCCGCTCTGATACCAATTGTGGGCGAAATGACGACACTAGTGGGGGGTGAATAATGTGTTTACTATATGATTCGCCTAATTTCACTTTTAATCATTTCTTGGATTAACTTAGGCGATTTGCAATTCGATGAATGAATGCGGAAGCGATATTAAGATAAAGCAATTAACACAAAATAATAAGGCAATGCAAACACGCAATTTATAGTGGTTCGGCCCCAATGCCTACTCCACTACCTAAGCACCCCGCTTAGGATTTCCAAACTTACTCTTTACTAGATTATATCGAGTTTCCCTTACAACGAGGACTTTACACCGAAAAGTCTCCGCTCTCCAACTCAAGGCACTTCCACACCCGGAAGTATCCCGCCTTCCTACCGAGAGCACTTTCCCACCTCTACCTAAGGGACAACTAGAACTAATCCTAGTAATCTCTAAGCTTGCACAAGTGGCTTTACTCCTACACCAAGGATACCACTTCACACAAGACCTACCACAAGGTCTTCACAAACCCAAATCAAATAAACAGTTAGAATAACAAGAAAAATACAATCAAAAGAGCTAATAATAAAACCAATGTTTGCAAGCTCCTTTTACAGCCTTGGAACCTCCAACTCACAAAGTCGTGGTACTCGAATTAATTCCCAAGTTGAGTAATCAATTGACTCTTGAAGAATGATGTTCGCGGAAGAAGTAGAGCGTGCACGATTGATCGTTTGGAAGGCTTTAAATTCCTCTTTAAATGCTTAATAATTTTTGTAACATAAAGGGAAGTCAATCAAATAAATCAAACCTGGGTGTATTTATACCCAGGTGAAGAAACGGTGTTCAACGGATAGAAAACTATCCGTTATAGGCCGCCGGTCGAAGTGCCGATCGAAGCATCGGTCGACCGATAATTCGACCGCTTCTGTTTACCCTGTGGTCGCGCGATCCATGATCTTCGGTTGACCCGTCGATCGACCGACGCGATTGCATCTTCAGCTTATACGTAGGTCGGTCGACCGCTTAGTCGTTCGCCAACCTCAGCCAATTTCTTTCTCCATTCGGTCGACCCGTCAGTCGACCGACACGATCTTGCGTCGCGGGAATCAGCAGGTCAATCCATCGGTCGACCACTTGATTGACCGAAGTAGCTCTGCTACTTTCTTTACCTTCGATCAGTCGACCGAACCTAGGCTGAATGTTATTTCTTCAGCCTATTTCTTCCGCGCTTCATTTTCGGGTTCCGGCTTTCAACGAGAATCATCTTGGAGAGCTTTTGACTTGATCTTTGGACTCGTCCAAGCGACTTTGGTGCACTCGTCGATCTTCGGGAAACTTTCGCGATGAACCCGAGCGCAACGATCAATGTCCTTCCGATTTTGTAATTTCTCTTATTTATCCGATCGAGGACATCGAACGCTAGTCGATATGGAACCTAAAAGATATTCTCAATGAAATCATTAGTTCCATGTTGGTTATCATCAAAACCATCAAGATCGAGATTAAGGCTAAGATTGAAAACCTAAAGCCAACAGACAGAACCCGAAAATGAAGCGCGGAAGAAATAGGCTGAAGAAGTAACATTCAGCCTAGGTTCGGTCGACCGACCAAAGGTAAAAAAAAGAAGGTAGCAGAGCTACTTCGGTTGAACGAGCGGTCGACCGATGGAAGCCCAAAAAGGGCAGTAGCTCGGGCGATCGACCCGTCAGTCGACCGACCTGCTGATTCTCGCGATGCAAGATCGCGTCGGTCGATCGAAGATTGCAGATCGCGCGATCTGCGTTTGGCGGTCGACCGACCACAAGGTAAATAATAGCGATCGAATGACCGATCGACCGATGCTTCGACCGGCGGCTGTAACGGATAGTTTTTTATCCGTTGAACAACCGTTGCTTAACGACGGTATAAATATTACCCTCATATGATTGTTTTAACACTTCTTCCTTGATTCCCACAGTGATTATTGAGCATCTAAAAGGAAGATTCGAGCCTTCCAAAAAGTGATTGCAGCGTGCCCTATTCCTCTGTCGAGTTCTTCTTCAAGCGACGCCTGCTGTTGCCTAAACTCGGAAATTGTTCAAGCTTCACGACTTGACGAGTTGGAGGATTCAAGGCTTGGAAAAGAGCACGAACACTTGGTTTCACTTTTAGCTCTTTCCGTTATTTTTTTAATTGTTAAATGTTTCTTAAATTTGTGTTTGTGAAGACTTGGGTGTTAGGTCTTGTTGTGTGAAGTGGTATCCTTGGTGAAATAGAGTAAAGCCACTTGTGTAAACTTAGCGCTTACTAGGATTAGTTTTAGTTGTCCCTTAGGTTGAGGTGGGAAAGAGCTCTCGGTAGGAAGGCGGGATACTTCCGGGTGTGGAAGTGCCTTCGGTTGGAGAGCGGAGTCTTTCTGGGGAAGAGTCCTCGTTGTAAGGGAAACTAATTAATCTAGTAAAATCTAGTTTGGAAATCCTAAGCGGGGTGCTTAGGTAGTGGAGCAGACATTGAGGCCGAACCACTATAAATATCGTATTTGCATTATTTTAAATTGTGTGTGCTTAATTGCTATATCTTGCTTCCGCATTCCATCGCATAATTGCATCTTGCCTAATCGAGTTAAGTAAATGTTTAAAATTGAATTTAGGCGAATCGTTTTGTAAACACAATATTCACCCCCCCTCTAGTGTCGTCATTTCGCCAACATACTATATATATAATAATCTAATTATATGTCTATTTGACAGATATGTTTGGTCGTGGTTATCGTCGCAGGAGAGCTTCGGAGTCTCTGATCGGTGAGACTTCAGCACTTTCTCATGCTGCTGATTCTCCTGTTGTTGATCCTCCTGCCGATGATACTGCTGAGGCTAGTACATCCAGACACAGGCGGCCACGCGGGCCGAACAGGTGGCAGCCTCCACCAGCCGTAGAGTCATGTAGATTCATTAGCGTGATTGGGGAGCAGTAATATATCATGAATTATGAATCATTACAAAATCATTATATCATAAATATAATATTAAATTTTATTTTTGTTGTGAAGGTTCAAGCAAGAATAAGTGTCAATGAGCATTTCTTCTACCATTCGACGATACATGCACGGGGCATGGCCCACGTGGTCTCACGTGCCCAGTGAGCACGTCGACATGCTATGGCGCGAGTTTGAGGCACGTATTAATTTTTTTTATACATGCATGATGATTAATATTGATACTGATATTATTGTTTTGCATGCTCGCTATACATGGGCCGAGGACCAAAGGCCCTTCATTTACGCTGTCTGGGAGGCTATTTTCCAGGCAAGGTACAACGGGCAGCTAGGGTAGGCCCGGTCCCAGGCGATATATGGCCCGAGCTGAGACCACTAACATCGCCGAGACTTGGGGATACGGCCTCGATTGGATTACTCCAGATATATGGGACCATCTCGTGGCATTATGGTCGACGGATCGATGGCAGGAGGTTTCTAGGACTGCAGCTAGAAATTGTATATCGGGGGGAGGAGCGCGTCACATTGGCGGCTCTATTGCATTTGCAGTGCACGCGAACCGTATGGTAAGTATACCTTTTAATTATATATTTTATTTGTTACTCTATGTACTAATTAATGTATTTGTTTTGTAAATGTAGACGACGGTGTTGGTCGATGGGACTGTCCAGCGACCCTCCCCGATGGCGGTGTTTGAGCGAACTCACCGTCGAGTACATGGGACAGGGGAGTACATTGACAATCGCGCTGCATACATTATGGTAAGTATATTTATTTAAATTATTCATTATTTATTTATAATTTAAGTTTTAAGATAAATATGAAATAAAAAATCAAACTCGAGTAGGAGACCTACACTCAGACGGTGGTGCAGCGCGGGGGCACCCTCGAGGACTTTGACGCGGGAGCGTGGGTCGAGGCTGCAGGTGGTTGGGACCACGACCACGTATATGGCTTTGCAGATAGTGGTCATGCGCGAGCCGTGCTAGGCCCGTTTGGGGCACCGACCCCTCAGTCGCTGGTGAGCGATCATCCACCTCCAGGTCCAGTTATGATCATAGTACCAGGATAAGGGCACTAGAGGAGATTTATTGTTTTTTTATGTTGACTTTGTTAGTTAGATACTATACTTGATTAATTTGTTTTATTTGGATATTGATACTTCAAATTTGCATTTGAATAGTTTTTATACGATTGTGGATAATTATAAATATAAGTATAATTATTTTGATGTATATCTGGGTGTATTTGTGATGTGTGAATGAATGTATGTATGGGTGTATGAGTGTGTAAGTTATGTATCAGATAATGTATCAATGTATTAATGGAAATTTGAAAGTTGAAATTTTTTCGATTGCAGATTTTAATTATCAGCAATGGCTTTCCCACGGCCGTCCGTGGGAAAGCCGTTACTAAAAGTATATCGTAAGTCGTTGTTGATGTCATACAGCAACGGCTTAGCAACAGTCTTTCACTAACGGGTTTGCCACGGACACGGGGCCGTTGCTAATAATATTATCAGCAACGGCCCCATGTCCGTGGCAAATCCGTTGCTGATAATATTATTAGCAACGGCCTGAGCGACCGTTGCTTCAGCCGTTGCTGATGCCCATTATTTCAGTAGTAGTAATGTCCCTCATTTACTATAGTATATATGCCCCCGCTCATAACACTACTCTTGTGACTCGAGTCGAACATCATCAAGAGAACATCATATTATAAACTATACTACACAAACTCATAAACATTGTTTACCAATCGAGAGTGGAAAGTGAACCAGAATTTTATGGGTTTCCTTGCACTTTCACGTACAAGAACACACACGTACGAGAACACACACATAGTTAAACAAATTATATGAGAAAAAATGGTGGAATTAGTGCACTCCAACCAATGCGTCGACAGCCATATATACCACCTAATATTTAACATTCTAAATGAGCCTTAGAGTGCAGTAAATTATCGTTGAGCACACGTCACAACCAACAAAATAACTCTAATTTTCACCGATGTGAGTTAACAAACAAAATAGCTAGACAGGGTTGTGCAATGAATTGAATTTGACTCAGTTACAACTGAGAAATCACGACAATAAGCCCATAAGAAAAACATGAGAGGCACTCCTCATCAAGGACAAAAACAAGAGAGTACATTTTTCTATGCCACGCTCTCATGCGTTGATTTTATTTACAGTACAATACAATTTCAGACAAGAAAATTTTTTGAGTGCATAACATCCTTACAAGAAATTATGGTTATGATACTCAAATAGTATTCTAATGGGAAAAGTTGATTAACTACCGTAAGAATGATTCCAGGAATCTATTTCCACAAGGTTAGACTAGAAAATCCGTAGGTCAATTGTATTCACTTCCAGCTATTATGGTTTGCTTGTTGCTGAGTGAAGAAAGCGGAGTATACTTCTCAAAGCATGTAGATTGCATACAAGTTTCATGAAGTCCTATTTAATCCACGGAAGTTATATTTCTCATGCACCCTCTCAGCATTTTCAGACCACCAAGCTTCTGCTTGTTGTTCTCCAAATCTTCTCCTACTGCAAATAACTCAGTATTAGTATGTATCCATCTTCAAAAATGACATGTAAAATACATTAACTTCCAACCATCTGGTTGATGGATGTGAATATTGTAAATTTGAATCTTATCACCATAAGTAACAACTTGTTTTTTTTTTGAAAGAAGAACCTTGCATTCCATTCAAGATATATGAAGGGGTATAAGCAACAACTTGTTGGACTACCTGAAACGAACCCTCTTTAGTTCTCTGGTTCCATCACGAAGAGCAATCAGAGTTATGTACACACCAGGTTCAAATTGTTCTATCCACTCAGCCTCAACTTGATTGCTATCTGATGTGGGGCTGTCAAGATCATCGGGTGTACTGATAGTTGCTGACATTTCTGTATTGCCATTGTGTTTGACATTAGAACCGTCTTTCAAATGTAAGACTGCATCGTTTGAAAAGAGTGTGCCCGTGCCATTAGCTCCAAAAGCTTCTCTTGTGCCACAATTTTCCTCCAACAATTCATTTCTGGAAAGGTTTCCGGAACTTGAATCAGAGTGCTGAATTTCATGTGACCCAATGCCATTAGGAATCTGCAACAGTCTTATTGCATCAGTATCGTCAACTTCAGGAGGAAGCCTCTTTGCCATTTCTTTCAACTGTTAACCAAAAGAGACGGATCAAGTGTCATTTAGTACAAGATTTCCCCAAAATGCAATAACTCAAGACTAAATTCAAACATTACAAGAAAGCAATTCTCATATGAAGAGATGAAAAAACTTGTATTCTTTTATTTGGTAGATGAGAATGTGATCAACAACTGGCATGAAGTAGAAAGAATATTACACAAACCAGTTTAGCAAAGTTCAAGCTGAAGTTAGAGAGGAACTGAAACTATGCATCAGAAGTGAAACTTTAACTGGCAACTGTTACACTGTTATATCTTGAATACCTACTGCTTTGAGATCTTAATGGGATACTTTGTTTCAGGAAAAACATTTTTATTCTACACAAAGGAAAAATTGAGCTCAAGAAGACAAAACATAAAAATACAGCCTAGGAGAGCACAAGTACACTAATTAAGACTGGATAGAAATAACAATTATAACATAGATTCAGTGTTCTGGAGCATACAATTTTAAGATCATTCAAGTCTGTACTTAAGAATGATGATAACATCAAGAAAGAACACCTGTGCAGTTAGTGATTTTATAACTTCTTTGGCAGATATGGATTTTGCATATTCCTCTGTGGCAAGCTTTGTGGCATCTTGAGCTTTCTTTTCAGATTTCTCCAACTGAAATTCTAGACGCTCACATCGTTGTCTTAGGTTATCAACCTATAATACGTGCATCATAAAACATAAGAAACTTTCTTCCTCAGAAATAAAACAAAATAGTTAAATAAGTTAACTAAGACAACATAATACCTCAGAATGTAACCTAATAAGTTCTTGATTCAGAAGATCATTTGTTTTTTTCAGATTATCTGAGAAACTTTTGGAGAAAGAAAGACCTGCCACTGTAGGTGTTGGAGTTGTAGAGCGCAGAGGACTAGGCTTTCTTGAAAAAGGCGAAACAGCTCTAGAACGATTTGTAGATTTAGCTGCTGGTCTAGGAATTGCTTGATGCACATTTATACCACCAGTAAGAACAATGCTTTTCATCTGGAAAGATGGAGGAAGTTGAGGAGATTGTGTTGCAGAAGAGGGGTTAGAATTCTTCCCATCTATGGACGATTTAGCATCAAAGTTGCTAACCAAATCTAAGCTACTATATGAAGAAGCCTTGGATAAGCTTGTGTCCATTCTATCAAACCTCTCTTTACTTTCACCTGATATACGGGGCTTTGAAATTTTCTTGCTTATAAATGAACCAGGGTCTAAAGTATTAGTCAATTTCAAATAGCATGAATCACATACACGATATGGTTTTCCTGGATTAGGGGACAAAGCTGCTCTCAGAGCCTTTCTTGAACTGCACTGATGGCAATGCACAAGACCACAGTTGTAACAATTGTGTCTCTTCCTTGTGAACCCAAATGCTTGTCTACAAGTGGAACACTGGGACTGCTCTGCACCTGATACCCATTTATGCTGACATATTGCAGCTGTGAAGTTTGATCCACATGAGATATGCTTGACATGTCTATCTTTTAGAGCTTCAACCATAGTAGGTGTTTTACGATCCTCAACATCTCCATGGCCTAATCTTCCATTAGCTCCTCTACCCCATGTGTAGACTTCACCTCTGACTGTCAAGACTGCTACATGATATGAACCACAAGCAACCTCCGCAACAGATTCACCAACTAGCTTGTCTTCTATTAAGCACGGAAGCTTTCCATCAGAATGTGGACTACCAAGCTGACCATATACTGTACTTCCCATGGTAAAAACATGTCCTGAAGTGGTCAAGCCAACTGTAAGACTATGACCACATGCTAATTTGTAAAAATTGTAATCAATAAGTGAGGGGATACAAGTAGGCTCAAGCCTTGGTTCCTTATCACCATGACCGAGGCGGTTCTTGTCCCCATCACCCCAAGTGAATAATTTTCCAGATGAACCACTGGACTGTGTCACAATAACTTCTACCACTGCTGCAGTATGCCATACCCCGCATGAAACAGCAATTGTCTTCAATCCCATCAACGATTCAACTTCCCTAGGATATAAAACAGTTTCTCGGTTCCCATGGCCTAATACACCAAAACTGCCATCACCAAATGTGAATAACTGCCCTGTGGTAGTAATCAAGGCTGTATGCCAAACACCACAAGAGATATAAGAAACTTGAAGACCTTCCAATATTCCAGACACTCTTTTGGGCATCCAGTGACTGACATCTGTGCCATTACCAAGAAGCCCAGCATTATGTGTGCCATCTCCCCAAGTATAAAGTTCACCAGACACAGTAACAGCGCAGGTATGGAACTCACCACACGCAACATAATCAACATTAGAAGATGATAAAGATTCTACAAGGCGAGGCTGAACAGTATGAGCAGCAACTCCATGGCCAAGGCGTCCACCAGATTCTTCACCCCACGTGAATACTTCTCCTTGTCTGGTAACAAGGGCAGCATGCCTCACTCCACAGGCCACATGATGAATATCCAATACTAAATTGGACTCTAGGGGTTTTGGTAGGAGAATGTCAGTCCTTATACTGGAAAGATAACTATTTCTATCAGCATTGCCATTAACCCTGGCAGAATTATCAGCAATGACTTCACCCCAAACATAGACATCCCCGGAAGCATCAAAATCTTCCTGTCCAGAACCATGACTAGATGTACTAGGAACACTGGAAATGCTGACCCTAATTCCATCGGATGAAGCTCCTTTTGTGTGTGTATTTGTCGCATCTGATCTTTCAGAGTGTACTGAATATTCAAAAGATTGGTTTTTCTGCAAACTAGCTGAAGTTAGCCTTCCCTCAGAAGTATCTCCTGCAGAACTGATAGAATGGTTGCTTATACTGTTTGATGCAAATTCTCTATCCTGAAACATAATTTCCAAGTACCCATATCAGTAAGAATGATGTAGTTGTGAATATATCATTCTGAAGTTTAGGATCTAGATTTGTGCCCATATAGATGGTATGTGTGAGAACATTACCACTTTGCATAAATATCCCTAAACAAGTTTATAAGAATCTTTAAGGGGGTGTAAAAAAGTGAATTTTCATGCTTTACAGTGGTTAATGTGCTTCTTAGACTTTTGTATCGCTATGTATGAAAACTAACCCTCTAAATTTAAATTAGAAAATCTGGTATTCAGGCATGAAAAACTACCTACTCTGTGAGACTGTGACAGTACTCATGCTGTGTCTGCTATTAAAGAACACATTCTGTGTGTGAACATAACACAGAATTGATATTTTATCTGCATAGGCTTTCAAGCTTAGTGCCTTCTATGGAAGCAAATAGTCAAGCTGTATTAAAGGATTTTGTTCCAGTAATATGAAATTGTCGATTATAATGAAGAAGAAATAATCCAGTACATATGGATCTAACTTTTTCAATGTGAAATTGTTGCTAAAATCTCCAGGAAAGATTCATAAAAGATGGGAGAATTTCAACAAATTGACAGAAGATAAACCATCAGAGAAAAGAGAAAAGTGTTCATGGAACTTAATTTCATGCTTTACTAGTTCAGCTTGATTCATGCTTTATAAGTTTAATTAAGGCAGCACAACCTAAGATTTAAGATTAGAGTGTTCTGTTAACAAAATTGTCTTTTTCCTAATTTATTAAGATGAACATTCTATATGATTGTTTGATGTTAGCTTAAAGACAATAGCACGGTTGCCAAAAGTATTTTGCTCGTTATAAAGTAAACCATGACAAAACCATAAAATAATGATCTTTTATTGTAAGATATTTACATTACTATAGAGTCCATTACTCCATCCATCTATTTTTGGACGTCCATATTGTCCTGAGGAAACCAATGCCTTAAGGCCTGAAAACCAAACCTCTGCTTCAACTTTATCCTTGCAGATCTATATAAACAAGGACCAATTTCAACACAATCAGACCATTACAATGTAAGAATGCACAAACATTAGAAATAAATCTAGATGAGCTTACCAAATCAAGAGATCTTTTGCCTTCATCGTAAATTAGAGAAAAAGACAAGTAGTCTTTATCTGGGCGTAGATATCGCTGAAATACAGACTAACGGCAAACATAATCAGTTAAATAGTTGACGCTTTACTACAAAAAACCAACTAAGATTAAAATTTTCTCGTAGAAGCATAAACAAGAACTTAAAATTAAAAAAAAAACATGGAGATCATCTCACTGTTCTTTGTCCTTGAATAATCCTTGAAACAGAAGTCAATTTCAAAGTTCTTTCTCCACTACTAGAATACCAAATCAATGTTGATTCATCCTGTCACACCAACAGAAACATGAATAACTGGTCAGACTTACCACCTGTATTTACTGGTCTGACCAAATAATATGATAGGATCATATGACTCGGTGCTACTCAGCATCAAATTATATTTTTTTATTCAATGATATACCATGTTGTATAGGTCAGTATACAGATCAGCATACCACTATTGAACTGATCCAGTATGTTGCAAAAATAAGTATCAGAATGGTGTTTGAAAACCTTCATCATAAACTCTTTAATTAGTTAAAAAAGAATCATGGGAATTCACATATTTAACATGAAGTTTGAATTAATGAAGTATTGTATGACCAGGGTATCTTATAGCATAAGCATGTTTTCCGGACATCGTACAAAAATCAATTAGTGCTTGGTGACAGCTTGAGGACAGGAACCTGGATTTATTTTGAAACCTAAGCTTTACACTAAAATAAAAATGCTTTAGCAAAAAATTACTACATGACCCTGAAACTAACAGAGATGCTACAAGTAGTTGCATCAATCAAATACTGAACAAGAGAAGGTAAACATACACCATCAACCTGATTAAAATTTTGAGCTGATTTCATCATAAAAAGCTAGTTTAGCAAACTCACATTGGATAGTCTGAACAGATAGAACTTTGGCTTTCCCTTACGACCATATTTGAGTAATTGAGTGCCCTTTTTCAAAGCAGTCAATACCTAGGTGAAAAACAGATAGCCAAAACTCAGAGATAATACATGCCATAGTTGGAAATTATAGTACATCAGACAAAACTATAAGATTTTACAAAACCAATTCTAGTCATTGCCATGATATATGTTAATACTTTTTATGATACCGGATTAATCCTTTCCTTGTTCGAATCACTCAACAAATTAATTGTCATGTTATCCAAATGAATAAATTTCTTTTATTCATTGAAATTAAGTGTGATGCAACAGAAAGTGTTATAACTTAGCGGAATCCTAACTTACACATAAAATCAAGCATGGTATTTATTGAATGTCATATGCATTAATATCAAAAGAGTACACCATCAAATGACCACATTGCCAATTGTCATCTAAGTTAGATCCAGATGAATTGTCTTGCAACTTATGCCCTAAATTAATGAAAACAATTTGAACAGATGATTTGAATGGTATGAGATGTGTGTTTTACAATTCTTTGGCTTAAATGGGATATCTCTTCTCCAATAGTGTCAATCGTGATTATCAGTTGTATTTTGACACACTCCAAGTTTAAATACCAAAATATGTTACATCAACTAAAAAAAGAAGTAGATCTACACAACTACAAATTTATACCAAACTGGTAACACAATTCATAATATATATTCCAAATTCCAATAAGGGTAGTAGTCAAATTTATCTGAGGGAAATAATGTATTAAAATATTCATAGAGTTTAAGGTCAATGTCTCTTGCTCCTGAAATTAAAAGTCAGTACCAAATCTAAAGTAAATTAGCTGGCTCTCCTCTCTTATATTTGTTGCATGCTTCTCACTTCTTGACGGCCTCACTGTTCTTGGTGGCCCAAGAATTTGGACAATTGCCAGATTTTAACAGGCAGGTCATTTCTTTTGTAGGTAAAGTCATTGACAGAGAAGAAAAGTCCAATTCAGACATAACAGCACCCAGAGGCAATTAGCAGGAAGTGGTCCTACCCAGCTAATTCTCATGTTTCATCAGGAAGGTTATCAATTTGTACTATCAGACACATAGGAATCACTTCATCATCAGACAATGAAAACGCTACACTTTCATCATCCCAAAACGAAATAATTTATATTTGATAATTTCTCTTTTTTGCAAAATATTCCCCATTAACCGCATCAGGCCCATGCCAGAATGCAGTACAACGACTACCCTAATCCATACGTATGCTCCATCATATCAGGCAAAACCCGTCACATGCGTTGAACATTTTCCGGTCGGAGCAAGACTAAAACTTGTCTCTTCAACCTCTTCCCCTGATCAGAAGTTCCATTTGATACAAATCTCAGAACTCAAACATTCGAGTGCCATCCCACATCTGCTCCTCAACTCACAATTTTGAACATTTACAATGAGGTTTCCAATAACCATGGAAATCGGCAAGAGTACACTAATTGTCAAAAACAAAGACAAGATAACAATATGTGTTATCTTCTCTCCACCCACAAAATTTGACAGGGGAGTTCTTTTATATTCAATCAACTTTGAGCTAAAAACCATCTACAATTAGATTAAACTATTTGAACAAGGAGAAGAATCCTAGAGAAATAGCTAAATTCAATACCTTATTGATGTCCCGGTCAGCGCTCCCAGAGCTCTCGAGATCTGCCATTCCATGTGAGGGTCGCCGCTGCCGGAACTACTCCTCCGGGTGCTCCGGGCTTCATCCATGGCGGATATGCCACTGCCCTATCATCGATTCTTCTCGCGCGGGAAATCGAGCTCTTCCAAATCCTCGGTTTTCCCTCTCCCCTCGCGACGTTGATAGATCGAGAGAAGAAGACGACCTTCCCCCGCAAGGGCAGCAGGTTCTAAATAGGAGCAAAAAGGCAGCGGTGATGCGACCGCGGCCTGCGCAGTACGTTTTCGGTGGTTGCGAGAGGAGGAAGCTAGACGCGAGCGGTCGGCACACCGCCGTTATCGAAGGAGGGCGGGTGATCGGCGGAGGAAATCTGGAGGCGGAGAACGGGAGTCAAACGCGACGACGGGAGAGTGGTAAAAGTAAAGGGAAGACCGGAAGAGTAAGAAGGAAGTCGGGGTAGACTCACCGATGTGGCGGTAATGAACCGGTGACTTAAGGGAGCGGTTAAGGTCTCAACTCAAGGAAGTGCGAACGATGTGGTTTGTTAGGAATAGTAGTTGTCTAGTTAAGTAGAACGAGGCCTTCGTAGAATTACCAAATGTTCAGGGCTTTTATGCATATTTTTATTAAAGATTTTGAGACTCTTTTACGGGGTCATTTTAAAATACAATATTTTCTCGCTATTTCGCATGAATTTTGACTTTATGAGAATTATTAAACTTATACTTCAAAAGATAATAATATTAATATTACAAATAACTTAAATGAGTTTTCTTCTATAATATGAGATATTTTAGGAATGGGATAAGATATTTAGGCCGAATTATATATTTTTTATTTAATAAATAATCTTTTTAATCATTTCATATATAATTTTTACAATATAATTATTTATTACAATATCATTAAAAGTACAATAGCTTCACCCGTAAATATCACTAATTAAAGGAGTTATTAGTATTTTAATTTTTCAATAATTACTTATACTACTTGAATTAGGATTTGGAAATCTTTTATTATTATGATTCCCTATTAATTAATTTTAAATAGTTATATTTTTTTAATTCCATTATTTTTGGTAGAATTAATCCTAGTGATTTTTAGAATGAATAACATTTTAAGTAAAATAGACTCTAAAAGAATTATATTTACATACATGCTTTTTTTTAAATATAAAAAATAATAATAGATGATGATACTAAAATTTAAATTCTGAATATCTAAAAAATATCTAAGATATTACCACGTTATTATGCTAAGATGTTACCACGTTGTTATGCAATGATGTTCTCTATAACAATTTATGGGCATTGTTTCTCCATTTGACTTATAGTTCAATAATTTATTTAAAAACCCTCCAGATTTTTAGAATATCCCAAAAAAAAAAATAAGGTTATTAGTTCTATATTCTAATAAAGGCACTACGTAATGCTTTAAAATTTGAGATGGAAATGAATTCTGAAAGCTTACATCAAGTTATCCAACTATATTTATCATATATAATATAACATTGACAAAATTATATACCCCTTCCTAATATGTTCATTTCTATAATTACACCTTTAAATTTTAATTTAAGGTGTATATTCTTATAAACATTGAAAAAGTTTTATATATATATATATATGAAAAATGGAAGGTTACTATATATATATGTTAACAATAAACATTAATTTTAAGAAATAAAATATAATACGAATGAGCATTTTTAAGAAACAAAATGTAAATATTGACCTTAATTTTCACTTGTGGTGACGTCATTTAAACTAAAAATATTTTTTTGCTGAGAAGGTTGTGAAAATGCTAGCTTTTTGGTTGCCTATTTGACATAACCATGAATAAATTACTCCTCTCGCAGTGAATCAAACTTGGAATAGAATTATTTGATTCCCAATTCCCATATTTAAAAAGTAATTAAAATATTAATTAAAAAATGCAAGTCAACTAGGGCAAGCTGCAAATACTCAAATACTCCGTCCATTTTATAATAAATAATTTTTTAAACTTTGACATATAGATTAAGAATACTATTTAATAGTTTAATTTTTAATAAAAAAAATTTACTAAATTACTCATAGTGTGACCCTTAAATTTCATACTTTTATTATTGTACTTCATTGATGAGAGAAACTTTTATTAGAGGTTAAAATTGATTAAAAAAATAATTAATACTATATTGAAAATTTAAAATGTTACTTAATATAAAATTTTAAAAAAATCCTAAAAAATTATTTATTATGGAACAGAATGAGTAATTAGTATCTTTATATAAATACGGAGAAAGAGCAACCCAATATATATAGAACAAAGGGAAATTTCCGGATTTGAATTAACGTGACATAAATTCTTAGACTGGACTAGTACTGTTGGGTCCGGCTAGATTCGGTTCAGCAACGCTCGCACTTCTGAACCTGATTCAAGTCAGACCAAATGATTTCACCATGCCATATAAGAACATTCACGTCCTTTTTAATTACGAGATATACATCATTACGAGCACGATATCTGCGAAATTAGCCTCGACTCATACCGAGCAATATCCATGCGAGATTACTGAGCGGCATCATTACCTCCACCTGCAATAAATACAAACACGACACTCCTCATGTAATCTAAGTTTCAATTTTCATTACCTTCACCTCAAATACCTACTGACTTGAGAGTCGGAGTATTTTTTTGCAATTCCCCCGCTGGAGTTGCACATAACTAGGGGAGACATAAAATCATATCAGACTACTCCGATCCTCATGCACGAATAATTCTCAAATTCAGAACCAAAATTTCGTAATACCAATTTTACCTCTCGTAAAAAGTGTCTAATCGATTAGATACTTTCGCAAAAACTCTCAAATACAATATAAAAATTCAACATGTACACATATACTACTCCAAATATTGATTTATTGTCACTAGAAACAAATTCACACCATATTAAATTAATTTCACTGTTATAAATATTTTTTTCCATCGTAAATATACAATGATACTAAAGTATCTAACCGGTTAGACATTCTTGCTAGGAGGAGATAAAATTAGTATTATAAAATTTTGATTTTGAATTTTGAGAATTTTTGTCGTCATAATTTGGATCTACACTACTGAAATAATGGGCATCAGCAACGGCTTCAGCCGTTGCTGAAAACCATCAACAACGGCGTGCAACGGCCCCACCCATTGCAATGGAGCCGTGGCAGAAAAATGCGTTGCTGATAATTTAGCAACAGATCAGCAACGATCACTCGGGTCATTGCTAATAATATTAGCAGCAACGGCTTTGCCATGGACACGGGGTCGTTGCTGATAATATTATTAGCAACGGCCCGAGAGGCCGTGGCAAGGTCGTTAGTGAAAGATCGTTGCTAAGCCGTTGCTGTAGGTCATTAGCAACGGCTTACGATATACTTTTAGTAATGGCTTCCCACAGGCAGCCGTGGGAAAGCCATTGCTGATGATGTAGACCTGAAATCGAAAAAAATTTAAAATTCTAAATTTTCATTAATATATTGATACATAACTCACACACTCATACACCCATACATATATTCATTCACACATCACAAATACATCCAGATATACATCAAAATTATTATACTTATATTTATAATTATCCACAATCGTATAAAAACTATTCAAATTTAAAATTGAAGTATCAATATCCAAACAAAATAAATTAATCAAGTATAGTATCTAAGTAACAAAGTCAATATAAAAATAATAATAAATCTCACGATGACGATGGAGGATGGTCTGGATCATATGGCGGGGTATGGAGTGCTTGGGTGTACACCGGCGTGGACTGACTCGAGGACGATGGATCGATTTCTGCTCCGGGATAACCTGACATGTTGCGTAGCATAGCATACATCTCCTCCATCATCTGACTCTGACGCTCCATCATCTCAGTCTGAAATGAATTGTTCAATCTCTGAACAATTGAGTAATACATACAAGTGTTTCAAATAATACTCTTCGTCATTTAAGTATCGAGATGGACGAGAACCAAAAGCACGACCAGAGTGACAAAATATATTTAAACGTTCATCTGAATGTCGAACTCCCCCATCGTCGTTACGTGGAAGACGATCAAATCTTGTCTGTACTGTCGATTCAAAGTAAAATGAGCAAAATGTTAAAAAAATTTGGATGATTACGATTCAGATATTGATCCTTCAACAGCTGCGGTATTCTTTACTTTTTTCTTCAAACGATTCATGTATCTTTCAAATAAGTACATCCACCAGTATTGAACGGGGCCACCAAGTCGTGCCTCGTATGCCAAGTGTATCGGTAGATGCTCCATCGAGTCAAAAAAGGCAGGAGGGAAAATTTTCTCCAGTTTGCATATAATTTTAACAATATTACTTTCAAGTGTTGACATATCTTCGACTCGAAGAACATTTGTATAAATCTTTCTAAAAAACATACTTAATTCAGTCAATGGACCCCAAATATTATTAGGTAAAAGATCTCGGAATGCAATCGGAAGCAATCTCTGCATGAATACATGACAATCATGGCTCTTCATCCCTGATATTTTGCAATCATCGACGTTCACACATCGAGATAAGTTTGAAGCATATCCATCGGATAATCTGAGTTCTTTTATCCATTGATAAACATCTTTGATCTGTTGTTTCTTTAACACATACAGAGCCTTCGGCTACAGATACCGTCTGTTGACCTATTGTAACTCCAACTCCGATCTCTTACAAAGTATTTTACGATCATGTCGGGCTTTGACATTATCTTTAGTTTTTCCGAAAACATCCATCAAAGTGTTGAAAATATTATCAAACACATTTTTTTCAATATGCATGACATCCAAATTATGTCGAATCAGTAATGTATTCCAATAGGGCAATTCCCAAAAGATTTTTTTTCACCCAGTCATATGTTTGACCAAAGCCTGACACTCTTACATTTCGACCAAATACTATCTCTAGAAGTGCTGAAACGCGTGCTAACATTTGTTCACCAGACAACATCAGTGGTGGCTCATCTCTTTCGACTCTGCCCTTAGTAAATTTATTACGATTCCTTCGATACTGATGGTTAGCTGGTAGGAATCGACGATGATAATCAAAGAATGAGATTTTCCGTCCGTTCTGAAGACTGATTGATTTAGAGTGTTCCATACAATACGGACAAGAGAGTCGACCGTGAGTGCTCCAACCAGACAACATGTCGTACGCCGGAAAATCATTGATTGTCCACAAGACCGCGGCCTTTAAATTGAAGTTTTGCTTCCGATGACAATCATAAGTGATAGCTCCCTCAGTCCACAATGTTTCTAATCCATCTATCAAAGGTCTGAGAAATACGTCAATTTCTTTTCGCATACCCTTAGGACCTGGAATAATCATCGAAAGATAAATAAATTCATCTTTCATACACATTGACGGTGGCAAATTATAAACTGTCAGCAGCACTAGCAAAACTGAATAAGGAGTTGTAAAATGTCCAAACGGATTAAAACCATCTATGCACAATCTCAATCTGATATTTCTAGTATCCCTAGCAAATGAATGATAATATGTATCCAGATGTTTCCATGCTTCACTGTCGGATGGATGAGTCATTACTGTATCATCACGACTTCTTGCATGCCAACTCATGTAGAGGGCCATCTTTTTCAACATGAATAATTTTTAAAGCCTCGGTGTTTGTGGAAAATACCGAAGCACCTTAAACGGGATATTTTTCTATCGGACTAATTTCTTCTTCTTGTAACGAGGATGTTGACATACAGGGCATTTATCCAACTGCACATTTTCTTTATAATATAAAATGCAGTTATTTTGTCACGCGTGTATTTTTTCGTACCCAAGCCCTAATTTTCTCATCAACTTTTTAGTCTTATAAAAAGTTGGCTCAACTTTATTATCAGTAGGCAGCATTCTATTAATCAATCCTGCAATTCGATCATACGCAACCCCGCTGATATTACAATCGATCTTGATGTTTAGGAGCTGCGTCATTGCCGAAAACCTAGTTTATTTACGACAATTCTCATACAAAAGTTCATCGGCAGTTTTCAACATCTCGTAAAATTCAGCAGCTTCTTTATTCGGCAATTTAATCTCTACCGCAGTTTGTACTTCTGTGATATCAACACCTGTAGTATCTGGTGGCACTGACGTCTCAGTAAATGGCCGATCGATATTATCATTCATGTGAAATTGACCCCCAAGACTATCAAGTATTATAGTTCTATAGGGATTAGGTTGATTGGATGAAGAAACACCAGTAGAGGAAGATTCACCATGTGTCTAAACGACAGGATTGCTCGACGTCTCGACTTCACGTGACTCCCCGTGACAAGTCCATAGAAAATATCTTGGTGCAAATCCTTTGCTATATAGATGTAGAGTGACAATTTCCTGATCCAAAAATCATCCATTCAAGCAAATGCGGCACGGACATCGGATTTTATCACCGACGCTAACGAATTTCCGATTCGAATAAGCGAAATTTAGGAAGTACGTTACGCCTAATCGAAACTCATTCGTTAAAGCTCCACGATCAAGACGTCGGTACATCCAACTTCGATCGCCCGACATATTTTGTCAAAAAGTTGATAATAGTTTTAGGTAATGTCTTTAGGTGGGATGGTCTTATTCCATTCGGAATTCATGTTATTCATATTGCACTACGTATTTCTTTTAACCGCTAACTCCATTCTAAATTTCGGCAGCATCTCCCTACAGTTCTCCGAATACGTATATCATCTGGGCGCGTATTGGAGAACAAGAGAGATGCTGCCGAAATTTAGAATGAGTTAACGGTTAAAAGAAAAAACTAAGTGCAATATAAATAACTATATTCTCAAATTGTCCAATCAGGGACAATTCAAGGGTTGTACGTCGTATAAAAGATCATCTACTTCTTTTACACGAACATACAACCCCCGAACGAATCTAAAGTTTTGCTAAATCATATCCGACTCGTCGATGCGTACGTGAAACTTATCAACTCATCAGAGGGATGATTATTTTCTAAATATTTCGAGTCAGTTCGAGTCCATAGTGGACAATTTCGACACGAGTCCAAAGTGGACGATTTCGGCATGGCAGGAGTTTGAAATGGACGATTCCTGCGCGAGTCCGAAGTGGACAATTTCGGTGCGAGTCCACTAAGGATGACTCCGGACTAATTAAAATTTTAACTAATTAATTAATATTAATCTAAAACATTTTAATTAATTTAAATAATTAACATACCACTATTAATCTAAAAATTAATCTAAATCATACCAATTAATCTAAATCCTAAAAATTAATCTATTAATTAAACAATTAATTAAAAAATCCATAATTAATTGATTTTCAGCGCCGGAGTCTAGTGTCCGAACATTGGACAACGATCCGACCGCGGCCATCGACCGAAACCCTATATTTAGGGTTTCAGCTGGATTGAATGGGAAGGAAGGCGCGAGGGGTGGCGAGGAGCACCTGGAAAAGACAGGGCAGAGGTGGCGGTCGGAATTGATGATCGGCGATGGGGCAGCGAGGCGACAGCAACAGAGGAAGAAGGAGGAAGGGGCGGGCGCGTGCCCTATATAAACTTATCAGCAACGACTCACTTAACCGTTAGAAAGTCGTTATTGATAAGTTAATCATCGGTAACGTCTCATGTGTCCGTTAGAAAGCCGTTGCTAAGGTAATTAATATCTACAATGGCTCATATGTCCGTTAGAAAACCGTTGCAGATATGACATATCTACAACGATTTGAGCGACCGTTGCTGATAACCGTTGTTGAAGAACCAATTTTTAGTAGTGCTGAAAATATCCTTGATTTTGGGAATTTGCTTATATATATAGGCGGAGGAATTAACCCCTTAACCAACTCAATTGATAGCATTAAATGTACATCAAATTAACATTTATATAGAAATTTGGATAATTATTAGTTCAAGAATAAATTGCATTGACATCTCGATCTCAATAGGCTCTTGTTCGGATTTTTGAAATTGTATGCCTGACCTTTCTACTATTTTAAATCAGCATCGTCTCATATAAATGCATAAATTTTGATTATAATGATATAAATTGAGCCGTCGGTGTTAAATTGATCGACTCGTGCATTATCGATATGTTTATTTCATCATTAACTTGTTAAATAAATTAAGAGTAAATTATGCAAAGCCCTCCTCGACTATAGTCAATATGCGCAAAAAATTACTTAAACTACCAAATGTGCACAGAACCCCCTCGACTACATCAATGAATTGTTCCAATAACTCCTCTGTTAGTCAATCTGTTAATAACTCAACGATAAAACTTCCCAGTGCACAGAACCCTCCTCGACGTCGCCGTCGCCGTCTCCACCACCACCTCCTCCACCTCTAATTCTTCAGGAGGAGGAGGTAAAACTCACTGTTGTCGTCGCCGTCTCCACCACCACCTACTTCACCTCTTCTTGAGGAGGAGGAGGTGGCGGCGGTGGCGGGCGACGGTGGAGTCTAGGTCAAGTGGAGGAGTACGTATAGGTAGGTGAGGGATATGTAAAGAAGTAATGACCGTCAAATGAGATGGAGGGTGGAGATTGCTGCCATGTGATATTATTTTAACGGATGAGGTTATTAAAATAACTAATGTAGTCGAGGGAGTTCTGTGCATACTTGGTAGTTTATGTAATTTTTACGCATATTAACTATAGTCGAGATGAGCTTCGTGTAATTTATCCATAAATTAAAGCATCCACGTGAAATCTTTTTAGAGTTGTATGGGTGAATTAATATTAAGGATAACAATTAGATAATCTATAAATATATATATAAGGAAGCTAATATGTCAAATTAGTTTAAATTTTTTGGCTCAATTTTTTTTTTCACCCACATTTTTCTCTTGAATTTTTCATTTGTACTCTTGCTTTTTTTTAATTTTATTTCTTATCTTACCCATCTCTTAAATTTTTAATCTAATGACCGCTCAAATTTTTCTACTGTTCATATGTACTCTTCTCTCCGAAATCTATATCAATTTTTAAAACAAAAGCATTTAAATCCCTAATCTAATCTAATCTAATCACATCAATTTGTTTCTAGAGTAAATAAGATTTAAATAGTTATAATAAATTGAATAAATAAGATTCTTAGATGGATTTGTTATTTTTTGAAACTATAAACTATAATTTTTATTTAAATTCATTCTTAAATATTCTTGGTAATTTTTTAATCTTACTAAAGTTTTTATTCTGGCTAATAATATAATAACTTATATCTAAAAATTTAGGTATATAAATATTTAATTTTAAAAAATTAAATTAAAAGTTAAATTTACAATTGAAGTTAAAAATAATCATTTTTTAAAATATATAAAAATTAGTTTTAAATTTAAATTTATATAAAATTAAAATTATGTTACAAAATATGAAAATACTGAATTTTTTTCATATATAAAATGATATCTTAAAATATAAAAAATACAATTTTTTTTATTTTTAAAATTATATGTTACCGTGAAAAAAATAGGAGTACTACAACTAACTTTAATTAAAAATACACCACATACAATATATGATAATTAAAAATTTGTGAGAAATCACAGTTCTTAATTGTTAAAACTCTATGAATGCATTACTATCGACTTTAATTAATATAAGTATTTTGGCTAATGATTATATTTTGAGATTAACGTGTTAAGTGTTGACTCAAGATATGATAATTAAATTTGAGGTAAATTACATTGACTTTTCTGAAGTTAAGTGAAATCGCACTGATTTTCTCTTTATTTATCCACGTGATACTCATCTCCCCTTGTAGTTAATGGTGTTAAACAGAATTTATTAATAATATGATTTTTTTCTTATGTCCTTTGTCGAAAAGTCATTAAAAGATATGCATAAAATAATTAAATAAATATTTTAAAAATAAAATTTTGAGATAAATTATTTTATTATTTAATATTCTTTACGAAATTAATGTTGGAGGAATGTGAACATTAAAATATTAGGCACTCATTGGGAATTAGAATTAAATGACAGAAGAGTATTTTTTATCATTTAAAATAAATAAAAGATGTAAATATTTTAAAAATATCATTAGTAAGTATGTGTAGTGCACATGACAGACACTTCACTAATTATTTTTGTTAGTATGAAAGATCTATGTAATCTTTTACAAAATTCAAGAGAATCACAAGATAAATTTATAAATAGAATGAATGTCAGTATAATTTTATTAAATCTCAAGGATGATCAATATAATTTACCCTTGAATTTGTGAGAAATCAAGATATTATAAATAATAGACAATCAAGTTCAATTGCACTCGATAGCTCAATTCAATTATGATAATTATGAATTAATGAGTTTAGTATTAAATTGAGTATGTCGTGACAATTGATATCAAAGTAAATATAATTTTAAGCTTGACAAGAGAGTTTATGTAAAAAATAAATATAAAAATATTGAATGCGAGAAAAGAAAATTGTCACTCGTTATAAAGTCAAATAAAATAAAAGAAAATGGTAAAAATCAGGTGTTGAAACTTGAAAGCAGGAAAAAGTGGAAAGAAGTAGCGCAATAATTGGACGAATAATTTGGAGTGCATGCGATGGATGCGATGAAAGGGGGAACCGGGTGTCGGATTGGTGCTTTAATTCCCGGAGGCAGCCTCGTGGAAGGCGTCGGCCATAAAATTATTCGCTCACCTCGAAGTCGGACACGGATGACGACCACTGCGTGTAAAAGATAAAGAGGAGGATCTCCCTGCAATGTACTTTGCATTTGCCTTGTCCCCCCTCTCCATCTGTCTCTCCTGTTTTCCTTGCATTCATTGTCTCCCCCAACCCGAACTCAACTCAGGAGAAACAAATTAGTAATCAAATTCATCAATGCTTCCAACTGGCCCCCAAAACTCATTCATCAATGCTTCCAACTCAACTCAGGCATCAGCCTTGCATTCATGTGGTATAGTACCAATTTCGAGTACTCTATTAAAATTTATTCATATATAAATTCTAATATGGTATCATGTTGGAACCTGTTCATTTATGGGCCCGTTTGGTTCGCAAACTGCTCATCACAGGACACCAGACAGGGACAAGGACAGGACATCAGATGTCCTGGAACAATAACTATACCGTGTTTGTTTCGTCAAGAACAGGACACGATATTCCGTTCTGTCATGCGTTTGTTTCGCTATAACAAAGTATTATATATGACAAATGACTAAAATACCCTTATAAATTAGTCTTAAAATTAATTAATATGTAAAAAAATATTAATATATAGTATCAAATACTTTAATACAATAAGAAGTTTTAGTTTAACTAATAAGTGTTCAACTAATTTTCAATTAACCTAAAAATATAACAATAGGATAATATCGAAAAATATAAAAATCATACCAAACGATTTCCAATCTAAAATCTGACACGACCATCGCGTTCAGCACGCGAAAATTTACAACTTTGGTATTCACCTCGACTCGATCCGACGATTCTACGATCAAAGGAAGGGGTAATTTTGACAATTGCAGCCCTTGTCCTCCGCCCGATTTCGGTGTACCGAGAAATTTCTCGGTACACCAAAATGGGTGGAAATCCTGTCCCGGACAAGGAGAAGTCCTTGTCCCGAAGCTTCTTTTGCAAACCAAACGGGGGACATGGGCGGATGTCCAGTCCAGTCCCCCATTTTTTAGCAAACCAAACGGGCCCTATAGGTTCCAACATAGTACATGTTCCAGGTACCGATTCCGGGTACATGATGTGTTGAACTTGAAACGAAAACCGATTTAATCGAATTCTTAATTTTTGTCTCATACCCTATTCAAATTTAATTCGGATCTATCCGAAATCTATCTGGTACCTATGCATACCCCTAAGTGGTGTACCCATTGTTTTTAAATTTGCACCCGTTATTATACTAACCAGTTGCCTAATTATATATAAATTTTGTAATTTTAAAATATTATATTAAATTTTCTTCAAAAATACATGCAACATGATATTATTGTAAAAGATAATAATATTTTGTCAACAATAAGTAGCACAGTTGGTGGCAACATATTATATGTTATCTAGATATTTAGGATTCTAATTCTAGTATGATCGTCTATTATGATTTTTTATTTTTGTTATAAAAAATAATAATAATAATAATAATAATAATAATAATAATAATAATATGTTAATATAGAATAAATATAGTAAAATTAATAATCCTAAAAGAGTAAAATTCGTAGTAAAGTATTGATAAATCAGCCACAGAAATATGATAATATAGTACTGCATGACTCTTATTTATTAAAAATATAAATCAGTTAGGTAAATTTTTGTATTCAAAGAAAAATACATGGATGATTCAATGCTCTGCACTTCTGCAGATGTTGAAGAAAGAATGGCAGGTTGAAAATTTTCACCAGGTCCAGACTCAGGAATCAGTATTAGCCCTGTTTCGGTTGTTTTGACATCCATCCCTAGGCTTCAGAGTTCAGATGACCATGTTGGCACAGTTTGATGTCGAAGCATAGAGTGGGGCCGTGCTAATTATTCATGGAACTTGCTCCTTGCTTGGTTGATCTTAAACATTCTTTTTAACTTCAATTTGGACTTACCACACAACTAAGCAAATATTTATCTCATGGGACATAACCTAGGTGGTATTATATATAATATAATTGATTTTCTATAGTTCATCAACAATTATCAGCGTCAACATCAAAATGCTTTGGGAATGTAACAATTTATTAGTGCAGTTTATGGATCATAAATATACCTGTAATAAATTAATCAAAAACCACCCTTACCGGTCCAATTCCATCGGTTTGATCGAAAATCAACTTCGAATTAAATCTAGTTCTATAACAGCAAGTTAAGTAAAAAAAAAAATTACTTTCCAAAAAAGTATAATTCTCCTCAATCTGTAATAAGAATGTGGCTTGTTATTTTTATTACTTAGCAAAGGCGTATAATTGTATTTTCTTTTTCTACTAGTATAATAATTATCGGATAAAGTTATTTCTCCTCGAAGAATAGTTTAGTTGTGCCCACAGTGATGATGCAGACATAGTGGACGCCCACAACTAGACGACATTATTCTTTTGGAAAAATGACAACATAGTACATGTGACAGAGGATTCTTTTTTTCTTTCCATTTTAGATTTAATAAAAGAGACATTTTTTCTTCCTATGCTTTTAAATTCTTTTGGGAATATTTTAGGCAGAGCACTTCCGCTCGTTTACCTTTTTTCTTTCTTTCTTTTTACTCCCATATGGCTTTTACTAATACAATATGATTCCGTTTGTCTCCGCGCCAAGCTGGGCCCAAATCCTTTGCCAAAGGCCCAGCATGCTCGGCAGCAACCTTTTTCGTTCATTCATTGATCAAATTGGTATTGTTGTTAGGGCAATACAATCGTACTGCACATCAAAATGTTAATAGCCTACGAGCTAAATCTTAGATTCACCTCGTCACTTTTTCAATACTGTTAGGTTCATACAGTCCTAAGATCCATTCATTTAGCAAATTGTCTATAGTACAAAGCTAATTAGTACAATGCAAAATTGCACATGACAATATAACGCATAATCTTCTGTTCGTTTTCGCACAATACTAGATGGCAAATTTTGCACAATACTAGACGGCAAATTGTACATCACCATATTCAGGATGCTAGATGAGACATGTCAGATGGAAACAAAAAGCCATTTAAACTTGTGATAGGTCCATAGTATGTGATAATTTTGCATGCTTATATCGCTTACTAGCGCTTTGTTACTTAAAATTAGAGTAATAAAAAAAGAGCGCTGTTGTATTTGTCCTGTCCGATGGCATATAATATTTTTTTGTAAACAAACACTGAACGTGTGAAATGAACTAACTGTTAGTACACAACAAAGTTACATTTTCATTCCAACTCCCGTGTTTCCATTTCAAATCATTTTATGTATTCAAATCTCTTACAATCCTAGAATGACTTTTTAAATTTCCTTTTCATCAAACATTCATTCTTTGTTACCAAAGCAAGCTCGTAATAAACTAATAATTATCTAACAAATTGAATTACAAATTATAATTGGTAGAAAAACACACTATTGTGTTGCCAAAAGTCCAATTGAAGCAAAAAATTATAAAACATAGTAACTTTTATATGCAATTCATATGATATTACCAAACTATTATGTGTAATATGCAATTCATAATATGCTACCACACTATTATGTGTAATATGCAACTCATATAAAAATCAATCTAATATCACTTATTCAATTTTATATTTACATACAACAGGATTGAAAGCTTTATGAAAACATAGTAACTTTGGAAAAGTTAATGCAATAATCACAAACAAACCTTTTATTCTATAGTTTTACAAGTCTATCTCGTCACAACTAAATGACAAGACATAAATGCATAGTCCACAAAATATTCATCTCATGAACTTGGAAACTTATTCTCAAAAAAGAACTTGGAAACTTCACTTGAAGGATATTTACAGTTTCCACCAATGTCTTTAAGAGTCAAGGTTTGACATCACAAAACATGTACATTTTTTGTGATAAAACCTGGTATAAATAATGTATGGGTCAAATATAAAAAAGGACATCGAGCAGCAATATTTAGTGAAGTTGAAAATCAACAAACAATACCTCGATTAAAAAGAAAAACCTCTAGTTGTATCTTGGATTCCTATCAGTGTCATTTTTTTATTCTTCTTTGGCTACCTGCCAGGGTAACAGTATGTGAAGTTCATAATTTCATATATACACATTTCCACTGATGTAGAATATGAAAAGGAGCAATATGCATTGGAGTATTGTATGATAACCAAGTGAAGTGTAATATGTAATTGACAGAAGATGACAACCTTTTTAGCGTTAATAGTTGACTCCTATAGTTCCTATAGAGAATGAGTTTTATGTAAATGACAATAAGTCGAATAGTTACCACCACTTGTTGCAGGAGTTCCTCAAGTTCTGGTGTTATATCTTGAAAAGAGGGCCGGTTAGAAGGATCTTTATCCCAACATCTCTGCATCAAGTCTAATAATCTAGGATGTATGTTTTCTGGAAGATCTGGACGCAGACCCTGTTTCGCAATTAATTAGCTGTTGTGTTATTTACACCAATCACTTGATAAATAGATTCTCGACAAGTACTTTTAAACAGAAATGTGTCAAGCAAGATAGCACAATGAGACATGGTAGAAAAGAATATGCAAAAAAAAATTGTCCTCAAGGAACTGGATACTTATAAACACGGACAAATGAAATCTTTTTCCAGATTTGGATTACTTTTGTTGCTTAAACTTTAGATAACAAATAGTTGTAAGCTGCAAGAAATAGATGGTTTTTTCTTAAGAGCTTGAGACATCATGTACAACTCAGGAGCTATATTGTTTAACTTTTGCTTTAGGAGAAAACTAGGTATTTCAGGTGGGTTTTGAAAGTGAATTGCCACAGGAAGGACCTTACTGATACCTAAAATGCCTATCGAGATTGTACAGGAAAAAAGAAGAAACAAGTAATGGCTGATCCTGAGCTTGATCGAGGATGTAGAGAATGAAGGTTTATCAATCATATTCAGGGAAGAGGAGATTTTATACCACCTCAGATTTTGAGTGATTCGGAATTGTATGCCGAGATGTATCTTTCTTTTGCATTGCAACTGTCTTCTTTCTTTAATGCTCTCCCCCTTTGTATTCCACTCAACTCTCTTGATATGAATGCAAGTTTCTTTTCCTCAAAAAAAAGATTTGGAAGCAAATTTTCCCTAAAATAAAGCAGGTTGGTTTCTGATCATTCTTTGCTTTCATTATTTTTTCTAAGTAGGGGCTTATTTGTTGTAATCATGACCATTGCAATGGATAACTGAATGAAATTTTCTTTGCTAACAGTATGTATGAGTGGTGCCACCACGGCAGACCATGTTCTCCGTTAGTGTGGTACCATTGTCCATGCTAGGAATGTTTGGTGTGAGGTTTGGCCAAAGGGTTGGAGCAAATAGTGATTATCATCTCCTTTCTTTCTCTCTCTGTCTTTTTTCGTCCATTAAAAACAGAAATTTTGATTTGAAGAGTGTGGCAAAAGAACAAACCTGTCTTACTCCCAAAGCAGCTTGCAAAGGTGACATAGTATCGTATGGAACCTTCAAAACAAAGTTACAATTTCAGAATATCTCAGTCTATTGATAAGAACGTTTCCTTGACCAATAAGTAACTTGAATCAGGATGCCAAATAAATATTTACCCTTGAAGTTGTTAACTCCCACAGCACAATTGAAAAACTGAAGACGTCAGCCTTGTGATCATAAGGTCGATGGTTTATTATCTTGAAGAAGTTAAGTACACAAGTAAATTAGAAATAACAAATTCCAATGCCATATTAGAAATAAGTTATGAATTTGCTAAGTCTTTGCAGAGATAGTAGGATTGAAAATGAAGAAGTTTATGCATAGCTGGTACAAATTACATCATTAAGCAGCTCATGTTATGAAATGTTATGTAGCAAAAGAGAGAACTTATATAGAGCATGATTAATTGAATTTTTTTTTTTTGAGAAATGAAAACTGTATACCATTCATAAGAAATGAGGGTTACAGTGAATGATGGGGAAGATAGGGAAAACAAGCTTATAAAATAAAAGACCAGGAGGTGGTTTAGCCCCCCGCACAAGGTTACATAACCACACCAACTCCTAACTAGGTGAGCAGAGAGAACAGAAATTTGCCGCGGAAGATGCCAATTCAAAGAAAGAGGATCGTTTGTCGCTAAACACCCGCGAGTTGCGCTCGAACCAGATGAACCAAGACCAAATTAATATCAGTCGCAAGCGCGCCCACCACTCAGAATCAGATTCATAAACAAGTTGAGAAGGTTGCCTGGAAACACCAACTTTTTTCATCAAAGCCAAGAAGCATCGCCACCCTCTCGAAGTAAAGTTGCAAGACCAAAATATATGCAAGTGAGTCTCCCTTCCACCTTGGCATAGAACACATGAGTCATCCGTAGCCACGCCCCAACGAAGAAGACGGTCACGAGTGAGCAATCTTTTATTGAACCAAAGCCATCCAAAAATAGAAATTTTAGGAGGCAAGGAATTCTTCCAAAGCACTTTAGCATACGGACATAGGATCCCTCTATATGATAGCATCCGATTGGCACAGCTAGCAGAGTAGGCACCGTTACAAGCCCATTTCCATATGAAAACATCAGGACCAGAGGATTGTTTTATCATATCCAACTCCGAGTTCAACATGCTCAGCTGAGCCATCTCAACAAAGGAAGAAAAATCAATATTCCAACCAACAAAATTCCCCGAAGGACCAAGCAGTCGAGCCTCAAAAACCGAGAAGTTCGGCCGCAAAGCCATAAGATCAAGGGAAGGAAGATCCTTGCCAAGCTTGAAACATGTCTCCTTATTTCTCCCTATTTCTCCTTACCACAAGGAGTAGAATCCTACTACCCTTCTACCCTCACAAATTTAATGAGGAAAAGATTGCCTAGACTCAAACACGTCTCTTAAATTCAGTGGTAAAAACCTAGGATGTTGAAGATTGACATGCTTTTAGAATGATGAATTGCCTCTTATTATTAACATTTTTTCCACTTTACGATCTAGAGCTCAAGCAATAAACCATATACAATTGGTCAATATTTACATGTTGCTTCAGAAAAGAGATTCCCTATTCTTGGGAATGAAATTTTAAAGCAATGAAGCTTAACAGTCTTGAGAAAAACAACATGTCAGATAGATGTCCTAGAATGCCTCTCCATGTATACAACAAATAATTTGAACTAATGGCATCCATAAATCACAAAAATAATATTATCTTTGTATATCCATGCTGAAGCTAAACTTGCTTTGCTAACTATGGAAGGAAAAGAACAAAACTCTGCTTAGTAGACAATGAGACTCAACTTACATATAGAGACTAATGTGGTAAAATATACCAAGATCCACAATGAATAAACCTATACCAACATTAATGTAAAATATATAATATTCTAAAACTAACGTCAAGCTGGAGGCATATATATTTATTATGCCCAGCCTGTTACATAATGTAGAAAAACCAAGTTAAACTAAGAGATTTCTACAAGCTAACCTTACCTCAGAGTAAGATTTAAAGTCTCAGTACCAAGTCCTATCTCTGACCTTGGTCAGACCAGTATGGCACAATAGCATAGCATATCGTACCTTGGATGCCCCAGCATGTTGTATAACGTACAAAAAACAAGTTATACAAATAGATTTTGACATCTACAACTACATGCTTTTTTTTTTAAAGAATCTACAACTACAAGCTAACTTTACCTCATAGTTTTCTTTTGCTTTTCCCCCTATATTTTTATTTTAATATTTCTTATTCTTTATCCCTTGCATAATAACCTTTCCAGTTGTTCTCAATCAGTCTGAATAATACAGTCCGATCTGAGACTTAATCTCCTCTCGGACTAGAACTGTCTAAAACTTCAACCATGCCTCAAAGGATGTTAAATGTGTGCTTATCTTCTTGGATATAACGGCATCCTGAATAAAATGATAATCCACTTCAACATACTTGATTCCTAAATGACAGTCTAATACATGTTTCATAATTTACAATTACATAATGTGCTCATGAAATGATCAATGTTAAGTTATAAATGGCGGAGTTTAAACAAACAAGTTAAATAATAAACTAAGAATATGTATATTTTTTCTAAAATTGAATAATAAGATATACCCAAAATAATACAAACTACTTAAACTAATATAATAACAACACAGTTCAACTTAATCTTTTTTTTTTTGAGAAAAAGTGAGGCAAAATGCCACACATTCATTTCATGAGAATTGAAATGTACATTAGTAGGATGGAAAAGAGTCCCATCCCACAAGCTTCGACCAAAGACTACCTATTTACAAGGAGAGAAACATAGGATTCTAAAGAAATAGTATAGTATGCAAACGATTTTAAGTATCAAAGATTCGCCTCCAAAAGTTCCAACCAAACAGCACGATATCATTCCAGTTTCGGCAGGGAATTAACAATTAGAGCAAAACTAACAATTAGACAGGGAATTAACTACCTCAGGGGCCATCCATCTGTATGTTCCAGTTTCGGCAGTCATAATTCCCTCTTGACTCTGGAACCGAGCCACACCAAAGTCTGCTACCTTCACAATCTAGGTAGGTGAACAAGTAGAGTAAGACTTCATTAAGATAAAATAAGCTATTATCACCCATCTATTTAATAAATCACATCATTATCAGAAAGATCAAGAATGGCCCCAAGCCTTAAGGGTGTGTAAGTAAAATCCCTGAAACAAAATCATCTCGTATGTGTTCTTTCAAGATAAATACATGTGCAGACACAAAAACAGACTCACAAAGGAGTACAAATTCTTAAGCTATTAGAAAAGTGCCCTCATGATTGAGTGCTGGGATGGCTTGGTTCAAGCCCCACATATGGATTGACTTAATTGAGATTTTTGTAGTGGCAGTATTTGAATACAGGACCTCCAGTTGATACCATATTAAGTTTGATCTGGTGACTTAATTAACTGAGGGTATATGTTCTTAATACATGACTTTGACAAGATTTGAACACAAGGTCAGTAGAAGGCTCTGTCTCCGAATTATGTCAATCACATATTAAAATATATACCTAACTTAAGTCAATTCACGTGTTCAACTGTCTACATGTAGTTCCTTATAGCTTAAGCTTAATCTCTTGGGATAAGTGATCACCCAATTGAACTTTGCAGTCAGCTTTTGGGACAACCAGACAACTAAATCATTTGGAACTAGTAGATAGCATACTTATAGTTGTTGTGAAATATTGGGTGGCATCATAAAGAAATGAAAAAATAATAGAAAGCTTCATACATTGTTGGCATCCATCAGCAGGTTAGCTGTCTTGAGATCTCTGTGAATAATGTTGTTTTGGTGCAAATATTCCATTCCTTTACAAATATCAATAGCAAACTTTAGCAATTGGGGGAGCTCCAAAGTTACATGGTCCTTGTGTACATAATCATAAAGGTTTCCTCCAGTCATGTATTCTGAACAAATACAATTTCAGCTGTGAGAAAACAAAGAACATGAATTGTAAAAAACACCTTTGTCTAAGAATAAGATTGGAAAAAATTTATGTGCTTAAGAGTATACCAGCAGTTTAAACTGACTAATAACAAAATGTCACATCTAAACAATTGTAAAGGTGCATGTTAAAATATACAAGGAAAAAACTTTCAGCCACAAGTCAAATGTGATTTTTGCGCATACAGCTTTCTATTAGATCAGAACCACAACAGGAAAACCATTTACAGAATTATAACATGAAACAAGGGGGAATCAGCTTGCACATAAATCAGAGTATACTTCAAGTATATTTCAAGTCTAGATTGATCAAATATGATTTATAAACAGTTCTGCATTCCTTTCCAGACTTTACTTTCACTTTCTTCCTTTTGGATTATTTTTTTCTTCCTTTTGGATTATTTTAACTAAAGAGAAAATAAATACAAAGCTTAAACATAAAGGCTGTGTTTGGTACACGAATTGGACATGACATGACAAGATAGAACAAGATAGGACGGGACAAGGAGTTCTTCCCTCTTTATTTCGCACATTAGTGAACAAGAAAATTTGTACTATGCCGTATTTGTTTCGTGTTATACAACATAGGGCAAGTACATATTGAATGAAATACCCTTGTGTGTGTTTCATGTTTGGATATTTATAAAAATAGTATTAGACAAAATATAACATATAAATTAAGTGATAAAAAAATCTCAAAAATTGAACCAGGTTTTAAGGAATTAATTTAACATATAATAAATTAAAATTATTGTTATTATTATTATTTAAATAAAAATTATTACTAAAAATAATATAATAAATTAAAATTATTATTATTATTATTATTATTATTATTATTATTATTAAAATAATTACTAAAAAATAATATATAATTAAAAGTTAAGAGGAAAAAATTTGAAAAACCAGAATTGAAAAAAAAGCAAAACATATACTAAACAATAAATTATATAAAGTATAAAATAATTGTAATAATAAATAATATCAAATATTAAATAATTCATATAATCATATATAATTGGTCTGTTTTGAAATTTTAGATTGTTTTTTGGAAAATATGAAATACCAAACTAAATGAAAAAGTTTTAATGAAAAATCTCAAAACTTAAACAAAATTAAGGATGATCAAAAGTTAAGATGTCCAATAAATAGTTAAGTATAAAGTTAAATAGTTAAATAATTAAAATCAAAAGGAAAGCAAGGGTTTTGTTCTAGGGATAAGTAGATAAATTTGTCTTCTTCTCCTAAGCGCTCATTTTCTTTTGTTGTGGTTTTGCACGAGAAAAAAATTGCCCAAGTTGTCCGGTCACTAGGTTCATTTTTGTCCTATCCCTTGATGCATGTTGCACACAAAAAGCGGGACAAGCCAAGTTGGCTAGTCCAGTCGTGCATTTTTAGTGGTACTAAACGCACCCAAAGGAAAAGTGTTTGAAAGACTAAAGATTTGCTCAAAACTACATGTGTGTCCTCTTAAACATAATACCTAAATGTCTCATCTAGTGAGGATGGAACACCAATTATAGGTGAAATATTCTTAAAATAAATATTCAATTCTTTTGGCAAATATTTTATTGTTCTTTCCATCTTATCATATTGTTCACTTTTATTTCTCTGTGTTTAATCTTTTCATCACTTGTTATGTTTTTTGTTCCTCCATCTATTTTTCAAACTTTTTTTTTATTTCAATTGAATGTATATCAAATCTGATCCAAACTATTTTTGGCTAATTCTGATAGCATTGCTAATATCCTTCTTATAAAAAGGATAACCCAATTGTAAAATGCTCCTGCAATGTAACATCTGGGAGAGTAAATATACGCCACTTATCTTCCAAGCAAAGAATGTTGGGATGTGCGGGCGGGGGTCAAGGGGGTAGCACCCTTTGCTAGGGGCGTGGAGGCGGAGCCCCGGAGTTTTTTTGGGCCCTTTGGGTTGTGGGCTTATATTGCCCTATTTATTTTGCAATATATATTGCAATGTAATATTTCTCTTATACTTGAAAAACCCTAAAAAGAAAAAAAGAAAGAACTTTTGGTACGGTTGTGGACGTAGGCAATCTTGTCGAACCACGTAAATTTTGTGTGTTCTTCTGTGTTCTGATTTGATTTGTTTCGTAACAAAGAAATCATTTTCACAACCCCAATCATGATCACAAAAGCAACTTAACTGTACCACCATATCTATCCCTCATCCTCCCTATACCCTATGACAGATGGACCAAACAAGAAAAAGAGAGTTTATTCAGATTAGTGATGGTAGGGTCGGTAGAAGAAACCTAAGAAGACTACTAGATAATTTGACTAGTGATATTAACCTTAAACCTAAGAATACCTTGAAGCGGTTCAATTTTGGGCATATTGTTCTGATACCAAAAAGTGAAGGGGCTTCCTCAGTTCGAGATTTCAGGCCTATCAGTCTTGAAAATAGCATTATTCGGATCTTCTCAAAGGTTCTAGCGACAAGGATCAAGCCGAGGATGGATTCTCTAGTGCATGGAAATCAATTTGCGTATTTGGCGGGCAAAGGCACCCTGGATTGTTTCATTGGGGTTAATGAGACTATATGGGCTTGCAACAAATTAAGAGAGGATGACATTCTCTTGAAGGTCGACTTTGAAAAGGCTTTCGACTCCATCAGTTGGACGCTCATTCTAGATATGATGGTCGCTTGGGGCTTTCCCCCGAAGTGCCGAGCTTGGATTTCACATCTCCTGGACATTGAGTCAGCTATCATCACTAATGGCTGCATTGGATCTTTCTTTCGGCACCAAAGTGGAGTGCGCCAAGGTAATCCATTGTCTCTTTACATCTTCATTTTGGCCTTGGATTGTTTATCTAGATTGATAGACCTTGCTGTGAGAAGAGGCTTCATTAGGGGTCCCCTTGACCTTAGAGTCAATGGTGGCGTCACACATTTTATGTTCGCGAATGACCTAATACTTTTCTGTAAGAAAGGTGATGACAGCTTACGCACCTGCTCTTCCTTCTAAAGTGCTTTGAATTAGCGGCAGGGCTGAAGATGATCTAAGCAAAACTAGTATTCTCTGTTTAAATGGTGACAGAGCTGAATCTGAACGACTTGCAAGTGAGATAGGCTGCCAAGCTGGTGTTTTACCTCTTCAGTATCTCGGCCTTCCTCTCATGGTGGGCCGGTTATGCAAATAGGACTAGTTGCGTTTGATTGCCAGAATTGATACTCGGTTGGGAAGCTGGCAAGGAAGACTATTATCTAGGGCAGGTCATCTCACACTTATTAATAGCTCTATCACTAGTTTCGCGGCTTACTTGCTCTTGATGTTCAAAGCTCCAGAGTGGGTCATCTCTAGAATCGACAGAAGATGCAGAAAGTTTCTTTGGGTAGGAGCTGATACCCAATCGACTAGAGGTAAATGTTTAATTGGTTGGAATATTATCACCTGTCCAAAGAGTGATGGCGGTCTCGGCATTCTTGACTTGCGTGCTCACAACATGGCACGGTTGGGCTCTTGGGTTTGGAAATTTATTTAAAGGCTACATCTTTCTTGGATCAAAATACTTCAACACCTCTACGGAAACTTTCATAGTTGGATCAACAAGCAACTTCCAAAGAATCGCCTCACCAATCAGGAGCTGGGCCATCTCTTGGTTGGAGGTCTTCCTCTCTTGTATCTCTTTCCAGGTGGGACGGGGAGACACTATCAAGCTTTGGACTGATAATTGGTTGGCTGGTGGCTGCTTAGCATCGAAATATCCTTCCCTGTACAGCCTTTCAAACAACCCGAGCTGCTTTATCTCTGAGGTGCGGATGTTAAATAGCAGCGGCATTTTTGTTGGCTGGGACATCTCTTTTTCATCCTTGGTGGAGGAAGAAAGCCTAGCTTCCTTGGCTCAAGATCTAGTGAGTATCCAGAACTCTATGGAAGAAGATTTAATCAGATGGAAATGGACACCTGAGGGGGTTTTTAGAACAAAAAGCTTCTATAAGATGCTCATCTTCCGAGGTATCAAGGATCAATTCTTTTGTTTTATTTGGCAGCGCAAAGTTGCAAACTCCCTCCGAAGATTTCGATATTTGGATGGCTTCGGGTTAGGAAGTGATTACTCACAAGGGATTGTCTCGCAGGATGGGGAATCACCTCTGACACCTCATGCCTTCTTTGTGTCAATGCTCACGAATCTCACTCGCATCTCTTCACTGAATGTCCATATAGCACATGAGTATGGAGAGCTTTCCTATCTTTACTGAAATGTAGCTTCTTCTCATTGGCAATTTTACCTTGGGAAGGGAGGGACGGCCAAATATCCAAAACTAGGAGTTTCAAGACGATGTTGGTATGGAGTTGGTTCCTCTGGTATGAAAGAAACTTAAGGCTGTTTCAGAATGAGAGCTCAACAACACAGCAACTGGCCACATCCGCCGCAAATTTTTTTTGAACTATGTGCCAATTGATAGCTATCTGATATGTAGTTGCTTCTATGTGATTTCTTGCTACTATGTTTTCTCTCTTGTTTCCATGTTTTTGCTTCTACACTACTCCCCACACCTGTAACTTTTCATCACTCTTGAATAGATTGCAGGTTTCATTTTTCAAAAAAAAAAACCTTATTATGACCCAGCAGGGGAATCCATTCTAGCCAACCATTAGTAGTTGAAAACTTAACAAAATATTGGTGTTGGTGTCATGTTTCCCCTCTACCGGTAAACAATGAATTTAACAATGTCAATACTAACTGACCTGTCACTATGCAAAATTCTTGAGGCTCTGTGCATGCTCCAATAAAACGAACAACATTCCGGTGGTGGACCTTCCTGAAACAGAGAAGACATCAGAATGATAAATCATGGATGAATCCTATCTATGGCTTTTATTACTAACATTTCTTTTTGAGAAAAGACATCTATTACTAAGTCCATTGACTACAATTGAAATCGCAAGATGTTGAAGGCCCCAAATACCAGAACAAAGTAGTATTTGCAAAATCACCTTAGTATGTCTACTTCTTGATTAAATTCCAGTGCTAGAGCACCATTTAACTGATCAGCTCTAAGAATCTTGACTGCAACATCCTGACCCAAGTAAGTCGCATGGTACCTAAATATAAGCATCAAAGAAAATCAATCAAACGAAAAAGACATCAAACTTGAAGACCAAAGGTAAAAAGATAGAAACAGCAGTAGCTCATAAATTTCCAGACTTACAAATCTCCACAGGATCCATGTGCAATCCTCTTTCCCAACTTTAACAATCTTTTATCAATTTCACAATCAACAAAATTTGGTTGTGATCCAAGTATCCTTTCATCGGATGAAGAACGAGATGAACAAGACAAGGACTCCTAAATTTATCCAAAAACAAAAGAATAAATGAACATGTGAAAATTTATTGTTGCATCATCTACTAAGCAGCAACTGTTTGAGTTCAAGTATATATATTTTTTGACAAGATAGTGTGCTATCTTCTTTTATAGCACAAGGAAATCCAGCAGAAAAAGGTGACAGTTGCTATTTGTTGAATCTAACAAAGGTATACCTCATTATTTGCAACTGCTTCATAGAGCTCCGTTAGCAGACTCTCTGTTTCCTGCCACACCATTGCAACACATGGACTTTAACCATCATAGACAAATTTATCATCTGATTTGTAGGCAGAATGGAAGTAAACAGTCATGCCCAACAAACCACATACTACATCTAGATGATTGGTTTTAGCAAATTTTTATCCAGATAAACAAAGAAAATGAAAAAAAAATGCATGTAAACGTTATAAGATAAAAGAAATAAAAGAATAATTAATCAACTTTAACTTTCACAATGTCAACAGACAACTCTAATTCATTGAATAAAATAGCTAAATCTTACAAACACTTTTTCATGAACTCTACATGGTATGTAAACAAGATGCTTGCATATACATTAAAAAGTCCAATGTGGTTTTGAAGATCATAGTGAACAGGAGTATCTGACTAGTGGGCACTCACTTCAGTTAATAAAACTTTCAAGCCTAGGATGGGTTCTTCTGCCAAACTATGTATCAAGAGTTGCAAGGCATCTGAGACAGTCATGCCCATGTTTCACATGTCCTAATAATGATGAAAACATAACCTAAGAATTCTAATATGAGACTCAACATGAACAAGTTAGATATAAAACTCATCTTGGAAGTTAGTTAGCAAACCAGAGTGTTCGAAAGCATAACCTCCATTAAATGCACTCTATTTTTAATCCTTTTTTTCCGAATGAAAACTTAGGTCTCATTTGGTTGACATGGGAAGTAACTTTCTGCAGAAAGTTACAATTCACATGAATTAACTTTCTATATATATTTCCCGGGAAATATCTAAAAAGTGTTTGGTTGACAAAAAGCTAATTCATAGGAAGTACAACTTCTCTCCTAGGACATGTTTGGTTGACATGAGTACTTCCTACGAAGTACATATCAAATGACCAATATACCCTTTTTTTATCTCTTTATAAAATAATATTTTAATTTATATGCATTAGTATATATATGTAAAAACTAAATTTATTTATAAATTAATATTTTAACATATATATATATATAATATATATAATTTTTGCATATATAGTTAATATAATATATACTTTATTGTATATGAAAAATTAATTTATATATATATATAATATAATTTTTGCATATATAATTAATATAATATATACTTTATTGTATATGAAAAATTATTTTTTATTTATAGTTAATATGAAAAAATTACATATTTTTATTAAAAACAAATAAAATTAAAATAAATATGTAAAGAATTCAAGGATTATCTAATCTATAATGTTGGGAATATAAATTATAAATTATGTACTAAATGCAAATGTGAGGGTGAAATTGACTCTTTCGTTCAAATACAATGCAGGAAGTGCAACTTACCTAGGGGGGCCTAGGTAAGTTGCTTTCTGCATTTTGCAGAAAGTTGCACTTACTCAACTTCCTTTTTGCAGGAAGTGTGTCATCCAAACATGAGCTCTTTTTCCTACTTCTTGGGAAGTACAACTTCCTGCAGAAAGTAGTGTCAACCAAACGAGGCCTTATATTCATTTCTAAGGAGGAATTTCTATTTCAATCTAAAGGTGGTTAGTAAATAGTCAATTTACAAAGGACATAATGCCATTGAGATCATTTATTTTTGTTTGTTTTTTTGCATTCATAACCTTAAGAAGAATTGACTAGGAATAAAACAATAAAATTTAAACTATGGCGGAAAGAAAAGAGCAAAGTCGGCTATTTAAAATATAATTGGAAGTAAAATAAAGCCTACCTCCTTCGGCCAACCGTCAACTTCAAACACATCCAAGGAATAGCCATCAGTTGTTGAAAAAACATGGGCTTCACGAATGTTCAATCCAATGTTTGATAGCAAAGCAGAGAGCTAAAAATCATGTGACATTTAAACTTAATGTGAAAATAAATGGGGGGAGGGGAGAACTAATCATCAAAAGCCATGCTAGCCACCAATTTATAGGCAAATTGTTAGCCAAAAAAAAAAAATTGAAAGGCAAGACTTGACAGTTAAGATTTTGTTAAGCTGATCAAAGAATTTGAAATCATCAAATTGTTGAGATATAGATTACTAATATGGACTAAGTTTTCAAATCTAGAGCACATCCATTAGCTGATATGTGGACAGAAGTACAAAAGACCTATGTTCTAGAAAAGAGAAAACATTCTACCTGGCTAAGGAGCTTGGGCTTGTCAATTGATGAAAATATTATCTCATGAATTGCAATTTCGTTGATATCCTCCCTGCAGTTACCAAATTCAAACTATTTTAGTAACTACCTAAACATAGTAAATTGTCACAATATCATGTAATCAAGAATAAAATTTTGTTAAATTTAATCTAACGTACAATAATATGTAGAACTACTTCATTTCAGTGTTGCAACTGAGAACATTACAAATGCGACGTTTCATGCACTTCAGTTTTGTTCTAAAATTCTAGAGCTCTCCAATTTAGACTTCATTGTGCTCAGTTTTTTAATAGAAAGGGATAGTTACAAAAGCCTACCCACCAGATAGCTCCCTACATATTTTTTTGCATTAAATGCCTATATGCATTTGGTAATAGTAGGCTAGTAGCAATTAATGTCACGTCATATGTAATCATTAGGTGATCCTCATGTGAGCATTTGCTCATGTGGCTTCTTCTCTGCAATGGTGAAATAAAAAGGGTTGTATTGCTATTATTGTCACATCACATTTTTATAGTTGGAAAAGCATTTGATGATAGTTGAATGTAATTTGATCATGCATGACATGATGACAAATTTGGTCCAAAGTGACATATGGGGGAGGTGATTGCAACTAGATCAAATGCATCGAGACAAATGAAAATATAAGGGGCTATCTGCAAGTCCAGACAAGACAAGGTATGTTTTTACAATTACCTCTTATAAAAAACAATACCTATGATACCTTTGGGCCCATTTGGTACGAGGGAATGAAATTTAAAGGATAAGAATAGACAAGGAATAGAATAGGAATGGAATAGTATTTTATTGTTTGATTTGCACTATGCAATAGAAATAGACAAGAAATAGCTATTCCTTCGTGTGGTTAAGAGGATTGGAGATTGGGAATAGCAAGAAAAAGGACCAAAGCACCCTTGTTAACACTGTTGATACAATTTAATATGATTTTACTTGATTGATTGATTTGCACTTTGCAATAGAAATAGACAAGAAATAGATTTTCCTTCGTGTGGTTAAGAGGATCATGGGAATTGGGAATAGCAAGAAAAAGGACCAAAGCACCCTTGTTAACACTGTTGATACAATTTAATATGATTTTACTTGACTGATGTAACCATTGTAGTTGTTAAAGGGTACTCATGGAAAAATTAAAATCAATCTAATTCCGAATGGGAATCCTATTCATTTGCAACTTGTGCAATTAACCAAAGGAATAGTAGGAACTAGATCTAAAAAAAAGAGGGATTCTAAATTACCTCCGGGAGATCCAGTGAATAGACTAGGAATGGAATAGTTATTTCCCTCGACCAAACATCCACTTATTGTTGGCATAGTTCTATACACAATGGGAGTCAGAGGAACTAGAGATGGTGGAAAATGATGGGAGGGAGAGAACTTTAACGATTAAAGGAAAGCTTCATCTGTGATGTTGTCAGGATTTTGCTACCAAGCTATAAGCCATTTACACTTTTCCATCGAGTCTAAGGGTTTTTGCAATTGCTGGAAAGTCTACTGAAGAGAGACAGAGGTTTAATTGCTGCAAGATTCTCAGGCCCCTTTGCTTCAGTCTTAGTTATGAAGAAAAAGAAATGTCTCTTCCATTTTAGAAGCCACTTTCCGAAGCTAAAATAATGCATAATATGATACTTTTAACTATGATATCTAGTCATTAGTACTAGAAACTAATCTTAGTAGTTTTATACTCTAAGATTTTGATATTAAAGTTGTACCAAAATCTTTTAAATTACAATATTAATAAATATACCATAAAATATTGAATTAAATATATTATAAATATTATATCATTCTTGGATATAACATTATTATTTTTACAATATTGAAGCTATTATTAAACATACAAATTTAACTAAATAGTTATTATTTAAATATATTCAATTAGCATAATATATTATAAATTATTAGATGTTCAAAATTAAAATATTATAGGTACTGCAAAACATTTTAAAAGTTATATAAGTAAAAAAAAATGAATAAAAAATATATAAATATTTTAGATTATTAACCAATTTCAATATTATATTAAATTATATTTTAAAATATCATAAATATTCGGCCGCACCTACACGCTCATACACGACTGCAACCCCACCCATGCACAATCATAGCCTCACGCCCTGGACCTGCACCGCGTGCAACCCTTGTCGTGCAACGTAGCCCGCTAACCCCCGCCACATATTTGTTAAGAAAGATATTTTTGATACAATTGATAATAAGATTATTATGCAATGTTATCAATGCATGAGAATTTGTCAAAATATATATATAATTTTTTTTGTTTAAGACATTAAATTATGTTTTATGCTTATGAAATATATATGGATAATATTTATTTACTTTTATATATAATATAATGAATTCTCTTTTGAAAATATATATTTATTTTAGCAAATATAATGTTGTTGATTATCTGTCGATTTGAGTCTGCCCCCTCGATTTTGATTCATGGCTCCACCACTGGTCAATTTGCATAAACTTTTTCATTAACATACTAATGTGACACGATGACAATGATAAAATAATACTTCTAATGCTAGATTAGTAATGAGTCAGCAATTGTAATTAAACTTTTATTTTATTTGGCTTGGATCAGATTAAAATGTTTAAAATCACCATTCAGTCAAAATAAAAAAATAATTTTAATCTGTCTTCACAAGACACCAATATGTTAATGAGAAATAAAGTGAGAAATAGCTATATATTAAGTGCAGCTATACGCACAAATATATTATCACTAGGTATGTTAACAAGTTGACCAATAGCTATATATTTTGTCAATATATTAAGTGCATGTGTATTATTGCCAATTGTGGATAGCACAGTTGGTGGCAACATGTTGAACGTTGCCTAGAGATATAGGGTTTGAACCCTAGTATGGTCACCTATTGTGACTTTCTATCTTTGTTAAAAAAAAAGTGCAGCTAGATTAGTGAGAAATAAAAGTTCAGCCTATATTTAACAATTAACCTTGAAGAAATATTATGATATTATATCTAAAATATCAAAATATTTAGTATTAATAAAAATTTATTTTGAAATATTTTTCATAATAAAAATATTTATTTTATTTTGAAATAAAAGTGCAGCTACATTTGAAATATTTTTCATAATAAAAAATATTTTGAGATATTCTAAATGTTGCCAAATATAGATAACTATATAATTATAATGAATTTTGCCTTTTTATTTTATAAAGCATAACAATATTATTGATTTAAACAAATATGTCATTAGGCTTATACCTTTTGATTACCAAACATAGAAAAAATTATTTTCTAACTCATTTTCAAATGTGTAATCAACAAATTATAACTATTTAAAAAAAGGTAATTACCCTATATATCCCAACTTTTCCCTAATATATCCCAACATTTCATTTGAATCAAATGGGGTCTCCAATTTTGATTTCATTTCTAATCTATCCTGCGGTTAAACTCACGTTAATTGTCCCATTAGAATGCTGACGTGGACATGCTGACTGGGATCAGCAATCCACGTCAGCATTCAACTTAACCTTCTCTGTTGTCTTGTTTCATGACGATGGTCCACTCTCTATTGGGCTCCACTGGGTGCAGCCGCCACTCGAACGCCTACACCATCCTTGCCACCATCAAGCTTATGTGTGTGGTCCCTATCCAAGCCCGGGCATATCCTCCGCCCTGCCCCAAACAGTATCATCCTTATCCCCGCCGACCCCGTGATGTCTGTCGTCTCCCCGCCGCTTACGAATCGCTTCAGTTTGAACTCTAGCGGCTTCAACCACAGCCTCTCATCCTCGGCGATCATCGGCAGGAACATCTCCAAGTTGGCATTTGGTGGGACGTCGTACCCCCCGAGCTTCGCCGCGTGGGTCAACGAGAAGTACGTCGGCGGATGCTTCCGCAGCAGCTCCTTGACGAAGGCTAGGAGGTAGGGCATCTTCTCGAGGTCGGGGTTGTCCACCGGGCGGTTGCCGACCACCGAGACGATGTCCTTGTAGAGCTTGTCCTCGATGACCAGGTTGTTGATGATGCGCGCCATGGCCCACTCGATGGCGGTGGAGGTGGTGTCGGTTCCGCCGTTGATCAACTCGGAGAAGAGGGTGACAAGCTTGGGATCGGTGGGGACGGAATCGCAGCCATCGACTTTGAGGTCGAGGAAGGAGTCGATGTAGGAGAAGGGCGCGACATTGAGCTCGAGGTTGGGGTTCTTGAGGATGGAGCGACGTCTGTTGATGAGAGGGATCACGGTGTCGAGCTGCTCCTGCCGGACTTGGAGGACCTTCTGGTTATTGGCGAAGAATGGGCGGAGGAAGGGGATGTAGTCGTCCAGCCTGGGTCGGATGGTCAGCAGAACCCGCTTCATCACCTCATCGACACGGATGATGGAGTTCTTGTCGAGGTTGACGCGAAGGTGATGGAGAGCAACGTCGAAGAAGGCGAAGCGGACATTGGGGAGAACCCAGACGCTGCCATCGCTGGCGAGGGCCTCGGTGCGGATCGGTGCAATTAAGCGGACCATGGCGACCACGCGGGAGGCGCTGAGCATCCCGGAGCCAAGTTAGACTTTCAGGACATGGTGGAGTGGACCGACGTCATGTCACGGGACAGCAGACAGGGTTAAGTTGAATGCTGATATGGATTGTTGATCCCAGTCAGCATGTCCACGTCAACAATCTAACGGGACAATTAACGTGAGTTTAACCGCCATGATAGATTAGAAATGAAATCAAAATTGGAGACCCCATTTGATTCAAATGAAATGTTGGGATATATTAGGGAGAGAGTAAAAGTTGGGATATATAGGGTAATTAACCCTTTAAAAAAATACTTATAGGTCTAATCAGTTAATTTGTACCTAGTAAACTTTGCTTATAGTAACTCATATTTGATTGGCAATTATTTTGTCTAAAAACATACATTGTCAAAGTGCCTTGATTCACTCAATGAGGGCCTCGGGCAATGGAGAGCCCTTGGCACTTGGAATGCTACTCCTAGCACTTGGTGACAATAGTTTTTCACATAATACATATACAAACTTTTGTTTTCAATACAATCCAATTCATGTAGTCTTACCTTTTGTTTCTTGATTATAAAAATTATACTTAATATAACTTAATATTGAAATCAATGGAAAATATATATGTAATGCGAATTAAAACAGGAAGGAAAGTATAAATGTAAAACATACGTAAAAGAGTTGCCATTTAGTAATCCTCTTCAAGTCCTCCACAATTAGAAACGAAAACATAAATGCTTTCATGAGTGAATAAGTTACGTAAGGTTAGGGAAGTACCTATCTGAAAGAGCTTCCTTTATATCTCTGATTTCCCGAGTAGTATCTTTGACTTTTAAATTCAAATCTCCAAGCCTTGAACAAGGTTCAAATTCAGTTCCCTGGTCTTTGTTCCTTCAGAATAAATTAGCATCACTTAGCAATATCATGCAAAAAGCAAAGAGATTGAGTAAACATGTGGAGATGGGAAAGAATAAAACAAAATTATCGGTATTATTAACTGTTGACTAATGAAATCAATTATGTTGATTTCTAGGCCCTAATTTATTGTGATTTGATTATGATTTGATTGTGACTTATTGTAATTTATTGTAATTTATTTACTACCTTACTTGTAAACTTTCCTAGATAGGCTTTATTTCTTGTCTATAAATTGGGTCTTGTATACTGATTGTAAACATGATAGAGAAGAATAAAAATATTCTCTTCTTCAAATTCTTCATGGTATCAGAGCCTTATGCCTGATTTAGGGTTCCAATTGAAAAAATTCCTTTTTCGGGTCTCTTAAACCCTAGAAAATCAAATTGGTACTCTCCCATCTAGACCTTTTTTTTTCTGACCACCACCCCAAACGAGTTACAGCCCTGTTCACGCGCGTGGAGCTCAACCCACTAGAGTTTTTCTTCTGGTCATCAGCGTTGGCTTCGTTGCTTCATTTCCGGCCTATCTTTGCTGTCTTTGGCTCTGTTTGGTGCTGGTGAGAAAGTACTTTGTAGTGTTACTTTATTGAAAAATGACGGATAGCAAGAAAATTATGATCTCTAGTTCTGATAACCCTTCACTGCAAATTAGTCCCATAAAGCTTGATGGTAACAACTATCTTGCATGGTCAAGGTCCTGTTTATTGTTTATCAAAGCTAGAGGATTGCAGGGTTATGTTACTGGTGATACAAGAAAACCAGCCACTACTGATCTCACCTATAATCAATGGGAATCAGAAAATTCGCTTGTTATGTCATGGCTCATCAACTCTATGCAACCCCAAATTGCTAGAACATATTTATTGCTCAATACTGCGGCAAAGATACGGAATGCAACCTCCCTCACCTACTCACGAATAGGTAATGATGCTCAGATCTATGAGATTCGGAACAAAGTCCATGACACAAAGGAAGGTGAGATGACAATTTCTCAATATTTTTCTGAACTAAGTGGCTTGTGGCAGGAGCTTGATTATTATCAAGACTTCCAAGCAGATTGTCCCGGGGATGCAGTCAAATTTAGAAATTGATTGAAAAGGAGCGGGTCTATGATTTTCTTGTCGGTTTGAACAATGACTATGATCAGATAAGGGTTCAAGTCCTCGGTAAAGATCCTTTTCCCTCTCTTGAGCAAGCATATTCTTATATTCAGCAAGAAGAAAGTAGGAGAAGTGTCATGCTCTACATAACACCAGTTGAAAAAGCTGGGTTGGCTGCTAGTTCGTCACATGAGCAAGTGAAAGCCACTGCTTATACTTCTGATAAAGATCATCTGCGTTGTGATTATTGTGGAAAGCCACGACATACCAAGGAAACTTGTTGGAAGTTACATGGTCGACCTACTAAAGGTCGTGGAGGAAAACATGTAATCTCAACAAGGGCTCAAGCAAATTTGTCAAAAACAGCGGAACCATCCGAGGTGATAGATTCCACTGAGGCCTTTTCTAATGATGAAATACAAAATCTGAGGAGTCTTTTGTCCCAGCTTAACTCTTCCTCCGCTGCAACATCCAATTTTGTGAAGTCAAGTAATGCTTTTATTGCCAACCTTGACACTAATTCATGGATTATAGATTCTGAAGCAAATAGACACATGACAGGCTCTTCTAAAGGCTTTCTTAACTACTCTCCAATCCTTAATAGAGACAATGTCAGATTAGCATATGGCTCTTTTACCCCTGTACTTGGAACAGGTTCAATTGATTGTGCTCCCAATATTAAGCTATCCTCTGTATTACATGTTCCTCATTTTCCAGTTAATCTTTTATCTGTTAGTACCATCACCAAAGCTCTTAACTGTAAAATTGATTTTTTTCCAAACTATTGTGTTTTCCAGGACCTTCAAAGACTGCAGGATGGCTTATATATGTTAGAAGGGAGTCAAAGTTCAGTTCCTAATCAAGCCCTTTTTGGAGGAAATAAGGATGTTAACCGGGAAATAATTCAGTGGCATAGACGGTTAGGGCATCCATTTTTTTTTGTCTTAGAAAAATTATATCCTAGTTTGTTTTCAAGGACTCAATCTGATTCTTTGTTTTGTGATGCTTGTGAGTATGCAAAACATACCAGACACTCTTACCCTTTGAGTAATAATAAAAGTACTGTTCCTTTTATGACTATCCATTTTGATGTTTGGGGACCTACTCAGAATACCTCATTATCTGGTAATTGGTGGTTTGTCACGTTTATTGATTGTTGTACTAGGTTAACTTGGGTTTATTTGATGAAAGCAAAGAGTGATGTTTTTTCGTGCTTTCAATCTTTTCATAGAATGACTTGTACTCAATTTGATGCTAAGGTAAAAATTTTGAGAACTGATAATGGCACAGAATACATGGATAGTAAGTTTAGTACTTATTTGGAGTCCAATGGGATAATACATCAAACTAGTTGTCCTTACACTAGTGTGCAGAATGGTGTTGCTGAGAGAAAAAATAGGCATCTATTAGAAGTTGCTAGATCCCTTATGTTTACCATGAATCTCCCAAAACCCTATTGGGGAGATGCAATTCTTGCAGCTGCTTATCTTATCAATAGAATGCCACTCAAAGCTCTCAACTTTAAAAGTCCTTTAGAGGTCTTGCAAGGGAAAAATGCTTATACCGTTCCCCCTAAAGTGTTTGGGTGTGTTTGTTTTGTTCACACTAGAAATGCTTGGAAACTGGACCCTCGAGCTCTTAGATGTGTGTTTATTGGGTATTCTCTAACACAGAAGGGCTACAAGTGTTACCATCCTCCTTCTAGGAAATACTTTGTTAGTATGGATGTTACTTTTAGAGAAACTGAGCCTTACTTTAGTACACCCCAATCACCTCTTCAGGGGGAGAGTAATGGAAGTGAAGAGGTGATACCTTGTTCTGTAACTCTTGATATTCTTACTCAGGGGGAGAATATTGGGCGTTTGGATAGACCAGATTTATAGAGATACTCGAGGAGAAACAGGACAGAAGAAGCCATCCTGCAGCCTAATCTGTGTCAACTGTCAAGAATCTTCTAGTGAGGTATCTCTAATCCTTGATTCCACTAATGATTTGGATAAACCTATTGCTCAAAGGAAAGGTGTAAGGTCCTGTACCAAACACCCTATATCTAACTTTGTCTCCTATGACTCATTGTCCTCCTCCTATAGAGCCTTTGTCTTGTCTATTTCCTCTGTGTCTATTTCACAGGATTGGAGAGAAGATCTAAGAGATCCTAAGTGGGAAGAAGCGATGGTTGACGAAATGAAAGTTCTGGCTAAAAATGAGACTTGGGAGCTTGTCACTCATCCATTGGGGAAGAAATTGGTCGGCTGCAAGTGGGTGTTCACTGTAAAACACAAGGCTGATGGTTCGATTGAAAGATACAAAGCCACATTGGTAGCTAAGGGATTCACTCAAACTTATGGAGTGGACTACCAAGAGACATTTGCCCCCGTAGCTAAGATGAACACTATCAGAATCCTGCTATCTTGTGCAGTCAACCTTGATTGGGACTTACAGCAGTTCGATGTGAAAAATGCATTCCTCCATGGAGATTTAGAGGAGGAGGTGTATATGGAGATTCCTCCTGGATTTGATGATGAAAGAACACAAGGAAAGGTGTGTAGATTAAAGAAGGCCTTGTACGGATTGAAACAGTCTCCCAGAGCATGGTTTGACAGATTCAGCAAAGTCATGATCTCTTTTGGCTATCGGCAGAGCAATGCTGATCATACCCTATTTATCAAGCATCACAAGGGTAAGATCACTCTTCTTATAGTTTATGTTGATGACATGGTGATGACAGGAGATGATAAAGAAGAGATGGCTCGACTAAAAAGGCTTCTAGCACAGGAATTTGAGATCAAGGATCTAGGAAAACTACAATATTTCCTTGGAATTGAAGTTGCCAGATCAAAAAAGGGAATCTTCATTTCACAGAGGAAATATATATGAGAGCAACCATAAGCTACAAGCAGGGACCGGTGAGTTAGTTGACTTGGGAAGATATCAAAGATTGGTCGGAAGACTGATTTATCTCTCGCACACTAGACCCGACATTGCATATGCAGTCAGCTTGGTAAGCCAATTTATGCATGATCCTCGTGAGCCTCACATGTAGGTTGTCTTTAGCATTTTGCGATATTTGAAGTCTGCTCAAGGAAAAGGTCTTCTTTTCTCCAAACATGGTCACCTCCAGATAGAAACATTTACTGATGCAGATTGGGCTGGATCTCCAGATGATAGGAGGTCGACATCCGGTTACTGCACGCTTATGGGAGGAAACTTAGTCACTTGGAAAAGCAAGAAACAAAGTGTGGTTGCTCGATCAAGTTGTGAAGTAGAGTATAGAGCTATGGCTCAAGGTGTTTGTGACTTACTGTGGTTGCGGAAGTTATTGGAAGAACTGAAGTTGTTAGAAAAGAATAATCTATCCTTGTTTTGTGATAACAAAGCTGCCATCGGTATAGCTCATAATCCTATTCAACATGACCGAACAAAGCATATAAAGATTGATCGGCACTTCATTAAAGAAAAACTGATAGATGCTTCCTTGAGCATATTCCATGTGACGTGTAACAAGCAGCTAGCTGACGTATTTACAAAAGGAGTCAGCAATAGGACCTTTCATACATTGGTCTGCAAGTTGGGCATGTGTGATATCTATGCACCAACTTGAGGGAGAGTGTTGACTAATGAAATCAATTATGCTGATTTCTAGGCCCTAATTTATTGTGATTTGATTATGATTTGATTGTGACTTATTGTAATTTATTGTAATTTATTTACTACCTTACTTGTAAACTTTCCTAGATAGGCTTTATTTATTGTCTATAAATTGGGTCTTGTATACTGATTGTAAACATGATAGAGAAGAATAAAAATATTCTCTTCTTCAAATTCTTCATTAACTTCAATTAGAAAATTGTAGATATGGAAGAAAGAATGTTGATGAATAAGTACCTCAAATCTGGTGCAACATTTCCTTCATGAGCATCATCAGTAGGTTCACCAGTTGAATTATCTCTTGCAGATTGTTGAGGATCATCACTCTCACATACACTGCTCCGAATGCACTACCCATGACATAAAGCAGATTACAATTACTAACATAAACGTAATGATAGGAGCAGCATTACAAAATCCTGCTAGTTCAAGAAATAGGTAGTACTAATCATACACATCGCAGATGATACCCAGTGCAGTATTGCTTTTTGAAATAAAGCATTGTATTCAATTCATGAGCAAGAATAGAATACAAGGGGAGAGGGGAGGGGAGAGGAAAAATAAAAGATACAGAATAAGAAAAGAATAGACCCAACAGGACCCAACCTAGATTGTGTAACCTCCATTGATTTTGCTGCGACTTAAAGATATAGAATTATAGTGAAATACTGAAATGACCAAGATCTTAATAAATATGTGAGGCAAGATTAAAGGAGATTCCTTTCCTTGATTGCCAAGGACTGGTTTCCAATTATTTGGCCCCTTGGGGAACTTTGTTTCTCTTGTACTAGGGACAAGCGTCTCCTCAATTTTTCGATTGATTTTAATTTGGAACCAGTTCATATGTTACGAGAGGAACATAGAAGATGCTTTGAGAACGATCCGACTGGTCTCATTCCGCTAGCAGTCACAACAGCAAGTTTCTTTACCCTAACTTTAACTGTTTCTTTTTTTGTAGTATAACTATTGGAGTTGTGTAGTGTGTTCCCTCTGTTCCTAAGTTTGGCCTTTTCTCTCTTTTCTCTTTCCTCCCTCTCCCTCTCTCGCTCACTTGTATTTGTTTCAGGACTATTAAATTGAATGCAAGTTGCTTTATTCTCAAAAGAAGTAAATGGTGCCAGGTAAAACCTGTCTGCATTTACTAGTTAACATACTTTGAGGTAGCAAAGAGAAATAACTAAACATCCATTGAATGTAACAATTATCTCCAGATATAAATTTGATAAACACAAAAGGCATATTTTAGTGGGATTAACATCCCCCTGTTTCACTGAAAAGAGGCGCATTTTAGACCATAAACTCATAAAGTGTTAAATTGAATTAGATAAAATATATGTATTAACCAAATATTCCAAGTCTGATCATGTAATACATGGAATCCTGTTGTGCCAGCTGCCAGGTAGAATGCCCCTGTGCCAACTGGAATTATCCAAGAGTTTAGCATTGGCATCTATCAGTAATTGCAGCATGAGTTTGCAACTCGCCATATTGCACACCAGCACCTTCTTAACATGGTAGGTTTAAAGACTTACAAATTGCAAACACACTTGACGGAGGTACAAGACTCCACGGCGGAGGACGAAATCCGATGGAGGTGGACTAATAATCATAACTTCACCACTCGATCACTCTACCGCTTACTCTCATTCAATTTTATCTGGCAGCCCAAGCTCCCACCAAAGGTTTCCATTTTTGGTTGACTTAAAGTCGGATGGAGGATGCAGACCAGTGTCACATTGATCAAAAAAGGAATTCAAGTAGATGATAAATGCCTTCGTGCACCCATGGAACTAAGTCCCATGACCACATTTTTGGAGATTTCCCTTTTGCTCTAGATGGTTGGCATCGACTTCTCAACCTCTTGCAACACGACCCCTTCCCTTTGACTTGGTCACCTTGGGATCACTCCACAATCACTACATCGAAGGTGCACAAGAACAAATTTCGCATCACCCTTATCTGGAACTGGTTCACTTGGTTCGAGCGTAATTGACATTGCTTTCAGAACTCCGCTTTGGGATCCACTTCCTTGGCAGTCAACGCGTTTTACTATCTTGTGTGTAGGGATTGATTGGGGCCTAAAATGTGTCAGGCCCCGGTGATGCTTCACATTTGTGGTCTTTTCCTATTTCCTCCCATTGATAGCTTACTAATCTAATCTACTTCCCTCCCCTTCTTGTACTCAGTTCATACCTCTTGAATTGAATGCAAGCTTCTTTTTTATCAAAAAAAAATTACAAATTGCAAACACATGCTAGAAGGCATGGTAATCATTGATCCATAAGGTTAGTTAAGTATAGGAAATTGGAGTAAGGAATAGCTGAAATAAGAATTTATATACAGCCCCTGTAAATCAAACAATGTGCAGAAGGAGAAGTCTCTCTCCAAAGGTCAAAATGGAGGCAATTTAATTATTAAATCCATGTTCACCTGATCACCTCCCCCGAGTAGTAAATCATTTTTTTTCTGAATCACCACAACTGAGACTTGATGCATCTAGCTCCGATCACAAAAGTACCAAGAGAGGACTGATTGGCGTAAGAAAATTTAGGAAGACATTATGCATAATTATGTGCAAGCAGTAAATCACTTAACTCCTGTATTCTATGTTATTTAATTCTTATTTATAAATTGAGGGAACTTCTCCCTCAAATTTCTCTCTCTCAAAAAAAAAGATACATCATTTTCACTAAGAAAATCCCATCGACCTATAGTTCAAGTGTATACAAATAAGAAAAATAGTTTGGAAGACTCCGGGCTATTGTAGATAAGCGTAGAGAATGCCGTAGTTCATATTGTTAATTACAATGACCTGAAGCTACATAAAAGGTCAACAACAGTGACTCCCATAACAGGACATGACATAAAATACAATTATGCACATTGTTAAACTAAAGGACGGAAACCGTCCACAAAAAACTATATTCGATCAATTGACCAAAATTCGTGCCCAAAGATTAAAGAAAAAGGTGGTTTCACGAAAAGAAAGCTTCTCTTGTACCTTCATAAGACGGACATGGAAGATGGGCCGTTTGGCAGGGTCCGCGGCATCTGCAAGAATCTTCTGATGCAATAGCACATCCGCAACTCTATCCATGTTCAGATCAAGGCCATACCTAATGAACCAAACCGTGCATAGAGTAATCAGAATCCGTCAGAATTCGGCCAGGGGGAATTGAAAAACACAATTTTCACAGTAACATTTCGAAGCACTTCTTTACGAGATTAGTAAAACCAATCAAGGTGTCATGACTTAGGCTTGCCAAAGGCTGGCATAATTGCATTCACACTTGAATAAGTTTTTTTTTTTGAAAGATAGCAAACTGCATTCCATTCAAGAGAAATGAAGGGAGTACAGCAAAGGAGAGGGGAGTACATCAGTAAGAGCGGAAATAAAGATATCCAATAAGTTGAAAATTAACGGGAGCTATCTATGTGAGAAAGAGAGAGTAATCAAGATATCCAATAAAAAAGCTAAACTTGAATCCGAAACGGGCATCAGAAAAGATCATAATCATCCGTCGAAAGCCATTAAAACGAGGACGAGAAAGGAGCCGGCGAAGGGAATAGTCAAATAGAGTACTTAGGCGGCAAGCGGTTGAGGTGCGCATCAATCTGATCGCGGAGGTCAGGGTTGGAGATGACCTCCTGGTTACCGCTCTGGATGAGCCGCTCGTAGATATCGTCAAGGACGGTATCGTGGGCGGCAAAGGCGCCACTGGGGGGCCTGGCAGGCCACGAACTCTCCCCCTCCCCTTCCTCCGTGCTCATGGCGGAAGCCGGGGCCCGAGCTAGATGACCCCGGAGCGCAAATATAGGGTTAGACAAGGGAGCTGAGGAGGAGGAGAAATGGCGGGCGAGTTGTAGGAAGAGAAGGGGGATCTCGAAAGGCGGTTAGAGAATCTCGGGAGGAAGCGGGGATATAGCGGGACGAACGAGGGCAGAACAGTCTTTCGTGGACGCTGCAAAGGCATTTTTGTAAAGGTCGAGGAGAGATTTACCAAAAATAAAATAATTAATTCATGCTTAAACTTAAAGAAGAGTGGGAGAAAATGATTTTGTCTCCATTGTTCGTTTTGAAAGAGAATGATTCCATATTTGAATAAAGAATAATAAAAGAAAAAAAAATCTCTCTTTCTTACTCATCCAAATTAAAAAAAATAGAATCTTACCATATTTTCTTTTTTCCTTTCCGTATTTTTATCCCAGAAAATAAATCCAATAAAAAAAAACAGAAAGAGATAAATTAAAGAATCTTACTTCATTCCAAATTAACCCCTAAATTATTTGCTCCTAAAACCGTATAGAATTAGGGGTGTGCATGGATACCGGATAGATCAAGAACCGATTGAAATCTCCCCGATCGAATTGATTTCGGGTAGATCCGAATTAAATTTGAGTAGAGTCCGAGATAAAAATTAAGGAACCGATTAAAATTAGTTTCGGTTCCGAATCCAACGCATCGGGTATCAAAATCGAAATCGTACCCGAAATTTGTACCATGGAACCTATTAGACTCTATTCTCTAGAACTTATTTTACAATTTGTTGGAACATGTTCTGAAACATATTGGCCCTATTGGAACATGTTTTGAAATCTATTGGACCTATTAGAACTTGTTCTAGAACCTATTGGAACTTGTTCTGAAACTTGTAAATGAACAGATTCCACCAGGATATTCGGAATTGAAATCGAAACTTGTGATTTGGCCGATTCTATGTTCCAACATGATAGGGTCTGGTTCCAAAACTTAGGACTCGATCCTATACATGATAAGATTCAAATATTATAAAAAATACAAGATACTCGGACCCGCTCACCGCTATATAAAATTGAGTAAATAGGAAATTATTTCATTTTCTAAGTCCAACAAGAAAAAAAAAAAACTTCTACGATATATAATATAATTTTGGTAATACAATGTAGTATATACAAACTTATAATTTTCTACTGTAATATTCTGATTTAGTCTTATACCGAACATATATTGAATATTGTATCAGTTTATAAGATTTGATAGGTGTGCTACTATCAATTTCGGCTTAAGCATTAGGCAAGTAATTAATATTATGAACATGATAAGTGATAGTTAGTGCTATGTTAGTTCAAATTGGGTTTTGATAGACGTAAGATGAAGACTTAAGTTGGATGATATATTTCTACTTAAGTATTAAAATTGATGGGTTAAGTATTCCGAGCACGTCATAAAACCTATAGTGTATGTGTCATGTAATGCTTGACTTTTAAGAGAAAAAAAATAAAGGAAATATTAGAATGCTTGCATATATTTTTTTTCTTAAGAAAAAATTAGCATGCATTAAGATCCTCCTTTTTTAGATTCCATGAAAGGAAAGTCATTTAGAAGACAAATTCTCAAATTAAAGAATACCTTACATCATTTTCCCAAACTCTTTTATGAGTTTCTTGTATTTACATCAATCTTTGATGGATGGATGATTGGTTTTGAGTTGCAAGAACAGCTTTGTCCAGGAGGGCAACACTAGAATTTTTTTTTATTAATGCTAACTCCTATTGTCATTTTATATTGAGAAATTACAAACTGCACGAATATACTTACTATTTATTCATTGATTAAAGTTGACCAAAACTGACGCACTCTCTGTATATATTCACATAAATATATTATATTTATATATATTCATATATATATATATATATATATATATATATATATATATATATATATATATATATATATACACATAAATATAGTATAATTATAACATAGGGACTCATAGTCATATAATTTTAGTCAACTATTTAGTTTCATACTAAAATTCGATTCATTAATAAATATTCAAATATAACCAAATAAGAGAAACATTCCAGCTAGCCTATGAATTAAGGTGGAGTCGCTAATACGATAAACCCAATGGCAGAGCTAGTGTCGAAGGTAGGACTCTAGAACTAGGGGACGCAACATTTGTAATATATTATCAATAAATAAAACTTCGGTTATATTTAAAATTGATATAATCCATGTTCATTTCTTACAAATTTTTTTTTTTTGAAAAGTTCATTTCTTACAAAAATGATCATAGTTCATTTTTTTTCTATTTTTTTTCTCATTCAACTAGTCAAATGACGGGATGAGCATGAGTTGTCTTATAAAAATTTTGTTACTATTAATAATATACGAAGAGAGCGGGAGCGTATGCAAAATTTTAAAAATAAAGAACATAAAAAAATTTAAAATTAAAATTAGAGCGTAGTTATAATTTAGAGGGTAGGGGGAGAGGGGCTTGCCTTCGTGGTACGATACAATATAATTATATAAAAATATATTTAACATAAGACAATCAAAATATATAGATCAATCAATGAGAAATAAATCAAAGTAGTATTTTATAATAAATAAAAATTAACCAATCAAAATAAAATTTAGTTTTGAGCAGAATCATTATATTATAAAATTAGAGTTGTATTCACCCAATCAAAAACTATATAATTGTTTAAACCACTTGAAGCTATCTGTTAACAAAGAAATAATATGTATTATTATTTTTAAAATAAGTAACAACACAATTTCAATGATTTATATATGATTTATATATAGAAAATTAAATTTCATCTTGAAATAAATGCACAATTAAAATATAATTTATTTATTTATTTTAGAATAAAATGGGGGATAAAATATCTCCCAATTGCTATGTTGTATATGCCCCGAGAAGAGAGTGATTTAAATAGAAAATTATCAAATAAAATATTTTATAATAAATAAAAAATATTAAACAAATGCTTTTATAATTTTTCATGAGTTTTTTTTATATTATGGAAATATTGCAAAATAATTTATTACAATTAACATAAGCAATTTAATGATAATTAAAAATGAACTTAAGTTATTTAATTAAAGTTAATTAACCTAAGGAAATCTATTAAACATAACTTATGTAATTTAATTAAATTGAGGTTAATTTAAGTAATTTAATTTTTAAGTTGATACAATATGAGAAAATAAGGGTAACTAAAATTAACATAACTTTTGTTTCATGTTATTATCATAAAAAAATTAAGTAATTTAAATTAATTGAAGTTAATATAAAAAAAATATTTTAAATAAGACTACTTTAAGTAATATAACTTAATTAGATAATTGATGAAATTTAATTTAATTAAAATAGATTAATGCATTTTAATTACAACTAAATTATTTATCCTAATTAAAAGAGAAAATGAATAAATAAATAAATAAATAAATAAATAAATAAATAATGTACATTTCAACAATAGGGGTGTCAAATTATGTACAATATACTTTTATCAATAAAATATAAAAATAATAATTTAACCATGCTAAATCTTGAGCAATTTCTCAAAATCATAATATGGATCAAGAAAATTTTTAGATTCATAACTTTTTTCTAAAATTACCAAAATACTCTCAAGTTCAGGTTTGGTACTCGATTCCAGATTTTTGCAAAAGTTTGGAACCGAAACAAATAAACTAAATTCATCATTTTTTTATAACTATAACGATGATTACAATATATATAATATTTTTAATTAGTTTATTCCGTATATTGTTGATAACATCTTTTTTTTAAAAAAATATAGTAGGTTCAGACTTTAAAGTGTTGAACTAGTAGGTTCTAAATTTTTGTAAAAGTCTTGATCTGAAAATTGGGGGTACTTTAGGGATTTAGAGAAAAAAAATCATGGATTTGAGAATTTTTGGATCCTTGTTATGGATCCAAAAATTTTCTTGATCCATACTATAATTTTGGGTAATTGCTTTTAGAGTATCATTGGACACCCCTATTGCAAATATGGCTTTGCCACTTGGCATAGCTACACGGAGATGAGACCGCGAAGGTCGCTTCTTAAAGTTTTGATATCGACCAAGTACATGTTACTTTTGTTAATAAATATCGATATTATGTCAATGTCATATCTCATTCTAATTGCATGCATCTTGTCAACTCACTACTAGATCAGTGATTAGGAGTGATAACAATTTGGTTAATCATTTTTTTATGGTGAACTGAAATTGAAATCGAATTAAGAATTCGCTAATTAAAATCGTTCAATTTCAAAAACTATTGTCTAAAATTGAAATTGACTCAATTTGGTTATCCAGCGGATAATCAAAATCGATTAGTTCAATTCAAATAGCACTGATTATCCATCTACTAACCGGTTAACTGGTTAGTAGAGACAACCTATTAGAATATTGGATTATGGAATATTCAAATATTACTAAAAAGTTAACTATAGCAATTTCGAATACCGATTATCCATGGATAATCGATAGCCGAAATCGAAATATATAACTGATGACAGTCTGCGAGAAGTTTCTATGCTTCATAGTTCGATCAGTTTATGCTTCTTAATCATCATATGAAGCTGATAATAACAATGTTGAAAATAAAGAACAACAATTTTCCAAATTTGAATTTTTGGAAGGGAAAATTTTCAAAATCGAATTTGAAGTTTCAAAATTTTTCAAACCGGAATTGAGTGGATCGGATACCCATTTTACCCATGGCCAAAATTCTAGTTAGAGACTTTGGTCAAATATATATATATATATATAATTTAAATTTATAAAGTATTTTTATAATAAAAATAAGATATTAGAAAATAAAAATTATATTTTTCAACTCTGTAATGTATTAAAGACTTTTTGCACAAAGTCTATAAATTTAAATTTAAATTAAAAATTACAAAATATTTTGATGAAAAATATTTGTTTGGATCATAATACCTCTTTTGTATCATTAAAAAATTATTTTATGAATTTAAATATTTTTTTAAAAAAATTACGAAGCTATTATAGACTTTGCACAAAAGTCTCTAATGAGTTAGAGATTTTTGTTTATAATAATTTTATAATTATAAAAATAAAATTTAATTCACAAAAATATATATGTGATATAAAAAATATGCTAGAGTCTATCAAAATATTTTGGACAAAAAATATTTTACTATTTTTAATTAAAAATTTATTTTATAGATTTTTGGCAAAAGTCTCTAATCTATTAAAGACTTTTGCCCAAAGTCTATAATAATTTTATAATTAAAATAATAATAAAATATATATATATATTTTTAATTTAAAAAATGTGTTGTGGTTCATAAAAATATTTTGATGAAAAATATTTCATAATTTTTAATTTAAATTTAGATTTATAGACTTTGTGCAAAACTCTCTAGTGAATTAGATAATTTGAAAATATATTTTTTAGACTCTATCATCTAATTTTTATTATAATTTTTTTATATAAATTAAAATTGTTTTATATATTTTTTTTAAAAAAAATTTAACCAAAGTTTTTAATCGATTTGAGATTTTGGCCCTAAAATAAGTATTTAATCCACTTAATTTTGATTTTAAAAATTTTAAATTTTTAAATTAGATTTTCTAAAAAATTTTCTCCCGGTTCGAATTTGAGAAATTGCTGAATAAAGAATCTATTGATGAGAAAGTCAACGGATTATTTGAGCATGAAAAGTGTGCTATGTTTCTTTCGAATTAAGATATCCAAGTTGGATAAAAATTAGTTTGAAAATAGTAAAGTCAACTAAAAATAATGAATCCAGAGGAATATCTGTGATGAATCTGTCATAGTACAAAAATTAATAAATAAGATAAAGCTTAACACCCTAATTTTACAGCGTTTAAAAAAATAGATTTTGATCTTAACTTTACCAATTTAATTCAAAATGAATATCTGATTTTGTCTAAATTATGTTAAAAAATTATCTCGACCAAGATTTTATGAAAATCAAATAATATTAATAATAAAAGTTTTTTTAATTTTTATATTATTTTTTTAAAAAATAATTTTATAATATAACCATTACAAAGTATACACGCGGTAATATACACACAAGACACGTTACAAAACACACGTACATGAAAAAAAATACGTAAAATACTATGATCAGGGATTGAACCCACAACATGTAAGCAACGTACTCAAATATTATTACCATAATTTTATATCATTTTTTAATTATATTTGAAATGGATTGATTCAAAGTATTAAACATATAATTAATGACTCTACCAATTGTGACCCGTGAGACTTTGAATTTAAACTATTACATATATGAGATTCCTTGTGTTTATACTTGTAGGGTGGGTGAATAGGATATGGTAAGGGTGAATAGGATATGAGATGGATTAATATTTATTATTTATTTAGTGTATGAATTAAAAAGAAATATAAAAAATAGTAATTAATATTATATTCGATGTATATTAAATTTAAAAAATTTATATTTAATCCTCTATCATATATTTATCGATCTAATTCAATCGTATTTTATTCAATGAAGCAGACATAATAGTAATACTTAAGACTCAAGTTTTAATCTTATGGAATTGATTACAAAGTGTGTTGCTTAAATTGATGTGATTTCATATATACGCGGGCAAATACTTAAAGACTCCACCAATATTGATTTGAACTTAACCATATTAGTTAACGATGACACGTGATAAATTAATTATCTTATTAAGCAAGTTGTGACCTAATGGATAGTGATATTACAATACCAATCAATTTTAGTGTAGATTCAAAACTAAATTAGTCAAGAATGGGATTTGACCAATCAACTTGAGAAAAACTTTATCAAATCTAACGAAGACCAATTAAAATATATCAAACTTCAATTGATGTCCAGATTTTCATTTTAGAAATATCTTTTTATTTAGAATTTTGAAATGATGACGCAATTAAATTAAAACTTCATCCAAGTTTTTTTTAAAAAAAATGCAGAATACCTAGGTTTTGCATATAGAATCTGGAAGGAAGACACAGCAGCAGCTTAAAAGGGCAAATAGTTGGAGAGGCTGCTGAAGAACCACCAATTCGATCTCCCCAATGACCTTCATTGGTATTTAAAATAGGAAAAGGAGGAGCAGGTAGGCCTTGTTCTTAATTAATAGCAATGACTTCGAGAACAATGATAGAGCAGATAAATATTATATTAATTTTGTCAATCGTCGGTTGTATGTTGTTTAAAAATTTAAAATTTTATCCGTAATATAATCATCTATTATGATTTTTTTTATTATTATAAAAAAAAATAACACTGGAGTATGAGAAATTATGGTTCGCCAAAGCAGAAACTTGCCTTTGTTGAGGGAGACAGCAGCCGTTCCATTATTTACATATCAATAATATGTGTAGGTGGCTTAAGGTCGCATGTTAATCAGTAGGCTTCAAATGACAAAAAGAAATCAGTATATATATTATTATAGCACGCATGATGATGTTGGACAACTTAAAAAATTAAGCACAAGTTCTCACTTGCAAGCAAATTAACTACCTACTGCAGGGTTACTTTGCCCAAATACTTTATATTCTTGATAAGGTTTTTTAAATAATAGCATGTGTTAACTTCTTTGAAGAAAACTAAGATATTATTTGGTTAAATAAAATAGACCTATGCTCACTTATCTGATTACAATTTATTGACGAGGAATAAATAGATTATAAAAAATAATATTTCTCGTGCAGAGGCAAAGTCAGAAAATCATCGATCTTAAGAGGGACAAAATATAAAATCGCACATCGGGGACATTTTATAATATTTTCAAAATAAGCAATTTAATATATTATCCATGATATTTTCCAACATTGTCTTTAAATATTTATAATATTACATAAGAATATAATATTAAATTATTAAATTAATAAATTAATTTTAATAATTGCATATATTAAATATATAATAATTATTTTATTTTTAAATATTATTTTACGTAGATTCAATTACTTTTTTTATGAAAATAAAATAAATAATATTTTTATTATTATTTTAAATAAATAAATTATTTTACATTAGTGCATTTTTTTATTATATTATTATTAATTAGAATAATTATAATACAACTTATAAAATTTTTGGAAAAGTATTTTAGTCATTTCCATCTCAATTCCTTATTTATTATTAATGTCAACTAAACAATATAATAATTTTTTATCTATTCTCATTCATTATTATTTCATTCTATCCAACCAAATACTACCTAAGGGTCTATTTGATTCACAAAATATCTAATAGAGAACAAGATTAGTGGAACAATATAAGGTTTACAAGACAACATAGAAATAATCTCTTGTTCATTTCGTACGGTACTGGACATCAGATTTAGTAGTGTCGTGTCTTTGTTTCAATTCGTATTATCACAATACATGATAAGATAATTTGAAGAACATATCATTTGTATTATTTCTTGTATGTTTCATCATACAAAGCATACCAAACAAGATTATATATGATTATAATAATAAAATATTTATTTTAATTAACATAATAATTATAAATTCAACTAATTAATATGCTCTATTATATATACCACAAGTAGATTAATTAACTAATATTTTACAGCTTTAGGATTTATCTACTGGCTCCAACCTTAATAAATATGATAAAACATATTATATCATAGGAAATAAGAAATAGTAAATGAGTAAATGAGATCTAATATTGATAAATTTAAGAAAAGCATCATTCATAATAGCTTCTAAAATGTCAACCAATTAAAATATAAATCCATCAAAACGTAAGTGTTCAAATCTGGCATGCAGCCTCCCTAGCACGACATCACCAACGACGTGGCTTGGATGCCCCCGTATTGTCAATGTTGCAACCATGCACGTCGCTTCACTGGCTTGGTGTCGTCAAAGACACGGCCTCCCTGGCATAGCATCTTCAATGATGCAGCTTGGAGGTCCTGACGTTATTATAAACGGCGCGGTTTGGAGGCCTCAACGTCACCAACGACAGAATCATGTTGCCTCATTAGCCCAATGTCGTCAATGATGCGACATCCCTGGCACAGTGTTGCCAACAACACGGTGTGGAGTCCCCCACGTTGTCAACGATGCAACATCGCCACATGGCATCGTCGACCACGTAGCCAAGAGGCTCCGACATCGTCGCCGTGGCGTCCCTGGCACAACATCATCGATGACGCCGGACCAGGGAGGCTATAGTGATGATGTCGCGACCTCTAAGCAGCATCGTCGATGACGCAGAAGTATGCATGGTGACGTTAGAGATGAGAGGGGAAAACTCACCGCCAAGATATGTTTGGGGTGAAAAATAGAGATTGAAAATATGAACAATGCTATTATTATCATTTTTAACCAAGTACCAAGATAAGAGGCTTTTATTACACACTTCAAATTGGAGTCCTCCGGGTTCACTGTTGGAGTTAGATGCCCCCTTCACTTTTGATGAAGTCTTTTATGTTATTCAACATCTAAAGAACCACAAAGCTCCCGGCCCAGACGGGATACCCCTGGAGTTCTTCAAGAAATTCTGGCCTCTCATTGGCCATCAGGTAGTTTGCCTTCTCAATGATCTTCAAGATGATCCGTCTTTGATGCACCATATGAACTATGCTTACATCACTCTAATCCCCCAAGAAAGAAGGGGCCAATTCGGTGATAGAATTCAGGCCCATTAGTTTGGAGACAGTCTTATTAAAATATTCTTTAAGCTATTGGCCATCGAGCTCGCTTCGTTGATGTCTACTATCGTTGATAACTCCCAAGGGGCCTTCATCTCTGGTCGAGGCAGCTTGGACTATTTTATGTCGATCAACAATAACTATTTGGGCTTGCAATCAAGGGAGGGAAGATATTTGTCTGCTCAAGGTCAACTTCGAAAAAGCTTTTGACTCTATTAATTGAGATTTTTATTTCAGACTTGCTTACTTTTAGAGGCTTTCCACAAAAATGGATTGGTTGGGTCATGCAGCTCCTAAATTCTTCTACATCTTCCATCCTCGTCAACGGTTTGGCTAGTAGATCCTTTCCTCACAAAAGAGGGGTCAGACAGGGTAATCTTCTCTCCCCACTTATTTTCAATATCGCAATTGATGTCCTCTCTAGACTTATTAATAGGGCAAAGCTGAGGTTTACTAACCGGTGCCCTAGCGGATCATATTGATGGGGGTCTCTCTCACATTATTTATGCAGATGATTTGATCATCTTCTGCTGTGCCTCAGACTCTCATCTCCGTAACCTGAGGCTCTTGCTCAAAGGCTTTGAACTGACTTCTGGTCCCTAAATTAATTATGCCAAATCCAAAGTCCTCCACCTTTTGGGAGATGAGAATCGTTGTAGCCAAGCGGCCATGATACTGGGTTGTGCTCTCGGCTCCTTCCCCATTGATTATCTCGGCCTACTGCTTCGAGTAGACCGTCTCGACCAAAATGATTGGAGGAAGGTCATATCTAAATTTGATAAAACCTTGGCTCTTTGGCAAGGTTCTCTTCTTTCTAGGGTCGGTCGCTTGCTCTTGTCAATAGTACTCTTACTTGTCAAGCCGCCTATGCACTTTCTATTTTTGAAGCTCCTGCATGGGTTATCAAAGAAATCGATAAAAGAAGGAGAAACTTTTTTGGGGCTGGAGCACCCTCCGGTGCGACTGGAAGATGTCACGTAAATTGGGACACTATTATCGGACCCATTCCCGAGGATGGCCTTGGTCTGTTGAACCTCGCTCGTCACAACTTAGCTAGATCGGGTGTTTGGCTTTGGAAACTGTCGTAGAATTTTGATTTACCTTTGGTCAATCTAGTTTTGACTATCTACATGGGTATTACATCTTGGTCCGATCACTCCAAGCTCTGTCTCTCAGGGATCTAGTCAAGTATAGTCAAACTTAGAGACGTATTCTGGAGATCCTTGAAATTCCATGTTGGGAATGGCTTGCGGACTCAATTATGGTTGGACCCCTGGTCGGATGGCTCTTGTCTTCAACAAAAATTTTCAAACTTGTTCTCCTTGGCCCATGACCCCACAGCTCTCATCATGACTCGAAGGAATTTGACGCTAGCGGCAATACTAGGGGTTGGAATATCTTGTTCTCCAACTTTGTCAGGTTGGATCGTATCGCAATGCTAGCTAATGACCTGGCTCCTATACTCCACCTCACTGAGGAAGATAGATTTTCTTGAAAATGGACGTCTAATGGGCTATTTTCCACAAGCTCCCTATATTACATTCTCACATATCGATGTATACTTGATCCTTCTGTCCTTTACGTCTTAAACCGCAAATGCTCTGTTTCTATCTCTATCACAAATTGACTGATTAATAGACACATTTTGCCTACAAGAGATCATCTTCGTTCCAGAAACATCCAAGTGGACTCCTCCTGTGTTCTCTGTAATGCGGGACCCGAATTTCTTGATCACTTATTCATCAAGTGTGCCTTCAGTTCGGGGGGATGGTATATTCTATTGGATCTTTGCCATTTTCCCCATCTCTCTTTAGACTTTAGGCCTTTGTAGTGTGTCGACCACCTCTCTCTCTCTCCACTTTCAGTCGAGGTACAAGGCGATTTTGATTTGGAATTATTGTATTTGGCGAGAACGAAACGATAGATGCTTCAACAACGACCGTAAACCCTCTTACGAAGTTGCTTTTGGAGGGGCGGCTTTGATTAAAGCTTGTAATCTTCCTTGAGCTTCTGTTTGTCTGTACATTCTCTCTTCTTCCCGATAACTTGTATTTCTCACAACTCGATTAATACAAGATTTCTTTTCCTCAAAAAAAAATTAGAGTAACAAAAAAATGGGTCTGATGTACTATCCCGAGATATTATTTTTATCTTGTACATGATATATTTCCACAAACGAACACGTTCAATGTTGTACTATAAAATTATGTGAAACGAACGTACCTAAGAGAATTAATGACAATGAATTAGAACTAATTTTCTTCAAGAAATACACCCATCAAAATTTGATGAATCAACACCCATATACAGATAGATGTGCATTCATGAACCTTCTTTTCAACTAATTTATAAGAGGATGATAAAGAGTTGGCCTAGAAATCATATTAAGTTTTGGAAGTGAAGTAATGATTCATAATATATGTCAATTAATTTATTAAATATATAAAATACAGCATTAGGTATTTGCTGTCCTGTTTTAGTTCCATATGGATCTTTTCCTTGCGCATTCTTAATTTGCATCTTAAACTTGGACAGTTCCAAGTAGAATAATGGGAGGCAGAAACTTCCATTCAGAGGAGCTCAACTACAAGAATCTTGAGCTCATCAGTGCAGTATTCCTGAAAGGATCTCTCTCTCTCTCTCTCTCTGGCTTGTGTGTGCGATGGGAGGTGGACTGCTCGCTCTCTAGATTAAGGAATAAGTGCCTCACACGTTTGCATCATGAGTATATATATAATTTTGCATCCAAGTTGATGACAATGATGAATTGGTTTGGGTGAGAATGATGCGTGCATCTACGTACTTCCTCTCTTTGCTAGCTATATTATTTTTGTGTTTCTTCCAACAAATCATGGATTATTGTATACTGCTGATGGGGTCAGCGAGGCAAATTCCAAGTAGAGCATTGCTCCTCCTTTCTGCTATCCACTCACAACCAAGATTCATATGCAACTAATTCCATATTGGAAGTATGACTTGGTTGAATCCATTAATTAATTTGAGCTATCAGCAATGCATATATGTTCTTATCTTTTCGATGCTTATATATTCTTGATCCACTGAAATAGTTTCTTTGCAAAAAAAAAGTAAATGAATGATGCGTGCAATTTTTTTCGGAGCCCACAAAAAGTGAGATTATTTTGTGCGCCCGAATCATTCAATTTGGACTGACTAAAGAGATTTTAGGAAAAATGACGGGGAGAAACAAAGTTGAGGCTGTCACATATGGGTTAAGGATAATTTTTACCCTCGAATTATTGAAAATTGGATAAAAATATTTTTAAACTATTCTTTAATTGATTTTTACCCTTAAACAAACAAAAATAGTTGAAAAATACCCTCGAACTATTAGAAATGAGTAAAAATATCCCTAAATTTATTTTTTGATAAATTTTTTACCCTTAGACAAACGAAGATAGTTGAAAAATACTAGTACTTTTACTCATTTCTAAGGGAAAAAACCATTTCTATCTTTAGACATGGGTAAAAATATTAGTATTTTTCAACTATTTTCGTTTGTCTAAGGATAAAAAATCTATCAAAAAAATTAAAAGTATTTTTACCCATTTCTAATAGTTCGAGAGCATTTTTAACTGTTTTCGTTTATTTAAGGATAAAAAACAATCAAAGAAGAGTTTAGAAATATTTTTATCTTATTTTTAATAGTTCGAAGATAAAAATCACCGCGATATTGGTGAATCAGCCCTTAAACTTAATTAATGTGTGGGTACTCATACGTTGTATTCCTTTTATATATATATTGAACCAGTTGAATTGACACGTGCAATCCAATTTTCGAAACATAAGGCTGATAAATTCCGATATTTTTAAATTATAGCCTAGTGATGACTTCCAAAAAAAAATTAGCTAATATTTAATTTTGTAGAAATTATCTTTAAAAGCTAAAATATTTATTGGATGCGATTATGGCGTGATTTCTTAATTAGGTGACTATCAAATATGTAAAAGGAACTCACTTTTTCAACGGAAAAGTAGGTGAGTCTCCTATGTTTATCTCTTGTGACTATGGCAAACATTCAATCCAAAGCTACAAATTTAGAGAGTTGAAGTTGCAACTTGTGTCTTGGACAACCCATCAATTAGGAAATGGGACAAATGGAATATTCTCAAACATTCAATCCAAAGCTACAAATGTAGAATGTTGAGGTTGGAACTTGTTTCTTGGATGACCCACCAATTAGGAAATTAATGAGTCAAACATATAGCATCAATTCCTATTTATATTGGTCTCCACCTCTATCTAAACTTATCTAAGCATTATCGTTGGCGATAACTGATAACCATTCACGCAACTCGCATGCCCAACCTGGTCAAGCGACCTACTCATGCCACTCAAGCATTGTTTGATTCAATGAGCTGAGCTCAGACTCAAGCTGATGAATGGTGATCTGCCTCTCTCAAGCACCAGCACCTATGGAGCAAGTGTATTAATAAGTATCGATCAACAAATAGAATATCCAAGTATAGACTAATTATTATTGTATTGTCCATTAATACTTTCGTCGGAGGATGTCTCAGATTGTATTTCCTGTCATTTGAGACCATGTTGTACCCAAAACCTGACTTGCAAGTAAAATGCATGTAGATTACTCCTCCAATGTGCACATACAGACTACAGAGAATCCAGGATTGCTCCATCAATATCCGTGAGACCATAATTTGAGTCGTGCAAAGACAAGAAAATGCAGTCAAATATGTCATGTGGCCCGTAACACTTGGATTTTGCCGAAGGAGCCCTTGCGATCAACAATATTTTGAATTACATGTGCGTAAGGAATCTCTCCAGAAAATGACCTCAATTGAAGATGAAGGATCAAGGAAGCTTCCTGCTTTCTCTCAGCCGTGCTTAAATAAAATATGATGTAAGCACACTCCATGACAGTAATGCTTGGTAGGATGTGCAGAAGTACATGTCACTGCATGTCATCAATCTATGGATAATGATGAAGAACAACTCGGTTACCATATAGTTAACCCAATTCACATCAAATAGTCGCAACTACATAATTAAATTCGAGTAAACATTTGACAGACAACTGAGCTCTTTCATTAAGCTAACCAACGTGATTAAATTTAATGAGAATTATAAGCACATCCAGCGATCAGTTTCAATCCTAATATACAACCAAGCTGCATACAGAAGCTGAGGGGAAGCCACTTCCACACCAACCTCTTCAGACGGCAACTGCAGTTGCGAACACCAGTCTCGAGGTTCATGTGCATTGATCTGGTTCTCTCCATAGTAGAATTAACGTGCATAACAATTGAGGCTGGTTATCTGTAGTTCACTGTGCCTGCAAGATTCGACCATAAGCTGTAGAAAATTGTCAACTTCACTAGCCACTAAAGATGCTATACTTCGCTGATAGGGAAGAATACAACTCTATGCCAAGAGAGAGAATCTAGAACTGTTCAATTATGTTAAGAACACAAGGAGTATCTTTTTACATACTACTCACGGGAGTTAGTGCTGAAGACAGGAAAAATAAAGGGATGGTCAACCAAAAGGCTCCTAGATTATTTTGTTTAGAAGATAATGCCAAAATGGTTCAGAAAGGTTATCTTATATATTGATCCCTCAGCATCAAAGCCCTGGATACAAGGATAACAACATACTAGAACCTTAAGTCAAGTATGTTTTATCTTATACAATATGAATATACTACAACTTTAAGTTACTAATCAGTTGCACGTCAGGGTCACATGCTTTAAAAAAAATTACCCAAATCAAATATACATTTATATCTACTTAAGCTGATACTACCTCTCCCCTTCAGTTCATAACTCAATCACAATGAAATGGAAGTTAATTATCTATGTACTCAAGCTGCTGCCTAGCAATTTGGAAATCCAGGAAATCCTCCGACTTCAGTAAAGAAATCTCGTCCTCGTTTTTTTTTTGCCTTTCCACCTTTTCTTATTTTTTTCCCTTTCTACCTTTTCTTACTAAATTTTTCAATCCTTTGAAATTGAAACCTTATTGTATGAAAGACATGCAGCTCCTGTGGAAACTTATCATTGCGACCTTGCTCGCGACCTTGCTCTAAGAAGATAGTAATGTGATGCAACCTCTTCTTCCTCTGTCACCCTCCCTTGCCTGAAACTTTCCCTTTGTACCATAATTTCCATGTAGTAGTTACATGATGTGATCTCATTTTCCTTTATATTATACTAATCTAAGTGACGCCTTAATGCTGATCCTATATTTTGAATTAAGAAAACAAGATCATGATGTAGCAACTTCAATCCTGAAATGTAGATCACTGCCTCACCGGCACAGCCAAATAACATTTGACCAATTCTGGTGCAAGTAACAAAATCAAGTTGGGTAGGTGACATCACTTAACCCCTTCAAAATTGCCCAACTCTATTCTCATGCACATTATCCTGCAAAATTGATGATTTTACAAAAAATGAAGGTTCATAATAGTATAATACCTTATAAATATTCTTAATTATTGAGCAGTATTATAGTTATAATTTGTTCAAGGCCTAGTGCATAGAGAAAAATGTACACCAGTGATTGTCATGTGTGTTGGTTATGGAATTATATTTCTTAATTGAGTAGGGAGGTCAAGTTTGAGACAAAGTGGACCCTTTGGATGATGGTCAGGCGGTTTGAGTATAACCTTCGCTGCCTCACCCCATTGAGATCCCTAATCAAAATATAAGTGATGCCTTAAACTACTATATCCATTCATGAATTATAGAAGTCTTTGGTAACTAGACTTCCAATCCATCACCAGATTTTATTTTTATAGGTGTCTAATTTTGTGCTTTATTTTATGGAAAATGGATGTCCATGTGATTTGTATTAAAATACAAAGGTTTTAATAATTCTCATAATCTCATGCCATCCAAACATAAGTAGAGAGACAGCATCAATGTTCTATTTAATTGCCTTTTTCCAATGTGAACATGCCATGTGTTTGATACTTCGATTTTTTTAATGATTTGATTACTATTCTCCAAATGACCTCTTTTCACCATTGAATTGTTCCTTCCAAACTCCATTCTATCATTGAATTGTTCCTTCCAAACTCCATTCTACCATTGAGGCAATGAAGAGCTTGAATGGAATGATATACATATATTATGGAATTCAGTTATATAATAAGTTCTATAATATGATTTCACTATAGACCACAAATTCCAGAGAGTCAAATTTATCTCATCATATGATCATGAAACAGAAAATAAAAAGTGTCACACTGAACTCACCCGCTATATTCAAATAAGGCACTATTGCATCTTAACAACGTCATTTCAGTATATTATAGCTATGAAAAAAGTCAATTGAATTTTGATGAGGATATTTCTTGACTTAAGCAAGTTACAAGTAATAAAACATTGCAGCACACTACAAATGCCTACTAAGTTAACTAGATTATCTGCCTCTTCTACATTCTACTGCTGTCAAATCTCAAAATAAAAACCTGATTCTAGGAAATTAATTTAAAGGAAAAGTAGTTCCATGAAGACACATTCTAGACAGTTCCTTGATTGTCCTAATACTGACGTAACCTTCAACAGAGCCACATAGCACATATAACCAACCAAAGCTAAAAGATAAAGAGGATTTATGTTGATGGCTTGAATAAATCAGAAATATGAAGATTTTTCACCTAAATCTGCTGGACAGAAATATTCAAATATAAAAACGCTAGCAGTCTAGGGTAGTTTTCAAAGCATTTTAAGTGTATTGCAAAATATTATTTAGTTATCTAAAAGACTGAGCTCAGAATGCAACAAATGATATCAAATAACAGCACAGCTTCTTATTAAGCTGAAACAGAAGCAACTCACCAGTTTGGCTATTGATTAGGGCGTGGCACTGAATCCAGCATCAAACAGGAAACCTCTGTATACCCCTTCATTGCACCCTGGAACACCATCAACCCAACTCCACTGGCCGCACCCACTCTTGTCGTCCTCCTCCCACATTGCCAACTTTCCCTTGACCTTCCTCCCTGAGAACCAAACCCTCCCATCTCCACCAAAGACCTTCACCTTACTATTAGTCCCTGTTGCCGCAGCCGCCAGGCTCAACGCACCACCCCCAAAGCAACGATACATCTCTGACGGCATCCGTCCGGCCTCGTCCCACTCCATTGTTGCTAGATCAAGCCTCAAGATCAGCACCGTCGAGCACGGTGCATCGGGCGCTAGTGACGACCGCAGCCCTCCAATCATCAAGATCCGCCCGCCACCTATCCCAGCGAGCAGTCGCGGCCACTTGAGGATGTTGAGGACGTCCCCCCACTCTGGCCGCTCCAGCGGCGCCCACTCACGGAGGTCGAGGAGGCAGCAGGAGAATAGTCTCCACAAGCTGCGCCACGGGGTGCCGACATCACAGAGGGCAAAGATCGAGCCGCCCACCAGGATAGGGCTCCGAGGCTTAGAAGGAAGGTTGAGGGAGAACTTAAGCCAGATGTGGGAACCCGGGGCGTAGGAGAGGGCGGCGAGCTGCGTGAGGACGAGGACTGCGCCGCCGGGGCCAGCGAGAACGGTGCCGTGGCGGGACCAGGCCGAACCGAGTGGGGGAAGAAGGCGATGCAATCCGGCTAGGGGATTGCATACGGCGAGTGTCCTGGGGCTCTTGAAGTCGCCGGAGGAGGCATCGGAAGCGTCAACCCAGAGATAGAGAAGGGAGGGGGAGGGGGAGGCGGTGACTGGGGAGGCGGAGGGGAAGGGCAGGAAGGATAGGGGAAGGCGGATCCAGTGGCGGAGAGTGGGATCAAGAGCAAGGAGAAAAGGGCGGTGGGCGTCTCTCCCGACGGCGGCGGCGGCGGCGGCCGAGGAACGGGGGTGGCGAAGGGCAAGGAGACGCAGAGAGGGGAGGGAAGAGAGAAAGGGAGAGGAGGAGAGGGCGTCACGGAAGAGGCGGCAAACGGGGCGGCAGGCGAGGGCCTCCCGGAGGGAGAGGCGGCCGAGGACGTTGTGGAGGGCGTCCTGGGGAAGGAGCTGGATTGGAGCTCCCGGGGGCAGATGGCTCGCCTCAATCTCGGAAGCCACCGAAACGGTGGCGGAGGAACCTGGGGCCGTGTCAGCAGTGACGTGGCTTGGCGGCATGGCAACGCCGCCGTCGTGCGGCGGTGGGCGGCGCTATGAGGAGGAAGAAAAGGGGCGGACAGGGAGAGGAAGGACATTTTATGGAGGACCACGGGACGGGGAAAGCGAGTGAGAAAGGGGTAATTTAGTAAATGCGTAAACTTCTCCATCCTTTTGCTAGTGAATATACTTATGGAATTATGGACTTTCCTTTTGTACTTATTTACGCCCAGACCGGATCTATTCAACAGTAGTATATTGAAAATTAAATGTTCATCAATTGGAAGCGATGAGTGCGACGGTTCGTGTGCGTCCTCCGGATCCCTCTGTTGGCTTTAGGTTTTAATCTTAGCCTTAATCTTGATCTTGATGGTTTTGATGATAATAAATATGAAACTAATAATTTCATTGAGAATATCTTTTAGGTTCCATATCGACTAGCGTTCGATGTCATCGATCGGATAAATCGGAGAAATCGCGAAATCGAAAGGACATTCATCGTCGCGCTCGGGTTCGTCGCGGAAGTTTCTCAAAGATCGACGAGTGCACCCAAGTCGCTTGGATGAATCCAAATATCAAATCAAAAGCTCTCCAAGATGATGCTCGTTGAAAGTCGGAACCCGAAAACGAAGCGGAAGAAAAAGGCTGAAGGAAATAATCTCAGCCAAGGTTTGGTCGATCGACTGTAGGTAAAAAGGGGCAGTAGCCGTGGCGGTCGATCGATCGATCGACCAGACTGAGGCTAGCTGCACACGCAGCTTGCGTCGGTCGATTGAAGAAAGAAAACGCAAGATTCTTGCGTCGGGCGGTCGACCAATCGGTCGACCGACCTGCTGAATGCCGCGACGTGAGATCGCATCGATCGACCGATGGGTCGATCGGTCGATCGAAGATCACGGATCGCGCGATCCGCGTCTGGCGGTCGACCAATCGGTCGACCAACCACAGGGTAATCAGAAGCAGTCGAATGATCGGTCGACCGGCGCTTCGACCAGCAGTCTGCAACAGGTGGAAAATTATCCGTTGAGTTATCATTTCTTCAGCAGGGTATAAATATATCCTGATATGATTCTTTTAATCTCTCTCACACTCTTCTACAAATCTTATTGAGTCATCCAAGAGAGATCCAAAGCCTTCCAAAGATCAAAATGCTTGTGCTCTGCTACTTCCCCGAGTTCTTCTTCTTGCACACTTTGCTCCTCAACTCGGGCTTCAATTCAAGATATTCTACTTAGCTAGTTGGAGTTTTTGAATGCCTGAAAAGAGTAGTTAATCGTGTATTTATCCTTAGCTCTTTTCGTTGTATCTTTTAATTATTGTTTGAACTATTTTAATTTGGGTTTGTAAAAGACCAGATGTTTGGTCTTGAATTGGGTGAAGTGGTATCCTTGGTGAAAATGAGTAAAGCCACTTGTGTAAATTTAGCGCTTATTAGGATTAGTTTTAGTTGTCCCTTAGGTTAAGGTGGGAAAGAGCTCTCGGTATGAAGGCGAGATACTTCCGGGTGTGGAAGTACCTTCGGTTGGAGAGCGGAGTCTTTCCGGGAAAAAGTCCTCGTTGTAATGGAAACGAATTAATCTAGTAAAACCTAGTTTGGAAATCGTAAGCGGGGTGCTTAGGTAGTGGAGTAGGCATTGGGGCCGAACCACTATAAATTGCGTGTTTGCATTGGTTTGATTGTTTATTTTTATTGCTCCATCATTTTTAGCTTCCGCATATAATCGCATAATTACATTTTGCCTAAATCGATTTAAGAAATTAATTAAAAGTGAATTTATGCTAATTATGTAGTAAATACACTATTCACCCCCCCCCCTCTAGTATCGTCATTTTGCCTTCAATTGGTATCAGAGCGGGTTGTAGATTATAATTTAACCATCCCATCTACAATTCGTTTCGATCTAGAAATGGCTCTAGAGAGTGTAGCGTCTTCACCCCCTAGGTTCGATGAATCGAACTTTGGTCTTTGGTAGTCTAGAATGTATACTTACTTAAAGACTAGAAGTTTTGATGTGTATAACATGATCAAATTAGAATACATAGAACCTAAGGTTGACATGCATGATTGGAGTGAACATGATAACAAAATATTTCAATATAATGGAGATGCTATGTATTAATCTATATATTGTACATTACCTAATAACATCATTGATAAAGTCATGCATTGTACATCTGTATTTGATATTTGGGCAACGTTAAACATGCTATATGATTTTGCAAAAACCGAAGAGATTACTACTTATGTTGAAGGTGGTGATGACAATGGTCATCCACCTACTACTAATGTCTCTTGTGGTGCCCATAGTATCTCCGGTGAAAGAAGAATGCTTAAAAGTAGGAAAAGAAAAGTCAAGTGCTTCCTTTGCCAAGAGAAGGGACATATTAAGAAAAATTGTCTCTTGATGAAAAAAAAATCCAAGAAGGAGAAGAATGTCACAAATTTCACTTCGAAATCAAGTGGAGCCTCCTCGTGCGATGACAATGAAGCCACCTCAAAATTGTGCCTCATGGGTCTTGACGATGAGGTAAAGTCTTCCACTTCTTGTCATAATAGTGATTCTAGTAGCTCTAAATCTCTTGACATGTCTTATGAAGAACTACTAGAAGAAAGCAAGAAAATGTATGTCATCCTAGTAAAAAAAGAACAAGAAAAATAAGAAATTGAAGAAAGAAAACTTAAATCTTAGTTCTCAATTGCATGAATGCAAATTAGAAAAGGAGAAAATGAAATCTAGTTCTTTTAATTCTTGCCATGATGATATGAAACTTGAGATTAAGGATTTGAAACATAGAAATGAAGAATTAGAAATTGAGAATGATGAGTTGTTAACTAATATTACAAAAATTAGAAATGAGAATGTAAACACAAAAAATAATGTGAATCTCAAAGGTAAGGATTGTATAAGTGTTTACAAATTTGAGCATGACATTTTGAAAAATAAAAATTGCTTGTTGAAATCTCAAATTCAAGTTTTACACAAAACCATCAATGACTTAAAAAATGAGATTGTTTTCTTGAGTAAGAAAACTAGTAACTTATCAAATGCTTCATCTTTTAGGAGTCCTAAAAATCAAAATGTCTCATTTAAAAAACCTCAAAAGAAAAATGATTTATCTAAGAAAGCTCACACTCATCATGTTTCACATAACAAGCATTCTAAAAATAAATCTCATGTCCATAATAAAAATGAAAAGAAAAAAATTAATGGACATTGTTTTTGTTGTGGTATCTTTGGTCATGCCATTTATGATTGTGCATTCAAGAAAAATTCAAGTGTAGTTAAGACACTTTGGATTCCTAGGTCAACTCACCCCCAAGGACTCAAAGTCATTTGGGTACCAAAACTTTCATCTCCTTTTGTAGGGGGAGCTACCACACAAGAATGAATGAGAAGTGGTGTGTTGGAGTTGACCATGAACTTGAATGATGAATCCTCACTTGGTTGCAACTTCAAGCTACATTGATGCATTAGGTAAAGTTGGCATCAAATCTATTACGGTATCATCTCCTATATCCCTTTGCTTTATCTAAGTTGGAGTTATAATACATGCTTAAAATTGATTGATGTTCTCCGCTCTTAAAATGTTTTTGATTTTTGATTTCCCAGTCTCTTCGGAGACCCCGGTGACCTGTAATGGGCCTAAGCGACCTTGCGGTTCTAAATCGTAGGCTCATTGTGGCCTTTCGGTTTTCAACCAATATGAAGGGTTGGAGATCATATTTTTCATATATTATCTTTGTGATCTCTTAAATTCGTTTTGGTATCACTTGATTTTATTTGAAACCATTTAGCAAAGTAATCTTTGATAATGAAACTTGATGTCTATCTTTGCTTTTTGGTTGAGTTAGCTTGCTAAGTAACTATATTTTCTCTAAAAATATTAGTATAACTTACTTGCTAGTTATATATTTTTAGGAAGACTAATAACTAAATAGAATAGATTAGTTTGGCTAAATTCATGGATGAGGTATGTTTTTGGTTATTGCATATTACTAGTCTAATACCTCAATTTTCATGGTTGAACTATGTCTCTATACTCATTATTAGAGTTGCATGTTAAACCCTTGAATTTTCATGAGTAGGTAGAATATAAGCACTTAGAAAAATTTCATCAAATGAAACTTCACTACTAGAAACTTGATCTTCAGCAACGGCTATCAGCAACGGCCGCTCAAGCCGTTGCTATTTGCAACGGCCTTCTTACGGCCGCCCGAGCCGTTGCAGATATCTGTATCTGCAACGGCGTTCTAACGGAAAACCGAGCTGTTGCGGATTATTTTAATTATCAGCAACGGCTTTCTGACGGAAAGGCAAGCCGTTGCTGATTTTTTAATTTTCAGCAACGGCTTGCTAACGGATAAGTGAGCCGTTGCTGATGATAACTTATCAGCAACGGCGTTCTAACGGGCGAGTGAGCCATTGCTGATAAGTTTATATAGGGCACGCTCTCGTGCCCGACCCTTCTTCCTCCCGCTGCTGCCGCCGCCGCTCCTGCCGACGCCTCTCGCCGCCGCTGCCGCTGCTGTCGACGCCGACGCCTCTCGCCGCCGCTGCCGCTGCTGCCGTCTTGTTCAGGTATGTTGATCGGCCGGCCGGCTCTTCACTATGTTTCGGCCGAACTAGAGGTTAAAATCCGACCGAAACCCTATTTCTAGGGTTTCGGCCGACGGCGGTCGGCCTATGGCCGCCGCCGGACCTTCTACAGTGGCCGGACAGTGTGTTCGGCCACTGTACGCCGGCGCCGGAGGGTGGACTCCGGCGCCGGAATTTATAATTATATATATATATATATATATATATATATATAATATTGTTTTATAATTGTTAATTAATTATTTTATAATTATTAATTAATTGTTTAGATTAATTGTTTAATTTGTTAGATTAATTATTAGGGTTTAGATTAATTTCGGACGCGCGCCGGAATCGTCCACTTCGGACGCGCGCCGGTTTGTCCACTTCGGACGCGCGCCGGAATCGTCCAATTCGGACTCGCGCCGGAATCGTCCACTTCGGACGCGCGCCGGAATCGTCCAATTCGGACTCGCGTCGGAATCGTCCACTTCAGACTCGCGCCGGAATCGTCCACTTCGGACGCGCGATGAAATCGTCCAATATGGACTCGAACTGTCTCGAAACATTTAGAAAATAATCATCCATCCGACGAGTTGATATGTTTCACGTACGCATCGACGAATCGGATATGATTTAGCAAAACCTTAGATCCGTTCGGGAATTGTATGTTCGTGTAAAAGAAGTAGATGATCTTTTATACAACGTACAATTCTTGAATTGTCCCTGATTGGACAATTTGGGAATATAGTTATTTGTACTGTACTTACGTTTTTATTTTAATTGTTAACTAATTATTCTAAAATTCGGCAACATCTCTCTTGTTCTCCGATACGCGCCCAGATGATATGCGTATTTGGAGAACTGTAGAGAGATGCTGTCGAAATTTAGAATAATTAGTTAACAATTAAAATAAAAACGTAAGTGCAGTACGAATAACATAAATCCCGAATGGAATAGGACAATCTCACCTAAAGACATTAACCAAAGAAATTGTCATTGATTGACAGAATCATGTCGGCTGATCGAAGTTGGATGTACCGACGTCTTGATCGTGGAGCTTTAACGAATGAGTTTCGATTAGGCGTAACGTACTTCCTAAATTTCGCCTATTCGAATCGGAATTTCGTTAGCATGGGTGATCAAATCCGATGTTCGTGCCGCATTTGTTCAAATGGACGATTTTTGGATCGGGAGACAGTCACTCTGCATCTATATAGCAAAGGATTTGCACCAAGATATTTTCTATGGACTTGTCACGGGGAGTCACGCGAAGTCGGGACGTCGAGCAATCCTGTCGTTCAGACATATGGTGAATCTTCCTCTGCTGGTGCTTCTTCATCCGGTCAATGTAATCCCTATAGAACTATGATACTTGATAGTCTTGGGGGTCAATTCTGCCTGAATGATAATGTTGATCGGCCAGTTCTTCAGACATCAGTCCCACCAGATACTACAGTGGTTGATATCACAGAAGTAGGGGCTGCGGTAGAGATTGAATTACCGAATAAAGAAGCTGCAGAATTTTACGAGATGTTGAAAGCTGCCGATGAACCTTTGTATGAGAATTGTCCTAAATACACTAGGTTTTCAGCAATGACACAGCTCTTAAACATCAAGGCCGATTGTAATATCAGCGGAGTTGCGTATGATCGGATTGCTGGATTGATTAATGGAATGCTGCCTACTGATAACAAGTTTGAGCCTACTTTTTATAAGACTAAAAAGCTAATGAGAAAATTGGGGCTTGGGTACGAAAAAATACACGCGTGCCAAAATAACTGCATTTTATATTATAAAGAAAATGTGCAGTTGGATAAATGCCCTGTATGTCAACACCCTCGTTACAAGGAGAAGAAATCGGTCCGACAGAAAAATATCCCGTTTAAGGTGCTTCGGTATTTTCCACTAACACCGAGGCTTCAAAGATTATTCATGTCGGAAAAGACAACCCCCTACATGAGTTGGCATGCAAGAAGTAGTGATGATACAGTAATGACTCATCCATCTGACAGTGAAGCATGGAAACATTTGGATAAATGTTATCCTTCATTTGCTATGGATACTAGAAATATCAGATTGGGATTGTGCACAGATGGTTTTAATCCGTTTGGACATTCTGCAACTCCTTATTTAGTTTGGCCAGTGCTGCTGACAGTTTATAATTTGCCACCGTCAATGTGCATGAAAGATGAATTTATTTATCTTTCGATGATTATTCCGGGTCCTAAGGGTTCGCGAAAAGAAATTGACATATTTCTCAGACCCTTGATAGATGAATTGAAAATATTGTGGACTGAGGGAGCTGTCACTTATGATTGTCATCGGAAGCAAAACTTCAATTTAAAGGCCGCGGTCTAGTGGACAATCAATGATTTCCCCGCGTACGGCATGTTGTCGGGTTGGAGCACTCACGGCCGACTCTCTTGCCCGTATTGTATGGAACACTCTAAATCAATCAGTCTTCAGAATGGACGAAAAATCTCATTCTTTGATTGTCATCGTCGATTCCTACCGGTTAATCACCAGTATCGAAGGAATCGTAATAAATTTACTAAGGGCAGAGTCGAAAGAGATGGGCCACCACCGATGTTGTCTGGTGAACAAATGTTAGCACATATTTCAGCACTTCCAGATATAGTATTTGGTCGCAATGAAAGAGTGTCAGGTTTTGGCCAAACACACAACTGGGTGAAAAAAAGTATCTTTTGGGAATTGCCCTATTGGAGTTCATTATTGATTCGACATAATTTAGATGTCATGCACATTGAAAAAAATGTGTTTGATAATATTTTCAACACTGTGATGGATATTTCTGGAAAAACTAAAGATAATGTCAAAGCCCGACATGATCTGAAAATACTTTGTAAAAGACCAGAGTTGGAGTTACAAGAGGTCAACGGACGATATCTGAAACCGAAGGCCCTATATGTGTTAAATAAACAACATATCAAAGATGTTTGTCAATGGGTAAAAGAACTCAGATTACCCGATGGATATGCTTCAAACTTATCTCGATGTGTGAACGTCGATGATTGCAAAATATCAGGGATGAAGAGCCATGATTGTCATGTATTCATGCAGAGATTACTTCCGATCGCATTTCGAGATCTTCTACCTGATAATATTTGGGGTCCGTTGACTGAATTAAGTATGTTTTTTAGAAGCATCTGTGCAAATGTCCTTCGAGTCGAAGATATGTCAACACTTGAAAATAATATTGTTGAAATCATATGCAAGCTGGAGCAGTTTTTCCCTCCTGCATTTTTTGACTCGATGGAGCATCTACCGATACACTTGGCATACGAGGCACAAGTTGGTGGCCCCGTTCAATATCGTTGGATGTACTTATTTGAAAGATACATGAATCGTCTGAAGAAAAAAGTAAAGAACACCGCAGCTGTTGAAGGATCAATATCTGAATCGTATATCATCCAAGAAATTTCAACATTCTGCTCATTTTACTTTGAATCGACAGTACAGACAAGATTTGATCGTCTTCCACGTAACGACGACGGGGGTGTTCGACATTCAGATGGACGTTTAAATATATTTTGTCACTCTGGTCGTGCTTTGGTTCTCGTCCATCTCGACACTTAAGCGATGAAGAGTATCATTTGGCACACTTGTATGTATTACTCAATTGTCCAGAGATTGAACAATTCATTGAAATATTTGACATTGAGATGGTGCAAAAATACTCTATTCTCAACGATCAAGAATTGGAGAGATTACGGAATCGTGATTTCCCTACTTGGATTCAGACTTATAGCAAAGATCACAGAGCTGAAATAGATGAAAAAATATTTGAGTTTGTTAGTGGACCGTCGCGACTTGTGTCGTGCTATAGCGGATATTTTGTTAACGGGTATAAATTTCACACGGTTGAATATTCATTGCAAAGAAGACGATGAATGCTGGGGTCTGCGTGAAAGGGACAACCTATGTTGAATGTGATATGGATTTTTATGGACTGGTGGAAGAAGTGATAGAGTTGCACTACTTCGGCTTGAAATCAGTGATCCTATTTAGATGTCATTGGTTCGATACAACAGAAAGGGGCATGAAAGTTCATCCAAAATACAAACTTGTTGAGGTTAATTACAAATCGAAATTGGCAGCAAATGAGCCTTTTATATTGGCATCACAAGCCGAACAAGTATATTACGCGAAGTATCCGGCTCGAAATAAAGATAGAGCAGATTGGCGTGTAGTCTGTAAGACAAAAGGTAGAGGAAAAATTGATCCGATAGTAGGAGAAAATGATCCTCCTGGTTTCTATCAAGAAGATGATCTTCCTGCTGTGGATCGTATTATTCCAATACTCGAGGATGCAGACACAACGTCAATTCAATTAGAAGTTGAATATGCTGATGATGACGATCATGAAATTGAGGAAGCTGGAGATGAAGAAGATGAAGAAGAGGAAGAAGAAGAAGAATTCGAAGACTATTATTCAGATGATGAAGAATAATTGTAAAGTATATATTTTATTAAATATATGTCTACTATTTATACAATAATCTGATTATATGTCTGTTCGACAGATATGTCTGGTCGTGGTTATCGACGCAGGAGAGTTTCGAAGTCTCCGATCGGTGAGACTCCAGCACTTACTCATGCTGCTGATCCTCCTGTTGCTGATCCTCATGACGATGATACTGCCGAGGCTAGTATATCCAGACGTAGGCGGCCACACGGGCCGAACAGGTGGCAGCCTCCACCAGCCACAGAGTCACGTAGATTGATTAGCGTGATTGGGAAGCGGTAATATATCATGAATTATGAATCATTACAAATTCATTATATCATAATATAATATTAAAAATTATTTTTGTTGTGCAGGTTCGAGCAAGAAGAAGTGCCGAGGAGCATTTCTTCTACTTTTCGACGATACATGCACGGGGCATGGCCTACGTGGTCTCACGTGCCTAGCGAGCACGTCGACATGTTATGGCGCGAGTTTGAGGCACGTACTATTATTATTTTTTACATGCATGATGATATATTAATATTGGTACTGATATTATTATTCTGCAGGCTCGCTATACATGGGCCGAGGACCAGAGGCCCTTCATTTACGCTGCCTGGGAGGCTATTTCCCGGGCAAGGTACAACGGGCAGCTGGGGCAGGCTCGGTCCCAAGCGATGGCCCGAGCTGGGACCACTAACATCGCGGAGACTCGGGGATACGGCCCCGGTTGGATTACTCTGGATATATGGGACCAGCTCGTGGGGATATGGTCGACGGATCGATGGCAGGAGGTTTCTCGGAATGCGGCTAGAAATCGCATGTCGGGGGGAGCAGCGCGTCACACCGGCGGCTCTATTGCATTTGCAGTGCACGCAAACCGTATGGTAAGTATATCTTTTAATTATATATTTTATTTATTATTATGTGTACTAATTAATGTATTTGTTTTGTAAATGTAGACGACGGTGTCGGATGACGGGAGTGTCCAGCGACCCTCCCCGATGGCGGTGTTTGAGCGGACTCACAGTCGAGCACATGGGACGGGGGAGTACATCGACAACCGCGCTGCATACATTATGGTAATTATATATTTGTTTAAATTATTCATTATATATTTATAATTTAAGTTTTATGATAAATATTAAACAAAAAATCAAACTCGAGTAGGAGACCTACAGCCAGACGGTGGTGCAGCGCGGGGGTACCCCCGAGGACTTTGACGCAGCATCGTGGGTCGATGTCGTAGGTGGCTGGGACCATGGCCGCGTATATGGCTTCGCAGATAGTGGTCATGCGCGAGCCGTACTAGGGCCACTTGGCGCACCGACCCCTCCGGTCGCTGGTGAGCGGCCGTCCACCTCCAGATCCAGTTATGATCATAGTAATAGGATAAGGACACTAGAGGAGATGGTCGCGTGTTAGACTGAGATGATGGAGCGCCAGAGTCAGACGATGGCGAATATAGAAGCTATGCTACGCAACTTGTCAGGTCATCCCGAAGCAGGCATCTCTTCGGCATCATCTAATCCATCGTCCTCGAGTCAGTCCACGCCGGTGTACACTCAAGCGCTCCAGACCCCGCCATATAATCCAGACCATCCTCCATCGTGATCGTGAGATTTTTTTGTTTGGATATTGAACTTGTTTAACTTATTTTGTTTGGATATTGATACTTTAATTTTGCATTTGAATTGTTTTTATACTATCGTGGATAATTATCAATATAAATATAATTATTTTGATGTATATCTTGGTGTGTTTGTGATGTGTGAATGAATGTGTATATGAGGGTATGGGTGTGTGAGTTATGTATCAGATAAATGTATCAATGTATCAATGGAAATTTGAAATTTTCAAATTTTCTGTTTGCAGGTATACATCATCAGCAACGGCTTTCCCACGGGCGTCCGTGGGAAAGCCGTTGCTAAAAGTGTATCGAAAGCCGTTGCTGATGACCTACAGCAACGGCTTAGCGACGGAGTTTTACTAACGGTGTTGCTACGGACTCAGCCGCCGTTGCTATTAATGTTATCAGCAACGGCTCCGGGTCTGTGGCAAAACCGTTGCTGATAATATTTTTAGCGACGGCCTGAGCGGCCGTTGCTGATAATATTTTGAGCGACGGCCCGAGCGGCCGTTGCTGATCCGTTGCTAAGTCATCAGCAACGCGACTTTCTGTCACGGCTCTATTGCAACGGCATCAGCCGTTGCTGATGCCCATTTTTCTAGTAGTGCTTGCTCTAGGTTGATACTTGCTACTAGAGATATTTTTTTAAGTCCAAACTAGTTAAACATGGTTAGGGATCTTATTCTTCAAATATCCCATATTCTAAGATCTCTTAGATTCATTGTGATATCATAATATCCATATAAAAATGAATCTTATCTATCTAGCTTAGGTTAAACTTTTAAATGAAACTTTGTATTAAACCCTTTGCTAGTTAGTATGTTATCTTGCTAAGTTGGCATATTATTTCATTATGATACTAATGATGTCCACTTGCAAGTTAAGAAAAAAGGTAAACATTGAAAGCTATGTTATCTAGAAGAAAATGAAAAAGGAAATGAAAAAATTGTGCAAATTTCTAAAAATAAGGTATGATTTTATTTTGCAAAAAATCTTTTAAAATAATAATAATTGAATTTTCATGTTTGATAATGTCTCTATATACTCATGATTGATGTTGCATGATATATGTTTGAATTTTCATGAGTAGAAAAATCTTGATAACTTAGCTCATTTCATGATATCTTGATATTTATGAAATTGAACTAGGTTAAAATTATTATTTAGAGACTTCATGTTAAGTTAAAATTTGATGAACATGTTTAGATACACATAGCACATAAGTTTAGAAAATTAAAATTAAAAATTCATATCTAGATGAACAATGTGATATCTATATCACTTTAGGGGACTTAAGCTTGAAAAGCTTGGTCTAAGTCAACAAACCACAATTGGTATCAATTGACTTCGATATTTCATTTTAAGTCCAAATCTTCATAAACATGTTTAGGAATAGGTATGACATGTTTCCATGCTCTTAAGATGACAAAATTCATATGGATATAGATAAAATGACAATAGAGGTTAAATCTTGCTTACCTCTCTTGAACTATGTTTATCCAAGTCAACAAGTTGACTTAAAGGTCTCATTCATGATTTATATTTGAGAAACATGTTTAGATTTACTCATGTTATGTATTCATAGGTTTAAAATTAAAAAATTATGAGTAAATGTTAAGATTGAAACTTAGCAAGTTTCATGAAAACTAGTCTAGTTTTGAATAAAATCATACTAGGTTGATATCTTGACTTAAGGACAAAATTTTTATTTCAAACTTGACATATACTCTTTACATGACAATCATGTGGTGTCATGAAAGTTTGAATGAAAATTGAAAAAGTTTTAAGAAAAATTGAAATTTACAAATATACCATTTCAACCTACATTTAGTATAAATTTCAGTTATTTTTAGAAAAATATAAAAAAATCTTTTTTAGGTGATTCTTGAAACTACACTTTCATTGAAAAATCTAGTTTCTTAAGTAAAAAATTTCAAAACATTTCATCAAGAATCTAATTTATAATAAATTTTTGAAGTTGGATTTCAAAAGTCAAAGTATCATGCTAAATTGAAATATCAATCTTTCTATACTTTGATTTTTCTTCAAAAACTTTAATAAAAACTCATGTACACCATTTGGATTCTAATTCTAATATCATTCACATATTTTCATGAGTTCAACTTTCATACATGCATTTCAAATGTCTATTCAATAATTGGTATCAAAATTTTCATCCCACATTTGGTATCGAAATGAGCATTCTATATTTGGTATCAAATCTTTTATCCAAAAATTGGTTTCAAAATCATTTGTCAAAAATATAATTTTGATTAAACTTAAAAGGGTGATTTTTTAAAACTAGAAGTATAGGTTGACTTAAGTCAACAAGTAACTTAAAAATCTCATCTTAAGCCCAAACTTAATTCATAGTCTTACACTACCTCATGTTGGATGTTTAGATGCCTATGTTTGAGAAAACATGAGTAGATAGCAAATCTTGAGACTTAGCATTTTTCATGCTTTCATGCTTATTTCAAATGAAAACATGCTAAGTTCATAATTTGGATTCAATGACATTAGGTTCTATTCAAACTTGATAATTCATGAGTTATAATAATCATATCTTAGTTCTTTGAAAGTTTGAATGAAATTTAAAAAATATCATGAAAAAGATATGAGTACATTCATACTTGAGTGCATACATGATTGAGTTTTGAATAGAATCTATTTCTTTTCATGTATGAATTTTGTTTCTCATTAGTTACTTGATTTCCATCCCTTGGTTGAGATTTTCATGGTTCATGGAAAATACTCTTAGAGTCTCAACTTCATGAAAACATAATTGTGTTCCATTCCTTTGAGTAGATAGCCTCTCTTGTCCTTTTTGATCAATGTCAAAAGGGGGAGATGAGTATGGATAAAGGGGGAGAAGAGTATAGGGCAAAATGGGGAGAAGTGTATAAGTAAAAGGGGTGAGAAAAATATAGGAAATTCATGCATATAAATAGGGGGAGTTTATCTCATAGATATGCATGTTGATAGGGGGAGAAATCTCTTAGTTGATATCCTTATGCTTTAATGATATATTTTCTTAAAGATGTTTGTCATCATCAAAAAGGGGGAGATTGTTGGCTTTAGGTTTTCAACCTTAGCCTTAATCTCGATCTTGATGGTTTTGATGATAACAAACATGGAACTAATGATTTCATTGAGAATATCTTTCAGGTTCCATATCGACTAGCGTTCGATGTCCTCGATCGGATAAATTGGAGAAATTGCGAAATCAGAAGGACATTGATCGTCGCGCTCGGGTTCATCGCGGAAGTTTCTCGAAGATCGACGAGTGCACCCAAGTCGCTTGGATGAGTCCAAAGATCAAGTCAAAAGCTCTCCAAGATGATGCTCGTTGAAAGACGAAACCCGAAAACGAAGCGCGGAAGAAAAAGGCTGAAGGAAACAATCTCAGCCAAGGTTCGATCGACCGGGCGATCGATCAACTCTAGGTTAAAAGGGGCAGTAGCCCTGACGGTCGATCGATCGGTCGATTGGACTGAGGCTAGCTGCAGACGCAGCTTGCGTCGGTCAACCGATCGATCGATCGAAGAAAGAAAATGCAAGATTCTTGCGTCGGGCGATCGATCGAGCGGTCGACCGAATCTCGGCAGAATCTACCCTAAGCTGGTGGTCGACCAATCGGTTGATCGACCTGCTGAGTGCTGCGACGCGAGATCGCGTCGATCAACCGATGGGTCGACCGAAGATCGTGGATCGCGTGATCCGCGTCTGATGGTCGACCGACCAAAGGGTAATCAGAAGCGGTCGAATGATTGGTCGATCGATGCTTCGACCGGCGCTTCGACCGGCAGTCTGCAACGGGTAGAAAATTATCCGTTGAGCTATCGTTTCTTCAGCAGGGTATAAATATACCCCGATATGATTCTTTTAATCTCTCTCACACTCTTCTACAAATCTTATTGAGTCATCCAAGAGAGATCCAAAGCCTTCCAAAGATCAAAATGCTTGCGCTCTGCTACTTCCCCGAGCTCTTCTTCATGCGCACTCTGCTCCTCAACTCGGGCTTCAATTCAAGATATTCTACTTAGCTAGTTGGAGTTTTTGAAGGCCTGAAAAGAGTAGTTAATCGTGTATTTATCCTTAGCTCTTTTCGTTGTATCTTTTAATTATTGTTTGAACTATTTTAATTTGGGTTTGTAGAAGACCAGGTGTTTGGTCTTGAATTGGGTGAAGTGGTATCCTTGGTGAAAAAGAGTAAAACCACTTATGTAAACTTAGCGCTTACTATGATTAGTTTTAGTTGTCCCTTAGGTTGAGGTGGGAAAGAGCTCTCGGTAGGAAGGCGGGATACTTCCGGGTGTGGAAGTGCATTCGGTTGGAGAGCGGAGTCTTTCCGGGGAAAAGTCCTCATTGTAAGGGAAACTAATTAATCTAGTAAAACCTAGTTTGAAAATCCTAAGCGGGATTCTTAGGTAGTAGAGTAGGCATTGAGGCCGAACCACTATAAATTGTGTGTTTGCATTGGTTTGATTGTTTGTTTTTATTGCTCCATCATTTATAGCTTCTGCATACAATCGCATAATTGCATTTTGCCTAAACCGATTTAAGAAATTAATTAAAAGTGAATTTAGGTTAATTATTTAGTAAACACACTATTCACCCCCCTCTAGTGTCGCCATTTCGCCTTCACCCTCTCCTTCGCCCTTTCCTCACTCTTCCCCCTCTCCTCCGCTGCGGCATGCTTCTTCTCCTGACGATTCCTCCTGTCATCCTTCCGTGGGTGCAAAAGTGGCTACTGTGGTCCCTCTATCGGTCTGATCCTCGTCCCTTCGTCCTTCAGTGGGCTCTGATCCGCGTCCTAATGCGAATCGGGCGCCTTTGTCTTGGTCTCAGGTTCTTAGAGGGAGTGATCTCTCGCGTGCTCAGGTAAGTACTAATCCTACCCTTCGACAGATTCAGTCTTCTATATCTGATTTCGTTCATTTTACATCCGAGCAGATTTTGTCCTGGTCTACTCCGTGGGAATCGTGTTTGATAGGAAAAAATTTTGGGCATTCGCCCCTTTGCCGATTGTTAACTCGTGGGCCTCTCAAGTGTTTTTTGATAAAAATTTTGCTTCTGTGTTGGATCTTGAAGATGGTTACTTTGTGTTTCTTTTTCACGATTCGATTTCCTCTAATGCGGTCCTCACCGGAGGTCCGTATTCTCTGCGAGGGCATGCCCTTTGCTTGATTCCATGGCGTCCTCTCTTTAGAACTTGGTGTGAAGTTTTCTCGTCGGCTCTAATTTGGCTTCGATTGGTTGGCCTACCGTTAGAACTTTGGAATGTTGAATCTATCTCCTTATTGACTAGTTCTATTGGAAAACTCTTATCGATCGATCAGGGATCTTTGGAGTTTATTCGAGGGTGTTACGTCCGAGTCTGTGTTGAAATCGATTTGTTTAAACCCCTGCGTCTTGGGCTCTGGATTGGGGAACCTGATCGTGAATTCTTTCAGCCGATTTCTTACGAAAATTTGTCAATGGTTTGTTTCTCGTGTGGATTGATTGGTCACCGTGAGGCCGAGTGTGAATCGCTTAAACCTGTTTCGATTTTTGAGGCTGTGCCGAAAGCCTCCTCTTCTGTTGCTGATTTTGTGCCCCTGTGTGGCTCGAGTTCTAAATCGGATTTGCCTCTTTCGTCGGATTTGCCGGCTCCGACGTGTGTCCGTGGGTTCTTGTTGGTCGTCGCCGCCGCAACCGCCGACGGGATGATCGGTCTCAGTCTATCTCGCTGCCTGGTATGGCACACGCATGGTCGTGATCCCTCACATGACCCGCAAACGTCCGTTATTTCCATCTCTGCTGACGGCGTTAATGTCGATTCGGATACTGTGTCGGATTCGATGCCTCGGGTCTCGCCTGCGAATCTGGGTCTATCAGCGAATCGCGGCTCATTAAATGATGGCTCTGCTGCTTCGTTTCCATCTCACTCCCGCCACTCCGCCAGTTTAATGGTGTGATCTCTTTTGATTCGGGAGATTTGATCTCATCCCCTCTTCGCCGCCCGATTGATTTGACTGCCAAGCCACGTGGCCATGTTGCGCCTCACCCTCCATTATCTTCTTTACGCCCTGTGATGCAACCTGTTTCGCATGTGTCTCCGAATCGATCGCTAATTTGGGCGCCTAAATTTGGGCCGTCCACGTCCCCCTCTATGCCAACGCCATTGAAGACCCCTGTTGTTACTCAACCCACGCATTCATCTTATCACCCTGCATCACCCTCTCGAGCACCTCTGCTAGTTTCACCCACCCCGCCTCCTCATTCCTCTCCACCTCTAGTCCGTTCTATGGATCAGATGGTCTCTGATCTCTCCTTTGTTTTTGCCACTGCTCGTCCCGAGCTTCTAAATGCTCCTCTGGTGAAACAACCCTCACGGGTGTCGCGAAAGAGCAATAAACCTCATAAGGTCCCTGCTTCGGCGTCCTTGTATGCTAAGCACTTCATCTGAAACAATCTCGTGCAATAGATACGCTGGTTATCCCTTCCTCCGATCCTGAGTCCCGTTTGGTGGTTGACCACTTGGTGGCCTCTTCGGCTGCCGTGGTTTCAACTGCCGACGATCTTATGGTGACTTGTTATGTTCCTGCCGAGGGCGTGGCTCCTGCCTCTGATGCCTTTACCACTATGTCCCCATGAATGTTCTATGCTGGAACGTGCGTGTTACATGGCGTCATAAGGTAAGGGATGACATCCGGTTGCAGGTAAAAATTTGTCTATTAATTTGATTGTGTTACAAGAAACTCGTTGTTATACTAACTTGGCTTCTAAGTTCATTAAATCGGTTGGCCGCTCCTAGGTTGGAGTGGGTCAACCTTCAGTTGGGGCTTCGAGTGGGCTGTTGTTGGCCTGGAACTCCTCTGTTATTTCGGTTCAAGTATTATCTCTCCAAGCTCAATGTATATTCGTTGTTGTTGGTATGGAAAACTTGTCGTCGTTCTAATTTCCAATGTATATGCCAGTATGAATCCTACGACTCGTAGTGTTTTTTGGAATAGTTTCTCGGAATTTAATTTTACTTCATTTTTGTGGTTTATTTGTGGGGATTTTAATGCTATTTTAAATTATTCGGATAAAAAAGGTGGGTTGCCCTTTCGGGCGCATAAATCGATTGTAGATTTCAGAAATTTTGTTCATGATAATAGTGTTGGCGTGTAGGCCTGGCGGGCCGAGTCACACTCGAACGCCAAGGGCGTTCGGGTATGCTACGGTATAAGGTGAAGGTGCGTCCTTCCCTCACACCAATTAGTTTGGGGATCATTGGTTAGCGTCGGAGTCTTGGGTGCTAATATTAGAGCCTGGGTTTTGGGTTCGAGTCTCGGTTGACGATTACTGAGGGGGAGATTGTTGGCGTATATATGATATTTTGTATTTTTGAAATCCAACTTCAAAATTCCATTATAAATCAGATTCTTAATGAAATTTTTACACAACAAACTAGATTTTTCAGTAAAAGTGCAGTTTCAAGAATCAGTTAAAAATAATTTTTTTATATTTTTCTAAAAATAACTAAAAATGCTCAATTTTCAATGGCATTTCCGTAATTTTTAGTTAATTTCAAAAAGTGCTCAGTTTTCATTTAAACTTTTATGACACCACGTAATGGTCATGTAAAGAGTATATGTCAAGTTTGGAATGAAAATTATATCCTTAAGTCAAGAAATCAACCTAGCATTGTTTCATTTAAAACTAAGCTAGTTATCATAAAACTTGCTAAGTTTCAATTTTATCATTTACTCATGATTTTTCAAACTTAAACATATGTACACCTAACATGAGTAAATCTAAACATGTTCCCCAAATATGGATTGAAAATGAGACCTTTAAGTTAATTTGTTGACTTAGGTCGACTTGGTTCAAAAGAGGTTTTCATGAAATCACCTCTATGTCATTTTATCCATATTCATATGAATTTTTTATTCTAAATGCATGGAAACATGTGATACCCAATCCTAAACATGCTTATGAAGTTTGAACTTAAAATGAAGTGTCCAAGTCGATTAATTGACTCGGGTTAAACTTTTCCAAATTTTAGTCATCTAAAGTGAACTAGTTATCATTTTGCTCAATCTCTTATGAATTTTTCATTTTAAGCACATGACAACTAATCATTAACACACCTAAATATATTCATCCAATTCTCAACTTAAAATAAAGTATCTAAAGAAAAATTGTAACCTAGTCTGATTTCATAAATATCATGATATCATGAAATGAGCTAAGTTATCAAGATTTTTCTTACTCATGAAAATTCAAATATTTGTCATGCATAATCAATCATGAGCATAGAAAAATCATTTAAGCATAAGTCTTCAAATATTATACTAAGATTTTTACATAATCAAACTCATACCTCATTTTTAGAAATTTTGCCAAACTTGTCTTTTTACTTTTCAATTTTCTTCATGATAGCATAGCCTTCCATTAACATGCTCAACTTACAAGTAGATTTCATTAGTAGATTTAATGAAACTAAAGGGTATTTAGCAAGCTAACCAAATCAAATAGCAAAGAGAAATTCAAATATCATTTTCAAAGTCCACTTTGCTAAATAGTTCGAAATTCGTTTGAAATAAAATCAAGTCATACAAAAACGAATTTTAAGAGATCACAAAGATAATAAATATGATAACATGATCTCCAACCCTTCCTATTGGTTGAAAATCGAAAGGCCACAATGAGTCTACGATTTGAAACCGCAAGGTCGCATGAGCCCCTTACAGGCTACATAGGTCTCCAAAGAGACCAGGAAATCAAAATCAAAAATCATTTCATAAAACAAATCGAGAACACAGAGATTAACTAGAGTTAAGCATAGTATCATAATCTTCAACTAAGGTAAAACAATACAAGTTAGGAGATGATATCGGAATAGTTTTGATACCAATACAAATAATTTCAATGAAACTTTTTCTTTTGAACATGAGATTTAAAGGAAGAATGTTTGACATTTGAACTAAGATGAGCATGAGCATTCTTGAGAGGAACATTTATCTTCTAATGATCATGAGGTCTAGAGATAGAATACTTAACATGATAAGCATGAGATGCATGAGTGTTATCAAAAGTGTTATATCTCCTTTTTGGATACTTAAAGGTAGAAGCTTTTGTAAATTCATTTACCTTTTTACTCAATACTAAAATCTCATTTTTCAGATCATTAATGGATTTATATAAAGCATGCATTTGAGATTTTAACATTAGATTTTCCTTATTGATTTTTGAGTTTTCGTTTTTCAAAATCTCATTCTCAATTTTGAAACCATTTTTAATGTTTTCATTTTCAAGCTTTAAATCCTTAAGCTCAAGTTTCAACATGTCATGACAAGGATCAAATGAGCTAGATCTCAATTTCTCATTTTCTAATTCTAGAGCATGCATGTGTGAACTAAGTCTAGAATTCTCATTTTTAATCCTTTTGTTTTCCTTATCGTTTTTCAAGAGCAAGGCATAAATATTTTTATATTCATCCATCAATTCATCAAAATCATGAGAGCTAGATGAGTTAATATTATCATTAATATTAACATGACTAAAAGGAGAGGAGAGTACCTCATTATTATCATTCATGAGGCAAGCTTTTGAAGTAGTTTCATGGTCATTGCAAGAGGATGTTTCATTTGAGTGGGATGATGATGTGGAGGCATTCGACCTCTGTTGGGTGAAATGGCCACACTAGAGGGGGGTGAATAGTATATTTACTAATTCTTAATGCCTAATTCTGGTTTTAATCGTTTCTTAGACTATTTAGGCAAATCATAATTTATCGACTAGATGCATAAGCAAAAGTAAACCAATTAAGTACAAACAAAGATACAATGTAAACACATGGATTTATAGTGGTTCGGCCCCAATGCCTACTCCACTACCTAAGCACCCCGCTTAGAATTTCCAAACTTAGTTTACTAGATTAAATCATTTCCCTTACAAAGAGGACTTTGACCCGAAGAGTCTCACTCTCAACCTAAGGCACTTCCACACCCGGAAGTCTCCGTCTTCTTACCGAAAGCACTCTTCCACCTCAAGCTAAGGGACAACTCAACTAATCCTAGTAAACTATGTTTACAATGGTGGGTTTAAGCCTTAACACCAAGGCAACCACCAACTCAATCAAACCTAGCAATCTAGGTTTACACGAATGATATACAATGAAAATAAATAATAAAATACAACAATAAATGGAGCAATAAATTAAATAATGAAGTACTTAGCTCCACACAAAGTTTCCTAGCTTCTTCTTGATGCCTTTGATGGTGAATCAGTTAAGTCAAGGCTCAATCAAATGGATGAGATATCAAAGCTAGGGTTTTCATAGGATTAACTCAATCAAAGCTTAGAATTGATCAAAGGATGGCTCAAGGAGGTTAGAAGTGATCAAAAAGTTGTTTAAGGAAGGTTGTGTTTGGGTATTTATAGAGTCAAGAAGAAATGGAATGTAACAGGCGGCTCAACGGGGCAGAAAACTAGTCATTTTCGTTGTTCGGTCGATCGTCGGTCGACCGCTCGAGCGACCGCTGGCTCAATCTCTCTGTGCGGTCAACCGATGGGTCGATCGCCAGACGCGATTCCTGTGATCTGTAATCCGGTCGACCGATGAGCCTTCTGCCAATTTTTGGCACTGGTCGGTCGATCGCCCGGTCGACCGAAGTGGCATTTCGCAATTTCTTCACCAACTTCAGTCGACCGACAGGTCGACCAAATGGATACTGCCATTTTTTGGCATCAGTCAGTCGACCGCCCCGTCGACCGAAGTGGCCTTTTGTCGCATCAGTTAGTTAATAACTTTAAAACATACATGTTATATAAGAATTACCCCCCATTTGGATTCAATAAAAATATCTTAAAAATCAAAATCCTTAAGAATCAAAATCTAGTTTTTGGGGTCTAGTACAAATTTTCGGAAAACAAAAATTTTCTACTCTTTTGAGTCAATTATGGTTAGGCTAATGGCTTCCAAAATTTTCTAAAAAATACCTCGTTATCTAATTTTAACCCAAGGAACAATTACCGTCATTTTTTATGTCAAGTAAATATCTAGGTCATATAGCCCTCCAAGGAGCTCCCTAGGCTTAGTGAATTCAGAGCGGTTTCCGAGTTTTCATGTTTTGGGTTTCGGGTTTGGTTTTAGGGTTCTTTGCATCATAAAGAGGATATATAACATATCTAGACACCCTAAATCTAAACTCTAACTTCTTGAAGAATCTCGAGCGCCGACGAGCGTCCTTGTCGATTTCTCCGATATCTTTGATATTTTCGATCGAGGACACCGAGCGCTAACCGATTTGGAACATGAAAGATTTATCAATGAAACATTAGTTCCATATTTGTTATCATCAAAACCGAGATTAAGACTAAGGTTGAAAACCTTAAGCCAACAACCTCTTCTTTGTCTTGTTCTTCATAGTATGGCAGTTCTTCCTTGCATGCCCTTTTTCTTGGCACACATGATAAATCACCTTCTTTTTCCGATTTCTCGTGCTCTTATGACTAGAGGCACTATAGGCTTCAAAAACCATATTAGTATTGGGTGGATGACAATTGTCATCACTCCCCTCATCAAATGTATTGAGCTCTTCGATTTTTGCATAATTATAAAGCATGTTTAAAGTAGCCCAAATATCGAATGCGGAAGTACAATGCATGGTCTTTTCAAAGACATTATTTTCCAAGGAACAAAATATGCAATTTGTAGCTTTAGCATTTAATTCAAACATATCAATTTGTTCTTGGGTCCATGCATTCAATGTCTTCCTTAGGTTCAATATATTTAATTTTTACCATGTTAAAAACACCAAAATCTTGAGTCTTTAAGAAGGTATACATTCTAGCATTCTAAAGACCAAAGTTTGATTCATCGAACCTAGGAGGTGAAGACGCTACCGACTCTGGTACCATTTTTCGGATCGAGAGAAAGTGTAGGAGAGATGATGAAATCTCAATCTACAACCTTGCTCTAATACCAATTGTTGGGTGAAATGGCACACTAGAGGGGGGGTGAATAGTGTGTTATCTAAATCTTTCGTCTAATTCCAATTTTAATTGTTTCTCAAATCGTTTAGGCAAATTGCAATTTTACGATTAAATGCGGAAGCGAGATAAACTAATTAAGCACAAATAAAAGATAACAATGCTAACACATAAATTTATAATCATTCGGCCCTAATGTCTACTCCACTACCTAAGCACCCCGCTTAGGATCTTCAAACTAAGTTTACTAGATTAAATTAGTTCCCTTACAAGAGGACTTTAACCTGAAAAGACACACTCTCAATCTAAGGCACTTCCACACCCGGAAGTCTCCGTCTTCTTACCGAGAGTACTCTTCCACCTCAACCATAAGGGAGACCTCAACTAATCCTAACAAGCTATGTTTACACAAGTGGCCTTACACCTCCTATATTCGAGTAACCACTTAGATCCAAGACCTGACACTAGGTTTTACACAAACTCAACTTCAATAAGTAAACACGTTCAAATAACAATAAAGATTACAATGAAAAAAGCTAAAGAATAAAACCAAGAATCGGTGCTCTTTTCCAAGCCTTCAAGCCTCCAACTCGCCAAGTTGTTGAGCTTGAATTGAAGTCGAGTTGAGGAGAAAACTGGGCGCTTGAGAAAATGTTGACGGAAGAACAGAGCGCTATTAATCAATCTTTAGAAGACCCAAAACTCTCTTTTTAATGCTCAATAAAATTTGTAAGAAGAATTAAAGGAGTTAGATGAGGGATATTTATATCCTCTCAAAGAAACGACAGCTCAACGGGTGGAAAACTAGTCGTTACCGCCATTCGATCGCTTGTCAATCGATCGTCGGTCGACCGATCGATCGACCGCCCACGATCGCTGGGCCTTTTGTGTATTTTTTGCGCTGTTCGGTCAACCGAATAAGTCGTAGCTTCCTCAATCCCAAATCTGATCGACCGAATCGGTCGACCGATGCAGTGAAGCCAGAGGCACAACCTTCGATTTGCAATCCAGTCGACCAACGCACCTTCTGCCAAATTTTGGCCTCTGTCGGTCGATTGAAGTAGCCTTAGCCGATTTCTACACCATCTTCGGTTGACCAACAGGTCGATCGATTGACTACTGCCATTTTATGGCATCATTCGGTCGACCGACCAGTCGAACGAACTTGGGCTGGAAATTTTTTGTTTGGTCTTCTCATTTCGCGCTTTATTTCTGGGTTCCGGCTTTCAACGTGCGTCAACTTGGAGAGCTATCCATGTGTTCTTTAGACTTGTCCAAGACATCTTTGGTACACACGTCGAGCTTCGAGAAATTTCCACGACGAACCTGAACGCGACGCTCAATGTCCTTCCGATTTTTTGATTTCTCCTATATTTCCGATCGAAGACATCTAGCACTAATTGATATGGAATCTGGAAATATTTTTCAATGAAACATTAGTTCCATATTTGTTATCATCAAAACCGAGATTAAGACCAAGGTAGAAAACCTTAGGCCAACAAATGGTCTGATTGATTTGGGTTTCGTGGGAAATTCGTATACTTGGTGTAATAATAGATCCGGTAATGCTCGTATTTTAATCCGGCTTGATCGTGTATTTTGTAACGCTGTGTGGCTTCATTTTTATGACTCTACATCGGTTTCGCATTTACCTCGGGGGATTTCTGATCATTGTCAGCTCTTAATCTACTTTGCGCAGTCTTCTGTTAGAAATCGTCTTTTCAAATTTTAAAATTTTTGGGTGGAATATCATGATTCTGTTGAGGTTGTAAAAAAAACTTGGAGTGAGATTTCTCAATCTTTATTACCGCATAATGAGTTTAATTTGGGTTTACGCTATACTTGTTCTGCTTTGTCTAATTGGAATAAGTTTATTCTGGGCAATTTGGAATGTAATCTTCAATCTACCTTGTCTGATATTTCTGAGTTGGAAAAAATTGATGTGAGTCCTAGGTTGAGTCCTGAGGATGAGCTTAATTTACGGGCTCTCTATAATAAAGCCAATGTTATTCGTAGACAAATTAATTTGAAATGGTGGTTGAAATCAAAATTAAAATGGAAGGTTGATGGTGACTCGAATTCAGTTTTTTTTCACCGGGTGGTGACTACTCGTCGTAGGCATAATAAAATCTCTTCTCTTATGCTCTCGTCCGATATTTTGGTTTCTGGTAATGTTTCCATTTTAACGGCTTTTTCGGACGAATATAAAGTCCTTTGGGCGCCTAGTACTACAAACTTTGTGAACATCTATGACAGCATGAATTTTAATACCTTAGATGTTAATGCGGCGTTGGCTCTTGTTAGTCCTTTTACTGCTTCAGAGGTTTTTGATGTTATTAGGCTGATGCCGAATGGCAAAAGCCCTGGCTTTGATGGGTTTAATGCGGAGTTTTATAAAAAATATTGAGGTATTATTTCAGATTCGTTTATGAGATGCATGCATAATTTTTTTGACTATATTTTTCTCCCGCTTGAGTGGAATAAAACTATGCTTGGTTTTATTCCTAAATGTTTCAATCCATCCTCTTTTCGTGAATTCAAACCCATTGCATTGTGTAACTTAAATTATAGAATTCTTGCCAAGGCTATTGCTAATAGTATGAAAATTCACTTGCCCCTTCTGGTTTCGCCTGAGCAATCTGTCTTTGTTAAAGCCAGATGCATTCAAGATAATATTCTTGTGGCTCAGGAATTGACCCATTTGTTATTCAAATTTAAGGCTAAAATCTCTTATATTTTAGTCAAAATTGACTTATAAAAGGCACATCATAAATTGTCCTGGACTGCTATTTCTGCGATTTTAATTGCTTTTAATTTTCCATCTAAATTTATAAATTGGATTACCTCTTGTGTTTCTACTGCTACATTTTCGTGCTTAATTAATTCTGAATTGTCGGCTTTTTTTTCAAATCGCATTATGGTATTAGGCAAGGTGACCCACTTTCGCCTTACTTGTATGTGCTTACGGCGTAGGTGCTCACCAATTTAATTAATGAGGCAGTAAATAATAAAAATTTGACTCCTTTTAAGGTTAGAAATGGTCCTGTTGTTTCTCATTTGATGTTTGCTGACGATATTCTGTTGGCTTTTCGGGCAAATAAAAAGAGTATCCAATCAGTTAAGATTATTTTTGAAAAGTATAGGGCTTTCTCGGGTCAGTCGATAAATTTTGCAAAATCGAAAATATTTTTTCCTAGAGATATTTTGTCTAATATAGCAAACAATGTTTGTAGTTTCTTAAACATACGCCATGATAAATTACCCTTTAAGTACCTTGGGGCGATAATTGCCCCTCAAAGGACTCCTCCTTGTGCCCATGAAATGATTCTGGACAAATTCAAGTCTTGATTAGGGGCTTGGCAGTCTTCTCTTTTATACCAAGTTGGTCGGGTGGTCTTAATCAATCGGTCCTAAATTCTATCCTGGTTCATACCATTGCGATTTTTTGGTATTCATCTAAGTTGATGGATAAGCTTGAGCAGATCATTAGAAATTTTTTTATGATCAAATAATGAGGACAAAAAAGATCTTCATTTGATTAATTGAAATATTGTTACCAGTCCTAGAAGTGTTGGTGGCCTTGGAATCCATGATCTCCATTGTAAGGCTCTCTCCTTACAAGCTACTAGGATGGGAGACTATCTTAGTAGGACTCCTTCCTTGTGGGTCAATTTAGTTTATGTCAAATATCATGATTTGAACATTTCCTTTCTCCATCCTGATAAAAATTGCTCTTGGAGTTGGAAAGTATTTAGGCAAGCTTTTTATCATTTATTTTTTGGCTTTTCTAAAATCATCAAATCGGGCAATAATACTTCTGTTTTGCATGATTTGTGGATTTCTGATGTCCCCTTATATTTAAAGCCAACATTTATTAATGTTAATCTGCTATGTGATGATATGTATGTAAATCCTTTATTACTTGCTCAAAGTTAGATGTCTGATGTTATTGATTGTAATTTTGGTCCGGTACTGAGGGAGTCCATTTCGAGAATTACGTTGCCTATGAACCTCGATGAGGACACCTATATTTGGAGAGAGGAGTCTGTGGGTAGAGTTACCGCCAAATCGACATATGGGTTTATTAGAAGCCATGAATCAATACCTAATCTGTTTGGTTCGCAGGCCCGTTGGAACCTTCTCTGGAAATTAAAAACTGCTCTTAAAGTTAAGTTGTTTTGTTGGAAACTTCTTCATAAACGAATTCCTACTCGAGCTAGGCTTCTGTACCTTAAGATCATTGATTCTGACCTTTGTCCATTTTGCCAAAACAACCCTAAAACCATTCATCATTGCTTTCACTCATGATCACATTAGTGGACCTACGTCTTAGGGCAATTCTAGATATAATAATTTTTTGATCAAATGATCTCCCCTGCTCTTGACCTTTTAAAATTTAATTGTGATGCATATTTTTTGAATTCCCAGAGTGGGTTGGGATTTGTGTTATAGAATTCAGAAGGTGTTTGTTTTGCTGCTGAAGGCTTGTTCTGTTCCAGTGATAGTGCCCTTCACCTTGAAGCGATGGCTGTGAAATTTGCTCTTCAATTCACGTCGAAAAATTTGGTGCCTCTATTTGCCATCGAATCCTACTCTAGGACTTTGGTGGATATTATCAACAAAGATGCACCGACTCCGTGGGTTAATCTAATGTTGTTAATGATATTTTTCATTTGATATTTGGCTGTAATTTCTCCTGTATATCTTTTTGTTATCGAGAGGCAAATGAAGCTGCTCATTGGGTAGCAAATTATGCTCGTGTAACTAAGGACCGTTGTGTCTGGTCCACAATCCGACCTCCTGAGTTGGATTATATTTTGTCCTCTGACATTTTTGGCCCTGGTTCTTTCAGGCTTTAATAAAAGTCTTTTATATTTGGTTAAAAAAAATGTTCATCAATTTGACAGGAGTGTTTGATTTGCATCAATTTGGTTCCGATTTTGTGAATTAATTCAATGTGGCATTTTTAGCCCATTCATCAATGACATTTGTCTTCAAAAATTATTGTGTTTAATGCACGTGCATGTATATGCATCATTTCTCCGGCGCAAAATTAGGATTATTTACGTGATATATCCCAAAATTTAGGAATTTTCTCAATTTTGTCCAAACTTTTCATTTGTATCAATTATATACTTGAATTTTTATTTTGCATCAATTATATCCCGACGTCAATCAACAGTTAATTTTGTCGTTAGAGCGCTGACATGGCGTTACTAACGTATATCAGCAAAAATAAAAAAATTGTTAATGTCACATCATCAATATGATTAATTACGTGGTATATCCTAAACTTTGGAGGTTTTTCCAAATATATCCCAACTTTTTTTTATTTATATCAATTGTATACTCTAATTTTTATTTTGTATCAATTATATCTCGATATCAATTAATAGTTAACTTTGTCATTAGAGTGCTGATTGACGTTGTTAACGTATATCAAGAAAAAAAAAATATTACATTATCAATTTTATACTATAATAAAGTGCTGATGTGGATTAATAAACGAGTCCACATCAGCACTTAAAAAGTTGGGTTATTATCCCCTAATATTTAACCCGACATCTCATCAATGTAAATTATTTTAAAAAAAAACTACATTAATATACCATGTAATTATTTATAAACAATGGTTAATTATAGTCAAGTGCTGGTGTCTAGACTTAAGAAGTCGAGAAATATAAATAAGGGTTAAGAAATCAAATTTCTTAAGTGCTCCAATACTGGGTTGTGTCAGGTTATTAGAGGATAATAATCCGACTTCTTAAGTGCTGATGTGGATCATTTATTAGTCCACATCAGCACTTGGTTTTAATATAAAATTGATAATGCTGAATTAATGTTTTTTTATTTTTTGTCGATACACGTCAGCAACATCATGTTATCAATGTAATGACAAGTTAACTATTGGTTGATGTCGAAATATAATTAATACAAAATAAAATTATAGTATACAATTGATATAAATAAAATCTTTTGATATATTTGGGAAAACCTCAAATTTTGGAATATACCATGTAATTAACCAAATTGATGACATGGCATTAACGAACTTTTTATTTTTGATGATACACGTCAGCAACGTCATGTTAGCGCTCTAATGACAAACTTAAATATTGATTGACATCGAGATATAATTGATAGAAAATAAAAATTTAAATATACAATTGATATAAATAAAAAAATTTGAACAAAATTAAAAAAATTCTTAAAGTTCGAGATATATCATGTAATTAATTTAATATAATATTCGCTGGTCATTCTAAAAATTAAAAAAGTTAATATTTTTTTTAAAAATAAAGCAAGGTTACACGAGGTTGTCTCACGACGATGAGAGGATCTAATGGCACCGGATTAATTATCTCAACTCATATGCTTGAACTGAGATCTTTAGGTGCTGTTTGGTTAGCAAAAATTATTTTCTGGTTTGGTTTCAGTGAAACTGAAAACTTGATTTCGAAAATTTGATTTTGGTTTTTAGTTTTCAGTTTTCTGAAAACGTGTTTGGTTAATTAAAACAACATCAATTTTAGTTAGTTCAAACCAGTGAATATTTATTTGGTTATAAAAAATAATATTAATTTTCCTTGAACACTTTTAGTAATAATTAAATGTTTAGTTAGTTCACAATATTAAATGTTTGTTAATATGGTTACAAAATATTTATATGATTTAATTAATTAAGTTATTGGCAATTTAAAAAAAAAATTATTCAATTAGATATAAAAATTAATTAATAGTTATTATAAAATTTCAAAAAAAATAAGTCCAATGATCTAAAATTAGGTTTGATTAAATTATAAATAGACCAACTTTAAAAAAATGAGTTATTTAAAATTTGGGTTTGAGTCAATTAGATATAAATTGGTTTAATTAATTTATAAATTTAAGATAAAAATTTGAGTTGAAAATGATGATTTTTATTTTTATTTTTAAAAATTAGATATAGTTTGATTTATTTTTAAATTAATTAATTTTATATAAAAAATATTTATAATTATAAAGTTGTCACTATATTTTGATAACGAAATCGACAGTCTCGAAATCACAGAAAACAACATTATGGTGTTTTCATTTTTATTAAGAAAATTGATTTCGTTTTTATTCTGGTTTCGATTCAGTTTCATGAAAACACTGAATCAAACACGTTTTCGTAAGCAATTTTGATTTCAATAAAATCGAAACCATGAAAACAGACTTGGTTTCGCTAACCAAACATACCCTTAGCGGTCTACAACATGATCATTATATATCTTGAATTCAACACAACTAAGCACGTAAAAATTATGATTAGTAGTTGGCGGAGTTACATGGTCCTCGTCAACTCCCAATGAGGTTGCAGAAATTGCAAGCAACCCATGACTCGAGCATCGCCACAAAAGCTAAACTCGCAATAACGGTTGCATGAATCGATTACAACATGATCATCCTCACTCAAATTATTCACGGGAATGATTTTTTGAAAAGTACAATTTCTATAAACCCCTTAGGAATGAATATAATTTTATTAAAATTAAATCTAATATAATTCAGACTGAACTTAAAGTAAGAATAAATTTATATTGTAAACGAATGAACCTAGTATTTTCACTTTATGTTCAGTACTAATGATTCTAAATTTAGTATTAAAATTATTAGATTCACTCATACATGAGGCTCAGTAAAAATTTTATGAAACCTAACACCATAAAAATCTTTTCCCTTTTTTTGGGTACTCTTTGACCCGTAGCAGTCTCCCCTCGTAAATCTTCAAACTTCTCCCCATCCTCCTTTTTCTTCGCCACCATCGTTAAAGAGTTTTTTTATTTTATTTTGTATTTTGTTTTGTTGACTTGTTTATTTAATTTTTTTTGTATTAACCTGCATACGTTGGTAAATGATGATGAAAATAATGTTAATATATAATATATTTCTAATACATATGTTTGTATTCACGAAGGATTAATGAATGAATAAGGCCTAAACTATAAATGTTTTGACAAATCTAATATATTTTTTAATTTGACATAATTCTAGTTCAAATTATAGAATTTACAATAATTATAATCCGTCGTGAGACCCGTTATATTAATCGTTAGTTGCGGACGTGATTGCACAATCAATTTTAAAAAAATATTTTTTATTTTTTTTACCTTTGCCATCTCAACCTATACTATTTTAAAAAATAAAATATAAAAAAAAAAAATCCTTTTTGCTTCTTCTCCATCAAGCTTCCCGTTGTGCGCTCGTTGGCGCCAACTAGGTAAAATGCGGCCACAATTTTGGTAAAAGAATAGTAGGTGGAGGTGGGCTGTAACGAGTGCAAAGAAGAAGATGATCGTCGCCCTTGGCGGAGCTGTCGTCCTCGTCACATGTGTCTCACATGTTGTCGTTGGCCTCTCGGCTCTCGAAAGGTAATGGCTCTGAAGCTGGCTCCTCAAATGCTGACGGTAGCCTGCAGACCTTGTCTAAGGCCATTCAAGCCATTTTCCAACCGACCGACTACAAGGAAGAATGTGAGAGCAGCCTCTCCAAGCACGTCGGCAATGTGACCGACCCTAAGAAGCTCTTGGAGCTCACCTTTAACTTCGCCATCGACAAACTCCGTGATGGATTCAACCACTCTGTCGTCCTCCAAGAGGCGGCGAAGGACAACCGGACGAGCGAAGCCCTCGAGAACTACAAGGAGCTGCTCGACTACGTCATCGGCGAGACTCGGTCGACAAGCTTTGCAATTTGGAAGTGGCCAAGATGGATGACATTGTCGACAACTTCAAGGTCAGGCTCAGCGCCGCCGTCACCTACCAAGAAACTTGCCTCGACGGGTTCCAAAACACATCCGGTGATGCGGCGGCGTCCATGACCAAAGCCCTGAACAGCTCCGCGATGCTGACGAGCAACACGTTGGCGATCGTCGACCAGATGTCAACGGTGCTCACCTCGTTCGAGCTGCCATCCCTTAGCCGGCGATTGCTCGCGAAGAATGAAGTCAGCGACCACCGAGAGTTCCCCGAGTGGTTCCACCATGAGAAACAGAGGCTCCTCGTGCTCCCACCGCAGGAGATGAAGTCGGATGCAACAGTGGCAAAAGATGGGAGCGGCGTCTGTGTCCTCGACAAGTTCGGCGTCCTCTACCACGACCCCTTCACCCTGGGGCTTCGTGTTCTACAACAACCTTCTCTCCCTATTCATGTCGCTTCTGTTATGGATCGCCACCGGCGAGTACGCGGACATCTTCGTCGCCGCCAAGATGGACTCGTTCCAGCGAGCGCAAAGCGGGAAGCTTGACGGAGAATAAGGTTTTAATATTTTTTATATCTTATTTTTTAAAACAGTATAGGTTGAGTTGGCAAAACTAAAGAAAAAATAAATATTAAAAAAAAAACTGACTGTGCAACAACTAACAATTAATACGATGAGTATCTCACTATGGATTATAATTATTGTAAATTTTATAATTTGAGTTAGAATTATGATAAATTAAAAAGTGTGCTAGATTTGTTAAAATTCTCATAATTTGAGCTAGATTCATTAATTAACTCATTTATCAATTATTTATATTTATAATAAATTTATGTATATACACCGTAAATAATATTCAAATTGTACGTTGAAATAAAAAAAAACATATATAAAAAAGCTCTTTTAGCTATAGTTAAGTCTGGCAAATCTGCAGAGCCCAACACGAAAATAAATTAGTTCAAATTATGCTTAGCAAGACCCGACCCGATAAACTTTCGAGCTTGGGATCCTGAACCTGACACGACATAAAAAAATGGGACACCTAGTACGGCTTGTTAGCACGGTAACGAAAAGGAATAAAATGTGATGATCATATAAATTAAGGTAATTTTATTTTTGGGCTATCGAGTCGGGCTAGACTATCAGCCCGACAATATTTGCAATAAAATTATTATCGGGCTATTGGGCCGAGCATACATCGTTTGGCCTAACCCGGCTCGATAATTGTTCGACCTTTAGGGCTGGCCCGATTATGACCTAGCATGATAAAAGTTAGCCTAAGCATGATTTTATTGTGTCAGTCCTATATCGAGCTATCAGACCGAGTTGAAATTCCTAGGTCTAACTATGGTGTAGCCTTGTTTATGTCAATGTTGACGAGTTCAACAATATCACCACAAAGCCGTGACAAATGTGGCTGAAAGATTATCAAACTAAACTTTAGACCTAGATCAAATACATCACCCTTGATCGAAAGGTTGTGGCTCATGGTATTTCATGAGTCTTGTTCTAATTGTGGCAAGTATCATGGTTGGTAAACAACTTACAATCACAAATGTATTTATCACTATTTTATTATACACATTACCCATTGTGTGAATTGTGAGGACTGATGATAAAAAAAATTTGAGCAATTTTCTTAAATCTTAACATGGATAAGAAAATTTCAGAATCCATAACAAGAATTCGGAAATTTTTGGATTCATAATTTTTTTCTCAAAAACTCTTGAAATGCTCTCGAGTTTGGTTTGGTATTTGATTCTAGACTTTTGTAAAAGTCTAAAAACTTCTATTTTCTACTAAAATTATTTTTGTAATTGTAAATGATAGACAGAGCAGTTTATATTCACCCGAAAATGATGAATTGGACTTACTTGTTTCAGTTTCACATTTTAAAAAAAGTTTGGAACCTATTATATATATTTTCAAGAAATTTTAGATGTTATCAATGATATACGAAATAAAATCATTAAAAATATTGTATATGTTGTATTTATCATTATTGTTATCAAAAAGTGAGGAATATTGATCTTACTTGTTCGAGTTCTATACTTTTGAGAAAGTCTAGAACCTACTATTTTCCGAACTTTCACAAAAGTCTATAACAGAATACTATACCAATCTCGAGGGCATTTAGGAAGTTTTGAGAAAAAAATACGAATATGAGATTTTTGATATTTTTGTTATGAATTTGATCATTTCTATTTATGGTATAGGAAAATTGCTTCTTCATTAGTGGTGAAGTAGTTAGCTTGTGATTATATGGAGCATTGAGCTTATATCATATCAACATATCTAATTCTCTATTGTATGAACCATTAAGGGAGCATTTGGTTGTCCGCAAGCGCAAATGATGCAAAAAGTATTTGCTTGCAAAAGCAAATGCCCGTGAATAGAATTTGCAACATATTGTTTGATTGTCCGCAACTAGAGTTGCAACTTCTATTTGCAAACGTTTGGTTGGCCGCAAATGAAATTGTCAATTACATTTGCAACTAGAAACTGCATACCTAGGTCTGATAATTTTGGCTTGGCCTAATAGCTCAACACGATAAAATCGTGCTCAAATAGCCTGTTATCGTGCCCAATAAGGCTCGAAAAAATACCTTATTGGGCCAGCCCGATAAAGTCCGAACAAATATATGGTTGGACAGGGCCTACACAGTGTAGGCTCGGCCCGACTCGATAGTCTGATACTAATTTTATTCATTATCGAAAATATTGAGCCATCGGGCCTGAATTGACCCGATAGCTCAATTTGGGTCCGATAGCTCATCATGATAAAATCATGCTTAGATTGTCTGTTATCGTGCCCAAGCTGTTATCATGCCGACGGCCCGATAAAGCCCAAAAAATATCGGGACAACCAAATAAGGTTCGAACAAATATATGATCGGGCCGAGCCTACACAGTGTAGGCCCGTCCAGCTTGATAGTTTGATAATAATTTTATTCATTATCAAAAATATCGAGCTACCGGGCCTAATTTAGGCCTGATAACCCAGTTCCAATGACCCGATTCAGGCCTAATAGTTCAATTTTAATTCTTTTTGTTATTGTGCTAACGAGTCGGGCTGACTTGTATACTATTTGTATCGTGTCGAGTCAGGTCGAGCACAATTTTTGATCAGGCTGAGCCAACTCGGCCTGATATTTTCGGCCCGACATGAATTGTCGGATCCAATAAGAATTCAACGAAATTTAGAAGCAATAACAAGCAAATTGTGGCAAAAAGGATAAATCTACTATTATACCGAACAATAATTCATCGACTACAATGAAATGGATTTGATTCAAAATAATATTATTTTATCCTCTAAATAATCATCTAGTTTAGTACAATATTATTTATATTGTTTAATTATTTATTAAAATAAATTAAAAATGTTAAATTATTGTATAATATTGAAAAATATAAAAAAATTCTATTAATCGACATCAGATTTAAAATCTGACACTATAATCGTGGTCAACACGTGAAAATCTACAACTTTGATATTTATTTTGTCTCCATCCGACGACTTTAAGTCGTCAAAGTTAATTATTTTTACTACTTAAATTATTGCATTTGCAGTCCGATATTTTATATTGCGAATTTTTTGAATTGTAATTGCTTTTGCAGTCTGTAAATGATATTAGAAACATAACTTGTAAGTACTAAATGCTGCAAATAATTTTTGCAGCCATCGAACAAATTAATTTATCTATTTGCTATTAGTAAAGTTACAATATTTACACTACACTTACCAACAACCAGCACTCCCTAAATTCTTTCTCATCCTCCATTAAATAATTATAAGCACCCTAACAAGATTACGAACCATTCCTATCCTGGGAGATAGTTTTGTATATATATTTCTAATGACAACTTTGAATCATTCTTGGAACTTAAATAAAGAAGAGAAAAAGATCTAGAAAGCAGGTAAAAAAATGAAGACTACTTGTACATGATCCTTAATTTCAATCCGGATTTCTATTTTAAGGGAAAAGTAACTTATCTACCAAACCTTGACCATTTCAACAAATTCATTCCGACTTTTAATTTTTCTCTGATCTACGGTAAACTTTCAATTTAAAAAAAATTATGTCTCTCTGTTAAATATCTGTCAATACACTCATTAGGGGCTGATGTGGCACTAGAGTTAGCAAATATTTTTTTTATCACATGTGTCATATCAGCATATAATAAAAATATTATAATATTATATAATAAAAAAATTAATATTTCTATCACAAATTTTGATCATTATAACAAATTTATCCCAATATTTAATTTTTCTCTCTAATTTATCTCAAACTTTGATATTTATAATAATTATAATTCATGAAAACATAATTTTTTATGAGAAAAGTACCTCAAAGCTTCCACTTTGAAGGTTCAAATTTTAGCATGGTCACTAACATTTAATAAATAATAATAATATATGAAAAAATATGAGTATTATTCAAAATTTAATTTTTTAATGCAATGGTAGAATTTAAAATTAGCGAGAAATGTAATTTAAATTTTGGTATTAATAATAATTATAATGTAATATAAATTTTAAGTTAATTTCAAATAAGATAATTATTGTCAATCCTAAAATTTGGTATAAATTATAGAGAAAAATTAAAGATTATGATAAATTTATTACCCAAGCTAAAATTTGTGATAGATACCTTATTTTTTCCAAAATTTTAAAGATCAAATTATTTAAGAAAGTCACCGTTATTTACTATGCATCCAAAGAGAGTTAGAGTGTGAGAATCTATGAATCGAGCTGATGGATTTGGAAGAGAGAACCTCATAGTTTAAAAAGAAGGTCAAAGAGATTATAGTAATTTGGGATAATGATTATATTTGTCTTTAAAGTATTCAAAAATATATTTAAAAAAATTTAATTTTTTTTTTCAAAAATACCCTAACTGTCCAAATTTTGAGCTAAAAATACCACAACATGTAACGATTTGACAAGTTAACAAACGGTTGCTTACGTGACAATGATAAGGATCATAATTTTTTGAAAATGTATAAATTTGTCATTAATTTTTTTTTTTTGAAAAATGCTATCGTTGTCCAAATTTTGGATCATATTTGCCCTTAAAATATTCGAAAATGTACAAATTTATCCTTATTTTTTTTTATTTTTTGAAAAATATTCCCGACCTCCAAATTTTGGGCCAAAAATCCCTCGCACCCTTAAGGGATGAGATATAAATACTAAAACCTCAATCGCCAAAAGACCAAAGTGTCTCTTAACTTAAGTTGAGTCTAAAATAAGTCATAACTCAACTAATACAAGTCTGATTCGAGTTCTTCTCGAACCTCATCTAGAACCAAGCAACCAATCAAAGAACTAATCAAACTTAGATGAATTAATTTTCTCTCACACAAAGGCTAATCTTCATCCGGTCCATCATGACGCGCGATTAAATTATCCCGCTGGAATAATTAAATAAGCATTTTTAAAAAAATTGGGTATTACAAAGAAGTGGTGAGACGTGTTTTTGCAGCACCCCTTAACCGACTAGTTTTTGTAGTCGACTGGGTTACCTTATTTTCTTTTTTTTATTTTCCTATCTTTTCAGCTCGTTCAATTTGTCACGTGTTTTAATGGCTTGTAACTAAAAGTTAGAATATATACGAACTCTATATGTCGCTCCTAATTAATTTAGGTTGTGAATATATTGGATATTACATGTTGGTAGTTTAAAATCCAATGTGGCTTGATGACGTGGTTTATTTTATTTGTCACGTAAGCAATTATTTGCTGACTTATCAAATTATTACAAGTAGTGGTATTTTTGCTCCAAAATTTGGACAACGGGATATTTTTCAAAAAATAAAAAGTTTAAGACAAATTTGTACATTTTCGAATACTTTAGGGGCAAATATGACCCAAAATTTAGACAACGAGGGTATTTTTCAAAAAAAAAAAGTTTAAGGACACATTTGTATTTTTTTGAATATTTTAGAGACAAATATGACTCTTATCATTGTCACGCAAGCAATCCTTTTTTGACTTGTCAAATTGTTACATGTAGTGATATTTTTGACCCAAAATTTGAACGATAAGAATATTTTTGAAAATAAAATAAAATTTAAAAATAAACTTGTATCTTTTTAAATACTTTAGATGCAAATATGACATTTATCTCTAATAAATTAGACATCTAGGGTGGTTATATTATATAAAGGCCATATCTACAAGGAATGCAATCTTATCAATATCTAAAACCCTGGCCCATGCAAGTTAATTTGATGTGATACTAGACAATTAGTTGGAAGAATAAAAAATGTTTTGTCAACAAGTATCTGAACACATTAAGATGGGAACAACTCGTTCGGATATGCACAGAACACGTTGTAATGCATTTCCATTGACTTGCGCATTAGTGGAAACCACTAAATTAACCACTAATATATGTTCAGCAATTTCTGCTTCAAACAATAATGCGTTGTTTAGGAATTTCCAATAACGTTTAGGAATTCCTGATCGTGAATGGGCCCAATTGCGAACGATATGCAAAATTATTAAGAATTAATTAATGTTGCATCTACAGAATCCAATTTAAATTAAATCCCAAACCAAACCTGCAAATAGCAAAAGCAACAAAGCATGGATGATGGATCCTTTCCAAATGGCTGGATTAACACCGTAAGCCAACATATTAATACCCCCTTGCAGACTAATTACACCCACTTCCTCCGGTGGGCCGCCTTGCATGGTATAAACCGCACCTGACCCCTCGCACTTACCCACCTCCTCCAAGCTGATGCGTCTTCGTTCAGCCAATGGCGCGAGCTCCTGTCCATCCACCTAGAGACAAGTCAGCACCGTCAGACCCACATTTTTGCGGGTAGACTCCTGCGCGGGGACGTTTAATAATTGAAAAATGTGAAGTGGAGTCCGCAAAACCATATTTGACGCAAATGATAGCTTTGAGTGCGTTAACCTTTATGTTTTGATAGCAATGTCTTCCTCCTCCCAAAGTTCATAATTGGACTTTTTAATGCCCTAAAATAATGGAATTTATGTTCTTTAAACAAATCCTCCACGCAATCTGTTCCCTCTATTTAATCACGCGCCAATTCAAAGGAGCAGAAGAACTTCTCCTGAGAAGCCTACAATGGCGTCTTCCGCTGCTTCGCACGGCTCCCACTCGAGGAAGCTGCTGCTGCTGCAGCAGCAGCAGGGTCCATTGCCCGCACCGGCCTCCGCCGAGCCGGCGCTGCGGCGGAGCAACTCCGTCGAGGCGGGCGTGATCATGATCCTGGCCGTCCTCCTCTGCGCGCTCATCGCCGCCGTGGTCGCCAGCGTGGTCGTCCGGTGCGCGCTCCGCGTCGCCAGGTGGGCGTGGGCGTGGGCGGAGCCGCCGCGAGCGGCGGCGCCCCCGGCGAGTGTGCCCTGCTTCAGGGGATGCGCGGCGGCGGCGGCGGCGGCCCGTGTCAAGAGCGAGGCGGCGCTCACGACGGCGTCCGATCTGAAACCGTACTCGACGTCCGAAGCCGCGGGCGGGGAGGCTGAATGCGCGATATGCCTGTCCGAGTTCGCGCATGGCGAGTTCGTCCGGGTGCTGCCGAACTGCAAGCATGGGTTCCACGCGCAGTGCGTCGACCGGTGGCTGGCGTCGCGGCTGTCGTGCCCGACGTGCAGGCGGTGCCTGTTCGATGGCGGAGTCGGCAGCGCTGATTAATTGAGAGTGAAAGGTTCAAAATTCAACAGTAGTGTGGAGTGAAAGCAGTTTGTGGCTTTTTGTTTTTGTTTTAGTTTGTATATTAATCTAGATTTTGTATAAAGAAAAACACTTCTTAAATACTGAATCATCACTGATCAGCAAACACTTCGACGCTGGAAAAAACTTCTCGCAGACCACAGAAATATACTAGATATATATACTCACTCCATTAATTTCAAATTAAGAATGTTTTGTAAAAAGTAAGTATATTTAAAACAAATTGATTTTTTATTTAAAATTTAAAATTTTATTTTTCCCTACGTGAATCTATTCAATTTATTGGAATAATCAACTAATGAATAAGTAATTCAATTAGTTCAATATCTAATTTGCCTTTAAAAATATTGTCTTACAATGGACTGTGGTCTACACATCCAACAAATTCAGTTGAAGGTTGACACATGGACTAGTTCTAATGTGCAAAAAGACATATATATTTTATGAATAGAAAACAACAAGGTGCATTTGGTGTCACTAAAGATGTGATATTGGACTAGACAATTCGACTTGTCCCACATTTGGTACATAAAATACGTTAGGGGACAAGACAAAAAATTGACTGCTGTATTTAACAACTTATGTATTCTTTTGTACCATAGAATATCACGGTACAAGAGAATGAACAATTAGAACAAGCATATACATGCTCCCCCCATATGTTGTCCTCATTATTTGAGCCATAGACCTCCACATTTATAATATGTTTGGTTGGAGCGAATACGGGGAATAGCTAGAATAGTATTCTCAATACTCATATTTTGTTGTTGTTTAATTACAAGAAAATTTTAAAAAAATAGTAATATAAGAAATAATATTAATTGTCTATTCCTGATAATTTTTTTATTATATTGTTCATCAAATTTTATAAAAATTACACCCCCATGAGTAAATAACTACATATAATGAAAAAAAAATATTGACTATCAAATTAAATCTTAGATGCAAAAATAATTATTTATTTGTCTCCAAACATCATGCTACATGCATAAAAATTATGCATCAATTTATATTTTATAATGACACAACTAAAAATTTATAATAAAATTATTTTACATAATATTTATAGTATTTTATATAATATAGTAAGTATTTTTAAAAATTATTTTATATTAATTTAATTTTTTGTTATATTGTTATTAACTACAATAATGTTAAGAAAGATATTTTTATCATTTTTCTTTCTAATTTTTCCGTGGAGCAAAATGAATATTATAATAAATTTTTAATTTTAGATTTGGAAATTTTAATAATCATATTTCGGATTTTAAAAACAATCATTAAAATTATCCTGATTCCAGAATTACTAGCACGTGAGCATCACGTGACTTGGTCTGCACGTTTAATCGGAATCGATGGCGCGCCGCCGCTCCTTTCAATCGAGAGAGTGGGGAGAGAATGTTGGAAGCGAAGAGCTTGCGGAAGGCGGTCGTCCCGCCCTCACTGCTCTGCGACCCGTCGCCGGGGAACATTCAGTCCACTCGACTCGCTCTCCACGTACGTACAGAAAGTTAAAACCCTAATCCTTGCGTTTTCCTCTATGCAGCTCTTCATTTCCTCCCCATAACGTGTCATCACTATTGTGCTGATTCAGGTCCACGATGGTGGCTCTTCTTGCTCCATCTACATCGCTTCTGGCTGCCGCGTTTACAAGATTGAGGTATGATTCCGTCTTTTGCTCGTTGCGAGCGCTGTTCTGACTTGCGAGTGTTGTTGCGAGTACTACGAGCTCGTCCTCGCTCTTTGTTCTGATTTTAGGAATTTGTTATCTGATGTAATCTAATCCATCTAATGCATATCATGTATTTTTTATCTTGTTCAAAATGCTAGCAATTCAGTTGCATTACTTGGTTGTATATGTGACAAGCGTTTGAATTACTATGGAGCACCTTTTACTAATTTCATCTTTTGGTCTATTTTTCTAGTTTGTGTTATATTTAGATGTTTCAATGGGCATGTGACCGTTTTTTCGTTTTGCTTGTTGGGGTTGAGATAATAGTCTCATTTTTTGGATAATTTATTTGATAATATTAGCCAAATATCACCAATAAGGTAAAGTAAAAGGTAACTGAATCCTGTAAAGGAAGTCGAGGGTAGAATGATAGTTCATCTACAACAACTGTGTGGAATGATAGGGCATAATATTTTGGTGTGAAGAGACGTTGAATGAGTTACTAGAATCTATTTAAGTTAGAAGCCCATAAATAAATTCACAAAGGTCATAATAAGTTAATATGCTCCACGTAGTGCTTTGCTTGTTATGTATTTGCTAACTTCTTTTTGAGGGTTGTACAAAAATGGGGTAGAAGAAACTTTTTCCTTAAAGATTTGGCCTGATGATATTGGATAGTGAGTAAAAAAGTTCTGAAATTGCAAAAAGCTGAAACACCATGTATGACTACAGTGATACTTCAATGTGATACTTTAAACTAAAGTAGGCAGGAAATGTTCATATGAGGGAATGATAAATAGGCAAATTTGCTATCTTGTAACTTGTAACTACTAAAACATAGATAGCGTGCAGTGTCCAGACAATCAATTTTTTTTGCTGTTGTTGTTTTTGAGTAATCCATTTTTTTTTCTATAAAAACTGAAAAGGCATTTATTTCCTCTGATATCTTCTTATATTTAGATATCCATGGAAGATTCTCTGATTGCCAAAGGAAAAGAAAGCCTTCTCATTCCTGTTAATGCAGAGGTACGATGTTTATTTGTGTCCAAAATTCCAACCTTGAGGAGCTGTTTTATGCCTATGTAACTTATTTCCAACTTTTGGTTTCATTATTCATATAAAGATAATACACTCATCAATAGTTGACCGATGCCCCCATCGTTCAGAGATCCAAAGCGTAGAACTTACAGGACGAGGTTAGTCATTTTGTCTCGTTAGCACTTGTAGTTATTCCTTGATATTTTCTTTTTGAAAATAAGTTTAATTGACTTTTAGCTACCAGTTGATAAACAATATTCTTCATTAGTGCCATAAGTCAATGATAATAAAACTGCTTCCGTGGATGATGATCCTCTAAGCTATTTTGTCTTTACCAATCATCTTGATTCATTGAAGTCCAAATGGACAAACATTTCTCTTTCCTTCATTTCACCCATATATAATCAGTAGATTGTTTAGGAGTCAATATTTGCATAAGGAATTTTTGGTATTTTGGACTAAATTAGACTTCCATGGATAAATCTTAGGTAAATTACACTGACCTTCCTTGAGGTTTAGTGAAATTACATTGACCTCCCCTTTATTTGTCCAGGTGACACTCATCTCCCATGTACCTAATGGTGTTAAATGAAGTGGATTTCTCTCTTATGCCCCTTGCTGAAAAATCATTAAAATACATGCATAAAATAATTGAATAAATATTTTTAAAATAAAATTTTGAAATGAATTATTTTATTTTAAAAATATTTTTTAAATAAAAATTTTGGGAGAAATAAAAATGACATAAGGGTATTTTTGTCATTTAAAATAAGAAAAAGCTGCAAATATTTCAAAAATACCATTAGTAAGCATGTGCAGTGCACATGACAAACACTCCATTAACCGTTTTCGTTAGTAGGGGAGGTCTGTGTAATCTTTTACAAAACTCAGGGAGATTACAAGATAAAATTTCAAATAGAGGGGAGGTCAGTGTAATTTCACTAAACCTCAGGGGAGGCCAGTGTAATTTACCCATAAATCTTTGTTAATAGCAACTCATCCATAATTACTGTTTTTTTTTTATGTATTCATCAAATAGGCTTTAAAACTGAATTTGGGCTACCACAATAATGGATTCCTACATGAGATGGTAACTAAGATTCTTACTAAACCAAGCATATGTTATCTATTGTTAGTTGTTTTTTCAAAATAAGTTTGGGTAATTATTTTCCAAGTTTAATAGGCTAATTATCACAGTTTATGTAGTATGCTTAACTAGCAAATTAGCATAGCTGGAACCAATATTTAGGTAGTTGTGATGGGCTCTTTATTTGAAATTTCATACCATACCAACAAGGTGGGTTACTGATACTAGCCTAGTACTGTCTAATTGCTCCTGGTATCGCTCATGTAAAGTGGTACCAGGCTTGTATAGGGTGGTACCGGCCTTCTACTACTTGGTACAGTCAACTGCAAAATTAAATAACCAACAACAATGCCTCGCTTTTAAGGCTGATTTGAACTGTATATAAGCCTCTGAATGCCCTCAAACTCGTATATATTTTCCTATACGCTTCTGAACTCTATCATTCTTTCTTAAACACTCTCAGTCTCTCTCAAATCTCTCATTGATCATGGCATGGAAGGCTCTTCTAGGGACAATCCTGCTTGTAAGAATGCTGGATGGTTGGAGTAAGGCAATGAATGACAATGTATCTATTGGGCGGTGATAAAGGTTGAGTGGATTTATTGATGATGCATGACACTCTTAATTTTTTCAAGAAAAAATTTAGTAGAGATCTTTTGTTTGAAATCATGTTATTTCCTATTTCTACTAGTTGTACCAAGTACCTAGTTGTGTCAACTTCTGAAAAAGTGCAAACTATTTAACAAGGTTTCATTCAATTTATGTTCAAATCAACATTATTTCTTTGTTTAAATAAGCAGATCAATGAAACCCGACTTTATTGCGATGGAAATGGCTTGTTGGGACCAGTTTTGATTTTTGAACAAATTGTCACTAGCCTGCGTGCATGCACTGAACCAGATCATTTATTGATATGATTCTAACCCGACCGCGGATCAATATTGTACCATTACAGCCTTGTTTGGATTGAGGATTAAATTTTCTTATCCCATGGGATATGATGGGATGATAAATTCCCATGTTTGGATTAAAAAAAATTTCCCACCTACCGGGACAAATCATCCCATCTTATAGGATTTAGTGGGAAAATCCATCCCACCAAGAGTTCTTTCTGAGGAGTTTAATATATTAATATATTTAATATACATACATATATGTAATGTCATACTTTTCAATTGTACTTTTTGCGAACTCAAAATGAAGTGATGAAAAGTTTCCCCAAATACCATTTTTTTTCTTGCTTCGGTTAAGATTTTTCATCAATACTTATCAGTTCACTCTCCTTCAGCAAATTATAGAACAGTACTGCTCTTACTATATGATGAAAAGTTATAGAGCTTTTGGACTGTATAGTTTTTGTAGCTTACACTTAATATACCTTGTAATTGCAGGTGATAACTGCTTGATTATGGGTACAGTGGACTCTTATGGGCATCTCATTGTATCCCAATTGGATGTGATCGGTTCAGGTATTATTTGATATACAAGTTTGTTGATTTTTTTCCTTGTCTGCATATTGTAAAGTACTTCTAGACACTTTATTTTTTTTAACTTTCATTATAACCTGCAATAGTAGCTCCATTATATGTGAACTATATCATATTGATCTGTTCATGCAGGCTATCATTGTCTTTGTAAATCCTTTTTCTGCCTCCAATGACTCTTTACAATGAAAAGCTATTGCTTAGAACACCTATGTTAATATGTGAATAAACTAATATTAACACACTAGTAATGTACTTGATCAGACATTGACAGGCTTTCTTATTCGGTGTTACCTCGAGATTGCGGTATAGGAGAAGGGAGTTGGGCTGGTATCAGCTTTAGTCCAGTGCAGTGGTCAACAGTATAATATCCTTTCCTATTTTTAGTTGCTCATAGCTCATGATAACTTTCAAATTAAGCATGCGCTTGTAATACTAGAAATTGCTTCAAAATCATACTTTATCCTGTGACAAGAGCATGGTTTTAACAGTACATGGAAGTGTGGAACCTTGAGTCTAGCATGAGCAATTTATTTGTCAAAATTAGGACAATGTTAAAACTGTGTTCATCCAAGGAATTCATATTGCATATATAAATTTTTGCTCCAATATGGTAATTGTAACTGACATGACAAAGATTACCTACTTTGCAAGTACTTGAACTTTTCTATTGTACTTCCATATAGTTAATAAGCCCACATGAAAGTCCAAAGTAGTTTAATTATGGATCTTTCCCCATTAAAATTCTTTGTACATTCATCAGTACTCTTTCTGATAACCATACTGATAAATTACTGAAGCATGTCTAACTACTGTTCATCAACACCTAAGATATGAAGATTAAAATTCTTGTGATCTTGATATAGTTTTTCGTGTTCTCAAGGTTTTTGGTTTTAGATGATCTTGTGATGATCAATACAAGTGGTCTTTCCCTCTTATGTAGCTATAGTGGTACCATTTGGCAGGATTTTTATAAAGACTGAATTTTACTTTTCTACATGCTTCACTTTTGAATGCATATATTCTTCGAGGCACATAAGTGATGATGTAATTGTCTACTCTCTTTAATGCACATATTTTTTTCCACAGGATAATTTGCATATTAAATGAGATGCTATTTTGTTCAGATTATACTGATATTTTTTTATCATTAACCTTGTGCTCTTTAGAAGTGCTACACATATTTGGAGAAATACTTTTCTATTTCTAGATAGTCACAGTATATGGTACACAAAATATTATTGTTCGCTGAAGATGGCTATGCTTATGGTTGTTGTATGAATAATCTCCCAGGTCTTGTTATTTTTGTGTCATATATTTTCCTTTTGCAGGTTGCAGTTGCCCGCAGCTTCTGCAAAAGCATTGATGTATATGACCAAGATATTCACATCAGGAGTTTAAACACGTAGGTAGCTTCAATGTGAATCTTCCCCTTTGAAGTTTTTGGTTTTGTTAAATAAGTTCCTTGTGTTTTATCATTTTAGTGTAAAATTTCAAATTTTGGACAAGTAATAGATTTTTGAATTAAGATTGAGGAGCTGGTTCTAATTTTATGTCTGTTGTTTGGTTTTTAGATTGTGGTACCCAGCTTCATTAAGCTTTTTTAATAATCCACATTATGAAGGGTGTTCCACTGTTCTAGCAGTTGCTGAAGGCTCTCAGGTTTAGTTAACTTTGCCACATATTATATCACAATTTCAAGCATCTTCAAAGATATTGTTTCATTTATTGTGCTGATCTCCAGATGTCTATATGGGACTTGAGAACAAATCATAATGGTGGATGTGTACAACGTGTTTGTGGTTCCATTGGAGACCTCATATATTCTGTGTGTAGTTCACCATCTGGAAAAATTGCTGTTGGTGGGACTGATCGTGCTGTTACTGTTTATGACCCTCGCAGGTTGGTAATTAGGTTTTTCACTATAGGAAGACTTTTGAATTGAAATGAGAGTCATGCCATTGTATATATCTCCAGCAAATGAATTGCTTTTTTTTATGTTATGTGCTGGCCCTGGAGTTCGTACTGATTGTTGAGTTTCATAGGCGTTTCAACTTCAATGAGAATTAAATGCTGATTATTGAACTCTTTTAAAACATTTTGTTTTTCTCTTGACGTTAGGTGGTCTGCTATTTCAAGATGGGTGAGCTGCTCAAAATATGAGGTTTGTATCTTCATAATTAGCAGATTTATTCAGAAAGTTAAGCTAGATTCGTCTTTAATACTATCTATTATATTCATCTGATTAAGAATTGGACATCCAAGTATGAAGCACATGGTAAAATTTATATGGGAATGTTTTTGCCTTTTTCAAATGCAGATAACTGGTCTTTCTTTCTCCACAATGGACCCTGATTACATCTACATCCAAGGTGTTGATTATGAGGTAATTGTTTGATATTGAAAACCATAGTTCTAGTTTTAAAGTATACCTTTTGCATTAAGAAGTCAAAACATCAATAAGAAAAGGTGCCTGTGCTTCTTTATGTTGCTCTATATAGGTGGATGTCCATTCAACATGCTATGTTTCTCTACATAATGGGTGTCCTACATGATTTTTAACTAACACAAGCAAATACTGCATGGTAGTTGGTACTACTTTTTTGGCACTTCTGAAGATATCAAATCTTTATAAATAAAAATGTTTTTTCTTTGCATTTTTATAGCTGGGCTATTGTTTCACATTTGGCATCCTGGAATCATTTATGCAAAGCCTTTGAATTAATTTTCACTTTTCAATTCTCTTTCATCACTTATAGTACTTCATACCATTCTGCAATCGTGCCTCTTGATTACTTATTCTAATTCATCTGGTTGTGGAATGACTTCTTGCCAAACCTCTTTAGATATATAGTTTTCTCTATAACTTTTTTTTGTAGGTTAAGAATGATGAAGTTCCTTGGAAAGATAACCAAAGTGTCTGATCAATGATACTTATCCTGAATCCTTTATTTGTTCAAGCATTCTTTATCACATACGTTTCTTCATAAATGCTTTGTATCTTGTATTACCTCTGTTTAAAAGATGAAGCTAGTGAGGATACTAGCTATTTAAATTTTTAAGGCCTACACAAGTTTTCAGACTTGTTTTATTCTCATCTGATTCCTAGATTAAAAAAAACTATTAATAAATTGAAAGTTAATGATGTCTAGTAGCTGAGAGAAGAATGCACTAGGCAGTCCAAGCGGGTAAAAAATCCAACCTGTGGACTAAATTTGTGCATATTTTGCAGGTTACTTGTGGATCATGGAAAGAAAGTAGGAAAGCATTCTCTTTTAGAGGAGACTCAAACTGGTTGGGCTTTAGTAAGGTAATGCTCTCTCCTGTTTATTTTTGTATAAAAAAAATCCAAATGCCCATACAGAGGTTTATGCAGTTAAATTATCATCACATTTATACCTATATTAATCAGTTACTAAGATCCTACTTTTCCAATATATATTCTTAATCCACCTAGAATTTCTCAAAGAACCAACATTACCATAAGATTATATTTCAAACCTACATCATAAAGTCTCAGTGACAATCATTATCCATGTGCTGGCAAGAAGGCCCTTCCATAATACAGCTCCTGCTGTCATCAACTTTTTAATTTTTTTGATATCCCCATGCCTGCTACTTTGTTTTCCATGCAGTGTGCAAATGGAGATGTTCTTGCAGGATGGTGTGACTCTGGTAGTATCTTTGTGGCTGATGTTGTAGAGAACTCGTGCATCTTGTGAATTAGGTACCATGATATACTATGTTGTCAATGTCTTCTATTATTGTCTCTTTGCGACATGTGTGAATACAAGTACAAAATTCAAAAAATTAGATATTCAAGTTTATGTCAACTTAATTTGTCTATCCTAGTTATTTTGGTAACTGACACTTTAGTCTTATAGTAATACATTCTTTGTAATAATGGAAATATTACTTGTTGAATGTGTTGAATTTTTTTCTCTTTGATGGAATTATTAAATTGAATCTATTTAGCCACCAATTGGTAAGAAAAATGATCTTTTATAGTTGTACCTGATGCAGGATTATTTCTTGCCAGACTGGTTAAAACCATATTATGCTGACATTGAAAGTCCGCAACACACATACCTCAACATATTTGTTTCACCTGGTTGCCCTTGTTAGAGGTTCTTGTTCGGATCAGTATTGTCAAGACTCTTTCCTGACATTGAAAGTCCGCAACACACATACCTCAACATAGTTCTGTTTGGTAAAATTTTTTTACTTTAGCAGTAAGTTAATAGCTGAGAACTTGTTTATATGATTATCATGTTTATTTACACTATATCTACGAACTACACTTCCTTTCTCTTCTTTTCTATATTCTCTTCTTTATTGTTCTAGCTAAACGAGTCCTCAAAATATTTTGCCAAAATTAGCTTGTCCGAGTGAAGCCAGAAATTTTCTTGCCAGTTGCCAATCCATCATATTTGGTGGTTCCCATCTATTGACTATATTGGAGTTTCTTATATTGCGGAGAGTGTGAGCAGTTTGTATTTCTTTTTAAGCCATACTTGAATACTATATTAGATGCTAAGTCTATATAAATGAAGTCTTTGGCAAATAGGGTCATAAAACATAGCTGAACAAGTGTGGTGTCGCAATCTATTTTACTGATATTGATTTCCTGGAACAGGAAGATGAAAAATTAGAGGAAAATGATTATAGAATAGAAGAAAAAGAAGAAAGAGAAAAAAAGGAAAGAAAACTAACTTGTTTATTTAAGAAGAAGAAAAAGAAAAATACGTCTCAAACTCTCAGATGTGTTTGATTGGGTGGAGTGAATTAATAAGAAATATGAATAAATAAGGAATAAAAATAGACAAGGAATGGAATAGATGAGAAATAATATTATCTTATTTGGTTGACATTGTAAAATAGGTAAGAATATAATTATTTTGTTTGATTAACATAAGGAATAGACAAGGAATAAAAAGTTAAATGATCAAAATATTCTTCTTAATAAAATTGAATATATTCACTTTGTTTACTTAACACAATAATATATAATAAATTAAGAGGAAATAATTAAAATACCCTCCTAAAAATATAATAAATTATATTCTAATTTATTCTAATTAATAATATAATAATAAAAATATGGATCAATATAAAATAATTTATTAATTTAAAATAATAAAACACTATTATTTATTTTATTTTCATAAAAAATAATTAAATCTTCAAATAATTATTATTAAAATATTATTTAATAATAAAATAATAATTTAATTTTTATATTCATATTATAAATATTGAATGATAATATAGAAAAATGATCAAAATGTTCTTCTAAAAATTATGTTATAATTTATTTTAACTAATAATAGCATAATAAAAATATTGATTAACGAAAATAATATATTAATTTAAAATAATAAAACTATTATTTATTTATTTTCATAAAAAAACTCAATCTTAAAAAAATTATTAAAATAATATTTAATAATAAAATAATAATTATTTATTTAAGATAAATAATTATTAAAATTAATTTAATAATTTAATTTTCTATATTATTATGTAATATTATAAATATTGAAGGACAATATAAAAAAATATCATAAGGAATATTATTCCTTGGGTTGAGATAAAAAATAATATTCCTTATGCATAGGAAATAATATTATTTATCTATTTCTTATATATTCCTTATGGCTCACTTATTTTTTGTCCATGAGTTGCAACCAAACAAGAGAATAAGTGGAGCATAGGGAATAGTATTTCATTCTCTTTCTATTTCATATTTTCATCCAATCAAACACTACCTAAGTTGCATTTCTTTCATTTTCACCCCCTTTACACTTTTCATCATTTTCTTTCTTTCTTTAAAACAAACCCTAAGTACACATCTGTGTTTGCCTTAAATAAGGATGAATTGGATTTGGGTCGAATATAAAATAGAAATTGATTGGCGTTTGTTCAGCGCTAGGATGAAATTTCAATTAAGGATTTAGGAATTCAGCTTTTCAAAAAAAAAATTGCTAAGATTTAGAATTTTTTAGCTTTTCAATTGTTTGAGAAGATTTCAAAGTGTAGCTTTGCATGCACAACAACAAATGAAGCTCCCAAATCGAGTGGCAAACATAGCTTTCAAATCACGATTGGAGTCTCAAAATCTTACGTGAGAAGGAAGGTCACATTCGAGTGCGAGCAATGACACCATTGCACATTTGCACGAGGGCAGAGCTGCTCTTACTCGGGTGACGATGGTGGGAGAGAGTAGAAGACGGAGGGAAGAGAAGGACATTAATTATTTATTGTTATAATTATTTTGTTTATCCTGCATTTATCTAGGAGGATTGTTATTTTATTCAAATTCCTCTTAAATCCTATTGAGGCAAACATGTCATTATTTAATACGTATTTGCTAAGCATTTTAATTTGATAAAACAAACGTGTATGCGCATCTACTCATTATTTAAATTCAATCACGGTATGTATCCACTTTTTGGACTTAATATTTTTTAAAAAAAAATATAGAGAAGTATTAAAATTTAACCGCACTCCATTTAAACTTAATTATCAAATAGTTAAACTTGTCTTAAACAACTTCAATTCAACTTTTAAAAGCTTGTGTTTGAGGTTCTTTTACCAGCAAGCTTGGTATCTTAAATAAATATGATATTTTGCCAATGATTTTTACTCCTACTATGCACTGCACCAAGTTTAATTATTTGTTTAACAAACCCTTCTAGCCTTGTTAAAGATGAGTTTTTTTTCAGATGGATAAATATTTATCCAAGATCATTTTGGTGTAACGAAAGGATAAATAAATTAATATTATAACCGCATATAACGAATATAATACTGACACAAATTAAAAAATTCATGCTAGAGGATAGGTTGAGACAATAATTTTTGAGAATATTATTTTATTGCTTGACTATGCAAGAGGGTTCTTGCAATATTTTTGCTTTTACGAATTACCATGTGCAAGATTCAATCGTAACGATGCTTAAAAAATCTAGTTATCATTCATATCCAGTGTATGAATCCAACACGACAAGGTGTGATGATTGATGGAGACATGGGACCCATAAGATGCCCATCCGACTTAAATGTATATCTTTTTAGTTGAGATTTAATTTTTGTTTCTTTCTCAATATTTAGGTTGGGATAGTAATAAATTCCTTCTCTTAAATCCTATTTGACTTGATAAAATGTTGCCTAGGATGAGCCCACTTGGATCTCTAGAAGGTAGAAGATCTGTTTAGGAAACAGAAGTTTGACCGAGTTAAATACTCCGTAGTTAATGAGGCTTTAAATTATTTATCCTAATCAATTAATTACATTATATATCTTAAATTTAAAAAAAATTATTTAATTATATCTAATTTTTATTTGTATTACAATTTGTATTTTGTTTTAATTTTATCACGTTGTTAAACCGACTTGAGATATACCATTTAAGTATTGATGTGACATCATTGACATGGATAAATAGTCTAATCAGAATATAAAATTTCCATATAAGCATACTTAAAATCAATATAAAAAAATAAATTTAATTACATTATATATTTTGAATTTTGGAAGAAAAAAAATTCAATTATATGGTCTATATCTCAACTTTTTCATTTATATCAATAAAATATTTATTTTCTATTTTATTTCAATTATATCCCACAATCAAACTAATATGATATTGTACCTTTTTTATTATCCTAAATTTATATGATATAGTTTGTACCAATGATTCGTACTAATATTTGGAGCTTCGTATGTTCAAGTTTGAATACACATGGACATTTTGGAAGAAGCCGAAGAGAAAATTAGTCGGGCTTTGTGCTTAATTATAGTATTAATAGAAGAAAATTATATTGTACAAAGATATTGTTTTTCATTCTGTTCTATTTTAACTTATGAAGCAATTTTATTCACGTTGTCAATTAATTATCAATTTAATAATTTTAAATCTAATAGGTGGAGAATATTTAGTTTGCTAATAATAGATATTAAGTGGGAAATAAATATGCAATAGGTTAATATGAAAGTTAAGTTCTCTATTTAATGTCCTTAAACCTAACAACCGTTTAAAATATTAAGATTATATATAAAAGTTGAATATAACAAATACTCAAAATTATGAATGTGCCAAAATTTTATAAATTGCATAATACTTAAAAGAATTAAGTACTAGGCATCAAATAATGTAGAGTTTATCCAGCAAACTCAAATAATATTCAAACGAAATAAAAACTGAGTATCCTATTGATACAAATAAAAAAGTTATGATATAATTAAAAAAACTCTCAAAATTCAATATATATAATATAATTAATTTTATTTTTTATTGATTCCAAGTATGCTTACGTGACACCAACTATGAGTAGCACAGTTGCCACGTAGCACAGTTGATGACAATATATTGTAAGTTGCTTAAAGATTTAGAGTTTAATTCCTAATATAATCATCTAATAGATAGATGATTTTTTATCTTTGTTAAAAAAAATATGCTTACGTGATAATTATATATTTTTTGTTATATTTTAATGTGCTAAGTGGACTACTAATTCACATCAACACTTAAAACGACATATCTCTAGATTGTTTGACCGATATAATTAAAATAAAATAAAAATTGAAGTATTCTACCAGGACATATAAAAAATTATATAATGTAATTAACCTTATTATAAATTGTTATTTTTTAACAAAACTCTTATGGAAAGTTTTTTCAAGAAAAAAATATTTTAAATTTGACGATGAATTTTTTTTTCCAAAACTATCAAAACATTCTACGTATTATCACAACTTATTTAACAATAAAATAGTGTTGATAATCTAACATTAATTATCAAGCGGGAAAGGGTCAAAATATATGCATATAATTATTTATCATTTTACGATTTCAAACATCTAACAATTGATCTGTATCTTTCGCAGGATTATACATCTTAATACTCATGAAATGCATTGTATGACGATAGTCTCATCTTTCTTTTAAAAAAAATAAAACAAAACTCTAACTATTGATACTATCCGAATCTTCTGATAGATACAAAACATATAATGTTATTAACTTGACAAGTTAACTATAATCTAAACATTAATGCAAATGCAATCAGCCAACAACTAATAATTAATTGGAGAACTAATTTCATCTATCATAATATAGTTGATGATAATATATTATATATTATTTAAGATTTAAAATTTAATTCTTAATATGATTATCTATTATAATTTTTTATTTTATTAAAAAGAAAATAGAGAATTAATTTTACTCATAAGATAATGTTTTCTCCTAATCAAATACGACCCATGCAGCGACAAGCAATATGGTTATTGGCTTATTGCGAGAGATTTTAATATTCGGTACGATCTTTGACTTCACCAACGCCCAAATAATTTATTATCTTTCAAAAAATAATCATAACAATCCAAGTAATGTTTTTTGAGATGTATTATTATTCTTAAATAAATAGAAGAATAAGTGCAACTTGCTACTTTTTAATACATAACATAAAGATCATCGACATTGTGCTGTGGATACCATTAACGCTCATCATTCTACTTTTTCTTATATCTTATTTTTAAAACCCCATTCTATTTAATGATCCATACAGACGTCTCCAACAAACCATCAACCTTTCGTTTATTATATTATATTACGTTATATAATAATGGACTTATTTTCAATTTGCCCCAACTAAATTTTCATATTTCTTTCACGAATTTGACTGACCCTCTCGATTCAAATTTCTCTCCAACTCGTACAGGGATGATAATATTATTCGCATCTATATACGAATATTTAGAGATATTTATCCCATACTGGACGAATGTACATATTAACCACGGATACAGTCATACAGGTTACTCATTTATTAATAAATAGGTACATTACATATACTATACTATCCACTATATATATATGTATATATATATTAAATATTAAATATTAAATTTATATTTTATATATTATATTCAATGGTCCATATTTATATTTAATCTTTAAATAAATCTAAATCACCCATCTAAGAACCGTAACTTCTGCTTAGTTTGATTTTTTATATAGTATTTTTTAGTTTTAGTTGAATGTATTTTGATTTTAAATTTTATATCGTATGAATGTATATTATTATTTTTAAGATAATTTTATGATTTAGTATTTAATTGTTATGTAATTTGTTTTACAATTTAGTGTTTCTTTGTAAATAAGAGTGAATAGTATATTACTAAAACAATGAAAATCACATGCTTGATGATATATTATTAAAATAAAATATATTTTTTGATAACTTAAATGAGTATCAACGAATATTCACGGGTATTAATTACATACGCGAGGACGGGTGACGTATACCCGTCGCGGGTGCGAGTACGGGTACGAGAGACGCTACGGTCGTTGCTGGGCGCTCTAGCCGTTGCTGAAAACCATCAGCAACGGCTTGCAACGGCCCTACCCGTTGCAACAGAGCCGTGGCAGAAAAGCGCGTTGCTGATAACTTAGCAACGGCCGCTCGGACCGTTGCTAATAATATTATCAGCAACGGTTTTACCACGAACATGAAGTCGTTGCTGAAAACATTAATAGCAACGGCTGGTGAGTCCGTAGCAACGTTGTTAGTAAAAGACCGTCGCTAAGTTGTTGCTGTAGGTCATCAGCAACGGCTTTCCCACGGACGACCGTGGAAAAGCCGTTGCTGATGATGTGAACCTGGAAACGAAAAAAATTAAAATTTCAAATTTCCATTGATACATAACTCACACACTCATACACACATCACAAATACACCAAGATATACATCAAAACAATTATATTTATATTTATAATTATCCACAATAGTATAAAAACTATTCAAATGCAAAATTGAAGTATCAATATCCAAACAAAATAAATTAAACAAGTATAATATCTCAGTAACAAAGTCAATATAAAAAAATCTCACGATGACGATGGAGGATGACCTCGATCATTTGGCGGGGTCTGGAGTGCTTGAGTGTACACCGGCGTGGACTGACTCGAGGACGATGGATGAGATGATGCCGAAGAGATGCCTGCTTCGGGATGACCTGACATGTTGCGTAACATAGCATGCATCTCCGCCATCATTTGACTCTAGCGCTCCATCATCTCAGTCTGACGCGCAATCGTATCCTCTAGAGTCCTTATTCTGCTACTATGATCATAACTAGATCTGGAGGTGGACGGCCGCTCACCAGTGACCGGAGGGGTCGGTGCCCCAAGTGGCCCTAGCACGGCTCGCGCATGACCACTATCTGCAAAGTCATATACGCGGCCATGGTCCCAACCACCAGCGGCCTCGACCCACGTTGCTGCGTCAAAGTCCTCGGGGGTGCCCTCGCACTGCACCATCATCTGGTTGTAGGTCTCCTACTCAAGTTTGATTTTTTGTTTAATATTTATCATAAAACTTAAATTATAAATAATGAATAATTTAAATAAATATATAGTTACCATAATGTATGCAGCACGGTTGTCGATGTACTCCCCCGTCCCATGTGCTCGACGGTGAGTCCGCTCAAACACCGCCATCGGGGGAGGATCGCTGGACAGTCCCGTCATCCGACACCATCGTATATATTTACAAAACATAATACATTAATTAGTACACATAGTAATAAATAAAATATATAATTAAAAAGGTATACTTACCATACGGTTCGTGTGCACTGCAAATGCAATAGAGCCGCCGGTGTGACGCGCTGCTCCCCCCGACATGCGATTTCTAGCTGCATTCCTAGAAACCTCCTGCCATCGATCCGTCGACCATATTCCCACGAGCTGGTCCCATATATTCGGAGTAATCCAACCGGGGCCGTATCCCCGAGTCTTCGCGATGTTAGTGGTCCCAGCTCGGGCCATCGCCTGGGACCGAGCCTGCCCCAGCTGCCCGTTGTACCTTGCCCGGGAAATAGCCTCCCAGGCAGCGTAAATGAAGGGACTCTGGTCCTCAGCCCATGTATAGCGAGCCTGCAGAATAATAATATCAGTACCAATATTAATCATCATGCATGTATAAAAAAATAATAATATGTGCCTCAAACTCGCGCCATAACATGTCGACGTGCTCGCTAGGCACATGAGACCACATAGGCCATGCCCCGTGCTTGTATCGTCGAATAGTAGAAGGAATGCTTCTCGACACTTCTTCTTGCTCGAACCTGCATAATAAAAATAAATTTTAATATTATATTATGATATAATGAATTTGTAATGATTCATAATTTATGATATATTACAGCTCCCCAATCACGTTAATAAATCTACGTGACTCTGTGGCTGGTGGAGGCTGCCACCTGTTCGGCCCGCGTGGCCGCCTGCGTCTGGATGTACTAGCACTACTAGAAACTTGGTCTTCAGCAACGGCTATCAGCAACGGCCGCTCAAGCCGTTGCTATTTACAACGGCATTCTTACGGCCGCCCGAGCCGTTGCAGATATCTGTATCTGCAACGGCGTTCTAACGGATAACCGAGCCGTTGCGGATTATTTTAATTATCAGCAACGGCTTTCTGACGGAAAGACGAGCCGTTGCTGATTATTTAATCTTCGGCAACGGCTTGCTAACGGATAAGTGAGCCATTGCTGATGATACCTTATCAGCAACGGCTTTCTAACGGGCGAGTGAGTCGTTGCTGATAAGTTTATATAGGGCACGCTCTCGCGCCCGACCCTTCTTCCTCCCGCTGCTGCCGCCGCCGCTCCTGCCGACACCTCTCGCCGCTGCTGCCGACGCCGACGCCTCTCGCTGCCGCTGTTGCTGGTATGTTGATCGGCCGGCCTATACCGTTTCGGCCGGAGATGTTAAAATCCGACCGAAACCCTATTTCTAGGGTTTCGGCCGCCGCCGGACCTTCTACAGTGGCCGGACAGTGTGTCCGGCCACTATATGCCGGCGCCGGAGGGTGGACTCCGGCGCCAGAATATATATATATATATATATTATTGTTTTGAAACTGTTAATTAATTATTTTATAAATGTTAATTAATTGTTTAGATTAATTGTTTAATTTGTTAGATTAATTATTAGGGTTTAGATTAATTTCGGACGCGCACCGGAATCGTCCACATCGGACGTGCGCCGGAATCGTCCAATTCGGACTCGCGCCGGAATCGTCCAATTCGGACTCGCGCCGGAATCGTCCACTTCGGACGCGCGCCGAAATCGTCCAATTCGGACTCGCGCCGGAATCGTCCACTTCGGACGCGCTCCGGAATCGTCCAATTCGGACTCGCGTCGGAATCGTCCACTTCGGACTCGCGCCGGAATCGTCCACTTCGGACGCGCGCCGAAATCGTCCAATATGGACTCGAACTGTCTCGAAACATTTAGAAAATAATCATCCATCCGACGAGTTGATATGTTTCACGTACGCATCGACGAATCGGATATGATTTAGCAAAACCTTAGATCCGTTCGGGGATTGTATGTTCGTGTAAAAGAAGTAGATGATCTTTTATACGACGTACAATTCTTGAATTGTCCCTGATTGGACAATTTGGGAATATAGTTATTTGTACTGCACTTACGTTTTTATTTTAACTGTTAACTAATTATTCTAAAATTCGGCAACATCTCTCTTGTTCTCCGATACGCGCCCAGATGATATGCGTATTCGGAGAACTGTAGGGAGATGCTGTCGAAATTTAGAATAATTAGTTAACAGTTAAAATAAAAATGTAAGTGCAGTACGAATAACATAAATCCCGAATGGAATAGGACAATCTCACCTAAAGACATTAACCAAAGAAATTGTCATTGATTGACAGAATCATGTCGGCTGATCGAAGTTGGATGTACCGACGTCTTGATCGTGGAGCTTTAACGAATGAGTTTCGATTAGGCGTAATGTACTTCCTAAATTTCGCCTATTCGAATCGGAATTTCGTTAGCATGGGTGATCAAATCCGATGTCTGTGCCGCATTTGTTCGAATGGACGATTTTTGGATCGGGAGACTGTCACTCTGCATCTATATAGCAAAGGATTTGCACCAAGATATTTTCTATGGACTTGTCACGGGGAGTCACGCGAAGTCGGGACGTCGAGCAATCCTATCGTTCAGACATATGGTGAATCTTCCTCTGCTGGTGCTTCTTCATCCGGTCAATGTAATCCCTATAGAACTATGATACTTGATAGTCTTGGGGGTCAATTTCGCCTGAATGATAATGTTGATCGGCCAGTTCTTCAGACATCAGTCCCACCAGATACTACAGCGGTTGATATCACAGAAGTAGGGGCTGCGGTAGAGATTGAATTACCGAATAAAGAAGCTGCAGAATTTTACGAGATGTTGAAAGCTGCCGATGAACCTTTGTATGAGAATTCTCCTAAATACACTAGGTTTTCAGCAATGACACAGCTCTTAAACATCAATGCCGATTGTAATATCAGCGGAGTTGCGTATGATCGGATTGCTGGATTGATTAATGGAATGCTGCCTACTGATAACAAGTTTGAGCCTACTTTTTATAAGACTAAAAAGCTAATGAGAAAATTGGGGCTTGGGTACGAAAAAATACACGCGTGCCAAAATAACTGCATTTTATATTATAAAGAAAATGTGCAGTTGGATAAATGCCCTGTATGCCAACACCCTCGTTACAAGGAGAAGAAATCGGTCCGACAGAAAAATATCCCGTTTAAGGTGCTTCGGTATTTTCCATTAACACCGAGGCTTCAAAGATTATTCATGTCGGAAAAGACAGCCCCCTACATGAGTTGGCATGCAAGAAGTCGTGATGATACAGTAATGACTCATCCATCTGACAGTGAAGCATGGAAACATTTGGATACATGTTATCCTTCATTTGCTATGGATACTAGAAATATCAGATTGGGATTGTGCACAGATGGTTTTAATCCGTTTGGATATTCTGCAACTCCTTATTCAGTTTGGCCAGTGCTGCTGACAGTTTATAATTTGCCACCGTCAATGTGCATGAAAGATGAATTTATTTATCTTTCGATGATTATTCCGGGTCCTAAGGGTCCGCGAAAAGAAATTGACATATTTCTCAGACCCTTGATAGATGAATTGAAAACATTGTGGACTGAGGGAGCTGTCACTTATGATTGTCATCGGAAGCAAAACTTCAATTTAAAGGCCGCGGTCTTGTGGACAATCAATGATTTCCCTGCGTACGGCATGTTGTCGGGTTGGAGCACTCACGGCCGACTCTCTTGCCCGTATTGTATGGAACACTCTAAATCAATCAGTCTTCAGAACGGACGAAAAATCTCATTCTTTGATTGTCATCGTCGATTCCTACCGGTTCATCACCAGTATCGAAGGAATCGTAATAAATTTACTAAGGGCAGAGTCGAAAGAGATGGGCCACCACCGATGTTGTCTGGTGAACAAATGTTAGCACGTGTTTCAGCACTTCCAGATATAGTATTTGGTCGCAATGAAAGAGTGTCAGGTTTTGGCCAAACACACAACTGGGTGAAAAAAAGTATCTTTTGGGAATTGCCCTATTGGAGTTCATTATTGATTCGACATAATTTAGATGTCATGCACATTGAAAAAAATGTGTTTGATAATATTTTCAACACTGTGATGGATATTTCTGGAAAAACTAAAGATAATGTCAAAGCCCGACATGATATGAAAATACTTTGTAAAAGACCAGAGTTGGAGTTACAAGAGGTCAACAGACGATATCTGAAACCGAAGGCCCTATATGTGTTAAATAAACAACAGATCAAAGATGTTTGTCAATGGGTAAAAGAACTCAGATTACCCGATGGATATGCTTCAAACTTATCTCGATGTGTGAACGTCGATGATTGCAAAATATCAAGGATGAAGAGCCATGATTGTCATGTATTCATGCAGAGATTACTTCTGATCGCATTTCGAGATCTTCTACCTGATAATATTTGGGGTCCGTTGACTGAATTAAGTATGTTTTTTAGAAGCATCTGTGCAAATGTCCTTCGAGTCGAAGATATGTCAACACTTGAAAATAATATTGTTGAAATCATATGCAAACTGGAGCAGTTTTTCCCTCCTGCATTTTTTGACTCGATGGAGCATCTACCGATACACTTGGCATACGAGGCACGAGTTGGTGGCCCCGTTCAATATCGTTGGATGTACTTATTTAAAAGATACATGAATCGTCTGAAGAAAAAAGTAAAGAACACCGCAGTTGTTGAAGGATCAATATCTGAATCGTATATCATCCAAGAAATTTCAACATTCTGCTCATTTTATTTTGAATCGATAGTACAGACAAGATTTGATCGTCTTCCACGTAACGACGACGGGGGTGTTCGACATTCAGATGGACGTTTAAATATATTTTGTCACTCTGGTCGTGCTTTTGGTTCTCGTCCATCTCGACACTTAAGCGATGAAGAGTATCATTTGACACACTTGTATGTATTACTCAATTGTCCAGAGATTGAACAATTTATTGAAATATTTGACATTGAGATGGTGCAAAAATACTCTATTCACAACGATCAAGAATTGGAGACATTACGGAATCGTGATTTCCCTACTTGGATTCAGACTTACAGCAAAGATCACAGAGCTGAAATAGATGAAAGAATATTTGAGTTTGGTAGTGGACCGTCGCGACTTGTGTCGTGCTATAGCGGATATTTTGTTAACGGGTATAAATTTCACACGGTTGAATATTCATTTGCAAAGAAGACGATGAATGCTGGGGTCTGCGTGAAAGGGACAACCTATGTTGAATGTGATATGGATTTTTATGGACTGATGGAAGAAGTGATAGAGTTGCACTACTTCGGCTTGAAATCAGTGATCCTATTTAGATGTCATTGGTTCGATACAACAGAAAGGGACATGAAAGTTCATCCAAAATACAAACTTGTTGAGGTTAATTACAAGTCGAAATTGGCAGCAAATGAGCCTTTTATATTGGCATCACAAGCCGAACAAGTATATTACGCGAAGTATCCGGCTCGAAATAAAGATAGAGCGGATTGGCGTGTAGTCTGTAAGACAAAAGGTAGAGGAAAAATTGATCCGATAGTAAGAGAAAATGATCCTCCTGGTTTCTATCAAGAAGATGATCTTCCTGTTGTGGATCGTATTATTCCAATACTCGAGGATGCAGACACAACGTCAATTCAATTAGAAGTTGAATATGCTGATGATGACGATCATGAAATTGAGGAAGCTGAAGATGAAGAAGAGGAAGAAGAGGAAGAAGAGGAAGAAGAAGAAGAATTCGAAGACTATTATTCAGATGATGAAGAATAATTGTAAAATATATATTTTATTAAATATATCTCTACTATTTATACAATAATCTGATTATATGTCTGTTCGACAGATATGTCTAGTCGTGGTTATCGACGCAGGAGAGTTTCGGAGTCTCCGATCGGTGAGACTCCAGCACTTACTCATGCTGCTGATCCTCCTGTTGCTGATCCTCATGAGGATGATACTGCCGAGGCTAGTACATCCAGACGTAGGCGGCCACGCGGGCCGAACAGGTGGCAGTCTCCACCAGCCACAGAGTCACGTAGATTGATTAGCGTGATTGGGGAGCGGTATGTAATATATCATGAATTATGAATCATTAAAAATTCATTATATCATAATATAATATTAAAATTTATTTTTGTTGTGCAGGTTCGAGCAAGAAGAAGTGCCGAGGAGCATTTCTTCTACTATTCGACGATACAAGCACGGGGCATGGCCTACGTGGTCTCACGTGCCTAGCGAGCACGTCGACATGTTATGGCGCGAGTTTGAGGCACGTATTATTATTTTTTTTACATGCATGATGATATATTAATATTGGTACTGATATTATTATTTTGCAGGCTCGCTATACATGGGCCGAGGACCAGATGCCCTTCATTTACGCTGCCTGGGAGGCTATTTCCCGGGCAAGGTACAACGGGCAGCTGGGGCAGGCTCGGTCCCAGGCGATGGCCCGAGCTGGGACCACTAACATCGCGGAGACTCGGGGATACGGCCCCGGTTGGATTACTCCGAATATATGGGACCAGCTCGTGGGGATATGGTCGACGGATCGATGGCAGGAGGTTTCTCGGAATGCGGCTAGAAATCGCATGTCGGGGGGAGCAGCGCGTCACACCGGCGGCTCTATTGCATTTGCAGTGCACACGAACCGTATGGTAAGTATACCTTTTAATTATATATTTTATTTATTACTATGTGTACTAATTAATGTATTATGTTTTGTAAATATAGACGATGGTGTCGGATGACGGGACTGTCCAGCGATCCTCCCCCGATGGCGGTGTTTGAGCGGACTCACCGTCGAGCACATGGGACGGGGGAGTACATCGACAACCGTGCTGCATACATTATGGTAACTATATATTTATTTAAATTATTCATTATATATTTATAATTTAAGTTTTATGATAAATATTAAACAAAAAATCAAACTCGAGTAGGAGACCTACAGCCAGACGGTGGTGCAGCGTGGGGGTACCCCCGAGGACTTTGACGCAGCATCGTGGGTCGAGGCCGCAGTTGGCTGGGACCATGGCCGCGTATATGGCTTCGCAGATAGTGGTCATGCTCGAGCCGTACTAGGGCCACTTGGGGCACCGACCCCTCCGGTCGTTGATGAGCGGCCGTCCACCTCCAGATCCAGTTATGATCATAGTAATAGGATAAGGACACTAGAGGAGACGGTCGCGCGTCAGACTGAGTTGATGGAGCGCCAGAGTCAGACGATGGTGAATATAGAAGCTATGCTACGCAACTTGTCAGGTCACCCCGAAGCAGGCATCTCTTCGGCATCATCTAATCCATCATCCTCGAGTCAGTCCACGCTGGTGTACACTCGAGCATTCCAGACCCCGCCATATGATCCAGGCCATCCTCCATCGTCATCGTGAGATTTTGTTTATATTGACTTTGTTACTGAGATATTGAACTTGTTTAATTTATATTGACTATGTTACTGAGATGTTGATACTTCAATTTTGCATTTGAATTGTGTTTATACTATCGTGGATAATTATGAATATAAATATAATTGTTTTGATGTATATCTTGGTGTGTTTGTGATGTGTGAATGAATGTGTATGAGATGTTTGTGATGTGTGAATGAATGTGTGTATAAGGGTATGAGTGTGTGAGTTATGTATCAGATAAATGTATCAATGTATCAATGGAAATTTGAAATTTTCAAATTTTCTGGTTGCAGGTATAGGTCATCAGCAACGGCTTTCCCACGAGCGTCCGTGGGAAAGCCGTTGCTAAAAGTGTATCGAAAGCCGTTGCTGATGACCTACAGCAACGGCTTAGCGACGGAGTTTTACTAACGGTGTTGCTACGGACTCAGCGGCCGTTGCTATTAATGGTATCAGCAACGGCTCCGGGTCTGTGGCAAAACAGTTGCTGATAATATTTTTAGCGACGGCCCAGCGGCCGTTGCTGATAATGTTTTGAGCGACGGCCCGAGCGGCCGTTGCTGATCCGTTGCTAAGTCATCAGCAACGCGACTTTCTGTCACGGCGCTATTGCAACGGCTCAGTCGTTGCTGATTCGCTTCAGCAACGGCATGAGCCGTTGCTGATGACCATTTTTCTAGTAGTGTAGCATCGGCAGTATCATCGATATGAGGATCAACAACAGGAGGATCAGCAGCATGAGTAAGTGTTGGAGTCTCACCGATCGGAGACTCTGAAGCTCTCATGCGACGATAACCACGACCGGACATATTGCACTAAGTACTTATTTTAACCGCTATCTTTATTTTAAATTTCGGCAGCATCTCCCTACAGTTCTCCGAATGCGCATATCATCTGGGCGCGTATCGGAGAACAAGAGAGATGCTGCCGAAATTTAGAATAATTAGTTAACGATTAAAAGTAAAACGTAAGTGCAGTACAAATAACTATATTCTCAAATTGTCCAATAAGGGACAATTCAAGAATTATACGTCGTATAAAATATCATCTATTTCTTTTACACGAACATACAATCCCCGAACGGATCTAAGGTTTTGCTAAATCATATTCGACTCGTCGATGCGTACGTGAAACATATCAACTCGTCGGATGGATGATTATTTTCTAAATGTTTCGAGTAAGTTCGAGTCCATATTGGACAATTCCGACACGAGTCCAAATTAAACGATTTCGGCGGGAGTCCAAAATGAACTATTTCGGCGCGCTTTCGAAGTGGACAATTTCGACGCGAGTCCATTGAGGACAACTTTGGGCTAATTCATAATATTTTAACTAATTAATTAATATTAATCTACATCATTTTCATTAATTTAAATAATTAACCTACCATTATTATATATTAATCTAACTAAATTAAACTAAAAATTAATCTAACAAATTAAATAATTAATTAAATAATTAATAAAATAAATAAATCTAAAACTACGATTTTCGGTGCCAGAGTACAGTGTCCGGACATTGTACAAGCTCCGGCGGCGGCCATCGGCCGTTCGCCGCCGGTCAAAACCCTAAAAATAGGGTTTTAGTCAGATTTCCTGCCGGCCGCAACGGGAAGAAAAGGCCGGGCGACGAGGAATACCTGAAATCGGCGATCAAGGACGGACGACAGTGTCGGCAGCGGCAGCTCGACGGCGTCGGCATCAGCAGCGACGGTGAGAGGCGGGAGGAGGAGGCGGCGGCAGCAGGAGGAGGAAGAAGGGGCGGGCGCGATCTGCGACCTATATAAAATTATCAGCAACAACTCACTCACCCGTTAGAAAGCCGTTGCTGATAAGTTATCATCAGCAATGACTCACTTATTCGTTAGTAAACTGTTGCTGATAATTAAAGTTATCAGCAATAGCTCGCATGTCCGTTAGAAAGTCGTTGCATATACAATATATCTGCAACGGCTTGGGCGACCATAAAAATGCCGTTGCAAATAGCAATGACTTGAGCGGCCGTTGCTGAAGACTCAATTTCTAGTAGTGAGATATGTTTAGTAAATAGGTGTGGGGATGACACTATCAACTCCAAACTTGCTTCGTTGATATTCCTAAACTCGCATATTTATGCAGTGAGTAGTTGGAAAATAACAAAATAATAGGCACCCCATGCAATCTAACTATTTATGGACGGAAGAACCTAATTGATATTTTCTAACTTAATTACGACGACTAAAATGAGAAAAATGTATCAGACTGACATAACTACGTAACCCTTTATACATGGCATGTAATAATAAAATAATAATTAATGGGTGCGACAGCTGTTCCACGTGCCGCAAGCTATCGCGCTGCTCTGCCACACCGTTGCAGTTGAATGACTCAAAGCCGGTCATTGTGGCGTTTTTTTCTTTTCTTTTGCAAATATTTAATAATAAAAATAATGATTTACATTAGTCAAATAACTCACATTTATATTTATATTAATTTTTAAAACACATCAGATACGAATCAGATGGAGTAGATTAAGAAAAAGAGAGCAAGTGGCTGGGGATTAAGTTTCTTAATTATCAAACAAAATTGCCATCGTCCACCATTTTTTATTTTTTACTCATGATTCTATATTTGAAAAAATTATTATTATTTTCTTCATGTTGATAGTTGGTTTAATTGTTAGTTTTTCTTTTAATATTTAAAATTCCGATTTTACTTTATTTTTTAGATATATAGTAGACTTCAAATATAACTAATATGACATGTTTTAGAGGAGAGGGTTTGTTTTTAATCATGAAGTGGTCAGATTAAGTTTTTGCATTTTTGTTTCATTAGTTTTTTTCTTTTTTAAAATGTTAAATTAATGGGTATAAATGTCAGGGATTAGTATTTAAAAAAAAAGAAAAATAGAGAATGAGGTGGTTTGCGTAAATAGTGTAATTTCATTCAAGTGTCATTTTGATATTTTTATATTACCATAGGTTTAATTAATGGTATAATCTGTTGTTTGGTACACAGGGGTAAGCTCGTAAGAAATTATATATATATTTGATTGACAATAAATTAATTATGACTTCTCATTAATTAACTTTTTATTAGTTCAATTATATATCTAATTTTTTTAATTATGACACAGGGGTAATTAACTTTTTATTAGTTCATTAATTAACTTTTTATTATGACAATAAATTAATTATGACTTCTGATAAATTTTAAAGAAATAAAAATAATCTTGATTTTTATTATTAGTAATTGATATGACCCGAACTGAAAGTTCGAGGATAATCTCGTCTCAATTCAAAATTGGGACGAGATCAGGATAAAATCACAATGCTTCATATTTAGGACTGAGATTGTGACACATATTTACGTCCCGACTCAAAATTGGAATGAGATCGAAACATACCAAATCTCAACTCATCCCGACCTGAACTCACTCCTACTATGTTAATTGATTTTTTATTACAATGACAAGTGATTAAAGCTGATAATTCATATATTTGAGTAAATAATTTAGTTACAATATAAAGTATAATCGTCAAGCTTATATTTTCTTGATTTTAGTAAAGATGATATCATGATATCAACATCATTCTTATAGTGTTAATTAGAATCACATTAATGATAATATATATATATATAATTAAATTTGCCTCTGATGTATTGAAAAGTGTGCAATTTTGCTCTTAAAATATTAAAAAAGATACAAATTTATCTCTTAAATATATTTTGGACCAAAATTGTCCTTATCAGTACATAATTGTCATGTGTTATTTTTCATCGTGACATCTTATGTGGCCGAGCTGCACTGGCCACATAGGATTTCGTTTGTTGATATGAACTTCCGTTAACGAGAAAGATAAAAATAATTAAATTATGTAATGTCGTGAGTAATTTTTATCAAATAAAACCTAATAAATATTATTTATACATAATACATAAACATAAAACATAATGTATAAATCATCATTCTTCGTCGTCACGAGTTTTATATAATAAATCAAATTATCAACTACACAGTAGGGTCAATTATTCCTTTTATTGTTAGATATATAACTTTAAATTATCATTCTTCTTAACAACTTTTATTTATCTTACAAAAATTATTATTTCCAAACAATATTAAAAGATGCAAAAGTGCTAGTTTTCTCAAGTAGGGGGGGGCAAACACGACATTTTCCATTGGATAAATATATTATTCGTATCAAATTTTTACTTAATTTAATAAATTCATATTTCAATTTAAAACTTTCCCTTTTAGATTCATGAATATTAATTTTTGTAACAAATTAATACTTATGTCAATCTTAAGCTAATAGAATTTTTGTCACCACCACCACCACTTAAGAAAAAAAGTTCGTACTCAATAGTCAATCCATGAAATATCAACTTTTTAATACATACACTATAATTTTTACATACGTTTATTTTGTTGGAAAAAATCCTTCTGTGTAGTGGCAGTGAACAAGAATTTAATAATGGTGTAATATTAAATATAGTATTAGAATAAAAATCTATAAAAACTATATAGTATTATATTACAATTAAAAAATGTATAGCCGTATAGGAGACGCAGAAGGCAATGTAAAATATTTTTAAAATAATAAAACATTTTAGAAATATGTTAAAATAAAAAATAAAAAATGTCAATACATTAAAATATTTTAAAATAATAAATAAAAATTCGTGTAATTAGTTTTTGATAGAGTAAAGATAAGTGCAATTTACCCGATTAATCAGTATGTCAAATCACTTGCTTATTCCTTCTCCGACCACAGTTGGGTACTTGTGTTCAAAGTAAAGGGGTGCGGGTGATCACCGCGCAGAACGCACGTGGACTGCTGTCGTGGGAATTCTATATGATTAAATTTAGTAAACCCCAACACAAGATCCGGAGTCGTGCCTCTGCCCTTATATCCGTGTTCCTCACGTGAGAGGGATCTCTCTTGGTAGCGAGATGCCCAACCGCGGCGCGCTCTCGCTGCTGTTGCTTCTTCTTCGTCTTCTTGTTTTTTTCAATCCATATAATAGTCGAGCCCTTTGAGATCCCCTTCTAGGGTTTCGAGAATCTCGGCAGCCTTAGATCTGCCGGGGGGGTTTTGTTGGGGTTTCCGAGTTCATCGACCGTGTTTTCCGGGTGATGATTTCGAACGGACGGTTGACGGGTAGCTGGACGCCCGAGATTTGTTGGGAAAGGGTCTCCCGACCATCTTTGGTTTGACTTCAGTGTGTTTGAAGTCGGAGTTGAGTCGTTCCGCAGCTGCGGCTTCGGTAGACGACAATGGGGAGCGACGGAGTCGTCGTGAGCTTAGAAGATGGACGATTAGTTGATGGCGAGGACTTGGGGAAGAATGCACTGTTTGGTGACGGGGTGTGGACGGAGGAGGTGGATTACGGGGAAGTACTGGATATTTCTTCTGACGTAGATGATGGAATTAGCGATTCTTCGGAGAGATCTTTGAACTCAAATGCCTCCGAATCATGGGTCACCCGTTCATGGACATCGCCTCGTCGAGGTTGGTTTCTAGCTGATGTTTTTCTTTTTCTTTTCTCCCGCTATTTGATTGTGCTAATTGGTTTCAGTATGGATTGCTTGAGCATAATTAACATTTGAAACTTGGATTAGTGTCTGCATAAACTAAAAGTTTATCATTTTTTCCTTTCGTCAACATGTTCTTTCTACAAGATAATTTGGAAGGTTTACTCCCCAAAATTGTGGATTATAGTGAGACCAAAATCCATAATTTGTGTAATGGGATCTATCTTATAGAAAGGGGTTCGAAAGAGAATTTCATTTAGTGTTTGTATGTTATTTTTGGCATCTTAAACCATACTTGTCTTGAACGGTAAAGATTATGCTCTTAGTTTATCCTTTGCACCCTTACCTGTATTGCCTCTTCCAATCATTGGTTTCCTTAGGTATTTCATAATAAGATCAAAGGCATTGCTTGCAATATTTTTGATAGAAGTAAATTCAGATATCCATGCATGCTATTATATCATGTTTTTGTTGCTGGTGGTTGCTTGGTGTTCTACTAAAGACAAACTATAGGATAATTTATGTTCACTTAGATTGCCAATGCCATGTATGTATAATATTTATATAGCAATATGTGGTTTGACATCTCAATTGTGTCGTCACTCTTAAGTACTTATTGTTCCATCTTCTATGAATTGTGTATCATGATCTTATTATGTATAATATATTATTTTAATAAATTCATGCAGACAAAGATTTTTTATGAAATAACTATGCTAGATAGTGTGCTAATATCGAACTAGCAGATATGCAACCAATCTGCACAGTGTGATATGCATAGACATGGAGGCTGATTGTACCTTTGTTGCACATGAAAAGCCGCATCAGCATGATCCACGTTCAATGAAGATGCTAGGTAGTAGGTTGTTAGATGTATGATGGATATGCTGCCTCAGGGTGGCTCTTGCAGCTAAACCTAAAATGCCAGTTGGTCTGTTCAGTACCAGCTGTTCTTTTATTCTGTCTTGGATCGTGTATAATTCTTTCTATTGATGCATGATGAAGGATTTACTTTTATGATTTTTAATAAATTTCTTTCATTTGGATTATTGGTGGAAACTCAAGTTTTTCATCATAATTTTTCAGGGTTGGAGCATTGTGATGTTGCAGCAGTACGATCTAATAGTTGCAGTTTATTGGTTAAAGGATCTGAGCTTACTTTACCTAGGTCAAAGATAGGAAGGAACGGAAGTCCAATGTACAACTTGAGATTGGACAGGTTATCAGAGAGAGAAAAGGTAAACATCTACCAAATTGTCATTCATTAGTTGATTTGAGAAGGATAACTGTTTTTACTTTTCAATATTACAACTGCACTAAAATATCCACACACTTTCACTTGAGCTTATGCATGATGCTTCTTAGATTTATAAGTTATGCAGTTCCATATATTCCAGCATTTATTGTCTATGGTCATTCTTTTAAGTCATACTTCTAGTAACCATGCCTCTATACATCATGTTGTTAAATGACGTTGCCTTTTCTTTCTTTTACATGTACTGCGACAAGAAAGTTTAGTGAACCACAGTTAGCTTTAGGTTTCAACTTTAATTCACCTTTTTAATGCATTTTCCATCTAAATCATACTTCAACTTTCAGCGGAAGATAATTGAAAACTTGGTGAAGATCCAGAGCAATGGTAAAGTGGAGGTGGATGTTGCACATACTAAAACTGTAGCAGCAGACCTGTTGGAGCTTGATGCTTTTGGTTCCACACCAGACATTGAGGATGCTGCCTTTCAGTTCAGCAAATCAATCCCAAGACTAAAGATTGTAATGCTTGTAGTTGGGACAAGAGGAGATGTGCAACCTTTTATAGCTTTGGCGAAGAAGCTTCAGGCAAGTATGCTTATGGAATTATACTGCATAAAAGAAGCATTTTATTATGTTTATCACAGAATTTTTCCCCCAGTATGGTTGGAATTTAGCACATGCACTTGTGTAGTTTTTGGTTGTGGAAATTTAATGGATTTTTAAGCTAGCTGCCTGGTGATCTAAGTCCATATATTTCTGATTATTTCAACATTAACATTTCCTAGAATCTCCTTGTATTTGTAAAGATAAGTTTGCTATTTTTCCAACAGCGCATGCTGTAACAGGGAGGATGCATCATGCCCATGCCAATCATGTGTCCAAAAATTTGTGCATTAAAATATCTATAATTCCATACCAAATACAAATGTGTCACGAGCATTATATTGCATTCCTGGCACCTGCTACTAGAGCAGTAGCAATTGTTACTCAAATAATCATTGTCCCATTATACTTTATGGTATGAGTGCAATTGATAGAAGGTAAAGAAATTTTAATACTCAATATTACTTTTAGTTCTTCGATTGACAGAAATGTGTGACCATATTTAAATTTAACACGATACGACATTGCCATGCTTATGGAGTTAGGATATGTTCTATTCTGTTATTGTTTTATTTATTTTCCTTCAAGCCATTAGAAGATCAGGACTATGAATCATAGTACATTCTGTGCCTTAGAAATCAATGTCAAGGGATGCTTGCGATTAAAGATGTTGCATTTGTAATATAACAAACAATAGTAAAATATGGGGTTATTTGTCAGGAAACTTTTGTTGGTAATGTTCTGACTCCCAAGTCCCAACTATCTAGAATATTGCAGTTTGGATATTTGCTAATTGTAGTCCAAGAAGACAAAGGACCTAGAAGAATAATTTGCACCAAGGTTTAAAATCTCGTATGGATATCCATCTCAGAAAATGATCGGTATTGGTATGTCTCAGTATTGTACTGTACAACACTTGGTAGTCGGTACAGTACTGTACAACACTCGATACAGTCTAGTACTCTAGTATAAACTGGACCATACCGAGTGTATTAGTGTTTTTTTTTCATTTTAGACTCCTAACTCATAGTTTAAAATGATTACTACAATAAAATGATTAGAAAACATACAGAATATGCTAACAAAGCATATAAACATCTTAAACCAAAGTTCAAGTTAGAATGAAAAAAATTACAAATTTAAACCCAAAAGGCTGAGGAGTAGCGTCCACCAAAGAAGGTAGGCGGTATGTCCATGAGCGCAACACAATTAAAATAAGAGAGTAGTATAGGGAGAAAAATAAGGGGTTGAATGCTTTATCAATGGCTAAAATAGTCATTGGGAACTAGTTGAAAAAAGCTCAAATGGCTGGAAAAATAGCCGTTGAGGCTGTGCTGCATGGTACAGACCCTTGTAGTACCGACCCGGTACAAACCTTATAGTGGGTGGTACCAACCTGGTATGGGCTGTATCTCTACATGCATTTACAGCCAATACAACCAGTATGTCTGGCAGTCTGGCACTTTGCATGTATGAATATACTGGTATTATGAAAAAACAGTACATACTGCCCATATCAGGCGGTACAGTACAGGATATAAAACTAAACTATGATGTGCACTCCTGATATCTGGTTGCAATAAATCATTAAAAATCGTTGCACGGTTTTCTCCTAGTGTGCCATCCAATAAGATAATCTTGTAAAACAGAATAAGATGTGACTTATCTGATTTTGCAAGTGTCCTGAATGTTCCCTAAATGTCCCATCTTGCACAGTAAAGCTAAATGAAACTACTCAGGCCATATGACTTCTTGGAGCTACATGGGAAATGGCTAAAGGCTAACCTAGATGTTCTTGTATGAAATAATCATTTTTATGCTGTCAAGGTACAAATAAAGTAAAGAGTAAATATCCAAAAAAAAAACGAACTTTGGACATTTTCCCATTTTTAGCATAAACTTTTTCCGTTAGCAAGAAAATACACGAACTATCATTCCGTTACCCTATTTAGCACGCACCGCCATTTCTGACGGATTTAGCTGATGTGGCACATTAACGGCGAAGACGTGGCAAATTTTGTCCAGCGTGAATTATTGTTTTATTATTTTAACCACTTTTATTATTATCTTATTATTAAAAAAGTTTTATATTATTATTTTTCATCTTCCTCTCCTTTGTTTTCTACTCGTGCAAGCCTTCCCTCCTCCTTCCTTCCTCACCAAGCTCATCGACGGCGATAGCGCCGCCGCATACTCTTTGCTCCTCAGCCACAACTCCTTCATCCTCCTCCTTACTTCGCACCCTTTCTCCTTCATCTTGGTGTGCCGTGAGAACTACGCCGTCATGCACCTCGACCTCATTAAGCTCACTGGGCGAGCCTTCGCCATGCTTGTTGGTGATTCCCTGCAACATTGAGGTTTGAGACCTAAACGATAAACTTCCGGAATAGTGGATCCCCCAAATTAGCGACGAAGAGAGTGTTGCGGGTGATTGCGCTGACGAGGCAGCAAGACCCTACCGACGCGACAGCCACGACCGCTTCACGGCAAGGTGCTGCTGTGATGGCAATCTACATGTATTAGAGAGCATAGTCTCAAATAAAGAGTTAAATCTACATGTATAGGCTGTACAAGGTGCTGCTGTGATGGCAATCACAGCGGTGGGAGAAAGGATGAGGAGGAAGAGAGGAAGACAAAGGCTCAGCAAGCGATGACGACAAAAAGGCAGCGCCTTTTCTGAGCTGATCAAACCTCTCTATGTCGAAATTGTGGGTCTTGATGAGGCGCCTCTGCTTGGCGGCAAAGTGGGTCTTGATGGGCTCCATCACATCCCACGACAGCTCCCAAAATGCGAGACACATGAAGCTTGCCGTCTGCAGCGCCAAGAAGCCCAATCCACACCACATCTCCCTCCTCACTAGCGACTCCGCTTGGCGTCGATCGACACCTTCTTCTCCTTCACCTCCTTCAGCTCCTCCCTCTCTGCCTCGGGCAACGATGCAGGAATGATGTTCTCGATCGCCTTCGCTACCTGGGGAATCATGTCCTCGTAGGAGACACAGCTCTGCCCGAGCCCCCTCAACCTCGCTCGGACTGCCTCCATTGCGCTGCCCTTAGCACCTTTCTCACCTGCGCCACCGAGACTCCCTCCGCCGGCGGAGGAGGCAGCGGCGGGGACAGCCCCTCCGTCGATAGGCCTCCTTGCTCATACCTACTTCCTCTTCGTCCTCCCGGACCTCCTCTCCTTCTCCCTGATACATCCCATCAGGATCTACCTCCGCTCGCAGGGCGTCACACGGCCGCCGCACTTGTCGCCGCTCACCGCCACCATCTCCAATGTCGCCCTTCCCCTCTTCCTCCTCTCTCACCACCATGGCGGCGGCGGCAACGACATTGAGGAAGAGACCCCGCTGGAGAAGGCCACATTGCGTGAGATGGCCTTGTGCAATGAAGGGCATGAGAATGACAAATTACAAATTTACCCCTCATTGCTTCACATAGATCCAAGGAGAAAATTGTAATATAGGCCATGTAGGATAGTCACTTGCCACGTCGTCGCCATCAATGTGCCACATCAACTAAATCCGTCAGAAATGACGGCGCGTGCTAAACGAGGTAACAGAATGATAGTTCGTGTATTTTCTTGCTAATGGAAAAAGTTTATGCTAAAAATGGGAAAATGTCCAAAGTTCGTGTTTTTTTTGGGTATTTACTCTAAAGTAAAGGATTGACTGTGGTCATGCTTGTATTAATAAACTTATAGGTATAAAAATTTAGTAGTATAAGGATTGGACTAATTTTTATTTTATTTTTTATGGTTCCTGTTAGGAGGGTGAGAAACTCCTCATTGGTAGTCCTCCTCTACATTGCATATATAGATGAATAAGAAATACAAGTTCACAACTAAGTCCCTCTGAGTACAATATAATTACAAGTAGGTCATAACAGTTTCTTTCTCACAGAATTTTGTTGTTCCAGAAACTTGCCATGGAATGGTAGGTGTCAGCTATGCAAAACTTTCCTAGTGCATTAAAATTGTTTGACTTGCTCTTAAACCAATGATCTAGACTATCTAGTGGAATCAGAATATCTAGACAATACATATGTAGCTTCACAAGTGAACATGCTCATTTTTTGCAGGAGCAAGGTATAATAGATGCATTAATAATTAATATAGCGGATTGTGTAAGGCCTTCTCTTATGCGTATTCAGTTGATATTTAGTCAATCTATAACCTTGTATTGTTTTTTAAGATTTATAAGTGGGATGTCTCATGGAAGAAGGATATGCCACTTATTAGGCAAGAATGTTCCCGTGAATCTAGTTTAACAGATATATGATATATCACCTCCTAATGCAATGGTGCTTCAATTAATTCTTAGCATGTGATGTAAGATTGTAGATCAATATAGGGCTATAATAACACAGATAAATAATTAAAGTCCAATTTAACCATTTGGCTTCATAGGGCCACTAATCTGAAATTAACTAAACCAACAAGTGAGTTAGACTGCTATTTGATTCATTTAGTAATTATTTGGTGCCTACAACTATATGATTTTTGGGATGTTCATGAACACTATTCGTAGCAGATATATCTTGTTAAATAGCCACACCCTTGTGAATTTAGAATTGCCAGGATGTGAAGTCCTTAAAATTTTGACCTTGCACTTTCTTATTTAGTAGCCTAAGAAAAACATGAAGTTAATAGCATTCTAGTGGCTTGTGCCTTAGTGGTATTGTTTTATTTTTTTTGGATAAAATTCACTTGAATAATATCTACTAAATAGAAGTTCTGGTCTATCCCTTCTTTTTTACTTTAGAGAAAAGTGATGATTTAGTTGCATGATATGATTATTATTTTATTTTTTTGGTAATCTTTGTTTGCTGATGATAACCTAACTGTTTTCTCAGGAGTTTGGTCATCATGTTAGATTGGCAACTCATATGAATTTTTGTAGCTTTGTAAGGTCATGTGGTGTGGAATTTTATCATTTGGGTGGTGATCCTCGAATAATGGCTGGATGTAAGTATCTTATTTATTTAATTAGATAATGCATCTTGAGACTTATTATTAAATATCATTATGATATTTATCAAATTTGTTACTTTGATTTTTTTCATTGTTCTTAGATCTTCTTTTTGGTTACTATTTCCACGAAGGCACAACATATAGAGTATTCCCTTCATTTATCTGTGTGGGTTATATGGTTGTAGAATTTCTTCTTTGTGGAAATTAATGTTGGAACATATCCCAACCTAATTTTGTAAGAGAACATTGCAGACCAAAAAAAAGAGAGAGGAATAAGAGAAGGTCTGGGAAGGCTCTTTTCAAGGATATACAAATTCCTAAGAGGGTGTTTAGTGGTTTTCTTTCCCTTGTTTTTGTTAGTGACTTGTTTAGATTTTTCTAATTTATCCAAAAATCCTAATTATTCTGCATGATAAGATTATATTTGGCATGCATTTCATTTGTTTCTCAGTTGGATACATGTTAGGTTGGTCAGTTAGTAATTAACTTGCTTGCTGCCTTATTGTGTGATTCTACTTTTTCCCATGAGGACCTCACTCAAATTTGTAAAATTTTAATTACAATGCTAAGTTATACTGCCTTACAAAATGATTTCATTCCATTTAACATGATGATCTGAACACAAGTGCTTGTTCAAGAATCTCATTTCCTATTTGCAACACATAGAAATTCTCAACTTTTAATATCTTTTTTGTATTGATTCTAATTAGAAACTGATCATAACTCTCTCAAACTGATTATACTGAAATACTTATAAATACAGATGTGGCAAGAAACAAGGGTTTCATGTTATCAGGACCAGCAGAGATTAATGTGCAACGGAAGCAACTGAAGGAAATAATTGATTCTCTACTTCCAGCATGCACAGCACCTGATTTAATTACTGGAAGGCCTTTTAAAGCTCAGGCAATTATTGCAAATCCTCCTGCTTATGGTGAGATTGCTATTAATTTATAGATGCTTGGTTTTTGTGTTACTATGCAGCATTGCAATCTTAGATTTTCAAAAATCCAATAAGTAAACTAACAGCCTAAAAGGTGTTCATTATGATCAATGAAATCAACACATAACAATATATGTTCAAGACTTCAATTATTGTTTCTGATGTAACTATTAGTCCGTTTCCAAGAGATGTCATATTTTGAGGGTATATTTTTTACAAAAAGATGCCTGTGGTCATTTTCTTTTCATAAAACTCATATTCCAGCAACCACTAGATGTTGATTATTTATGTTTAATCTTATTACCCTCATCTTTACTAGTGCTAGTAAAGCTGGTTTTGTGTGACTCAACCAAAACATGACCGAAGAATGAAGTTCTAAAAATCATAGGCTAGCAACTATTACGCCCTGCCTAGGGTCCAATTCCCGAATAGAAGATTTCACCTAGAAGACCACGTAACTTAAAAACACAACTAAATATACTAACATCTCTATTTATTATAAAAGATATCAAAATAATAACTGCAGTGGAATAATAAAAAAGGAAAGCCCCAAAGGTACATGTATAACCTATTAACATCAAAACTGTAAAGTATTAAGTAAGATCCTACCAAAACAATAGGAAGTGACACAAACAAACTATGATATCAAAAATACTTGTCATAGGATCTCCTCCTCAAAACTCTAGCCATCAATAGGAAGTGACGAGAGGCATGTGTCGTGCGCTGCACGCGCGGTGGCCATCACCACAGTTGCGTCGCACACGCAGTAGCCATCACCACAATTGCACCGCACGCGCAGTGGCCATCGCCACAGTTGTGTCACACGTAGCGGCGTGGCCTCTCAGCCCCACGGTCCGCTGCCAAGAGCCAACTCCGGTCCTCGGTCCTCCCTATCCGCAAGCTTCGACACTAGCTCATAACCCTATTCCAAGAGTCGAGGGTTGACTGGAGTAAACGATAGAACCAAAGAAAATGAGAAGAATCCTACCTCCAACCCGGCTCTGGCGTCGTCGACGGTGATCCTAGGTACATCTTTTCCCTCTCACTCTCGCTCTCAAACCTCCTCCATTTCTCGCGCAAAGGAGCCTACTCTTACAAGAGTCAATTCCGAGCAGAAGGCAGTGGAAGGCAGGAGAAGGGGTTTTGCAATAAACCCCTCAAAAATTTGAAATTTCATCTAAGCCCTTATTCTTGTATATGGGTATAGTATAATATCAGCAATACCCACTTGGGTTGGGATTTACCCAATGCAACCTTGATGACATGAGAACTAAGTTAGGTTGCATAAGGTTAATGATGAGTACCATTCAGACTGGTGGAACCGGGTTTGTCAATCAGTTTAATTTTCATAATACAATGGTATTCACTAGAATTTTATGTTATATGTAGCGTATACACTTACTAAATATAATTGTATTTTGCTTAAGATAGGTTGAATTGAATTCTTTTTGAGCTTAGGTATGGTTGAATGTGGCTTGGTCTCAGTCTGGGCTTTTAAAAAGGATCAGAATTTGATTTCCCAACCCATGACCAAAAGTTCTTCTCAATCTGATTGTTAGATTGAGTTGGTTCAGCTTGTAACTAACCCAAAGTGCAGCCTTACTCTTCTACAATCTTTTTCCATGCTTGATAGCCATTATTGATTGATATTTTTGTAAATAATGTCTATTGATCACTATGACCAATGACCATATACTAATTCCCTTGGCGAGGAAGTTTTTTTTTTTCAGAACTATTAAGTCTTTGGATTTTGAGCATTTAGTCTAATGACAATACCGTGGACATTGGAGAATAAAGGTATTCATGTTAAATATATAAATGCCATTAAATATATGTACGAAGGAGCAGTTTCAAGTATTCAAGCAGGGGGAGGAGTTACGACGGAGTTTCCTATAATAGTGGGTTTACACCATGGTTCGGCCTTGAGCCCATACTTGTTTACTCTAGTAATGGATGAGTTGACTAGTAGTATCCAAGATGATATCCCATGGTGTATGTTATTTGCTAATGATATTGTATCAGTTGATGAGACAAGAGAGGGATTTAACCATAAGTTAGAAGTATGGGGTAACACCCTTGAGAGTAAAGGTTTTAGGTTAAGCAGAAGCAAGACTGAATATATGCACAATAATTTTAGTCTAAGTAAGAAGGATAGGGGGGAAGTGAGTCTAGGTGCAGTACTGCCTAAATGTAGCCATTTTAAATATCTAGTCTCCATTTCCCAAAATGATGGGATGATAGATGAAGATGTAACTCATAGAATATTAGAATCAAAGCACGATGGTTGAAATGGAGGAGTGCCAAAGGTATGTTATGTGATAAGAAGATACCTAACAAAGTGAAGGAATTTTTTTATAAAACAACGGTTAGACCAGCCATGTTATACGGGAGCGAGTGTTGGGAAAAAAGTTCAACATATAAACAAGTTGAATGTGGCAGAAATGTGGATGGTAAGGTGGATGAGTGGTCATACAGGATTGGACAAGATTATAAATGAATACATCTGACAAAAGGTTCATGTAACACATATTAGAGACACAGAGAATGTCGTTTAAGATGGTTTGGATATGTGCAACGAGACCCGTGTGTCCCTGTTCGAAAATGTTATAGTTTAGTGGTAGAAGGTAGAAAGAAGAGTAAAGGTAGACCTAGGATAACGTGGAGAGAAATAGTATCTAAGGATCTACAATTACTAAATATTGAGGCGGATCTAGCCTTGGATAGAGGGATTTGGGGACAAAGAATCAATATAACCAATCCCATTTAGCATGGGATTAAGGCTTAGTTGTTGTTGTTGTAGTAGTCTAATGACAATACCATTTTCTTGTGTCCGAGTATTTGCCTATTAAAAGATTTGTTGAGTGCTTGTATGTGACACTTGAAGAAGATATTTTAGTTTGTCAGTTCCCAATTTAAATTTTCTTATGTCATATTTTGTTTGTTTGTCAATTTCTGTGAACCAATTGACGATTGTCCTACCACTCAACATATTAAGGTTGGCACTGGAATATTCTAATCATGCATGAGCAGTGATGATTTGAGGTTATTGACTTTTTACATAAGAAGGCATCAAATTTAAATTTGCTGAGGAACATAAAACCTCAGTGAAAACAAGGATTTAGATAGTTGCTTTTGTTTTAGTACTGATACAACTTATGCCAACAGGACATTTACATGTAGCTGAAGCTCTTGGTGTGCCTTTACACATCTTCTTTACAATGCCATGGACGTAAGTCATATCTACTAATTTTTCACCAACCTTTTTATATTCCGTCCATTTTTAGTTGTAAGCTCTAGTAATATTTGATTTATTTCCGGTGCATATAAGTTAGATTTTCCCTCAGTGTAAAACTTGCACCATAGGATAACTCATATTTAACTCTAGTAATTTTTCACCAACTTGTGCTGATCTGTAATCACTGCATCTTCTTACAAAGCGCAAGTTGTCTTATATTTATTTTTTGTGGGCAATTCTTCAGATATTAATGGTTTAAAAATCTGCAACTTTTTTCTTTTATATTTGAACTATAAAATATGGTTTTGGATTTTATTGGAACTGCACTTGCACAAATTTAGTATTGTAATATTATAATCGCAATATTATTATTTTTATAAGTATTTTGGTGGAATTAGCAGTTTTGTTTTGTTTTCTTCCTCTTAGAGATAGTATGAAGAATGGACTTTTAGATCCTCACCTTTGAATTGATAACATCCATCATAAATAACAAAGACAAGTTGTCTTATTTTTGTTTGTGTGGGTAATTCTTCAGATACTAATGGTTTAAAAATCTGCTTTTTTTTTTCTTTTATACTTGAACTATAAAATATGGTTTTAGATTTTATTGGAACTGCACTTGCACAAATTTAGTACTGTAATATTATTATAATCACAATATTATTATTTTTTAAAGTATCGTGGTAGAATTAGCAGTTTTGTTTTGTTTTCTTCCTCTCGGAGATAGTATGAAAAAAGGACTTTTAGATCCTAACCTTAAGTTGATAGCATCCATCATAAATAACAAAGACAAGCAAAGCAATTCTTTGTCCTGAATAGCTAGAATTGGCTACATGGGCACCTGCACCATAAAGGTTCTATTACGGTATTACCAAATTTTTAAAATGTCTAGACCTCCTTGAATTCACTTCTTAGTTCTGAGTCTTCTATTTCCTATTTAAGTTATGCTGCAGAATTAAAATGCTGAAATAATCTGCAATATGTGAACTTCCTGATATCTGATGCTTGACCTATGGGATTTTTCCATCAATGTAAAATGTACCTGAATATGCTTTCTGAAAAAATGGTTGATGCATGAGCTCTCAGATAAACTTTCCTGAAAAGGAAACCTAATTAGTTTAGTCTGAAGAATACACAAGGAAGACGTAGGGTATTTGTCTAGTTTCTGAGGTTGCAATCTCTAATCATCTGTCTTTATATGATAAAGCTTACTTTTATGACTTGGTTGTAGAGGATGATTTATGCTCTTACCCCTCTATTTCCTAGGCAGGCCAACTAATGAATTTCCGCATCCTTTTGCACGTGTGCCTCAGAGTGCAGTGAACAGAGTATGCTTCTTTTTTCACTATGATATTTTAGTCTATTTTATTCATTCAATAAACTTTATCTTCTTTTGTTCAGCTATCATACCTTATAATGGACTTGTTAGTCTGGTGGGGTATAAGGGGATATGTTAATGAATTCAGAAAAAGGAAGTTGAAATTGCCTCCAATTGCGTACTTCAGCACATACCATGGATCTATATCACATTTGCCAACAGGATACATGTGGAGTCCTCACCTTGTACCAAAGCCAAATGGTATGTTGGCCTTTTGTGTTGCAAGTTGAGCAATATTAATTAATTGTATCATACTCGCTTATTTCCTTTTTTATAACTTATATTTAATAGGCTAAAATTGTATTGTCTTTGTTGTCCAGTTTGACATTTTTCGTCTGCATGAAACATGCATGACATTTTTAAATTAAAGTTTATCCTTTATAGCAACACCCAATTATAGGTGGGAATTAATATATCTTGTCAGTATTCGAACATGACTTATCTCGAGAACAACTTCTTCACTCATTTTTGTTCAGTTGTTGGATTAACTACCTCACATAGACAGGTAACATCTCATGTGTATACCATATTATTGGACATAGTGAAAGATCTGCTGCGAAGGCTCATTGATGTATGATTTGTTACAATATTATGGTTCCTTGTTAAAGAGATACCTATTATTAGAGGAAATTGGGAGTTAAATGTGCCAAGTAGAACTTTATATTTGCTAAAGAATGTGGAGACCTTCTGTCCTATCATGAATGCATTTGATTTAGAGTTGGTGCATTAATTGCAAAATGTAAGACATTGAAACTTTTGATTTGGGTTCAACAGTCAACACTACCAGTTTCTCATGCTACAGTAACATACATATGGAAACTTTCAGTGCATGAGAGGTCTATGGTAATGAATCAAATTGTAGCAAAAAAGTAGATTTTGGGCTAGGCTTTCTGACAACATCAGCCATTTCTCTTAATTATTTATGTTCTTACCTGTTATGCCCTGCCTAGGTTTATCCTTAGATAAAGGACATCCCCTAGGAGAGGTGTAACAAACAACCAAACAACAAGATATACCGGGATTCTAGTAACTATTTCAACAGAACTCGAACAATTGAGAACTAACAGAGAGTTAACTCGAACAAGAGAGAGAGAGAGAGAGTACTCAGAGTTCTCAAAGCAAAAGTTCAACAACCTATCTATGGACAACAAAAGAAGATGACTACGCAGCGGACGACGTTTCCTCAAGGACTCTAGCTATCCAACTCCAAGGCAACAACAAACAACGTCGGCGGAAAGCTCAGTAGGATTATGAGTATGTCAACAATAAAGATAGATAAACATGATGGATGCTACCATCGAATGCAACAATATACAACTCTCCAATGAAATACAGCATGTTAACAAAATATGCATTTTCACCTATCACCTAATGCGTAGTGGACAAATGGACAGGTGGGTTTCCCCTGCACTCCCGCACCTCGAGCCCGCTCAAGCAAGAGGTGCGACTATCCAAAGGATAGCCCGTTGGCGTCTCACACCTTGACGCCGCACACTAGCACACTGTGTGAAAAATATCGTGATCACCATACACATTGGGCCAACAATATAAATGTCCAGGGGCTTTTGCCCGATAATAAATCAACATATGCAACATGTCAACTCAACCTTACCATATGAAAAAGCTACAACTAGTCTACGATGATAACAACAATAAGTGATGCAACAAAATAACGACCGAATACATATGCAGCTAGGATAAATCATGACAGCAACAAGTAAGTTATAACAATACTAATACTACAATGTGCACAATTATCATGATCAAATGGACATTAATAAACGACAACTAATTTAACATATGCAATTATCAACATAACATGTCCAATAAAATTATGCAACAAGAGATCAACAATTTTCAGAAGCAAAACGAACAAGTAGAGGCATGGGGTAAAATCGTCATTTTACCCATTCAACGTTCATCGGCCACAACAAGAATCACAACACAAACCCAACACAACTACCTATATCTAAATCACCATTTACTCTGATACACTATTATTTCACATTATTTAACTATTTATCAAATTGAATTAATAATTTTTAATTGTTGAATAATACTGAAGAATACAAAAGACCTACCAAACGACCCCAGATCAAAAATCTAACACTACCATCGCGTTCGGAACGCGAAAACCTACAACTTTGATGTTCACCTCAACCTCAACTTCAACTGATGTCTCTAAATCCCTAAACAATTCAATTTCAAGTCTAAAAAGCCTGTGTAACAAATAGTAACGTAAACTATGCACAGCATGCTATTTTTTACGATACAACTCTCCTAATTATTAATTAATATATAAAATCCAAAAGCTTTCGTATCCTTCACCTCCGTGCTTGAGCCCTGTGCCCGCCCTCCCCTCTCTTCCTAGGGTTGGTGCTGGGCGGCCCCCCAGGCCGCGGACCTGGCGCCCCCTTCGGTAGCCTCCGGCGCCAGCGGGACGCAGGCTCAAAGCCGGGAGCATGGTCTAAAATATCGTACCGTACCACCAGGTACGGTCGGTATTTAAACTGGTATACGAGATACCATGTATAGAGCGATACCGGGTATCTCGGTTAATACCGCCCGGTATGGGCGGTATTTATCGGACGGGTGGTATTTGATGTCATATCGGGCAATACCGCTTGGAATGACGCAACGGCTCTTTTATGAGCTGTTGCTATAGTACCCGACAGCCGTTTGGGGCCGGATTTAAGGCTGTTTGGTGTCTATATAAAGACCCCAAACACCTTATTTCACCCCCTCACTCCCCTCTCATATCCCAAACTCTCAAATCTCTCTAAATCTTTCTCAAACTCTCTCTAATCTCTATTTTCTCAATTATGTGTTATTGGAGTTATTTTTAACAACAAAAACAAATTATTATTTTTTTTTCACTTGCCGGTATGCCCTTTTCGTACCGGCCCGTACCGTGTGTCGGTACGGTACCAGTACATTCTGGTATCGGTCACCGATCGAGATCGGTACCGGTACTGATATTTTAAACCATGATCGGGAGGCCGCGATGGCCTCCCCCGCAGCAATCGTTGGGTCTGGCGGCACGACTGTTGTGATCGTGATCCCCCTCCGGCCCACCTCTGGTTCTTTCCTCCTTCAATCCCTCAATCCTTGCCTTGTGCCGCCGATGAACGAAGAAACGGAAAACGAATGGTAACAACAGAGAGAGGGTGAGACTCCTACATGAGATCGCTCTCCAATCTTCCGATTTCTCTTTCGATCCCCTCACCACAGCGTGTCGTCTCTCATCTCCAATCCCTCAGCCACTGCAACGATAAATGAGAGGTTAGGGAGGGGATTAGGGCTTAAGATAGGCTATTAGGCATTTTGTGAAAAAGCCCCTCCAAGAAAAATATTTGCAACCAAAGTCCTTTTTTTTTTTTTTCCGTTATAACATTACCTCTGTTGCTTGTTGTACAACTATAGTGTATGATACTGTATTCTTTGGGAATCTGGTCAAAGATTTGAAAGTAGATGGTTTCAGTGTGGGCTAACCTGTGGCCATAGTTTTAAAATTCGTACCGTACCGGGCGGTATGCCCGGTATTTACTGGTATTTTGGCTTTCCGGTATACGAGATACCCGGTATGGGAGAAATACCGGGCGGTATTTATGATATACTGCCCGGTATGGGCGGTATTGTGTGCATACCGGGTGGTATACCGCCCAGTATGATGAACAGTATTCCCAAACAACTTTTCTTTTCGTGCTAAAAATAACTTCAATAACATATCATTGATCAAGAAATACTTAAATTTAAGATTCAAATGTCAAATACATGAATACAATGTTTAAAGAGCCGTTGGGTATTGTTTGATACTGTATTAGGGTTTTTCATAGATACAAGAGAATCATTACATTGGAGTTTATATAGGGCGACACAGGCCCACAGCTCAAAGGGCCCAAAAAATCTCAACATAAGACTCCGCCCCCACACCCCTGGCAGGGGCGCTGCCCCCTTGACCCCCGCCCGCTAACCGGCTAGCGGGACCGTCGAAAACTTTGCATAGCGCAACACCTTATGTTGGGATGTGTAACACCTGATTTGCCCTAATCGTCTTATGTTGCGCTACGCAGAGTTTTCGGCGGTCCCGCTAGCCGGTTAGCGGGCGGGGGTCAAGGGGGCAGCGCCCCCTGCTAGGGGTGTGGGGACGGAGTCTTATGTTGAGATTTTTTGGGCCCTTTGGGCTGTGGGCCTGTGTCGCCCTATATAAACTCCAATGTAATGATTCTCTTGTATCTATGAAAAAACCTAATACAATATCAAACAATACCCAACGGCTCTTTAAACATTGTATTCATGTATTTGACATTTGAATATTAAATTTAAGTATTTCTTGATCAATGATGTGTTATTGGAGTTGTTTTTAGCAAAAAAAAAAAGCTGTTGGGGATACTGTTCATCTACCGGGACACAATACCGCCCATACCGGGCGGTATATCATAAATACCGCCCGGTATGACAAAAAAAAACGGACCGGTATGCTTTTTCATATCGGACCGTACCATGTGTCGGTACGGTACCTGTATATACCGGTACCGGTCATCGACCGAAATCGGTACCGGTACCGATATTTTAAACCATGCCTGTGGCTACGATGAATTATTACAATAGAAGGTTTTGTTTATACCTTAATGAATAATGTATTATTTTTGTAGCAGTAATTTACTTTTTTTTATGATCTCACTTCTATTATCTTGCTGCATATATTAATTACTAAATATGACCCTAACTTTTGAAGTTATAACATATACGGCCTAAACTTTCAAATGTATCAAATTATAGCCCAACTTTTCAATTTGTATCAATTATGGCCAACTGTTAACCCTCTATTGATATACTGTTACTCCGATGAGTTGGTGATCGCACATTCTGTACATTTCATCAAATTACAATTAAATAATTTTTTGTGACACATGGCAATGCCACATCAATTGGGAGCCACCCTTCATAACTTAAAAAAACAAAGGGGTTGATTTCGAAATTGCCATGTCAACCCCTTTGTTTTTTTAACTTAATGAAGGGTGGGTACCAGCTGACATGGCACTGCCACAGGTCCCATAGAATTTTTTAAATGATAAGTACAGTCCATCTGGATAAAAAACAGCCATGTGGGAATGTCAACTCAATCAAGTATTAAGAATGGGTTAACAGTTGGCATGTAATTGATGCCAATGAAAAAGTTATGCTATAATTTGATACATTTGAAAGTTTGAGCCATATTTAGTAATTAAACCTTTACTATATGTACTAAGCCTGGTCAAAGATATGAAAAGAAAAACTATTAGTGATATATCCTTGCTGAATCTATTAAAACAGAAAATCTTGTTCCAACTGCGATTAGTCCATGCATTGATTCTCTATCAATACTAATGCTTGAAAAGGAATTAGAAGACATTGCAGTTGTAACATTTATATGCTACTGTGAAGTGCTGGAGTGTATTTCAATCATCTAATAGGTGAAGCCATATTCAGTCATGGTATATTGTAGTATTATTACAAAATTGAGTCTCCATAATGTCTACTCTACTACCAATGTATAATTTAGGTTCAATTTTTTTTAAAAAAACTGAACTTCACATTTCTGTTACAATTCCTTTGTTGTCATCCTCTTCTGGTGGGTCCTCTCAGTTCCAAACTTTTTTACATGTTAAATGCGAAGCAAATGCATAGTTTATATGGTAAGACTAAAGTCTTACTACCTCTGGCAGATTGGGGTCCACTGGTTGATGTAGTTGGTTTTTGTTTTCTGAACCTTGCGACAAAATATCAGCCAGAAAAGGAGTTCATGCAATGGCTTCAGAACGGACCAAGTCCTATATACATAGGATTCGGAAGTGTGGTATGCATAGTTCCCAATAAGCTCATTCTTGATTGGACTGTCTTTATTGGCATTCTTGTGATCTTTATCTTAATGTTACCAGACAAAACCATGAAACACTTTGGTCATTTATAAGAAGCAGGTTTGTAAAAATATTTAATAATAGTACAATAATATGCTACTATGCATTTTTGTTGCTCTTGCTACATGACAATCTGGATTATGTCATTGGTTTCTATCATTGAACATCAAGTGGCTAAATACAATTCTCTTTTTTCTGAATTTGTGTTTGTTGCAATTTAAAACAAGGACTTTCTCCTTTGGTTCTTATGAAGCTTAAATTAAGCTTTAGAAAATATCTGCTTTACTAATCAATGCATGCACATTGATAAAAGTAAAGCATATTACTTGGTAGACAATTCTTTATGTTTATGCCTTTATGGTGTCTGAAACTTAGCTCATTTCTTTAATGTAATAATGCTTACAGAAACTTAGGTGTGCTAAATATAAATTGTACCTGATGCACTGAAACTTAGGCATGTTAAATATAAATTGTATCTCAATGCAGAATAGTTTAATTCTGATAACTTTGAGGTTGACCATATTCCTTTCCTTTAAATTAAGTCTCACTGCATAAACATGAGCCATATAGTTTGAGAATAGGATAATTTGCTTCACTTCTGTAGATGGCATCTCAAAATTTGTCAACTAATTATGTCACAAAATGGAGTACATGCAGAGTTGTGATATCTTCCAGTTACCATTGCATCCTCATAAGTCACACAAATGAAGTGATGCACTTGAATGCATTCAATTTTTCTTATATTGGCTTTAGCTTGTCACCTTTCCTTGCTCTGGTAGTATTATGTTATGTATTATTCCAATACCCTACTATTTCGAGGAATCAATCTTCAATCTTAATTTTGGAATTCTGATTATGTTAGTTTAGTTGTTAGTCCTTCAACTCTGTTATATAAATATTTTGATGGCAAACATGTAATATGCCCTACATTGCCAAGACAATTTCAAGGGCACTTTAGTTGACTTCTATTACCATAAAACATTGTAGATGACAAACCTTGGACATGGTTATACTTATATCTATCCAACTATCCCTGTAGAGAATTTAAGCAAGTGATGCAAAAAATGGAAGAGATTAGAGATCAATATTTTTAATGCACGAATGATGCTTGAATGACTATATATAGCAGGAATAAGTAATGCATACAACCCTATATGATCAAGCTCTGTGCAATGTCAAATTCTTACACTTTAACTTAATTCTGTTATATAGACTGGTATGTCTGCATGTTTTTTCTTTCCGATATGTGTTAGTGTATGGTCCATCTTGAAAATAAACTTAAGCATATATGACAAGGTTCAATGTGAACAATACAATGCCCATCACAAACTTATTGTCGTTCTTCTATTTGCAAGATTATTATGCCCTTGTCATCCTCTTGGCATGTGTTTGTATGCATTTGTAATTCATAAATAAAAAACTGCTCTTGCTCATATATGAAGTTTGATGCGAATTATTTGCATGTAATATGTATCTTGTCTATTGCTGTGGGTTCAATTTCTTCTGTCAAGCCTCTTGAAGATGCAAAGAAGACAACATCTATCATTTTGGAGGCACTGAAAGAGACAGGACAGCGGGGGATCATTAGCCGTGGATGGGGGGATCTTGGAAATTGTATGTATATCATTTGTTTATGATGTCTACACATATTAAAATGTCACTAGAATATTCCACAATTCACTCGATTGCATAGCATGATAAATGACCATAATAATCTGTTTCATATTATTGCAAACTCCAAAGGCAGCTAAATCTAAACTCATTGAAGACTTAGTTAAGTAACTTGAAAGACATTGTATTGCAAATTTTGAAATATTCAATTAACCTTGTTAGTAGATGACTAGACATCTTTTAATTGTACTTTGTTACAATGATTGAAGATTTTCCTAGCTTTTCGTCCTCCATTTGTGATCTATGAGGATACACGTATTAGTATTATTTATAACAAAATTTCTTCCATCCTCGTTTTTAATATAGTCACATGATTTAGTCCCGTTCCATTGTACTCTAATTAAATAACTTTGGTTCTACATCTTACAAGTGCAGTGTCCGAAATGTCTGTGGATGTGTATCTTCTTGGGGACTGCCCTCATGATTGGTTGTTTCCTAAATGTGCTGCAGTGGTGAGCATTAAATGCATAATCATTTTCTCTTTCAGATGGTTTAAATATTTGTGCGTTGAGCAGTATGTTAAATTGATATGTCTTGAAAAATTGACTACCAGTAATTAAGCTTATATTGTGGTGGAAAATCTGACTTGTAGTTTTTTTATGCTGTTCTTTAGTTATTATTATAATCTTCATACCTTATTGATATGTTTGAACTGTGTATCGAAAAGCTAATACACATAAATTTGATAGGAAAATCCTGTATTTTGTGGTCACTTTTCAGTAGTCATGTTTGAAACAATCATTTAGAGCCCTGCTTCTTACAGCTGCTTATGAACATCTATTAACAAATATGACATAACTAGTTGTATCCTGAAATTTTTTATTTTTTACATTCTAAATGGATGTACTTGCCTATGAAAGAATTATTTGTATAATAAAACTACCTACAAGCAGGCAGCTAGTGTGTTTGCTGAATTAATCAGAAATATACATTCAGGTTCATCATGGTGGAGCTGGAACTACAGCTGCTGGATTAAGAGCTGGGGTAATTGTCTCCTAAAACATCTTCCTTTGTTTTCTAATTCAATACATGTACATACACTAGCATACACTGATGAACTTTTGTCCTTTCCTCTGATACTGACATCATAAATTTGTATGTGTCCCCAGTTTGGGATTGAGTTTGTTCACGGTCTCCCTTTGTGTTCTCTCTAAAGCCTTCTAGAAAAGTGAGAATGAAAAGAAAGATTTTAGAAAAAGAGAATAGAAGGAAAAAAGCGGAGGTAAAGAGGTGGATACAGTTGTAGCCCTAGATAACCTGGCAACTAATGTTACCTGCTTTAAGTTGGTTGTTTGTTGCAGTTGCCTAAGTTCTTACTGGATTTTGGAACATAGGTTCTTATTAGAAATCAGTATGTGGGTGTTTTTAGCTATGCTTAACTACTATAACCTTATGGCAGTGCCCAACCGCAGTTGTACCTTTCTTTGGTGATCAATTCTTCTGGGGTGAGAGGATTCATGCAATAGGAATTGGACCCGCCCCGATTCCCATATCACAACTCAATGTTCAACGCCTTTCAAATGCAATACAATTTATGCTCAAGCCGGAGGTAACTAATTGTTTGATGCAAACCATTCGTAAATGATGTGCTATTATGTTTTTATTATAAAATTTGGACCCTCTTTTGTCTTCACACAACTTATGTTACCTGATAAACATTATTGTCATTTAAGTTGATAGTTATCACTGTCAGTGTGAAAGGCTAGATTAGATATTGAAAGACTTTCAATTCAGTGTAATCAAGAAGCACCTATTACTACTATCAAGTTGGGAATCTTACTTTTTTCTGGTCCTCACTTTCTGAGACTAGATTAGCTACATTCCTGACTAATGGGAAATTTGAAGCTCATATACAAACCAACATGGACATGGATTCTGCATTTTCATTCTTGGTGTTCTACACTGGGGAAGATTAATGCCATTAGTTTAATTAGGCCTTCAGAGTTTGAGATTATCTGCTGGAAAACGAGAATTAATAGCATATATGTTTTTGCTTTTTGAGCCCTGCATATCTTTTTCTCCTTGCCTTCGTAACAATTTTCCCTTTTTTTTCCTTATTGTTTATGGAGGTTAAGTTGTGTGCTACGGAATTAGCAAAGAAAATAGAGAATGAAGATGGTGTTGCAGCTGCAATGAAAGTATTCCATGAGCATTTGCCTCCTGAATTACCAATGCATTCTTCTTCAGATGAACCTCCAAATACCATTCAGTGGTTGTTTCAGCTTTTTGAGAAATGGTGTTGTCTTCCATTTCAACCATAGTCCTCATCTCTGAACTACATGTGTACATACTAGTTGTTTTATGTTCTTCATTTTTTTACTAATCTTCATTTTTTAATTGTTTTCTCATTGGTTTTCTTGTGAATATGAGGTGAGCAACTGTAGAGTTTTGTTTTGTTTTTTTCAATTTCTTGAGTGCTCGAGTGAATCATGTAGCCTGTCTTACAATGCAATTTTGGTTTAAAATGTTGTCAGAAGTGTCAATTGTCACATAGATAACTCCATTCCTACGGTTTAGTTGGTTGTGTGGTATATGATTATGATATTCTAGAAATGTTTCTACATCCGCGTCTCCGTGGAAGAATATAGTTTTTTTTATTCCAGAAGTGTGGCGTGTATCTATGGCTTGTCTTTTATTGCATTCAAGAAGCTACTATTTGCACATTAATAAACGTGTAATTGTTGATAATGGGATCCTACAAAGATCAAAGGGTCAGATGACTGCATAGCAACAACTAGGCTCAGCGTGCCCATGTTGTATGTTGTATGTTGTATGTTGTTTAAAGATCTAAAATTTGAATCATATTATGATAATTTATTATGATTTTTTATTTTTATTAAAAAATAATAATTAGGCTCAGCGTGCCTTACGCAACGTTGGGCTTGGTTAATCTCATGCATGGGTTGAATGAAATTCGGCTCAGTTCGTTCAACCATTACTTGCTTTATATATATATTTTGGTGTTGTTTGGTTGATATAATTTTTTTTTTCGCTGAAATTTATAATTTTAAGTAGACAAAATAATATTTTGCAATGATTGAAAAAAAAACAAATTTGGAGATGCAAATTGCTGTTCTATGGTGAGAGTTAAGTCGATCTCACATTAGGCTCATCCTTTCTTGCGTGTAGGACTATAGAGAGGTTCAACACTAGAGTTGGGATAATACTTCTATAAAGACATCTTCCACAAGTAATTTTAGGGAGACCTTCGTAACATGACATATAGTGAATATCAATATGCTACATATAGTGAATATCAATATTAAAGCGGCCGTAGCATGACACATAGCGAACATCAATCTTAAAGCTGTCAATTTGTGATCACGTTTATAATCAGATTCGTCTAATATATAATCAGGTTTATACTTTATATTTTTTTTTAAAAAATGAAAAGAACTTTAAGATTTGTGCTTGCCACATATTGCGCCGAAAAGGATGTCCTTATATAACCATATGTGGAGGACTTTTTCGAAGAGGATTTGTTCCTAAAGTAGCAAGCCAATGAATCAAAAATAAAAATATTCTTTATATATATATTATATATAATTAAAAAATATTCACAGCCTAAGATTTTTAATGCTAGGTTTAGGCTTAAATTTTGATGTACAAAAGCTTCTAAGGTCTGTAAATACATATTTCTATGTATTTATTCAAAGCCAAACCTCAATTGAAATTCAAAACAAAATCCAAGTCAAAAAATTAGCAAAAATTAGAAATCAATTATCACTCAAGTTATCGATCGATCGGGCATCAATCGAAATGACCAGACCGGTTGAACGATTAGTTTTGAGTTCATGCCTTTGTCACCATTATAAAAGCTCATGAAATCAACTTCGGTTCTAATATTTTGATTGACTCCATAATATTGAGCCATTTTTTTGAGTTAAATCAATCTAAATATTGATTTTAAAAATTATATGAAAATAATAAAATTATTAAAATTTAAAAGATGGTTAAAATTTTAACTTACTCATCAGTCATCACTAGGTTATTTTTTTATTTTAAAAGTATTTTTTAACACCATAAAATTTTAATAAAGTAAATCATATATTAAATTATTAACCAAACATAAATACGAAAGAATTAAATTTCAAGAAGATAATATTTAATCCCTTTCCATACATGGATCAAGAGACATTATTTATAAAAAATGTTATAAAACACGACAAAGATAACAAGACGGTTTTTTTGTTCTTCAAAAAGTAACTTTATAACGCAGTCATTACAAAGCGTTAACATGATAATATACACACAAAATATATTACAAGACGTGGAAAATGAACACAAAGCACTACAACTAGGGATTGAATCCAAGACCTAAGCAATATACCTGAAAGTTACTACCACCTGAGCACAAGTGGGTTCACACAACAAGACGTATTAATGTCCATGTTCAATCAAATAAAATATGTGAATTACTTGAATAACTTTGATAATTGAGAAATGCTAAATTCTTTTTTTTTTCAAAGATAGTTATCTATAATATAAGGCTCCACAACTGAAAATTACAGAGTTCAAGGTTTCCAAAGGAACCAGTAGCATCCAAAATACAATGGGATATCCCAAAAAATTAAATAATCAAAGAATCACATAAATTAGTCAAACTATAGACGAAAGATTGGTGTGAAGACGTCCAAACTCCCGTGCTAGAGAAAGAGAAACAACCCAAATGTCATGATGAGAAGTGTTGACATCTTCAAAGATCTTAGCATTCCTAGCAAGCCAGATCCACCATAATAGGAAGGCTAGTAGAGCCAAGTTCTCTGCACTTTGTTGACCAATCTTCAACTTCTGATACAACGCAAGCCACCACTTCCAAAAAGCATCCGCAGGCAAGCACCACTCTTGAGAAATAAATTCAATCCTTTGCCAAATTTGGAGCACATGAGGGCATAATAGAAAACAATGTTGAATGGTCTCCACCGCCCCGTCACATCTAGGACAAAAATCCAAAACTTGAGGAAACCTCTCCCTTAACCTCTGGCGCACTGGTAGACCATCATGCATGAGTTTCCAAATGAAAACCTTAATTTTAAAAGGTACTTTCAACCCCCAAATTGATCTCCATAGCTCTTTAATATTCAAATTAGCATGTTGCACCCTTGGATAGGAATGAATATGCTGAAAGGCTAATTTATAACCTGATTTTACTGAGTATAACTCATTCCTTTCCAATGTCCAAATTACTTTATCATCATGAAGAGATGGAGTAGTTTGTAAGATAGCATCAGAAACAAGAGATGTAAAAGATCTTTTGACCAAGTCAGTCTTCCATGTTCTATCCTCATTTAAAAGCTGGCGAACCAAAATAAGATCCTGATTTAAACAAGCCTCTTGTGGAATGGTAAATGAGTATGAATTAAATACCCACGGGTCAGACTGAATGCGCACCAATGACCCAGACCCAATCTGTCATTTGATTCCTCTTTCAATCACCTTCCTTCCTTCTAATATACTTCTCCAAGCCCAAGAAGGGTTGCTACCTATAGTAGCCTCCATGAAGGATCCATGGCGAAAATATTTATGCATAAAGACTTTGTGAAGCAATGAGTGATGACAAGTAAAGATCCTCCAAGCTTGCTTTGCAAGCATGGCTAAGTTAAAAGCCTTCAAATCTTTAAATCTCATCCCACCATCCTCTTTATCTCTAAATAAGACATTCCATCCTATCCAATGCATCTTTCTTTCAGATTCTTTCTGACCCCACCAAAAATTCATCATGGATTGTTGAAGTTCTTCAATCAAAGTAGCAGGTAGTTTAAAGCAACCAAGGCTGTAGATAGGAATAGCTGACCCCACTGCTTTAATAAGAACCTCCTTTCCCCAGAAGATAGGAAAGAACATTTCCAATGTTGTATCTTCTGCGACACCCTCTCATTGATATAATTGAAAGCAGTTTTTTTTATCTCCCAACCAAAGATGGCAGCCCAAGATATTTATCTTGAGCACCCACATTAGGAACTTGAAGGAGAGCTGCCAACCGCTCTCTAATCGGTAGGGAAGTGTTTTTACCGAAGAAAATAGTAAATTAATCTAGATTCATTTTCTGACCACTGAAGCTGCCATAAGTGTGAAGGATGTCAATCAAATTCCTACAATGAGTTTCTGATGCCTGACAGAATAAAATGGAGTCATTAGCAAAAAGAAGATGAGTGATAGATGGACATGTGCGACTGAGCTTGATCCCACGGACTCTATAGAGACATTCTTCATTATAAAGAAGATGTGTAAGCCCCTCAGCACAAAAGAGAAAAAGATAAGGTAATAGAGGATCTCCTTGACGGTGTCCTCTAGAGGGCCTAAAATACCCATATGGCTGTCCGTCAACAATACATGAATATGAAACAGTAGAGATACACTCCTCTATCCAATTCAGTTATCTGTCACAAAACCCCAACTGTTTCATAATATGCCGCACAAAACTCCATTCAACCCTGTCATAAGCTTTACTCATATCCAACTTGAAAGACAAATCAGGAGGACCATGTCACTTGTTCTTAAGAAAATGCATGCACTCATGAGCCACCAATATGTTATCACTTATCAGTTCTACTTTGATAAAAGCGCTCTGGTTAGAACTGATGAGACAATTCATATATTTCTGCATCCTATGCACTAATACTTTAAAAATAATCTTATAGAACAATGTGCATAAACTAATTGGTCTCACCTGAGCCATTGAAGTTGCATTTTTCACCTTTGGAATGAGGCAAAGACGAGTATGGTTGAAACTCTTAAGCAACCTTCCTCCTGAAAAGAAGCTCTGAACTGCTTTACTAATATCCTTGCCTATAACCTCCCAGTAGTATTGATAAAATTTGGCTGTGAAACCATCGTCACCGGGGGCAGAACACGAGTCCAAAGAAAAGACTGTGTCCTTTACTTCCCCCTCAAAAACAGGTTGAGTAAGGTTTCTATTCATGGAATTAGAAACCTTTGTCCTCGTATTAGCAAAACTGCTAGTAGGATCCAATGGGGAACTGGAAGTAAAAAGATCTTGAAAATAGCTCTGAGCATGCTCACCAATACTCTCAGTAGTTGTATACCAACCTCCACTATCATTTTGAAGCCTCCAAATTTTGTTATGCCTATTGCGAAGCTGAAACTTAGAGTGAAAAAACTTTGTATTCTGATCACCCTAGTTAAGCCATTTGACCCTTGATTTTTCTTTCCAATTGCGTTCTTCCCTGTCATAGGCATCTACTAACTGGTGCTCAAGCTGCAATATTTCTTTTCTATTTGCATTGGTCAGATCTGCCTTAAGAAGGGATAAGCGGGCCTGTAGACTACCAATCCCTCAGTGTGAATTATGAGAACTAGTCCTTTGCCAATTGACCAAAGCATGTCTATAATTTTTCAGCTTCGAAAACAAACGATACATGGGCAAGCCAATAGTAGTCATACCCCATATAGAATTGATTAAAGTCTTGACAGCCTCACTACTGCATCATCTTTCTTGAAATTTGAATCTTCTATGTCTAATATTAGTAATCGGATTGGATATAAGCATAAGAGGCCGATGGTCTGAGCCAACGTCATCTAGATGATGAATAAGTGCCATCGAATAAAGGTGTCTCCATGGACCTGTAGCAAGACCACGGTCTAGCCGCTCCTGAATGAGAGCTCCACCCATACTCTTGTTGTTCTAAGTAAACTTAGGCCCAATATAACCCAGATCAAAAAGTCTAGCCATGTTAATGAAGTCAATAAATTTCGCAACTGAAGATGGAGATTTCTGACGGCCTCCTTGTTTCTCATCAAGGGAAGATATAACATTGAAGTCCCTAATCACCAAGGAGTAAGAAGCAGAACGAGAGAGTAGAAGTAATGCACAGTCATACTGTAAGTTCCTGATCCGCACATCGCTATGAAAATGAACGACTAGAATGTCCCAAATTACTTGTTGCACTAGATCCTTCCATTGAAAATAAATAAAAAAAATCATCATGATCAAGGATAGAAATATCTGCATTATTATTCCAACCAACCACCAAACCACCAGCAATGCCGTGAGGATTAACACAGAAAATATTTGGCATTCCACATTTCTTAACTGTATCAGAAACAAAATTACTAGTATTCTTTGTTTCACATAAAAATAAAACATCTGGGAAATAAGATGTACAGATCATTTTCAGATTATGAATTGTCAGGGGATTTCCCATACCCCGACAATTCCAATACAACATCTTCATGGCTCTCTAGGTACCGTTTGAAGGCCGATACCCGAGCCCTGAGCAGAAGAAGACACATTATCACATTGATCCTGACCGGTTTCAACAACTACACCCTCTCGCATCATTCTGTTTGAACTACGGGCCAAGTGTTTGACAGATTTCCTTTTACCTAAGACATTTGCATTCATCACCTTCTTTCCCTCAGGCAAGTGGAAATTTTCAATATGATCATGTGAGCCCCAATCAATCTGATTCAAAGGTTGGGTCTTCAATGATACTTCATCCGACCGACCTAACTCAGCTATCATATTCATCTTTGTGCACTCAGCACGTTGAGACCAAGTAAGAGCAGTCAAAGCTATATTAGCATCCCCACTATACCAAGTCAAAGGAGAATTTAAAAACAATTCCTTACATTGACTTGGTAATTCAATAGACTCCAAAATGAGAGTAGCAGCCGACCGATCATGTAGGGGTGGAGAATTTGAAACATTGTCCGTCTTAGAATCAGCTATAACCTTAGTATTACTCGACGGTAGCCCATCTGAGATTCCCACTTGCACTCGATCACACCCCAAATGGAAAGTAGCAGTAATTGGAACATCTGATAATTGTTGAAACCCGTCGGCTAACATAGAAGAAACTCGTCTGACCCCTTTACTAACACCACACTTCTGATTTAGGTTGACAACAGTTTGCATTCGAAAAATTCCAGCATCCTTTACAGAAGTAAGTCAGTCCGATTCCAAATTATCAGCACTCATCTGAGAGGTAAGATCAACAATAGAGGTTGGTATTGAAACATAGGAATTATCAACCGAAGTCTTACCAGTTGCCAGATTAGACTTACAAGAATGAGATAAAAGCCTATCCGCTGAAGAAGATAGATCATGACCCTGCATTTGATACACCTCCGCTGATCCTCCTGTCATCATCTGCTGCTTCATCCCTATGTTCTCAATCCCAGAAGAAATAACAGAAGAAGTTGGATCCGCATGTTCCAGAACCTGAGACGATGAACTAGATTTATTCTCGTTGACCGAAAGAGAGTGAAAGCTACGCAAAAGGCAAACTGGGGTCTGCTTCAGTTTTTCCGAATAATTCTTCTTAGATATAATAAAATATTTATAATTATTGATGAAATTATCACTCACGTGCCTAATAATATAATAATTCTTCTAATATTTATATATAATAAAATATTCATAATTATTAATAAAATTATCATTCATATGTTGTGAGTCTTTTAAAAAAATATTAAATTAATTTTTAGAATGATATACTCCTGACAATTTGATCAGGTGTCAGTAGCTGAATTTGATCAGGATTCAGCAGCTGTAAATGCTATATATTGAATATCAATTGCTTTGATAGAAATATTTGTGTTTTCTAAAATAAAATTCCAACGGTGTCAAGGTCCAATTACTTCAATAGGAAAAAAGAAGTAAATAGTAATTTTCCAATACCAAATTATAGTAAATAAAAATTCTTGAATCTGGATTATAATGATTGAAATTTTTAAATTTGAAATCAAATTATCATAATATTAATTTTACCCATGCAAAAATATTTATTTGGTAATATTGCATTTACGATGAAAAAAATTGTTTTTAATACTGAAATTAATTCATTATGATGTGAATTGATTTCTATGAATATTAAACTAATATCTGAAATAATATATTTGTGCATTTTAAATTTTTAGTTTGTGTTATACTATCTCACCGATTAAATATTTTGGTAGAACGGCATATTTACGATGAAAAAAAATATTTTTATCATTTAAATTGATTTAATATGATGTGAATTAATTTTTAGGAACATTAAATCAAAATTTGGAACGATACATTTTTGCATTTTGAATTTTTATTTCAAAAAAAAAAATTATTTCATATTATACACTTTGGTAGAACAATATTTTTACGCTGAAAAATTATTTTTATCACTTAAATTAATTTAGTGTAATGTTAATTAGTTTCTAAGACTTTATAAATTGCCTAAAGGTCTAGGATTCGAACCTTAATAAAATCTCATTTGTGTGAATTTTTTATCTTGCGTGGAACTCGTTTTTTTTGACCAAAAAAAAAATAGTTTTTAGGATATTAAAATAATATTTGAAGTGATATATTTGTGTATTTTAAATTTTTCGTTCGTATTATACACTTTCTGTGAAAGTGTCAAACCAGTTAAACATTTTGATAAATCAATATTTAAAATGGTATATTGTATATTTTTACATTGTGTTAAATAGTTTTTAGGCACTTTTGTAAAGAGTAAAATTAATATTATAAAAGTTTGACTCTGGACTTTGATAATTTTTGTCACCATAATCATAATTTAGGAATTTTCTTTCTAATTCAATTTTGAAAAATGGTTGAAAAGTAAATCTGAAACTTACGACCTGTCTCCCATCCGCCATTACTCCATTAGGGTCTAGGGAGGCTAAAAAGATAAATTAAATTTGACGAACTCGACAATGCCACACTCATTGGCGCCAACTGAAGACGGAAGAGGCGCGCGCACAAATCTACAACATGTTGCATTTCACACTTTTGGCGCCAACTCTACAAGAAAAATTTATATCCATACTTTGTCTTGTGAGCCTCTATATTTGGAGTTGGAAGATGGAGAGAGAGAAAAGATATGATTCCATGATCAACCGCATCCCGCCAAGAACTGACAACAAATAGGCATACGACAGCGATTGGTCACATAGATAACTCTCTGTTCTGCTTCGCATCAAGATTCGTGCACTGTTGGCGCTCGCATATATCAGCCGCTTCAATTTCCGGTGCTTACTATCAATTCTAATTCGTACGATGGGCTAATTTCGATCAATCTAATTCTTATAATTCGAAAAATAATTAAGGAGAAAAAAAGGTGATTGCTCCAAAGTAGAAGAAGACATTAATGGCCGGACCCGGTTAGATTCCCACCTGGCAATGGTGCGGTCCAACCAAACAATTGTTTCCTTTAATGGGCATGTTTGCAGAACAAGCAAAGCAAGCCAAGGAGTACTTTTTACCTCTCTCGACAACATTATTGCATTCAGCACATGCCACTTGTCGCTTCCCTAATTTATCCATGTCATGCATCCATCATCCCCCACCCCTATTCATTATTAGACCCAACAAGTCGACCAGGCCCACCCGACCCGATCCGAGATAACCATCGATTCAGTTCGGTTCATATACATCATTCAAACCGGGCCTAAAATAATTTATTCCATTCATTTAAGTCCTAATTTCTGTATTTTTATGTATTCGTTGCCTTTTTATTAGCATCATCTTGTCGTATGTGGGGTGTGGGCTCTACCATGCATGACCATCATCATCACATCCACCTACCCTCATGTCAATTTGTAAATGAATATGAAATGCCCACACCAAACATCATGTATCATGGGATCATGATGACCATCCACTGAGTGCTATTTATTACGCCCCATCGCATTTAAAGATGAAGGAAACACGTCGCGCTCGAGCTGACCGTGGATCGATGATCCGACGGCCATGAGGAGCCCAGTACCGGTTTGCACTCTAAAAATGTGGCCAACATCACTCGAGCAAGAACTGGCGTCATCGGTTAACAAATTATGTCATCAAGTGTTAATTTCATGTATCGTAACCTCATTTAATCTTAATCCTCCTTCTCCTTTTTAATTAGCTCGTGATAATATTAGCAATTTTCTTCTTCTGAAGTTACGGGTATAAGTCTATAAGAGTCAAATGTAGGTCAAAATCCGACTAAATCCAGAGCCAAAAAAACATACGATAGGGATGAGGAGGAATTAATATTAAAGATCTTCTAGGACCAAAAATAAAGAACTCCTAGGAAAGAGGAGTGCCTTTAATTAACTCAAACTTCGAGAAGTCAAGGATCTTTCACTGCAGTTGTACTGTTGCTGTCTCTAAAAGCTAAATTATTTGCTTTTTATTACATTGATTGACTGCCATGTGGAGATTGCTGACCAAATGTGCCTTTCATCTTATTCTAAAACAAATGCCAACTCTCTTCGAGGTTGATGGAATAACATTACATCAAATATCTTTGCACGTCCACCGATCACACGGTATTATAATTTATATTTTCTTTCGCAAAATTATATGCAAAGGGAGTGGGATGTTGTCAATCGTGAGTAATACAGTTTGTGATAATATATTAAACGTTGTCTAAAAATTTAGGATTCGAATCCTAGTATGATCATCTATGATAATTTTCTATCTTTATCAAAAAAAAAAAAAAAGAAAGAAAGAAAATATTTAGGAAAGTTTAAGAACTTCTATCCAGGTCCACTAATGAAAGGATCAAAGTAGTACTTTCTAAATTTCTACTCATGCTAGTTAAAATTTCAAATCATTTAAACTTCTTCCAGTGAATGATAATCTCAAATAAAAATGCAATTATGCAAGTAGCCAAAGAAAGTTAGGTAGCATGGAGTGCAATTTCAAAGTTGGTCTTTTGTTTGGAAGTTGATAGGAAGTTAGAAGTTGATAGGTTGATGAATTCAAATAACTTTATCTTATGTTGGTAAAACCCTTATTTTAATGTTTTCTTCATTTCCTCTCTCTCTCTCTCTCACACTCACTCGCACTCTCACACAGCCCTCTTAGCTTCCGCTTTACGCCGTCGTGTCGTCTTGCCCTGGATGAAAGTTCAAGCGGAAAACCCCGAAAAATGCAGAGGGAACGAAGTCTTTCACTTTTCGCGCTTTCTCTAACTGGCTCGAGCATCTTTCTGTACTTCTCTGTTGTTTCGAGGAATGAGAGGGGGAGAGGGCGAGCGACCGATTAGGTGAGGCCTTGAAAGTTGAAAGTTCGAGTCCGGGGAGGGGGGGAAGGAATCAAAGAAGGGATTTTGATCGTTTGCGCAGGAGATGGCCACCAGTCGGCGCCTCGTAGCGGGCTCGCGGAACCGGAACGAGTTCGTGGTTATCAATGCCGATGATTCTGGTCCGGTGAGTGATATAAGAGTTCATCATTCCTTCCTGGCCGTGTTCCTTTCTCGATTTTTTGGTTATTGTCTGTTGGTGCTTGCATTGTCTGGACTCCAGTCAAAATGCGTTTTTGAGTGGGGCTTCTTCATCAAAATCTCATATTTTTGTTCATTATGGTTTTCTATTTGATTGTACTAGTGGTGATGGTAGCTAAGTTGGGGGTCTATTTGATTTCCTCCTCGTTCTTGACTTCATATATCCATCTTGGTAATGGAAGCTCTACTCTCTTGTTTCTGTTGTTTGTTTCTCTGAAATTCTCCTCAACTATTTTCCTCTCAATATCAGTGACTAATGTATACCTGTAAACCATGTTTTTTCTCTTTTAGCCACTCAGGGTTCTTGTCGCTCTTTCTTAAACCAGAAGGGAGATGACCTATATTCCTTTTGCTTAGAAATTAAATCTCTATACACTTCGATGTCTTTTCCCTTGTTTGTTGGCGGTGCAATTCATTCAGCTTGGTGGCAGTGTAACACCAATCATGTTTAAAGGTGTTCATCTTTGCCATATTATACGTCTTGGTTTCATACAAATTTTATCTCATGTATTTCTGCAGCACAAGTCCGCCCAAGATTCCACTAGACAGATCTGTCAAATTTGCGGAGATGATATTGAGATATTGGTTGAAGAGAACGAGTCCTTCATTGCTTGCAATGAATGTGCTTTCCCTGTATGTAGAACTTGCTATGAATACGAGAGAAGGGAGGGAACTCAGGCCTGTCCCCAGTGCAAGACCCGATACAAGCGCCACAAAGGTTTATTCATTTTGCTGCAACAAATTGTCAATTTCTATCAAAATACCCTTTAATTAGGTGATTATGCTTTCAACTAGTAACTTATCCAAACAATGGATATTTGCACTTTGCAGGTAGTCCTAGGGTAGAGGGTGATGAGGAAGAAGATGGTGATGATGATCTGGAGAATGAATTTAATTTTGGCAATTTTGACTTGAAGGATACACAGAGTTTACATTTGTCAAATTTTGAACAACAACATAGTCTAGGACAAAGCTCTGTCAGTGTGGTGGGCATTTCTAACCCCAATGTCCAAAATAGTAGCTCAAACAAGCTTTTTCTAACTTATGGTGAAGAGGTAAGTAACTAAGTATGACTAACTGAAGATGCAGAAATCTTCTGAAGTTCTTTTTTGTTGCCCTTTGGCTCACAATTATGAGTTTATAGGTTGATGGAATATCTCCTGATCATCATGCTCTCATAATTCCTTCCTTTGTGGGTTTTGAAGGACAAATTATTCCCATAGACACTTCAGGTGTATCGTCTAGTAAGTAAATCCTTTTGGCATTGGAACATTCAATATTCTTGTTAGCATTTGGACAGTTTTCAGTGGTTGGTCTTGTCTCTTCCTTATTGAGCATCTGTAGTAAAGCTTGATGTACTTCTGCAGTACAGTGCAGGGCTATATGTCCAAACAAAGACATTTCAGTCTATGGTTATGGAACTGTTGCTTGGAAGCATCGACTTGACGAGTGGAAGAGAAAGCAAATTGATGATTCTCAGCAGGTTCAGCATGACAGTGGGGATGGTGGCGGGTTTGAACAAGAAAATGCTGAATTACCTTTGTATGTTAAAATATCTTACTTCGATTTTTTTTTCTTTTATACTGTGAATTTTGTAGTTTACATTCATTTATTATGGAAATATTAGATTTTTTAAAAATCAGTTTAAGGTATTTTCCCCTCATTTATTATCTTTTGGCTTCTTCAGGAAGCCATGATCAAGCTCAACCAACTAGAACTAAGCTTGCAAATGAAAACTTTTCAGTGCTTGCTATGCTCAGTACATTAATGCATGGCCTTGATAGTTCTTTAAATTTATGGCACAACCGCGCAAGTGTTGGTGACATCTCTAACATCTGATTGTACTTGCATTGAGCCAATCTTTGATTTCATAATTGATGGAAACATAGGCACAAATCATTCGTTCTTGTGTAACTGATTGCATAATTGGGCTGAGATATACTATGCAACTGCTAGTTCTGGAGTGCAATGAATAGTTATTTGCATGACAGATACCATTTGCTCTCCTTGGTTTGTAGTTATTTTCTCTTATCTTCATACCAAAGTGTTTTTTTCGTTATACACTTACTTTTCTCATTTATTTTATACTTTTCTTTAAAGTATTTGGGTTTCTGGTGACGCTATCCTGGTGACATGAATAATCCAAGTTGTTTTTCTTAGTTCTTAAGGCATATACATGTGATATGTTTCCCTATATTGACTCTTCACAGTTACACTATTATTTGTCCATCTTTATGCATCTTTACCTGAAACCAACAAAAATTGGAATTAATTACTAATCGATAATATTCTCTTATTTATTTATATATAAAATATGCATTTGCTTAACCTTTCTGATTTTTCATTTACAAACTTCTGCTGGTAGATCCAATGAGGGCAGGCAACCATTGTCCAGAAAGCTACCTATTGCTTCTAGCAAGATAAATCCATATAGGATTATAATTTTGTTGAGGCTTGCCATTCTTGGTTTCTTTTTCCATTATAGACTTCTGAACCCAGTCCCAGATGCTTATGGATTGTGGCTGACATCAGTTATATGTGAAATTTGGTTTGCCATTTCATGGATTTTGGATCAATTTCCAAAATGGTGTCCTATAGAGAGAGAAACCTACTTGGATCGTCTCTCATTGAGGTAAGGTGAACTCGCCAGGATCTTTTATAAACTTGCAGGGCTTTTGGTACCTAGTACCTACTAATGTGGATTTTTTCTTTTCCAGGTACGAGAAAGAAGGAAAACTATCTGAGTTAGCAGGAATTGATATTTTTGTTAGCACTGTTGATCCTATGAAAGAACCTCCTCTTATCACTGCAAATACAGTTTTATCCATTCTTGCGGTGGATTATCCTGTTGATAAAGTTTCATGTTATGTGTCTGATGATGGCGCTGCAATGCTCACATTTGAAGCACTTTCAGAAACATCCGAATTTGCCAAAAAATGGGTCCCATTCTGCAAAAAGTTCAACATTGAACCTCGTGCTCCTGAATGGTATTTTGCTCAGAAAATTGACTATCTGAAGGACAAAGTTCATCCACATTTTGTGAGAGAACGGCGTGCAATGAAGGTTTGTTCCTTCACAAATGTTTGTTAGTTATTTTGGTAATCCCATATTTACTATCATTCAGGTTGAAGTTAATCAACTTTGTATGAAGGTCATTGTTATTTTATGCGTGTTAATGGTTTCATTGAAATGTTGGTACTTGTGATGCCAGAATATTTGACCATCAAATATAAATCTTGAAATAATCATGGGACCCTAAAACCCATTTGTGACTTCATCTAATATTTTTCTTTTTGTGTGCAGAGAGAGTATGAGGAATTTAAGGTTCGTGTTAATGCGCTGGTTTCCATGGCACAAAAGGTTCCTGACGAAGGCTGGACAATGCAGGATGGAACTCCATGGCCTGGAAATGATATCCGTGACCATCCAGGAATGATTCAGGTTGTTGTCAAGCTGCTAACACTTCTAACATTAATTTTCTTGTTTCTTTCATATTATGTGTGAATCTCTTTTCTTCACAACAATGGTCACTTGAACTTTGATAACTAAGTTGAGGTAAAATATCAATAATTTGAGCTTTATGTGGGACAAATGAAAAGTGGATATTTCACATTTGTTCTAGTTTGTATCTTATTTATAATACTATGGATAGGGAGGCATGGGAAACATATATATGGTGAACTAAACATAGCCAGGTTAAGAGATAATTGATCATGCCATGATATCGTTAGAATTTCAGAGTCCCTTGTGGCTTTTGCTTGTAAATTGACTTTTATGAGCCTCTAAAATGTCTTTAAGCCAATGGCTAATGCCCTAGTTGGTTCTATTCACATGACCAGTGAGAATTGCAATAGCTAAACGACGGTGTGCAATATTGTCAGCCATAGACCATCTGTTATACCATACTGCAACTTCTGTTTACACTTAGTAGATTATCGTATGAGGTCTTGCAGTCTGAGAAGGCAGTCCTTGCACATTGGTTGATGTTAAACATTAAATATACATATATACCACATGCCTTATTGAGCTTGTCTTTGTAGATACCTGGTGTTTCTTCTATTCTTTCATGATCCACACCTGACTTTCCCCACTTTGGGAACCCACATTACGTCAGCTATCACCAACATGACCTTGCATAAACTCAGATATATATGGTTGATCATAAGGCTTTACATATGGTGCTGCCTGGAATTGGCAAGGGATATATAAAACATGTACAGCTGTTGGTGTTGAATAAGTTGGGATTTCTGTTTGCAGCCAACTCTATTGATTGGAAAAAAATTTGCTACACAGTCTAACTATGCATTGTTGTGAAATCTGGGAGCTTCATTCAATGATTAACTGCGTATTGATGATATCTTATGAATTGCTTTCATGAGATTACTCTCTACCAGTCTACCTTTGGCTTTATCTTACAAATTCTTGACCAGAATGAAAAATGATAATTTTTTACATTGTCTGTCATACTATATGATTTCTTTAATATCAAATTAGTTTAATTTTCATCTAAACTGACTTTTTCTTGATTTTACTTTTTTCTTTATATAAGTCCCCACCTCATACATCTCTGCTAGAAGTCTCCTACCACCACTATATTACTCATTCAAATGTGGAAATGCCCTTTTTCTAATCATTGTGATGTTAAAATAGTATCTCAACCTTATTATTTATCATTGCTCTTCTTTTTGCTCAAGTTATCATGTATTAAGTCTTCTCTGCACAATTGGCAAATGTAAAGCAGGGTCGTATGAAAAAAATTCACAAATATCTGGCTAATTTGAGTATTACAATTTGTTAGATACTACCTGAAGCTGAAAATCACTCTCTGCACATTTCTCAAATTTTAAGTATATCGTTCAACTAGTCTGATTTATAAAATTTAGACATCCTTATATTTAGAATTATGTTTGCTTTTGGTACATAGGCAATAACACCAAATCACAGAAAAAAGTTGTCTATTTCTATTTGATATCCTTTATTTTAATCTTAATGTAGTTAACTTTGATGTGCATTTGCTTTTGACCTTGTCAAAGTTGTTAATCTCATGTATGTTTAATAGGTCTTTTTGGGACACAATGGTGTGCTTGATGAGGAAGGAAACAGTTTACCACGATTAGTGTATGTTTCTCGAGAGAAAAGACCAGGATATAATCACCACAAAAAAGCTGGTGCTATGAATGCCCTGGTACTTTTTTTGTTTCAAAATAGTTATGTGCTTTTCCTTTATGCTCATTGGGATGATATTGCATGTTTCTCTTTTTCTGCATTGTGTGTAACAAACTAGCTAATTTGATTTCAGGTGCGGGTTTCAGCTGTTATTTCCAATGCTCCTTACATCTTGAATGTTGATTGTGATCATTATATAAACAACAGGGAAGCCCTTAGAGAAGCTATGTGCTTTTTGATGGATCCTATCTCGGGGAAGAAAGTTTGTTATGTGCAATTTCCCCAAAGATTCGACGGGATTGATCGACATGATAGATACTCAAATCGCAATGTCGTGTTCTTTGATGTATGTGTGATGATGATCCACTTCTTTGAAGTTTGTCGTTTTAGCATCCATGTGGCTTTTCTTTTACAATTGATCTTATTGTTTTAAACAGATCAATATGAAAGGTCTCGATGGGATCCAGGGGCCAATTTATGTTGGCACTGGATGTGTATTCAGAAGGAAAGCTCTCTATGGATTTGATGCTCCTGCTAAGGAGAAACCTCCTGGAAAGACATGCAATTGTTGGCCAAAGTGGTGCTTTTTATGCTGTGGATCTAAAAGGAAAAACCAAAAAAGTAATCATAAGCAAGAGGATGAGAAGAAGAAGAAGAAGAAGAAGAAGAAGGTGAAGCAAAGAGAGGCATCTACTCAAGTGCATGCACTTGAAAAATTTGAAGGACTTAGAGGTGATTTTTAACATCTAATTAACCAGATGGAGATTCTTCTATAGAGGGACTTACTGCTGTTGTAACACTTGCAGGACAAGAAAATGAAAGCTCTTTCTTGGTGCCACGAGAAAAGCTTGAAAAGAAGTTTGGGCAATCACCTGTCTTTGTGGCGTCCACACTCCAAGAGAACGGTGGAAATTTTAGAGGTGTTGGTTTTGCTTCATGCCTCAGCGAGGCCATGCATGTCATTAGTTGTGGTTATGAAGATAAAACTGAATGGGGAAAAGAGGTAATGTTATGTTATCATCACCGTCATTGCTAGATATACTTTTGTCTCTTCTAGACTTCATTTGTATTTGCATGTTTGCCCAGGTTGGCTGGATATATGGGTCTGTCACAGAGGATATTCTGACAGGCTTCAAGATGCATTGTCATGGTTGGCGGTCTGTCTACTGCATACCTAAAAGACCAGCATTTAAAGGATCAGCTCCAATCAATCTTTCTGATCGGCTTCATCAAGTCTTAAGATGGGCCCTTGGGTCCGTGGAAATATTTCTTAGCAAGCATTGTCCTGTATGGTATGGTTACGGCGGTGGTTTGAAGTGGTTGGAAAGGTTTTCCTACATAAATTCCGTTGTCTACCCATGGACATCAATTCCTTTGATTGCTTATTGTAGCTTGCCAGCTATCTGTCTTCTCACAGGGAAGTTTATTGTACCCGAGGTATTCTCTGGAATCCATCTGGAACATTTTATTTCAATCTTATGTTGAAAAGAAACAAAAGAATAGATTTCTCAACATTCTGAATGATCTTAGTTAAAATCTAGGTAAGTTTCACTGACTACTCAATAACCATGTAAGCAGTAAAAAATTTGCTGTATGAGGATTATACAGAGTTATGGATTATCCATAACAAGAAAAGATCAACCTATTTAAATTAGCATCTTATTGTAGTGATAAGTTACTGTACATCCAGCATAGCAAAAAGATACTTAGTTACTTACTAATGCCTATATTGGATCTAAAGAATCATTTGAATTGGATAGAAACAAAAAAAAAGTCCTTGGAAAGTAGAAGCTCTAACAGATGAAGCAAAAGAATGTTTTTTCCTACAAACATTTAAGAAAACATCAGTTTGTCGGTTGATAGTCATTTTAACCAAATGTCTAGAAGGAAGTTGAATGAAAATAAGCATGCAAGTCAGAGAATGTCTCAGTCAGATACACATATGATCATTGATTTCTTTCTTGAATTCTATCTTTGAGTTTACATGGTTTTCAAAATGATCCTTGAATCAATTTAAAATGTTGATGTCTCAGAAACATCAACCTTTAGGTATATTTATGTTTCCTCAGAAACTCATTTACACTTTTTTGATAAAAAGAGCATAATATAGGTTCAATTTGTTGTCATACCTATTTTTCAAAGAAGATAAAGGGGATGAAATCCGACCTGACTTGATTACTTGTTTAACAATGTACTGAATCAACATTTGATCACTCTTTAGCATGATTCTTATGTTCTGAATTGTTTGTTCTTGATGTTCGACAAAATAACTGAAGCATTGCATTCAACAGATTAGCAGTTATGCGAGCATAGTATTCATGGCTCTCTTCGTTTCCATAGCTGCAACTAGCATCCTCGAGATGAGATGGGGAGGTGTCAGTATCGACGACTGGTGGAGGAACGAGCAGTTTTGGGTCATTGGCGGTGTCTCTTCGCACCTTTTTGCACTCTTCCAGGGTCTTCTCAAGGTTCTAGCTGGCATTGAGACTAACTTCACCGTCACATCCAAAGGAGGGGAGGATGAGGAGTTTGCAGAGCTCTATCGCTTCAAGTGGACCTCATTGCTGATCCCTCCTTTGACACTGCTCATTCTCAACATCATCGGGGTCATAGCTGGAATCTCTAATGCAATCACCAACGGGTACGAGTCATGGGGTCCATTGTTTGGTAAACTTTTCTTTGCCTTTTGGGTCATCATGCATCTATACCCATTCCTCAAGGGAGTCATGGGCAAGCAGGATAGAGTGCCTACGATCACTGTTGTCTGGTCCATACTGCTCTCATCCGTCTGTTCTCTTTTATGGGTTCGAGTGAACCCGTTTACGAGTAAATACGATGGCCCCGTATTGGAAGTTTGTGGTTTAGATTGCAACTGATATTTGTGTGCATTTTTTGGATATCTTTGTGGTTGGGAGTTGCTTAAGAGTGCTCTAACTCCGATCCAATGGAGGTGTATTTTTCTGTTTGAGTGATTGGTGAGAAAGGATGAGTTGGAAAAGTCGCAAAGGGGCGAAAGTAAAGGAAACAAGAGAGTTGGTTTTTTGTAGATAAGGGTGGAAGCGACATTTTATCGGTTTGTTGTTTCTAATTGCTAATTCTTATTCATTCTTTTAAAGTCCTTTTTCATTGCTTAGGGTGATTTACATGACAACTTATAATCCCCAAACTACTCGTTATGTTTTGTAAGATTCTTTTGTCTTGTAATCTAATTTCCTAAAATTTGTTCTTATCTAGGAGCTGTCGTATGTGCAAAGCCCTCTTTTTGTCTTCATAACGTGATTCTCAGTCTGTATTGTCATTTTAATAAACATGGACTCATCTCCAAATCATGTTGACATTTTGTGCTTCTGTTAGAAGAATATTAATGTGGTGATATTAATCAAATTAATGTAGTAAATAATGTGACAGAACAGACATACAGAATTTCCATATGGTTTACAGAACATCTGTAGACACTATAAATAACCACAGCAAGTGCTAATTGCAATATGCAAACGGTCAAACACTATAGCAACTTACTACTAACTCAAACATTGCAAAAACTAAACCAATCAAAATTTTACTACAGTTGACCAGAAGATTAGGTTATGTGATTGCTTTCTTCTTTACCACTTACCAGCACGATGGCAAATGATAGATTGGGTTTCATTGTCAATCCATGAGCAGTAGATCGATCGAATTCATAGATTCGGTTTGCTTTACCAACCTCAGGGTTCCCTATGACAAGCTAGTAGGAATGAGAACAAATCAAATACTGATAGTATTAAAATTATAGGAATGAGAACAACTCAAATACTGATAGTATTAAAATTATAAGAGTTTTGCTATATTCTCCTAAAAATTAGCGTAATAATTCTCCTAACCACTTACAATGACATGAGTGATAATTTCATCAATAATCATGAGTACTTTTATTATATGTGAGTATTATGAGGATTATTAGACACACGAGTTAGGAGCATTTAATATTTTTCAAATTATATACGTATTGTAGTGAATATAAATATATAGATCCATATCAACATCGTTTATAGATGTGATTTTTCGTACCACATCCTAGATACACTATATATATAATATAAAAAAGAAAAATATAATAAATCTAACCCAAACTATGACGAAATTAACTAATCTAATCTATCTTTTAATTTACATCAAATCTAACGTGAAGTTTCGATAACATCAATTATATTCTACCATCAAGTCACTATTAATGAAGTCAGCAGCCAAATCAAGAACTATTATATTGATTTTTAATACTCATATACATAAATTAGTTTTTTAAAAAAAACACAAAACACTAACTCGATATTCATCGCCACCCAAACACTGACTTGACAATATATATGTTGTAGCGTCCCAATCAGCAACTATAGTTAGTTGTCAAGTCATATTATTAAGCGAGTAGTAGAAGAGTTCAAGTGAGGACGAATGTCGGGTTAGAGTTTTGTGTTTTTCTTTCTTTCAATTTTCGATTGCTGACTTATTATATGAGTATTGAAAATCAATATATTAGTTGTTGACTTAGACATCATGTCAACAACTAACGATTTTATTAACAATGATTTGTCGGTGGGATATTAATTCAAAACTTCGAGTTAGATTTAATGCAAATTAAAAATTGAGTTGAATTTGTTAATTTCGTCGTAGTTTGGGTTAAATTCATTAATTTTTTCTATAAAAAATAAATAACTAAGTCACATAAATAAATTGGTAACTATGGTAAGTATTTAAAAATTTAATGAAATTTGTATATTGTATATATGTGTATAATAGTTATTACTTATGCATATAATAAAACAATAATAATTATACATATATGAATGCAGATGCAGACCGGATGCAGTGCGAATACACTTTCAAAACCTTATCTACACTGCATTAGTATGAAAAAATTGATTCACACTGATGCAAACATTGCTGGATGTTGATATAATCGTCTAAATTATTTAATTTGTTTCAATTAAAAATAAGTTCATACATGTATTATTTGAATTGGTTAATAACTAAAATTAGTTTATACTTTCGTCAAACTTTCAATTTTACCCTAACCAAAATTTTAGCTTATTTGCTTGTAATATAAAAGTAATTATAAATTTAGCATATCTTTATTTTTTGTTAAATTTTTTGTCACAATAACGATGTTGTATATTGATTAGGATTAAAATATGATTGTTTTATTAAAACTTGAATTTTAAACTTGAGATTTATTTTTAAATGTTTTTGAATCCCAATTCAACTTGGATTCAATAATAAATTAAAGTGAAGTTCAAATTTAAATAGATCAAATTTTAATAAAATGCAAATATTTTTACCCCATCTAGCATGCCACATCATCAAATGAACGAAAAAATATAATATAAAATTAATAATTGGTTAAATTATAACTACATATTATATGTTAAATATTGTAAAAAATTTAGTTGAGAGTAAAAGTGAAATTAGATGAAATTACATATTATTTTAAACAATAAATTCTTTTAAATCGAATATATTAAAATTGTACATTACAATCCATTTCGTATAATTCGTGATGTGCTATTCATCTAAATTAATAAGGGTTAAAAAATAAATTATTTATAGTATTTCAAGAACAAAATTTGTGTGGTGCCTAATAAGTAAAACGATAGTATCTGTGGAACGAACAAATATACTCATTTTCATTATAGATATACTTGTTCACTTTATACTCATTTTATTTTAGCTATATTTTATTTTTATAAATATATTTATTTCATTTGAAAGTGAGTGTATCTAAAAGAATATACTAAAGAGAGTATATTTAAAAGAAAATAAATGTATCTAAAATGGGTATTTGTGAATAAAAAAGAAGTATATTTATTATAAAAACTATAGCTATACAAAGCATAAGCTTTATTCTTCTCATAGCTATTTAACTTTGTTGAATATTGTCTGAATATTTAGAATTCATACCTTAGTATGATTATTTATTATGATTTATTATTATTATTATTATTTTAAAAAAAAACTATTTAACTTATTTCAATACAAAGCATAAGCTCATGGGTTCCTGATTTTTTTCACCTTCTTTTTTTTTTGTTTCCAGTATTTGGTCTTCTCTTAGCTTACAGTAGAAGTAACTTGTTCAGTTGTTCTCACCTCCGGAAATTAAATAATATAAATAAATAAAACTAGCAAATCTCTTGTGCCCAGTCCTTTCGTCAGCGAAACCGAAGCCCTCGCCCGCGTCCCGCTCGTTCCTCCTCGCCGATCGCGGGCGAAGATGTCGCACGAAGACACCATCCCCCTCCACCACTCCTCCCAGTCCGACATCGATGAGATCGAGAACCTCTTCATCGCCGGCCCCCACTCCGCCACCGTCCTCCCCGCTCGACCCCCCAGCCCTACTCGCGTCTCCATCCCCGTCTCCCATTCTAGCCCCCCCTTGCCGCCCTACCAGAAGGTAACGCCTTCCTCTTCCCCGCCCCCTGTCGTGCCCGCTGTGCCCGCCGCTCCGTCAGGAAGCTCTCGAGTCGGCGTCGCCGCGGATGCGTTTGGTTCGTCGCCCGATACGCTGACGGAGCCCGTATGGGACACGGTGAAGCGGGATCTGACAAGGATCGTGAGCAATCTGAAGCTGGTGGTGTTCCCGAATCCGTTTAGAGAGGACCCCGGGAGGGCGCTGAGGGATTGGGATCTTTGGGGGCCTTTCTTCTTCATCATCTTCCTTGGGCTTACTCTTTCTTGGTCTGCATCGGTGAAGAAGGTAAGAGCAGATCTAGGATTCCCGCTTTGATACGATCCAGATTTGAGATCATCATGCAATCGTTTTAGATATTAACCATCGTACCAAGAGTTTATAGATGCTTCCTTCTTGATTTTTACTACTTGTAGATTTATTCTTGATAAAAAATTGTGGCAGGTCAAAGAGAATGGCGGCATATTTCCGAAATAAAATTTTCCTAAGTTAGAATATTACTTTGAATGCACTTTCAATGTTTTTTACATATATTTTTTCCTTGAAAAAATCTATTTAATTTTAAGGGAGTATTAAGTTCATAGAAGTTGTATGTTTACATAATCCAGATATACGAAAATAGTTTTGCCAAAATAAACCTCATTGAAGCGAATCTAGGCCTCTGTGGACAAATATAGTAGTTTTAGTGCGATGCTTGGTCTTGCATATAGCATTGTTCTCATGATACATTAAGGTTAAGATTCTACACTAATCGCGGTTCTTCTGATGACATCTAGCTAATTTTAGGCTACTGTAATATATATTAATTTTCTATTCAATACTGGAGGCAAGACAGTTGCATATTCCAATATTTTATACGGCCTAACTTGCCTTTTGGCATATATATATACTCATTATCGACATTAAATGAGCCAAGCCAATTTTAAGTTGGCTCTAGCCAGGCTTGACAGGGCTTGAGCTTGTTTAATATATGAGTCGAGCTTGAGCTTAGAAAAATTGCATTTTCAGGCTTGCATAAAGCTCGAGCTTGAACATTTCAAGGCTTGGCTCAGCTTGATTACAGCCTTACATACAACTACAGAGAATTATAGTCGACAAAATTAAACGGAGTTGCATTTTTGGGCTTTGTATATTACTACAATCGAGATCCATATCCATCTACACCTAGATTTAGAATTTTTGCAAAGTTAAAAAAGGTACATTTGCTTTTCTTTCCTTCACTTAAATGCAGTTTGGTTGCCCTTTGCTTGCATCAGATATCACAGTGCCCCTTTGACATTGTTTTTTGACCAAGTTGCCTGTATCAAAGCTAATCTAGCTGAAATTCCATATAGACTTGGAAATATTAGTTACAGAGCTATTTCTTTGAGGCCCATAATGGTTCCATGGAAGAGTTCATTTAATCTTCATGATTATATAGTTGGAGATATGCTAAAGTTTACATGTTGATGTATAGTGCATACAGTTCGTGTAAAGTATGTTCAAATAGTTACTAGGATAAAAACAATCTTTCTAGTGATCTAGTATGCAGATACCTAAAGATTCTATGGCTACTTAGTTTGGTCTGCGTCCCTTTGTTGTCCTTATTTCCCATTACCGTCTTCCACATGCTATCCTTCTAGCATGGGATTCTCCACAACAATGATTCTACTGAATACCTGTCCATCTTATTCCTTCAAATTCAACTTTTCCAAGGTTGAAATGGAAGAAACGAATTTGTTCCTTCCTACACAGTCAGCTCAAATATATCTTCACGAGTCACGACAACTATTTTAATGGATTTATTTCTTATGGTCTTTGTTTATCATAATTATACTTCCTTTTGTTTTTATATTTTATTCTCCACTTTCCTAGTTAAATTTGATATTGATTGCTGACCATGGTAGCATATATTTCCATCTATTAATATATTTTGGTCTGATTTATGTTTTTATATTTTCTATTCCTTTGACAAAGACTAACTAAATCTAATACACTTTTCTTAGTACTATATTGTTATAAAAGTGATAATATTGGTTTAAAGTTTCATGCCATATTCTATACCTGTTCCAGTGCCATGCTATATTTTGGGCTCATAGTGAGCTATCAAATGCTATACCTGTGGCAGTCTAATGGGCCTTTGGTGAGTGCATTAGGCTCAATTAAGTTTGTCAACATATAATAATTGAAGTGGCTGAACTCATGGTGTCTTGATCACAAGTGATTTAGTCTCAATCAATCAAAATATATATTTCTTAACTCTGTGCCTTTGTTTTTTAATATTAGAAATTCATTCTTAATCTCAACCATTCTAGTTAAATGATTGCCAACTCTGTTTATTCTTTCTTTAAAAAGCTTTCTATCTGGATTCCCAGATCGCCATTTTTATAGTCAATAGTCATGTTATTCAATAATATTGCGATCTATTTTGTTACAATTTAAGAATTTGAATAAATTATTGTATGAATCCTTCATTTTGTAAATTGTTTCTTTTGATAGCATAAATTGTTACATGGAATAAGTTGCCATTGCCATTACAAAAGATGGATTTAGATGTCAGTATTAGGAAAAAGAGGCAACAATAGTGGGATTGCTTCGTGTACTGGGTCACCCTTTTTTATTACGAAAAAGAGGCCTGTCCTTTCTGAATCCAAGTGGTTTAGAAATAAACATTATCTTTTTAGACTTTGAATAAGCATTTCCAAAGAGTTAATAAACAATAAATGCTAATTATTACGATGGAACTCATTATAACATGCAATGCAGAAGGCTCCCACCAATATGGGATCTAGGAGGATTAATATATGCAACCTTATCTAGCATATATGTTGGTGACGTTGGTTCGGCTACTTGAACCATGGTCCCTTGTTCAGAATGATATCATCCTATCCCTGAACCAAGATTCACCCTCTCTGTAAAAGAAAGAACACTGAGATTGAGGGTGTAGTAATTTTCCATTAGAAGTGATTGTTGAGAGGGGGAGAGATTAGACATGAAGAAAGAGAAAGTGAAAGTGAGATAGGAAAAATAAAACTTCTTGTGGTCTTTGGCATCACTTCTTCAGTTCTTTCTTATTTTCAACAGATGTTGGAGGGTTTGCTTCATATTCTTTTTCTCCCTTTTCATTTTTTTCTTTGCACATCTCTTCTTCTTCTTCTTCCTTCGATTTCAACAAATAGCAGAGGATATCTGTCTCTGTTTTTTTCTCTCTCAATTTTTCTTTCATTTATGAAAAACTTATTTATTACTCTTGTTCAATCAGATGGAGCCCTCACATTCTTCTAAGAATCTTAATGCACTGTTCTCTGTTAATGTTATGATTATTGAGAATTGCTTTCATGTATCCTGCATCACTTATGTGGAAATATTCCTTGTTCAATTTCAGTGGTGGCGACTTCTTTATTTGTATCCTTTATCTGCACCTGTTTTTCAATACTGAATGGTATATGCTAAGTTGAGATCATGCAAAGTGTTAGTTGAGAAGCAGAAGATCACAAGAAGCCTGCAGATGGAGAATTCTAGAGGGAAGGATTTGCACTGGACCAACCTTCTTGGGATTGGTTTTTTGGACTGGAGATGAGAAAACCAGCTGGATTATTCCAGTTATGCTGGTCTAACATCATATCCAAGAAGCTTAAATTGACCAGACTGCTATCCTACAGTTCCTAGTTTCTTCAGCTAGAATAGCTTGGTCACATTTTATGTTAGCCTCTGATATGCTTTGCAAAAGTAGACAAGGAATTAAATGGCAAAGTACAATTTGGATAGGAAAGCTTAATTACAATTTCTTAGAATGTGCTTCACATAGTGTTAGACAATTTACTTTGGATGCATTGCTAAATGATTGTACCTCCGACAAAGTGCTTAAGTCTTACATATCCTTTTTAATGTCACAGTCTGAAGTCTTTGCTGTTGCGTTTGCAATCCTTGCTGCTGGTGCTGTTATTCTGACGTTGAATGTACTCCTGCTGGTGAGCAACTCTCTCATTGGTGCTTGTTTGGCTTTAATTTGTGCTGCAATTTGTTAATGTTCTTCGTTTACTAGGGTGGACATATCATCTTCTTTCAAAGTCTTAGTCTTCTTGGATATTGCCTCTTCCCCCTGGACGTAGGAGCTCTGATCTGCATGCTGATAGGCAATGCTATAGTTAGAATTGTCGTGGTCTCCATAACCTTGGCATGGAGCAGCTGGGCTGCATATCCCTTCATGAGTGCAGCAGTTAATCCCAGAAGAAAGGCCTTAGCCTTGTATCCTGTTTTCCTCATGTATATATCCGTGGGCTTTTTCATCATTGCAATAGATTAAGACATCAATATGGTTATCAATTCTAATATGGAAACTGTCTCTTCCTCCCAACACGCCAGACTTACAATGATAGACGAGATGTTTCAATGCTATTGCTCATTATGGGTTATTTTTTAAAGTTTCATGTGCGGATTTAATTAGGGACATGAGTTTGCTTTGGTTGAGTTGTAACTTGTAAAGTGTGTTTAATTTGTGGTAATAATCATAATGTTTCACCTCTATTCGTGGAATAATTAATGTCACAGGTTATCATCACATAATGTAAAACAATAATAAAGGTTTATTATTTTTAACTAATGGGCTCCTACAAAAAGCTCATTGAAAATATTATTTCTTCCTCCTCTGTGGACATATTGGAATTAAGTTATGCTGAAAAGTTTGAATTATATTTAAAAAACCAAATTTTTTTACATTGTCTCTGTAGCTTTTGAGTTTCAATGTCAAGTGCAAACGATGAGTAGCTTATTGTAATCCCTTGTTTTAGAAGCTTTTGTAGTTTTGTTTATTCCATGTGGTAATCACAAGGGGCGGGGTTGCTTTTCTCCGTCTGTGATCTCAAGTTGCATATTAATAATATAATTATGTTGGATAATAGATATTTGCTCAGTAATCCTCAGTTCAACGCAGGATCTCTCAGGAACAAACAGATCTAACGTGTATGCTGCGCACCAACTTTTTCAAAGCAAATCTATCAACAAACGGGAAAGCTTCAACAATTTATATATAAATGTACGTTAACCTTAGGTACCATTGATGTTGATTTCTATGACAATTACAAATAATTTTGACTAAAAGTTGAACATATATAGACGATGCAATATCTTTTTTTTTTTTCAGAAAAGGCCAAGCAAAAGGTCACTCTTTATTTAAGTGAAGGGAAGACGATGCAATATCTAAATATTTGCAACACACGCGATGTTGCTGTCAGCCTATTTCTACGCGGAATGTGATATCTTACTCGGTGGATGATCACATTGACGTCCAATATTCCTTGGTTGACCACAGGTCTAGTCAAGTAGTCAATCGTCAGCAGCAGCAGAAGAAAGGTTCCTTGGTTGAATGAAATTGGACAAATTTTATTACGACGAATCCGCAATGTAGTGTATTTTCCTCTTCATACTTGCTGGGAGTTTCTTCACTGGGTCTTCCACTCTTTGAATCTGTATAATAAGATCAACCACTTCGAAATATAATAAATACATAATTAAATTTCTTTTGAGTTTTATATATTGAACCAACTTTCTGGAATTTAATGGCATATAGATTCTTTTTAATTCGTTTGATTTGATTGGGTATAAACCAGAATTTTATAATAGTTATTAAAAAATATAATATTTAGTTTTTAGTTCAAATTAATTTACGTCATCTATGACTTACAACAAATTGGTAGTCACTATTTTTCAATACCAAATTCATACTCGATTAGGTGTTAGGCTACTCAAGTTTGACAGATAATTTTTTGGATTAATTAACTAGTCAAATTATCCGTATATTTCACCTAAAATCATCATTTTTTTTCTTTATAATTTCAGAAATATATGAGAGTGCTCCTTATATTCAGTTAGCATCCCCTATCTAATATAAAAAATATTACTTTGGATTGCAAAATATTATTTTGATTCATCAGTGACAAATCATCTTGCGCATTAACATCTATTTTGGTTTCGAATTGAAGCCGATTTAGACCCTCTATAGTCTATTGTTGTTTTAAACATATTTATTATATTCTAAAAGGCTGTTTGCTGTTTGAAACTGGGCAGCGGCTTCAACAACAAAACCGAGTGACCTAGTCACCTAGACTTCAACGACAGTTCGGCCGGTCATGCGCGTACAGATGTCGAAATGTTAGTGGAATTTGAAACAAGCTATTCAAAGGAATCATGCATGCAACGGTTGTTGCAGGATTAGAGAAAGTCCACCATGAGATTTCTCACCTTCTTCCTCGCTTCCACTCTTCAACTTCTCCCACTTAATACGCGCTCCCCCTCCTAGCATTAACTCCCGATATCTCCAATATATGCCTTCAAGCCTTCGACTAATTCCCAGAAGAAGGAAAGAAGGTGAAGACATCACTTGTAGTCTTACACTAATTAATTATACACCTGTTCGAACACCATCATCGATCTTCTTCTTCAGCTTCTTCTATGTGTGCAAGATTAATGATGGAGGGAGGCATGAGAGATCCTGACATCGAGGCAGCTTTGCAGCTCGTGCAGCTCAGCGGCAGAGACGAAGAAGAAGAGTTAAATAGTCTTGGAAGAATCAGGAATAAGAAGGAAGAGGATCATGAGAAATGGATGATGAGGAATGAAGCTGAAATGCTAACAAAGAGCAGAAGATCATACAAAGAGAAGTTCTGCAATCGAGATCAGGAGGAAAGCATGGAGAACCGGTTGAGGAAAAGGCAGAGATTCCAGTCCTTGGTGATGATTTATAAGCTGACCAAGCCATGTAAGCTTTGATTTCAAATCATTGCCATAGTTTTTTTTATCTACAGGAAGAGTTATAAGTACATCAGGTCATGGAAGCAAAATTAATCTTATATTGCACTGACGCCTTGGGAAGTAGTGCGCATATATGCAATTAATATTATTAATTCACTAATTAATGTAGTCCTTGTGTTCTTCACTTCTTTGTGAGATCGATGGGGTTCTTGTCAAATTTCCTTATTGAGGCACATTGGTAAAAGAATCTCGTATTTTTATCTTCCTCTTTAATCTACCGTCTTTTAGCCCTTTGCTATAATATGTGTTTTAATCTGCTCTGGGCTTCCTTAAATTCTACCATCTCATTTGTGTTTAGGCCATATGAATCCACTCTATTGCTAAAGCCTGCAATTAATCGTATCCTCCCGGTCCACCGTTTGTGCTTGATTTTTTTGAGTTGTCGAGCACAAACTCCAAATGCAAAACCCAATTAGATTAGACTTTTTAGACCAATTACAACATTAACATGATTTAATTCCCTCATAGTATCTCGAGCTTCAACTGGTATACGTACCCTGTAAAACAAACACTATTCAGATTTAATTAATGTCTCAAGCTTCACATCAAATTCCAAAGTTGGCTAATTAATTAATAGGATTATTAATTTGTTCAACCAATAACAGCTGACTATATATTACATGCAAACTTGAGTTAAAGTCCTCCCCATGACAACCGACGTGAAAACATTTTAGGACGTACCTCTGCTATAAAGCCTAAATGATGTCAAATTTATATATTGATCAATATATATTTGGACGCTTGAATAAGATGATTTTCCCGACAATTGTCAAATTAAAAGGCAAATTTTTAAGTCCCACTCCAGTATAGTTAGATAAGCTGATCTCAAACTCAATTAGCTACTCAAATGTGCCCAATTTGAGTTCGGTCAAGCTTGGAGAAATTTAATGAAGGCTAAGTGAAACTTGATTTTAGCAAGTTGCAGCTTAAATTTGATTAAGTCTTTGATGAATTGTGATCATTTTTTTGTGTGCATAAACCACAAAAACTTATTCTATCAACCTAAGTACTCCACACATTTGAAGCCTTGAAGATCATGTCTTAGTTTGCTACTGAATGGATAGCTTGATTACATTGTCGGAATATAAAATTAAACTATAAATGAATACATGAAGAGTACAAGAGTCTAATTTCTCATATATATAATTTTGCATGCTAAATAAGGACGAAGCTACATGGATGAGAAGGGAGGGGGCCCTCTTATTTTAATTTATCTTATTTATATAGGGAAAAAGTCTATTTTGCCACCCTATATATTAATATTTGCTCTCTTATTCACTCTCATTTCAATTTGTCTTATTTATATAGGAAAAAAGTCAACTTTACTCCCCTTTATATACTATTTGCCCCCTTATTTTGATTACTGCCCTCCACCACTAATGCCAAGGTTCCTATGTTTGATTATAGAGAATATTCAACAATAATTTGCAATCGCATAAGCCTCAAACTATAGAACATAGCAAGTAGAAGGATTCGACATGTAATAACAACATACAACTGTGACGAAGTACAATTCTAGGCGTATCTCTTGGTGATGTGCAAATTTGGCGAGGGGGGGGGGGTGCAAAGCAAAATTAAGACACTCTGACGCTCAAGTAAAAATGAGTTCTAGGTAAGGTAATAGAAATTGGAATCTAGATATACTTGGGAGCGTCGTGTCTGTATATAGTGCATGATGAGTGATATTTGACGATGATGCCATCAGGTAATCTCGTAGGGATGTTGCTCAGTTTGGGTCGAGGCTGATCCTAGAGATGTCAGACTCGTGAATGACGAATCATTTGTAATGAATATGGATACAAGTGTCCTTGTATGGCTGAGTGGACCCAGACTAAGCTGTCTGGTTTGGTTTGAGTTTGGTTCATGAGTATGGGTGCTTCTTGGCCTAATCCGGCGGGGCCCAAAGTTCTAGTCTAGTCTACAGCCCTTGATCTTGGTCGAAATCTGAGGACTTTGTGTCGAGCTCTAAGTAGTGTGCCGACCTCTGACCTCGGCCTGATAGGTAGACATCGGCTGGATCGATGTGTTGATATTGAGACCTCGCGAGAATTAGTGTTACTACTTTGCGATCCTTCGATTTTCTGGAAAAAATACGATGGCCGTGCGGGGGAAAGGGTGCCTTTTTGCGTGCCCGTTGCCTGTGTAGTCATTAATTTTGAAAAATGGTAATTATGACCAAAGATCCAATCAGCAGTTTCGAAGGCACTTAAGTGCCGGTTGTTGACTGACGGACGTGGCCCCGTTAGTGGGGAAGGTGACGAACGATCGTTAGGGTGACAGTTCTGCTCGGGCATTTAAGAGCCCTTGCATCTTTATATTCCGCATGCGTGAGCTTGCCATGGGTGGGAAGTATCAGAGATTACTATTCATCTGGGAGTCAGCCTTGGGCTGGTAATATTACACCCCGCCTAGGCTTAATCCTAGATAAGGGACCTCACCCAGGAGGAATGCAACTAGCAACAGAACAACAACACATAGAGAACATAATTGAACTTACAACCAGATTCATACTCCAATTCAAGTCAAAAGTCTAACATAAGATAAACAACTAAAGTTCAACAGTCCATTTAAGAAAAAAGAGATCAAAGTTTAGTCCAAAAGTTTAAACAAGTCCAATAGTTAATAGAAGCTAACAGTTCAACTAAGGAAAAAGGAAACTAAGATAACATGCGGAAGACGTCTCCTCCTCGGATACTCTAGCTACCCCATAAAGATCTGCCATCATACCTGAGGATCTGAGGCAAAAACAACAAACATCAGCAGAAGGCTGAGTAGGATTTTCGACAATATGCTATATATGATGCCATGTATACAACGAAAGATACGATTCAATAATTTATTTAATGCTTCTACACCAATCAACTATGTCAACTATTATCTACATACGTGCTTGGTCATAGACCCAATCAAGAGCGTAGTGGACATTGGATTTCCCCCGCACTCTCGCACCTCCGAGAGTGGCACCTCAAGTCTGCTCCAGCTAGAGATGCGACTATCCATAAAGGTAGTCCGCTGACATCTAACACCTCGACGCCGCACACGCACCTGTGTGGTAAATAGGTGATCACCGGTGTCACTTGCCATACACCTCGGTCAATAATATTATCTAGGGCCATCGCTCAATAGTAGATCAACTATGTATCATGTCAACAACTTACACTAGTACAACTCAACTAATGAAGAATGCTAGTAATCATGACATCATATATGAATTAAATATTAAACGACTACATAATGATGTTATCAACAGATACGACATGCAACTATCTCTACTAGCATCCTCAACTAATAAGCATATGAAAATATCATGCTTTCAACATGTCTCAATAAATATGCATAAAGAGCTTCAACGATAGTAGATATCAATTTTCAACGGAATAGAACAACAAGATAATAATTTGATATAGGGTAACAACCAATCTAGGATGAGATTCACCTTAATAACTATTATAACAATAAAATAACTCAGGTTGAAAATATAAAAATGATTAAAATAATATTTTCCGACTCGACATGCAAAATGAGGCAATGAACACATACTTTTTTCAACATATGAAAGTCAAACGATGAAACTGACCTCACCAATAAATTTAAGGCGTCGAGTAGGTACAAATTCATATATAATACGACTATTTTTGACTAACTATAAAGCCTCAAAATAATTATTTAAAATAATAGAGAAATACCTTAAATAACTACTTTTAAAAGGTACCGCTACCAACTTTCGTAACAGTGTTACGAATCTATATATCACAGCTACACCCATCATACCACTCACAACAACACATAACAATATATAATAGTGTTATAAACATCTGCAGTAGTTACCAACTCAAGCAATAACATAATACCACAACTTAAATGCTATAACACTGGTACCAAGAAGAAAACACCAATATATCACATATAACACCGTTATAACTTAAAAGAATAAAACATTGATATAATATATTAAACATCTCCCCTCTAACTAGGGATCATGCGACACCTCTACCAGCTGCCACCTCTACTAGCCGCCGCCGCCGCCTGCATCCCGATTACTCCGGTCGATCGGGTCACTGGGGGAGCCCGACGCCGATGACTCGCCGTCGCCACCACGCGGCGGTAGCAGCCCATTCTCCTCGCACAACTGCCATCAACGGGCTGTCGTGCCTGGCGATGGCCGCCTGTGCGTGTGGCAGCGACGCCTCGCTGGGCGCCGCTGCTCGCCACGGCACCTAGTCGGGCGCCGCTGCCCGTCACGGCCGGTGACCCAGCCCGTTGCGGCCGGCGCCAACCAAGACTCGACCACGGGCTGCCGGCACTATTACCGATAGCTGCAAGTCGAGCGTGAAGAAGACGATACCAAAAACGACGTCAAACAACAAGATTCAACCATGAAACAACGGATCCGATCGTGTACGGTGATCGTCTCCTCGTCGGCAGCTCGAACTACGAATAGTCCGTCGAAAAAATCTTCGAAAACACCATATCTGACAACGAGAAATCAGATCCGAAATTTTAATAAGCAAGAATACATCAAAACACATCAAAACTCGGAGAAACCACAAGAAAATTTCAGACCTACAAATCGACATGATATCCACGTGAAATCTCATCTTAAAATCAAGGTTACCCTACACGAAAAGGGAAAAGAGTAGGAACGTGGATCCTACCTCAAGGTCCACCAACTCCGGATAATTTTTTAAATTCTTCAAAGTCGCACACTGCCGCTACGATCCGCCACGTGCTCACGATCTCCGCGGTCCACGTCGACAGCAACTACGAGACAAAAAGGGATTGGAGCAACTTAAATAAGCGATTAGTCGTACACTTTATGAAAATACCCCCGATTGACCAATTAATTACAAACAACCCCCCGACTATTAATATTAAATTAATTAAATAAATTTCAGGGCTTAACAATCCTCCACACCTATAGAAATTTGGTCCCCCAAATTCGAGTACCTGTCACCGGAAGATCATGCTGGTCAACACGAACATCTCCCTGGGCCTACTCCTGGGTCAATGCAAACGCTCTAGCAGACTGCTGGGTACTCTGCTACAGGCCCCTTTGCTGCTGCTGTTGAGAGCTTTGACCTTCTGTCTACTGTCTGGTAGGACACTCTCTATTGATGTGGCCTGGCTGCTTGCACCTATTGCAAACACTCTGATCATGCTGGCAATCCCTCGCCAAGTGACATGCATTCCCACACTTGAAATAGTGCAACTGATATCTACTCGACTGGTCCCTTTGCATAGAAGATCCTTGAGGCTGAGTAGACATTATCCTCATTCTCTTCTATTGAGGCTGAGAAATTTGAATATCATCCTCGCTACCACCCTCATCGTATAATGGGTAGGACTGCTTTACCCGCTTTGCCGGCTCATCATAACCTCCACTCATCTGCTCTTGAGTCTGACCCGCCTAACTAGCTGTCGCCTGCTGACGATCTGGGTACATCTCCACATAAGTCGCCTTTGCTCACAGTGCTCGCCTTAAGACTCTGTCATACTTCACTAGCTCATCTCTAGCCATCAACCCCTTAATGGAGTTGTTCAGTCCACTGAAGAAGAATTCTGCTCGCCTGCTATTCGTGGAAACCAGATCCGGAACGAACCTCGCGAGCGCATCAAACTCATTAGCATACTCCATCACTCACATCGTACCCTGACGCAGCTGAAGGAACTCCTGTGACTTTTGTCTCGCATAAGTGGCTGGATAATACTTCTTGAAGAATATCTTCAAGAATCTATCCCAAGAGATAACCTTCTCTCTCAACAGCCTCTGCTGCACCTCCCACCAAATTAGAGCCTCTTCAGTAAGGCAATAGGTCGCCAAACCGACCCGCTCATCCACACGATAGCCCATAACACCAAAAGCCCGCTCCACCTCGCGCACCCACGATAGCCCATAACACCAAAAATTGTCGAACTTGCCTCTCCCTAGGCGCAAAAATTAATTCAGTCGGTTCATCTTTCGTCTCTCATGGGACTCGGTCTGCACTAGATCATACTGAGCTACTGGCTACGACTGCACCGGTGAATCCTCTGAAGGCTCCCCAGGAGACAACTCAAAAGATGTATCCACACTGCGTGCTGAGTCAGAGTCAGAATCAAACTCGAAATCAGACTCAGGCTGAGGCTCCATCCTCTCGGTCTGTCCTCCCACTCGGCCACCCCGAGTGCTACTATGGCTAGGCCTACGGCTGGAGCGTGCCCAGAGCTGGAACTGATCGAGCTAAAGGAACATCATTTGCCAATTCTGTCTCAACTCAAGTCAGAACTGGATCGACCCGTTGAGTCTGTGTAGACAGTCCTGACACCCGAGTTACCTCTAGCCTCCATACCTCATAAAAGGAAAGAACAACTTAGGTTTCAATCAACATCCAAATAATTTAACAATCAACTCATCAACTTAAAGTAAGGTTGAATCTCATCCTTAGATCTAAACACCCAACCGTAAATCCTATGGAGGAGGATGATCCTAAGCTATGATACCAAATTGTTACACACCGCCTAGGCTTATCCCTAGATAAGGGACCTCATCCAGGAGAAATGCAACTAGCAACAGAACAACAACACATAGAGAACATAATTGAACTTACAACAAGATTCATACTACAATTCAAGTCAAAAGTCTAACATAAGATAAACAACGAAAGTTCAACAGTCCATTTAGGAAAAAGGAGATCAAAGTTTAGTCCAAAAGTCTAAACAAGTCCAATAGTTAATAGAAGCTAACAGTTCAACTAAGGAAAAATGAAACTAAGATAACATGCGAAAGACGTCTCCTCCTTCGATACTCTAATTACCCCATAAAGATCCACCATCATACCTGAGGATCAGAGGCAAAAACAACAAACATCAGCAGAAGGCTGAGTAGGATTTTCGACAATATGCTATGATGTCATGTATGTTGGCTTAAGATTTTCAACCTTGGTCTTAATCTCAGTTTTGATGATAACAAACATGAAACTAATATTTCATTGAAAAATTCTTTCAGGTTCCATATCGGTTAGCGCTCGACGTCCTTGATCAGAAATATCGGAGAAATCGGAAAATCAGAAGGATGTTGGTCGACGCGCTCAGATTCGTCAGAAAGATAGAGTCTAGTTTATGTTGTAAATCTTCATGATGATGCATAAGATCCCAAAAACTAACCCCGAAATATGAAAATCCGAAAATCGCCTTGAAATTCACTAAGCCTAGGGAGCTCCTTGGAGGGCTATATGACCTAGACATTTACTTGACATAAAAAATAGTGATAATTGTTCATTGGGTTAAAACTAGATAACGAGGTATTTTTTAGGAGTTTTTGAAGCCTTTAGCCTACTTATTTCTTGACTCGAAAGATTAGAAAATTTTTATTTTTCGAAAATTTATACTAGACCCCAAAAACTAGATTTTGATTCTTAAGGATTTTGATTTTTTAGATATTTTTATTGAATCCAAATGGGGGGTAATTCTTATATAATATTTATGTTTTAAAGTTATTAACTTAAAGTTAATAAATGTTATATAAGTAGACTTAGCGAAGATGAAATCCAAACGAGCAAAAAAAATAACCTAACCGATGTGCCCAGTCCAGGTTCGGTCGATCGGTCGGTAGACCAAACGGTGTCAAAAATGGGCAGTAGCCAATTTGGTCGACCGAAGTGTGCCAAAAAATGGCAGTGGCTACTTCGGTCGACCGAATAACAGAGGAGCTGAGTCGCGATATAGTCGATCGACCCTCCGGTCGACCGAACAGAGCGACCGAAGCAAGAATTGATAATGGTCACTGGGCGGTTGATTGGTCGGTCGATCGACGATCGACCAGACCATCGATCGGGCGTCGGCAACGGGCAAAAATACGCCCGTTGACGCGCTGTTTCTTATTGGGGGTTATAAATACACATCTCAGTCCTTCCTCTAGCTAACCTTTGATGCTTCCAAGCCTAAAAGTGTGATCCTAAGCATCTCTATAAGCTTTAATTGAGTCATCCTTTCAAGAATCCTAGTTTTGATCTCCACACCTTGATTTAGCTTCCAAGATTCACCAATTCATCATCTCAAGGCATCAAGAGGATCAGGGAGTTTCTTTTGGAGCTAAGTACATATTGTTTGATTTATTGCTCCAATTGTTATTGCATTTTGTTATTTATTTCATTGTAATTGAACTTGTGTAAACCTTGGTTGCTAGGTTTGATTGAGTTGGTGGTTGCCTTGGTGTTAAGGCTTAAATCCACCGATGTAAACGTAGTTTGCTAGGATTAGTTCTTGTTGTTCTTAGGATTGAGGTGGGAAAGTGCTGTCGGTAGGAAGGCGGAGACTTCCGAGTGTGGAAGTGCCTTCGGTGTGAGAGCGGAGACTCTCCGGTGAAAACGTCCTCATTGTAAAGGAATCGAGATAATCTAGTAAACTTAGTTTGGAAATCCTAAGCGGGGTGCTTAGGTAGTGGAGTAGGCATTGGGGCCGAACCACTATAAATAATTGTGTTAGCATTGTTCTCTTTCTGTATTCATTGTTTATCTTCATTACTCGCTTCCGTATTTAGTCGTCGAATTATAAATTGCCTAAGTAGTTTAAGAAAAAGTTTAAAACCAGAATTTAGGCTAATTGATTAGTTAACACACTATTCACCCCCCTCTAGTGTGGCCATTTCACCCAACAATTGATATCAGAGCGGGTCGTGGATTAAGATTTCACAATCTTGTCTACATCTAATCTCGATCCGAAAATGACACTAGAGAGTGTAGCGTCTATACCACCTAGGTTCGATGAGTCTAATTTTGGTCTTTGGAAGAGTAGAATGTATACTTTCCTAAAGACTCAAGATTTAGGTGTTTTTAACATGGTAAAAATTAAATATATTAAACCTAAGGAAGACATGAATGCATGGACCCAAGAACAAATTGATATGTTTGAATTAAATGCTAAAGCTACAAATTACATATTTTATTCTTTGAAAAATAATGTCTTTGAAAAGATCGTGCATTGTACTTTCGCATTCGATATTTGGGCTACCTTAAATATGCTGTATAATTATGCAAAAACCAAAGAGCTCAATACGTTTGATGAGGGGAGTGATGACAATTGTCATCCACCCAATACTAATATGGTTTTTGAAGCCCATAGTGCCTCTAGTCATAGGAGCACTAAAAATCAGAAAATGAAGGAGATTTGCCATGTGTGTAAAGAAAAATGACACGTGAAGAAGAATTGTCCTACCATGAAAAATAAGGCAAAGAGGAGATCAAATGCTCCCACATCATCCTACTCAAGTGAAGTATCCTCTTTTTATGACTATGAAGTCACTTCAAAAGTTTGCCTCATGGATGCTAATGATGACACTCTTCTCCTTCTAGTCATGCTAATGTTAATTATAATGCTAGTTCTACTAGTTCTCTCGACATATCATATAATGAGTTAGTAGATGAATACAAAAAATATATGCATTGCTTGTTAAAAAGGATAATGAAAATAAAAGATTGGAGAAAGATAATATAAGGCTTAACTCTCATATGGATGAGTTAAAATTAGAAAATGAGAAAATAAAATCTAGTTCTTTTAATTCTTCCCTTGATAGGTTGAAACTTGAGCTTAAGGACTTAAAGCTTGAGAATGAAAATTTGAAACTTGAGAATTCAAAAATTATAAGTGAAAACAATAATTTGAAATCTCAATCTAATGCCTTATATCAATATCTTAACTCATTGAAAAATGAGGTTGTATCTTTAAATAATAAAGTAAACAAATTAAAAAATATTTCATTTCTTAATAACACTAGAAATGCTTATGTAAAGAATGTCAATGTTTATCATCATTCCCATGCTATGCATTCTACCATTAGACCTCATGATCAAAAGAATAGGGATGCATGTTGTTTCTAAGAATGCTCATACTCATCATGTTTCACATGACAAACATTCTAATAATAAATCTCATGTCCATAGCAAAAACAAAAAGAAATTTAATGGACATTGCTTTTGTTGTGGTACATATGGTTATGCAATATATGATTGTGCATTTAAGAAGAATCCAAGTATTGCTAAGACACTTTGGATACCTAGGCCAACTAACCCCCAAGGACCCAAAGTCATTTGGGTACCAAAGGTTTCTTGCTCTATTGTAGGGGGAGCTACCACACAAGGGTGAGATGAAGTTAATTGAGGATTCAAAGATCATATCATTTCAAAGTTGCAACTTCAAGTCATCTTGATGCCTTAGTAAGGTTGGCATCAAAAGTACTTTGGTATCATCTCCTATACCCTCTTGCTTAAATTATAGTTGGAGTTTGATATATGCTTAATATTAGTAGATTTTTCGCTCTTGATAAGTTTCAAAAATATTTTTGACTTTTGATTTCCCGGTCTCTTCGGAGACCTATGTGGCCTATAATGGGCCTAAACGACCTTGCGGTTCTAAATCGTAGGCTAATTATGATATTTTGATTTTCAACCAATAGGAAGGGTTGGAGATCATGTTTTCACAATTATTATTTTTGTGATCTCTTAAAATTCATTTTGGTATGAATTGATTTCATTTAAAACGGATTTTGAACTATTTAGCAAAGTTGGATTTTGAATGAAATCTTTGATGGTTACTTTGCTATCTAGAATGATTAACTTGCTTGAAATGATTATGTCATTATGTTATCAATGATTTCCTCATACAAGTTAAATGGAAGGCTAACTAGAATGAAAAAGATTAGTTTGGCTAAAATTTCAAGTATAAGGTATAACTTCGATAAATTCAAAATCTTACTGTTACCTCAATGTTTAAGATTAAATTATTTCTCTATACTCATGATTAGAATTGCATGTTAAACCCTTGAATTCTCATGAGTATGTAAAATTTTAGTACTTAGGTAAATTTTATTGAATGAAACTTGCTCTAGGTTGATACTTATTATTAGAGACATTCTTTTAAGTCCAAACTAGTTAAACATGTTTAGAGATCTTATTCTTCAAATATTTCATATCTTAATATTTCTTTGATTCATTTTGATATCATGGTAACTTCTTTAAAATGAATCTCTACTATTTAGCATAGGTTTAGATTTTTAAATGAAACTTTGCATTAAACCTTAGCTATTTAGTAAGTTAGCTTGCTAGTTGGTATATGATTTCATTATGATACTAATAAAGCCTACTTGCAAGTTGAGAAAATGGTAAATTTGAAAGGCTAAAGGAAAATGGAAAGAAAATAAAAATTGTGCAATTTCTCAAGAAATGAGGTATGAGTTTCATTTTGGCAAATTTTTTGCATAACACCTCTATTTCCTTGATAAAATGATTTTTCTATGCTCATGAATGATTTTGCATGATAATTGATTGAAATCTCATGAGTAGATAAAATTTTGATACTTAGACAATTTCATATCATCTAGATTGAATGAAATGTGCTCTAGGTAGAAATTCATATTAGAGACTTCATTTTAAGTTGAAACTTGATAAACATGTTTGAGTTAACTCGTGATTTGCTTTCATGTGATTAAAATTGAAAAATCATGTGAAAATGGATAAATTGATAACAAGTTCACTTTAGGAGACCTAAAGTTGAGTAGAGTTGACCTAAGTTAACAAATTGACTTAGAGACTTCATTTTAGGTCCAAACTTCACAAACATGTTTAGCTTTACTCATGTTAGGTGTCAATGTGTTTAAATTTGAAAAATTATGAGTAAAGGTCAAAACTTGATACTTAGCAATTTTATGATACAATGCTTATTTTTGAATGAAATCATGCTAAGGTAAAATTTTAACCAAATGACATTATTTTCTTTCAAACTTGATAAACAAGTTTTAAGTGATTATATATTGATATCGGAAAGTTTGAATGAAAATTGAAAACTTTTGAAAAATACCTAATATTTATGAAAATGCCACTAGATTTCAATTATTTTTAGAAAAATGCAAAAAATTGATTTTTGGATGATTCTTGAAACTGCATGGTCTAATGCTATCATGTATAATTTAAGCCTATACATGATTTCTAGACTTGGAATGTATTTATCATCTAATGCTATCATGTATAATTTAGTCTCATATTAGATATTTGATTTTTTCATCCCTTTAGTTGAGATTTTCATGTTTCATGAAAAATAGTTTTAGAGTCTCAACTTTGACTATAGGTTGACTTTTTTTGCCCTTTTTGATTGATGTCAAAAGAGGGAGAAAAATATAGGTAAAATGAAAGAAAATATAGAAAGACTATGCATATAGATAGGGAGAATTCTATTATATAAATATGCATGTTGATAGGGGGAGAAATCCCTTAGTTGATATCATTTGTGCTTTAATATATATATTTTTTTCTTAAGGATGTTTGTCATCATCAAAAAGAGGAAGATTGTTGGTTTAAGATTTTCAACCATGGTTTTAATCTCGATTTTGATGATAACCAAATTGTTACACCCCGCCTAGACTTATCCCTAGATAATAGACCTCACCCAGGAGAAATGCAACTAGCAATAGAACAACAACATATAGAGAACAGAATTGAACTTACAACCAAATTCATACTACAATTCAAGTCAAAAGTCTAACATAAGATAAACAACGAAAGTTCAAAAGTCCATTTAGGAAAAAAGAGATCAAAGTCCAAAAGTCTAAACAAGTCCAATAGTTAATAGAAGCTAACAATTCAACTAAGGAAAAAGGAAACTAAGATAACATGCGAAAGACGTCCTCTCCTCCGATACTCTAGCTACCCCATAAAGATTCGCCGTTATACCTGAGGATCTGAGGCAAAAATAATAAATATCAGCAGAAGACTGAGTAAGATTTTCGACAATATACTATGATGCTATGTATGTTGTCTTAAGGTTTTCAACCTTGGTCTTAATCTCGGTTTTGATGATAACAAACATAGAACTAATATTTCATTGAGAAATTCTTTCAAGTTCTATATCAGTTAGCGCTCGACGTCATCGATCGGAAATATTAGAGAAATCGAAAAATCAGAAGGACGTTGGTCGATGCGCTCGGATTCATCGGGAAGATAGAGTCTAGGTTTTGAGAGTCTAGTTTATGTTGTAAATCCTCATGATGATGCATAAGATCCCAAAAACCAATCCCGAATCGTAAAACATGAAAACCCAAAAATCGCCCTGAAATTCATTAAGCCTAGGGAGCTCCTTGTAGGGCTATATGATCTAGACATTTACTTGACATAAAAAATAGCGAAAATTGTTCCTTGGGTTAAAACTAGATAATGAGTTATTTTTAAAGATTTTTTGGAAGCCTTTAGCCTACTCATTCTTGACTCCAAAGATTAGAAAATTTTCGTTTTCCAAAAATTTATACTAGACCCCAAAAACTAGATTTTGATTCTTAAGGATTTTGATTCCTAACGATTTTAAATTTTTAGATATTTTTATTGAATCCAAATGGGGAGTAATTCTTATATAACATTTATGTTTTAAAGTTATTAACTTAAAGTTAATAAATGTTATATAAGTAGACTTAGCGAAGACGAAACCCAAATGAGCAAAAAAAAAAGCCTAACCAATGTGCCCAGTCCAGGTTCGGTCGACCGAACGGTGTCAAAAATGGGCAGTAGCCAATTCGGTCGACCGAAGTGTGCCAAAAATTGGCAGTGGCTACTTCGGTCGACCGGATAGCTGAGGAGCTGAGTTGCGATATAGTCGGTCGGTCGGCCGAACAGAGCGGCAGAAGCAAGAATTGCCAGCGGTCACTGGGCGATCAATCGGTTGATCCATCGACGATCGATCGGACCATCGATCGGGCGTCGGCAACAGACAAAAATACGCCCGTTGATGCGCAGTTTCTTATGGGGGGTTATAAATACCCATCCAAATCCTTTCTCTTGCTAACCTTTGATGCTTCCAAGCCTAAAAGTGTGATCCTAAGCATCTCTACAAGCTTTCATTGAGTCATCCTTTCAAGAACCCTAGTTTTGATCTCCACACCTTGATTTAGCCTTCAAGCTTCACCAATTCATCATCTCAAGGCATCAAGAGGACTAGGGAGTTTCTTTTGGAGCTAAGTACCTATTGTTTGATTTATTGCTCCAATTATTATTGTATTTTGTTATTTATTTCATTGTAATTGAACTTGTGTAAACCTTGGTTGCTAGGTTTGATTGAGTTGGTGGTTGCCTTGGTGTTAAGGCTTAAATCCACTGGTGTAAACGTAGTTTGCTAGGATTAGTTCTTGTTGTCCTTTGGATTGAGGTGGGAGAGTGCCCTCGGTAGGAAGACAGAGACTTCTGGGTGTGGAAGTGCCTTCGGTGTGAGAGCGGAGACTCTCCAGTGAAAACGTCCTCATTGTAAAGGAATCAAGATAATATAGCAAACTTAGTTTGAAAATCCTAAGTGGGGTGTTTAGGTAGTGGAGTAAGTATTGGGGCCGAACCACTATAAACAATTGTGTTAGCATTGTCCTCTTTGTGTATTCATTGTTTATCTTCATTACTCGCTTTCACATTTAGTCATCGAATTATAAATTGCCTAAGTAGTTTAAGAAAAAGTTTAAAACCAGAATTTAGGCTAATTGATTAGTTAACAAACTATTCACCCCCCGTGGTGTGGCCATTTCACCCAACAATGTATACAACAGAAGATACGATTCAACAATTTATTTAATGCTCCTACACCAATCAACTATGTCAACTATTATCTACATGCGTGCATGGTCATAGACCCAATAAAGAGCGTAGTGCATATTGGGTTTCCCCCGCACTCTCGCACCTCCGAGAGTGGCACCTCAAGTCTGCTCCAGCTAGAGATGCGACTATCCAAAAAGGTAGTCCGCCGACGTTTAACACCTCGACGTCGCACACGCACCTGTGTGGTAAATAGGTGATCACCGGTGTCACTTGCCCTACACCTCGGGCAATAATATTGTCTAGGGCCACCGCCCAATAGTAGATTAACTATGCATCATATCAACAACTTACACTAGTACAACTCAACTAATGAAGATTGCTAGTAATCATGACATCATATATGAATTAAATATATAAACGACTACATAATGATGTTACCAACAGATACGACATGCAACTATCTCTACTAGCATCCTCAACTAATAAGCATATGAAAATATCATGCTTTCGACATGTCTCAATAAATATGCATAAAGAGCTTCGACGACAGTAGATATCAATTTTCAACAGAATAAAATAACAAGATAATATTTCGACATAAGGTAACAACTAATCTAGGATGAGATTCACCTTAACAATTATTATAACAACAAAAAAACTCAGGTTGAAACCATAACAATGATTAAAATAATATTTTCCGACTCGACACACAAAACGAGGCAATGAACACCTACTATTTTCAACATCTGAAAGTCATAGGAGAAACTGATCTCATCAATAAATTCAGGACGTCGAGTAGGTACAAATTCATATATAATACGACTATTTTTGACTAACTATAATGCCTCAAAATTATTATTTAAAATAATAGAGATACCTTAAATAACTACTTTTAAAAGGTACTGCTACCAACTTTCGTAACAGTGTTACGAATCTATATATCACAACTACACCCATCATACCACTCACAGCAACACATAGCAATATATAACAGTGTTATAAAGTCTGCAGTAGTTACCAACTCAAGCAATAACATAACACCACAACTTAAATGATATAACACTGATACCAAGAAGAAAACGCTGATATATCACATAGAACACCATTATAACTTCGGCTCGTTGATGACGCAAGGCCTGAACCTTCGAAGACCATACTCGGTGAAAACTAAGCTTGCGAGGAGCGCGTTTTGGGTTGTTGAGTGTGTTGCTTATTTAGAGCTAGTCCAACTGAGTCAGAGGCCACATTTAGGGCCGAAGACCACGCTTGAGGCCAAGCCGAGCTTAGGGAGCATCGAGGAGGAACTCGAGAGTGGCGTTGAGACCAACGAGCCAGTCTGATAAAAATCGAGTTCTAGTCGATGGGGGCATGAAGCCCGAGATAGACACTAAGGCTAGCGACCCAGATTGGTGAAAATTGAGTATTGGTCATTGCAAAACTCCGAGATAGGCGCTGAGACTGATGGGCCAAACATGCGAAAATCGAGTTCTGGTAGCTGGGGGGTGGAGCCCAAGATAGACACTGAGGCTGCGAGCCAAACTAGTGAAAATCGAGTTTTGGTTGTTGTGGGAGTCCAAGATAGGCGCTGAGGCTAGTGAGACGGACTAGTGAAAACTGAGTTTTGATTGGTGTGGGAGTTCGAGATAGGCGCTGAGGTCGACGAGTCAAACTGGTGAAAACCGAGTTCTGATCATTGTGGGCGTAGGAGCCCGAGATAGGCGCTGAGGTTGGGGATAATTGATGTGATGCACCGGGTTAGAGCTGTCGTCGTTGTTTGACGGTGTGCTTGTCATGAGATCGTAGCGGTTCCTCCGCTTTGTGCTATGAGATAGTTGTAAATAGTTTGGACACAAAGAGATTGTGCAGAAAAGAAGAGCATTATTATTAATAACTGTCATGGTAATAATACATTGTGTCCCACTGAGTGGTATACTCAGCCTACGTAGGGTGATGCCTCGTTAAAACCTTTCAAGGGGAAAATCCTGTGGGAAAAATAGTACATCGATCGTTGGTAGTTTAAGGGAGAAAGCTTAGTTATAGTAGGCCCGTAGGAAGCCGCGTTCCTCGATCATGGGAGTTCTCGTCCGGTGAGTTCGACGATTCTGTAGGCGTCTTTTTCAAGGACCTTAGTGATCTTGTAGCTTCCCAATTTAGGGCAAAGTTTCCCTTCTCCGATGGACTTTCTTTGGAGTTCGATCTTTCGTAGGACTAGATCTCTGATGACTTGTATATTTTCCATCCTAGGTTGCTTATTATCATGCTAAACTCGAATGAAATAATTCCTAATATGTGGTTATTGTTATGTTTAATATTTAGGCAACAAAGTATGAAAAAAAATAAAAAAGAAGTCTCCTTGCACATTTTTGGAAGTTGGAATTTGGAAAGAAAGTTTGACTTGATCACCCATGCTTTAGGCGTGCCCACGCGTTGGTTAATTAAGATACATGTGACAGAATGAGAAATTACCATATTCAGGGCTGAAGATACATGCCTTAGGCGTGCCCACGCGTTGCGTCGTGAAGGAGAATCATGGACCTGAACATCGTCAAATGAGTGGAGTGATCGTCCGTGCCGTCGTAGGGTTGGAGTGTGGTTGACAGTTTGAAATTGTCAGGGAGACGGACTACCATTATGCGCTTGACGAAGGGTCCTGAGTCAATGGTGGGGGAGGAGTGGCCTCTGTGACCTTGGTGTCCTCTTCTCCTCTTGGATGATACGTGCAGAAGACCTTATCCCGAAGGACAGAGGTCGACATCCCGGGTCTTTCCAAGTGGTTGTCTTCATCATGTTCTGAATGGTGGTGCTTGTGTTCGGTGTTATTCTCAAGACTGTGTCAGCGCCTTGACCTAGGCTGCAAAGTTGGTTCTCCACCTAAAGGTCGTCGATTGGGCACTGGGATTCTTTTGGTGAGGGATTGGCTGGTGCCAGAGCGTCATTCCTCACTGTTTCAACAAATTCAGGTAGCGGGGGAACGTCGCCGCTAGGGTGTTGCCCGCGTGCGGTGGTGTTCGCCTTACTTCGGGTACCAACTATTACGGGGCTGGTAAGATTTACTCGGCTCCACAGTGGGTGCCAAATATTCTTGCCTAAAGTCATGGTGATGTGGTCCGATGCGTTTCCTGGTGAGGTGCAAATTCGATGGGATGGGGGGTGAGGTGGGAAACTGCAAAAGATACTCCGACGTTCAAGTAAGAATAAGTTCCAAGTGAGGTATTAGAAATTAGAATCTAGATATACCTGTTAGTAGTGTGCTCTGGGCCAATAGAATAATATTGTTATTGCTACTTTCCTTTTTAATAAATGAAACATTTTGTTATTCATTATAAGCATGTTTCACTTGATAAGAGGTTCCTTGAATAATTGACTTCGCCTAATGGTCATCAGGTAAGAGACTTGATAGTAAAACCCTAAGGCAGTTGGAATCGTTGGAACGATAATGAATGAAGACTAATATGCAGTTTGACTGACGACGATCATGTTTTAGTGGTCATGAATATGTGACATTAAAGTTAGATAATAGACACATGTTTGAGAACATGGTGTTGGATAGACCCACCGTGAGAATATTACGTGGATTAATATCCTTAGTATATCTCACAATAGTAGTGATGCGTCAGTCCTCCGACCTGATGTCACCATGAATTCATACATAAGGAATTCTGTGTTTTGACCTAGTCTAACATCATCTTTAATCAGATAGTAATAAAGACTATAATTGGACATGTAATAAATCATGCATAGGAATATGTGTAGCCGTGAATGAATTTATCCCTCTTGTATATGAGAGAGATATCTTTGGGCCCCTTGATGAGTATGACTGAGAAAATGTATGGTCGTGCTCAAATGAATTGATAGGAGTATCAATGTCATTTGTTGAGTTAGTCTACTCAAGAATCAAGAAACCAGATTGAGTAATATAAGGATGATTTAATCCATGCCTTATGCTCGATCAAGATATCGCGTGACAAAAGGACAGAGTATCATACTATGAGTTAGGTTGCTCGGATCACCGACCTCACTTGACTTGGGTAGTCATAATGTCTTGCTAAATAACGCTTATGACTTGTGGGTTATAAATAAGATTTGGACATACTGTCAACGTTAAGTGAACCTACAGGTCGCACATATAGGACGAATCGAATTGGGCTTTGGGTTACAATCATCGGATTGGATCCGCATGACAAATAATCGATTAATTCTTTCTTGATATTTATCTTTGGGAATTAATTTCGAAATTGAAAAGGGAGTTTTCAAATCGAAATTAATTATTCTTAATTTTGAAATGCGATTTAATTATATATTGGGATTACATTGATCATGATTGGTAATGTATCTTTAATATTCGGTATTAAATGATACATTATATTCGACATCTTGAATTTAGAAAATTCATCATTGGTAATTATTATTAAAGATATATTTTATTTGGATATTAAAATCATTTTAAGATTCCGGATATGACTTTGAATTGATCAATGACTGAGATGACTCGATTAATATGATTGACGTGTCTATAAATACCCGCCTGTGATTTAGATGGGCATATGATCATCTCCTGGTGGCTGCTGACCTCACTAAGAAAGGAAGTCGATCGACCACATTTTGAAGGAAATTGAGCTCCCTTTGTGGCAGACAACCTCCACCCGAGAGAGAGAGAGAGAGAGAGAGAGAGAGAGAGAGAGAGAGAGAGAGAGAGAGAGAGAGAGAGGAGTTTCGTGCTTGTCCAGATCGAAAGGAGTTTCGAGATAGCAGACAAAAGCCGCCCAGTTCGTCGCATTCGCTTGTGTGCTAACCATATAGGGTGTTCATCTCTGGCAGCACCTGGGATCCGAAGCCTTGGTCTTATGGAGCAGAAGACGGAGCTCGGTCTTCAAGGGTATATTCCTAAACCTAGTATTGATTTAACCGAGATGCATGAATCCACTTGGGTAGAGGATCAGTTTATTCTTCTGATGTGTGCAGTGTTAAACTTTTGTTGTTTGCCCGATCCTCGCCGACCCAATAGTACCTGAGAGCATCGTGTATGTATATAGTATAGGATGAGGGGTACTTGGCGATAATGCCGCTCAATAATCTCGTAAGGATGATGCTCAAAATGGGTCGAGGTTGATCCTGGAGATGTTGAGATTGTGAACGATGAAACTCTGATAATTAAGATGGACACAAGTGTCCTTGTATGGTCGGATGGACACAAGTGTCAAGGAACTCGAAATCCGCGTACATCACCATGAGATTGTTTGCAATAAGGACGTTGGAGCAAAGACCTCATTTTGTAAGTTGAGAATGGATCCTCCCTTATGACGGCGCCGAGGGATCAACCACAACGATTTACAGCTCCAGTGATCACATCCAAATCTAAAAATTGCTCAAAGAATATGAAATGATAGGTGGAAGAACATATCTCTGCCTTACGCATTGAAAGTATTTGGTAATCTCGGTAAACGCATCTCCAATTATCCACTCCCTTCGAGAACTTAATTATCTCTCGACGGAGCAACACAAGCGCCAACGATCGAACACTAGGGGTGCATGTCAGGTCGTCTTAAACCACTTACTCATCAGTATATGACTCGCACACGAAGGAGTCGAGTTTGACAAACTACCTGAGCGGTGGTTGTTTTTAAATTATAGTTTTTCAATATAAAATTAATTTTATTTATTTAATTTAAATTTCTAGATATTTCAAATGATTGTTTGCATAAAATTTTGAAAATAAAATTAACTTTGTTGACTAGAAGGATATTTAACAAATTTTGAATAAATTAGTTTCGATTTATGATATTTTTAAAAGTTAGTTTTAAGTTGTCAAATTTTGATTTTTGTCTATTAATAAAGTAACAAAGAGTTGCCCCGAAGGAAAAAAAATTAAAATGAAAATAATTTTGTGTAAATTTATCTTCGATAAATCAAATAGAAATTTCACTTGAAATATTTATATTTGGCTGAATATAATTTTATTTGTAAAAACATGGACAACCAAAGCGCTTCAAAGTTAAAGATGCATTTCTTTGAGTATATACACACATATAATATAATTAAGTAAGATACTGCAAAATCATTCTTTTTGTATCGTGTTTTTTCTTTTATAATTTTCTTTTTCATTGCAGGATAGTACTCTTCAAGATGCAATAAGTGATGCATGCTAATTTTAAAATATTATGAAAATTAAAAAATTCTAAAAAAATTGTACCTCAAATCATAACTTGGATATGAGTTTTTTTCAGATTCATAATATGGATCTCAATTTTCTCGAATCTATAACTAAATAATCAAAGTTCTGAATTTGTCCTCCATTTCAAAATATGGTTCATCTTTTACTAATTAAAGACTTTTAAGTCTTTAAGTGGTTCAAAATAAATTTTTTTTTTTTTAATAATTCATATTAACATTATAGTAGATAAAATTTTATTTTAGTGGCTAATAATATTATTATTTTATTTTAAAAATATTTAATTTTTTTGAAAAATCTTTAAATACTTAAATTATACATTTATTAAGTAAAATACAACGTGAATTATTTTTTTAACAAATAACAATCATTGTAGTATTTGTCTAATAATTTTTTAGTAGCCAAAATTAATTTTTTATTATTTTTTTAGTGCAAAAGTCTTTAAATGTATAAATCCATAAAATAATATTATTATTAGTCAATAATATATAAAATAAATTTTTATCTACTTTAATATTAATATTAATTGCTGATTTTTTTTTATTATAAATAATAAAAAAATATTTTATTTCGAGCCACTTAAAGATTTTTTTGGAAAAGTCTTTAATTAGTAAAATGATGAACCATATTTTGAAATGGAGGACAAATCTAAAACTTTGACCATTTAGTTATGAATTTGAGAAAATTAAGATCCATATTATGGACCTGGAAAAATCTAATGTGCAAGTTATGATTATGGGTAATTGCTATTATATTTAGCTACATTCTTTTTTTTATCATGTTTTTTCTTTTATAATTTCCTTTTCATCGCATGATAGTACTCTTCAAGATGCAATAGGTAATGCATGCTAATTTTAAAATATTATGAAAATTAAAAAATTCTAAAAAAATTGAGCAATTACCCAAAATCATAACTTGGATATCGGATTTTCCCAGATTTATAATATGGATCTCGATTTTTCCGAATCCATAACTAAATGACCAAAATTTTGAATTTGTCCTCCATTTCAAAACATGATTCCCCTTTTACTAATTAAAGACTTTTCTAAAAGTCTTTAAGTGGTTCAAAATAAAATATTTTTTTTATTTTTCATAATTTTTTTTTTCAGTAATTCATATTAATATTATAGTAGATAAAAATTTATTTTAGTGGCTAATAATTTTTTTATTTTATTTTTAAAATATTTAGAAATTTTGAAAAAATATTTAAATGCTTAAATTATACACTTGTTAAGTAAAATACAACGTGAATTAATTTTTTAACAAATAACATCATTGTAGTATTTGTCTAATAAATTTTTAGTGGCCAAAATTAATATTTTATTATTTTTTTAGTACAAAAATCTTTAAGTGCATAAATTCATAAAATAATAATATTTATTAGTAACTAAAATAAATTTTTATCTACTTTAGTATTAATGTGAATTGTTGAAAAAAAATTATTATAAATAATAATAAAAATTTTTATTTCAAGCCACTTAATTTTTTTTAGAAAAGTCTTTAATTAATAAAAGGAGAAATCATATTTTGAAATGGAGAACAAATCTAGAGCTTTGGTCATTTAGTTATGAATTCGATAAAATCAAGATCCATATTATGGATTTGGAAAAATCTCATATGCAAGTTATGATTCCGGGTAATTGCTCAAAAAATTATATTTAGCTACTAAAAAAAAAAAAGTCAAAAATATTGTGTACAAATATGTAAGTACTAGTTTTTTATTTTAAAAAACTGAACTAATATATTTCATAAAAACATTAAAGAAAATAAAATACTTAAAAGTCTAATTTATCAAAACTAGACAGTTATATATCATAAAAATACTTATATATGAGAATTTTGATACTTTAAGTATCAATTTTTTGATAAAATGAACTCAAATATTTTGTAAAAAATATCAAACGAAAAAATATGGAAAATCATTTCATTTTTAAGTACATGACCCATTTACACATTTATGGAAATAATTTGAGGAAAATTAAAATTGGAAAGCATTTTGAATATCTAATTAGTTGTAAATTCGAGTTTTGAATTTTTTTAAAAAGTGACCCATATTCTATTTTTGAAAAAAAAAATCAGCATCTTTGTTTTGATTTTGGGGATATTATTATTATTATTAAAGTACACAGTTCTCGTACCGGAATCAATGAAATAACGTAATGCGATCACTTAAAGTTATAATTTTTTAATAAATAGTAATTATTTTAAATATACACTATATTGAGAGCTCCATACAAGGAGGCATACAATTTGTTAGAGAATGAGACAAAAGTTTTACCAATTCTAACGTATTAAATTTTGAGTTAATTATATCCATTTGAAATGTCGTCGTCCAGCTTAATCCGGTAATCCCACTTCTTTTCCATGTGTAGTAAACTGGTGTTCTCCTCTTTGCTCTCGTCCGCTTCTTTCCGGCCATATATATATATATTATTAATTTAATTCTTATTGCATTAATCAACACAAAGTTCAAACTCATGCCGACCTCCGCCTGCAGCTTAATCAGTCAATTAAAGCACAACATTGGCTGTAGATAATATCTATGCATGCCCATGCAGATCGATCGATGATGCATATATATATACATCAATTCACCTTTCTTTCGCAAGCATCACAAAGCATCACAAAGTATAGAGGCATAGAGCAGAGTCCAAGTCGATCATAAGCTCCACCAATGGCTTCCTACATGCTTGTTGTTCTCTCCATCGTCCTCCTCTCTGCTGTTGCACCATTTGTCAAGGCAGAAGACTTTATTATCGGCGACGCCAGTGGGTGGATACCAGATTTTAACTACACGGCTTGGGTTGAAGGCAAGCACTTCAGGGTTGGCGACAACATCAGTAAGACTAATATATATCTATAAAAAAATGATCTGATCGATGTAAACCTTAAAGATCAAGCTTGATCGATTAATTAATTACTTGATGTGCTTTGCAGTTTTTACGTACGCCGAAGGGGTTCATAATGTGATCCCAGTTGGGGGAGCAGCCTTCAAAGCATGCAATGCAAGTGGAGCGACCAATAATGTCTTCAGCAGCGGCAACGATGTGGTGCCTCTGAAGACCGCAGGAAGAAAATGGTACATTTGTGGGAAGGGAGATCACTGCGAGAGAGGGCAGAAGCTTGTCATCACTGTTAGTGCTGCTGCTACTTCACCTTCTCCCTCGCCATCACCTACTTCTCCCTCTGCGTCATCTCCTCCACCTCCAACTTCGAGCTCGTGGAGAATCGCGACACACATATGCATGGTGGTAATGGCGGCGGCTGCGGTGATCGTTATGACATAAAGACTTTAATTATTAAATTTAATCTTGTTATATATTCATTGTTCTGAAACAAATTAGCTTGATTGTAGTCATTGGATTAAGTTGAAGTGTTTAATTATTTCAGAAATAAAATGCTAGATTTATTTTAATGGAGAAAACGATTAGAATATTTTTATATTACTTTATTTTTATTTTATTTTTTAAATATTCATATGTGTGCTACGATCAACTGTGGGGTTTTTATTTAATGAAGATAAGTTTAATCTTATTTAGCTCATTTAATTTGATTTATGTGACTTGAGATCGAAACACTTAAATCATGATTTGTGTGATTAGTCAAGTGTATGCCCGATTAATGAAGTCCGTGATGGTGGAGATCATTTAATCAATTATAAATTGAGGTTAGGTTCCCTCTACATACATTATTAGAAATCCTGCTCATTTTTACTTTCCCCATCAAACTGGAACTTTTGATAAAGTGTTGTAGAGGAAGATCCAGCTTTTCCTTGGAGATCTAAAATTGATTCTGCTGCAAATTGTCTACATCAAGTAAAATCCTTCCTTATTATTCTTAATTGAACCCTGAACAAACTACCAGTGATAAGCCGGAGGAAGGCGAGGATGATGTCACGTCATCATGCCCCTTCTGCCTAGCTTGGGCGACACACGTGCTACAATGGCCGGGACAAAGGGTCGCGATCCCGCGAGGGTGAGCTAACCCCAAAAACTCATCCTCAATTCAGATTACAAGCTGCAACTTGAGTTTGAGTTTTTGTTTCTTCCCTATCCTACGAAACAAACATGCTCTTCTACGGCCTTTTTAAGTTTGAATTTCTTATACTGTCTGATTTGTTGCAGAGCTTCACAAGAAAGAGGCCTGTGAGGCTGTTAAATACTGTCATAGAAACTCCACCAACGGCTGTTGTGGGAGTTGTTGATTATGTTAAAGCCCCGTGTGGCCTTCGTTGTCTTAACATTGGTTGGGCTCAGCACCTTGGTGAGGAATTGAGGAGGAGATTCTACAAAAACTGGTGCAAGTCCAAGAACAAGGCTTTTACCAAGTATTCTGAGAAATATGAAAGTGAAGAAGGCAAGAAATTAATTCAGGTGCAGCTTTTTTTGAAGAGAAATTCAGGTGCAGCTAGAAAAGATGAAGAAACACACTCAGGTACATTTTTTATTATATTATCCTGATGTCAGTGTTCTCTTTGTTTATCATATTTGTGCGTCAAGTTACATTGCTTGCTGATGAAACTCTTAGGCCCGGTTTACTGTAGAGTCATCCTTTGAGCCATAGAAAATTATCCTTAACTCAATCTTTAAGTCATGTTTTACTAGGTTTTTAGTTGTACATTCTTTTGATCTGGGTTTGCCTTTTTTAGTGGAACTTGAGATGGATCTTAACTTAATGTAGGCCCTGAGTTTTGTTTTGAACCTTAACAGAACCATTTGGCCTGTCTAACTTTGTTGGAACTTTTTAGATTGTACTAAATAAATTTAGAACTTCTAGGTGATCTTAATTTAAGCTGTAGGAGTACTTGTGTCAATGTGTGATTGCAACTTAACCCTAGTCATGAATTTTCTTGATCTTATAAATTTTAATTATTTCTAATGGTATTACTTTTCTGTTTTTGTAAACATAATGTCAGCTAATTTTCTATGGCATTCCACTGTTTGCATAGAGTGATCTATGTGATCTAAATGTTCTATATCAGAATGGCAAACGGAGAAATTTATACAAGATGCATATGTTGTTGTTAGACTTGGTTTAATTGAAGTTTCGGACTACAATTTGTTTATCCCCTCTTGTAACAAATATATTGGGCATCGATTCCATTTTTATAGCTTGATGCTTCTCACTCGTATCAAAGTCCTCAATAATTCGATCTGGTTCAAGTATTCTGATATGAATTACAGAAGAAACTTCTTTGGGGTAAAGCCAGCGATCAGCTTTCAGTTGAACCCTGAAGAAGATTGTGGAAACTGTTTCTTATTATGGTCCATTGCACCCGAGTCGTAGAAGAGAGGATAAGTAGTGGAGGAGGTTGAAGAAGATGAAGATGACATCGAAAAGGTAGGAAACGAAGTGGAAGCTTTGAAAGAACCATCTCCCATCGTTGAATCCGCTGGAGCAGTAAACGTTTGGCACTCGCCATCTCCCTGCAACAACCTGGAGTAGTCCAAGTAATCGTTCATGGCCGTCGACATCTGAGCGTCCATTGCCGTGGGCGTCGCTGCCAGAGGCGGGGAGATTGGCAATGGCACGGCGTGGGATGCAGAGGGGGACGGCGGGCGCAGCCGTGCGTGCTCGGGAAAGTTGAGCTTGGCTCTGCTGCCCCTGAAGCGGAGCGCGGCCTCGTCGTAGGCACGCGCGGCGTCCTCGGCGGTGTCGAATGTCCCCAGCCACACCCGCGCGGCCTTCTGGGGGTCGCGTATCTCCGCCGCCCATTTTCCCCACGGCCGCCGGCGGACGCCGCGGTATCTCCTCTGGAGCTCTGCGGGGGCGGGCGCATCCATGGATGTCGTTGGAGCTTGCGCTTCAATTGTTTGTAAAAATCTCTGTGTGAGGTGCTCTGTAGCTGCGGATTGAACACAAGATACAAGACATCAGACTTTTAATATATATCAAAGTACACTCGAAATGCGAGGTAGAAAAGTTTCAAACTCACCTGCCGGATAATATCTCAATGCGAATTCCGGCGGCAGCTGCTGCTCTCTCGTTCCGCCACCCGTACCAGCTGCATGACAAGAATTCACAGAGGAGGCACAGGAGGGATAAGAAGACGACGGAGAAGCCAACATGGACTCCCCGGCCGTCCCCACCTTTATCTGCTTGCCGGAAGCCACACTGGCCAAGGCGGACACCATGACGGACGTCTCCCAAGCCAAATGGCCCCGCGACAGCACCGGCACGGCCGCCGCATTCTTATCCTCTACTGCAGATGAGACGACGTGACGATCATCATGGGCGGCAGGGTCGGCCAGTTTGTGGCACATGAAGAATGAAGATGAAGGATTCGGATTAGCTCCTGAAAGCAAAACAGTGGAGGGACGTGCTAGCTCTTGATCAATCAACGCTTGGAAGCTGAGGAGGGAAAAGGTATTACGTGTTTAAATAGAAACGCACAAATCTTGGTTTTGGCGGTGATGAGCGAGAGGGTACTGTGAATTGATCCGGTTCAATTCATCTCTCGTTTGAACTTTGAACGGAGTAATTGAGCGGAGCCGACCGGTTCATGTCGGTGTTGGACCAAGAATGCCATAAATTTGTTCACGGCCGACATTGGACTTTCTATTTTTTATATAATTTATATTTCGGATATTAGTAGTAGTAGCAGCGGCCAGCGTGGGAGTTGTTCTGTCTCTATTTCACATCCCACTTTCTATTTATATTTATGCCCTTTCACTTTCTAAAAATTACATAAAACATATATATCATCAGTCAATGATTAATTGGATGTATTATTGATAATAACTTTCTATAATTAATTAATTAATTAATTAATAGATGAATTAATGATATGGTGTTGGAATTAAAACTTAATATCTTTATAATTCTGATATTTCATTTATATAAATTTAATAGCTTAAATAAATAAAATTACCGGTAAAAGAAACTATATATATATAGCCAGTTAAAAGTTATTTGTAGTTAAAAAAAATCTTTTGATATAAAAAACAATATAGAACTATGAAATATTAAAGATAAGATAAAGTGCAAAAGAAGATGAACGTTGTAGTGTAAAATATTGACCTTATTTGGAGGTCAACTGATGGAAGCCAAAGTCAGCTATAGGATATCAAAGTCAACGCTTGCCGCTAATCTCATCAATCTAGGAGTATGAGCAATGACAAAAAAGTATGGGATTTATGTCAAAAGTCATGCAAACTTACTGATTGTCATAATCTTGCATGCGTTTTTTAAACAAAATTCATCTCAACTTGATAAATAAATTATCAGAGTATATATATATAAAATCGATATATGTACTTATGTAGTCAACTTTATTTAAGTTTGCACTAAAGTACATGAATATTTAAATTATTGAGGTGGCCAGAGATATATGCCAATTAATATATATTTTTATAAGTTGATATGAATATAAACCAATTAAAAAATTAAAATTGAATAATATATATTCGATCTATTGATTCCTATTTAGATTAAGTGAGGACCACAACACAAATGGGAGTGGAATACATTCTGGCAATAATCATGTGATTGTACTAATTTTGGGATGCCACTTATTACAAATAAGTAAATGCAATGTGGGGTATAGTTAAGTAAATGTGTACAAATGATAATGTTGTCTTTTTTTTTTCTTTCTTGTGGATAATTAAGAAGAGAGTACTTGTTGTTGATAAGCCAGTGTCAGATGTGTGATTCAGAGCCACCAAAGACTGATGTGGATGACGATCAATACTCGTCCTCTCTTTGCTAGCTTTTGGCAGCTCAAACGGACTACAATAACATTAAGTATATATTTTTATTATTGAGCCAGTAATATTATATATTTAGAAAATATGTGCTCAGTCAGAATTTATCATGACAAATTGCTACTATTGGAGTTAGTTTATTCTCATTTGAGCCATGTAAGAGATCGATTGAAAATTATTTGATTAGTGATCATATTGGGAATTAATTAACAACTGGGACATATAATTTAGTTTAGATAAGTAGATCATTTAGACGAGAAATTCATTTAAATATCATAGTGGCAAAAAAAAAAAACAATCGTATGCTCAAACTAAATGAATGCCTCTTCCACTTCCTTGGAGAAAATGTTTGTGGCCATGTAGACTCCCTCTAACAAACTTACAAACCCTAACACTAGTGCCCCCCTTCTTTCACTACTGGAATAACGATCTTCATCGATGGCTGATTTCGTTGGTAAGTCGTTGCTTAAGATCATCACCAAAGGTGAGCGACGGCCCGGCCCGTTGCAATGACATCGTGGCAGAAGAGCGCGTTGCTGATAACTTAGCAACGATTCAACAATGGCCGCGCCGGCCGTTGCTAATATGGCATCAGCAACGGCCCATAGTTGTTGCGAATATTGATATCAGCAACGGCTCGTCAATCGAGGTAACGTCGTTGCTAAAAGGTTATTGCTAAGCCGTTGATGTAAGTCATCAGCAATGACTTTGAGGTTGCGGCCCAGGAATTACGATACATTTTCAGCGCCGGCTTTGAAACGGACGACCGTGGGAATGCCGTCGCTGATGTTGTTAACCTGTAACTGAAAAATTTGAAAATTAAAAATTTTCATTGATATATTTATATGATCATGATACATAACTCACACACCCATCATATATACACACATCCACACCTAGATATACATCAAAACAATTATTTTTATAATGATCTACAATCGTATAAAAACTATATGAAAACAAAACTATCGTATCAACACCATACAAATCAAAATTATCGTATCAACACAATACGATCAAAACTATCGTAAGTCAATAATATCAAAACTATCGTAAGTCAACAGTATCAGAACTATCGTAAGTCATGCAAAACAAAATATCCAAGTCATAATAAGTCAAGTCAAGTAAAAGTCAAGTCATAAAACAAGATAAAGTCTCACTACGGCGGTGGAGGATGGTCGGGATCATGCGGCGGGGTCTGTAGTGCCCGAGTGTAGAATGGTGTGGACTAGGACGAGGACGATGGATCTGTCGATGGTATGCTATCGTCGGTCTGACCTGTCAACTGTCTCAACATGGCATGCACATCAGCTAACATTTGACTATGACGCTCCATCATCTTACTCTAACGTACGATCGTCTCATCCAATATCTCTATCCGGCTCTGATCCTGAGCCCTGGAGGTGGAGGGCCGCTCATCGGTGACCGGAGGGATCAGTGCCCCAAGTGGCCCGACCACGACTCGCGCATGGACATTATCAGCAAAGCCATATACGCAACCGTGGTCCCAGCCACCAGTGGCATCGACCCACGCTTGCACGTCAAAGTCCTCGGGGGTGTCCCCGCACTGTGTCACCGTCTAAGTGTAGGTCTCCTACATGAGTTTGTATTTTTGTTTCATAATTTTTCTAATTATAAATAAATATTGCATAATTGAAACAAATATACTTACTATGATTACTGCAGCGTGGGTGTCGATGTACTCTCCCGCCCCATGTCCTCGACGGTGTGTCCGCTCGAACACCTCCACCGAGGTGGGTTGCTGGACACTTCGTCTACATTTACGAAAGATCGAAATACATTAATTAATACACAGAGTAACAAATTAGAGAGCTCTTTGTGGTCTCTCAAGCCTTCATAGATGATTCTTCCTTTGTGGTTTGTGCTCGTTCTTTCTCTAGGAAGCCTAAGATGCCCCCCCCCCTAAGGCCCCAACGCCTAACCTGTGTGTTGGTGGGCCTAACAATCTCAAGCAATCGAGATCGACTACTCTCGACGCATATTTTGCCAAGCAATAATGAGCAATCTTTTATGGTTCAAGGAAAGTGTCGTTAATCCCTCTAATAACTCTATCTCTCTCATAAATATTACCAAATGGAATTGTAGGGTGACTCTTGTCACCTTGTTAGGGATCATCTTAAACTCCTTATATGTATTCATTGAAAATTATTGTTTTGCAGGAATCTCACTTAGATGATCATACCACTTTAAAATTTGTCAAGACCTTTAATCGTATCTGTAGGGATGCAGTTACTTATCCCTCTCATAGAGCCTCCAGGGGGCTTATTTGTCTTGGAATAATACCTCTGTTTTAGCCTAGGTGCTTTCTATCCACATTGATACTATACATGTTTCTAAGATTAATGATACTGAACCGTTCTTATTTTCCACGATTTATGTGAGTACAAATCGTTCTCTTTGAAATGATTTATGATCTAAGTTATCATAGTTCTTCGATTATGTGGTTATTGGTTGGTGACTTTTATTGTATTCTGAATTCTAAAGACAAAAAGGATAGCATGATTTCTACGTTCCTAGCTAACTCAATACTTTTGTTCTGTAATTTTATTTTTAATATGGGATTCTTGGATCTTTGTTTCTCGGTCAATCATTTACATGGTGTAATAATTGGTTGGGTCTTATCGTATACTTATTTATTTGGGATAACGTATAATTTGATCCTTCAAATATAGCCGAGCTTTCATAGTGGTCCCTAAAAAAAAACTCGATCAATGTGGTCACTCTAAAATATGACTCGAGCAAAATAGTCCCTAATTAACCCGGGCAAAATATATAGTTGAGTTGAGTCAGGCAAAGTAGTCCCTAAAACGCCCGACTCGGGGACTATTTTGTCCGAATCATATTTTAGAGTGATCACATTGATCGAGTTTTTTTTTGAGAGACCAAATTGTACATTAACTCTATTTATTTTGATCATACTTTTCCTAACCATGCATGATTGCACTTTTTTAGATACACTAGAGTTGGACATCCTTAGCGCAATATTTCTAATGTTCAATTTTAATTACTTTGCCAACTTCTAAACCAGTCAAATATAAACTGATTAAATTACTAGGAACCCTTTGAATATGTTTTATCTTAGATTAATTAGAGATCTAGATCTGTTTCATCTTATTAGAATTAATAAGCATAATTTAGGAATGGTTTAAGATAAATTGCATGCTACTGTTAATAAGACACAATTGCATGAATATTTGAATGTTACTACTACTAGCTAGTCAATCCGATACTCAACAACTTACTTTAAAATCACTATACAACAAATCTATTGCACTTCAAAAATAGCTTACATTAAAATAATGGACTTAGGCAAAACCTAAATGGATTGGTACAGATGGTGCTAATATGTTTGTACTTCATTGTATTGTTACTATACTAGAGGTAGAATTAACCGAGTTATTACCTTAATTACTAGTTCTCATGTTGTGGATGACAAAGATAGACTGTGTGAGTTTGTGCAACTTACTCTTCTTTATAGTTTAGTAACTTGTCCCCTGGCTAGAATTTAAGTCCATTCCATTCCATGATACCTTGATTGCTCCCCCTACCAAGGAGGAGGTATCGAATGCAAGAAAGACCATGGCTAACAGAAAAAACCTAAGTTATGATTTTATTTTAGAATTTTATAAGCACCTTGACCTATTTTTGTTAATAGTTTTAATTATGGCTTGTTTTGATTATTTTTATTCTACTATTCTACTCCATGCCTCGAATAATATTTTGACCTTTATACCTAGTGTAGAACTCCTAAAGTTGTCAATAATTTTAGATCAATTACTTTGTGCAATATGACGTATCTTATTTTGTCAACATTATTAGCAAATATGTTGAAAATTTGTTCCTCCTTTCTAGTTTTCGAAGAATATATATATGCATTTATAAAAGGAATAAATATTTATAATAACATTTTAATTACGCAAGACTTAGCACACTTTGTATTTGATTCAAAAGGCAAGTCCCCTTATATTTTATTGAAATTTGATCTTGAAATAAATTTCTTTGATACACTTTCATAGAAATTTTTTTTATATGTTTCACATAGCTGTTAGTTTTCTATTCAATTTGTTTTTTTGGAAAAAAACTTGCATTTTCTATCAAAGTGTATCAAAGAAATTTATTTCAAGATCAATTTTTAATAAAATATAAGGGGACTTGCCTTTTGAATCAAATATAAAGTGTGCAAAGTTTTGCGTAATTAAAATGTTATTATAAATGCTTATTCCTTTTATAAATGCTTATTACAAATTTTATGTGCCAAATTAAGGGTATATATAGTTTCTAATTTTTTTTTCCTTCCGTAGAGGTCAGGCAAGGGAACCCACTATCTCCCTTTTTTATGTTTTGATAGCTCAAACATTGGCTTGCTTGATTAATAATGTTGTTAAGAATAAACTCATCAATCCATTTAAGATAAAGAATTCTTTAGTTGTGAGTCAATTAATGTTTGTCGATCATATTCTTTTTTAAAAAAAGAAAAGAAAAAGAAAAACAACTTCTCAAAGAGTCAGGTTGTATTTAGATATTACGGTTTGTCGACCATATTCTTATTGCATGCTATGCTACCAAGAAAAAAACACTTATAAACATAAAAGTCATTTTTTCACACTATGAATGCTTACCAGTAAATGAGTTAATTGTTCTAAGTCTTAGATTTTTTTTCCTAGAAACACCATCTGTGCTATTAAATCTTTAGTTTGAAATCAATTAGGCATGAAAGATGGTTCCTTCCCATTTCGCTACTTAGGAGCTTTAATTGCACCTAGAAGACATCCTTCTAGTGGTCATGATTTTCTATGCGAACAAATCAAATCTAAACTTTCTTCGTAGCAACATAATTATTCGTCAGAAGAAATTTCTTAATTTGGTCTAAGCTCTAGAAACTACCTATTTTCTCAAAAATTCATCTTTTTCTATGAAAATTTCCGCACAATAATCTCCCTACCAAATCAAGATTAGTTCATCTAGGCATTATCTCCTTTTGGTCTTGTGCTTTTTGCAATACCTCATCTACTCATTTATTTCTTCAATGTCCATTTGAGATCCCAATCTGGTCCAAATCAAAATAAAAAAATACTACACTTGGATATTGCTTCTAGTGATTCTTGGTTGGCCAGTAATTGACTCCTAATCAATCCTTCTTTGTTTTTTCTCTCTATGGAGTTATTATTGCTAACACTTTAGGGTTCTTTTAGTATGCTAGAAACTAGATGACGGGCGATAATATATCGCCCTCTAGGGTTTCCTCCTCACATCGGCCGCCACCGGCTCCACCCGATGACTCCAATGCACCCCTCTCGTCTCAGAAGGTTCCTCCCCATCCATCCTCTGCTACAAATCCCTCCTCAAAGCATTCTTCTACCCCGATCTCTTGGGCGCACATCTTGAAAGGGGGAAAATCAAACTCCCCCCTCCCTGCTACGGTGATCTCTCTCCAATCGATCCAAGCGCAACCCACTAGTAACGTTAAGTTCACCGAGGATCAACTCCATGCCCTATCACAACCGTGGTATTCAAGCCTAATCGGTAAATTTCTCGGTAAAACTCCTTCGATACTCTCGGTCCGTTCATGGGTCGATCGCCTTTGGAAATCGTCAGGTTTTGAATCTGTTTATGATATTGAAGATGGCTTCTTCGTTTTCCGATTTGATTCAATGGATTCTGCGAACAAGATTTTGATTGGAGGGCCATGGCAAATGAGGGGAGACATCATCCGGCTCATGCCATGGTCCATGTTTTCGCCCCTTTTTCGAAACCATCTCAACTGCTCCGGTGTGGATTCATTTACACGGTTTACCCCTTGAGTTTTGGAATGATGAATGCATTTCTCTTATTGCTTTCGGTATTGGTCGGCTTCTCAAGATTGATTCTCGATACCATGCAATGGAACGCGGTAAATATATTCGTATATGTGTTGAAATCGATCTTATGAAGCCGATTGGCCAAGGTATCTTTATTGAGGTTCCCAATTTCAAATTTTTTCAACCGATTATATATGAAAATCTTCCCTCGTTATGTTTCAGTTGTAGTTTGATCGGCCATTTTATGTCGGAATGCCCTAAAATCCAATCCAAAAATACTACATCCCCAACCTACCCCCTCCCTGCATCATCCTCTGCCACCACTGTTCCTCCGAACTCCCCTAATCTCACTGATCGGGCTCCGCCACCAAAGCCATCGGAACCGGTTTGTGGACCATGGGTTTTAGTCCAAAATCGGCGACAACGCCGACGACTGCCCCTACCGAAACATTCCCCTGTTAGGGGGGATGATGACGTAGGCGTAGCGAGGGCTGACCTCATGGACACAAGCAAGGATGCCACGGGTGCGGTGGAAACCCAAAGTATGATTAAGGAATCGGATGCAAACCCGACCCGTTACCCGATTCACTTACAACCCGCTTGTGACAACCTTATATCTGTCCCCGTGCGTGAGATGACTCACTCTCGTTCTCTCTCTTCCTCCCACCCAACTTTTAAAGGAAACCCTAAATTTTCTCCGCTGCCCTCTTCCTTTGTAGAAATGGCAAAAGACATTGAAATGGTCTTCCAAACCTCAGCTACAGATGCTCCTCAACCTCTTCCTTCCAAACCTGGCACAAAACAGAAGGCTAAGGTAAAGAAATTACCTAAGCATACGAAGGAAGTCTCACCCCATCAGAATGTCGATAAGCCATCTTCCTCGAAGAGGCCGAGACTGTCAGCGCAACTCATAGAGCCTCCAACTGTGTTGGCTACAGAGGATTCAAAATCTCAGGGGAGTACCTCTACTATTATTAAATGATAGTATTCAACTGGAATTATAGAGGGCTTGGCCGTAGGCCAGTCCAAGATTTTCTTTTTCACTACAAACGTACTTTGGATTTCTCTCTTCTCCTTCTGCAGGAAACACATCTCTCAGAAGCTGAAGCCCTAAAATTTATCACCAAAATGGGATACTCCTGGAAAGGTTCAGCAGTTTCCTCAATTGGTGCTTCGGGAGGACTTCTGTTGGCTTAGGATACAACTCGGGTTAAAACTCAGGTGTTATCCATCCATAACCATTATATGCATGCTTTAATTCAGATAGATAACCTCCCTCCTTTTATCATCTCTAACATCTATGCTTTTACCAATCCCGCTATCCGTAATAATTTTTGGTCCGCTTTAAAAAACATTGATTTAAATAGCTACCCCTGGATGTTAGTTGGTGATTTTAATTGCATTCTTGAGCCCTCTGATAAATGTGGTGGTCTTCCATTCAAATATACGAATGCTATTAATGTTTTCCATGATTTTATTATTGCTTCTGGTTTAATTGATTTAGGCTTTGTTGGCCCTAAATTTACTTGGCGTAACAATAGAATGCTTTCTCGTCGTATATTAGTGCGTTTGGATAGAGCATTTGCTAATAATTCTTGGTTACATTTCTACAAAAATGCCCCCTTTCTGTGGCTCTTGTCCCTTCTGCCAAGTCTAAGCCAAATCTTTTTAGATTCCAGGCTTTTTGGACAAAATACAATGAGGTTGATCAAATTATTCAATCTACTTGGAATTACCCTCCTCCCACCTACCATTTCCAAACTTTTTCTAGGAATTTAATTCACACTAGAAAAGCTTTAGGGCACTAGAATAAATTCACTCTTGGCAAGCTTGAAGACTTTCTTCAATCTACCAACAATGACATCAAGGCTTTGGAATCTCTTGAGGCCAATATGGGCCTCTCTGAGAACCAGCAGCTTAGCCTTAGAGCTTTACATAATAAATCAACTGCTATACTCAAGCAAATAAACATTAAATGGTGGTCTAAAGCAAAAATCCAATGGATTCATGAGGGTGATGCAAATACTGCCTACTTCCATCGTACGGTTATGAGCAAAAAGCATAATAATCATATTAAGCTCATCCAACTGGATGATCAAACTTCTCTCACCACTGATAAAGACATATCTCAAGCATTTGTCAATCATTACTCTCAACTTTGGTCTTTGAGCCTTTCTCCCATCACTCATTCCTCTTGGCTTGGCTTTAAAACAATTGATCAATCTAGCCATGACTTCCTGACATCTCCCTTTTCTAAATAAAAAATATGGGAGGTAATTAAGACTTTTTCCAATGGAAAAAGCCCAGAATATGATGGCTTCATAATTGAATTCTTTAAAAAATATTGGTACATTATTGGAGATTCTTACTACAACTGTTGTAAGGAATTCCACTATTCTGCCAGTCTACCCCCTGACTGGAATAGAACTCTTCTCACTTTCATACCCAAGAAAAAAAATCCCACCAAAATAATTGAATTCAGACCTATAGCTCTCTGTAATTTATCTTACAGAATCCTTAGCAAGCTCATTGCTAATAGATTGAAGCTTTTTCTCCCCCATCTCATCTCCACTGAGCAATATTCTAATCACCCAAGAAATTGTCCATTCCATCTTTCTCACCAAAGGTAAATACCCTTATATTGTTTTAAAGCTGGATGTTGCTAAAGCATTTGATAATATATCTAGAGAAGCAATCATCAAAGTTCTCAATCTCTGCAACTTTCCTTTTAAATTCATTGATTGGATACATGCTTGCATCTCCAATCCAACCTTTGCCTGCACTATTAATGAAACCACTTCCCAATTCTTTCAATCTAACAAGAGTGTTAGACAGGGAGATCCTCTCTCCCCTTTTTTGTACATCTTGGTGGCTCAAATCTTGTCCAACCTTATAAATAAGGCTGTCAGTCTGAACCAGCTATCTGCTCTAAACATTAAAGGAAAATTTAAAATCAGTCACTTGGTGTTTGCTGATGATTTGCTAATCACCATAAAGGCCAATCCAAAAAGTATGCTTAAATTAAAATGCATTCTTGACCAGTATGCAAGTCTCACTGGTCAATTTATCAATACTACAAAATCAAAAATTTATTTCCTCAAGCATACTCATCCAGACACTATCGCACACATAACCCAATTTATGAGAATGAAGAAGGGTACTTATCCCTTCAGGTACCTTGGCACTATGATCAACCCTAGGTAACATCCTCCCAATGCTTATGAATTCTTAATTCAAAATATCCAAAACAAGCTCGCCAATTGGAAGATCAGATTTCTCTCTCAGGCAGGGAGACTGGTTCTTGTAAACTCTCCTAAATGCAGTTCCCCTTCACTCTCTTGCAGTCTCTTGGATTTCCAAGAAGTGTCTATCCAAAATTACCAAATATATTAGGAAATTCCTTTGGCAGCATAAACCGGACCAAGATAAACCCCCACTACAAGAAAATTTGGATTTATCGACCACAACTTCCGACGAGAAGGTGTGGTCGAAAATTTTCGTTATATTTCCGACGACCCATAGCGTCGGAAAGAGTTACCGACAAAACTTTTCGACCAAAATGTGTCGAAAAATTATCATATTATTATCGATGAATTTTCGTCGAAAATTTGGTCGAAAATAATTTTCGACAAACTTTGTACTCGCAAGTTCATCGGAAATATTAATGACATATTTTTATACTGAACTTATCGACCACAATTTTCGACGAAAATCCATCGTCGAAAATTTTTGTTAAAGTTTTGGATTTATCGACCACAACTTTCAACGAGAAGATGTCGTCGAAAATTTTCGTTAGATTTCCGACGACTATTTGCGTCGAAAAGTGTTACCGACAAAAATTTCCGACCAAAATGAGTCGGAAAATTATAAATTATTTTTCAAAAAAAAATTTAAAACCGGCGTGGGTAAGAGGGCGAGCGCGCGTGGCACGCGCGCTCGCCCAGGCAGGAGGCGGGAGATTTTCCGCCTCCTGCTCTTTTTTTTTTTAGAAGTCAACATGACTTCTCGATCTGCACCGTCCTCCTCCACCAGTTCCTCATGGACGTCCCAAGAAACGACCTCCAGTTCCTCGCCTCCGATCCCTCCGCCGCCAGTTCCTAGGTCCAGAACAATGTCGCCGCCTTCTGGCCCGACGACTCCTTTCTCTACATCGTCGTCGGCAATGAGGTCATCCCCGAGAGCCTCGCGCAGTTCATCCTCTCCGCCATGTGCAACGTTGCGACCGCCCTCACTGCGGCCGACCTGCAGGGCCAGATCAAGGTCTCCACCTCCGTCGACACTTGCGTCCTCGGCGAGTCCTTCCCACCCTCCAAAGGCGCCTTCTCCTCCGCCGCGCAGCCTTCCCACCCTCTGCGTCATCGTGCAAGATGCACGGCCAGTTCGGCTACCAGAACCTGTTCGACGCCATCACCAATGTGGTGTACGCGGCGCTGGAGAAGGCCGGAGGCATGAACGTGGCCATTGTGGTGTCCAAGAGCGGGTGGCCATCGCCGGGAGGAACGGCGGCGAGCACCAAGAATGCACAGACATAGAACGGTGGCCATGGCCGGGAGGAACGCCGAGAAGGGACGAAAAAAAAATTGGAATTGCTCTGTGCACTTTCACCTCTTTTCTTCGACAAAATTTCAATGACATGTCGTCAAAAATTACCGACCACTTTCCGAGTAATTATCGACCACATTTTCGATAATATTTATAGTCGGTATTTACCGAGGAGTACGTTACCAACAAAACTTTGGTTGATATTTACCGAGGAATTACCGACAGCTTTTCGATTAAAATCTTGGTCGATAATTATCGACAATATATTTCGTCGATAGTTTGTCGGTACCCGTTTCGACCAAGGTTTTACCGACGCAAATACTAGCGTCGGTAACTAGTCAAAATTTGGTCGATAAATCAATGTTTTCGACCAACTTTTGACAACTTTTCGACTATATTAGCTGTGGGAAATCACCATATTTCTAGTAGTGCCCTTGCTTTGGTCTCATGGGACACTGTTACTCTCCCAAAAAGGGAGGGGGGTCTTGGCATCCATGACCTATACATTAAAAGTCTTGCTCTCCATAGCAAGAGGATTCTTGACTACTTCAACAACTCCCCCTCACATTGGGTCCAACTTGTGCAAGCTAAATACCCTATTGTGATCCTATTTAATAAGGAACCTCCTAAAAAATGCTCTTGGGCATGGAAACTCTTCCTTAAAGCATTTGATGAGCTTTACATCAACTTTAAAAAGCTTATCAAATCAGGATGCTCCACCTTAGTGTTAAATGATACATGGATAGATAATTTGCCTCTTGGTCTTAAGCCAACTTATATCAATGTTGACATGGTGCATTCTGAAATGATGATTTCTAATCTCATCCAGGATAACAATTGGAATGAAGATATGGGCCTAACCTATTTTGGACAGGACTTATGGGATTCAATGGTTAGAATGGAATTGCCGATTACACCTAGTGATGATACTTGGATATGGATCAGTGAGAGTAAGAGTTTAGTTACCTCAAGCTCTGCCTACAAATTTCTTAGAAGCCGATCACCAAACAATGCTACTGCCTCTAGTAAATGGCATTCTATGTGGTCCCTTTCCATTCCACCAAAAATAAGCTTTTTCTTTGGAAATTACTCCATGATAAACTACCAACAAATGTGAGACTTAATAGCATTGGCATAACCAATACCAATCTTTGTGCCCTTTTAAATATGAACCTGAAACTTCACAACATCTCTTCCTCCACTATAATCTCACCTCCAATGTTTGGACTCTCATCTCCTCTAAACTAGCAATAGATCTCTCTAATAGAGATAACTGGCTTTCTGGTTCATGGCTTTTACCCAAATCTCCACTTAGGAAGCATGCAATTCACTTAGCAGTAGTATTATAGTTCACCTGGCATGCTAGAAATGAACTAGTGCACCTTGACAAGCAGCTTCACCCCTCTACTATTGTGATCCGCATTTTAGCTTTTATAGTTAACTACTCTACAAATCAGCAAGTACCTGAAGGTAACACTGAAAATAATTCAACTCTAACAACCTGGATCCCACCTGCCCCAAACAGAGTTAAACTCAATGTGGCATCCTATTCCAATGGTAGAAAGATGGGCACAGGTCTGGTAATCAGAAACAGTGAGGGTTCATGCTTTCATGCTGCTGAAGCGGATTACATTCTGGACTCCACTTCCAAATATGCTGAGATTGCTATTGTCAAAAAAGGACTCCAACTTGTGATGAGCCTGGGGTTCACTTAAGCCGAACTCAATATACACTCCTCCAAATTCATGCAGTATTTAAAAGGCTCTCTAAATCCCTCATGGTGGCTGCTACATTTAATTCAGAGGGTTCGCAGTTTAACTGCTCATTTTTCATCTGTTGAAATGTGTATAGCTAATTCTGGTTGTAATAAAGCAGCCTCTTGAACGGCTAAGTATGCTATAAATAAGGAGACTTCCATGACTTGAAAATCTCAATTTCTTCCTGTTTTGGACTCAATTCTTGTAAATGACCTATTTGGTCATATTCCTCTTTAATATATTTGAAGGGCTAAGCCCTCTTTTAGTAAAAAAAAAAGTATGCTAGAAACTATAAGCGACACGAAGTTAGACAATTTATCCCATTTAATTTGCCTCACAAACTAGATTTTAACTTTCACTTATAGCTATTTCAAAACCAAAATGTTCGATGAAAATAAGGATTTACATTTAATCATCGTCTAGTGGAATCCGGAGTCCCCTGTAGAGCCTTGGATCAAAAGTAATTATGATGGTTATGCTGAAGCTTATCAAGGTGGAGCTGGGTGTGTTGTCAAGAATGCTGAAGGAATTGTGCTCTATGCTGAGTCCAAATATTTTTCATGGTCTTACTTATGCAGTCACAAATCATATTGACAATGTCGTTGTAGAATCATATTGCAAATTACAAAATGGAGGTGAAGAACCTTGACAATTTGAACATCTTTTGAAGGACATCAAGGACCTTCGTCATCAATGTAACTCAATTTTTTTTATTTTACATTCTCAAGTGAATGTAATCAAGTTGCTCATTCTCGAGGAATATGATTAATAAGGATTCCAATCCCTTGAATTAGCAGTATAAGGATGTTTTTGGTCCCAGTTTTGCGAGATTAATTAATAAGATAATTAAGTATTTCTTAATTTTGCAAGAAAAAATCATGGTAGATAACTAACTAATTAATATTATTGTACTTGGATAGCATTTAGTTAATATTTATTTATTTTAATTGTATTCATTATGACTAATTTTAGAATAAATTGTACTAATATCTTTTTCTATATATTTAGGACTAATTACATGATTTTTAAATATAAATATTTAAAGATCCTTGCAAAACAAATTTATTTTAATGTCCTCCGTAGTCATTTAAAATATTTTAAAAAGAACAAGTATCTTCAAATATATTCCTAGGATCTCTTTTAGGTGGCGTTTGATGCATTATCTTGTATATTATCAAACAATCTAGATTATCTTTCAGATAGATTGCCACTAAAAAGATTGTCGATAATATAGAATATAGTGTTTGGTATGCACAAGTAATGTTGTGATAAGATTGCTGGAATTCACATAAACATGTTTGATATAACAAATAGATTACCAAGTAATGAAATCTATTTTACAAAAATACAATTTCCATAAATATATCATAATATTATAGTAAATAATATAATATAATATATATAATATCATAGTAAATAATAATATATAATATTATATATTATATATTATAATATTATAATAATATTATAATAATATTATAATAATATTATAATAATATATATAATAATATATATAATATCATAGTAAATAATAATATATAATATTATATATTATATATTATAATATTATGTCATGAGAGAAGTCGTGGGAATGAATATTTTCTTTCTGGAAAGGATGAGGCAAATGACTTATAAAAAAGCTAAGGTTTAAGGATGTCACACCCCAAACTCAGGGTCATGTGATCGACCAAGATATACGTGCCTATATCCCGTAGCCTAACTCATGCATATGCCAAATCACAAAATATAACAAAAAGAAACAACAATTTTATTTATAAAAAGAAACGGAAACATATTTCATTAAACAATATAGTTTTTGTCAGAAGCACGAGTGCAGAATAACATGAATCAAAGAGTATCAATACTTATATTTAAATAAAATCTGAATAAAAATCTGAATGTTCCCACGGGACTACAACTCCAAAATACCAAAATAAAAGTGCATGATAAAATACTACAGACTCGACTACGACCCTTAACTAGGACTGCTATGAGATCATGTGGCTCCTCTACCCTCCAGCTACGCCAAGTGTTCTAGCCCACCTCACCGGTCAGGATTTGCAAAACAACACAATGACAACGGGTGAGTTCAAAAGAACTTGGTGAGCGATTCTACCAACCTCTACGAAAAAAAATAACACAGATAAGATGTGTAAAGCAAAACTCTTGATTCAAGTAGGAAAAGGTCACATGGGAGCGACCAGCTAACAGGCCATCTGGCCACCACCTGCCCGAAGGCATCCAACACCCAAACGGTGAAGATCAACAAGCCTAAGTCTACCATGCCCTAAGGCAACAACACATACTAGGATAATCAGGAAAACCCTCCGAACTTATCCTAGTATAAAGAAACTCGAGAGCAATCGAGAATGCCCTTCGAACTTACTCCACTAGACGCGTAGGGACAATCGAGATTCGCCCATCCGAACTTGCCCCTTTAAGATATCACAGGAGTAATCGGGTAGGCCCTCCGAACTTATCCCACGAGGTCAACCAGAACAGTCGGGATTTGCTCAACCAAACTTGTTCCACAGATTGGGAATTAGCCATCCAATATATCTCCCGGGCCTAGCCCGCAATCTGGCTCCTCAACAAGCCTCTCCGCCATTCACAAAGATATGGTGCAACATGACCTAAGTCAAGTCTCTCCTACGGTGTACGGGTGTCCTTATTGGAAAGCGTCTTAATACTTCAATACCTAACCCCAACTTCTATACCCGTAATGTCATAACCCGTGTGGTTTTATTTCATGCATAAATTTTACTTGTTGGTTCATAACAGATTATGCTGACCCTTTGCCCAATTTTAATTATGCAATTAAAATTTATATCACCAAGATTAGAGTTTTGTTTTAGCTTATTGTCATGCCCAAAACTGATGTATCTAACCCGAATCAGATCTCCAAAGTGTGTCATATGTTTCCAAACTATTTTTTTTGGTCGAAACGATAAGTTACACGACTATGCTCAGATGAATACATATACCACAACAAGCAATTGGAAAAATAACACAGATTCATCATCTCAGCATGAAATTTCTAGCAACATCAAATTTTCAACATGACATGAAAATAAATTCAAAATTTACAGAAATTAAACCCTTAATTACCATTTAAACAGAATATAATCTTGAGATAAATTTCTCAATTTCCATGCTTAACAACAAGGCTAACAAGTACCAACTATACTATAAATAATAATCAAGCATCATGATCAAGAAACTTTCTTCAAGAACCTTCATGACATCAATATCAAGATCTTAATTTTTAGAAACATAATTTCTACCCAAAAATCACAAATTTATTACAAAGCGTTCTTTTTAAATTATAAACATCAAGATTTGATGAACAAATTAAAAGCATAGAAGGTAAGAAAAATCTACACATTTCTCTTAGGCAATTCATCGAACACTTGGAGGGTGCCCCCTTTTCCACCTTGGCCGAGCAACCATAGGATCATCCTAGGGTTGCCGAGCCACATAAGGAAAGGTTTAAGGCCATCTCAAACACGGCACCCAAAAGATCAACGATAAATTGAGAGATCATCGTAAAACAAAACAAAATCATCCAAGCCTTCAAGAACTCGAAGAAAACCCGAGAATGAGGGGTAAAACCACTCACGAAAAATAAGAAGGATGATTAAAGAAGAGATCCCGGACGATGGCCCTCGATTCCAGCTTTAAAAGATGACGGCTCGACTCAAGGAAGGGGGAAAGAGGGGGCGACGGCTCACCTCAAGCCGCCGGCTTAAGGAGAGGGAAAAGGGGAAAGGAGAGGGGTTGGCTCGGATTGGCTGGACAACTCCTCACTGCTCGGCTCCAAGGAAGGGAGAGGGGAAGAAGGGAGGTGGCGGCTTGGCGGCTAGCTGCTCGGCGGCTCCAAGAGGGGGAAGGGAGGGGCGGCGGCTAGCTCCTCTCTTCTCCTTTAATCGGCTGGGTGGCTCCAATAGGGAGCCGCCAACCCTACGGGGGGGGGGGGATTTATAATCCCCTCCCACTTCCACCTAACCACACCCTAATTTGCACTCTTCTCGATCCGGATCCGCGACCCGCTAACCCAAACTAACCCCAAGAGAGAAATACAAACAATAAACACATGCACATCCATATGTAACATAATCAAATAAACTAGCTACATAATTATAACTCACAACTCAACTTACCCGAGCTCATGAGCTCGCACCAGACCACGAGTTGACTCGGCTCGACCTCGAACTAGCTCGCTAGGCTGGCAAATACAAACATACAGGAAAAGAATATAATTAAATATCTAAGATATTACAAATGAGGGAAATTTTGTCCTAAAAAATAATTCAAGATTATTACTTCAGAGGCAATTCACATAGACACCCTCTCATTGAGCAATTTGAATTATCACTTTGATGATAATCCATATTACCTGCACTAGTGAGACATCAAACAAGATAATGTGTGGGAGATAAATAATTTAAAGATAAAATTATTAATAATCTGGATAAATTATCGCATACCAAATGTCTCTTAGGGTGGAGTACCTTACCTGGACTATAATGGGAAGGATAAATCAAACTTCCTCTCTTGGGGGATTCATTCTTTTGTTCTTGTCTGGAAGTTAATATGAAAGCTTTAAAAAAAAGAATCCATGAACGAAGGAACGTGCACGTCAATATTTGAGTTGGCCATAAAATTGATAGTTGACATGTTGGTTCTCCGATTAATTAAGTACTATATATTAAATGGCAGTGGAATATATATATCGGAGCATGGTCAACTGGTACGAAAATGTCTATTAATTAAGTACTATATATTAAGTTAATTTTGACTATGAATCAGTTCAGCCAATTAAATCTAAAATAAAATAGTACTCAAAATTTTCAAAACCAAAAACCGAAGACAAATTCTCATTCACATGCATCTAAGCCGATGATTTTTATCTCCCTCATCATGCCGCGCTTTACTGCTTGTCTTTGTGAATTGTGAATATGGATATCACAAAAGTCAACTCCGGTGTTTTCAGTAACAAGCCAATCAATTTGGTTGGCCGGATTTGAATTTTTAATATCCTCATATCAAAATTAAGCTGGCCGAATGAAAAAACCATTGACCTGATTTTTGTCAGCACTGCATGTCAATGTCATTAATGGAATAAAAGAAGCTCATTAATTTGATCCAATTAGACAGTGGCTGCTGGGAGAGGGAGAGGCCGGTGCATTCATTGAAAAAAGTAGTTGACCTTCAGTTGTCATCGTTGACCTTTGGTAACATGGTTGGCATATTATTCCTTCTTTAAGATCGTGAGTACTAGAAGATCAAGAGATTTTGCTGTTCACCAAATATAGCAATTACTAGGTTTTTTTTCTTTTAAAAAAGTTGATCATGGCATGTGCACAATCAACTATATATATATATATATATAATTGGATTGATTAATTATTTTGTAATTTTGTTTGCTTTCCGCCTATTTGGTAAAGTGAAATACATCACAAAAAAGACGAATTCAAAAAAAAATATTTTAAATAAAAAAAAATCTATAATGCAATACAATATTGATTTTTATTTTCTTTTTTCTTTTAATTAAGATTATAAGGCTAAAATAAAACCACTTCTTAACTAATTATAAATCTAACTAATTTCTGGATACTCAATTATAAAAAATGCCAATTGATAAGTCATTAACATTGATGAACGATTTGGATGGAAAAGATCAAATAATATACGGATCTTGAAGAAGAATTAGAGGTGTAAAACTTCAACACTTGTACTCATATAAATAAATAAATAAATAAATAAATAACATATAAGTTAATTCATGGGAGAATGAAATATTTTTTCATATATTTTTAGACTCGCTAAATCAACGAGGCGAAAGGTCTGCCTCACTGCTTGGCGCGATCCAATTGAATTGGGCCGGACACGAGCTAGCTAGTCTGCTGGGAATTGATTGAACTTTTTCTTCTTCTCAATTTTGTATATACATTATTGTACATAATTTAATACGTTTAATGTATTTTTTTTAATAATGTCATAATTAGGATAAGCAAAAATTTACAGTAAAAAGAATTTGATAATCCAAAATTACCAAAATCAATACTTTTAAGGTTCACTAAAATTGGAGTCATTTTTCTTAGATCCCCTAAATACCTTTGATGCGTTGTTTCATTAAGATAAAAGATGAACACAATAAATAAGTGATATTATTTATTGTTCATTATTTTATTTTAACATAAAACATGTTGTCTGATTTAGTTTTATGTATTGTATTAAATTAATTTGAGTTTTATCAAAAAAAATTATTTACCATTAATTTGATTTAGCGAAACAACACATTGAACTATGTAACAATATAATACGTTATTTATAGTTTTCAATAATTTTTACACCAATTACAATTAACATGATTTTTCATGTGTTGCATCTATTAGTCTAACTAGTGAATCAAAAAATTTTGTTAATGAGTTCACATATTAGATATAATAAATTATAACAATGACTAAAAAAGAAAAAAACAATGTATAGAATAATATAAATAAATTATAAGAATATTAAAAGTGTTTTTAGTTTGTAATTTATTGAAGTTAATTTGTAAAAGTTTGAAAAAATGATTCAATATATTCTTCAATTTGGTTTGATTTATTTTATAGGGAAAAAAAGAGATTAATTTGTTCCCTAAAAGGGTTTTTATAAGCAATAAATAAAGGCATTAGTGAAGGATACTACCTTAGCTTTTCATTAGATATGACAATAATTTATGTGAAAATAAAGAATAAAATGAGGAATTACCACTATACACCATTTTGCTTCTGGGACAATTTAGTTCTTCAATTTTAACTTATAAATTTAATCATGTATTTTAAGAATTTCGTTTCAACTTAATCTAATTTTTTTGATTTATTGATATTGTCTAAAATTTGAAGGTTTAAGTCTTGTACCTCATCTTAAAGCCTCCGTTAAAATATCCAGTGTATAATGGATAGAGGATTGGATATAAATTTTATAAATTTGATGTACATCATATATAATTTCATGTTATATTCTTCTATTCACTTTTTTTTAATCCATGCACTAAATAAAAAATGAATATTAATTCATCATTTATAAATTTGATGTACATCATATATAATTTCATGTTATATTCTTCTATTCATTTTTTTTTAATCCATGCACTAAATAAAAAATGAATATTAATTCATCCATTATCTGATGAAGTAAACATGCTCTTTCAGTTCTTCTCATATGTTATCCTATTATATCATGTCCTATCCAATAAAACAAATGGACCGTTACATATTTGTTTCATAGGATAGAGGATATGATAAGGGATGTATTTATATTCATTGTTTGTTTAGTACATAGATTAGAAGAATATAAAATTAATATTATAGTTGACACACATCGAATTTAAAAAATTCTTATTTAATACTTCCTCGTTAAATATCCTATCCTATTATATCCAATAAAGCAAACATATCATACCATACCATGTATAATATCTTATTTCCAAATGCTTTTAATAAGCTATTAAGTTTTCTCTTTTTCTCGAGGGACTTGAAATGCATTGGGGAGATAGATTATTTATAATGTTCTTAATAATAATGATACTTAGGAAAAATAACTAATATATATAGAGCTATGCAATAGGAGTGTACCTAACATTATTAAGATTAAACCTAACATTATTAATTAAGACTGGACCAAAGTTGATTGTTTGGTTCACTTTTACACACCGCATGTTTGCTTCTACTTTAGGTTCACTCTTAATAATGCTAGGTTCGCTCCTATCCGAACTCCATAGAAATTTTTAAGAAGTCTAGCACTACTAGAATTTATTCTAATTGCTACGTGCTAACAACAATGATCGATGATGTCATCGCTTCCAACAACGGCGGTTGCAGTCGTTGCTAATATATGTAACACCATTAATTAGTGACGGCTTAGTGAGGGCCACTAGAGCCATCGTAGATTATATACTCATCAGCAACAGCTTGGCAAGGGCCGCCAGGGTTGTCGTTGATAATATATAGCGACAACCGCCCAAGCCATCGCTGATAACTGGACATTAGCGACGACTTTCTCACATCCACGTTGGCCGTCGATGATGGCATATATAAGACCGATCACGACCGGCTCCCCCTATTTTCTCTCTCTCCTCTCTCACTCTCATCTTCTCTCTTCCCATCTCTCGTTGTCGGTTGATCGTCATCGTCGTTTTTTTGCTGTTCTTTGAGGGTTAGATCTCTAAATCAGAACTTTTATTAATGGATAAATATTAATTAGTTAGAAGGTTTTATAGTTCATAATAAAATTGTAAATAAACTTAAACTTTTTAAGTAGGGGTTAGAATCGGTCGATTCGATTAACTGAACCGAAACAAAAACTGTTTGTTAACCGTTTCACTGAATCGAAAAAATTGGTTAATTCAGTTCGGTTAATCAAATTTTTCAGTTCAGTTCGATTAATTTACCGAATTCATCGAAAAATAATTAGTATATTTATACATACTTAAGATTCGAACCCGGATCATTCAAATAAAAATATATCACTTTAACCACTTAAGGAAATCATACTTTTTGATATAGATTTTACTAGTGTAAACTATATCTATAATTATAAAATAAAATAATAATTACACATCACTAGAATTCGAACAAGGATCACTGGGATAAAATATATTATCTTAACCACTTAGGGGCGCAAACCATACTATATATATGTTATAAATTTTTATTTTATTTAACTTAAATTATAATTTGATTAATTCGATAAATTAATTGAACGGTTCGATAAATTTACTGAATTGAATCGAAAAATGAAAAGTTAAAAAAATTTAACCGTTAACCTAACCGAAAATTAATTGGATAAATCAGTTCGGTTAATTCGATTTTGATTAATCAGTAAATTTTGCTCACTCCTATTTCTTAGAAGATAAATAAGTTCAAACTTAATTGTTTACTTTTTTTTTTATACCTAAATGCATGTTCAAACAGAGCTTTTAAGTAAGCTAAATATTATTTATATATATATAAGGGTTAAGAGTGATTTTGGCCCCTCGAACTATTAAAAATAGGGTTAAAATATCCTTAAATTCTTTTTTGATTAATTTTTACCCTTAAACAAATGAAAATAGTTGAAAAATGACATCGAACTATTAGAAATGAGTAAAAATACTCCTAAACTTAATTTTTGATAGATTTTTTACCCTTAGACAAACGAAAATAGTTGAAAAATACTAGTATTTTTACTTATTTCTAAAGAAAAAAAATCTTTTCTACCTTTAGACATGAGTAAAAATACTGATATTTTTCAACTATTTTCGTTTGTCTAAGGGTAATTTGGAAAGTCTTAGAGACTACATGTGAAGGGACTTCACAAGTTAATGAATCTAAAATAAATATACTCATGCATGATTATGAAATGTTCAAAATATTATCACATGAATCTATTGATGCCATGTATGCTCGCTTTCAAAATATTATGAATGAATTAGCTAACCTTGATAGAGACATAAGGGAAGAGAAGGTAAGGAAGCTCATTCGTTCCCTTCCAAAAGCTTGGGAGCCCAAGGTCATCGCAATCATGGAAGCAAAGGATATGAGCACCTTAAAGATCACCGAGCTCATTAGGTCTCTCTTGACACATGAGACCCATATGAAGCAATAAAAGAAGAAAGATGCCCCCAAAAGTAAGAATATTGTCTTAAAAGCATCACACCAGATTGATGAGCTCTCATCATCCGAGGAGGAGACATATAATTTTGAAGAGATGGCGATATATGTTGGCAAGGAGATTCATGAATTTCATGAGAGGCGGCATGAGAAAGGGAAAAGGAGGCTACACATGTTTCAATTGCAACAAAATCGGGCACCTAAGGAAGGATTGCCCACTTCTCAAGATGACTTCTACCTCCAACCTTCACAAGAAAGATAAATACAAGAAGAGGAAGAAGAAGAAGAAGAAGAAGAAGAAGAAGAAGAAGAAGAATAAGAAGAAGAAGACGATGATGGCCTCTTGGGATGAGAGCGAATCTTCGTCAAGTGAAGAAGACTTAAAAGTGAGAAGACAAATCTTTGCCTCATGACAAATGACAACAAGGTAAATTTTATTTTTGGTGAGCTTTCATTTACGCTAGAAAAAATAAAAAAATGAATTTGAACAAATGTATGATGAATTTAATACTATTATAAAGAAATTTAAAGAACTTAAAAAGGACAAATAAATTTTTAGAAATTGAAAATGACAACTTGTTACTTTCATGCAATGCATTGAGAAAAGAAGTGGAAATTCTTAAGGAAGAAACACACACCTTAGATGATGCCAAGAGAAACCTAGAAAATGAAAATAAAAAAATTAGAAAATGAGAACAAGTTCCTAAGTGATCAAGTAGAGCACTTGAATAATAACATGCTTAACTTAAAAAAGGAATTATGTATGCTAAGTGAGAAAATGATAACCTTACAAAATGTCTGCCTAAGGTAGTAAATGCTAGAAAATCATCAAAAAATCACACTCATGCACACTCTCATGCTCACACACATAGCACTAGAAAGTTTAATGGAAGTTGCTTTTCATGTGATTTGTATGATCATATATATGGCTAGAGATCAGGGGTGGAGCTACATTGTTAGGATCGGGGGCAACTGCCCCCCATTCAATTTTATTTTATTTTTATTACATATACATCTTTTTTTTTACAATTTTGCCCCCTTCTATTTTAAAAATTACTTATCTATCACGAAATTAATCTATTCCCCTCCCGATACCTAATCCACTCTCCCTCTTTGTTGCGTCGACCTCCACCAATTTGTTGCTCCTACTCTCCCGACGCCACCGCTCAACCGCGTGCTCCGGCCACACCAGGTAGCAGGAGATCATCCAGGCCTTGCGGCGTGCTCCTTCCCTCTACTCGGCGATCTCCTGCCGGATGCCCGTCCTGCGTCCTAGCGTCCGCCCACTCGCCCAATCCATCGTTGGTGTCAACTCTTGCACGGTTGCACACTCCTGTGTGACTGTGTCTCCCAATCTCCAGCGTCTAGCGTCCGGGTTCGCTCAGTTCGGAATCCGGAGTTGGCGTCTCGCGTCCGCTTAGTTCGGATTCCAAATAATTGCTTGATTGCTTAATTCCAATTAATTTTTATTTAGTAGATATGAAAAATTATTTTTTTTAAAAAATAATGCCCGGAGGTGGACCATCGTCTTCGGCTAACAAAAAAGTAAATGCGAAAGTTGAAGAAGAAAACCGTAGCTAAAAAAAATTATATGACATTTGAGAGTCTGCCCCCTTTCAATTTGATTTCTGGCTCCGCCACTGCTAGAGATCGTGCTTTTAGGAGGAACCCCAATGCTAGATTTACTTGGGTTCCTAAGATGACTAACACTCAATGACCCAAGAAGATTTGGATACCTAAAGTTGCATTCTCTCCTTTTGTAGATGGAGAACTGTCCTCAAGGAAGTAGGATCACATGAATCTTGAATAGTGGTTGTTCAAAACACATGACAGAAGACATCAACTTATTTGCAACCCTATCAAGTAAGGATGGTGGATACGTAACGTTTGGAGACAATGCCAAATGTAAGATTATTGTCATTGGAGATATAGGTATTCTCACCTACCCATGTATTAAGAATATTTTACTTGTTGGTGGGTTGAAACATAACTTGATTAGCATATCTCAATTATGCGATAATGGCTACTTAGTTATTTTTGAAGCATCTAAATGCATTATTAGAAGTGCACAATCTAATGATATAGTGTTCATAGGAAATAGCCAAGAAAATATTTACACTTTAATCTTGAATATTTTGCCTAATCCTCATGTTAGATATTTAGTTGCCATGAAAAATGATTCTTGGTTGTGGCATAGAAGACTAGGACATGCTAGCATGAGCCTTATCCAAGAGATAACAAAAAATGATTTAGTCAAAGGAATACCAAAAATAAATTTTGAAAAAGATAAACTTTGTGATGCATGTCAACATGAAAAATAAGTTAAATCTTCATTCCATAGTATTAATCAAGTTACTATATCTAGAATATTTGAACTTGTGCACATGAATCTTTTTGTTCCTTGTGATGTTGCTAGTCTAGGTGGTAAACTATATTGTTATGTTTTGGTTGACGATTTTTCAAGATTCATATGAGTTTTCTTCCTGGCTAAGAAAAATAAAACTTTTGATTTTTTAAAAAAGATTTGCTATGAGAGTTATAAATGAAAAATGAATTTCAATTTTGAAAATTATGAGTGATAATGGTGGGGAATTTAAAAATGAATTATTTTTTGATTTTTGTGATGATTTAGGTATTGAGCATACATTATCTTCCCCTAGAACCCCTCAACAAAATGAGGTGGTTAAGAGGAAGAATAGAACTTTACAAGAAATAGCTAGGACCATGCTTTGTGAACATGACTTGCCAAAGTATTTTTGGGCCAAAGCTATAAATACCTCTTGTTATGTACTTAATCGTGTTTTATTAAGACCTAAAATCAAGAAAACACCTTTTGAGCTTTAGAATGATAGAATCCCAAGTGTGGGATATTTTCGTATTTTTGGATGTAAATATTTTATTTTAAACACTAAGGAGCATCTAGGAAAATTTGATTCTAAATTCGATGACGGTATTTTCCTAGGTTAGTCTAATAGTTCTAAGGCCTATAGGATTTATAATCATAGAACTATGATTGTTGAAGAATCTATGCATGTTACTTTTGATGAAACTAATGGTTCTTCTAGAAATATTAAGATTGTGAATGTAGGTGAGGAACTAACATTTCATGACAAGGAGGTTGAAGATGAAAACAATGAGGAAATTCACTATGAAGAACCTTCATCCTCAACTCTACCTCAAGATGAAGAAGAAGAAGAGAAAGCTCTACCACCTCTCCCCAAAGGGTACCGATTGATAGATCATCCAATGGATCAAGTTATTGGAGAACCATCAACGGGAGTGGTAATGCGCTCTAAACTTAAGAATATTTGTCAATATGTAGCATCATATCTCAAGTATAGCCAAAAACCATTAAGGAAACAATAGAAGATGAATTTTGAGTAATTGCTATGCAAGAGGAATTTAATCAATTTGTTAGGAATGAAGTTCGGGACTTAGTACCTAAACCTAGCAGACAAACCGTAATTGTGATTAAATGGGTATTTAGAAACAAGTTAGATGAAGGAGGTTTAGTTATTAGAAACAAAGTTAGGTTAGTGGCCCAAGAGTATAATCAAGAAGAAGGAATAGATTATAATGAAACTTATACTCCTGTAGCTAGATTAGAGACAATTTGCATGCTTTTGGCTTATGCAAGTTTTAAAGGTTTTAAACTTTTTCAAATGGATGTTAAAAGTGATTTTCTAAATGATTTTATTGATGAAGAAGTTTATGTTGAACAATTCCCTGAAATTTCTTGTTTGTTGGTGTTGATCGATTTCGGGCTGAGTTTTGTAGTACTTTAATGTCATGCCCTAAAATCCAGGGTCACATGACCAGCCAGAGTATGTGTCGTACTCTGAAGCCTACTAACTCATACAACTGAATGCGGAACAAATGACACAATCATGTGGAACCAATGATCATATGAATGAATGCTTTAACTGAAGGTAAAAACATCAAGTATGATTACAATCCCTTGTCTATAATCAAGACATGCTCATATGTATATATAACACCTACGACTTGACACGTTATGAGATCCACTGCTTGGGCCTGCAACCCCACCCGCGCCATATGGGTACCACCAAATCTCTATTAGTCCGGATATGCAAAACAATAACAAAAAGAGGGGTGAGTTCCAATGAGCTCAGTGAATGGCTTGAACCAAGCCATCGCCAAGCCAACGCAAGTGATAAACCCAAAAATTTAGCATTTATATATGTGCTCATAATAATAAATTCTTCTGATAATACATATAATTAATAATTGCCCAAGTTGTGCGTCCTCGCACAACTGACCATATCGGCCTACACCAGCCATATCCTCACATTGCATTTAAGCAACCCATGATTCGAACACTAGGACACCGCCTAGCGAGCCTCTCGCCCGGGCCCTCTGGTAGCTACCCCGAGCATAACCATAATCAATCATAAATTATAATTATAGAAGTGCTTAAATATAATAGCATGTAAAGTAAAACATTATGTTGGCCAAGGGTTCCCCCTAGGTTTCGATCTCTATTTTGATTATAACAAACATGAAACTAGTGTCTTTGTGAAGTTTTGAGTCTAGGTTGATGTTACGATACACGCACGAAGTTCATTTGGAGAAATACAAGAATCGGTAAAAATGACTTCGAAAATAAGCAAGTAGAAATTCTAGAGTTAGGATTAGATTTTCTGTAATATATCTCTAGTAATTCATCCCAAGCCAATTTGTAATGTTATCCAAATCAAAACTTGGAAACGGAACCCGAAAACGAAGCGCGCAAGGAGATGGCTAAAAAAAATAGCCTCGGCCTGGATTCGATCGGCCGGTCGGCCGGTCGATCGACCGAACGAGGCCAAAAATTGGCAATAGCCAATTCGGTCGACCAAATGTGGCCCGAAAGCAGCAGAACACCATCGATCGCTTGGGTGGAGCTGCCGAGTGAGGGGTTATAAATACCCGTCACCAACCTCTCTTAAAGTTCCCAAATGATCATTAGTGCATTCCTAAGAGAGATTTAAGCCTTCAAAGATCGATTTGCGCTCGCTTGCTTCATCGATAGCTTCATCTTCCTCAAGCGATCTTCTCGTCTCAACTCCGGCAACGATTCGAGCTCACAATCTTGAAGAGTTGGGGACTTAGAAGGCTTTGGAAGGAGCTCACATTTGTGGTTTCATTTATAGCTCATTCTTTCTTGTTTTTTTCATCATTTTAATTGTAATTCTCATTGATAGGTTGTTAGGTGTGCTAGTGTGAACACTTGGGGTTTGCTTTGTAGAATTATGTTTTGCCTAGGTGACTAGGTTCAAGGCATTCTCAAAGGGTTGAGAAGCAAGTCCTTGGTTGTATTAAAAGGAAAACACATAGTTTATAAAGTATTAGTTAGAAATCTTTGGTGTGAAGCCAAGATAGTGGAGTAGGCGGTTGGTCGAACTACTTTAATTACTTGTGTTTACATTGTGATGCTTATTTGATATTAATTACTATTCATAATTGTCAAGCATCGTAATTTAGTTGCATGATCAATTTGGTTGCATTAGAAATCGAACTCGAAAAAAATCGAATACAAGTTAAAACTCATCCATCACTATTCAACCCCCCTCCTAGTATGGGTATTTGATCAACACATTCTTGCACAAACTCATGCTCAGACACACCACAGTCATTTGGCCCATAATGGCCCAAATATCAAGTACCATATTGACTCGGCCCATAATGGCCCAAACATCAAATACCATAACCACTCGACCTATAACAGCCCAAACATCAAGTACCAAAACATCCACTCGGCCCACAGTAGCCCAAAACATTCACTCAGCCCACAATGACCCAAAACAATGCAAACATGCTAGTCAATCGCTAGAATATCTATCTAGCGAGCTTCCTGCCCGGGCTCGCTAAACTAGGATGACCTACTAGTTCTGACGCCCACTCCGGTTGGGAATAGCCCTCTAACCAAAAGACTCGGGTCCATTGTCAGCATAAATTACCGATGGCAACTCTCGACCCATATCATACCACTCGGGTCCATCGTCAGTGTGGCTCACTGACGAAAACTCTCGACCCGTATCATGCCACTCGGGTCAATCGTCATACACAATCACAAATACAATCGACACATAATTATAGCACACACAAGTACATCGACAAGATTTCTCGGGTGGTTAAAAAATTATGCCGACGTCTCAGATATGTGCATATGCACCCCTAACCCGGCCCTCTCTCGGGCCCCAATATCTCGGCTACACACTCTACCACCCAACCAATAGAATTTCGTTTGGTGTAATTAGAAGGCATACCATTCATCAAATACCCAAAAGAAAAGTTCAACAATAATATAAATTCATAAATCATATCCATATCCGCTATCGTTCCCAAAACAGCAGTAAATGTCAGGAATACCAAAATGGCAAAACATAAACATTAAAATAAGTCATTCCTCAAGTATACTCAAGGTGATACCCAACACTTAGCTAAATTTCTGCACTGCTCAAATGTTAACATATTCACTTTTGACACTTCTACCAAACCACTAGTTTTAAGTGATATGACTATGGAAATCACAGAATATCAAGCTTGCATATCACACAATCTAACCACAAAGTTTCAAATCATTTGGATAACTGGTCGGTCACGAAACGGTGTGACGAACTTACCATCCTGAAATTTCTACATAGACTAGCAGATCTTTTTCTGTTCGAGTTGTCATCTTAGAAAATTCATAACTAAGTCAACTCTTACTTTTTTTCCCTCAAACCAGATCCGTATGGTTGTCCATATACCCCACAAGGATTTCTTAAAGTTTCACTGTTATAGGACGATGATTCATTCTCCGAATATCGCATCAAACTTTTAACTTATCACAAATTCTGCTATGTACAGAACTGGACAGTTTTGAGTAGCATTCAAACTAAATTTATAAACTCAGTCTATTTAGTTCGGAATTTGCTGAAATTTGGTGTGGAAGCTATTCTAGTATCCTACAATCTTACCTCAAGAGTTTGTACAAAACGGACGATTCCTCAACCTCCGAACTAAGTGTCAAAATTGACTATATATATATATATATATATATATATATTATGGACAGTTTTCCATTCCCATAGGCCCCCTCCATATGACCACTTAAAGATAGGATTTCGGCCCTTAGCTCGGCCACATCATCCATAGTTTAATCCCATACATAGTACACACAACAAAATAGGGGTTCACCAAAGAAAAATTAGGAATTTGACGTGGTTACATGGGTGTGGCATTTCACCAAACACTTGGTGGGCATGTTTATGCCACACCTTGCCATGCACCATAGAATTTCCACCTAGGGCAGTTCAGTCCATATTAAACAAGCTTAGGTTCTTTCCGATCATGATCTATCATCCTACTATTGAGAACTACAAAATAGAGGGTTTACCCTCCAAGTTAGGTCCACATACCCTAAAGAAGTCCTAGGGAAATCCTCCCCCAAATCCAACCAAAAATTATGCTAACACACACTATATCAAGAGAATTAATCTACCATAATTTTAAGTCTTGAAAAAAAAAATCCAAAAGCCCCACATTTAGGGTGCAAAAATTCGGCCCTAACCCTTATAGGGCTGCCCTACACCATTCGCACAACTACCACACAAACTAGCACAAAGCTGAATTAATCAAGAGTCCATAGAAAACATCACGAGAAACCAAAATTTCGGATTCAAATCACATCCAAACTTGGGACTGCCCTAAAGGTGGGAAAATCTCTAAAGTCTTAGGGCCACTCACCGGCAAGGAGAATAAAAAGGAATAAAGGAAGGAAACCTCCGATCTTTGCGGTGATCAACTTCTGACGACGACAAATCACCCGTTGCCCATCTCCTCGTGCGCGTCCCTCTCATCATCGCCTAGCGGTGCATGTGACTCCAAGGAGGATCCACGCACCAGGTGAAATATATTATTTAATATATTTTTTGAATTTACAATTTTGCCCTTATATATGACTTAAACGAATCATAACTCAACCTATACTCGTCTGAGTCGAGTTCCATCTGAACCTACGGACTTGACTCGACCCAACCTTTCATCCCGACTCAAAGGAAATAATTTTCCTCATACATAAAGGTCATATCACAAATCGTGTCATCCGACGATTTCTCGACCTGCTTCGACGTGCATCTCGGCTTTTTTGCTGAAGCCAAAATAAATTAGTTATATTTTTATTTTTATTTTTTGCAAGTATTACATTTAACCTGTACTTATTGAGTCTGAAATTTTCTGACTTGTGGATACATTATGATGCTGAAAATTTATTGATTTGTGGATACACATTTGATGCTTAAAATATCAGTTCAACGAGCATCAATTCATAAAATTGATGCTGAAAATATCATTTCAGTGAGCATATTGCTGAAAATTTTAGTTCAGCGAGCATGATTTGGTGCTTAGATTCCAACCTTGTAGAAGGGTTCCTGTTGTTGAAATTTCTAGTTTGGATTGCTGAAAATTTCACCTTAGCAAGTAGGAGTTTGTTGCTGAAACTTTCAGCTTTGTGCTTGGATTGTGTGTGATAAATTTTTTGTTCTTGGATGACTTTGAAGCACCCAACGAATCTGAAATTGGACTGGACTTGTTGCGAGACGGGGTGGCGTTGCCGGGTAATTTTTGGTCCCAAGTAAGGGGCCGGGTTGGGTGCACCTGGCGCGTTGAAGAAAAGCCACATCTAGCTGAAATAGTTGATTTGAGCATACACACATGTTTATACTTCCATGTGATTGATAGATGGGCGGGCCGAGGAGCGCGTGGCATGCTAAGCTGATGCTCGACTCAACGAGTGTGATTCATGGGTCGGGAAGCTCGTTAGAGAGCCACACAGACGATTGACCCGGAGTGACATTGGTTGGAGGGACATTACCAACCAGAGGGGGCACCGAGGCTAGTCAACCATCCTATTTCAACAATCGACCCATGTGATTGTTTATTCTTATGCTCACAATCTTATCTTTTTGTCTTTGGTTGGCTTGTGCGTATGAGATAGTTATATGATTATTAGCATGCTAATAGTTTAACTCTTTCTTATGCTTAACTTATTTATGCTTTGAGTTAGCAAGGATATGTTTGAGCCACTCACTAGGTTCTAATGAACTCATCACTCTCTTCTTGTTTTATTGCAGGCTCAGGCCAATAGATGTATGCTCGTACTTGGGTGACGCGACTGGGGATGCAAGCTCACGAAGCTGTCTTGATTGTGTCATAATCATAGAGTGTCGAATTGTACTTTGCATCTTGTCCATGTAGTCCTTGGAGTCGGATGTTTTTTTTTAAAATATTTTAGTGTCATAACACATTCGCTTTTACCTATGCATTTATTGTAGTCACTTCTTTTTATATTGTCGTTTGCATGTTATTAGTAGGCTTCGGGGTATGAGTCCATATCCTAGCCGATCACACGCCCCTAATTTTGGGGCGTGACATATGGATACACATAAGACTGAAGCAATAAAACATCGAACTATTGGCAAAACCCATACTTGATCATTAGATTCATGAGACTATACACTTAGCTCCAAATGAAAGTTTTAGACATTGATGAATTTACAAAAGAGTTCTTGACAACCACTTGGGATATTACAGTGAAAGATGTTGCTAAGGTCATACAAAGCTTCGTCAAATCAAAGAGTTTTACAACTCTAGTGTTTTACAACCTAAGGAACTTTGCATAATTTATGAATAAGGACAAAGATCTTAATATAAATACAAAAAAATAATTAAATATAAGTTCTTTCTTTGGCCCAATTATCGATTAGAAGATTTAGCTTGTATGGATCGCTATTGATTTGATACCAATAATGGTGATCGTTTTAGTATGTCAAGAATATATGTATCCACAACTCATAATTATTTAATAATATATTTTCCATACTATATATCACACTCTTTTCGGAAAGGCGAAAAATATACGCATATGATTGTTATATTCTAGTATACGATATGTATTTATTTGTGTATCAATTCAATTGAATCTAAAAAAAATCCACAAAATCCTTTTAGGTGCAGAAAAAGGTAAATCTGATGGAGAGCTTCTTTACCAAATGATACATGAGAGTTATGCATCTCAAACAGGGCGGAGCCACGTGCATGGGAGGGGGTGCATTTGACTTATATTCACATTTAACCAAAATATTTAACAATATTTTTTTGGGTTTTCTCCTAGGCGGTCGACACTAGCTTTATCAATAGTAATAGAAATTGCTATTTAAGCCATGCTTTAAGTGGTGATAAAATTTTAAAAAACCAATTTATTTATTTTTAATGAAAAAATTATATTTTTGAAAAAAATGACTTTCAATTACTTTATTTTATTTTTCTTTTTATTATAGAGAGAATATACTACTCTAATTCCTTTGGCTTCCGAGCGTGGCACACTTGGCCATCGGACAAAACCCTTGTTCTCCTCTTCTCCTCTGTCACTCTGTGCGAACTCATCGCCCTCGGAGGTACACTGTCGTCGGACAAAACCCTTTGTGCTTCGCCGTCCCTTGTTCTCCTCTTCTCCTCCGTGTGCGAACTCATCGATGAGAATCTCAATCCTCTTTCGTCCCTCGACTTTTCTTCTTTGTTGCCACTTGCTTTTTCTAAGATCCATATTTCCCAAGTTATCTTTTCATTGTGCTGAATATAGACTTTTTTTCTTCTCACTGTGATAATGATTTCGTAGGCATTGTGATACATATCTTGAATTTTGGAGATGGAATGGAAGATATATAAATGTTTGTTGTATAAATGATACACTTAATAAAAGATTAAAATCTTATATCTCTTATTGTTTGAGTAAGGCCAACTATGCTTCTTGTTTTAGTCTTCAGCTTGATTCACTAGGTAAATATGTTAACCGTTTGATGATTCTACTTTATGCTTTCTGGAAAGATTCTTGAATGAGAAGATTTTTCTTTATAAATTTCCTTGCTCTAACAGTTTCATTCAGTAAAATCGATTATCATGCTTTCTCATTGATTATTGGATTTTTTTTTTTAAACCCATAATATAGTAACTAATACATTTTCTGTGTGCATTATAATGTTATATATATAAATTAATTACAGCTTCTTGATGTCTTTGTTTTAGAAAAGAAAGGGAAAAAATAAATTTATTAATATCATGAGTTTTGAACTCAAGACATCTTAAAAGATATATGAAATTTAATTTCATATTGGGAGATATAGTTTTATTTGGTTGTTCGTTTATCAATTTAACCCAAATTGTTATTTTATGTCAATATGACTCTTTATGATGTTTGAATTTGTTTCAATTTAACCCTTGCCACCTCAATTTACTCATAATGTAAAAAAAATTCAACAAATTCCTGTGTCTTATGCACATGCTTAACTTTTTACAGCTGTAATTCTATTATTTAAATTTCAATTGATACCTATAATCCATCAACTAAAGATGATCATGACATATTATTATGAATATACTAATTTAGCATTCTTACAGCAATACCTTGGATATGGGATCTGAGACCATGCAGGCTACAAAGGTGTATCGTGATCTTCTTAAAGCTATAAAAAAGCATATTGGCGATGATGGCAGCAAAAGACATTTCAGAGATTATGTTACAGGGGAGTTCCGAAAAAATATTTCAGTGTCTGATCGAGCTGCTGCTGAAAGCAACATCAAGCTAACTCGTGAATATACTTTCTTGCTAAACAACGTGCACCATCATAAGGTTAATTTTCTATTTTATTCTTCACTAAGACATGCTTTCCTTCGCGGTTTTGTTATTGTACAAAACATTAGTTTGGTTAAACATAAGTTGATCCGTAGTTTGTCTTAACATTCTTGTTAAGAAAAATCTGACTTGTCAATGAATAACAAGCAGGAGTTGCTCTTTTCATACAACATAGCTGTTGATCGGTCTGATGAAATGAAGAAAATATTAAACAAATCTGCTGCCAGTGTGGGCCTCCAGCTACCTGATGTTTATCAGTCTTGAATGTTGGTCCGCTGCAAGCTTGCTAGTAAGATAATGCTGCCTCTCTTTATTTTGTTGCCAGCCTCAGATTGCATGTCGTCACCAAGGCGTCAAAGCAATTTAGTTGACCATTAATATCAAACACTAGTCTGTTTTCTTCTTTTCTTTGTAGACATATGTTTTTGTATCCAAATTCTAGCATCTTTGCTTTGCATCAAACAAAAAATGTTTGAGGGCAAACCTTTGGAATCTTCCGAACCTTTCCAATCTATTACATATATTAAACTAATAGATTGGACATGATGATTTTGCTCCCAAATGGTGTTGAGAGATGTATTTAAGTTATTTTCTTATAACATGCTTGTCTTTTGATGTCATTATTTGCTTTGACGTATAAGTACAATTTTATGTTAAATGCATGTGTGGCAACATTGTTTCCATCTTTGGAAATTCTGTATTGGAGTTCATTCCTTTGATGCCCTTTGTATGTTATCCTAGGATCTGATTTGAACTGCCTGTTTGCACTTTGCAAATCCCTGTTTGATGTTAGAAGTTCTATATTAAAGCATTTTGTGCTGTCATTCTTACATGAATGGAGGGTCACAATAATGTTGCACAATTATTGCCAACTAAAGAAGAGAATGGAAGGCCATGTATCTTAGGCTCAGAAATTGGCTGCATAGAATAAAAGGGAACAAAGAGATGTCTTTGTTCTTTTTACATGGAGGCAAACAAAAAGGATAGCTCAGCTTAGTAGTCATAGGGAGGTAAAAAGGAAGAGGCCCGATGGGCATACCAGCTTGTGTTCCAATGAAAAAAATAACCTACCTATTACCAGGTTTATTAATATCAACTGACAACATACATAGCCACAGCTTTAGTTACATGTTACATGATGAATGTAAAAGAAGCTCTGGTTAACAGGTTTCTCAAATTTAATAACCTGAGAACCTCATAACATCAGCAGGAGTGCTTTATATGCTGTTAGTGCTGTTGCTTGTGAAATTTGATTGGTTGATCAATTTTTCTATAAGTTTAAGCTGCTAGGACTAAATTAGAGGTTTTTTTAGAATAGTTATGTTGCATGGTTTGAATTTAGGACCTCTTGCACTGATGATACCTGTTAAAGTTGATTAGGTGATCCATCCTTCTCAAAAGTTTAAGCTGTTAAAAAAGAAGTCCAATTTATACATTTACATGGATGCAGTTGAAAATTTTGGATGTGAATGATTTCATCCAAATGCTCAGTTTTTTTAGAAATACTTACTTTGGCTTCGGAGCGTGGCACAACTTGGCCATCGGACAAAACCCTTGTTCTCCTCTTCTCCTCCGTGTGTGAACTCATCGCCCTCGCCAGATCTCGTCGCCCTCGGAGGTACACTACTGTCGGACAAAACCCTTTGCGCTTCGTCGTCCCTTGTTCTCCTCTTCTCCTCCGTGTGCGAACTCATCGATGAGAATCTCAATCCTCTTTCGTCCCTCGACTTTTCTTCTTTGTTGTCACTTACTTTTTCTAAGATCTATATTTCCTAAGTTACCTTTTCATTGTGCTGAATATAGACTTTTTTTCTTCTCACTGTGATAATGATTTCGTAGGCATTGTGATACATATCTTGAATTTTGGAGATGAAATGGAAGATATATATAAATGTTTGCTGTATAAATGATACACTTAATAAAAGATTAAAAATCTTATATCTCTTATTGTTTGATTAAGGCCAACTATGCTTCTTGTTTTAGTCTTCACTCTTCAGCTTGATTCACTAGGTAAATATGTTAACCGTTTGATGATTCTACTTTATGCTTTCTGGAAAGATTCTTTAATGAGAAGATTTTTCTTTATAAATTTCCTTGCTCTAGCATGTTTCGTTCAGTAAAATCGATGATCATCTCAAGTGACGGCAGGGACCAACTTCTAAACGAAAATATAGTGTGGGAACCAAAACCAAAATTTTTAAACTATCGAGACTAAAACCAAAATCCAAGGAAACTATGGGGACTAAAAGTATGATTTTCCCTAAAAAACTTGCAAGGATATCACCATTGCAGAAATCAACACAAGGGCCAACACATGAAATGCAATTCGGCACCACCAATTTCTGAATAAAAATAATTCTGCAAGAATATCACCATAACAGAAATCAACTCTACCCCATGAATCAAGGTGAAATAAGGTAACCAAAATGGCCCATGCAAAATCAAAATACCAAACTTTGCCAATAGAATATACCAGCAGCCAAGATGCAAAGAAGTGAAACTAACAGGAGCAGAAGTCAAACACCAAGATGCCAACAGAAGTGAAACTAACAGGAGCACAAGTCAAACACCATAATAGTCAAACAAGTATCATGAGCAGCCAACATGCCAAAATACCAACCAGCCTTATATGGATGTTGTTGATCTGCAACCGGCGAAGACAAATCAGAAGAAAAAACCGAACAACATAAAAGGTTTTCCGGCATGAGATGATCATACCTAGTATGTTGATGATCGGCGGTCAGCGATCAGCGAGGACAGATTGACAAAAGTGGGTTCAAACAAAAACTTGTCGCCGTACTCACTGTCTAGGGGCGGAGGTTTCGTTAGGTGTGGATATCGCATATCACCGGTTTTGTTCGTCCTTCAAGAAATTGCAGAGTTTTGTTAAAAATAACAAAACTACCACCGCAGTTTCGTGTGGGCTAAACCAATTTCACGAAATTACGGGTTTCACGAAACCGACACATGGTTTGGCCCGATTTCGACAACTAAACAAGGTTTTCGGGCGTGTTTGTTTACCCCCGTTTCAAGTTTCAATTTCGTTCGAAAACTAAACTGGGTTGAAAACCTTGTTTGGTTGTTGAAATCGGGCCAAACTATGTGTCAGTTTCGTGAAACCCATGATTTCGTGAAATTGGTTTAGCCCACACGAAACTGTGGTGGCAGTTTTGTTATTTTTAATAAAACTCTGCAATTTCTTGAGGGACGAATAAAACCAGTGATATGCGGTCTCCACACCCCACGAAACCTCCGCCCCTAGACAGCGAGCACGGTGACAAGCTTTTGTTTGAACCTACTTTTGCCAATTTGTCCTCGCTGATCGCTGATCGGCGATATATGTTTAGGTATGATCATCTCATGCCGAAAACCTTATATCCTCTCATGTGGGTTCCTCATTATGGTGGCCGGTGATGTTGATATTGTGGCGGAAGAGGAGCTTGTTGGCCTGCTTGGGCAGAGAACAGAGTCGGGTTTATCTTCTTGTTATGATGGTTTTCGTGATATCTTTTGTTTTCGCGATATTGGTTTGTCAAGTCTTTGTTTGTGGAGTCTCAATGAACACCGTATGCCAAAACCGTAGTCCCAGTCTGACTGATTGTGCTGTAAATTTATTTGCAATTGCGGAGTCTCAATGAACAATGTATCTCCCAGATCTAATAAGTGTTTGCTTTCTTCTTTTTGATGTCTGTTGGTCTACATTGTTAGGAAGCTCAAAATAATGGCTCTTTAAAGTGGCATAGTTTGTGACATGCCGGTGTTAGTTTTAATCATGCCTCATGATTTCTCACATCCTGGAAGCCAAATTCAGAGGAAATAATTTTCACCTTTGATGGTTTTGCCCTACCCCTGGATTTAACTAATGTCCAATTTATTATCAATAACCTTTATAGTGAGATTTTCTACTCATTTGTTCTAGATTATTAGTTCTACTTGTTTGTATATTTTATTAGTTTTACTTGCTAGTCATTTGTTCTAAGATGTGCACTTATAAATATGAACCCGCTATATGTTTTCCTTGTACACTATTATTGGACAAGTAAGGACTAATGAAGTTTGGAGGTACTTTTTATCTTCTTTTTTGTAATTTTTAAGTAATTATATTTCAATTTATCATATATTCATATTACAATCAATGCGTACAAAGATCCTATCATTACAATTGGGAATAGAACCCAAGATCAAAAGAAACTCTGTCTAAGCTAGAGACATTGTTATTGTTAAGAATATAAATCTAAGCTAGCTAACACCTTCAATTAGACTAGAGTTTTTGCACAAGGTAGAAATCATGAAGGGATAAATTAAGCTGACATAATGTTAGATCCCTGAGTAACAAAAATGTTGACCTGATAACCTGAAGTGTATTTAAATATAGAACTCTGAAAGTGGAAATTCATTAGAGCATCAAAATCTCCAAACTGGAACTCTTGGTTGACCCAAATAACAAGACTTGTCATGCTCTAAAAGAGAATATGGAGAAATTAAATATCAAAATAGACTCGTGAGCTAAAATTCATCCCTCGTCCCTGCTACCATCAGAAACCAAGATCAAAAATTTCCTGATAGTAGTCATCCTTCTGAAGTATAAAGACAGAGATATTCAATTTATAGGATTCCATCTTTTAAGGCAATCTTTGCATCGACTCTATCAATACATCAAGGTTTTAATGTAAAAAATATTTTTAAAAGAGAAAAAAACTACATGACATATTATTCTTGATCTCCTTGTTTGAAATATCTGTATGGTCATATATATTTATACAATCTTATATGTTAAAGTGACTGTTTGATAGGGAATTATTGCTCAACTATTTACTGAAATTATTATTCCTCTTTGAGTTTAGTTTTCTCAATTGCAAGTTATTTGATGCTTCAGTTATGGCTATATTTAGTTTTCTCAATTGCAAGTTATATTGATGCTTCAGTTATGGTTATATTGGTTAGATTAATTAATGCTTCAGTTATGGTTAGTTTCAGTTATAGTTGGCTACTGGTGTTTGACTGTTATTAAGGCTGGTTGGTATTTTGGCATGTTGGCTGCTCATGATACTTGTTTGACTATTATGGTGTTTGACTTGTGCTCCTGTTAGTTTCACTTCTGTTGGCATCTTGGTGTTTGACTTCTGCTCCTGTTAGTTTCACTTCTTTGCATCTTGGCTGCTGGTATATTCTATTGGCAAAGTTTGGTATTTTGATTTTGCATGGACCATTTTGGTTACCTTATTTCACCTTGATTCATGGGGTAGAGTTGATTTCTGTTATGGTGATATTCTTGCAGAATTATTTTTATTCAGAAATTGGTGGTGCCGAATTGCATTTCATGTGTTGGCCCTTGTGTTGATTTCTGCAATGGTGATATCCTTGCTAGTTTTTTAGGGAAAATCATACTTTTAGTCCCCATAGTTTCCTTGGATTTTGGTTTTAGTCTCGATAGTTTAAAAATTTTGGTTTTGGTTTCCACACTATATTTTCGTTTAGAAGTTGGTCCCTGCCGTCACTTGAGGTATAAACGACATTATATGAAGCTGACGTGGCTAACGATTGTTGACTGGACATTGCTTACATGGATAGGTTAAATGACGATCCTTTAAAACGCACTACTAAAATCAAAATCCGAGTAAATTATGAGGGCTAAAAGTATGGTTTCCCTATAGCTGGAGAAGAAGAATCGAGAAGAATTTTTTTTTTTGTAACCGAATAGATTTTGATCTCCTCTTCGTCTCTTTGTACTGAAAATTATAGGTCTTTTGGGATTTGTTGTTGCACGTTTCTTTCACTTGTTATGTCTTTAAAAAAAATCTCCTTCACTTCTCTTCTTTTGTTGGTGTCCTGAATAGATTATTATTATAATATAGCATGAATCAATATTTATGATATGATATGGAACAACTTCACAATCTGCAAAGACCTACTGGATTCGAACCAACTACCTAAGGATGTCTAAATCAACTACAGTCCTCCGCTCCACCAACTGAGCTAAGTGTCATAGAATAGAGAATTGAACTTTTATGTGAGCGTTGTATGTATCTAATATTTGTATACCTACTTTTTAGATTGTGAAGTTCCACATTATATCATAAAAGTTTATTCATGTTATATTATTATAATAAAAACAAAAGAAGAGAAATGAAAGGAGATTTTTTTAGACATAACAAGTGAAAAAAATATGCAGCTGCAAATCCCAAAAGACATGTAATTTTTAGTCCGAAGGAGAGATCAAAATATATTTAGTTACAATTTTTTTTCTTCTCGATCCTTCTTCTCCAGATATAGGGAAAACCATACTTTTAGTCCCTATAGTTTACTCGGATTTTGGTTTTAGTCCTCATACTTTTAGTGTGTTTTAAAAGATCACCATTTAACTTGTCCACGTCAGCAATATCTAGTTAGTTTCGTATAACGCCGTTTATGCCTCAAGTGACGACAAGGACTAACTCCTAACCGAAAATAGTGAAAATAGTGTGATGACTAAAATCAAAATTTTTAAACTATGGGGACTAAAATTAAAATCTGAGTAAACTACGAGGATTAAAAGTATGATTTTCCTTTTTCAATTCAGAAATGGTGGTGCTGAATTTGTTTTGGCAGTTCACAGTTCAATCATTACAAATGCTTATTGCAGTTATATGTTGCTGAATTCGATGTGCAGTTCATGCCGATTTTTTCAGATTTTTTTTTTGTTATAATTGCAATCAGTAATTTCATATTGATTTGCATCACAACTCAGCCCTACATAAATGTATATTTTCCTCGTATGTGTGACTATTATTTTTTTTCAGATTTGTTCTCAGTTATTTTGAAAATAAAATTTTCCTTATATGTATGAGTATTTTTTTTTCAGATTTGTTCTCAGTTATTTTTAAAAGAAAATTTTTCTATAGAGTCATACTGTTGGGTTTTGAATAGGAAGGTGGTCTTCTATTGGAGATGCGCAACTTTCAAATAACTCTATATTTCAACATTTGCGGCATATTTGAAGTTTTGTCCTTCAAATACTGCTACCTTTCAATCAACATTTGCCACATCTTATATTGACTTCGAATGGGAAGCTGGACTGTTGGGCATATTGAGTCAAGAATTTGAGTTTAGATGAGTTTTGTAAACTGTTGTATAGAAGTGTTCATATTCAATTGCAGGAGGTGGCGGGACCAATAAGAAAACCAGAATGTGGTGCAGTTCTCTACTTTTATCATACATATTTGATTGCCCCTAAACTTGCTAAACAGAGAACTGGGAGCTGTTAGTTACATCGTTTCTCTTGCAAGCTATTTTTTTACAAGTTATTTTGTTTATCTTTGACCTGATCAAACTAACTACACTCAGAAACTTGTGGCTCAACCAATTGCACATTGCCTCATTTTTTAGTAAGATTGATGAACTTGTATAATAAACGCCATAAGCACACTGGATCAGACAACGAGCTCATACTAAAATATAAGATTCATTAATTCAATGTTTTTTCCTGCTACCTTCGATCTTGTGACCTCCTACTTCTTAAGAAACAAAAACAGAGGATCTTTTGCTTTCTTGCTACAATTTCTAAACTAATTTAGTAGGACCAGATTTGTTCAATGGTTCACATAATTTTTATATCAAACTAAGGTCACAAGCTAAGTCAATGTTTCAAATTTCCTCGGGCAGGAACAATGCATCTTTATCATTCCAGTGCTGGAGAACATCCTATTACCTTGATCTGTTGACAAAGATAATAAAATGCTACAAAAAGCATGACAAGACTACAACTCTTACAACACAATAAGCTTCATGTGAATGTGCTCAGATTCTAAAGAAATGTTACAACATCCTATTACCTTGATCTGTTGACAAAGATAATATACAATGCCACTAAAGAAGATTAAGGAAAAATTTGTCACTTAAGTAAACTAACCACAAATCAGCTGACAATAGTACACAGATAAGATGATCAATCAACAATAAACAAGTCCAGGTTAAAACAGTCAGTGCCTCAGGATGGAACTGGAATGGCCACAACCAGAATTACACATCAAAACACTCATTTTCCTTAGCTAGCGCTCATTCTCAAATGTTAGCACATGAAAATCTGATTGATAACCATGTCAATCATAGAAATGGAGTACTACATTAGGTTCTAAGATTTAAAATTTCCTGTTATCATTCATTAGATTCCTGGTGCCCACAAAAATATCTTATACCTGAGCAGCAAGATTAGGTAGGAGTAAAAAAGATTTGCCTTTAGCAGTAAAGCTTACCATTCCCTCTTACAAGCACAGGTTACATTTTGAATCTTCCATTTCTCAAACTGCTTCAATATAACTCTGCCACTCAATTCACTCGCAATGTAACTTTCTCATCGAATTCCATAGTAGACTTTCATGTGAAGACATACTTATCTTTGTACTGCTGTAACTGTATTAATTAATTATTAGTTGATTACCTATAATCCATGTCAAGGCATATTACTCTGAATGTACTCATTCAGCATTCTTATAGCATACTTGTGTTGAAAGTTGATTTAAATTGTGTCTGAACCGATCTCAACGAGTTTAACCGAACCAAAATCAGTGTTGATTTGATCAAGTAATGATTGAATCAAAATTTTTTAATTGAATTAAGTTGCTCAACCGGATCTGATTACAACCCATTACTAATTCGGGTTCACCGTCATCCATTGCTGAGCTAGGTCACAAAATTACCTAAATTGGTTTTATCTTAAATTTTTGGCAGGATTCATAGGTATTTAATTTAAAAGAGAAAATATCTGCATAAATTTCAGGAAAGAAAATTTGAAAAATTATAATTAATACCTAAAGTATTAGTAGGTTTTATTATTTATCTACAACAAGTTTTTCACTACAACTATGACCAAATTTTCAGCCATTAACAAGAAGACTTGTAAAAGTGAAAGCTCATAATCTTGGCCAAATTGGCTATAAACTAAGGGAGTCAAAATTTGACAGAACGATAGCTACTTATTCCTTCTTCTTCTTTTTTTGCTACTTATTCAGGACCAAATCATAGTATATATAGAAGCAATTAATGCTCTTTTCATTTCAACAAATTAATTCTTTTTAGCAAAGACAATGATAAATTGCATACTAATTTTTTTGTTTCACGACTTTCAGTATAAATAGTGAGTAGCTCCTCCCTCTCAAGGATATTATAGTGCAAGAGCGGCTTTCTACATCTAAAAATATTCAATAGTCTTCAAGCAAGTAAGCATGCTCTATTCTTACCAAGATATTGAAGACGGTTGATTCATTTAATTAATAATTAAATGAAGAGCTAGATATATTGTTCTAAGGCAAAGTCATTTGAATGGATAGAATCAAATTGATAATAGATTAAGTAAAAAAAATTATTATTTGTTACTAACAAGCAAGCTACATCAGCATGCTATGAAGACATGCCTTTTAAAACTAATTAATTTAAACTCACATGGATAGAATCAATATAAATCACAACTTGAATTAATTCAGAATGGATGTGATAAAAATTCGATCAAGGCTTAATTATTTACCTTAATATGTTTTAGAAAGTACTAAATAGCACGAGTAAATTGAGAAGTTTGGAAGGACATGATGAGGCATTGCTTCCTTACTTGACAGGTACAACTTGGTATCCATCTAATTAAAAAAACTCCTGAACAATAATGATGGAGAAGATTGGCAAAGAAATGATACTAGGAAATCAATTTGGAGATCCACCCAAATCAGTATTCTTATATGTGGAAGTTCCATGTCATGCAATCCAAATAAAATAAAAGCAAATTGACAAATCTAAATTGAAAACGAACCTCCAGAATTGAATGGGAAACCGAGCGCTCGAAACCCGTAGAAGGGAAGGAATCCACTCGTTGGGTCGGTTGTCTGTGACAATCCGCGCTTCCTCTAAATTGATTGAGCGCTTCCTGCGCGCGCTTTGCTATCTGTAACAACCTCAGAGGATAAGGGCACGAGTGGGAGGGGGGAAATAAATTGGTCGGCTGAAATAAAAGAGGGGAAAAAAATTTATGTTGATTTACCAATCGATTGTTTATCATTTGATAATTTTGTTGGTAATACCAACAAATTGTATCCGTCGGTAAAAATTCCGTTGGTGATACTATATTTTCTTGTAGTGAAAAATTTATCAAAAAAAAGTTTAAGAGTATTTTTACCCCTAAACTTATTTTTTGATAGATTTTTTACCCTTAGACAAACGAAAATAGTTGAAAAATACTAGTATTTTTACTTATTTTTAAAGAAAAAAAATCCTTTCTACCTTTAGACATGAGTAAAAATACTGGTATTTTTCAACTATTTTTATTTGTCTAAAGATAAAAAATCTATCAAAAAAAAGTTTAAGAGTATTTTTACCCATTTTTAATAGTTCGAGAGCATTTTTCAACCGTTTTCGTTTATTTAAGGATAAAAATCAACTAAAGAAGCTAGAGCTTAGAGGTATTTTTACCTTATTTTCAATAATTCGAGGACAAAAATCATTCTTAATCCTATATATAAATATCTGCGAGCTCCATATCTTCTTAATAAATAAGCTTGACAATAATTTCCTATTCGAGCTAGACACATGAAATAGGTATATATACATTTCTATCAAAGAATCAATAGAATATTATATTGTAAAAAAGAGTACAACAATGCTATTCCCCTTAGGGTTGTTCATGGGTTAAACCCGACCCAATGAACTCGAGAAACCGACGATTGGTTCGGGTCGGGTCAGGTAATCGGGTTAGGTCGGGTTCAAATTTTTTAAACCCGATTATAATCAGGTTCGGGTTTCAATATTTAAAACCCGATGACCCGAGACCCGACCCGATTATCCAAATTTTTATATTTTTTAATTATTTTAAAAATATTTTATATTAAAAATATATTTATTTTTAATTTTTTTTAATTTTTTATAAAAAAATATTGTTAAAAACTCATTTTTTACCTAAACGGATAAACCCGACTACCCGACCCGACCCGACCCAACCCGACCTCAGGTTCGAGAGGTCAAAAAGTTTCAACCCCATCTGACCCGACCCGATTACACTTGGTCAAATCGGATCGATTTTGTTCCTAAATCCGACTCGACCTGTGAACACTCCTAATTCCCCTGCATGAACATCTCGTCAATATTGATGCCACTTTTGGTTTGATATATAGGCTTTTTACAATATTCCTCAATCAGTAACCAATAGCTTGAGAGAACAGAAATCATACCATAAAAGTGCAACTCAAAGTGGAGAAGAGATTAATGGAGGCTGCAGGTGAACAAGTGCAGAAGAACAGATTGGGAAAGGGATCCACAGGCTTCATTCCGGCCCTGGAAGCAAGGAAGCCCCCCATTTTCAATTGCCATTGATTCTTGTTTGACATCCACGTATTCTTTTCTCCGATCCCTCGCCTATTGCATTTCGTAATATTCTCAAAATTGATTCACTGCATGTGAACTTTCTTGAGCAGTTGCAGTGCTTGCTTCTTCTTATATCCCCATCACTGCAAAGAGGGAGACATAAGACATTGTTGCAGAGAAGAAATGGATGGGAAAGATATGAGAGCTCCGTGGATTTTTCTCCTTATTCTCATCTTCTCAGGTGTGCCTTTTGCCTTTCAGTGATATATTAATGGAAAGACAAATCTACCATCATCTACCCATGACTAATCTTATTGTTAATATACATTTGGCAGGGGCAAATTCGTCTGAGGGGGCGCGAGTATTCACCATCGTGAACGAGTGCAAGACTACCATATGGCCGGGGATCACCCCCGGCGAAAACTTCAACGGCGGCGGCTTCGCCCTCAAGCCGGGTCAGTCTGTCGTCATAACCGCCCCGGTCGGCTGGTCCGGCCGCATCTGGGGCCGCACCGGCTGCAATTTCGACCGCAACGGGAACGGCTCGTGCGAGACCGGGTCCTGCGGCTCCGCCCTCAAGTGCGGTGCCTCCGGCGAGACCCCGGTCACTCTCGCCGAGTTCACCCTCGCCTCCCTAGACTTCTTCGACGTCAGCCTCGTCGACGGGTTCAACCTGCCGGTGGTGGTGACGCCGGTGAATGGCCAGGGCGGCAACTGCAGCTCGGCCGGGTGCGACGGCGACCTGCGGAAGGACTGCCCGTCCGAGCTGGCGGTACGGGTGGGCGGGAACACGGTGGCATGCCGGAGTGCGTGCGACGTGTTCAACACCGACGAGTACTGCTGCCGTGGCGTGCACGGGAACCCGATGACGTGCCAGCCGACGTACTACTCGAAGAAGTTCAAGGCGGCGTGCCCGGCGGCGTACAGTTACGCGTACGACGATCCGACGAGCATCTTCACCTGCGCCGGGGCCGACTACATCGTCACCTTCTGCTCTGACAGGTGATCAATATATATAATTCCCTCGATCGCCATTAATTATACATTAATCAGTGTGTTTTGAGGAAGAAGATATATATAACACAGCAAGCATATATGTAAAGTTAATATATATATATATATTATGGTTGGGTTTGCACTTTGCCTGACATGGTGGAGTTGCAGGAAGCAAAAAGTGTGCACGTACCATGACAACAAGCTGACGTGCAGCGGAACAGGGAGAGCAGCAACTGCGAGTAAATGGCTAATTGTGATGCTGTTTTGTTTGCCAAGCTTGTTGCTTGTGTTGTAAACAAAGGCAAACTGAAGGTTCCTTATTTATTTATTCTTGTGTAAATTAAGTGGATGACTGATAAAACAAGAGTGATAATTTGATGTCTTGTCTCCTACATATTTTTTTTAGAAAAAATAAAGAATAATGATTGTATTGGGCAAAGTTCTTTCTTAATTAAGCGTAAAAGAATATAATTATCTGAAAATGGTCAATTAACTGATTACTGAAGTAGTTTTGATGGAGAATTTGATACTTTGGATCGAATTGCCGGATGGAGTTCTCTCCAAATAATATTTTTAAACTCGAATGAGACAATCAATTAGATTGTGAATCGGTCAAGGTGGTCGGAGTCTATATAAAACTAATTCAATTGAACTAAAATTTATGTAATTTTTTATTTCGATCGATCAGACAAACCAACGAAAGCCAGATTAATCGGCTCAACGTTCAATTTTAGTCTAAAACATTGTGAATACAGATATGTTTAATTTCTCCATTAAAATAAATGCAGCATTTTATATTCTGAAATAATTAAACACTTCAACTTAATCCAATGACTACAATCAAGCTAATTTGTTTCAAAAACAATGAATGGAACAACAAGATTAAATTTAACAATTAAAGTCTTTATGCCATAGCGATCACCGCAGCTGCCGCCATTGCCACCATGCATATGTCTGTCGTGATTCTCCATGAGCTTGAAGTTGGAGGTGAAGGAGGATTAATGGCCGGCGGAGGAGATGACGCAGAGGGAGAACTAGGTGATGGCGCCGAGGGAGAAGGTGAAGCATCAGCAGCACTAACAGTGATGACAAGCTTCTGCCCTCTCTCGCAGTGATTTCCCTTCCCACAAATGTACCATTTTCTTCCTGCGGTATTCAGAGGCATCACATCGTTGCCGCTGCTGAAGACATTATTGGTCGCTCCACTTGCATTGCATGCTTTGAAGGCTGCTCCCCCAACTGGGATCACATTATGAACCCCTTCGGTGTACTTAAAAACTGCAAAGAACATCAAGTAATATTAATTAATCAAGCTTGATCTTTAAGGTTTACATCAGATCAAATTTTTATAGATAGATATTAGTCTTACTGATGTTGTCGCCAACCCTGAAGTGCTTGCCTTCAACCCAAGCCGTGTAGTTAAAATCTGGTATCCAGCCACTGTCGTCGCCAATAATGAAGTCTGCTGCCTTGACAAATGGTGCAACAACAGAGAGGAGGACGACGGAGAGAACAACAAGCATGTAGCTGGAAGCCATTGGTGGAGCTTATGATCGTCTTGGACTCTGCTCTATGCTTTGTGATGCCTATGAAAGAAAGGTGAATTGATGTATATATATGCATCATCGATCTGCATGGGCCTGCATAGATATTATCTACCGCCATTGTTGTGCTTTGACTGATTAATTAAGCAGGCGGAGGTCGGCATGAGTTTTATCTTTGTGTTAATTAATGCAATAAGAATTAAATTAAGAAAATAAATATACATGGGAAAGAAGCGGACGAGAGGAGAGTGGAGAACACGAATAAAACTTATACGAGCAGTCTGCTCATACAAGATTCCATGGGCGGGGTGCATATATATCTTGTGCCACGTCACCCCGCTCGAATTTTGATGCAAACTTATTCTGGATTCAAAATTTTAACACGAGCAAGATCCGATATGAAATTATTACCCGAAACCCGTCTTTCCATTATATTCCCACCCGAAATCTTTCGATCCTGCCTTCCCAAAACACCTCGAATCCAAATACCCCGCCCTAACTCTTTCATCTTCTCCCACGCCGATTGTTCCATCTGATTCTTCTCTGCCGGATCCGCTTCTTCCCCAAGCCGGTTGTTCCGCTTGATCTCAACGCTGTCGAACGTTGCCGGTGTTCTCCCCAACGTTGGTTCTTCTCTGTCGGATTTGCATCTCCCCCAAACAGGCTGTTCCGCCTTATCGCAGCGCGCCAAACGTCTTCCTGTGTGTTGGATCTCATGCAGCCGAAGCAACACTTGGACCATGTCTACGTGCTCCGACGATGGCTCTTGCTTCAGGTGCTCTTCAATTTTGGCCACAGTCTCCTCTTCCTCCTCCACTTCCCCGCTGCCGTTCGATTCCTTCACTTCTACTGTGTTGATTTCTTGTAAGGTTTTTGAAGTCATATCCTTTGCATTAAATCCAACTTTGTTGGATATTAAACGAGGTAGGAGAAGAAAATTTAGTGGTTGTAAAGTCTTACTTTTACTTTAGATGTTAGTATTACTCTATGGAATTTAGCCTTGTTCCATTTCATTTGAAGTGTTATATTAGGCTGCGAATTATATGCTTATGCATTTTGAATGAATGTTTTCCGATGACAATTTGAGCATTCACGGATTATATTAAAGGTCTATGTTAGGAAATTTTAGGTAATTTTCTGCGGGATTTACAAAATCCGAACCCGGCAAGAAAAATGGAAAATCAAATCCGATAATAATAATGCAGAAAAATAAAAGACACAAGGGGATTAACGTGGTTCGAATTCGGCGGGGTGCTGGTCCTACGTCCACAGGAAGAAAAGGAAACTGCTTTATTAAATCCAAAAAAGAACTTTACAATAAAAGTGCAATAATCTAAATCTCGTTCATAATACAGCAAACTGTCTTAAATTTATTGAACCTGAAATCGGTACGGAGTACGTAGAGGCACTGTCTCTGCAAGATCTTCCTTGAAATTGAACTTCTGCTGCTGTATTTCGAAAACTGAGAAGGGGCGCTCCTTAGAAAAGGGTTGTAGCTAGGGCTAAGCAAAACTCGATCCGACCCAAAAATACTCGAAAAAACCCAAAAAACCGACTCGAAAATTCATTTCGGGTCGAGTTATTCGGGTAATCGGGTCGGGTCAGGTATTATTTTTGAAAATTTTGTCTATTATTTCGGGTCGGGCCGTGTTCGGGTGAAAACCCTGTTTAACTCGACCCGACCCAAATTTAGATTAAATATATATTTATAATATATATTTTGATTAAATATAGTGTTGGCTTTGTGGTTAGAGGGGTGGCGATAAAGTTTAGGAGGTTTTAAGTCCTATTTGGGTTATAATTTTAATATAATTGTTCATCTTTTTTATCACTATTTTCAAGATGATTTTTAAAAAAAAATTCTAAATCGAATTCGATTTCATCGGATCAGGGCTCGATTTTTTTGGGTTATTCGGGTTGGGTCCCGATTAAAAAATCAGGTCAGGTCGGGTATAATTTTAATATAATTGTTCATCTTTTTTATCACTATTTTTAAGATGATTTTTTTAAAAAAAATCTAAATCGAATTCAGTTTCATCGGGTCAAGGCTCGATTTTTTTGGGTTATTCGGGTTGGGTCCCGATTAAAAAATCGGGTCAGGTCGGGTATAATTTTAATATAATTGTTCATCTTTTTTATCACTATTTTCAAGATGATTTTTTTAAAAATTTTCTAAATCGAATTCGGTTTCATCGGGTCAGGGCTCGATTTTTTTGGGTTATTCGGGTTGGGTCTCGATTAAAAAATCGGGCCAGGTCGGGTATAATTTTTTGAAAATTTTCGGTTAATACCCGATCGGGTCGGGTCGAGTATTGACCCGACCCGCCCGATGCTCAGCCCTAGTTGTAGCGGCACTCTTAATTTTCTGAATATTTGAAACTCTCACATGTGAGATATTCTCTAGATGTGGGATGATCTAGAATATTGCATTTGTCCTTGTTTTATGGTGCAAAAAGAGCAGACTATGTTCTGCCGAAGATAGAGATGAAATTGATTCTACAATGTACGAGTTGAATATTTGACCGAATAAAAAGAATTTTGATCGAATTAATCGGCAAAATGAAGGATTATTGCGGCAATCTTAATTTTTTGAATATCTAAAACTCTGACGTGGAGGGATATTATCTGAACGCTGGATGATCTAAAATATTGCATTTGGCCTTCTTTTATAGTGCAAAAAGACCCTACTATGTTTAGCCGAAGATAGAGATGAAATTGATTCTGCGATGTACGAGTTGAATATTTGACTGAATAAAAAGAATTTTGATCGAATTAATCGGCAAAAAAGAAGGGTTCCTTTTGACTTCGAATCACGTGCAAGAGATGTGAAAAGTGGCCTGCAGGCTGCATATATTAGGGGCGGCAAAAATAGGCACGGCACGATAGCACGGCACGAGCACGGCACGATAACTGCGGGCCGGGCCGAAAAATTCGGCCCGATAAGCTTATCGGGCCGGGCCGGGCTGGCCCGATAACATTGCGGGCCGACGCGGGCCGGCTCTTATCGGGCCGGGCCGGCCCGTTTGGCCCGCTAAACATATATATATATATATATATATATATATATATATATATAAAAGTTTAGATTAGGGCTTGTTTAGTGCTTTAAAATTGAATGTGAAGTTAATCTATGGAGTTTTTCATGTGAAATATCATACTTGATGCTTATTTGGTCTCTTAAATATTTTAAATTATTTTTTTTACAATTTTTTTTTAAAAAAATAGTTAATAAGAGGGCTCGCGGGCCGGGCCGGGCCGGGAATTCCCGGCCCACTGAGTTAGCGGGCCGGGCCGGGCCGGCACGCTACCTTATCGTGTCGGGCCGGGCCGGCCCGTTAACTGCGGGCCGGCCTGTTTTGCCACCCCTAGCATATATTGATAAACTTTGACCAGTCAAACCTCTTTAATTTGAGGCAGCGCCATCTCCATCTGATGTGCACATGACGCCTTAGGAGGAGTAGGTGGGCTTGGCCCATCTTCGGACCCGGAGCTGCCAAGCTCGCCAACTTTGGTGCAGCGGGCTTGGCCCGCTCGCCAACCCTGGGTGCAATTTCAACCTGCCATGATCAAGCTGCCTCCGATTTTGATCCAATCGAGCTCGTTGAATTCGGTTCGAATCCAATTTGAGTCAATCTCTAACAATCCCTCCTTTGATAAAAATTAGGCCGATGCAGTCTTCAAAAAAGCCATCCTCCTCTCCCACAAGGCTCGTACAAGGCTTACGTCGAATCATTGCTCAAGTGGGCCAAGTCAACTTCCTGCTTGGACCTAGCAACCCACATAGTCTTTCAAGTCTCCTCCTTCATTGTGCATCTCTAAGAAGGGATTGCCCTGAAAGCAAAATTTATACCTGACCTGGGGTCTGATTTTGCTGTGTTTTGCCTCAAAATTTGGTCTGCTTCACGAAAGATGGATCCGTCCACCTTATACAAATTGTTCGACGTCCTTAGAGCCTTTAGTACCGTTGTGGCTCCATCGTGTACCTCCAAGACTCCTCCTACAGAGGATGTCGTGTAGCTCCTAGTGTCAAGAACTCCAACAAACACCAGATTTCTTTCTAGCTTCGAGGCATAACAAACATTTGATAGGATCTTTGTCGAGCCATCATGCAATTTTAATTTCACTGTTCCAAATTCGACAACTTTGCAAGGTACATTGTTGCCGACACGAACTACTCCACCATTGGTGCGCCGATAATCCACAAAGATCGTCCGGTGTTGAGTCATATGATAGGAACACCCAGAATCCAGGAACCACTCATCGATGCTAGTGGTGGTTGACCAGTTTGCATGCTGACCTGGATTGTATGTTGCATGATCAGACATATTAGAAGAAGAGGAAGAGGAATTTTGACATGAGGTGTGTTGTCGTCGACGAGACTGCCATCGCCCACGGCGTGTCTTAGCAGTGCTTGTGCCATCTGTCACGACCAATATCTCTACTTTCTCAAAATTTGTGTAAGAGGCCTCCACATGTGCGTCTTGACCCTTATTTTATTGTTGCAACTTTTTCTTAAGACCGCAATATTCTGACTTAATGTGACCTCGTTTCTTGCAGTAATAACAAGTGACATTTGATTTGTTACCTCCTCCTGTTTCATTAGAGAATAGAGCTTCTCCTTTCACTCCACCAGAGGAATTTGCTGTAAGATGTGTGTCCATAAGCTCCTTAAACACAGGAGCAGTGATCACCTGTTCTGAAGTAATAGTACTCTTTCCAGAAAGCATAGTTTCACGAAAAATTTTAAAAGAAGTAAGAAGTGAATATAAAAAGAACAAAGCCTTAGGGTGTGTTTGTTTGCCCACTTTTCAGTTTTCGTTTTCGCGAAAACTGAAAAGTGGGTCCAACACTGTGTTTGTTGTGGAAAACTCGTCCCATTTTCGAATCTATTTCGCGAAAACTCGTTTTCGCGAAACACCATTTGATACTCAATTCACGAAAATGGCTTCCGCTCATTTTCGCGAAAACTAGCAAAATGAGCAGTGGCATACTTATAATTATCATGTGAAATCCGCTTGTTTCGCCTGTTTTGATCGAAAACCAAACAAAACTGAGTCGCACGTCGGCTCAATCACGCGACCCAAACACCTCCAGTATTCGGCTGCTGCTGGCGACACAGGCGACAACTTGTCACCACCTCCATTTTTGATCTAGAGTTTGCGATTTTCGTTGCCGACTTTGGTGAGAAAGAACTGGCTCATCACTCGTCGACGATCTCGTTCATCAGGTTTTTTTTATATTTTAGGCATTTTTCGAGTTAGGGTTTTGATGTTCTTGCGTTCTTCCAAGATTTGATGTTTGGGTTTCTTCGATCTATGTTTTCTTTCTTCGAGTTAGGCTTTTCTCGAGTTGGTTTTGATGTTCTTGAGTTCTTCCAAGATTTGATGTTCGGGTTTTTTCGATCTAGGGTTTCCAATTTAACAAGGTTTTGGATCTAGGGTTTTTGATCCATGTTTTTGATCTAGGGTTTTAATGGATGTATAGTTTTGATGATCTTTTGATTTAGGGCATTGATGATGTTTCGACCTAGGGTTTTTTCGAGCTGGTTTGGATGTTCTTGAGTTCTTCAGAGATTTGATGTTCGGGTTTTGATGCTAGGGTTTACACTACTAGAAATTGGTTCTTCAACAACGGCTATCAGCAATGACCGCTCAAGCCGTTGCTATTTACAACGACGTTCTTACGACCGCTCAAACCGTTGCAGATATGTTGTATCTACAACGGCGTTCTAACGGATACGTGAGTCGTTGTAGATATTAATTACCTTAGCAACAGCTTTCTAACGGACAAGTGAGCTGTTGCTGATGATTAACTTATCAACAACGACTTTCTAACAGACAAGTGAACCATTGCTGATGATTAACTTATGAGCAACGGCGCCTTTCTAATGGCTAAGTGAGCTGTTGCTGATAATTTTATATAGGGCACGCGATCGCGCCCGCCCCCTTCTTCGTCTTCCTCTGCCCGCCGTCGTTGCTCTCTTCCGATGCCGCCGCCCCGTCCTCAACCTCCGCTTCCGACCTCTGCCTCCGACCTCCGCCTCCCGTTCGATTCGAGGTATTTCTCGCCGCCTCTGACCTCCTATTTGTTAGAGCTGGCCGAAACCCTTAAAATAGGACTCCGGCCGGCGGCCAATGGTTTATGCAGTGTCCGGACACTGGACGTCGGCATCGGAGTCCACCGGACTCCGACACCGGAAATGCTTATATAATATTATTTATATATATTTTTAATTTTTAATTAATTGTTTGAATTAATTATTTAATTAATTGTTTAATTTGTTAGATTAATTTTTAGGATTTAGATTAATTGTTATGATTTTTAGATTAATTGTTAGAGTTTAGAGTAATTTTTAGATTAATTTAGTTAGATTAATATTATGTTTTAGATTAATAATTGTAGGTTAATTATTTAAATTAGTTAAAAATCATGAATTATGAATTATTATTAGCGTGATTGGGGAGCGGTAATATATCATGAATTATGAATCATTAAAAATTTATTATATCGTAATATAATATTAAATTTTATTTTTGTTGTGCAGGTTTGAGCAAGAAGAAGTGCCAATGAGCATTTCTTTTACCATTCGACGATATATGCACGGGGCATGGCCCACGTGGTCTCACGTACCCAGTGAGCACGTCGATATGCTATGGCGCGAGTTTGAGGCACGTATTTATTATTTTTTTATACATGCATGATGATTAATATTGGTACTGATATTATTATTTTGCAGGCTCGCTATACATGGGCCGAGGACCAGAGGCCCTTCATTTACGCTGCCTGGGAGGCTATTTTTCGGGCGAGGTACAACGGGCAATTGGGGCAGGCCCGGTCCCAGGCGATGGCCTGAGCTGGGACCACTAACATCGCGGAGACTCGGGGATACGGCCCCGATTGGATTACTCCGGATATATGGGACCAGCTCGTGGCATTATGGTCGATGAATCAATGGCAGGAGGTTTCAAGGACTGCGGCTAGAAACCGCATGTCTGGGGGAGGAGCGCGTCATACTGGCGGCTCTGTTGAATTTGCTGTGCACGCGAACCGTATGGTAAGTATATCTTAATTTTAATTATATATTTTATTTGTTACTCTTTGTACTAATTAATGTATTTGTTTTGTAAATGTAGACGACGGTGTTGGACGACGGGACTGTCCAGCGACCCTCCCCGATGGTGGTGTTTGAGCGGACTCACCGTCGAGTGCATGGGACTGGGGAGTACGTCGACAACCGCGTTGTATACATTATGGTAAGTATATTTGTTTGAATTATTCATTATTTATTTATAATTTAAGTTTTATGATAAATATTAAACAAAAAGTTAAACTCGAGTAGGAGACCTATAGTCAGACGGTGATACAACGCGGAGGCACCCCCGAGGACTTTGACACAGGAGCGTGGGTTGAGGCTACAGGTGGCTGGGACCATGGTCGCGTGTATAGTTTTGCAGATAGTGGTCATGCGTGAGCCGTGCTAGGCCCGCTTGGGGCACCGACCCCTCCACATGCTGGTGAACGACCGTCCACCTCCAAGTCCAGTTTTGATCATAGTACTAGGATAAGGACACTAGAGGAGACTGTCGCACATCAGAGTTAGATGATGGCGAAGATGCATACTATGCTACGCAACATCTCTGCTCATACCGGAGCAGGCATCCCCTCGGCATCATCTGATCCATCGTCCTCGAGTCAATCCACGTCGGTGTACACCCAAGCACTCCAGACCCCGCCATATGATCCAGACCATCCTCCATCGTCATCGTGAGATTTTTTTATATATATTGACTTCGTTACTTAGATACTATACTTGATTAATTTGTTTTGTTTGGATATTGATACTTCAAATTTGCATTTGAATAGTTTTTATACGATTGTGGATAATTATAAATATAAGTATAATTATTTTGATGTAAGTCTGGGTGTATTTGTGATGTGTGAATGAATGTATGTATGGGTGTGTGGGTGTGTGAGTTATGTATTAGATAATGTATCAATGTATTAAATGGAAATTTAGAATTTTAGATTTTTTCGGTTCTAGGTTGTAGTCATCAGCAACGGCTTTCCCACGGTCGTCCGTGAGAAAGCCGTTACTAAAAGTGTATCGTAAGCCGTTGCTGATGTCATACAGTAACGGCTTAGCAACGGTCTTTCCCTAACGGTGTTGCTACGGACATGTGGGTCGTTGCTAATAATTATTATCAACAACGGAATCGGGTCCGTGGCAAACCTGTTGCTGGTAATATTATTAGCAACGACCCGAGCGACCGTTGCTGATCCGTTGCTAAATTATCGGCAACGCGTTTTTCTGCCACGGCTCCGTTACAACGGTTGGGACCGTTGCAAGCCGTTGCTGATGTCCATTATTCTAGTAGTGTTATGATGATGTGGTTTTGCTTTGCCTCGATCTAGGGTTTTGATGGATTTTCCCGATCTAGGGTTTTTAATCCAACAATGTTTTTGATCTAGGGTTTTCGATCTATGTTTTGGATCTAGGGTTTCAATGCATGTTATTCTGATATATGATGAACTGTGTGAACCATGTTTCGATCTAGGGTTTTTTATCCATATTTTGGATCTAGGATTTCAATGCATGTTATTCTGATATAATTGTATTTGCTTGTTATCCAATCATTCTAACGGTGTAAAATTAAGAATGATGGTGTATTTGGCATTTGAAGTTTGCATCTTCCACTAATTTCAGTCACTCAAATAACTAAAAACTAAACAAGCCACTTTACTCTCTTATGGTATTTGTTTTTTCGCTAGATATTACCAGTAGTTAGCTTAGCTAGCAATTTGGGAATTCTTATTCTCTTTAACTCAATTAAAAATATGTTGCTCATCTCGTAGTAGTCGTAATCTCTTCTTTGTTGAAGATTTGTTGTTCCACATTTTATTGATGATTCTCCCTTGTGTTCTTTATCTATTCTAAAAGCTTCTCATAACTAGTTAAGTTGTATGACTTTTTTTTTTTCCACTATTTGAGCTATCTGAATGCTTAGATTGAAAGATCTCTTCTATTGGTTGGTTGTTTGCTTACTGCTATAAAGATGAATTCATAATATCTATTGTCTCCTGCTAATTCCTTATCTTGCTACACGTCCATACTACAATGTATTGATTTGTATAGTCTGAATACTGGTTGGTTGTTTGATATTCAAACTTCAAGTGATTGGTATATAGTAAAAATATATTATTATCATCCATCTCTTAAATTATACTAATTCTTTAGCTTATACACTGTAAATTACTATAAGATATTGTCCTTCCTTTCATACACTTACCCGTCCTTAGCTAGTGAATTAGTATGCATATTTTAATAGAACTCTTATTTTTATATAGTTTTTATTTAACACTGGAAATTGATCAGATTGATCTAAGATATACATATGTGTATAGATTCATAGTAATTGGAACTAGACTTTGACCCGCTCTGATGGGGAAGAAGAAGTGAACCAAATTTTTTATCAATCGTTTTATCAAATAGATGTTAGAATTGACAAGCTCCTTGATATGGGATTCAAGGGGTTACAAGTACTTGTTTTTATTGTTATTGTATTTTTTGTGTAAGTAAGATATTATTTTGATGATATTTTTGGATATACTATTGTTGTATATATGCCGTGATGATGATATTTTTTGGATATATTATTTCTGTGATGCCGTAATTATAGGCTGTTGTGCTGTTATTTTTTATTTTTTATTTTTTTTTCGTCGGCGAGGAATTGGATATGATAACCAATTAATGGTTATGCGCACTTTCCTCATAAAGTCATAAAATAATATTGCTAATTATTATGTATTTATATGCATTGTTGTTATCAATTTGTTATTTGTTTTCCGATCTAGGTTTTGATGTTATTGCGTGATTGTGCTGATTTTATCCTTGCGTGGTTGTGCTGATTTTATCCTTGCATGGTTATGTTGATTTTATAATTGTGTGGTTATTAAATAATGAGCAAACCTATTTTTGGTGGACTATGAATTGGAGGCGATCATCAACTAATGGTGATACATATTTTCCTTCATAGTCCTACATTCATATAATTCCGATGTCAAATACGTATTTATACCAATCATTCATCTTTTTCTCCAACTCGGTGCTGCTGGAGGTGGCGGAATCGAGCCCGGGGAGCAACTGGTTGGTGCCTCCAACAAGGTCCCTGACCTCGAATTCCATAGGAGAAGCCACACACAATAACATAAGTTTGAATTCACTAGATGAGAATTCAATTGAATGTATTTAAATTCATTACATAAGTTTGTTTTTAATTTTTGTGGTACATATGTATATTTTTATACACATAACTATTTAACTAGCTTGAATGGTAGATTATATTTCAATTGATGTTGAATTAATTCAAGAATTATTGTAGCCTTATATAATTTAATTGGGTTACTTAAATCATATATTAAGAGATGATAATATATTGACCAAGATTATAATATACACTTCGGTAAATTAAGCAACGAGCTAAAATAATGAGAGTTTATTTCCCATCTTTTTATAATATACACTTCGGTAAGTTAATAATAATGTCACCTCACATCAATTTTTATTAGTTCATAACAATTATAACTAATTTAATTTTTATTTTTTTATTTTTTCCCCATTTTTAATTTAGTAAAATTTTTAAATTAAAAAAATAAAATAACATATTTTTATATTTTTATATTTATATTAACTAATAAAATAATATTTATTTACTAATTAACATAAATAATATTACTAAACATATTTTTTTAAGTTTGAGTTAAAAAATTCTAAGTAAAATTTGAAAACAGATATTATGTTTGAGAAACAAACGCAGTTTCAGTTGTCCTCTTGAAAACAGTCATCGAAAATAACACACAACAAACGAGTTTTCGTTGTTTTCGTTTCGCGAAACATGAAAACATGATATGTCAAACAAACACGTTTTCGCCAAACACAAAAACTTGAAACTCGAAAACTCATTTCAATTTTCACGAAACGAAAATTGTTTCTAAATTTTCGTAAACAAACGCGCCCTTATCTTCCTCTTCAATTTTGACACTCATATTCTCCAGGTCCATGATGATTGTTTGAAAGGTGCTGATGTGCTCTTTGACCGATATGCCTTCTGCCATACGTAGGAAATGAAGCTTCTGCTTCAAAGCCATCTTACCGGTGAGAGTTGTGTCCTGATACAAGGATGCGAGCTTGTCCCAAATGTTGAGTGAAATCTCACACTAGAAGGGGGGGTTGAATAGTGTTGGGTTTCTTTCTAGCCATTCTTCAATTATCTTTTTCTCAATTTTAACTTCAACCAAAGGCAATTGCTACTAAGTAATGTGTTGGCTTAAGGGTTTCTCTTAAGCCTCGATCTTTATTTTGATGATAACAAATAAGTATTTAATTCATATGTGAAGTTTTGAGTTCAGGTTGAGGTTGCCAAAAGCATGCCAAGTTCGTTCAAGCGAATCGGAAGAAAAGACCGTCAAAGAAACGGAAGAAGAAAACGTCAAAGAAAGGCTCAAGCATAAATCAAATAGATATCTTGTAATATATCCCTAGGACGATCTTATCCCAAGCCTAATTGTAAAGTTATCCAAGTTAGAACTTGGTAACTAAATCTATAAAAAAGACATGTAAAAAATTCAAGTAGAAATCAGCCTCAGCCAGCATTCGGTTGACCGATCGATCTACCGAACAAGGCAGTATCGATGGCAGCAGCCAATTCGGTTGACCGAATGATGCGAAGAAGTGGCAGTAGCCATTCGGTCGACCTGTCGGTCGACCGAAGTTGGTGAAGAATTCGCAGAAGGGCTGCGTCGATCGACCGATCGAAGCAAAAATTTGGCAGAATGCTCCTCGGTCAACCAATCGGTCGACCGGATTGGAGATTACAAGTCGCGCGACCCTGGCTCCACTGATTCGGTCGACCGAATGTGGGATCGATGGATTTGCGATAGTCGGTCGACCGAGCACTCACATACGCCAGCGGTCGCATTGGTAGTCGATCAGTCGATCGACCGACGATCGACCGGCAAAGCGACCGAACGACATCAATGGCTATTTTTTCGCCCGTTGAACGTTCCGTTAGGCTGAGGGGTTATAAATACCTCTCACCTAACTTCTTTAATTTTTCTTGGAAATATTATTGAGCATTAAAGAAGTCATTTGAGCCTTCATAAGAATTGATTTGTTGCGCACCCTTCGCCTCCGTTGACAACATTCATCGAGCGCATGCTTCCCTGCTTCCCTCAACTATGCTGCAATTCAAAGAGTCATTTGCCTGCAAGTTGGAGGCCTGAAGGCTTGGGAAAGGAGCTTTGGTTCATCTTTAAATTCTTAAGCTCTTTCCATTGTATTTGAAGTTTACTTGAAACTTGTTTTCCATTTGTAATAGCTGCTAGGTGTGCTAATGAAACACTTAGGGAAAACTTTATAGGATTGTGTTTTGCCAAGGTGAATAAGATTGAGGGGTTCTCAGAGTGGTGAGAAGAGTGTCCTCATTGTATTCAAAGGAAAACACAAACTCTATAAAGTAGTGGTTAGAAATCATTGGTGATGAGCTAAGGTAGTGGAGTAGGCAGTTGGCCGAACCACTATAATTAATCTTGTCTTCATTGCTTTCTTGATTGCCTTTCATTGTTATTAATATTTGATCACATCTATTGTCAAGAAACACTTGCACCTAAGTGAAGTTAAAATTGAGTAAAAAAGAAGAATATAAGAAATAAGGGGACATACACTATTCAACCCCCCCTTCTAGTGTCGGGTTTCACACAACATAATGTTGGTTAGCAAATATAAAACACGATAGTAAACAAACGAGCAAGGCAATGCAAACGTGATAAAATATAGTGGTTCAGCCAACCGCCTACTCCACTACCTTGGCTCATCACCAAGGATTTCTAACCAACTAATTTATAGAACTTGTGTTTCCCTTTGAATACAACTAAGGACACAATTCTCACCTCTTTGAGAACTCCTCAAACCTATTCACCTAGGCAAAACACAATTCTACAAAGTCTATCCTTAAGTGTTTACTCTAGCACACCTAGCAAACTATTACAAGTGAAAACAAGTTTGTACAACTCTTAAAATACAATGAAAAGAGCTAAGAAATGAAATCAAGAATCAGTGCTCTTTTCCAAGCCTTCAAGCCTCCAACTCGCCAAGTTGTCAAGCTTGAATCGAAGCCGAGTTGAGGAGAAATTGGGCGCTTGAGAAAAATGTTGACGGAAGAACAGAGCGCAACAATCGATCTTAAGAAGGCTCAAATCTCTCCTTTTTATTGCTCAATTAAGTCTCTAAGAGTTGTTAAAGGAGTTAGGTGAGGGGTATTTATAACCCCTCAACCGAACGGTTGTTCAACGGGCAGAAAACTAGTCGTTTCCGCCGTTCAGTCGCTTGTCGGTCGATCGATCGATCAACCGCCCAGCGTCTGCTAGCTTTCTGTGCTTTAATTGCTCTGTTCGGTCGACCGAATAAGTCATGATTCTTTCATCCGCAATCCGATCGACTGATCGGTCGACCAAAGCACCTACTGCTAATTTTTGGCCTCGGTCGGTCGATCGACCGGTCGACCGAATAGGCTACTACCAATTCTTCAGCCTTGTTCGGTCGACCGACCGATCGATCGAACTCAGGCTGAGGCTGATTTTTTCTTTATCTTTGTTACATGTTTTTTCATAGGTTTAGTTACCAAGTTTTAACTTGGATAACTTTACAACTAGGCTTGGGATAAGATCATCCTAGGGGTATATTACAAGATATCTACTCAATCTATACTCGAGCCTTTCTTTGACGTTCTTTTCTTTCGTTTCTTTGACGATATTTTCTTTCGTTTCTCCGAACTAAGTTCGCATGTTTATCGCAACCTCAACCTGAACTCAAAACTTCACACATAGATTAAATACTTGTTTGTTATCATCAAAATGAAGATCGAAGCTTAAAGGGGAACCCTTAAGCCAACAATCTCCCCCTTTTTGATGATGACAAACATAACAAGAAATTTTAAAGAAAACATATGCATATTCTTTGTGAGTTTGAGTTAAGGCTCACATGAGTTAAAGCATACACCATATATAACCCAACATATGCATACACAATATATAACTCAACATATGCTCCCCTTATCAATGTGCATATCATCCTTGTAACTCTTCATATTTATATGCTTCATAAAAATAAATGTGTCCTTACTTTTTCTTCTTTTTTGACATCAATCAAAAATGGTAAGAATTAAGGTACAATTAATGAGTTTCATCATAAAAATCAAAAAAGTCATAAAACCAAGTATCACCTACCACTATAGTCCTTCCTATTTATGTAAGCCTATGGAAGACAAACATCAATAAGTCGCAACGCCCCACTACAGAGCAATACATAAGTGTGATGATACTTTATAGAATGCAATTTTTGAAAGCATAGATGTTTTGAAAAAGAATATCTTAACCACTAGGAAAAGTAGAAATTCCTAATTGCATCATTAAGTTTGTAAAGCTCTCCTCAACCAAGGGTTTTGTAAATATATCGGCAAGTTATTTGTCAGTGGATACAAATTCTACCGATATATTTCTCTTAATCACATTATCCCTAAGAAAATAGTGCCTTAGATCAATATGCTTAGTTCTAGAGTGTAAGATAGGATTATTTGTTATATTTATTGCACTAGTATTATCACAATGAATAGATATGCAAGAATACTTAAGTCCATAATCTAAAAGGGTTTGTTTCATCCAAAGGACTTGTGCACAACAACTAGCCGCGGCGATATATTCCGCTTTGGTAGTTAAAAATGTAACTGAGTTTTATTTCTTTGAGAACCAAAAAATAAGACTCGCTCCTAAGAATTGACAACACCCACTATTACTTTTTTTATCTATTTTATATCCGATAAATCCGCGTTCGAAAAATTAATTAAAAAGTTATTTGATTGCCTGTAAATATATTTATCGGCAGCCAAGTTGCAGCATTTATATGATAAATCTGTTTGGTTACCTGCAATTAATACATTTGCAGAATTTAGATTTTACAACCTGCATTTGCACGCTGCAAAATCGGCTGCAGGCTCAAAAGCTTTCGACTCCCCCGCTCGCCCCCGACTTCCCGGAGCCCCTAACGCCGCTGACTTCCTCTGCTCGCCCCAACTCTTGCTCGCCCCCGACTCCCCATGCTCGCACCTCTACTGTTCCGACCAATCGAGTCTCTCATTTTAAGAAGCTGGACAAGCTAATCCTGATCGAAGTCTAGGTCTTGCGGCATGAAATCCCAGTCCGCAAAGTTCGAACTAGTAGTGGAATTCGTGCCACCGTCGGCGCAGGGCTCGGGGTTCCGAAGCGTGACTCCGCCTTCGAAGCTGGACGGAGACAGTGAGAAGTAGGTCGAGTCGGACGTAGTCGACGACACAAAAGTCAGAGATGGTCTGCTACTGGCGCAATTATTCTCCGGCGTCGAGGGCGACGCGAAGGAGATGGACACCGTGGTCTGTGCTGCTTGAGCTGATCCCAACTCCAGTTCCTCTGTCTTCACTCTCAGTCCAGTTTGGAAGCTCAGCAGCAACTCTTCTTAGGTGCTTGGCTCTTTTCTTCTACTTCTCCGCCGCCTTCATCTTCTCCATAATCCAATCTTTTCCACTTCCATGCATTTGGTTCCATAGCTCGGATTACTCCAAATCAATATTTCTAAGCTCCTTTCTTTCAGTCACCGAGCCTTCACGTCAGAACCATCTGGGGGAAAGGGAAAATAATCACATTTTTCTTTTTCTAAAGAGAATCTGGCAGTGATCTTGTCTCGTTCCTTTGGTCCTGTTACATGTTTGGATTAGCTACTAAGTCGATTGGTAAGGGAAGTAAAGTACCCCTCTTTATTTTCCATCAAAACATCTGCTTTGCTATCTGGTTCTCATAAGAATCCAAGAAACAGTGCAAAGGAATACAAGTGACTTGTTTATCTTGTTCTTGTTCTTCTTTCAAAGAGAGCAAGCAAAATGGAAACTGATGCCTTAGAGTCGCAGAACACTATTTAATTGGTTGCATGAGGACATTCTGAAACAATGAAAGATGGGAGTTCGAAAAATAGCAAGGTTAGATGTTTGTTCTCCTCAGAGGCCTAGTGCATAGACCCTCATGAATCTCTAAGCTCTCTCCTTTTTCAATTCCTTTCAGCTCTCCTGGTCCAAGGCCTTTGTCAGAAAATGGTTCAACATCGGGAGCAAAGCTCAAGATTTCCATTCAGATGATGCTGCTAGAGGTAGATGTCTTCCTCAAGTCATTATCTCAATTCTGAGGTTAATAAGATTAGCATGGAAGCTAGACGAGCAAACCTCGGATGTTTGGCTCCAAGGGTCCTTTTGGCCCTACTTCCTCCCAAGTATGTCCATCTTTTCCAAGTTGGTTCAATTCAATGAAAGCTGGTTTAATCTACCATAATCAGTCTGCACATTTAGTGTGAGGGTTGAATCATTTTAAATTCGAATCCATTATGAAATTGGACTTGATCAACATAAGCTAATTTTCTGGGTCAAAAGAAGTATTTCAGCCATCTGATTAAATCAAGCGGAGCAGCAAAATTCTTGGAGATTTTTTCTCCACCAAATTATGCATGAATTGGCTCTCCCCCTTTATTATAAATAGGGGCATAATATGCAGTTTCAGATATCATCCCAATAATTCTTAGAGCCTCCCATCTACTCCGTTTCTCAGGCAGGATTCCTTTCCAGCGGCTCTCTTCCCCTTCACACCGTCTTAGGCAGAAGCAAGAAGATCAAGGACGCCGCATCCATAATTTTCAGGCAGAAGCAGGATCCAGATTTCGGGGTGCAGAAAAATATCCGAGAACAGACAGTATTTTTCTTTACAGTTTATTAATCAGTTGTATTCCGCTCTTGTATTGGCCGTGTTTTTTCTTCCTTCTAATAAAATCAAGTGCCCTCTTCTCCCCGTGGAGTAGACCCGGTACCCTGCCGGGCTGAACCACGTAAATTTGGTGTTCTTTGTCTTTTTTCTGGATTTACTCGTTTTGGTATTTTTCCTTTTGGCGTTTGGATTTTGGATCCTTGCAGGAAGACCCAATTTCTTCCTAACAGTTGTGGTATCAGAGCCAACAATCCACAATGTCAGGGACAAAATATGAAATTCAGAAATTGGACCATAATGTCAACTACTCATTATGAGCTTTGAAGATCAAAGTAATTTTGATCAAAGAGAACCTTCAGGACACTATTCGTGGGCGAGATGCAATGGAAGACACTGAAAGGAAAAAAGACTGGGCCGATGAAAGTGCTAAAGCCACCTTGTACATGAGCGTCTGCGACGAGGCACTACAAGAAGTTGTATCAGAAAAGACCGCCGCAGATGTATAAAAAAAGCTTGCCACAATCTACCAGGATAAAACTCTTACAAGTAAGATGACACTTAGACAAAAATTATATTTTTTACGCATGATTGATGAAACTTTTGTTAAAAATCATATTAGCATTTTCCGCTCTATTCTTGCTGATCTTGAGGATATGGAAGTTAAATTTGAAGAAGAAGATAAAGCTTTTATGCTTTTAATTACTCTCTCTGTTTCTTTTAAAAATTTCTGTGAAAGTTTATTGTGTGGCAAGAATACTATAACTCTGGATGAAGTGACAACAATGCTAGTATCAAAGGAGGTTGTCGACTCTCAACTTACCACAGGATCCTCTAGAAGTCGTGGAGAAGCCTTAAACACTAGAGGACGAAACAGGTCACAGGTCAAAAGCCGGGGTAAGTTCAGATCTAAATCAAGATCCAAAAACGTGCAGTGCTATTATTGCAAAAAGATAGGACACATCAAATCATAATATCGTAAGCTGAAACGGAGACTGGAGGAATAAAATCAGAACGGGAAAGCATCCCATGCTGATGAGGATGAAAAAGTAGAGGTTTCTGCTTGCTATGCTAGATCTCTAGATGAATGGATTTTAGATTCAGGTTGCTCTTATCATATGACACCGCACCGAGAATGGTTTGCCACATATGAACATGCTGATGGTAAGGAAGTGCTAATGGGAAATGACTCATCATATCAAGTAGCAGGTGTTGGCTCAGTAAAAATTAAAATGCACGATGACATTACAAGGACTCTAACTCAAGTATGGCACGTTCCAGGTCTTAAAAGAAATTTAATTTCTTTATCTTCTCTAGATGCACTTGGATACAAGTATTCAGGCAAAGATGGAGTTTTCAGAGTCACAAAGGGGTCATTAACAGTAATGAAAGCACTAAAAGTAAACCAACTCTACATCCTGCAAGGCACAACGGTAACAAGTGGTGCGACTATGGTAACTTCTGAACACTCTGATGATGATATTTCTAAATTATGGCATATGAGATTAGGGCATATTAATGAAAGGAGCATGCTAATACTTGAACAAAAGGGGCTACTTGGAAAACAAAAATTTGCTAAGCTAAACTTACGTGAACATTGCATCTATGGCAAACAGAAAAGTGTCTCATTCTCCACAGGGCAACACTATGCAAAAGAAAAATTGGACTACATCCACTCTGATATATGGGGGCCATCACCGGTTGAATCTCAAGGAGGAGCTCGATACATGTTCACTTTTATTGATGATTACTCCAGGAAGGTATGGGCTTATTTTATTAAAAATAAATCTAATGTCTTCTCTAAATTTCAGTCTTGGAAGACAATGATTGAGAAGCAAACTAGTTGACATGTTCGGACCCTGCGAACCGACAATAGCCTAGAATTTTGCAGTGGAGAATTTAAAGATTTTTGCTCCAGAGAAGGGATCATAAGATATCACACAATTCCCTACACACCTCAACAGAATGGAGTAGCAGAAAGGATGAACTGCACCATCATAGAAAGGGTAAGAAGTATGCTTTCTAATGCTAACCTTTCTAAAAGTTTTTGGGCAGAGGCTGCATCCACCGCTTGCTACCTGATAAACCAATCTCCTTCTTCATCCATTGAATTCAAGACGCTTGAGGAAAAATGGACCGGGTCGCCAGGCTCTTATGACCATCTAAAATTTTTTGGGAGCATTGTCTATATCAGAGTGAATGAGGGAAAATTAGAACCTAAATCAAAGAAATGTATTTTCTTAGGATATCCTAGTGGAGTGAAATGCTATAAAGTGTGGTGTATAAATAATTGTAAAGCAGAAATCCATAGAGATGTAATTTTTAATGAACAAGTACTCTTGAAAATGAAAAAGGAGAACCAAGAAGAGGAGGACTCATAGGAACCTACAGTGCCACCAGAAGAAACATCACCTCAGCCTGCTACCAAAGAATCCTGGTTCCCTACATCTGCATCTAGACTGCCTTCCATAGAAGCCAATGACACTGCTTCAGAACAGGCCACCGAAGAACATGTTCAGGTCCAGGAGGAGCCACACCGGGTTCAGGAGGAGCCACACAGGGTCCAGGAGGAGCAATATCAAGTTGAGGAGGAGAATCCTTATTCCATCGCCCTCAACCGACCTAGGCGAGCACCACGTCCTAATACTAGGTATACAAATGTCACTACATATGCTCTAGCAGTGGCTGAAGAAACTCTATGCACTGAAGAACCAGCCTCCTATAAAGAAGCGCTAAATAGGATAGATTCAAGAAAGTGGCGTGAAGCTATGGAAGAAAAATTCAAATCCCTGCAGAAAAATAATAGTTGGGAACTTGTAAAGCCTCCACCGCACAAGAAACTTGTTGGGTGCAAGTGGATCTACAAACTCAAATAATGCGGTATCTATAAAGCTCAGCTGGTAGCAAAGGGATACAGTCAAAAGGAAGGTATTGACTACAAAGATATTTTCTCTCTTGTGGTTAAGTATATCTCTATTCGTGTTCTTCTAGCATTAGTAGTCATGCAAGACTTGGAGTTAGAACAGCTTGACGTAAAGACAGTTTTCCTACACGGTGACTTAGAAGAACATATCTACATGGCACAACCAGAAGGGTTTGAAGAGAAAAATAAAGTTGATCATGTCTGCCTCCTAAAGAAGTCACTCTATGGCCTCAAGCAATCTCCCAGACAATGGTATAAGAGGTTTAATCAGTTCATGCTTGGTATTGATTTCAATAGATCATCTTTTGACAGTTGTGTTTATTTAAAGAAAACAACTAGTTCTATGATTTATCTGCTTCTTTATGTTGATGATATGCTCATTGCGGCAAAAGATATTACTCAAATAGACAGGCGAAAGATACACCTTAAGGGTGAATTTGACATGAAGAACCTTGGGGCTGCAAGAAAAATCCTTGGGATGGAGATAAAACGAGACTGCAAAGAAAGAAAATTGTACCTAACATAGGAGAGTTATGTAAAGCAGGTGGTTGAGCGCTTTGGCATGCAAGAAGCAAAACCCGTCAAGACACCTCTTGCCGCACACTTTAAATTGTCAGGGTTACTATGCCCAAAAGATGAAAAAGAAAAAGTTAGCATGTCACAGGTACCCTATGCAAGTGCAGTTGGCAATCTTATGTACGCCATGATCTGTACCCGCCCAGACATAGCACATGCAGTCAGTGTTGTCAGTTGGTACATGGCAAATCCGGGAAAAGAACATTGGGAGGCAATCAAATGGATCATGCGGTACTTACAAGGTCCTTCTAAAGCCAGCCTTGTTTTCGATGGAACTAATTAATCGTTTGCAGGATACTCAGACTCAGACTATACCGGTGACCTTGATAAGAGGAGATCAATCACCGCCTACATCTTCACTATAGGTGAAACTGCAGTAAGTTGGAAAGCCGGTCTACAACCCACTGTCACCCTCTCTACCACTGAAGCGGAGTACATGGCTATTACAGAAGCGATTAAAGAAATAATATGGCTCGAGAACTTGATAAAAGAACTGACTTCTCAAAATGGGGATATAGTCGTGCATAGTGACAGTCAAAGTGCAATTCATCTGTCAAAAGATCAAATGTTTCATGAAAGGACGAAGCACATCGACGTCAGATTCCATTTTATTAGGGATATTATTTCAAAAGGAGAAATAAAGCTTCAGAAAATTGACACGGCTCCCAATCCTGCAGATATGCTGACTAAAGTACTACCAACGGCCAAATTTGAACACTTCCTGAACTTGGTAAGATTGATTCATGGTGCAAGTTAGCACTACAGGGCTCTTGGAAGAAGAGGAGAAGACTACATCGGGCTTAAAATTCATCAAAGGAGGAAATTGTAAGGGTTGAATCATTTTAAATCCGAATCCATTATGAAATTGGACTTGATCAACACAAGCTAATTTTCTGGGTCAAAAGAAGCATTTCAGCCATCCGATTAAATCAAGCGGAGCAGCAAAATCCTTGGAGATTTTTTCTCCACCAAATTAGGCATGAATTGGCTCTCCCCCTTTATTATAAATAGGGGCCTAATATGCAGTTTCAGAGATCATCCCAATAATTCTCATAGCCTCCCATCTACTCCGTTTCTCAGGCAGGATTCCTTTCCAGCGGCTCTCTTCCCTTTCACACCGTCTTAGGCAGAAGCAAGAAGATCAAGGACGTCGCATCCACAATTTTCAGGCAGAAGCAGGAATCTAGATTTCGGGGTGCAGAAAAAATCCAAGAACAGACAGTATTTTTCTTTACAGTTTATTAATCAGTTGTATTCCGTTCTTGTATTGGCCGTGTTTTCTCCTCCTTCTAATAAAATCAAGTGCCCTCTTCTCTTCGTGGAGTAGGCCCGGTACCCCGCCGGGCTGAACCACATAAATTTGGTGTTCTTTGTATTTTTTCTGGATTTACTTGTTTTGGTATTTTTCCTTTTGACGTTTGAATTTTAGATCCTTGCAGAAAGACTCAATTTCTTTCTAACATTTAGTTGGTCTATGATTCAGTCTCTGACAGAGCAAGAAACATCAGCTAAAGAAAGTAGTAAGGTATAGTTTCAGATAAATCTAAGACTTGACTGTACCTTTTTAAAAACAAAATGAAGGTAAAGATTCCCAGCAAGAGCAATTTAAGAAAAAAAAACTAATGGAATATTGTTCCTTCAATATTACTTGACTAAAGATTAAAATTAAAAAACATTATCTTTCTTTTTGTGTATACACAATTTGGTAAGCACATTTCTGGTGTTTGTCACCTCATATTTATGATGATCTGGAGATGATATCCAAGTGTTTGACCCACTTGATTAATTTGAGGGATTTCTTCTGTTTAATTTCTAGGAAAAAGAAGCAAATTTCTGATTTTTTTTGCTTATTTATTTGAAATGACATAAGTATTCAATGTTTTTTTTGTCAAGCCTTGCAAGGATTCTTCTATTCCCTTTCCTGTTATTTGTTCATGTAAACTGACTGCCTTTTATTTGCTTTTAGAAGAATAGATGTCGCAATTATTTTGACAGTCTTACTGTAAAACTAAAATGATACATGATGCTTATCAGTTGGTTTCATTAATGGAGAGCATTAGTCCTAACTAGGTAACTTATACAATTCTAATGGATGCCCACATCAGATCAGGTGAGATTGATTTTGCTATTCAGTTATCTATCAAGATGAACAGAGATGCATTAGTTCCCTGATAACTTAGCTGGGTCTCTATTTCATAGTTGTTCCATTGACCTTGCCACTAAGCTGCTAGAAGAGATGCTTTCTCGTGGTTATGTGCCATGACATAGTTATTATAATAAGTTGCTCTGGGTTCTCTCTGAAAATAATTAACTTGTTTGAGGCTCGTAAAGTTTTTGACATTATGTTGAAAAGAGGAAAAAGTCCCAATTCGGAGACAAAGAGACACCTGATTGAAATGTGCTTTAGGTGTGGATAATTTCAAATGGCTTTTGAGATTGATGAAAAAACATGCTCATCTACGATAATTGGTTTTGGACACATGGAAGCTGATTCTTTAATACTCGCTCCAAAGTATCAAGAGAAGCAGATAATTTTTTACATGATTGTTTACAGGATTGAGTGGCAAGACAATCATTTTGATTGTTCTTTGTTCTTTATAGAAATATTGATTAGGGAAACTCTTCTCTATCCTATGCCTTCAAGGAGTTTGGTCATGTATTTATAGTTTAGAATAGTTTCAAACCCAAAAAATTGAGCTTTGTACGAAGTATGACTGTATTTTAGTATGGCAATGGTGCATCACGCTATTTTTTCTTCTTGTCCGATAAATCAAATTGCTTTACCCAGGTTCCACAACAAATTTTAATGGGTACTGATGTTGTAAAAAATGTCAACAAGCTAGAACAATGCAGCACATGCCATTTTTTTTGAAGCCTTAGCTCTTGTGAGTTCTTCAAATTCATAGCAAGCTTTATGGAACGCTGATGAAAGGTGGTGATGAGTTGATGAAAGGTGGATGAATGATACTAAAATCTATGCCTGCATAAGGAAGCAGGATCTCGAAATTGAACTTGAGATAATGATATGGAACGTTGCTTCGCTCTGCTGGATGCGTTGGATCCCACTCGCTCTTTACTCGGTCATTCAAACATTTTGTATTTATTCAACATGTATTTTTTTTTCTATTTATTCAAAATATTACTGTATTGTTTAGATGTAAAGTCTTTCGTAGGTCATTGGCATTTTTAATATTAATTAATTTATTATTTTTCAAGTTAACGTGAGTTACAATTTTTATTTGCAGTCAACCAAACACCTGCAAATAGAAGTTGCAAATTGCAAGTGTACTTGCAACTTCTATTTGCGACCAACCAAACGCCTGTAAATAGAAGTTGCAGCTCTACTTGCGGGCAACCAAACGATAGACTGCAAAATTTATTTGCGGGCATTTGCTTTTGCATGCAAATAGATTTTGCAGCATTTGCACTTGCGGACAACCAAACGTCCCTTAATTCAAATGATGTATGACATGGATACCACAGACCTAAGTCAATCGTGCCCTTCAAATATCTCAATATGTGTTTGACCGCACTTAAATGAGACATTTTAGAACAAGATTGAAACATAGCACATGCACAAACGCTAAACATGATATCGGACCTACTTGCGGTTAATTAAAGGAGACTACCAATCATACCTCGATATCGTTTTTCGTCGACTTTGAGCTCATCTTCATATTTATCAAGCTTAATGGATGTGCTCATTGGTGTAGAAGTTATCTTAGCTTCATTCATCCCAAACCTTTTGATGAGCTCCTTTGTGTACTTGGCTTGATTGATGAATATTCCTTTGTTGGTTTGCTTGATTTGAAGGCCAAGTATGAAGGAGAGCTCTCTCATCATGCTCATCTCAAATTCATCTTGCATACACTTAGCAAATCACTTACAAAGAGTTTCATTAGTGGCACCAAAAATTATGTCATCAACATAAATTTGAACTAGTAAGATATCATTTTCACGATGTTTAATAAAAAGTGAAACATCGGCTTTTCCAACGTTAAAACATTGTTCAATTAAAAAGTTTGAAAGTCTTTCATACCAAGCCCTAGGGGCTTGTTCTAAATCATATAATGTCTTTTTAAGTTTGAAAACATGGTTTGGAAACATGGTTTGGAAACTCAAAACTTTCAAATTCAGTGGGTTGTTCAACAAATACTTCTTCATTGATAAAACCATTTAAAAATGCACTTTTAACATCCATTTGCAAAAAGTTTAAAACTTTTAAAACTAGCATACGCCAAAAGCATTCGAATTGCTTCTAATCTAGCTACGGGAGTATAGATTTCATTATAATCTATCTCTTCTTGTTGATTGCACCCTTAGGGCGACTAACCTAACTTTGTTTCTAATGACTAAACCTTCTTCATCTAACTTATTCCTAAATATCCATTTAGTCTCAATTATGGTTTGTTCTCTAGGTCTACGTACTAAGTCTCATACATCATTTCTTGCAAATTGGTTGAGTTCTTCTTGCATAGCTATTACCAAAAACTCATCTTCTATTGCTTCCTTAATGTTTTTAGGCTCTACTTCAGATATAAATACTACATATTGACAAATATCTTTGAGTTTAGAGCGCGTTACCACTCATGTTGATGGTTCTCCAATGACTTGATCCATTGGATGATCCTTTGTCAATCGATATCCTTTGGGAAGAGGTGGTAGAGCTTCTTCTTCCTCATCTTCAACTTGAGGTAGAGTTGGGAATGATGGTTCTTCATGTTGAGTTTCCTCATTGTCTTCATCCTCCACCTCTTTATCATGTAGTGTGAGGTCCTCAAGTTCCTCACCTATATTTACAATCTTTGCATTTCTAGAAGAATCATTAGTTTAATCAAAAGTGACATGTATAGATTCTTCAACAATCATGGTTCTACGATTGTATACTCTATATGCCTTAGAATTAATGGAGTAACCTAGGAAAATGCCTTCATCGGATTTTGAATCAAAATTTTCTAAATGCTCCTTAGTGTTTAAGATAAAACATTTGCATCCAAAAACATGAAAATATCTCACATTTGGGATTTTACCATTCCAAAGCTCAAAAGGTGTTTTCTTAATTTTAGGTCTCAATAAAACGCGATTAAGCACATAACAATATGTATTTATGGCTTCGGCCCAAAAATACTTAGGCAAATTGTTTTCTCAAAGCATGGTCTTAGCCATCTCTTGTAAGGTTCTATTCTTCCTCTCAACCACCCCATTTTGTTGAGGGGTCCTAGGAGAAGAAAATGTATGTTCAATACCAAAATCATCACAAAATTCGAAAAAAAAAATTATTTTTAAACTCTCCTCCATTATCACTTCTAATTTTTAAAATTGAAACTCCTTTCTCATTTGTAACTTTCTTAATAAATTTTTTGAAAAACTCAAAAGTTTCATTTTTCTTAGCTAAAAAGAAAATCCATGTAAATCTAGAAAAATCATCAACTAGTACATAGCAATATAGTTTTCCACCTAGGCTAGCTACATCACATGGACCAAAAAGATCCATGTGCACAAGCTCAAGAGTTCTAGATGTACTTACTTGATTAATGCTATGAAATGAAGATTTAACTTGCTTGCCTAGTTGACATGCATCATAAAGTTTGTCTTTTTCAAATTTCATCTTGGGTAATCCTTTAACTAGTTCTTTCTTAGATATTTCTTGGATGAGGCTCATGCTAGTAAGTCATAGCCTTCTATGCCATAACCAAGAATCATTTTCTATGGTTACTAAGCATCTAACATATTTTCTTGCATATTTCCAATAAACATGATGTCATTAGATGATGCACTCCTAATGATACATTTAGATGCTTCAATAAAAATAATTATATATCCATTGTCACATAATTGTGATATGCTAATCAAGTTATGTCTTAACCCATCAACTAGTAAAATATTTTTAATGCATAGATAAGGAAGTATATAGCTATATCACCAATGCCAACAATCTTACCTTTGGCATTATCTCCAAATGTTATATGTTCACCATCTTTGCTTGATAGAGTTGCAAATAAGTTGATATCACCCATCATGTGCTTTGAGCAACCACTATCTAATATCCAAGTGCTTCTACTTGCTTGAAGATGTTTCTCCATCTATAAAAGGAGAAGAAATAATTTTAGGTACCCAAATTTTCTTGGGTCCTTGATTGTTAGTCATTTTAGGAACTCAAGTAAATCTAGCATGTGAGTTCCTTCTCAATGCACAACCTTTAGCTATATGGCCAAATACACCACAAGAAAAACAACTTCCATTGAATTTCCTTCTATTGTATATGTGGGCATGGAAATGTGATGAATTTTTTTATGGACAATCTTAGGCATGACATTTTGTAGGGTTGTCATCTTTTCATTTAGCATGCAAAGTTTCTTTTTTAATATTAGCATGCTATCATTCAAGTGCTATACTTGATCACTTAAATACTTATCTTCATCTTTCAATTTTTTGTTGTCATTTTCTATGTCCTTCTTAGCCTTATCTAGGGCATATTTCTCTTCCTTAAGGGTATCTACTTCTTTCCTTAAAGCATTGCATGAGAGTAATAAACTATCATTTTCAAGCTCTAAAGATTTATTATCCTTTTTAAGCTCTTTAAATTTTCTCCTAATAGCATTAAATTCATTATGCATTTGATCAAATTCATTGTCTAGCTCTTCTTGAGTAAAAAAAAGCTTACCAAATGTAAACCTTACCTCATGGTCATTTGCCATCAAGCAAAGATTTGCCTTTTCACTCTTTGAGTCTTCTTCACTCGATGAAGCCTCGCTTTCATCCCACGAAGCCATCAATGTCTTCTTCTTCTTCTTGTATTTATCCTTTTTGTGAGGGTTGGAGGTGGAAGCCATCTTGAGAAGTGGGCAATCCTTCCTTAGATGCTCGGCCTTATTGCAATGGTAGCACGTGTAGCCTCATCTTCCCTTTCTCATGCCTCCTCTCATGAAGCTCATAAACCTCCTTGCCAACATCGTCATTTCCTTAAAGTCATCCGTCTCTTCCTCGGATGATGAGGATTCTTCTACTCGGTGTGATGCTTTTAAGGCAATGGTCTTGCCTTTGGGGGCATCTTCCTCCTTATATTGCTTCATGTGGGTTTCATGTGTCATGAGAGACCCAATGAGTTCGGTGATCTTCAAGGTGCTCATGTCCTTCGGTTCCATGATTGTTATGACCTTGGGCTCCCAAGCTTTTGGAAAGGAACGAATGAGCTTCCTTACCTTCTCCTATTCCCTTATCTCTCTGCCAAGGTTAGCTAATCCGTTTGTAATATTTTGAAATCTAGCATACATGACATCAATGGATTCATGCGATAACATTTTAAACATTTCATAATCATGCATGAGTAGGTTTATCTTAGATTCCTTTACTTGTGAAGTCCTTTCATGTGTAGTCTCTAGGACATTCCATAATTCATATGCGGACTTACAAGTAGAAATCCTATTGAACTCATTAATTGATAGGCCGCAATATAATGCATTGACGGCCTTTGCATTAGCATTGAAGAGTCTAATCTCATCTTGGTCCCACTTATCCATGTCCTTAGTAGGTTGCTTATACTCTACTTGTATCATCCTTCATACATCAATACCTAGTGATTGTAGGAAGCCATTCATAAGAATCTTCCAGTAAGCATAGTTGTTTCCATCGAATAGTGGTGGAGTATGAGTAGAGGACCCTTGAGCTAGTTGGATTTCACTAGACATCTTAATTTGTAGGGAAGATGGTTAAATCTAATCCTACGAACCTTGCTCTGATATCAATTGTTGAGTGAAATCTCACACTAGAAGGCGGGGGTTAAACAATGTTGGGTTTCTTTCTAGCTATTCTTCAATGATCTTTTTCTCAATTTTAACTTCAACCAAAGGCAATTGCTACTAAGTAATGTTGGTTAGCAAATATAAAGCACAATAGTAAACAAATGAGCAAGGCAATGCAAACGCGATGAAATATAGTGGTTCGGCCAACCGCCTACTCCACTACCTTGGCTCATCACCAAGGATTTCTAACCAACTACTTTATAGAACTTGTGTTTCCCTTTGAATACAACTGGGGACACAATTCTCACCTCTTTGAAACTTCTCAAACCTATTCACCTAAGCAAAACACAATTCTATAAAGTCTACCCCTAAGTGTTTACTCTAGCACACCTAACAAACTATTATAAGTGAAAACAAGTTTGAACAACTCTTAAAATACAATGAAAAGAGCTAAGAAATGAAACCAAGAATCAGTGCTCTTTTCCAAGCCTTCAAGCCTCCAACTCGCAAAGTTATCGAGCTTGAATCGAAGCCGAGTTGAGGAGAAAATTGGGCGCTTGAGAAAAATGTTGACGAAAGAACAGAGCGCAGCAATCGATTTTAAGAAGGCTCAAATCTCTCTTTTTTAATGCTCAATTAAGTCTCTAAGAGTTGTTAAAGGAGTTAGGTGAAGGGTATTTATAACCCCTCAACCGAACGGCTGTTCAACGGGTAAAAAATTAGCCGTTTCCGCCGTTCGATCGCTTGTCGGTCGACCGACTGATCGACCGCCCAGCGTCCGATGGCTTTTTGTGCTTTAATTGCTCTGTTCGATCGACCGACGGGTCGACCGAATGAGTCACGATTCTTTCATCCGCAATTTGGTCGACCGATTGGACAACCGAAGCACCTACTGCCAATTTTGGCCTCGGTCGGTCGACCGAAGTAGTCTTCTGCCATTTTTTCACCATCTTCGGTCGATCGACCGATCGACCGAATAGGCTACTGCCAATTCTTCAGCTGATTCCGGGCTATCTACCTCCACTTCACGAAGACACTCGTCCTTCTGTGTTTCCAAGTTTGTGATGTTTGTCCTCGAAACGTCCTTTCGGTTTTTACTCCAAGTTTTCAAGGCCCCTCGCATCCTCCGGGTTTTAAGAAGACAGCATGAAACTGGGGACGTGCTCAGATGGTTTTCCCCTAGGGACCAACTGTCCTTGATTATGTCTACAAATGAGGGGATCCCTAGCCAATAATGCTCCATACGAAAGCGATGATGCGATCTCGGTTCAACCACCTTAAGCAGGAGGGGCGAGTGGTAGGAGAGGCTAGGACAACCCACCTTAACTATCCAGGTTGGTCCCGCGTCCTTGATAGCATTGTCGATTAAAATTCTATCTAATCTTGCCATTACCGGAGGATTTTGATTGTTGCACCAAGTGTACTGTCTGCCCATTGAAGGAAGGTCTAAGAATGTTGAGTCGGCGATAATTTCGGAGAATTTTGCATCATCCATCGGGATTCCACGACAGTTCGATCTTTCTCCCCTTCCTAGCGTGACATTAAAATCACCACCCACTATAGTGGCAACCACCGAGTCCTTCAAGATTTTCTTGAGGTCCTCCCAGAAGACGTTCCTTCCCTCCCGGCGTGGGGGACCATAGATGTTGAAAAAGCGGATCATAAGATTTGTAGGCTTGTAACGGAGCATGCAAGTTAGGTAATTTCGGCCAGCGGAAGAAGAAATTGCTTCCCAAACATCCGAGTTCCAAGCGATCACTAAGCCCCCCGATAGACCTTCAGAATTTCGGAAAGAACAACTAAACTTAGTAGAGCCCGTTATTTTCTTAAGCCAAACATCATTGAAGTCTTCTATTTTTAATTCCTGTAGGCACAAAATGTCACAGTTATAGGAGTACAAAATGTCCCTAATCATCATATGCTTGCTATTCCTGCAAGCCCCACGAACATTTCAAAATAAGGTGTTAAACATAAAAACACTTAGATATCATAGAGGCCCCAATGGGTCACGCGGCCGTCATGGGCACTGGCGCTGATTCGCGCAGGAGGTCACATATATCAGGCTCAACTACATGCATTCCGAAAGCCATAATTCTTCCATTGATTTCATCATTTTCAAGATCAACGATTCCCTTTGGTTTGCGAGGCCCAGGCGATTGTCCGGAGTCGATCACCGGCGTATTTTCGACGAAATCGTCAAAATCCGGAGTCGGAGCAATGGTTGAAGAGCCCGGCCCCATCTTTCTCTTGCCCCCGGCTCTAGGGCTCGCATCCAGCATCTCACGTGCCTTGCGTGCTATGGCCTGTTGCAAAGATTCGATTTTTCCATCTCCTGACACCAAGATACGAGCGCTGCGTCTAACATTTTTAGGCACAAGATTAGCAAGTGATGAACAAGCAGCCTTACCCTTACCCTTCTCCACCATTTGGCCAGCTGAAATTTCATTTGCAATGTTTACTATTGAAAGGTTTCCTAAAGTATCTGCCGACTTGGGGGACTCGGAGTCTGCTGGCGAATCCAACATCAGCATACCAGATGAGGATTCAGCAATCCCGGCTGAGTCCAACAATGAGGGGGAGTGGGTCAATCCAGGCCCTAGTTGGCCCGCCTGGTTAGGACCTCCCAGGAGGTTGTGAGTGCTGGTTCGAGTTCCACCTAGTAGGGGTAGACGGGGCAGGCCCATTTCTCCAACGTCGGCTCCACTTGGTAAAAGCACAAGTCCTCCAAAACTAGGTCCCACCCTAGAACAGTGATCTAAAAGGGGTGGGTCCTAGTTTTAGTTGTATTCCACCATGGTCAATATTTGAACACCATAAGTTGTTGTCCATCGTCGGGATTGCATTGTTGATTTGCACCATTTGAATTGCCCCTAAGTTTGTGTCTCCTTCCCATACTTGGGTAACGGTCCAAAACCAGGAGGTGACAGCAACATGCCGAGGGTATGGGCTTGGGGCGTTCCATGTCGTTCACCATTCCCCCCCCCCCCCCAACGGTCCTCGCCATGCAGGTTGTTGATCGCCGACGACGAACAGTTCATGTCATTGACGTTGGAGTCCAGCATGAAGGCCAGATCGGACATGGTGTTCGTGCTACCCCCAGAGCGTGTGTCCCCCCCCCCACCCGACGCCGAGTTAGATACCGAGGAGTTGATCTCCAAGTCGCTGTTCCGGTTGCGTGGAGGCGGATGATGAGGGTTTCCATTATTTTCGTTGTCGCCATGTCTGTCAGCTGGTGGCAGTCCGCCATCGTTGCCATTATTTCCGATGCCTCCGATGTTCTCCGGTGGTGGCATTGCGCGGCGGCTCCAAGCTATGCTGATGCGAATCACGAAGGTGCGACCTGCTACATGCACCTCCATGAATTGTGGCACCTCCTCTAGCTGGTTGCATGCCACGGTAAGGTAACAGTCTTAGATCTCATCCCATGACGTCAAGCATCTCTCGAGGTTCACCAAGAATGCAAAGGGGGCGCAAATGGCAGAGAGATCGGATTGGTTCCAGTATTCAAGTGGTAATCCCCGTATCTGAAGTCCAACTGAGTAGATGGGTGGGTCGGCGAATGATCCATACCCAAAATCCCAGTTTGCAAATTCAAGGTAGGCGGATTGGAGCTTGATATACCTCCAATCGAGCAAGTCAACCTTGATGGCAGCCGATGGGCACAAGATCAGCAAGCAACCATCCTCAAGCGGGCGTGATTTCCAGTTCCTATAGTCGTCGTCGAATCCTTCGAAGCAGGAGGCAAGTTTGCGAATTAGATTCTCCACCGTAGAGCACGAGCCAGAGACCAACACTTTAACTCCTCTCCGGCGCAACAGGTTGCACCCTTCGGTGGTCGCCGAGGTGGTTGGAATGAAGCATCGATCGCGTAGAGGACGATCCGCGGCAGCCATGCGGGAGGTGTGAGTAGAGTGTGCAGGGCGCTCCGAGGAAGATGGAGAGTCCTTCCCCGCTGAGGTAGAGAAATAGATCGGGGGAAACGTGGAGGGGGGAGGTGGAGAGTTGCAGTGGCAAGCAGAGTGATGGGAGGATTCACAGAAAGAGCAGGAAATGGCGAGCTTGCAGTCACGGAATTGAACTAAAAAGAATATGAACTTAAAAAGAATGAATGTAAAGTGAAACTAAATGGAAAAATTTAAACTACATAGATATAAAAAAATTAAACCATATTCAACCCGGTAGCAGATGATAACATATACACTTGAAATGCAACAACAAAAGTTTACCACTCCAATAGGGCAACTCCATGAATCAAATTATTGCCCTTATTTAACTTCAATGTCATACATAATCTATAAACATAAACAAAGCAAAAACTAATTTGATACAAGCAAATGAAGGATTTTGTTTGTAGCTAGAGCATAGAGTACATAGTGAACCATAACAATTTGTCTCAATGCTTGGGAGATGTTGGTGGACCGGCCAAGACACACTATGCTGGAGTAAAGGAGTGTACCCATGGCCAAGACACACTATGCTGATCTCTCACTTGCAACAAATGTGCAAAAAGCCATCAAAGGTTCTTCCGTTAGGCCCATCTCGGTGGCTAATATCACGGAAGGTATTCAGAGCAAAGTGGATGAATTGTATATCTGCTCACCGGTAACCATGATTTGCTTGTTCAACTTTGAGATTGTATTGCATGACTGAGCAGCACAAGGGACCAACTTATTAGTGCTTTCTTCAAGTAAAGGTGCTTCAGACTGCTTCTCCTTTCCTACATTTTGTGGGCTCAAAATTGAGTTGCTTTTGGAATTACTGTTGCTACTACTTCCTCCTGCACCATCCAATAAGAAATACACACACATAATGCAAAGAATATGACTTCGAAAAATCTCATAAGAAATCAACACAGTAGAAGTGAAGGAATAGAACGATGGCGGGGAAGTGGATGAGGAAGAGGAGACTGTGGGCAATATTGAAGAGCACCTGAAGCAAGAGTCGTCGTCGGAGCACATAGACATGCTGCAAGTGTTGCTTTGTCTGCATGAGATCCTATGTTTGGCGGCGCTGAGACCAGGCGAAACAGTCAGCTTGGGGGAGATGCGGACCCGATAGAGAAAAACCAACGTTGGGGAGGAGAACACTAACAGCGTTCGATAGCGTTGAGATCAAACGGAACAACTGGCTTGGGGAAGAAGCGGATCCGACGGAGAAGAATCAGGCGAAACAATTGGCGTGGGAGAAGATGAAAGAGTTAGGGCGGGGTATTTGGATTCGAGGTGTTTTGGGAAGGCGGGATTGAAAGATTTCGGATGGGAATATAATGGAAAGACGGGTTTTGGATAATAATTTCATATTGGATCCTGCTCGTGTTAAAATTTTGAATTCAGAATATGTTTGCATCAAGATTCAGGCGGGGTGACGTGGCGCAAGATAAGCACCCCGCTCATAGAATCTTATATGAGCAGCCTGCTATATAGGTTTTATTCAGAGAACACCAGTTTAATTACTACACTGGTCTTGGTAGAATTCATATCTATCTCAGGCTGGGCGTGTTATCCTAATTAACTCAGTAATCAACTCGATTCCTATGCATTTCTTAGCTGTATCCTGGTGTTCTTCTAGATTCATTAATAAAATGGAGCAACTCACTAAAGAATTTCTTTGGTTTAATGAAACTTCTGGACATGGAATCCATTTAATCAACTGCGATAAGGTCACCAATCCTAAGTCTGATGGGGGTTTAGGTATCCATGATTTATCTTGTAAAGCCCTTTCCCTTCAGGCCAAAAGAATCCATAAATATTTGAATGGTAATCCTTCTCTTTGGGTCAATATAGTTTCGACTAAGTATAAGAACTTGATCCTGACTTTTTTTAACCTGGAAAAAAATTGCTCTTGGAGTTGGAGACTTTTTAGAAAGACATTTAATTTAATGTTACCTGGATTTGTTAGACTAATAAAATCTGATTGTAATTCATCTATTTTTCTTGATGTTTGGGCTATTGATTTGTCGTTTCATTTAAAACCAACTTTTTTGAATGTTGAAATGCTGAATTATGATACTGATGTAAGCTCTCTTTTGAATCATCAATCTTGGTCGCATGTTGATTTGGATAATTTGTTTGGTCCTGTGTTAGGGGAAATCATATCGAGAATTGAGGTTCCTTGGATACCTAATGATGATAAAATAATCTGGTGTAAGGAATCTGGGGGTAGTGTTACCGTCAAATCAACATATTTATTTTTAAAAAACCTTGAACCAGACCCTATGTCTTTTCAGAATTCTTTTCCTTGGAAAACTATTTGGAAACTGCATACTGCGCCTAAAGTTAAATTATTTTGCTGAAAATTAATCCACTAAAGAATTTCTATTAGATCTAGACTTCTCTATTTAAAAATCTTGGATTTTGATCTTTGCCCCTTGTGTCATAACCAATTAGAATCCATTCAACATCTTTTCTTTGAATGTTGTTTTTCATGTTGTCTTTGGGACAAGTTGGGCCACTTAATTGGTTTTGATTTTTTATCCCGGGTAAACTGGAGCTCTGGCGAATGATTGACCTATTCCTCCTCCTTTAGTGGAGTTGAGATTTTAGGTTGGCGTTGATTGCCAACTCTTGTTGGTTCATATGGTTTGCTAGAAATAATTTGTTGCATGAGGCTAGACAGCCTACCCCTGTGATCCTCGTGACCCGTATATTGGCTTTCACCAATGATTACAGAGGTAAGTTTTTACCTAAGGAAAATTCGAGGCCCAAACAATTCTTGGTGAAATGGATTTCCCCCCCCTTAGGATTTTCTAAAACTCAATTGTGATGCATCGTTCATTGATTCTGTATGTGGTATTGGATTCGTGATTCACGATTCTACTGGTATGTGTATTTTGGCCAAAGACGATTTTTGCGTTGGACAGAGTGCTCTTGAAATGAAAGCTAGGGCAATAAAATGGGCTATGCAGACTGCTCTTGAAAAAAAAATCACTCAATTATTATTGAGTCAGACTCCAAATTGTCATCGATACTCTAAATCTGGTTGCGTCAGTTCCATAGGCTATTTCGATTATCATTGATGATATTAATTTTCTTAGAGCTATGTGTAATGTTTACTTCTCGTTTTGTCTTAGAGAAGCAAATGAAGCTGCCCACTGGGTAGCAAATGAAGTTGCTCACTAGATAGCAAAATATGTGTATCTCTTCAGGGACATCTTTGTTTGGTCCTCAGTCCGACCTCGTGAACTGGACTTATATTATATTCGGATGTATTTGATTTTGGGTCTATCAAAAATTAATAAATAAATATTTTATTTTTCGGAGAAAAAAAATTACTACACACATGCGTGCAAAAAATAAAATAAATTACTACACACATGCAAAAGAAGTGGGATTAAGCTGGACGGCGACATTTCCATTAATGAATATAACTCAAAATTTAATACGTTAGAATTGGTAAAACTTTTGTCTCATTCTCTAACAAATTGGAAGCCTCCACAAGTCCACATGGAGCTCTCAATATAGTGTATATTTAAAATAATTACTATTTATTAAAAAAATATTTTTATAACTTTAAGTGATCGCATTTACATTATTTCATTGATTTCGGTACTATATAGAACTGTGTGCTTAATAATAATAATAATAATAATAATAATAATAATAATAAATAAATAAATAAATAATATCCCAAAATCAAAATAAAGATGCTGATTTTTTTTTCAAAACTAGAATATGGGCCACTTTTTAATTAAAAAATTCAAAACTCAAATTTACAAATTAGATATTCAAAATGCTTTCCAATTTTAATTTTCCTCCGATTCTTTCCCTAAATGTGTAAATTGGTCATGTACTTAAAAAAGGAATAATTTTCTCCATATTTTTTAGTTTGATATTTTTTACAGTATATTTGAGTTCATTTCATCAAAAAATTGATACTTATACAAAATTCTCATATATAAGTATTTTTGTGATATATAAATGTCTAATTTTGATAATTAGACTTTTAAGTGTTATTTTATTTAATGTTTTTTATGAAATATATTAGTTCATTTTTTTAAAAAAAAAATCTAGTACTTAAGGATTTTTACACAATATTTGTAACTTTTCTTTTTTTAGTAGCTAAATATAATTTTTTTATATTTTTTATATTTCCAAATATTTTAAAATTAGCACGCATCACCTGTTGCATCTTGAAGAGTATTCTCATGCGATGAAAAAGAAAATTATAAAGAAGAAAACACGATACAAAAATAAATAATTTTGTAATATCTTAATTATATTATACGTGCCCGTGTGTATATATACTCGAAGAAATGTATATTTTGAACTTTGAAGTGTTTTGATTGTCCATGTTCTTACAAATAAAATTATATGTAGTCAAATATAGATTTTTGAAGTCAACTGCGAGTAGCACAGTTGGTTGATGATAATATTTGATATATTTTTTAAAATTTTAGGTTTATATTTTAGTATTGTCACTTATTATGATTATATATATATACATAGTGAAATTTCTATTTGATTCATGGAAGAAAAATTTACACAAAAATATTTTCACTTTAATTTTTTTTTTCCCATAGAGCAACTCTTTATTACCAAATATTTTCACTTTAATTTTTTTTTTTCCCGTAGAGCAACTCTTTATCACACAAAAATATTTTTACTTTACACAAAGATTACTCAGGAGAGGTGATTATAACCTGGACAAATAGAGGGGAGATCAGTGTAATTTCACCAAATCTCAGAGGAGGTTAGTGTAATTTACCCAAATAATAATGGAATGATTCAAATACAAAACAACGCTTGAAGGAGCTTGCATATGTAGGAAGCGAGAACCTTTCATGCATGGATCTTGGAACCTGTAATGCTTACTATATATATTTTTTCCATTGTGCATATTATTACGCCAAAACGAAAAAGATTATAGAAAACTTACGAATAGAAAGACAAGGGATTATTCTTGGTTTAGACCTACGCAGTGTGGTTAGAACATAGTAGAAGGGTCTTCAACTCTGGTAGAGGGCATTCCATGCAACTTTAAATGACTTGCATGTGTTTGTTGATGCTTATTGTTGAAGATTGTAATCAACTCACAGATCAATTAGATCAAAAGAAAGATGAACAAGAAGCAGGGGAAGACCATGTTCTTCCCCAATTACATCTCACAGATCTATTATTTTGCTTAAGCAAGGAAGCTTACAAGCTTTCCAACCAACTACAATTTTAATCGACACAGTTTATTTATACTGTAGTGTTTACATTATTAACGGAACCAAGAAATGAAAACTAAAGTTGAATGACTAAAACACCCATTGTATTGTACATAACAGTAAAAACACTTAATACTGAATTATGAATTGAACTATACATTTTATTACATGAAGCTGAAGCTTGATATCTGATATCTCTCAACACTCCCCCCTCAAGTTAGCTCTGGAGAACAAATTCTCCGGACCTAACTTGATTAGGAATGCATTATGTTCTTTGGCTGGCAGTGCCTTGGTCACTATGTCAACTACTTGATATTTGCTGGAGATGTAAGTAGGTGTAATTAAGCCTTGTTGAAACTTTTCCCTCACATAATAGAAATCAACCTCCAAGTGTTTGGTTCGTTCATGGAATACAGGATTGACAGTAATGTGCAGTGCACTTTGGTTGTCACAATATAGTGCTACAGATTGTTTGAATTTAATCCCTATTTCATTCAACATGTTAGTAATCCAGACAAGCTTTGCTGATGCACTTGAGAGTGCTCTAAGCTCACTCTCAGCACTTGATTTGCTGACAGTGAGCTATTTTTTGCACTTCCAACTTACTAAAGAGGTTCCCAACTTGACATAATACCCTGTTATAGATCTTCTAGTAAGGTTACAACTGCCCCAATCTGCATCACAGCACCCAGTTATTGATGTGATGGGTACTGATGGATAGAATAATCCCAGTCCAGGTGCTCCCTTTAGATACTTCAATATCCTTATTGCTGCCTTCATGTGTAAGACTTGGTTGCTTAGTATGCTAGCTTAGTGTGTGAACACTAGGGGTGAGAAAAAAAACCGATTTTTGGATTAACCGAAAAATTGGTCTGAAATTGAACTGGTTTTCGCGGTTAATCGAATCGGTTTTTTCGGGTTCAGGTTGTATTTTTGGAATTTTTGGTTTTCGAATTCGGGTTCGGTCCAAGGTCTAAAAAGTCCACCGGTTTCGGTTAACCGACCGGTAGACAATTTTTTTAATATATATATATACAATAGTTATTAGTTAATACTTAATACTAGTAATACTTAACTTAATAGTTATTAGTTAATACTTATTACTTAATACTTATATGATAAGTTAAATTAAAAACCCTAGATATGATATCTCTCATCTCTTGAGTCTTCTCCCGCACGGCGCACGCCCAAGTCACTCGACGCCGCATCTCTTGACCAACCACCCTTGTTCTCGTCTTCTTCTGCACGTCGCCGCCCGCCGCACGGCCGCATCGTCGTTCTCCCGCACACCGCGCGTCCGCCGCACCTTCACGGCTTCACCCACCGTCCGGAGTTCCGCACGACGCACGCCCAAGTCGCTCGACGCCGCATCTCTTGACCAACCACCCTTGTTCTCGTCTTCTTCTACACGTCGCCGCCCGCCGCACGGCCGCATCGTCGTTCTCCCGCACACCGCGCGTCCGCCGCACCTTCATGGCTTCACCCACCATCCGGAGTCCCGCACGACGCACGCCCAAGTTGCTCGACGCCGTATCTCTTGACCAGCCACCCTTGTTCTCATCTTCTTATGCACGCCGCACGATTGCATCGTCGTTCTCCCGCACGCCGCGCTTCCGTCGCACCTTCACGACTTCACCCACCGTCCGGACTCCAAGTCTGTTCTTCCACCTATCCTTTCAGATTCTTTGCGCAATTTTTGGATTTGGATTTGATCGCTGGAGCTGTACGTCGTTGCGGTCGATCCCTCGCCGTCCAGGATGGGACTTCGATCCATTCTCAACTCGCAAAACGAGGTCTTTGCGGCGACGTCCTTATCGCAAATAATCTCATGGCCATGTACGCGGATTTTGAGTTCATCGATTGCGCACAGAGAATGTTTGACGAAATGCGCCATAGAAATGTGGTTTCTTGGACCACCTTGATTTCTGCACAAACTCGTTCCGGAAATCCTGACATGTCCATCCGAAGTTTCGCGCAGATGCTGAATGATGGATCGACGGAACCCAACAGGTATACCTATTCTGCTGCATTGAAGTCCTGCTCCATGGTTGGGAATCTTCAATTGGGCAAGCAGATTCACGGGCACGTTTTGAAGAATAGTAACTTGCAATCTGATGTGGTTCTGATGAATACTATTATTGATATGTACGTCAAATGTGGGAGTTTGAGTGAAGCTCGACGTGTATTTGATGAGTTCTCCTTGGCCAACTCTACTTCATGGAATACAATCATTTCAGGATATTTTAGAGAAGGCAATGCATTGGAGGCAGAGAACCTATTCCATAACTTTCCTATACCTGATGCCATCTCATACAATGCAATGATTGCTGGGTTTGCAGAAATTGGAAGTTCAAAAGCTTTGGGTTATGTATATTTGATGCACTCAAGGGGAATTAAACTTGACCATTACACATTACCCTGTGCTCTGAAGACGTGTGGGAACTTCAAATTTGAGAAAATGGGGAAGCAGATCCATAGCTACATCATCAAATGTGGTTCTGTCTCAAGCTGCTTTATTGGTTCATCTCTGATTGATATGTACTCAAACTGTAGCCAGATAAACGATGCAGTAAAGCTATATGATGAATTCTTGGGCCACAAAACTTGTTTTAGCAACAAGTTACCCCTACTGAATTCTATGATTTCTGGATTTGTTACCAATGGGTACAACATTCATGCACTCAATCTAATTCTTGAGGTCCACAGCTCAGGTACACAGCTTGATCATTTTACTTTTTCAAGTGCTCTACAACTTTGCAGTAACTTGCAGTGTATGAGAATTGGTCGTCAAGTACATGGATTGGTAATCATCAGTGGATTTCAAATAGATCATATTGTTGGAAGCAATCTGGTAGGTCTTTATTCAAGATGTGGAAATTTAGTAGATGCACTTAGATTGTTTCAGGATCTCCCTCAGAAGGACATAATTGCGTGGACTGAACTGATTACTGGCTGTTTGCTACAAGGGTCGAATGAGTTAGTATTTTATCTGTTCAGAGAACTAATTCGTTTGAAAATCAACCTGGATGATTTTGTGGTATCAAGCATTCTTAAAGCATGCTCAGTTATTTCATGGGTGCATGGTGGGAAACAGGTTCATGCATACATTGTCAAAGGAGGGTTTGAATCAGAAAGCATTACTGTTACTTCATTGATTGATATGTACTCGAAATGTGGTGACATAGATGATGGCTTTCGGGTATTTGAGTGTGCAGCTAAGAAGGATACTGTCTGCTGGACTGGAATAATAGCTGGATGTGGAAATAACGGAAAAGCAACAGAGGCACTTAAGCTCTTCCAGGAGATGATAAAAGCAAAGGTGGAACCCAATGAAATAACTTTCTTGAGTGTTCTTTCTGCCTGTAGACATGCTGGCCTGGTTGAGGAAGCATGCAGGATTTTCAAATCCATGCAAGATAGTAGTGGGGTGAAACCAAGGGTAGAGCATCGACATTGCTTGATAGACATTTTGTGCAGAGCTGGACTTTTTAATGAGGCTAAGCAGTTAATATCAGAGATGTCTAATAAGCTTGATGAAAATAAACAAAACTCTTTGCTTAGTGATTGGCTGATACATCAAAATTCTGAAATTGGCAAGGTTGACTTGTTTCAATCCATATCATGTGATGCATCAAGTTATGTGGCACTGTCTAATGCTTATGCTAGCAAGGGTTTATGGGATGTTTCAGCCAAGTGTAGAGAGATAAGCAGAAGAGTCCATATTAAGAATGCTGGAAAAAGCTGGCTCCAGATTAGGACTCAATGATATATCTATTGGCATGTTTCAGATTGTCAGTGGCATTCTTCATTTTGGAAATGACAGATGTATTTAGAAAGCCTACCATTTGATTTGTTGCTTTACACAAAAAATCAACAAAGGCACAGGTTGAAGGCCAAAGAAAATAGATTAGTGGAATTTAATAGAAGAAACCTTTTCTTTGAACTAACAACTTGTATGCTTACAGAACACTTCAATTCTACAGTTGATAAGGAGTTCAATAGCAAGAATGTGAAGAATGAGGTCATAAACAAATAATACATGTGAGTATATTTTGTCAGCAATATTCATTTCCTTGAATGATACTAACTTAGTAAATTTGATGTCATTTTCTTTATGATGTTAAGTTCATAATGTTCCCTACTTCTGTAGGTACCAGGCTTATAACAACTGAAGAAATGAATGCAATTGAATGCATATTTATCAAGCATGCTTTCAGAAGCTCAAAGACTTCGTACCTGTGTATGGTGCCAACTTTCCTCTTGAGGAGTCTTCATCACTTGGAGTTGTGCTTTGATTTTCTTGAATACTTCAGGTTCACTTGGATTGCATTTTTTCTCCTTCCCATAGAAGGAATGTATTGGTCAATTGTACCTAGGAAATGCATGATCAATACAAATGTCATTACTTTCAGGGTATCTACTTTCTGAAGCAGATGAAAACTTGGATCACCATCCAATTCTTCTGATGTTTATCAAATCTCAGGTACGTTTTGCAATGTTAATTACCTTGATGGCCAAGTTTCTTTTCTTATTTATGAGCAACCTTTTCCATATTAGTTTGACTAACTAAAGCAAGAATAAACTTGATCCAACACTACAACAAATTGCTATGGTATAGGCGGCATGTAAGGTGCCGATTTCAAATCGGCGCCAAGCGCTGGTTTCCAATTGGAACCCGGCGCAACCAGCCTGTTGGCGTCAGTTTTCAATTTTCTCCGCTTCAATAGTCCCACATCCAGCATATAATTTTTTTCTAAACCATGATCAAGCTTTTATAAATGCTTCATTAGTCTAATTAATCCACACGTTTTAAAATCTTAATTCATATTAAGATAAAATTAAAAAACTGTTAATCTTGGTTTAGTTTCACATCATCATTTGAAATATACCAACGCCTATATCAGAGGCTCTGGTATTTGGCGCTTGTATCAAAAGCGTTGGTACCCAAGTACCGGTGGCACAGATATCTTAATTCCTTCACGACTTTGTTTCGGCTCCCATTTAGGCTTTTCAAAGTCCCTAAATGCGCCGCTGATTTTTAATTAAATTTTTGTAGTGCAGATTTTTCAAGCAAGAAAGATTGGACAGTGTTCCACATTGTTAACATCTTGTCAAATCACAAAGGGAGTTAGACAGCCACACAGCATATACAACCTAAATAATTAGAGTCGATTTGTATAACACTTGTAACAACTTTAGCTTTTCATTTAGCCATTAGAATGTGGACATGGACCACATGGTAGTGACATGTATATATGGAAAAATTTGTACGCGGTCATCTCAAGTCAACCAATTTTGTTAAAAGTTGAAAACCTGTTCGGTATTTGTTTGATTTTTTGGAAAAGCATATGTGGTGGAAAATATTAAGAAAACTATCTAACATGAGGTGGCTAGTCCATGTATACAAATTTACCAAACGCACAGAAATCCACAATTCGTAGAAGTTTTATATACTATGGTAAAACTTATAAAGAATTAATTAGTTGTTTGGGGCCTTTGGGCTAATTTTGTGAATTCAGTGGAAGTATTGAGCATATTTACATATTAAACCAAAATAATAATTATAAATGGTGCTGGCGATGTATTTGCTGTGAAATTATAGATGGCATCCCCGCGCGTTCAACAACGCAGCAGTGTATTTGGAGAGGCTTCCGCTCACTTTCAGCCAGCCAATGCGCACCGACGCAACAACATACTCTACACTCTTGGATAATGCAATGTAAAGTACAAGAACACAAACATACACAGCCCCTTATATGAACAACATGGAGCAAACACAAAGCATAGAGGGGAAACTCACTTGTTGCATTAATACATAATGTTTACAAGATACAAAACCCACTCACACTTAGCACACACACACTCTAGTGTTGCCTACTGCCTTGCACACAAGAACTCCATGAAACATCCCTCTTTGGGTCGTCCAACCAGTGAGGCACAGCAGTGTTCCCAGCCAACACTTCACAGCAGCAAGTCTTCAAGCAAATCTCGGTTCTCCACACAAGTTCACAGCCTTCTCACAGCCTATGACAGTCTTCTCACAGCCTAACCTTGTGCAAGAGGACTCCAGCCCTCTTTGTAGTGTCCTGGGCGTGCATCACTTGCATCCTGGCCATACACATCACAGCCATGGAGCAATCTCGCCCAGCCACCTGGATAGAGCAGTTGACGAGTCTCAACCTGTCCAAACTACTCAAACCGCCGACCCAAGTCCAACTCGGGTTGCACCATTGCTTGAACTCGACCTCACTGCACTTCAAGTGATGTGTGACTCATGTGCACCAGCCACATGAGTCCTTTTGCCAAGTGCATGGCCACGAGGCCAATGTGCGGGGCAAACACTCGGCAGTCCGCTGCTACGTGCTCTGCCCGCTCCAATGTCAATGCACGAGCCATCCGCTCCGCGCCCGTCCAAGCCAACAAATGTCTCGGCCCATGGTCGTATCATGGCAGCATGTACAAGCTCCGCATCAACATGGTTCATGGCTTCATATGCCCAGCTTGTGCCTCCGCGCACACAAGCCCAACGCCGCGCACCGCGCACGGCGCATGCTCCGCAATGTCCACTGCATGGCGAGGTTCCGCTCCGCCACGCTCCTGCTCGGGCAGCCTTTGCAATGCCAAGTCCCGTGCCATTGCGCACACGGGACATTTGCTGATCCGCAAGGCCCTCGCTCCGTGTCTGCGCGCCCACGGACGGCCCAAGTCTCCGCCAAGTCACGCCCGCGCCCACGGGCACATGAGCAGTCAGCCGCATAGCATGTCGTTCCGCTGTCCGCTCGCCCGGGCGGGCAAATCCCTCGCCATGGCGGGGAAATCTCTCGCCAAGTGTGAACACACTTGGTCATGTTCTGTCCAGCAAGTCCGCTGCCCTTGCGCTGCTCAAATGCTCGCCATGCGCGGGCTGATCCACACCTGGATCTAGGGGTGTAACAAACCTCCCCCACCAAAGAGAACCGACGCCCTCGTCGGCTAGAATGGAGACACTTGCTGGACTGCTTGCCTCCATCTTACCCTCTCTTCAGTTTGTTTTGTGTTTCATCATTTGTTCATTGTCTTGGTCACACGGCTTCATCTCAAGACCACATCGTCAAGTATGCACCTCACGCTTCACTGCGCTTGTGCTCCGCACCCAACTTTGCTCTTGTTTCCATCTTCACAAGAATTGACCTTCACTGATCTTTGGCTTGAATGTTGTAGCCACACAGTCAAGTATACGCCTCGCACATCCACAGTGCTTGCGCTTCTCACCTGACTGCTCAAGTATACACCTAGTGCTTGTACATAGCACATATGCTCCTCACTTGACTCCCTCTTGCTTATAGAACATGCAAGGGTCGACCATTTACAATACCCTTAGGCAAAACACAAAAATCTGCTCCAAACATAGAGCTTCAGACTTGAGTTCAAAAGCTAAACACAGCCCATACAAGACATAGCAGTGTACATTTTACAAGGACACCTTTTGATTACAAACAGTCCTAAAATGTCTATCTACTGCCCAACAAAACCCAAGTTGTGTCTTGTCTTCAACTCCATCATTTGCACAAGTTGAAGTTGTCTCAAATCTGTCCAAGTGTTGCCAAACACTCGGCTTGTCGCACGCTGCACGCCATGCAACTTTGGTTAAGTCACAGCAACAATGAACTCCTTTGGCACCATCAAATCTTGGTTTTGGGGCAGTGGCTTGGCAGATTCTTCAAGCAATTTGCTGTCCGCCCAGTCCGCAGCAATTTCGAGCAGTGTACTCCGGACTCCGCTCCGCTTCTGCGCGTGCACATGAGCGCCCCGGCATCATTTGCAACAGCAACATGCTTCTGCCCAGCCCGCATCTGCGCCTAGCAGCAGCCCCTACCTTGGCAGTGCGTTGGCCATCATCTCGTGGCCAATGCTCGCTGCCTCACCAAGTCTTTGCACCGAGCAACAATCCGCATCAAGTAGCAGTCCGCACATCTAGCAGTCCGCAATGTGGCAGCCCCGTGCCGTCACACCTTGACTATGTCGCCTGCTGTGATCGTCCTCCTTGCGATCACTGTGGTGGCCACCTGCCCACCACACAGTGCCGAGTCCGTGCCACCAAGCAGACGGACTTAAATGGTTCCGCACCAGCGTCTGCAGTCCCAAACTTTCCTGCACACAAGAAAGTTAGACAAAGAAGGGTCCTGCTCACTGTCCACGCCTCCGCGCACATGGACAGTCCGCCTTGTGGTGCAATGTTCGTGCCCGTCACGAACACTTGTATCCCGCTGCGCCTTTGGAACACCGTGCAAGGATGCTCCCTCCAAGTACTCCAGCACCTGGATGTTGTTCCCCGCTTTGTTCAGGCCTTGGTCATGTGTGTGCCCGAGGTCAGCCCACACTGCCGCCTTCCTCAAGATCTGGACTGAGATCAGCCCCCTCCACTTGAGGCCTCCGACTCCGTAGCCGGAGTGGACTGGAAGTCGCCGTTCTTCGGCTTGTTCGCTGCTCGGTAGGAGCGAGAGGCTTTGTGGTTCTTCCCACCTCTCTTCTTCTTGGCAGCACCATATTCTCCGCTGTCCGCACGCCAGTCAAGTAGTGCGTCTGCGTTGGCCACCGCAGTTTGGAGACTGGTGACTCCTCGCCGTCGAAGTTCCAGTTGAGCCCACGGCTTCAAGCCTTTCATGAAGTAGAACAGCTTGTCGGACTCCGTCATGTCCTTCACTTCCAACATCAAAGAGCGAAACTCCTTGACGTATACTCGGACAGAACCATCTTGTTGCAATCTGTCCAACGCTTCACGGGCAGCCCACGAAGTGTTGGTCGGGAGGAACTGCACCTTGAGTTCCTTCTTCAACTCGTCCCAATCTTTGATTTTGGAACAGCCACCGTCTGCAACGTTCCGCTCCCGAGTGCGCCACCAAAGTTTGGCTTCATCCACCAAATACATGGCAGCAAGGGTGACCTGTTCACCCACTGGAACCTGGGCAGCCTCAAAGAACTGCTCCATGTCCCACAAGAAGTTCTCAAGTTCGAGGGAACTCCTTGTTCCGTTGAAGGCTTTTGGCTCCGGAATTCTCAGTTGGGTTTTGGGTCTTCCTGCCGTCTCCCGCAAACACCGCAAGATTGTCAAATCAGCCCTCAACTCAGCCACTGTAGCCGTCAACTTGGCTACGAGGACCTTCAAATCTGTCACTTCAGTCTTCTGTTCTGCCACTGAAGTGCACAGCGACTCTAGTGCCTCCGCCATCGATCCGTCGAGGTTGGAGACGTCCCCCGTGGACTGTTCTAGAGTCTTGACGCGTTCCCGCAACGCATCCATGTGCAGCACTCAAGCGAAGTCCACTGCACAGGCTGTGAGGATCTTCAAAGTGTGGGAGAGTGACAGTCCCGACTGTCACAGTAGATGCACCAAACAGAACAGTAAGTACACCAACCTTCACCGTCGATTTTGAGCGACTTGCTTGCCGATTGAAGGGAACCTGGCTCTGATACCAAACGCACAGAAATCCACAATTCGTAGAAGTTTTATATACTATGGTAAAACTTATAAAGAATTAATTAGTTGTTTGGGGCCTTTGGGCTAATTTTGTGAATTCAGTGGAAGTATTGAGCATATTTACATATTAAACCAAAATAATAATTATAAATGGTGCTGGCGATGTATTTGCTGTGAAATTATAGATGGCATTTTCGCAATTTTTTGAAAAAGAACCATAAGTAGGTCACTATTTCAATTTGCAATAGAAGCACCGATATGAGATTGATGTTATAAATATGGCTGAGATGTTGTAATAATTAAGCAATTAAATGGTGCTTTGACTCTAGAAAGGTAGGTCGAGCATGTTGTTAATTGAAGCTATATGCCTCAAATTTGGTGAAATGGAAGCTTGTAGTGTTATAATTGGATGATCCGGATTGCCTCGGTGTCTTATCTTACTTATCACGATTCTGGTGACAAGATCCATGTAGGAGTCCAATAATGGAAGAAAGATTAGATGCTAAGCTACAATTGGAACAAGTAGAAAACAAAGCCATTCTTTAGCCAAATAATAAGTTTTAGTTTGATCAACCTATTAGTAGGCCCGTATCATGCCATTAGTGCACTATGAGAAGTTGATCTAGGCTTCTGAATTTGCATTTTCTGGTTCCAATTTTTATATCAAAGTTTGCCATGAGTTGAATTTTTCAAGAAAATTCTTCTAAAAGTAATAGATTATCTGCATTCTCTTTAAATATCCCTGCTCTTGTGTTAAAATGGTTGCATAAACCCTTCCTAACACATGCGTTGTTGCAGCAGCAGAGAAAGAGAGTTAGAAAATTGATTGCAGGTTCCCCACCAAAGCAACAAGAAAAGCAAAACAAGAAAGAGGAGGAAGAAGAAAGCTTGAAGGAGCCATTTGACTGCTTTTGTGCACTATGAGAAGCAAAAGGAAAGAGACCTAAAAGATCATTGATAAATATAAATGTTAGAAGACATCGAATGAATTAAAGAAGGCAAAGTGGCCCACTCTGGAAAAAAAGAATGAATTGAATAGGAGTGAGGACCAAGTGGCACCTTGGGAACTGATTCCAAGTTTCTAAAGAGGTGGAGTTTTCTGAAAGAAAGGCTTTGCTGCTGCTGTTGCTTTATTCCTTTTGCTGATGCCTGAAATGAGTAAGCACATGAGCTTTTGCAGGCAAAAGAGCCCTCTCCATGAGGACCATTCATTCCCCCCAGTCCCCCTCATGCTCATGAGCTCATGCCATTAGAATTGAGGACCACCTTGTTTTAGTTTTATACAATGTTTCTAAACCGATATCCTCTATTGAATCGATTGAACCATCGATTCGTAATTTGGCCCTGACTCAAGGTGTTACTTTTACTAAAGAAAAAGAAAAATCCAAGGCATTTTCTCTCTGATTCTGTGCAATTTTAGATGCCTGAGTCAAATGAATTTTCTTCAGTAGTTTATGGCTTTATGCAAGCATCCCAAAGAAAACCAGTGAAATATACCTCTTTTGAAGCTTCACCAATAAAAAAAAAGACCAACACCCATCACTGCTTGCCACACTACTACTACTCAAGAAGAGGGAGCACATCATATCAATGCCAAGCCACCACCTCTTACTCTAAAGAAGAAAAAGAAGAAGACGTCCATCTCCAATGGCAGAATCAAGAAGACTCAAGGAAGCCAACGGCAGGAAGAAAGAAGTCCCAAAGCAGACTCACAAGGAGGAAGAGGGAGAAGAGAAGATCCCACAACAACAAGAGCCGCAAAGCCCATCTGCTAAGGGAGCACTCAAGAGCTTCTTCGCCTGCAAACACCACCAGCCTGGAGAGAGGAGCGGCAATGGCCACAGCAAGCGCATTGGCTGCTCCGGCTCCATCTGCAAGCTGAGGGACATGCAGAGGCCTGAAGCAGCAGCAGCAGCTCTTGCCGCTGAGCCGTTCAAGAGGAAAGCTTCCATTAATGGCAGCAACAACAGTCATAGCAGTGCCACTGCTGGAAGAGCAAAGAAGCAACCTTTGAGCGAGATCAACGGAGTAGTGGTTTCCAATTCCTTCTCCTCTCACTCCTCTGTCTCCATGGCGGCGGCGGCTGTGGCTTCGTCTTCTTCTTGTTCATCTTCCTCGGTGGGGGGATCTTTCAGGAGAATGCAGCTGAGGAGGTTCTCCGGCTGCTATGAGTGCCAGATGGTGGTGGATCCGGTGAGGATGCTGTCGAGGGATTCCTCTCTTAGGTCCACGATCTGTTCTTGCCCTGACTGCGGGGAGATTTTTGTCAAGGCTGAGAGTCTGGAGATTCACCAGGCTGTGAGACATGCAGGTTCAGTAGAATGTCTTCCTCCCTTTCTTTAATACCTCAATTAATTTTTTTATTTTGTGCTTGCTGTTATTTTGATCTTTAAGTTACAAACTGAAACTTAAAATTTCGATATAACTATATGATATATTGGATGAATGGCTACTAACTCAAGAATCATGAAGAACATTTTCAATATTTTTAAAAAAGGTTGAACTCCATGCTTCTTTATTTCCGTAAAGTCCCAACTATGAGATGATCTTTCTCCACTATTTAACTCATTATTTACTTCGGGCATGTAAAACATTTTACCACTATTGAATCTAATGAATTCACACAGTCTAAACCTTGTATTCATTTTATCAGTATCAGAATTGGGTCCTGAAGACACCAGCAGAAACATCGTGGAGATCATCTTCCAATCCAGTTGGCTAAAGAAGCAAACTCCGATGTGCAAGATAGACAGGATCCTCAAGGTCCACAACACCACCAGAACCCTCACCCGATTCGAGGACTACCGCGACTCGATCAAGTCGAAAGCCGGCAAGCTCGCGAAGAAGCATCCCCGGTGCACCGCGGACGGCAACGAGCTCCTCCGCTTCCACTGCACCACCTTCACGTGCTCCCTCGGCCTCAACGGGGCCACCAACTTGTGCAGCTCCGTCCCTCACTGCAGCCTCTGCGGCATCATCAAGAACGGGTTCAAGGCGGACGCACAGGGGAGAATTCAAACGATGGCCACCAGCGGAAGAGCGCATGACGCGGCCAACATGACGTCGGATAAGAGTGCAATGCTGGTGTGCAGAGTGATAGCAGGCAGGGTGAGGAGGAAGCAGGATGAGGTGGAGGAGTACGACTCGGTCGTAGCCGGCGCGAGCGGAATTTACTCGAATTTGGATGAGTTGTTTGTGTTTGATCCGAAGGCTATTCTGCCTTGTTTTGTTGTGATTTACAGAAGTTGATCTCTGTGCTTGCTTTTTCTTTTTTTTCTACTCAATGTTTCAGGAATCCTTTTCCTGCTGGGCTATTCATCTTAACTGATGTTGTTCCGAAAACAATTATAAGATATGTCTAACTTGGTTTACGATTAGGTCGAGGAGTAGCAGCCTCGATCGTCCTCCGTTGAATTATATGTTATGTTGTCTTTGAAGCGTGCCATTGTTTTGGAATCATTTTAGGTAACAATGAGTTAGGCATTAATTGAGCAATCCTACGTGGCAATTAAGCTTGATGGATGACGATGGTGAGGTGGTACTATTTTGGTAAGACTGTGCTCGTAGCATTAGCTGGCATAATGCCAGTCGTAGGCAAGAAATGAGCGGACCACAGGATGGGTACAAGACTACAAGGGACAAAGCGTAGGGAGGGTGCATGCACCGTGGTCCAGTAGTATTGACGTGATACGGAGACCACGTGTTAGAAATCTCTGCAAACATTATTATGCCCTTCATGAAATAATTTTTTCATTTTTTCAATTATTTAGCTGGAAATTTTTATCTCGGGCACGATTAGGCCCAAACAAATATTAGGCTGGGGCCAAGCAGTGTAGGTCCGATCCGATCTTACCCGACAAGAATTTTTATTCATTATCGAAATATCAGGCTATCAGCGCAAATAAGCCTGATAGCTCGATTTGAGCTCGATAGTCCGATTCCAATAGCCCAATTCAGGCTTGATATCACGATCCAAGCTTGAATCCGGCCTGATAACACAATTCGACCCCGATAGCCCGATTTTGAAATTTTTTTATCGTGCTAACTAGCAGGCCGACATGTTTACTGTTCGTGTCGTGCTGGGTCCGTGACCTCGAGCCCGAACTTTTATCAGGTCGGGCCGGACCAACACATTTATTGTTTGCGACTTGCTGGGCTCGAGATCCTGGGTCCAAACATTTATCGGGTCGGACATGATTTATGTTCGGGCTAAGCCGGGCTGAGCATGATTTTGTTCAGGTCGGGCCGAGCCGGGCCGACATGTTTACTGTTCGTGCCTTGCCGACCTAGGATCGGACACGAATTTTGTTCGGGTCGGGCTGAGCCGACATGTTTACTATTCGTGCCTTGTCAGGCTCGGGATCCCGAGCCCGAACATCTATCGGGCTGGGCACGTTTTTTGTTCGGCGAGGTTGGGCCGAGCACAATTTTTGGTCGGGCTGGGCCGGCCCGATAAGTTCGACCCTACATGAATTAACGAGTTTACCTTTTATGTTTTCTTTCAATTTTTAATATTTATTTATTTATTAAGTTTGATTATTAAAATTTATGTTTTTTATTTTATTTTTAACAAATTATTAAAGGACATAAACAAATTAACTTTCATTTTAATGTAAATGTGTATGGATGGCTAAAATGGTCTTTTCATTAAAATTATTCTTTCCTTCACCATTTAAAATTTCTACCCAAACAAAAAGAGAGATTTATTATCCCACCCTTCTCCACCTATCTTTTAATTATCCTAATCCAAATATTAGGGTTGTTCATTGGGTCAACCCGACCCAATGAACTCGAGAACCCGACCCGACCCGTTGGGGTTGGATAATCGGGTTAGGCTGGGTACAATTTGACCAAACCCGACCATAATCGGGTTGGGTCTCGGGTTTTAGAATTTGAAACCCGATGACCCGAGACCCGACCCGATCACCCAATTATTTATATTTTTTAATCATTTTTAAAATTTTTGAATTTTTTTATTTTTTTTAAAAAAATATTGTTAAAAACTCTTTTTTTACCTAAACGGGTAAACCCGACTACCCGACACAACCCGACCCGTGAACACTCACCAAATATGATATTAACTACCCTTTCTCATCCCTCCCTAGCTTTCCATATCTCTTTATCCTTTCACTTTCCTTCCCTTTGTATCCAAACAAATCCTTAGAATGTGATTGCATCCCAACCCAAAGAGTTGTAGGCTGTAGGCTCTTGGGGGATCAGTGAGCCCGGGTTCCTCCCCAGCACCTTGTTGAAGAAATAAGTGTGACCCATGTTAATTAACTTAGTAAGTACTTGGCAAGGACATTGATGCTCTTCATGAGCTGCCCAGGTTCAAGTCCCCTAAACATTGCTTAAACTACAAGATTGTCCACACAAAAGATACTCCTGGAATCAAAATACCTGCAATGAATCTCGATTCATCTCAACACACCACATTTTGGAAGAGAGAACCTTTTCTACACCATGCCTTAAAGCGGATAAAAGATGCAAACAATTGAAAGCAACAAAGCACCAAAAACATATTCCCCGTCAAAGAGAATGTCTAATTCAAATTTAAATCATTGTTCCCACCAAGGTTGCTAATCAAGCTTTAGATTACTGTTCGATCTTGCAATAGATTTGGCAGTGACTCTTACTTCTAGAAACAATTCCAGTCTTTACCTTTGTTCTCCTGCTTTGGATAAAAACATCTGCAGTGAAGGCCAGACTCTTGAGATCACAACAGCTGCAGAATTGGAGCTGCAAAAGAAGCCTGGAGACAAAGACCTGGGATTGCTGGAAGCAGCAAGATGCTTTGGGCCTCCCCAGGAAAAGAAAACAAACGGGTGAGTGTGGGGTCATTAATATTTAAAGGAGTGGAGAATGGTAGAAGAAGCCATGAGCCAGCTTGCATATGGTCCAATAAATTAAGATTGACTCCACCTTGTTGTTACTTGGAGGGTAGCAAGAACAAACAGTGGCCAGCCTGATCCCTGGATGGGTACACCTCCAATTTGCATGCACGTTTATTTTATACTAAATTTTTTTTGGACATAAGTATATGTTGCTCGCTTGAAAATAGCAAAACAAATACACACATGGATAAAAGGTTAGATTTGGATTGGCCGGCATGAGAGCAGCTTCTTTGGTTGGTGCATTTTACTGAGGCATTGTTGACATCTTGAGGTGTAGAGATGGTGATTGATGTGATCCTGAGTAAAGTAGTTTATACTCAATCGGCCTAATTGAGTTGGCAACTGCAAGAAATGGTCTTATACAACAAGAACATGCTCTTAAATTTCACTTAAATCTCAATTATTTCATATTAACTATATGGACTTTTCCTCGTCATTGTGCTCCATATAAAATCAAATCTCTAGTTATATAACATGTAAATCTAAATTAGTTTTCATTGTTTTGTGTTTCTGCACCTGTCTTCCTACTACGATCATAATTAAACTATCTAAATGCAACATGTATGAAGTGTCTTTTGAATATGTTCATACCATCTCAATTATTTCTTTCTCATCTTAACTTAATTGGAACAATAGCATTTCTTGTTTTATCTTTTCATAATAGCATTCGTCCAATTTAACATTGTTATCTCCATTACATTGACCATTGTGTATGTTGTTTCTTAAATGACCTTATAAATTGCATAATTGAAAGTTAGAACTAGAGTAATAAACAAAACATGCATTTGATTACAAACTTGAACTCAACCTTGGCAAACTTTTAGTTTTCAACGAATATTATAATTAAATTAAACTCGGCTTGGCTCATTTACAACCCATGTGATAAATCATACATAGACTTTTAGTATAATAATGGTGCTGAAGCCATGTACTATGCTTGGCAATAATATAGCCAATATATTCACTAAAATTCAAAAGACATTCTGACTTGAACCTTTTTTACCACCATTTCATGCTACCACAAGATAGAAAGTTAGAAACATCTCAAGTAAAGATTGTATTCACTCCGTATCACTAATCCAAAAGAACAGCAGCACCTTCAAGTGAAAATAATGGCAACAAAAGAACAACCTGAATTCATATACAGACTAGAAGCTACAAGGAAAACAGTTTCATAGGACCATGTTGAGTACTCACTACTCAGTAAGATGATGAAAGGCAAACTATTAGTACTAGTGAGATCAATGATTAAGAAGAGAGGAATAATGCTCAGTCATCATGGCCAAATTCCTCATCAGAAGCATTTTCTAAGAATGATCCGAGAGTTTTGCGTAAGATGCTGAAAGATGCGTCGTCCTGTAAACAAAATAGACAATTAATATCATACTGAACCAAAACTTTGAAGTTAAGGAAGAAGTCCATTAGGATAGTTTTTTGTTCCATAAAGACTAGTATGCTTCCACCAAAAAAAAAGCTAATTTCCCTGACTTGTCAAAGAGTTTATGAACAAGATGAGGTAATTACTAATTATAACTATTAGCCTGATAAAATCTTGTCATGATGCATGATAATTTTATAACATGAGCAGATTTGTTGATGCTACAGATTTTGTTACCCCTTACTGTATGCTATTCACAGACCTGCTTCTTCCTTTTCAAAGATTCTTCTGCATTGGCTAGCTTGTCCGAACAGGTCTTCTCGAGTTGAGATAGGGTAGTCTTTTCTTTCTTTTCTACAAGACAAGACAATATCACATCAAACCTCTTTCAATGATATCTAAAATATGACGAAGAAAACGCTAGTTCTTACTGTATTGCTCATATCGGACCGATAACTTTTGCTTTTCGTGTTCATATTTGGAATATATGTCTGACAAGTAAAATAAGTCATTAACCATAGAGCAAAAAAAAAAATCTTGCAAGCTCAAGTTATGGAAAAAAAGAAGAAACAAATTCTTGTGTCTAGCTAATGGAAGAAAAGAAAGAAAGTGTGACCCAGTGCACAAAGCAATTCCACTTCTGTGGGCTCTGGGGAGGGTTGATGTACGTAGCCTTCCCCTAGTGCACGAAGCAATCCCACTTTTGTGTCTAGCTAATGGAAGAATGATATATAAATCTAATATCGGAAAACAATAAATCAGAGGACCAACTGATTACTCGCATAAAACTAAACCCTCGACAAAGTTAATCTCTAGCATCATGCTCTATGAAAACATACATTTAAATGTTAATTTACAAACCAAAACATGCATCATATACAGTTTTAATTCAAAAATCCAGACATGTAAAGTCTGTAAAAGAAAGGTGACCTACATGACAAGGATTATGGGTACAATCAATTTTTTATCAAATAATTGAGGTTTTCATTTGTGAAAACGAATGCAATTTGTAGAAGGAAAAGTTCTAAATGATAATAAACTTTAAACTGCATTTCAATTCAAAAGGTAATCACAATTTGGAACTTTTAGCTATAAAATCGTCACTACAATAATCATATCATATTGTAATGTGGCACGAAAACCAAGCATTTAGTCTTATATGAAGAGCACAAGTTATAAGAGATGATATGTGAATTATAAAGACCAAGAATAGAGAAAGAATACGACTAGTTAATTGTATAACCACAATAAAATATGAAGGAGCATCAATATGCACTCAAGGTATCATGGATAGCTGCTGCTGCTGAAAAAAATAGGGTAATTCAAGCAATTGATAGTATTATTCCAGAATCAATTTTGTACTAATATTTTTGCATCTGAGGCTGCCACATCTTAGCTACTATTTGTTAGACGAAGTTACAGCACATTTGAATATACATTATTGGATATTTGGATGGTCAGACATCTAATATTGTAGTTAGGAACGACCCATTCAGTTAAAAACAAGCACTAAAATATATGTTCATGCAAAGTGCCATTCAGGTTTCCTTAGTTCCATTTACCTTTGGAAGACTGTGCATGTGCTTGCTTCTCCTTGCAAAAATTCTCATAAGCTGCTTGAAACTTGTTGTACTCAGCCTTCAAGGAGTTTTCACACTACATATAATTTATGTTAGTAGACCCAGATGATCAAATTCATAATGGTCCTAGGAACATTTATAAATAGGCTTTATAGTGTAGAGACCTCCTTAGAGCTCTTTAATAAAGCCTTCAATAAATTCTGCCTGTTCATTGAAAAAGGAACTTCATTATTATGTATCCTATTTAATAAGAATGTTAACGAGACTTGCAAAATTTAATGACTTAGCTACGAGTCTATGACCATTTTGACCATTGTGAATGCAGAAAACAACATCGTTTACCAAATTAACTAATTATATTTGCATAAATGTTTCCAATTCTCAACATGTTATACAAGTGAAAGCTACCTCAACTTTGCAGTTATCCTAAATATAATTTATGATGTCTCGGATAGCTATATCAAATTGCAATTCTTGGTATTCAAATTCATACGAAAAATAATTAAACAAATAACAAGTCAATTCTACCTTTCCTTCTCGAATTTTGATTTTGCATCATCTACCATTGCCTGAATCTCCAGCTCCACACTAATAACCAATGAGTTCATTAGCCACATGAAAAAAAATATGTATATTTCACAAAAAAAAAATTGTAATATAGTGTATGAAAACACAATTTACCAGAACTTCACACTAAAGATGAACAGTTTTGTAAGTACAGACGGTTGGTTATTTAGCAATGGAATCAACGAGATCAGGCAAAAAACTTATACTATCAAGTACTAACGTATCTGTAAGATATTATAAAAGTTTTTCGTAGTATGATATCAGAGGAAACTCATAGTAATATATTAGACTCTCAACATAAACCACTAGAGGAGCGAACATAACATTTCATCAGAGAAAATGATAAAGGATGTATGCATTGCATTGACTAGGACTTAAAACTCTGAAAAAGTGCATGGTATTGGAATAAGAACAATCTTGGAGTTTGCACAAGTAAATTTTCGTAGATAATCCAGATAACAAGCTACATCCGTCAAAAAAATAGGGAGGGGTGAAAGTTCGAGGTATAAAAATCCTGAAATCCACACCACAAATTTCCATCTAAATCTTATTAGCTTTTCTGTCAATCATTGAATATGTCATAAAAAGGGAAGATATCTAAAGGAAAATAGTAGTAATCCACGAGAAAAGAAAGCAGAACGATGGGACAGTGGAATTCAAAGCGAGAAGACACGGCTGCACTGTGATAAGAAACTCACCTCTTTATTGTCTCATCTGTCTTCTTCTGCCCATCTTTCAGAGATTTTTCTTTGATCTGATGCAACGCCGACATAATCCCCTTGATATCACTAAAATATCCAACCATTTAGATCAATTCCCGCAACAAAATCGAAGAAGTCAATCGATACAACGGGAAAAATAACAGGGGAAAACGAGATCAAAGGTAGAACACAAAGGATAGAACCAAAAACAAACCTGGACAGATCTAGATCAGGATCATAATCAACGTCCTCCCGCTTGATCGACTTCCTCTCGGATTTGGGGCATTCCGGCTCCTTCCTCCTGCTTCGCTTCGCACTTCCAGAGGCTGTAGGCATCGGAAATCCACCCAAATCAAACATCGGAAAGCGTCCGATTCCGAATCGAGAAAATTGGAGAGAGAAGGGAGGAAGACGATGAATGCTTCAGTTCAGCTTAACGTTCGATCGCGCTCTCGCCCCATTTTTGAACCTGCGTACAGAGTAATTTACATTTCTATCCCCACCAGCACTGCTGTAATAAGGATGGAGTTTAATTGTGTAAGGGTATTTCCGGTACTTCACACTAAAGTTTGAGATTTGCCCGCCATCATTTTACTTGCCATGACATCAAACCTTATTGAAATATAGAGTTAATTTTGAATTTTAACTTTTTATGAAACAAAATATTCTTCATAAATCAATGATTTGATTACGGCTGGTGATAACATGTTGTATAAAAATTTAAAATTTAAATTTTAGTATGATCATGTATTATAACTTTTTATTTTTATTTTAAAAAAATCACGTTGATTCTGATTTAATTACCTATAAATTTTGTTTAGAGTAAGTGAATAAGTATCTCTTCTCAATTTAGTAGTGATTCTCATGTCTTGAAAATTTTGTCTATCACTTATTTATTTACGCTGTCATGATAATAGTAATAAAATAATCAAACTTTTTAACCAAAAAAACTAAACTTTATTTTATTACTCAGCTTATGTGGACCACGTAGGTCATTGTCCAGAATGGGCAAGATTCCTTGCAGGACTCTCTCCCGGTTTACTGCTTAATGGACTGTTTGGTTTGCCTCTTTGAAACATAAATTAAATCTAGTTACATTACATTGCGATTGGGTAGACTTAATATCACAGATAACAAAATCCAATCGCCAGGGTGTTGCTTGGTTATGCTCCAAAACATCTATCAGCATTTTTGAATTAGTCTCCAAAATGGCATGCTGCAAGTTTTGATGAACGGCAAGTTTAAGACCCTCTCTAAAAATCAAAGCTTATTTTCTCCATAGAATAATCAAAATTGATATTGGGCTGTTTACATATGAATTCATGTCAAAATATAAATATACTGGTCATTTAATGCAACGAACAAGTTGGATGCACGGATTTGTGCTGATTCCAGAACTTTAAGATGGAAAATAGAAAAGACCAACACCTCGTGCAGAAGCAATACAACTTATTTGATTCTGGTATGTACATATGCTTGCTTTCCAAGTGTTTATTTCAATTATTACACAATATAAGATGCCTGCTGCAGGCTTTAGTTAATGTAGAGAATTGTGATCAAACCATTAATTGTGATGGCAAAAAAGAACAGTAGTTCTACTAATTTAACAAGTGTGCAGGACCTACATGTTGGATGAAAAGGATCAAGGTCGCTGTCAAATTGGTTCTTCCCATTGCAATATATGTATATGTGGTGTGCATTAGCTGGCATGCATGGATAATTTTTTGGGGGCAAGACTTTTTTTTAAAAAAATAATTGAATAAAAAAGTGATACGGACAAACTAAAACAAAGAAGAGCATAACATCAACTTTTTAGAATATAAAAATTACGAATTTATCATTATACACGTGTGTCTGTATATATACCCTTACAAATATTTAAATCTAACATATATGTCATCGTTACTAATTTTTATAGATGACATGACTTAAAAGTAACAAATTATGGTTACTTGTAATTATTTAAATAATTTAAATAATTATAATTATTTAATACCTAAGATATCATTATAATCATATAATAATGATGTTTAAAAATCATGATAATGTAGTAAAATAATAATTACAATTAATTAAAAATTCAAAGCATATATATTAAATAATTATAATTATAATTTTATTTTATTAATTATGTTTTTGTTAAACTAATTATATTTTGTTGATGGATATTTAAATATTATTCTAGAAACGGATCAATTTGTTCAACCATGTAAAACAGATTTCACAAATAATTTACATAATGTTCAAATTAATGAAATAATTGTTTATAATTAATATTTTAAAAATACAAAATTAAATATAGAATATATAAAATAATTAATAATCACATATATTTATATTTTATAGTTTAATAAAAAAATACATGAAATCATTAAGTTTAAAAGAATATTAAAAAATTATTAATTTTAGACTTTAAAGGAATATACCTAAAATATTTTTAAGGGAGTAATGATGTCAATTTGTAGTTTTCCATCATTATGTAATTAGTAATGAAGTAATGAAAATTAACTTTAGTAACATATATGCAACTTTTTATTATTTGTAAGGACATAAATGGTAAACAAAATATATAAATCAATATTTATTTTTCCTTAAAGATAAAATGAAATAAGAGATTCAAGCGCTAGCTCTCTAAGTTAGGGATAATATATTGGGTATGGGGATTGGATTCTTCATCCCCACCCTATGTCTAGTGTGAGACTGTGAGGTGCAAACATGGACAGGAAATATTTTCTTCCCATCTTTACCCTAACTACCTTGAAGGTTGCAGCACAGCATTTTACATCCGCACGTCCGCATTTGCACAGCATTCACATCATCACCGCATTCAATAAAAAATTAAAAAATAATATATTTAATTAAAAAATAAATTATATTATTAAAATTAATAATTGCTAGTAAGTATTATCTCATATGTAATTTAGCAAAAAAATTATCTATATAATATATTAAATAACTTATATATGGATAAATTAGTAATTATCTATACGTGAATAATGTGGTGCAGATACGGTGTGGATCTGCATTCATATATATATCTACATCCATATTAAACTCGTGTGGATAAAAAAAAATTAAATTCATATTCATTTTTAGTTGCAAATATGGTGCGAATGCAATTTTTATTCGACGGATGCAAATAAAATTGCAATATCTAATACTATATATATATATACATCAAGCAAAGTGAGTGGAAACAAGTTGAGCAACATGGAACATGACGAAATGAGAAAATTCGATCATACTTATTCCATCTCGCCCCACATGTGAATTATTGCTAATTTTAATTTTTAATTCTCACTACTAGAAAAATAAGCTTCTGCGACGGCCATAGAGGTCATTGCACCATCACAGAAGACATTTTGCGACGACAATGGATTGCCGTAGAAAATCTCGAAATAATATATCTACGACGACAAATTCTGTCATTGCAAAAACACGAAAATTGCCATGACGATGGAGAGCGGGTGTCACATGGGCGATCACATAACAACAACGACGCCCATCAACCGTCGCAATTGAATTTATTTTGCGACGGCTCAACGACCACTAGTAGTTGTCGCAAAATCGTCGCCCATCCCTTCTTCCATGCCCACCCGAAGGCCGTCGGCATGCTACCGATGGCTATGGCTAGGTTTTCGACGAGCACAAAGATAGGGATCATAGAGAGAGAGGGGTTGGGGGGGGGGGGGAGAAAGGTTTGCGTGGGGATATAAAATATTTTTGTGACAGTGTTCCGACGGCACCCCGCGATCGCAAATGTCGGTCGCCACTCATTCACAGAATCATCGTGCATAAATTAATTATGCGACAACAGTTGTCACGATCGCAATACTGTCATGCGATCGATGCCCATCCTCCGTACGCGTGGTCGCAGAATCGTCGCATTTGTCACCGTTGTCCCGTCATCATAAATTACTTAATTTTTAGTAGTGTATATCCCTACCCGTTACGTAAGCATATCGCATGGCAAGTTGAAATGGATCACCCCTACTTAAGTAGAGAAGAGAATTGAAAAATTATAAATTTTGTTAAGAATATAAATACATAAATTGGTCTTTTTCTTAATAGCTTAAACTTTTGCAAAATTTGATCATCTAAAGCTTTTAGAAAAGTTGATCATCCTATCAAATTTAACATGGTATTTAAAAAAAATTGTCTCATGCTTAATTCATTTATTCGATCACATGATGAGGAGAGTATTAAGAATATAAATGCATAAATTAGTATTTTTATAATCTAACAAGTTCTTCTTACCCCCACCATCTGTAGCTACCATGGATGATTAATTTTCAAGCTAAAATATATGTGTTGAGGTAACAGAGGTTTTGTTTCATAACGAATTGATGGAAGGAACTATATATGTGCATAAGTTATAGTATTTTTATTAATTATAGAAAAGGGGATAGGGGCTTGGTTTTTCCGATCCTCGACTCCTCTTCTTCCATAGAAGTTTAGTTCTAAAATACTCTTTAATTTCATGATATTTATCAAATATGTGTTGACCAAGATATTAAACTTCCTACACTTTTGCACTTGCCAACTTTGATCTATCTTTTGACCTATTAGCCTACTAGATTCCAAGCACTCAAAAGTTACATTGAGTAGGGGAAGATGGTGTGGTTTAGAGATGGACCACACCTCACATGTGTTTTTAGTGTCATCAAATCCTTATATTAATTTGTTCCTTAATCATGGATGCATTTCAGATTATTACAACCTGGATATATATATATATATACTTATTGGGACTTGAAGCCACTACGAAGACTTCACTGTTACCTAGCACACGAGCCAATATCCCTTAACAAGATATCCATGATTTTTTCGGTCAGAGTTGGAAACATAAGATTGACTCCGTGTACGGAAAAAATTTATATGAGCAATTTGCCCATATAAATTTCTATGGACGAGTGGATGTGGATTTTAAGCGATTGAACATGGATAGAAAAGAAATGAATATATCATATTTATTCATTTTTTATTCATGTTCATATTCATTTTTTTTTTATTCATGTTCAGTCGTTTAAAACTCATATTCATTCATTCATAGATTTTTTATAGACAGTCTGCCCAAAGAATTAATTTGCACTCTTCCATGTTCTGACTTTGGTAGCCAGGGATTTAAGAATTTCCTCTACCTATCTAGGAAAATTACTATATATATGAGAATTTCATCCATTGTTAATGTTATTAATTGATTTGGGAAATTGCTCTTTCACCTTGATATATAATTGATCACAGTAGCCATCTGTGAGAAGTGGTCTCCACCCTCCATGTGCACAGTGGCCTCCAAACTGTCAGCTTTTTCCTCCCAATCTGTTGCACCACCAAACTCTTTTTGAGTCATTGAAGCCATGGATGCTCCATCAAGTTTTGTCGGCTCATGTTAGTTCCAAGACAGGCAGGAAGTGTAACCCATAAGCTGCCTTGAGAGAGAGAGAGAGATTCAAGGATGCTGTTCCCAAAAGCAAGCATGTTAGGTTGACAGATGATTAATGCTCATGTTAATTACTCATCAGGGACATTATTCCTCGAAATATTCTCACCTTTTATCAATCTTTATATATATATACGTACTCTTCCAAGCCAAACTAGCTAGTTAAAGCATATTTTGATAACTTTAAATTTCAAATACATTTCTTAGAGATTTTTTTTAATAATTAGTCGAATAGAATTCTAGAATTATGAGATATGTCATGCATGGCCTGCTCAAAATCAAATGCAAGTTATTTTTTCCTAATGATATTCAGATTTTTTTCTCACCAAATTGTCTCCTTGCAATTATTTAAAAGGAGGGCTATAAATGGTGATCAGTCTCACAATCAGTCATAGTAGTAGGAGGGTGAAAGCTATATATTTTAAAGGGGTTGAGATATTAATTGAGACATTTTCTGGTTCAGTCTAAGAATCGGCTCCTAGTTGTACTTTGTATTTCAGTACTCGTAACTTGCATGCTCAACTCAAATAGATTTCTTCTCTCGTAGTTGCATTGCACGTGTTTCCGCGTTGGTGGAACATTTTCAAGTTAATTTCATTCTTTTTATCCTAATTAACAATCACCCACACAAATTTTGTAAACAGTGAATTTGATCAATTATTCGGTCTAGATCGATCGGGATCTCTCTCCTAGATCCCAATAGAGCAATCTTAATTACGATCCTTTTTGAAACCACACCTATAAATCACATACATAATTGAAAGCGGCCTACCACAGGAAGAGAGAGAGAGGTTAAATTAATACAAGTGATGAGGTGGATAACTATTAGGGTTTGAACATTCTCTCTTGTCCTTCATGGTCTCACCTCTTTTTCAAGTCCAGCTTTTCTTCATCTAAAGGTGAATTCTTTGATGACTTTTTAATATCTACTTTAGTATTCCTTACACTTTGCCTCATATTCTCCATTAATCGCTTCTTCTTCTACTTCTCCATTGTCAGTCCTCTCTCCTTTCTTTCTTCCATCTTAATAGATTCAACAAGTATGAATGATGTGGAGAACAAACCATATTGCTATTTCCACCCCAAGGAAGCGGTGGTAGGAATATGTGCTCATTGCTTGAAGGAGAGGCTTCTTATCTTGGCATCCAAACAAAGCCATCATCGTCATCTTCTTCCTCTAACCAAGGAGAACAAGATCATGTCATTTCGAGTAGTAAAGAGGAAAGCTCTCATCGTGATCCCGAAAGTCTTCGCTTTTGGATCTTTCTTGCACTTCCTTGAGTCCCATCCTCAGCAAAACAAAGATCACTCGGACGATGAAGAATCCATTGCCAGCCTTGAAGGTAAATTCCATTGCCAAACTGTTAAATTCATTGATCATCTTCATGCACCCAACTGCACTTTGCTAGAGCTTTGATGTGATCGATTGATGTTTCGGTTGTTTTAGACTCCTTCATATCAATTAAGTTCGAGGATGGCGAGCAAGCATCGTGGAACAACAAGAAAGGCAACAAGAATCAGGAAGTGAGGACAATGGTGGAGCATCCATCTAAGCGCAGCCGGGTGCTGCTGATGAGGTGGGGTGAGCACATTGGGAAGCTTCTCCGGTTTGGGGGGTGGAAGAAGGCCAACAAGGAGAGTCCAAGATGCCATTTTGGAGGTAAGGTGGAAGGAGCCAAAGGAGGAAGAAGAGGAGGAGGTAATTGGATAAAGAATCTGATGAATTATAAAGAGAGGACCACCACCAGTAAATAGCATAGTGGAAAATGGGAGGGTGGAAATATATATATTTATATAAACTTCTGCTAAACATCTTCCTCCATTCAACTTGATAAGTATGTACTTTTCTGAATCGATAAGTGAGTGAATATAAGTACATACATATGTGTGTTCTTTCCACTGTGGAATAATAATTTTCAGTTTTGAGATTAATACTATATGAAGGTAGTAATTAAGCATATAGATGGCAAATTGATGGCTTCTTGCCAACTTGGAAGAGATATATAGTAATAATGCAAGTTAAAGGCATGGGTGAACTTCATTCAAATTATTTGACAGTTTTATCATGAGTGTGAGTGTGTGTATAGGGCATCTCAGCCATTGTGGATATATATATTCTGAAATTGTGTTTTTTTCAGTTGGAGGCTAAAATAGAATGAACTTGATTTTTTTTCTAAATTTAATCCACTTACACACACTCATAAAATATATGTCATTGCTTACTCTCCTATACAGTAGGCAGAAATTTTAATGAGGGAAGTCCAATTTAAAATATAAAAATTTAATAAATATTATTTTAACTCTTCATTTTCAAATTTTTTAATTAAAATCACAATATATAATAGTACAAATTTATTTTTTATTTTTTATATTTTAAAAATATTACTAAAATATTTAAATTAAAAAAAATTAAAGCTCTTGCGAAAATTCTTTCATTTAAATTATCCAAAGCAATCTCTACTATGATGTGGTCGTCGCCTTACTCATCTCCAGTGCCAACTTTATGAAACTATATGAAGAAAACTAAAAAAATAGTAAGAGATTAATAAAATTACAAATATATACAGAAAAATAATTACTCTTTGTTGCATTAATAGCTAGTACTTAATATTACATTAAAAGTAAAAACTAACTTGACACCGTGAAGATATATTATATAATTAATATATATGTATTTTAGATTTGAATTCTCAATTAAATAAATTTCACAATCATTGATGAAATATAACATAATTTTTATTTATTTTCTTGAATGTTTGATGAGAAAATTAATTATACAATCATATATTGAATAACTCATACGCAAAAGTTCACACAACTTTATAGTATGAGCATGTATAATAGCATAGAAAAAAAATATTAGAAATAAATTAAACTAACATGAGAGCTTTAGATGTAAAAAACTAATGAAGAAAATTTGAATTTAGCTTATAAACTAATAAAGAAAATTTTGGAGTTAAGTGATAAATTAATATAGAAAATTTTGATTTTTTTAAATTAAAAAATCGTATTTTATATTTAGTCATTACGAAAAAAGGTAAATAATTAATATAGAAGACAAGAGATGAGATTCGAACCTAAGATCTATAAACAAAAAATTAAAATAACTAACCACTAGGTTATGAATACATTAGTAAAAGAAGTTGAAATTAATAATAATAATGTTATTTTACCAATTTTTTTTAAAAAATATCAAATTATGTTTAATATTTGATATTTTGCAAAATTTCAAGGGGGACAGTGACCCCCTTGGCCCTAGTGTGAGTCCGCCCCTACTCCTATAGTAAAGAAATCCTTAAATTAATTAGATGTCTCATCAAATTCTTCAAATATATTTCATTATAGAATTAGCTAATATAATCTACAACAATTTTCTATATTCGAATTTTGAGAAGAGAAATTTCCAAAATCGGATTTGAAGATTTAAAATTCTCAAAATCAGAATTGAATGGATCGGATACCCATTTTACCCTTGGGTCTAACACTCTAACCAATTAGAGACTTTGGTTTTAAAAAAATTAATTTATAAAAAAAATATAATAAAAATGAGGTGTTAGGGTCAAAAATATATTTTCAAACTCTCTAATTCATTAGAGAGTTTTGCACAAAGTCTATAAATCTAAGTTTAAATTAAAAATTATGAAATATTTTGATGGAAAATATTTTTTTGAACCACAACATATCTTTTATATTATAGAAAAAATATTTTATTAATTTTTTTTTTTGAATTATAAAACTATTATAGACTTTGGGCAAAAGTCTCTAATCTCTTTGGACAAAAGTCTTTAAAAAAATTAATTTATAAAAAAAATATAATAAAAATGAGGTGTTAGGGTCAAAAATATATTTTCAAACTCTCTAATGCATTAGAGACTTTTGCCCAAAGTTTATAAAACTAATTTTTAATTAAAAATAGTGAAATATTTTTAGTCTAAAATATTTGATAAACTTTAGCACATCTTTTATATCACATATATATTTTTGGTGAACTAAATTTTATTTTTTATAATTATAAAATTATTATAAACAAAAGTCTCTAACTCATTAATTAGAGACTTTTGTGCAAAGTCTATAATAATTTCATATTTTTTTAAAAAAAAATATTTGAATTCATGAAATAATTTTTTAATGATACAAAAAGGTACTATGATCCAAAAAAATATTTTACATCAAAATATTTCATAATTTTTAATTTAAATTTAAATTTATAGACTCTGTGCAAAAAGTCTTTAATATATTAGAGAATTTAAAAAATATATTTTTTATTATATAATATCTTATTTTTATTATAAAAAATATTTTATAAATTTAAATTATTTTTTAATATATTTTTTTAAAATTTTTGACCAAAGTCTCTAATTGGTTAGAGACTTTGGTCAGGGATAAAATGGGTATCTGATCCACTCAATTTCGGTTTGGAAAAATTTGAAACTTCAAATCCGATTTTAAAAATTTTCCCTTCTCAAAATTCGGATCTGGAAAATTATTGTATAATCTATAGGATGAAAGGTAAAATAGCCTTTAGTCATTTTATATAACTCGGCGAGACTTACAAATTTTAGGTATTTATTTAGAGGCGTTTGGTTGGCCGCAAGTGCAAATGCTGCAAAATCTATTTGCATGCAAAAGCAAATGTTCGCAAATAGATTTTGCAGCCTACCCCGCAAGTAGAGTTGCAACTTCTATTTGTAAGCGTTTGATTGGCCGCAAATGGAAGTTGCAATTATACTTGCAACTTGCATCTTACGAATTTTTTCGGGCCGGGTCTGACATGATCTTTGTTGGGTCAGGCCGAGCGGGGCCAGGACGGGCTGTGCACAAATTTTTCGAGGCCGGGCATAAATTTTTTCGGGCGTGGCTGGACATGAATTTTTTTGGGCCGGGCTAGGCCGGGCACGAATTTTTTCAGGTCAGACCAGGCCAAGCACAAATTTTTTCAGGCCGAGTCGGGCATGAATTTTTTCGAGTCGGACCTAGCCAAGTCGGACACAAATTTTTTCGGGTCAGGCCGAACATGAATTCACTACTAGAAAAATGGGCATCAACAACGGCTGATGCCGTTGCTGAAAATCATCAGCAACGGCTGACGCCGTTGCAATGGAACCGTGGCAGAAAATCACGTTGCTGATAACTTAGCAACGTATCAGCAACGGTCGCTCGAGTCGTTGCTAAAAATATTATCAGCAACGATTTTGCCACGGACGCGGAGCCGTTGCTAATAACATTAATAGCAACGGTCGGTGAGCCCGTAGCAACGCCGTTAGTAAAAGCCTGTTGCTAAGCCGTTGCTGTAGGTCATCAGCAACGGCTTACAATAAACTTTTAGCAACGGCTTTCCCACGGATGGCCGTGGGAAAGCCGTTGCTGATGATGTGAACCTGGTAACGAAAAAATTTAAAATTTAAAATTTCCATTGATACATTATCTGATACATAACTCACACACTCATACACACATTCATTCACACATCACAAATACACCAAGATATACATCAAAATAATTATATTTATATTGATAATTATCCACAATAGTATAAAAACTATTCAAATGCAAAATTGAAGTATCAATATCCAAACAAAATAAATTAAACAAGTACAATATCTCAGTACCAAAGTCAATATATAAAAAATCTCACGATGACGATGGAGGATGGCCTGGATCATATGGCGGGGTTTGGAGTGCTTAAGTGTACACCGGCGTGGACTGACTCGAGGACGATGGATGAGATGATACCGAAGAGATGTCTGCTTCGGGATGACCTGACATGTTGCGTAGCATAGCATGCATCTCCGCCATCATCTGACTCTGACGCGCGACCGTCTCCTCTAGAGTCCTTATTCTGCTACTATGATCATAACTGGATCTGGAGGTGGACGATCGCTCACCAGCGACCGGAGGGGTCGGTGCCCCAAGTGGTCCTAGTACGACTCGCGCATGACCACTATCTGCAAAGCCATATACGCGGTCATGGTCCCAGCCACCTGCTGCCTCGACCCACGTTGTCGCGTCAAAGTCCTCGGGGGTGCCCTCGCGCTGCACCACCGTCTGGCTGTAGGTCTCCTACTCGAGTTTGATTTTTTGTTTAATATTTATCATAAAACTTAAATTATAAATATATAATGAATAATTTAAACAAATATATAATTACCATAATGTATGCAGCGCGGTTGTGGATGTACTCCCCAGTCCCATGTGCTCGACGGTGAGTCCGCTCAAACACCGCCATCGGGGAGGGTCGCTGGACAGTCCCGTCATTCGACACCGTCGTCTATATTTACAAAACAAATACATTAATTAGTACACATAGTAATAAATAAAATATATAATTAAAAGGTATACTTACCATACGGTTCGCCGGTGTGACGCGCTGCTCCCCTCGACATGCGATTTCTAGCCGCATTCCGAGAAACCTCCTGCCATCGATCCGTCGACCATATTCCCATGAGCTAGTCCCATATATCCGGAGTAATCCAATCGGGGTCGTATCCCCGAGTCTCCGCGATGTTAGTAGTCTCAGCTCGTGCCATCGCCTGGGTCCAGGCTTGCCCCAGCTGCCCGTTGTACCTTGCTCGGGAAATAGCCTCCTAGGCAGCGTAAATGAAGGGCCTTTGGTGCTCAGCCCATGTATAGCGAGCCTACAGAATAATAATATCAGTACTAATATTAATCATCATGCATGTAAAAATAATAATAATACGTACCTCAAACTCGCGCCATAACATGTCGACGTGCTCGCTAGGCACGTGAGACCACGTAGGCCATGCCCCGTGCATGTATCGTCGAATAGTAGAAGAAATGCTCCTCGGCACTTCTTCTTGCTCGAACCTGCACAACAAAAATAAATTTTAATATTATATTATTATGATATAATGAATTTATAATGATTCATAATTCATGATATATTACCGCTCCCCAATCACGCTAATAAATCTACGTGACTCTGTGGCTGGTGGAGGCTGCCACCTGTTCGGCCCGCGTGGCCGCCTGCGTCTAGATGTACTAGCCTCGGCAATATCATCGGCATGAGGATCAGCACCAGGAGGATCAGCAACATGAGTAAGTGTAGGAGTCTCACCGATCGGAGACTCCGAAGCTCTCCCGCGACGATAACCACGACCAGACATATCTGTCGAATAGACATATAATCAGATTATTGTATAAATAGTAGAGATATATTTAATAAAATATATACTTTACAATTATTCCTCATCATCTGAATAATAGTCTTCGAATTCTTCCTCTTCTTCATCTCCAGCTTCCTCAATTTATACCCATTAACAAAATATCAGCTATAGCACGACACAAGTCGCGACGGTCTACTAACAAACTCAAATATTCTTTCATCTATTTCAGCTCTGTGATCTTTGCTGTAAGTCTGAATCCAAGTAGGGAAATCACGATTCTGTAATCTCTCCAATTCTTCATCGTTGTGAATAGAGTATTTTTGCACCATCTCAATGTCAAATATTTCAATGAATTGTTCAATCTCTGGACAATTGAGTAATACATACAAGTGTGTCAAATGATACTCTTCCTCGCTTAAGTGTCGAGATGGACGAGAACCAAAAGCGGGAGGAGGAGGCGGCGGCGGGAGCAGGAGGAAGAAAGGGCCGGCGCGATCTGTGACCTATATAAACTTATCAGCAACGGCTCACTCACCCGTTAGAAAGCCGTTGATGATAATTAAAATCATCAGCAACGACTCGCGTGTCCGTTAGAAAGCCGTTGCAGATACAACATATCTGCAACGGCTTGAGCGGCCGTAAGAAGGCCGTTGCAAATAGCAACGGCTTGAGCGGCCGTTGCTGATAGCCGTTGCTGAAGACTTAATTTCTAGTAGAGATTTTTTCGGGCCGGGCCGGACACAAATTTTTTCGAGCCGAGCCGGACACGGATTTTTTCAGGTCTTGCCGGACATGAATTTTTTCGGCTCGAGTCAGGCATGATTTTCTTTTAGTCAGGCCAAGCCAGGCCGGGCCGTGCACGAATTTTTTCGGGTCGTGCTGGGCACATGTTTTCGGACCGGACCGAGCAGGGCATGAATTTTTTTATGGCATAGACGGGCCAGGCCGGGCCGAGAATGAAATTTTTTGGGCCTGGCCGAGCACGATTTTTTTCGGGTCGGGCCGGGCCAAGCCGGGTCGTGGACGAATTTAACCGGGTCGGGCCGAGCTGGGCATGAATTTTTTTGGGCCGAATCGGGCACGAATTTAATCGGGTCGGGCCGAGCCAAGCACGAATTTTTTCGGGCCGAATCGGGCACAAATTTTTTCGGGTCAGGCCGAACCGGGTCAGGAAGGGCCGGACATGATTTTTTGGGCCCGTGTCGGGCCGGCCCGGGACGGGCCAGACACGAATTTTTCTTTGTCGGGCCGGGTATGAATTTTTTCGGGCCGAGCCGATTTGGGTCGTTCCTCGCACGAATTATTCTAGGCTGGGCCGGGCACAAATTTTTTCGGACCTTGCCGGGCATAAATTTTTCGGTTCGGGTCGAGCACAAATTTTTCGTGTCGGGCCGGGCATAATTTTTTCGGGTCAGGCCAAGCCGGGTAGTGCACGGATTTTTTCGGGTCTGGCTGGGCTGCGCATGATTTTTTTTTTTCGGGCTTGGCCGGGCACAAATATTTTCGGGGCCGGGCTTGGCACGAATATTTTCGGGCCGGGACTAGCTCGAATATTTTCGTGCTGGACCGAAAACTTAGGCCCGACACGATTTGTCATACCTAGTCTGATAGATTAATAATTTTAATTTTTGTGTAATATTAAAAATATATTTAAAAAAACTATCATACAATATCAGATCTAAAATTTGACACTACCATCGCGTTCAGCGTGTGAAAACTTACCACTTTGATATTTATTCCGTCTCCATCCGACAACTCTAAGTCGCCCAAATTAATTAGTTTTCAATACTTAAATTATTGCATTTGCAGCTCGTAATCTTGTATTGCGGACTTTTTGGGCTACAATTTCATTTGCGGCCCACAAATGATATTAGAATTACAAGTTACAACTAGTAAATGCTGCAAAATACTTTTGTGGCCAGCCAAACAAATTTGTTATCTAAATATTGTAATTAGAGTTGCAGTATTTGCACTTGCGGACAACCAAATGCCCCCTTAATGTTTGTTGAAAGATATACTCCACTTGAAAAATTCAGCAAAATATATTCTATGCTAGCTCTCCTTTCTGAAATATATAGGAGGTTGGAAGCTTTTTTTTTTTTACCATAAAACATAAGCTTTGATTAAAGTCGGTCAGAGCCTGACTCAAAAAAGTTAGAGTACAATATGCTATCTAATTCAGGCGGGCGGATAGAAGACCGGATCCTCTCATCCTTACAAATGCGAGCCCGATTTGCTGTCCAGTGGGCAGCTTTGTTGGCACCCCTTGTACAAAAGGAGATGCTAGTAAAATTACAACTGGCTTTTAATACATGAATATCTGATATGATTGAGGAAATGGCCCAAGGGGTTGGAGCGCTGGCATTGTTGGCATTGATTGCATCCACTAGAATTTTAGAATATGTTTCTACGATAAAATGTGGAAAATGCTCGGAGATGGCAAGATTTCTACCGTTGGAAGCTTTCATATTGGAGTACTAGCTAGCTGCATTTTTCAAAATAAGAACCACAAATGCTGGTGTTATAATTCGGCTAGGTCGAATTAAAGCTAATTTGAGTTAAGAAATATAAATTTTAACTTTGTTTATCACTAGGAACACCAAAGTTAAGATAAGATTATAGGTAGTCACAACGGTACGTCAACCGTTGCAAAACCGCGTTCAGGGAGGGGAAGGCAAAATTGCCCTTCCTCCTTTTCAGATAACTAAATTTCTTTTTAAATTAATTTTTTGAAAAATAATTAAAAAGTAATAACTAAAATTACTCAACTCAATCTGTAATTTTTTATCCTTATTTTCGTTCCTTTTCTCTTCTCTAACATTGTTTAAGTTGTCTTCATCCTAACGCTCGATCACATCGTACACTATTGTCCTCGCACCTCGGTCCCACTCACACGCGACTGCAGTCCCACCCATGCATGACTACAGTCTCGCACCCCAACCTCGTGGTGCGCATAGCTCCTGCTGTGTAACGTAGCCCACCAACATCCGCCATATATTTATTAATAAAAATACTTTAATACAATTAATAATGAGATTATTATACACTCATATCAACCCATGGAAATTTGTTGAAAAGAATTATATAAGTTCTTTTAAATTAAATATTTTAAGTTATGTTTTATGATTATTAATTATATATGTATAATATGTATTGACTTTTATATATCATGTCTTTTAAAAAATATATATATCTTTATTAGTTATAATATTATTACTCGTCTATTTATTTGAATTTGCCCTTCTAATTTTATTGCCCTTTTAAATTATATTGGCCTCCTATGAGATTTAGTGAAATTACACTGATCTCCCATCTATTTGTAATTTTGTCTTATAACCCCCCTTTGTTTTGTAAAAGATTACACAAACCTTCCATGAGTTTTGTAAAATATTACACAAACCTCCCCTAAAAAAATTACTCAGGGGAGGTGATTATAACCTGGACAAATAGAGGAGAAATCAGTGTAATTTACCCAAATAATAATGGAATGATTCAAATACAAAACAATGCTTGAAGGAACTTGCATACATAGGCAGCGAGAACCTTTCATGCATGGATCTTGGAACCTGTAATGCTTACTATATATATATTTTCCATTGTGCATATTATTACGCCAAAACGAAAAAGATTATAGAAAACTTACGAATAGAAAGATAAGGGATTACTCTTGGTTTGGACCTACGCAGTGTGGTTAGAACATAGTAGAAGGGTCTTCAACTCTGGGTAGAGGGCATTCCATGCAACTTTAAATGACTTGCATGTGTTTGTTGATGCTTATTGTTGAAGATTGTAATCGACTCACAGATCAATTAGATCAAAAGAAGGATGAACAAGAAGCAGGGGAAGACCATGTTCTTCCCCAATTACATCTCACTGATCTATTATTTTGCTTAAGCAAGGAAGCTTACAAGCTTTCCAACCAACTACAGTTTTAATCGACACTGTTTATTTATACTGTAGTGTTTACATTATTAACGGAACCAAGAAATGAAAACTAAAATTGAATGACTAAAACACCCATTGTATTGTACATATCAGTAAAAACACTTAATACTTAATTATGAATTGAACTATACATTTTATTACATGAAGCTGAAGCTTGATATCTGATATCTCTCAACACTCCCCCCCTCAAGTTAGCTCTGGAGAACAGATTCTCCAGACCTAACTTGATTAGGAATGCATTATGTTCTTTGGCTGGCAGTGCCTTGGTCAGTATGTCAACTACTTGATATTTGCTGGAGATGTAAGTAGGTGTAATTAAGCCTTGTTGAAACTTTTCCCTCACATAATAGCAATCAACCTCCAAGTGTTTGGTTCGTTCATGGAATACAAGATTGGCAGTAATGTGCAGTGCACTTTGGTTGTCACAATATAGTGCTACAGGTTGTTTGAATTTAATCCCTATTTCATTCAGCATGTTAGTAATCCAGACAAGCTCTGCTGATGCACTTGCGAGTGCTCTAAGCTCACTCTCAGCACTTGATTTGCTGACAGTGAGCTATTTTTTGTACTTCCAACTTACTAAAGAGGTTCCCAACTTGACATAATACCCTGTTATAGATCTTCTAGTGAGGTTACAGCTGCCCCAATCTGCATCACAGTACCCAATTATTGATGTGATGGGTACTGATGGATAGAATAATCCCAGTCCAGGTGCTCCCTTTAGATACTTCAATATCCTTATTGCTGCCTTCATGTGTAAGACTTGGTTGCTTAGTATGCTAGCTTAGTGTGTGAACACTAGGGGTGAGAAAAAAAACCAATTTTTCGGTTAACCGAAAAACCGGTCCGAAATTGAACTGGTTTTTGCGGTTAATCGAATCGGTTTTTTCGGGTTCGGGTTGTATTTTTGGAATTTTTGGTTTTCGGATTCGGGTTCAGTCCAAGGTTTAAAAAGTCCACCGGTTTCGGTTAACCGACCGGTAGACAAATTTTTTAATATATATATACATTAGTTATTAGTTAATATTTAATACTAGTAATACTTAACTTAATAGTTATTAGTTAATACTTATTACTTAATACTTATATGATAAGTTAAATTAAAAACCCTAGATATGATATCTCTCATCTCTTGAGTCTTCTCCCGCACGGGGTACGCCCAAGTCACTCGACGCCGCATCTCTTGACCAACCACCCTTGTTCTCGTCTTCTTCTGCACGTCGCCGGCCGCCGCACGGCCTCATCGTCGTTCACCCGCACACTGCGCGTCCGCCGCACCTTCACGGCTTCACCCACCGTCCAGAGGCCCGCACGACACACGCCCAAGTCGCTCGACGCCGCATCTCTTGACCAACCACCCTTGTTCTCATCTTCTTCTACACGTCGCCGCCCGTCGCATGGCTGCATCGTCGTTCTCCCGCACACCGCGCGTCTGCCGCACCTTCACGGCTTCACCCACCGTCCGGAGTCCCGCACGACGGACGCCCAAGTCGCTCGACGCCGCATCTCTTGACCAGCCACCCTTGTTCTCGTCTTCTTCTGCACGCCACACGATCGCATCGTCGTTCTCCCGCACGCCGCACGTCCGTCGCACCTTCACGACTTCACCCACCGTCCGGACTCCAAGTCCGTTCTCTTGCACTCGCACCAGTCTGTTCTCTCGCACTCGCACCTTCGACCTTCACCTTCATCGTCTCAGCACCTTCACGATGCCGGTGAGTCGAGTCGAGCAGTGCCTGTTGCCCAAGAGTCGAGCACTGCCTGCACCTTTTCGGCACCTTCTTAGGCTTCTCGGCACCTTCACGGCATCGGGTATGTACCGGCGACAACAAGAACTTAGCTAAGAGCCTAATAGTTATTACAACAATTTGGCATGGCAAGTCTTATTTAAGTCAACAGCATGATATCATTAGTTAATAGTTATTACAGACTATTAATTATTACATATTATTAACTTAGCATATGCTTTTATTTCATTATTAAGTATTAACCTAATATACATATTGTCTATTTCATTATTAACCTAATATACATTATTAACCTAATTATTAGGTATTATTAATTTAGCATATGCTTGTTGTATAGTTATCTTTGCATCTAATTAAATCGTGGCAAGAAATCTAACTAATTTATTGGTTAACCGATAATTATTGGTTAACCGAACCGAAAAACCGAAATCGAAATGACGGTTAACCGAAGTTAATGGACCGGTTTACGGTTAATATTTTTGAAAAACCGAAGTTAATGGACCGGTTTTTTTTTGCTAATGGACCGGTTAACCAGTCCATGCTCACCCCTAGTGAACACTATATAGCTTATGTTTGGTCTAGTAATAGTGATGTATAGAAGCTTTCCTGTTAGTTTCTGGAACCCATATTTGTATTCTGGTGACAACTCTATATCTACTGTCTCAGTGTTATTTTTGTCTTTCACTTGCATAGGTGTGTCCTTAGATTTGCAATCAGTCAGTTTCATCACACTTAGCAAGTCTAAGATGTATTTTCTTTGGCATATGTGAGTACCAGATTGGTTTCTCTGAACCTCAAGACCTAAGAAATAAGTTAGATTTTTTAGATCTCTGATTTTGAATTGATTCTTGAGGTATCTCTTCGTGTTATGTATGCCTTCCTCATCACTTCCAGTCAATATAATATCATCCACATATACTAATATAATGACTGTTTTGAAGTTATTTTTCTTGATGAACATGCAGGTACCAGTATAACACTGTTTACAACCAAATGAAACTATGTTGCTTGATAATTTTGCAAACCATTGCCTTCCTGCCTGTTTGAGTCCATAAATGGACTTCAATAATTTGCATACTCTTTTGTCATTTTCATTTTCATATCCAGGAGATTTCAACATATAAACCTCCTCGATCATTCAATTCTCCATGTAAGTAAGCATTACTTACATCTAATTGTGTCATTAACCACCCTTCAGCTGTTGCAATAGCTATCAATGTTCTTACTGTTGTCATCTTAGAAACAAGTGCATATGTTTCAGTGTAATCAACCCCTTCCACTTGGGTGAAACCCTTGACAACTAATATAGATTTGTGTTTTTTTATCTCTCCATTGGGTTTGAATTTGGTGCGAAATACTCATTTGCACCATATAGTCTTTTTCCTTGGTGGTAGTTCACATAACTCCCATGTATGATTTTCCTCTAGTGCATTTATTTCAGCTTGCATTGACTCTTTCCACACATGGCTTTGTACTGCCTTTTCATAGCTTTCTCGGTCATGATTTGCATCAATAAATGTGAGAAAGCTTTTATAAGTATTGGGTAATCTCTGTGAATCCAAATAATTTGATATTGGATATAATATTGAGCCCCCTTTTGTTTCTGATATTAATGTGTTACATTGATAATCTTGAAATCTGATTGGCTTCCTAGGGATTCTTTGGCTTCTTCTAATAGAGTTTTCTTGTCTTGTTTTTGAAGTTTTTAAAGGTCGAATAAATTGATTTTCCTCATTTCTTCTTTCTGTTGTGGAGGATGATTTTCCTGATGCATTTTCTGAATGCAATTGTTTTGAATTATCAGCATTTTCCTCCTTGTACTTCCTAAGTTCTACAATGAGTTTGTCAGGTTCTGATATTTCTATAGACTTTCTTGACTTATCCGATTGAAATATACAATCTCCTTCATAGTCATAGGTGTTTGATTGTTCCTTGTTTTCTATTTGTACATTAGTATCAATGGCTGGAACCTAGCTCCCTTGAGTGTTGTATGGCAATATGTGCTCCACAAACTTGATGTCTCTAGATACTTTAATGGTTTTGGTTGTCATATCATAGACTTTATACCTTTTTTTTTTCCATAAGGGTAACCAATGAATACACATGCATAGGGTTGTCCATGGTTCGGTTCAAACCGAACCGAACCGAAAAACCGAACCGAATTTTTCAATTCGGTTCGGTTCGGTTTCAACCATGTGGGTTCAGTTCTTTGACCCGAACCGAACCGAAATTTGAATTTCGGTTCGGATTCGGTTTTCGGAATTCGGGAACCGACCCGAACCGAAAATCGAATTAATTAAAAAAATAATTTTTTTTTAATTTTTAACAGAATTACTTAAATAGGTATTAAGTAATTATTTTTAATTTTTAATTAAAATAATTGAAATTTCGGTTTTCGGGTTGAAAAGCGAACCGAACCGAATAATTTCGGTTCGGGTTAAATCGGTTTAGGTATAGTTCGGTTCGGGTTCAGGTTGAAATTCGGGTATAAAAAAATTTCGGTTTGGGCTTGTTCGGTTCGGTTCGGTTCGAACCGAATGGACAACCCTACACATGCATTGGCTTTTGCATCAAACTTGCTTCTCCCTTGTTTTAATGTACTAATGTAGCATTAACAACCAAAAACTTTTAGGTGTGAGAATAATGGTTTAAACTGGAACATCATTTCATAAGGGGACTTGTTGCTTATGACTGAGCTTGGCATTCTATTTATAAGTGGCTGTTAAGATACAGTCACCCTAGAATTTAAGTGGCAGTTGAGATTGAAATCTCAAACCTCTGGCCACTTCAAGTAAGTGCTTGTGTTTTCTCTCAACAATTGCACTCTGTTGAGGTGTTTCAACACATGTGCTATGATGAATTATGTCATGATCACTCAGTAATTTGTTCATGATTAAGTTGAAGAACTCTGTCCCATTGTCTGTTCTAACTATTTTTATTATTTTTGAATACTGAGTATGCACCATTTTTATGAAACTTTTCATAATATCAGCTACTTGATTCTTAAAAGAAAACAAGTAAGTCCAACAACTCCTAGTGAAATCATCAACTATTGTCAAGAAATATGAATTTCCATCATATGTTTTAACTTTGTGTGGACCTTACACATCACAATGTATCAATTCAAATGCATCATAACTTTTATTTGAACTTTGCTGAAAAGGAATTCTACGTTGTTTGGCTAATGGGCATACACTGCAGAAGAAATCAGTCATATTCTTTATGTCTGGTATATCACTAGATAACAGTTTCACGCGTTTGATATTTATGTGTCCTAATCTCATATGCCAAAGTATAGAACTTTCTAACTTTACTGACATTACCCTTGTATTACCCTTGTATCCTGTCTTTTATTGTTGCTTGTAGGTGACACACCTTCCATCAGATACAAGCCTCCTCGCTCCTTACCATTCGCTAGAATCTCCTTCGAGGTAAGGTCCTGAATCACAAAACCATGTGCATTAAACACAACAGAGCAATTCAATTCACTTGTTAGTTTGCTGGAAGATATCAGATTCACTTTGAATGATGGTACTGACAATGTGTCTTTGAGCTGAATGTTTCTGTTTAGGTATGCATTCCCTACATGTGTTACCTGGGTAGCAATTCCATTCGGCAATGAAACCTTGTCATTGCATCCAAGTTTTACATTCACATATTCCTCAAGATTAATGTGCTTGGATGCAATGTGATTAATTGCTCCAGTGTCAATAACCTAAATTTTGGATGAATTGCAATTTACTGAATAAACTTCATTACCTGCCATGTTGACTTGCGGGTGGCTCGGCAGCTTTGTCCTCAACATATTTATCAAGCTGTTTAATTGTTCTTCACTAAACTCAGCTAGTACATCATCTGGTTTTGAACCACTGGTTGAAGCACCATGTGTCTGATTGCCTTCTTCAGTCTTTTCTACTGACATAGTTTTGGGATTGTGCGCTTTGTTGTATTGTTGTTCCGACTTTGGTTTTCCCTTGTACCATTTATGCTCCAGTGGAAATCCACGTAGCCAGTAATAATTATCTTTGGTATGGCCAGGTTTTGAACAATGCTCACAAAATTTCTTCTGAAAAGGTTTCCCCTTTCCAAATTTGTTCATGTTTTGACTTTGATAATTGGTGTTAAGAGCTACACTCTCAACAATTTGACTAGTATTCATCCCGACAGCTCTTTGAGCTCCTTCTTGCTCCAAAAGTGAATACACTTGAGTTATGTCGGGTAAAGGTTTCATTAGGAGGATTTGACCCCTAATTGCTATGTAATTCTCGTTGAGTCCCATAAGAAACCGTCGCATCTTATTTTTCTCCATGCAATCACATCCAGAACTAGGTCCTATAGCTTCTAGTTCATCCCACAAGCATTTTTAATTTTGTGTAATATGTTGCAATAGACATATTACCTTGCTTCGTGGTGGTTATCTGCAGCTGGAGTTCAAATATCCTTGCTTCGTTTGTTTTGCCAAACCTCCTTTCTAGGCCAGACCACATGTTGGCCGCTGTCTTTGCGTGGATAATGCTTGGGCTCAAGCTTGGTGAAATTGATAGGAGAATCCAAGATTTCACCATGTCGACGCACCTCCTCCATGATCCATGTCTCGGAGCTGATTCCTCTGGTGGTTCGATCATCCCATTGACGAAACCTATTTTGTTCTTTGCCGATAGAGTTATATGCATCGATTTCTTCCATGATAGACAGTTCTCATGGCCCATCAACTGGATTGATACCAAAGCCACACTTGGATTGTCGTTACCTTGGAGGATGTATGGATTATCTTCAATTCCGGCGAACTCCATCACTGATCTGCTTTCAGGCGTGTTCGATGATTCCCTTGTTTGAGATCTAGCGGCTTGTGATCTCCTATTTCTTGCCATTTGCTTCGCTGCACTTCAATGCTTCGATTCGTGGATCACCTCCAAGATCGATTCATGCTCTGATACCATGTTGAAGATTGTAATCGACTCACAGATCAATTAGATTAAAAGAATGATGAACAAGAAGCAGGGGAAGACCATGTTCTTCCCCAATTACATCTCACAGATCTATTATTTTGCTTAAGCAAGGAAGCTTACAAGCTTTCTAACCAACTACAGTTTTAATCGACACTGCTTATTTATACTGTAGTGTGTACATTATTAACAGAACCAAGAAATGAAAACTAAAGCTGAATGACTAAAACACCCTTTAGTTATTATTATATTGTATTGTACATAACAGTAAAAACACTTAATACTGAATTATGAATTGAACTATACATTTTATTACATGAAGTTGAAGCTTGATATATGATATCTCTCAACACTTATCGTAACCTTTGGGCTCATCGGTCAATCTCGACTTAGCTAGTAATTCTCTTGACTTTCATGTGCCGGGGCTCGAACTCATACACTTCGACTCTCTGACCCGACCTTTTTCTCTGGAGGTCTGGGATACTTGTCACACCCCAAATCCGGTATGACCGGCCAAGGTATGTCACGTACCGTGAAGTCTAACCCAAACCAAACCACATGAACAAATAAATCAGACCTGAACATTTAATAATATCTCAAGGATTTAAAAATAAATATTTACTTTCAAATAAACCCTAGACCACCAACTCACAAAAAAACAAATGTTCAAATCGGTTACTAAAATTTAATTACTAAACAAGACACCTCAAATGACAAAAGTGCATAAACAAATAAATAAACTGAGTCGACATGACTCAACAACTCAAAGAAGTGAAAACGACTCGGGTATCCCCCTCGACCACGACATATCACGAGACCTGCTGCCCTGTCGCCACCAGCCGCGCTACTGCACCCCGGTACCTCTCTGGTCTAACTCAGATGCTGCAAAACAATAGATATGAGGGGTAAATCCAACTAGGACTTAGTGAGTAGATCAGTCCTTAATTTCCACCACATCATCATCACCATGCAATAATCAAAAGCATACAAGTAAGTATAACAACATAAAGCATAATTTCATTTTGAGCATTTATGATGTCCTCGATCGAAAATATCGAAGAAATCGAAAAATCAGAAGGACGTTGGTTGGTGCGCTCGAATTCATCGGGAAGATAGAGTCTAGGTTTAGGGTGTCTAATTTATGTTCTAAATCCTCATGATGATGCATAAGAACTCAAAAACTAAACCTGAACCCCAAAATATGAAAAACTAGAAATCGCCCTGAAATTCACTAAGTCTATGGAGCTTCTTGGAGGGCTATATGACCTAGACATTTTCTTGACACAAAAAATGGCGGTAATTGTTCCTTGGGTAAAACCTAAATAACGATGTATTTTTAAGGAATTTTTGGAAACCTTTAACATACTGATATTTGACCCGGGAGATTAGAAAATTTTTGTTTTCTGAAAATTTGTACTAGACCCCAAAAACTAGATTTTGATTCTTAAGGATTTTGATTTTTTTAGATGTAAGTAGACTTAGCGAAGACGAAACCAGAAACGAGCAAACAAGCAAAACAAACCAAGCATAGCAGTCTGCCATGCCCAAGTTCGGTCGATCGATTGGTCGATTGGCGGTATTTCGGTCGACCGAATGTTGCCCAAAAGCGACAGATTGCCTTCGGTCGCTCGATCGATCGACCGACGATCGATCAGACAAGCGACTGACGGGCTGTAAAGGGCAAAAAATAGCTCGTTGAGAAGAGAGAGCTCTCTCTTCTCTCCATGGCTTATAAATAGGAAGCCATGAGAGCCTTCCTTCATCGTGTTGATCACCTCTAACCTCTTTGAGCCATCTCTTGCTCAATTCTAAGCCTTCATTGAGCAAATCTTGTGAAGACCCTAGCTTGAACCTTTCATCTCATTAATTAAGTCTTACCTTCATTGTTTCATCATCAAAGGCATCAAGAGGAAGCTAAGAATCTTATTGTGGAGCTAAGTAATTTATTATTTGATTTATTGCATCATTTATTATTGTATTTTGTTGTTTATTTCATTATAATTGAACTTGTGTAAACCTAGAGTGCTAGGTTGATTGAGTTGATGATTGCCTTGGTGTTAAGGTTTAAATCCACCATTGTAAACTTAGTTTACTAGAATTAGTTGAGTTGTCCCTTAGGTTGAGGTGGGAGAGTGCTCTCGGTAGGAAGGTGGGATACTTCTGGGTGTGGAAGTGCCTTCGGTTTGAGAGCGGAGACTTTCTGATGTAAAGTCCTCTTTGTAAGGGAAACGATATAATCTAGTAAAGCTAAGTTTGGAAATCCTAAGCAGGGTGCTTAGGTAGTGGAGTTGGCATTGGGGTCGAACCACTATAAATACTTGTGTTAGCATTGTTTTCTTTGTGATCGCATTGATTATCTTTATTACTCGCTTCCGCATTTAGTCGTCAATTGTGAATTGCCTAAGTAACTTAAGAAATTATTAAAATCGGATTTAGGCTAATTGATTAGTTAACACACTATTCACCCCCCTCTAGTGTGGCCATTTCACCAACAATCACCTTCGGATCCGTCGGTCCCACATAGCCACATAGGGTAGGTAGACGGGTGGCCGCTGCACTACCACCCAACTCAGTGTCAGCCCGTTACGGTATGCCTCCCCTCACCGACACTAGCTCTTCCGAGCTAGCCTATGGGGCATACGTTCCCCTCACCAGCTACTCGGGTCTCCGAGTTGTCTCCTTCGGGTATGATCTCCCCGCACAAGCTGGACTTTCGAAATAAGACCAACGTTGTCTCATTGGGGCTCTTCCCCGCACCAGTGAGGCTTTCGAAAAATGCAACATGCACATCACAACATCACACACACATGGAATATAGACATAATGTAAAGTGTGCTGAACAATAAGTAAATAGGGTTATGTCCAGGACATACCTCAATCTCCGCCTCCTCCCGCAATATATCACAACCATGCAGATAAATATTATATATATATATATATACAATCTCCGCCTCCTCCCGTAATATATCACAACCATGCAGATAAATATTATATATATATACACACACACACACAATGAACATGAAATTAAGGTACAACACCAAACATCGTAGGAAAAACAAGCATGTGTAAGATGTAAACAATAACACCTCCAAATTTCCCTACGTGGTTTAAGCCCGACTTTAGCCCTCCCCTAGCCGTGTACCCTAAGGCCGGCCTACCTCTCTACCCGAGTGCTCTAGGGGCATAGAAGGTTCGGCCCCCTTGGGTTCCCTAAGAGTCGGCTCGCCCTAAAGTTGCCCTAGGGTTCTAGGGTCTTTAGGTGTCTCTAGGGTACTCAATTCTCTACTTGTATGTCTCTACAATTTCTCTAAAGTGTAGAAGAGATTCAATGTACCTAAAGTATGTCCCTAAGGTATAAAAATCCTATTTTTATTTTTTCCAAATCTGTCCTTAATTGGACGACCACCATAGGGCTCCAAAAAGGACCCTAAAGGGAGCGACATACCCTAGTTCTTCCCCAAAACCCTTTCTTTCCTCAAGATCCCAAGCAAGCATCAAGAAACCTCAACAACCATCAAGAATCCTTAATAAAACATCAAGAATTGGAAGAAGAAGAAGAAGGGGGCGGCACAACAAGGAAAAAGGGGCTGCCAAATTGCCCAAAAATTCATCCGATAGAACCGTTGCGATCACAATAGAATTCTCAATACAAATATCCAATTTGATTCACGAAAAATCTAACAAAAATGACAGAATCCCCATGACATAGGGGCGGCACAACATGGATGAGGAAAAGGGAAAAATAGGGCAAATCCACTCACCTTTTGGAGAAACCGGGGAGGAAGAAGAAGCGGAGGATCCTCCTACGTTGAACGCTGACAAACTCGCGAAATCCCGGCTTCGACGGCTCCCCCTCCTCTTGGTGCCGCCTCTCTCTCTCTCTCTCTCTCTCTCTCTCTCTCTCTCTCTCTTAGGTGGCGTGCGATCGGAAACAGTAGACGTGTGCGCCCCTTTGGTTATTTATGGGCCATGGCTGGCCTAAATTACCAAAACGCCCACACTTATTCGCCCGACTTCTAAAATCCACAACTAATTCATTCTAACTCCGATTCGAGTTCTGATTGAACCGCTACGCCAATTTTCACTAACTCGGGCCCATGGTCCCCTGCTAAGGAATAAAATATTATTTTTGGATTTATGGGCATAATAATACTATTAAACTGCTCCCGAATGAGAAGAGCCCCGGGTTGGATGGATTCGCGACTGAGTTCTATAAAATATACTTGGCCACTACCTCTAACACTTTTATGGACTGTATTAATAACTTTGCCAATAACAATTTTTTGCCTCTGGAACAAAATCCTCTTGACCTTTATTCCCAAATGCAACAACCCTAAGGTGGTCAATGACTTCCGCCCGATTGTTCTATGCAACCTGAGCTATCGTATTCTGGCTAAGGTCATCACCAATAGACTTCGTTTGGTGGTACCTTCTTTAGTTTCCTCGACCCAGTCTGGCTTCACCTGGGGGCGCAGCATTCAAGATAATATTTTGATTACGCGGGAAGTGGCGCATTCAATTTATGGTTCCAAATCTAAGAACCCTTGTATTTTGGTTAAGTTAGACCTTTATAAAGCCTATGATACCTTATCGTGGCATGTCATTCTCTCTATGCTTAATAAGTTTAATTTCCCTGAGAAATTTGTTAGGTGGATTAGGACCTGTATTTCTTCGGTCAGCTTCTCATGTCTTGCCAATGGGATGAGTTTTCCTTTTTTGCCTCAACCAGGGGGATTCGTCAGGGCGACCCTCTGTCCCCGTACCTGTTTGTCTTGATCGCCCAATGCCTCACTACCTTGATTGATCAAGTGGTTGACTCGGGTAGCATTACCCCCGTTAAAGTAAAATGGGACAAAGTTCAACCACATAATGTATGCCGACAACATTCTTCTAATGTTCAGGGCTAATAGAAGGAGCCTTAATTCAATTAAAAATGTTTTTGAAAAGTTCTCTATGTTTACTAGTTTAAGTATTAAGTTGGACAAATCTAACATTTTCTTTCCCATACGAACTCCAAGTTCTGTTATTAGAAATGTTAATTACTTCTTTCTTTGGTATTAAGGTTGGCTTCTTTTCGTTTAAGTACCTGGGTTCCTTAGTTGCCCCTCGTAGGCCTAGGGTTGATAGCTTGGCTTTCTTACTGGATGACATTAAGGCTAGACTGGGCTCCTAGCAGTCTAGTATGATTTCTCAAGTTGGTAGAGTTGTTCTAATCAACTCGGTCATGCAGACTATCCCTACTCATTATTTTTCGGTCACTTAGGCCTCTAAAGGCCTGCTGGACAAGATTGATACCTCTCAGACGTGGTTATCAACTATGTTCACCCTATCGCCTGGGAGATTGTTACTCTTCCTAAGGCGTTAGGCGGCTTAGGGATTCTGGACCTTCCTACGCACTATATGGCTTTGCAGACGAAAAGAGTGATGAATTATATTAACAAGGTATTGTCACCTTGGTTCAACTTGGTTTCGCAAAGTATGGGGCCTATGACATTTTAGTTCCTCACCCTAACAAATGCTCTTGGAGCTGGCGTCTATTTTGGAACATTTTTAAATCTTTAGCCTTTGGTTTTCGTAAAGTAGTTTCTTCGGGTTTAAACACTTCTATTTTATCTGCCAAATGGATCTTAGATTTGTCGATTTTTGTTAAACCTACTTTTGTGAATATGAACCTTCTCTCAGAAAACGCGATGGTTGACGATTCAATGCTTAATAATGCATGGGATTCTTGTTTATGTACCGAATGGTTTGGATCACTACTGGGGAATCTATCGAGCGGTTATATGTGCCTTTGTTCGCTAATGATGACACTTATGTCTGGGAGGACTCTCCAGGGGGTAGCGTTATCGCTAAGGCTGCATATAAGTTCCTTAGAAGCCATGAGCTTCAGGATCTACGACATGATCAGTTCTGGACTCTCCTTTGGAAGTTACCTCTTCTTCCAAAAATTAAGGTTTTTTGTTGGAAGTTGTTACATAGGCGTCTTCCTACACGGGATAGGTTTGCTAGTTTTGGTCTTCCTGGTCATGTTGGGTTTCTGTTGTGTAGTGGTGGGACCGAGTCCTTGGAGCACCTTTTCTTTTTGTGTCCTTTTGCCGGTTCGATCTGGGGTCGTCTCTCTTCTAGATTAGGGATGGATTTTTTTAATAGAAACACTTGGGTTCTTGGAGTGGCTTGGTTGGCCTTTTGGAGGGCGGTCCTCAGGTCCTGGTGGGTCCTCTATTGTCGCAACTTCCTGCTAGCTCATTTGGCACGCTAGGAACCGCGTGCTGCACGAAGCTTGATAGTCTACTCCTAGTGGTCTAATGAACTAGATTTTGGCTTTTGTTAACCCTTTGGGTTCGAGCTTGCCGCCTGAGGCTCGTAGGCTTGTAGCATTAGCACTAATGTCTGTTCCCGCTGAATTCCCCCGGCTTTGGATTTTCTTAAAATTAACTGTGATGCATCTTACTGTGTTGACTTAGGTGGGATTGGCTGGGTGATTCGGCAGCATAATGGGGAATGCCTGGAAGCGTCGGCATCTTTCGTTTGCAGGGACGACCCGATTCAGCTAGAAGTATTGGCTGTTAAGGAGGCTATTTTGAGTGCCAATTTTATTAGTTTAGGCCCTTTTCACATTGTATCTGACTGTAAAATTTTGATTGATACCCTGAGGGGAGAGGCCGTGGCACCTTGGTGCATTCAAACTGTGGTCGATGATATTTTGTTCCTTCGCTCAGCTTCGAATTGTGCCGACTTCTTTTTCTGCCGGCGAGATTGTAACACAACTATCCATTGGGCAGCAAACTAGGCCAGGACGAGTAAGGATCGGTCGGTTTGGTAGTTTGTGCAACACTCAGATCTTGAGTCCGCCCTACTTTTTGACTCATTTTGGCTATAATTTACTGCTGACACTTAATATATGAGTAGCTTCATTTTCTGGGGAAAAAAAATCTAAACGTACAATGAGTTTTAACGAGTTCTATTTTCCTTGTCAATTGCTCAAGGAGACACGAGAATGATGACGACATTAATTAGTGGTCCAATTTGCTTTTCGGAAGCCATCAATTTTTGGAAGCTGCTTTGGAGTGATGCAGTTGATCATTGAACTAAAGTATGCATGAAGCAAATAAAAGCAATCATTCAATAGTACTTTCACCTTTCTTTTTCTCTTCGAATTCTAGGATCAGTAATTCCTAGGGGTGAGCAAAATTTACCGATTAACCGAATTAATCAATTAACTGACCGAACCGAATTTTCCGAATAATTTTCGATTCGATTAACGATTAAAAAAATATAAGTTTTTGATTTTCGATTCGATTTGATAAATTAACTGATTGGTTCGGTTAATTATTGAATTAATCGAATTATATATTAAGTATAACAAAAATAGAAAAATACAAATATATCATATATTTCTATTAGCTAAATTGGTTATGTTTGATTGCAATTATACAGATTGCCAGAGTTCAAATCCCAGCAAGTTGTTTATATTTGTTGTTTTAATTTATACTTTAGAATATAGTTTAGTAATAATTATTATCAAATAATATCTATTGTTGTAGTGGTTAAGATGTAAAAAAAGTAATTGAGAGGTCTATGGTTTGAATCTTAACGATTTATAAATATTCGGTAAACCGACCGATGCTCACCCCTAGTAATTCCACTAAGCCAGTGAATTCTATGCTGAGTGGGAGAGGAATTGAACTGAGATTATCAACGGGAATAAAACTTGGAATGACAGAATAGTATCAGGACTTGTACCTGTTATTTTTCTTCACCAAAATCATCATAAGCACTCAAAGGCTATCCGCAGTGGCTCAAGAAAAATGACACTTCATTGTCTAAAGCAAAATGAATAAAATGATCTGCTATGTTTGACTTAAACTGTCAGCAGAGCTACAACAGAAGTATGTCTTGTGGGCATTGCCTACAAAGGCAAAAGTACTATAATCGATGTACCACATTATTGAAGTACAACAGGACTACTGCAACGAGTCCATTCGATAGTTTACAATATAATCACAAAAGATGGTAAAGGATCTGGTACTAATGTCCATAGCATATAAAGGGGCTACAAGATGAAAGCTGCAAACTCGTGTTTTCTTAATCTGCCCGAGATTGACCAGCTCGAGATGAAAGAATGATACCAACAATGAGTCCATAGAGAGCGAGAGCTTCAGCAAAAATGAGGATAAGAATCATTCCAACAAACAGCTTCGGTTGCTGAGCATTGGCCCTGAACAAAAAATTGTAAGATGCCAACTGGTGCATCTAAAATATAGTCTAAACATACAATAAACAAGTAGATTGTTTTATTGCCTATATTAGACATATCTTTAAATAACCCGCTCTCATATCTGGTCTAACAAATAAGTCTATCATGCTCCAAAAATATATAACATACTTTAAACATTAGGGAAAAAAGTAGAAGTAGTTCACAATATAGACTTGTATGTCATGTTCCAAATTAGTAACATATGAAAAACAACAGACATGCAGAAGATGCAGTTTGTTAAAATACAAGAATTAAATCACAACAAACCTAAAAGTACGAGGCAAGACAAGACAAATCCCCAAAATGATCAGGGGATAGATAACTTTCCTCAAAAAACTATAGACATTGAAGTCCAGAAATCCGAAACTTAAGAAATAGTTCTTCAAATATGCACATATATTATGAGTGAAAATCAATGAAGTAGTTTACCAGCAAACAATTTAATAATACACCTAATGTCAGATTCCCATGAATGGAAAATTATGAGTAGCAAACCACAAAAGCAATGCCTCCAGGCTTCAAACTCTCAAAAATAGAAAAATGGTACTGTAATTGCCACACTAATCACAAAGGTCATAGAAATATGAAATATCAACAAGAAGACTAATTTCTAAGCCAGATGACACTTGTTTATGTGGTTTTCTAACTGAGAGAAACATGCTAGTACATGATGCATAACTTGTCTGACTATTAGTTTTTCAAAAGCATTCTTTCAGTTTATGGGAAATGGAGAAAGATGAGCATGAGCACCCTTCATGTCTTCTCTCTAGCTTCATATGATATATCACTTCTCTTCCAAACAGAGTATAATCTGTCTGAAATTTTTACTTCCATGGACTTTTTATAAGGACGGACATCCATAAAAATAAATATTCAATAACTGTCAATAAAATTTGATGTATTTTTACAAGTATTAAGTACAGACAAATTATTCCTTCTGTTCATGGTTTACCAACTTGAAGATTATTGCATTAGAATCATGTGAGCATGCAAGTACAAGCTACAAACAACAATTCACCCATATGAGCTATAATTAACAAGTTTGCAACAATTCTATCTTATATTACTGTCACTTATTGGCGCAAACAATAGTTGATCACATTGAACACTCAAATTTGCCATTTTATTATGATTAATGGTGCAAGGAGTGGAAGAATTTATCAGAAACAATAGACATATTTTGTTGTTCTTGATTTAACTAAATTGGTAGCTTTATGCATAGCTTAATAGTAACCAACCCCAAATACTTGGAATTTTCAGTCTTGTTGTTGTATTCATGGATTACTAAGTTGACCAAGGAGTAGAAGAATTTTCAGTCTTGTTCTTGAAAATCAATGAAGTAGTTTACCATGCTGAAGAACATTGAACTAGCATGGTGGGAAACATATATACTATCTAAAAATTTTAAATGCACCAGATCATATAATAAGCTATTCTTATTACATATAATCAGATTATCATTTTTACCATGACTTACTCCACACAGGGCAAATGCCCCATAATACTGGAAGCCAGAACACTAACGTCTGTTGTTCTTCCAATTGGTCGTGCTAAATAACCTTTTTTATGTAAATTGCAATGGTTTCTCACAACAAGGCCTTCGCAATAGCATAAGACCTCATTTATTTTGGAAATAGTGTTGAATGTGAAACTCAATTATCGAAAGGATTCTAATGAAGACGGAAAAGCAGATCCGATAACAAAGAGGATTTTTTATATATGAAAGAAATAATCACGATAAGACACCCTTAACGACAGCGAGAATCATCTCTATCTATACATAAAGCAATACCTGACGCCAGCATCTCCGACGATCCCAATCGCCATTCCAGCAGAGAGCCCAGCGAGACCACAAGCCAGGCCAGAAGAGAGGTGCGCGTAACCGTCGAACAGGTAGTAGGACTTCGCCTTAGGGTTTATCCCGGTGCTGATGATCACAGCAATGATTAACCCGTAGATCCCGAGCACTCCGGCCATGACCACGGGCACGATCGACTTCATCACGAGCTCCGGCCGCATCACCCCCATGGATGCCACCCCGACTCCGCTCTTCGCCGTCCCGTACGCCGCTCCCATGCCTGCAAAGAAAGAAAGCACGTTGTCAGAACCATATTTCAGATCAGGGCAGGGCCGTGATTCGATCGGAAAGAGGGATTACAGGAGAAGACGAGAGCCGCCGCGGCCCCGAGAAATCCGAAGAAGGGGGCGGTCTCATCACCGCTGAAAGTTGACATCGTTGACATCGCCGGATGGATCTGTGGAACCCTTGAATTTGGAAGCGAGGGGAGGGATTGGGGATTTGGGGACGGTGAAGGGATTGGCTGGCTTTGATAATAAACAAAGAAAGAAATAAGTTTTACGCAGAAGTGCACATTTTATCCTCTCATAGTTTATTATCACTATTATTTTATTAAATTGGCAAAGGCAGGATTTATTATAACGAGTAAGAATAAGATGATGTGTTAATACTTAATAGCTTTCTTTTTTTAGTGGAAGGGATTTGGAATTTTGATTCCGGAAGAGAGAAAAAAGTGCAGTAAAACATATTGATTTTTGTTTTAAAGAATATTTTAGATGAGAAAAAGATAAATAAGTAAAATTTGATAAATGAAATGAACTAATTTCCTTTACGAGAAAATTAAATTTTTAAATATTTTTTCCACGCAAGTTTAAAAATATTGGTGTAACAAGATAGTCAGTAAAGGTCTTTTAAGTGTCTAAATTATTATTATTTTTGTTAACTATATTAGACATAGTTGAATACATAGTTTTAGTAAAATAAAATGAACATAAATCTTTGACAACTTTTTTTACCAAAACAAAAAAGGTTAACTACTGATAAATAGGACTGAGAAAGTCCTGATACAACAAAAATATTGAGTTCTAGAGGTTTAATTGATGTCCAAATAGTGGACTCTTTTAAATGACAATCTCAATTTGCAGTCCAGTGGACCGCTTTATTACAATCTCTGAAACAAAAGAAAATAATACAACAAAGAATATTTTCAATAAAAGATTGAATCCTCTTTACAATAGAGGTTAATCTAGGAGGAACATGACAATGCTTCTAAGTTGCTTGGGTTAGAAGCTTAGAGTTAGTTTCAATGACAACATGAGTATAATTATGGCGCTTTGCAAATTGCAAAGCATGCAAAATAATAAAAGCTTCTTAGAGCACACGAGAGTGAATATTTTCCATATAAGTACCGGCGGCATAGAAACAAAAGCCCAACCTGTCCCTAGCCACAATTCCAATTCTTGTCTGCAAGTCATACCACAAGTCAATCACAGTTAAATTTAATAAATTCATTCTCTGGAGGAATCCATTTAGGGGGAGTTGCCATAAAGGTAGCAGAAATATGAGGGCCCTCGGGATCCTGGGGATTAATTGACTTTGTTTGTTAAAGCCAATATTTTCATCATGAGGCTACTAGGAAAATAATGCCTAACAAGGTGAACTCGTTCATTCTTAGCATGTCAGTGAACCAGAAGATAGCAACAATAAGGGTCTTTATAGGGAACAACTCAATCTGATCAGTTGGCAATTTTAACCATCCACTATCAATCTAAAAAAATTTATTTGAAAGAGTTAGGCCAGTTCTCAATCGGAGGAGAGACCAAATAGCGAAAGTACAAGGGCAAAAAATGAATAAATGATTAATGAATTTAGAGTTATTAGGAAGTTGTCATAAAGGGCAATCAGAGAGTGTATTGAGGCCTATTTGGGAAAGATAGGCTCTAGTAGGTAAGCGGTCATGGAGAAATTTTCAAAGAAATATAAGGATTTTAGATGATACTTTTAATTGCCAAATGATATACTCGGGTATAGAGCGGTTGTTAATCTTAAGGTCACGACTTCTTAGGAAAAAATAGGTCGAACTTATTGTAACAGACCCGTTAGCTTCCATATCCTAAACTCAAAAATTATCATCAGATAAGGAAGGCAACTAGATTCTCTTAATGAATTCCCACATAGAAGAATTAAAGGAGATATAACCAAAAGAATCATTCCAAGTTTTATTAAAAATTAAAATACTAACAGTAGCAAGATTGGCATGCATAATTACAAAAGTTGATTTACAAATTAAAGTGATACTAAAAAATCTACTATCATTCATGACACTGATGCTAGAGCTAGAATTTATAACTTTCTTAAAACCAAATATAATATTTTCGAAAGCATAAACAAATAATTTCCAAGATCCAGCACAACTTTTAGGAGTTATAATAGAAGATTGGAAAATTAAAGAATACTTGCTTCTAACAAGATTAACCCAAATAGAATTATCATTAGCAAGTAGGAAAAAATTCTTTTAACCTATAAATCTTGGACTTTTAAATGCAAATCTTGCACACCAAGACCAACTAAGGCTTTAGAAAGAGTAATTGTGTCACAGTTAATTAAGTGTAGCCCTTTGCTACTATCCTTGGAGGACTAAATAAAATGCATTGATTTAGAGTTGATAGTGTCAATAGTTTTTCTATTAATCCAAGAAACATATAATGTATGTAAATGGATGAAATTTAGAACAAAATTTACAATAACAATATGACCAACTTGGGAAATGAAATTATTCTACCAGTTGCTATCAATTATGTTCCAAATATTATCAATGGATAACGTACAATTTAATCCTTCAAATATAGTCAAATTTTTATAATGGTCCCTCAAAGAAAAAATTTGATCAATGTGATCCCTCTAAAATATGACTATGGTAAAATAGACCCTGACTCAGGCAAAAAAGCCATCCAAAACTCGGCGAGTGATGGACTATTTTGTCTAAGTCATGTTTTAGAGGGACCACATTGATCGAGTTTTTTTTTTAGGGATCACTATAAAAATTCGACTATATTTGAGAGACCAAATTGTACGTTATCCCCATAATCAAAGGAGTTAATATGAGCTTTTCTAGGAGAAATGATAAAAGCAAGATATTTAAAAGGAAAGCTATCATGTTTCATGTGAAGAGTGGAACAAACTTTATGCTTAATTTGTGAATTAGTATGGTTAGGAAAATATATTTCAGACTTATTGTAGTTAACAGCCTGACCAATTAAAACTTCATAAGAGTCAAGAATCTTCTTAATAGTGGTAAGGTCTTTATCAGTAGCCTTAAAAACCAGTAAAATATCATCAGCATACTTAATATGAGAGTGATAAAAAGTGTTTATGATTTTAAAAGGAATGATATGTTTAGAAGAGACAACTTTGTTTAGGAGATTGGTAAGAATTTAGGCAACAAGGATATATAGGTAGGGAGAAAGGGAATCTCCTGCCTAGCTAACTCCTTTAGTGGAAAGGAAAAAGGAAGAAGTGTTGCCGTTGACTAAACAAGCAAAACTAGGAGAAGTTATGCAAGCTTTAACCCAATTAATAAATAAAGGGAGAAAATTATTGAAATGAAGGACATGGAGAATAACATTCCAAAAAAGCTTATCAAAAGCTTTATCCAAATCAAGCTTAACCAAAATATATGACATTTTACTTTTGGAAGCATAAATACAATGAGCCACTTCTTGCACTATCATAATATTATCTTGAATGTTTCTACATTTAAGAAAGATAGTTTGTTCCGGAGAAATTAAAAGAGGGAGAAAGGGCTTCATTCTATTAGCTAAGAGCTTAGTTAGAATTCTGTAGTTAAGTTTGCGTAGGGAGATAGGTCTAAAATTTTTAACAACCTTGAGGTGCTTAACTTTAGGGATAAAAGTAATTAAAGTTTGATCTTATTCATGGGGAATGAGAGAATTGGAGTGGAAAAGGTCCAAGCAATCATGAAAAGAAGGAGAAAGATAAGGCCAGTAAGATTTGAAGAATTCAACAGTGAATCCATCCAAACTAGGGCTTTTTCCATTTGACAGTTGCTTAACTACATCCCAAACTTCAAAATTAGAAAAATGGGTAATCAAATTGTCAAGCTGATAAGAGGGAAGCTGATTAAAATCAAGCTAGCCATTATTAGTAGATGAATCATAATGAGAAGGGGCCTAGAGAGTAGAGTGGTGATGGACAAAAGCTTGAAGAATATGAGCTTCATCGGTCAAACTTGCTCAAGATGATTCACAATAGAGAGAATATAATTAAGCCTTCTTTTAAAAGTAATCACTCTATGAAAATAAGTAGTGTTCTCTATCTTCAAGCCATTTAACTTTAGCTTTTGCCCACCATTTAAGAGAAATTTACTTTTGGAGGGCAATGTCTTTATTGTAAAGGGATCTAAGGGTGAGTTCTTGGTTAGAGGAGATGGAATGAGTAGAATCAGGATAAAGCCTAGATCAAGTATCTTGAACAATATGATGAGATTCAAGATAATGAAGCCAAAATCTTTGAAACTTAAAACCCCTTAGCTTAGCTTTGCTAGATGAAGAATTGAGGCTACAAGCAAAAGGGGGCAGTGATCATAACCAGTTATGGTTAAGTGAGAAATAGTAATTTTACCAAAAAATGAAATCGTACATGATTGACAAAAGCCCTATCAAGCCTAACGAGAATCCTATTATGATTTTTTTTTATTACACCAAGTAAAATTTGGACCAAAAAATTTAAGATTAATTAAGCCAGCATTATTAACAAAATTTTTGAAATCTCTAACAAATTTGTTAACGGTAAAAAGCAATTCTCCATATTTATCAACATAATGTAAAATAGCATTAAAATCATTCATTAAAAACCAAGGATAACAATAGAAATCCAAATTTAATAAAGAGTCCCAGAGTTCGGCTTTAATATTAGGATTTGTGCAAGCATGTATATAAGAAAACAAAAAATGTTCTAATTTCTCCATATAAATGACAACATGAATTATCCGAGCATGGATAGAAATTAAGCACATGTCATTGTATTAAATTAGAATCCCAAGCTAGTATAAAGCCATCAGAGGCGTCTAGAGGCGCCTACAGTAGGAGCCGAGACTCCAACCCAATTCCAACCACAATGAGTGACAAAAGTCTGAGCATCTTGAGAATTAAGGTGAGATTGTTGGACAGAAATGATCTTTAATGGAACGTTTAAACGCTCTTCTAACATTCCAGCTTAACAATTTCATCTAAGTAACGAAAGAATGATTGGAGGAACTCCCTGAATTAGGGCAGGAGGTATCCATCTCAGTAAGAGCATGCATCAGACATAGCTTGGAGGTCAAATCGTCTACGTTTGTTCACCGCCGAGCCATCCGTGAGAAGTAGAGGAGCAGAAGAGGGTACAACATTCGCCTTGGAGCTCTTTTTAGGGCGAGGACGCGGAGCTTTAGGAGGCAGGGGTGCAGCAGGAGCTGAGGAGAAGACAACATCAAGTTTTTCGGCCATATGTTCAAAGGAGCGAGAAATCGGGGCCGAAGACACCAACTGCTGATTATCATCCATAGGGATGGAAGGAGGGGATGTAGAAGGAGAACGCGGGCGATTCGAAGTGGAGTGGGGTGGAATGGAGTTAGGGTTTCCCGAAACTTTAGCTTTGTAAGAGGAAGATTGCGAGTTAAGGTTATCCCTAATCAAGTTCGGGTTTGGAGTTTGGACCCGAGGGACTCGTGAATTCGAACCAGGTTTGATCGAATGGACGCATCCATTGACTGTCGGTCTAAGGCATCCTTGCTTGGGCCACCAGGAGTAGGCACCCGACCATTATCCGACGCGACGCTAGTCGAACGACTATTGTTCGATTATCGGCGACAAGGACGACGACGACAGACCTAAACCCATGGGCCGCAAGCTGATACTGTCGAGACCTCCGAAGCCTCAAACGAGTCCAAGGGAGCAGAATTACTAGGAGAAGTGGTCGAATCCATAGGAACAATAGTTTTAAAAGGATTATGAGAAACAGAAGTATGCTTAAAAGAATGAGAGGGAATATGTTGGCAATTAGCCTCATAGTGCCCAATAAGGCCACAAGCAAAACAAATAGGAGGTAAATTTTCATAAGAAACTAGTTGAAAAATATCATCACCGTCAACACAAACCCAAACGCCTTGCTGAATCGACGAAGCAAGATCCAACTCAAAGCAAACTCGAATGTACTTACCACATTCAAAGAAAAAAGAACGACGATCAATACTAAGCACACAACCAAGAGATGCGGCAATCAAATTAATAGAGTGTATGCTAACCTATTCAAAGTTCCAATGCAAGACTATGTATGCGAACCCATACGGCAGCCGAGATCAAACACTGAAGATTCTCTTTAAAAGACCAAGGTCTGGCATTCAATGCATCAGCGGCTTGCTGTCGAGAATCGAAAAACAAAGAAACTGTCATCTAAATCCAAGTGTTAGGAAATTTGGGGTAATTTCCTGCAGGATCTACAAAATCCGAATCCGGCGAGAAAAGCGGAAAACCAAATCTGATAATAATAATGCAAGGAAAAATAAAAGGCGCAAGAGGATTAACGTGGTTCGGACTCGGCGGGGTGCCGATCCTACGTCCACAGGGAGAAGAGAAGACTGCTTTATTAAATCCAGAAATGAACTTTTACAATAAGAGTGCAATAATCTAAATCCCCTTCAGAATACAACAAACTATCTTAAATTAATTGAACCTAAAACTGGTACGGAGTAGAGGCACTGTCTCTGCAAGATCTGCCTTGAAATTGAACTCCTGCTACTGTATGTCAGAAACTGAGAAGGGGCACTCCTTAGGAAAAGGGTCATAGCGGCACTATTAATTTTCTGGATCTTTGAAACTCTCATATGAGGGATTTTCTCTTGGTGTGGGATTCCTCTCTTTGTGATAGATTCCCTTAGAACTGCATATTAGACCCCTATTTATAATAGAGGGGGAGAGCCGATTCATACCTACTTTAGTGGAGAAAAAATCTTCAAGGAATTTGCTGCTCCGTCTGATTTAATCGGATGGCTGAAAAGCTTCTTTTGACCAAATTTTTTTTCAAAATACTTGGTGGCTTCACGTGATGCCTACACCTTTTTCTCCCTTTGACTAGTCAAAAGCAGTATTTGATTTCCACATCATCAATTTGAAAACTTCTGAAGTTATCATCAATTTGAAAAACTTTTACGTGTGTCGCTGCAACATTGACATGGGTATCTTGAGAAGATGGTGGGCTGGGCTCCCAGGCCCATGATTATAAAATCATAGTTTATTTTGATCGAGTCCGGTTCAACATAGTTCAATCAAATTGGCAAATTGGTTCAAGCATATCTTGATCAAATCAACTCCGATTTGGATCTGGTCGAACTCGTTGGATTCGGTTCGGACCCAATTTGAGTCAATCTCTAACACCAAGATCGATTTTCAAACCAAAAGGACCCCAAATTCGACCCGTCCAATATCTAACAACGATCACAGGCGGAGTGCGGCCAAGAAATTTACCAATAAGACTCGAATGCCATGGCTCAGACCACTGATCTAATTGAGATCTTTGAAAAGTAATCCTACCGGTAGGATTAGATTTTATCTTTTAGAAAAACGAGGGAGTATCCGAGAAAGGGTTGTTCATACCTAGGGAGGTTGGAATTTTTGGATGAAGGGGACAGTGACGGAGCAGAAGGTGAAAGGGGGCAGAAGAGTCGCCCTAGGCGGGCGAGAGCGAGAGCAAGACATCCTCTTTTAATCTTTGACAAAACTTAAAGTTCATTAGCAATCATGGAAAAACAAGTCAATTATTACCACATAGAGTAAAAAACTAACAAAAACACTAATGAATGCTTACATTGTCATATCTTTCAATATGCTATTTTATTAAAATAAAATAATGAACAATGAAGAATAATTTTCATTTATTGTGTTCAAGCATTTGTAAAAGAGAAATGTTATATTCTCCTAAAACTTCAACCTAATAATCCTCTCAAAGACCCAAGAATGACAAGTGGTAAGCATTAGGCTCTTGTAAGTATTTAATGCTTCTCTTTCTTTGAGATTTACTTTTTTCTTCTATTATGCCACTGCTTTTCTCTCTCCTCCCACTAGCTTTTCTTAATACAAATATTTTACTTTTTTATTTTTTTCACACGCTACCATTATCTACGGTTAAATTAATTTTTGATTTAAAAAATAACATATTTTTTCTATCAAAAACATAAAAAAAGAAATATTAAGAAAAGCAAAAAAATAGATTAGGTGAATTTTCAAGCTCATCGTTAGGATCGTTCACGGGTCGGGTTTAGGGAAAAAAACTGACCCAACCCGACCAAGTATAATCGAGTCAGGTCGGGTTTAAAATTTTTCACCTTTCAAACCCGACTCGACCCGACCAGATCTAGATTAGGTCGGGGCGGATAGTCGGGTTTACTCGTTTAGGCAAAAATGAATTTATAAAACTATTTTTTTTAATTTTTAAAAATAATTTAAAAAATATATGTTAAAAATATTTTAAAATATTTTCACACATTTTTTAATATATATATTTTTAAATAATTAAAAATATAAATAATCAAATAATGATAAGAAGCTTCTCGTATAATTTCCGATTTTCAATTTTCAATTATGATAATTAAGTCTAATAAAAATTATGTAAAAATCAAAATTTCTAGACGACAGAAAAAATGGGGTCCACATACGAGAAAAAAATATTCATATCCGATGAGTTTGGAAATTTGTCTAATCCATTTTTTTTTGCTTATTTGCTATTTCTTTGTCATGTTTTTGTTAGGAAAAAAGTGTGTTTTTTTCCTAATGAAAAATTGGTTTAACTGCATATAATACTGGGTGTGAAAAAAATAAAAAATAAAATATTTATAATGGTGGGGGATGTGAAAAAAATAAAAAATAAAATATTAATACTAAGAAAGAGAAACTAGTTGGAGGAGAGAGAAAAATATGAACATATTAGAAAAAAAAAAGAGTAAAGTAAGCATTAAATCGTTACAACATCCAATTGTTTGTCATTTCTCATCTTAGATCTTTAGGAGGATTATTATGCTAAAATTTTAGAAGAATATAACATTTCTTTTTGTAAAAAAGATTCCGATGTTTCTTTAAAATAGTTTTAACTTTTAAAAAGCCTTGATTAGCCGCTCCAAATAATTCAAGTTTAAAATGGCAAAGTTCTAACTCCGGTGAAAGTGGCTAGTGCAACAATGGAAACCAATGCATGATAGTCATAAAAGATGATTAATAAGCACATGGTATACTAGTTTAAGTTCACTACTGAATGGTGAAAGTGGACACTTTATTGGATTGAAGGTTTGTATATCTTTTCTTGACCATTTAAATTAATTAGAAAACACCAAGAACTCGAAAATAAATCACACATCAGTAAAGAAAATAATTAATAAATCGAATTGACCTATACTCTAATAACCTATCTAAAATTGTGAAAATGAAATCCGCATAGGGACATATATTGTCAAAATAAAACAACATCAGAAAAATTAATCCACTGTAATTTATAGTACAACAAATTAACCATCCACCAAAGCATGTTAGAGATAGTTGAAACTCTAATATATTAATGGAAATAAAACATAGAAAAGGAAAAGAGGCAAGAGCATGACCTAGGAGAGACAAGGATGCATGATTTAAAGGCTTGTCATGCTTTCTGATAAGGTAACATCTTTGTAAATTGTAATAGCAGTATAAAGAAACTTCCATTATTTTATGATTACCAAAAACAAACACGCATCCTACTTCGATCACACAATTGATTCCATTATTTGCCGAGAGAAGACAAAAATAAACAAAAAGCATATTTGCATTTCATCTTTAGATCAATGTATATAAGAATTCAACGCTTTACATAATCTTACAGCTCACACGAGAGCACGAGAAGAGCATAATATTATTGCTTTACAGGAAGGATATAAGAAGCACAATTTACATGAGCAGCAAATGATCAGCAGGAAGAGAGCAATTTGGGGTGATTCCGTGAAGAGGCCCAAATAAGAAATGGGCCTATCTGATGAGATAAAGCTTCTAAGAGACTAGAGAGAGAGAGAGAGAGAGAGAGAGAGAGAGAGAGAGATGCCGCCATCGAGGGGGAGAGCAGGGGGCAGTGACCCGGCGGTCTTCTTCGCGGCAACGCTGGTGCTGTGGGGGGTCTCGGTGGCCTTCGAGATTACCGTCAACGGGAGGTCCGAGCTCGCGCCCGTTGTCGCCGGCTTCTTCTTCTTCCAGGCCGCCAACTGGGCCGCTCGCTTGTCTCTCTCGCGCGACCCACTCCTCGTTAACACCGCCGTCTCCCTCCTCCATTCCACCGTCACTTCGGCCTCCGGTTTGTTTCCCACTTCCCTCTCCCCTTGTATTCTTGTTCATATTTCTTTTTCTTTGCTCGATTTTTGGCGGAACCCCTGAAGCTGCAAAGCCTTTGTGGTATTAGAAATCGGAGCAATTAGAGAGGATCTTAACTCGTAAGAGAAATTTATAGTTCGCCGAAAATTATTCAGGAAATATAGCATTTTTCTGACAGCCGTTGACAGTTTTGGAATATTGGGGAGTTAATAGTGTCCCTTTTGGGTCTTCACTTGAGCAAGCTAGCTTGCTCTCTTATGCGTATGCTATATACTAACTTTTATTTCTAGGTTTGTATACAAGCATACATCTCATTTTATACCCAATTACACGCATGGCATTTCACTTCTCATTTTTGCACACTCATGGATAAATAATAGCAGGAATATCGTTTAGAACATTGTGCTTGTTTTGAGAACATGTGCTACTTGCCTTGCGTTGCAATTTTCTATATCAAAAAGAAGTACAATTGCCATTTGATTTATGCAACTTAGCTCCACCTTGATGAGAGTAGAAGGGATGAATCCTGTAATGACGCAATTGAATGATAGTTTGGTCTGATAAATCATATTCCTCACATGTTCGCTTGGCTGGAGTCACTAAGTGGTTAGTGTGTTTGTGCAACTTAGATTAATTCATTTGTTCTGTTGTGTTGGGGTTCCAGCCCCAAATTTGACTCTTTGTAAGTTGTTGTAACAAAATATTTCTGATTCCTTCGAGGTGCAAATTATTTGGGCAACAATTCATGATGTGAACATTTTAATGATTGAGATGAGTGGGACAGATTCTCTGCATCTTTATAATAAATAGTCTTTGTAATGTGGGTGCATATATTATCTACATCTTCGTATATAGAGGCTCTCCAAACTTTCCACCCCTTTCATTTCGAACATTATATTTGGTACATGCATGTGAATTCTAGTGTAATATAACATCCATTCACACTTTTTATTGGCTTGGTGCTCATATTTTGTAGAATAACATTCTAGTCCTTTTTTTCTTTACTTCTTTATAAAGTTAGTGGGAGAAGGAGACAAATTGATTTAGACATTCTACCTTAGTTCTAAACTTTAAATCTTAAATGTGCAACTTATACTTGGTATGTAAGGTGAGTAATGCCTTGTACCCAGTCAAATAGACTCTTTTTTTGCAAGGGTAAGACTCCATAAACCCTTTATTGACAGGAACCTTATGTTATAGGCCGCTTTATAATATTTTAAGCACTTATCAGTTAGTCTCTTGGGTTATTGGCAAAAGATTTTCAGTTCCTTCTATGAATACATTCAGTATCTGAGCTAATTATAGAATCATCGAACAACTTATACTGATGAGAAATGACAATATGAAACCAGTGTTATTAATGGCGGATGGCGGCTCATGGTGGAAAGCCAAAAATCCGCCATACAGATATGGTGGATGGCGTTGCGGCCAATGGCAGAAGCATGGCGGCCGTGTATATATATATATATATACATATAACTACAACTAAGCAACAAGCACTAATAAGAACATCAACATTTTCAGAAATTTTTTTAAAAAAAGTTGAATGTGAAGCTCTCATTCAAATGATCAAATGAAAACTGAAATGAAAGAAACAGAATAAAAAACATAAGTAGAAAAATGAAACTGAAATGATCAAATGATCAAATGAAAGAAAAAAAACATGAGAAAAAAATATACCCACTGAAGTAAAAAAAGAACGAAGAAAACTGCAGAAGTAAAAAAACAGAAATGAATAAAATGAAAGAAAGAAACAAAAAAAAAACAAAAGTATGAAAGAAAGAAACAAAAAGAAAAAAAAACAGACGTGAAAAAAAAGGATTGAACAGAAGTAAAAAAAACAGGAGCCGCAAATAAGAAAGAAAGAAAAAAAAACATAAGTAAAAAAGAAAAGTAGAAAACAGAATAGAAAGAGGAAAAAAAGAAAACAAGAAAAAAAAAGAAAACAGAAACAAGAAAAAAGAAAACAAAACAAAAGTAAAATCGAAAGAAACCGGAAAAAAAAAATCTGCACATATGTATGGGAGAGAAAAGAGAGAGGAAATAACCTAAAAAACAAGAAAAAATTAATGATATGAAGAAGAGAAGTGAATGGGAGAGAAATACCTTAAAAAACATTAAAAATTGTTATTTTGCCACCGGAACTCCTTGCCGGAGCTCATCGCCGGATTTCATCGCCGGAATGGAGCAGCCGCGGGTGGAAAATTTTTAAGTGGGAGCAGCCTCCAGCCATATGAAGAAGTTTAGGGTTTTAATTTTAACCCTTCTAAAACAATTACACAAACACCCTTACTTTTAAAAAAAAAAATTTAAAAAAAGGTGAAGTAGCGCCATTTCCGCCATGGCGGATGGCGGGCGCCACACAGCGCCACACAGAAACCGCAACATTGCGGTTTCTGTGTGGCGGATTTAGCAAAATTCGCCACGCCATGGCCGCTATTTGACAACAGTGTATGAAACACAACTCAAACACAATTGCAAACACAATTCAATGCCTGAATATTTTCCATGTAATTTGGATGCTACTTTGGTAATTATCAAGCATTTATTTCATTGTGGATGAATTATTTGTTCCCAAATGTGTGATCTCAATATGATTTAAAAATAATCTGAGTAAGGGAGTTTTATTGAATTCTTTTTTGCTATTAATTGATATTAGTTTAATATTTGATGTTAACAAAAATCATAATGTTATCAACCCAGCTGATTGTAGTTGGAACCCTGAATTTAAAAAGTCAGAATTTGGTCCCTTGTATCTGCATTCTGCAATATGTGCACTTTTCTGGACTCTAGTCTATTCATGATCTTTCCCGTTGTGGGATTATGACCACCTTTTCGGGGTTTCATGGGTTCTGTCATAGTTCACTATCTAATTTGGCTAGGTTACAACCTAGGCTAGGATTGAATGAAAATTATGTTTTGTTTTTGCTTGAAATCGGTACTACCTTTAAGGATTTCCTGGGCTGGTTTTTATCATTTTCTGCTATACTGGACAAGAGTACCAGTTGGAATGTGATTTTCTTTGATGACAGGTTGAATTTGAGGTCAAAGTAAGAGGAAGTTGAACTAAATGCATAATGGTCTTTCAGCAATCCCTTGAGTTATTGGAATCATAAAAGCAAGGATTGTCATATTGGTCAACGTACAATCCTGCCAGTTTTGTGCCTCATTACATTGCTCACAAGTTACTAGTCCAAAATCATATATTATACTAATTGGTCTACAAACATGCTGATTGACATGTCAGGTAGGTATTGGAAGTTTGACATGCCCTAGTGCATATGGGTTCGTAAGGTCCTTTGAAGTTTATCTGAGGGTGTTTGACCCCTAGAAAATACAGATCATCAGACAGCCAGTAATTTACACTTTTATGGTATTTTTAGCATCATCTCTTGTGTTTTGTTTGAATTATTATAGCTTGTTTGGAGTTCTAGTTAGATTGGGAAATTTTGGTATTACTTGCCTGATAAATAACATGGATATAATCTATTGACTCTCATGTTTGGACTATTGCTTTAACTCCTTTTGCAAGCCCAAACTAGTTCTCCTAGTATTCTAGGCTAGCCTGTCCTTCTCCACAATTGAATACCAAAGTTGGTAATTTTTTTCATTGTCAGATTTACTGAACACAATCTTCTCAGTTTTTAATGTAACTTCTCAATATCAGGTGCTGGTTTATTATAGGGTAATTATATAGGGTAATTGAAATTGAACATTCTAAATGAGGCAATGTTTATCTCCAATTGTCCATTTTGTGATCCCTCATTTGATCAATTTAGATTTCTTATCCGTTCTATTTCATTTCTCTACGAGTATTCTTGTCTAATTAGTAAATGATTTTTGCTTGTGAATTCAACATGGATTGTTATGAGTAAGTTGACAAGACGATTATTTTTTGGCAAAGCTTGTGAAGCACACAAATGTGACACTCCAATTAGTCGCACTTCAGGAGTGGGAGGTTGGTTTTGTTAGTTGATAGTGCTGAATGTCTACTAAGCATTTTGGGCACATGGTTATCAGAATATTAAGTTAATGAATAGTTTTCCCACACATTAGGTTGTGACAAATGATATCAAGGCAAATCTAATATCAAGTTTTGCTGGTTTAATGGTGTATATTATGGTGGGCTGGCCTTAATGTACCACCACTGGGGGTAATTTAGGAATATCCTTTGGGTTTTTATGAGGTCAATTTTAGCCTTAATAAGTACTACATCGGAAGTTAAGCTAGTTCTCTTAATTCGTAAAGCTAAACAAATCTACTACTCTACTATCATTAACTTATGCTTAAGTATTTTTGCTTATGATGTTTTAGGTCTATTCGATCATGCGAGTTATTATGAAGTTGAGTCATGACAAAAAGATTCTGCTAAATACTTCTAATTTTGCTTGCCAATAACCTAGGTCTAGAATGCCCGACTAACATGCTTTGTCCTTAAGATTTTCTAATATCAAATATGATTACAACAAAAATTATGAACCAGAAATTCTCAACTACTTTGGGTCTCGCCATTCAGCTCTATGTAAAACCACACTGCTAGTTATAACAAGGGCATCTAAATCAATTTTTATTGCTTCAAGTAGAGTTTTCTCAGCTTTTCTTTATATTTCTTCCTCTCATTATTTATTAATAATTTACTTTGCCTAACTATGACGTCTATATGTCTCCTTTGGACATGTTTATACATTTCAATTTATATTCTAGTCTTACCTTCAATTGGGGCTGCATCTAATTGTTCATACATGATAATTTTTCTTATTTCATCTTTTCCTGTAATAATTATATAGACTGGTTTTGGTAAAAATTAAATCAGAACATCTGTTGGTGCATATGATGATTATGTATAAAAAGTTATACAATTTTTGTACTTGATCCAACTTCAGAGGAACAACTAGCAGTCTTGAATGTAACATATAAATGTTGCTTAGGCTGATTCTTTGCTTCTTATTTTCTACTAGAGTGAAATTCATATATAATGCATGCCATGCTTTGAATCTCTTGCACATTTCTGGTCATATATGTTTTATCATCCTATGTGTCAAAGGTTTGCCTAGGATATCTTGTATGTAACAGAAATCAATTTTTATATGGTGCAGTTGTCCTAATTCTGATCAATCAGTTGATGACCATTAAGGGAATTGGCAATATGTTTGAACATGAGCAGCTGGTTGGTGGCTCTTGGCTAGGTGCATATTCAGCTTTGTGTTTTTCTTGTGGATACTTTGCATATGACCAATTGGACATGCTTCGATATCACCTTTATAGTGGTTTGATTCCTGGTATCCTCGTTCATCATTTGGTTTTGCTGGTTTGCTTTACATTGGCTCTCTACCGGAATGTCACTATCAACTATCTCATACTTACTCTCACATGCGAGGTAATTGAACCCTTCTGCCTCTTTAATCCGCTTATATGTTCATTGTAATTTAGTGAAATCCTTAAACATTTTAAACTGTTTGAAAGGCACAAAAAGTTTGTAACATCCATGTTCTTCTTCGGACCAGTAGTGTTGATTACTTTTACATGGAAAAGAACAATTCACAGTGCCTCACTATAGATAAGATGTAGAGCCTGCTTTTTTCCTTACAAAATTGTAAAAGCAGTATCTTATAAATCACTCCAAGAGCCTGTGATAGATAAGCTGCCACTTTAAAAGTAACATAAAGTAGACAATCTGATAGAGGCAAGCAGCAGGCTAGCGGTATTATTCGTCTGAACCTCTTTGTTTGAATCTAATTACTTATCGATCAGAACTGTGTCATGAGTTGTCTGAATGTGTATATTTAGTTACTTCTTCACACTTTAATGAAATAACAGCACCAGCTGGATTTGTTCTCTCCTAGCTTAGCTATCAAAGTAGTGTCTGCAAATTTGTTCATAAACTAATGCACCATTGCTATACTGATGGGAGAACTCACTTGTTTTCAGCTCCATTCCGTCTTTCTACATCTAAGAAAAGTGAGAAGGATGGCTGGATTCCGTGATGTGAAAAGCAGAATGGTGAAAGTAGAGTGGGTGCTCAACTGGATCACCTTCTTCATTACAAGAGTTGGATGCCACATATTCATCACATATAAGCTAATTGTTGATGCATCTAAATTTGGGAGGGGAATTGAACTCCCTTTAGCTCTATTTGGAATGGCCGGTATGAATGTGCTCAACATCATTCTCGGCTTTGATCTCTACAAGGCATATAACCGAGAGAAAAATCAGCAAAGACATCAGGAATGAAGGTATTTTGTACTTGTGAGTTGTGATCACTGTTTTAGCGTGGAGGTATGTGCAGATTGAAGCTTGCATGAGTGCTGATCCTTCCTGTTGCAAGATGAACTTCCACCTCGCTCTTTATTCTTGATGTACATGTTCTCCATATCCTTCTTTTGTATGTAGTCCATTTTCACACATAGAAAGAGAGCTGTTTACTCGTATTGTTGCTAAAAGGATTCTCATTGAACCTTGACAAAATTATAAGTTTTATTAAAATCTTTGTCATGTTACTACTGTAGGAATCTTATTGCTGCTTTCCACAGTTTTGGATGAACCTGGAAGGCTGGTTGCTTCTATAAAATAGTTTTCTTCTTTTGTTGTGCTTTTACAGGAAATGATGCTGCACCAAACTGCTGTATCGGTGAAATAGACCATAATATGATGCTCGTACTGTCGAGTAAAATTCAACGTTAATCGCTTTATTTTTCTAAAGGGTGATTAGTTAATACATTCAACCAAAGTGTTTTTGGCAATTTTTACAAATCTATATTGACCTTTAATTTGCACAAATAGGAATTTTGTACTCCCAATTTGATTTAATTATATTCTACCATCAAAGGCTTATTAGGATATGAAGTGGTATTGTTAATGTGTAGTAAAAGTTAAAATGTATATTAATAATAAAACGTCACGTCATCTTTATTTTTTAAAAATATCTATTTTTAATGATATGTTTATTAAATTGGATTGTATTGAATAGGATACTAGAATGCACACAAGATATAACATTAATTTGATATTTTTCTAATCTTATTTTCTTTTTATTCAAATACCAAACAAATAGAATATTAAGATTTATCTCTTATCTTATCAGTCTTTTATTTCATGAAACAAATATACTATAAGTGTTATACCCTGAAACTTTTGGACCTAGATGTGAATATAATTCTTAGAGGGGGTGGTTTGCAAAGATGCAAACCCTATTTAAATGAGCTCTAAACCTCTCTAATCTTCTCTTTTTCTCGCTCGGTTCCTGTAGCAGCAGCGGCAATTGGCGGAGGATTCTGAGGCGTCGACGGCGAGAAGATCTCCGGTGAATCGGTCGGAGTTCGGAGGAGATTCCGGTAGGATCCTTATACCTTTCCTTTTTATTCTCGTCTAGGGTAATCAACGTTGTTGGATGAGATTCCGGGTTTGATTCTTGTCGTCGATTTGGATTTCCGCAATGTTGCGAGATTTGATGCGATCTGCTGTATCTTCGTCGTGTTTTCTCGGCGTCTTGGTGATTGTTTTCTGAATTGTTGCTCCGATCGGCACTGTTCATGCGATGGCTCGGCCACACGACAGTGTCGACCGCCGATGTTGTGCGCGCGGTCGCCGCTGCTGGGCGCATTGCCGCCGAGCGCGGTATCGCCGCGTACCATGTTGCCAGGCGCGTTGTCGCCCTACGCGACATCGCGCAAGGGGCGGCATCGCCCTGGTCTGGGATCGCTCCTTTTCCCCCTGTCATTGCCGTCTGTTAGAAGGGGGCAGCGACGACCCTGGTATTGACCGGCGAGCCGTTGTTGCCGATCGGCGATGGCAACCCAGCAGGCGTCTGCACGAAGGATTGCGATCGCCCAGGTTCGGGGCCGCCGCCCCTGTTGTGCGTCCTCGCCTGACCGTGGGGAGGCGGCGATGGCGGGTGGGCGCGGCGGCCAGGCGTCGGCGGCGGACTTCCCCGGCGACCCAGTAGATCGGATGATCGGGATGGTGGCGGGGCGTCGGGCAGAGGCGTCGGATTTGGGAGAAGGCGGAAGAAGGAAGGAGATGATCGGGTTGTATTATATCAGTTATACATGTAGTATTATATCAGTGTTATATTGTAAGATTATATCAGTGTTTTATTCTTAATAGCAGTGTTATGCTAGATAACTGTAGCGTTATGCTATTTGAAGTTATATTCCATTATATCGGTGGCTTTTTGATGTTATATTGGTATATGGTTTATAGCAGTGAGATATTACTTTATATCACTGATATATGCAGATGTTTGGTATCAGTATTTAATGGATGATATTAGCTATTTTACTAATGTTTTAAATAATTATTTGGAGGCTTTATAGTGGGTCAAAATAATCATATTATATATGAATTTGGACCTACTCGTCGACCCGAATTCATTGGTGGAGTCAGTTTTGTCGTTTGGCTTTCGGATGTTGAAAACATTATGCTTTTATTGCCTCGTTTTGCGGGTCGGGTCGGATAATATTATTTTATCGGTTTTTCCGGTTTCAACCCGAGTTGTTCGGTTGTTGTAATTGTTGTCAAGGTGAATCTCATCCTAGATCGGTTGTTACCCTATGTCGAAATATATCTTGTTGTTCTATTCCGTTGAAGTTTGATATCTACTGTTGTTGAAACTCTTTATGCATATTTTGTTGATACATGTTGCCAGCATGATGTTGTTATATGCATATTAGTTGAGGATGCTAGTTTAGACGTTGCATGTCTTATGCTGTTGTTTATTTACTTAATGCATACATGATGACATGACTACTAGCATTATATTGGTTGAGTTGTAGTAGTGTAATTGTTGACATGATGCATAGTTGATCTACTATTGGGCGATAGCCCTGGACACGTTGATATATTGCCCGGGTTGTAGGGCAAGTGACACCGGTGATCACCTATTTATCACACGGGTTGTGTGATCGGCGTCGAGGTGTTAGACGTCGGCGGACTATCAGGTTGGATAGTCGCATCTCTAGCTGGAGCGGGCTTGAGGTGCCACTCTCGAGGTGCGAGAGTGCGGGGGAAACCCAATGTCCACTACGCTCTTGATTGAGTTTATAACGCATACTCATATAGTTGATAGTTGACATAGCTGACATAGTCGATTGGTTTAGGTGCATCGAGTAGATGGTTGAATCATATCTTCCGTTTTACACATGGCATCATAGCATCTTGTTGAAATCCTACTCCTTCTGCTGATGTTTGTTGTTTTTGCCTCAGATCCTCAGGTATGACGGTTTTATCTCCTGGGGTAGCTAGAGTTTTGGAGGAGGAGGAGACGTCTTCCGCACGGCATTTAGTTCCTAGTTTACTAGTTGAATTTTGCATTTTTAGCTAGACTCTAGAATGTATTGTTCTCTTATGGACTGTTGGACTTTTATTGTTGTCTGGTTGGATATTCGATTTGAATCTGGTTGTAAATTTAAATTCAGTCTTTAAATTGTTGGTTGTTCTGTTGCTAGTTGCGTTTCTCCTAGGTGAGGTCCCTTATATAGGGATAAACCTAGGCGGGGCGTAACAATAAGCACATAAACCAAAAATGATGTGGCATTTTTTAATAACAAAATACAACGTCATCTTTAAACTCTTTAATATATATATAGATTTAGGAAAATTGTGAAATCGAAAATGATTAGGCCGATAATGACAAAAAAAAGCTAATGAACCCTTGATTGATAAGTTGGTTAGAGATCATCGATGTAGCGGTTCTCGGTTTGAGCAATAGCCACACAGAGACTGAGCTAAGAGGATCATTCGATGCCAAGGATTTAAGGGTTTACATATTAAAAAGAAATAAATATTTTTTAAAAAAGTTTAAGAATGCTATGATATTTTGATATTAAAAATATATTTTAGGATGCTAACTAGACTTCTAGCACATGTCAATATTTTAACGATTAAATTGAGAATATCTTATGATAACGTATAATTGAAATAGATTAAAAATATCAAACTCTATTGATATGTTTGGTAACTTCCTTTTGAAATGAATTGAAATATTTTCATAATATATATAACCTTCGGCACTATTTAGTTTTTGATTGCTAAGTGAGCTTAAAGTAGGGGTGATAATTGTATCCGCATCCGCTAACTAAAAACCGCATCTGATCCATATCCGCAAGTAAAAATGGATATGGATACATATACGAATTTAGAAAACTTATATCCACGCGGATACGGATATGACTATGGATCCGCACCGCCTATCCGCGTCTCTGAATTATTATTTTGCCCATATAAGTTATTAATATATATAAAGATCTCTATGGTAATTTTATGTCAAGATAAATTTTAAAGTATATTATATATTTATTTTGGATCAATGAATTGATAATTTATTGATTTTTTAAATTAAATATATTATTTTAATATTTTTTTATTAAATACGGTGCAGATACGAATGCGGTACGAATATTCGCCTTTGAAGCGGTGCAGATATGAATATCCATATTCACATCCGTAGTGGATACGGATGAGCGAATATAGGGTGCGATGTGGATACGAATAATTCAATATCTGCATCGTATTCGATTCATTATCAGCCCTAGCTTGAAGTCTATACAAAAGAATGTTGCTGATGGAATGGTACGTGCCTAGTGACAACAACCCTTGTTTTCAATTATTATTTTAAAGAAAATGAAAATGCGTAGGAAATCTACCTGGTGACTGATCCTTGCCATCTTTATCAAAACGAAGGAAAAATTGCTCGGTGAGTAAAAATAAAATTAAAAATTGGGCAAACCGAATATTTTAGTTTATATTTGTGTTCTTGGTGACAACAGCCTTAGTTTTCTTTTTTTTATATAGTTTTTTTAAAACGCGGTAACATTTTTGTAAACATAAATTAAATTTTAAGATAGCTGATTCCTGTCTCCTTTTCGTTTTTTCTTGTCAATCTGAACGATAGCAAAAATCTATAAAACAACAAAATGTTGAGCAATGTCTTCCGGACGAGTTGAGCAAAAAAACTCTTCCCTTCATAAAAAAATTCTTGATGAATAATGAGCAAGCAAAATACATTATGGAAATCGTCATAGAGTTACCTATTATTTATCTATGACACTAGGTTTGATTCTCCACATAACCAGATAAATAATTGTTGGCTGATTAAAAAAAGGTCTCACCGGGATTCGAACCCAGGTCGCCAGATTCAAAGTCTGGAGTGCTAACCACTACACCATGAAACCAAGTGATAGCAACTTTTGTTAATCACTAAAAGTACGATTAATAGCTAACCTTAGAATAAGATGAAGTGATGACCACACTCCTGACTCAAGAGTCAAGAGACAGAACAATTGTGCCAAATTCTTTTTTTATATTAATTTCTTTGTTAACCTAAAAAAAATCTGTAACAACATTTTTTTTATAAAAAAAATTGATATACTTTCACTTGTTATTATTTTTTTCTTTAGAAAATTTACACTAATTTTGAAAAACATTGTGAATATGCCAAAAAAGTTTAAAATATAATAAAATTCCAAAGCAAACACCTATGGATTTAAAAAATTTATTTTTTCAGTAAAATAATTCTTAAATCTAACGTATATTGGTTCGCGATCGAACTGAGTCTAACTAGTCTATTCAATCCGCCTTTATATAATAAAATTGGACCAATCTGAAATTAACCCTAATTAATAAAATATGTTTACTAATAAATAGAGCATGCTGCCGAAATTTTATGGGGGAATGCAGTTAGTTAATATGTTTTTCCACTGAAATTAATATCCTTGTTTTCTTACAGAGAAAAACCAAAGGTCAACTCCTACTCATTTTATACTCATCTGGCTTTAAAGTTTATTAAATCGATTGGCCGCTCCTGGATTAGAGTGGCTCAGCCATCGAATGGGGCTTCAAGCGGGTTATTGATTGTCTGGAACTTCTCGATTATCTCGGTTCAGATATTATCTCTCCAAGCTCAATGCATCTTTGCAGTTGTTGGTATGGAAAATATGCCGTCATTTCTCTTTTCTAATATTTATGCAAGTACAAATCCTATGACTTGCAGTGTCTTCTGTAGTAGTTTTCTGGATTTTGATTTTACTTTTTTTCCGTGGCTTCTTTGTGGTGATTTTAATGCTATTCTAAACGAATTTGATAAAAATGGTGGGCTTCCTTTTCGGGCTCAAAAATTTGTTGTGGATTTTTGAAACTTTATGCATGATAATGGCCTAATTGATTTAGGTTTTGTGGGTAATCTGTATATTTGGTGTAATAATAGATCTGGTAATGCTCGGATTTTAATTAGACTTGATTGAGTCTTCTGCAATGCAGCATGGCTCCACTTTTATGACTCTGCTTCGATTTCCCACTTACCCTGGGGAGTTTCTGATCATAGTCCGCTCTTTATCAATTTTGCGCAATCTTCTGTTAGAAATCGGCTTTTCAAGTTCCAAATTTTTTGGGTGGATTATCCTGATTCTATTGAGGTTGTTAGGAATTTTTGGAATGATATTCCTCAATTTCTGCTACCGCATAATGAGTTTAGCTTGGGCTTAAAATATACTCGTTTTGCTTTATCGAAATGGAACAAGTATACTCTGGGCAACTTGGAATGCAATCTTCAGTCCATATTGTTTGATATTTCTGAGTTGGAAAAAATTGAGGCTAATCAGGGGCTTAGTCTTGCTGATGAGCTTAATCTTCAGGCCCTTCATAATAAAGCCAATGCTATACGTAGATAAATTAATTTGAAATGGTGGTCGAAATCCAAATTGAAATGGATGGTTGATGGTGACTCTAATTTGGCTTATTTTCATCAGGTGGTGACTACCCGGCGTAGACTTAATAAAATTTCAAATCTTGTGCTTTCGTCCGGTTCTGTGGTTTCTGATAATATTTCTATTTTTACGGCTTTTTCGGATGCTTACAAAGATTTATGGGCGCCTAATTCTTCAAATTTTATTAATTTTTGCAATGGCATGCAATTTATTACATTAGATGAAAATGAAGCTTTGGTTCTTGTGAATCCGTTTACTATTTCTGAAGTTTTTAATGTTAGGCTAATGCTGAATGGCAAAAGCCTGAGTTTTGATGGATTTACGGCAGAGTTCTATAAACAATACTGGGGTATTATTTCAAACTCATTCATGAGATGAATGCATAATTTTTTTGATTCTGCATTTCTGCCTCTTGAATGGAATAAGACTATTCTTAGTTTTATTCCCAAATGTTCTAACCCTTCCATTGTCTGCGACTTCAGACCCATTGCGTTGTATAATTTAAATTACAGAATTCTTGCTAAAGTTCTTGCAAACCGCATGAAAATCCATTTGCCAACTTTAGTTTCACCAGTGCAGCCTGCCTTTGTTAAAGGCCGCTGCATTCAGGATAATATTCTTGTGGCCCAAGAAATATCTTATTCTCTTTACAAATCTAAGTCTAAAACTCCATATATCCTAGTAAAAATTGACTTAGAAAAAGCATATGATAAATTATCATGGAATTCTATTTTGGCTGTTTTGAAGGCTTTTAAATTCCATGCTAAGTTTGTTAATTGGATTTCTTCATGCATTTCTACTGCGACATTCTCTTGTTTTATCAATTCTGAGTTGTCGGCTCTTTTCAAATCTCACTGTGGTATTAGATATGGTGACCCTCTCTCGTCGTATTTGTATGTTCTTACTGTTCAAGTACTCACAAATTTAATTAATGAATCAGTCACTAATAAATCCTTGACCCCTTTCAAGGTTCAAAATGGACCTGCAGTTTCTCATTTGATGTTTGCCGATGACATTTTACTGGCTTTTCGGGCAAATAAAAAAAGTTTGCAATCAGTCAACACCATTTTTCGAAAATATAAGGATTTTTCTGGCCAATCGATTAATTTTGCAAAATCAGAAATTTTCTTTCCTAGGGATTTGTCATCTGATACGGCTAATTATATTTGCAACTTTTTAAACATGTGCCGAGGGAATTTTCCTTTTAAGTATCTAGGGGCAGTAATTGCCCCTCAAAGACCCCCTCCTTGTGCTCATAAAATGATTTTGGACAAATTTAAGTCCAAGTTAGGATCATAGCAGTCCTCTCTTCTATCTCAAGCGGGTCGGGTGGTTTTAATAAATTCGATTTTAAACTCCATCTTGGTTCATACCATTGCAGTCTCCTGGTATTCATCTAAATGGATGGATAAACTTGAGCAAATTATTAGAAATTTCTTATGGTTCGATTCTGAGGATAAAAAAGGCCTTCATTTAATTAACTGGAATATGATCACTAGTCCTAGAAATGTTGGTGGCCTTGGAGTCCATGATCTCCATTGTAAGGCTCTCTCTTTACAGGCTGTTAGGATGAGGAACTACCTTAATGGGACTCCTTCCCTGTGGGTTAATATAGTCCCAGCTAAATACCAAGATTTAAAATCTTCTTTTCATTAGATTGGGAAAAATATTTCTTGGAGTTGGAATTTATTTTGGCAAGCTTTCTATCAATTATTTCCTGGCTTTTCGAAAATCATTAAATCGGGAGAAAATACATCCATTTTGTATGACTTGTGGATTTCAAATGCCCCTTTATATTTTAAACCGACGTTTATCAATGTTGATTTGTTCTGTGATGACATAAATGCATGCTCCTTATTATTTGATCAAAAGTGGTTGCCCGATGCTATCGATTGCAATTTCGGTCTGGTTCTGGGGGAGTCCATTTCCAGAATTAAGTTGCCTATGAACCCTGCTGAGGACACTTACATTTGGTGAGATGAATCTAGGGATAGAGCTACCGCTAAATCAGCGTATGATTTCATTAGAAGCCATGAACCAAATCCTAATATGCTTGGATCGTAGGCCTTTTGGAATCTTCTTTGGAAAATAAAATCTACTCCAAAAGTTAAACTTTTTTGCTGGAAACTTCTCCACAAGCGACTTCCTACTCGAGCAAGGCTTTTATACCTAAAAATTCTCGATTTTGACCTTTGTCCATTTTGCCAAAATAATCCCGAAACAATTCAGCATGTTTTCTTTGAATGTACGTTTGCATCCACTGTTTGGTATAATCTTTCCTTTAAAATGGGCATCGATCTAGCAAATCGGGATAATTGGAGTTCGGGTGATTGGTTATCATGTTCCTCCTCCGCACGTGGAGTTGAGATGTTCAGGATTTCTCTAATTGCTAACTTCTGCTGGTTCATTTGGTACACTATGAACCATTCGTTGTATGAGGCTAGGTAGCCTACTCCTGTGAACTTAGTGACCCGGATCCTTGCTTTCACTCATGATCGTATGAGTGATTCTAAGTCTGAGGGCAATTCTAGACAAAATAATATCTTGGTTAAATGGACTCCCCCTACTCCAGACCTGTTAAAATTTAATTGTGATGCCTCGTTTTTGGATTCTCAGGGTGGATTGGGCTTCGTGTTAAAATTTAAATGCCGAAGGTGTATTCTGTGATGGAGAAAATGTTCTTTACCTTGAAGCAATGGCTGTGAAAGCTGCACTGCAATTTGCCTTAGTCAACGCAGTTCCACTGTTTACCATTGAAACAGATTCTAAAATTTTGGTTGATGTTATCAATAAGGAAACACCGGTGCCATGGACTATATCTAATATTGTTGATGATATATTTCATTTAATATCTGATTGTAATTTCTCTCGCATATCTTTTTGCTATCGAGAGGCAAATGAAGTTGTCCATTGGGTAGCAAATCATGCTTGTATAATCAAGGACCGTTGTGTTTGGTCCGATATCCGACCTCCGGAGTTGGATTTCATTTTGTCAGCAGACATTTCTGGTCCCGGGTTATCCAGGCCTTAATAAAAGTTTTTAATTTTTGGTATAAAAAAAAACTCCTACTCATTAGCCGGGAAAAGGGAGCAATGGGCCGGTTCAGACCTTACTTCCTTCGCCAGCATCACAAGCAGGAGTATATTCCTCGTGAGGTATCATTTTATTAAACTCTGAAACATTAAATGTTTTTACGGAAGAATCAAATAACTCAGTTGAATTTATTTACAAATTAAGACCCTAACATAAGGAGATTAAAATGAAATTTTGTAGCCTCAAAAGAGAACTCCATTTGGGGGAATTGATTCATGAAAAATCTCACTTGAGTCATGAGCTTTTTTGATTTGTGGTACTAAACCACCAGAAGAATGAACTTGTTTGCATTGCTTGCCACCTGAGGTTTTATGGTAGAGTTGGAACCTCAATTGCCATCTGAAGTATACATTTGATTTAAATTGCGATATATATGTCAGTTTTCCAAAGACTACCAATTGATCTCAGGTTTTTCTCTGTATTCAGTTTACTTTTCATGAAATTGTATGCAATTTTATAGCTGAACTTACCTTTTCCATTTAAAGATGGAATCCATGCATTTCTCCTTTGTGTCATGCTTAGGAATGTAAAACTGACCAATGTTTTCTGCTTGAAAAACCGCCTAATAGCTCCATGATAAGGTCCATGCTCCATTCACTATTACTGAAATTAAAGCTCTGAAACTTTAGAGTAAGAATTGATTTTGTCAGTGCTGACATGCATGTATAGGTCATTTTTCTATTGGAAAACAATTCAAGGATCCTTCGTTACGTTTCCTTGCCATTTCCTATTTCTTAGTTAAACCACTCCTAAGCTCAATATCCTTGCTTTAAGTAGTGCCAATTAGTATATGAAAATTGATCTTTTTAATGGAAGATTTCTGGATCTACGATTTGGTTGTGATAGAATTGGGTACGAGCACATTGCTTCCATAGATTAGCACTGTTTAACCTCAATTTAGAATTATGCAACTGAAAATAGTACAATGACATTCTATATATATGATACAGCGAGAGTACTGATGATGACAGTACTGTACGTTCATCGTCTGAGGCGGCAGGAAGAGAGCGGAAGCACGGGGAGGTTCTCGCAGTTGCAGATCTCGATCATGTTTCCGTCGGGGTCGTGGAAGAAGAGCTGCTCCACCTCGATGCCGCCCTCCTCCACCTTCGCAGTCACGAACTCGACGCCCTTTTTCTTGAGCTGCAGCATGAGGAGATCCATGTTGGCGCACTGGAAGGAGATGTGGTTGTCCTTGGGGTTAATGCCCCCCTTCTTTTTTGGCACGTCATCGCGCTGCAGCAGATGAATCCCAATTCCGTAGTTGAACAACCTGATCGAATTCAATCCATTGGTTAATTAATTAATTAATTAATTAATTCGCCATTTGAGTACGTAGTTAATTGCATCTATATATACCAAGCGCCTTCGAAGTCGAAGGAAGAAGGCCTCTTGATGCTGACGAAGCCCAGCACATCCTCGTAGAAATCCACCGACCGGCTCACCGACCGGCAAGTGAACGACACGTGGTTCAGCGACATGATCAGTGGCATCGGCGTCGCCGCTTGTTCTTCCACCATCGACAAACCCATCTTTAATTCTCTTCTTCTTCTTTCTTCTCTGCCGCTGTGCGTAAGCTTCGCAATGAGGAGTTGGGGGAGGTGCAGATTGGGCTTCTTTATATACTACTAGTGGTTGTTCATCACGTGCGTCCACGTGGCCGTATAGGTTGCATCGTGATTGTGGCTGGTTTGTGCTGACCACGTTTAGCTCGTGGGTAGTTGCTTTTGCTTGACTAATCTGTAGCATTCATTATTCTCTTTCATCACCTCCTGCCTCTCTACTTGAGCTTTGATCTTAATTTTTCTCATTTTTTAACAGAAATAATTGATGGGAGAAAAATTAGAAGTAATGTTAATTTTGTCCTCTTGTTTAATTTTAAAAATAAATCAATTTATTATTTATAATAATCATAAATTTTATTTCATTTAAGATTTGGATGGAAATACTATTTGATAGTATTAATTAGATACACGGAACATTGATTGCATCAAAATATTCTCGGGTCAATGTATTTGGATTTTGGAAGGTTGGTGGATGTTACTGGTCACGTGGATATTTGTAATGTGATATTTAGAGAAGAGATAAAGCATGCCTCTAAAAACAGTGGATGTCTTCCAACCAGCCAGGCACATGTTATCATGTCTTCCTTCGACACAGTACTTATATATATATATTTATATAGAAAATTTCACTTTGATTAAATGATATTTTTAATTACCTATTTAGTTTAAAGATTCCTGCAGGATATTCATTGATTTTGCGTATGGTGTTTTTTTAATTTTTTTTTTAATGAAGATTCTTTTTTTGCAAAGTTAGTTTCGAAATTAAATGAATAGTTAAAATTTGATGAGAAAAAATGATCATCATTTAAAAACATATAATAGAACCCACAATATTATATATATATATATATATATATATATAGTTTTTTAATTCAAAAGGTCACGTGATAAATGAAAAGCATGCATGTGACATAATTTGGACAAGGACCGGTTCCTTGCACGTATCGGTTTAATTATTGATCTGTGCTAAGGTGGATTGGCCATATCTGAGTCAAGTGTGACTTCAATTTCACTTGATAGGTACAGGAAAATTAATAAGTTATTCTCATCTTTTAAATATATTACTTATTAGGATTTATTTATTTTTTCACTTTTCATTCTAAAATTTCGTAGCTGTATTGATTTGCACATGTGCTTTTAAAAATCACATTTTGCATTCCACAATTTGTATGTAACATAACGCACACACGTACTCTCTCTCTCTATATATATATAGTGGCTAGTGAGAATTTTAGCCATTGATTTAGTTTTAATAAAATGCTAATCTCTCTTCTCTAACAAAGATAGGTATATATTATTCCACAAAAAGGTTCATGCAAGATCCAATGTGAAATATCAGCAGGGACATCTCAACAATTACATGTAATAAACCAAAGTAAAAAAAACTTGAGAGAAAAAATGTTAGTCTTAAGCCATACAAAATTTTCCTGAGAGATAAAAAACTGAGACCCAAGTATCCGAATGAGAAATGATTGTCTTCAAAGACCTTTAAAAACCTTCAAATTCTTAGCAAACTAGATTCTTAGGGTAAAAAAAGCAAATCAAATATATATACTCGTTGCCATAGGGGTCTAGCTAGTTTCAATTTCCGAAATAACTCCAATCATCATTTTCAGAAAGAATCAAAAGGAAGAGATCAAACCTGATTAATAAAACGAGTCATATGCCAAAGATGGTTGATCTGTGAACATAATATGAAACAATGAAGAATAGTTTCAACCGCCTCATGACAAATAGGACAAAGATCGTCAACTTTTGAAATCACTCTCTCAACTTCTGACACATAAGAACTTCATTATGCATTAATTTCGAAAGTAAGATATTAACTTTTGTAGGCACTGAAATTCTCCAAATTGATTGTCTAAGTGAGCAGGACCTTCATCTGCAGGGGGATGAGAGAAACAAAAGGCAATGTTGTAGCCTGAGGACACTAAATATGATCCTTTGTTTTTCAAAGTCCAAATAATCTTAATTATCCTCATTTGAAGTAGGCACAATCTGAAGAATATTCAGCCACATTCAAAGTGAAAGACTCTCTTATTGAATACATATGTTGAGAAGTTTCAATCATATCCATATCTGTTTAATTCCTAAGATCAAGAATGCTTTATCGATGTCCCATGTTAGTCCAATCAACTTATGCTCTGTTTTTAACAAAATTATTTCAAAAATTCTAGTGTTTATATTACATCACTACATGAACAGACTGATCAGTTCAAACCAGAGTACTTTTGTTAAATGAAGGTTAATTAGTGATAACATACTTGTTGCGCATGAGTGTATGCACTTCTTGAAAACGAAAAGTTGAGTTTTTTTTATTTGGCTCTAAAGCTTGACATGAGCACTGCTTATGAACACAGTTGAGTGAACTTTTGTTTGGTTTATATTGGAAAAAATAGGTTTTCAATGCTTGTTGGATGACTTGGATAAAAGAACGTGTGTCTATTGTCTCCTATTCTATTATTATAGACGATCAATCATTTGTTTTTTTCAGACATTCTAGATGTGTTTGTAAGGGAGATTCTCTATCACCTTATCTATTTTTGTTTTGTGCGGAGGGCTTGTCTCATTTGCTTCAAAAGGGAGAACAACTTCACAAATTTCATGGACTTAAGATCAATAGCAGATGTCCTTCCATTAGCCACTTTATTGTTTGTGTAATATCTCAGATATTTAAATTTATTATTTTTTCTTTTATGTATATTTTCTAGCCTAGCGGACTAGTTCGTGGTCGAGCCGAGTCGACTCATGGTCTGGGGCGAGCTTGCAAGCTCGGGTAAGTAGAATATAAATTTATAAATTTATAAATTTTTAGGCTTGGGTAGTTGAGAGTATTTAATATGGTGTTATGTGCACATAATTGCTAATTATGTTCATATGAGTATTTAATTAATTATTCATAATTTATTAGAATGAAATTAATTAAATTATTTAAGTCTATCGGGTTAGCGGGTTTTGATTTTGACTTAAGGTGAATGCGAGTTGTGAATTAAGGGTTTAAGGAGTTAGGGTTGAGGAGGGTGTATAAAAAAACCCCCTCATGGCATGTGACTCCTATTTTGGAGCCACCTAAAAAGTTGAGAAAGGAAGCCTAGCCGCCGAGCCATCCTCCCCTCTTCCCCTCTCTCTTTCCCCATCTTGGAGCAGCCGGCTTGAGGAGGAGCCGCCGCCCCTCCTTCCCTCCTCTTCTGGGAGCCGTCGGCTTGAGTGGAGCTGCTGCCCCTCTTTCTCCCTTGTTGAGTTGAGCCCCTTTGAGGTCGATCGGATTTGGATATCGCCGCTTGGAAGTTTTTCTCTAAATCATTTTCCTAATCAATGTGAGTGGTTTTATTCCTCCTATTCGGATTTTCTTGAAGTCGCCTTAAGGATTCTTGATTTTGATAATGTCCTTTTGTGTTCTTGAGATTTTTTGGGTTTCTATGTCATGCTTAGATCTTAAATTTTGATCTCATATCATGGAATTTATGTTTAAGGGAAGATCTATGATTTTATAATTAAATCTTGTGAATCTTGGGTGCAAATCTCATCTTGGAGTTCTAGAGGTTCTTGATAATAAAGAATTAATTTAATTTTTTTCATTCTTGGTTTAGAGATTCTTGATATATAATTATATATGCTAGTTTTTATTGAATAAAAATTATGAGATTGTATGCATAATTGGCTTGATGACATGAATCTGTGATGTTAGAAATTTAGGAATTTAATTCTGCAAAATTCGGATTTTATTTCATGTTGTGCTGGAAATTTCAGTTTTCTGAAATTTATGTGATGTTTATTGAATCTGGGCTGATTTTTGATTTCTCTGTTATTATGTGATTAGATCTCTGATTATAGTCGTGTAACATATCGTTTTGACCAGAAAACATAGTTTGGAAACATAGGACACACTTTGAAGAGTAGATTCGGGGTATACACAGCACTTCTAGACAGAACAAAACCCTAAAATAAAACTCTAAAATAAAACCCTAATTGAGATGATCTAGATTTTAATTCTATAATTAAAATAGGGTCTAAGGGTACGTGAGCATAATCTGTTATGAACCAACTTACAATGTATGTATGAAATAAAACCACGCGGGTTCATGACGTTGCAAGTCTAAGGGGTAAGGGACGAGTTTGAAGTGTTGAGATGCTTCACAGTGAGGACACCCTTAGGACACCGTAAGAGAATATTGACTTAGGTCTTGATGCGTCATATCCTTGGGAATGGCGAAGCGGCTCATTTAGGAGCCGGGTTATGGGCTACGCCCGTGTGGTTGGATGTCAATTTCCAACCTGCAGGATAAGTTCGGAGGGTCTTTCCCAATTATCTTGATATGTGCACGGTTACCTTTAGGCATAGTAGGGATTCGACCCGATGCACCTCTTGATGGTGATGTTGCCTTTAGGTATGGTAGGGATTCGACCCGATGCACCTCATTGATGGTATGTTGCCCTTGGGCATGGTAGGGTTTCGGCCCGATACACCTTTGTGATGGTGATGTTGCATTTGCGCATGGTAGGGCTTCGACATGATGCACATTTTTTTTTAGTTGACGTTGTCTTCGGGTATAGTAGGGTTTCGGCTTGATGCACCTCTTTGAAGAGATAGATGTCGTGGGCATGGATGACCTTCGGGCCTAGTAGCTAGTCACATTTTTGCGACGTGACCTTTTTAGAGATAGAATTTATTTATGTTATCTCTGTGTTTATTTGTGAGGGCGGATAAAGCCGCTCGCTGAGTTCTTTGAACTCCCCTGTTGTCGTGTGATTTCTTTTTTGCAGAGCCTGACCGGTGAGGTGGGTTGGGTGCACTTGGCGTCGTTGGAGGGCAGATGAGCTATTGGATCTCATAGCAGTCCTAGTTAGGGTCGTAGTCGAGTTTTTTCTTTTGGTAGTGTCATGCACTTGTATTAGCTTATTTTGGCATTGTAGCCTGAGAACATTTATGTTATTATTTCAAGTTTTATTTGACTGAACTTTTGAACTGTTGAACATAATCGTATTTTCGCATTTTCTTTACTTCTGGGTTATTAATCTAAACTTGTTATTGATTCTCTTTTCCTTTAAAATAAAACTTGTTATTTTCTTTCCGCTACACTATTTATTTTGGCACGTGCATGGGTTAGACTTCGGGGTATAGGCACGTATACCCTGGCCGGTCACGGGACTCTGAGTTGAGGCGTGACAGTTTGCATATGATTTCATTCTTTTTTGTAAAGCTGATGAATTTAATTGCCAGAATTTGATGATCATCCTTCATACTTATGGTGAATTGAGCACTCAAGAAATTAATCTGAATAAGTCTTCAGTCCTTTTCAGTAAAAATACATCTCAACCAATTAGAGAGCATATGGCATCCTTTTTACATGTTCCACATGTAGGTGCTCAAGATAATTACCTCGGTCTACCTTCCGTGGTGGGACAATCTAAAGGGGGTACTTTTGATTTTATCAAAGAAAAAGTAGCCAAGAAATTGCATCATTGGACGAGGTCCTTATTGTCGATCAGCCAATGGGAAGGAAGTTCTGATTAAAGCAGTAGGTTCTTCCATCCTTCTGTACTCTCTTGGCCGCTTCAAACTTCCAGACACTATTCTATGATATTCATAAAATGATGGTCAACTTTTGGCGGGGTCAGCGAGGAAGTGAAAGGAAAATCCATTGGATTGGTTGGAGCATATATACTATGTAGGCCAAAATCTGAAGGTGGTATGAGCTTTAAAGATATCAAAGCTTTCAACTTAGCTATGTTGGATAAGCAAGCTTGGCGGCTTGTATCAAGGGAGCACTTATTGTTTCATAAAATATTCAAAAATAAATATTTCAAACATGTTTCTTTTATGGAAGCTTCATTGGATAGCAACCATTTCTTGGGCTTGAAGAAGTTTACTAGAGGGCCGCAAGGTGTTAGAAAAATGAATGAAATGACAAATTGGATATGGAGCTAAGGTTCGAATTCATACGGACCCTTGGCTATCTCATTCTTATCCTTTCACTGTGCCACAAGGGACTTGTCTGAATTATACTGGTGAGGCAACTTTTGAACCCCGATCGTTTTTGGAATATGGATTTGATAATATTTTTCAGATTGTATCTACTTTAGATGATGATGAGATTATTTGGATTTTGGAAAACAAAGGATCATATTCAATGTCCTCAGACTACAACGTAACGTTGTCTTTTGTTTCTTCCATCCCCATGCAGATGAAGGTCCTTCTCACCTAGACAATAAGGACATTGGGAAATCAATTTGGGGAATTGCAGTACCTACAAAAGTTAAAATCTTACTTTGGAAATTAACGTATAATGGAGTTCATGTGCGTCAAAAGTTAAGAGAGCGATTTTAGCAGGTTGACGATCTTTGTCCTGTTTGTCATGAGGCGGTTGAAGCTATTCCTCATTGTTTCATATTATGTTCGGGATCATCCCTCTTTGGCATATGACTCATTTTATTAATTAGGCTTGATCTCTTCCTTCCGATTCTTTCTGAAAATAGTGGCTAGAGTTATTTTGAAAATTAAAATTAGATCTCAATGACAACAATAATATGTCTTTGATTGCTTTAATTTTTGATATAGAGAATCTGGCTTGCTAGGAATTTGAAGGTCTTTGACATTTGGATACTCGGGCCTCAACTTTTTTTCTCTCAAAAGAATTTCGTTGACGACTAATATTTCATCTCTCTTTTTTTTACTTTGATTTATTACGCGTAATTGTTGGGATGTCCCGTATTTCCTTTTGCCAGTATTTCACATTGGATCTTGTACGGATCTTTTTTGGGAATAATTTTTTTAAAAAGAGAATTTTTTTATCAATTGTTATTATATCTTATTATATATTATTATGTTAAATAAATAAATAAATCATCTTGATATGTTAGTGACGGAACGTTCACCGAATCGGTTGACTTATTTGTCCTTTCATGATCAGCAGACGAAAGTTTGACTTCAAAATATTCCACTAAAGTTTATGTCAACGACAAACCCGGATCGATCATCGGTTTACTTACATGACCGCGTAACAACATGTTCTAACTTCTTTTAAAGTACGCGACCGCGTCTAAAATTTGACGGGCTCTTCGTACGCCAACTTTTACTCTAATCTCTATTGAAGACAGATTGTGGGTCCCCTACCTGTAATCTGTTACTTCTTTAAAATTTCTATATCCAATCAAAAGACGGGTTGGGTAGAGTAAAAGTTTGATAAGCCGGAGAAGTGCTTTTTTAGTTATTATTATTATTATTTTAATGGTAGAAGATTAATTTGCTTTAAATAGACACCAAAATGGCACCTAGAACATTCCGTGGGAGGTGAGAGCGAGCGAGACGAGCAATGTCGAGAACCGTCACCCCCTCCACCGGAACCCTAACCATTACCCTCGAGGAGCCCTTGTCTTCTTCCATCTCTCGGCAATCTCAGCCGCCCCAGGACACCCTCGTCCTCCGCCTCAAGCGACCTAAGAAGAAGGTCTCCTGGAAGGAAGGAACGGTCGACAACGAGTTTCTTAACCGGAAGAGTTCCAAGAAGTGCTGCATCTTCCACAAGCAGAAGCCTTTCGACGAGGACGATAGCGACGAGGAAGACGGGCGCGGACCTGGCGGCGGCGGCGGCGATCCCGCGTCTGACGGCGGCGCCGGCCCCAGCCATCTCTGCTGTTCCCACGGTGGAGGGCACCACTGATTGGAGTAATGATCGTTTTTTCCATCAATTGACCTCCTTTATCTATGCTTAGCTTCACATCATGATTGATCTATTTTAACTAGCATTTGATATACCTCCCAATGTTGGTTTGTGCGGATTACTATCTTGATTGGGATCAATCAGTCCTGGTGACTAATCTTCTTATCAAATCACAAATTAGTACATTTACATGTAGTTATACATGGGTGAAGACTGTTTAATTTGAATAAAAACCTTCATTTATCCTTCCCTAAACAAAATAGAGCGGTTAATCTCGTCAGATTTTTGTGGCAACGATGCAATTGTGCCCATTGTTTTTGATATCTACTATAAAATTCCTAATACTCCAACCTGGTTTTCAATAAATGGTTTGAGTACTTGGAATATTAAGTTGGTTTCCTAATATTTAACGCCTAAAGAATGCGATACATAAATAGTTTGAACCTAGTTAGTTTTCACTTTTCAAACTATTTATGTGTCACATTTGTTTGGTGTTGAATGTTTCCAGTTTCCCTAAAAAAGATTTTTAAATATTAGCTCTGATGACTTTTTAGCCATAATTTTGATTCTGTTGTGATTTGGATGTCACGGGCACCTATTGGTTGTTTTCCAGCTGGAATACCTCTGGAAGTCTTGTGGAGTGTTTGCATGAGTTTCCTTTTAGCTGAAGTTGGGTTGTTTAGATAAGTTTTGCATAGTAATTTTCCTTAATCTTGTGGAATTGTACTTGTTATGCATTGCTACTCCCCTCTGCTTTCTCATGGTTCAGAAAACTATCAGAAGAAATAATGCAATGACGATAGAGGTGGTATATCTAACTTAGTGAACTAAACAAACCATCAATAGGTTAACCTCTTAATGTAAGAAGAAAATCCTGTAGACATGTGGTAGTTATGACATTTTTATCTACCTTAAGAATTATAAATGCATTATAAACTTCAAAAACATTTGCATTATATCAAATAGCTTTGGTGGTTTGCAGTGTGCATCCAATAAAATTCAGCTCTTTATTTTGACTGGATCCTCATTCTTGCTCAGTTTAATGTACTCTTCAAGTCTTTTGTATTGTAGGAGTGATGAGAAATAGAAGTTATAGAGATTATAGGAGAGGAAATATCGTAATTAGTGCGGACAGACCTAAGCAACAATACATTCAAAATTTTTGTATTGATTCAAGGATTGAGGCTGCTTCGTAGCTAGTTCTACTTCCAAGCGGCTCATTCCTTGGAAACGCTTTATGTTATGCTCATGCCAAATTGTCCATCTCCATATCATGATGAGTAAGTAGCGATGGCATTTGCACTTAGTCATATGGTTTGGACCCACATTCAATGGCTGAAAGGCAAGGGGAAAGGTCGAAACATTGCACTGATGCAACATTGTAGCCCAACCTCTGGTGGTGTAGTTGCACTGCTGAAAAATGTGATTATGTGATTTGGGATCTCTGTGGCATAGCAAGCATTTAGGGTCGACCTGTTCCAGATGCCAAGCCTTTTTGTGAGAAGCCTACCTTTCTTCGCTATCCAATTCATATATTGCTTCTGGATAAGCATGATGCCAAATATAACATGCCGCTGGTCTTTGGTTCCTCTAAAGTTTAAAATTTTGTAAAACGAATTTGCAGAATATCCATCATTAGAGGTCCATCTCCAGGTGATTGAATCATTTCCTGTGTTGTACAAATAAGGCTTGAGGTCCTGAATCATCCGCCCTAAGTTGTCTGCACATACAAAATTTTTGAAGGCTAGACACCATCCAACAATGCACCCTTCGCTCTCTATCTCCTTGGTTTCCTCGATAGTGATATACAGATCCCTAGGTTGGCTGTATCCGGATACCTTTATGATAGTTTCAGACCTTGGACCCAAGGGTCTGTCCAAATATTTAAAACTTCTGCCAGTTCCTACCTGATAGAGTAAGGACCTCTCAGAAGTATCATAAATGTTCACAATCTTTCTCCAAATAGGGAATAATTCATATTGATTACACTGCGATGTACTGGTTGTATGGTATCAACCCATTTCATTCCTTCCCTTTTCAGATATTTCCAAATCCGGTTGCCAATCAGGTTGTGTTATGATTTTCTAAATTAATGATATTTAATCCTCCCTTCACTTTTGTGCCTTGTATTATGTCCAATAGGGCTGTCCATTCGGTTCAAACCGAACCGAATTAAACTAAACTGAAATTTTTTTCATACTGATATTCCAACCCGAACCTGAACCGAATTATGCCTAAGCCGATCTAACCCGAACCGAAATTATTCGGTTCGATTTGGTTTCCAACTGAAATTTTATCCAAACATTACACATTTACATTGCCACAGCAAGCTATTAAATATGAACATATATAATAGCTATAAAATTAATACTCATTTACTTACCTAGGCAGTGTAGAGCAATGTCGAGTAGTGAAATCAAATGGGTAGAAAAATTACTGCCCAATACCCAATTACTTACCTGGGTTAAAAATTAAAAAATTATTATTTTTTAATTAATTCGGTTTTCGGTTCGGGTCGGTTCCCGAATTCCGGGAACCGGATCCGAACTGAAACCCAAAATTCGGATTCGGTTCGGGTAAAGAACTGAACCTGCAATCGCTAAAACCGAAAAATTCGGTTCGGTTTTTCGATTTGGTTCGGTGTAACCCGGTTTTTGGACAACCCTAATGTCCAAGGCGGCGAGACATTTACCACGCGTTGGATCTATGCTGCTGCCTGTCCAATGTCCATAAGAATGTTCTCCTTAGCTTATCTATTTGCTTAATGACCTAGGTAGGCGTTGTATATATGGAGAAGATGTATGATGGCTGGTAGGTCAATATACTGTTGGAGACTAGGAGTAGGTCTCCCCACTCTTGACAGCAGGTGATCTTTCTACATTGCCAGTAGTCTGTCAATCTTAGTAAGTATTTGCCTCTCGTCATCCTTTACTAAGTTTCCCTGACGTAGAGGAATGCCCAGGTCATTTAGGGGAAACTGCCCAACTGTGCATCCCAAGATTTGAACACTGCGGACATGGTACTTAGAATTGATATACTATAAGGACCACATAGTAAATGAAACTCTTGGAACCAGTCCTGCAATATATGATTGGATATGTGACATCTGGTATTTCTCTGTTGCGTATTGTAGTTAATCATGTGACTAAATGGGACAGAGCATTGACAGAATAAAACATAAGCAGTACTCTTACCCTTTATCTGGCGTAGTGTGAATTTTTTTATTGTGTCTTTAAATATATTTTTTTACCAGAAAGTAATTCTATTTTTGTGCCTTTGTGTTACTATATCTTGATATCTAATTGTCCTGGAGAATAAATGCCATTCTTTTGGATATGACAGTACGTAACTACCTGGTCCACTTGCTGCAGAGTTGTAGGAATGGAGATTGGAGAACTTCACAACAGAATGGTTGTTGAATTCATGTCAAGCTGGAAGCTACTACTGTAAACTTGTCTTTTTGGTTATTTTTTTATTGATCCCCCTCCCCCCCCCCCTCTCCTGATGACTGTCGTGGCATTGATTCTGCATTAGCAGTTTGCATGTAAATTTCATAATGAATGGGGTGATGTTTTAGAACCTGTTTGAAATGTATTTTACACTGCCTTTTTGGTTTGGAGCATTCTTGTTTTTATTTTAGTATTTTTGAAGAAATATCACACTCAAAATCTTTTATCGGGGTAGGCAGTGTGAAGTAGGTCGGCATAGCAGATTGCAGTGGATTTGGCTTTTAGGTTTATAGAGGTAAAAAAATTGCAGTATGGATGACAAATCATTGCTATTTGTGTCTAAATTTGTGAAAAGCAGTGGACTGACAACTGAGTTGCAGCTATTTGGGGGAGCTGATGCCTATAGAAGGATGCTGGTGTAATCTTCTCTGCAAAATTACGAAGTTGCTGCTCAAGCATTACAAAATAAAAGGTACAAACAGACACTGAAGTAGTCATGTCATCATGATATATTTGGATGATTAACTCTCCACTTGTGCAAGATTTTAGATTTTTACAACTTGAAAGGGGTGGACATCTTGAGACTGTCCACAATGTCTGTCACAGAACCAATGCCCACCGCCACTGAGACCAGCAGGCAAAGCACAATAAGGGTTTGCAGCGCCATCCATTTTGCTGTTCCTCTTTCTATCTTCTTCTGAGCTACGTGCATGCTCACAGGAAAGTACACAGTCAAGGGCCAAAAGCTGAAGGCACCAAGAAGCCCTAGCACAGCGTTGAAGAAAGGCAACATCATGGCTACAAGTGTCGTCAAGAGGACTAAGATGGACCGCAGGACGAGCTTCGACAGGCTGAAGCTTAAGTAGCCATGCTTGGTGAATGGCACTTGGATGGTGTAGACCGTATCAATGAACTTGTTCTCTGGCCATTGCGAGCTGATTCGCTGCTCCACCGCAGCAAAGATCGGTTGGGCGTAAACCTGCTTGGAGAATTATGCCCACAAAATTTGAATATAATTTTACCTGATTAGGGTGTCGAAGTGATTTAGAAGAAGGTTAACCTGATATGCACCGATGAGATGGAGAATGATGCACATGTTTCCGATGTCAACTAGCCAAAATGGTTCGTAGAATCCAAAGCCAGTGAGTATATTCCCGGGAGCATCATTTCCAAATGCAGCATAGCCAGCGCAACCGAGAGAGAGATAGAAGATTGTTGTAACACCAATGCCGTACATTGCAGCCCTCTTCATCACCACCTTCTCTGGAGGATGTGGCTTCAATGTATCCTGCAATTAATTCTTTAGTAATTAAAGCACATGATACATATATATATATAATAGAAAATTAATTAAGTATGATTAGGTAATGTTGATACCTGGATCTCGATGCAGATCTCAGCAAAAGTGTAAGCAAAAGCAATGTTGCCCAAAGCGAGGAGCGAATTCCAAGCCTTCTTAGTGGGAGAGGGAGCAGCGGATCCTGCAATGGCCCCTCTGAAGTCGCCGTGGGATGCCCATTTTGCGATGCAGAGGCCGAGGCCGACGAAGGAGTAGGCGAAAGACATCGCCGCCGCCACCACCGACAGCCACGTCACCTTCTCCAAGCTGGGGAATTGAGAGAGAACTAATTGGACGGCTCCGAAGACGGCCATGAGCAGAGTGCCGGATGCTTCGCATGCCGCATTTGGGCCATCTCGATGGTAGCAATCTGATTTCTTTATCGCACTTCAAATTACATTGCGAAAACGTTCATGTCAATTTTTCAATAAATTAATTCAAAGGTTAATATAGCTGAGCTACTGATATTTTATGTAATTAGTATTTAGGGGGGTTGTTAAAAAATATGAAGCTCCAAAAACAACTTTAGGCTTGCCTACAATCATTAAAGAAAAAAAATGAAACCCTAAAAATGAATAATAATTAAAACCACAAATACGCCCAACTAAACCAAAATGGGAACAGAAAGCATAAACAATATGAAAAGAAATTAATTACAAACTAAACATAATTGAAAAATTAATGCCTATAAAATATTATAAAAAACAAAAGTATAAAGAGTTGAAGAAAAAAAAGAAGACTCCAACCCTCAACCCACCGTAGGGAATGAATTTTATACCGACGTCTGGTGTAGTTAGAAAATCGGCACCGATATGATGTCGAAAATTGAATTCAGATGAAAGCACCGATTTAAGGGTCAAAATTAGACGAGTATAAATTTGAAAACCGACTCAAGAAAAAGCACCTGTTTAATATAAGTGGGAGATGGAAAAATTTTACTCTAATACCAATGCCTTTAAGCACCTTTGTTAGAGGCGCTAATATCTAAAATTTTAATTAAAACTTATTTGTAATCAATGATTTACTAAAAAAATATTATTTAAATTTGATTTGAAGTAATGCTTTCAATCTTAGTTAATAAGTTATTTGAAAAGATAATTTTATTTATAAAAATATAATTAAATTGAAGAAAAATTATGGATGATGTAGGATTACGGAGGGGAAACTAGCTGTCTTGATTAAAAATTAGCGTCAGTTTCCAAAAAAACGGACGCCAATTTTAAAAACGGAGCTAATTTATAGAAAATTGACGCCAAAAGTTGACGGAGGTCTATTTACATAATCAATTTAGATTACATATAATTTTTTAAAAACAAATTAAAAATGAATAATAAAATTAATCTTGATCAATAAGTGACGAGGCAAACAAATTAAATTTGAAAATGAAGGATGCAGATGGGGTGTTTAATTAATTACTTACACCATGCTGGTAGTAGCGGTGATGGTGTATCCGACCAGCGTTCCCCAAAGATTCACGTACTGAGCTACTCCGCACATCACTACTTCTCTCGGACCTTCATTAATTAATAATTTTCACAATACAATGCCATTAATTAATAATCACACGAGATATACGCATGGTTAAAATTAAAATAAATAATACTAATTAATTATATTAATTACCCAAGTATGATCTGACGGCATCCATGTAAGTGGGATTCCTCGATGCGCAAGCGTCGGAGGATCGATAGCAGTTGGCCAAGAGGGTGGCCGTGCAGTAGGTGACGCCGGCGAATCCGAGGAGAGCCACCGGTCCGGCGATCCACCCCAACTGAGCCACACTCCATGCCAGGGCCAGCACTCCCGACCCGATGATGGCCGTCACAATGTGCGCCGTCGCCGTCCATAGACTCCCTTTAATTAATTAATTAATTAATTAATTAATAATAGAAGTAGTCTAATTAAGGTAGATCGATTAATTAACTATATATGCGGACGTTACATACCTTGTCTCTCGTGAGCATCATCAATATGATGTGCTCCCTCGGCCTCCATGAGCTCCACCGCTGTCTCCCCCTTCATGTTTTGGCTTGCTGATCACTCAGGTGCTTCTTGTGAGGCCGTGGTCCCTTTTTATATTATTGCAAGTGAATAAGTGATTAGACGTGCATTTAACTGAGCTGTGAAATTAAATCCTATTTTGAACAGTTTGAAGTATATATTTTTAATGTTGATTTAATTTTGAAATAAAGTGAATAATTAGGATTGGTCGATTGGATAGTGTTGTGAGGATATGATGATGTTGGAAACTAGGAAAGGTGGGTGATGGTCCTTTCAAGTTTCATCTTTTGCTTTATTCGTGATAAAAAGGAAAGAAGCGGATGACTCCAACGTACTGCCTCATGCTTTATAAGACAATGCCCCTACCGCCCTACATCTAAAAGAATTGAAGAATAATATATTGTTGTCCTTCAATTTAATTGATCATTCACTCATCCAAGTCATGCAGGGATGACCAGCTTAATTATATTATATGCTTATCTTTGTTGCCCGAATTGATGGAAATCAATGTATGAATCGATTAAAAGCACTAATGGACTAGCTACTTCATTTACACCTTAACATAAAAATTAATATGGTTAATTGGTACCCATCTATAGCAGCTAGTTAATTAGATTAGGCTGTCTCAATTTGTATCGATCGGACATGATTGAGCTAGAGTTGAGCTAGCCTAATTGATACATGCAAAAGTATCCTTGAAGTTGGGTCTTTTAAAGATCGAGTTAGTAAGAGTTTGAGAGGTAGGGGCGAAAGGTATGCCCATGTCAACCCAAAGTACGAGATGTATGAAAAGATTTCTCACCACTAAGGGGGCGGGGTCTATCTTTTTTATATGAATTTTAAAGGCATTTTGATCATTTTCTAACGTGCTTTTTAGTCTTTTCTTAGTAATATCATGATGTTGACACATGCTATACACACGTCCAATCAAAATGGAGGAGGATGACTTGCATCGGGCCCATGCCAAGGGCGATGGACCTCTTGGGCTCGTATAGCTCAAGTGCGATCGAAGGCTAATCTTGATGGAATTTTGGGCGAGAGATATGATTAGTTGGATTTTACGGGTCCATGAGGGCCTAATTCCCTTACCAAATATGAAATCTAATTAAAAAATGTCTTGGATTCCTCAGTCACATCTACAAACCTAGGATTGTAAATGAGCCAAGTTGCTTGTGAGCAACTTGACTTTGGCTTGAGAGTCAAGGTCAGCTCATTTGAATTATTGAGCTAGAGCTCAAGCAAGCTTTTAAGAGTTCAACTCATAATTAAGTTGATCATGAGCCTAAGCTCGAGAGCTTATATATAATATATGCATATAATTAATATTTATATCTATAAGTTCATATCATAAGTTCACAAGTTGAGTTTGAGTTTGAGCTTAAATAAATTAACTTGATTGTAAATCAAGCTTTATCGAGTTTGGAAAAATATAAACTAGCTCGAAGACGATATTTTCAAGCTTACATAAAGTTTGGCTTGAGTTGATCCGTTTGAAACTAATTAATACATTTGATCGAATTCACGCCTAACAATATTTCTAAATTTGCATAAAGCTAGTTTGGCTTGAGTTTAAGCTCGAATCATCGTATACAAGCTCACGCGCTCAAACACCTCTTGACTTGACCTAGCATGGCTTGATTACGTGACAAATCCAAAGATCAATAGGTATTAAAACATAATTAACCATTTCAAACTTAGTGTAGCCATATAAATATTTAAGATATTAATTAGATCAAGTACCAAAAAATCTTTTTTAACCTAAATTCAACCCGAGCTTAAGCATTCAATCTATAATTTGGAGTCAAATGAAATATGATCGATCAGTAGTTAATTAGGTCCGGCTAGACTCAAGTACTAAAGAAAATTTGATCTATTGATATTCCAAAATAAAGGGAAACAAAGTGATCAATCGTTGCTTTAACTGTACAAAGTGATGGAATTATCATTCAAGCTTTAATTGTTGCTTTTAACACTTTAATAATTTAAGTGGGTGTGATCAAATAGTCTATATATTATTAGATTTTATAGTGGATTTATTGTTCAATTTGAATTCCAATCTTACTTTAAATTTTGGTTCGGTTTTTTTGAGTTTGATACTTTAAAAATAACAATGATAATTATTCATAAAAGACATTTATAAGTAAATTTAGTTCAAATAATCAAGTGTATATATACTATATAACTCTACTTAAAATCATTCAAAGAAATATTGAATTTGTTTGAGAACATTAATTACTATTATTAGAACGTGGAAAAAGTTTTAAAAGTATATTCAACACTTAAATGATGCAATAGAGAAGAAAATTAACTCAAATTGATTATTATTATTATTATGAGAGTATAATAGTTCAATTATAAAAATTGATTTAGTCTTTATTCATTACCAAACTCCTCCAATCTCTTTGAAATCTTTTTCCTTTAAATTAACTCCTTCAAATTTCTCCAAATCTCTTATTCTAATTGATCCAAACTCTTTCAATTCTACCTCGATTCTTTTATATATAGCAAATTAAAGCAATTCCATGTGCTGCAGCCAAACGGCCACGTGGTTATTAAGAAGACACACAAGACTGCAACTAGAACATGGAATGGATCAAAAACACACTTAATTGGCCGGGTGCTGATACAGCCTGAGCGCATTAAGAGGAGGAGGCATTTCAATCTTCTTTAGCTTTAAAGTTTAAAGCAAAATTCCAAAGGCTAGTTAGCAGGAATGAGACTCCTTCCTCAGCTGGGCTTCCTGTTTCATCAGATCTTCATGCATATATAATTATATATATATCGGTTTCCACTAATGGAAAGAGATTGGTTCCTAGCTTTAATTAATTAATTAGTTACAATTACTTGTTTCCGACAACGTCTTTCGTCTGCTTTAAGCGTGGTGTGTGAAATGCTTTCGTACGTAGCACATCCTATCAGTCCACTTTGCCTTCCATTAATTTGTTGGAAAAAATTGTGAATGCTGATGCAAAATTGAGCCAGGTTCATCTCATCTGTCCTACTCTGACTTGCATTGATTTATTAGTTATCTTACTTGTCCCCCTTTTTTCACAGCTTTATTATTATATATTATTTTTAATTAAAGAACCAGTCAATTTATTTCATTTACAATTATGTAACTCGCACGTACTCTTTTCCATTCTCTACACTACATATGCCAAGACATGTGCTTTATACGCTCTTTTCATCAATGCCATCATTTCTATCCTCTTGGTATATAATGTATAACGTATAATATGGACAGCCAGCCACTCGTGCCATAACTAGTGTTTCCAAAACTTGGCCCATGACTGATTTTATGAAAATTTAACCGAATTTGGTAAAATCTGACTAACGATATGAAACCTGATCGATTGGTCATCACTTTACTCAATAAGGTAATGCCATATCTGAAACACCTTTCATTTCTATTCCTTCGTAATTAGATACCCGTGTCCTACGGCTACAACTCCAACAATATATATATATATATATATATATATATATATATGCCAATCTTCAAATCCATTCCCACCTTATTGCCTTCTGGCCTCCATCCATTTGTCGTGCCACCATTTATCTTAATTAATTTGTACTCAAATTTGTACCTTAGTCATTGCTCAACTTCATTCGGAGAACTCGACAACCAAGCTACGATCATTCAATATATATATGTTTGATGTTGTCATTTTCTTCGTTACGTATGAAGCATTTATGCGCCTCCACCTTAGTTCTTTTAAGCAACCACTTCAGTAGTAATTAAGGAGCCTTCTTTGCATTAGTTTCCAGATGAATAACCTCTAGTCCATATCAACCTCTAGATTCCATATCAACCTCTAGTCCACGTGCATCACTCTCGTCCATTTCCCTATCTATGTTTTTAAGTAGTTGTAAGCCACCTTACTATTTAATTTACATTTCCCATTGAGAGACCACACCTAGGGCTGTGCATGGGTACCGAGTTAATCTGAAATCGGTTGAATTGAAATTTATCCGATCGGGATAGAATTCGAGTAGACCCGAATTAAATTAAGATATGTCGGGTCCAAGACAAAACTTAATTAGGAACTAATCAATCCTATATAGGATATGATCCGAATATCATAAAAAATACAAGGTACTCGAACCTACTCACCCTTGATCCACACGCGCTTATCTACCACCTCTCTTCTTGCTATATGAGTTTGGCATATAATCTTTGAGATATCTTCCCCAAACATAATCATGATAATCATGATTTGCTCCATATTTATATAGGTTAATTGGCCACCAATTGATTGGAATGCAACTAATCCAAGCACTACTAGAAACTTGATCTTCAGCAACGGCCGCTCAAGCCGTTGCTATTTGCAACGGCATTCTTACGGCCGCCCAAGCCGTTGCAGATATCTGTATCTGCAACGGCGTTCTAACGGAAAACCGAGCCGTTGCGGATTATTTTAATTATCAGCAACGACTTTCTGACGGAAAGGCGAGCCGTTGCTGATTTTTTAATATTCAGCAACGGCTTGCTAACGGATAAGTGAGCCGTTGCTGATAATAACTTATCAGCAACGGCGTTCTAACGGGCGAGTGAGCCGTTGCTGATAAGTTTATATAGGGCACGCTCTCGCGCCCGACCCTTCTTCCTCCCGCTGCTGCCGCCGCCGCTCCTGCCGACGCCTCTCGCCTCTGCTGCCGCTGCTGCCGACGCCGACGCCTCTCGCCGACGCTGCCGCTGCCGCTGCTGCCGGTATGTTGATCGGCCGGCCGGCTCTCTCTATGTTTCGGCCGGAGATGTTAAAATCCGACCGAAACCCTATTTCTAGGGTTTCGGCCGGCGGCGGTCGGCCTATGGCCGCCGCCGGACCTTCTACAGTGGCCGGACATTGTGTCCGGCCACTGTACGCCGGCGCCGGAGGGTGGACTCCGGCGCCGGAATTTATATATATATATATATATATATATATATATATATTATTGTTTTGAAATTGTTAGTTAATTATTTTATAATTGTTAATTAATTGTTTAGATTAATTGTTTAATTTGTTAGATTAATTATTAGGGTTTAAATTAATTTCCGACGCGCGCCGGAATCGTCCAATTCGGACGCGCGCCGGAATCGTCCACTTCGGACGCGCGCCGGAATCGTCCAATTCGGACTCACGCCGGAATCGTCCACTTCAGACGCGCGCCGGAATCATCCAATTCGGACTCGCGCCGGAATCGTCCACTTCGGACGCGCGCCGAAATCGTCCAATATGGACTCGAACTGTCTCGAAACATTTAGAAAATAATCATCCATCCGACGAGTTGATATGTTTCACGTACGCATCGACGAATCGGATATGATTTAGCAAAACCTTAGATCCGTTCGGGAATTGTATGTTCGTGTAAAAGAAGTAGATGATCTTTTATACGACGTACAATTCTTGAATTGTCCCTGATTGGATAATTTGGGAATATAGTTATTTGTACTGCACTTACGTTTTTATAGTTATTTGGGCAGACTCGGTCCCAAGCGATGGCCCGAGCTGGGACCACTAACATCGCGGAGACTCGGGGATACGGCCCTGGTTGGATTACTCCGGATATATGGGACCAGCTCGTGGGGATATGGTCGACGGATCGATGGCAGGAGGTTTCTCGGAATGCGGCTAGAAATCGCATGTCGGGGGGAGCAGCGCGTCACACCGGCGGCTCTGTTGCATTTGCAGTGCACGCAAATCGTATGGTAAGTATATCTTTTAATTATATATTTTATTTGTTATTATGTGTACTAATTAATGTATTTGTTTTGTAAATGTAGACGACGGTGTCGGATGACGGGAGTGTCCAGCGACCCTCCCCGATGGCGGTGTTTGAGCGGACTCACCGTCGAGCACATGGGACTGGGGAGTACATCCACAACCGCGCTGCATACATTATGGTAATTATATATTTGTTTAAATTATTCATTATATATTTATAATTTAAGTTTTATGATAAATATTAAACAAAAAATCAAACTCGAGTAGGAGACCTACAGCCAGACGGTGGTGCAGCGCGGGGGTACCCCCGAGGACTTTGACGCAGCATCGTGGGTCGAGGCCGCAGGTGGCTGGGACCATGGCCGCGTATATGGCTTCGCAGATAGTGGTCATGCGTGAGCCGTACTAGGGCCACTTGGGGCACCGACCCCTCCGGTCGCTGGTGAGCGGCCGTCCACCTCCAGATCCAGTTATGATCATAGTAATAGGATAAGGACACTAGAGGAGACGGTCGCGCGTCAGACTGAGTTGATGGAGCGCCAGAGTCAGACGATGGCGAATATAGAAGCTATGCTACGCAACTTGTCAGGTCATCCCGAAGCAGGCATCTCTTCGGCATCATCTAATCCATCGTCCTCGAGTCAGTCCACGCCGGTGTACACTCAAGCGCTCCAGACCCCGCCATATAATCCAGACCATCCTCCATCGTGATCGTGAGATTTTTTGTTTGGATATTGAACTTGTTTAACTTATTTTGTTTGGATATTGATACTTCAATTTTGCATTTGAATTGTGTTTATACTATCGTGGATAATTATGAATATAAATATAATTGTTTTGATGTATATCTTGGTGTGTTTGTGATGTGTGAATGAATGTGTATGAGGTGTTTGTGATGTGTGAATGAATGTGTGTATGAGGGTATGGGTGTGTGAGTTATGTATCAGATAAATGTATCAATGTATCAATGGAAATTTGAAATTTTCAAATTTTCTGGTTGCAGGTATTTGTCATCAGCAACGGCTTTCCCACGGGCGTCCGTGGGAAAGCCGTTGCTAAAAGTGTATCGAAAGTCGTTGCTGATGACCTACAGCAACGGCTTAGCGACGGAGTTTTACTAACGGTGTTGCTACGGACTCAGCGACCGTTGCTATTAATGTTATCAGCAACGGCTCCGGGTCTGTGGCAAAACCGTTGCTGATAATATTTTTAGCGACGGCCCAGCGGCCGTTGCTGATAATGTTTTGAGCGACGGCCCGAGCGGCCGTTGCTAAGTCATCAGCAACGCGACTTTCTGTCACGGCGCTATTGCAACGGCTCAGCCGTTGCTGATGACCATTTTTCTAGTAGTGAATGGTCAGTTTGGATGCTAGTACTCCTGTCATTTTCAATTTTAATTTACAGTCCATTCCTTAGTCTTCCCATAGCATTGATTGTGCCTTTCATTTCCCAACTAATATTTCTCCATCTATGTCTTGATCCGTGGATAAATTCCTTCATACCTCAAGTTCAGGACCTCAGTTCACATTTTTACCTTTTCGATTTAACATGGGAAATATTCTTTTTTTCTTTAATAGCAATTTTAACATTTTCTAAATTCTTTGCTCCTAATCCCCCGCTTGCTTTGCAATGTGAGATTCTCTTCCGGTTCATCAAGAGTGCGTTTGATCAGATAAAATGAAATCATAAAAAATAAAAATAGATAATGAACGGAATAAATAAGGAATAGTATTATTTTATTTGCTTAGTATAAAGAATAAATAAGAAATTGAGATGAAAATCACTAAAATACTCTTCTAAGGGCTCGTTTGGTACATCGTATAGTATTAGTCTGTATTGACTAACCTGTATAGTACTAACTTGTATTGTACTATTATTATATAGTGCTTGGTGCACACATATTAATATAATATAATATATATTATATATTATATTTTTATATTATAATAATATAATATAATATAAAAATTATATAATATATTTTATCATGAAAAATATTTGATAAATTAAAATTATTTTTAATATATTTTTAAATATTTGGCTGGAGGTAAAATGAGTATAAAAAATATTAAAAGTTCTAGTGCAGACTAATGAAGAGCTTTGAGAGTGTATTATTAATACACCTTATGATTATTTATGAGGAACTATTTTTAGTGCAGGTATTAATTAATATCATTCCCAAACATTGTATAGTATTATTTTAATACTATACAAGAGGCTTATACAGGATACCAAACGGGGCCTAAAAGTATAATAAATGTACTATAATGTATTCTAATTAATAATAATAATATGAATTAATGTAAAATAATTTGTTAAATTAAAATAAAAAAATATTATTTATTTTATTTTCATAAAAATTAATTCAATCTTTAAACAAATAAATATTAAAATAATACTTGATAATAAAATTATAATTATCTATTTATGGTATCCCATTATTAAAATTAATTTAATGATTTATTTTTTATATTATTGTGTAATATTACAAATATTAGAGAATAATATTGATAAAATCATAAAGAGTAGATGAGAAATACTATTTCTTGGGTTGAGGTAAAAAATAATATTCCTTATCTATTCCTTATGACCCATCATTTTTTGTCTATAAGTTGCAACCAAATAAGAAAATAAGTGACACATAAGAAATAGTATTTTATTCCTCGTTTAATCTTTTGGTTGGTCATCTGGTAGTAACCTTCGATACTTTCTTTAGGCTTCTGTAAGAATTCTCACAATAATTTATTATCATAATAATGTTATTCACAAAGAATAGATGAATGATCTTAAGACATTTAAATCTGAAAGCTTTGTTATTTTTTTTATTTGTCTCTTTTTCTGTAAGTTTTGCACTTAATTTTTGCATCATAACAAATAGATAAAAGGATATGGGTCCCTTGTCTCGCTCCCTTATAATTATTGAAGAACTTTGAGTATTCTCCATTTATTAACTCCGTAGTAATTTTGGAAATGGACGGTGTGGTCCGTACAGAGGACTCTCAGCTCTCTCCATTTGTCCCTCTCTTCTTCTTCTTCTTTTAATATTTATTTTTGTTATTTGAATTATTTTACTTTTTAATTTTATAATATTTTTATTCTACTTTTCGATTTTAATTTTTTTAAATACATTTTTTTTAATAAGTTATTTTAATTTTTGTTTCTTTTATATTTTTAGTTATTATTATGATTTCAAATTTAATTTAATTTTTTTATTTTGGTAGTATTAAATTATATTTTTTTTAATAGATATTTAACAATATTATTATATTTTACTTATTACCTATTAAAATTAGAAATTTCATAATTTGATTAATTTATGATCATATTTTTATTCGATTCAATAATATAATTTAAAATTTGAATAAATCTCAATTTTAATCAGATTTAATTTGAATGTAATTAAATTTTTAAATCAATTAAAATTCCTTCAAATTATTGTTAGCAAAAATAATTGCATGATTTTATCGTTCCAAAATTTTCACACATTTTAATATATATTTTTTTGATATAAAATATATTTTATAAATATACACATTTTCATATTTTATATTATACATCATTTTATCCTTTATTTTACTTTTTTACTTTAAAATTTATTTTCTAAATTTATAATATTATTAACTATCTACTATTTCTCATACAATTTTAATTTTTTTTATTTTAATAGTATTATTTCATATTATCTTTTAGTATATTTATTATTATCTTTTTTAAATTTACTTTTTTGTTTTCTTATTTTTTAATCAAATTCATATATGCATATTAGAAAGAAAAAAAATTAATACTTCAAATCAAACTAATATTTTTAATCAAGTTCATAAATTTGTTTTTCTATTTTTCATTTTTACTTTGCTTTTCTTTTTAAAAAAATAAAGAAAGAGCAGCCATCACTTGGGTGCCCTTTCTTTTTTTTAAAAAATATATTTAATTTTTTATTTAATTTTGTTATTTAAATTATTTTACCTTTTAATTATATTTTTTTTATTCTACATTTTTATTTTACTTTTTAAAAGAAAGGAAGATATTTTATTTTTGTTACCTATTAAATTACTGTACTTACTAATATGTCATATTACATATTTTTATATATTAAATTAATGACTGACTGGACTTAAGTTGACATGTCATCGATGTCGGATCAGCAGTTTAACGAAAATCTTAACTCGAGTCTGACGGTGTGATACAATTGAAACGAATCAAGAGTTGAAGTCTGCATTTGAAATAAATGAAAAGTCGTGATATATTCATTAATTAATCATTTAATTTTTTATTTATAGATATTAGGTTCGAATATCATTTTTAGTTTTTTATATGCATTGTTTATCCTCTTTTTTTTTGTAACGGCTAAAAATAAAACTCGTTTTTTTAAATAATTTTTTTAAAATCTTTCTCTATTAGTTTCTGACTTAAGTTCAAAATTTTCTTCATTAAATTTTTACATCTAAAGTTCTCATGTTGATTTTATTTTCAATACATGTCTTATGCTATTATTCATGCTCGTATCGTAAAATTGCGTAGACTTTTGTGGATAAATTATTCGATATATGTTTGAATAATTAATTTTTTTTATATCAAATATTTAAGGAAAATTTAGGAAAATAAATAAAACATATATTATCGTTAATCACATATTAATATTAATATGCCGCGTTTGCGCGCATGGCAGATGTATAACCTTTTCACTGAACTGATTAATAAGTAATAACCTGCTGCAACATTAATTATTCATCAATTAAATATGTCCAAATTAATTATACATACTCTCCAGCAAGCATTCTATCTCCTTCATTCTCCTCGTAAAGAAGATTAGAAGAATATTCACCTCATCATCTTCGATCTTTTGGCTTGTTAATAAATAAAAGTTAAATGAATTACCAGAGCATGCAATTAATGCATGAGAGAGGGAGTGAATGAGTGATGACCAACCTTCCATGTTGACTTTTAAGGACATTGTGGGTCTCTTCTCCTTTACGTACGTTGACCTGGACTTATTCATTTATTCCTCTGACTTTGGCTGGAGTTGTTCCTTTACCACTGCATAAAAAATTAAAAATTGGAAGAAGAGAATTATTTCATATAAGATAAAAGGCTGCACGCATTTTTAATGTTTCATTTCAAGAAAAAGAAGAGGATAAAAGGTTGAGCTAATTGAAGTGAAAAGATCGATGAGCCATTAGGTGTTGTTTGGTTAGCAAAAATTATTTTTTGATTTGATTTCAGTAAAATTGAAAATTTGGTTTCGAAAACTTGATTTTGGTTTCTAGTTTTCAGTTTTCTGAAAACGCGTTTGGTTAATAAAAACAACATCAATTTTAGTTAGTTGAAACCAGTAAATATTTATTTGATTATAAAAAATAATATTAATTTTTCTTGAACATTTTCAATAGTAATTAAATATTTAGTTAGTTTACAAAATTAAATATTTGTTAATATGGTTACAAAATATTTAAATAATTTAATTAATTAAGTTATTGATAATTTAAGATTTTTTTATTCAATTAGATATAAAAATTAATTAATAGTTATTATAAATTTTTTTAAAAAAATAAGTCCAATGATATAAAATTAGGTTTGATTAAATTATAAATAGACCAACTTTAAGAAAATTGAGTTGAGTCAATTAGATATAAATTGGTTTAATTATTTTATAAATTTAAGATAAAAGTTTGAGTTAAAAATGATGATTTTTATTTTTATTTTTAAAAATTCGATATAGTTTGATTTATTTTTAAATTAATTAATTTTATAAAAAAATATTTATAATTACAAAGTTGTCACATCATTTTGATAACGAAATCGACAGTCTCGAAACCACAGAAAACAACATTCTGTTGTTTTCATTTTTATTAAGAAAATTGGTTTCGTTTTTATTCTGGTTTCGATTCAGTTTCACGAAAATACTAAACTAAACACGTTTTCGTAAGCAGTTTTAGTTTTAGTAAAATTGAAACCATAAAAATAGACTTGGTTTCGCTAACCAAATAGGCCCTTAATTGCCTACCTCTCATTATTCGTAGGCTGCAATAACCATTCATTCAACTATTTGATATCAGCTACATAATTTGAGAGACGTAATAAAATCGTTCCTCTTCATCTTTTACTAAGACATATTGGAAAAATCAATGTATACTTTTAAACTTTAATCCTTTTCACAAATTCATTCCAAACTTTAATTTGTATCAATTATATATCAAATAATTCAATTGATAATAATTTTATCTCGACGGCAAATGTTTGTCAATGCGATTATTAGGTGCTGGCTTGTCATTTAACTCAGTAAATTAAAAAATATCCATGTCAACATCTAATAAAAATATTATAATATTATATAAATATGAAAAATTAATTTTTTATATGTCCTTGTAATAAATTTATCACAACTTTTAATTTTTCTTCCTAATATATCTCAAACTTTGAAATTGACAATAATTATAATTCTTGAAGATATATATTTTTTAATAAAAAATACATTAAAACTATCACTTTGTCAATTTATTTGATAATTTCGTATCTGATTTCACAAAAAAAAAAATCTTTAAAAAATTACACAAAAATCTTTTACACCTCGAAGAATTAATCCCACGTCTAGATTTATCAAAATTAATTTATAGTTGTTAAATATAAATTTCATTTCAGATTTTATATTTTTTAAAAATAAAAATATATAGTAAAATAAAAAACTTTTATGAAGAAAATTAAATACTAAACCTTAAATATAATATAAATAATGTTAAATGTATGATATATAATAATATTATTAGTAAAATATATGGATTTGGTTCAAAATTTTATTTTAATTTTCTAAAATACTGTAATCGAATTGAATAAATTAAATCAACACGAAACTAAATAACTAAATTAAAAATATCAAATTTTATTAGACACTAAAAAAGTCTTGATTTGATAGACAGGTAGCGGAATTGAATTAAAAAATAAAAATAAAATAAAATTTTGGTAAATAATAATATTATATGGAAAGTTGTTGGTTTAATTTAGGCATTTCAATTTTTTTTGAAATGCAATAATATAATTAAATAAAAAATTAATAAAAAAAAATCAAAATTTGAATCAAAATTTGTAAAATACAATTTTAATATATAATTATATTTTTTTTCAAAATTTTATATATTTAATAAATAATAAGAATATACGAAAAAAATATAAATTTTATTCCATATTTTAAATGGTTTTTGACGTAATAGTCGAATTTAATAAAAAAATTAGGAAGAAATATAATTCAAATAATTGGATTAACAATAATTATAATATAATCTAAATTTCAAGTTCAATTTCAAAAAAGACAATTATTGTCAATCCCAAAGTTTGAGATAAATTAAAGAGAAACATTAAAGATCAGGATAGATTTGTTACAAGGAACAAATTAAGTTTAGGATAGATATATTAATTTTTCTTATTTATATAATGTTATAATATTTTTTATTACATGTTGATGTGTCACATGTGATAATAAAAAATATTTTTTAATTTGCTGAATCAGAGACCACATCAACACCTAACGATCGCATTGACAGACATCTAATGCCGAAATAGAATTGTTATCAATCGGATCATTTAGCATATAATTAATACAAATTAAAATTTAAAATAATTTATGAAAAAGTAAAAGTTTGGGATAAATATATTAATTTTCTCAAACAATTTAAATAACTTTTTATTTTTCAGAATAACTTTTTTTAGCTATTAAATAACAATTATAATCAACTCACCAAATTTAACGAAGACATCATATATTCATTCTTCGTAGTCTTTCAATTTAAATTGGTCTTTTTCAAAAATAATAATTTCTTCTATTAATTTGGATGAATCGAAGCAGTAATCGAACTTTGTTAAAATTTTACTTTGATTAAAAATATGGCAAAGATAATTTTTAAATAGTTTGAGCAATCCTCGTCATTGAGCTAGTTTTTGGGATGAGTTAGACATACTAATTTCTTAACATAGTATCAGAGCCAAACCTGTGGTTGATATTGTGCCACCGCAGATGTTCAGTTCTGCAAAATTCACGCTCCAGATGTTCAATTTTAGGCGTAAGAAAGGTGTGTTAAAGTCCTACATTGGTTAAAAATATGATCAATGTGGTCTTTAAATAGTTTGAGCAATCTTATTTCTTGAACTAGCTTTTGAGATGAGTTAGGTCTACTAATTTCTTAACAAACTTTGACTACATTATCACTAACTAGCCAAGGTTGACTTCATGATTTGACATATTTGGAATTTGTACAAGTTGACTCCCTATTATCAACGGTGAATGTATACAAATGGCAAACAACTTACACAAACCCTATAATTAATTGTGATAGAAAATGTATCCCACATTCTAAGGAGACGTTTGTTACATTATCACTAAGATATATTCTTATTTTTAAAATTACTAATAATATTACATTATCATGTTTGGTATGTACTGAGATTTGATAATCTTGCTAGTAATCCATATTATATTATCTTGTTTGGTATGTACTGAGATTTGATAATCTCGCTAGTAATCCATATTATATTATCTTGTTTGGTATAAAAAAAATTATTAGAAAATTTATATATTTAATTAAAATATACTCAAATAAAAAATGAAAAATAAATTGAAAAGGAATAAAATAAAATAAAATAAAAATATAAGAAAAAAATAGGGATTACCAACTTACTATGAGATGAGGCAAATGAGATGAGGCGGTAATTTTTTTCTATGTCAATAGAGGATATTTTAGTTGAGGATATTTTTGTTAAAAATAAAAAAATATCATTATCATCTTATTGGTAATGTTACACCCCAGACAAGGCGTAATCGGTCAGAGTAAAGCAGTTACCTCGAAGCAGAACGAACCACATAGTCATGTAACAACACATAGAAATCCAAATGCTTAACATAACATAAAAGTCTAAAGTTCTCAATTCAAGGTTCGTAAGGAATGAATACTACTAAAATTCAGACTCAATTAACATGGACCAACATTTGTTTAGTTTTAACAGGAAAATATAGTCCTTAAAATGTCCATATACAACGCATAATGAAATGACTCCACCACTCGACCCAACTACTGATCACGACGTGCCACGAGACCGACTGCTCCTAATGTCCCAGCCGCGCTACGGCGCTCCAGTACCTGTCTGACCCCGCCCAGTTGCTGCAAGATGGTAAAAAAATAGTAAGTCCAACTAGGACTTAGTGAGTGACAAAATCTTCTACATCCATGCTCAAAATACAAGTCAATAGATACCCATGTGTAGAGAACAATGTTTTGTGGCAAGGGAGGAATTCCAAGGAAACCCCGGTGCACTCCATACCATCATACATTTGTTTAAGCAACAATTTAATATGAGCATATGAATGAATCCAATATGAACTAACAACAATGCATTCATTTTGCTATGCATGCAAGCCACCCGAGTCGGTCGTCAGCGTGGCCGTACTGACGAGCTTCTCGGTCCAAAGACCCGTCGGTCCAATCCTCTAGAGACCCATCGGTCTATGAGCTGGGCGTTGAACACCTTTCTCTCAGCATTTTGCCCGCTTTGGCCACCCGGGTCGGTCGTCAACGTGGCGGTTGACGAACTTCTCGGTCCACATTCACATACACATTCAAGTAATTTCAACCCGGCTATCAGTTATGCATGTATTATCACCAAATCCATCATACTCTCTGCCCGTAGAAACAATTATACCAACCACTCGATTGGTTCACTGGGTGCAAACGAATAGTACCAGCAAAACATTATAGCTATAAATGAACTAATGTCTACTAGTTCTATCATACTTGTACAACAACATCCTCATACCCAAAGAAAATTCCAAGCTAGAGTATCCAACTTCCACCATACCGACAAATGAACAGGATTCATAGCCTATCTAGGAAACAATATGAAATATCCAAGTCGTGCTACGCTACAAGTGCACCAACATGCAAGAATACATTCACAATGATAGTACCACATAACAGGCCAAGCAACACCCGATCGATCACATCAAATACATCCCACACACACTGGTACTGCTATATCCACACACTAATAACCCTACCGTAACAGGCCAAGCAACACCCGATCAACCCATAAATTTCATATCACGCAGATAAAGAAAAATTCGACATGCTCAAAGGAAAAAAAAACGCACAGATCCAGTTTACATCCTGAGGAAAGACTAGCATCAATTTAGGTATTACTGAAGCTTGTGGACCTTCAATTCTTGGTCCACTAGTTTAGCATAGGAAAATGTCGGGACATTTTCAGATCGAACAGGATCCGGCGCATCACAAGAAAGGTGGCAATCGGGAAAATAAATTGTTCTAACATCCACCGAAAACACTGATTGAATACCTCATTCCTCGAATACAGATCGAGGTTTTCGAATCAACACATCACATACTCTGCTACCAACCAATCGAACCCCAAAAATTCATCATAAATCCGCATGGAAACGCAACAGCAACAGGATGAACTCAGGCAACAAATCACATATGAACAATTCATTTAAACAAGAATCATAACATCACACGGCAAAAGAAATCCGAATAAATATGGCATCACAGAAAAGGGGCGTCGACCGAAATTTATAAGCAGGGAAGTAGAGTGATTAAGCACTCACTTGATTGGGGATACGAGAGGGGGAAGATGATCAGAATCACTTCCTCTGGCCACCACCGCCGACGATCTCGCTGCGGATGCGCCCTTCCCTCCTCGCCGCTGCGTCTGGGTCGTGCGACCTGGCGCTGTCGCGGGTTGCACGATCCCTAACAAAGCACCGGGTTTTATAACTTGGTCTTTTTTTTCTTCTTATTATTATTATTTAATTAATCCAATTTCCATTTTTACCCCTCCCCTTTTTAATTGAATCCAATTTAATTTAAATTCTCTCTTCTTCTTCATTTTTTTTTCTTTTCTCGAGTCTGATTTGAATTCCGACTGAACCACTAGGTTCAACTAAGTTTCATGATTACAGAATAATAATAGCAATATTTAATTTAAACCCTTACCAAAACTTTCTCGAGACTCGAGACCCTACTAACTCACCCGCCTTGAGTCATCATCTTCGTTTCCGGAGTCAAATTAAAAATTTTGGTTATAACAATCTACCCCCCTATGAAAATTCGTCCTCGAATTTTTTAAAAAAAGAGAGAACTACTCACCGCAACATCGAACAGGTGAGGGTATCTTTCCTTCATATCTTGCTCAATTTCCCAGGTGGCTTTCTGACTAGAGTGATGCTCCCAGCGAACCTTCACCAATAGAACCTCTCGAGACCTCAGCTTCCCGGTCTGCTTGTCCAAGATCTCAATTGGCTTTTCTTCATATGAGACTGCCGGGTCAATATCTACTGCCGCCATGTCGAGAACATGAGACTAATCTCGAACATACCGCTTTAACATAGAAACATGGAAGACGGGACGAACTCTGTCCATGCTGGGTGGTAATGCCAGTTCATAAGCCACCGCCGCGCCTTTACGCCGCGGGATAGGGAAAGACTCAATGAATCTGGGGTTCAATTTCCCCCTTTTCTCAAACCGAACAACCCCCTTCATATGGGACACCTTTAGGAAGACCATATCTCCCTCCTGAAACTCCAAATCTTGGGTTTTACCATCTGCATACATCTTTTAACGACTCTGTGCTGCCAGAAGTCGTTCCTTAATCTGTTTCACTTTTTCAACCGCCTCCTGCACCAGATCGGGACCTATCATTTGAGACTCACCAGCCTCGAACCATCCGACCGGTGATCTGCATCTTCGCCCGTACAAGGCTTTGAACGGTGCCATACCGATGCTACTTTGGTAACTATTATTGTAGGCAAACTCAATTAGAGGCAAATGCCTCTCCCAGCCGCTCTCCAAATCCAGAACGCACGCCCTCAGCATATCCTCTAATGTCTGAATAGTCCTCTCCAACTGGCTATCCGTTTGAGGATGGAACGCGGTACTGAATCGGACCTGCGTACCCAAAGCTCCCTGGAAGGACTGCTAGAATCGCGCAGTGAACTGAGCGCCCCGATCGGATATAATCGTCACTGGTGTCCCGTGATATGCAACAATGCGGTCCAAAAACAATCGAGCGTACTGCTCAGCAGTGAAGGTAGTTCTCACTGGAATAAAATGCGCTGACTTGGTTAATCGGTCCACTACCACCCAAATGGCATCATTTCCTTTCCCTGACTTTGGTAAGCCTGTAACGAGGTCCATAGTGATTTTCTCCCATTTCCACTATGGCACCTCTAGATTTTGCAACAGCCCTGTAGGCCTCAAGTGTTTGACCTTTACCTGCTGGCAAACCAAATATTTGGACACGAACTCTGCCACTTCTCTCTTCATTCCTTTCCACCAGTAATGCTGCTTCAAATCTCGATACATCTTTGTAGCTTCCGGATGCATAGTGTAGGTTGAACGATGGGCCATCTCCAACACCTGCCTACGGGCTTCCGCTTCATCGGGCACCACTATCATGTCATTAAATCTCAGGACCCCTTCTGAGTCCACCATAAACCCATTCTCAGTGCCGCCCCTCCTGGTCTGATCCATGGTTCGCGCGCAAAAAGTATCCTCCGCTTGAGCTGATCGCAACATATCCACTAATGTGGATTGAACTGGCAAGTGCGCCGTCAAGGCTCTGGAGTCAAATACTAACAGAACCGCTCCGCCGTCCAGACATGCAGCAAGTTCTCGCACCAGTGGCCTCCTCCTAACTGCCACATGTGCCAAACTGCCCATGGACTTTCAGCTTAATGCATCTGCCACGAAGTTTGCCTTTCCGGGATGGTACAAGATCGAGCAATCATAGTCTTTTAGCAGCTCGAGCCATCTACGCTGCCTTAAGTTCAAGTCCTTCTGGGTAAACAAATATTGAAGGCTCTTGTGGTTAGTGTATATCTCACAGGTCTCACCATACAAATAATGGCGCCACAATTTAAGAGCAAACACTATAGATGCCAACTCCAGATCATGAGTCAGATAATTCCTCTCAAGGTTCTTTAACTGCCTGGATGCATACGAAATGACTCTACCATGCTGCATTAGTATGCACCCTAATCCCACATGGGAAACATCACAATATACCGCGAACCCTCCTGATCCTGAAGGTAACGCCAATACTGGCGCGGTAGTCAAACAATTCTTGAGCTTCTGAAAGCTCTCCTCACATTTCTCATCCCAAACAATTTTTTTCTTTTTCTGAGTCAGGCGTGTGAGCGGGGCGGCAATTTTAGAGAAGTTCTCCATAAATTTCCTGTAGTAACCAGCCAGTCCTAAGAAACTGCGAATCTCGATAGCATTGGTTGGTCTCTCCCAATTTTGAACTGCCTCAATCTTTGCAGGGTCCACCTTCACCCCTTCTCTAGACACAACGTGTCCTAAGAAACCTACACTAGTCAATCAGAACTCGCACTAGGAGAATTTGGCAAAAAACCGATGTTGTCTGAGAGTTTCCAGGACTACTCTCAGATGATCTCTGTGCTCAGCCTCGCTCTTGGAATAGATCAGAATATCATCAATAAATATTATGACGAATCTGTCCAAGAATTCCTTGAATACTCGATTCATGATATCCATAAAGGCTGCTGGTGCGTTAGTTAGCCCGAACGACATGACCAAGAACTCATAATGACCATATCTTGTTCTGAAAGTGGTCTTCTGAACATCCTGATCCCGAATTCTCAACTGATGGTACCCTGACCTCCGATCAATCTTTGAAAACCACTGGGCTCTTTGCAACTGATCAAACAAATCATCAATCCTGGGGAGCGGATAACGATTTTTGATGGTTACTTTGTTAAGCTGCCGGTAATCTATACACATCCGCAAAGATCCGTCTTTCTTTTTAACAAACAATACTGGCGCTCCCAAAGGAGATATACTTGGGCGAATAAACCCCAAATCCAACAACTCTTGAAGCTGGGCCTTAAGCTCTCTCAACTCTGCGGGTGCCATCCTGTAAGGTGGAATTGAGATCGGTTTCACCCCCGGTTGAAGCTCGATACCGAATTCGATCTCCCTTACCGATGGTAGGCCTGGCAGTGTTTCTAGAAACACGTCAAGAAAATCCATGACCACCGGAGTCTTCTCTAGGTTAACAGTCGGGCTCTTATCACTGGTATCCGCAGACACAAAAGTCAAAAATGACTGACAACCACCCGCCATTAGCTTACGGCTCTGGAGGGCTGATATTACTCTAATGGACTCTCCCCTCCCATCGCCCTGGAAGATGAAGGGTGGTATTCCCGGCTTGCAAAAGGTGACCACCTTTGTTATGCAGTTGAATGAAGCAAAGTGGGCTGATAGCCAATCCATACCCAATATCACATCCAGCTCCAGGGTTGGTAAGAGCATCAGTTCTGCTTTTAGATTGTGCCCTCCTATGGAGATCTCACAGTCCCTAAAGACTGTTCTAGCAATCACAGTATCACATGTGGGTGTCAATACTGTCAAAGGCTCAACGAGCCAACTTTTGTCATTCCCTATTCTTGAAGCCAACAACTCAGATAGAAAAGAATGTGTAGCACCCGGGTCAAATAATGCATAAGCAGGTAATGAATTAACTGAAATGATACATGTCACCACTGCATTAGATGTCTCTGCACCCTCAGGAGTTAGTGCAAAGACTCGGGCAAGCGGCCTTCCTGCGCTCGTTGTGCGCTGCTGCCCTGATGCCTGGGTCTGAGTCCGATGCGCTATCGATGCCGCAGACGCGGGAGCCTTCCCCCTTGACTGAGTCGTTGCTCGACCGCCCCCGACCGGACAGTTCTTCCTGATGTGGCCTGACTGGCCACACCCAAAACAGGCGTCAGTGCGACCCAAACAAATCCCCAGGTGCCTCCATATAGATCGATCTGATCGACAATACAACAATTTCCACAAATTTTACTACATAATTAACCAATATTTAATCATTAATATCTATCGCCGCAGGTGCGCAGGTGCAGCCGTCAATCTCGTGACTAGGACATACCATATGTTGACACACTAGCAATGCCTCATACAATACCTAGAGTCCTATTGTCGTACCCGCTCTGATACCATATTGTTACACCCCAAACAAGGCGTAACCAGCCAGAGTAATGCAGTTACCCCGAAGCCTAACCAACCACATAGTCATGTAACAACACAGAAATCCAAATGCTTAACATAACATAAAAGTCTAAAGTTCTCAATTCAAGGTTCGTAAGAAATGGATACTACTAAAATTCAGACTCAATTAACATGGACCAACAGTTGTTTAGTTTTAACAGGAAAATATAGTCCTTAAAATGTCCATATACAACACATAATGAAATGACTCCACCACTCGACCCAACTGCTGATCACGACGTGCCATGAGACCGACTGCTCCTGACGTCCCAACCGCGCTACGGCGCTCCAGTACCTGTCTGACCCCGCTCAGGTGCTGCAAGATGGTTAAAAAAAATAGTAAGTTCAACTAGGACTTAGTGAGTGACAAAATCTTCTACATCCATGCTCAAAATACAAGTAAACAAATACCCATGTGTAGAGAACAATATTTTGTAGTAAGGGAGGAATTCCAAGGAAACCCCGGTGCACTCCATACCATCATACATTTGTTTAAGCAACAATTTAATATGAGCATATGAACGAATCCAATATGAATTAACAACAATGCATTCATTTTGCTATGCACGCAAGCCACCCGACTCGGTCGTTAGCGTGACCATACTGACGAGATTCTCGGTCCAAAGACCCGTCGGTCCAATCCTCTAGAGACCCGTCGATCTATGAGCTGGGCGCTGATCACCTTTGTCTCAGCATTTTGCCCGCTTTGGCCACCCGGGTCGATCGTCGGTGTGGCGGCTGTCGAACTTCTCGGTCCACATTCACATACACATCCAAGTAATTTCAACCCGGCTATCGATTATGCATGTATTATCAACAAATCCATCATACTCTCTGCCTGTAGAAACAATTATACCAATCACTCGATTGGTTCTCTGGGTGCAAATGAATAGTACCAGCAAAACATTATAGTTATAGATGAACTAATGTCTACTAGTTCTATCATACCTGTACAACAACATCCTCATACCCAAAGAAAATTCCAAGCTAGAGTATCCAACTTCCACTATACCGACAAATGAACAGGATTCATAGCCTATCTAGGAAACAGTATGAAATATCCAAGTCGTGCTACGCTACAAGTGCACCAACATGCAAGAATACATTCACAATGATAGTACCACATAACAGGCCAAGCAACACCCGATCGAACACATCAAATACATCCCACACACACACTGGTACTGTTATATCCACACACTGATAACCCTACCGTAAGAGGCCAAGCAACACCCGATCAACCCATAAATTTCATATCACGCAAATAAAGAAAAATTCGACATGCTCAAAGAAAAAAAAAACGCACAGATCCAGTTTACATCCCGAGGAAAGACTAGCATCAATTTAGGTATTACTGAAGCTTGTGGACCTTCAATTCTTGGTCCACCAATTTAGCATAGGAAAATGTCGGGACATTTTCAAACCGAACGAGATCCGGCGCATCACAAGAAAGGTGGCAATCGGGAAAATAAATTGTTCTAACATCCACCGAAAACACTGATTGAATACCTCATTCCTTGAATACAGATCGAGGTTTCCGAATCAACACATCAGATACTCTGCTACCAACCAATCGAACCCCAAAAATTCATCATAAATCCGCATGGAAACGCAACAACAACAGGATGAACTCAGGCAACAAATCACATATGAACAATTCATTTCACCAAGAATCATAGCATCACACGGCAAAAGAAATCCGAATAAATATGGCATCGCGGAAAAGGGGTGTCGACCGGAATTTATAAGCAGGGAAGTAGAGCGATTAAGCACCCACCTGATCGGGGATACGAGAGGGGGAAGATGATCAGAATCGCTTCCTCCGGCCACCGCCGTCGACGACGATCTCGCCGCGGATAAGCCCTTCCCTCCTCGCCGCTGCGTCTGGGTCACACGACCTGGTGTTGTCGCGGGTTGCGCGATCCCTAACACAACGCTGGATTTTATAACTTGGTCTTTTTTTTTCTTATTATTATTATTTAATTAATCCAATTTCCCTTTTTACCCCTCCCATTTTTAATTAAATCCAATTTAATTTAAATTCTCTCTTCTTCTTTTTTTTCTCGAGTCTGATTTGAATTCCGATCGAACCACCAGGTTCGACTAATTAAGTTTCATGATTACATAATAATAATAGCAACATTTAATTTAAACCCTTACCAAAACTTTTTCGAGACTCGAGATCCTGCTAACTCGCCCGCCTTGAGTCCTCGTCTTTCTGTCCGAAGTCAAATTAAATTTTTTGATTATAACAGGTAATCCACATAGTTACCTCCTCTCTTAATAATATGGATTACCACACAAGTGGTAACGTAGATTACTATGAGTATTAAGATTATTAGTAATTTGTTTGAACCGAATACGATAATCTTATAAGATTTAGATAATTTTAATTAAAATTATTAATAATTTATTTAAATTATCTGGTACCAAATCTCCCTTGTAATGGCCTCCCCACGTGGAAGAAGAGAGATGAGTAGAATAGAGCCTAAATTAACGGCACTGAGGCAGGGCCATCATCTCTTTCCACCGAAAAGGAACAGGACATACATGTGCTTTACGCTCTTTTCTCAGTTATTTGTCATCAATGCCATCATTTCTATATATCCTCTTGGTATAATGTATAATGTATGATGGCAGCCACTCATGCCAAACCATCATGACTTATAACTAGCCTTTCCAAGACTTGGCCCATGGCTGTTTTTATGAAAATTATTAAATTCGGTATGGATTATACTATGGATTATACTTGAAAATCGATCAGGCTAGGTTAAAATTTAATCGAATTTGGTAAATTTGGACTAAAACCGATTGGTCATAAATTTTATAAGTCTAATTTTACTTTAGTTCTTGTAATTTTGTTTGAGTTTCATATTAGTCCTTTAAAAAAAAAAAATGAAATAGTCGATGTAGTTCGTAATCGAGTTTATTTTAATTCATAAAAAATGGATTAAAATTAATTAATTATATGTATAAATATCTAAGAAACGAGATATTAACGAGCACTAAATGAGTACTTAATCAAGTCTAATTGTGAACATTAAACAAGCCTGCTTGTGAACATAAACAATAAGCTGTCCATTGAGTGTATTGGTTTGTTTAAACCCCCTAATCATGAAATCATGATATCCAACTTGAGGAGAACATAATCCACCTTACAATTTATATAAAATAGTCTTAATCGAGCTGTATTGAGAGATTGAGGAGAGCCATTTGTAAGGTGAGATTGCATTCACTAGTGGCATTTTGGGTGGCCCAAAGAGGAGAGCTTTGTAGTTTGTATGCTCCCTCTCTTCGGAGATCCTTCTACAAAGTACAAACTACAAACTAAGGGCTTCGCTTGCAGGCCTTTAGTTATTGATCAGACAACTTCCTCTTTGGAGTTGTTCCTCTCTTCTAAGCAATCATATATTCGTTTTTGGCCGCTTCAGTGACATTCTGATCATCTCCATCAACCCCAGATATTCTCAAAGCTAAGATTAGTGAAGCTACAAACCTGATGATTTTCTTAATACAATGAAGCAAACATTAGTTTATTGCGTCCCAACTTTCTTCAAAACTTCCAAAGTTTTGATCATTCTCAATTGGAATAGAGTTTCCAGGCCAAAGCTACTCAGAGAGCTAGCTAGGTCTTATCAATTGCAGGTGGTGGTGGAAACTTAGTTGATCATCTTTACTTCCATAATTCACATTGGTTTGAAGTTGCAGTTAACCTGAAGTGATGTCATATTTGGAGAACTTAGCGTATCATTCAATCATTTGTCTACACCAATGTTCTCTATGAGAATTTCTTCAGATACAGATATTAATACTGCACATTTCTCTTGCCATATCTTACTCTGACTCTGATTTCTATATTGAGGCTATGCCAGCTTTATCATGTATCATTAACCTTGTGAAGAACTTAAGTAATACATTTCATCTTCAAGCACAATTCTTCTCTGAAAACAAGCACAGAAGATTAAGATGAATCAGTATACATAAACTGATATGTTAAATTCAGTAAGGGATTTGAATCTTTGAGTTAATATCTGCTACTCTAGGGGAAACATGGAAAGGATCTTAAGGGTACAAGTCCATTAAAGTTTCAGAACAATACATACTCCAAACTTGTTAATCATATATGTGCCAATTGCATACTAATTGAGCTTTTAATAAGTTTATAGAACATTGAGAGTGCTCCTTAATTTGCAGTATCAGAATGGAAAATATACAGTTTTTTGAGGAGCAATATATATTCCTTCATGGAACAAAATACATGGGATTAGGTATTTTGAATATGCGATCGCCGGTGTAATCGCCCAACAAGTCGCTCCACTGATCGCCGACATTCCCCCGGATTCTGTAGCCCTCAGCCATCAAACTCTTCCTGATGGCAGACTTGAACGCTGCTGCACCCTGTCCTCTGTATGTAGGATTTCTGCAGAGGCCTCACCAAGTGATGAATTAATACTATTTTAAATGATAATAATAATAATAATAATAATAATTTAATTACCTCATTATCAACCTCTCATGACCTGTGAAGCCTTGTTCATGCAAGTTTTGAGATGTTGATGAACTGAACACCTCCTCATCCCTTCCGGTGATAAGAAAAACCTTGAATCTTTTCTCTATCAGCCTCTTATAGAGCTGAAGAACCGCTGGGATCGACGGGCAAACCCCTTTCTGCGCCCAACTCTTGAATCCCAGCGGATCAAATGGGTCTCCTCTGAAGCAATTAATATCATCTCCATCAAAAACATTATTTTACAGCAATTAAGTAATGAATTAATTACCCGTAATGCTTGTCCCTGTAGTACACGAGATTGGACAAGCAGGTGTCGTCGATGTCGAGGACCCAAGCGTCCAAGCCGTCGCTACCTGCAACAGTTTGGTTGAGATAGATAAGAATCTGCTCCATGACTGCGTCGAGGTCCCTCTTGTATTGGCCGCCGAGCATGTAGTCCTCCACGTAGCGAACGCACCGCGGAGGGACGGCGGGCCAAGCGCGGGCGTTGTTGGCTTCCACGGCGAACCTCCAGCTGAGGCAGCAGCTCATGCTGGCAGCAGCCATGGCTCGCACGAAGAGGCCTGCGAGCACAAGCAGCATTGCTGCCCTCCATGCAACCGCAACCGCCATTAATGATGCGATAGCAGAGGTGGACTACTCTACTATGCGCATTGAGCGATTGATGGAATTCTGCACGAGATTGGGATTATTTAAAGATGCGAAAAGATAGTGCTGCTTTTATTCTGATTGTTTAGCTTGCCATTTGCTCTGAGGTTTGACTTGTGCAGTGTGGTGTTCTTTCTTGGCATAAACAGAATCTAAAGATACATTTTGGGTTATGCCAATGCATTTTGTCAAGTTGGGTTGTAGATGAACACATTTAATTAAGCTACTTGAATTGAAACTAGCAACAGCAAAATCTCGGGTAGTCAATACTTCACATAGAAATGTCTGCCATATTATTGATTTAAGTTTTGGTCCTGAGTGGGACTGTCTGCCACATTAATTTTTCTTAGGAGGATCGGCTTCCACATGCCGCACATATTAATTAATCCTAACAATTTCCCCTAATTAGCATGACTAAAGTGCAGTGAATGATTTGTGTTCATGAAGAAAAGTTCTAATTAATTTACAAACTAATAACAAGGATCGTAGACAAAACAATATAAATGGAGGAGAATGGGGTTGGTGGTCTGTGTTCGAATGAATCTAGTCATCCAATGAAAAATGTGGTCCATGGCCGGCTGCCAACTTGATTGACAAGTGCCCCACTATTTTATTTTTTTACTTTATTTTTAAGCATAAAAGATTAAAAGGTGCTGATGCTTATTATATAATTGCTTGGAACCGAAACATCTCATTTATGATACACTTGAGGAATATTGATTTGATTATGATAGTAATAGTGATTAGAGTACGTATAATGATTTGTAAAGAAAATTAGAAGAGTCACTGTGGTTAAATAAGTTCACTCACACATCTAGGTTAACCAAGATCTATGTATTGATCTAGATTTAATGATCAATACATGTAATGTAGGTGACTAAGAATTTAACTAAAGCTAGACCTAATAGACAGTACTACTAGATCACAGGGTTGACTTTATTTAAGGCATAATGTAAAGTTCCTAGTCACTTAACAATGCGAAGAAGTTGGAAATCCTAGTTGGGCTGCATTAACTGTTGCCGGCACTAAACTTAGCAAAAAAGGAATAAAGGATGATGAATTATGGCATCTAAGCTTTATTATTTTCAAGAATGATCTATAAAAGGTCAACTTGATAAAACTAGAAAGTGGAAACACAGCAATACTATATAAATAAAGCAATGAGGAAAGAGGGATTGGCTATGGATAAATCTTAGCCATGATAAAGGTTGACAGTTATCAACCAATCTCAACCGTTCATGAAAACATTCCCCTTCTAATACTATAATATGTCAACCATTCTCAAATTAAGTTGAACAAAAGAAATACTTGGTGATATGGTCCACTTATAAAGCCTCAAACACTTAATAGTTGCACAGCCAAAAGCTGTAGGTGATAATATATAAATCAAAGTTTAAGTGCTTTAATAGTTTAAAACAATATTCTTCCAATAATCAATTGTGATCAGCTTGAATAGTTTACGTTACAACCAAGTCCTCAGAAGAGTGCACTGTGAAAAAGCAGCATCCTGCAAAATGGCAGACAGGCTACTATCTTTTTATAAAAGGCTCCAATATTGCAAGAATCCCAGCTCCTAGGATCTTGAAATTTAGAGAACAAGTCAAAATCCAAATATCGAAGCAATTAGTATACCTTGCGATTGTGGGGGAAGACATGATGCAGATGGCAGCAGGAGAGTGGAGACAAAGTCTGGTCATTGCTTGATATGCACACCACAGCCATGGATCTGAAGTCATTCCCTCTGTGGAGAATGTTGAAAAGGAGGACCACTTTGTTGACTTCAACCTGGGTGCCTGTAAGTGCACCTGTGGAGGCCTCAGAGAATTTCTTCCACAAAAAATGGTTGCTGAAAGTGGAATGTCAGCTGCTTCTGTTCCAGCATTTGCAAATGGTAGTGGAGATGAACCAAAGACGCAGTGAAGTTTCTCACATCTTGGCTATTGTATTTTCAGTCACAAGGTTTCCTTCTTCTACACGGTATCCCCAGTATGACTCTTTAACTCAAGGAAAATGCATTGGTCACACATTGCCAATAAAATCATTGCAACAAACCTCCAACTTCAAAATAATTCAAACTCGGTATCTTTCCATCTTTTCTCTTCCAACATATATCACTAGCAAGATGGCCACCTTACATGTTATTTTTGTTGCCTGTATTATAAATGATAGTTATCACAATTCACAAATTTCCAATGATATTTGACAAAAAAAATTTACAGCAATAATATTCCAGGAAATATCCAGCAACGACAATGGACTCAAATTGTAAAGGATACCTTTGCAACAAAGCTAATGGATGCCAACATTTGACTACACATTTCCGAATAGAAGCATAGAAAGCATTACTCTTTAATGATGCACAGAAGCACGTAGATGCATTTTCTCTTGTGCAACACTAGGCATGAAAATGGTGTCTTCTCTGAAATAGTATACCTGACTAGATGATCATTTGAGTAGAGTGCTCACACAAGGAAATACTAATAGAGTTTTACAAAACCAAGAATAAACATTAAAATAAAGCAAGCTGAATACCAGCTGTAGAGTTATGACACAGAGATACCCCTGTAGCCCTCCCTCTCAAGCTGTTTTGCTAGTGAAACATCACCTGTTTTTACAATTTTGCCATCTTCCTGAACAAAAACAAAGAAATAAATGGTATGAGAAGAGATGAATGACAAATAAAATTTATCAAAAAAGTTTTATTGGACTAAAAAGATTCATTCTGTGATCCCAAGAATAAATGATTATAGGTATATCAACAAGTACACATTCACTTTGGAAGTTCAGCAATAGTCAGTCAAAGAAGGTACCCGTAGAGAAACAAAGTGTCCAGTAATAGCAAATTTCATATTTATAGTTGATTTAGTTCAGATTTCAAAGAGATACTTCAGTATGACAAACAAACAAACAAACATATTAACCAAAAATGCAGACAATACAAGTTTTAAATAACTAATCCCTCAGGTTATGCAGTGACTTCCCAAACATATTAAATATGCTGCCAAAATAGGATCTCAATTACAGTATACCAAACCTTCTTGCAATCATGAGTTAGATGATAAACACTATAGAACTCTACTTTGAATATGATATGGCAACTAATATATGCCAAAATAACTAGAGAATAATGGAGAAGGGGAACCATCAAACATATAAGTAGCTGATTGACCAGATTATTGCTCTGAGATACAGATTTCCTACCATTATATGAACATAGTTGGGATTGATATATTCCAGAAGACAGATAATGTGTGATCATCAAGACAGAATTACTTGGAGTTTACAGCCCATTAACTGCTTTGGCCATGTCTTGAAGTGCATCAACATCTAACCCTCCATCGATTTCATCTAGAATAGCCAAATCTGCCTTAAGGACCTGAAATAGTAGAAACACCAAATAATGTGAGAAGAATTCTAAATAGAAAAGAAAAAATGAGAATTGATCAAATTAAGCAAAAAAAATTTCAATACTTCCAATCATGGTTTAAAATCTAGTACCAGTACGGATGTTATGCCCTGAAAAATTATTAAATAATTAATATGATTAATTGCGGGGCCATTTTGTAATTAATTGGTAGTTCGGGGGTATTTTCGTAAAATGAGCGACTAATCGCTTATTTAAGTCGCTCTAATCCCTTTTTCGTCTCGTAATTGCTGCCGACGTGTACCCCGGAGATCGTGAGCACGTGGCGGATCGTAGCGGCGGTGTGCGACTTTGAAAAATCCGGAAAATTATCCGGAGTTGGTGGACCTTGAGGTAGGATTCTCATCCTACTCTTTTCCTTTTCGTGTAGGGTAAACTCGATGTAGGATGAGATTCGCGTAGATTTTTTGCCAATTTGTAGATCTGAAATTATTTTTATAGTTTTCCGAGCCTCAATGTGTTCTTGTATTCTGAAATTTCGGATCTAAAGTTGTATCGTCGGATCTCGTCGTTTTTCTTATCGTTGTTTTGTTGAGTTGCCGGTCACTGTCGAGTTCATAACAGTGATATATATATTAAGTAGTTAATTAAGGTATTATTGCTATTGTTTTAAATAATTATTTGAAGGCTTTATAGTTGGTCAAAATAGTCATATTATATATGAATTGATACCTACTCGACGCCCCGAATCCATTGGTGGTGTCCGTTTCGTCGTCTGACTTTCAGATTCTGAAATTAGTAGGCGTTTATTGCCTCATTTTGCATGCCGAGTCGGAAAATATTATTTTGATTGTTTCTATGGTTTCAATCCGAGTTGTTTGGTTGTTATATTAGTTGATAAGGTGAATCTCATCCTAGATCGATTGTTACCCTATGTCGAAATATGATCTTGTTGTTCTATTTCGTTGAATTTGATATCTATTACCGTTGAAATTCTCTATGCATATTTATTGATACATGTTGGAAGCATGAGATTTGCATATGCTTAGTATTTCAAAATGCCAGTATAGATGTTGCATGCCTTATTTGTTGATAACATCATTATGCAGTTGTTTATATATTAATTCATACATGATGTCATGATTACTAGCATTCTATACTAGTTGAGTTGTACTAGTGTAGTTGTTGACATGATGCATAGTTGATCTACTATTGGGCGATGGCCCTAGACAATATTATTGCCCGAGGTGTAGGGCAAGTGACACCGGTGATCACCTATTTATCACACAGGTGCGTGTGCGGCGTCGCGGTGTTAGACGCCGGTGGGCTATCTATTAGATAGTCGCATCTCTAGCTGGAGCGGGTTGGAGGTACCACTCTCGGAGGTGTGAGAGTGCGGGGGAAACCCATGTCCACTACGCTCTCGATTGGGTCTATGACCGTGCACGCATGTAGATAATAGTTGACATAGTTGATTGGTGTAGGAGCATTAAATAAATTGTTGAACTATATCTCCCGTTGTATACATGACATCATAACATATTGTTGAAATCCTAATCAGCCTTCTGCTGACGTTTGTTGTTTTTGCCTCAGATCCTCATGTATGACAGTAGATTCTTATGGGGTAGCTAGAGTTTTGAAGGAGGAGACGTCTTCCGCATATTATCTTAGTTTTCTATTTTCGTAGTTGAACTGTTTACTCATACTAACTTTTGGACTTGTTTAAGACTTTTTCCTAGATAGATTGTTAAACTTTCATTGTTTGTTTTCATGTTGGATTGTACTTTGGCTTTGAGTTGTAAATGTTGTTGAAATTCAAATTCTATCCACTTGTTGCTTGTTGTTCTGTTGATAGTTGCACCCCTCCCGCGTGAGGTCTCTTATATAAGGATAAGCCTAGGCGTGATATAACAACGGATCTCGGTATTGACTGGTACCAGTACCGTACCATTACATACCAATATAGTACCATACCGAAACATGGTACCGTCCAATATAGACAGGCTCATACCAACTTATCTCGGGATTTTTTTGAATTTTTTTTAAGTGTAAGCTCCACAAAACATAGTTTTAAGCTCTAAACCGACAATCTACTCATAAATGATAAAAAAACATACTAAAACTTCTCAAACATGGTCCAACACATTAAAAAGATAATTTTAATCTTCAAGTTTCAATGAAAACAATACAAATTCATATCTAATATTGGGAAGAGTGGCGTCCGTCGTAGAGTTTGAAAGAGTTTGAGAGCGTTTGGGAGAGTCTAGGAGAGTAGAGTGAGTGATAGTGTGATACCCCAAAATGAGAGATTTGGGGGCTTTATATAGCCCCCCAAATTTTAAAAAACTGGCCCCAACGACTAAATTGGCAATTTGGGACAGATAAAAAAAAGCCCAATGGCTATTTATAGCCATTGGGCTTGTACCGGGTGATACCGGGCTTGTATCGCCTAGTACACCTCAGTACTACCGCGGTATATCGGTACCGATTTTTCAAAAAACCGGTAAATACCGACCATCCTGGGCGATACATTATGGTATTTAAAATCATTGTTCCAATATTGAATAGACTACATCAACCCTTTTTTTTGCATATGTTTTCTCCAAAGATGGGTAAAAAAGGAGATAACTGGTCTAACAAATAGAAAATTGTGTTCCAATAATTTATTGGTAGCAGAGTAAGACAAGGAAAAAATATATCTTCAGGCTCTGTGTGGTCCAGGGAGATATGTGTTCCAGCACAGAATTTTAGAAAAATGATGACAGAAAGAGCATTAGACTTGCCCTAGTAAAATGATACCAAATAACTAAGAGACAAATCATTGTGATGGGACCGTGTGAGAGCAATCTAGCAGTTCCTAATTTATGGATATATTTAACTAGTGTGATTTGGAAACTTGATCATGAATATCTTGCATTTTACATGGCTTTTGATATTCATAATAGATGTTAAATTATATAAATACTTTTGCAACTTTGCTCAATTGATTACACCACACATCAGAGTTGTAAGAATACATAGTTGCAAAATTTCATTCCTTTTCTTTTCACCACCACTGAAGCCTTCATTTACATTTCTGTCAAGAAACTTTAGGTTCATATTCAAAATAGCAACTTTGGGAGTCACCAGACTGTAGAACTGCAAAGATAAAACCCAAAACAAATACTGAACGAAATTCTATATAGAAAGTATGTCAGAGAATAAATCATTAATTAAAATGCTTAAGCTAAAGCTGAGTACACTCATCAAGCCTTATTAACCAACACTAAATGAAATATACTCTAGATGTGGACTAAACTAGGGTATTACACAAACCACATTCTTATAGTTTCGAGTAAAGTTTGTCACTTGTCCCTAGATCCTCCTTACGCCATTAATCTTAATCAATTTACCCATCCACACCATAGAGGCATAGAATCTATGGGTAATGCCTTTTGAACATGTGACATGTTCATAGCATCTCAATGTATTTTCTTTCATCTTATTATCATTAGACGTCACACCTATTGTTCACAGACAACATTGCAAATCTATCTTAACATCTTTACCTCTGCTATAGTAACATTTTCTATAGAAGTTTCTTACTTCCCAACAAGCCTAAGCCCCACTCAACTTTAACCACCTATATTTTATTTAATAAACAATGTCTTTGTCAATCTTTCCTTATGGAAAAAGATCCAAGATACTGAAACTTTTACTTGCAGGATACTGAAAATCTTGATTACTCACTTCTCCATAAAGTTCATTTCATATACTCAGTCTTAGTCCCACATAACATAAATCCCTTTTAGTTTCAAATATATACAATTCAATGTCACAATTCGCAACATTGTCAGCAGACCCAAAACTAGATAAAAAAGAAACAGTTTGCTTATTGACAACCAGCACAAAACAGTGTAACATCTCAACAACAAAATTCAGATTTTAGACAAACATCTTGTTCTATATCATACATGATATAGAAAAGTAAAATTTGCTAATAGTGGAAGATCCCATCTCTAATATACAAGTGGTGACTAGCTGACTGCCAAATCATATTATATCCATTGAACAAATACCACAAGCACACAAATCTCCATGATTGGACTATTTTTTTGAGTTAGTAGTCACTGACCCAAGAAAACTTAAACAGAGACAAATAAGCAATGAGAAAACAAGCATACTCATTGCATTGTTATTAACATGGTAATGGTTGGTTATATTGGAGAAAGGCATAACCAGATATGTCACCAAAGTAGATATTTGCATCATGAAAATTGCTAAAGAACTTTATTTTAACCAAAAAAATCATAGCTTTATAAACCAGATTAGCCAATCCGGAAAAAAGAAATCTTAATTTTTAGTAACTTTATTATTTCACATATACAATTTATATAATTTTTAATATTTTAATAAACTTGTTATTTGACCAGTTGATCCGCTAACAAAGGGCTCAGTCAAATTGACACGTAGTCTGATTTTAGAGCTAAAAGGAAAGAAGTCGAGCAGGTTCCAAACGAAATATGAATAATTGCTATCTAGCCCATAACAAGACTGAATTTTTTTTATTAAATCTCTTTGTATCAAACCAAGATTAGTTTGGCCATTCCAAATTCCTAATAATCAAGCAATAAAATCGCAAATCCGATTGTAGAATGTGCTTGAACTTTAATTATTTACAACCCCCATTACTGACCTACAAGTTTGAAATTGTAGCAAGGTTTTAGTTGGTTGATTCCAGTTAAATTGAATAACAATGTAACCACTTCTTATTTTGTTAACTACTTAGCTAATCGACTAGGCATCTCCATCTATTCATGTTTTTTTTTAAATTTTTTTAAAAAACATTAATTAGAAAAAATCACATTACACATATTGAACATTATTTACAAGTAAATAGAATATTAGATTTCTTTACATAGAGAAGTATTTATTTGTTATATCATACATTAGATTATTTCTATTTTCCACATGAAAATAAGTTAAATTCTTATACCAGTATATTACTTTTAACTGAAGTTGCAAAACGTAATCTTACTCCAAAATCAAACTCATATAGCACCAAGTTTTGTGGCAACTAGAGAAGATCATGTGTTCTCTATAAGATAGGTCATGTAATAATAAAAGTTGGAAAGCGAGATCAAAAAGAGTATCCAACACTGTTACAACCTAAAAAAATGATTGGGAATGTTCGTATACCTCAAGAGGTTCTACTGGTGGCAGCCCTTGATTTTTTCTTCGAGCATTGAAAGCCATAAGGAGAAAATTGAAGTTGCTTACACCTGGTATGTCTGAAGTCCAACATGGGACCTTTCTTCTGGTTCCATGTCAAGCAAATTCTGGCCTTTGAAAAGAACACTACCTTCTATTACCTCATAATCAGGATGGTCAACAAGAACCTGCAATCCAATAAGAAATACAAGGGGAAACAAATTAACAATACCTTTGTGCACTTTTGATAATGTTAAAATTGTTTGCATAAGCACCAACTACTCACCTATCGACTTTTTGATGGTGTAAGTGTCTAAGAAGACGGAGAAAGTAAAAGAAAGAATAGAACCAAGCAACCAGTTAATTGGTGATCACTACATAGGACTAGCGTCCATCTTAATTTAGAAGATTTGAACATTATTTGTTATATTTGTCCTCAAGATAAATTAACAACACTCTTGTTCCTGCTTCAAAAAATCTTGTGGTCTTTTTACCCTTTTCTTCACATCTTTCATGCCAAATCTGCTCCGGTATTGGATTTAGTAACTGCTTAAAAGCAAAGGGATCTTTTTCTGTCACATGCCTATACTTACCCACAGTTCCAAGTCAAACAGAGATATGAGTGCCCAAGACCATAAGGTAGTAAAATAAAGCTAAAAAATAAAACAACGAAATAGTAGAAGAGAGGCATAGGATGCTAAGTTCTGAAAGCTCTGCAAAAATTTGCAGGAAAATACAGCTTGAGAGAAAGTAGAGATCATTTTGATGGTTGAAGTGGACCAATCAAATCCTGAATGAACATGAACTTTCAAAATCAGAATAAAAATATATATTTAGAACAGAACAGGTCTCTTTAATGAGCACCTTTCAGAATAACGAACCTGATATGTATCTGTACCATTTTGTGTACCATTTCTAAGGTTTGTCATGTTACTATTTGACATGTGTAGTTGGTGCAAACATAAAGATATTAGGCCGGAGTTTCCACTTTAAAGTTTAAACAACCAATTTACCTGTGACTAAAAATTAAAAGAAATACAGAGGGAAGTAACAAGGTGCAATGCAAGAACATTATTATAAAACCATTATTTTCATCAAACAAGGCTCAACTGATTCACAGTGAAAATAATAGCATAAAAATTATGAGCCAAAACAGCTTGAGATGTCTAATTACTTCAAAGATCGGATCTTATTAAACGATAAACAAGAAAGTGTATATAAATTTCAGAGTTTCAATAATAATGACCAGATAAACAAAGCTCAAGAAAACCTTTATAAATATGAATAAAAAGTAAATAGGTATACTAGTAATACTGTCAAAAAGAGCATCTTCTGATACATCAGCTCATAATTTCATTGGATATGATAGTAATCAAAAACAGGAAAAATCCTGCCAATCAAGAGCAAGTTCCGCCTTGATAATTCTCCAGAGATACTGATCTTGACCCACAAATGACACAAAATCAAAAAATCAATGCATGAAAACAATGATAACATCCTACCTCTTTAGTAATTATTACTGAGTAAATTACAAGTCAAATTAAAAAAATTTATCCTATGTAAGCTTAAATAGTAAGTACCTTGTCTAACGTTATTCAACACAAAATTTAACAGATCCTACTGAAAAAAGTTATCAATTGAGTCAAAATACTTATTCACGAATATGAAATATGATTAGTTGATATGAGAACGGCGTTAACAGGTGAGAGAATGCCATCAAAAAGTCACCTTTGAGAATGTGCTCTTTCCTGATCCATTCTTACCCATAATCGCATGAATCTACAAAAAAAAACAATTTAAATCAACAAACTAAAACCTACGAGACGACTAAGAGGTAGAGGGAAACAGAATAACCTCTTCCTCGTTGATGATAAGATTGACCCCTCGCAAGATTCCCTGTCCAGACTCCTTGATGACGGCCTTTAAATCCTTCACCTCCAATAGAACACTCGGGGGACCGTCCGGGGAGGAGGTGCCCCCCGTCGTGGGAGTCGACGGTGAGTGAAAGTAGCTTTTACCCTAGGTGAGGCGCGTAGTTGGACGAGGCGGGGCCGGAAAGGGCTAGGGATCATCGGAGGGGCATCATGGGCTCGGAAGGGCGGCGTCCGGAGGAAGCATTGACTGGAGAGAGAGATGGAGGAGGGGAGGAATAGGTGAGAAGAGCCATGGCGGAAGAACGGGCGACTTCAGCTTGAATTTCTTTTTTCAAATTTTAGCTTTATAACGTAATAATTACAAAGATTAGACAGAAGGGGAAAATAGCATACATATAGATACGAAATTAGACATATAAAATACTTTCTTTTTAGACGTAAAATACTGCAATTAAATATTGAATCAAGAATTCATGATCCATTAATAATATACCTGAATGTATCACCGCTAAATTACTAAATGGGTCAACAACTCCGGCTTGAATCACTCGGCCCTGTTTGTATCACGTATATATTTTTGATATATTTAGGGATTAAGTTTGATTTTTTTCCTAGAACTATTAAAAGTAAAGTAAAAATATTTCTAAACTCTTTTTTGATTAATTTTTATTCTTAAATAAACAAAAATGATTTAAAAATACTCTTAAACAATTAGAAATTGATAAAAATACTCTTAAATTTTTTTTGATAAATTTTTTATTCTTAGACAAACAAAAATAAATACTCATGTCTAAAGGTAGAAAAAGTTTTTTTCCTTAAAAATGGATAAAAATACTAATATTTTTAACTATTTTTATTTGTCTAAGGATAAAAAATTTATTAAAAAATAAGTTTAAAAATATTTTTAATCATTTCTAATAGTTCGAGAGTATTTTTCAACTGTTTTCGTTTGTTTAAAGGTAAAAATCAACCGAAGAATAGTTTAAATATATTTTTACCTCATTTTCAATAGTTCGAAGGCAAAAATCACCCTTAACCTTATATTTAGGAGGATTTGGTTCACAAAATATAATTGGTGCATGAAATATTTACATGCAAATATCGCAAATAGAAATTGAGATATGTTGTTTGATTGCTCTCCATTACATGCAAATAAAATTGCAACTTGCACTTGCAAGCATTTGGTTGGTAACAACTTCAACTTATAAATACTTTATATTTAAAATAATCTAAAAATTTACATAGTTTTGTAAAAATTTAATATCTACTAATTTTTAAATTTTGACATGTAAATTTAAATAATTTACTTCTATTATTACATCTCCAATTTATCAAGGTCTCGTCAAATTTACCAATGTAGAAGACAACGGTGCTCGCGTGACTGACAAATTTATAGGGACCAACCTCCCCCCAACTAGTTGGGTGAGTTATCAAACAGTAGATCAAATCAACTTTGATTATGGCTCATCGGCATAATTAATCATTATTATCCTTGTTCAATTCTATAGGAATAAAATCCTACAATATAATTGGATCTGTATCTTCTTCATCTTTCTCTCTTTCGAACTCAGTAAACCTTTCAATTCAAACACTGACTTCCGATTCAAACTAAATTAAACATATAAAAAGAATAAAAAGGAAAACATTATCTACAGTTTATTCAGATGACTTTCCTCAATATAAGCAAAACAAATGTGACTACCAAAAGAGAGAGTACCTTTTTCCTCTAACACAAACAACACATGTTTTAAAAAGCTCATGGCTTGTGAACTCCAACATGATAAATATGAATTTTCTATATCATCTCTTCTTCCCTTTTGATCTTTTTAAAGCATAAGCTCTTAGTCGCCCAAGTATCATCCTCTCACTACTTCGCAGTACCAGAGAATGATACAACTTCCTCTCTTTCACTGGAGAACAACTTTTTAACATGTCCATGTCTTCCTCCAACGAAGTAGTGTCATACAAACTCTCCCTCAAATCAGCTAGAGATATTAAAGCAGAACAAACACCATCTGACATCAATAATTCTTTGATATCATATTCAGATTTCTCAAGATCCATTTTGCGCCGCCGCTTATTTCCTGTGATCTTAATTAAATTCAAAATGCTGGTAGATTCATCCATGCCCTCAAACGTGTCAACCAAGCTGTTCAGTTTCTCATAAGCATCATCTGCCAGAAAGATGATAAAGAGAAGGACAAGAAGCGCTGATTGTGGTTCCCCGTCATATGAAATCTCAAAATACTCAGAATCCTGGCTGGTGCAGCCTGAATAATTTAGCCTTCTCCACAAAGAGCGTCTTGCTCTGGTGTGGCATTTGGAGAATGTTGATGAGCACCACTTTACTAGCAGTGTTAGATCAATGTTGACAATATCGAACTGGTTGTCCAGTTCAGTGAATCCATATCTATGAAGCAGTGCAGCATTACCCATGGAGCCATAAGTGTTGAAAACCTGAAAGAAGATAACTCTCCATCAGCAAATTGAACAATAGAAACTGGGAGACATCCTTGATTACAGTTAAAAATGACAAGAATGGAAATAAGAAGAGTAATAAGGGTAAAAGCAGAAGGTGTGAAGAAGCTTATTCTGCTTGGTTAAATTGTCATAGGACAAAATCCTGCGAATATGAAGCATAATAATGCAAAAAAAGAGTGTCTCATACATACTACATAAGCCATGTGGGGACCAACTAGAACAGCCAAACCAAATCCTGAGCTGTTCGTGGAATATCCAAAGTAAAGAGAATTCTGAATCAGAGCCAAAAACGAACATAAACAGCAGCTCTAAGCCTCTGAGAACACATTGCCATTTTACCTTATCAATTTAATTTGTTTTGAGCAAATTGTAATGTTAATATGGTAGACTAGAATGAGACACAAAGTGATTTTATTTTGTTAAGAGTGAATCAGGTTTTTAAGCATTTGGGAAATTTGGTCACCCCATGATTGGTCATAAAGTATGAACCACCAACACATTCAACTGTCTTGGAACTGAGAATCATGGTTAGCAATATCAAGAGTCTCCTTATCATTTTTCTCTGAAAAATTTTATTATATCTTAAACAATTATTCATGAAAAAATTTGGGGAGAATCAATAGACCTTTTCTCTAAAATTTACAAGAATTCAGCTTGTTTGATGCATATAAAAGACTAAATGATGAGCGTACTAACTGATTAATTAAGGGATATATTTTTCTACTTCTAATCTAGAAGACACAAGTAATTAAAAACCATACCATAGGAAACAGAAAAATTAAAGGAAGCTCAAATTATGCAAGTTAATAGAGCATTATAAAAGAGGACCCAGAAAATAAATTCAGATATTCTGAATTTATTACAGTGCAGAGCTTTTAAGTAATACCAAAATGTAGAGGTAATCCAAAACCAAAGTACTTTCTCTATTTGTGCGCAATATGGAATAAGAAAAGTGATTTTGAGCTTCAGGACCAATGTGTTTGTCAAGGAGTTTAATCGACTTGAATGGTTGGTTTTTCAATCAGAATGGAAAAATATAGAAGATAAAGGGTTATCTCTATGTTTAACAATTTAAGAATTTTCACCATGACAAGTGGGTTATCTCTATGTTTAACAATTTAAGAATTTTCACCATGACAAGTTAGACACATCTCTTTCTCGAATCCCAGTATTCTTGAAATCAATATGGTTATCAAGGTAAATTAGCTCACATTTTGTGAAGTTGGATGTATACCAACATATCCCGTGTTATATTTAAATGATGGTAAACCACTGGTTAGAAAGGCCCGGTTTGGGAGTTGGAGCCACTTCACTTGTTCAGCATCCAGAATATTCCATAAAGTCTTCCAAACATTTGGATATAACAGTATCTCATAAGTATGTGGCAACTTTGGATATAAGATATAAAGTAGGATTTGGAAATCATTCTTCTCTAGTTACCTAGTTAGCTAATAAACTTATTGCTCAAAAGATGAAGTGATATTTATTTCTTTTAGTATAAAAAGGTTTATCTTAATTCAAATAAAAGAAAGATGATATGCTAAAGAGCAGGAATTGACATAAGCACTTCATGGACAAGATAAACATGGAGATGGATCTGTTATATGTCTCAAAGAGAGTAATAAAAATCTTAAAAAGTTAAGATCATATATAAATAAGAAACAAGTTAAGCTGTTTGATTGGGATAAACATTGTAAGTAGAAGGTCATACAGAAAATTGGCACTTGTCTAAAGAGCTATACTAAAAGTACAAGAATTTCAAGAAAAAGGACTTTCCAATTTGTAATCAAAAGGGTGAACTTCTACAATATAAGGAAAATTACAAACTGAAAAACCATAAGAAAGTGGGTTAGTAAGTGATAACAACTAGAGCTGTAGAGAACAAGTAATGAAATTAAAAATCTTCCAAACAAAAACCAATATAACACAAATTTCAATTCTACGTAAATAAAAAGATCTAGATTACATTATGTCGATAGAAATGAAGGAAACCATATAAAGAATTAAAGACCTTTCACACAAGATCCATACTTACAAAAAAAACAGATAATAGAGAAAACTATACTCAGATCGACATTTCACCCTGCTTCAGATAATAAAACTAAAGATGTTACGACTCGCTCAACCTAATTAAAATGTTTAACTTGAAGTTGATAGTAGTACGCCCATCAAGCCTTATTAATCAATTCAACATCCAATATACTCCTAATGTAGGACTAAATCGAGGTATTACAAAAGAACTCTATCTTGTTCATATGATGTCAATAGAAATGAAGGAAGGCATGAAATTAAAGTCTAGCTCCATCATATCACATGAGGACCTCTCACTTTCCTTAAGATAAGTATACTAAAGAATTCATGAGAAAATGCCTAAAATGTCTGATATTGTCTATTGTTGGATATTAGATGCTTGAACCAACTTTTCTGATGCAAAAGAAAATGTAGCAGTATTTAAGAGATTCGAATTTGCATATCTTACCAAGTTTCAAGAAACATCAAAAACGATTTGTGCATCCAATTATATGAGTATTTATGATATTATGCAATATAACATGCAGATATAAAATAAGAAAGTAAAGAACCATTATGCTAACCTCAGATCCTGCCTCAACATTTCGCACAATAATCATTTCTAGAGCAGTATTTTCCTCCGCTAGAAGACAGAAAACAAATTTGATCAGTTAATTTTCTTAATAAAACAAGCTTCTAATGTGATAATTAATGTAGAGACCTGAAGAGCTATCATCAGAATTAACAACAGATGATTCCTCTTCTCCAGATTCATCAGTGACATCGTCATCTCCTTCATCATCCGAGCTAGAAGGTGAGGATCCAGAGGTGAAATGCACATGCTCAGCTCCCGTCTTGTGATTGAACCTGTGATATTCTAAAAACATGGTGAAATAATAACTTTATAAAAGCATTGTATGGAGAATATGGTTCTTTACACATCTGATCAGAATGATCACTTGAAATATTTGTCCATACTGAACGGTGTTACTTACAGATCTGCTAAAGGAACCATTCCACATCCGTGATAACTATCTATCTGAAATGATCTTGATGACACAAGACTCTTAGCAGAAAAATATTTCTCCACACCAAAACTATCAAGGTCAATTTCCCAATTTCCAGATAGAACTAAGGGCTGAATGGATTCTTTCCAATCCTCATATAAGAAAGTCTTGTCTTGCTTCATTGCCTGCCTAGATGTTAGCCATAAGAGAAATAAAAATAAAATTTATCAATATTAGTCTTAGGCACTTCTATATGTACAATTAAAATGCAGACAACATATAATCTAATTAATAAGCACATTCAGTGACACATTGCAATTTACAAGGTTTGTTGATTGTATTAGAATGATCAGCATTTGAAGCTTATGTAGATGAGTAGCACTGAACATAAATTCTGGTTCTCACGAATATCATTAATGATCCATTTGTTTTCCTGCATAGGATAGGATAACAAATGAGAGAAAGAATTAGATATGATTTTTTAATCCGGTGTACACCAAATATAGGACCAGTTTTATATTATTCTAATCCCAATTTCTTCTAGTCCAAACATCAAACAAACAATGAACTGAAATTCGTCTCTTATCATATCCTCCTTCGTCTCGTGAAGCAAACATGCCCTAAGTGTGTTGTAACGAGTATACTGAACGTACTGACATAGCATCAATTAAAATAAGGCTTCCATACCACTGGATAACGATTAATAAAACTACCTTATAGAGGTCCATAAAATATTCAACAGAAGATAAATGACCAATCGTAACTGTTTTATGTTACAGATATCTAAGTTCTACATAATTGAAGTAGGAGATATAATTACAGTAAAGAAACAAAAGGATCATCGACGAAATTGTATGGCTCGTAGCCTAGTAGAAGCATTAGTATTTAGACAAAAAAACAACAAATTACATCCAGAACGCAATTATAACCTTGTGGAGCTCCGTTCCGGAGAGAAATGTGTCGATTTCCTGCAAGCTCCAGACGATAGGCACGCATTCCCTCTCCGGCAAGAGCTGGAGATACCCGTCCCATGGAGACGCGGATCCTAGGCTCCTCTCATACATAAGGGCGACGGCCAGGCCGAGGGGTCCCGCCAACCCGGCGCTTTCAATCATGTCGCACGCGCCGGAGGTCCTGATCGTAAGGCACGCGCTCTTGGGGATCGTAGCCACAAGGTCCCCTTCAGTCATGTCGCAGAGGGCCTTCACCGAGATACCACCGGCGTCTCCTGCATCTTCGAACTCCAGCGCGTCGCTGCAATCGATGCCATGGGACCTCATCCATCGCTTGAAAGTCCTCAGCCGCCTGCCGTTGAAGAGATTAAAAATATGTGCTTTGGACTAATGCAATGCAGTGGGGCAGAAGTTGAAAGAGGTACCGGGTCGCGGTAGCAGGCATCGGCGTCGACGTCAGCGACGGCGGTGGCGGTGGGAGGAGGACCGAGGATACCACGGGCACTTGCTAGTTGCTACGGAGTGGATTCAAACTTGTAGCGTCGTAGGGTTTGCCCGTGAGCGAGCACGCCGCACACGCCATATTGGACCGAGGGTCCGGTCTTTTCCCAAATGGACGAACCGAAACTGTATGCGGCCGAACCTGACTGGACTTGACAGAACAAAAATTTATTTTATTCCTTATCTATTTCAAGCACACCTTAATATTATATTACATTGTGCAATGTGCATTGTATTATTATAGTACAAGCACAAAATGTATTTATCAAAATATCTTTCGTATTGTCTCTTAATTATTTCAACATAAAAGAATTTTGGACAAGATATAATATGTCATTATAATTATAAAATAATTTTTATAATAAAGAAATGTGGCAAAATTATAAATACTTTAAGAAAAATTGACAAAACTATCAATAAGATGATGTATTTAATAAAATCATAATTTTTGACATTTATCCAAATTACCTTTGAACAACCTAAAATGATACGAAAATAAACTAAAGAGGAAGCAAGCTCCCTAATCTTAACACCACTCGTCCACTCCTTTAACATTTAGAAACTTGGACACTCCACTGGAGGGCTTAACTTACCAATCTCAAAAGATGAAAAAAGAACTAGCAAAGGATAATAGCATGTTAAATTAAACTAATTTGGAGTAAGAAAAAGAGAGCATGTCAAATATCAAAAAAAACTTTTAAAAGTTGCAAAATTCATAGCAAGTGAGTTCCTTTTCAAGCTATCTTCTATCATTGATCTTGAAGAAGTAGGGGACTCTATCATTGATCTTGAAGAAGTTGTCATCGAAATGATTTTGGGAGTTCTTTTAATTGAGAGGGGTGAATCCGTTAGGACCTATCTTCTATATTATTTTGGAGGAGTTGCTTTTCTTCACCTTGTCAATCTTTTTTCTTCTCTTTTTTAGCCGGCTTCAAATTCTATGTAGGGCATTATAGTATTTTTTTCCTTCCATGCGAGCCAATTTCATTGGATCTTTCCTTAAAACTATTTCCAACAAGTAACCCAATTCAATCAAGCATGTTAAAGAAAAAGAAAAGCTAAGAAAACAAAAGAGTTTGAAAGAAAGGAAAGAATTTTAGTATTGAACAAATGGGCAAGCACGAAGGACTGTCAAAGGCAAGGAAAAATTAAATTGAAAGATTGGAATCTTGAATTTGAAAGACAATTTCATTCATATTATGTAAATAAAGAAAAAATATATCCAACTTATCTTATTTATTTAATGAACTTGTATATTCTATTTTTTTTATTGAAAGATTTTTGTGTTAAGCCTATAGTTCCATCCTTAGATCGATACGAGCCAAAACGCTAGCTTCTATAGGCGACATTCCGCTAGACTTTGAATGGATAGGACAGTAATTTATGTAGTACACTCAACGCCTTTTTAGAAGATCTTATACACCACTTTCTCTATTGAGTATGGATGAGCCACTCATTCAATTTGGTGAAAATTTCTTAAGTGTTCTTATATTAGCAATTATGCACTTTGATCAAAAAAATTCCAAGTAGGTCACTTGTATATTAAATTGAGGTATATTAATATCAAAATATTTCTTTACCAAATTTAGAAAAAAAATCAAATTATCATAAGCATTTTGATCTTTGGTTCATTATTTATTATATTACTAGTAAGGGACTTCGTTGGAAAAGTTCTTTAAGTGCTTATGCACACCGACGGAGCAACATGGAGGGGATGGGGGGCAATTGCCTCCCACCCTCAAATTTCAAATTATTTTATTATAAAGGGGAAATGTTGAATTTGCCCATATATATATATATATAATATTTTTTCTTCTCTTTAAAATTTTATTTTTTGCATTATTTTTTTAATATTTTAAAATTAATAAATAAAGTTGCTAAGTCCAATCTAATTTTATCTTCATTTCTTCTTCTTTTTCTCTTTTTTTTTGACGTTGTTTGTTTTGTCTCATCCTTGCGCTCACACTGTGATGCATTTTTATTCTCACACATAGGCTCCACTCACAAACAACTACAATTTTCGCCCACGCATGGTCACAGTCGTGCACACCAGTTTGACGCATAGCCCATTGGCCCCTAACGTGTAGCCCATCGGCTCCCAATGCGTAGTCCGTCAGTCCTCAACGCACATTTGTTAAGAGAAATATTTTTCAATATAATTGACAATAAGATTATTATGCAATATTATCAATGTATAAAACTCATCGAGAATAATTATTATTATTTTAAAAATAATAATAATATATTTTGTACTTATAAATTATGTTTGAATGATATTTATTGATTTTATACTATTATAATAAATTATCTTTTGAAAATTATATTGATTGTTTGTTGCTTCAAATTTGCCCCCCTAGATTTTGATTCCTGGCTCCGTCACTGCTTATGCATTTTAGGAAACCTTACATTTGACATGATTATGAAATCCATAGACCTAAAAACATAAAATTGAATGTTAATTGCAGTTATGTTGGTTGTTATGGATTTTGATCAAAAGTTCTTAAGTGCCTCTTATATGAACTTTAGTACATAAGAAACCTCACATTTGACATGTTTATGAAGTCTATTGGCATTTTTAAGTGTGTGGACTTTATAAATATGTAATACCTGAGTTTTCCTATGTATTAATAAGAGTACTTACGGACTTTTGGCCAAAGTCCTTAAATATGGTTTAAAAGAAAGGGTAAACCAGTGAACTGATTATTATTAGGGGTAATTTGGGTCATTGTGAAAAAAAGTTATGATTTTATTTTGCCAAATTTCTCTTATAACAATAGTATTAATATAATATTGACATAGTATGGAGACTATATCGGTTCATTCAAAAACTATATAACTACTGATAAATGATTTGATATCCAAAATAGATATGTTATTATGAGCTTCATGATATCTGTTCCTATTTAGTTGAAAGTACATTTGTTATAATTTTACTATCATTGCATAAACTTTTTTTAGAATCTTGTACATAAATCCTTTGCTAACAAATACCTTTTAAGTTTGAAGAGTAGCTAGAAAAAGGACGGGCTAGCGCACTATCATCGGTGGACTAGTTGGCACTATCATCGGTGGTTAAAGGCTTAAAGCTCTTAAGGGTACCATTGGTATAGGCGGATAGAATTCATTTTAGGAATAACGATTGTCCGTTGCTTCTAGTATTTGATCGAGTTAGTGTACTTATAATTAGAAGAGAATAATATAATGAGGGAGCCCATGTTCATTGTTACTTTCGATACTTGAATCTAGACTTATAAGAATATGGAAAAACCAAAGAGAGTAAGTTGCGAAGTCCACTAAAGACTAGGAGCTAGAGCTGTTAATTTTGTTTGAGTAAAATCCGAAGGAAGTGTCTTTTTTAAATTTATAAAGCTCTGAATTGCAAGAAGTTTTTCAATGCATTTTGTATTTTCGTGCTCGGTAAGTGCTACTTTAAATATTTTGATTATCGTGCAGATGGATGAGTGAGGATGCAGGCTAAAATAAACACAACCACAACTTCCCAATGTTAACGCCAAGTCAATTTGTTAAGGTATTGACAACATTTGATTATTTAACGGTAGAATCCAAACCATACAACAACCATTGTATTCTTGCAATTTCATTGACAATGATTCATCCGCAAGAAGTCCTCGTGCTTGTTTGACTATGAACAAGCTCAGAATTAATCCTGATGCATGCCGCATGATGTACATAATCTTCATTGACAATGATGTATGCACATGATTTTGCATTCAACTTCGCATAATTAAGGGGAAGCCTAAACATAACCCGGGGATTTCAAAACCACAATGCTAAATTGAGGCCAAATCACCCTCAAATTGTAAAATTATTGAGCAGGAGTAGCATTTCAGTTTCAAGAATCAAATTGTTCTGAATCATTCATGATGTGAGCCAACAGTTACATGTCACTGCAGCTAATAATTTAGGGGAAAAAAGCATCCAGAAGCGCAACAAAATAGCTTCCAAATCAAAGGATAAAACTAACAAAACAAGCTGAGCTACTTTATAGAGCTTCACTATATTTACAAGAAAGTTTACACAAACACATTTATGCTTTTCAGTGCTTTGTTGGAATCAGATCATCCAGCATGGTGTTCCAATGAGCCACAATCAACTCACTGAATCTCCAAGGGCATCACATAACCACCTCACACTTGATAGTGGCATGTACTCATCAATGATTCAATGACCCTAGTTATCATCTGGCATTTCAAGACAATCAAAAAGATGATGATCAGTTAAGAACTACGTGGTACTGCAGCTGTAAAAGCATCATAATGGCATCAACATGCTATTTTTTCAAAAAAAATAAATTGCTATAATGCTCAGTATAACAAGATTCAATATCTGGCAAAAAAAATAGCCAGACTGCATGGCTGGAATAGAAGTAGAACCAACCTAAAGTATTGTAATTCAACTCAAAATTCATGTTAGCAACAAATTAAAATGAATAGAAACATGAATCAAAAGGATATCTAAAATAGTCTCAGTTCAGTGGCGCAGCTGCGATTTCACCGCTCTATATGCTTGCAAATATGTATCCATTGCTTTGGTCTATCAACTTCAAAAGATTTACAACAATTTCTTTATCGCAATATTTGATTTTAAGTAATGTCTAATGCCAAAGCTACAGATGAATTTAAAGTTGTCAATACAAAAGGCAACTTGCCTGAATATCTAATGTTGTGAAATTGACAAGACCAAAATCTTCAATGACATCAGATTGCTCCTTGGTCAGCTACAACCATAAACACACAAACCTGAAAATTATAGCGATGATGTACAAACTTCCATCTATAAACTGACCTATAAATAGAACAAAACAGAGAAAAAGAATGGAAAATTTCTGTACATATCTGCAGATTTTGCATATTACTGCTAGAAAATATCATCATATTTTTAATTGAAAAGTGCTATAGACAATCTCGCACAAGTTCAAAAGTCAATTACTTGATTGGCAACTTCATAGATGCAATGCAGGGGAAATAAAAATTGTGAGATGTAAATAAGCACAGGAAAGATTCTACATGATTTCAAAAGATGAAAATATGGTAGAAAGTAATTACATCACATCATCAATCCTGCAACGATAGTTCTAAAACTTGTGGTTAGCGTACTTCCATCATTAATTAGGACATACATGAGGAACATTCATGAGAATAAAACAAGCCGTCAAATTCCCTATTTAGAATCAACCAGATGAATCTTATCCTACCACTGAACTGTGTCAAGTGACTAAGACTCATCCAATGACTTATTATTTTATTTAAAACCTCAGGGGTTTCTATCCCACTATGCATATTGCATAGGCATCATTTATGCCACCTCAATGGAGACTTGGATATATTATCCAGAAGATGCACTCCCATGAGCACCTAAAACAGGTACTTACATATTTTAAATTTTTATTTTCAAAATTTTGATATCAGGTTGAATTCAGGATTTAGTCTGAAAACCCTAATAATCCTAACTCAACCAGACTTTTAACTTAAAAATACATAAGAAGTTCTAACACTTCTCTTTATCCCCTTTGCACACTTCCTCTCTCAACTACCACTATTCTTCCCACTTCCGCTTCCTCCCAGTCATTTCTTCCCTCTTTTCTTTTCGCTTCTCCTGTCATCTCTCCATTTGCAATAACAAGAAAAGAGGCTCTTGATTTGGATAGACAACATTGATGCATCATGCACGGGTTGCAAAAAAGGAATTGGTAACAGGATCTGGATATTGTAAAAGCAATATATTGGCCATATCGAAAAATAATTTAAAATAATTCTTAAAAGAGAAAAACTAGAAAAATGTGTGAAAAAAATATAAATACAAATTCAAATCGACATAATTACATTTAGAATCTGTACCATTGGTACAGTAAAATACCAGTCTATGCTGAACCAAGATGTTAAACTAAGGTTTAGTCAATGTTGGATCAAATCAAATAGTGTGGTGCCATACAATAAGAGAACAAATAGATAATAAATAGTACAACTATAAAGCATCCTCTCCACAACATAATAGCACAACAAGGTTTAAGATATCTAAATGTAATCATGAAGAGAAAACCAGATTATCAAGATATGTGCATGAGCAGACAAAAAAGATGTCTCTACCTGTATTTACTTGGATCTTTATCAGGATGGTGCTGTAAATAAGATAAATCTTGAACATCTGTGTAGAACTCCAGATTATAAGCTGCCAGGAAAAATGTAGATGATTTATTATTTATACAGGTTTATGTATTTCAGCAGCAAATGCACAAGAGATACTTAAAAATACCTAGTTTGCCATAATTCTCAATGAGATCAATCTTGGAAAGGAGTTCCAACTGTCTCATGCAACCTGCCATTTCTTTATTTTTCATTGTCTCTTGCATCCTTCATGTGATCAACCAACACAGGAAGCAATCTATAGATTTCCTCTACATTATAATGTGACTTATCATCTGCGACAAACATATGCTTTACACCCCTCACCTCAACCCAACTGTAACCTGGGTCCTTCTTTAATCCTTTTTCCTTCATGAGCAGTTTGATACGTCGAGCATCCTCCCACAAGCCAGCTGCAGAATATATGTTCGATAGCATAGTATACCTTGCTCCATTTTTAGGATCTAACCTGAAAAGGGACTCAGCAGCTGTATTTGCAACGTCCAAGTTCCCGTGCATTCGGCAAGCACCGAGTAGTGCTCCCCATGTTGCTACACTAACCAAACCACCTCCACCAGCCAAATGCTCTATAAATTCCACAGCTTCTTTGATTTGGGATTTCCTCCCGAGACCATCGATGAAGGCAGCATAGTGCTCATCTCTAGGACAGACACCATATTCTTTCTCCATCAAACTAAGTATCCGACATCCCTCAGATACTAGACCTGCATGACTGCAAGCAGAAAGAATTCCTAAGAATGTGACATGGTTTGGTTTTATACCTATTGTCACCATCCTTTCAAAAGCATCAAGTGATTGCTTTCCAATCCCATTCTGCGCATATCCTGTTAGAATAGAGTTCCATGATACAACATCCCGCTCAGGCATCCGCTCAAACAGTAATGAAGCTGAGACTATATTTCCACATTTTGCATACATATCAATCAAAGCGTTGAAAACAAAGACATTAAAAGAGTTTAAACAAATACACCTCCTAAAAATAAATCCATGTACTTGTTTCCCTTGCTCAATTAGTCCTAAAGTTGCACAAGCACTTAAGACAGATACAAGTGCGAATGGAGTTGGATCAATTCCTTCTACCATCATCTGCTTGAAGAGATCCAGAGATGCTTCCTCCTTTCCATTCTGCTCATATCCTGAAATCAATGAAGTCCAAGAAATAGCATTGCGATCAGGCATGCTACAAAACACTAAATGAGCCTCTTCAAGTCTATGAGCTGATGTATAAGCTCTAACTAACGAGGTCCAAGAAACTACATCCCTCTTATTCATCCTATCAAATATGTGGCGAGATGTGTCGACATCACCACACTTCCCATAAGCATCAATCATGACGTTGGACATAATTAAATTAAGCTCGAGTCCAGAAACAATGACAAATGCATGCAACTGACGAAGAGATCTTAAGGCTCCCAAACCAGAACACGCAGTGGAAACACCCACAACTGTGTATTTATCCACGATGACAATCTCCTTTGGCATTCGGGAAAAAAGATCAAGTGCCTCCTTGTGATGGCCATGACGTGTTAAGCTCGAAATCATGATGTTATAACTGACAAGGTTTCGGTCAGGCAATCGATCAAACAGTTGGTGTGCGAGATCAAGACGACCAGCACGACAATAGGCAGCGAGCAAGGTGTTGTAGGAGTGGTGGTTCTTGAACGGGAGGTCATGGAAAGCAGTTTCTGCGCACACGAGGGAGTCGCACTTGGAGTAGAGATCGATGAGTCGGTTGACGAGGAGGGTGTGGCAAGTGAGGGCGGTCTTGAGTAGACTGGCATGGAGGCAACGACCAAGGCCGAGGTTCTTAGAGGCGTGGCACTGGTTGATGCGGGAGAGGAAGTCGGCGATGGCGTCCGTAGCAGCGATGGACATGAAGCTGCTGGTGCTGATGACTCCTCGAGAAAAAGCCAGCTGCAAACAATAGTGAGATGCTGCAAAATTGATGGCACGGACTCTCCAATTGCCATGTAATTTCGAATTAGTCCTATTTTACTTTCAGGTTTTAATTTATAGATTTCGTATTTTTTTCTTCAATTTGTATGAATTATAAACTACTAAAAAAATCATCTTGACTTAATTATATTTCTGGTCCTCCAAAATATTATTATTTTTTTATTTCATATCTCATTTTAAAAAAAAATCCATTTTATTTCTTAAAAATTATTTTCGTTTTTGTTTGATCCATTTGTTAACTTGTGATGTTAAGTACCAACATGACAATACTGACATGATAAAATAAGAGTCTAAACAAGAAAATTAAATATTTTAAGCGACTAAAATTATATGTTTTAAGTTATTAAAATATACATTTTTTTGCATCTAAACCCTTAAAATATCTTTTTTTTCCTATGAAGCATTGACACTAACACAGACACGAACATGGAGACACACCAACTTTAAAAATTTACAAGACACAAACACGATATATATATATATATATCAAGATTTATAATAATATCATATTTTCATTGATGTCAAACTACTAATTTTTAGTATTTTCTATGTATCTTTCAAAATATATGAAATGTTCTAGATAATTTTTTGTGTCAATACTTATTATTTCTAAGCCTCATTCAAAAGCATAGGGCATAATCGCATAATATCTATTGTCATCTCCTAAAAATTCCTAAATTAGCATGTTTGGTCGTGTCCGAATTTTTTCGGGCCGTCTCCGAGCAAATTTTTTCTCATGGACACGCGTGTCGGATGAGTGCCTTCGTGTGTCAGACACACGAACACGACGGTCCCACTGAGTGTTCGTGCTTCCTTCTTCTTTTTTCTTTAGTCCCTTATTTTGTCTCTTTAATCCATGTCAATATTAGCATGTTGTCACTTAACAACAAAGTTGGCAAAAAATTAACGAATTGACCAAACGAAAATAAAATTAATTTTTGAGGAACTAAATGAAAAAAATTTAGAAATGAGGGATCAAACGAAAAAATATCATATTTTGGATGACCAAAAATATAATTATTAAATTAATGAGATGTCTGCCCTATTTGATTTATAATTAATAAACTAAATTGGGTTTAACCCTTTTTAATATTAAGATTTGCACAGCATTTTTCATCCTTGCTGCATGAAAAAAATAAAAATAAATTGTATGATACGATCTTATGTATTTATTTTAATTCAACGGGCTTTCATTTAAATTTTTAAAATTGATCAAGTATATTACTGGCCTGACATCTTTATAAGATTAAAAATGACTAATAACATTTTACTTGATTTATAAATCAATTGGAGGGTGCAAATTTTCATATCTACTCAACGAGAGGAGGTTTGGTTTCTAGCAAATATAAATATTGTAATAAATATTTACATGCAAAAACAAATACCCATAAATAAAAGTTATTTTTATAAAAATGAATTTATATTAATAATAAGGATTGATGAATACGAGTTATGGGTGAGATATAGAATGTACAACACAGAAGAAGGTTCCTCTAGGGAAGACATGGATGTACAGAGAGGAAGAGATTAGCTCCTCCCTTCAAGCTCAACAAAAGTTTTACTATTATTATTAAAAGTGTGATTATTTCTCTCATGTCAAATCTTTTCCTTCCAAATTATGACCGCTAGTAGCTTTCTCTGTATGTGTGTAGATGTCTTTTTGTGTTGGCGACACCAAGGTTTGTACTTAAGTGAAACCGAGGAGAGCCGACAAAGATTCAACATGTGCATCCAACCCTGATCAGTATAAGCACAAATATTGAAAAGATGCTCATGAGTTTCATCTTTCGTCTCACATAAGACACATTTGAAGTCGAAATGGAAACACTAGAGGGAGTTGAATAGTGTGTTTACTAATTCAATTAGCCTAAATTATGATTTTAATCGTTTTCTTGATTAGTTAGGCTAAGCACGATTGAATGATTAGATGCGGAAGCTATAAATGTTAAAGCAATTAAACACAACCAAATATAACAATACAAACACAAGATTTATAGTGGTTCGGCCCTAGTGCCTACTCCACTACCTAAGCACCCCGCTTAGGATTTCCAAACTAGTTTTACTAGATTAATTCTCGTTTCCCTTACACATTGGATTTTTCACCGAAAAATCTCCACTCTCAAACCGAAGGCACTTTCACACCCGGAAGTATCACGTCTTCCTACCGAGAGCACTTTCCCACCTCAACCCTAAGGGATAACTCAACTAATCCTAGTAACACTACGTTTACACAAGTGGTTTTACACATTCACAACAAGGTAACCACTTCCAAATTCAAGACCTAACAGCCCTAGGTCTTCACACACACAAATTCAAAAATAGATTTAAATAACAATTAAAAATACAAGCAAAAGATAAACCAAGATTAAAAGCTCTTTTCAATCCTTCAGAACCTCCAACTCGCCCAGAAGATGAATCTAGAATCGAAGCAGAGTTGAGGAGCAGACGACGCTTGAAGAAGAACTCGACTTAAGAGCAGAGCGCGCTGCAATCGATCGTTGGAAGGCTTAAATCACTTCTAAAATCCTCAACTAAATCTGTAAGAGTAAATGAAGAAGATTAAATGAGATATATGAGGTATATTTATACCCTCACGAAGAAACGACAGCTCAACTGATAGAAAACTATCTGTTGTAGATGCTCGGTCGATTGGTCGGTCGATCGATCGATCAACCGCTCACAGCGATCGCTGCATCTTCTCTATGTGCGGTCGACCGTCAGATGCAAACTGGCGTTCCCTCAATCCGATCGATCGACGCAGGGGAAGCAGACGCACGATCGCACGATCCTCCATTCGGTCGACATTCTGCTCATATTTGGCCTTTGTCGGTCGACCGACCAGTCGATCGAATTGGCTACTGCCAATTTCTTACCCTATTCGGTCGACCGCCCGGTCGACCGAACCTAGGCTTTTTATGATTTCTTCAGCCTTTTTCTTCCGCTCTTCGTTTCCGGGTTCCGGCTTTCAACGAGCATCAACTTGGAGAGCTTTCTATATGATCTTTGGACTCGTCCAATGCGACTTTGGTGCACAAGTCGATCTTCGAGAAATTTCTGCGATGAACCCGAGCGCGACGATCAATGTCCTACCAATTTTCTGATTTCTTTTGATTTATCTGATCGAGGACATCGAACGCTAATTGATATGGAACATGAAAGATTTCTCGATGAATTATTAGTTTCATGTTTGTTATCATCAAAACTGAGATTAAGATATTAAGACCAAAGTTGAAAACCTAAAGCCAACAACATTTTGGTTCAATATGTAAGCTCCATTTTATTAGTCTGTCTTCGGAAGACATCATTTTGTAGCAAGCCAAAAGAATATTGAGATAGATTTCGGGCAACTGTTGTTTCAAATAAAATCCGCCACTGGATCTTTCACACCGCGATAGGATAGCATCCGATAGTAGGATTTAGTGGTGACAATACCTTTTGAATTCCATTTCCAACGAATAATACTCGGACCTATTTCTTCCAGAAGCGGCGAGATTTAGTCAGCAAGCTCGGAGATTCGATCCAAGGGAATCAAATTTGTGAAGCGAATGTTCCAGCCCGTTGCCATGTTGTCACTATCCAAAACTTTTGCTTCTGTGATTGTTATATCAAGGTTAAGTGCAAAAGTGCAAATAGGTCAGGAAGAAGGTTTGCCAGCTTCTGCCCATTCATCCATGGGTCTAGCCAAAGACGTATAGATGAACCTCTCGCGACATGAAAGCTAAGAGAGGCATTAAAATATTCCAATCCTTTAAAGATGCTTCTCCAAACAGGGGATAATTTGCTTTTGGTTAAGGGCAAGTTAGAGGTATCCAAGACCTGAAAATTCAGAATATCAACCCATATCATGTTGTAGTTTTGCTAAAGTTTTCAGAGCCAAGCTCCCAATTTGGCCAAATTATGCGTGGCAAGGCTAAGAAAACCAAGTCCTCTCTCATCTGTTGTGCCTAAGGTATCCCAATTGACTAAAGATTTTTCCCTATGGGGCAGATCCTTATTGCTTACCCTGAAAATTCTTTTTCTCCTTTTGTCGACAAGTCTTAAGACCCATTTTGGTGCTTCAAAAATAGATAAGATGTTGGATGCTTGACTAGTGAGAACGTTGTTGATCAAAGCATGTCTTTTTGCACGGGATAACAATGTACCTCGCCAAGGGGCCAAAGTGCCATCAAATTTAGACACTACTTTATTCCAATCTTCTTTGTGTAGTGGTCCAAGTTGCAGAGGAAGACCCAAGTAATCAATAGGGGATGAAGTTGAAGTCGAAATGGCAACACTAGAGAGGGGGGAATGAATAGTATTTTAACTAAATCAATTAGCCTAAATTCTGGTTTTAATCGTTTCTTGATTAGTTAAGCTAAGCACGATATTTATAGCACGCGGAAGCAATAAATATGAAGCAATAAACACAAGCAAATATAACAATGCTAACACGGTAATTTATAGTGGTTCGGCCCCAATGGCTACTCCACTACCTAAGCACCCCGCTTAGGATTTTCAAACTAGTTTAACTAGATTAATGAGATTCCTTACAACGAGGACTTTGCACCGGAAAGTCTGCACTCTCCAACCGGAGGCACTTCCATACCCGGAAGTATCCCGCTTTTCTACCGAGAGCACTTTCTCACCTCAACATAAGGACAACTCAACTTAATCCTAGTAAAACTACGTTTACACAAGTGGCTTTACACCTTCACAACGAGGTAACCACTTTCATACAAGACCTAACAACCTAGGTCTCCTTACACGCTCAAATCCAAAAATAGTTCAAATAATAGTTAAAATTACAATTGAAAAGAGTTTAAAATAAAACCAAGGAATTGTGCTCTTTTCCAAGCCTTGGAGCCTCCAACTCGTCAGAAGATAGACTCGAATCAATTCCAGAGTTGAGGAGCCGATGGCGCATGAAGAAGAACTTGATGGAAGAACAGAGCGCATTCCAATCAATCTCTTTGAAGGCTTTAATCTCCTTTTAGAGTGCTCAAATAAATCTGTAGGAGTGAGTGAAAAAGGTTAAAATAAGATATATGAGGTATATTTATACCCTCGCGAAGAAACAACAGCTCAATGGATAGAAAACTATATGTTACAGACGCTCGGTCGATTGGTCGGTCGACCGATCGATCGACCGCTCAAAGTGACCGACGCCTCTTCTCTCTGTGCGATCGACCGACGGGTCGACCGCCCAGACACAAGTCTTGTGATCCGCCATTCGGTCGACCCACCGGTCGACCGACACAGGTTACGCTTTAGGCGATCCGTAGATCGGTCGACCGATAGAGATACTGCCCATTTTGGGCTTCGATCGGTCGATCGCCCGATCGACCAAAGTAGCTTATGCTGCTTTTTAGCACTGTTCGGTCGAGTAACAAGGCTATTGCCTTTTTTCTTACACTCTTCGGTCGATCGATCGGTTGATCGAACAAAGGCTGATATTGATTTTTCAGCCCTGTTTCTTGCGCGCTTTATTTTCGGGTTCCGGCTTTCAACGAGCATCAACTTGGAGAGCTTTTCATTTGATCTTTGGACTCGTCCAATGCGACTTTGGTGCCCACGTCGATCTTCGAGACATTTTCGCGATGAACCCAAGCGCGACGATCAATGTCCTTCCGATTTTTCAGATCGAGGACATCGAACGCTGATCGATATGGAACCTGAAAGATTTCTCGACGAAATATTAGTTCCATGTTTGTTATCATCAAAACCGAGATTAAGAGATTAAGACCAATGTTGAAAACCTAAAGCCAACAATCTCTCCCTTTTTGATGATGACAAACATCCTTAAGAGAATATATTCATTAAAACATATAGGATATCAACTAAGGGATTTCTCCCCCTATCAACATGCATATTTATGAAAATAAACTCTCCCTATCTATATGCATGGATTTCCTATATTTTCCTCCTCTTTACCCATAATTTTCTCCCCAACTTTCTTATACATTTCTCCCCCTTTTGACATCAATCAAAAAGGGCAAGAAAGGTCAATCTAGTCAAAGAGATGAAGAACAAATATTTTTTCATAAAGTTGAGACTCTAAAGATTTTTCATGAAACATGAAAATCTCAACCAAATGGATGAAAAACAAATATTTAATATGAAAATTAAATCATACATGATATGTTCAAAACTTAAATATTTGAATTCAAAATTTAAATCATGTATGTTCTCAAGTCTTTTTCATGGCATTTTTTGATTTCATTCAAACTTTCAAAATATCCATATATGGTCATTTAAATCATATATATCAAGTTTGAAGTGAAAACTAATGTCATTTGATCCAAATATGAACTTAGCACATTTTTATTTGAAATAAGCATGAAAACATGAAAATGCTAAGTATCAAGTTTTTGTTATCTACTCATGTTTTCTCAAACTTAGGCATCTAGACATCAAACATGAGAGAATGTAAGTCTATGAATCAAGTTTGGGCTTAAGATAAAATTTCTAAGTCACTTTGTTGACTTAGGTCAAGGTATATACTTCTAGTTTTCACAAATCAAAATTTTAAATTCATACAAAATCATATTTTTGATGAAAAATATTTGATATTAATTGTTCGATGAAAATTTTGATACCAATTGTTGAATGGTCATTTGAAATGCTTGTATCAAGTTTGAACTCAAAATGAATTTTCTAAGTTCATTTTTCATCCTATATTATTTTCAATGAAAAAATGAATATTTTTAGTTATCATTCAAATTATCAAAATTATTCCTATGAAAGATTTTACTCAAGAAATTGTGTGAATGATATTAGAAATGGAATCCAAATGGTATACATGAGTTTTCATTTGAAGTTTTTAAAGAAAGATCAAAGTATCGGAGAGATTGATATTTCAAATAAGTGATACTTTGTGTTTTCGAAATCCAACTTCAAAATTCTATTTTAAATCAGATTCTTGATGAAATTTTTTGAAATTTTTACACAACATATTAGATATATTTTTTTATACCAAATGTAGGCAAAAAATTTACTAATAAAACTAGATTTTTCAGTGAATGTGCAGTTTCAAGAATTAGTTAAAAACTATTTTTCTATATTTTTCTAAAATTCATTGACTAAACTATTTTAAAATTGAAGTTTTAAAGACGTTTTCGCAATTTTCAGTAATTTTTCAAAACATGTTCAATTTTTATTCAAACTTTTATGACACCATAGGATGATCATGTAAAGAGAGTATGTCAAGTTTGAGAAGAAAATTATGTCCTTAAGTCAAGATATCAACTTAGCATGGTTTCATTCAAAACTAAGCTAGTTGTCATGAAACTTGCTAAGTGTCAATCTTATCATTTACTCATGATTTTTCAAACTTAAACCTATGAATACCTCTCATGAGTAAATCTAAACATGTTTCTAATATGGATTGAAAATGAGACTTTTAAGTCAACTTGTTGACTTGGGTCAACTTGGTTCAAAAGAGGTAAGCATGAATTGACCTCTATGTCATTTTATCCATATCCATATGAATTTTTTATTCTAAGTGATTAGAAACATATCATACCTATTCCTAAACATATTTATGAAGTTTGGACTTAAAGTGAAGTGTCCAAGTCGATTTGTTGACTTAGGTCCAACTTTTCAAGCTTAGGTCCCCTAAAGTGAGATACCAATTGTATTTGATCATTTAGACATGAATTTTCAAGTTTTAAATATCTAGACTCATGTGATATGTGTATCTAAATATGTTCATTTGGTGTTTACTCAAAATGAGATCTCTAATAAGAAATTTTAACCAAGAGCAAGTTTCATTCAATCAAGATATCATGAAATTGCCTAAGTTATCCAAATTTTATCTACCCATGAAATTTTAAATATTTATCATGCAAAAGCAATCATGAGTATAGAGACATCATTAAACATAGATATTCAATTATTAAACTAAGATTTTTGCAAAATTAAATCCATATCTTAGTCTTTAGAGATTTTGTCAAACTTGTCATTTACTTTTCAATTATCTTCATGATAGCATATCCTTCCAGTGTTTACCACTTTCTTAACTTGCAAGTAGGCTTCATTAGTATCAAAATGAAATTATATGCCAACTAGAAAGCTAACATACTAAATAGCAAAGGTTTAGTGCAAAGTTTTATTTTAAAAAAAAAATCAACCTATGCTAGATAGTAAAGATTCATTTTAAGAAGGTTAACATGATATCAAAATAAATCTAAGGGATCTTAATATGTGAAACATTTGAGGAATAAGGTCTCTAAACATGTTTAACTAGTTTAGACTTAAATGAATGTCTCTAATAGTAAGTATCAACCTAGAGCAAGTTTCATTCAATGAAATTTGTCTAAGTACTAAGATTTTACATACTCATGAAAATTTAGGGGTTTAACATGCAATTTTAATCATGAGTGTTGAGACATAATTTAAGCTTAAGCATTGAGGTATAACCCTAAGATTTTGAATTTATCAAAGTTATATCTTATTCATGATAATTTGTCAAACTAATCTTTTTCTTCCTAATTAGCCTTCCATTTTCTATAACTTGCAAGTATACTTCATTAATGTTAATCAAATCTTATCTACTAGCAAGTTATCATACTAAATAGCAAGGTGAAATATAAATCTTCATTTGGGTATTTCAACTTAGGCTAGATAGTGAACAAATTCGTTTTAAGTAAAATCGTCATGAAACCAAAACGAATCGAGAGATCTCAAAATGTAAAATTTTGAAACATAGATCTCCAACCCTCCCTATTGGTTGAAAATCGAAAGGCCACAATGAGCCTACGATTTAAAACCACAAGGTCACATGAGCTCATTACAGGCTACATTGGTCTCCGAAGAGACCGGAAATCAAAAACAAAAATCATTTCATAAAACAATTCTAGAGCACGAAGATCAATTAAGCATAGTATCATAATCTTCAACTAAAGTAAAACAATGCAAGTTGGAAGATGATACCGGAATAGTTTTGATGCTAACTTTACCTAAGGCATCAGGGTTGCTTGAAGTTGCAACCAAGGAAGGATTCATCATTCAAGTCCATGGTCAACTCTAATACACCACTTTTCATTCATCCTTATGTGGTAGTTTTCCCTACAAAAGAAGATGAGACTTTTGGTACCCAAATGACTTTGAGTCCTTGGGGGTGAGTTGGCCTAGGAATCCAAAGTGTCTTAACTACACTTGGATTTTTCTTGAATACACAATCATAAATAGCATGGCCAAAAATATCACAACAAAAACAATGTCCATTGAATTTCTTTTTATTTGTGCTATGGACATTAGATCTATCATTTGAATGCTTGACAAGTGAAACATGATGAGTATAAGCATTCTTAGAAAGATCATTCTTCTTCTTATGATTTCTAAAGGATGAAACATTGGATAAATTATGTGTTTTCTTACTCAAGAGAACAACCTCATTTTTCAAGTCATTAATGGACTTATGCAATGCATAAGATTGAGATCTCAACAAATAATTTTTATTTTTTAAACTCTCATTTTCCATTTAAAATCATTTGAAGAATCATTACCCTTAAGTTTTAAACTATTTTTCAAGCTCTCATTTTCATTTCTAATTTTGGAAGTCTTATTTAATAATTCATCATTTTCAATCTCTAACTTTTCATTTCTATGTTTTAAGTTCTTAATTTCAAGCTTCAAATCATCATGGCATGTATCAAGCATACTAGTGTTCAATTTTTTATTTTCAACTTCTAAGGCATGCAAGTGACAGTAAGTTTAGAATTCTTCTTTTTAACTTTCTTTATTTCCTTGTTCTTTTTCATGAGCAATTCATACATTTTTTTACATTCATCAACTAGCTCATCACAAGACATGCTAAATGAGCTTGAATGGCTAGAATCATTATTATGACAAGAAGCGAAAGACTTTACCTCATCGTCAAGACCCATGAGGCACAATTTTGAGGTGGCTTCATTGTCATCACATGAGAAGGCTCCGGCCACTTGATTCCGAAGTGAAATTGAAGACCTTCTTTTCCTTCTTGGATTTCTTTCATCAAGGAATATTTTTTCTTAATATGTCCCTTCTCTTGGCAAAGGAAGCACTTGACTTTTCTTTTCCTACTTTTAAGTGTGCTTCTTTGACCGAAAATGCTATGGGCATCATAAGAGACGTTAGTAGTGGATGGATGACCATTGTCATCACCACCTTCAACATAAGTAGTAATCTCATTGGTTTTTGCAAAATCATATAGCATGTTTAATGTTGCCCAAATATCAAATACGGATGTACAATGCATGACTTTATCGAGGATGCTATCGGGTAAGGTACAAAATATGGAATACATAGCATCTCCATTTGATTGAAATATTTTCTTGTCATGTTCACTCCAATCATTCATGTCAACCTTAGGTTCAATGTATTCTAATTTAATCATGTTATAAACATCAAAACCTCTAGTCTTTAAGTAGGTGTACATTCTAGACTTCTAAAGACCAAAGTTCGATTCATCGAACCTAGGAGGTGAAGACGCTACCGACTCTAGTGTCATTTCAAGATTGAGAGACGATGTAGAGGAGATGGTGAAATATCAATCTACGACCCGCTCTGATACTAATTGAAGTCGAAATAGCAACGCTAGAGGGAGGGTGAATAGTGTTTTAACTAAATCAATTAGCCTAAATTCTGGTTTAAATCATTTCTTGATTAGTTAGGCTAAGCACGATATTTATAGCACGCGGAAGCAATAAATATGAAGCAATAAACACAAGCAAATATAACAATGCTAATACGATATATAATTTATAGTGGTTCGGCCCTAATGGCTACTCCACTACCTAAGCACCCTGCTTAGGATTTCCAAACTAGTTTAACTAGATTAATGAGATTCCTTACAACGAGGACTTTGCACCAGAAAGTCTTCGCTCTCCAACTGAAGGCACTTTCATACCCGGAAGTATCCTGCCTTCCTACCGAGAGCACTTTCCCACCTCAACATAATGACAACTCAACTTAATCCTAGTAAAACTACGTTTACACAAGTGGTTTTACACCTTCACAATAAGGTAACCACTTTCATACAAGACCTAACAACCTAGGTCTTCTTACATGCTCAAATCCAAAAATAGTTAAAATTACAATTGAAATGAGCTTAAAATAAAACCAAGGAATCGTGCTCTTTTCCAAGCCTTGGAGCCTCCAACTCGTCAGAAGATAGTCTCGAATCAATTCCAGAGTTGAGGAGCCGATGGCGCTTGAAGAAGAACTTGACGGAAGAACAGAGCGCGCTCCAATCAATCTCTTTGAAGGCTTTAATCTCCTTTTAAAGTGCTCAAATAAATTTATAGGAGAGAGTGAAAAAGGTTAAAATGAGATATATGAGGTATATTTATACCCTCGCGAAGAAATGGCAGCTCAACGGATAGAAAACTATCCGTTGTAGACGCTCGGTCGATTGGTCGATCGACCGACCGATCGACCGCTCAAAGCGACCGACGCCTCTTCTCTCTGTGCGGTCGACCGACCAGACGCAAGTCTTGCGATCCGCCAATCGGTCGACCCATCGATTGACCGACGCAGGTTTCGCTTCAGGCGATCCGCAGACCGATCGACCGATCAATCGACCGACAGAGCTACTGCCCATTTTGGGCTTCGGTCGATCGATCGCCCGGTCGACCAAAGTAGCTTCTGCTATTTTTTAGCACTGTTCGATCGACTGATTGGTCGACCGACAAGGCTATTACCTTTTTTCTTACACTCTTCGGTCGATCGATCAGTCGACCAAACAAAGGCTGATATTGATTTTTCAGTCCTTTTTCTTGCGCGCTTCATTTTTGGGTTTCGGCTTTCAACGAGCATCAACTTGAAGAGCTTTTCATTTGATCTTTGGACTCGTCCAATTCGACTTTGGTGCCCACGTCGATCTTTGAGACATTTCCGCGACGAACCCGAGCGCGACGATCAATGTCCTTCCGATTTTCTGATTTCTTCCGATTTTTCCGATCGAGGACATCAAACGCTGATCGATATGGAACCTGAAAGATTTCTCGATGAAATATTAGTTTCATGTTTGTTATCATCAAAATCAAGATTAAGAGATTAAGACCAAGATTGAAAACCTAAAGCCAACAGAAGCGACAGAACAACCGAGTAAGTTAGCCAACATGGGGGCAATTGAGGTATCATTTGCAATAAAAATCATCCTAGCCTTGGAAGTGTTGATTTTCAGATTCGAGCTCAGTTCAAAGCATTTCATTAGTAATCTGAAGTAAGAGATTTTCATCCATGTTGCCTCACAGAAAACCACTAAGTCATCCGCGAAGGAAATGTAGCTTACCCCGCTTGGGAAAATGTCTGATAGAGCCCCTTTGAGATAGATAAGGCGGCAGGCTCGTTGCAACAGCTTGGAATCCATTACCAGGGTGAAGAGGAGAGGTGATAGGGGATTGCCTTGTCGCAAAGCCCTCTTGTGTTCGAAAAATTTCCCAAGAATCCCATTAATGATGATGGAAGAGGAGGAAGAGAATAGGAGATGTGAGATGCATCTAATCCATTCGGGAGGAAACTCTCGAGCCTCCATTAAGTCCAACAAGAAACCATGATTAACCTAGTCAAAAGCCATTTCGAAATCGACATTTATAAAATAGATCTTCTAATTTCTAGCTTTATAGGCCCACAAATAGGAGTTACAACCTACTCTTTGATTGTCTACAAATAAATTTGCGATTTTTATTTGTATACGCTTGGTTGCCCGCAAGTAGACTTTATCTATTGAAGAATTCACTATGATGTAGTAGCCACGTTGGTGAAAAAGACATTATTGTACTTAACAAACAAGGACTACTTGGTGATTGAAGGCTATGGAAGCTTGAACAATGTTAGCATCAATTGTATTTATGGCAACGAGCAAGCCAATTAAAGTATCATTCTCTACCAGGAAAATCACTCAAAATGAATACTTGACTAAATTCACTCCGATCTATAGGGGCCCTCATCCATTGCATCTCAAAGAGGATTTCATTATATGCTTACTTATCAATAAAAGGTGTGGTTGCATTTTATATAAAAAAAGTGATGTATTTGATAAATTTAAAATTTGGACAGTCATAACGGAGAAGCAAATCAGAACACATGAGTGAGCCCTGCGCACCGGCAACGACATTTAATAAATTCAGTCGAAATTTGATTTGATTAATTTGCTAATTTAAGAAAATAATTTGGGTTGAAAATGATGTTTTTAATTTTAATTATTATAAATGAGATATAATTTAATTTATTAATGAATAAATCGATTTTATAAAAGTGTTTATAATTATAAACTTATCATGCAGAAATCATAAAAAATAGTATTCTATTTTATTTTTATTTTTCTTAAGAAAATTGATCTCATTGAAACTTGTTTTCTATGATTTTGATTCGATTTCACGAAAACACGAAATTAAATACGTTTTTATAAATAATTTTAATTTTAATGAAATCAAAATCACTAAAAGAGACTTAAATTTCGCTAATCAAACTGGACATCTTACCTATAGATTCTAGGTTTCATCCTTCCTCTAGCGTCCACGTATATGCATTATTTTTAATTTTTATAAGGGTTGAATATAAAGGTATATATATATATTCCACTCGTACGTGCATTTCTATATTTTTTAACGGAAAGTGATTGATATAAAATTAAATTGATTGCATTTTTTAATTGGATAGATTTTAAATATATATATATATATATACACTTTCGAACCTTATAATTAAGGTCTTTACAAAATTACAAGTCATATTTTCAAAAATTACACTTTCACACTCGTTTTCCTACATTTCCAAACTACCCTCATGTCCTAACAACTCTATGGCTTTAAAAAAATAACATCCAAGTGATCTATATATGTCAAACATGTGAACACAAATTTCGACTAACTTAAAATATAATAATAAAAAAATCAGTATTAACTCGATGATTTCAGCTTTAGAAAGGAACTTCTAAAAAGTCTGTAATATAAATTCATTTACGTGATAGGAATATTTTGGCATTTTACATAAATTTGACCAACTAATTTAGCTTTTTGAAAAGTTGGAACCTAAAGCATAATTACTAGATGTGCATCTTTAGAGTATTTTTTCTTTAAGGTAAAATTTTGCTTACCTTCCTTCTGGTTAGTGCTAATTTCATTAATTTTTTCTCAATATCGATCAACACCCTCCTAAACCATTAAAATTTGCAAGTTCATGTTATTATAAACCATTTTTTTGAAACATTATAGTTTTATAATTTTTATTAGCCGAGGATAGTTTTAATAGTGGGATTGCTTTATGCACCGGGTACTATAATTTTATTCCTAAACATTTTAAAGCAACAAGGAGAAATTAATATTTTTTTATGATAATTATTTAACTACGAAGTGAGCTTTTTATTCACACAAATGAAAGCTTTACATCTTCAAAATTAAGTTGAGAAATCTTTATTACCGACGCTATACCAAATTTAATCAAAACATGCGATTGGCAATCAACTTCTATTTGGAAACCGGTGTTAGAGGTGCTAGGCACCTATTTCTAGTTGGAAGCGGATTTGGAGAATGCTGAAATAATACTTATAGCATTATCCTCTCCACTAGACCTTGCTCCTCTCCTGGATATAAACCATTCTTTCTCTAGTGTTTTAGTATTTTCAACACATTTTCATCCATCATCGGGGCAATTCTACCGACTGTACAATACCCACCAAGTGCTGACAAAATATTTTCGGGATGACACTTATAATCCTTCCCTGCCATTTTAAGGCTACCCTTTGACAGAAATTTCATCATATTTTTAACTGTGATTTGGCTCTCATAAAAGGAGAGGACAATTACAGCAATCTTCACACGCCATTTCATGATAATTAATAAAAGCAATAAAAATTGGTGTCAGCTGAATCTTCACTGTAAATGAATTCACAAAGCTTGAAACGCATTTCAGATTCACCAGCAATTAAATCAACCTGCCACTCTATTTATTCTATACAACATCATGAAGGTTTGAGTTCATTTTACACATAATGCAAAATAGTGTTGCAGCTAGCCCGCCCTAAAAAGACCCAAGTGTGCATTGATAACACAACCAACAGCCACTGTTTTATCCCCCTCTTCATAAGCACAACCTAACTCTAGTTAGCTCAAACCAGAAACAACTAAGTTGACTGGAACAAATGTGTCAGCCAAAACAATAACCAAGAACCTCAAAACTCCAAATAGGACCTGTAAAAAGAGAAGAGAGAGATTGCATATCTCTCACACTAGCACAATGAGGTAGATGTCTTCTACACAATTATCCTGCTGCTAATGTCAGTCCCGAAAACCAAATATGTCTCTTTCACTGCAATCCGTGCTGCCACTTTGAGAGCTACTACCATTGCGACTGTCCAATGATAGGCCTCTGATATGACCTGCTAGGTCTGCTCCATCAACATTTTTTTCCTTGAAGAACTTTTCCCTCTCCATATGCCTGGCTGGTGGAGGTGGTAATGACACAAGTGGTGGTTGCTTACTGTCAGGGTCAGATGGTTTATGATCAGAATCAGATGAGTGTATGGACAGTGGCCTTATTAATGGTCTCCGCAACTTATCCGCAGGAATAGATCTGAAAGAGCAGATTGAGTCCTCTGAAAGATCCTCTGCACAAGCTTTTCCTTTCCGTATTCTGTAATATTGTAGGAAGGAGTAGAATACATGTGAGTATCAGTGCATACCTCAATTATCTACCTCAATTATCTACTCGATAAAGGTAGAAATATAACTTGGTTATTTTTGCAAGAAAGTTCCTTTTGGAATCCACTGTAAGTGTATAACTTGTGTCATTGCATATAGGACTAATAAATTAGATCATTCACACCGCGGTGAAGCACATTGACTAAGCAGCTTTTCAGTGGCACAAATACCTAAGCCTTCATACTAGTTAGAGACAAGCAAAAATCTTAAATTTTGGACTCCAAAGCATACCTCCTATATAGATATTCTGCATCCTCTTCCTCTCCTGCTTCTTCATCGACAGAGGAAGTTGTGGTGGCAGTAGCATGAACTGAGAGCAGATAGTCATGCTGAGCAAGTACCTTGTCTATCTGTTCATTCAATTCAATGGCTCCAGTGATCACTTTCTCATCCCTGATGTTACCAGATACATTAAAAAAAGAAATTAACTCTTAAGAAGAAATCAGCCCATGTCATTTGATAATTACTTCAAAATAACCACTGAGATAACATTATAACAATGAGTTCTCACATGGCTAAAAACATATCAAATTATTTTTAAAAAAAAGTTATAGACGGTTCAAATACAAAAGGAAGAATTGGATTTGTCTATCGGTAACAGAACCTACTTTACCAACTTCTATTAATCTAAACTTGTACAATCCCATAAAGTAAAAATGAAATCAAGAATATCTAGCCTCTGGAAGGGTGATAGATGTTCACAATAATAGCTTTCCAGAGAATTTGATTTAGTATGCATAATTAAATCTAACACCATACTGTTTCGATGATCCATCTATTAAAAGATGGAGCATATTTCTCAGTGCAGGCCAGTGTGACATTTTAAGCAGGTGTCAGCTAGCTTAGCTGGTAAGGGCCTTTTCTGTTGATAGTAGAGGTCTTCGGGTCCAATCCTGCCTTCACCACTTACTCATTGCAACAAAAAATATGTGCACATTGTTAATATATCTTCAAACCATGTCAATGTTGGATGAGATAAACAGTACTGCTATGTATAAATCCAAAGGTGTTTAAACTATTAGTCATCTTAAATTTGACCCATCACCAAAACGATGTGGGTGTGTTAAACCTTCAGTTGGACTCATCTGTTGGTAATAACTGAGTTATCATCTACCACATGCAGTAGTTTCCATCTATCAAATTCAAGGTACATGAACTTAGTAGTGATCCAACCTAATGCACTATTCGACAGGCTATATGTATTTTAATCACGTTGCATAAAAAAGAACAGAATGCACATTCAAAAGTTTAAAAAGAACCAACTTGAAAAAAAAAGTAAAATGCAAGTGAAAGGTCTAAGCAAATGCTAAATGGGTACAATTGAAGAAAACCAATGTTTCTTACCGGGAGGTCATTACTAGATGCATTACTCGCTGTTTCTGAAATGAACATTGTTCTACAAGATCTAATACAAACTCCTCAGCTGCTCCCTGCAAATTATCTAATTTGGTTAAGTGAAGAATTTATGAAAGGAAGGTTTATATTCTACTTCACTTAGAATATTCTACTTCCCAATTAAACAAGTACAACAAATAACCATATAGATTAATATTCTACTTCCTAATAATCAATGTCTGTCTTTATGATAATCATGTTAGAAACTCTTCATAAAAAGGCATTATTAGTGCAATTATTAGTGATTCTAAGTAGAATGTTCAATTAACCATTTCAATTATTATATTTTGTGAAGACAGTGCAAGTGAAGCAAGTTTATCCAATCCATACCTCAGGACGTTTAGGATCCACAGCATTTAGAACATCCCTAAGAACTTCTAAAACACTATGTGCTTTGTGGATTATACTGCAAAAAGACAAACATACGAATTGGATTAGATTTATGTGCATTTGATGACAGATAATAGTTCAAAAGAATAAAGTGCTTCATCAATTTCCATACAGTTAGAGATTAGATGAGTTTTTCAATTTAGCCCAAACCTCTCTACGAGAAATTCTCTAGGAGAAATTTATAAGTTAACACATCCCAAACATTCTAGATTGTACCTGCATCTATAATAAAAATTGAGATTTTATGGATCCAATGCCTGCCAATATCTCAATCTTCATATAGTAAATTGGCTTTGCTTGTACTGAAATAAAGAGTAGAAAATACAGCATTGATGCAAGCCAATAGCTCTAACATAGTCCAAGGAAGATAACCAAGAAACAGATGGGGAAAAGCATTTCAATTTAGGAGCAGCCTTGCAAGTATAATGTTCTATAATTTCCACTGAGAAACCCAACTTTCTAAACCGTGAGTCTTTCAGCTACTGCATATGGCTATCCTACCACACCATTGGTTAAACCTAGGTCAGCTAATAATTTCATTAACAGAAAACTCCTTTAAAATTAAAGATGAAGTTCGAACCAGATATGCCATTCAATATATTATCAAGAAATGGATGACAGATTCAATGTGGAAAGTGAAGGAACAAAGCTCCACCACTGAATCAGAGGAACCAATTTGATTTAGATCAATATTGTTTCACATAGAGGTGTTTGAATCTATTGACACAATCATATACACGTTGTGTCTTATTGATCAAGTTGAAGATATCATTTGAGACTTCCAAAGCTTGATGATGAAGTTCAAGCACAAGGAAAACAAATGAGAATCAAAATTGAAGATATCTCAAAAAAATGGAAAAGATTGAACTTCATCATGAGTGGCATTGCGAACTTGGGGAAACAATGATTCTGAGAGGTGAGGAAGTCTGGAATTTCATAGAGCAGCTCATCATCAAAAGCAACTTGAGCCCTATGCCCGCCTCCAATTCAACGCCATAATAATGAGATTAACACATTTCAAGTTGTGCATGCAATGGGAGTTCTAGTTATATGAATGCCATTCCTCCAAACAACCAGGCCAAACTGACTATCAATTGCCTAGCCAATCATCTATCAGTGTCTTCCACTTCAGCAATGCTGCATCAAGACTCCAGGCCGGAGCTATGCCAAGTCTGGAGACCTACATGAACAGGAATCGTGGTCATCAATAGAAAAGGAACAGGCACCTTTTCAAGTTGCACAAGAACTTCATCCCTACTCTCTAGTCAAACAAGGTATATCCCTTGCTCTCAGCACAATTTGTTGGTCTGAGTCCTAACTAGAACATAGAAAATTAGATTCTGCAAAACATGTGTGGAACTGCTCTTTACTAATTGTGCTAGTTCTTGATATTATACAGTTACAGAATTACTCCAATCTAATGCTTTATATCTTGAGGAGGATTCTACTTCTCAAGCTGAATTAGCACCTATAAGAGGCATAACTCTCGCATCCTACTTTCTATTACCTTCGTACTTAATTATATGAAATAATAAGGCTGTCAACTACAATCACAGACTATTAAAAAAACAACCGAATAACTCGATCCACATCATTGGAAAATGAGAAAGCTTTATTAGCCTTGGGTATATCATATGGTTGAAAAATCCCTGTGAGTTCAGATATTTTCTCTATCATATTCCATTATCAGATTATAATTAGTACTCCAACTAAAAGAGCATCTTGATTGTGCATAGTTGGTAAAAGAGTTCAAAAAATAAAATAACAAAGCAAAGCTCACTGTACCTAGAGTCCAGTATAGGCTGAGCATTTACTTGCTTCACACCATTTTCATGTGTTTGAAGAGCAGATTCTGGAGCTGGCAACAATTTTTCTTGAGATTCTGAAGTAGGTGCAATTGGTGCATTAGCATGGGGTTGCTGTGGAAATTGTACCCCAGCAGCCTATAGTGGATGCACATATATAAGAAATGCCACAATATGATCAGTACACTTCAGGAAGGGAAAAAAGGTTGGTCTAATAAAGATATGAAAAAGTGCCTTAGAAAAAAAAAACAAAAACAAAAAACTGAAACCAAGATAACATCCAGCTAAACTTGTAAGAGGATGGCAATTGGTTAAGTATTTCTCAGGTACCCACACTACCGGATCCACTTAAACCATTCGGGTACAATTGGGTATTGTTAATACCATGTTGGGTTCAAGTCACTCAGTAGAGGAAATTTTTGCCGCTACCCAACCCAAGATCTTAAATATTTATGTGGATACCTGATGGGTTCAAGTACCCATTAAGCCTATTTGGGTCAAGTTTGAAAAATGGTACCTAAGTCAGGTTTGGATTGAGTTCACGTACATAGCTATTTAGTCAGGTTCAAGTTGCAGTAGTAGGTAAATATAGCAGGTACTCGAACCATTTTTGTCCTTATGAACTTAGTTATGAAAAATAACTACAAACGAGCAATCAATCTCAGAAGCAAGACTAATATCCAGATAAACTCATTTATACATTTCTTAAGAAAATAAGTGAAGTGACAACATGTCATGTGGCTCAGCTGTATTTCAGCAATGATTACCCCAGTTGATTGAGGTCATGCAGTGGAGTGTATGGGAAGAATTGAAAATGATATAACCAAGAATGTAACAGCATGCAAAGATGTAAATCCATTGATGCCATGGTTTCAAATTGTGCAGTGACATATTCAATAGCATTCCACGAGAACTACTAAGGTATAGACAACATAACACAACCAACCATATCGTTGGACTAAAAAGCCAATTAAATGGAGATTAAAAGATGTACAAGCTACCAGTGAATATATCTATTAGAGGGAGTGCTTCAACGCAATTTTCTCTAGTTTTACATTGCCACTTACCACCAGTTCATAGTATGCATTATAGTACTGAGGGAACTTTCCAGAAGCCCCACCAAGAGCTGTCTGTGTAGCATCCAAAAGAAGAAATATTCTTTCTCGAACAGGTAAATCAGTCTGCAAATATATAGATAGTAGTCCAGATTATTAGCCTGTCTAGCATGCACTGCAAGAGGGCATTAGGGTTTATGGGCCAACAAGAGAGAGAGACCTTTTTCTTCACTATCTTCACTAGGATTGGCAAAAGACCATTATCAAACACTTGCCTGTGAATATGCTCTCCGCAGTTATTCATAAGCATTTCTAACAACTGCAAACCAGTAATACAATTTTTACTATAAGCAACTAGCAAACTTTAAAATAGCCATGTATGGGATCTTCTTATTATTTTAAAGATAGGAATTCCGAAATCGCAGTTGCTAATCATCAGATGAGGACAAGATTCATATTTTCATCATTTAGTGCTTACCATGACAGCAAAAAGTTGGGTATTAGCATTTTTGTTCTTCAGACGCTTTTTAATTGATTTGATAACATCTTTTGCTTGCCTGATAATTCAAAAGGAGAAAATAGCATAATAAGCAGCACCAAGAGTGAACCATACACCTAATGCATTGAAAAGAAAAAGCCACAAGTGGTCGGTAAAATAGAGCAAATGTCTCAGTTTTTCCATTCATCATAAATTTAAAGCAACAGAGAATATCAACTAACAAACATAAAAAAGTTCACCTACTGCAATCAACACAAATGATTACTGATGTTAGAAAGGATTTGTACCCTGGATCACGTGAAACAAGTTCACAAATTTCAATGTTTCTCATCCAGTCCATCTCCTTTAATTTCTCACTTGTTGCTAAATTGACCATCTCGGTCGCCATAACAAATATATGAAGGTTAATGTCGAGCCAAAGTTATTTCTTCCTCGAGATCACTGTTTTCTGCATAAGCGATAAAGTAAACAAGAGGAGCCAACATTTAAGAAAAGAATCAAGCATCACAATTAACACAAGAAACAAAGAGAGACTTTGAGACACCTAAAAAGTAAGCATCCCGAAGTTTCCACTTCACTCCAGGAATGAGGACGACAAGGACCAAAACACGACTTTTCAAGACAGACTATTCAAACGGTCGCAACACGAGAGATGGATTTTCTCGCATAATATTTAACCTCCAGATACGGCGAACAAAGCAAATATTGAAACGCACCAGATCGAAACAATGCAATAAGCAATCGACTACCGCAGCACGACCAGAACAAAGGAATCCGTAAAACCAGAGATTGTTCACTCGGATAAACATACGCTAACAAAAGGAGAGAGACATCCAGAGATATGCTTAAGTTCAATTGAACGCAAATCAAAGAACTACTTCAGGAATTCAAAAGCATTAAGTCTACAGCCGAAACCACTCGAAGATCGCACCTTTACCACATAACAACAGCAACCGAGCTCAAATTGGAACGGTGGAACCAACAAAGGGGGGGAAACAATAGATTAAGACCAAGAAAGAAGCAAGATCGCCCAAATTAAAGCCGAAAGGAGGAGCAAATGTGAGCGCAGTGTATCAAAAGCGAACACGTTTCTTAATCGTACCCTTGTGTCTACGATCCGCGTTTCGGGGTTTCCTTCCGTCAGTAGCCAATTGACTCGAAGCTCAGACGATCAGCTGGAGACGTAGTACCAATCGAATCGGATGAGAACGACGCGGAGGCGACACCGCCACCAAAGAACACCGAAAGGCAGAGAGAGAGAACTCTCTCACTGAGAAGGGGCGAAAAAATAAAATTAAAAATTGGGAGGAAACATAATGAAAACAAAAGGCAAAAGAGTCATAATTACTTATATACCCTCGGCGCAGAAGCCGAGTAACCTTTTCAAAATGTTTAGTACAATTGTATTGCTCTTGCTCGACTGTTCAAGTAAAACCATTACGTGGAAATGCTGGATAATTTAATTTCACTTGAGAAATTCATAAAAAGTCGTGATCAAATGTTTGAAAAATGCCACCAATCAATGCCACTGATCTAATATTAAACCCACTTTTAAATTGGATGCATCAGGTTACCATAATATGACCCTTAGTATAATTAATTGAACCACAAATTGGACTCGTTAATTATGACTAACATCACTTCAATTTCAAATTGCTGTCTTCTGTCATCGTCGTTCAAAGTTCAAGCACTATTTTATTCCATTTAAAACAAACTATCATTATTCTAATTAAAAATGCAATTAACTATGATCTCGTGACTTGACACAAACATTAAACCTTTTCAGGGTCAAACATGTAATTCCAGGCATAGTGCAGGGGCATCATGGTAAACATCCGTACGAACGGCAAAAGCGTGGCGAGCCGGCGCCAGCTACGGGACAGCGTGTTCCCGGATGTTCGACGGGGTCCACAGGAGACCGCGGCGGCCATCCTCGCGGAGCCATCCGATCCGATGTTGGAGGCCGATCCCAGCCGTTGGAGAGGGAGGAGCGCACATGGGCCGGCCGGCCGGCTGGCTAGCTCCTCCGTGGGATAAGATCGAGCGGTGGCCGGTGGGCTCCGTGTGGGCTTTAGAGTTTGTGCCGCACGACTGCATGCATTTGGATTTTTATGCGTTTGTTTCCGGCTTTGTTAATTATTGATGTTGCTGAGCCCGATGGAAGAGGATAGAATTTAGGGTAAATTATATTGATCTTCTCGGAAGTTTAGTGAAATTATATTAATCTTCTTTTTATTTATAATTTTATCTCATGATCTTTTTAAATTTTTGTAAAAAATTACACAAACCTTTCATACTAACGAAAAAAATTACACAAATTTCCCCTACAAATATTACACCAGGAGAGATGAGTATCACCTGATCACACTGATCAAATAGAGAGGAGATCAGTATAATTTTACTAAACCTTATGAGATATCAATGTAATTTACCCTAGAATTTTATATCATTAGATGCTTTTAGTTTATTTGATCTTGTTGTTATATTAGTTTTTGTCCTTTTGAGATTTGAGAAGGTTGCGAGGTCAAAATTGATAAAGATTGGATCCAGCATTTGTGCAATCTGATGGAGCCCAATACAGCATGATTTGGGTCGAGCCCATGCTAAGCCTATTAAGGCCGATTGAGCCTGAGCATGGTCACTTAATTAGCCCAATTTAGGTCATTAAAGATGGATCAAATGTTCTTTAATTTTGTCCCAATTAAATTTATACCGATCAAATTGGGCTCGTCCAAATATGATAAAATTTACTGGTTTTTTTCTAATCAGGACCGTTGAATTAATATGTATGTAGCACTTATATTAGGAGTGGGGCCCACGAGGCCACGACCAGGTCGTATCATCGTCAAAATCCAACCCGGCCTAAAGTAGTTTTAGTCACACTTCAATTCGATTAGATCAAGTTCAAACTTGAGTTTGGATGAACCGAGTCATATGGCCACCCAAAACGGTGGGTGTGAAGTCGATGTCAAGTATGCTAATACATCAAAACAGGTAGTAGAGACAATTTTGTTTTGCAGCGCTAACAAAACCTATTTAATTAGCATATATGTTTTCTTCTTCTTCTTTTTTTTGTTATTTTTATATGAATAAATACTAAAATACATCCTGAATTTTAAATATTTTCTCATTTATAATCAAAAAATAATATCAAATTATATTCTGAACTTTAACATTGATCTCAACTATAACTGCATGACGTGATATGCACATGTGGAATAAAATATTATTATTTTTTATACATCATTAAAAATAAATTAAATATATATTTTTTTAAAAAAAAAATTCTTCCATGTGGTAAATAAAGTATTTTTTAATAAATATTTTTTAAAATATATATGTATATATTTTAAATAAATAAATAAAGTTTTTTATAAAATATATTTTTTTTATAAAATTTTTTAATGATGTGTACAAAATAATAATATTTTATTTCACGTGGGCATGCCACGTCATACAGTTAACATAAAAAACGACGAAGAGATGACGAAAGACTATAATTAAGATCAATGTCAAAATTTAGAATGTAATTTGATATTATTTCGGATTTGTATTTCGAGTTTAAGATGTATTTTAGTATTTACCTCTTTATATTCTACTCAAATCGAGTACAAAAATTGAGAAATATATAAAATATGATATCTAATGTTAATGGCATGTTTAAATTGTGAACTCACTTGTGCTCTAGTGGTAGTAGCATTTGGTTATATTATTTTTGATTTTGGTTCGATCCGTCGTTGTTATTATAATGACTATGTTATAAAGTTAATTTTTGAAAAAAAAAGAAAAAAAAAATGATGGTGGGTGTGGAGTCTACATCAAACACACTAAATTGGTTGCTATTTTGATATATCAGAATGCTAAATCTGTTTAATTATTAATAGAGCTTCTCAATTCCCACGCAGCCGTTGGAAGGAAGTAATTTATAGCATTCATTGAACATTTTGATGGATCAAAATGTCAAATAAAAGGACAAATAATCAAGGCATTGTTCACGCCATTCATCTTCATCAAACACAAGGATTAATTAATTACTAAATATGGAAGGATAATTATCTAAATATATATTGAACTTTAGACTTTATCTCAAATATATTATGAATTTTTATTTTACCAAATTATATCCTGGACTATTAAATTTGTATCAATTGTATTTCTCCGTTAAAATTTCGTCAACTATTTTGTTAACAGTGTGACGTGGCTTGCACACATAGATTAAAAAATATTTTTTATATTTTAAACATTTTCTCTGTCACAACCTCGTCGGACAAACAATCAGAGTCGTCGGACTGCACGCGAAGAAACCGTCGGACCTCGCCGGAGAAACTATCAGACCTCACCGGAGAATCCTTTTTTATTAGAATTGTTTACGAACGAGGTTCGACGATTTCTCCAGCGCAGCCCTGCGATTTCTCCAGCACATTTCGGCGATTTCTCCGACGAGGTTCGGTAGTTTCTCCGACGATGTGGTGACGAAAAAAGTGTTTGAATATAAAAATATATATTTTAATATATGTGTATGTGAGATGTCTATTTTGTCTTTCTAAAAATTTTATTCCCCTTATATACATGTATATATGTGAAATGTCAACTTTGCCCCCCCCCCCTCCAAAATCAAATATTTACTCCCCTATCCCAAAATCCTTATCTCAATTTTTGTGAACCGCTTCTCTCTATCTCCACCTCTGTCGCAATCCCTCTTCTTGTTCACCCTCTCGATTGGCCTCTCCAACTCTCCACCCAGTCTGCCCCCTTAATTTTATTCCGGACTATGCCCCTGCCTGGGCCACCTATGCTAGTGCTGCTAGACTGGCACTGACGTAAGGTAGCAAGCCTAGGCTTGAACCAGCGCTTGCCCGCAAGCCTAACGCCCCATGTCAAGCTCAACATGTGTGTCGTGTCGAGCACAGATCGTGTGCCGTGCTTGGCCCATCTCTTGGGCACCAGCGTGTCGTGCCTGGCCCGACCCGAAACTTTTCGGGCCGGGTCTAGCACTATCATTTTTAGTCGTGTCTATGCCGCCCATGGGCGGACCCGACCCGTTGACACCTCAAATAGGGATATGGTTATTCATATATGTGCTACATCGTAAGGGCGCATGCATAGTGCCCACGGGCTATCCTTGAATAGTCATTCACATTGAATGAGCGGATGAGGTGGGCCACTCTTACGTGTTGAGAATGCAGGGGGGAACCATAGAGTTATGTACAAACTTTCGCTCTTGATTGGTGTATAATGCTATAGTTGCATTAATTATTTTATAGTGCTATTTGTATGAACTTTTGAATCTTTTACGTGAGTTTAGGATTTAAGATTTAGGATTTAGGGTTTAATGTATATGAATTGAATTACATTAAATAATTTATAGTGTTGCATTGTTATCTTCTAAAGCATTAAGCATCATATATTTTAGCATGGTTAATTACTAAATATATCTTGACTTTTGAGAAGTTTTTATAATCTATTCTCATTTTCTAATTTTTTTAATTCAATACACCATTTTTCGATTTATAATAAATTTATCCCACCGTTAATAAGATGTCACAACAGCCGTTTGGATGCTGACATGGGCATGCTGAAGTGGAACAAGAGCCTAATATGCATATGAAAATATTAATAAAATATTAAATTGAAAAATACCCAGTCAGCATCCCCACTTTTTTTAACTAAAATTTTTATGGGCCCCACCAAACCCAGTCAGCAAACCTTTTAACCAAACCCTTACTTTAATTAATAACTCCAAAACCCACCCGACGCCACTCCCTCTGCTCCCCTCTCTGCCCTCCGCTTCTTCACGTGGGCCCTTTGCTCCTTCCCCTCCTACCGCCCCTCCGTGGCCGAGTTCGATGCCCTCATCCTCCCCCTCGCATGCCACTGCCACTGGTCCCAGATGTGGTCACTTGCCACCGATATGCGTTCCCTCTCCCTCCCCCTTACTCACGACACCTTCGTCGTCGTCATCGAGGCCTACGACGTTGCCGCCCTCCTCAACCGCCTTCCCAAGTTCGACTGCTTCCTAGACCACCGCCGTCTACAACGCCCTCCTATCTGCTCTCTACCTCGCCAAAAACTTCCACGGCGCCTATGCCCTCATCCACTATATGGCCCTCAAGAAAGTTCCCTCTGATCGCTGCACCATCTCGATCCTCGTCGACTCTTGGTGCGCCGCTAGCAAGCTTCGAGCAGCACAATAATTCCTTGAGGAGATGAACCGCTGGGGGTTCAAACCCCAATTTGCGATTGTGATCTCCTCATTGACGGCCTCGTCAATGCAGGATATCTCGAGTCCGCTAAGGAGATGATTCAACAGATGACAAAAGAAGGCGTCTTGCCAGACATTACCACCTTCAATTCACTCCTGGAGGCGCTCTGCAAATCTGGTGAGACTAATTTCTGTGTGGATTTACTCCAGAACGCGACCGACATGGGGCTTTGCCCCGATATTTCTACCTACAAGTTAATTAAAAGGTTTGGGTAAAAGGTGTGCTGACTGGGTTTAGTTGGGCCCATAAAAAATTTAGTCAAAAAAAAGTGAGGATGCTGACTGGGTATTTTTAAGTTAATATTTTATTAATATTTTTGAATAATGATTGGGCTCTTGATCCACGTCAGCATGCTCATGTCAGCATCCAAACGGTTATTATGACGTCCCATTAACGGTGTGATAGATTTATTACAAATCGAAAAGTGATGTATTAAATTGAGAAAATTGAAAAGTAATGATAAATTAGAGAAACACCTCAAAAGTCGAAATATATTTAGTAATTAACTCATTTTAGTATATGATCACATGAATTAAACTAAAGTGTTATTGGCGATACTTTTGACACAGTAATGGATAATGATTGTGTAAAAGTTTGTGTTATATAGGGATGACAATTGAAATCAATTAACTGCAGTTAATTGGTTGACGGTTGATCGAATCGTAAAATTTGATTTCGAATAATAAATTTGTAGTTCGATTTTGATTTCAGTTATAGAATATAAAAACTCGATTAAATTTGGTTCAGTTTAGATTACTCGTTTGTGAATAATTGTTAATCAAAATTGATTATATTTTGATTATTCTATGTCACAGGAATGTCAGGAAAGAATTCGACATTTGCTTTTCGTCTACCCATTCGCCCAAGACGAATTAATAGAACTCCCTTAAAGCGCGATGTACAACATCAGTCATATACTAATTAGCATAGAAGATGTTGTAAGGTGGTTCACTTTTGGTATTAGTTTAATCAATAAGAAGTTTAGGAGGAGGATGGTGATTGGTTAGGCCTAGTAAAATATAGAACAAGCACAACAATTGTATTTTCACGCAAGTGTTGTGTTTATCAACTCCTAAAGAAATTTCACCTCTAGATGTTATAATTAACTTATCCAATGGGACAATTGATACATTAATCTTATTTTCTAATTAAATGCTTAAAATTAATGATAATATACTTTTAAAATCTTATTAACTAAAATAATATATTTTAATTCCTAGTGTGACATTATTAAATCATCGTAAACATCACAAAGTATATAATTGTATACAATATAAGTTAGTGGATTGGACCAACATTTTGGGCCCAATCGATCAAGGCCCAAAAATGCTCATACTCATGAATCAAACTCAAATCGAACCAATTATAACATAGTCCAAGAACTTCACTCGGTCATATAAGGTCAATATATCTGGGATAAATCTCGACTCATTCCGAGTATATCCCTGCGGAATTTAGAGAGACATCATCGTCTCGAGACATCCCTAACCTGCATTATAAATAGGTACGACACACATCAAGTATATTCTCGATTCAAATTGTATACTCATCATATGAGATTCTTTCTTAAGCATCGGAGTGTCTTTGTACGTCCCTCCACCAGAGCAGCGCCAGACCAGGAGACATGCAGGCTCGCATTGCCCGGACTTCAGGCAAGAATAATTGGTAATGTAATCTTTATTTGTTAATTATCTACTATAATCTCGGATGAATATTGTCGTTTCATTTCCCTAAAAAGAAATTTATTATTGAAATCTTGACACCAGGATCAAATCAATCTTTATTCTCTCAACTGTTGGTTAATTCATTAACCAACACTGATTACAAAAGTGGAAAGGAGAAAAGAACTCAGTCCAGAAAAGGTACCCTCGAAGAAGAAGAGCTTCTTCTTATATACCTCTGTTTGAAATTAGTAAAGTATATTTACATAAATGTCCTTATGTCCACATATAAACCTCTTGTTTAAGTGAGGACTTTATTGACTTTTCATATCATTGATTGTTATTACCGACTACTTCTTCTTCCCTGTCTTCATTTCTTCAGCTGCTTGCTTTGCGACTTCTTCATCACACCCCCCACAAGTTGAGAATGGGTTTTCCATTCCCAACTTGTAAGATAACTTCTGATGCTGAATGGAAAATAGGGCTTTGGTTAATATGTCGGCTAGCTGATCTCTGCCAAGTAAGTAAATCGGTTTTTATCACCTTCGTCTGATACTTCTCACGCACAAAATAGCAATCTACTTCTAGATGCTTAGTGTGTTCATGAAACACATGGTTTTTAGCTATGTGCAAGGCACTTTGTGAATCGCAATATAACACAGGTACCTCTTCACATTTAATACATAGCTCAACCATAAGATTTTGTGTCCAAACCAGCTCCACTGTAGCACGAGAGAGAGCCCTAAGCTCACTCTCTGCACTTGACCTACTCACTGTAGGTTGTTTCTTACACTTCCAATTCACAGTGGCCTCTCCAATCTTCACGAGGTAGCCTGAAACTGATCTCCTCGACAGTGTACAGCTGCCCCAATCTGCATCTGAGTATCCTGACAATGAAATTTCAACATTTGCAGGGTAAAACAAGTTCAACCCTACTGTTCCTTTTAGGTATTTGAGGATCCTCAATGCAGCTTGATAATGAAGTGTCTTAGATTGCTGTACAAACTGGCTTAATTGGTGTATACTGAACATGATATCAGGCCTTGTTACTAATATGTAGAGTAGCTTACCTATTAGAGTTTTGTAAGCAGCTTGATCCTCAAATAGGCTATCTTCTTCTGTTGTCTCTCTCATATGCTTATTGTTCACCACCATTGGGGTGGTCTTTGGCTTGCAGTCCAACAATTTCATCTATGTCAGTAGTCAAGTATGTACTTGCGTTGACTAATGTGCAGTCCTTTGTTTGTCCTCTGCACTTCCAAACCTAGGAAGTAAGTCAACTGGCCTAAGTCTTTTATCTTGAATTGTTGATCTAGGTGTTTTTTTAGCTCATTTACTCCATTCTCATCCGAACCTGTCAAGATGATTTCATCTACATAAACCAAAGCTATTACAATCTTCCCTCCCTCCCTTTTGGTAAATAGGCAAGGTTCACAATAGCTTTGATTATATCCCTGGCCTTTAATACTAGTAGATAGTTTTGAGAACCATTGTCTACCAGCCTGCTTTAAGCCATAAAGGGATTTTTTTCAGCTTGCAAACTTGGTTTACATTTGCTTTCCCATACCCAGGTGGTAATTTCATATATACCTCTTCCTCTAAGTCACCATAGAGGTAGGCATTATTGACATCCAGTTGAACCAAGGGCCAATTTGAGGCTGCAGCAATTGCAAGAACAATCCTCACTGTAGCTAACTAGGATACTGGCGCAAAAGTATCCTGGTAATCTACCCCCCCTACTTGGGTATACCCTTTAGCTACAAGTCTTGACTTGTATATATCCACATTTCCATCATGTTTGTACTTGATTTTATATATCCATTTGCACCCAATTGGATTTTTCCTTACCGGTAGCTCACATACATCTCAAGTGTTGTTTCTTTCTAATGCATTTATTTCATCTTGCATTGATCTTCTCCAGGTAGGGTTCAAGACTGCTTCTTCATAGCTTTTGGGTTCACTATGAACCTCAATTGATGCTAGGAACCGTATGTGTGTAGCTGATATGCCAGATAAATTCATGTACTTGTTCATTTGATATGGAGAAGTTTTCTTTGCCTTAGCTGCAGTGGGCACTTTATTCACTGATCCACACACATAATCATAAAACCTTGTTGGTTTCCTGATTTCTCTTTTCTTTCTTGCTTGGCCAGATATCTCAGCTTCGGTCTCATTCTTTTCACTTGCTAATTCTACTGATGTGGATGTTCTTGATGTATTAGCTTCCTTCGAGTCATCATGTTCTGAGGGTTCTGTGATACTATCACCTTCATTTCTTTTACTTTCAGATGCTGATTCATAACTCAGCCTCTCTCTTGTGCCATCGGGTGTTGCTGATCCACTTCTTCTACACACAAGCTCTTCAAGAGTACACTCATTGTATTCCCTGTTACAATCTTCATAACCAGCTGTTATAGGATATATTGTTTTGTTTTTACACTCCTTGTTGAAGGGAAAAATGTGCTCCACAAACAATACATCTCTAGAAACTAGAATACTTTTGCTCTCTAGTTCATAGATTTTATACCCTTTCTTGCCTTGGGGATAGCCTATGAAGACTGATTCTTTTTCTCTAGCTTCAAATTTTGTCCTTCCCTGTCTCAAGGTACTGATGTAGCAGAGGCACCTGAATGCCCTTAGGTGACTTAGGCTTGGATGTTGTTTATACAACAGCTCATATGGGCTTTTGTTTCCCAATATTGTGCTCGGCATTCTGTTGATCAGGTTAGTGGCAGCCTGAATGCATTCCCCCCAAAGTTCAGCAGGTAACTTAGCCTGAAATTTAAGGCTCCTTGCAACCTCTAATAAATGCATGTGTTTCCTTTCAACCACAACATTTTGCTGTGGTGTTTCAACACATGAGCTGTGATGATTAATTCCTTGTTTCTGAGAGGAAATTGTTCACTGTGAGGTTGAAAAATTTAGACCAATTATCTATTCTTATAATCTTAACACTGTTGCCGAACTGATTTTTCACCATTCTAATGAACCCAATTAAGATGTCTGGTACCTAACATTTGTATGAAAACAAATAAGTCCAGGTTGCTCTTGAGCAGTCATCAACAATAGTCAAGAAGTATGCAAAACCATCATGAGTCTTGTATTTGTGAGGTCCCCACACATCACAATGTATGAGTTCGAAACAAACAGATGTTTTATTCATGCTGAGATTGAATGGATGTCTACAAAATTTCGCTATTGGACAAATGTCGCAAAATAATTCTGAACTACATTTCAAATCAGGTATAACACCTGTGAGTAGCTTCATTTTACTTACAGGCATTCATCACCTTCTTCTCGAAATTCCTGCTGGCTTCACCTTCATTGGTTCCTTTCAGAATGTATAGGCCATTCACCACCTCACCACTCCCCATCATCTTCTTCGAGGTAAGGTTCCGAATGAAGAAATTTGATGGGTTAAAGGTAATTGAGCAGTTTAGCACATTTGTAAGTCTGCTAACTGACAAAAGATTGAAGTGAAAACCTTTAACTGATAATGTATTTGATAACTTGAGCCGACTACTTATGTGTGTTGTTCCTATGTTAGTAACAGGAACATAACTACCATTAGGCAAAGATATTATGTCTTTCATTGTGGGTTTCATCAAGTTCTCCAATTTCATGCTACCTGAGGCAACATGATCTGTTGCCACACTGTCGAGGATCCATTCCTCATTTTGAGCACTATGGAATTACATAGGCACTCACCAGTCATGTTGACAACAACATTTTTGCTTTTGTTATTGAACATGTTCAGTAAAATGACATACTGCTCGTCAGTGAAAGCATTCCGATTTCCTTCTCCTTTCTTTGAAGTTTCTCCTTTGCTTTCTTCTTCTTCTGCAATTGCATTATTCACCTGTTTATCACCATACTGACCATTAAACTTGGATTTGCCTTTGAACTGTTTATTTCCTGATGGGTATTCGTGCAGTTTAAAGCAATTATCTCTTGTGTGCCCAAATTTCTTACAGTAATCACAGTATTTTCTTGCATAATTGTGTTCATTTCCTCGGTCATTTCTGAAACCTTGCTCAGATTGAGATTTTGTGCTATTAAGAGAAATACTTTCAACACTTTGGTTGTTATGTATGCCCACTTTTTTCTGTGATTCTTCCTGTTGCAAGAGTGAATAGGCTTGGTTTAGGTTTGGCAAGGGCTTCATCAATAATATCTGCCCCCTTACACTGATATAGCTCTCATTCAATCCCATGAAGAATTGAGTTAGCCGATCTTTAGCCATATTGCTCCTTACTCTGCCACATTCGCATTTTGAACTGCATTCCACAGCATCAAGTTCGTCCCAGAGCGACTTTAATTTGGTAAAGTAAGTTGCAATTGATAGGTTCGACTATCTCATAGCACTGATTTGAGCTTTCAGATCAAATATCTTTGGTTCATTGGTTTTACCAAACCGATCTTCCCGATCGCCCCACATTTTCGCTGCTGTCTTTGAATAGATGACACTCGATGTCAGCTCAGGTGCTATCGCCTGCAAAATCCATGACCTAACAAGAGCATTGCATCTATTCCAGATCCTGAACTTTGAGCTAGTTGATTCAGGTTCGGGAATGGTTCCATCCACAAACCCTATCTTATTTTTCGTCGATAGCGAGATCAACACAGATTCACGCCATGGAAGGTAATTCTCATGTCCGCTAAGTTTTCGAAAACAAGAAGAATACATGTGGCGTCACTCCCATGGATGATGAATGGATCATCCTTATATTTTGTGGATTCTGCAGTTGTTCTGATCTCCACGCCATTTTCAGATTCCGCAACTACAGATCGCACCGATTGGGATCTACGATTCCTGACCATCCTTCAAATCATCAAAGCTTGATCAACTTGATCGCCTCTCCTGCTCTGATAGCATATTGAAATCTTGACACCAGGATCAAATCAATTTTTATTCTCTCAACTGTTGGTTAATTCATTAACCAACACCGATTACAAAAGTGGAAAGGAGAAAAGAACTCAATTCAGAAAAGATACCCTCGAAGAAGAAGAGCTTCTTCTTATATATCTCTATTTGAAATCAGTAAAATATATTTACATAAATGTCCTTATGTCAACGTATAAACTTCTCGTTTAAGTGAGGACTTTATTGACTTTTCATATCCTTGATCGTTATTACTGACTACTTCTTCTTCCATGTCTTCATTTCTCGAGTTGCTTGCTTTGCGACTTCTTCATCATTTATAATTCTTATAATTAATAATTAGTAGAATAAAAATAGTCATCCATGATTTTCTTTTTATAGTGGGCTCTGGTGCAAAGTCTAGATTATTTTTGAAGTGGATAAGTTATTTGAAAATATTATATTTTTAGAAAAAAACAATAGTTAAAATGTATGATTATATATATGGTGGGTGGAAATTAATAATGCAATGAATGATACACGTTGGGGTTTCATGGTGAGCATGATGCATCATGCATGCACAAGGTTTATTTATCCATTTATTTTTTATGTCAACTAACTCGATGGTAAGAATACGACCGGAAATTGTGGTTTGACTTCATGATAATATTTATAATTAATTTGTCAACATTAAATTAGTTCGGTTTGTTCTATAATATTTTTTATTTATATATTATATATAAACACCAAAATAAATTAAGAAGAAGGCTAGCTTCACGTTGTCCATTAATTAATTAATTAATTAGTTTGGTGAGACCAATATTTAACATTCTCTAAATCTCCAAGTACAGTACTTGGGAATTTACGTATCTGACCAAACTAATTAAAGATTTTTTATACTTTAAAAATTTCTGATGTTGCTAATTTAATTGGTTGTTAACATTTTCCTTTCCAATGGGTGTATGATGAGGTAATTCAAATGAGAGTGTCTGATTGATATTGTGTGTATATAATTAGGGGAGCCAATATATAATGTATTGTCAAGGGGGACAATTATCCTCCCCTGAATATTGGCTCCCCTATTAAATATTTATTATTATATATTATATATATAATAGTATTTTAGTTACATTTATCCTCTTTCAAAATATATTTTTACTATGTAATTGTTCTAATGATGTGCAATTTTATATTTTATTCCTCTTAAAATAATTTTTTTGACTTCGCCGTGATATCTTATAATACTTCTAACTTTGGATATATAAATAAAGTGCAATCCAATGTGCTTAGGGAGAATATGTGAATGCTTGGTGTATTGATGAGAGGTGTACTATAATTAATTCTCTACCTTCTCTGTCCAATTGTTGAGTGTAATCTGACTTCCTAGGTGAAGGTGGTGTTTTCTGTTTATATAAAAAAATATTTTTCTTTCTAATTATATACGCATAATATCAATCATGACGAATTAATTCAATAAATTAGTGGCAAGCAATATGTAGCATGAACATGGTCTCGATGATAATTCATTACCCAGAGAATGAATGAATACTATTATTAGAAAATGGTGAGCAAAATACCAACAAGAAACCATATTAGTAATTAACAAATTAAAATTTTTAATTAATTAATATAAATTTCCAATCAAGTAACGATGAAATGCTATAAGAATATATGTTATATGATTAAATTGATAATTACACACGATTCAGTGGCATCAATTAATCTTTGGGTCAACAAAGATTTTTTTTTATAAATAAAAATTAACTTTATAACATAATCATCATAAAACTTAAAAAATATAAAAATTATATGCACAATTAAAATATATTTTATAAGACATATAAAGACGTGAAAAAACACATAACGCACTATAATCGAGGATTAAGCCTTTGACTTATTGACAACATGATCGAATATATAACCATTAAATTACTAGTTGGTCTATAATTCGGTTCGAGTTTTTTTTAGTCAGTCCGGTAATAGGGTAAAGTTCTTCCAACAATAATTTTCTTCATTCACAAAGCTCAAACTTAAGACATTGCTTTAAAAAAAAATGTCGACCTATTAATTTAATTGTACCAACCACCATTAATTTCATCTACAAAAATTTGAATAATTCTGAACTATTCTGAACTATTAATTTAATTGTACCAACCACCATTAATTTCACCTCAAGTATTAATCTTTTACTATTGGACAAATGTTGCAAAGTAATTCTGAACTACATTTCAAATCAGGTATAACACCTGTGAGTAGCTTCATTTTACTTACAGGCATGTGCCCTAATCTAAAATGCCATAGGGCTTGCTCATCCAATACTGCATTCATCACCTTCTTCTCGAAATTCCTGTTGGCTTCACCTTCATATATTGGTTCCTTTCAGAATGTATAGACCATTCACCACCTCACCACTCCCTATCATCTTCTTCGAGGTAAGATTCCGAATGAAGAAAAAGCACATAACGCACTATAATCGAGGATTAAGCCTCTGACTTATTGACAACATGATCGAATGTGCATGCAATCACTAAATTACTAGTTGGTTTATAATTCGGTTCGAGTTTTTTTTAGTCAATCCGGTAATAAGGGTAAAGCTCTTCCAACAATAATTTTCTTCGTTCACAAGATTCAAACTTAAGACATTGCTTTAAAAAAAAGTGTCCACCTATTAATTTGTACCAACCACCATTAATTTCATCTACAAAAATTTGAATATTAGCCAAACGGTGATGAAACTACCTTGATCCAACTAATTAATGACATTGTTTGAAAAGCCATCGTCGAGCACTCGGACTTATTTGCACCTCAAGTATTAATCTTTTAGTGACGTGTTGGAATAATAAACGTAGGATAATTAAATATCTAATTAGAAGATATTGAAGTAGATGCATGATTAGTTGGGGACCGTACGTGCACATGTCATGTTAGCTAGTTGCAATCTTATTGTTTATTAGATCAACCTCCTCAAAATAATTAACTTTATCTAATCATATAAGTTGCAACATTCTCTCAAATGATCAAAGTCGATCCCAAAGATAGATGACTCACCTAGTTAATATATTGGATAGTCAACCATTGATTTGTTGTTGACAAGTACGTTCAAGGCAACTTGTTATATACTACTTCAATTAATTATATATATTACAAGCAATAATGTGGTGCTTTTCTTCAATTCAACAAATCATTTTTTGATTCATGATCATATTGAGTGATATTTTCTTTTAAGAGGACTACAACTCAATCATCAATTCACGTGAGCTAACACAACATCAGTAAAAACTTGGGAGTAAAAGATTCTTAGTGTTCTTCATATATGGCAAAGGTTCTTGCATCATGGGAAGGAAAAGAACCACAAACATGATGATTATAACATATTACTCAATTCCATATCCAAGACCCAGAAATTTTAAGCCCTCTTCTTCCTGGCTGAAGTTGCAGTAATGGGTGACGAGGAAGGAGTCCACTCAAAATTGCTACAAAGGCAAACACCATAAAAGGAGCATACATTTGAACAAGCATCACAACACAATCAATTTATAGAGATACATAATTAGAGATAAATTTAATTTTTATTTTTAAATCTTCATATTTAGAGACTAATAAACACAAAATGTATTTCAATAAAAACAAAATGTATTTCAATAAACACAAAATGTATTTCTAATTAGTCTCTAAAAATAACTTTAGAGTCGAATCAATTAAGTGACTCTGTTGCTAGTGTTTCTATGACTTAGAGTCAAATTAATTAAGTGACTTTATTATTGTTATTTCTATAGATCTTTAGAGACTAATTAGGAATAAATTTTGTGTCTATTAGTCTCTAAATATAAAAATTTAGAAACAATTTATCTCTAATTTTATGTCTATATAGATCAATTGTGTTGTAGTGAAGCTGGTCTGATGCCTTCCACGAACCCAGCAGCTCCGAGAGTATAGCGGCCATGGAGGTGGCGTGGGAGACGCCAGCCATGAGGGAGGTAGTGGCGGCCCAGGGACGACCGGCGAGGATGCCGTAGACATTGGCAAGGGAGAGGGGCCAGAGGAACACGAGCTCCAACCATATGAGGTCGGTAAAGAAGTGGGGCTTCTCGGACAACAGGTAATCATCGTACTTGTCGTCGTACCACCGCTTCAGCTCCGTCAGAGGGGCCGAGTAGAGCTTCTCGGGCAGGCAGACTTGACCGTTGAGCATCGACACCACCACCGTTACCACGCCGGAAAAGAGAATCACCACCGCGTCGACAAGCCCCCGGATAAATTCCATCTTTCCCATTTCATTCTCTCTCCGCATGCATGATGATCATTTAATTGATAGAAGTTGTCATTTCGAGAATGATTAAGTCAAGTAATTGAGAAAGATATTATCTAAATAATTAATTTCAAGTAATTGGAACAAATTAAAGCACATAAGCATCATTAAAACCTACACTCATATTAGTTCTCAATCTACCTTTTGTAATTAGTCTTGGATGCTCAAATTATAACCATTGAATTATGACTAGATTTTGATTAGTTTAACTAAGACTAAGTTGTTTGTTTCACCCTAACTCAACTAAATCCAGGACTAGTGGACCCATTGAATTGATTGATTTGACTTAACTTTTAAAATATTTGTTTTTATTGTAAGCATTGCATTAAATTAGCATTTTCTTTTTATGATATTTTAAGCTTATATATAATTTACCAATGAGTCCAAATGATTTTATGGTATAGAGTAAGAGATGAATTTTAATCTCATATTTGTTTGATGATTTGATTAGAAATAAAATAAAATTAGATGGATAATAAATTATTATTATAAAAATATTTATTTTTATTTTATTTTTTTTCATAATTTGATAAAATCGTATCAAAGGATCCTTGCACAAATTTATTATTTTCCTCCAAATATAAATAAATATGATAAATAAAAAGGATAAGGATTTTTTTTTGCCCCTGAACTTCAGTAAAAAATACAAAAATGCTCTTAGAATTTTTTAAAGCCCAATATACTCCAAACCATCAAAACTAGCGTGGGAATGTCCTTTTTTTAGACGATAAAATAATGTGACAAATGATGCTAACAACAATCAATGAGAGCACAATAAATTATTAAATGAGTTGTCAAAAAAAGATAAAATTATTCCTGAAATTTAGCAATAGGTGTGAAAATACCTTTAAAAAAATTTTGAACTAAATATACTCTCAAATCATCAAAATTAGTACGAAAATATTTTTTTGAAATGGTAAAATAATATGACAAACAATGCTAATTAATAACAATCAATAAGAGTACAATGAGCTGTTAAAAAATTCCAAATCAGCTCATCTGAAACATCATCAATGAGGTTTTAAAAAAACTCTAAATCAACTCATATATATTATCATAGCAAATGTAAATTTCTCTCCCATTTAAAAAAATGTTGCTCCCCATTTATTGATTTGTGCAGAAAGACCTAGAAAAAAATTACACTTGTTCTATTTACATGAAAAGGACACCCGACTCTGCTTTTAATGCATCTCTTTGGTTATTTAACTGATCATTGAATCACTATCTTGGTGGATGAAATGCCATTAATTATGTGATTAGAGAAAACTATTTTAATTTTATAGAGATAAGTCATGAGTTCTGACTTTTTACACAATTATTTCCTTTCCTTTGAAGTGTTCAATTACAGGCTAGCTTGGTAATTTTTAATTCCACAAGCATCTAGAAAAAGCACTTGACAATGCCATAAAAATTGTTGGAGAGGATTCTCTTGTTGATATCTTAATTATTTTTATATAGCAAATGCATGTGCATTGATAATAGGTAGATGACACGTGCTCGGCACAAAAATGAAATACTTAGCAACGATGACTTAGTGACGACCAGTGAAATCGTTGGTGATAAATGCTTTTATTTATGTTCGCATCCGTCTCCCTTCTTTCTCTCACTCTCCCCTCTCCCTTCTCCCTCTATGTTCTCTGTCACTGCCTCGTCGTCGTCGCCAAAATTTCTCACCATCGCCGCCATCTCCTTCGCCCCTTGATCTCCGATTATTTGCGACGGCTGACGCGGATGTCACAAGTTATTAGCAACGTGTATAAATGCGACGACCTATTTGCAACGGTTTTTGTCGTCCGTGATAAGCATCGCCAACGGCTCAACAACGGATTTAGCCGTCGGTAAAGCTTATATTCCCAGTCGTGTTAATTCATAACAAGTTTATGGTAAATCCTATAGTGTCTTGACTAAGGATATACTTCTAAAAAATATTAACATGCATGCATACCTAATTAATTGATTTGGTGGTATTGTTTTATTTCTTTATTTTTATTATAGAAAATTATTTATAGTAAAAAGAAATTAATTGCTATGCACGAATCTTGACACTCTTTCTCTATATACACCATATAATTAATGTACATTTATAAGGTGATAAGTCAAACATAATCATCTAGCTGCTAAAATGTATTGATTCCTCTATGCATACATTACATATCATGGAGAGTGACCCATACCTAATAACCTAAACCAGTCTGCATTAATATCTCATTAATTAGAAGGCAAATGGAGATAATATCAATCAATTGAGATTGGTCCACATATAAATTAAATATAGCATCTATAGATCAATAGGAACTCTTGTACATTATTCAATAGGGGAGACTAGTACGTTTAAAATCAACATGATGCCTTAATCACATCAATCTTCTACTTATCAAGGAGGTGCATATAATACTTACCACCTACTTCATTCCATTTATTGGTGAAGCAAATGCTTGGCTCATGCAAAATATGCATGAACAAAGGACATTGGACAGCTTTGCCAAATTGATATCTACGTGACAAAGTATTAGACAGCTTTGCCAAATTAAATTCCTTTTGGTTTCCATCAACATCACTTTGATGGCAATCATATCCTTTCATGTGCATGCCTTAAAAAAGGCTATTGTAATAAATGACATAAGCGTAATTAAGTAAAATAATAATAAAAGTATCTTTATATATATATATATATAATATCTTTATATAATAAAATAATTATTTTTTGCTTTCTTTTCTCTTTCCCATTTATTTAATAAAAAAAAGTTTTTATAAATATTTTTATAAAATCATTAAATGAACATTTATAAAATGTTCATTCAAAAAAAAATTATAGGATTTTTTTATGAATGAATGTTTTAAAGAATTTTACAAAAAAATATTAGATCTCGCACATTTAATGAAAAATATGTAGTTTCCCGCTCATTTAATGAATTTTTTAAAAAAAATATTCTTAACAAATTACGTTCGAACTTAATTACTGCACATAATTTAATAATTTTAAATTATTTTTTTGGTAAAAAGAAATTATTATATTATTCTCATTAATTATTTTCACATAAAATTTCTCTTTTTCTATTAAAGTAAAAGTATAATTTTATATTACCCGAAATTTTAGAAATGATTTTTAATTTACGATCCAAAATTTTTAAAAATAATATTTTCGAGATTTTTGTGCCACATTTTTTTAGACCCCTAAAATATATATTTATTATAATAAATATTTTTCAGAATTTTTTTATTTAATTTTTTTTGCAAAAATCTACAACGTGTTACACATTTTAAAACCTCTAAAAAATACAAAAAAATGTTTTTTGACTGTTTATGAATGAATTTTATTGTGAAGATTGGATCTAAGTGAAGATGAGTTCAAGAACTTTGCTCTTGCATATTTTGAGGATATGTTAAGAAGTAACAACCGGAGTCTAGCTAATTTACTGGAAATGTCATTTCTAGATATTTCATTCATTCCTCAATGTAGAAATAGACTTATTGAGTATGCACTTAACTATGATAAATGGTCATTAGTTGTAGAACATGCTCAACTCCTTTCTAATCTCGTAGTTGAGCAAAAAAATATATACGATAAAATCATGCTTAGAATTGCTGAAAATTGTGGAGGATTATTATTTCTATATAGTTTTAGTGGCACTAGAAAAATATTCATTTAGAGAACTTTTTCGGCAACTTTGAGATCCAAAGGTGAAGTTATTTTAACAGTCATTTCAAGTGAAATAGTGACTTTGCTAATTCCAAGTGGAAGTACGATACATCCAAGATTCGCAATTTCCATAAATATTGACAAAGACTCCACTTGTTATATGAATCAAGGTAGTCCATTTATTGATTTAATAATAAAAGTGAAACTTATTATATATGATGAAACTCTAATGATGAAGAAGCATTATTTTTAAGTTGTTGATCGAACATTGAGGGATATAATCAAGCTTTGAGCAATCTTTTGAAAAAAATGAATATTTTTTGGGGGATGATTTCAAATAGATTCTGTCTATTGTACTCAAAAGGTCAAGACAATATATTATGTATGCTACCATTAATTCATCTTATTTGTGAAGATACTGTGTGAGATACTAACATTAACAAGACATATATGAGGTTGCACTCAGAAAATTTACTGTATCAAGCATTGGAAATGAGACCCTTATGTGCTGTTTGGTTAGCGAAAACTATTTTCTAGTTTGATTTTAATGAAACTAAAAACTTGGTTTCGAAAACTTAATTTTGGTTTCTAGTTTTCTAAAAACGCATTTGGTTAATGAAAACAACATCAGTTTTAGTTAGTTGAAATCAGCGAATATTTATTTGATTATAAAAAATAATATTAATTTTCCTTGAATATTTTTAGTAGTAATTAAATATTTAGTTAGTTTAGCAAATTAACTATTTGTTAATATGATTATAAAATATTTATATGATTTAATTAATTAAGTTATTGGTAATTTAAGATTTTTTTTTTTGTTAAATTAGATATAAAAATTAATTAATAGTTATTATAAAATTTGAAAAAAAATAAGTCAAATAATCTAAAATTAGGTTTGATTAAATTATAAATAGACCAACTTTAAGAAAATTGAGTTATCTAAAATTTGGGTTTAAGTCAAATTTAAGATAAAGTTTGAGTTGAAAATGATGATTTTTATTTTTATTTTTAAAAATCAGATATAGTTTGATTTATTTTTAAATTAATTAATTTTATTAAACAAATATAATTACAAAATTGCCACTGTATTTTGATAACGAAATCGATAATCTCGAAATCACAGAAAATAACATTATGACGTTTTCATTTTTATTAAGAAAACTGGTTTCATTTTCATTCTGGTTTCGATTCAGTTTCATGAAAACATTGAACCAAACACGTTTTGTAAGCAGTTTTGATTTCAGTGAAACCAAAATCATGAAAGCAGACTTGATTTCGCTAATCAAACAGACCCTTAGTGATACTAATGATGGAGATGTCAACATAAAGATTCCTAATGATATGCTCATAGAAGAAATTGGTGATCCACTTGCTGCAATTGTGAATGTCATTTGTCTATTGATTTTGAACAACATGGGTGATCTCAATTACTTGCAGCACAGAGTTATGTTTGTACCTACCAATGGGATAGTTCAAAATGTGAATAATTTTATGTTGTCTTTGATTTCTGGTGAAATGAAATTTTATCTCAGCTTTGACAGCCCCTGTTCATCGGATGGTGGATGTGATTCAATTAATGACATTCATACGAATTGAAGCTCAAAGTTAGTGTTGTTGTCATGCTGCTTTTGAGAAATATAGATCAATCTTCATGTCTATGCAATGAGACTCAACTTGAGATAATTCGAATATGTCAACATGTGTTGGAAGGAAAAATAATATCAAGAACTATGTGATAAGATTTTTATTCCAAGTTGATATTGACGTCATTAGATATAATAGTTTCTTTTAAATTTAAACGAAAATAATTTCCGATATATGTTTGTTTTGCTATGATCATAAATAAGAGTCATAGTCAAAATCTTGAACACGTTGCAGTATATCTAGAAATATGTGTCCTATCATGGTCAACTATATATTGGTATTTCTAGAGTAATTAGCCGTCGTAATTTATAATTTCTTATACATGATAACGATAACAATGAAAAAAATATGTTGATATATAATTCAATATTATTGCTATAAAAATTATTTAAAATATTTTCCTTTTATTTATTTTTAAAATTTTAAAATTTACACCCAAAATATATTTTTCATAACTTATTATATTTCTAAATTTTTATATATGCAATAAATGATGATATCTAATTCAATATTATTTTAGTATATATAATTTTTATTCAAAAAAAATAAATATAATTATTTTTAATCTATCGTTAAATTTATAAATACATATAATTAATTGATTTATTCTTATTTATATATTTTTTATAGTATAATTAAGTTCACACTAGTATAGGATAAACAAAAACTTACAATTGTAAGAAAATTAGGGCTTCCACATGCAGAGGAGAAAAGAAATGGGCATGTTAGAAAATGGCACATGCACAGTTGCACACATGAATGTCTTCAGCTGTTGATTGGCTGCCATCTAACTACACATATATTATCATGTAAGAAAACATTGCAGCAAGAGTAAACTTGTGTTGGATTATGCTTAATTTTTTTTATGCATCCAGCTATGAATCAGGTTGGCTATTATTGTCAGCTACTTTGGTTGTAAGAATCTGCTCCTAATTTAATTTGATGTGCCCTAATTTTATATACCCTACTTATTAAAACTTCTCCCTCCATATATGAAAAATCTTATTAAATAAAAATATTACGATGCATTTAATTAGATAACTAGCCCATCAATTTGATAAACTTATAAATTATTGACTTAATTAAAATTAATAATAACGCACCCACTCTGATGTGTACTTATGTAGTCTAGATCGTGGGACTACATCGAGGTATTGTAATAAATAAAGAATCTCATAATTAAAAATTAATATATACATCTATGACATATTTGCTTCGTATGATAAAAAATAATATGACAAATGATGAATTAATATTTATTATTTATTTAATGCATAGATTAAAAAAATTATAATTAGATAATATTATATTAATATTATATTCAATATATATCAGATTTAAAAAATTCATATTCAATCATTCATCATTTATTATTTAATTCAATTATATTTTATGGAATGAAACAAATATAGCACTAGGGTGCTTAATTAGAAAGTCAAAGAAAATGAGGAATTTAACTTCTTCCTCCATATTCTTTATTTTATCTTACAAATATATATATTATGGAGAAAAATACAGAGGATGTAGGTTTCCTTTAGCATGGTTTTTATTTTTCAAATATGCTCCAATGAAATATTTTCTCACGTGCTTTTAAAAATGGTAATATTAGGGTAAATATTTGAAGTATGTATTTACCTATTTTTAAAATATTTTGAAATACTTGAAAAATGCATTTTCAAATGGAGTCATATAAAAGCTTTAAAGCCATCATTTCAATTAAGAACAAGTCCTAGATATTATATCTAATTACAATGCTTTTAATTTTACTATTTTAGAACTTAATAAAATGTTTAAAACAGAGAGGTAGATCGAATTAGTTAAATCAAATTCCCATCAAGGTGTGGGAAAATCAAATTTCCAATCTATCATATTACAGATGGATCTCAGAATCCCTGATGCCAAAAAAGGATAAGCATTTCTTGACAAAAAAAATATATATGATGAAAAAATAAATAGAAATTTAAATTCCCCAAACAATCATTGTACTCCTCCGGACCTTTAACAAGTGCATGCCATCTAATTTTGTCTCTCTTTCCACTGCACAAACATTTTGCCACACTACTTAATTAGTTTCTTTCTATTTTATTATTTTTTCTTAGTATTTCCTTCCTCCTCTTCTCCTCTTCTGTTTTCCTTAATTCTTTTCCTCCTATTTTTCACCCATCTGAGGTAAAAAAAATCTTAAGAAAATAAATAGAAAAAATATATATATATTTTTTTAAAGAAAACATTAATCGTTTATATATAAATGAGGCCATGTTAGTGAGACACGGACAAGAAACATCATGTAGCAATCAATCATCATGTCTTTCTTCAATTCATTTCCCTCTTTCTCATCATGATAAGAAACACTGCCGGGCCTTCATAGGCTTTAAAAAATTAAAACCTTTCCTCCCATGGAGGGTTGCGTTAAATTGAGGGGATTCCAATCCAACCGACGTGGTACGTCATGGGTCCCATCTCGCCCATGACAACACATGTGATTCCGCTGCTGGGACCAATGAGTAGGGATATCAATAAGATACGGGGGATGGCTATTCGTTACTCGCATGATAAAATAAATTAATATCTACTATTCATTTATTTATCGCGGATATCAAAAATGAGTACTCATTTAATTACCCGCGGGGATAGGAGATACGGATACCCATGAGTATTAACAGTACCTATGACACTTTTAAAAAATATATAAATTATAATATTTTAATAATACTTCAATTCTTCAAATATTTTGATAAACACACAATATTATAATAACAACATCATCATAAAATTTCAAAATATAAAATATATGGGTATTGAATTAGGTTAGAATTTTTTTAATATATGTACCGAGAGTAATATTGTAACGGGTATAGATACTATAATAGTCGTACCTGCCCTATATAATAAATGGGTAAGAAAAATTACCCGCGAAATCCCCACGGGTAGAAAACTACCCTCCATACCCATCATAAACGGGTAAATACCCGTGGATACCCGTCTAAACGGGTAATATTACCATCCCTACCAAATACCAATGAGAGTAAAGGCTGTCTCAGTCTCTTTAATTTTAATTATCGTTTTTATCCATCTACTCCTCAAAATTAAAACACCTATTCCCTCGAAATAAAATAAGAATTCTACTTATTTTCAAAAATAAAATAAAAAATAAATTATTTCTTGGAATGGAATTCAAAATATTTTCACAATATTCCTCGTAAAGGGGTTGACACATCGTTAACCGTATTAACATCATTAATCCTTGTTGTAACAAATCATTTAAGCATATTTCATGTCCCACCCGTTGAACTATTAAAATTGTTTAATGAGTCATTTAAGCTTGAAAATGTATCAAAAAATTATCAAAAATTATAAAAATTATAATTTACTGAATAAAATGAGATCTATAATTTAGATCAATAAAAATGAGTGTGTACAAGTCACAAAACAAAATTATTCCAATCATTTAAATAATTTCAATGAAACTGTTTAAATAGATCATTTAAGTTTGAAAAATGCATCGTAAAAATAAGGTTCACAAGTCAGATCAATACAAATAAGTGAGTACAAGACTCAAATCAAAACTATTCGTTTAAACAATTTCAAGTCTCAAAGAAAAACTATTTAAATCATTTAAACATATTTAGTAAATCATAAAAAAAAATTATAATCCAAATTATTGACCTCATCTCATTCAATAATTTAGAATTTTTTTAATGATTTTTGATGATTTTATTACACGTTTCCAAACTTAAATGACATATTTAAACAGTTTCAGTGAAACTACGTATTTAAATAAAAACTAAAAATGTTTAAATGATTTCAACGATTTTATTCGGGGACTTGTACACACTCATTTTCACTGATCCAAGTCATGGACCTCATTTCTTTCAGTTAATTAGAATTTATGTGATTTTTTCGGTGATTTTATGATGTATTTTCAAGTTTAATTGATCTATTTAAATTCAAATAGTTTCACTCAATCTGTTTAGATGAAACTAAAATTGTTTAAATAGTTTTATTTTGAAATTTGTACACACTCATTTTCATTGATCGGGAATCTCAATTTATTCAGTAAATTATAATTTATGTGATTTTATGATGTATTTTCAAACTTAAATTGTCTATTTAAATAGTTTACTGAAACTGTTTAAATGAAAACTATTTAAATAGGTTAAACAATTTTATTACGAGACTTGTACACACTCAATCACTCATTTTTATTGATCCAAATTGTGGACCTCATTCCATTTAGTAAATTAGAATTTTTATGATTTTTTTAATTATTTTTAAAATATATTTTCAAACTTAAAAAAATTTATTTAAATAATTTTAATAAAACTATTTAAATAATTTAACGGATGAAATGTGAAACATATTTAAATGACCCGTTACGGTAGTCGTTAACGGGGTTAATACGGTTAACGAGACGTCAACTCCATTACGAGGGATATTATAAGAATTTTTATTCTAATTTGAAAAGATGGCTGAACTTAATTAGAAAGAGTCATCTGTCATTAAAAAATTGAGCAAAAAAAGTACATAAAATACACATGACCTATTTTGGAACATAAAGAGATTGAGAGGACAGAGGAACAATATTGAAATTAAAATAAAAAATTTCATAAACAAGATAATGTAATAATAATGTAAATTAAAAAACATTGCGTTGATTGACTGGAACCGGAAACTTAGCACGACGATTGACGAATAGTGTGAACGTGGAAGTCATCCGAGTCTTGCAAGTAATCGCGTGAACAGGAGAGGGAAAGCGACCGCATGTTTCACGGAAGTCTCAAATAAGTCGTAGTTGCCAATTCACTTAACCGCTAAGCATGTCAAATTTTTATTAATCTAAAAAATACTCGTGGAAATTAACCATTCAAATATTTGACCACAAGTTTATATCATATATTAATAAAAAAAATTAGAGCATACCTATCGCTCAATTGGCTAATTTATTCTGAAAAAAATATTATCTTGAGACTTGAGGTGATTTATCTCGAATTAATTCATTTCATGATAACTTTAATTTTATATTTGGAATTCAATAAAATATATATAAAAATGCTTATACAATTACTAGAACACCCTTAATATATTTAATAACTTTTAACTATTATGTGAGTTATATAATATAAAATAATTATTTTAATTTTTTAATTGAAGAGTTCCTTTCATTTATATATATAATATTTTAATACTAATTTTATTTTCAAAACTTAATTAAAAATTATTTGAATTGTAGAAATAGTATAAACTCGTGATAGAAATAATAGGTAATTATTAAACCCGTTATATATATGAAAATTCAATTAAAGTTAAAATTACTAAATTATTATCTCCATTGGTGATTCTTCTTGTTTATTTTTTAGAATATCTTTGAATAATCGTGCTTCTTAATTATTTAAATGGATAATGACTAATCAATGTTGCTCGAGAGCGTGGGAGAAATCTATAGAGTTATTGCGCGCATTGATCTCCGCTTATAGGACCCATAAATTAAAGATAGCATAGTTTAATATTTATTATTTATACATGACATAAGTCATAGTGATATTGTTATGAGTTAGCGTCTAAGGTAATAGTTTCATATGCACTATACTAATGCGTTAAGTTGCATGACTAGTCCATATCATGGTTTTGATGGTAGATCATTTGATTTGATGTGTTATGAGAGTTATGTTATAATATTTATTTACATGAATTAGTAATTAAGTGAAGTTTGAGTTAGTGTGCATAAATTAGCCATAGTGTATCATTTATATTATGTTATATTTTATGTAATAGTTTAGGATAATACCTATTTTATGATATACTTTGCACACATGGATGAGCGAATTTAGATATCATGTATTTTTTTATGATGATCAAACTTTATTATATATGATTGATTCCTAAGTTTTGGAATCGGACCTAAACCCGTTCGAATCTAAAATCGGACCCTACCCGAAATTCCACAGATTTCAGTTCCAATTTCGGGTACCATATTGGAACTTGCTCATGAATAGGTTCCAGAATAAATTCTAGAATTGATTCCGGAACATGTTCCAATAAGTTTTAACATGTTCTAATAAGTTCCATAATAGGTTCTAACAAATTTCAGAACATGTACCAAAAAATATTTCAGAACAAGTTCAGGATATCGATTTTGAGTACCTAATTGTTGGATCTAGAATCGGAACCAGTTTTAACCGGTTCATTAATTTTTGTTCCAAATTCTATCCGAATTTAATTCGGGTCTACTCAGAACCTACCCGATCGGATAGGTTCCAACCAGTTTCGAGTCTACTCAATACCCATGCGATCATGCACACCCCTACTTGTACATCATCATATAAAATTAATTTAATAAAAAATTATGATATAATATTTTTTAAAAAAATATTCTTAATGATTTTTTTTTATTTTCTAAATAAAAATAAGTTTTTTATTATTATTACAATAATAAAAAATCTATGCAATTTCTTTTCTACAATAATTTTTTTAATTCTAATATTTTATTTTTTAAAAATATTATAAAAATAATAACTAATACAATAATCTACCAAATCTGAAATTTGGGAATGAAAAATTTCCAAAATTGAATTTGAAGATCTAAAATTCCCTAAATCGAAATTTAGTAGATCAGATACCTATACTATCCCTAACCAAAGTCTCTAAAATATAAAAAATGTAAAAAATAATTTTAATTTATAAAAGATTTTTATGATAAAAATTAGATATTAGAGAATAAAAGATATATTTTTCAAACTCTCTAATATATTAAAGATTTTTGCACAAAGTTTATAAATTTAAACTTAAATTAAAAATTATGAAATATTTTAATGTAAAATATTTTTTTTAATCATAGTATCTTTTGTATTATTAAAAAATTATTTCATAAATTTAAATATTTTTTTTAAAAAATTATGAAGTTATTATAGACTTTGCACAAAACTTTTTAATGAGTTAGAGATTTTTATTTATAATAATTTTATAATTATAAAAATTAAAATTTAATTCACAAAAATATATATGATATAAAAGATGTGCTAGAGTCTATCAAAATATTTTGAACAAAAAATATTTTACTATTTTTAATTAAAAATTAATTTTATAGATTTTGGGCAAAATTCTCTAATGCATTAGAGACTTTTGCCAAAGTCTATAATAATTTTATAATTAAAAAAAATAATTTATAAAATATTTTTAAAAATTATAAAAGATGTGTTGTGGTTCAAAAAAATATTTTTCATCAAAATATTTTATAATTTTTAATTTAAATTTAGATTTATAGATTTTGTGCAAAACTCTCTAATGAATTAGAGAGTGAAAATTTATTTTTTAAGACTATAATACATCATTTTTATTATATTTTTTTTTATAAATTAATTTTTAAAAAATATTTTTTAAATTTTAACAAAAGTCATTAGAAACTTTGACCCAGGGGTAAAATGAATATCCGATTCACTAAATTTCGATTTAAATGAAAAATTTTGGATCTTCAAATTTAATTTTGAGAATTTTTTTTTCCAAAATTAGAATTCGGTAAATTCCTGTAACTAATATGCATATACATATCAAGTTCAAATAAGAATTTAACTTTTTTATTAGGGATTGTCCATATTTTTTTTATAATTTCTATATCGTATAAATTATTAGGGATTGTCCAAAATTATTTTTATTAGGAATTTATACGTTAAATCTTATAGGACGCGCCTCAATTATTTAATCCAATTCTAGTTTAGATATTAACAACAATTAAAACCTTATTTTTAAAAACTATGTTACTAGATATTTTGTCTCTTGCAAGTTTGTTTTCAAAAATTAAGTTCCCCTTCGTTACCAAAAGCGGGAACAAAACTGCTGATTGATTAGCTAAGGGTGGCAATTCGTGTCGTGTCATGTCTAAATGATCTCGTATTGTAGAAGGCTAAACCCGAACATGATCCTTTTATTCTCAGGTTGATACGACACGACACAATTAACTCGTTTAAGTAAAAGTGTCTAAACGTGTACATGTGTATACACCTACATATATGATACAACACGATAAACACAATTTCAATAGTGAACAAAATGAAAACTACTGAAATTAAATTAAACACAGTAGAAAAAGTATTAATAACAAGATATACCCAACATCCGTAACTGACCAATGTCGGGATAATAACATACAAGATTTGGTCGTAGGCCAAGACAAGTACTAATACTTCCTTATAAACGGGTAAACAAATTAAATAGGTTTCATAATACGATTAAACACGTTTAGTTAAATGAGTTTAATCGTCTTTATAGGGTTATATGGGTTCAACCTGGATTAACACGATTAAATAATCAAAACGCACGTTTAGTCAAACCTGAACCTGCATAACTTCGTATCGTGTCGAGTTATCATGTCGTGTTAAAAATTATCAACCCTATGTTGAGATGTATACATCAAATATTTCAATTCCTAATTTACTGCCTCATTGACTTAATTTGCTTTTCTTGTATTAAAGAATGCTATAATTTCATAGTTGATTTTCTTTTTAAAAAAAGACAACAATTAACCCTTTATTATATGTATAGTAATAAACTTCTTAGATATAACCTAATGACATGTTTTTTTTCCAATAGTTAGCGCTTGTCGCTTGATATAAAAAAAACATTTACTATTTTGAACCATTCACTATGGAGGAAATAAATTATAGAGGATTAATTCATGTCATGCATAATAATTGTATGCTGTAGTGTATTAATTAACTTTATGCGTGGTGATAAAGTTGCTCTCGATCATCTTTTTTAAACCGGAATCATTCTTCTGAAAGTGACATAAAGCAAATAATAATAATAATACAAGCAGTAAATTAAATAACAATTGTTCAATATGATTGCTGAATCATCCAGAACAGATGGAGATCAATAAACTATGATCTATTGGGAGCTTATCATGTATTAATTTGATGAGCAACATCTATTATTACCATGCATGCATGACTATCACATATGATAATATAATCCTCCGATTCCCCACCAATTATATTTGTGCCCTTACTTAAATTTCTGCAACTTCTATGACTATTTATTCCCCACTAGAACTTATTGTAATCTTTGGCATCATATTAAGTATTCTAATTTGATACGAAAGCCAGCTAAACAAAAATCCTTTTAATCAATTTTCTTGTCTGATTGCTTGCTATTGACTATTGTTGCTTGTCATTTAGTACTTAAATTTTTCCCTTGCACATGATGTGGTGCTAAGTACAAGTTTTTCAAGATAAGAGTTTTCCTTATTCCTGATGAGAATGACTCTTGCTATAAAAGACTTTCTATCTTTATTAAAGAAGAACAAAATATAATTATGAAAAAGAACCCTTCATGCATGTTTCAAATTTATATATGCCCCTACATTTTAAAAAAAAAACAATCAATTTCCTTGTTCTTCCCAAGTGCCATTGTGAATTGCCAATATCATGTTTCTTATTATACATGGCTAATTGAAAATGCCATTTTTCCTAATTCAGTGGTCCTGATTTGCAGAGGTGACCATAATTGGTCAGCGGAGACAAATCAGTGATAGGAAAACAAATATGTACCCAATTTAGTGTAGTTTATCATCCTTGTTAAATTTTTTGTAATTTTCTGGCATGGAAAAAAATAATTTACCTAAATGAACTTATCAGTTGGATTGATCCTTTCTACTAGGAATTAGAGTTTTTTTAGAAATTTAGTCCTTTTCAGGGCTGACTTCTTCAACTGGGGTTGATAAGCTCGTTATCTACCATAATTCCAAGATGCATGCCACCATCTTCCCCATTTGGAGTTTTACCATCACTCGTCGATCTCTTCCTCATCACCAGATTTGATATTTTACAATCTAAGCATCAAAACTGCAGTTGTTGGACCATGAATTGAGTTCTGTTCTAACATGTAACGCTGCGTGTTCAAGTTGTATTCCTTTTATCTAATCAAAATAAGTCTTCCTGTAGCCGTTCATTTATCTATTCTTTCTTCGTTGCGCAGCTGCCGACGACATCCTCCTTTAAATACTCTTTCTTTTTCTTCTTCTTCCTGCAAGCTATTCTTCCCATATTGCGGTTCCAATTCTCCGATTGCTATCCTCAGAATAATCTCTTCTTTTTCTTATTGATGGGAGACCAGATGATGCCTGTTTCAGACTGATGAACATGAGAGGACCGAGTACAGTCGCAGCCACTAATCTCCCTGAAGCACGGTATGATTCGATTCGATTCGATTCTGTTCTTCTCTTTAATTTGTTGTTCTTCCTCTTTCGGCTTTGAGTTCTTGTGGTGTTGTTTTGGTGCCTCAGCTTCTCTTCTTTCTGCTCTGTTCTTCGCAATCCTTGTGCTGATTGAAGTTGAATTATAGCTTTCCACGACATCACTTTCTTCTGTTGTCGCGAATTTAGGAGAATTTTGATCAGTTTTGGGTAGGATTGCTTTCTGTGAACATATCCTTGGATTTGGCATTGGATTCCTTGTTCTGGTTTCAAACTGCTATTATTGCGGTCATTTGTGTTTTAGTAGAATGATTTTCTGACAGAATTATAGCTTTCCACGTACAATTTTGTAGGTTCTTTTGATCGCTCAGAGCAATTTTTTTTCTTCCGTTTTATTCTCTTTTTGCAGCAAGCTTCCATTTTAGCATGATTTCACAGCATCATCAATCACTGATAATAAAAAAAACCAGCTTTATGTTGCAAGTATTTATGCTAATTAAATACAGTTTAATTTCTTCTTCTTTTTCAGCCCAATACAGTTTAATTTTTTTATATAAACAACAAAAATAGTTTCCACCGTCGCGGATTAATTTAATTAAAACAAGGGGAAGATTCCAGAGGAGGTGCTTAATTTTTAAAGGCTATCCTAGCAAAGGACAAATGTATGACACATGGTCTGAATGCTCAAACAAATCCTCCTTCGTCACTTCTTTCTCTTCATCATCATCTCTGCCATGCCATTCCTGATTCCCACCTTTAACTTAGCTGGACGACTATGAAATATGGGCAGGGCAGGAAGCTTCCTCACATAATTTATGGCTGTCTCCAAAAAATTATCAGGTCTAGTCTTGCTTTTAATTGAAAATTCATGGTTCTCACATCTAAAATCTGACATAATTCAGTGATAAAATTGTTGCAAATTCTTACCAATCGGCGACATAAATTTTCAATCGTGAGTTGCTGTATATTATTGTAGTGAAAAATGGGGCGCAATTATTGGACTAGATAGATAGAGGATGTGAGGCAGCCGAATTCCTTTCAAGACGGAATCAGTGAGCCACAAGAATGAAAGGCCAAATTAAATGCGGAGAGAAGTAGATGTGGAATTGAATGTCTTTTGTCGGCGGTATATATTGACTAATAATATTTCTCCACAGAAACATGAGAGGAAACAAAGAACTCAGTAAAGAAAAAGTATGACGGATCTTGTTGGAGAAGTCAATAACTCTACATATATATTGTGAAGCCAAAGCTTTCATCTTCGCGAGCAAGTTTTTGCCTCGAATTAATTGTTCCACTTTCTCGATCGTCTTTTGATTCAGTGATGACTGCAAAAGAAAGATGAAGTTTAGAGATTACAAAGAGGGAGACAAGTACAAGATGCTTTCAGATAGGAGTTCAGCCTGCAAGTTTCACTCGCTGAAGCTTGCCCTTTTCATCATTACCTCCTGCACAGTTCTAACACTACTCTACTCGCCGACCGAGCACAGCGAGAGTCTCCACCAACCCATCTCCGGGTATATGTTCTTGTGATGAATTATTTGATTCTGTTGCATGTTATCATTCATTACTCATTCTCTTCATCTGAATGCAGGTCGAGTTTTGTGGATGCTGGGTTAATCTGGCAGCAAACACTTTCAGATCCTCGATACTCAACAAACTTGGATGTTGACTGGCAGCAAATAGGAAGCCTTCTGCAGAATCTCGCTGCAAGAAAGCAAAATCTAAGAATTGGGCTGCTAAACTTCAACGTCTCTGAGCTCGGTTCTTGGAGTCGGGCAGTCCCGAATGGTGAATTCTTGGTGGTGCATCTCGACTACGCCAACACGAGCATCACCTGGAATGTTCTTTATCCTGAATGGATCGACGAGGAAGAAGAAAGCGAAGTGCCCGCCTGCCCTTCTCTTCCCGATCCCCGAGTCAAGAAAGGACCGGAGTTCGACGTCGTCGCGGTGAAGCTACCCTGCCGAAGATCGGAGAATTGGTCGAGAGATGTCGCGAGATTGCATCTGCAGCTCTCTGCAGCCAAGCTCGCTGCGGCGGCGTCTGTCGCCGGAGGAGGAGGTTCCCAAGTCCATGTCCTCTTCGTCACCGAGTGCTTCCCGATTCCGAACCTCTTCAGCTGCAAGAATCTCGTCAAGCGTGAAGGCAATGCTTGGCTGTACAAGCCCGACATTGCGACGTTGCAGGAGAAGCTCCGGCTTCCGATCGGGTCCTGCGAACTCGCCCTTCCTCTCAAAGAAGAAGGTAGTTCCGCTGTTCGCATTCTTTCTTTCTTTTTTACAGCGAAATTTTAGTTGCTTAATTAGCTGAGAAATTAAGCTATTGATTTCCTGCTACAGTGCGGCCGGAAACAGGGAGCGGAGCTCGAGAAGCCTTCGCGACGATTCTGCACTCGGCCGAGGTATATGTCTGCGGCGCCATCGCTGCCGCCCGGAGCATCCGGCTGGCCGGGTCGACTCGGGACCTGGTCATCCTGGTCGACGAATCGATAAGCGACCACCACCGGAGCGGCCTCCAAGCCGCCGGGTGGAAGGTGAAGACGATCCAAAGGATCCGCAACCCGAAGGCCGAGAAGAACGCCTATAACGAGTACAACTACAGCAAGTTCCGTCTGTGGCAGCTCACCGAGTACGACAAGGTCATCTTCATCGACGCCGACCTCCTCATTCTCCGCAACATCGACTTCCTCTTCAAGATGCCGGAGATCTCCGCGACGGGGAACGACGGCACCATCTTCAACTCCGGCGTCATGGTGGTTGAGCCCTGCAACTGCACGTTCCATCTGCTGATGGAACACATCAACGATATCACCTCTTACAACGGCGGCGACCAGGGGTATCTGAACGAGATCTTCACGTGGTGGCACCGCATCCCCAGGCACATGAACTTCCTGAAGCACTTCTGGGAGGGCGACAGCGAGGAGGCGAAAGCGAAGAAGACGAGGCTGTTCAAGGCGGAGACGCCGGGGCTGTACGTGCTGCACTACCTGGGTCTGAAGCCGTGGCTCTGCTTCCGGGACTTCGACTGCAACTGGAACTCCGTCCTCTACCAGAGCTTCGCCAGCGACGAGGCACACGCGACGTGGTGGCGAGTGCACGACAGCATGCCGGAGCCGCTGCAGCGGTTCTGCCTGCTGCCAACGGTGACGAAGGCCGGGCTGGAGTTCAACCGGCGGAAGGCCGAGAAGGCCAACTTCCCCGACGAGCACTGGAAGCGCAACGTGACCGATCCGAGGCAGCATGTTTGCTTCGAGAATTACTGCAACTGGGAGGACGTGCTGGCGCACTGGGGGCAACCGACGACATCGTCGTCGAGCCAAGAAAAGGGAACTCCGGCAGGGGCTCAATCAAGTAAATAGGATCAAATAAGTGTTTAATTACCTTTCTTCTTCGTTTTCATCTTCCTTCACAGTTCACAGTTCACAGTAAATAATTAACTCATGGTATAGGCTTTATTCAATTTGTATTATTATTTTTTTCCCTTGGAGCAAATTATTTGTAGTAGTCAATTCTTTGTCATGGATGACGTATATTTTGGAATCAGAAGAACAGCTGATGTTTTGGATCGACAAGTTTAATTTGATTCACTTAGGAACGGGTTGACCTACATACATATAGATTTACCTAAATCATTAGGTCTGTTAATAATTAATTAATGAGATAGATTGCACAAGAAAAGAAAGGTGTTGACTGTTGATTGGGACAAATCGGCACATGAGACATAGAAAGATGTTGGGCTGGTAAATGTGTACACAGCTGGACGATAAGGAATAAGAGAACAGAAAGGTACTTATCATTTCAACAAGTACAACTGTAACAAGTCATATCATTATGGGAGAAACTTATTAGATAACTCCTGGTTACTCTTTTTGTCTTTTATTTATGTTGTGGTTAATACAGTGTCTTTTATATTGTTAAAGAAGACTTAGAATGCGTTGATCTTTGAAAGTATCACCTGGTTTGATGTTTTTAATATATCTATCTATTTTTACTCTTTTTTTCAAGAACTTATTTCATAGTTTAAAAATGATTTAATTATGTTTTTGGTGCTCAAAATATTATATTTTTTCCGTTTGATTCGTTCGTTAACTTTTGTTGTTAAGTACCAACATAGCAATGCCTGCATGTGTTAAAGACAAAATGAGTGACCAAACAAAAAAAAAAAAATATTTTAAAAAATTAGATGAATAAAATATATATGTTAATAACTTAAAGTATATATATAGTTGTAAGGGACTAGATGAAAAAAATGACCCGCCCTCGCGCCGCTCCCTTGCGCCACCGCGACTTGTGCTATGGGCATGCAGTCTCACGGCACGAGAAGCAAGGGGCAATGCGGTTCATGGTGGCCCAAGGGCGGAGTGAGCGCGAGTCGTGCTAGCGCAAGGGGTGGTGCGAGCGCGAGTTATGGTGGCACAAGCTATGGTCGATTTTTTCCATCTAGTCTCTTTAAATTATGCTTTAGGTTATTGAAATATATATATAATTATGCTTTAGGTTATATATATATATTAAAATATCTCTTTTTTCGTTTTATCTCTCGTTTTTCGTTCCATCTATGAGCTTGCGACTTATTTTCCTATTATTTTTGTGGTGATATGATTCCAACCTTTGTATATGTTTTTTCTCTATTACTTTAATTTGAGTGTGCATTTATGGATTATCGTTTGAACTTTGGAATTATGATTTTATTTATTTGCTTGCAAATCGTCTAGGAAAGCATCTAAGTGTTGGTGATAGATTCTTTGATTTTGAGCGAGGACAATATGTTTTTACTTGTTATTTGTGTTGAGATTGATCTTTGTTTACCTTTCAACGAGGGAATTGACTATGAAAGTTGGTCGCGAGATTTTTCAACTTACATTCCATTTTTATAATTTTTATCTTTTTCAATTTCGGATCTAAATTGTTCTTTTCAAACTGTGTCTCTTGTTGCTCCCTCGACTCCAATGGCCCCATTTGAATATCTATGTGACCCATGGATTCAAGCGCAATGTTAGCAATCATGTTGTCGCCAACACGCGCACTTGTGCTCATGTTGTGCCTCTGTGTCATGGTCCAATGATGTGCAAGATCGTCATTGTGTCGTGTGACTTTGCGATGACACTGTGGTTGAATCGGAGTCCAAGGAGGGTGAGTTTTTTTCTTCTTCTAATACATCTTCTCGTGCCCCCACTTTTCTATGCTTTAAATTTGGAATGGAACCCCACATTCATTGTGAATTCGTGTTGTACTATTTTAATTTTTGTTTATGTCACTTAGAATTCTTATGCTGCCTCTTTGCGCCTTATTAACTCATGTGCGCTTGGTAAGTTGATGAGAACCCTCATCAACTTAATCCCATTCGCTTTTGTCATGCTAAGCATGTGACTTCAAATCATACCCCAAATCTTGTCACTTTACTCATAAACCCTAACCTAGTTCTACTATTCCCTGCGATATCACTTCGCAAACCCTCCTTACCATTAATCACTTCGCAACCTCAACAGACTGACACAGGTGGCAAGGAACATAATATCTACAGTTTGAAGGGGTATTTTAAAGCGCATGAACGTCTTTAACTTAGCTCTATCCTTTCAAGTCGGCGGAGGTGCTTCTACACGACTTTGGCTGGACCCATGGTGTAACGGTCAGAGGTTAGCAGACATCTTTCTAGATTTATTTTTACTATCCATTAATCCAAACATTACGATTGTCGGGGCCAAAGTTACCAACAGAGATGATCCCCCTTTGGTTGAAATATCTAGTTTTCTAACCTCATTTATATATCTAGAATCATTGATCTTGCTATAACTATTGATCCAATTCTCTAGAGCATGGCGAAGACACATTCAGTTGGAAATGGATCGTTCATGGGGCTTTCACTACCAAGTCTACATGCAACCTACTCTCTTACCGAGGGGTGAAGGACCCATCAACTAACTTTATTTGGGACAAGTAATTCCTTGAATCGATATCCGTCTTCACCTAGCTAGCTAATAAGCATCGAGTACTGACCAAAGATAGACTGATAAGAAGAAATATGCAGATGGATCCTAAATGTGTCATGTGTAATACAAAAGACGAATCTCGTGATCACTTATTCAATCAGTATAGTTTCACCACACATGGCTGGTCGTGCTTCCTAACTGTCTGCAATTTTTCACCCTTTTCACTCAGTTACAAACCCTGGGTTCGTACTGTCAGGGGCCATGTGTCGAGAGAAGGAGAAAATCTAGGATGATCATGATCTAAAAGAGCAAAATTTGGTTTGAAAAGAACAAATGATGCTTTAACAACTAGTGCCAAACATTTCGTGAGCTAGCTCTCGAATGGGCAATATTTTTTCATCATGTAACTCTACATGAGTGACCTTTTGTTTTTGTTTTTATTTTTTAAAAAATATTCCTCTTCTCTTATATTCATGATCAATACAAGCTTTCTTTAAAAAAAAAAATATTTTTTTTCGGGTAAAAAATGTCTACTAATAATAAATCAAGAAATAAAAACATCATGATTTATAATGTCCAATTCTCTCCAACAGATATGGCACACCCAACTAGGGTGGCATGCTTGGCACTTAAAACTATGCTTGCTACATCATCTTACACCTAAAATGTAAGGCATACTCAATTCTCTAATGACTCTCTTTTGTTTCCATCCCTTGATTTTTTATTTCTCCAATTAAAAATTGAGTATCTTTAAGTTTTTGAGTTTGGATGATAGAGCAAATGTCTACAAGTTTTATATGTGGTGCCACATAAAGTATTTTTTTTTAAAAAAAAAATACTTACATTTGTGGTGATTTTTTTTTTTTGGAATAGATTTATTATGGGACATTTGAGAACAAAAAAACAAAATCAGAACCGAATTCTATGTTGCGAAGATTAAATCTCAATCTAATGAGGATTATCTGAGAGTAGTTTGAAAATAAAAACTATTATCAAATAAGATATCTGGATATGGACACTTAAGAATAAAAAATCAATTAAGGTTTATTATTTTTAAATAAATAGTAAACATATAAAATAAAATAAGGAAAACACTTGATTTTTTAAATATAAAAAAGTAATTAAAATTCACGATTGCAATAACATAGAGTTCCCTTAAAATTTTAATTTTCATATGCTCAAATATTTATTTATCTATTTGAAAATTGAGTGTCCTTACTTCTTAGGCTTGAGAAAATATAATCGATGACATGAAGTGTTATTTCACCATCTCAACATGCCACGCTAATAATTTAACCAAAAAAAAGAAACAGAAGTAAATTTTAACAGTGGTTGTACTTTTTATGAAAATCTAAATCATAAAATAGATTTACCAAACACAAAATTAATGTATTGGATTAGATTTATTAAAGAGCATTAATTAGTCCTTTTTAGGCAATATGAATTCCAAAGAGTTGATTACTGAATAAAAATAATTACCTTATTTTACAAAATAAAAGATTCACACACTTTCAACCAATATTTTTAAAGTTGGACGAATTAATCTAAAAACACAATGACGTTTGGTTCTGTCACGTTGAACGTCAAAAATTAATTCGTACAAAAATTGAGGTAAAAGTTTAATTAGAATTTGGTTTAGCCTAACTATTTTGTTTCTTTTTTTCATTTTAAGATTAAATATATAATTTTGTACTTTATAAGCACTGAATGATCTTCTCTTTTAACACCCACCAAAGTTCACAGTGCATGGATAATTAAAAAAAAGGTGACTAGATCTATTTGATACTAAGATTAAAAAAAGAGAGGTGACTAGATCTATTTGATATTGAATCTGGAGCACGAGAAAGATCCAATAATGAACAACAATCTAATTATGAATGGATAATGATTTTGTTCCATGCAACGTATGTGTTCTTAGTTAGACTCAAGTTTTTGCAAGAATCCTAATGAAAGCATGGTACTTGATCAACATAAAAAGAGTGAAAAGAAAATGCTGAAATATTTTCCAAAAATTAACTTCCTTACACGAAGATTCTGTATAAGGTTAACTCTGAAATGGGATTATGTGTTTAATAAATTTCCAAGACAAAAGACTATTGCACAAGAAACTGAGGCTTTTTTTCATTACCATGGTTTCATCATTGGAATTACATACAAAAATATCAAAAATTATGTCATCATTATATAAAAAGAAAGAAAGAAAGAAAATAATTAAATACATGTTTTTGTAATATCATTTACCCCCTTTGAGAAAAGAAACAAAAATATACAAACAGGTGAATGCAAGAAGTCATCGGGATAAAAAAAAAGTAACAATATAACAGTTAAAGAATAGATCAGAGCCAATATCCCTAGCAGTCTGCTTCATCTTAGAGACAACCTTGCATTCCGCAGCTCTAGCAAGTTGACCCTAACGAATAACAAATTTAACGTGGTGAAAAGAAAAGATCAACATCCCACAACCTCACTTGCCCAATTTTCTAGGATCTGCGGATTTAGAAATACACAAAGGTGTAAGTATTACAAATAGTCAAAAAATAACCAATAAATGAACCAAAGTAAACACCAGCAGCTGCACTTTCCAGACATCAATAATAAAAAATTGTTGTATAAAGTTATTAGAATGCACTACCAGCTAAAATAATCAGACATCCTATCATTATATCAATATGTTTATTATGCACCAATGAATGATTGAGCAAACAATTGTTGCCATCAATTTCTATGAACAGTTAAGACCAGTTTTCTAAATCAACTAAACATGGTATCAGTCACTCCCCCTCCCTCTCTGTCTTCATTATTTCTTTCCTTTCTCCCCTTTTTCCTTCTTTTCTCACTTGTCTATCATTCGCACATTTACAATGCCACACCGCCCACTTGACACTTGTCTGTCCATGTAGCCAGCAACAAGATTTAGTAAGTCCCTTTGCTCCTTTTGCACGACCAGCGCCAACATGTTGGTCGGCGCTGGTACTACACCAGTGTGACTAAAGTCCGTACCGGACTGAGATTTTAAAACTTGGTCAACATATTCCTTAAAGGAACAATAGCAAAGCTGTCACACTTTTACGAAACGTACTATTTGCATGCTGAATAAATAGCTTCCTAACTAAATAGTTATATTCAGACTTTAAAACAGCTTACTGGATTTATGCCAATTTACTTGATAAAATGATGAATACATGTACCATAAACACAAGTAAGAATTACCCCTTGTCAGTAGATAGGAGAATACAATTTCATTCCAAGCATCTGGGAGTCCAGGGAGACACCAATGGCTGCAATCAAGAATGGTAGGAGGATGACTCCAAGAACCAACGTGAGCATCACTCCTAAATGCCCCCATTGAAGTTACATTAAGGGCAGTAACAGGAACTGACATCCTTTCAACTACCTCAGCTATGATATCAGCAAACTCATTCTGGTCATTTACTTTTGCCTCCGACAGAGGTTGTTGTGTAACATTACAGTCTTTTTGGTTTGAGCCACTGTGACACAGATGGGCAAATTGTAAATTATGAGGCAAGTCATGAAGAAAATGCAGTAATGCACCTTTAAACATGTAACTGAGTACAAATATGTTTAGAAAGATACAACATAATTTATTGACAGACAAAGACAAATAGAGAGAATTAAGAAGTGAAGAATTTGAAGAAGAGAATATTTTTATTCTTCTCTATCATGTATACAATCAGTATACAAGACCCAATTTATAGACAAGAAATAAAGCCTATCTAGGAAAGTTTACAAGTAAGGTAGTAAATAAATTACAATAAGTCACAATCAAATCATAATCAAATTACAATAAATTAGGGCCTAGAAATCAGCATAATTGATTTCATTAGTCAACACTCCCCCTCAAGTTGGTACATAGATATCACACATGCCCAACTTGCAGACCAATGTATGAAAGTTCCTATTGCTAACTCCTTTTGTAAATACGTCAGCTAGCTGCTTGTCAAACGCCACATGGAATATGCTCAAGGAACCATCTATCAGTTTTTCTTTAATGAAGTGCCGATCAATCTCTATATGCTTTGTTTGGTCATGTTGAACATGATTATGAGCTATACTGATGGCAGCTTTGTTATCATAAAACAATGATAGATTATTCTTTTCTAACAACTTGAGTTCTTCCAATAACTTCCGCAACCACAATAACTCACAAACACCTTGAGCCATAGCTCTATACTCTACTTCACAACTTGATCGAGCAACCACACTTTGTTTCTTACTTTTCCAAGTGACTAAGTTTCCTTCCATAAGTGTGTAGTAACCGGATGTCGACCTCCTATCATCTGGAGATCCAGCCCAATCTGCATCAGTAAATGCTTCTATCCGATGGTGACCATGTTTGGAGAAAAGAAGACCTTTTCCTGGGGCAGACTTCAAATATCGCAAAATGCGAAAGACAGCCTGCATGTGAGGCTCACGAGGATCATGCATAAATTGGCTTACCAAGCTGACTGTATATGCAATGTCGGGTCTAGTGTGCGAGAGATAAATCAGTCTTCCGACCAATCTTTGATATCTTCCCAAGTCAACTGACTCACCGGTCCTTGCTTGTAGCTTATGGTTGCTCTCAATAGGAGATTCTACCGGTTTACAACCCAACATACCAGTTTCTTCCAAGAGATCCAGGATATATTTCCTCTGTGAAATGAAGATTCTCTTCTCTGATCTGGCAACTTCAATTCCAAGGAAATATTGTAGTTTTCCTAGATCCTTGATCTCAAATTCTTGTGCTAGAAGCCTTTTTAGTCGAGCCATCTCTTCTTTATCATCTCCTGTCATCACCATGTCATCAACATAAACTATAAGAAGAGTGATCTTACCCTTGTGATGCTTGATAAATAGGGTATGATCAGCATTGCACTGCCGATAGCCAAAAGAGATCATGACTTTGCTGAATCCGTCAAACCATGCTCTGGGAGACTGCTTCAATCCGTACAAGGCCTTCTTTAATCTACACACCTTTCCTCGTGTTCTTTCATCATCAAATGCACGAGGAATCTCCAGATACACCTCCTCCTCTAAATCTCCATGGAGGAGTGCATTTTTCACATCGAACTGCTGTAAATCCCAATCAAGGTTGACTGCACAAGATAGCAGGATTCTGATAGTGTTCATCTTAGCTACAGGGGCAAATGTTACCTGGTAGTCCACTCCATAAGTCTGAGTGAATCCCTTAGCTACCAATCTGGCTTTGTATCTTTCAATCGAACCATCAGCCTTGTATTTTACAGTGAACACCCACTTGCAGCCGACCAATTTCTTCCCCGATGGAGGAGTGACAAGCTCCCAAGTCTCATTTTTAGCCAGAGCTTTCATTTCGTCAACCATCGCTTCTTCCCACTTAGGATCTCTTAGAGCTTCTATCCAATCCTATGGAATAGACACAAAGGAAATAGACAAGGCAAAGGCTCTATAGGAGGAGGACAATGAGTTATAGGAGATAATGTTAGCTATAGGGTGCTTGGTACCATGGTTTAAAATCTCGGTACTGGTACCGATTTCGGTCACCGGCCGGTACCGTACTCTACCGACACACGGTACGGACCGGTATGAAAATTCATACTGGCCGTTTTTTTTTTTTTTTTTTTTCGTGACGTACCGCCCGGTATCGCCCATACCGGGCGGTATGAGCCATATACCGCCCATACCAGGCGGTATATGGCATCATACTGCCATATACCGCCCGATATACACAATATACCCGTTTTTTTCAAATACCGGGTATATCGTATACTAGAAACCTAAAAAACCGGTAAATAACGGACTTACCGTACCGTACCGACCGAGATTTTAAACCTTACTTGGTACATGACCTTACACCTTTCCTTTGAGCAATAGGTTTATCCAGATCATTAGTGGAATCAAGGATTAGAGATACCTCACTAGAAGATTTTTGACACAGATTAGGCTGCAGGATGGCTTCTTCTATCTTGTCTCTCCTCGAGCATCTCTTTAAATTTTAAAGGTCTCTATCCAAATGCCCAATATTCTCCCCTTGAGTAAGAATATCAAGAGGTGATTGGGATGTACTAAAGTAAGGCCCAGTTTCTCTAAAAGTAACATCCATACTAACAAAGTATTTCCTAGAAGGAGGATGGTAACACTTGTAGCCCTTCTGTGTTGGAGAATACCCAATAAACACACATCTAAGAGCTCGAGAGTCCAGTTTCCAGCATTTCTAGTGTGAACAAAACAAACACACCCAAACACTTTAGGGGGAACGGTATAAGCATTTTTCCCTTGCAAGACCTCTAAAGGACTTTTAAAGTTGAGAGCTTTGAGTGGCATTCTATTGATAAAATAAGTAGTTGCAAGAATTGCATCTCCCCAATAGGGTTTGGGAGATTCATGGTAAACATAAGTGATCTAGCAACTTCTAATAGATGCCTATTTTTTCTCTCTGCAACACCATTTTGCGCACTAGTGTTAGGACAACTAGTTTGATATATTATCCCATTGGACTCTAGATAAGTACGAAACTTACTATCCATGTATTCTGTGCCATTATCAGTTCTCAAAAATTTTACCTTAGCATCAAATTGAGTACAGGTCATTCTATGAAAAGATTGAAAGCACGAAAAAACATCACTCTTTGCTTTCATCAAATAAACCCAAGTTAACCTAGTACAACAGTCAATAAACGTGACAAACCATCGATTACCAGATAATGAGGTATTCTGAGTAGGTCCCCAAACATTAGAATGGATAGTCATAAAAGGATAGTAATAAAAGGAACAATACTTTTATTATTACTCAAAGGGTAAGAGTTTCTGGTATGTTTTGTATACTCACAAGCATCACAAAACAAAGAATCAGATTGAGTCCTTGAAAATAAACTGGGATATAATTTTTCTAAGACAAAAAAAGATGGATGCCCTAACCGTCTATGCCACTGAATTATTTCCCGGTTAACATCCTTATTTCCTCCAAAAAGGGCTTGATTAGGAACTGAACTTTGACTCCCTTCTAACATATATAAGACATCCTGCAGTCTACCCGTGCCAATCCTCTTCCCTGTTTGAAGGTCCTGGAAAATACAATGGTTTGGAAAAAAATTAATTTTACAGTTAAGAGCTTTGGTGATAGTACTAACAGATAAAAGATTAACTGAAAACGAGGAACATGTAATACAGAGGATAGCTTAATATTGGGAGCACAATCAATAGAACCTGTTCCAAGTACAGGGGTAAAAGAGTCATCTGCTATTCTGACACTGTCTCTATTAAGGATTGGAGAGTAGTTAAAAAAGCCTTTAGAAGAGTCTGTCATGTGTCTATTTGCTCCAGAATCTATAATCCATGAATTAGTGTCAAGGTTGGCAATAAAAGCATTACGTGACTTCACAAAATTGGATGTTGCAACGGAGGAAGAGTTAAGCTGAGACAAAAGACGCCTCAAATTTTGTATTTCATCATTAGAAAAGGCCTCAGTGGAAGCTATCTCCTCGGATGGTTCCGTTGTTTTTGACAAATTTGCTTGAGCCCTTGTTGAGTTTATATGTTTTCCTCCACGACCTTTAGTAGGTCGACCATGTAACTTCCAGCAAGTCTCCTTGGTATGTCGTGGCTTTCCACAGTAATCACAACGCAGATGATCTTTATCAGAGTATAAGCAGTGGCTTTCACTTGCTCATGTGACGAACTAGCAGCCAACCCAGCTTTTTCAACTGGTGTTATGTAGAGCATGACACTTCTCCTACTTTCTTCTTGTTGAATATGTTGCTCAAGAGATGGAAAAGGATCTTTACCGAGGACTTGAACCCTTATCTGATCATAGTCATTGTTCAAACCGGCAAGAAAATCATAGACCCGCTCCTTTTCAATCAGTTTCTGAAATTTGACTGTGTCCCCGGGACAATCTGCTTGGAAGTCTTGATAATAATCAAGCTCCTGCCACAAGCCACTTAATTCAGAAAAATATTGAGAAATTGTCATCTCACCTTGCTTTGTGCCATGGACTTTGTTCCGAATCTCATAGATCTGAGCATCATTACCTATTCGTGAGTAGGTGAGGGAGGCTGCATTCCATATCTTTGCTGCAGTATTGAGCAATAAATATGTTCTAGCAATTTGGAGTTGCATAGAGTTGATGAACCATGACATAACAAGTGAATTTTTTGATTCCCATTGATTATAGGTGAGATCAGTAGTGGCTAGTTTTCTTGTATCACCAGTAACATAACCCTGCAATCCTCTAGCTTTAATAAACAATAAACAAGACCTTGACCATGCAAGATAGTTGTTACCATCAAGCTTTACGGGACTAATTTGCAGTGAACGGTTATCGGAACTAGAGATCATAATTTTCTTGCCATCCGTCATTTTTCAATAAAGTAACAAAACAAAGGACTTTCTCACCAGCACCAAACAGAGCCAAAGACAGCAAAGATAGGCCGGAAACAAAGCAACGAAGTCAACGCTGATGACAGGAAGAAAAACTCCAGCAGGGTGAGCTCCACGCGCGTGAACAGGGCTGTAACTCGTCTGGGGTGGTGGTGAGAACAAAAAAAGGTCTAGATGGGAGAGTACCAATTCGATTTTCTAGGGTTTAAGAGACCCAAAAAAAGGAATTTTTTCAATTGGAACCCTAAATCAGGCGCTCTGATACCATGAAGAATTTGAAGAAGAGAATATTTTTATTCTTCTCTATCATGTATACAATCAATATACAAGACCCAATTTATAGACAAGAAATAAAGCCTATCTAGAAAAGTTTACAAGTAAGGTAGTAAATAAATTACAATAAATTACAATAAGTCACAATCAAATCATAATCAAATCACAATAAATAAGGGCATAGAAATCAGCATAATTGATTTCATTAGTCAACATGTTGTAATCTGAAACATTGCACTAAAAAAATGAAGACGATTGTAGCTATATTATGCAAAAGAAGGAAATGCTGTTCTTGTCAAGATTCATAACTTTAAGGAATGGATGTTTTGGAGGAATCATTACTATCAACTGATTGTACTCCTTTAAGGTGACTCCTTTACACTATAATTACCAACAAAGTCTTTTGTAGCCAACTTCTATCTACTCTTTATAAAATAAGGTTGCTAGACTTTCAGACATTTGTGGGAAACCGTGCATAATACAACAGTAAACAATCTTGCATGTATCAATGAGTTATGCTTCTGATTGAGAGGGAGTCAAACAATAAACAGCATAGCATATTGCAAGGGTGGAGAACTGAAAAACATTCTGATAGCACAGAAACATCAACATAAGTTCCATGGAGCAAATTTCCCGGCCATGAAGCTCATTTTATCAACTTAATCAGAATCTTGAACAACCAGGGACAAAGGATAACCATGTTGTGTCAGTCGCAAATAATGCCAACTAAGGTTCCATGATCAGACAGCTAGTTGAAACATGAGGTGAGGAGACATTCAAATATAGTATTAAACTAAATAGGTAAAAAGGCAAAGTTCAATATAACATTTCACTTAAAACAAAGGCGGAATCTATATTTTGAAAACCATGCATGCATAATGAAATTGAAAATTTATACTACTTACAAAACATTATAAGTATTGAAATACAAGTTTCAACATTTATTATAGCTCATCAAAAAAATGCAGATGCCCTTAATAATCTCAAATCCATGGTCAGTGGGTTCATGTAATCCACATCAAGATTCAATTATGAATAATCATGAATAATAGATTTTTGGAGGATATTTGTAGGTTTACCCAAAATCAGCCGTGATACTAGAGAATTCAAAAGTAAAAATCAAAATTAACTGATCCCGAACAAATCTGGCAGATCATAGTAGACTTCAAATCAAGGATTATTGTGGCATGTTGAAACTCCTTTCGTCTGTGTCATACTTGGAATCATTATCATGTCAACTCTGGTAGAGGCCAAAAGTTAACCTAACTGTATGTCAGCATCCCCAACATGAGCTGGAATGGTGCATCCAAATATTTTTGTAACATTCCACATTCTGATCATGCTGAGATAGATCATCCACCCTTGTAGCTCAAATCCAAATCCCTTCAGCATGCTTTGTTTTTTTTTTGTCATATCCAGACTTAACTAGTATACTGCTATTTGAGATAGTTGTTTAATTAAGTAATAAGGCCGTTCAGAAACTGCCTGTGAGCACTGATAAAAAACTAGCAACATATATTAGAGCATGTAATAAATAATATACATTTCATGACATGGGTACATTTTATAATTAATTACTTTCTGGGTGGTAGAGCATAAAGATGAGCTAACTCAAACAGTTGAGACATAATAGATTGCTATTGTTTTTGTTGTATGCTTGTAGCATAAAGAACTGAAAGGAGGAACATTGTCAATCCATGCCCAACTTTTTAGAAATAAATAGGCACATTTTAACACTATATTATGTGAACAAAAAGAACCGGGTGACTGGTTTAATTGCTAACATTGAAAATGTATGCTGGCAGCATGATTAGGCTGCTGTGTAGATACGATATGCAGTGAGTAGATATCCATCTATATTAAAAAAATATAATGTTAATAAAAGATATATAAATGGTTTATAGGAATTTAATTAACATAATTTAAGAGACAAACCATTGTATTATCTTTAGATGGTTATTTATCATAATTTACTATATAACTGTGAAAAGACAATTTAAAATGAAGAAATAAACAAGTGAACACACCAATATTTTGGGCATCTATAAACAAAAACTAAGTTTCTAATACTTACTCGATAAGCAAAAAATTGCCTATGCAAAAGGTTCCAAATATGCTAGTCTTCTTTAGAAAGACATAATGTGAATCATCATTGACAGAAACAAAGTTTTAGTAGTGTTGATGGGTCACACCAGACCAATTAGCAGGCTTGGTTTAAGCCTGACAAAACTAGTGGTCTAAACTACAAAAGGAGCAGCAAAAGTGTTATGTAGCTGCATTAACAATGTTCGAACTGCATACCCTATAAGCATTGCAGGGCTGCATTTGCATATGTGGCTACAATAACCACTTTTAAAAAAAAGAAATGACGCATACCCTTTAAGCAATAATGCATATGCATATGTGGCTGCACTAGAATGCTGCATATGCATATGTGGCTACAATAATCATTTTTGCTATAGAAGTCAGCTTGTTTAGGTTCAGTTGAAGTATCCAGTATGTGGAAACACTCAATACCAAGATGTTTATGCTTGACTTTAGTGAAGAATAAATACATTCAATAGATAAAATGGATAAAAATAGGTGGGCCCAATCTGAAGAAATTAATATATTTTGTTGATATAAATACAACTTTAATTTTGAGAAATGTAATATTCTATTGATACTAATCAAAGAAAAAATGATATATATATATATATATAAAATTAAGATATTCATAATTCAAACAAAGATAAATATCATTTTAAAAAACACTAGTACTAAGATATTGTTGCAATTTACTAAAGAATTTACTACACAAGGGAATCTGTCATATTTAGCTCTCTACAAACCTTCTTCTTACAATCATGGAATCTACATGAGCATGATAGAAAAACAGAAGATAAGTAGGCTACATATAAATTCTAGCAGGTAAATTGATGCATGTGAAAAACAAAATGTCTCTTAGTTATTTTCCCTTTCTCTATAATGAATTTGTTTTGCAACTTTTAGCCTGCTTTACAGCTTACTCACATCCTTTTGTCCCATCTCAAAACTTCAGTATATATAGCATTAATTACTTCCGAAATTTTCATAAATTTAATATCCAATTAAAGTGAAAATGTTGTGCCAACATGCAAAGAACTTTTGCAATGGGCACAGAGAACAAATGCTTCTGGTCAACAAGGGTCTTAAATAAGACTACAATGATAATTTTGTGGTGGCTTCCATTGTCAATTCAAAAGACAAGGAGATTCTTGCATCAATTAAAATAGGATATCAGGTTTGGTATTTTACATCAGGATCTTCTGGAACCTTGACTTGACATGTAGCTAGAGCCACATATATTTAGTTTTGCTACACAAGAGCTAAGTGAAGACTTTAACATACCCTTTAACTTCGAAACTGGAAACCAAGGAGGGAAAGGTTCATGTGATACTTAAGCTTAATAGAATTCGGACTCAAGTAATTCTTTACAAATGGAGAATGAAAAAAAGGCAGTCCAGTATGTCAACAATCCACCAATGTAGGTTTAAAATGGAGGGTGACAATTACATTTTTAAATCTTGTTCTAGTTTTTCTGTTTATATCAATAACTGAAGTGAACACTTATATAACTAATTATTAATTTCTTTAGAACAGCTTTTCATATTACTATTTTCTAGGAGTTGAGCTTTAGTTAGCTGATAGATAACAAAATAACTTCTATTGCTATTTCATTTTTTCTGAGGGGATTGTTACTATTACATTTTAATAAAATCAAGTTACAATAAGTAGAGAAGATTTAAAAATGACTAACTTTTCTGATGTATGCATTATACTGATTTAAATAAGAATAGAATCAATGAAATGCCATGTGCCAATTACCAGTAGTATGTGCAAAATAATATGTTAGTGCAGAAGGAAACAGGAATTATAGAAATGTTTTTTTTCTAATTCAATTAAGATAATAGAAGTTCCAAGTAAATAAATAGTTCTCACAATAAAATATTGAATGGGCAAAGAAGCCAAATTTAGATCTTTACAAAAGGTTTCCTTTTCAGAAAGAAGATCACCTAATTTGGTATAATAAGGTTTAAGTGAATATATACCTCCAATGGGAAGGCTCATATGTCCGGAAAAAGACACGAGTTCTGTTTGTGTTGACTTTTGTCTCAACCCAAGAAGCCCAAGTGTTTAAAGCAATTCTAAATGCAGAATTAATGGACATTCCAAGCTTCAGGGACCCTCCAACCTGGAAATAGCAGCCACTGCATATACGACCATTTCAAATGGAGCATTCAGCAAAAGAAGGGGAAGATTTTTCACAACTGCCAATATGCATCCTTATCTAGTGATATTACTAAAACTCAGTGCAACATGAGAAAGGGTTATGTATTCTGCATACATTGCCTTTGAAATCAAAATTTTCTCCACCATTCTGAAGTTGAAAAAATATCCAGTATCATGTTACCTAGATGATGAAGGTGGTCAATTTTGCTCGAATTGATAACCACTAATCATAAAACATACTAAGACAATAAACACAAGAGGATGTCTAGTTCCACCAAATTGGATGGAAGAGATACGGATGTCACATATATATTAAACTTTTGTTTTTGTTTTTTTGAGAAAAATATATTAAACTTTTGTTGAAACAGAACTTTTGATATTTTTGATAAAAGAATTGCATCTGGAACAACTACAACATATAAACTGATCGAAAACTTAAGAACTTACATGTCAAAGAGTTTGCTGGGAGTCCACCAGTGACCAGAATTGAATATGAGAACATCAGAATCAATCCACTTCTTGCTTATGTCATCCATCTTGTCCAGTTTAAGTGCCATTCGAACCCGCTTTAGCCCATGTCTTGGAGGCAGGCCTTGTTGTACAAGAAACACTGAGCGGAAGAACTCTATGCTCAAATTGAAAGTTTGGAAATGAACGCCTAAGAAGCGAATGGTTTTTGATATCTGATTTCTATTGACTTCATAAACAGTCTTGGGATCCTGCACTCCAGTCATGAGCATGCATATTAGAGACTCCCATTGAGTGCGACTCATTGAATCACCAACAAAGACTACCCTTTTCCCACGGAGCCTTTCCAACACATCCCTTGCACTGAAGAGAGGCACATCACATTGTCGCGGTTTCCACCTCCATTTGAGATAGTCCATATCCTTCCTCCCATTTGCCAAACAATTGAACCCCCTTTCAGCAAAGGGACACTCTGAACTGTTGTACAGCGGGTATGAGCTATCCAGCACCCAACTACCATCAAAGACATCACAAACATCAGTGTCCCTAGTGAATCCAGCAACTAATCTCCCGCTACCCAAGTATCTGAAAATATAAAGATGCATAATACATCCGACAACCAGAACGAGAGAGGCAAGACAGGAGGCCACCGCGAGATCGCCGAAGGAAGGCCTCCGAACCACCCACAATTTCCTGTTAATAGAAACCCTAGGGCTGCTCAAATTCCTAGGGCCTAATCGAGCCGCGATGCTTCTACTAAACCTACCACCCGTCATTTTGTTGTCCAGTAAATAAATCAGAGAGTCTCACCTTCAGAATAACCATCCGCCCTTCAGCACAATATCAAAAAGGTGTCCATGAACTGAAACACTTCTCAGTCCCATCCAAGATCATCAAAATATCAATCAAATCACGAGCTCTCGATCTCTACCCAACGCCAAGCAGAGACCAAAAAAACAATATTTCTTCTGATTGAACAGCTTCAAACTAAATTACGGTCGAACCGAAATCTAAAATTGCATCAAAAAACAACAAGACTTCCACCAAATCCTAAAATTTACAGTGGGGAAAACGGGATCCAAACGAGCAAGAAATCAAACCGGAATCACCTCGTAGTATGCTGCCTTCTACCCACAAATATCACTCCTTTGGTGGAAGAAACTCCAAGGCGAACTAGAGATCTATCCCAATCAGCTTCTTTCGAAGTATGGGTTCAGAGGGGAGAGATGGCGGAGGAGTAGCGAAGCGGTCCGCGCTTGGTGGGAGGTGGAGGGTGGTTAGACGAGGAAGTTAAATAGCTGCCGACCAAGGGTGTTTATGTAATTTTACTCAAATTGTGCTTCTTCTGGGTAATTTTTTGTGGGAACAGTAGTTTGTGCCTGTTCTTATTAATTCATTTAAATTCAAACAAACTTTACAAATATAAGTATAACTATTATTATGCTTGTTTTTAAAGAGTTATTTCCATATATATTTGTATGTGCGTGGAAATTATGAGCTTAGTTTGATTCGCATAGAAAGTAACGTTTTGCAACAAAAAAAAAAAAATCATAAATTTATTTATTTTACGTAAACCTTCGTGGTTTTGATAAAGTTGGTATCAAGTTACTAATATGTCCTCCCTTCCTTTTGTAATTATTATATAATTTTGTAATATAATTTACTTTTATAATTAATAAAATTAATAGTTATATTGAAATTAATAATTAATAATATTAAGATGTTATGATATTAATGTTATAATAGATTAATTATAATAGTAATTATATTTTTTATCTCCCAAAATATCATATATTTTTTTCGTTTGATCTCTCATTTTTAAAAAATTTCTGTTTAGTCTCTCAAAAATTATTTTCGTTTTCATTTGGCCCCTCCGTTAACTTTTGATGTTAAGTGCCAACATGGAATGCTGGCATGGACTAAAGATGGATCAAACGAAAAAAATAAAATATTTTAAGAGACTAAATGAAAAATATTTTTTTTAATAGCCCAAAACATAATAATATAAAATTATATTTTAGTTTATTAAAATATATATTTTTCATCTAGTCCCTTAAAATATCTTATTTTTTCTGTTTAGTCTCTTTTTAGTCCATACCAACATTTCATGTTGGCACTTAACATCAAAAATTAACAGATTGACCAAACGAAAAGGAAAACAATTTTTGAGGACTAAATGAAAAATTTTAAAAATAAAGAACCAAACAAAAAAAATATGATATTTTGAAAAATAAAAAATATAATTTATATAATAATAACAAATACATGGATTTAAGCCACTAAAAAAAGAACATAAATTATCGATATTTTTACTCATACAAAATATTTCAATGTTTTGTAAGTTTATATGTTTTTCTTACTTGTTGTCAAATATATAAGAGGAGGAGAGCTCATGTAATTTTTTTCAATCAATTTTATGGTAATTTACTTACTATCTAAAAGAAATAATTAGAAAATATTAGCCTTGTTTAAAATCTTTTATTGATTTAATCTAAGGACAATGATCATATTTGTCTCTAAAGTATTCAAAAATATACCAATTTGTCCTTAAACTTTTATTTTTTTGAAAAATACTCTCGTCATCCAAATTTTGGGCCAAAAATATCATTACTTGTAACGGTTTGACAAATCATCAAACGATTGTTTACGTGACAAATAAAATAAGCTTCATCATCAAGTCACACTGAATTTTAAGGATCATATTTATTCATAAAATATTCAAAAATGTACAAATTTGCCCTTTAATTTTTTTTTGAAAAATGTTTTTGTCGTCTAGGCCAAAAATACCACTGCTTATAATAATTTGATATGTCATTACTTTACTAATATGACTTTAGCATTACATTCATGTGCCCTTAGCAAAATAATTCACTGCCTATGAACTTTGCCTTCCAATTGCCTTTGCTTCCTTGATTCTACGGCTTTCACAACCTCAAGTTTGTTGCTCAATTTAAAAACTCTAACTTTGGCTTCCTTCAATTTCTTCTTCAAATTATCCCTTTCTCTTTGCACCACTTTAAGAGACTCATTAAGATCATTGATCACTTACACGACTCTATTTGGAATCTCTTCATCATCTCATTCTCATGAACCACAACTCTCTTGTTGTCATAAATTAAAAACCATTAAATTTCAATCAAATCGTGTTTTATAAATGTGATAACCTTTAGAATTTAAGAGTTTTGATTCTAAAGAAGCATGAGAAGAGAGAAGTGGGTCAAATTTACATTATTATTTTAGAGTTTTAAAACTTAATAATTTAATAACTTACTAATATCTTAGAGCACTTTAAGAATCTTTTGTTCGGATTTGAAGGTGTCCATGAGACGAAGTGCTTCGCAACCATCCCACACCAGCATCTTCTAACTATTACAAACAATGATATTTTTTGCTCAAAATTTGGATGGCGAAAATATTTTTCAAAAAAATAAAAGTTTAAGGGCAAATTTGTACTTTTCGAATACTTTACAAATATTGCCCTTAAAATCCAGTGTGGCTTGATGATGTGGCTTATTTTATTTGCCACGTAAGTAACTGTTTGATGGCTTGTTAAACCGTTATAAGCAGTGACATTTTTTGCTCAAAATTTGGACAGCGAGGCCATTTTTGTAAAAAAACAAAAGTTTAAGGGTAAATTTGTACATTTTCTATCACACCCCAAAATTATGTGTGACCGGCCAGAGTACTACACGTACCCCGAAGTCTAACCCAACCAACAACTATAAGAAATACACCCTGGACAACTCATGAGACTCAATGAAATGCAGAAAACATGAACCGAGCCAAATATAAAAATCAACCCGAATAATTAATAATATCAAATACATCAAAGTCATTTTCAAGAATAATTATCATGAATATTAATTCCCAAAATCAAAGTGAGGAAATAATACAAAACTCAAATCAACACGACTCAAGGAAATATAAAAGGACTCCAAACTAGGGTAAACACCCCCACGACCACGACGTGTCACGAGATCCACCGTCCCTGACGTCACCAGCTGTGCTACCGTGTCCCAGTACCTATTTGATCACATCCAGGTGCTAAAAAAATACAACATATAAAGGGTAAGTCCAACTAGGACTTAGTGAGTGACTTATTCCTCAATAACCATGTCCAGTAATTCAAGCAGCATGTGAATGATTTATAAAACAATATATTAACCCGTGCAGAAATAATTATGCATAATCATCAATAATAAGGAATATAACATTCATCACAAGTATAAATGATAACCGAAATACACATATCCAATATCTTGACGAAATATAAACATCATGTAATTAACCAACCATCCAATCAAGCCACCCGGGTCAGTCGTCAGTGTGGCGGTGCTGACGAGCTTCCCGGTCCAGGGACCCGTCGGTCCAATATCCAAGGACCCGTCGGTCCAATAATCCAGTGACCCATCGGTCCTACGAGTCGGGCACTGATCATCTCTGTCTCAGTGTACGTCCCGCTCACGCCACCCGGGTCGGTCATCAATGTGGCGGCTGACAAGCTTCCCGGTCCACAACCACAAGCACACCCAATTATTCATCAATAAGCAGTAATTAAACCATAGTAAGCGTAGCATTCTGCGAAGCTAAGCACACGTTTTGGGTCCATAGCCGTACCCAGCCCATGTCACATCATATCCAATCCCAAGTATATGAACAAGCAGGAATAAATTTCCCATGGACATCAAGTAAATCTAAATCATAGGTTATGTCCAATATGAGTAATTAAAATGTCTCATCAAGCAATCTAAGTCGCAGTAGTAATGTACCATGTTAAATGATATATATTTGAGCATGCAACCATTTTCTCATCATCACATATTGCAAAGTAAAAACTTACAACCTAGCTTCACAGGTGCAGTAATCAGTAGGATTCTATACTATTAGTAAATGGTCTCCTAATGAAAATAAGGAATCAATTGAAGGTAAAACAACCCCCCCCCTATGTTTACAAATTCTATAATAAGTGCCTTGGAAAAGGATTTCTAAGCATGAAATGGGAAAGCTTGCAGCTTGAACCACGAGAGTGAAAAAAGAAATGTCTCCACATGTGCATCCGGTCTTAGCATTCATATAGAACAGTTATAATTTCAACTAATAGTCTGTGCACGAGCTGGGCTAATTCAATTCTGTTTCAGTCAAAGAGAGATATTGCACTACCTAAATTTGGATCTATCCGCATATTATCTAGAATCCATAGGCTTTAAATTAATTTGGTCCATTAACTTTTCGTTCAACCTTTGACTAGCTTGCTTTCCTAATTCTCCAATTAAGTGCTGAAGATTTTTATTATATAATAAATTTCATTTGATAGTCCAGGTGTTGCCATTTTGGTTTAGCACTTTAGCTATCAAGGATTAAGAAGACTGCCACGAATACAAGAAAATCCTCAAGATCATCAATAAGAGCGGAAGAAGGGCAGCGGCACTCAGATCCAATTTGACACATGCAACGATGTGAATAAAAGGGGAAAAGAACACGAATCATGCAAGAATTATACTCTATTAATGTAGGATTCAAGGTTTATCAACATCAAGAACTCTTCGACAGTTTATATAGAAAAAAAAATCTTCAAGGAGGTGGGCGGCGCACACCCACTCCACTTGATTGGACCGTGCGGCCTCCCCTCAATTTAATTCCTTAACAAAAATTCATTGACAGCGATACAAGAATACATGCTTCCGATCAAGGTTCAATCGTTTCATCAAAAAGAATCGGATTACGAAATCTAGAAGGGAGGGCAGCGGCTTGGATTAAGGAACAAGGAAGGAGGGTCTAAAGCACTCACCGATTTGAAGGAAGGAGAAGAAAGGGATGCTATTGGATTTTCCCGACGATTGCCCCCGACGAGCTCGACAACTCCGACCGTCGTCTGCCTCGTCCTCTCCTCTCAAACGCCGCTGCCTCACCTTGCTTGGGTGTTGTCGGCACCCAACCGCACAACCCCCCCCTTAATTTATAGCTTGGGGTTTATTTAAACCCCAATTTACCCATTTATCCTTCACTTATCAAACTCGACTAGAAAATTCATTATAAATTCATTTTAACTCCAATTCGATTTCCGATCGAACCGTTGAGTTCCTCTCGAGGTTTATTTTCACCATGACATACCAACTTACATAGATAACATATATAAAATTTCTCAAAAAAAATTTCTATGCCAAAAGCTTACCCGAATTAGACCCGAATTAGACCCGAAAAATCTGCCAACCCGTTTATCTTAAGTCCACATTTTTCTGCTATAAAACCAAAATAAATTTAATCAAATTTTGGTTATCACATTTTCGAATACTTTAGGGGCAAATATGGTCCTTATCCTTTGAATCTAAATTATCATTTTTAACACAAGTAACTTCTATTAATAAGAATAACTTATGTGGGAAAATTATATTATAATATCTCGAGGGCTTAATTATATTTTTGGTCCCCCAAAATATCATATTTTTTTCCGTTTGGTCCATCATTTTTAAAAACTTTATGTTTAGTCCCTCAAAAATTATTTTTATTTTTGTTTGGTCCATCCGTTAACTTTTGATGTTAAGTGCCAATATGGAATGCTGACATGGACTAAAGATGGACCAAACGAAAAAAATAAAATATTTTAAGAGACTAGATGAAAAAAATATTTTTTAATAACCTAAAACATAATTATATATTGTTATGCTTTAAGATATTAAAATATATATTGTTATATTTTAGATTATTAAAATATATATTTTTTCATCTAGTCTCTTAAAATATTTTATTTTTTTCGTTTGGTCCCTCTTTAATCCATGTCAACATTCCATGTTGGGACTTAACATCAAAAGTTAACGGAAAGTTAACGAAGGGACCAAATGGAAACAAAAATAATTTTTGAGTGACTAAACAGAAAGTTTTTAAAAATGAGGTACCAAACGAAAAAAATATAATATTTTGGGGGATCAAAAATATAAATATGAGAAAATCTGAAATTTATTTTCCAATGAAATGTAACTCAGTTACAAAGCATGAGATATGTCAGTATTTTAATATGAAAAAGGGATGTTTTCTTATGAAATACTTTGGAGCATAAGATTGAAGAATGTGTTGGCCTAAAATTTTCAACCTTGGTCTTAATCTCGGTTTTGATGATAACAAATATAGAACTAATGTTTTCATGGAGAAATATTTTCAGGTTCCAAGTTGATTAACGCTCGACGTCCACGATCAAAAATATCAGAGAAATCAAAAAATCAAAAGGACATTGGTCGACGTGCTCGAATTCGTCGGAAAGGATAGAGTTTAGATTTAGAGTGTCTAGATCAATTGTATTAATCCTTATTATGATGCAAAGACCCCTAAAGAACCAAACATGTAATCCGAAACCTGAACTGAAGAAAAAACCAAAAAGTAATGGTACTTTCCAAGTTGGTCGACCGCTGATCGACCAATATAGGCTCAAAATCGACAGAGGCCTCTCGATCGATGAGGGCAGTAACAACTCTTTTTTGAGCCGTTGTGTAGTGTTTCACCCGAGCCTACTTCTTGGCCTCTCTGTATAAACACATACCCAGCCTTCCTTACATCTTCTAACATTCCTTGAGCCATTATATGTAATATTAAAGTCCTGATTGAGCCATTTTCATCTTTATACCCTAGTTTCTTGTTGAAATCTTGATTGAGCATTCATTCTTTATCGATTCATTATCTTGACGCATCAAGAGGACTAGAGAATTTCTTTTGGAGCTAAGTATAACTTGGTCTGTTTATTGCTCCAATTGTTATTGTATTTTGTTATTTATTTTCATTGTATATCAAGTGTGTAAACATAGGTTGCTAAGTTTGATTGAGTTTGGTGGTAGCCTTTGTGCTTGATGTTTAAATCCACCGGTGTACTTAATTTGCTAGGATTAGTAATTGTTGTCCCTTAAGGTTGAGGTGAAAGAGTGCTCTCGATAAGAAAGCGGAGACTTTCGGGTGTGAAATTGATGTGCATTAGGTTGAGAGCGGAGACTCTTCGGGTAAAAGGTCCTCATCGTAAGGGAAATAATATAATCTAGTAAAACTAAATTTGAAAATCCTAAGCGGGGTGCTTAGATTGTGGAGTAGCTATTGAGTCCGAACCATTATAAATTCATGTGTTAGCATTGCTAATGTGCTTATTGTTTCAATTGTTATATTTACTCTATTTTAGCTTGCTATTCGATTTGTGAATTGCCTAAGTTGTAAGAAATGATTTAAACGGATAATTTGTATTTAGGCTAAAGTTTTTGTGTACACACTATTCATCCTCCCCTTTAGTGTAGGTTATTTCACTTACGGAATGATGGTGAAATAAAGTTGCTAGAAAAAGTGTTGAATAGAATTGAACGTTGGGCAAAAAAAATTGGTATCACAAGCGGGAAGAAAAGTACTTATAAATTTGCCATAAATTTCATAAGAGCTTACTCATTCATGACTTCATAGGTAAGTGAGAAATACGTGGAAAGATTAATAAAGGCAATCAAAAGTTTTTAGATAATAAAAAGAAATTAGCAAAAAAAAATGGTGAGTTGAAAGAGAATGGTTGCTAGTAAAGGGGATGGTGGATTAGGAGCAAGGATCTATCAATTATGAAGAAAAAAAATGCTTGCGAAGAGGATTATGCAAGTACTAAACGAAGAAAGGAATGTTTGGCCAAATTTAAATATTGAAAAATATAGGAAATTTCATCCTTGGAGATCAAGTAGAGAAGCAAAATACTCCTGCACAACTAAAACAGTAATGAAATTGTATATTTTCCTTAAGAGATTGGCTCAGAAAGAAATCGGAGAATAGTTTAGAAAGAAGTCTAGAATGATCCTTGGGTGGAAGAAGTACCTCTATGTAAATAGTCAACTTATATTAACCCCACAAAATTCGAAAAACATAGCAAAGTCAGTGAACTGATAACAGAAGAAGGATAGAATCTGGGAAATTTACATATTTGTTAGGGGTGGAAATTAAAATCGGTTAACCAAGGTTAATCGAACCGTAAAATCCGATTTTAGATAATAAATTTGTGAGTTTCAGTTTCAATTAGAGAATATGAAAAACCGATTAAATTCGGTTCGATTACTGATTCGCAAATAACTAGTAATGGAAACTAGTTATATATTTCAATTTTAGTTACCGATTATATCTGCGGATAATTGGTATCTGAAACTACTATAATTAACTTTTGAATAATCTTTGGATATTCCATAATCCAATTTTCTAATCGATTATCCGTTTACTAACCTGCTAATCGGTTAGTAAATGATAATCGATTCTATTCAAACTGAACTAATTATTTTTGGTTTCAGATACTAGTTTTTAAAATCGAACGGTTTCGATTTCAGTTAGCGGGTTCTTAATTTGATTTCGGTTTCGGTTAACTATAAAAAATATAGTTAATCAAATCGTTGCCAACCCTAATATTTGTTTTGGTGTTCAACAGAAGTAAAAAATAGATTTAATACATTTAGATAAAGAAAAAGATAGAGATGAGTGGATTTGGGTAGATCAGTGGAAATGAAAATGAATGTTAATAGTAAATAATGCTTATTTTCATCTAAAAAGGAAGGAGGATATTGAAGAATTAATGGCCAGAGCTGAATTAGAAGGAAATTTGGAGAATGAAAGCTTCAAAAAGAATTAAAAAATTCATTTGGAAAATGCTGTGAAAAAGATTATCAACTTCAGATTGGTTTGTAAGACTTTCTAACAATGAGACTAAGAGATATCATGTTTGTAAGGAGGGAGATGATGACCTGAGGCATATTTTCTTTTAATGCGGTTTTGCAAAATCATATTGGGATCTAGTGGAGAGGAAGATGAGGATTGTATTCAAGTATAAAGACAAATGAGAAGAAGAAAAGTGGATGAATGAAACTAAGTTTTTATATATATATAAAAAAAAAACAGATTCAGCGGGGAGATTGAAAACAATTTCAGCAAATTCTTGGTGGTTTATCTCTAAGAATAGGAATGGATGTAAAATACAATGAGAAAGGATGGGAAATAGGAAACATCTTTAGTAAGTCTTTAACTGAGACATGGGAATACAATGAAATATAAAATAAGAAGGTAAAGAGAGCAGCTTGGGAGAAAATAAGGGGAAATTATTCAGTACAAGAAAGTGATAATAGGGGTGTGCATGGGTACCGGGTTGACCAGGAACCGGTTGGAACCGACCCGATTGGATAGGTTCCAAATAGATCTGAATTAAATTTGAGTAGGGTCCGGGACAAAAATTTAGGAACTGATTAAAATTGGTTCTGATTCCAGGTCCAACACATCGGGTACCCGGAACCGAAATCTGTACATTTATAGGTTCCAGAACAGGTTCTAACATAGTATTAATTCGAAATCTGTACCCTGGAACCTATATATGAACAAGTTCCAACAGGGTACCTGGAATCGGAATCGGAACCTATGGTTCCGGGTAGAGTCCGGTGCCAAGTTCCAACAGGGTAAGGTCCGGTTAATTCTAAAAATTAGGAACCGATCCTATACAGGATATGATTCGAGTATCATAAAAATATAGGGTACTCGAACCCGCTCACCCCCAAGTAATAATATATACTAATGTTGCATGGAAAGGTGAATTGTATGCATGATGCTGCTGCGTAGTAAGGGGAGAAAATGATATAGTGTTGCTTGAAGGTGAAGGAATAGAACTAGCAGGAAATTCAATTTGTGCATAAGCAAAGGCCATTTGGTATGCCTAAATAATGTGAGAAAGAAAGGGATTAAAAAACTAATAGTGGGAACAGATTGTGAAAGATCGGTGAAAATTCTAAAAGGTAAATTTGAACCATCATGGGATATTTCAGTGTTAGTGAAGAACATAAGGAAGCTGGCTTTGGATGTGGTCAGTGGAAGTTAAAAGATGGATACATACGAAGAGGAAGGAAAATGTATAAGCTCGTGAACCGACAAAAATAACACTAGATATATCCTAAAGTGTATAGAGATTGTAAAAATAAGAATGTAGTATATGATGAGAGATTATGGGGAAGCTTAAATACCGTAATCTGTAATGAAAGTTTTTTCAATAAAGAAGAGCAAATAGATGGAGGAGGAACTGAGGAAAGAGACTCAAGATGGGTGTTCGCTGAGCATTCATTTTAATTGAGTTTCAACTCAGTCCTTTTTTCCTTGTCTGTTTGAGTTTGTTTGTTAAGAAATAATAATTTTTATAATTGATTATAACTAAATTGACTAGATTTGACTATCCATTTTTGACGATAATATTTGTGCAAGATTGCAATTTTTTTTTTTAAAAAAAAAAAATTGATGCCAATAAATCGGTAGAATTTGAATCATATTGAATCGTAACAGCTAAATTCACATATTCAAGAAAAGATTTTCAAAACTAAAATACCAAGCTAGAACGTTAATCTTCATAGATCGTATTGAAATTTGCCTAAAGCATTATGAAAATTTTCGCTAACACTAGAATTTAATTGTATATATCATGTGCTTAGCATATGCATTGGCCTATTAGTTAGTTCACCTGAGTCCCTCAAGTGGTACAACAATACACCTTTCTCACCGTGAAGTGTTGTATTGAGTCACCCTCAATTTTTATCGTCTTATCTTATCTTTCTCTTGTAGTGACGTGTTGTAATAATTTTGCAATCCTAGATAACTACTAAGAAAGATTTTTTTTTCTTATCTGATATTACTTTGGTTGTCCCAAATGACCATTAGTTTGATTATCATTTATTATACAACATGCCGAAAGAAATAGTGTCTTTGAGTCAATCACATATTAATGTATTTAAAGACTATTTATAATTAATTAATGAATAAATGATGCATCTTTTCATCATATGATGCATTTTTATATATTGTTGATTGATTATGATGAACCTCATGAACTCGGGCAAATGATTATAAGGTCATGATGAGATCATGCCAATGACATCTAGAATCCAGATGCCCTAGTTCTAAACGTTCCTAGTCGTAGGATCACGAGTAGGGAATCGATGATTCCAGCAAGACTAGTGCACTTGGTACATGCCTTATTTGATAGGGGGTAACTGATCTGGCAGTTATCTATGAGGAGTCATTACTGTACAAGTGTAGGTGCTCATTAGAGAATGAGTTCACTGAACGGACCCGCTCGAAGAACGTCAAATGAAATCCTTATATGAGTGTTAATAGGTTGTTCCTCATGTGATAGTGGGTGCAAGCAATTCTTGGACCTGAGGTTGTCATGGTAACCTTGTGATTGACGATCTATCGCTTTGGTGTATTCCCTACATGGTTCGTAGAGTCGTGTTTCGGGGTACTACTAGGCATAGTGAAACTTTCATGGAGGTAGGTGAGCAACCAACAAGGAATTAGTTACTTCTAATAAGAGAAGAGAATGTCATATGTGCTTCTGCAAGTTTCGACTTGGGAATCTCTAGCAAGAGGAAGAACGACTTACGTGGCCCTAGTCGCCTCTCTCTGGTCACTACTGGAATAACGAGTATCAGCAACGGCTGAATCCGTTGCTACGCCGTTGCTGAAGATCATCATCAACGGCTTTGCCCGTTGCAACGCAGCCGTTGTAGAAGATCGCGTACCTAATAACTTAACAATGGATCTGCAAGGGCCGCTCACGCCGTTGTTAATGCTATTATCATCAACGGTTCCACAACGACTTACACCCGTTGTTGATACATGATCAACCACGGCTCAATAACGAGGCGCGGCTGTTGCTACTGCTTTTATCAGCAATGATTCTGCAACGGCGCGAGGACTGTTGCGGATATTGCCATCAGCAACGACTGCCGAGCCGTTGCAACGCCTTTGTTGAAAGGTTGTTGCTAAGCTGTTGTTGTTATTCATCAGCAACTGCTTTAAGTTTGTGGCCCATGTATTACGATATACTTTCAACAACGGCTTTCACACGGGCGACCGTGGAAAGGCCATTGCTGATGATGTTAACCTGTAATTGAGAAATTTTAAAATTAAAATTTTTTATTGATACATTTATAACATAATACATAACTCACACACTCATACACACATCCATTCACATACACATCAAAGATACACTTAGATATATATCAAAATAATTATACTTATAATTATAAATATCTACAATACGAAATCAAAACTATCGTATCAACATGATACAAATCAATATCCAAACAAGTCAATCAAGTAACAAGTATCTCCAAGATCATTGTGTATCATAAAATAACAAAAGCTCGCTACGACGGTGGAGGAAGGTCGAGATCATACGGCGAGGTCTAGAGTGCTTGAGTGTACACCGGCGTGGACTGAGTCGATGACGATAGATCTGAGTGTACACCGCTGGACTAACATGTCATCTGTCTCAGCATGGCATGCATCTCAGCTATCATCTAACTCTGATGAGCCATCATCTCACTCTATCGTGCTACCATCTCCTATAGTCTCGATATCCTCCTGTTCTAATCATTAATCCTGGAGGTGGAGGGTCGCTTATCGACTGCCTGAGGGGTCGGTGTCCCAAGTGGCCCGAGCACGGCTCGCGCATGGCCACTATCAGCAAAGTCATAGATGCGGCCGTGGTCTCAACCACTTGCAGCCTCGACCCACGCTCCCGCGTCAAAGTCCTCAGGGGCCGGGTGCCCCCGCGCTACGTCACTGTTTGAGTGTAGGTCTCCTACACGAGTTTGGATTTTGTTTCATATTTTTTCTAAAACTTAAATTATAAATAAATAATGCATAACTGAAACAAATATACTTACTATGATGGCTGCAGTGCGGGTGTCGATGTACTCCCCCACCCCATGTCCTCTACGGTGGGTCCGCACAAACATCTCCATCGGGGAGGGTCATTGGATAATGTTGTCATCCATTACCGTCATCTACATTTACAAAACAAATACATTAATTAGTATAAAGAGTAACAAATAAAATATATAATTCAAAATAAGGTATAATACTTACCATGTGTCTCGCGTGCACGACAAATGAAACAGAGCCGCCAGTGTGACGCGCTCCTCCTCCCGACATGCGATTTCTAGCCGCAGTCCTAGATAACTCCTACCACCACTCGATCGACCATATCGACATGAACTGATCCCAAAAATCTGGAGTAATCCAATCGGGGTCATATCCTCGAGTCTTTGCTATAGTTGTGGCCCCAGCTCGGGCTATCGCCTGTGCCCGAGCTTGCCCCAGCTGGCAATTATACCTCTGCCGGGAAATGACCTCCCATGCATTGTAAATAAATGGCCTCTGCTCCTTGACCAAGTATAGCGAGCCTGCAAAACAATAATATTAGTACCAATAATAATCAAGCTGATTAAAAAACTTTAAATACGTACCTCAAACTTGCACCAAAGCATGTCCACGTGCTCATGCGGCACGTGAGACCAAGTGGCGAGGCCCCATGCATATATCGTCGGATTGTCCCCGATATAGTCCTAGGGACATCCTCCTACTCAAACCTACACAACCAAAATAAAGTACAATGCTATATTATGATATAATGAATTATATATAATACATAATACATAATACATTATCGCTCGCCAATCATAGAAATAAGTCGGCGTTGCTCCGCGGCTAGCGGAGGCTGAATCCTGTTCGGGCCGTGTGGTCGTCTGCGTCTCGATGAACTAGCCTCGGCGACACGAAGACAGCAGTTGGAGCAAGTGCGGCTGAATCTGGAGTCTGACCGACCGGAGACTCTATAGCTCTCGTCCGACAATAACCTTGACACACCGGTAGCTGTCTAATAAGAATTTAATTAGAATATAATAGAGATAGATTTAATATAAGATATACTTTACAATTATTCTTCATCTTCTTCAAATTCTACTTCTTCATCTCCACCTTCCTCAACTTCATGATCGTCATCATCAACATATTCAACTACTAATTAAACTAACGTTGTGTCTGCATCCTCGAGTGTTGGAATAATATGGTCTATAGCAGGAGGATCATCTTCTTGATAGAAATCATCTATCGCATCAGGTATCGGCTCATTTTTCCCCTACCTTTAGTCTTACAAACTACACGTCAATATGCTCTATCATTATTTCGAGCTGAATACTTCGCGTAATATACTTGTTCGGCTTGTGATGACAATATAAAAGACTCATTTGCTGTCAATTTTAATTTGTAATTAAGCTCAACAACTTTGTATTTTGGATGAACTTTCATGCCCCTATATGTTGTATCAAACCAATAACATTTAAATAAAATAATTGATTTCAAATCAAAATAGTGCAATTCTAGCACTTCTTTCAACAATCCACAAAAATTCATATCACATTCAACATATGTTGTCCCTTTCACGCAGATCCCGGCATTCATCGTCTTCTCTGTAAATGCATATTCAACCGTGTGAAATTTATACTTATTAACAAAATATCCGCTATAACATTACACTAGTCGCGACGGTCCACTAATAAACTCAAATATTTTTTCATCTATTTCAGCTCTGTGATTTTTGCTGTAAGCCCGAATTCAAGTAGGAAAATCTCGATTCCGTAATCTCTCCAATTCTTGATCGCTGTGAATAGAGTATTTTTGCACAATCTCAATGTCAAATATTTCAATGAATTGTTCAATCTTTGGGCAATTCAGTAATACGTACAATTGTGACAAATGATACTCTTCGTCGCTTAAGTGTCGAGACGAACGAGAACCAAAAGCACGACCAGAGTGACAGAATATATTTAAACGTCCATTTGAATGTCGAACTCCCCCGTTATCATTACGTGGAAGACGATCAAATCTTGTCTACACTGTCGATTCAAAGTAATATAAGCAGAATGTTGAAATTTCTTGGATGATATACTATTCAGATATTGATCCTTCAACAGCTGCGATGTTCTTTACTTTTTTCTTCAGACGATTCATGTATCTTTCAAATAAGTACATCCACTGATATTGAACGAGGCTACCAACTCGTGCCTCGTATGCCAAGTGTATCGGTAGATGCTCCATTGAGTCAAAAAAGGCATGAGGAAAAACTACTGCAGCATGCATATAATTTCAACAATATTACTTTCAAGTGCTGACATATCTTCGACTCGAAGGATATTTGCACAAATATTTCTAAAAGACATACTTAATTCAGTTAACAGACTCCAAATATTATTAGGTAGAATATCTCAGAATGTGATCAGAAATAATCTCTGCATGAATACATGACAATCATGGCTCTTCATCCCTAACATTTTGCAATCATCGACGTTCACACATCAAGATAAGTTTGAGGCATATCCATCGGGTAATCTGAGTTCTTTGATCCATTGACAAACATCTTTTATCTATTGTTTATTTAACACATACAGGACCTTCGACTTCAGATATCGTCCGTTGACTTCTTGTAACTCCAACTCCGACCTCTTACAAATTATTTTCAGATCATGTCGGACATTGACATTATCTTTAATTTTCCCGGGAACATCCATCAAAGTGTTAAAAATATTATCAAACACATTTTTCTCAATGTACATGACGTCTAAATTATGCTGAATAAGTAATGAACTCCAATACGGTAATTCTCAAAAGATATTTTTTTTCACCCAGTTATGTGTTTGACCAAAGCCCGACACTCTTTCATTCCGACCAAACACTACCTCTGGAAATGCTTAAACACGTGCTAACAATTGTTCACCAAACAACATCGGTGATGGCTCATCTCTTTCGACTATGTTTTTAGTAAATTTATTACGATTCCTTCGATACTGATGGTTCGCCGATAGGAATCGACGATAATAATCAAAGAATAAGATTTTTCGACCGTTTTTGAAGACTGAATGATTTAGAGTGTTTCATACAATACAGACAAGAGAGTCGGTCGTGAGTGCTCCAACCAGACAACATGCCGTAGGTCGAGAAATCATTGATTGTCCACAAGACCGCGGCCTTTAAATTGAAGTTTTGCTTCTGATGACAATCATAAGTGACAGCTCCCTCAATCTACAGTGTTTTTAATTCATCTATTAGGGGTTTGAGAAACACGTCAATTTCTTTTCGCAGATCCTTAGGACCCAAAATAATCATTGAAAGATAAATAAATTCATCTTTCATACACATTGACGACGACAAATTATAAACTGTTAGCAGCACTGGCCAAACTGAATAAGGAGTTACAGAATGACCAAACAGATTAAAACCATCCGTGCACAATCCCAATATGATATTTCTAGTATCTTTAGCAAATGAACGATAACATGTATCCAAATATTTACATGCTTCACTGTCGGATGGATGAGTCATTTCTGTATTATCACGACTTCTTGCATGCCAACATGTATCCAACTGAGTCATTTCGGATGGATGAGTCATTTCTGTATCATCACGACTTCTGTATCATCACGTCTTTTCTGACATGAATAATCTTTGAAGCATCGGTGTCAGTGGAAAATACCGAAGCACCTTACATGGGATATTTTTCTGTCGAACCGACTTTTTCTCCTTGTAACGAGGATGTTCACATACAGGGCATTTATCCAACTGCGTATTTTCTTTATAATATAAAATACAATTATTTTGGCACGCGTGTATTTTTTCGTACCCAAGCCCTAATTTTCTCATCAACTTTTTAGTCTTATAAAAAGTTGGCTCAAACTTATTATTAGTAGGCAGCATTTTATTAATCAATCCCGCAATCCGATCAAACGCAACCTCGCTGATATTACAATCGGCCTTGATGTTCAGGAGTTGCGTCATTGCCGAAAACCTAGTGTATTTAGGACAATTCTCATACAAAGATTCATCAGTAGCTTTCAACATCTCATAAAATTCTACGACTTCTTTATTCGACAATTCAATCTATACCGCAGGTTGTACTTACGTGACATCAAAACCCGTAGTATCTGGTGTCACTGGCGTCTCAGTAACTGGCCGATCGACATTATCATTCAGCTAGAATTGACCCCCAAGACTATCAAGTATGATAGTTCTATAGGGATTAGATGGACTGGATGAAGAAACACCAACAGAGGAAGATTCATCATGTGTCTGAACGATAGGATTGCTCGACGTCCCAACTTTACGTGACTCCCCGTGACAAGTCCATAGAAAATATCTTGGTGCAAATCCTTTGCTATACATATGCAGAGTGATAGTTTCCCGATCCAAAAATCGTCCATTCAAGCAAATGCGGCACGGATATTGGATTTTATCACCGACACTAATGAATTTTCGATTCTAATAGGCGAAATTTAGAAAGTAAGTTACATCTAATCGAAACTCATTCGTTAAAGCTCCACGGTCAAGACGTCGGTACATTCAACTTCGATCGCCCGACATGATTCTGTCAATCGATGATAATTTCTTCAATTAATGCCTTTAGGTGAGATGATCTTATTCCATTCAGAATTCATGTTATTCATATTGCACTAAGTATTTCTTTTAACTGCTAACTTTATTTTAAATTTCGGCAGTATCTCTCTACATTTCTTCTAATACGCATATCATTTGGGCGCGTATCGGATAACAAAAGAGATACAATAGCCAAAATTTAAGAATTAATGAGATAACGGTTAAAAGAAAAAAAACAAAGTGCAATACCAATAACTATGTTCCCAAATTATCCAATCAGAGACAATTCAAGGGTTGTACGTCGTATAAAAGATCATCTACTTCTTTTACACGAACATACAACCCCCGAACGAATCTTAAGGTTTTGTTAAATCATATCCGACTTGCCGACGCGTACGTGAAACATATTAACTCGTGGGATAGATGATTATTTTATAATTTTATGGATGCCAGTTCGAGTCCACAGTAGACGAATCCGGCACGAGTCCACATTGGACGATTTCAGCGCGAGTCCAAAGTGCACGATTCCAACACAAAGTCCAAAGTGGACGATTCTAATTAATCTAAATCTAAAGATTAACAATAAAATTAATCTAATTAATCTAAACTAAACTTAATTAATAGATATAACAATAAAATTATCCTAATTAATCTAAACATGCATTAAACATTTAACCTAAAAAAATATTAAATATTAATCTAAACATTAATAAAATTAACATTAAAAAAATATTAAATATTAATCTAATCTACGCATTAAACATTTAATCTAAACATATTTAATTAAGAGTAAATACCAAAAAAAAAATGAACTTTGAACATTTTCCCATTTTTAGCATAAACTTTTTTCGTTAGTAAGAAAATACACAAACTTTCATTCCGTTATCCCGTTTAGCACACACTGTCATTTTTGACGATTTTTGCTCATGTGTCACTTAACAGTGATGACGTGATAAATTTTTATTCTTAATTGAAGCCATGTAGAATAAATAATGTCACATAGATTATATTATTGACTAAAATATTGACCTATCTTCCAAATTGTCTTCTCCACCACACCTTCCTCCTCACCTCCTCTCTCCGGTGTCGGCGGCACCCATTTCAAGTCTTGAAACTTCGCCAATCTCTGACGAGAGGTCGCGTAGACCTCTCCACCCGGACCTCCTCTCAGACGAGCTAGAGAGGTCACACCAAAGAGGTGGCGAGAGGAGAGGTTGGCGACCTCTCAAACACCTCACTGCCAAAGAGATCGCACGTCCTCTCCGCCGGCGGAGATCGCGCGACCTCTCTACCAGAGAGGCAGAGAGGACGTCGCCAACCTCTCCGCTAGAGAGGTTTGCCTCCTCTCCGCCAGAGAGATTGCGCGACCTCTCTAGCGGAGAGGTTGCCGACCTCACGTCAGGTCGCCGACCTTGCCACCAAAGAGGTCGCGCAATCTCTCCGACGGAGAGGTCTGTGACGGCGACGACGACGAGCTTCTACCCTGCGACGGCTACGAGCTCGTCTTTGGCGACGACCCATGGAGTATAGTTAGCGTTAAAGTCTTGAGAAGAAGGACCACGTCATTATTAATAATAATTTTTTAATAATAAAATTAATTAAAATAATATTCCACATAGTATAAAAGTTTTCACGTCGTCACCGTTAAATGACGCATCAGCAGAAACCGTCAAAAATGACAATGCATGTTAAATGGAGTAACGAAATGAAAATTGGTATATTTTCTTGCTAATGGAAAAAAATTATGCTAAAAATGGAAAAATGTCTAAAATTCGTGTTCTTTTTTGTATGTACTCTTTAATTAATTAGAGTAATAAAAAATTTTAGGGTTTAAAAAAACCCTAAATATTAACTCAATGTTCCGGCGCCGGAGTCCAGTGTCCGACATATATGCTCCGATCGCCGATGGCAGACCGAAACCCTTGTCGGACACTGGACAATGCTCCAGCCGTCGGCCGAAACCCTAGGTTTAGGATTTCGGTCGGCCCTAATATAGGAGAGGAGGTGTTGAAATTACTTGGAGCGGGCGACGACGGCGAGCGGGCGGAGATCGGCAGCGGTGGCAGCAGAATCAAGGAAGGAGGAAAGGGGCGGGCGCGATCAGGGTCGAGAGTTAAATAAATTTATCAGCAATGGCTCACTCATCTGTTAGAACGCCTTTGCTGATAAGTATTTTATTTTCGCGCCACGAGTGCGCGATCAGCTAAAAAATGACAGATGCAGTAGCCGTAAATAAGTTGTTGGTAATGTGATAATATCATTAACAACGGTCATCGAGGCCTTTAGTAAGCCATTGCAAATAAGTTATTTCATTTGTGTATCGTGTTCGCGTAATCCACTTGTTAGCAATGACTCGAGCGATCGTAACTATGTCGTTGCAGATATATCACATCTACAACAGCTCGAGCGACCGTAAGAACGCCGTTAGAAATTGCAACAGCTTAGGCAGCCATTGCTGAATAACATATTTCTAGTAGTGGGTGTTGTGTGTGGGAGACCCATGGAGTATAGTTAGCGTTAAAGTCTTGAGAAGAAGGACCACGTCATTATTAATAATAATTTTTTAATAATAAAATTAATTAAAATAATATTCCACATAGTATAAAAGTTTTCACGTCGTCACCGTTAAATGACGCATCAGCAGAAACCGTCAAAAATGACAGTGCATGTTAAATGGAGTAACGAAATGAAAATTGGTATATTTTCTTGCTAATGGAAAAAAATTATGCTAAAAATGGAAAAATGTCTAAAATTCGTGTTCTTTTTTGTATGTACTCTTTAATTAATTAGAGTAATAAAAAAATTTAGGGTTTAAAAAAACCCTAAATATTAACTCAATGTTCCGGCGCCGGAGTCCAGTGTCCGACATATATGCTCCGATCGCCGATGGCAGACCGAAACCCTTGTCGGACACTGGACAATGCTCCAGCCGTCGGCCGAAACCCTAGGTTTAGGATTTCGGTCGGCCCTAATATATGAGAGGAGGTGTTGAAATTACTTGGAGCGGGCGACGACGGCGAGCGGGCGGAGATCGGCAGCGGTGGCAGCAGAATCAAGGAAGGAGGAAAGGGGCGGGCGCGATCAGGGTCGAGAGTTAAATAAATTTATCAGCAATGGCTCACTCATCTGTTAGAACGCCTTTGCTGATAAGTATTTTATTTTCGCGCCACGAGTGCGCGATCAGCTAAAAAATGACAGATGCAGTAGCCGTAAATAAGTTGTTGGTAATGTGATAATATCATTAACAACGGTCATCGAGGCCTTTAGTAAGCCATTGCAAATAAGTTATTTCATTTGTGTATCGTGTTCGCGTAATCCACTTGTTAGCAATGACTCGAGCGATCGTAACTATGTCGTTGCAGATATATCACATCTACAACAGCTCGAGCGACCGTAAGAACGCCGTTAGAAATTGCAACAGCTTAGGCAGCCATTGCTGAATAACATATTTCTAGTAGTGGGTGTTGTGTGTGGGAGATCTCATCTCTTAAGGCCGAGACTGATCTTCCAATCCTTTCATTGTGGTTGTCTTCTTCGTGCTTTGAGCGACAGTGCTCGCGCTCAGTTTGGTGTTGCTCCTTGGATTGTGTTAGCACGTCGACCTATGCCATCAATCTTTGGTTTTGTGTTTGGAGATCAATGATCATGCGTCGTAACTCCTCCATAGTTGAGTTGGTGGCAATCAGAGCATCGCTCCTCGTTGTGTTGGCATCACTAGGCAGTGGGGAAACATTGCTAGGTTGTTTCCTATTATCGACAACATTCGCCTGACTCCGAGTGTCTATCATGGTGGGATAGGTAAAATTTACTTAGAGTCTTGGACTCACAATGGGCGATAAATGTTTTCGCCTAAGGTCGGAGGTGTTGCAAGCTCTTCCTAGCTCCTGGGTGGGCGTAGCTCCGAGGCGGCCTGCAAAGATACTCTAACACTCAAGTAATGACGTGTTAGAGGTGATCTCTGTCATAATTGGATTCGAGAGTATATATATGTCGTGTCCATTTTGTAGAGTATGTCTGGATGTTTGGCGAGGATTTATCCTGTATTCTCCCGAGAATATATTTTGAATGAGTCGATTGTCGTCCCTCTGAATGTGGTATCATATGGCCGAATCATTGATGATAAATGTGAGATGTTAATATCCTTGTATGGTCGAGTGAAGCCTTCGAGCCAAGTCGTAGTGGGTTCGATCTAGGTCTAATTCACGAGCTGAGTCACTTTCGAGGCCAATTTGACCTGACCTAGAGAGTCGATCTAGTCCACTTACAAATAAAATACATCACGAGTAGGCAATATACTCGTCAATAAAATTGTGGATGATCCTACAAAGATAAAAGAGAGAAGTCCAACCGAGAAATCCGCCCTACAAATATCCATGGATGTAGCAGATGCACGAGCTCATGCCACCTTGGAGCCATCTGGCATGTTGCCTGCCTCTAATCTATGGGCCTCAAGGCAGTAAAGATGTTATCACCCATCGACAAGAATCCGCTCCAAGTCAAATTTATGTTTGAAATTTACACGTGACAACTCAAACGTGTCAACTCCTCTCGCCCCACGTTACACTCCGCTGTCTCTCAGCGGTCAAACTATTCAGTACTCCTGGCCTCCTAACTCTTCTCTCCTTCCTCTAAACCCGATACCTACGATGCTATTATCACCCCCATTTTCACGGATTCCACTTTCACCCACAGGAATCCACCTTTCCCATGTAGCATCTCATCCTCCCCCCGCTGAAACCACTGCACCCACTGGTTTCCTCTTTATTTCCATAGACATCGCCTGCCTCACCAGACACAGTAGCAAGCAAAACGGCTGGTTCGCCTTCCCTTCTAAATATTGTTCGACCAGGTTCAACTTGGGTTGATCTTTTAAATCGGTTTGATCATCAATTTCAATCAAAGAATAGATTGAATAATGATAAAAGCCCCAATCAGATCCAAAGAAGTTGATCTGCTATTTTACTTTAATTTGATCCGATTGAACCGGTAACTCATGATCTGATCTAACCCGGATTCAGATTTAAAAACACTCCTCGAATCATGGCCAGATGCGCAGCGGATCCACGTAGAAACCAGCGGCATTTCTCCATTGTTTCTTGGTTTCCAGTGGGCATGCATTTCGATCACTGCGCCCCATATATAAATCGCATACAACGCCCCCTTCCACCACCTCGAACTCTTCCTCCAGCAACCGGTATTTGCAGCCATGCAAGCCCAGTCTCTCTCCCTCTGCCACTTCTTCCCTTCGACGGCGCTTGGCCGGAACCCGGCCAATGCGAGGAGGGTCCGCGTGTCCGCCGTGGCGGCGCCGCCTCTGAGGCGGAACGCGGTGCAGCATTCGATGCCGCCGGAGAAGGTGGAGGTGTTCCAGTCGCTGGAGGGGTGGGCGAGGCAGTCGTTGCTGCCCCTTCTGAAACCGGTGGAGCAGTGCTGGCAGCCGACCGACTTCCTGCCGGACTCGTCCAAGCCGACGGATGAGTTCGAGGCGGAGGTGAGGGCGCTGCGGGAGAGGACGGCGGAGCTGTCTGACGACTACTTCGTGGTGTTGGTGGGCGATATGATTACGGAGGAGGCGTTGCCGACTTATCAGACGATGATCAACACCTTGGATGGAGTACGGGATGAGACGGGGGCGAGCGCTAGCCCGTGGGCGGTGTGGACGAGGTCTTGGACCGCCGAGGAGAACCGCCATGGTGACCTCCTTGGGAAGTACCTCTACCTCTCCGGCCGTGTCGACATGCGGATGCTGGAGAAGACGGTGCAGTACCTCATCGGCGCCGGAATGGTAAGCCAATGCAACTCACCATCTTGTGCTATCAAAATTGGTCCTCGAGCGTGCGAATTTCATGACCTCACTATCTCTATGATATAGTTCAAATTTTGATTAGTTATATGTCAAGTTTTCATAGAGAAATAAGGTCGAACATATGAAGTGCGTGATTGTGACTGTTGCAATTGAAGTGCTTGATTCACTGAATGCAGGACCCGAGGACGGAAAACAACCCATACCTGGGCTTTGTCTACACCTCGTTCCAGGAGCGGGCCACCTTCATCTCCCACGGCAATACCGCGCGGCTCGCCAAGGAGAGGGGCGACACCGTACTGGCCCGCGTCTGCGGCACCATAGCGGCCGACGAGAAGCGGCATGAGAACGCATACGGCCGCATCGTCGAGAAGCTGCTGGAACTGGATCCGGACGGCGCCATGCTCGCCATCGCCGACATGATGCGAAAGAAAATCACGATGCCGGCCCACCTCATGACCGACGGGCGGGACCCGCGGCTGTTCGACAACTACTCGGCGGTGGCGCAGCGGCTGGGGGTGTACACGGCGGCGGACTACGCGTCGATCTTGGAGTTCCTGGTGGAGCGGTGGCGGCTGGAGAAGATGGAAGCGGGGCTCAGCGGGGAGGGGCGCCGCGCGAGGGACTTCGTGTGCGGGCTGCCGGCGAGGATGCGGCGGCTGCAGGAGCGGGCGGATGAGCGAGCCAAGGGGGCAGAGCGGAGGAGACTAAAGTTCAGCTGGCTCTTTGACAGGGAGGTGGTGATATAATAATTTCAAGTAACAAATAGTGGTAGAGCGTGTGGGGTGTAATCGTGAACGGGGCCCTATGTCATGTTGCACGTAATTGTGGTTGAAGGAATTTTTATTATGTAAGCCCGGGTGAGATGAAACTATTTTAACTAAACTTGGTTTTATTTCAATATGTAAGAGAAATTTCACCGAAAAAAATATGTAAGAGAAATCTTAATTTGTTTCTTTTCCGTTGACTCTATTCATTCTCTTTGCTTACCATTCTCTATTGATTCCGTGACAGCATAAAACAAGGAATTATATGATTGGTCCATCAGTTTACAAATTCTAAAGAAGAGCAAATGCCCTGCTGTAGACTTTCCGAAAGCTAAGAGAAAGGAGAACGTTACTCATGTCTTTCTATATAAACAAGGACACACTGAAGTCAACAGCGGTTTTCTATAACTTGTCTTTCATAACTAATCGACATCTTTGTTCGATGACAAAATGGAAACTGAAACAATTTACAATACATATGAATCAAGAGGAACAGGTAGTACGTGATTTAAGTACACATTCTCTGATGCAGCATCTTTGACGTCTAGTTTATAGCTATTGGAGTAATGCGCTTCTTGGTAGGCTTCTTTGCGTCAGAGCTCTTGGTGGAATCTGTTGGCAGCTTCACTGCGTCAGAGCTCTTGGTGGCATTTGTTGGCAGATTCTCTTCTGTAGTTTTTGCAACTGTTTCAATGCTAACAGTAGGCGTATTCTTCTTGTCAATATCCATATGGTCCATCGCCTCAAATTCAATACTGGACTCATTGGCCTTCTCTTCTGTGGCTTTGCTTGCTTCTGCAACATTGTGATGAAAACCCATCAAGAACGATGAGGGTGGAAAAATGATACTTTAAATAATCACAATTACTATAAATAAAGTACAAGCTTTCTCTCTCTGAATTCTGCATAAGGAGAGAATGCCAAGTTGAAGTAGGTTACATAGGTAAGAACTAAGAACTTCCAGGAAAAAAAAACTTTATAAATCAACTCGTGGCAGAAAATGCAAATTGTTTTCAGCAAGTTTTCCATCTATGACAAATAGTAGGACGTGACATGACAGAAGACGAGCTATATAAAAACAAAGCATGATGCCAACTGGTTTTGATCATTTGCTTTAATTTGCATCTGCTCAGGTTTAGCTGGGTCTAGTCTCATTTAGATGCATGGATGAAACTTGTGCTAAATTACTTATAGTTGTTCTCAATATCACATGATCCAACTATGTTATGCAGCGGCACCAGATATGCCGTGTTCATACAACCCAAATAAAACATCACTCAGAACTAAGGGCGTGTTTACCTGGAAGAAAATGAGGGAAGAAGGAAAGTTCGAGGGCAAGAAACTAAAAAGGAAAAAAAAATCCTTTCTCCAGAAACTTTCCATCCAAAAGTGGATGGAAATGAAAAGGCTAATAATAAAAACATTATTCAATACCAAGTCCTTGACATTAATAAAGGTTAGCATACAATTCAGTCCCAAGAGTTACTGACTTACTGCTAGCAAGCATGCATGTCAAGTAAACTACATGTAGATCAAGCATCTTAGAAAGAGAAGGCATATTTAGCCAAAAGAGAGGCTATCATGATTCATGGATCTATTATGGCAAGTTAGACAAAAATCTAACCAACAGACACGATTTATTAGTTTTTAATGTGCATGAAAATCAGCAATTACCAATGAACAAAAAAATGACAGAATTCAGTAAAAGGACGATATCAAATTCTTTCCCAGAGGCCACTAAAATTACCAACTTCCACACATGGATACCAAGTAAAACAATTGAACTGCATCTAACTTGTGCATAATAATGCAGAGACAAGACTGATTCTACTGGAGCGCAGGTAGCATGTTGAAATGAGAAACACTTAGCAACAAAAATATCAATGTACCTAATGTAGATAGAGGTTGTCCAAGTTCATCATTCTCAAACTCTATAATTGTACAGTATCCATCTCGTGAGGATAATGAAAGATACTTGGCATCCAAAGACCTTGTAAGAAAAAGTAGATAAGAAAAACTACAGCTCTTGAAAATTGTTGCTTTTTAAATAAAAGGTTCCAAGGAATCCTAGCAACAAAAGGAGAAAATGCAAAGCATAATTCTAACACCAACCATGCAATATCTGTAATGGCAGCATAGTGTAGTCCAGCAAATATTGCAATTGGAGGCATGCTTTCAGTGTCATATATGTAAAGAGAGTTCAAGGTTGCCAAGGCAAAAATGACTCTATATGGAAGCTTAAAGAAACCAGCTGCAGGTACCAAAAAAAAGTTTAGACTCCAGTATAGCTTCAAACTGCAGTGGATTAGTGAAACAACACGTTCTCCTACCTGAATTAGAACCTCGAAGAGCAAAAAGAACAGGACAGAATCTAACAGCAACTATTGGTTTGCTAGCCCCCGGGAGTTGCACAGCAGGTCTGTGAAATCAGAAGTTGTGGTTAAACAAGAAAAATAGAAGACGTGATGTGGAGCTTGATGATAGATGTTAAATGTAGTTAAAAGTATAGATTATAAAATATAGGTGCACATCAATTTTCTGCAAGTAATACTTTAACAAGGTTTTCGCAATTTAGAAATTCATAATGTGCTGACTGCATAACCATATTAGTTGTCAATGTTCCACTTAGAGCAAGAGGAGTAGAGGACTGAGTATCAGTTATCAAGCACATATAAATTTTTCATATATACCAATTCTCTATGTATACCAGTAAGAACAGAAAAAGAGCAACAATTACCAATAACAATTTCTAAGAGAACCTTAAATCTCATACCTAGAAAGATCTCTCCTTGAGAGAATGTATGCAGTATTTACAGCTTCAGAAGCACATGAATATTTGTATGTACCTAAGAAGCACAGCCAATATAATAATGAGAAAACTTACAAATTGAAAGAAAAAAATGTTGAACTTGAATGGATTTCGAATGACCAATTAGTCATTAGAGTGATAAAAGAAACTATAAGATACTGATAAATAGGGCTTAAGTTGTTAGGAAAAGGCACATTTATTTATTTTTATTTATTTTTAACAGTGCCTCCCCCATCACATGTAGGCGGGTAAACCAAATTTAACTACATGAAGCCCAGAACGTGCTTTTTTTTTAATCACTAAGGGCCCGTTTGGTACATTGTATTGTATTAACCTTGTATTGGCTAACCTGTATTGTACTAGACTTATTCTACTATTATTATGCAGCGTCGTATAATGAGCCTTTATAACTAAGTATTTTAATTAATAAAATAAATTTTAACTCGTTAGTATTTTAATTAATGAAATAATTTTTTTATAATATAAAGGAGGTGTTTTGGTTCAAAAAAAATATTTTTCATTAAAATATTTCACAATTTTTAATTTAAATTTGGTTTTATAGACTTTATAAGAAAGTCTCTAATGCATTAGAGAGTTTGAAAAAAAAAATTAGAAACTAACATCTCTTTTTTATCATAAAAAATATTTTATAAATTAAAATTATTTTTAAAAAAAATAAATAAATTTTCGACCAAAGTCTCTCTACTTGATGTTTTATGGTTCATGCTATGTGAATTGAATTTTTGTATATTCTATGTTTGCTATAATGCTATTATATATATTTTTTATATTTACAATATATATTATATTGTCGATATGTCGTGACACGGACAATATATCGGTCACGAAACGATATTATCGATATCAAGATTCGCTACCGCGAAATTTTTTTGGTCGCGATAATAAGCTTGCACTTCTCAGATATGGGCAGTTACCATTTTGTAACAATATCTTTTTCTGGAGACAACCACTTATTTATGTGTGGGATAGTACATACAAATAATCCAGTATTCAAAATTTCAAAGAGTCGAAAACATGTTTCAGAAGCTTGTGGCCCAAGACCCACAAGAAAGAACATCTTGAGTTTAGTATTTGAAGGAGAACTGACCAAACTCTCTTTGCAGCCATGCTGTCAACATTTCAGGAGACTTGAACTAAAAGAAGACTTGCATTTGTTGGAGTAAAGGGACACTGATGTGTAATTGGAAGTTTGGAACTGCAGAAAACATATAGTGGCAGGACAATAGCGACTTGAGGAACATCTGATAGATATAGATGAGCACAAGGCTATGGTTGGATATCACATAGCCAAAAGGACCAGGGTAAGTTACATTAAAACCATTTTCTTGTAATGATGCAGATATTGCCTGAGATTCATCCATGGAAATGTAAAACAAGAGAACTTCATAAAACATTTGAGCTTATTCAAGCAATTTGGAAAAAAAATCCGAATTGTAAGTTACATTCATGAGGACTGAAAATGGATGGCATATAAGACAGAAAAGATAAATAGTGAGATCTGAGGAGCGTGACCATCATTCACGTGTATGCAAACTCTTGGTCAACATATTTCTGAAAGTAAAAAACTACTCAACACAAATTGTTACCCTTAGGAAGAGCTTTTCACCAAGCAGTTATTCAACAAACCATGAAGCCTACAATCTAAGAAACAAGAACCGGAAACAATGGTCTAATTAAAAAAACAAAGTTTCTTGCGGCAGACACTGGTTGTTTTTCTTACACATGAACAGTTACTAATTTATAATTTCATGGAGAATTTTCTAAAGAAATTTAATAAATGTAGTATGAGAAAAACACATAACAAATAATGAAAATTCAAAAAAAAAAAACATGAGGTATATAAAAGGAGAAAAGCTAATATCTACCAAAGACCTATTTACATTCATACCTGCTGGCACTAGTAAAAATGTTCCATCTGGAGACCATGACAATCTCCTGAAGAAGGATGGTAATGTTTCATCATGAAATAGATGAGGTTTCGATGAGAGGGGCTGAAAATAAAGAAAAATATGATGCATAATTGCATATTAGCAAGTTTGTGCAAGTCATAAGTTGAGGAACCAAACAATTATCTCTAAGTTGCAAACCTTAGAATCATCAGATTTTGGTGGGTCTGACTTTGTTAGAACATGCTGACAAACATAATTCAGTTTCTCATTGCCCTTATGTTTACCCTGAGGCCTATTAGCATAAATCCTACATGTCCGATCAGAGCTAAGGGAGGCAACATATTGACCCAAAGGATCCCACGCAACACCTTGAACATAATGCAAATGTGCATCCAAAATTTGATGGACTGAGCCTGAAGGTATTGACACATAGGTTAATTCAAATATCCAACGGTCATCTAAAGCAAAAAGAATTTAAGGCATCTAAGTGACGTACCTTTGTTAAGATCCCATATTATACAAGAATTATCAACTGAACCAGAAATCAAATGTGCACCATCTGGGGACCACTGAAGGTCAAGAACATCTTTGCGGTGAAATCTAATCACAAAGATGAAATCTAATCAGAAAGTTGAAATTAAGACATACTAAAGTTTTATAGATAAAAATATGTTCTCTAGGGATGACCTACAATAATGTCTTTAGTACTTTCCAAGTTTGACCATCATCTGTCGGTTGTAGCTTCCAAATAACTAGTTCGCCTCCTACAATTTCACATGGAAAAAACAAAAGGAAAAATGAAATGCTCACATAATGAAAAATCAGCTGACAAAGATCAACAGACTAATGAAACTACTATAGATGCATACCATCAGCACCTGATGCAAGGTGATCTCCTGCAAAAAATCAAAACAAAATAATTCCAGATGGAGCACATAGAAGAAATAAAGAAATAAGCAACTGCATTGCAGGTAAAGTGGCACATCCTTTTGAGGTATATATTATATGATAAAGATACTGATGAGATTATGCCCTAGAGACAATTTAGTATGTTGGGAATAATTTTGCATGGATATCAAGGTCGGTCTATGCCAATTATGATGACAAAAAATAATCAAGTTTAATGGACAAGTTGTAAACACGCGTCTGCCAGTTAAAAATTCATATGATTCATATTCATTGTAGTAAATAAAAAACAGAAATACTGAAACAAATGGAAATAAGAGGTCGTTGAACTAGATGTTGAACCCTTGTCAAGTGCAAAATTTTCTAATTTGACTGTCATAGAATTAGTGCAGTGCTGTGAAGATAATCTTTAATTAGTGTGACCTTTAGGGTCAGTTTAGACGAAGGAATTTGGAGGGAAAGAGAATGGAAGGAGAAAAAATGAAGCTCAATTTGTTATGTGAAAATTTTCTTTTGGAAGTCGAAAGGATATTAGTTCATCTCTCTTTTCAAAATTCTATTTTTTGACTATCCTTTATCCATTTTAACAAAATTTCAAATAAGAAAATCAAATTGGTTTTTTTTTCACTTCTTCCTTTTATAACCCTCCATCCAAACACACCATTAGTGCATGTTTTGTTTTGCAAGACATGGAGGGCGAATAGGATTTCCGAAATCCTATCCATCATTTGTGTCGGGCTTCGGATTTCAAAAGGATGGATATAACCAAATTTAATTCCTCCTAGAGTGGGATATAAATACACAAAGGATCTAACTGGATTAATGCCCCACGAGCGTTCTCTCCCAATGTCGCTCACGTGTGCCTTCTACGTTCTCTCCCAAAGTCGCTCATGAATCTTCTGGGAATTAAACCACAATTTAATATTGAAGCTCCACGAGCGTTCTTCTTCATTCGCTTAGTTTGATCAAGCTAGGCTTTTGCAATTTTGCAACCGACACAACTTGCAATCATGCTACCAACACCACTCGTGATGCCACAACCGGCCTGATCGTGTCATTTGCCTCTTTATGAATGAAAGAATATTTTTCCAATAAAAAACCAAATTTAACTTTTACATCAAATAAAGATATCCTATATTTAAATAACCCCAAAATTATTTCCCTTATTAGGAAAAGAAACTTTCAAAAGGCCACTTGTCATTGAATCGAGAAAGTTTTATTTATTTATTTTTCATAAATTCATATTTATGATAGGAAACTTTGGTTCAATTTTAGGAGATATTTTGCCAAATTTTCCATATTATTATGTTAAAATTAATTATTTAAATTTAATTTCATAATTTTTAAAATGATAAGTTGGTAAAATCAAAGTTAAGCATTTATTAACATTCAACTAACTTATCCAAAGCAAAAACAGATATAGGATTTGAAAGTATGGTCTTACCTGATCCTCTTATCCGATATATAAACAAATACAGGATAGAATATAGAACTTTCCCACGGAATTTATCCTAATTAATTCCAACTAAATTCTTATCCGATTGAAATCCTATCATGCAAAACAAACAGACAATTAATGTTTTGGGTGGATTTACTTGTGTTAGAAACCATAAATTATTCTAAATTGCTGGATGAAAGAGTGGAAGAATGGAAAATGAATAGGCAAAACAATAAAACAAAATTATCAGACTTGTTCCTAACATAAATGCATAATTGAAATATTAGAGTTGATGTAGGAAATTTAATAAGCTAAAGTTAGACACCAAGATGAACCAATCGTCTTCGAATCTGTAGGCAATGAACACAAAATAAACTAAAGGAAGAATTTGTCCTTTAGTCACCATATGTTGTGAGTCTTGTGACAAACAACAAATCAATCAACTATCAAACAAGATGTCAATTTGATTGATCCTATGAAATATCTATAAGCAATCACAAGCACTATATGGACTCTATACTTGTTTCAACAGTTAGAATATTATTACTGATCATTCATACTTACCAGAAGGAGAGAAGCGCAAAACATTTACAGCAGAACTATGGTAAGAAAGGCTATTCTGGTATAAAACAGTTGGATGTTTCTTTTCGGATTCTTCTGGTTTTATAAGCCAAAGCTGTAAATAAAAGGTGATAAGTTCATCAATAGTTCAAAAAACTTTTAAAAACAATTGTAGACATACCATTCAACAGACAAAAGTGTAATATTCAACAATAAAACATCATCTTTTCAAGGGTATGAATTACTAATGGTGTAAAACTAAACATCATATGCATAGCAAATTATTGTACAAGAACAGGTCCAAAAAGGTATTATCAAGTAGGTAAGAGAGGTTTTGACAATTCCAAAGAAGGGCAGAAAGTTAATACATGTACTTGTTGAATCTACGAAAAGCATTAATAGGAACTTGGTAATACCTAAAATTCAAGAATTAATACCAAACACAATAAGAATGAAAACATCAGCTAGCCTAGTTGGTGAGAGCCTTTGCTCTTGATAGCAAAGGTCATGCTTCCGGTCCTTCCATCAGAACTACACCTAAACCATCAAAGTTGGGTTTTCTTAATTGATGAATTAGTGTATTGCACCTACAGAATTATCAAATTTTAACATTTGTTAATCGATGACTTAGTGTATTGCACCAAATGATGGATAACATAGAGGACCATTTCATGTCTCAAGGCAAGCACTAACCTGAAAGTTAATGTTGCAATTGAGACCTCAAATTTATGAAATTTATCAATTACCTTTGTTTTATGTTCATTTTAGTTTCAAAATTAGGAAATTAATGTTGCCTTCGTTCAATTTTTGTCTTCTTTTCTTTTAATTCATATTCCTACTATGGGTAGGAATCCTATGCCATATACTTGTAGCCCTTGAGGCATTGTAGAACAATTTGTTTTGGAATACAATTAGTGATTTCTTCAATCTCTCTCAACTCCCCCTATTCTCTTTCACTATTCTCCCTCTTCATCCTTTTCTCGCTCTCTTCCTGGTTTGCTGCTGCATCAGCTACTGTACACAGGTGCATAATCAAAGTTACATCATAGGCATCAACAAACCCTAAATCTCATTACAAAACAGGGCAAACTTTCTAGGCTCAAATCTAGAGGTTCCAATTTGATCACTCCACATGAGACTGACTACTTCATGCGAACAATTTGACTCGATGCTAACTAACAATGACACATTTGCATACAATTAAACAAAAAGGATTAATCTTGGGAATCCACCAAAACACCATTTGAACTGCACGGATAGACATAAAGTCCTCGACAACGAAACACATTTACAGCTTTAAACAGCGAAATAGAGGGGAACCAGAAAGAGCACGGGAAGGAGACCTTGATGTCGTGATCGGCGCCGCCAGTGGCGAGAACACCGGTGGGGGAGTGGAAATCTAGGGTCAAGACTGGCTGTGTATCATGCCAGTTGACCTGAACTGTCCCTCCTCGCATCTTCCTCTACCGGTCGGCGTCAAAATAATGCTCCCTCCAGATCCTTCCCCTACAAGAACCTTGGGAGATGCAAATTAGGGTTTTGGAATTGGGAGGGAGACGAATAGCCTCATGAAGGCGGGAAAAGCACTGGGGTTGGCTGTTTTAGTAGTAGGTGGCTGGTTGAGCCGGCAAGCCCGGTCCAATCAATCTCGATTTGACTCGACCGGGCCATGTCATTGTCGAATTTGAGGCTAAACGAATATATACAAAAAATATTAAGTATTTGTACATGTATACAATATCATGTATTAAACGAATATACATGTCATTTTATATTTTAGAGATACACATGTAAAATTTCCAAATATTTAACTAACTGTGGGTAGCATAGTTGGTGGCAACATATTGTAAGTTGCCTAAAGATCTAGGGTTCAATTATTAGTATGGTCATTTATTGTGATTTTTTATTTTGTTATAAAAAAAATTCCAAATATTTATAAATATCTTCAAAAATTTAATTTTTTTGCATTGCCAAGTAATGGACGCTCAATCATGGTCTTACCTAAAAAAGGACAAATAGCACAGAGCAGCTCTGTCATTTGGAGGGCCCTCTTGCTCCATCCATGGCAACGAGTATCGCTATGGAGCCAAGGACGATTGTCACTATGGTGTTCATCATTAAAGTTGCTAGGGGTGGCCGCGGTGGCGGTGTAACCACCGAAATCAAAGGTCGACAAGCAAGTATTATTGTTGTTGGCGACCGCGGTCGACAAGATTTCAAAATGAGTACATGTAGATCAATGCAGATTAATTTTTTCAATTGATGCTCATTATTAAAAAATTAGTAACAACTTATTTTGATTAATAAGCAAATAGCTTCAAAATTAATATGCAATTGATCATATATTAAGTTTCATATTTCAAGTAACGGTTGAATTTCAATAGTAAAAAAATTAGGTTCGAATCAAGGCTAGACTCGACAAAAAGTTGGGCTTGCGGCTCCTAGCAACGATGTGTACATACAAAGTGCAAAGTGCGCCTAAAAGTGCCAATGCGACTTTGTAACGCGCCCACGCCCCGTGCTCGTGCACGCAAATGTCTTGACCTTCCATTTTGTCAACACAAATAATTAAGTATACACATTAATACTTATAGACTTATATAAAATTAGCACATCTTTCAATGTGGGACTAAAGTCTAGTTTTCACAAACAATATGAATACACATCTTCATATATCCCTTATTGAGTATATAAAATATGATTTATATAATTCATACTTGAATTATATAATTTTCTCATTAAACCTCTCGAATTATTTATTGCATATTTTTATTTTCTTAAATCACATTAATAATTAAATAAATAAATTATTTAAAATGGATGAAAATAAGTCTCAAATTATTAGGTATTAGTTACATTTCAACGTGGCTTTTGAGATGCTTGCAAAGTCATGTGTCATTTGATTGGCGAATGTTGCACCTAATTTGGATGAAGCCCTCACCGCATCTGATTTCAATTCACGTACCACCCATATGCACATGTCTACACATATGTATTAATGAAGATTCGCAAATCCATATCTTGTTTCCTATCTTGGTTGAGGACTATAGCTGTCGAAACTCTAGACTCCAAACTGCAACAGTACTTCCTCTTGAGGCAAAAAAAATTCTGGTTTCTTAGAAATTTTATATGGTGGCAAATTTTGAGGAAATAAATGGCCAAGTCAGTCCAGATTTTGAGTTATTTTCAGACAAGGAGAGTGAATTTCCGTATGTGTAATTAACTTATTGATTATTACACTTTAAGACGTGATCTTTATTTTGCTTGCTTTTATTAGGCCCTAGCTAGACACATTTTGGTCAACATTTGATATGAGATTAATTCTACGCGGAGGTCAGAGTCCACCGAACTCATACCCCATGATGTGTCTATTTTTTATAACTCTCTTTATTTAATAAAGAGATAAACATATATTGAGGTGTGAGTCCAACGAACTCGAGTCTAGCATAGAATAAATCTTGATGTGGATAGTAATGGGACTCTGAAAAATACAACATGCACTCTCCGTCGCAAATGGGATAATCGATCACAAAAATAAATAATTAATTTCTTATTGTAACCACCGGTAGGGATGTAGTGGTAAATTAATCATCACCCCACCAAATTCTCGATAATCTCCCATCAAAATATGTCGAATTGAATATCCATGAATTATTAGTTGACTATTCATTTACTATCTATTGACTAATAAGAATATATATTATATTCATAATTCATAATGCATTCTATAATTTGTTTGATGATTTTTAAAAGCTTAATAATGCTTCAAGTCGTTTAAGTATCTACTTTGATATTTGAAAGCTGGTTCGCTCGAGGACTATTTTATATTAATTGAATCATTGGATTTACATTTATTATTTGATGAATATTTTTTACTTTGGGTTTTCATGATTGAATGTTACAAATATAGTGAAACCACTTATGCATTTATTGTGATAGTAACATGTGACTATGTTGCCTTTGGTCTTGGGTTCGATCCCACGTTGTAACGTTTAATGCGCCTCTTTTCACGTCTATGTGTACGATTTATAATTGCTATGTTATAAAGCCAATTTAAAAAATAAATAAAAAATGTTACAAATATATAATATGGTATATAGTGTATTAAATTAAAAAAATACTATGTATAATCGTGGATTAAAGCACCCTTATACATTATAAATTAAATATGACTTGTACTTTACAAGTAGTAATATTTATGGTCCAAATTTTTTTATTTATATCAATTGTGTCTAATCATTAATCTTGTGTTAATATCTTTGTAGGATTGTTGACTTTGCGCATCTAGGTGTTTATTTTTTGAAACGAAATTATCTATGCGATAATATAAGTTATTAAACCAATATTAATAGGCTTGTTGGATCAACACAATTTGGAAATAAAACAGCATAAACAATTATTTGAAAGTTGAGTTGGATATTATCAAATTTATTTAATAATTTATATTATGGTATGGACAGTCCAATTGAGTAAAAGTAGCTATTAAAGCGGAGTACGATTCATGATGAGGAACCCTAGCGGAGAGGCGAAAGCGGTGACTGCCGCCTCCCCCGCTATTCTCCCCTCTCCCCAGCGCCCTCCACCCCCCGATCCCCCAGATCCCCGCCTCTTCTCGAGATCCTTTCCCTCTAGCGACTCTCCTTTCTCGATTTCCCCACTTAAACAGGCATCGACGACAACCCCCTCTCCACAGTGCCCTCAAGCCGACGGACGCCGGCCCTCAGCACTCCTTCGGCATCCATCCCTTCTGATGATGCTACCACGAGTTCCTCCAACACTGCGCCTCCTACGAAGCCCCTTTCCTGGGCACAAATGTTGAAGGCCTCGTCTCTTAATGCCTCCGACCCCTTGACGGCTTCAACCTTTTCCAAGATCCAAGTGGCTACCACTGAACACATTCGGTTCTCGCAAGACCAGATTTTAGCTTGGCGACAACCTTAGAAGCGTTCCATGATAGGGAAATTTCTTGGTAAGTCTCCCTCTCTTGAGTCCATCCGGAGATGGGCCTCTCAAACTTGGTTAACTGCTAGTTTTCAGTCTATGATGGATTTGGATGAAATTTTTTTCATTTTCCATTTTTGCTCGGTTGAAATGGCGAAGGTGGTTCTTACCGGCAGCCCTTGGTCGCTTCGAGGGGATATGCTTTGCCTCATCCCCTGGAAACCCTTGACCATGCCTTGAGAAGAAACGCTTAGCACTGCCCCTATTTGAATTCGAATTCATTCATTGTCTATGGAATTTTGGAATCGAGATTCGATTTCCCTAATTGCAAGTTCTTTTGGTAATGTGTTAAAAAAAGATGAGTGATCTTTCTTGTTTGAGCGTGGTCGCTATGTTCGTATATGTATCGAAATTAATCTTGCGGTGCCTCTCCGTTAAGGGGTTTGGCTTGATGTTGGTAACGATTCTATTTTTCTTCTGGTTGCTTATGAAAACTTGCCTGGAATATGTTTCTAATATGGTTTGATCGGTCACAAGGAAGATTCTTGCTCTTTGGTGAAAATCAGGGATTTAAATCCTTGTATTGTTAATGTTGATAAATCTGATGCTGGTAATGTGCCTAATGCTTGTAATGTGGTTGTTGATAGTACTGATTCTATGCATGTTGATAATAAAGATTATGCTCCTGTCCATACTAATACGAACTCTTTCTCTTCTCCTCCCCCCCTCCTCCCCCGCTTGCGGGCCCTGGATCCAAGTCCCCCGGTGACATGATCGACGACGGCGCAACACAAATGCCCGTCCTAATGCCCCTACCAAGGGTAAGGACTTGGACCCTGGCCACCATAGGCCTTTGCGGTGATCCCCTTCCCCTTCCAGAAGCCCCTCCCCTAACCGAAATATATCTAGGCCTTCAAATAATTTTGTTAGACCTTTCCAATATAGTACTAAGTATTCTAAGGGCCTCAGTGTTGTGTGAAACCCGACACTAGAAGGGGGGTTGAATAGTATCTGTCCCCTTTCTCTTATATTTTCTTCTTACTCAATTTTAGCTTCACTTAATGCAATTATTTCTTAATAGTTAATGTGATCAAATTTCAATAGCAATAATAAATGCAAGTAAGGAAGCAATGCAAACAAGAATACTTATAGTGATTCGGCCAACTGCCTACTCCACTACCTTGGCTCCTCACCAAAGATTTCTAATCACTACTTTATAGAATCTACGTTTTCCTTTGAATACAATGAGAACACCTTTCTTACCACTCCGAGAACACCTCAATCCTATTCACCTAGGCAAAACACAATTCTATAAAGCTATCCCTAAGTGTTTCCTAGCATACCTAGCAGCTATCTCAAATTTGAAACAAGTTTATAATAAAAATCAAATACGGAGGAAAGAGCATTAAGAATGTAAAATGAACCAAGGCTCCTTTCCACCGCCTTCACGTCTCCAACTTGCAAGAGGATGACTCTTTGAGTTGCAGCACAGTTGAAGAAGCAAGGAATCAACGCCTGGAGTTTGTTGTTAATGGAAGCAAAGGGCGCGTGCAGCAGTTCGCTCTTTTGAAGGCTTAAAAAACTTCTTTAATGCTCAATAAAACTTCTAAGAAGTGTTAAAGAAGTTAGGTGAGGGGTATTTATAACCCCTCACTCAAACGGCCCATTCAACGGGTAGAAAAATGATCGTTGAAGTCGTTCGGGCCGATCGATCGGTCGGTCAACCGACGGATCGATCGCCAATGCGATCGCTGGTAGTTTGTGAGAGCTCGATCGACCGACGGGTCGATCGGCTGACGGAAAGCAATTTCTTCCGATATTCGGTCGACCCGTCGATCGACCAAATGATTCGAGCCAAGGTCGCGTTATAGGCTATCTCCAGTTTGGTCGACCGATTGGTCGACCGCTACCATTCTGCCTATTTTTGCCTTGTGTCGGTCGACCGACGTAGCCTTATATTTTTTTCTTCGCCAACTTCGGTCGACCGAATGACTATTGCCCATTTTTTTCTTCACTCGGTCGATCGATCGGTCAACCGAATAGGCTGCTTCGGCAGAAACTGCCTTGTTCGGTCGATCGACCGATCGACCGAACTCAAGCTGAGGCTGACTTCTCCTTGTATTTTTACGTGCCTTTTTTATGGGTTTAGTTACCAAGTTTCAACTTGGATAACTTTACAACTTTGGCTTGGGATAAACTTAACCTAGGGGTATATTACATGAATTCTACTTGATCTAATCCCGAGCCTTTCTTTAACGATTTCTTTTTTCATTTCTTTGACGATCTTTTTCTTCGTCTCGTTTGAACGGATTTGGCATGCATATCACAACCTCAACCTGAACTCAAAACTTCACACTTGGATTAAATACATGTTTGTTATCATCAAAACAAAGATCGAGGCTTAAGAGAGACCCTTAAGCCAACAATCTCCCCCTTTTTAATGATGACAAACATAACATAAAATTTTAAGAAAGCATAAGTGTTTTGTGAGTTTGAGTTAAGGCATTCAAGAGCTAGGGCATACAAGATATGTAACTTAGCATATGTATTCAACTATCTAACTTAGCATATGCATCCAACTACTTATAACTCAACCAATGCTCCCTCTATCAATGTGCATATCATTTTTAACTCCTTCTAACTATATCTTCTCCTTAACTATAAAACTCACACTAACTATATGCATCGTGAAGACCAAGTGTGACCTTACTTTTTCTCCCCCTTTTGACATCAATAAAAAAGGATAAGAATTAAGGTACAATTAATGAATTTCATCATAAAAATCAAGAAAGCCACAAAAACCAAGTATCATCTACCACTATAGTCCTTCCCATTAATGTAAGCCTATAAAAGGCAAACACCGATAAGTCGCAAAGCCCCACTACAGAGCAATATATAAGTGTGATGATACTTTATAGAATGCAAGTTATGAAAAACATATATATATTGAAGAAAATATATTTTAATTACTAGGAAAAACACAAATTCCTAATTGCATCCTTAAATTTGTGAAACTTTCTTCAACCAAGGGTTTTGTAAATATATCGGCTAGTTGTTTATTGGTGGATACAAATTCTACCGATATATTTCCCTTAGCCACATTATCCCTAAGAAAGTGATGTCTCAAGTCAATGTGCTTAGTTCTAGAGTGTAAAATGGGATTTTTGGTTAAGTTTATTGCACTAGCATTATAACAATGTATATGTATGCAAGAATACTTAAGTCCATAGTCTAAAAGTGTTTGTTTCATCCAAAGGACTTGTGCACAACAACTAGCCGCGGTGATGTATTCCGCTTCGGTAGTTGAAAGCACAATCGAATTTTATTTCTTTGAGAACCAAGAAACAAGACTCACTCCTAAGAATTGACAACACCCACTAGTGCTTTTTCTATCTACCTTACATCCGGCAAAATCAGCGTTCGAAAAACCGATTAAATGACCTCGATACCATAATCCTAAGTCAATTGTGTCATTTAAATATCTCAATATGTGTTTTACCGCACTTAAATGAGACATCTTAGGGCAAGATTGAAACCTTATGCATACACAAACACTAGACATGATATTGGGTCTACTTGCGGTTATATAAAGAAGACTACCGATCATACATCGATATCATTTTTCGTCAACTTTAATGCCCTCTTCGTCTTTGTCAAGCTTGATGGATGTGCTCATAGGTGTAGAAGCTATCTTGGCTTCATTCATCTCAAACCTTTTGATGAGCTCCATTGTGTACTTGGCTTGATTGATGAAGATCTCTTTGTTGGTTTGCTTGATTTGGAGACCAAGCATGAAGGAGAGCTCTCTCATCATGCTCATCTCAAACTCATATTGCATACATTTAGCAAACCACTTACAAAGTATTTCATTAGTAGCACCAAAAATTATATCATCAACATAGATTTGAATTAATAACATGTCATTTTCATGGTGCTTAATGAAAAGTGAAACATCGGCTTTTCCTACATCAAAACTTTGTTCAATTAGAAAAATTAAAAGTCTTTCATACCAAGCCCTAGGGGCTTGTTTTAAACCATATAATATTTTTTTAAGTTTGAAAACATGATTTGGAAACTCAAAACTTTCAAATCCATGGGGGTTGCTCAACATAAACTTCTTCATTAATAAAATCATTTTAAAATGCACTTCTTACATCTATTTGAAAAAGTTTAAAACCCTTAAAGCTAGCATATGTCAAAAGCATTCTAATTGCTTCTAATCTAGCTACGGGAGCATATGTTTCATTATAGTCTATTCCTTCTTGTTGATTGTACCATTGTGTCACTAACCTAACTTTGTTTCTAATAACCAATCCTTCTTCATCTAGCTTATTTCAAAATACTCATTTAGTTTCAATTATGGTTTGTTCACTAGGTCTAGACACTAAGTCTCATACATCATTTATAGCAAATTGGTTGAGTTCTTCTTGCATAGCTAATACCAAAAACCCATCTTCTATTGTTTCCTTAATGTTCTTAGGCTCTACTTGAGATACAAAAGCAACATATTGACAAACATTCTTGAGTTTAGAACATGTTACCACTCCCGTTGAAGGCTCTCCAATGACTTGGTCCATTGGATGATCTCTTACCAATCAATATCCTTTAGGGAGAGGTGGTAGAGCTTCTTCTTCTTTATTTTCAACTTGAGGTAGATTTGAGAATGGAGGTTCTTCATGTTAGGTCTCCTCATTATCTTCATCCTCCACTTCTTTATCATGAAGTGTGAGATCCTTAAGTACCTCACCTACATTCACAATCTTCACATTTCTAGAAGAATAATTAATTTCATTAAATGTGACATGCATGGATTCTTCAACAATCATTGTTCTACGATTGTAAACTCTATATGCCTTAGAATTAATGGAGTAACCTAGGATAATCCCTTCATCGGATTTAGAATCAAATTTTCTTAAATTCTCCTTAGTATTTAGAATAAAACATTTGCATTCAAAAACATGAAAATATCCCACATTTGGGATTTTGCCATTCCAAAGCTCAAAAGGTGTTTTCTTAATTTTGGGTCTTAATAAAATTCAGTTGAGAATATAACAAGAGGTATTTATGGCTTCGGCCCAAAAATATTTAGGCAACTTGTTTTCACATAGCATGGTCCTAGCCATTTCTTGTAAGATTCTATTCTTCCTCTCAACCACCTCATTTTGTTGAGGGATCCTAGGGGAAGAAAATGTATGTTGAATACCTAAGTCATCACAAAACTCGAAAAAAAATTATTTTTAAACTCCCCTCCATTGTCACTTTTAATTTTCAAAATTGAAACTCTTTTTTCATTTGAAACTTTCTTAGCAAACTTTTTGAAAAACTCAAGAGTTTTATTTTTCTTGGCAAAAAAAAAACTCATGTAAATCTAGAAAAGTCATCAACTAATACATAACAGTATAGCTTTCCACCTAGACTAGCTACATCACATGGACTAAAGAGATCCATGTGCACAAGCTCAAGAATTCTAGATGTACTAACTTGATTAATGCTATGAAGTGAAGATTTTACTTGCTTACCTAGTTGACATGCATCACAAAGCTTGTCTTTGTCAAATTTTATCTTGGGTAAGCCTTTAACTAATTCTTTCTTAGATATCTCTTGGATGAGGCTCATGCTAGCATGTTCTAGCCTTCTATGCCACAAGCAAGAGTCATTCTTCATGGCAACTAAGCATCTAACATGAGGATTTGGCAAGACATTTAATTCTAAGGTGTATACATTTTCTTGCATATTTTCAATAAATATGATATCATTTGATGGTGCACTTTTAATAATACATTTAGATGCTTCAAAAACTATTATGTATCCATTATCACATGATTGTGATATACTAATCAAGTTATGTTTTAACCCATCAACTAATAACACATTTTTAATGCATGGGTAAGGGAGTATACCTATGTCACCAATGCCAACAATCTTACCTTTGGCATTGTCTCCAAATGTGACATGTCCACCATCTTTACTTGATAGGGTTGCAAATAAATTGATGTCTCCCGTCATGTGCTTTGAGCAACCGCTATCCAATATCCAAGTGCTCATACTTGCTTGAGGATGCTTCTCCACCTACAAGAGGAGAAGAGACCACTTTAGGTACCCAAATTTCCTTGGATCCTTGAGTGTTAGTTATTTTGGGAACCCATGTAAATCTTGCATGTGGGTTCCTTCTTAATGCACAATCCTTGGCCATATGGCCAAACATTCCACAAGAGAAGCAATTTCCATTAAATTTTCCTTTCGTGTATGTGTGAGCATGAGAGTATGATGATTTCCTTTTATGGACAACCTTTGGCATGGCATTTTGGATGGTTGTCATTTTTTCATTAAGCATGCAAAGTTTCTTCTTTAATGTTAGCATGCTATTATTCAGATGCTCTACTTGATCAGATAAATACTTATTTTCATTCTATAATTTTTGGTTGTCATTCTCTAATCCTTCTTAGCTTTTTCTAGGGTGCATTTCTCTTCCTTAAGGGTGTCTATTTCTTTCCTTAGAGTGTTGCATGAAAGTAATAGGCTATCATTCTCAAGTTCTAAAGATCTATTGTCCTTTTTGAGATCTCTAAATTTTCTTCTAATGGCATTGAATTCATCATGCATTTGCTCAAATTCATTTTCTAACTCTTCTTGAGTAAATGAAACTTCACCAAAAGTAAATTTTACCTCATCATCCTTTGCCATCAAGCAAAGGTTTGCTTTTTCACTCTTTGCTTCTTCTTCACTTGATGAGGCCTCGCTTTCATCCCACGTGGCCATCATTACCTTCTTCTTCTTCTTGTATTTTTCCTTCTTGTGAGAGTTGGAGGTAGTGGCTATCTTAAGAAGCGGGCAATCCTTCCTTAGGTGCCCGGTCTTGTTGCAATGGTAGCAAGTGTAGCTACCTCTTCCCTTCCTCATGTCTCCTCTTATGAAGCTCATGAATCTTCTTGCGAGCATCGTCATTTTTTCAAGATCATCCGTCTATTCCTCGGATGACTATGACTCTTCCGCTTGATGTGATACTTTTAAGGCAATGGTCTTGCCTTTGGGGGCATCTTCCTCTTGGTATTGCTTTATGTGGATCTCATGTGTCATAAGAGATCCAATGAGCTCGGTGATCTTCAACGTGCTCAAATCCTTGGCTTCCATGATGGTTGTCACTTTGGGCTCTCAAGATTTTGGAAGGGAACGGAGGAGCTTCCTTACAATCTTCTCTTCCCTTATTTCCCTACCAAGGTTAGCTAAGCCATTCGTAATATTTTAAAATCTAGCATGCATGGCATCAATGGACTCATGTGAAAGCATCTTAAACATTTCATAATCGTGCATGAGTAAATTAATTTTGGATTCCTTTACTTGCAAAGTCCCTTCATGGGTGGTCTCTAGGACCTTCCATACTTCATATGCGGACTTGCATGTAGAAATCCTATTGAATTCATTGATTGATAGGCCACAATATAGAGCATTGACGGCCTTGGCATTTGCATTAAAAAGCTTAATTTCTTCTCGGTCCCATTTATCCATGTCCTTATCGGGTTGTTTATACTCTACTAGGATCATCCTCCATACATCCATGCCTAAGGATTGAAGGAAGTCATTCATGCGGATCTTCCAATAGGCATAGTTGTTCCCATCGAATAGTGGTGGAGTATTAGTAGAGGACCCTTGAGCTAATTGGATTTCACTGGACATCTTGACTGTAGGGAAGATGGTTAAATCTTAACCTACAACCTTGATCTGATACCAAATGTTGTGTGAAACCCGACACTAGAAGGGGGGGTTGAATAGTGTTTGTCTCATTTCTCTTATATTTTCTTCTTACTCAATTTTAACTTCACTTAATGCAATTATTTCTTAATAGTTAATGTGATCAAATTTCAATAGCAATGATAAAAGCAAGTAAGGAAGCAATGCAAACAAGAATACTTATAGTGGTTCGGCCAATAGCCTACTCCACTACCTTGGCTCCTCACCAAGGATTTCTAACTACTACTTTATAGAATTTATGTTTTCCTTTGAAGACAATGAGGACACCCTTCTCACCACTCTGAGAACACTTCAATCTTATTCACCTAGGCAAAACACAATTCTATAAAGCTATCTTTAAGTGTTTCCTAGCACACCTAACAGCTATCTCAAATTTGAAACAAGTTTACAATAAAAATCAAATAAAGAGGAAAGAGCTTTAAGAATTTAAAATGAACCAAGGCTCCTTTCCACCGCCTTCACGGCTCCAACTTGCAAGAGGATGACTCTTTGAGTTGCAGCACAGTCGAAGAAGTAGGGAATCAACGCCTGGAGTTTGTTGTCGACGGAAGCAAAGGGCGCGTGCAGCAGTCTGCTCTTTTGAAGGCTTAAGAAACTTCTTTAATGCTCAATAAAACTTCTAAGAAGTGTTAAAGAAGTTAGGTGAGGGGTATTTATAACCCCTCACTCGAACGGCCCATTCAATGGGTAGAAAAATGATCGTTGAAGTCATTCGGTTGCTGGCCTGTCGATCGGCCGGTCGACCACCAATGCGACCGTTGGTGGTCTGTGAGAGCTCGGTCGACCGACGGGTCAATCGGCTAATGGAAAACAATTTCTTCCGACATTCGGTCGACCCGTCGGTCGACCAAATGACTGGAGCTAGGGTCGCACTATAGGCTATCTCCAGTTCGGTCGACTGCTACCATTCTACCTATTTTTGCCTTTTGTCGGTCGACCGACTGGTCGACCGAATGACTACTGCCCATTTTTTTCTTCACTCGGTCGACCAAATAGGCTGCTTCGGTAGAAATTGCCTTGTTCGGTTGACCAACCGGTCGACCGAACTCAAGCTGAGGTTGACTTCTCTTTGTATTTTTACATGCCTTTTTTATGGGTTTAGTTACCAAGTTTCATCTTGGATAACTTTACAACTTCGGTTGGGATAAACTTAACCTATGGGTATATTACATGAATTCTACTTGATCTAATCTCGAGCGTTTCTTTAACAATTTCTTCTTTCGTATCTTTGATGATATTTTCCTTCGTCTCATTTGAACGGATTTGGCATGGATATCACAACCTTAACCTGAACTCAAAACTTCACACTTGGATTAAATACATGTTTGTTATCATCAAAATAAAGATCGAGGCTTAAGAGTGACCCTTAAGCCAACACTCAACACTCCCTCCCCTTCCTTGTACTCCCATGTCTCCATGTATAAAGTCAATAAGGACCCTCCTCCTTCGGCTGCCAAAGACATGGACATCTGCACCACCTTAGGTGCCCCCTCTTCTAAACCAAATTCACCCAAGACGCTCTCTTAATTTATTGAAGAAGTTTCCTTGATCTTTAAAGTCAATCCCCCTCCCAACCCTAGCATTCTCTCTTCTAACACCAAAAAGAAGAAGGATACTAGGTCTAAGAAAGCATCCTCTTTTAGCACTACCCTGCCTTCTTAGCATAACCTTAAAAGACTTAGGACTGGTACTAGTGAAGCTAAGGTCAAAGCTTCTACTTCTTCTTCTACAGCTCATGTTGTCTATGCCCCTCGCCCCCTCCCCTGATGATACGCTTGGAGGCCAACCTTTTAAGCTCACCAACCCAATTGCGGACTTTAGGGACTTTATCAGTAGTAGTGGCCTCATTGATCTAGGCTTTAAAAGTAATAAATATACTTGGTCTAACAATAGACAATGCCTAGCTAAAAATTTTATTAGGTTAGATAGTGTCTTTGCTAATGCAACATGGTTGCATTTTTTTGGCAATGTTTTTGTGACTCACCTTAATAGACTCACTTCTGACCACAGGCCCATTACCACCTCCATTCCTTTTGATAAACAAATCGGGAATAGATGTTTCAAGTTCCAAAACTTTTGGACTGAATATCCTGATAGCACTGATATTGTCAATAATGCTTGGAGTTCTCCCTTTTCTCTCACAAATCACTGCTACTCCACTTTCAACTCAAATCTCTCCAGTACTAGGAGTGCCCATGCTTACTAGAACAAACATGAACTTGGTAAGCTTGAGGACAACCTCAATAACATAAATCTTGATATTGCTCAGCTAGAATTTTCCTTCTCCTCCCTTCCTGTATCTCTCCACCTAGAAAATAAGCTTAGGGCCCTCCATAGAAAAGCTATAGCCTTGTAAAGGCAAATATGTATAAAATGGTGGTCCCGAGCCAAATGTAAATGGCTATAGGATGGAGAATACAATACTGCTTATTTCCATAGGCTGGTCACCATACGTAGAAGGCCCAATCTCATCTCCTCTATTATCACCACTTATGGCCATACCTTTATTGAGGACCAAAATATCCTTAATGAATTTGCTTCTCACTATTCTAACCTTTGGTCTCCTTCCTCTTCTCCCCCCTCCTATAACTCTTCATCTTGGCTTATCTTCACTAAGCTCTCCCCCACTCTGGTTGATTCCCTTAATTATTCAACCTTTTAGTGACTTAGAGATTTAGCAAACCATCAAATCCCTAGGCAATGGGAAAAGCCTAGAAAATGATGGTTTCATGGCTGAATTTTTTAAGCATGGTTAGGGTATCATTGGCAACAGCTTCTGTCAATGTATTCAAGAATTTTTTCAAACCAATGTTCTTCCTCCCAACTAGAACCAGACCATCCTAACGTTTATCCCTAAGGTTAAAAATCTCAAACTAGTCAAAAACTTCAGACCCATCTCCCTCTGCAATATACCTTATCGAATCTTATCCAAGCTTCTTGCCAATCGCCTTAAGCCCTCCCTCAATGAGCTTATTTCTAATGAACAATCTGCCTTCATCAAAGGTAGAACTATTCATGACAACATACTCATTGTTCAAGAATTAGCTCATTCCTTCTATGATTCCAAGAGTAACAATCATTTTGTTATTGTCAAGATTGACCTGGAGAAGGCCTTTAACACCCTTAGCTGAGAGGTTATCCTCAAGATCCTATCCCTCAACAATTTTCCCCTTCTTTTCATTAGTTGGATTCACTCATGAATTTCTTCTGCCGAATCCTCCTACCAAATCAACTCTCATAAATCTTCCTGGTTCCCTTCCTTTAAGAGTCTTAGACAAGGAGACCCCGTGTCTCCCTTTCTTTACATCATGGTTGCTCAAACCCTCACTCTCCTAATCAACAATGTTGTAAATTCCGGTAAGCTTACCCCCTTCAAGCTTAACAATTCCTTTTTCCTAAGTCACTTGATGTTTGTCGATGATGTCATTTTGGTTTTCAATGCTAACAAGAAATGCCTTGATTCTGTCAAACACATCTTTTCCACCTATCATACACTTACAAGTCAGAAAGTCAACTTCTCTAAATTCGAGATCTATTTCCCCAAACTCACTTCCCTTGACACTTGAGAATAGGATTTGTTAGCACCTTAATATGTCTAAAGGGTCTTTTCCCTTCAAATACCTAGGTGCCATTATTTCCCCTAGAAAACCCCATGCTGACTCCTACAACTTCCTAACTGAACAGATTGAAAACAAGCTAGGTAATTGACAATCCAATCTTCTTTCCCAAAATGGGAAGATTATCCTCATTAACTCTATCCTTAATGTCATACCCACTCATACCCTTACTATTTCCTAGTTTAGTTCTGATATCCTCAAAAAGATTGAGACTAAGATTAGGAATTTCTTCTGGGATAATAATACTGACTATCATAGCATGCACCTCTTAAACTGGCATACTGTTACCCAACCCAAAGTCCTTGGGGTCCTCGGTATTCAAGATCTACACCTCAAAAGCATGGCTCTTCATGCTAAAAGAATCCACCTCTACCTAAATAATGTTGATTCCATTTGGGTAAACCTGGTTAAATCTAAGTACCCCTCTTTATGATTCCATCATTCATTCCCCTCCTAAAATTTCTTGGGCCTGGCGCCTCTTCATTCTTTCTTTCAGCAATCTTTTTTATCGATTTTAGAAAAATCATGGGTTCAGGTGACAACGCTTTCCTTTTAAATGGACCTTGGCTTTTCAATATCCCAATCTCTCTCAAGCCTACCTTTATTAACATGAACATTATCAACTTCATCCTTAAGGTTAACAACCTTATGTTTGATAATTCTTAGTCCTCTTTCTTTGGCCTCACCTATTTCAATCATATCATGTGGGATAAAATCTAGGATATCTTGTTGTCGGTTACTCCCCGTGATGATTGGTATGCTTGGAATGATTCTTTGGATGGTATCGTTACTTTATCCTCCGCTTATACTTTTCTTAAAAACCTAGAAAGCTCTCCTATTAGACATCCTATGGTTTGGCCCAAGTTATGGAAGCTTGATACCTCTCCAAATGTAAAACTTTTTCTTTGAAAGCTCTTTCATGGCCGGCTCCTTACAAGAAACAAATTGCTTCACTTGGGAATACAGGTTGTGGATAAATGTGTTTTTTGTAATAATATGGTTGAGACTGATCAACACGTTCTCTTTGATTGCATTGTGGCTAGTATTATTTGGAACAACCTGGGCCAAACCTTAAATTTGGATTTTTCTAATAGGACTAGGTGGTGTTCAAGTAGCTGGCTCTTAAACTCTCGGCAAACCTCGGTTAGCTGGGATTTTAGAGTCATTGTTGCTAACACCATTTGGTTTTTATGATTTTTTTCGTAATAGTATTTTGCATGGAGATGATTGGCAGCATACCACTCCAAATTATGTGAATCGCATTTTGGCTTTCACAAGTCAACATACAAAGCATATCATACATGAGGGCAATATTGTTATTTCCTCTTGTTTAAATACTTGGATCCCCCCTTTAAATTGGTACAAAGTCAATTATGACGCATCTTTACTCAATAACTCATGTGGCATTGGTATTATTATCAGAGATCACTCTAACTCATGTATAGATGCTCTCTCTTATTATATTCATTTAAATTCTATTATGTATGGAGAATGTACTGTTGTGTTGCTTTTCGTTTTCTATGCAGGTTCCAAGGAGTTAGACAATATCATTTTCGAATCTGATTGCAAGCAAGTGATGGATGCCATCAATTCTGAAGGACCCATCCCTTGGCAAATCAGGAACCTAGTGCTCAGCATCAGATCTGCATTGCACAAGCTCAACAATGCTAAGGTGCAATTTGCCCCCGCGATCTGCAAATCAAGCGGCCCATTGGGCTGCAAATCGGGTGCACGCCCGACAAGAATCCAAAATTTGGACGTCTATTCGTCCACCAGAATTATCTGTAACTATTGTTAGAGATCAATACTCTTATTTACCTTCCTTTGATTTAATATAATTTTTCCTTTCTTGTTTTTTTTTTAAAAAAGTAGCTATTAAAGTGCGCCAAATCAGCAATCTACCAAAAGTGTTTTTTTTATATAAATCAATGTATTCATTCACGAGATAGAATAGAATACAGAGGGGGGGAGGGGAGTTAAAAAAAAAACAAACCAAAAAGAAAATATATACATATAGGATTAGAAAATCCTGTGAGAAACCATAAAGGAGTTTAAAGAGGTGAGCATGTCATAAACACTACTAGAGGTATTCTCAAAGCATCTCCTATTCCTTTCAAACCAGATGAACCAACCCCACACCATGAGCACCCGAGCTTTCCGTAATCTCGAGTTAGCATCTTGATTTGAATTGGTATTGGGATCAACAGAGTTCCAAGTCGATTCATAGAAGGGGATCTTAAGATGGATGAGAAAACGATGCCAAATTTGTTGAGGAAGTTGACAGTTCCGGAAGATGTGCTCATAGGATTCAAGGTCTGTTTCGCACAGCGGACAAGTAGCATTAACATCCAATCCCCAACGAACCAATCTGTCTCGAGTTAACAGACGTTTACGCACCCAAATCCATCCAAATATTGAGACTTTTGGTGGTACCTTAGTTTGCCAAATAAGATAGTGAGAGGAGTCCTCTACACCCCTAAAGTTAAGAACTTTGTATAAGGACTTTGTAGTGAAACATTTCTCTGCAGACCACCTCCAATGTAACGAGTCTTCGCCTTCTGAGGATTGGACTGATTGAAGTGCCTGCACCAGTTCGTGAAGAAATTCAGAGTTCAAAAGTGTAGAGAATGATAGGTTCCATCCTTGAAATATCCCATGTTCATCCGATATCCTTGCTTCTGATATTATAATGTTACGATCAGTTACATAACCGTATAGGTGAGGGAATCTATTTGCCAAACTTTCACTCCTATTCCAAGGCTCACACCACAAATTGATCCTTGTTCCATTACCCACCGAGTAGGCAATAGCATTTCTGAAAATGTTTTGAAGCTTGATAATATTTCGCCAAATTGGGGAGGCAAGGTGTCCCCTCCATGAATCATACCAATTAACCCTTTCTCCCGAAATTGCCCGAATGATATCAATCCATTGAAGGTTACGCCGGGTAATATATTTCCAAAGCCACGAGCCAAGTCTTGCAAGATTGTGATATCGGAGGTTGAGGATTCCCAGTCCTCCTTCAGAGCGTGGGCAAGTAACGGAGTCCCATCTGATTAAGCATTTACCCAAGGGAGAGATGTTTTTTGTTCCTACCCAGAAAAATTTCCGTCTGCGGGAATCGATCCTGTTGATTACCCTAGAGGGGGCTTTGAACAAAGAGAGCATATAGCTTGGACCGCTGGAGATAGTACTGTTGACTAGAGTAAGACGACCCGCTCTAGAGAGAAGAAGGCCCTTCCACCCGCTTAGTCTTTTATCAATCCGATTGATGATTGGATACCAATCATTCTTGTGTAGACTTCCAATCCGAAGTGGCAATCCAAGGTAAGTGATCGGAAATGATCCGGAGGAGAAGCCAAAAAAATTAGCAGTTTCTTGGGCTGCTTCTGAATTGCCCTGAAGATGAAGCACCAAAGTTTTATTTGCATTTGCATTAAGCCCCGAGGCAAGACCAAAGCAACGAAGGAGGAGCCTTAGATTGTAGAGTGCTGCTTCATTGTTTGCTGAAAAAATCACTAAATCATCAGCAAAAAGAGAGTGAGTGATTCCCCCGTGGATGCGAGAGCTGAGAACACCCTGAAGGAGACCATTTTCCACCCCCCTAATCAAGAGAGTGGAAAGGCAGTCCGCGGCAAGGTTGAATAAGTATGGAGAGAGAGGATTTCCTTGCCGAATCCCACATTTGTGTCTGAACATAGAGGTCTCCTCTCCATTAATAATAAGTGAAGAGTCTGTGATGATAAGATTTTGAATCCATGCAATCCATTTTGAAGAGAATCCCCGAACATGCAAGAGTCGAAGAATGAACTCCCAATTTAGTGAGTCGAAAGCCTTCTGAAAATCGATTTTGAATAAGAATCCATCCTCTTTTGATTTATGGCAGCCCCATATGGTTTCATGCACACTGAAAAAACAGTCTAAGGCGCTACGGCCCGCAGTAAACGCTCCTTGCTGTTTGCTAATGAGATCGTCCATTAATGGCTTAATTCTTCGAGCAAGCATCTTGGAGAAGATTCTTATGATGTTGTGTTCAAGACTTATTGGCCTAAAGTCTTTCATGTCCCGAACACCCGCCTTCTTAGGGATCAGAGTGATGTGGGCTTTATTGACTCTTTGGATTAATGTCGGATTGAGGTGAAGCTGCGTGAAAATAGCATTAAGATCCAGCTTGATGAAGTCCCAGAATTGAAGAAAGAATTCATTTGGTATACCGTCGGGTCCTGGCGATTTAAAAGACCCCATCTCACGAATAGTCTAGAGGATCTCCTCCTCAGTGAAGGGGCCATCCAAATCCCTAAGCCCATCATTCTGCTCTATACGTAGATGGCTCCAGCTAACATCCAGCATAATGGGTGCGTGGTTGCTCAAGAGATTCATGTAGAACTCACGAAAAGCAACTCTAATAGAATCGGGCTCGATAAGGGTGCCGGTTGGTGTATCAATAACTGAAATCCAGTTCCCTTTCTTGATGATGGTTGCTCTTTGGTGAAAGAAACGCGTGTTCCGGTCGCCAAGGCTAACCCACCGTTGCTTCGCTCGTTGTCTCCAGTAGCTATCTTCTTCGCAATATAGCTTATTCAATTTGATTTTTGCATCTTTCAGCTCATCCAGCTAATGTGAATTAAGGCCCAATGAGTCAGCCTGCCCCTTTAGAGCAGCCACCTTGGCCTCCAGTGAATATCTATCTTTTTTCGATTCCTTGACAACCAAAGCGGCCCATTGACGGATAGTTTTCCTTAGCCTCCTCCATCTCTCGATCCAATGAACAAGACCCAACTGCCTTGGAAGAGAGTTAATCCAGCAACTTTTGATCATCTCTTTGAAAGTCGGCCTGTTGAACCAATGTAGCTCAAGGCGGAAGAGATTAGATTTTGATGGAATCTTAGGTTGCGATTGAAAGAGCAACAGGTGATGATCGGATAGTTTCTTCTCACCCCCGAGAACCGAAGCTAAAGGCAACAGTTGAGTGGCCGAAAGAGAAAGAAGTACTCGATCGAGCTTTGCCAACCGAGGAGGTGATTGACCGTTGCTCCAAGTAAATTGCAGCCCAGCCGAAGGATAATCAATAAGGCTAGAGTTCGCGAAGATCCGAGAGAGCTTTTGAGAATCCTGAACATTACCCAAACAGTTTGAGCGCTCATGAACGCCCAGAGTTACATTAAAATTGCCTCCTAATATCAATGGTTCATTGCAAGAGGAAATGAATGAGGAGAGCTCTCTAAAAAAGGTGGGGCGTGCCGAGTGATGCGGCAGACCGTAAACAGAGGCCACTTTGAATTTCATAGCTGAATTTTTAAAAACAAGTGAGGCCGCAAGGATGAATTGCCCAGAATAAGAATCTTCCATCGTCCAAACATCTGAGTTCCACACCAATAATTGTCCTCCCGCCAATCCAATAGCATCCGAACATAAGAAACCAAGATTTTTGAAACCTGAAATTTGCTTGATTTTGATAGAAGAAACAACTGATAATTTCATTTCTTGCAGTGCAAGAATCGTACAATTAAGATCTTTACACGTTCGTTTGCACATATACCTCTTAGAGAGGCGGGATATTCCCCTAACATTCCAGAACATAATTCTAAAGCTTGCTGACATAAAACATAATACCACCTACAACTAAACATGGACACCAACCCAGGAACTTCTTCAGATGGGCCTTCCAACCACGTTTGCAAGAGCAGCATGCAACTTCGATGATGGGTTGCCGCAACAAAATCCCAGCGCTGATGTTTGATCCTCAAGAGGCAGATGGCGAAGGTCTGTGATCATTCTTGCCGCTTGGAGACCCAGATTCGACACCCGTGAAGAGGATTGATCAGAGGCTGCAGGATGATATGCAGTCTTTCTTGCCCCGACTTCAAGGAGACGTGCTTTTCTATCCGCAGCTCGCTTAAGGGAGTCGCCCCGGATGCCGTAGGAATGCAATCTCGCACTTCGACGTAGAAAACAGCCCCTTGACGTCGTAGGTGAGCCTCGTCGTGATCTTCTCTTATAGGTGATCGACGGAGCAGAGGCTTGACTAGAGTTGTAACACTCGACGAGGGGAGGCATCTATGAAGTAGCCGGATCCGTCGGGGAGGCATCCGTCATACCCCCAGAGCACAAGGCGGAGTCGGATCCGTTAGAGATTAGTTGCAGCTCTGGGTTTGACCAAGAAGATCGGGTGTTGACTTCAAGAGATCCGCAAGGCCCAAATAGAGTCCTATCCATAATTGATTCAGGCAATATGGATCGAGAAGGCAGAGGGGTAGACATCCTCAAACAAGAATTGGTCTCACCCAACTTAACCCGAGCAGCCGATGACATTCCCCCGTACGCCCAGCTCATAAAGGAGACCACCAGCGGCCACCAAGGAGCGTTAATAGGATCAGAGCATCATTCAAAATTTGTAGAGGGGCGAGCCATCAATGCGTCACCGCCGGAAGCATCATCACTGAGAGGACCTTGCGGAGTGGGCATCGAGCGATGGGGCAATGAGTTAATTCTTGCAAGGGGCGCTACCACCTCGAGCCCCGCGCCACGAAGCAGTGCAGTAGACGCATCCGAGTCAGCAATCGGCGACCAGGTTGGCGGATGGACAGCAGCTTCCGTCGCCGGCAGCACCTGAAGGTCGATGATTTTCGAACGAGAGAGTGTCGCTTTAAGCCGGCCAAATACATTTCCCACAACAACATCCTTAGAGGGGGCACCGGAACGTCGAGGAGAGGAGGCAACTGAAACAGAGTTGTTTCCCACCCTCGACCCGCCAGGAATCAGATCAGAAGACGCTTGACTTCGGTGACAATCAGGGCGGGAGTCATCTGGTCCGTCGGGACCATCACCGGCCGCTGCCGACCAAAATGGGCTTGAGTCCCCACCAAAGATCCACAGGTGCCAAGCTATGCGAATTTTGACCTCATATCGGCAACATTCATCATCGACAAGAACCAGTAGAGGGATTCGAGCGAGGTCCGAAGTTCGGATCTGAACTTGACAAGCACCCATCTCCTGCCAACGAAGGGAGGCGTCGTCGACGGAGTCCATAGCGCCAAAGCTGCTAACTAGAGCGATTAGAGCGTCCACGTTCCAGTACTCCCACGGAAGGCCAGAGATCTCCAGACCTACTTTTAGCTCAAGCGTTGGAATGATCGACGGGGCCGGCTCCGGAGCCCATTCCTCGATCTCCAACTCCACATCGGCCCAACGAAGCTTACCAATACGCAACAAGGAGGCTTTGTAGTAACACTCTGGGTGATCAGCGGTGGAGATCAGGTACCGTCCGTCGGGCAGAATACGCTGGCGCCAATGACGAATATGCCGACCATAATCCCTGAAACGCCGAGCAAGAAACCCGGCGAGGTCAGCTCGATCCCCTAGCCGACCTCGAGAGCGAACAAGAACACATCTGGAGGCGAGATATTGAGATCGACGATGCGTAGAATCTGAGTTTGGCATGAGAACTTTCAAAAGATGCACTCTGTCATTCATGTTTGACTTAGCTGCAATAGAACAGGGGGGACCAGACGAGCAGCTCCCATTTAACGCCACAGCAGGGGAAGAGGGCATCAATATGTTCTGACCTACCGATTTGGTAGGCAATGAAGGAGCGCACTTAATTCTCGGTCCTGAAGAAGCAGAGCGGTCTGAAGAAGAAGCCGCGCGAGCAGACATCTTGCAAGAAGAACCCAAATGACCCACTCCACGGCATTTAAAGCACCGAGCGTTACCCCTGCACTGGAAGCTGAGATGGCCTAAGCGCCTCAGCATAATTAAACACAAATGCATACAATTAATAAAATTAAAAAACCGTATCATAATTAAACACAACTGAAAATTCAGACCATGAATATTACTACTTGCAAAGTTCATAGAGTCAAGTAAGATGAAACCAGTTTTGGCATGGGTTAGTTTCAGTTGCTTATATCTTTGCAACGTTTATATTTTTTTTCAATTTTTCATATTTTTATTTTCTATTAATTTAATGAGAAATCAGGTCTCTCAGTCAGATTCAACAGTAGTTTGTTACATCCCAACGGATAGCAGCAGAAATTTATGTTATATGCATGTTGCACTGACGTACCACTTGAATTATTTAGTCAACATAAGTTAAATATTTGCATATACTCAATTTTCTGGGTGGCAAACAGAGAAACTCAATCACAGTTCTCAAGGACTTCTAATTAGATATAAAAAGCAATAAATATAGTTCCGTAAATTCAGTCGAAGTCACGCACAGAGATGGCGGGAAAACAAGATCCAATTGCCATAGGCGATTCTGGCGAAAAGTTTTCTCCTCATCATTCGACTCACCCTCCTCGCCCTAAAAAACCTCCGAATCCTGGCGATCTCCATCCTCTTCATTCGGAATCTGGGAAAACTATGGCGGATGCAAGAGCATCATCTCCTAAAGGAAGAAGATTCGGTGGTCATGCTATGGAAGCTTTGGCATCAACTGAAGGGGTTTCTAATTTCAAGTTGGGAAGGATATCAGGTATGAATAATGCTGATGTTAATCATTTCCTAGATTTTCCTCTCAATCAGATCTGAAAAATAGTACAATGAATGCTATTAGGAATCCTCTATTTGATTCAAATCAGAAGAACTTGAAACAACCAAATTCCCGGGCTTCTCTGTTTAAAGAGTCTTACATGTTCGATAATTTGCCTGAAAGAGAGGACTTATCTGAGAGATTTGATTTGATAAGGATGAGCTCTTCCGACGAAGTCTTTATTGAGGAAAATCTAGTTAACAATTCAAGACTGAACTGGGTTAATAGCCTACATGGGAAGTTCTATGGAAGAACTCCTTCTCTTAGTTTAGTCCAGAATATACTACCTAAAATCTGGAAAACCAGCTACTCTGTTCAGGTGGTAGATCTCGCTTTCGGATTTTTTTGTTTCAAATTTGCTAATGCAGATGATGCGGAAAAAGTATTATCAAATGGGTCATGGTTTCTAAGAGGACAGGTGCTTCTCCTCATCCCTTGGAGAGAAAATTTTCAACCTATGTTAGAGCGCATCGATTCTATACCAATCTGGATTCAATTCCCGGGCCTTCCCATTGAATTTCTGCAAAATGAAATACTTATCAAATTAGCATCAGTAGTAGGGAAACCTTTAAAGGTTGATGAGATTATTTTAAAGGGGAACGGGGCCAAGTTTGCCCCAGTTTGTGTCTTATGGGACTTGAAAAAATCAATACCAAATGACCTCTGGATAAATTGCTCAGGAAAGAGATTTTGGCAAACATTGGCTTTAGAAAACATACCAAAGGGCATCTAGCAGAAGACTGTTTGGCTGATAAAGTACATGTGAACATTGAGGAAAACATTACCCCAACAGTTGTGAATAATAATGTGGACTTAAAAAAAAAATCAGCAGTTTCTTCAGTTAAAAGTATTCATGGACCATGGCAGGTAGTTGTTAAAAAAAGAAATGGACAGAGGAAGAATGTGAAAAACTATGAAAATAGTAGTTATAACAAGTTCGAGGCCCTGAACATTGATGAGGATAACGAAATGGGAGTTGATACTGATTCATTGCAGTTGGAAAATTCCAAAATTGTAAGGGACTATGAAAAGGATGAATCCAAAGTAAAGGATACTCCAAATCCTTTCCTAGGAAAAGGGAAAAGCAAATCCAGTCTGAAGGAAGCTGTAGAGGAGAATATAAATGAGTTCAAATCAGCTAGCACTATCCCAGTTCAAATCCATGTAGATATGGAAAAGGAAGCTGAAAAATTACACAAGAGACTCACTGATACTTTTGCAGTAGCAGTAAGCTGAAAAAGACTACATTGACATTGATGATATGGAGTCGGATGAGTTTACAAGCTCTCAAAATAAAAACCCGAAAATAAGGAAGTCATTGACTCAAAATGTTCATGTTAATTCATTCCCCTTCAACCTCAAGCAAAACAAGGCTAAAAAGAAAAGGTTCTCAAATGATTTAAGAACCATTGAGTCTGATGGAAGACCTACAGCAATTGCAAATAATGTTCCTTTAAATATGGAAAAAGGATGAAGATGATCATTTGGAATATAAGGGGTGGTCTCAAGATAGATGCTTGGAACTACCTAAACATGTTAATGAAGAATCACAATTTGGATTTCATTCTATTGGTTGAAACTCATACTGATGAGGAAAGTTCAATTCTCTGCATAAAGAAGATGGGCAGTAGCTGGGATGGTGTCTTTGTTCCTGGGAATGGTAGGTCTGGAGGTATTGTTTTTGCTTGGAAAAGGGATGTTTTCAGTGTAAATGAAGTCTTTAGATGTAATCAAGCAATCCATGTGTTGATCAGTAAAAAGGGCTCTATACCTTGGCTTTTCACAGGCATTTATGCAAGTAATGATAGTAATGAAAGGAAAATTCTTTGGGACTTTTTACTGAATATTGAAACTGAAAATATACCTTGGCTCATTGGAGGTGATTTCAACTGTATTGATAAGCCTGAAGATAAAAAAAAGGTGGAAAGCCTTTTGTGCTGGGTAAGTCAATTTCAGCTTTCAAGGACTTGTGTGTAGGAGCTGATTTAATGGATTTGAAATTTAAAGACCCCTTTTTCACTTGGTGTAATAACAAAATAGGAAGCAAAAGGATACATGTCAGGTTGGATAAGGTTTATTCTAACTGTGTGTGGCTCTCTATCTTTGATAAAACAATAGTGTATCACTTGAAAAAAGTTGCTTCAGATCACAGGCCTCTGTTAGTTGATACTAGGCCAAGAAATCTCAGTTTCAGTAATTATAAAAGATTCAATTTCGAGCTACATTAGCTTGAATATAAGGAATCACACAACATCACCAGCAATGTTTTCAGAGATGTTGACCATGCCCAATGGGACATGGATACTTTTGGGAATACTTTACATAACCTAAGTAAAGAGTTGATGGCTTAGGATAAAAATAAAATTGAATCTCTTGAAAAATCTTTATAGGACTCTGAGGATGAATTGAGAGTTCTAGAAGACATTGATGAAAAAGGGCTAAGTAATGAGCATGATCAAATCAGAATTGAGTGTTTGGTGAATAAGATCAAAGCCCTTAATAGACAAATCCATACTAAATGGTGGTCAAAAGCTAGTACAATGTGGATTGAGCAAAATGATAGAAATACCAATTTTTTTTAGAATTTAGTGAAATTCAAAAAGAGAAGGAACTTAATTACTAAGATTGAAACTGAGCATAGCATTATCAGTAAGCCAAAGAAAATTGTGGAAGTATTTGTAAGTTGGTACAAAGCTCTTTGGAGTAGTGTTGAGGGACGCACAAATAATTGGGGCTGTCTCTAAAATTTAAACTGGTATAAAATCCCATCTTCCTGCCATAGAGCTCTAATAGATGTCTTTGCAGAGAAAGAAATAATTGAAGCCATTAATAGCCTTGGGAGGGGGAAAAGCCCCAAGTCCAGATGGCTATAATTTGGAATTTTACATTAATTTTTGGGATAGCATCAAAGAATCCTACATTCAGCTATAAACAGTTTTCATGAACTAGAAGCTATTCCTACATCCTGGGGCAAAACAAACCTGGTTTTCGTTCCAAAAATTGATAATGCAAAAAGGATTACTGATTATAGGCCTATAGCATTATGCAATGTAGGTTATAAGATCCTTTCTAAAATGATAGTAAACATATGTAAATCTTTCACTGAGAACATAATTTTCAAAGAACATACGGCTTTTGTTCAAAAAAGGAATCTTCATAAAATATGTTCTGATGGTCTCTGAAATGTTTAATATCATTCACAACTCAAAGAGAAAAAGACCTTATTGCATTCTGAAATTGGACTTAGAAAAAGCTTTTGATAAAGTCTCATAGAAGGCTTTGAAGAAAATATGGGAATTCATGAATTTTTCAAAGAAATTGATAAATTGGTTATATGTCTGCCTTTCATCTTCGGTTTTCACTTGCTCTATTAATGGCTTTAATTCTTTCTGTTTTAACAACTGTAAGGGAGTGAGGCAAGGGGATCCTCTCTCCCCTTACTTCTTTATTATGATGCAGGAATTATTCTCTCTTCTCATAAAGAAAGCTGTTGATAATGGAGAAGTCAAGGCTTTTAAATACAAAAAAATTTCTGTCAACCATTTATTTTATGTTGATGACATTTTGATCACTATAAGCAATTGCAATAGTTCTGTTAAGAAGACAAGGAGATTCTTGACACATATTGTAGTTACACAAATCAGAAAACCAACACTTCAAAATCAGATGTTGTTTTTCTTGGCAAATGTTCTGATAGTATAAAGGCCGAAGTTTGTAGTATTCTCGACATCAAAGAAGGGTCTTTTCCAATCAAGCATTTGGGTGTTTTCATTGATAGAGGAAAGCTGAGCCAAAATCACCAAAGTTTGATAATTGATAAAGCCTCAACAAGAATCGAAAATTGGGAAGCAAGCACATTTCTCAAGCTGGTAAGACTATTCTAATAAACTCAGTTGTTAATTCCATCCCAGTTCATTCCTTAGCAACTACTTGGATAAATGATTGTGTAATAAAAAAATATACCAAGATTACAATGAGCTTTTTATGGAAAACAAATAGAAAAAAGAAAGGTTTGCACCTTGTAAAATGGGATTTGGTTACTAAATGCAAGAATGATGGTGGCTTAGGTATCAAAGAACTGGGTATCATGAAATATTCTATCCATGCAAATAGAATTCTTCCCTTTCTCAATAAAAAGGATCACTTGTGGACAAATCTATTTTTAGCTAGACAAGGGGATTTTCACCCTTGGAATGAGAACATCATGGGAAAAGTTTCATGGCCTTGTAAAAACCTATTTCAAGCCATGCTCAAGCTGAGAATGGGTTTGAAAAGAAAGTTGGAAATGGAGAAAAGATCAACATCATTAATGATCCATGGATTGAATGTATACCATTAGGGAGATGGCCAACTTATGTTAATATTTCAATGCTCCAAAACTTTGAAAATGTGAATGAGTTGATTGATAATGGCAGCTGGAACTTTGACCTGCTTGAGAGTCTTTTTGGCTATAAGCTTGTAAAGAAAATTGGCTCAATCTTCTTAAGGAATAATGGTGAAGATGATAAATAGATATGGGCTTTGAATGACAAAGGCAAACTAACATGTAAGATTGCCTATAATTTCTTAAAAGGTTCTGAAATATTTCCTGATATCTTATATTCTGAATGGAAGAAAATTTGGGGGATAAATGTGGCTCCAAGGATTAAATTGTTTATCTGGAAACTAATGCTAAGAAGATTGCCTTGTTCAGAATATCTTTCTAAAATATGCAGTTTGCAAAAACATTCATGTTATGTTTGTAATAAGGATAGTGATGAGATTTGTCGTATCTTGTTCAAATGTCCTTTTGCCCAGGAGTTTTGGAAGAAGTTTGAAATCATATTTAATTTCAAATTTAAGTATAAAGATGAATGAATAATTGATAGATGATTATATGAAAGTGAGGGTCTGGATAAAAATGCTGGTAAAGCCCTCACTGCTTTCATTACTGCAGGACTCCGGAACATTTGGAAAAACAGGAATAGTTGCCTGTTTAATGGGAAATGCTCAAACATCAACTTGCTATTCTTTAGAACTTTAGCAGAGGTGAATCAAAGATGTGCCAGTGGACTCAAATCAGAAGTTTAACTGGTGTAAGAAAATCAGCAGTAGTTCTTTAAATGAAAATCCTAATATGAACACTTCCTCACAAAATGAGGAAATGGCAAGAGGACCAAATGTATGTAGTGTTTTTTGTGATGCTGCATGGATAAATGACAATAAAGATACTGGCATTGGTTTTCATATCCAGGGAGATGATCAAAATCTCAATTACAATTGTAAGAGTTTCATGACTACATCTTATCCTTTAACTACAGAACTATGGGCTATATGGCTGTGCTTAATGAAGGCAAAGCTATTGAACATAAAGCATTTAAAGATGTTTTCAGATTGCCTTAGAGCAATCAAAATTCTCCAGAAGAAATTCAAACCACCCTGGTTCCTGATGGGGCCGACGAAGGATATCTGGCAAGCTGCAATGGCTCTAGAAACAATTGATTAGATACACATTAAAAGAGAAGATAACAACCAAGCCCACTGCCTTGCGAAAGAAGGCCTGAAGATATCTCTTCCTAGTAGGCCACTAAAACAAGACTTTATTCCTTCATTCTTAATATGCAATGGAAAGCTTGAATGGATTAGAGAGAGTTTTACTTACATAAATAATTCTATAAACTCTGTGGGTAATATGGACTATAGCTTTGAGTTTTTGCAGTCTGCTGCTAACTTTATCTCTAGCAACAATTCTATTCCTGTTTTGTACAGTGACTCATATAATGTAAGAAAGGTTGATATTAATGAAGTTTCATATAATCGCAAGGAGTATGGGAGTGTTCTTGTTATCAGCGAGTGCACGATCGATGATCCTCTGCCTCCCCTACCCAGGAATTTGAACATAACCTGACCCAGTGGTTATATTTTTATTTTTAAAAAAATAAATCAGTCGTTACATGCGCATGTATACAGGCTTTTGTCGTGCAATTTTAAAGAATTTTTAATCATTTGATGAAAAAGAATGTAAAAAGGACAGTACAAGCTTTATGAGTTTGGTCAAACAATCTGTATTGAATTGAATGCTGAACCTGTATCTTGCTATGACCTCAATTAAAATGCATTACAAACATGAATAAATCACAATAATTTTTTGAATGCTGAACCTGTATCTTGCTGTGACCTGCACCGAAGAATTTTTTCTATGAAGTTGGTGTATAGCAATCCCTCAACCTAGTATTGCTTGATCCTGCATTATTCTTAGCCCGTTTACAATTTTCCAGAAGATCAGTTAATGATGGAAGAGGTCGAGGGACTGGAACATTCATGGATCTATAAAGCTTTCTCAAGCTTGGGTTAAAAGCTGAAGATGATCCAATGGACAGCGTGTCCTTTTTAATATCAATCTGTCCACCAAGATAAGGTTCAGAAAAGCTCAAGCCCTTGGATAATTTAGTAAATGAAGTGTTCATTCTTTCATCATCTGATTCTGTGATATTATTCAAGTCCTTATTTACGGTTTCTGATTCCTCAATACTAGCATCAGAAATGCCCAAGTTCCTCGAACATCCAACAGATGAGTCAGTCCTATTGTCACCATCTTCCAATCGATCCGAAAGCTGTTCAACAACTTTCTCCACAACTAATGATGATGGTTGATCAGTAACTGTGTCCTCTGAAGGTGACAACTCTATTGAACATGCAGATTCACCTCCAAGGCAAGATGAACGTTGTTTTTCCGTATTATGTTGTGCACAATTTTTCTCTGACTCCTTATTAACTATAGTATTTGCTCCAATGTTATCTGAATCCTTGATTCCAAGCCTTGCTCTTCCAAATAATGTAAAAGGTGGAGATAAGTCCAGTTTAAGCTCAGACTGGTTTCCCGATTTAGTTTCTGTTTGCAACTGATTGATCATTGTTGCAGTTGACACTTCAATAACAGAAGTAGGGGTACTGTTATTCCTTGGAGTCTCTGAAGCTGCAGGAGTTGGAGTGGACTTCTCATTGAAACCCTTCAACAACTTCCACAATGGGTCATCAGAACTTAAATTAGTTTTATAACAATTGTTCTTAACGTAATCTAGATCCATGGCTCGGGATGGTGGAGTTGTTGAGATTACCCACTGAGGCTTGAGAAACTGCAGGGCAGACTCTAATTCCTCTCGAGATGAATGCATGGTGTGACATACATGCCAAACTCCAACTTCATCCCTTTCAGCTTCTGCAGGACATGTATTCCGCCTTTTAGATTTATTGCGGTCAGGATTGGTGGCATACCATTGTGCAGAGGGGCGTATAAAGAGAGGTTCTGGTTGAAGATTAGCACGTGCCTTTGCAAGTTCTTCATTAGCTTTCTCATATAGTCTGGGTAATCCAAGCAACTGCAAAACATATCTAGTATGAGTGTATGACAGACCAACACTTGCATAGGCACAAAATTATGTAGCATCCTATCATATTATACTAAATTGTAGCTCAAGAAAGTGGTTTTTCCTCTTAAAACCAAGGCTTCATTGATCTATAGATGAAAACATTGAAGATTACATGTATTTGCTATCAGCTACATGTATTTAAAATTCCCGCCATTGAGCTCATGTGGATAAATGTATTTAGTTAAATTGAGGATAACGAATCTGCCATTATTTATTCTAGAAGAATCTTCTTAGGTTTTTCTCTACACCTCTCTTTTCACCAACTATCTTACGCTGTTAATAACCAAGTTGTTTTCCTACTATTACTAAAGCTACATTTTATATATTCAGTCTTATTTTGGTGAGTAAAAGAGAACACTTGATAAAAGTGAAATCAAAGGTGAATTCTTGGGCAGGAAACCAATTGTCTCAGGCTGGAAAAGTTGTCATGATAAACTCAGTCATGAATTCAATTCCAATGCATACTTTATTGACTTCATGGGTGAGTGCAGAAGCAGTAAATGAAATAGATAAGGCTGAAAGAAGATATTTCTGGGCAAGCAATGAAATAAAATCTGCCAACATGGTGAAGTGGGATATAGTGACTAAAAGCAGAAATCAAGGAGGGTTGGGTATAAGAGATTTACATACTGTTAGAGCAGCTGCTATGGCAAAAAGAATTCTGCCTATACTGAATAAGGATAACAAAAAATGGTGTGAAATATTCAATATGCAGAATAGCAATTGGCACCCTTGGATGAAGGTTTCACACAAGAAAATTTCTTGGAATGGGAAAGCAATAATGAACGGAATGGTGGCCTTAAGAGATGGACTGAGAATGAGTATTAGTGGTGGAAGAGAAGCAAACTTGTGGACTGACCCTTGGATAGACTCTATCCCTCTAAATCTATGGCCAACTTACATAGATGTTAGAGGTCTTGAAATCTACAAGAAGGTCAGTGATCTAATTGAGAATAATGCTTGGAATGCAAAGAGATTGAATGAGTTCTTTGGGAGAGATATAAAAGAAAAAATTGAAGAAATCAGTATAGATGAAGAAGGGGGAAAGGATAAATGGGTGTGGTCTCTCAGTAATGATGGAAATCTTTCAATAAAAAGAGCATATTGTTTCTTGAAAGCAAAAGAAGAAAAAGTAATTGAAAAGAATGTGGAATGGTCCAAAATATGGAAAATGAAAATTCCAGAAAGAGTGAAGGTATTTCTTTGGAAACTTTTCTGGAATAGACTACCAACATCTAGTTGGTTTAGTAAGTTCACAGGGTCTGATTTAAGTAGTTGTTACGTTTGTGGAGCAAATGAAGATGAGAGTAAACATATTTTGTTTGATTGCAGCTTTGCAAAAAAATTCTGGATGTTATCTGAAAATAACCTGGGACTTAAGTTTAAATTCAAAGACAGCTGGTATAAGGGAAGTTGGCTGGAAGGAGAGGATACTGATAAGGAGATTGGAAGTATGATTAAGGCATTTATTGCTAATGCTCTTTGGCTTATCTGGAAAAACAGGTGCAGTGCAAAACATGAAGGAGGTGTGGAAGGACACTATTCTCTATTTACAAAAGCATGTAGAGATACAATGGACTATGGCAAATATGAAGAAAAAAAGAAAACAATTGTTAAAACTGATACTATCAAAGAGATGCAGAAAGAGGAAAAAGATTTGCAGAGGTTAACTGATGGAAGAGTGCTTTTTTGTGATGCTGCCTGGAACAATGACATTAATGCTGGAGCTGGATTTGTTCTTATAGAGCAGAGAAAATGGAAATTAATAGGGGCAGGTAGTATTAAAGCAGGATGTTCATTGAAAGCTGAGCTAATGGCAATCTGGTATGGGCTTGATAATGTAAGGAAAAAAGAGCTAAATGTTACATGGGTAGCTACAGATTGCAATATTGCAGTAAAAATGCTAAAAGGACTGCAACAACCAGATTGGAATGTGAAGAATTTGATCAAAAGTATACAAGTATTAGGAGAAAAAGTTGGAGTGCAAAATTGGTTTCACATAAGCAGGAGCAGAAATAGAGTGGCTCATGCTGCAGCAAGATTGAAGAAATATTGTGAAATAAAAGGATGCTGGTCTAGTTATGGAAACATGAAGGAAAATATAGAGGACATTGATGTTACAAGTAATGAGCTTTTCTATGATTTCCTGAAGGGGCATGCTATAAATAATGCTGATATGCAAACTTCAAATGAAGACTATAGCTCTGTAAGTTGTAATGATCCAGTTAGGAGTAGTTGTCATCACTTTGATGTAATGGTAGAGAATATTGAAGGTAATGCTAGTCCTTATGGAAGTAGGAAAGAAAACAATGGTTGTAAGATTGTCCAATACAGGACAAGAGATGTAAACTTTGCAATTGAGGCTAATAAAAAGCAGATAGTCTGGGGGGAATATATCCCTGTTCTTCTTAGAGGCGAAGGTAGTACGGTCAGTGACCCAATGCTCCCTCTACCCTCTTTTTTGAATGAGTGACCTTTTTCTGGACTTTTTTACAAAAAAAAAGAGAGAACACTTGATGTACCTGTATAGTCATCATGCTAGGAACTAAATTTTCATATATGGGTATGTATGACCTCAGAATAATTACTTGAACTTGCAAGCATGAAACTAAATTGAGTTTAAAAAATGTTTATTTAGATTTTATCTTCCTTCAATAACCCTTTCCCAAAGCTTCATAGTCTGATTCATTAGCGTAATACCTCTATAATTATAGCAACTCTGGATATCTCCATCAATCTTATGAATTAGTATCAAAAGGCAATTTCAAGTTGTATCAATGGATGACCGTGCAATTTGAGATGGACACTAGGTAATCTAATGAAGACCCATTTTCAAGCAGGCCTCTTAAGGCTCTTATGCTGCAATCCACAGTGATAAACCTACGTAGGCAAGCGACCAGGTAGTCAAAGTTCCTACTTGCACGGCCATCCACAAAATAATAGTCATCCACAATTTTTAACAGTGGGTTAAAATAAATTACAGTAATAGTTGATCCATTGAGCACTTGCTTCAACGAAGAAAACAAAAAGAAGACCAAGAGAATCAAGATGCATCAGAAATACTAACTAAAATGAACTATCTTTCCTCAAAAAAACTAAAATGAAGTAATGAACTATCGGAGAAGCCAAACAGTCCATGTAGCCTGCCATGCTACTACATTATTTGCCACTCAGTAGTTGCTTCAATGAAAATAAAACAAAAGAACAAATAATGAAGTGTGCATGGGCACAACTTCTAATTACCTAGAAAGAAAATCATTATCTTGAATCACCACTTTTCAACATTTAAGAGTTTAAGCATTAGTCTGCACTATGTCCTTACAACTGTAATGGAGCAAATAAATTAGCCTTGAATTACTATCACTACTTCATTTGAACAAGAGATTGACTATTGCTCTAAATCCTGTCAAAATATGCATCTATAAAGCTAATTGAACTGACACAATATGTTAATAAATAAAAATCTAACCTATTCTTTCTTATTTAACACAGAACTGTTGGAATATCAATATCTTAACTAATAACTTTAACAAGTAAGTTTAGTTAACAAGGCCCCTTGTTCAAGCCCAAATAATAAATGATAACTCAACCAGAAATTATACATAAATGAATATCTTATTGGTGCATTATATGGGACTATTGAAGAATCACAATGCTTTCAATGAATAACGGATACAAATTCAATTCAACCTAATAATCGATCTGAATCAATTTGTGTCTATGCAAAAACAGTCTCTTTGTCATGCAAGGAAAAAGTTGCATATATTGATCCTCTCAAAGACCCCCCCACATAGCTAGGAATCTCATGCACTATCACCCTTTTAATAAATCTGTATCTTTAATTCAAAAAGTCACCTGTTAGGAATGGTTGCCCATATGATGTAATAAAATGTAAATGATGCATAGCTCACAAGGAGTTTGGTAAACAAGAATAGACCAAGAATAGAATAGTATTTATGGTAACCCACTTATTCACTTCTTTGGTTGCACATTTAAACAAGGAATAGGTGAACCACAAGAATAAAATGGTAAAACTATTGTTGATGGATTAGGAATATTCCCAACCCCAACCCTTGTAATATCATTCTCAATCTATTTCTTATGGCATTTTCTGATAGTACCCTTCAATGTTGGCATTAATTACACCATTTTTTTCAAAAAAAAAATGTTATCGAAACTTATTTTTTCTATCTTTTGCACCTTTCACTTCATATGGGTTTTTGGTATAATTATTTTATCCATTTTGTTTCAGAAATATGATGAAATAAATGATTTTTTATTCTGAAATTAATAAAGACTTTTCTACTAAAAATAAACCTATAATTGTTGTTGTTTTAAAACTAATTTATAATTTCATAATTATTTTACACTAATCTATATTTTTATTATGTTGGTATTAATTTGATTAACTATTTTACAATATATTATTTAGTATATAAATGTTCAATATTGTTAACAAAATCATTTTTTCTGTAGAATAGCTATTCCTGATTTCATGTGAACCAAACAATGAAATTCAATTCCCTATGTATTCTTATTCCTAGCAATTTCATTCACAAACATCCACTCTAGGAGGGAGACAAAGGGAGACAAAAGAGAATTAAATCAAATCATTCAATCCCTAGGGCTGTTCACGGGCCGGGTCAGGTTTAGAGGAAAAAATGACCCAACCCGACCAAAAGTAATCGGGTAAGGTTGGGTCTGGTTTAGGATTTTTTGCCTCTCAAACCCGATCCGGGTCGGGTCTACCCATTTGGACTAAATGGTAAACTCCAAACGTGTAACTGGGTAAGGGCAATCGGGTTTGTATATAGGTATTTTAAAAATAATTTAAAAGAATATATAATTTAATCGAGTAATCCAATCGAGTCTCTGGTCATCAAGTTCCAAAGTTTGAAACCCAAAACCCGACCAAACCCGATTACCTGACCCGTCGGGTTCTCGAATTCATTGGGTCAACCCGACCCAATGAACAGCCCTAGATGTAATATGGCATATTAGGACAATACCCCTAACTAAAAATAAGCTCTAAATATAATAAACTCAAATTAAAAGACAAATACTAAGACTGAGTGTAAGTGTCCACTTAAGTCTAAAGTTTTAAGCCTATATATAAGTCCTTGATGTAATGGTCTAAGGAGCTTTGGATGGGAAAGCATTTTGGCTTATTTTTCGATTCCTGCTTTCTCCTCTATTCTACCCTACCTCTTCTCCTCCGGTCCCTCAGTTCTGCATCAGTTAACTAAATCCTCATTACAATGTCAGTACAGTTCATTTTGACCAATGGCCATTCAATTATCATATTCAATTATGGTCATTTTGACCTCATTACAACTTGGATTGGTACATTTTTTCCATGTATCATTGTTTGAAACAAAATGCAGATATGATAATTAAATTTCAGGCAAATATCACGTATAAGTTGTAGCATTGAATACACTGTGCTTACACGAAAGCGAGAAGAAGCATCTTCTGAAAGAATTTCTGGTGCAGCAAGTAGAAGTGAATAAAAAAAATCAGGATTCTCTGACTTGTCAACAAAAATTTTGGATCCAAATGTTTTGGATACTTCAACTAAAATTTGTTCCCGTCCAAGAAGATCACATGAAAGATATACCACAGGTGCATTCGGGTGCTTCCATATACAACTTATTACCTAAAGAAGTCATGCAACCTACGAATGTCAAGAGTTGAGATAAAGAATGTATATACCACAGCATCCAAAAGATAAAGAAAATAACTAGGCAAACCTGTTGGACAGCTGATTCATTAATTGGCATTTTGAGATAGCATTTGCTAAAAGTGCAGTCCAGAAATAGATAATCAAGATGACACTCAGATCCTCTTCCTTTCTTTACTATATACTTCATAGGTAGATTTTGCAGACAATCAGGGGTAAGCCTACAATCACCTGTGTGCAAAATATTACCAAATCCCCCTTCAAACAGAAACATGACTGCTCCTGTAATAAACAACCAGATTGAGCTATGAGTGAGTTGTTGCATGATATTATTGTATGACATCTGAGGCATATGGAGTGGATATACCTACAAAGAGTTGCAATTAATGTTGCATACAGACAAACATGAGTGGACTCCAACAAATATGCATATATAAAATAAACATAGTCAAGATCAAGAATATAAAAAGGCTATTACGTTGAAAATTTACCTAGTGCTTGAATTTTTTTATGAAAAAACTTCCCAATCTCTACGTGGACCTAAACTAGTATAGAATTACAAAGCACTATTAAATCATTTATCAACACAGCATTGAGGAAGAACATTATTGAAATAAATATTCTTCCAGTTACTATTATCTAGAAATTGGAAATAACCTCTTCCATTAAAAAAAAACTAACCCACATCTAGTTCACTTTTAGTTATAAATGCTTCAACAAACCATGGTTAATTTGCATATTAATTAGCTTTTCTTGTCTGAGAGCCTAAGGTACTCTTTTCAAGTAACAAGCAAAGATGTTTGTATCTTCGGTCAGCTTCTTTCTATCACCTATATCACATCCTGCATTGGCAACTGAAGCAATTAGTAAAGGATGGTTGTCAAGGGGCACTTGGTGTCTTCCATAAGAGTTTGATGTTTCATATCAACATCATATGGGTTCAAGTATAGATTTACATTATTTGAAATTATATAGTAACTTAAAAGCATTTGTAAGTAATCAAAGTTATAATTTTGTAGTTCAATGGTGGCTACACTTTGGAGGATCCCCTCATAACCACAACAAGATTGCAGAGTGGAATTGTGAATCCTTACGCAAATAAAATCACCAAGCAACTGCAAGTGAAGTTGTTCATCTTATCATTGATGCATGCCAAAATCCAGAACCATTTATCTTACACATTTCTAGAAAAGATGGTGTTTGTTCAGTCTTCACTATAACATATGCCTATGGATGCGAGCCATCTAGGAGGAAGAAAAGAAATTCTTCATATTCATATCCCTAACCCTATTCAATCATTGTGTCAATCCCAATGTGATGCAAGTGCATGACATTCAGATAGATCATGATTACTTTATGTAAATGTGGCAGAAGAGTACCAATTCCACAAGCTATGGGACAAATTTCAAATATGGGCTTTGCAAACATGTGCATAAACCTGATTTGATACTCGCTTAATCCTTTCATGGTGAGGCATGACAAATTCTAATAATAATAGGCAATCATACACAAGCTTCTAAGCTAGTCATTCAAATTAATTGAGTGTCTACCTCGTTTCCTTCAAGTTTCATCCGAGATAGACTTAAACTGACTTTTTTTTTGTTTTAGGTAATAGTAGTAAAAAAACCTTGTGGGAAGGCCCATTCATAACTAATCAAGAATTCTTCTCATACCAACATACAGTACATGTTTGTATGACAGTAACAGGACCGTGCACAATCAAGACTCAACTGCTATTGTTACATACCAGTAATGAACCAAAATTTTAAGCCATGCATTCATCTATATCTTTAAACATTTTAATTAGCACATATTTGTATATGCATAGAACCAATAACCATGGAATTACCATCATTAGAACCAATAACCAAAATGCCTAATATGTATAGGAGCTGGTGAACTTACCAAGGGTCTCCAAGCATTTACATAAGTATTGTTGGTAACTAAACAGCAAAATATTTAGTCCTGACTAGCCTTATGTATATGGATCATTCACCAATATCCCTCCTTACTGGTAGCAAATACTATTGAATTACTATCAAATTCGCTTTTCATTATATCTAAACATTTTCAGTATTATAAATTTGTAGTTATGAATTAACTTCTCTAATTAGGAACATGCATAACAAATTCTACATTTGCAAAATATCATAAGAAACATTTTTAATATCCCATACTCAGTAGACACTATTGACAACTTACCAAAAATGAAATCATTTTGTTCTTCTTTTTTTCTTTTTCTGTACTGCTCTTTGTTTAAATCCTAATTTAGGCTAAAAACAAGAAAGTTAAACAACAGGTCAAAGAAATTAAAGCAGGATGTTTATCATCAATTAAAAGAATGAGTAGAATGATGCTCCCTGACAAATAAAGAAATGTTTTTTGCACTTTCTTTTTCTTCTCCTTTCAATGAAATAACAAGATTTTCAAAATAGATCTGAATTTCCATCGATATAATTCTGTTCAAGATTAAAATTATGTCTTTAATAATCTGAGGCATTTGCTCTCGTCAAGAAGAATAATTGATATTCACTTGATGCAAACTAAAGTGGTTCAATCAATAAAGAATGAAAATAACTGAACCAGAACATATTTGGAGATACAGATAATTGAACTCCCTGACTTGAACTACATCACAGTACCAAAGGATAGAAGATATCGTCATGCACACCTGGGCAGTGATTGGCATCAACTGCAGTGACAGTGAATGCTCCATCAGGATCATCAACAACAACGGATCCGCCAACTTCAATTTCCACGAATAACGAATCATCAAGCTACAGACGAAAGGATAACATATAAATCCAAATTCCGCAATACAGAGAAAACCCAAGGAGATCCACAGGGATAGAAGGTGAGGGGAGAAGAACCTGAGGGTGGTAGTGAAGGGCGAGGGTCTTGGTGAGGCGGGTAGCGTAGATGGGGCGGTAGGCGTGAGCAACGATGCCGGCGAGGTGGTCCTTGTGGGCGTGGGTGAGGAAGTGGTGGCGCTTCCGGTCGGAAGCCGGCGTCCATGTGTCCACCGAGAAGGGTAGCCCTCTAGGCATCTCGATCGGCATCGCTTGTCTGGCTAGAAACCGGAACCCTAACCCTAACCTTCGAAGTGGGTGCCGAATTCACCGCGCCCTTGAATTGTATATATCCACAGGAAGGCTTCTGCTGCGGCTCCTTCCCGCGGAAGGAAGTGGAAGGGAAGGTGGAAATGGAGGGATTTGATTTTGATTTTTGGACATAGTAATTGGCATGGAGAGTTGTGCTTCGTTTTCCCTCTTCGTTCGAAATCGAGGTGGTCTAATCTGACCATATTTGGACTGGATTTGAGTTGGGACATGGTGAGGTGGTCTGATTTTTTCTCTATTTTTATATTTTCGCATTTTTAACTCACTATTTATTAAATTCGGAATTATAAATTCTGAGATGATAATAATCAGAATTATAGAAAAAATTATCAAAATCAAAATTAATTTTGATGGTATGTTTTTAATATTATAGTAGTTGTTTTAATAAAATATAATATATATTTTTGGTGAAATCACATGACATAAATTTTTTTTAATAATTTTTTTCGAGATTTCAGAACAATTTAAAATTGAGATACTTAAATAGTCAATGTAAATTTATTTTTAAAATAATATCTAAATATATCATATACTTTAGAGTTTTTCTCACATGTGACCTCTACTTTTATTTATCTCAATTATATTCTATACTTTCTGAATTATTTCAATTGAACCCTACTATTTAGTTACCGTCAGCAGCCCCGTTAACCCGGTAACGTGGCGTGCTGACGTATTCCAAAAACTAATATTTTATTACTCGAAAATCCAACATGCACGCCACTATATAATTTTTTTAATATTTTTAAAATTATTTTTTTTAAGACTTACCACGTCACCACCTGCCCCCCTTTTTAAATCATTTTTTAAACCCTAAATTATACCACCTCAGCACTTGGCCCCCCTTTCTTCTTATTCTACTGCTGAACCCGACAAGGCGACAAAATCTTCCCCCCTTTCGGCGACATGGCGATCGGTGCAATCGAGCCTCCATCTCCGCCATCCTCTCCGGCAATTTCTCCGGCGATGAACTCCCGTGCAAGACTGTAGACGCTTGCACCAATGGTCACGCACAGAGGCCAGTCTGTTCGTCGTTCGACCCGTGTTCGGAAGATTGTTCTTCCGACTAATCCGTGCGGACCAATACAGGTAAATTTGAGACCTTTTTAGTTGCTGAGTGTTCTTGCTTTCTGAACATTTAACATTTAGGGTTTTCAAATATTTTTAGGGTTTACATTTAGGGTGTTCTTGCTTATTTGGTTGTATCAGTTTAGGTCTTAGGATTTATATGTTGCAGTTCTTCATCTAGTTCAATGGTTGTTCAATGGCAATTCTTCATTTATATGAAGCAGTTCTTTATCTAGTTCATCTAGTTTAGGTCTTATTTATTGTCGAGTGTTCAATGGTTGTTTGAATTATAGGTCAATATATCTAGTTCAGACAACAATAATAGTTCTTCATCCCATCAACATGTTGTTCAGACAGCAGCAGTTCTTCAACAGATGACAAAGGCAATGTGTTCAGACAACAGCAATTCTTCATCTCAATATTTCAAGCCTGTTTTTTCAAATATACCCTGCTCATCAAATTTAGAGCATGCTCATCAAGTATACCCTAAGGCTGCAAATGTAGAGCATGTTGATGTAGTGGAGGAGACTGTCCATCAATGTGCAGTAGATAAGGGTAAGAAACCAATGTTGAAGGCTATCAGCAGTGGTTCTAATAGCTCCAGTGGGTATGAAAGATTTGAATTGATGTCATCGGGAAGGTCAATGCATTATGATCCATACATTGAAGCCCTCATTTAATCTGATGATGATCTAGTTTCTAGTGATTTGAGGATTTGAATGATCAAGAATATACATATGCTTGAAGAAAAAAGAAAGAAGCACTTGCCACTAGGAAAGACCCCACAGTTCAGTTCTGTGACAACTCAGATAACAATAGTTCCTCATCTGAAATTCCTCCAACTGAAATACCAATTGCAGTCCAACTTGGAGAGGACAATCCTCCAAGTGGTTTGGAGAGTTCTATACCAGTTTATGTTGAAGCTGAAATACATAGTGATCCTCCAAGTGGTTGTGCCCATCCTCAACATAGTGATCCCAACTTGACTCAGTGATTATGAAGCAATTAACGATGGAGTGTTTACACCCGAAACAAGTGATGCTTCCATGGATCAACCACCTAGAAGGAAAAGACAATGTGCCAAAGTTTTTAATCCAAAGTGTAATAAGCAAGATATCAAATTTGAACTAGGAATGAACCGAACATTAAGTGAATTGGAAGCGACTTCACCACCAGCACATGAGGCATTTATAGCAATTGGAATGAACAAATTTTGTCAAGCATATGTTGGTACACCATGCAAGTTTGATAATGTAACCAATAATATCTCAGAGACCTTCAATAGTTATATCCTTAATGCAAGATCCAAATCAATAGTCAATATGCTTGAAGATATACGACGCATGTTGATGCAAAGGATGTATGTCAAAAAGGAGATGATGTTGAATTCTATGGATGAGATTTGTCCAAATATAAGGAAAAAGCTTGAGAAATGCAAGGAAGACAATTGGTTTTGCACAATTACACCTTCTGGGAATTTGAAATTTGAAGTTCAATGTTTGGACAAGGTTCATGATGTGAATCTTGCTATTTGAAGTTGTTCTTGTCGGAGCTGGGATCTAAGTGAATACCTTGTAACCATGTCATTTCATGTATTAATTGGATGAAAGAGGGGTCTGAAAAATATGTAAGTGAATATTATAAGAGAGAAGTTTATTTGAAGGCTTATACGAATTTATTGGAGCCATTGAGAGGAAAAGATGCTTGGCCGAATGTGGATGGCCCTCTTGTATTGCCACCTAAAGTAAAGAAGATGCCCGGGAGGCCAAAGAAAGTTAGAAGAAGAGAAATATATGAGGATAATAGACAAAGTACAAAGTACATAAGGTCTGGTGCCAAAATGACATGTAAACTATGTTTGCAGCAAGGTCATAATTAAAGAAGTTGTACACTTAGGGCACAACCAGCTTCTACACTTGTTGATGAAGTAAGTTTTCACTAATTAATAGAGTATATTATGTTATGAAATATTTTCAAAGTAATGAAATGTATATGTTATGAAATGCACTTTATAGAGCCAAGCTGAACCATCTTCTAGTAGAGGTAGAGGAAGAGGAAGAGGAAGATCTTCGAGCACAGCTGGACCATCAACTAGTAGAGATAGATTATCAGTAATGTTGTAGGAAATCTGACATTAGAAGGGGGGTTGAATAGTATATGTCCCCTTTTTAATTTACTCAATTTTTCTTTTTACTCAATTTAACTTTAATCAAATGCAAATGTATCTTAACAATAGATGTGATCAAATATCAAGAACAATAATGAGCAAATATTGAAAGCAATGCAGACAATATTAATTATAGTGGTTCGACCAACTGCCTACTCCACTACCTTGGCTCATCACCAAGGATTTCTAATCACTACTTTATAGAGCTTGTGTTTTCATTTGAATACAATTGAGGACACTCTTCTCACCACTTTGAGAATACCTCAAACCTATTCACCTAAGCAAAACACAACTCTATAAAGTTTTCCCTAAATGTTTCTCTAGCACACCTAGCAGCTATTATAGATTGAAAATAAGTCTGAAATAAAACTTCAAATACAATGCAAAAGAGCTTAAAAATAGAGAGATGAACCACAACACTTTTCCCAATCCTTCACGCCTTTAACTTGCCAGAAGATAGACTCGAGTTACAGCAGAGTTGAGGGAAGCAGACGCTTGAAAGGGATTTTGAAGGAAGATTAGGGCGCAGCAAATCGATCACTTTAAAGGCTTTTAATCACTTCTTGAATGCTCAATTAATTCACTAAGAAGTTTTTAAGAAGGTAGGTGATGGATATTTATAACCCATCAGCTGAACGAGATTCAATGGGTAGAAAACTAGTCGTTCGGTCGATCGTCGATCGACCGATACCCTTTCTGTGTGTTTTTAGCGTTGTTCGGTCGACCGAAGGAGTCGCAACTTCATCCATCTTGAATCCGGTCGACTGATGCAGGGAAGCCAGGCGCGCGATCTGTAATCTTCAATTCGGTCGATCGATGCGCCTTTTGCCTATTTTTGGCTTTGGCCGGTCGACCGACGTAGCCTTTCGCCAATGCTTCACCAACTTCGGTCGACCGATAGGTCGACCGAATGGCTACTTCCATTTTTTGGCATCATTCGATCGATCGATCGGTCGATCGAATAGGCTACTGCCAAAATTCTGCCTTGTTCGATCGATCGATCGGTCAACCAAACTCAGGCTGAGGCTAATTTTTACTTTAAATTTTTTACATGCTTTTTTATGGGTTTAGTTACCAAGTTTCAACTTGGATAACTTTACAATTTGGCTTGGGATAAGATCATCCTAATGGTATATTACATGAATTCTACTTGATCTAAACCCGAGCCTTTCTTTGACATTTTTTTCTTTCGTTTCTTCGATGGTCTTTTCTTTCGTTTCATTTGAACGAACTTCGCATGCTTATCGCAACCTCAACCTGAACTCAAAACTTCACACATAGATTAAATACTTGTTTGTTATCATCAAAATAAAGATCGAGGCTTAAGAGAAACCCTTAAGCCAACAAGTAAGTTTATTGCCTTTAATTTGTTGAATGTAGAGGTAGAGCTTGACTTTAATTTGTTCAATGTAGACACTGTCAAGAAATAGATCATTGGCCTTGCAGGGTTTTGGGGTGTTTGCAGGCGAAGAAACTGGCAACACTTACTACAGAGTATGGTTTCCTTCATGTTTTCATTCATGTTAATTTTATTCATGTTACTGTAAATATCATCATGTTACTACAGATGCTTGGGAGTGGATTGACTATTGGTTCATCAAGAGGATGGAGTGGGCCAGTTATTAGAGAACACATTCAATCACAAGACGCATCTCAAATTCCTGAGCTAAGAGAATCTCAATCTTCTCAAGTGATAATACACGAGAATGAAACTTGAACTGTGATGGCATTTTGATGTAAATATTTTGTAGTTGGATACTTTGAAATTGTGATGTAATGATGTGGCATTTTGATACCTTGAAAGTATTGTATACTGATAGAAGTTTATTGATACTATTTTGATAGTTTCAGTGATATCATTTTGTATCAATTTAGTTTATTGATACCCATTTATGTTTCAGTGGTAGCAGTTTATGTTTCAGTTTATGCAGTATATCATGTACAGTTTATGTGTGCAGTGATAGCAGTTTATGAATACATCAATGAATACTGTCAACAGTTAACAAGGTTCATTTTGTATAGTGATAGCATTTTCAATTATGTAACAGCATTTTCACTGTCAGCTAAACATTAATGTATGTTACACTACACTGAACTGATTGAATACATTCAATGAGATATTTTCACTGTCAGCTAAACATTGATGTATGCTACACTACACTGAACTGAAACTGAACTGATTGAATACATTCAATGAGATATTTTCACTGTCAACTAAACATTGATGTATGCTACACTACACTGAACTGAAATTGAACTGATTTAGTACATTCAATGAGATATTCAATACATAGGATATTCAATACACTGGATATTCAATACATATAGGATATATTTGAGACATTCTAAATACATAGGATAACTTTAATTTTTGTTCAGGAATATTTCAAAACTTAGTTGTTCATAATTCAAATTACACCGATTCAAGAACATAATTCTTGTCCATAAAACATAAACATATAATTCAAATTACACTATTTTCTTGGAACACAATCCAAGCACCTACAATAAAAAAAATCAACATTTTCAATCTCCCATTACCCAATTTGATCGGTTCAAATTTGTGCTCCAATAGATTGACCTTCTCTTTAAGTTGGTAAATCTTTTGAGGAATAACCTCAATAGCCTTTGATGGGGACAATATACCTTCATTTCCTCGTTCAAATTCTTCGTATTGCCAAACAAAATATCCATAACTTTCCTAAAAAAATCACAACCATTCACTTACTGTTCTACAAATTAACGAAATAAACTAAAACATTCAAGGTAGAGCATACCTTCCACTTGCCACACCTCCAAAATTTTCTACTCGAATTTTTTTCGGTTTTTGAAGTAAACAACCTAGCTTCAACCATATGATAACACATAAGCCTATTCAAATTTGAGGATATATATGCTTCCTCATTCTGAGCAAGAGAATAGGACATTTTGAGCTCCTGCTTGGCTCATTTAAACAAAATTAAACGAGAACAGTTAACATTCAAATAGAATGTTAAATCAAATTAAATCCTAAAACAGAATGTAAACGACAGAACCCTAAACCCTAAACGACAAAATGTAAATCAGATTAAATCAAAAAATTTAAGCTCGTGTTAACATTCAAAATTGAACCCTAAACCCTAAACATTACTTAGCTTATATTTTGAGATCCTAATGAACTAACAGTACCACTCGGTTATTACCTGGTCAAGACTGCTCACTGCGATCGACGAAGACTACTCACTACGATCGACGAAGGCTGCTCACTGCGACCGATGACAGGCACGGTGACGAGCTAGTCGACAAGATGGCTGATATGCTTGGCGGCATGCAGGGCGACGGGCTAGGCGACAGGCACGACGACAACTTCAATTTTAGGGTTCGCCAAAAGGGGGGAAGTTTTGGTTGGGTTCTGCAGGAGAATAAAGAAGAAGGGGGGCAGGTGGTGACGTGGCAAGTTAGTAGTGATGTGGAAAGGTTATAAAAAAATATATTTTAGAATAGATTAAAAAATTATATAGTGATGTGTTGGATTTTTTGATGATAAAATAATATTTTTGGAACACGTCAACGCGCCACGTCACTGGGTTAACGGCGCTGGTGACGGTAACTAGACGGCAGGATTCAATTAGAACAATTTAGAAAGTATCGAATACAATTGAGACAAATAAAAGTAGATGTCACATATGAGAAAAACCCTAAAGTACATGATATATTTAAGTAATTTCCCTTTTTTAAAAACAAAACACCTTCTTTCTCGTTATATCTAGCCTTTGGGTTGAGGAGGTAGAGGGCTAATAGTCGTACACTCCTCGCCAAAAAGCCACATATTTCCATATTCCTCCCAATGAGGTAATCTTTATTAAAACTCTCTAATTCTGAACTATTACAAGTTGTACTTACAGCTTCATCAAAGCAACATTGAAATAAATTTCTACATTGGAATTCATTATCCACTATATTAATCTAATCAGTAATATTACTTCTCCATGATTCCTTCGCCAATTGATGTGCTTCCTCATTTTTGCTTCTACTGCAGTGCATCCAATCATTAACAATTTCTTTACTTGCTAACTACTTTATTCTTTGAATAATACTAGAACAATTCCAATGAGCTAACAATTCATTTCTCAATATCTTTGTCAATACTTCACAATTTGATATTACTGTTATATTCCTTATTCCTTTATCTTTTTGCATTTTTCAATCCAAACCAAACTGCTAAACATTCTGCTTGCAATGAATTCTCAGTCAGTCTAGTTCCTTTCCCACACATTTTTATAATTCCATCTCTATAGTATACAAAACCACATCCTGCTTTCTTCTTATCTTTCCAAGTCACGTCGCATTTCAATATTCTTCCATCTATATTTTCACTCCCAAGTTCCTCATGTCTCTTCATTTCTCTTCTCTCATGAATTATACCATCTTTTTTTCCATCAGTTCTATAGTATCCACAAATGATTTGTTGAAAACTGATATTACTTCCCATCTCTTGTTTTTAAACTTCATCAAGTTTCTATTTTTTCAAATCAACCAAAGTGAATTTGCTATAAAGGCTTTCAACCAACCTGCTGAAGTTTTCTCATACTCAGCCTCTGACATTCATTTGCATTTTGTCCAATCATTCTTCATTTTAAATTTTATGCACAACTTTCTCTCCACCCGTCTCTAGTAGTTTTCAACATACTCACATTTAAACAACATGTGTTCACTACTTTCCCTTTCAGTACCACACACTTTGCATATATCAATTTCAGAACCCGAGAATCTACTAAACCAATCTGATAGAAGCAATTTGTTCCAAATTAATTTTCAGCAGAAGTATTTCACTCTCTCAGATATTTTCAAACTCCACATACTTCTCCAATTAAAGTTCATGCTTTCCTCGGTTACTTCCTTTTGTTTCAAATGTAGATAAGCTCATTTCATTGATAACTCACCAATTTTGCTATCCGTCCATATTCATCAGTCACTTTTCAGTTTAGTATCAGTATAAATTCACAGTATTATCTCTCCTAAACTGTTATCAAACACCTTTCAATTATTCTTTTTCTCAATTCATTATTTCTCAGCACCTTATCCACTGTCTTATATTTTTTCAGCTCAACGACATTTATATGAGTTGGCCAATACTTGAGGGGTATTATTGTTATCCAATTATCTTCCCAGATTTTTATTTCTTTTACATTCCCAATCTGCTTAAGCATCTCATCCTTAAGCCATTTCATTCCTTTACTTATCTCTTTAAACTGATTTGTGCTTCTTCTTGCTTCAGTTTTTTTTTCAGGGATGCAATTCCCCATACTTCATTCCATATAGCTTACACCATGGACTTTCCTCTCTATTCAATAAAGGAAATATTCTCTTAGTCATAATAGGTTTTTTAACAATAATAATATCTCTAATACCCCCTCCACCAATATTTTTGTTTGCAATCACCTTGTCCCAACTTAAAAGTCTTGCCCCTTTTTCCTTACTTCCTTTTCTAAAAAAAACTATTTGAAGTACTTTGTATCTTTTTAATCACATTCTCTCCAATACCTGCAAGCAACATATTGTACATAGGTATGAAATTTATCACTGAGTTTATCAGTACTGCTTTCCCTGCTTGTGAAATCTGATTCTTTGCCCAGCCACTTATTATCTTAACCACCTTTTCATACGCCTTCATATGATACTTCTTCTCTAATTTATTTGGACTTAAGTAAGTTCCAAGGTACTGCATAGGGAAGCTTCCCTCCTTCATGTTGAACATCTGACATATGCTATGCTTCACCTCTGATTTACATTTTCTTGGAAAAAAAAATTCTGACTTTTCTCCATTGATCTTCTGTCCACTCAACTTACAGTATTAGTCTAAAGCCATTTTCACCCATTTTAAAGACTTCTTGCTTCCTTTCATAGTGAGAATTAAGTCAACTGCAAAACTCAGGTGACTTAATTCAAATTCCTTTATTTTAAAAGGAGTTATCAAGTTCCATTCCACAAACTTTTCTATTATCACTTAGCATTTCTTCCAATATGATGAATATGTAAGGTGATAATGTATCACCTTACATGATGCCCTTATAACTCTCAAAGGGTTCTGAAATTACTCCATTCATTTTACAAAAAAATGTTGCTTTTTCTATGCATCCTTTTATCCAACAAATCACTAATTCAGAAAATTTTATACATCTCATCACTTCATAGATTGCTGACCAACATATACTATCATAAGCTTTTTGCAAATCCAGCTTCATTATTATACAAGGTCTTTGCCTCCCTAAATCATAAAAAGAGTTCATTACTTCACCCACAATCAGTACATTATCTTGAATTTTCCTTCAAGGTATAAAAGCAGTCTGCTCTTGACTGATGATTTTACCCAGTAGTGGTCTAATTCTATTTGTCAAACATTTTGTCAATATTTTATACAAGACATTGGACAATGCAATTGGTCTGAACTCATTCAGCTTACTTACTTTTTTCTTTCTTCTGAATCATTACTAGCAAAGTCTCATTCCAGCCCTCAAGTAATACACCTGATCTTTGAAAGTTATTCATCTCTAATTTTATGTTCCTTCACATGATATCCCAATTATGTAGGTAAAATTCTAGTATATACCCATCTTTCTCAAGGCTTTTGCCCCTTCCCAAGCCCTTTGCAGCATACCGAATTTATTCCTCACTGAAGTCCCTGCATAACTGTATGTTTTCATCTTCTGATATTTCCTTCCAGACATAATCTTGCAATATTCTTTGAGTATCAGTTACTTCTTCTATTCTCTTCCAAATTTTCTTGTAGCAGTTGGTCATACACTCCACCATCTCCTTCACATATGTTACCTTTCTGTCATCTACTACTAGCATCTCTACCTTGTTTCTTATGTTATTCATCTTGACCAAGTTATGAAAATATCTTGTATTTTTGTCCCCATTTTCTAACATTTACTTCTTGATTTTGACCACCACTTCAACTTAATTTGTCTGTTCTAAGCATTTAACTTATTGAACAATATTCTCATTTGTCTTCTCTTGATTTCTTTCTAAAACACTCACTTCCTCTATGTTCCATCTCAACAATTCATTTTTCAGCTTCTCCAAAAAGTTCATCAAATAGTCTTATTCACCACCATTACTAGACCAGAAGTCCTTCACTATCTTTTTCAAATCTAGACATTCCAACCAAAAATGCTCAAACACAAAAACTTTCTTTTTATTCTGAACACTTTTCTTGTTTCTGTTTTCACAATTTATCAACACTGGCATGTGGTCTGATCTTACCATATTTAAATGCTCAACATTTATATATATATTCTAGTCCAGCCATACTGAATTGAAATAAGTTCTATCAGGTCTAGTCAATATCTTTCCTTCTCCTATTCTTTTATTAGACCAAGTAAAATGTGGGCCTCTATGATCAGCTTCAAATAAACTCATGCTATTTACAAAATTTTTGAAATCAACTGTTGAATTACTCTCCTCAAATATTTTTCCACCAATTTTTTCTCCTGCCCTTGTTATGCAGCTCATATCCCCATATACTAACTATGAAATTTTTGGCATTTGCAGTTTACTTAACCTTCTCCATAAGCCTCCCCTTATTCTGACATTTGTATTTGCATATATGCTTGTAAACAAGAAGCATCTTTTATTATCTTCTTCAAACACATAATTTATTGACTGACTGTCTTTATAAACCACCTTTCCTTACATATTGGCCTTTTTCCACATCAGTATCATACCTCCCGACCTTCCATTACTAAACACAATATCAACTTCCCAATTTCTATTTTTCCATTTCATATATTTTCCTGCATCCTCTTGCACTAAGTGAGTTTTCAGGAGAAGTATAATCTCTACATCACATATTTCAACTAATGATCAAAGATAATCATTTGCCTCTTTCTTTCTAGCCCCCCTTATGTTCAAACTTATCAACTTCATTTTTAAGAACATTGTGTAATTTTTGCTTCCTTCCCCTCTTTAGGATCACCTTCATCCCCAATTGTGTTAGTCTCTTTTGAAAACCTTCTCGATCTTCTTCATTCTTACATTCTTAAAGCTAATAAGTCTTCCCTTTTTGATTAAAAGAACCTCTTCTTGCCTTTAACATTCTTCCCTCATTTGACCTTGATGATTCCGGATCAAAATTGACTTTCGGATAGTCTTCTTCGGCAAATTCATTTTGCAAAATTCTTGAGAATATCTCACTCATCTTTTCAGATAAGTCATCAAGATTCATTCCTTTCTTTTTAACTTATGCAATCTTTTCTTCCTTCTCCACCTCTATTACTTTTGATTCAAACACCACTGTTTTCATTTTTTTTCCTTTGTCAATCTGCATTTTCTTCTTTTTGTTTTCCTCAATCTTTTTCATATGAGATCTTCTCACAAATAAACATTTGTCCTCTGTTTTTGGATTTGCCTCAGAATTCTCTATTAACATCTTACTTTTTTCTTCACGGATATAATTCAATATCTCATCAGCTCCCTCATTTTTTTCTTCAATCTTTTTTTGAATCTTTAAAAGTTAGATTCTCAAGCACAACAAAAGAATTCTTACTAAATCCCCTTTCTTTTTTATTGTTTCTTATGCCATTTTTCCTTCCTTTCTGTACCTGTGTTCAAAGTTCATAGACCTCATTTTTCTCCATCCTATCAGTGTCCATTTGAGTTTTCTTCTCTATATATTCTTTGTCTTTTACCCTAGATAAACAATCTTGTTATACATGGCCCACTCTTCCACAACTAAAGTATAATTTTGACAAAATTTTATAAACTATACTTTGAAATAACTCCCCATTCTAAGTAGTGAATGTAAATTGAATTGACGCTTATTTTTACCTTATGCGATCATGTACCTATTCATCCTCAATTGATTAACCCAATTACCCAACCAACTCCATATTGTGCTCTCACACTATTTATCATTTCAAGACAAGAATTGTAGTTCGTCATCAAAGGAGAGTCATATGTTGTACATATTTAAATTTGGATAACATCTTATACTGCCTCATTTATTATTTTGTTCTTATACTGAATTTTTATTGACATGTTATTGCATTTTTATTTATGAAATCTAGGCTCTTGAAAATATTTCAAGTTTTGATTTAAAAACCTAAAAAATATCAAATCCGGTTATAATTTTAATTAAAAATAATGAAAATATACATGATATCTATATTTAAAAAATAAATTTACAAGTTAAGATTTTTTCTCATCTAAAATAGGATGAGTACTACATTTACAATTATTATATATAGCAATTTGTTATACATGATAATTAGTCACAGAAATTAAATTTTTGAAAATATCAAGGCGGTCAAAAAAAAAATTCATTTCAATTTAGTCTTCAATTTTTTTTAAAAAAAAATTAACCATCAATTATTTTGATTTTGTTAGTGTTTCTGCATTTCATCTCCCAAAATATTTGTAACGTATAAAATTATTTTAATTTATCGCAACATACGTAATATTTTTATATTAAAATATAAAAAATATGTGGGTCAACTTACTAGTAAATTAGTGGTTCGATATCAATTGTGACTAGCACAGATGATAGAAAATATCTTATAAGTTGCCTAAAGGTCTGAAATTTGAACCTCAGTAAAATTTCATTTATGTGAATTTTTTTACCTTATGTGGTTTGTAATATCATTCTCATTTTTAAAATAAACTCATTTTTTTTGAAAAAAAAATAGTGATTCGATCATTGTGTTTATGTATTTTGAAAATAAAATAATTAAATTTAAATGAAATCGAACATTTTGAGACGAAGATATATATAATCTTAACATATGAAACTTAAAACTAACTCAACCTATTTATTATTTACCCCTTGCCAAATTACCAACTCTGGTTGAGTTAACTGCTAAGATCAGTGTGCATTTGATGCCAAGTCAGTTAAGCGACCAAGTGGACTCACCACTAGTTTAGTGGTTAGGCATTTGAGTACGTTGTCAACGAGTTATGAGGTTGATTTTTTATTGTAATATTTTATGGGCTTATTTTCATATTTATGTCCGTTTTATAATGCGCTATATTTTTGTTTGTGTCCGTTTTGCACGGACTATGTTATAAAATTATTATTATTTTAAAAAAAGTTAAGCTACCAATAATATGTGTGCATGATTGCATCAAAGGACTCCGACCCACTACAGCTCATATACACTGCGCACCATCACAAAGATGTACATATAAATATACTTTTATTTTAACTTACTAAAATTAATATTCACCAATCAGGGATTAGAGAATCCAATATCCAAACTCATTTACATCTATAATCCAGCTCCAGTTTATTTCCATTCTATGTCAAAAGAAAAACAAAACTTATCCAAAAAATAATTTTGTTATTTAAAAGATAGACAAGTTAGACAGTCTTTAATGTTAATTTCCATACATATTTTGCTGCTACATTCTTATATTTTTTAATTGAAATCAACTTTTAATTCCATATCACTGATCATAATTTTCATCATTAATTAGTAATTTTACTTTAATTGTCTATTTCCAACTTCCATTAAGAAGAAACTTTTAAGAAGTAACAAAAATAGACCCTTAATTAATTCGAAGCAATAAAATAACAAAAGTTAATTAAAGACGTATTTACTGTTAGCACAACCAAAACACAGAACAAAAAAGGAGTAAAATCGGAAAAAGAAAAAGAAAAACTTATATTGACCAAAGGCCGGCATTCACATGATTCATCAACATTATTGCTAGGAACAACAGTATGATGAGTAATTAATACATTAGTAAGGATGCAAAAGAAGAGACTGTCTGTGAGAGAGTAAGAGTTGCATGCCTTCTTCCTCTTCTTCGCTAAACCAGGGTTCTTTTGAGGCCATCTTTCTGCACACACCTGCACCTCAGAATGAGGTAGGAGAAGAACCTGTAAGCCAAGATGAATCCCACCATCATCATCACATTCTTCCACCTGCACTCTTCCTTCAACCCTTCCTCCCTTAGCACATCATCCCCCCTTATGAGGCACACCCCAAACGCGTACTCCAAGCACTTGCCGGCGCCGGAGAACTCGTTGATGAGGAACCCCTCGAACGGATACTTGAACAGGGAAATGTAGTGCATGAATACCCAGTAGCTCGGCATCCACTGCTTCGATATGAAGTAGCCGGAGAAGAGGAAGAAGGTGCCCATCACGCCGGAGATGATGGAGTTGCCGATGATGAAGTTGGGAGCAAGGGCGCTGAAGCAGACTACTACCGAGTTGGCGGTGTACAGGATCAGCCATATCAGCAGGAGGAAGTACATGAAGGCCGAGAAACTCGGCCTGAGCCCAGCGAGCCAGTAGACGGGGACTGAGAAGAGTACGGCGAGGATGAAGAGGAAGGGGAGGAAGACGAGCCCATTGGCGATCACGTACGAGGAGACTCGGTAGCTCCCGCTCGATGTCTCCTTCATGAGGATCTCTCTTTCCTGGAGGAAGATCGGCAGAGCTTCGGTGGTGCAAGAGAGCAGGAATGTGAGGATGAAGGCGAAGAGGCCCACTCGTTCGCGGATGTTTTCGTCATCGAGGTGGAAGAAGATCGACCCGAGGACGAGGCCGGAGACGAGCATTTGGATGGTACGGCACGCGAACAGCTGCTTTGTCCGCAGCACGTTCTTTGAGAAGCGGTGGGTGAGGATGGCGATCTCGCGGAGCCTCGAGTTGGCGTAATCGTAGGAGAGGTCGTCGTCGAGCTCAAGCCCGGCTAGGGACTCCTCGTCGACCACCTTGTGCTGCTGGAAGAGCTGCTGCAGAGTGCACCTATCCCTCTTACCTTCGGCTCCATCGGTCAATTTCTTCGTCAATTGGAATGGTGGCGCTCTCGTCGCCGGTGGTTCTTGTTGTTGGTGCTGTTGGCGATCTAATTGCGAGCTGCGGAGGGTGTCGATGGAGTCGATAGCGAATTCGAGGACGTTGGCGTGGCGGGGGAGCTCGAGGCCGACGGAGCGGAGGTGGCAGTGGAGCTGGTCGACTGTGCCGTGGTGGAGGACGGCGCCGTCTGCGAGGAGGAGGACTGAATCGAAGAGCTTGAGGATTCGGAATCCCGGCTGGTGGATGCTAAGGATAATGGTGCGGCCGCGCGTCTCCGCCATGGCCTTGAGCATGTCCACGATCTGCAGCGCCGACGTGCTGTCGAGCCCCGAGGTGGGCTCGTCGAGGATGAGTATTCTCGGATCGTGGACCACATCGACTCCTATGGAGACTCTCCGGCGCTCTCCGCCGGAAATACCCCGGACGCGGGAATCATCACCGACTCTGGCGTCGGCGACGCGCTCCAGGCCGAGTTCCCGGAGCAGGGCGTCCACCCGGGCGCTCAACTGCGAGTGGGAGAGTCCGCATCCGCCGCCGCAGCCGAGGCGGAGGCGGGCGCTGAACATGAGCGTCTCCCGCACCGTAAGCAGCGGGAACAGCGTGTCCTTCTGCGTTACGTAGCCGGAGATCCGCCGGATGTCGGACTTGTCCACCGCCCGCTGGTTGATCAAGATGGTGGGCGGCATCGGCGGCGTGATCTTCCCAGCGAGGATCTCCAGCAATGTGGACTTGCCAGCGCCACTGGGGCCAACGATGGCGAGGATCTCAGACGGCTTGGCCCGGCAGCTGACATTCTTGAGCACACTCCGCGCTCTACACTTGGTTCTGCAGTACACCTTACACCCGCCATTATTCTCCTCTTCAGTGCATGATCCAGCAGGGTGGCGGTCATCTTCTTCCTCTCTACTCCATATCTTCTTCAAAGGACGCGATTTCTTTGAAATGGGGATCTGATAGCTGATGCCTCTGGCTTCTATCTCACAGCCCTGTAGCTTCATGAGAGCTCTTCCTAAACTCTTCTGAGCCTCAAACACTACACTGCCAAAAACACACTCCACCTTGCCTTCTTCTATAAGCACGCAAGTGCAAAGCATAGCCATCCACGGACCATTTTACCCTCGAACAGCTTTTCAAATCCAGATCATTTTCCATGTCCCTCTCCACAAAATGCTCTTGTCATTGTCTCAATGATGCATGAATATGCGGACAATGGCTGTGGCTTTGGCACCAAGAATGAGGTGGAGAGGGGTATGTGGGGATTAATGGATTGTGCAGGGGCAGTTTAGGGGTTGGGGAAGAGTGTGGGACATGCAGTGACTATATATAGGGTTCAGTTGATGGTCCCAGGTCTCATCAGATTGAGGTTGGGATCACATGAGGACTTGGTGGCTGATATTTAATTGGGGGCCACAGGTTATGTTGAAGCCCAGGTTTTTGAGCTCAAACTACTCTTGTGCCACAAGAGCTTAATATGTTTGCTGGATAATGAGCAATATTTAACTACTGGTTCAGGCTGTTCCCACAGATTCTCAATTTGATGGTGGGAGAAAAGGCAATGAAAGAGCACATGGTAGTACTTGTCGTCCTTTCCCTAGGAGGGGGAGTGAGGAAGGATTAAGAAATTGTCACTGTACAACACATATATGCCATGCCTGCGGAGAGACTATGGAGTTAAATAAACACTTGTGCTGATGATACTTGTGAAAAGTTTGAGCTTTATGACATGCCTTTCTTTTTTCTTCAATCACCTTGGTGATCATGGCAATTCTGCAAGCTTAATTATTGTCGCATGAGCACTTGTTTCTTTCATTTGATCATTCGTGTGGATGTAGATATCAATAATTTGGTTTTCTTTAGTACATGAAGCCAAAGAAAACTCTGTTTATGTACTGGAAGGTCTACAGGCTACTGACATTTTGCCTCTACACAATATTCAAGCATGTTGCTTAATTTGATCATGTTCAAATATTCCTAGCTGTATTATTAGATAGATATACTGGCATCTGATGAAGTGTGTCTAATGAGCAAATTCTAGTGGAAGTGCATGGGCACGTACAAATAGTGTAGATATAAGACATGGCATGAGTTGAATGATGATCAACCCGATGTGATTATCATGGCATGAGGGGTTTGCTAAACTAAGCTGACTGTTTAACCCAAAAAATAATATACGTATGACCCATATTTATTTTTTTATTGCCAACCACTCACATTATTGTTGCTATATAATATGGAGCCCAGCTAATTTGGACAATGTTCCTTTAAGCATATGTGTCACCTTTGGGGGTGACTGGATGGTGGTTGCTATATATACAATTAAGCAATTAATTTGGTTTCCAATTTCACATTAGAAGAGTATATATTAACAAACTCAACTTTGATACGCTTATTAAAATTCATCAAATACTTAATAATTAAATATTTGAATCCCCACCCCCAGTGGCACACTTGCAGTTCTCGTCCAAAACAAAGGGCTAGCATGCCATCTTCCTCAACCCAAAGTGGGTATGGTTGTGGGGAGAAGTGCGGGGCTTGGGAAACAATAATTAAAGTAGTGGCTCAGAACGCAGGGCTTGGGAAATATCTCGAGGCCCCACCCCACCCCTCTCTTGTCGCACACGCTGACTTGGCAGGCTTCCTTTGTTTCCTTCCTTTTTCCACATATATAATATCTCATCTCTGCCTCGCCCGTGACTTCCTCTTCTTCTTCTCTCCCCTGCCCCCCGAAAAAAACTATTATGGAGTCCGGCTCCATAAAAAAATTTTATGGAGCCGGGCTCCGATGGTGAAGCACGAATCTCAAAGCAGTTAATATTTTGCTTTGAGATTCATACTTTATCATCGGAGCCCGGCTCCATAAAACTTTTCTATGGAGCCGGGCTCCATGGAAGTTGCGCTCCCCCCCCCGAACGTGAAGCTCCTCCCCCTTATATTACTTAAAAATACCCGCACAGTTGTGTACCCGTGAACGCGCGCCCCTTGCCAATGCTTGCCATGCATGGCTCGACATCGACGGCTGAGATTTCCGATTGTTTTGCTGGGTGGTGGATCGCCGTGACAGCAGATTCGCCCATGCATCACTGTCGTTTATAATGCTTTAGAAGGTTCTCGAAGGCTTGTATTATTATTAATTTCTTTTGTAAAATACATTTCGTGAATTTATAACATATATATGATGTGATTTCTACGGAGAGGGTGATGAAGATAAGGTTGGTCCGAAGAATTAATTTTATCTTAGATTGCATAAGGGGCCAAATATTAGAAGGTGAGGACACGCATAAATATCTACACAGTCACGGGTGGGATTTTGCCAGGGCCGTAGGGCTTGTAAAGTAGGTCAACCGTATATATGTTCCAATTGATGATGACTGTGGCTTGTACTGTAGTGCATTCTTAATTTATTAGTCCTTGTATTATATATCTACGTAGTTAGAATTAGTGACCCTTCACTACAACACCTCGTTGGAATTCTGACGGCTGATTATGAAGAAATTCTGACGTCGGAGGGAGTAAATATATGCATTCTGACGGCAGTGAATCCGTCGAAAACGCGTGTCAAAAACCTTCCGCTTAATTTCAAATATTGACGTCTATCCTGGCGTAAAGATTAAAATTTCGACGGCGTGTGCGGTCGAAACGAGACGTCGGTATCGAATACGAGAACATTATGCTTAGCATATTGACACCTGCAGAGGCGTCAATATGCCTAGCATATTAATTAGCTAATTAACTCATTTTTTTCGTTTTTTAAATAAATTTTACTCCTAATCAATAATTAATATATTAATTAGCTAATTAATCAAATTATCATCAAAATTCACAATTTTATTTAATTAGAACAGTAATACAAAATTTAATTTAAACAGTACTCAGTAATTTTATTTACAAATAAAATTAAATAATTTAATTTTCATCGTCGTCCATATCCTCCTGCTCCTCCTCGTCTTCTTGATCTTCCTCGTCGTCTTCTCTATACGGATCAACATCTCTATCTGTACATTTATATCAATTATAAGCATATAAATTTTAATATTATTAATTAAAATATTCAGTATGATAATATATAAATTACTTACAGTTTAGAAATGGATCTTTACTTGTACCTTCTCCGAGATTAGCCGGTGGTATTTCGTGAGGAAGACTTTCAGGAACATACAATCGATCCTGTTAAAAAACATATTTAATTAATTACAATGCTAAAAATATCAACTACAAATAAATTAAATAAATACATACATAATCAATTGGCGAGGAAAACATATTAGCTTGATTAATAATTGGATTTAGTCCCTGTGACGATGAATTATTAAATTGTTGTTGGAACCACATCTGCTCCATTCTGTTCAGTCTTTGCTGAACCTCCCTCATCTCAGCATCATGTTTTTGCTGCATTTCTTTCATTGCAGCCTCTTGTTGCCGCCGAAGCTCGTCATATGTTGCATCGTGGGAAGATGCAACAGAAGATTGTCGATGACGTTCATAAAATTGACTTGGTGTGACTCCAATCCCTTGTAGGCGAACTCGAGAATGATGTTCGGGACCAGATATTTCCCGATATACTTGGTTCTCGAGTTGAACTCGCTCTGTTGTTGGATTAGTCTCAAGTCGTTCATTAAGTGTTTGTTCGGCGGTGGCCTACATTTCAAAAAATAGATTATAAATTTAAAAAATATTAATTTAATTCATTCGTAGATGTGTTATACCATAAATTGAGCAGCTTCTTCGCGTACATATCCTCGTCCACTTCTACGAAGATGTGTTGTTCTATACACTTCGAGCTCACTGGGCTCTCTATTATGCGTACGTCGCTTCACACAATATAAATAAAAATTAATTATTTACAAGATATTAAAAATAAAAACAAATAAATTATAAATTATTTACTAAACTACTTACAAAATCAGCACGTCTTTGAATGTAAGGGGTCGCACCGCTAGTATGTATGCAATCTTGAGTTGCACTTCTTGCCCTTCGACCCCGTTCAGATGCAGCCTGTCATATTTAATTATAATTATAAAATAAATATTACAAGTAACAAAATATAATTTTTTACCTGACTAGCCGAAGAATGCCAATAATCGACCATTCTTATCCATGATTCTCTACTAACATTTCGTGGTCGACGTGAGTAGTTTTCCTCTTTTGAATCTTCAATTTTAAAATATTTTTTTTTTAATATAAGTTTATAATTTTTAAATTTTCTGTCGAAGGCTGCCATAGTAGTGCGATAAATACGATCCATGTTCTCAGTAGGGATCAAAAAATATCTCTGCATTTATAAATGATATTAGTTGAAACCCAAAATATATATTGTATATATAATTTCACGCAACTAAATAATACAATCTAACATAAATTCATATAAATTCATAACATACCAATAATTGCTCCCATAATCCATTCTTATATATGGAAGAAATTTGATTCCAAGGGTCAGGCGTCAATGGTAAGAATGTAGAATCACGCACAAGTAACCCCATAAAACGTGAGTATAATCTGTGGCCGCCATCATGACTTTGACCCCAATCAGAAAAATTGACCATAATTAACTGGTCGGAATTAAGTGTATACACAGAAGAAGCTGTAAAATATGGAGACCCTTCATGTTGCATTTGTGTTGTAGTGTCTGTTTTTAAATTACATCAGAAAATATTAATACCAATTCAGCAACACATTATTAATATCGCACTTATAATCTCATTTAATCACAACAAGTCACTGAAAATTTCGGCAGCATCTCTTTTTAGTTCTCCAAGTACGCAAAACTTCTGAAGCGTACCGGAGAACAAAAGAGATGCAACCGATATTTCATTGACATGTGTGATAAAATAAAATTAAATTTGCGATATTAATAATTGTGTTGCTAAACTGTCCAATAAGGGACAATTCAAGATTTATTATTTGAAAAATATAAATTTTATTGATATTATTTAGTAAAATATTAAGTAGAATACGTATTCCTCCATATCGAAATAAGTATTCAACTTAATATTACAACTAAATTTTATCAATAGAATTTATAAAATCAAAAAATATTTCTCGAACGGGTCTAAGCTCTGGGTAGAAAATTATAAAAATATCAAATTGAGAAGTTTAAATAAAAAGTTCATTGTTGGAAGCAAGAAATTTAGTCCATCAAGATAAGATTAATGAATTCTAAATTTAATTATTCTAATTATTTATATACTCTAATATAAGTTTAAATAATAATAATATAGTATTTATAATAATAATAATAATTAGTAATAATTATAATATTAATTAGCAATATTAATTAAATAATAATAATAATACAGTATTTATAATAATAATATTAATAATATAGTATTAATGTCAATAATATTAATATAGTAATAATAATAATAAATAATATAATAATAATAATAATAATAATAATAATAATAATAATAATAATATAGTATTTATAATAATAACAGTAATAATAATAATATTAATTAGTGATAATAATTAAATAATAATAATAATAATATTAATTCAGTTATACTAATAATAATAATAATATTAATTAGTGATAATAATTAATTAATATTAATAATATAGTATTTATAATAATATCAGTAATAATAATAATAATATAGTATTTATAATAAATAATAATAATAATAATAATAATAATAATAATAATTAGTGATCATAATTAAATAATAATAATAATATTATTAATTCAGTTATACTAATATTAATAATAATAACAACAACAACAATAATAATAATAATTAGTGATATTAATTAAATAATAATAATATAGTATTTATAATAATAACAGTAATAATAATAATAAATAATAACAATAATAATAATAATAATAATAACAGTAATAATAATAATTATTATTATTAAATAATAATAATAATAATAATTAATTAGTTGTAATAATAATAATAATAATAATAATAATAATAATAACAGTAATAATAATAATAATATTATTATTAATTAGTGATAATAATTACATAATAATAATAATAATAATAATAATAATATAGTATTATTAATTAGTAACTATATAATATATATCTAATTCTAACTAAATAATATATAGCAGTAATTCTAACTAAAGATAGCAGTAATAATATAACATGATAGCATAGTTAGCAGTAATATCTAAAGCATAATATCTAAATTAACATGCATAATATCTAAATTAATATCTAAAGCAGTAACATGCATAATATAACATGATAAAGCAGTAAAACATGATAGCATAGTTTAAAACAAATTAAATAAGATAACTGATCTTAAATCTAAAGATATATGCATAACATCAAATTTATACTAACTTGAGAATAAGAGCCGGATCGAGCTGATTCGACGAGCAAAATTTACGGCCGCCGGTTGCTTCGTCGAGATGAACAGAAAAAAAAAAAATATTAGTTAATTACGGATTCGTCGACGTGAAAAGAGAAAAAAAAAAAAAAAAAAAAAAGACGGAAGAAGAAAGAAGAAGGAAAAAAAAAGAGAAAAAAAAACCAGCAGACGGAAGAAGAAAGAAGAAGGGAAAAAAAAAAAAATCCAGCAGACGGAAGAAGAAAGAAGAAGGAAAAAAAAAGAAAGAAAAAAAAAACCAGCAGACGGAAGAAGAAAGAAGAAGGAAAAAAAAAAAAAAAAAACAACCAGCAGACGGAAGAAGAAAGAAGAAGGAAAAAAAAGAAAGAAAGAAAAAACCAGCAGACGGAAGAAGAAAGAAGAAGGAAAAAAAAAAAAAACCAGCAGACGGAAGAAGAAAGAAGAAGGAAAAAAAAAGAAAGAAAAAAAAAAACCAGCAGACGGAAGAAGAAAGAAGAAGGAAAAAAGAAAAAGAAAAAAAAAACCAGCAGACGGAAGAAGAAAGAAGAAGGAAAAAAAAAAAAAAAAAAAAAAACCAGCAGCAGCGACGGAAGAAGAAATCAGACGGAAGAAATTACCTGCTGATTCGACGACGACTGAAGAAATCGGACGAAGAAATCGATCGGCAGGAGCGATGAGACGAAGGAAGGAAGAAGAAATCGGAAGAAGAATCGATCGGCAGCAGCGATCGGCGCGCGGGAGGAACAAATTTAGGCGGTGAACGTGAAATTTACAGGTAAATTTTATATTTTTTTAGTTAAAGAACTGTAGTAATATTTAAAAAAATTATATATATATATATATATATATATATATATATATATATATAATTTTGTACGGTCGGCAGCTGAAATGAAATTTCAGCTGCTTACCGTACGCTCACGGGTTGAAATTTTTCAACCCGTGATACTTGCTTCGACGACCGCGCGTTCGCGCGGGAAAAAATTTCGACGCCACCTGCGTCGAAATGGTGGCGTCGAAACATTTCGACGCCACCTGCGTCGAAATGCTGGCGTCGAAATGTTTCGACGGCAGATGCGTCGAAACGCTGGCGTCGAAATTTTTCGACGCTCCTTTTCGACGATTTTTCGCCATATTTCCCGTTTTACATATCGACGTCTAATATAGACGTCGATATTTTTAAACTTTTTCGCATCCGTCCTCGAACATTTCGACGCTTCTTCGGACGTCAAAAAATAAACGTCGTTATTTCCAAATTTTCTTGTTGTGCTTGGAAGGAGGATCAGTCGTTTAAATGCAGTAATATATAATTCACTTATTAAACTCAATTACAAAAATTTATATTACATGTACATATAATTGAAGAAAAGTATGAAATGTCCTTGTGGTTGGAAGACAACTTGTATGGAGCCCGTCTTCATAAAAGATTTCTATGGAGCCATCTTTTATGGAGCCGGGCTCCATAGAAATCTTCTTCTTGTGGTTGTGGTCCGGCCAATACTTTTTTATTTGGGTAGTAGTGGTTCGATGGCACTCATGAATTGATAATATATATAAGAATGAAGGGTTCCCATCAATTGGGGCCTAGAAAAAGATTTACTATAAAATGCTCGTGAGTACTATAGTTTTATACGGGTGGTCCGTATAATACGACTCCAGTCGCATTCATTATACGGTCCAAATATATGTACGTAGGATCACCCTTTAAATATTTTAAATATTTTTCTTAAGGAAAAGCGAAGGGGCAGGAGTACTAATATTCTCAAGAAAAATTAATTTGTAATATATATACCCAAAAAATTAAAGTTCAACAAAAACTTGTTATCCACAAACAATTTAAGGCAACCTAGTATTCTTGTTTACTTGTTCTACAGGAAGCTAGCTAGCTTAATTCATATCATATTGTCTGACTTCATGCATTAACTCGATGCCAAAATTTTACATGTTGATCGAACTAGGTTATTCTAGTATTAGTGACACCAAGTTTACCTAATCCCTACATTATATAATGAACGTAGCAAAATAGTGGAAATTAAATATCCATGCATGATGTTTCATCGAGATCGAGGTTCATCCAAAGGACCATACCTGCAGTAGCAAAATATTGAAGCCAATATTTAAGAACGAACAGAAGAACAACAAGAGTACTGTAGAAAGGAAAGCCTTCAGAGAAAGGTGACAGACTCCGGTAGTTCATTTCTACACTGCAATTTTAAAGATGAGGGAAAGAATTATCTTAAGAGATCGAGACAGGAAGCGCAATCAGAAAAAATAATGATAAGATACTTTCCTCATCTTAAAGTAATATCAATGCCATGAAGCTAGAAGTCAAAGCGCAGGTAAAAGAAATTATATTATTCTCATGTAATGAGGGTATATTTTAACTAGATAATTGAAAGTGGAATTGAGATGTAGGTAGAAGGAGATGGCCGGTTTTGATCAGGTTGGCCGGCCGGCCGAACAAATTAAGTATGCACTGTACTGGCAATGGTACTACTAATATATATTAATTGCCTGTTGCATTCATATGCAGCACATGCTGACCAGCTATATAAATCCATGAGCTTAGATGATAATTTTGCTTGTTTCTTCTCTGGATATGTACATGCTTAAACAACATTTCCAGGTAATATATCTCAGCTGTCGGCAGCTTCTTCTTCTCTGTGTGCACCGGGCCTTGTCTCATGCATAGTCTGCTTGCCGACTCGTCTCGTGCTTAGTTTGTGCTTGAATTCATTAATTTAAATTCTGCAGGAAGAAAAGATCCTGAAATGGAGCATGTTTGTACACAGGAATGCAAGGATTCAAAAGTTGTTGAGATTTAGATTTATCTCTTCATGCCTAGAGGCTAGAGCATTGCTTAATTATATAAGTTATGTGTGACAAGGAAGTACTTTATATAGTTAATTATAAGAAACACACATTAATAAATTTTATACGAGTTTTAACTCAAGGAGGAAAGTATAATAATTAGGATCAAGCTTTAAAGGAAAGATCTTTTCTATTTGACTTCATTAAAAAAATGGGTTTGGTTTGCAAACTAAAATAGACTTCTTACTTTACTAATTTTAACGGCTTCGGCCTGAAATTTATAGATATGTTCGATCACTAATATTAGATCCGTACTTAATAAACTTGTAACATCTATATATATATATATATAGAGTCATATGCTAAATAAAATTATTCTTTTTAATTATAAAATCAATATGTATATTTTAATTATATAAATATTAAAAATATCATATATATTCATCTTTGGTTTGTTTAGTTGACGGAAGGTTACATTATGCTCAAAGTAAGATTTTACCCTTATTTTGTTGATAGGAAGTATACCAAAATGGGGAAATCGCTACAACACAATTAACCTAAAGAGACGTAAAATTAGAGATAAATTATTTTTTTTATTTCTAAATCTTCACATTTAGATATTAATATACACAAAATTTATTTCTAATTAACATTTAAAGATCTATTCACTTAATTGATTTGACTCTAAGCTACAGAAACACCAACAATATAGTCACTTAATTGATTTGACTCTAAAATTATTTTTAGAGACTAATTAGAAATATATTTTGTATTTATTAGTCTCTAAATATGAAGATTTAAAAATAAAAAATTAATTTATCTCTAATTATGTGTCTCTGTGGGTCGATTGTATTGTAGTGAATTCTAAACATTTAAAATAGCATAACATCTTTTAATCATTTTCCTATGTGTGTAACTTTGTGAATTATCTAACTAATATATATACAATTAAACTAGATAGGGAACAAATCAATACACTATAACATAATATTTTAATATATATTATAATTAAAATGCTATATTATTAGTTTTAAATATATATCAATATTTAAATTGAAAATACTATTGAAATATTGTAATCAATATTACTATATCATATTTAATTAAAATAGTATATTAATTATATTAACATATTATTATAATTATAAGTGGAATGACTGGATCAAACAAAGATACATTTTAAGATATTCATGAGAGAATTCGATTCATGAATATATATATATATGCAAAACTAATTTAGTTGTTATGTGAATCAAATGATGCCTAAATATATATGTTTCTGATCGACTTATTAATATCATAATGTATTGTACAATGAAAAGGAGCTGTGGTGAATGAGTGAATCCAATTGGTTATATATATTAAATCAATCAATTGTCTCATTGGCTCCGGTTCGATCAGTTATATATATATATAAAATCTTCATGTGGAGCCAATCCTCCAAGAAAGCTGGCCTTGACGTCTCTCCTCAAGTTCCAGATTCAAGAAATGCATGGTCCAAAAGCAAATTAAATTCAATATATAATACGCAAATAATGCAAATATCACATGAGATATCTAGGTAGGCAGCCTTATAATTAAGCGTCACATGCTGGCCTGCAGCAAACGCAATGATTCGTTCGCGTCAAGCCACGCCACTTTAATTGTTAACAAACACCAACTGATCCCCTACGCTATACGCTTTACGGTTGTCTCTCAAATACCGCCAAAGACTCTAATATATACGTATCTGTCTGTTGACCTCCATGCAATGATTATCATCCATATTCTACTTGTCTAATTCCTTCATATAATTGATCCGAGAAGGCATGCTTCTTTTGCAGATTCATTTGTCCTGCAATATTATCTACGCACTGTCACTTACTTTGTTACATCTCTTTCAATATGTGTAAAGTATATATATATATAGCCAATGCCGCATGCGGAAGGCGCGTACGTCGAGAAGTTATCTTCTCGGGGCGGATGAACAGCGGCCGGTGGCGATCGAAGCTTCCCGGAGGTGATGGATATATATCAACCTCCGGGATCAGCGGCTCGGGCCGTCTTCTTGTTGTTCTTCGCTTCTGACACTGGTCGATCATCGTGCATGCGGTAGTCGACAGATGGAGGCTGCTAGTTGGTGACGGGTTTTCATGCATGTGATCACGTGAGCGATTGCATGCCTTCAATTTCCCGACTCGGCTAAATAGCGGGTACGGCCCATTTGGCCCAAGTGCAAGGCTGGTCGCCCGGAGCCTGATTTCATTTGGAGAAAAATGAAATAAAGAAAATTATTATAGTTATAGATCATGAAAGACTCGTAAAAAAATCTTAAGAAAGAACCCGAAGAACCATGGAAGATTAAAAGGTTTTTAATAAGGAAAATAAGGGATAAATTCTGATTTTGGGAAGAATAAATCCAAAATCAGATTTGAAGATGAGGAATTTTTAAAATCGAAATTGAGTGGATCAGATACTCATTTTATTCTTGATCAAAATTGGTCAAAAATTAAAAATATATATAAAAAATATGTTTAAATTTATAAAATATTTTTTATGATAAAAATAAAATATTAGGAAATAAAAAATATATTTTTTAAATTCTATAATGTATTAAAGATTTTTGCAAAAATCTATAAATTTAAATTTAAATTAAAAATTATAAAATATTTTGATGTGAAATATTTTTCTAGATCATAATATATCTTTTGTATCATTAAAAAAATATTTTATGAATTCAAATATTTGTTTTTTAAAAATTATCAAGTTATAGATTTTGCACAGATAAGTCTCCAATGAGTTAGAGATTTTATTTATAATAATTTTATAATTATAAAAAATAAAATTTAATTTAAAATATATATATATGTGATATAAAAGATGTGCTAGAGTCTATTAAAATATTTTGGACAAAAAATATTTTACTATTTTAAATTAAAAATTAATTTTATAGACTTTGGACAAAAGTGTCTAATGCATTAGAAACTTTTGCCCAAAATCTATAATAATTTTATAATTAAAAGAAAATTAATTAATAAAATATTTTTTTAAATATAAAACATGTCTTGTGGTTTAAAAGAATATTTTTCATCAAAAGTATTTTCATAATTTTTAATTTAAAATTAAATTTGTAAACTTTTTGCAAAACTCTTTAATGATTTAGGGAGTTTGAAAATATATTTTTTTAGACTCCAACATATTATTTTTATTATAAATATTTGTTTATAAATTAAAATTATTTTTAAATGTTTTTTTTAATTTTAATCAAAATTTCTAATTGGTTAAAGGTCAATTAGAGATTTTGGCCCCCGAGTAAAATTGGTATTCAATTCATTCCATTTCTATATTGAGAATTTTTTATTTTCAAATCTGATTTTAAAAATTTATCTTCCTCAACATCCGGAGATGAGAAATTGCTCTTCTTGTCATGGATATGCGAAATAGTTATTAAGGGTAAATACTTTACCAACAACATCCTCTTAGCTGGTTAATTCATAAATAGGAGAGGCAGAGGGACATCAGCACTTACTCAGATACGTAGCAATGTCTAGGGTCTGGATTTTGGCCGCATTCTTCGCCTTCCACGTCTTTCCAGCCGCCCTAGCCAACCAGGAATCCGCGGCGGGGGAGGCGGAGCCCTCGTTCGTCCTCACTCTGGACAGCCTCAACTTCTCCGAGACCGTCGCCAAACACCCCTTCATCGTCGTCGAGTTCTACGCTCCATGGTGATCCCACTCTTCCTCCCATCTCTATCTTGATCGCTAATAGCAGACTAGATGTTCTCAAGGGCAGACTTGTAGTATTCTGCTCTTGTACTTGTAGGGCATGGTAGCGAATTTTTTTAAGCTTAGATCGAATAAATTTAATTCGACGCTGTCGATAGATTTCTGAAATATATGCTTGATGTCATGCGTGTAAATTGGGCTTGTCGACTTGATCGGCAGCACTAATTCGACTTCATTTTTGTTGAGACTAGCCTTTTAGTTTAGAGCTCCTGTTATTGGCTTGTTGGCTCATCACTCTGTCATGGGAATCAATCTGTACATGTTGCAGTTACTATGTTTGCTAATTTTTGTAGAATGTAAATAGTAGCACCAAGTACTATTGCCAGCTAAGAATTTAGTATATTAGCTTTTTCTTTATTTATCAGTTTGATCCTTTGCAAAGATTTTCATGCTACCCGTTAATTTGTCCTAACCAACCAGGTTAAGTGACTTACATCTTGCAGTACAAATTTAGACCATATAATTTCAGATAGTTGAAAGTGCTAACAACATAGAATGCAAATACTTTTTGCACAATAATTGTACTGCGAATTATAATTTCCAGAAGATTCAATTATAGTGATATCTTCTAGTTGCTCAGTTAATTCTATTTTGTGCCGTACATTAGTTTTTTATAACTTAGTTCAACTTCCTCTACTGATGTGCAAATACTCATATGTTTCCTTAACAGGTGTGGACATTGTAAGAGACTTGCTCCTGAGGTGATGATTTCCTGCAACTTGGATTAATTTAAATGGCAACTATTGTTTTATTATTTCATTGTTCTGATAGTTTGTCATTTTCTATTTGTAGTATGAGAAGGCTGCATCCATATTGAGTAAAAGTGATTCTCCAGTTGTTTTGGCTAAGGTTGATGCGAATGAGGATGCAAACAAGGAACTTGCATCAAAATATGAAATCAAGGGCTTCCCTACACTCAAGATTTTTAGGAATGGAGGGGATATCATCCAAGAATATAAAGGTCCCCGAGAAGCTGATGGTATAGTTGAATACTTGAAGAAACATGCTGGCCCTGCATCTGCTGTAATTAAATCTACAGACGATGCCGGTAACCTAATTGCTGACAAGAATGTCTTCATAGTAAGACTTTTGATTTATTAATTATTAGTTCCATTCCATTCTCATTTCTTGTACCACAACCTTGCTCAATTGTTTTAAACATCATGTAGGTTGGGATATTCAAAGAATTTTCTGGTGAAGAATTTGAAAACTATATAAAGGTTGCTGAAAAGTTACGGTCAGACTATGATTTTGGTCATACCTCTGATGCCAAACTCCTTCCACGTGGGGATCCAACAGTAAAACTACCTGCTGTTAGGCTGTTCAAGCCATTTGATGAACTTTTTGTCGATTTTGAGGTACCTTTTGAAATTTGGCTAAACTGTTCCTCTGCATGTCGCACTTGCTATGTAGAATATTAATGACATATAGATATAAGGATGTGCCCTTAGATCGCTGCATAAATTGAATTTATTGCTGATAGGGATGACTTTAACCTTTTGCAGGACTTTAATATTGATGCTCTAGAGAAGTTTATAGAATTTGCTAGTGTGCCTCTTGTTACTACTTTTGACAAGGATCCATCAAATCGTCCTTTCCTCGTGAAGTTCTTCAACAGTCCTTCCAGCAAGGTAAGGAGCGAAATTGCATTTGTTCCTCTCATTTACTATGTTTGTATTTTTTAATCAAATAATTGTTTGTGAGCAATCATATTTTTGTCCTATGCAAACAATTCAAATATTATCCAAATAAAGAACATTACCATTTGTGAATCATATCAATCATCTTCATCCCTTCTGTAATCATATTAATCACTTTAAGATACCATTCTATCAAAGTCTTAATCTTGACATAGGAGTATTATCTTGACATGTTGCTTTCCATTTATATGAGTTCAGAGGTTTTGAACATTTTAACCATTACAAACCATAGTTGTCAATAGCGCACATAGCGCGCTATAGCGCACCCTGTGCGCTTCGCTGCGCTATGCGCAGTAGACTTCAGCATAGCACGCTATGCGGTGCTATCTGCGTTATAGCGCATCACAGCAAAAAGTGCGCTAATTGTCTCTTCAGCTTCAGTCTTTTTCTTTGAAAGGACAAAGGGTTTTTTGGAAGGCAAGTTGATAGAAATTCTAGAAAATGATGAAGATGGAGAATTTAGAGCCAAACAAATTGATACGAAGGAGGAAAAGGAGAAGGACAATGATGATATTTGCGTTATAGCGCATCACACTACATTGAAGTACGCTGGAGACATTTTGTCTCTTCAGCTTCAGCCTTTTTCTTTGGAAGGACAAGGGTTTTTATGGAAGGTAAGTTGATAGAAATTCCAGAAAATGATGAAGATGGAGAGTTTAGAGCCAAACAAATTGATACGAAGGAGGAAAAGGAGAAGGACAATGATGATTAACCTTGAGGATGAAAATCTCGACTATGATGAATAAATTTGAGATCTTGGGGAAATTTTGGAGCTTGAAATCTGAATTCTATGTTTTAAAATTTGTTTTGCTAACTTTTAGACTTATTCCTTATGGTTGATTTACGATGTTTTGCTTGGTTTATCTTATCTTATAAACATGGTTTCGTTTTATGCATTTGGTCTTCATCATTTTTGAATATTTAGTTGTTATTCTTTGTGATAGTTGGAATTGGTATTTTTGGTGCATACATAAAATATATACCTATGTTTTTATTTTGCGCTTTGCGCTATAGCTTCATGGGACCTTTGCACGTCCCTGTGCTTTTCGCCCCTGACAACTATGTTACAAACAAATCTGAATAGTTCATTTACTTGCATTGTTTTGAGATTCTTGGTACAGAACAGTGTTTGGAACCTCATGATGAGAAATCCTGTTTTGATGCTACTTCCTGAATGATGCAGTCTGTATAAGCTGCAGCCATATTTTTGTTTTCTATTTTCACTTCATGGCAATTTTATAGGAGAACATGCAAATTTACTTCATTCAAAGTGTTTGAGAGCTAGGAGTCCATGATTTATAAGTATATGACTCTGTGCTGATTTACTTGCCATGCTAAACTATATTGTATTTATTGGTTTCATTTGGTTGTGTATTCTGATTTGCTATCTACTAAATTGTAGCTTTTGGGGGGATGCTTTGTTTATCTAACAGTTACTTTTTCTGTGGTGGCATCTTTTGCTATGGCAATTGTAGGCTATGCTTTTCTTGAACTTCAGCAATGAAAACTTTGATTCATTCAAGTCAAAATTTCATTCTGTGGCAGAGACGTACAAGGATAAAAATTTGAATTTTTTGATTGGGGACCTTGAATCTTCTAAAGCTGCTTTTCAGGTTAGCCCTGATATATGTATTTTGTCTTTCGTCTATGGGGTTTCTTGTTATTGTGGTTGTAGTCAGTATTTTTTGCACATCAATATATGCAACAGTTCTTTGGCCTAAAGGAAGACCAGGTGCCTCTCATTATCATTCAAGAAAGTGATGGAAAGAAGTATCTTCAACCAAATGTCAATCCCGATCAGATTGCTGCATGGATGCAGGAGTACACAGTATGTTCAATTAGTCTATTCTTTTCAAATGTGTGATAAAGATTGATTTCCTGTATCTGATTTGTTATTTATGTGCAGGATGGTAGCTTAAAGCCTTTTAGAAAGTCTGAACCTATACCTGAAACTAATAATGAACCTGTCAAAGTTGTGGTAGCTGATAATATCAAAGAAGTAGTTTTTGACTCTGGAAAAAATGGTTTGTTTACTTTTCTACTTTTGTTTGAGTTGTTGAATTCATATTTATTTAGCCTTTGTCTATTTTATGTTACAATTTTATATTCTGTGTGCTCTGTGACTAGTACATGAATCATGGAACTGTTACCTTTGAGCTACTGTACCTCTTAAATTGTTATTGTCAATTTTATTTGTTCAAGAAATTAAAAATAATATTTATGTAAGTTCCCTAGGAAAACAAATTCGCTCTTTTTTCTGGATACTCCAAGTTTTGTTTTTGATAAATCATGCTATGGTATTCTTGACACTCTTCAATCTTAATTCCCCAATGTAGCTACAATAAACTCTATCATAACCAAAGATTTTGTTTTGATGAATAGTCAAGTAGGCAACGTATAATCTATGTTACACTTGTAAAATCATCTTTATTCTTCGCAAGGCACATTTGTGAGCTTGCTATTTGTACAATTTTGTTGAAATAACATTTTTGATGAGAGTTGGGCATCTTATATTTATAATTACATTCCAGCACAATTTATTTCACTGATAGCCTTCTATTGCAGGAAAGCTTGTATGCATGGTTTAAAATCTCGGTTTCGGTACCGATTTCGGTACCTGGCCGAAACCGGTACCGTACCGTACCGACAATCGGTACGGTCCGGTATGGAAAACACCATACCAGGTTTTTTTTTTAAGAGTTAGATATAACTCTAATAATACATAATTGATGAATAAATGCTTAAAATTAATATTCAAATGTCAAATACATGAATACAATGTTTAAAAGCTATTTGGTACTGTATTAGGATTTTTCACAGATACAAGAGAATTACATTAGAATTAATATAGGGCGACACATGGTATTCATCATCTTAGTTGATGTTGCACTACGTCTTATGTTGCGCTACGCAGAGTCTTCGGCGGTCCCGCTAGCCGGTTAGCGGGCGGGGGTCAAGGGGGCAGCGCCCCCTGCCAGGGGTGTGTGGGCGGAGCCCTCGGAAACTTTTTAGACCCTTTGGGTTGTGGGATTGTGTCGTCTTATATTAATTCTAATGTAATTCTCTTGTATATGTGAAAAATTCTAATACAGTACCAAATAGCTTTTAAACATTGTATTCATGTATTTGACATTTGAATATTGATTTTAAGCATTTATTCATCAATTATGTATTATTAGAGTTATATCTAACTCTTAAAAAAAAATCCGATATCGCGTCATACCGGGCGGTATGATACATATACCGCCCTTATCGGGCGGTATATGGCGAAATACCGCCATATACCGCCCGGTATACCATATATACCCGGTGTTTTCAAATACCCGGTATATCGAATACCGGAATCCCCAAAAACCGGTAAATACCGGGCTTACCGTACCGTTTCGGCCGAGTTTTTAAACCATCATTGTATGTTATTTCGGCATGGCATTTTTGAAGATTACTTAATTATTAGTAATCATATTCCCTTGGGTCATATCATAAAGGGAATAATAGCTTTTGATGTAACAAAGATTAAAAAAAGCTTTGTTTATGGAAGAGATATGATATAGTGACATAGGTACCAAACTTATAGGGTAACAACTATAATGACATAGGAAGATATTAATTATAGCATTTATATGAATATAGTTAGTAATAATTTACCCTTTCTGTATGCTAAATTTGATTTTTATGGAGTCATGCATAATTACAATCTAGCTATTGCCCCCAAAAAATGAACTGTTAGTCTAGTTAATTATCTTATGTAGGGGTGAGCATTTGTCGGGTTGGGTTTTTACCCGACATGACCCGACCCGAATAACCCGAACCCGAATAAGGAGGCTCCTACACCACCCGACCCTACCCTACCCGAATAAGATTTCAGGCCTCGACCGATTAATCCGAATAAGATCGGGCCCCGACTCAATTAACCCGAATAACCCTAATTACCTTTAAAAAAACAAAAAAAAATCAAAATTCATAATTATAAAAGGCAAGAATTTTGAAATAATGAAAATAGTGAAAATGGTCTTAGAAATATGACTCCACTTGGGGTCGAATAAGATCTCGGGCCCCAGCCCATTAATCCGAATGATCGGGCCCCGATCGATTAATCCAAATAAGATTGGGCCTTGACCCGATTAACCCGAATAAGATTGGGCTTTGACCCGATTAATTCGAATTACTTTTAAAAAAAAATCAAAATTATAAAAGGCAAGAATTTTGAAATTATGTAAATAGTGGAAAAAATATGTGAAAATGGTCTTAAAAATATGACTCCACTAGGGGTCGAACTCACGACCTCTTAGTTTTCATTACTAACCTTCTAACCATCGGGCCAACAACATCAAATTATATATATATATATTTCGGGTCGGGTCGGGTATATCAAAGTTTTCACCCGGCTTGCCCCGAACTGAATAAAGGATATGAAATTCCCCAAATTCAGACCTGACCCAACTTACCTGAATAACCTGACATGTATTGAATTTCCGGGTCGGTTTTTTCGGGTTATTCGGGTTTTGCTCACCCCTAATCCTATGTGTTATTACATTTTACGTACTTGCTTTCTGCATTGCCAGCCTTGTATGATTTTGCTTAATGATATAATTTTTGAGTAATTCACAAACTCTTGGTGGAATGTGTATGCCAAGTTTGCATGTAGTTTCTTGATATGTTGACATGTTCCATGTCTTTTGTCTTGCAGTTTTGCTTGAATTTTATGCACCTTGGTGTGGGCATTGCAAGAAACTTGCACCTATTTTAGATGAAGTTGCTATCTCATTTGAAAGTGATGCAGATGTGGTCATTGCTAAGATGGTAACCTTTCTAATATGCGATAAGCTTATGATTTGGGTTATTTTATTGCTAGTCATGATTGTCAAATTCTTTAACTTCATATTTAGCTTGTCAACGACATTCACATCCACCATTTTGTGTTTGACATAAATATAGGTTTTAAACTTGCAGATTATGATTACTAGACATTGTTACTATCCATAATCATTGACTATCAATTATCGATATTAGTAAGTTAAAAATTTAATTGGCTTTTTTTGTTGTAATCCAAGCACTGTTTGTAACAATGATCACCTTAGTACAATATTATGGTATGTACTTTACTGGGCGTGACTAACATTTGCTGTAGTGATGAGAAGTAGCAGATATAATTTTGGGATATTGTCAAATCCACAACTTTTCCCTACAAAACCCTAGGAACCAAGGAAAACATCAAAGTGCAAATTAAAGAGTAATTTCAGTAAATCTGAACACCAAATTCCTATTTAAATCAACATGATGTTGTGTATCAGATAGAATGTAGTGAGTAGAGGAGACACAATTAACATTATAGTGGTGCACCTCAGGCACAACAGGCTCATAATGCATGCACACATGCTTCAATAGCAACCTGTATTGTGTATATTGGTTAACTGAAGAGACATACTAACTTAACTCTGGGTTGTTGCTTTCTATGAGAGTAAGATAATCCCAAGAACTGAACCATCATTGGCTGTTGATATGTTTTGCTCTCAGTTACATAGTGCTGTCCATTAGACCATTGCCATTTGTCAGATATTGGACATAATTCTTTTTTAATTATTAATCACATTGAATTATTTACAACCTTTTTTGGTAGTACAACGATGTACTTTGTTCTCGATATTTAAGGGAAGTAGTTTTTTTTGCTTTCTGTATTTTTTCTTATTTTCCCTCCCTTATGAATGATATGTAGGATGCTACAGCAAATGACATTCCTAGTGAATTTGAGGTGAAGGGTTATCCTACACTGTATTTCTCTTCAGCCAGTAGCAAGCTTTCACAGTACAATGGAGATAGGACAGCAGAAGACATCATTAAGTTTGTGAACACAAATAGGGATGCAATCACTCAACAAGACTCTCCTCAATCTCCTGACACTGCTAAAGATGAGCTGTGATAAGGTACTTGCTGGACCTAATTCTCCACCCTTTTTGTCGATGAATTTTGTTAGCTTATGTGTTTTTCTGTTTGTTTGTTTGTTATTTCATCTTTATCTGTGATTTATCTGTCTCCTATATGATGGGCATATCTGTGGATTGATCTTGTCTTTTTACGATCTTTTCTTTTCTCTGTGGATTAATTGTAATCAATAAGATGCTTAAATAACAGTACTTAAGTAATAAGAATCAGATCTGGTGTTTTTTAAAATTGAATCTGGTATTAGGTTATGTCACTTCCACTCTTTTTAAGGTCAGATTTTCATTTTGCTTTCATGACACAATAAAGGATTTTTTTAAAAAATTTATTTTATTTTATCGTGATCATTTGATTGTTGGCATGGGAGGGCATATTGATGTCTGCAGAATCAGCCTAGTTTTTTTCTTTTCATGCCACTGTAATGATGCTCCTTATCATGCTACCAGCACAGATCAGGAGGATTCAAGTTTTGCAGCGCCTAAATTTGTGCTTTTGATTTTATTTGGTGTATATCTTTTTATATCTTTTTGTCTCGTGGGAGTACTCAATTAGTAGATTATACTTAGAACACTGTATATGGTAATGGATTTGCATTCCTTCATTTTTTTCTCTTTTTATGATAATTTTTATTTCTGACAAAATAACTGGTGAATCATCAATTACGTCCCAACTTCCCAGTCCCGTAATGAAGGAACTCTATTCAAGTAAACCATAAGTTGGATATTCAGTACGATAATTAGGCTTTGGTTAATTTAATCAGACCTACTTCCATTCCTTTCATGCCCTGATCTGGTTAGATGATGTGTTATACTATGTTTTTTCTTTAAAATATCTTTCTGATGGTTATATAAATTTAAATCTAATGGTGATATGGTAGGATTTAAATAAAGTCCCTTTGGTAGATTTTAGATAGTGTAGAACCGAGTAAAATGAAATTACTTGTTTGTAAAAGAATAGTTCTAGTTGCTGAACATCTATTTAATTGGAACGTCCATGATATATGATGATAACCATTCTTTATTATGAAATTCTTTCTGAGTTGGTAGAAATTGTCCAGGCTTTTACGCTATTATCTATCCTTTTCAATGTTGTAATTGCATCTACTAAGATGGGTTATTTCTTTCATTACTTGAAGTGGACGCTGATAGTGGTCTTAATTGCAGGACTTCTTATGTTTTATCTGTAGATGGAGAGGAACTTGAATACCTTAGAGGTAGAAGATGGCGGAAATCCATGTTAAACCTAATAATAAAGGACACTTCTAAATGCCTTTTCTGATTCTAGGTTTTGTAGTTATAAAACTTGAATTGATCTCTTGAATTGATGTTGTATGGATGAGTTAGTTTAGGCTCAAATCATAATTTTACAGCTATCATGAAATCGGAATTCTCATCACCTTACAATGATTTGTTGCATGAAATTATAAAAAAAATACGGAATTAGAAATCCAATTCTAGACTAACTTGGGATTTAGAAATCCTGCCCAAAGTGGTGGGTTTTCAATGCCCTCGACTTTTAATTAACATAAAAACCAAGCATTTATAGTAAAATAATAAGATACTTTGGTTAAGTTGTTTTCAAGTGTTAGCTTGATTCTTCTAATTTTTTTCTTTCAGCAAGTTCTGCCGTTTTAAAATCATTACATTGGTCATTATAGTTTCATAATTGTGGTACCATTTATCCATCCTAAAATAACGGCGATTGAATTTAACTCAAAAAGTCATATGCTTTTCACACATGTCAAACTTGATATTTAAAGTTATTTTCTAGCATGTCAATAAGAAGAGCTTGTTTGAGTAATTTGTCACTGTTTGAATGGATAAATTGAAAAAAAATCCAAAATAATACAAGAGATGGAATTTTAATGTTTATTTCTCCAAACACGTGAATCATGAAGTTATTACTTTTGATTTCTACAAAACTAGAAGTTTATTAATTTGACTACGTTGTATGTTGTTATTGCTTTTAATGTGCCTATTAACACATTTTTTAGTGTTAAGGGAGGAACCTACTTGGAGTGACAATGCTCATAATAGTGATTCAAACTTGTCATATCCTCTCACTGACAATAGAGATTCAGATAATAATTTCAACATTTATTTACCCGGATCTCACGCCGTCTTCCGTAATCTTTTGAATGACATCAACTGTAATGTCTCTGTTAAATTTAAAGGCTCAGCTACTGGATTATCGACACGTGGCCCATCGAATGGTGACCTCTCTAGGGCTCATATATGGATACCTAAGTCTAATACAGTAAATACTGAAACCCTATCCCTTCCTATGGTCGATAAGAATTCTTCTCTCCCAATATTCGTGCTCCAATTTCGCCCTTCCTCCTCTTCTCATCCGATCAATTCCCCCCCCCCCCCCCCCCCAATCGATCAATGGAACAAATGATTTCAGACCTTTCATTTGTCTTTGCTACTGCTAAGCTCGGGTACTCCACTTCTCCTTTGGCAAAGCCAAACCCTAAGCATACCAAAAAAGGGGGTTGGCCGCTGAAAATCCCGAGTATCCCTTGCCCACCTCCTGAACTCTCGCAATCCAAAAGGCCTTGTGGATCAGACTTATTGTTGAGCATAAGACCTACTCCTCTCAAGGATGCTACTATGACAGAGCATACTTCAGATAATGGCATGGTGGATCCGGCTTCCGCTTCAGATGACTCGACCATGTCTGAGTCAACCTCGAATATTACTCCCTCATGAACTGCCTTTGTTGGAACACTCGCGGTTCTTGGCGCCACAAGGTAAGAGACGAGGTAAGGATTATGGTTCGTAAGTATTCAATTAATCTTATTATTTTACAAGAAACACACTTTGATTCAAAGGTAGCTAACAAATTTGTTAAGTCTATTGGTCGGAATTGGTCGGGAATGGCCCAGCCAGCGGTTGGGGCTTCGGGTGGTCTGTTGATAGCTTGGAATTCCACCATTCTCACTGTCAAGGTATTATCTCTCCAATCCCAGTGTATGTTTGCAGTAATTGGCTCTCGAGATTACCCTCCCTTTCTTTTTTCAAATATTTATGCAAGTACGAACCCCTCTGTTCGAAGTATTTTCTGGAATTCGTTTAAAGATTTTGATCTCTCGACTTTCCCGTGGCTGATTGGAGGTGACTTTAATGCTATTCTTAATGAGTTGGATAAAAAAGGAGGGCTGCCTTTTTAAAGTTCTCAAAAATTAGTTGTGGATTTTCGCGAATTTGTCTATAACAATGGTCTTGTGGACCTTGGATTTTCTGGAATTCCTTATACTTGGTGTAACAATCGGTCGGGGTCTCAACGAATTAATATAAGACTAGATCGTGTTTTCTGTAACGCAGCTTGGCTTCATTTTTATGATTCTGCTTCGATTGCTCATCTACCCCATGGATCTTCAGATCATGCTCCTATCCTAATTAAAATTGCGCAATCTTTCAATCGCAACAAGTTATTTAAGTTCCAAATTTTTTGGATTGAATATCCTGAGACTAGGGATGTCATCCAGAAGGCTTGGAACCAGCCTTCTTAGTCACTTTCCCCTCATTGTCTTTTTGGAATAGGTCTAAGATTTTCTCGTCGTGCTTTATCTCTTTGGAATAGGAACTGTTTAGGCAATCCTGAGAATAATTTGAACTCTACGTTGCTTGAAATTGAGTCTTTTGAAATGTTAGATGCTTCTGTTGGTTTGGATTGTCATCATGAATTGGCCCTTAGGGGTTTGTATAATAAGACTAATGCTATCCGAAGACAAATAAATTTAAAATGGTGGTCAAAAACAAAAATTAAATGGATTGAGGATGTTGATTATAATTCAGCCTACTTTCATCGCATTACCACAACCCGGCGTAGAGCAAATACAATTTCAGCTTTAACTACTTCTGATGGGTCAATTTTATCTGATAATTCTGACATTGTCATGGCTTTTTCTGAGGCTTATCACAATTTATGCTCGGATTCTCATGCTTCTTTTTCTGATATCTGTGAAAATTTTCATGTTAAAAGTATTTCAGACTCGACTGCTAGTTTAATTATCTGTCCCTTTTCACATGCTGAGATTTTTAATGTTGTTAAATGTATGTCGAATGGGAAAAGTCCTGGTTTTGACGGATTCACGACTGAATTTTATAAAACATATTGGCATATTATATCGGATTCCTTTATGAAATGCTTGCATCATTTTCATAATACTGCTTTTATGCCTCTGGATTGGAATAAAACAATGCTATATTTTATCCCTAAGTGTACCAATCTTAAGTATGTGAAGAATTTTCGCCCAATTGCACTCTGTAATCTATCATATCGTATCCTGGCTAAGATTTTAGCTAACATGATTAAGCATTTAGTGCCTGAATTGGTGAGTCCTGAGCAAACTGCCTTTATTAAAGGCAGAAGTATACATGACAATATTTTGATTGCTCATGAGATTGCACATTCTTTATTTAAATCTAAAGCAAAAGTCTCTTATATCCTTGTTAAGATAGATCTGGAAAAAGCTTATGATAAAATTGCTTGGCCTGCTATTTTAAAAGTTTTAGAAGCCTACAAATTTCTCGAACAGTTTTTAAATTAGATAAATGCTTGCTTATCTTCTGCTACATTTGCATGCCTCGTTAATACTGATATCTCTGAAACCTTTAAATCTGATAGAGGAATTCGTTAAGGGGACCCATTGTCTCCTTACCTCTATGTTCTTACTGCTCAAGTTTTGACAAATTTGTTAAATGCTACTGTTGATTGTAATCATATTACCCTATTTAAATTTAGAAATGGCCCAGCAATCTCACACTTAATGTTCGCAGATGATATCTTATTGGCTTTTAAAGCTAATAAAAGGAGTCTTTGTGCTGTTAAAAATATCTTTGAAAAATATGAAAAGTTTTCAGGCCAGTCTGTAAATTTTTCTAAGTCCAAGATTTTCTTCCCAAAATCAACATCTAGGAGTTACATTTTAAATGTCTGTAACTATTTAGGAATGCGTAAGGGTAATTTTCCATTTAAATACTTAGGTGCAATTGTTGCACCAGAGCAGCAGATATGGCTCAAGATCTAATCCTGGATCGAGTCAAAGCTAGACTGGGGTCTTGTCAAAACTCATATCTATCTCAGGTTGGGCGCGTTGTTTTAATCAATTCAGTAATTAATTCAATCCCTATGCATTCTTTAGCTGTTTCATGGTGTTCATCTAAATTTATAAATAAAATAGAACTGTTAACTAGAGACTTCCTTTGGTCAAATGGTACCTCTGGGCATGGGCTGCATCTAATTAGTTAGGATAAGGTCACTATTCCTAAATTTGAGGGGGGCCTAGGTATTCATGATCTATCTTGTAAAATTCTCTCCCTCCAAGCCAACAGAGTACTTAGCTACTTAAATGACAATCCTTCATTATGGGTCAATATAGTTTCTGCTAAGTATAAGAATTTGATTGAGCATTTCTTTAAGCCGAAAATCAATTGCTCTTGGAGTTGGAAATTATTTAGGAAAGCTTTTAATCTTATACTGCCTGGCTTTATTAAATTGATTAAATCTGATTGCAATTCTTCTATTCTATTTGATGCTTGGGCTACTGACCTGCCACTTTACTTAAAGTCAACTTTTTTGAATATTGAACTACTCAATGATGATACTAATGTAAGTTCTCTTATGGTTCATTAATCTTGGTCAACTACTGATTTGGATAACTTATTTGGTCCCGTATTGGGGGAGATCATATCGAGAATCAAGGTGCCTTAAACACCTAATGATGATAAAACTATATGGTGTAAGGATTTCGGAGGTAGAGTTATCGTTAAATCAGTATATTTATTTCTTAAAAACTTGGAATCAGAACCTACTATTTTTCAAAATTATTCTCCTTGGAAAACTATTTGGAAAATGCACTCTGCTCCTAAAGCAAAACTATTTTGCTGAAAACTTATCCACCAAAGGATTCCTACGAGAACTTGACTTTTTTATTTAAAAATCTTGGATTTTGATACTTGCCCAATGTGCCATAACCAACCCGAATCCATTCAACACCTTTTATTTGAATGTTATTTTTCCTCTTGTATTTGGGACAAATTGGGCCAAATAACTAGGTTTGATTTTTCTAATCGGGCATATTGGAGTTCTGGTGATTGGTTCACCTATTCCTCCTCCCTCAGGGGAGTTGAGATATTTAGGTTGATTCTAATTGCTAACTCATGTTGGTTTATTTAGTTTGCTAGAAATAAACTACTGCATGAGGCTAGGAAGCCTACCCCTACGGTCCTAGTGACTCGTATATTGGCTTTCACCAATGACTACAAATGTAAGTTTTTACCTGAGGGAAATCTGATACACGAACGATTCTTGGTAAAATGGGTCCCCCCACTTAGGTAATTCTAAAAATAAATTGTGATGCATCTTTTCTTGATCCTGCAGGTGGCATCGACTTTGTGATTTGGGATTCGATGGGAACATGTCTTTTAGCCATGAGCGAATCTATACTGGGACAAAGCGCAATTGAACTGGAAGCCCGATCTATAAAATGAGCTTTACAAAATTCTATGAAAAATAATTTTAACTCAATTATTATCGAGTCAGACTCTAAGATTATCATTGATGCTTTAAATCTGGTTGCGCCAGTTCCATGGGCCATTTCAGCTATCGTGGATGATATCAATTTTCTTAGAATTAACTAAGTATAATGTAAGCTTCTCATTATGTCTTAGAGAAGCAAATGAAGCTGACCATTGGGTAGCAAGGTATGCTTGTAATAATCGGGACCGATATGTTTGGTCATTAGTCCAGCCTCCTGATTTGGACTTAATTTTGTACTCCGATCTTTTTGGTTCTGGATCTATCAGAATTAAATAAATAATATTTAATTTTTGCAAAAAAAAAAAAAAAAAACTTGGAGTGACAATTAAACGCTGATTTATAATTTTAAGGTAAATTTTTGGAACGAGAGTTATTATTGTTAATTGTTTTATGATGCTTCATTGTTGAATATATCACCCTTTCTTTCTAAAATCTACAAGATTAATTTTCAAAACAGTAGACCGACTTAAGTCTTCTTTATCTTCCCTTTGATTTTACTAAATACAAGGAGAATTGTGAGCATATTTATTTCAGGAAATAAGAAAGAAAAATTAATTTCTCATATCTTTGGTATCTTAAAATAATAAGATGGGAAGGAAATAAAATTAATATTATATTCAATATATATTTTTTAATCAAATTCTTTTTTATTTTATTTTCTTATCATACTCTGTATGTTGATGATAGTTTAACTTAGATCCAGATATTGGATATTTTGAAAAAATGTATTATTAATATTTTCAAAAAAAAAATGAAAAATGTATTATTATTATTATATATTATTATATATTTTATATTTATAGGATTATAGGAAAATAAAATATTTATATATTTATTATTTAGTATTTAGGTTTATATATTTAATATTTAATATTTAATTAGTTATTAACATTAACTTAATTATTTTATTTTTTAAAATTTAATTTTATTTAATTTTATTTATTTTAAATTTTTTTTATTTTTTATTTGGTGTTTAATTATGCTTTATGCAATGATAGAATTTTTCACGATAAATAAAAAGAAAAAGTAAGGTATTTCGTAGAAAGTATGTATTGCCCTAATCTAACATAATTAGAATATTAGAATAGCGGAATGACTTTCTGTTCTCTTAGAACAGTAAAAGTAAAGAAAGAGGGAAACAAATAAAGAAAAAAAGAAAAACCATAAATGAGTTTTTCGTTGTAATATCCATAATTCTGGTAAGAGCTGGTTTATCAAAATAGAATATTTAGGAAGAATTCGGTTGGAAAAAATCTTTTATCATGTGTAGATTTGAGTTTCGAAATACAACTATAGTAATCATTTATTGTTTGTTTGATCCAATGGTTATTATTCATTATTGTAATTGTATTTTCTTATTCATTACTGTATTTCAGTTTAATTTTAAAACACAGACATTCTTTTTTAAAGTTTCGCAAACGGATCAATTAAACAATTGATACAATTCAATTACTCAATTAGCAGTACCCCTAGAGTCCACTCCTTCCCCAAACTATGAGTGAGCTGGAAAATATAAAGACTACCATTAAAGCAGCCCAATTCTATTTCTACAAAAGACTATACCCAAGTTCACTAACTTTGATATTTATTTTAATTAATCAATTTATAGTAGAGCCTCCATTTAGTTGTCTTAACATGAATTAAGCAAGGCTACTAAGATAATGCCCGTTAAATTTTGAGATTAATGCCTCGTTTGGTTGATATAATTAATTTCCTACAGAAAGTTGTATTTCTTAGGAAATATCCAAAATAATTCTTGTTTGATTGATATACTTTCTGCATTTTTCAGGAAGTATAATTTTTTCAGCAAGTGTAATTTTTTGCAAAACACAAGAAGTAACTTACCAACAAAAGTAAGTTGCACTTTCTGCATTATAATTGATAGAAAAAGTCAATATTAGCATCACATTTGCATTTAATGCAAAATTTATAATTGATATTGTCAACATTATGAGATTAAATAATCTTTGAATTCTTCACATATTTATTTTATTTTAAAGTAAAATATATAATTTTTCATATTAACTATAAATAATAATAATTATTTTTTATATAATAAAAATATATATATTATATATATATAAATATTATATTATATTTTACATATATATGTTATAATATTTATTTACAAATAAAATTTATTATATATATATATACCAACACATATAAATTAAAATATTAATTTATAAAAATAAGAATATATTGATCATTTCATATGTATTTTCTAAGATGTACTCACGTCAACGAAACATATTATAGGTGAGAAATTACACTTTCTATGAATTAATTTTTTGTCAATCAAATATTTTTTAAGGTACTTTATGAAAAATACACGTGAGAAATTAATTCATGAGAATTATAATTTTTTATAAAAAAATATTTTCCATGTCACTTAAACGAGACCTAATGAAGGGGAGAGTAAAGCTCTATAAAAACCCCATGTGATGAGCCAATCCTCACTCAATTTTCCTTCGACACATTCTTTCATTTGACCCAATTTGTATGTTCTCTACTATCACATAAAACTCTTTTGCTTTGGTAAGTCTTTGAATTATTCATTTATTTCTAACCCTGGTAAAGATATCGAGGGTATAGGTTATAATAGATTTGGACAAAGTGGATCTTGGGTGTCACTCAATTATATTTATACTAGAAAATTGCTTGACAAGTGTAACCAAATTATTTTTTTCACAGTTAAATATTCAAAATTAAAGGTAATAAAATTGAAAATATTGATATATAATAAAAAGTAAAATATAAAATAATAATAGTCATAATAAATAATATAATAATACTTAGGGTTATTAGCCAAGTATATCCACAACTTTGATAAAATTTTCAATTATAATCGATTCTTTTATTGATTTCAATTACATACAATAAGTTTAACATTGGTGTTAGTTAATTATTGACGTTTATCATCTACAGGAAGAAGAAAGAGAAATATTATTTATAGGATGATATTTTCACTTTTTTTTTCCTTATAAAATGTATGAAAAGTTTAAATTGGCCTCCGCCACTCACTCAATGCATCATCGGTGAGAATAAGGGCAAAAATTTAGATTTGTAGGGTGGATACCAAGTTTCATTCTTCTACAAATAATTAATATTAAAAGTATATTATATATATATATAAATAAAATATACTTTTAATATAAATAAGAGACACATACCAGTTCCAAAAGGAACGATAGCAATATAGAGCATTGGGGTTTCCCAACAAAAACGAGAAGCTAAATATAAAAAAAAATCTTAAAGGAGAGAAGAATTGAAATATTGGTTTGAAGTCTACAAAATTTATTTGGAAAGTATTCGCCTTAGCCCAAATGTCATGATGACAAGTAGTGATATTTTTAAAAACTTTGGCGTTCCTTGCAAGCCAAATTTTTCATAAGAGGAATGCAGCCAAAGTTAACTTTTCAGTGCCATCAAATCTCAATTTGTGATAAAGAGCCAGCTATCATGATCTCAAAGAGTCAGAAGGAAGACACTAATCCAGATTAATGAAATCAGCCTTCAACCATATAGGATTAATTCGAGGGCAATGCAGGAAACATTGTTGAATAGATTCAACATCTGAATTATAATGCGGACATAACGCTGCAGTCTGAGGAAATCGCTCATTCAATTTTTGATGTACATGAATTTCTTCATGCAAGAGCTTCCATATTAGAATTTTAATTTTAGGAGGCACTTTAATGTCCCAAATAGATTTCCAAAGCTCTTTATTTGGTAAAAAAGGGGATCCCTCAATAGAAGGATGATAGAACTAAAAGGCTATATTGTAGCCAAATGCCACCAAATAGGAATCATGCTTTTCCAAAGACCATAGAAGCTTATCATCATGAATAGTAGGAACAATACGAAGAATGACTTCAGCAACCTCATGAGTAAAAGAGCATCTGACAAGGTCTTCATTCCATGTTCTATCCATATTCAAAAGTTGTCTTACCAAGATTAAACCAAAATTTAATCAAGCATCCTGAGGGATGGTAAAAGTGTTATATCCGGGTATTAAAAAAGAAGAAGAAGTTGGCTGTGGAAGTGGAGAAGTGCCAGGTGGCGGTGAGGGTGATGATAAGTGAGGGAGAGGTGCTGTTGAGGGGTTTTAAGTGAGGAGAAGTAGAGAAGAAGAGGAAGAAGCGAGGGCGTCGGCAGGCGACGGAGGAGTTGGCGCGTGTCATCGGAGTCGCGGGATCGAGGTAGGAGATCTCTCCCTTCTCCTTTACCTCCGTATTTATTTTTCGACGACGTTGACGAGGCGAGGATCAACCGAGCCCGAATGGTGGCGATCGGCCAAGCCGTGAACGACCAGCCGCGGGCGGCCATGTCGCGCGCAGGTCGGCAGCCACCATTCAATGGGAGGTGGGTTGGGTCGGTCGCGGAGGTCGAGGAGAGGGTGCGGGTCGTGGAGTCGCCGGTCGGCGATGGGTAGGCGGTTGGCCGAGAGGAGGAGATGGGTCTGCGGGTGATCGGAGGAGAAGAGGGAGATTGGGAGAAGAAGAAGAAGAAGAAGGAGAGAGAGAGAGAAAGGTGGTGGTTGTCCCGCCGGCGTCGGGAGCCGCGGGAGAGGCCCGGCGAGACCTCCCGGGGTGATCGCCGGCGTCCGGGAGGTCAGGCGGCTTGGGTTCGAGCGGAGCAGGGAGGTGGCGTCGGGCGCAGGGGCGGGGGGTGAGGGGAGAGGGAGAGGAGTGGGTGGGATAAATAGTGTTTTAGAGAATAGAGCTGTATAATATGAAATTGGGTTGATTTACATAGACTGTTCCACCCAATTCAGACATCTTTAAAATCTAGTCCACCTTCAGATTTCACTTTACATAGACTGTTCCACCCAATTCAGTGCATTTTTCTTTTACTGTCCTTTTGACCCTACCAAAAATTATCTATTTTTGAATATCTTCAAGCATGATCTTAGGAAATTTAAAATAGCTCAAAGAGTATAGAAGGATGATAGTACCTACTGCTTTAATGAGAACCTCGCTGCCACTAGGGGATAATAAAGATCTTTTCTAGTGATAAAATTTTTAATCACCTTTTCTTTGACAAAATCAAAGCAACCCTTTTAGATCTTTCCATTACATCTGGAAGACCTAAATACTTATCTTGAGCTCCCACGTGAGAAACTTGTAAGATAGCTGCTACATGCTCCCTAAAGTGATGAGCGGTGTTTCTATTGAAAAAAATCGAGAATTTTTGAAGGTTAACCCTCTGCTATTGAATTTCCCATAAGTATCTAAAATCCCCATCACATTCCTTCAGTGAGTTTCATTAGCTTGAAAAAAAAAGATAAAGTCATTTGCAAACAAAAGATGACTTACTGAAGGATAGTTACTATTGAGTCTTCCCTCTGTCAATCTTTGAAAGCGTTCGCCCTGATGAAGCATATTTGTCAAGCCTTCAACACAAAATAAGAAAAGATAAAGTGATAGAGAATTTCCTTGACGGAGACTTTTAATAGGTATGAAGAAATTAAAAGGTTGATAATCTATAATAATAGAATAAGAGACTATAAAAACACATTCTTTCATCCAATTTATCCATTTGTCACTAAAGCCCAACTTCTTTATTATGAACCCCAAGAAAGACCGATATTAAAAGTATGTTTGAAATAAAATAAAGGGAGAAATAAATACTCTAATTAGTTGCTAAAGGTTTGGATTTAGGATATTGGAAAAAAGTTGAAATTAATTTGGAAATTACTTTCCTACGCGTTCGAAAACTATGTTTCGTCTAAGATGTTGAAAAAACTTTTTTTCCTCAAAATTAACCCCTTTGATTTCCAATGAGTAAAAGAGGTAAATATTATATATCATCCAAAAAATAAAAAATAAATCAAAACTATAAATTTTGTAATTAAATATATTTCAACACAGGAAAGGCCGCATTCGTTTGAATTGCAACGAACCAAACATTTTCCCTTAAATCAAACAAGCGGAGGTCACAATCCAATTCCATTCCTTTACTTGGACTCGAAGACCGAAGCAATAAGGAGCAATGGCGTTGGAATCGGCGAAGAGGGCACTGGAGGCGGCGGCCTTGGAGACCCTCCCCACCCCCGCCCTCGACGCCCTCCCTCCTAAATTCTACGATGCCTTCCTCCTCCGCGGCCTCCGTGTCGACGTCATCCAGCCCGGCCGCCTCCTCTGCTCCATGGCAGTTCCTCAGCGTCTCCTTGTAAGTGTAATCCATCTATCCTCCTACTTTTCTGTTGCAATCTTATCCGATTATGACCCTGTTTGCTTCTCCCCGCCCCCGCAGAACACCGGCAACTTCCTGCACGGCGGCGCCACCGCGTCCTTGGTGGATCTGGTAGGCTCCGCTGCTTTCTTCACCGCTGGGGCGCAGACGAGGGGGACGCCTTTGGAGATCGGCGTTTCCTACTTGGACGCCGCCTATGCCAATGTATGTTCCTCGATCGCTACCTTGAATTTCTATTTGATTTTGCTGATAATTTTGTTTTTATGATGGTACTGTGAAACTACTCATTGTGATTGCTTTTGTGCTTTCTGGGAAGGATCGCCTCATTTTGGGTTTAAGAATCATTACAATTACCTGTTTGACTCAGTATGTGCTTGTCTCTGATTCCTTCGAATCCGTTGGCAGTTTCATTGTTTAAGGTGGTCGTATTTGGAGAGTATCATTCATTTCAAGCCTGTTTTGGCTGAAATTTTATGATTATAGGTGCCATATCAGAAGAAAATTTGATTTCTGAAATCTAGATTCCAGAACCTTTAGTTGGTAAGAAAATATATTCGTCTACATATGAACAAAAATTAAAAAAAAATCTTGTCAATCTCTTGGGTGTAATCCTATATCGATGTTAAAAGCTATAATGGTTGTTTTGTTCTCGGAAATCTTACTGCACGCCATCTGTGATTCTTGGTGATAAAACTTCAGTTTAGATGTTTTAAGGTAAGAAAGTTACTTAAATAGATCTTGGATGAGTTAAAGACAAAATCCACTGCCCAACTTTAAAATCGGAAAATTCGGGAATCAAAATTTTCGCTTTTAAAGCAACATTTGGACCATCAATATCATGGTTGTCTCTGCCATTTTTAGTGCCTTGCTAGAGTAATGGATTGAGCATCAATATTTCCAGTGGGAAACATGTCAAAATCTTCTGACTTATTGACATTGCTTTCTGTAACTTCTTTTTTTTTCTTTTTTCTTTTTGTATTAAGCATGGATAATAATTTTCTATGTTGGTCGTAGAGGTAAGTACACTGATGAATAGCCTGGCAGTTCACAGTTGATGCTAGTTGGTAGTTGGGCTTATTGAGTTTTTATTGTTGTTATCTTCCTTTATATATCTATAGCTATTTGTAAATAACAATATCTTCTTCTTTTTTAAAACAAGATAAAATCTTTTAACCAGAGTAATTCCTTATTGTGTTTTCAAATTATTGAAACGGTGTAACTCTTTGATTGTGAAGCAAACAAGGTCTTTCTACTCTAAAATCATGTTTGAAGCTGCATTGGAGAAACACTTTGAGGCACTTTTTTTAGAGGGAAAGACTTGTATACATTTCAGAAGGGATGAAATGTACAAGATAAGCAGTAGAAAAAAAGGTTTCCAGAAAGAAAGAAACAAAAGACCATACTTATCTAAGCATGACAAAACAAAAAGAGAAAGCACTATTGATGCAAGTTACATATGATGCTTGAAAGCCGCCGCAACTGTGACAACCAGTTCCTCTGAGGTCTGTGATGAGTTATGGAAGATACTCTGGTTATGCTCAGCCCAGATCTACTGCATCCAATAAAATGAGAACCCAACTTAAGACTGAACGACAGAAAAGATTGTTGTATCAGAGATAACAATTATAACAACCCCAAAACCTATAGCCAATTTACTAGTTAGCTTGTGTTGCATGTCAAGTTGTGGGCTGTATTGCTGTTGTTGACAACATGAATACTTGAAGGTTGCTGTTATTTACAACAGGAAATTATGAATACGAACTTATCAGGTGGAGATTTTTGGTGGTAAACATAGCTTGGAAGATGAAAATATGATCAAGAATAGAGTTGGAGCATGCTGGTGAGAATAACCATCAGCATCCTGCTAATGCCTTGTAAGAGACAGGCATATACATTATTTCCTGCAACTTAAGTGTTTGGCTAAATTCCCATCTCTTGAAGCTAATGTTGACTGGTTTGGTACTTGAATTGGCTTTCTATACCACCTAAAGTTAGCCAAATGTCATGAAATCATGGAAATCAACTGGAATTGGAGTTGTAATTGGAGTCAAAACCAATTTGTATTCATTCCTCTTGTTAAATGTCTATTTATAGATTTGTCAATAGGTGTGACTCTTCTCAAAAGTTGTGATTGTGACTCTTCCCGGGAGTTGTGACTGCACCCAAGAATGTTTTTAAATACAAGGCTGTAACTTTTTACAATGCTTAATAAATACATTTGATTGCAGTTAATTAATCTTCTCATGTTGATGATGTCTCTTCCATGTCTTTGTCGGCAGTTCTCTTTAGTGCTTGTTGCTTCTTCTTGGAAATTGATTGGTGATATTTGGTATTATGATGTGGCAGCCCTGTGGTTATAACAAAGTGTCATCTAAAAACCATTGAGGCCCTTAGCAAATAGGACCAATGAATTGAATCACAACTAATTAGAAATAACACAATTATGGCACTTGTGTAAGTTTGTAACCATTTATCCGCCACCTTCAATGTGTGAAATCATCCATTCCAATAATTTTCTTATGATATAAGAGTTTTTTTAGGTTTCACTACTGAAATATCAAAAGCCTTGATTGATGGAGTGTATAACCATATCATTAGAATTGCTTAGGAACTCTAGACTTATCTCCTCGAGATCTATTTAGTGTGCTTTTCTGATTTGAAACAAAATATCAGATTTAAGTGGACGCATCATTTTCTTTAATTAATCATACAGTAAAATCTCTTATTTACCGAGCTTTACAAATGGTTCTCTTTCAAGTTAGACTTGGTCCTTCAAAATTTTGATGGAACTGATGCACTTGGCTATCAAATTATAGTTCAATTTTTTAATTCACTTGAATTCTTCTTCATGATTTGGTTTTCAATTGAAACCTTCTAATTTTGGAAGTAACTTATTCGAACCATTTCGATCAGGTCATTTCTTTCCGCAAGCTCATCTAACAATTTTAGCTCAGAACTTTTTCTAGTAAGACTTTTCTGTTAGTAATTGATGTTAAACATGTATGTTCACCAGGAAGAAGTTGAGATTGAAGCCAAGGTTCTGCGAGCTGGAAAGACTGTGGGAGTGGTCACTGTTGAGATTCGGAAGAAAGCGACAGGAAAAATTGCTGCAAGTGCACGTTATACCAAATATCTTGCTCCATCAAGTAATTTATGAGTTAGTCTTCTGTAATTATTCGGTGCCTTATCATCATTCAAGATACTTGCAATTAGGAAATACATTGTGATAAGATCATTCATATATGACTTCATATCAGCACCATTATGTCTTTGTAGCTGTTCAATATTATAAAAAATTTTGGACTTGGAAAAAATATAATTCCACATCATTAATTAGCTAAAATTGTTTTAATATCTTGCTACACTACAGCAGTCTCCTCAAGATTTCATATTCTACATATTAATCCTAATCACAATCCAAATAATGAAGGTGAGTAGCTTCCGGATAATGTTGGTAAAGAATGACCACTTAGACTTATGCTGACTAGTAGGTGAACGCTTAAAAGATTTTATATAGTTAATAATGTTTTTTTTGTAAAAGAAAATAAGTCGTCTACTGTGCAATGGAGAATGATGAAACAAATTCAATTTAGTTAATCATAAATTTATTATTATTATTATTATTATTATTGTAAAATATTTTTTATATAAATAAAAAAATATTATTTGCATTTGTTAAATATCTTTATGTATATATCATCGCATAATCATAATTAGATAAAATTTATTTAATAATTTTGAGGTACGACGACAAAAAAGATAATATATAAGTTAACCCACTTGAAAATTTATTAAATTATTTCTAATTACAAAAATAAAAATATTATTGATGGATATTATATTAATATAAATAACAAACAGTTGCCATTGTAAGTAGCACAGTTGATGACAACATATTGTATGTTGTCTAGAGATTTAAGGTTCAAATCTTAGTATGATAACTTATCAGTTGATGACAACATATTGTATGTTGTCTAGAGATTTAAGGTTCAAATCTTAGTATGATAACTTATTTAGACTTTCTACCATTGTTAAAAAAAAACAGTGAAAATATTATCAATTATATATGCTTTATATTTTTTAATTAATGTATAAGCACATGGAAAAAATATAATATTTTTAATTATAAAATTAAAACACGTAAATGATAAATACAAAATTCTATTAACGTTCCATTTATATTTTTAAACTAGCTAATTACATATATAATTTTACATATTTTATATAGATAATTTAAATAAAAACTACTAACTAGAAAACTAATTTACACTAGCATTTTAATTTGTTACTAAGAAATACACTCCTTCACATATTAATATTATCTACTTTCAAAATTTTCAAATATATTAACATCTTATTATACATCATAAATTTATATCATCAATATTACTATATCATAATTAAGATATAAATAGGAAAAAAATTAATGTTGAAAATTTGCTCTATATCTTTAATTCCAAAAATCATCAATTCACTTAGCATGTAAAACGTTGAAAATTGTTAAAGTCCTACATTGCTCATTGCTTGATGAGGTTGTGGTCTAGATGACCTTTAATTTAAATAGATTAGACAATCCTTCCTCTTTGAGTTAGTTTTTGGGGTAGAGTTAAGTCCAAGACTATTTTCTAACATGATATCAGAGCGAGATTTATTGTTGATTGTGGGCCACCTGCAGAACTTCACGCTCCAGATGTGAATTCTAGGCATGAGGGGATGTGTTAAAGTCCCACATTGCTTGAGGTTGTGAACTAGATGACCATTAAATAGGTTGTGGTCTAACAAAAATATCACCCTTATAACAAAAAAAATTGAAATAACATAAAATACAAATAAATCCTAAATAAAATAGGATGGTTTATTGGTCATTTACCTCCTAGTAACCGTTGTAAACATAAATTGAGTAAATGGAAAAATACATATTACTATATATAATTGTGAGAGCATATTTTCAATAGCGACAAATCGCCAGCTGCTAAAAGACTTTCTGCACTATCCATCTCATTATCAAAATGAACTAATATTAATATATTCTTGCCGCTTAAAGTAATATTAATTATCAACTTTATTAGACAAATAAGTTGTAAATATACGTCCATTCTTCAAAATATTAGGCAAATTTAATATAATGGCTATATAAATATAAAATTTAGTTACAAAAATATTAAATTACAGAAATTACAAATATCCAAGATATGCAATTACAAAAAATTTCCACTGAAAATTAAAAGAAACATAATGAAAAATTAATTGCCACTTTCCAGCTGCATATGTTTTTATTCATACAAATCGAAAAAATGCTTTTATTTATACGTTTTATCTCGGAATATGTTGACCTCAATTTTGATGTTTTGATCTCCTTTTCGACGAGTGAGTTTTCTGCACAAGAAACATCTTCTTCAGCATCCTCAGCATCTCAGCCAAGCCAGGCTTCCTCCGCAGCGGTCCACTCTTCGACACCGCCAGCGCCGGCATCCCCACCGGCTCTCCGTGCAGCTCATTCTCGGCCCGCAATCCTGCTTCGGCCGCAAGTGTGTCCATGCCCATCGACCTCCTCCTCGAGCCCTTCGGCGTCGCCCCTCGGTCCCCGTGGTCGAGCGCAAAGCGATTGATCTCGTCGTTGAAGTCTTCCCAGAGCATGTCCATCCTCTCCGCGTCGTTGTCGCCGCCACAGTCGCTGAGGACGGTGGGGGAAGTTGGGCGCCGGATGGCGGCGGCTCTTCTGCAAGGGGTTGCGACGGTGGCGCCGGCTTGGGAGAAGCTTCGGCGGAGGTGGCTGGAGTCGGCTTCGGGAGAGTGGAACCAGAGGGAGTTGGTGCTCGTGAGCTTGGGAAAAGGGAGGTGATCATCGTGGGATCTGGCAATAACGGTGGGAAAGCTGAACTCTTCCATTCTCTCTCTCTCTCTGACACAGACACAGAGATGAAGCCGGAATGAGCGGGAGGAAGAGGATAGTAATTCGCTGAGGGGCCCGCGCTGTTGAAGTTGAGGTCTCTTCGATGACGATATATTATTAAGATTTTTGGCGTATTATTCTTTCTTCTTTTGGAGAGAAACTAGTTTAATTAACTTAATTATATTTTCCCCACTTTTTATTATTTTATTTTATTTTATACTTGTTCATTTATGCAAAATGTACACATATAGTTAATTAGAAGTGATTTCCCGCGCGTGCGTGTCAATCATGCTAACCTAGCATTAGATTTATTGGTTAAAGTAGACTAGCTAGCTAGATTAGGTTTATTACCATGGCTGAAATGGCTGAAACAAATCAATTTAAAGATACTGTTGGCATAATTAAATAAAGCAAATGCAAGCTTCCCTCTTAGTCATGTCAGTAATACCCGCAATCCACTTTCACATGTCACGTGTGTGCCACGTCATTGCAGTAGCTGATTTCCCATTATCTTCGGTGATTTGGTTGTTGTTTTCGTCGTGTTACTTGTAGTATAAATATCCCTATAAACATTCACTCGAGCAATGAATTGAAATCATCTTTCTGAGCTTTTCTCGCTTCCATTTCTATTGCCATCATGGTATCAGAGCCTCTCCTCAAACGAGGAGTCTCCCTTTTCTTCTTCTTTGATCATTTTTTCCTTCGCTGATTTAATGGCTTCCAGTGAACCTCCACAGTAAATCCTTTCACTGGCGGAGGTCAAGTTGTTACCATAAATCCTGTTTCGCAGCTTCCGATCAAGCTTTCGGGAGGAAGCAACTACATGAATTGGAAGACGCAGATCGACCTGCTATTACTCGGGTATGATCTTACCAATTTTATTGATGGCAGCTCTTCCTATCCATCCGCAAACAGTCCATATTATAAAACTTGAATTCGACAGAATGGATTGAACAAACACGCTATAATAGCCTCTGTCGATCACTCCATCTCCTCGGTTGTACTCACTACTACCACTGCTAGCGAAGCATGGCTGCGGTTAGCTAATCAGTTTGCTAACAAATCACAGTCACACATTTATGGGCTTCAGGATACTCTTCCTAAACCGTGCAAAGGATCTAAATCCATTTTTGATTACTTCATGGCTGATGCGCCTTTAAATAACTTTGCATTAGTAGTTAAAATTTTAAGTGGTCTCGGACCTGAATATAACGACGTTAGTGCCGCTATTCAGTCCAGAGACAATCCAATGTCTTTGGAAGAACTATATGATAAACTCATTGGTCATGAGTCTTTTCTAAAGCTTCGCAGTGATCCGCCTTTTGTTTCTGCTCATTACACTCAACGACCAGTTCTTCAAAATGGATAGATACCATGGCAAAGTCGAAGGGATCAGCAGTACAGTCATTCAAACACACCTGCCAGGACTTCGTATACCTACAACAGTCGGCCTCCAAAGTTTAATAACAATAATCGAGCAAGGGTTCAGTGCCAAATTTGTGACAAAATTGGTCATTCTGTCAAAGTTTGCAGAAATCGTTTTATGGAGAAACCACCGCAGTTGAATCTCTGTGAACAATAATCCAGGTCCAACACTAATTGGGTCCTGGATTTAGGGGCGACTCACCATGTAACATCAGACATTGATTCTCTTCAATCGGTCTCTTCATTCAGTGGAGATCAAGCTGTCTCTCCCGGTGATGGCACATCAATACCTATCTCACATTCTTCTGGTATTGTTTCATTACCTCCGGCACTTAAACTAAGTGATGTATTGCATGGTCCATTAATCACAAGGAATTTAATTAATCTCGGTTGCCAAATTCTGCATTCAGAATCAAGTCTCTGTGGAATTATTTCCTAACTATTTTGTTGCAAAGGATCTGAACGCAGATACCCTTCTTGCTCGCGGCCTGAACAAAGGTGATTTATACGAGTGGAGCTCCATACAACCTGTTGCTTTTCTCTCCACTTATGTTAATCCTACCATCACTACATGGCATCGGCGTCTCGGTCACCCACATCAACAAGTTCTTCGTGCTCTTCTTTCCAAGTTTCAGCTACCTCATCACTCGACTACTTCTGAACACTGTGCAGCTTGTTCCTGCAGTAAAAGCCACAAACAACCCTTCTTTACATCTTCCATTACAAGCAATAAACCTCTAGAGTTTTTGTTTTCTGATACATGGGGCCCTGCACCCATTATTTCTTCTGAATGACATAGGTATTATGTTATTTTTGTAGATCATTTCAGCAAGTATACATAGCTTTTCCCTTTAAAGAATAAATCTGATGTTGCTTCTACATTCTATTCCTTTAAACCTCTAGTTGAAAAATATTTTGGATTGCCAATCAGGATCTTTTCTTCAAACTCATGGAATTGAGCACCTACCTTTGTACTCCTCCTTATACTCCGCAAAGAGTGAGTCTTGCGGAATGAAAACATTGCCACATTATTGATACTACCTTAACCTTACTTGAACAAGCTTCAATGCCTCTTCATTTTTGGCAACTTGCCTGTACAACCACAGTATATCTCATTAATCGAATTAATGGTGACTTCAATATTAAAAAATCAGTCACCTTATCAATGCCTATTTCAGGAATCTCCAAATTTCTTGAACTTAATTTTTGGTTGTCTTTGCTTTCCCTGGCTTAAGCCTTATACCAATTATAAATTCGATGCTAAATCAGGGCCATGCATCTTCCACTACTAAAAACTTCATCTTCTGCGACGGCTAAAGCGGTCGCAACGCCGTCGCAGAAGATTAATTGCGACGACATCAACAGTCGCAAAACATCCGTCGCGGATAGGCTCGTCGTAGATTTTACGCGACCGCCACGTCACCATCGCCAAAGATGCATATATTGCGACCGCCCACTTGTGTCGCAAAAGCCGTCGCATAGTTTTTGCGACCGATATGGCGACCGCACGTGACCGTCGCAAAGGCCGTCACACAGTTTTGCGACCGCTTCACGCGACCATGTAGATAGGATATGCGACGGCGTTGGCAGTCTCAAAACCGTCGCAAATATATATATATTAAAAATAAAATATATAAATTGCTATTCCAATATTTAATTAAAATATAAAATACAGACAAAAGACAACAAATTATAATATATAGATATCAAAATATTATTTACATCGTATCAAAATAATAATGTTTACATAATATTAAAATAAAATATCAAAAAAGTACATCAATGATCAGGCGGCGGGGGAGGCGGCATGGAGAGGGGCTGCGTGGGGAGCACATCAGTCGGCGTTGACGATGATGATGGATTCGATGCTGATGTCGTCACGCCGAATGATGGGGGAGGCGGAGGAGCCGGAGCACCAGGTATGATAGAAGATATATGTGCCATGTACTGGGTCATCTGCGCCATATGCTGAGCCATCTGTGTCATATGCTGAGCCATGTGCGTCACAGTATCTCTCATAGCGGCCATGTCGGCGCTGAGGTGTGCTTGAGTAGTCTCGACGGCCGCCAATCGGTCTTGATCCGCATGTGATGTTGATGGACCAACGACGGAAGAGGTGAAAGCAGACGGCCCTGCACCATGTGGCTGCAACAACGCCCATGTGTGGGCCGTTGTGCCATTGCCACATACACGGCCGTGGCCGACGCTTGCCACCTGCATTCATGCGTCAGCATCAAGCTGATGCTGCGCAGGATAACCTCCCCGCTGGGTCACCAACTCACTATACGTGGCCTTTAAATAAAAGTAAATTAATTAATTAAATTAATTATACATAATAGAACTAGATAATTTTTTTAAAATATTATCTTACCAGTACCGTCTCCGGCCTCCTGCTGATGAACTCACCTCGGCGAGGACCACGCTGGTATCTATGTGTCTCCTTGAAGACCCTCAGAGGATCAGCAGGGATGAGCGTCCCCTGCTCATCTCGCATCCCCTACAATAAAATAAATATAATTAGTTTTTCTATAATAATAAATGAATAATAAAAATAGTTATTAAATTACTTACCAATCGATGCTCGTGGCTGATAAATGGGATGGACCCACCGGTATGTCGGGCGATGGATCCCTCGACCATCGTCATTTGATTTTGGTGCGCCGTCCGGGAGGCACCCTGCCATCCCTCTGATGCCCAGATGTCGCATAGCCGATCTCATACGTCGACCTCCACCCAAATTGGTCCGTGTCCCTTGAGCGCATCCATAGACGTATCTCTATTACCGCCTATACTCGCGCGCGCCTCATCCCGCACCCGATGGAGGATATCCTTGAAAAGCTTCTTATTGTAAGCTTCCCAAAAATCCTTCACATGAGCCTCAATGGCGGGATCCCAGGTATATCGGGCCTACAAAAAGAAAACATTAGCTTGAAAAATTATATCTAGTATAGCTTTAGAATGCCAAACATAAAGCATGATAACTACTTACTTTAATATCTTAATAAAAATTGTTTCATAAATCCTAAAAGCTACAACTCAGATAAATCATAATATCTTAATAAAAGTTGTTTCGTTGAAAGCCACTCTGTTCACTCACATAAGTAGGCATTTAGGTAGTAGTCATCAAATAATATCCTCTTTCAAATTTAAAACAATCCTGCCTCTACTAGATATATTTTACTGTATGCTTTCTCTAAACTGTAGCTAAAAAGTTGCATATATCATTTGGATGCAAAATAAAAGCAACATAATCAAAACTTGATCCTTAGACCAAAAGATCTATTACCAGAGTAAAGATGCTATTGTATAGTGACCCATGTCAAGGTCTATCCATTTCTTTCCTTAGACCAAATAAATGCAATTAGCTGTTAACAGTAGCATTGTGAAGTTTGAACCATGATCCTGCTAGGCTGTAAAACTTAGCTAGGGTTTAATTCTTTCCTGAACTACTCCTACTTGACTAGTTCTGCCATGAAAAAGTAAACATATCAATTGGTATAATAACATTTAAGTAAAAAAGAGAAACTGGTGCGTATATTTATATCATCATCAGCTTAATTTTGCAGACGATGAGGAAGCAACCAGGTAATGCATGCACTCCAAAGCACGAATTGGAAGTGCTGCAGATCAGAAGAGAAGTCAGCGTTCCAAGTTGAGACTTGAACCTGCATTCATCCTTCAGACTAACCAACCTCGACCATTGGAAAACTTTGTTACTTATTTGACCCACTAGTTGGATTATAGGAAACAACTTGTTCTTAGATTTAATCTATCGGTCTTCGTTTTTGCAAAATTATTGTTGTTGAATAATGTAAATATGTTTTGAAATTCAAATATAATTTTCCTTTAACCTAGATCGATTGAACAGATTTGATTAACCAGATTTAGAAGTTATTGCTTAACTAGATTAGGAGATAAAAACAATGCTTGCAGTATTAGGTCCTTTATTTGAAATTGATGATGACTAAAGACAGCATTTGAAATTTGTTAAGCATGCAGTAATAAAGTAAAAGTGGTAAACATGAAGTTTTTGACCGGAACAAGATTCATGTTAGTTGCCGTTGACTAGTATACACTACTAAAAAAATGGCTTTCTGCGATGACACATTTGCCACTGCACAAGATGCGATCACAGATGCGACGGGTCTGCGACCGCCGTCCATTGGGTCGTGGACTGACCAGTATTGCGACGGCATTGCGACCGCCTTGAGTGTCGTCGCAAAATAGCGACGACACTGCGACCGTATCGACTGTCGTCGCAATATGGCGACGGTTTGGCTTGCGACCATCACGTTGCGACTGTTAAGGCCGTCGCAAAATATTATTAAATTCCCTGCACAAACCCTTTTTTCTCTCTTCCCATGCTCGCGTGGTCGATCAACCCTAGCCTCTCGATCTCTGCCGCTGCACGCCGACTGCCGCACGCTGTTTGTTGGTCGCCGCCCGCTGCCTATTGCTCGTCGCCCGTCGAACCCTAGCTGACGGTATTCTCCTCTGTGTGTGTGTGTGTTTGTGTGTGTGTAATCTGACGGGATTACACAGAGACTATTTTTTGATTGGTTTCTTCAGAAAAACCATTATTGACTTGGTCACTATATTATAGCATCTTGTGACTTTTTTTATGATTTCTTTTGTTTTAGATATTGTATTGCTTCAATTTCAACATTGTGTTAGAAATATATTATTTGTATTGTGTTCCATATGATTGCCCTGCAGATAATGGGTGTTATCGATGTTAAGCGAAACAAGGAGAAAGGATATGATACACTAGTGAAAGGACTTTGTGATGAAGTTAAGCTTTGAATTCATTCTCTCTATATCTAGTCTTTACTTGGCTCACCCACTCAGAGAATGTGTTGATACCAATTCCAACTGATGACACACTTTAATAGACCAAGGAATCTAATTGCTTACATAACTAACCTATTACTCACTTTCCGAAATGCTTAAGCCCAAGTATGAGCAGTTGATCATCTAGCTAGCTCCATATATTAAACTACACCCTTGAGTTCTGGATATAGGACTATTCACGTTTCAAAACTTATATTCCACCTAAGTTTGGTTGATATTCATTTCCCATGCATTTACAATAGGTAGCTCTTATTAGGCATGCCATGCACTTGATTGTAGCTGATTTTCAAAGTTGTCATATATATTCCACCTGATAGCTTATTTTTACTTTCAGATTGACATCAAATAAATTAGAGTCAAACTCCCTGCTGATATAAGGTGCATAAACTTTATCATAACATTCATCAGATTCCTCCCAACATTTGTACTTGAAACCTAATTTATTAAGTGATATGTGTGATATGTATTTATCAAATAGAAAAATACTCTTCCTAATTTATACTTGAAACCTAATTCATTGAGTGATATGTGTGTCCTCAATTGATTCTTTGCATGAAAAAAATTAAAAGTGCATGTTGTGATCATGCATGTGTCTGCTTATATTAGGGATTGCAAGGTTAGTTAGCTAAGATTTTGAGTATTAGTTTACATGTCTAATAGAGAATGTGATGAGACCTGCTATTTATAAAGAGGGATGCTTCATTGACTGAACCAAAATTGGCTTTTCCACAAAGGATATATATATAGACAAAAGCAAGAAGAGACACTTTGGCATAATTTTTTCCTTGATTAAGCCTCCTCAAGGCCAAGAGATCCCTCACATTGAATACCTTCAATTATATTATGCACTTCATATTTTGTGTTCTTGAAATCAATGATCTGTGATGGAAAAATGTGATGATGATCTTTAAAAAGTGATTCATTGAAACCTAGAAATGCTAAACATGTGTGGGTTGCATGTAGAGATTTGCTGAACTCAGGTCAAAGGTAAAAAGAACCTTCAGGGTGCTGATCTAAGAAGCCTTGGTTTCCTGATGAGAAAGTTGATTTGTAACATGGGCTTCTAGTTTTCCAAGAAGAGAGAAGTTTGATGCTTAAGTGGATATAACATACTTTATGAATTTATATTTTATATTAGGACATCAATCTGGCTTATGTGTGCACAGACAAAATAATTAGAACTAACTGTGTTTTCTTTGTCTGTTAATTAGTTGTTCCACTGAGGCAGTGGTAAGGTTGATCTATTGTGATCTTGGAAATCAGCCTCTTTTGCTGTGCAAGGGTAAACTTGTGTTAATTGACTCTCCCCTAAATTAATTGAGCCTCATGCGTTGGGATCATCTTTCTATATTGTTTTAGTGTTTAGAAGAAAGAATTATGCATCCATCATTTCTTAGAGAAGTTCACTACTTCCTTTGTGCTTTCATTCAATATCACTTAATAACTATATGTCCCTTACTGATATCCTAATAAGAAGTATGAGTTTTCATTGTAATTAAGCATTTTTATTAGAATAAGTGCCTTTACCAATTATTACTTAATTGGTAAGCATTTCTTAGTTATTACTTAATAACTATATTTCTACTAGAAAGATAAGTGCCTTTACCAATTATTGATCCAGAATAAGTTCTAAAGCAATAAGTAAAAGACTGCAAAAAAATAGACCTGTTGCATGAGAAACTTTGATCAGTGCCTTGCTGACAGATTCCTTTCCACTTTGATGGAATTGGTCCCAGCCCCTGATCCTTAAAACTTTCAGCCTCTGGCCATACACCTACACATCAACAATGGAGATAAGGAGCTCAGATGAGCAATGGTTCAGTGGACATGATTTTGATGAGGCAAAATCTGATGAAATTTTATCTAGGTCAAATATATATATGAGATTCAGCTTAAGTTATATTAAGTTATAAACTCAAATATATATGAGATTCAGCTTAAGCTATAGGTCAAACTTTAGCTCATAAACAAATTTTTGGTATTCTAACACTATTCTCTTTAGAATTCACTAGTCATAGCCTTACTGATGCCACATCTAGCTTTTTTAACAGCTATATATCTTAGAGTGTTCTTATCTGTTCATTCCAGCTTACTTTTTATTGAAGAGACTTTATATGTTGTAAATTGCTTAATTTATAAATATATAATTTGAGGTTGGTACTATACATCTGTAGATGTCGCGAGCACCACCACCACTACCACCACCACCGCCAGCACCAGCAACTATGGCATCAGGACCTTCGACATCCGCCACAGTGTCGCCACCACCACAACCACCACCACCACCGGCCCCGGAGGCTTGAGGTTGTCGTAGGCCTCGCGGGCCTAATCGAGGGGCTCATGTACCATCATCGACCGACCAATGTCAGCTCATATCGCTACACGGTCTAAAGTAAGTATACAAATTTATTTATTATGATTGTTAATTAATTAATTGCTACTTATGTTGTTATACTTGAGTTGTAGATTCGAGCAGGATGATGCTGCTCGCAGCATCACTGCTATTATCAAGAGTTTCTTTCGGGAGTCGTGGCATTCATGGACCCATGTGCCGGAGTTTCTTTCTCGATATTTACTATGGTCTGAGCTCGAGGTACTCAGTTTATTAATTTTTTTAGTTAATTGTATTAATATTTAAAATGATTATATTACATAATTTATTTTCTTTTTGTAGGCTCGCTATACTTGGGATCCCTCCATTCAGGCACAGGTGAAGGATGCTTGGGAAGGTTACTGCAAGAGGCTTTTCAAGGATATCTTCCATCGGGCGCGGGATGAGGCGCGGGCGAGTATAGGCGGTAACAGAGATACGCCTATGGATGCGCTCAAGGGACACGGGCCAGCCTGGATCCATGTCGACGTATGGGATCAATTATGCGACATGTGGGCGTCTGATGGGATGGCAGGGTGCCTCCCGGACGGCACACCAAAATATGATGACGTTGGTCGAGGGATCCGTCGCTCGGTATACCGGTGGGTCCATCTCATTTATCAGCCACAAGCGTCGATTGGTAAGTAATTTAATGATTATTTATTATTATTATAGGAAAACTAATTATATTTATTTTATTGCAGGGGACGCGCGACGAGCATGGGATGCTCATCCCGGCTGACCCTCTGAGGGTCTTCGAGGAGACGCATAGATATCAGCGTGGCCCTCGCCGGGGTGAGTTTATCAGCGGGAGGCCAGAGACGATATTAGTAAGTTAATATTTTTTAAAAATCTAATTCTATTATGTATAATTAATTTAATTAATCCACTTAATTTTCTTTAAAGGCTACGTACAGTGAGTTGGTGACCCAGCGGGGAGGTGATCCTACGTAGCATTAGCTTGATGCTGACGCATGGATGCAGGTGACAGGCGTAGACCATGGCCGTGTATATGGCATTGGCACAATGGCCCACGCACGGGCGTTGTTGCAGCCACATGGTGCAGGGTCGTCTGCCTTCACCTCCCCCTCCGCTGGTCCATCAACATCACGTGCGGATCAGGCACGCCTCAGCACCGACATGGCCACTATGAGGGATACTATGACACATGTGATCGTGTACTTGGCGTATATAGCTTCTATCATACCTGGTGCTCGTGCCCCTCCGCCTCCCCCGTCATTCGACGCGCGCGACGACATCAGCATCAGATCCATCATCATCATCGTCGACGCTTACTGATGCCCTCCCCATGCAGCCCCTGTCCTCGTCGCCTCCCCCGCCGCCGTCTGATGTGCCTCACCAGTGATGTATTTATTTGATGTTTTAGATTGATATGATGTAAATATTATTTTGATACGGTGTATATAATATTTTTGATACGATGTATATAATATTTTGATATCCATTTGATGTATATAAATTATAAATTGATGTCTTTTGTTTGATTGATATGTATTTTAATTAAATATTGTAAATATGAATTTATATTTTTCATTTTTTTTTAAAAGTATTTACACCTCTGCGACGGTATTGCGATCGAAAAAGTCGTCGCAGAATATGACTTGGTCGCACAGCACAGTGGTCGTAGTTGTTGTGCGACGAAAAGCTTGCGACGAATATTTACTGTCGCAATTATATTTATTGCGACCGTCATGTCTGCGGTCGCACATTATCTGCGACCAGGACATCGGCGGCGGTTTGTTGCGACCGCACACCCCGTCGCCATAGATCTTTTGCGACAGTGCTGCGACCGAAGTAGCTGTCGCAGAAGATGTTTTCTTTTGTAGTGATAGCTAGTTTCATATTCTTCAATATTTGTAAGTCAAAACTCAAAGGTTTAAATGAACCATGAAAAAGTAAACAATATGAATGAATACTAATAAATACTTTAGTAACAAACTTCAATTGGACTATCATTCCAAAAAACTTCAAATAGACTATAATAACATTTAAGTCCACCTATTAATAATTTACAATATCTAAAATTAATAAACTATGTACCTCGAACTCGGACCATAATGAATCTCGATTATGCTGCGGCACGTGGGTCCATGAATGCCACGGCTCCCGAAAGAACCTCTTGATAATAGAGGTGATGTTGCTAGCAACATCATCCTGCTCGAATCTACAACTCAAGTATAACAACATAAGTAGTAATTAATTAATTGATAATTATAAAAAATAAATTTTGATACTTACTTTAGACCGTGCAGCGATATCCGCTGACGTTGGTCGGTCGATAAAGGTGCACGAGCCCCCCGATTAGGCCCACGAGGCCTACAACGACCTTGAGCCTCCGGGGCCGGTGGTTGTGGTGATGGTGGCGATGGCACGACGGCGAGCGTGGAAGGTCCCGACATCTTCACTTGTCTCGTAAGATTATGACACTATATATTAAACCTGAAATAAAAAAATAAAACTATATAGATTATCAACAGGGAAATTGAATAAAATTAGCTGAATGAAATAAAAATAAACCTGAAAGTAACCAAATATGAAATGGAAAATGAAAATGAAAAATGGAATAATTTCCATCCAATACAAGTATGCAATTTTGATGGCTCAGCACTATAACTCATTCTGCAATATGATTGAGATTAAGATATCTATGTTAACTAGAAAAACACTTGTTTTAGTATCCATATAACAATTAAGTTTAAGTTTTGAAATTTTTATTTCACTATAATTAACCATTCTGTTTGTGCACTATTACACAAGCAATTTATCTTCCTTTATAATCTTCAAATGAACTAGTTATGCCCCTACTTAAATGTTGGAATAACCAGCTAGTTTGGAAAAAGACTTCACTTCTTTTTCTTTTGGGGATGGAAAAGACTGAGCGTTTAGCCTTTGTCTTGCTTGTGTTGCTCTCACTCACAAGTATTAGTTTATATTTATATTTATATATGTATCTCAGTGGAAGATGATTACTGCATTAATTGTTCCAGATAGTATATCAATAACTCCTCTGTTCCAGATAGTATATCAATCTCCAATCACTAAATAGAATTAAGGACAAATGCAGTAATCAACTCTTGGTGAGAACACCATTAGTGTATGTGAAATTCCAGTTATCAGTATGTTTACAGAAAAATGACAAGATGAAAAACTGATGATATCTTAAAAGGAATTAATCAAGTGAATAAAAGGTATAGCTGACACATAGATAACTTTTAAGAGGTAAATCAAAGGTGATAACTACTTGATCATAAATGATATGAACTACTTGATCATAAAAGCAATGGAAGAATATTGCAGTCCAGATGTCAATCAAACCCTTTTAATTGCCAAGGAAATTTCAGTCATCATCATGCAATCAGCTAGATTAAGATACACAGGTGACTACTAACTTTATTCATTCATATGTACTCTAACAAATGCCAGATTGCTTGATGTGACTTGTGAAAAATATTATGATGCAAAAAAAAGGATAAAGATATACAAAATTAACTACTTGACCATAAGGGAGCTATTAGATTGACAACCACAAAAATTTCAAAAAAGACAGCAGAGAAGAATGAACTAATGATGAACCCCTACAAGATACTCTACAAAATAGAGAACTGGTAACATCTATAACCTGAGAGCAGGTCAACCAGCTTTACAGAGACGCAAAGGAATTGCACATACTCGATTACAAGGAGCCGAAAACAAAATTAGGAGGGGCTCCAAAAGCGCACCTTGATTGCTGGTTCCTCAGGTGAGCGAAGAGGAAAAACAAACAAATGCAGCGAGTTGTGGTGCCGTTCGACAACCACCCTTAAGTGGCATGTTCAGCTATGGAGGGAGTGAGGAAACTTCCCGAGGTCCTTTTGGTGGAAGGGGATTCAGTGACCGGAGGCGCAGAAATGGAGAATGATCCTCTAACATTGGCTGGAAGTGACAATCCAGGTATGAGTCTCGTATCAGTACAATTAAATGGACACGAGAACTATTTAACTTGGAAGGAGTCGATGACAATGTCCTTGTCGGCCAAGAACAAGATCCGATTGATAAATGGAATAATATCAATACCCGATGAAGACGATAGCCCTAGATACTGGATGTGGAAGCGCTGTAATGACATGGTGCGTTCATGGATTGTCCAATCCCTCGCACCAAGCATTCAGTCCAGTGTTCTATATGCACAGACAGCCGCACAAATGTGGTCAGATTTGGAGGATAGATACGGAAGGGAAAATGCACCTAGAATATTTGAGATAGAAATGCAAATTGGTAATACTCGTCAAGGGAATCAAATAGTGGCTGCTTACTATACTAAGCTGAAATGCCTATGGGATGAGATTGATGACCTAATGCTGCATATTTTCTGCAATTGCAAAGTAGGCCGAGAAAATAGGGATAGCAGCAGGCTAAGACAATTTCTTATGGGGCTTAACGAAGTATATGTTATCATCAGGGGACAGATACTACTAATGAAGCCTATCCCAAATCTAAACCAAGCATATGCAATGTTGGAGCAAGAGGAACCCCAGAGGCATGTTAGCATTAACTCAAACTCCACTATCGAGAGCATAGCATTAAACAGCCAGTATCAAAGCAGTGAATCTCAGAGTAATCAGTATCAGAACAATCCATTCCAGAATAATCAGTATCAGGGATATGGAAACACTATTGGAATAATGGGCATCAGCAACGGTGTGCAATGGCTTCGCCCGTTGCAACGGAGCCGTGGTAGAAACACGCGTTGTTGATAACTTAGCAACGGATCAGCAACAGCCGCTCGGGCCATTGCTAATAATATTATCAGCAACGGTTTTGCCACGAACCCGATGCCGTTGCTGATAACATTATTAGCAAAGGCCCGCGTGTTCGTAGCAAGGCCATTAGTGACAAACCGTTGCTGTAGGTCTTCAGCAACGACTTTCGATACACTTTTAGTAACGGTTTTCCCACGAATGGCCGTGGGAAAGCCGTTGCTGATTACTAGATACTGAAATCGAAAAAATTTTAAAATTCCAAATTTCCATTAATACATTGATACATTATCTGATACATAACTCACACACCCATACACCCATACACACATCCATTCACACATCACAAATACACCCAGATATACATCAAAATAATTATACTTATATTTATAATTATCCACAATCGTATAAAAACTATTCAAATGCAAAATTTAAGTATCAATATCCAAACAAAACAACACTGAAATATATATAGTATCGAAGTAACAAAGTCAATATAATAAAAAAACAATAAACCTCACGATTATGATGGAGGATGGTCTGGATCATATGGCGGAGTCTGGAGTGCCTGGGTGTACACCGGCGTGGACTGACTCGAGGACGATGGATCATATGATGCTGCTCCGGGATGACCTGACAAGTTGCGTAGCATAACATGCATCTCCGCCATCATCTGACTCTGACGCTCCATCAACTCAGTCTGACGCGCGATCGTCTCCTCCAGTGTCCTTATCTTGCTACTATCATCATCTCTGGACCTGGAGGTCAACGGCTGCTCACCAGCATGCGGAGGGGTCGGTGCCCCAAGTGGCCCTAGCACGGCTCGCGCATGACCACTATCTGCAAAACCATACACGCGGCCGTGGTCCCAGCCACCTGCAGCATCGACCCACGCTACTGCGTCAAAGTGTCAAAGTCCTCGGGGGTGCCTCCGCGCTGTATCGCCGTCTGACTGTAGGTCTCCTGCTCGAGTTTGATTTTTTGTTTAATATTTTTCATAAAACTTAATTTATAAATATATAATGAATAATTAAAACAAGTATACTTACCATAATGTATGCATCACGGTTGTCGACGTACTCCCCCGTCCCATGCACTCGACGATGTGTCCGCTCAAACACCGCCATCGGGGAGGGTCGCTGGACGATCCCGTCGTCCAACATCATCGTCTACATTTACGGAATAAATACATTAATTAGTACACAGAGTAACAAATAAAATATAAAATCAAAATTAATATATACTTACCATACGGTTCGCGTGCACAGTAAATGCAACAGAGCCGCTAGTGTGACACGCTCCTCCCCCCGACATACGGTTTCTAGCCGCAGTCCTAGAAACCTCTTGCCATCGATCCGTCGACCACATCACGACGAGTTGGTCCCATAAATCTGGCGTAATCCAATCGGGACTGTATCCCCGAGTCTCCGCTATGTTAGTGGTCCCAGCTCGGGCCATCGCCTGGGACCGGGCCTGCCCCAGCTGCCTGTTGTACCTCGCTCGGGAAATAGCCTCCCAGGCAGTGTAAATGAAGGACCTCTGGTCCTCAGCCCATGTATAGCAAGCCTGCAAAACAATAATTTCAGTACAAATATTAGTCATCATGCATGTATAATTTTTTTTTTAATACGTGCCTCAAACTCGCGCCATAACATGTCGATGTTCTCAATGGGCACGTGAGACCACGTGGGCCATGCCCCGTGCATGTATCGTCGAATGGTAGAAGAAATGCTCCTTGGCACTTCTTCTTGCTCAAACCTGCACAACAAAAATAAAATTTAATATTATATTATGATAATAATGAATTTTAATGATTCATAATTCATGATATATTACCGCTCCCCAATCATGCTAATGAATCTCCGTGACTCTGCGGTTGGTAGAGGCTGCCACTTGTTCGGCCCACATGGCCGCTTGCGTCTGGATGTACTAGCCTCAGCAGTTTCATCGGTAGGAGAATCAGCAATAGGAGGATCAACAGCATGAGTAAGTGCTGGAGTCTCATCGATCGGAGACTCCGGAGCTCTCCTACGACGATAACCACGATCAGACATATCTGTCGAATAGGCATATAATTAGATTATTATATATATAGTAGATATATATTTAATATAAGATATATTTTATAATTATTCCTCATCATCTGAGTAATAGTCTTTGAATTCTTCCTCTTTTTCATCTCCAGCTTCCTCAATTTCATGATCGTCATCTTCAGCATATTCAACTTCTAATTGAATTGACACTGTGTCTGCATCCTCGAGTATTGGAATAATACGATTTGCAGCAGGAGGATCATCTTCTTCATCGAAACCATCTGTCACATCAGGTATCGGCTCATTTTCTCCTGCTATCAGATCAATTTTTCCTCTACCTTTAGTCTTACAGACTACACGCCAATCTGCTATATCTTTATTTCGAGATGGATACTTCGCGTAATATACTTGTTCGGCTTGTGATACCAATATAAAAGGCTCATTTGCTGCCAATTTGGATTTGTAATTAACCTTAACAAGTTTGTATTTTGGATGAACTTTCATGCCCCTTTCTGTTGTATCGAACCAATGACATCTAAATATGATAACTGATTTCAAGACAAAGTAGTGCAACTCTATCATTTCTTCCACCAGTCCATAAAAATCCATATGACATTCAACATAGGTTGTCCCTTTCACGCAGACCCCGGCATTCATCATCTTCTTTGTAAATGCATATTCAACCGTGTAAAATTTATACACATTAACAAAATATCCGCTATAACACGACACTAGTCGCAACGGTCCACTAATAAACTCAAATATTCTTTCATCTATTTCAACTCTGTGATCTTTGCTGTAAGCCTGAATCCAAGTAGGGAAATCACGATTCCGTAATCTCTCCAATTCTTGATCGTTGTGAATAGAGTATTTTTACACCATCTCAAAGTCAAATAATTCAATGAATTGTTCAATCTCTGGACAATTGAGTAATACATACAAGTGTGCCAAATGATACTCTTTGTCGCTTAAGTGTCGAGATGGACGAGAACCAAAAGCACGACCAGAGTGACAAAATATATTTAAACGTCCATCTGAATGTCGAACTCCCCCGTCGTCGTTACGTGGAAGACGATGAAATCTTGTCTGTATTATCGATTCAAAGTAAAATGAGCAGAATGTTGAAATTTCTTGAATGATATACGATTCAGATATTGATCCTTCAACAACTGCGGTGTTCTTTACTTTTTTCTTCAGACGATTCATATATCTTTCAAATAAGTACATCCACCGGTATTGAACGGGGCCACCAACTCGTGCCTCGTATGTCAAGTGTATCGGTAGATGCTCCATCGAGTCAAAAAAGGCAGGAGGAAAAAATTGCTCCAGCTTGCATATGATTTCAACAATATTACTTGCAAGTGTTGACATATCTTCGACTCGAAGGACATTTGCACAAATGTTTCTAAAAAACATACTTAATTCAGTCAATAGACCCCAAATATTATCAGGTAGAAGATCTCGGAATGCGATCAGAAGCAATCTCTGCATGAATACATGACAATCATGACTTTTCATCCCTAATATTTTGCAATCATCGACGTTCACACATCGAGATAAGTTTGAAGCATATCCATCGGGTAATCTGAGTTCTTTTATCCATTGACAAACATCTTTGATCTATTGTTTATTTAACACATACGGGGCCTTCGGTTTTAGATATCGTCTGTTGACCTCTTGTAACTCCAACTCTGGTCTCTTACAAAGTATTTTCAGATCATGTCGGGCTTTGACATTATCTTTAGTTTTTTCGGAAACATCCATCAAAGTGTTGGAAATATTATCAAACACATTTTTTTCAATGTGCATGACATCTAAATTATATCGAATCAATAATGAACTCCAATAGGGAAATTCCCAAAAGATACATTTTTTCACCCAGTTATGTGTTTGACCAAAGCCTGACACTCTTTCATTCCGACCAAATACTATCTCTGGAAGTGCTGAAACACGTGCTAACATTTGTTCACCAGACAACATCGGTGGTGGCCCATCTCTTTCGACTCTGCCCTTAGTAAATTTATTACGATTCCTTCGATACTGATGGTTAGCCGGTAGGAATCGACGATGACAATCAAAGAATGAGATTTTTCATCCGTTCTGAAGAGTGATTGATTTAGAGTGTTCCATACAATACGGACAAGAGAGTCGGCCATGAGTGCTCCAACCAGACAACATGTCGTATGCCAGAAAATCATTGATTGTCCACAAGACCGCGACCTTTAAATTGAAGTTCTGCTTCCGATGATAATCATAAGTGACAGCTCCCTCAGTGCACAATATTTTCAATTCATCTATCAAGGGTCTGAGAAACACGTCAATTTCTTTTCGCGGACCATTAGGACTCGGAATAATCATCGAAAGATAAATAAATTCATCTTTCATACATTGACGGTGGCAAATTATAAACTGTCAGTAGCACTGGCCAAATTGAATAAGGAGTTGCAGAATGTCCAAACAGATTAAAACTATCTGTGCACAATCCCAATATGATATTTCTAGTATCCCTAGCAAATGAAGGATAACATGTATCCAATTGTTTCCATGCTTCAATGTTGGATGGATGAGTCATTAGTGTATCATCACGACTTCTTGCATGCCAACTCATGTAGGGGGCCGTCTTTTCCGACATGAATAATCTTTGAAGCCTCGGTGTTAGTGGAAAATACCGAAGCACCTTAAACGAGATATTTTTCTGTCGGACAGATTTCTTCTCCTTGTAACAAGGATGTTGACATACTGGACATTTATCCAACTGCACATTTTCTTTATAATATAAAATGCAGTTATTTTGGCACGCGTGTATTTTTTCGTACCCAAGTCCCAATTTTCTCAACAGCTTTTTAGTTTTATAAAAAGTTGGCTCAAACTTGTTATCAGTAGGCAGCATTCCATTAATCAATCCTGCAATCCGATCATACGCAACCCCGCTGATATTACAATCAGCCTTGATGTTTAGGAGCTGCGTCATTGCTGAAAACCTAGTGTATTTAGGACAATTCTCATACAAAGGTTCATCGGCAGCTTTCAACATCTCGTAAAATTCTGCAGCTTCTTTATTCAGCAATTCAATCTCTACCGCAGTTTGTACTTCTGTGATATCAACCGCTGTAGTATCTAGCGGGACTGATGTCTCAGTAATTGGCCGATCAACATTATCATTCAGGTGGAATTGACCCCCAAGACTATCAAGTATCATAGTTCTATAGGGATTAGATTGACTGGATGAAGAAACACTAGCAGAGGAAGATTCACAATGTGTCTGAACGACAGGATTGCTCGACGTCCCGACTTCACGTGACAAGTTCATAGAAAATATCTTGGTGCAAATCCTTTGCTATATAGATGCAGAGTGACAGTTTTCCGATCCAAAAATCGTCCATTCAAGCAAATGCGGCAGGGACATCAGATTTTATCACCAACGCTAATGAATTTCCGATTTGAATAGGCAAAATTTAGGGAGTAAGTTATGCCTAATCGAAACTCATTCGTTAAAGCTCTATGATCAAGACATCGGTACATCCAACTTCGATCAGCCGACATGATTCTGTCAATCAATGACAATTTCTTCGGTTAATGCCTTTAGGTGAGATGGTCCTATTCCATTCGGGATTTATGTTATTCATATTGCACTAAGTATTTCTTTTAATTGCTAACTTCATTCTAAATTTCGGCAGCATCTCCCTACAGTTCTCCGAATACGCATATCATCTGGGCGCGTATCGGAGAACAAGAGAGATGCTGTTGAAATTTAGAATAAGTTAACGGTTAAAAAAAAAACATAAGTGCAATACAAATAACTATATTCCGAAATTGTCCAATCAGGGACAATTCAAGGGTTGTACGTTGTATAAAAGGTCATCTACTTCTTTTACACGGACATACAACCCCCGAACGGATCTAAGGTTTTGCTAAATCATATCCGACTCGTCGATGCGTACGTGAAACGTATCAACTCGTCGGATGGATGATTATTTTCTAAATGTTTCAAGTCAGTTCGAGTCCATAGTGGATAATTCCAACACAAGTCCAAATTGGATGATTCCGGAGGGAATCCGAAATGGACGATTCCGGCGCGAGTCCATTGAGGACTACTCTAGACTAATTAATATTTTAACTAATTAATTAATATTAATCTACAACATTTTAACTAATTTAAATAATTAACCTACAATTATTAATCTAAAATATAATATTAATCTAACTAAATTAATCTAAAAATTAATCTAAACTCTAACAATTAATCTAAACCCTAAAAATTAATCTAACAAATTAAATAATTAATTAAATAATTAATCTAAACAATAAATTAAAAATTAAAAAAATTATATAAAAATCATTATTATTTTCATTTTCGACGTCGAAGTCCAGTGTCATGACACTGCATAACGTTCCGGCAGCGACCACCGGTCGTCAGCCGCCGGCCGAAACCCTATTTTAAGGGTTTCGACCGAATCTACCTAGAATGAGAAGAATAGGCGATCGGAGGCGGTGAGGAATACCTCGAATAGAACGGGAGGCGGCGATCGAAACCGGTGATCGAGGACGGGGTGACGGCGTCGGCAGCGGCAGTAGGAATCGGCGACGTCGGCACTGGCAGCGGGCAGCGGCAGCAGAGGAAGAGGAAGAAGGTGGAAGGGGGTGGGCGCGGGCGCGTGCCCTATATAAACTTATCAGCAATGACTCATTAAACCGTTAGAACACCGTTGCTGATAAGTTTATCATCAGCAACGGCTAACGTGTCCGTTAGAAAGCCGTTGCTAAGGTAATTAATATCTGCAATGACTCACGTGTCCATTAGAACACCGTTGCAGATACAACATATTTGCAACGGTTTCAGCGGCCGTAAGAACGCCGTTGGAAATAGCAACGGCTTGAGCGGCCGTTGCTGAAGAACCAATTTCTAGTAGTGAAATAATTACAAGGAAAATAAAAATAAGTTTCAAGGCATGAACAGATTGTTCTGTGAGCACTGTCAAAGGACTGGCCACACAAAGGAGAATTGCTATCGGATACATGGGTATCCACCAGGACATAAACTGTACAAGGGTAAACAGAAAGCTGGAGAATGGAGTGTGAAACAAGCCAACAATGTCCTAGCAACTATTGGTGATAATAGAGATGAGAATCAAGCTAAGAATTCAGGAGAAGAAGGCACCAGCAGTAAGCATGTAGTCTTCTCTGAAGAACAATACAAAGCATTACTGACCCTACTCGGGAAGAAGAATAGTGGATCTCACTCAGCTAATATGGCAGGTATTGGTTTGTGTACTAGTGTTTGCAAAAATCTAATTTTATGTTCTAATGCATGTAAATTACCCCAAGTATTGGGTCTTAGACAGTGGGGTTACATATCATATAGCCACCAATTCCATCACTTTAGAGAACATATCTGAACCCAAACACTATGACAAGGTCTCATTGCCCAATGGTGAGACAACTCCCATAACACACTTAGGAACAACATACTTGAACAAACACATACAATTAAACCATGTCCTAGCTGTACCTAGCTTTCATTTCAACCTAATGTCCATTAGCAAGCTAACCAAAGACATGAACTGTTCCATTACATTTAATCCCAAAACCTTTGTTATTCAGGACCTTGTATCGAAGAGAACTTTGGGGAGTGGTAGAGAGGAAGGAGGCCTATATCTGATGGATGGAGCATATAATGTCACAGGCAATTCAAAAATTTCTTCTAAAGCTTTGTTAGTTTCTCTTGATATCCATAATCTTTAGCATCTTAGACTTGGACACATGTCAGTGTCAAGAATGGAACTTTTATCCAAATGTATTCCTGAATTAGCTAAAGTACCTAAATTGTATTGCAATATTTGTCCTCTTGCAAAACAATGTAGACTTCCCTTCATGCAAAGTTTGAATAAAAGTTCTTTTCCTTTTGAATTGATACACTGCGATGTTTGGGGACCACACAGGGTACCTACTTACGAAGGTTGTTCATATTTTTTAACCATAGTTGATGACTTTACTAGGGGTTGTTGGACCTACCTATTTGCTCACAAAAGCCAAGTGTCTAATCTTCTTATCAATTTCATACATATGGTTCAAAATCATTTCTCAAGAGGAGTGAAAATCATTAGAACTGATAATGGTAGCGAATTCTTCAACACTACCATCAATAACTTTTTATCTGAGCAAGGTATCATACACCAAAGTAGTTGTGTAGAAACTCCCCAACAAAATGCAATTGTGGAGAGAAAGCATAGACATCTCCTTGAAGTAGCTAGGGCACTCAAATTTCAATCCAAGCTACCTTTGAAGTTTTGTGGAGATTTCATCCTAACAGCTACATATCTTATCAATAGACTACCTAGTCCTCTTCTCCAAAACAAAAGTCCATATGAATTGCTCTACCAAAAAGAACCCACCCTTTCTCATTTGAAAGCCTTTGGCTGTCTTTGTTACCACAATACACTCAACCGAAATAAAACCAAGTTTGATCCAAGAGCTGAAGAGAGTGTATTCATTGGATACCCTTTTGGCAAAAAATGTTACAAAGTATACAATCTTAGCACTCAAACTATTAAGCTTTTGATCCTGTACCGTCATCCAATGAAAGGTTAGGAATACCAATGGAACATAAAAGCTTTTTAACAGTCATTGATACCCACTTAGAACCTACTTCATATGCTTCAGTCTGCAAAGAACCAGCTTGGGTAAATTCCATGCAAGTAGAGTTAGCAGCACTAGAAGCAAACCATACTTGGAGGTTGATTGAACTACCACCTGGTAAATCAGCTATAGGCTATAGGTGGGTGTACAAAATTAAGGTTAAGCCAGATGGAAGTATTGAGAAGCATAAATCTAGGCTTGTTGCAAAGGGATTCACTCAAATAGAAGGAGTGGATTACCAAGAAATCTTTGCTCCGATTTAAGAAATGGGTACTGTCAGGACCATAATTGCATTAGCAGCCGCAATGAACTGGCCATTATACCAGTTAGATGTAACTAATGCATGCTTACATGGAGACTTAGAAGAAGAGGTGTATATGGTTAGACCTCAAGGATATGGAGATCCCAAAGATACAAGGGTGTGTAGACTTTTAAAATCAATATACGATTTGAAGCAGGCTGGTAGACAATGGTATGCAAAGTTATCATCTTGCATCACCTTTCAAGGCTTCAAACAGTGCAGTTCAGACCCATGTTTATTTGTCAAAGAAAGAAACAAGAAGACAATCATAATATCAATGTATGTTGATGATATCATATTGATTGGTACAAATGAATATGGTATAGCTGAATTAAAAAGGTACCTCAATACAGAATTCAAGATTAGAGATCTAGGGAATCTGACTTACTTCTTAGGTCTCGAAATCCAAAGGAATTCGGCTGGGATACATATTTGTCTGAGGAAATATGTAGTTGACTTGTTGAAAGAAATGAACTTGATAGACTGTAAACCATCAAGCATACCAATGCAGTATAAGAATGGTTTTGACAATAGTGAAACTGAAACAAAACTCTCAGTGGAAGATATGGATAGATACAAAAGACTAATTGGCAAATTACTGTATGTGACCATCACAAGACTAGATATAGCCTATGCAGTTCACACACTCAGTCAGTTTGTGTAGGGACCTACTGTCACTCATTTAATAGCTGCAATGAAAGTCCTAAGATACCTGAAAAGTGCTCCAGGTATGGGACTATATTATGCTGCAAATTCTAAAATCACATTGAATAGCTACAGTGATGCAGATTGAGGTAGCTGTCATTTGAGTAGAAAATTTGTCACTGGATATATAGTGAAATTGGGGGATTCAATGATCACGTGGAAGTGTAAAAAACAGGCAGCAGTAAGTCGATCGAGTGCTGAAAGCGAATTAATTAAGGGCAATGTCCAGTGCTACAGCAGAAGTCATCTGGATAGTCAGTTTATTGAATGAGATGGGGGTAAAAATTGACTTACCTATTCCTCTATACTGTGATAACCAAAGTGCTATGCACATCACAACTAACCCGGTATTCCATGAGCACACTAAACATCTTGAAGTAGATTGTTACTTCGTAAGAGAAAAGTTTTTGCAGGGTATAATTAAACCAGTTTACATATGTGGAAAGCAGCAACCTGCATATATTCTTACCAAATCTTTACCTCGATCCAACACAGCATCGCCTCCTTGTAAGCAAGTTGAAGATGAGTAATGCCTTCTCATCTCCCAACTTGAGGGGGGGGGGGGGGGGGGGGTTGGAGTATAAGGGATGAGAACAAGGAAGAGATAGCAAATGAACAGAGAGCAGTGTACTGAAGTCGCGGGAAAGGGGCTGTAAAGAAGATGGAGAGGAAATGACCAGAACAGGCAGATGATGTATGAATGAGCATGGTTGAAATAAAGGGTATAGTTGTATTTTGGTTTCATTAGTTAAATGGTAACGAGTTCAATTGTAAATGGTAGCTGGTAGTGGGTTAACTGTTCGAGTCAATAGTATAAATAAGTCTGATGTAACACCTTAGTTTTTCAATTCATTTTTGAATGTGATTAAGCGCTCCTTTTTCCTAACCTCCGCTCTTCTATCTAGTCTTCATCTTCTTCCTTAGCTACAGATTCAACAAAGAGCTCAATTGCTTTTGCGTGGGTATTCCTCATCTCTACTATGACAACCTTGGAGCAACTACTTTAACGATGCAGCCCAACAACCATTCTCGAATGAAGCATGTTGACCTTGACTACCACTTTGTTCGAGAACAAACTGAAGCGAAACTTATCACTGTTCATTATGTTCCAACCTCCCTTTAGCTCGCTGATACTTTAACCAAGGCCACAACGTCGACCTTGTTTCTAAATAATCGGGTCAAGCTGGGTCTCGTGGAACGATCCATCTTGCGGGGGATGTTGGCATAATTAAATAAAGCAAATGCAAGCTTCCCTCGTAGTCACGTCAGTAATACTTGCAATCCACTTTCATATGCCACGTGTGTGCCACATCATCGCTGCAGCTGATTTCCCATTACCTTCCGTGATTTGGTTGTTGTTTTGATCGTGTTACTAGTACTATAAATGTCCTTGCAAACATTCACTCGAGCAATGAATTAGACATCTTTCTGAGATTTTCTCGCTTCCATTTCTATTGCCATTAGATACAAGTACATTATTTTGGCTTTGACCAAATGAAAAAAAATTCTATATGAATTTGGCTTTGCCCATTTGGGGGTACAACATGGTTGACGAATGGCGATTCAGCTCAATTGAAAAGAATTAGGGTGGGATGATTGGACCTAAACTTGTAGGCCAATTTGATTAGCTAACTTGTAGGCAATGAGATAAACACTATATAATGGTGAGTGCACATACGTTGGTTAGTCCTAAAAGACAGTATATATGTTCTGAAAAGGAAAACCTATAGGCACGATCAATTTTCCACCAGATACTTAAACTCGGATATATAGATCATTGAGTTGATTATTCAATCGATTAAAAAAAAATCTATAATCAACATCAAATTCGATGAACTAGTTTTGATCTGTTTAACCATTTCAACTGAGTTTTGATTAGTTGACTACTCTTGATTGGCTAGGTTTTGACTATATATATCTTCATTTTTTGCTGACCCTATATAGCTTGAATTGGATCTAGAATTTATTGAACTAGTTGGTTATGTTCAATTTTAATATATCTAAAAATGATTTATTTTTATAAAACAATAATTATTATAAATTTTATAAAATATCAAATATTTTATTATTAAAATATTTTTAGTGAAAAATATGTTTGGTATAAAATGCTATATAAATTAAAATACTTAGAAATGTTAGATATTATAAATATTTTAAAGTAAAAATGAATTTTAAATATTAAAATAAATGTTAATTAAATTAGTTTAGAACCAATTAATTAGGTAAAGTACTGACCAAATCAGTGAGTTAACCAATCAATTTCGTCAATTTATTTAGCCTAAATTTATAATTATAAATTTCTTTTTATTATACCGGTTCAATTGATTTGACTGGTCAAACAGAAGATCCAATGACCCAACCAATTAGACATTCGAGTTAAAAAACATTGGAAATTAATTAGGAGAAAGACACTAATATATATAAAAGGGAAAAGGTACAAAAATGTACCCGACGTTTCCTCGCGGGTACTAAAATACCCCTAACATTTTTTTGAGATAAAAAATACCCCTCACGTTATGAATTGGGTACAAAAATGCCCCTACAGGTAAACGGTGTTAGTTGAGAGATAACAGAGCTGATGTGGCTGATGACTGAGACTGATGACGTGGCCAAAATATTTTATCACGGGTACTAAAATATTCCTAACGTTTTCTTACATGTATTAAAATATCCTTAATATTTTCTCGCGGGTACAAAAATACCCATAACGTTTGTTTTGGACCTAAAATACTCTTGAGGTTATTGAAAATGGTAAAAAAATAACATCAGACTAATTTTTGTTAGGTGAGACTTAACAGAGATGTCATGGATGCTGACAAAGATGTTGACTTTACACGTGGCGCATATGCAAAGAGCAATTTGCCACGCAATCGTAGGGGTGAATAAAAAGAAATAAAAAACCGGTTTGAAATCGAACCAAATTTTGCAGTATTCGATTTATTATGTGTCGCTTACATGACAAGTTGCTCTCTACATATGCGTCACGTGTAAAGTCAACATCTTTATCAGCATCCATGACATCTCCGTCTCATCTAACAAAAGTTAGTTTGATGATATTTTTGTACCATTTTCAATAACCTCAGGGGTATTTTTGATCCAAAACAAACGTTAGGGGTATTTTAGTATTCGTGAGAAAACGTTAGGAGTATTTTTGTACCTGTGAGAAAACGTTAGGGGCATTTTAGTACCAGTGAGAAAACGTCTTGGCCACGTCATCAATCCCAGTCATCAGCCACGTCAACTTCGTTATCTCTCAACTAACACTGTTTACCTATAGGGGCATTTTTGTACCCAATTCATAACGTGAGGGGTATTTTTGATCCCAAAAAAATATTAGGGGTATTTTAATACCCGCGAGAAAATATTAGAGGTATTTTTGTATATTTTTCCTATATAAAAGTACAAATCACATACCACAAATGTGAGAAACCTCATATATAGTACAACAAGTAATTCCATATATATATATGGAATTACCTGCTGTACTATATATGGGGTGTCTCACATTTGTGGTATGTGATCTGTACTTTTATTTGTATCAATTGAATTCTATCGTTTAATTACCGTCAACATTACCATTAAACCAGTGACGTGGTGTGCTTACGTGTTCATCACCCTCGTCTAATTTATTTCATTTCTTACTCGAAGCACCAGCTCATCACTCTCGGATTTATTAATAATTTTTGTATTAAATAAAGTCCACGTCATCACCTGCCCCCTCTGCTTGTTTATACATTGTAATCTGATTCCCTATACCCCACAACCCAACAAGGCGACAACCACCGAAACATCCCTTTTAGCAGTTGTCGTGGCGATAAGGAACGGTGCAATCTAGTGTGCATATTTGGCAATTCTCCAGCGATCGATCATTCGATGGATTTGGGGAAAGCCGCTAGCCCGTGGCCACGGTCGTGCACAATAGGCAGTCAATTTAACGTTCTAAACGTGTTCGAAAGAGCGTTCTTCCATCATCCAGTGGTAGGCCGCGTGCACAATTACATGTAAGGGGTCTCCCTTCTTTGACGTTATTTTTTGTGTGAGATTTGGCTTTAGGGATTTGAAATGAAATTTTGGGTTTATATCCGATTGTTGTTTATTGTTTTTAGGGTTTTTTGATACCATGCAGCTAGTTGTTTCTAAGGTGATTTTTTTTTTGTTTTTGTGACAGTTTTCTTTGTTATGGTGTCATGCGATTGGTATAATCATGCTACTGGTTTTTAGGAGTTTACAAACCTTACAATGTTTTCTTTCTTTCCATTTGTTAAATTGTTGTTTGAATTATATGTGCATATTAGTAGTTCAGATAGCAGCAGTTTATCATCTGATGAACATATTAATCGAGATGCTCAAATGGGAATGACAATGACAGGTCATGTAATGCCAATGAGAAAGATTGTTATCAGTAGTTTCGACAGTAGTTCAAGCGATGAGGGGCATGTTCATCAAGATGAAGAGCCTGTTCATGATCGAAGATGTAGAGTCTGTTCATCAAGTGGAGGAGACTGTTTATAAAGATATGGAGCCCGAGGAGAGGAGATTGTTCATCAAGATGAGTGGGTAAGGGTAAGAAAGCAATGGTGAAGGTTGTTAGTAGTGGTTCTAGTAGCAGTAGCTCCAGTGGATATCAAAGATATGAATTGGTGTCAATAGAAAAGTCAATGCATTATGATGAATACATGAGGATAGAGTGGGCTAGTTATTGAGAACTTAATTGGGGTGCGAATCAATCACAAGAAGCATCTAAAATTCAAAGAGCCAAGAGAATCCTAGTCTTCTTAAGTGATTAATGATACACAAGAATCACGATACTTTCACAAGAATCATGATACTTTGATATTGTGATTAATGATATTTGAATACTTTGATGTTGATATTTGGATGACACAATCTCTATTTGAATACTATGATATTGATATTTTGATACTTTCATACTGTGATGTACGACAGTTTGATGTATGACAGTTTGATGTATTCAGTTTGAATAATTTGATCTATGACAATTTAATGTATGACACAATTTGTATTCAATTTGATCTATGGTAGTTTGATGTTTGCACTTTGATGTATTCAATTTGAATACTTTGATCTATGGAAGTTTGATCTATGACATGTACAATTTATATTCAGTTTGATCTATGGCAGTTTGATGTTTGCACTCAATTTGGTTTTGTTTGCATTCAGTTTGATGTTTTGAATTAATCAATGCAGTTTGATATTTATATCAGTACAATTTGATGTTCAAATACTATGTATGAAATCAATGCAATTGAATAATGTGAAATCAGTGATTTGAACATTGTGAAATCAGTGCACTCTGTTCAAATTAAATGTGTGTTTGCACCCTGTTCAGATTAATTTCAGATAGTTTAGGATAAATATGATACTTTACCAATCGTTCAGGATAAATTTGATACATTTCAAAAATTCATGATACAAACATAATAATCACAAAATATAATTCTTGTCCATAACACATAATCCACTATGTTCAAATTACACTGTTTACATAGAATACCATTCAATCACATACAATAAAACAAATAAACATCTTCAATATCCTATTATACAATATAAAATATTCATATTTGTACTCTAGTAGATTGATCTTCTCTTCAAATTGATAGATCCAAATTGGTAGATTTTTTGTTGAATAACGTCAATATCCTTTGTTGGGTGGCAATAACTTCATTTTCTTGTTCTAAAAATTAGGAGTCTTACCAACCAAAAAATTCACAATCATCTTTGTCCTACAAAAAAATGTTATGTCCAATTAAGAAAATAAATTGAACCATTCAAATAATACTATCTTTAAAATGTAGAGCATACCATTTAGTGGACACATCTCCAAAATTTTCTTCCATAATTTTTTGGGTTTTCGAAATTAACAACTTATCTTCAATAGTGATGACACATAGGCCTAGCAAAATTTTGATTAGCCCTAAAAAGATAGTATATATTCTGAAAAGGAAAAATACATAGACATGGTCAATTTTCCACCACATTTCAAAACTCGGATAGATCATAGAGGAGAAACGGGGGATTAATGTAATTGGGTGATGCATGGCTGAGAATGGTGGGGATGGGTGTTGTGGTGGAGGTGGAGGTGGCTTGCAGGGTTAGAGTTTGTGGGATTATTGTGTGCCGACAAGGATTGGAGTGTGGCGGTGAACGGGAATTTTGGAGATGAGGATGGGTGTGCACAATTTTTTAGAAGGGCTCAGTAGTAGAGATGACAACGGTTCGATTAATCGTATTTTTGGAGGTTAATCGAAATCGAAACTGATTTCCAAATCTGCTAACTAAAATCGAAATCAAAATCAATCGATTTCAAAAACCTATATCCGAAATCGAAATCAGTTCGGTTTCGATTATCCGCGGATAACCGAAATTGAATTTTTCGGTTCGGACAGAACCGGTTATCCGTTTACTAACCGGTTAACTGGTAGCAAACGGATAATCGATTCAAAAATTAATAACAAAACCTGCTTTGGATACCGGTTAACTGCAAAAAACTGGTAGTAAACGGATAATCGGTTTAAAAATTAATAACAAAACCGAATTTGGATATCGGTTAACCGCAAAAAACCGCTAATCGAAACTGAATATATAACTGATTTCGATTACCGGTTAACCGAGGCCTGATAACCGAAACCGAACCGATTTTAAACGATTTTTGGTTTTTACTATCCGAAATCGAAATCAAACCACAAATCCACTATCCAAAACTGAATTTTGCGGTTCAGTTAACCGATTAACCGGTTTGAATTGCCATCCCTACTCAGTAGTTGCTTGTATCTTTGAGGAGGGCATGTTTGAGTTTAACACTTCAAACTAAGTAATATAATAATTGCTTAATGGAGAAAACTAGAAAATAGAAGTAATTACCGATAATGATACACTATTTACACGATTATAGTGACCGATCTAATAAATTCAACCGATTAAAAAAAAATCTATAATCAAACATCAAGTTCAATGAACTAGTTTTGATCCGTTCAACCATTTCAACCGAGTTTTGATTAGAGTCGACTACTTTTTATTTTAAAAAACAATACATGAAACTAATGGAAGTCACCTCCTACTCTTCTCTATCTGAAACAATATTATATTCCCCCATAATTTCATTAGTTCCTTTATTCATTAAAAAACTTGTATACACATGTTTTGTTTGCACATGTTTTATTCATTACATCTCTCTCACATGTTTTGCACATATTAGCATCAACTTCCATTTTGGCATAGTAGCGAGCATCCCAGTTTAGCTCTCTCCTGGTGAAGTGCCATTGTTGAACACCTATTTCCATAGCCATCTTCCTTATTTTCTTGATGATCACCGTCATATTTCAAGGAGTATCAAATTCATCATTAAAATTTTTAACTAATCTCAGGCAATCAGACTTGGATTATCAGCCAAGTCCACACCATTGCCCTCCATCAGTATTTCCTGCTTGAAATTTTTCGATACAAAACCCAGTCCGACTTTATTTCCTCCTCTCCAAGCTGCAAACTATGCTTTTATTTCCATGTCTTATTCTTTTCTCATCTCCTCTCTATTACTCTTTTTCCTCGTACACACTTCGTAGTAATCCACCACTTCCTTGATACTTCTGTCCAATATATCATGAGTATCCCAGCACTTTTCACCATTTTTTCATCATATTTCCCTCTTATTTCTATTCTTCCAAATCATCCACATCGAAATTGTTATGAAAGCCAGGTTTAAGTCACCTGAGTTTTTCTCAAATCCATCAATTTCCTCCAAACAATTTCCTTCCAACTTTCTATGAATCTGAATTTTAATCCTAAAATATTTTCAGCTGATTTCCAGTATTCAGAAACATTAGAGGTGTTCTGAATCATCAGATTCCCAAAGGAGTCTCTCATTTCCTATTTGCGGATGATGTCATTCTATTCTGCCAAAATGATGACTTCAGCCTTAAGAATCTTATGCTACTCCTCCGTTGCTTTGATCTTGCAATTGGGCTAAAGATTAATTTGAACAAGACCTCCATTCTCTGTTTAAATGGTGATATTGACTTGGCTCGTCGGCTTGCGGAAGAAATTAATTGTCAACCGACCGAATTCCCTATTAAGTATCTCGGTTTGCAATTAAAGATGGGCAGGCCTTGCAAGGCCGATTGGTTAAAGTGGATTGCTAGAGTTGATGCCCGTCTTTGCTCTTGGCAAGGGCAATTGCTCTCGCGTGCGGGAAGAGTCACTTTGATTAATAGCACTTTGAGCGGTTCTGTGGCTTATCCTCTATCCATTTTTAAGACCCCTAAGTGGGTCCTCAAGATGATTGATGCTAGAAGGAAAAAGTTCTTTTGGGTCGGTTCCGACTCTGTCTCCTTACATGGAAAGTGCATAGTTGAATGGAGTCGTCTCACTTGTGCTAAAAAAGATGGGGGCCTGGGAATCATCGACCTGCATGCTCACAACCTTGCAAGACTTGGCTCTTGGATCTAGAAATAACTTCAGAAGCTCAATGTGCCATGGGTTGATATTATTTGGCACCTCTTAGGGGACTATCGTTCTTGGAACAATAGAGTATTTGTGAGATCGACCTCTCCGATTTGGAAGGACCTTCATTGCATCCTTGAGCTTTTCCTTTCTTGTACTCGGTGGCTGGTTGGATCGGGTTTGTATTGCAGATTGTGGACCGATATTTGGTCCAATGGCATGAATCTCGCTACAAAATATCATTCTCTCCATTGTCTTTCGGAACAGCCTAATATCACTATTTATGATGCCAAAATTTGAACTCTGAAGGACATTTTGTAAGCTGGAACCTCAGTTTCTCTTCCCTGGTTAATGTAGACTGCCTTCAAGCATTGGCAAGGGATCTGGATTCTATTCAGGACGCTTCGGTGGATGACATTCTATATTGGAAGTGGACTGATCATGGGATGTTCACTACCAAGGGTTTATATGGTTTACTGAACTTTCGTGGAGTCGGTGATTGCTTCACAAAGTTTCTTTGGCAAAAGGGCATTCCTCACAAGATTTCCATCTTTGGTTGGTTGTGGACTAGGAGGAGACTTCTCACTCGGGATTGTTTGGTCAATTGGGGAGTTACATCTGATGATTCTTGTCTTCTTTGCAATCTGGACAAGGAATCTCACTCTCATTTATTTGTATCTTGCTCATATAGTATTCAAGGTTGGAGCTTGTTTCTTTTGAAGACCAATCAGTTATTCTTCCCCCTATCGGACCGGCCTTGGGAAGATTATGTACCTGGAGCCATGAAGGAGAAATTAAAGCGTGCTAGACTCTTGCTTATTTGGAATTGGTCGGTTTGGTATGAGAGAAATTCTAGAGTCTTTCAGGATGTAAATTCATCTCTTGCTCCTTCCAGAGCTTTGTGCCCTCTTCTCATATGCTTCTAGATGAGTTTTTATTGTGGATGTCATGTTTGTTTTTTTACTTCCTGTTCTATTTTTAAACTCATGTTTTTTTTTGCTCATGTTTTTTCATCCTGTTTTGGACCCTCTGGTCCTCTTCTCCTCTTCTCTACCCAATCTTTTTGGGGAAACATAAGTTCCCAGATATTTCATTGGAAAACTTCCTTCCCTCCTGCCAAAGTAATTACATATTTCATGTTTAAAGCTTGCTTCACATCTTTTTGGAATTTTTTTTGACTTCTTCTCATTTATTTTTTGACCCAAAATTTTGCAATATGTATTCAGAGCCTTTCTCAATTCATTGCATGATCTTTTATTTCCTTTTGCAACAATGATTATGTCATCTACAAAGCACAGATGACTAATCTTGAGATCGCCTATATATCTTTAGACAACTAATCCTTGCATCCACTACAACCTTATTAATGATTCTTGAAAGAATATCCTCCATCACAATGAACAAGTAAGGTGATAGGAGATCACCTCGTCTGATTCTCCTATGCCCCTTAAACTCTTTTGAAAGTTCTCCATGAAATACCTTCCAAACAGCTTCCAATCCACATTATTATGCTATTCGGAAAACCCATATGCTTCATAGCTTTATAAATTAACTCCCAGCTAGCTCTATCATAAGCTTTTTCTAGGTCTAGTTTCATGATAAAAAAATAGTATTTTAGTCTTTAAGTTGAAAATTGAATTTACCACCTCACTCACAATTAAAATATTATCATGTGTCCGTCTTTTTGGGATGAAAGCAGTCTGCTTATTAGATTCCTCAATAAAGCTCGAATTCTATTCAACAATATCTTTGCCACTATTTTGTAAATTACATTACAAAAGTCAGAAATCATTTTTGGTTTCTTTTTTTTTTGAAATTAGTACCAATATAGTATGTTTCCACTCAAGCATCTTTGAAGTCCTAAAAAACTCAGCAAGTTCCTTGAATAGATCATCCTTTATTGTTTCTCAATTTTCAGTATAAAATTCAACATTGTAGCCATCGGCACCATGACTTTTTTTTCTCCCCATTGACTTTAAAGCATTCCAAACTTCAAACTAACTTAACTCCTTATTCAGTTCTATGCAATCAGCAATTAAAAGTCTACCCCAGCTCAATTCTGATAACATACTGTAATCTGTAATACAATCCTCCTCCCATTTCCAGATATTTTCATACCAATTTGTCATATGAGAAACCATTTCCTTTGTATCCCTAGCAATAATATTTTCAACTTCTAATTCTTCCACCAAATTTGTTATGCCCGGGAATATTTAAATATTTAATATTATTAATAAGGGAGGGCTGTTTTGTAATTAATTATTTGTTCGGGGGTATTTTCGTAAAATGAGTGACTAATCGCTTATTTAAGCCACTCTAATCCATTTTGTCTCGTAGTTGCTGCCGACGTGTACCCCGGAGATCGTGAGCACGTGGCGGATCGTAGCGGCGGTGTGCGTCCTTGAAGAATTCGGAAAATTATCCGGAGTTGGGGGACCTTTAGGTAGGATTCTCGTCCTACTCCTTTCTTTTCGCGTAGGGTAACATTGTTCTTGGGATGAGATTTTAGGATGCTTGTTGTCGATCCGTGGTTCTGCGTTTTTCCGAGATCTTGTGCGATTTGTGCACCGTACCTTCTGTTTGTGTTTCTCGCCGTCGGATCTTCGAATCACGTCATGTTGGTCGTTGTTTTATCGAGTTGTTTTGTCGTTGCCTCCGTCGGCCTGCTTGCAGTCCGAGTAGTCGGCGAATAGAGGATTGGATTGGGAGATTCGATCGGCTAAAGACGCCTGAACACAGCCCATGGACGTCGGGCGCGTCGCCGTCGGCTGACGTGATCGTCGCCACCAGGTGCAGTGCCGCGAGTCGCCACGCGTGACATCGCGCGAGAGGCGTGATCGCCCAGATTTGGGGGTTGCCACTCCTCGCACTTGTTGTCGCCGGTTCGTAGGGGCGACGACGACCGATGGCGTCGATCGGTGAGTTACCGTCGCCGATCGGAGATGCCACGGCTCGCATCTCGCCGTTCGGTTCATGCGGCGGCGGCAGTGAAGTGGAGGCGGCGTTGGTGAACCAGGTTAGGGTAGATGTTAGGTGTAATTTATAGCACCTTTTATTTTTGTAACGATTACATGAGTTGTAACAGCGTTATATTATGTGTAGCAATGTTATATGTTGTTGTGAGTAACATTGGGTCATAGCAGCCAAATAGATGGGTAGCACTGTTATGTTAATTTATAACAGTGACTTATTAATGAATATTTAAGGTATTTCTAATATTTATCCTAAATATTATTTTGAGACTTTATAGTTGGTCAAAAATAGTCATATTATATATGAAATTGTACCTACTCACGCCCCGTATTCATTGGTGGGGTCAGTTACGTCGTTTGACTTTCAGATGTTAAAACAATGGGTGTTTTTATCTCGTTTTGCGTACCGAGTTGGAAAATATTATTTTATTCATTTTCATGATTTCCACCCGAGTTGTTTTGTTGTTATAATAGTTGTTAAGATGAATCTCATCCTAGATCGGTTGTTACCCTATGTCGAAATATGTCTGGACTAACTGATCGGTTTCAGCCATATCTAGGATAATACGATCGGTTGTTATCCTAGGATAATACTTCTTAAAGAATATCTTCAGACTTGGAGAGTTAGTCCAGTTTCAGCCAGAGTCGAGTCAGACCTGACAGATGATGTTCCCTTAGCTCAGTTTCAGCGTCAGGCACGTTTGAGCCGTAGGCCCAGCCAGAGTAGCACTCGGGGTGGCCAAGTGGGAGGACAGACCAAGCGGATGGAGCCTCAGCCTGAGTCCAATTCCGAGTTTGATTCTGACTCAGCACGCAGTGTCGATACACCTTTTGAGATGTCTGCTGGAGAGCCTTCAGAGGATCCACCGGTGCAGCCGCAGCCAGTAGCTCAGTATGACCAAGTGCAGACCGAGCCCCTCGAGAGGCGGAAGATGAACTGGCTGAATCAGTTTCTGCGCCTAGGGAGAGGCAAATTCAACAGCTTTTCTGGGACCACCGACCCTGCAGTGGCTCAATCGTGGGTCCGCGAGGTGGAGCGTGCCTTTGGTGTTTTGGGCTATCCCGAGGAGGAGCAGGTCGATTTGATAACTTATTGTTTTACTGGAGAGACATTGGTTTGGTGGGAGATGCAGCAGAGGCTATCGAGAGGGAAGACTGTCACTTGAAAGAGATTCTTGAAGATATTCTTTAAGAAGTATTATCCTACTACTTATGCGAGGCAAAAGTTACAAAAGTTCCTTTAGTTGTGTCGGGGTACGAGGCGGGTGGTGGAGTATGCTGATGAGTTTGATGCACTCGCGAGGTTCGTCCCAGATTTGGTTTCCACCAGTAGCAGGCGGGCAGAGTTCTTCAATGGACTGAATAACTCTATCAAGGGGTTGATGGCTAGTGAGGAGCTGGAGAAGTATGACAGAGTTCTGAGGCGGGCACTGTGGGCGGAGGCGACTCATGCCGAGATGTTCCCAGACCATCAGGTGGAGACTAGCCAGCCAGTTCAGGCTCAGAGTCAGGGTGGCAGAGGACAGGGACAGTCGAGACAGTCTTATTCCAGGCAGCGCAGAGGGCGCAGAGATGGTGGCAGAGGGTTTGGACAGCCACAAGCCAAGAGGGCTAGATCAGCACCAACCCAGTCTCAGGCATCTTCTTGACCCACACATCAGTCGGGAGGTCAGACGAGCCGAGGCCAGTTCCACTGCTTTAAGTGTGGGGATGCTTCCAACTCTGTCAGGGACTGGCCACAGTCGCAGAGTCTGTGCTTTAACTGTAAGCAGCTAGACCACATTAGTAGAGAGTGTTCGACCAGACAGCAAGCAGAGGGCCAGAGTTCTCAGCAGCAACGGCAGAGGGGCCCACAGTAGAGCACCAAGCAGTCTGCCAGAGTGTTCGCACTGACCCAGCAGCAGGCCCAAGAGGCTTCTGGTACAGTTGTGAGAGGTATAATTCAGATTTTTTATATTCCTGCATCATTGTTGTTTGATACTAGTTCTATACATTCTTTTATTGCTCTTTATATGGTTGAACTGTTGAATATGGAGCCTACACCTAGTGCGACGAGCCTGGCCGTGCATACACCGTTTGGGGATGTGTTAGTGTCAGAGTTGCAGTTGAGTGGGTGTAGACTCGACTTTGGTGACCATGTTTGTTTAGTTGACATGTTGGTGTTAGACTTCTCCGAGTTTGATGTTATTCTGGGTATGAATTGGCTTTCTGCCAACCATGCTAAAGTTGATTGTCATGGAAAGACTGTGACAATATCACCTCCGGGATTGCCTTCATTTAAGTTCTTGGGAGTGAGAGAATCCATGACTCCCCTAATCTCAGCACTGCAGGCCCGACGATTGTTAGCTCAGAGGTGTCTTGGCTTTATTGCTTCATTGGTAGGCACTTCCAAAAGCAGTTAGAGCCGGGTTGAGGATTTACTTGTGGTCTGTGATTTTCTAGATGTATTCCCGGAGGAGTTACCAGGATTACCCCCGGTGCGTCAGACTGACTTCACCATTGACTTGCATCCTAGTACTGCTCCTATCTCAAAGGCACCGTACAGAATGGCACCTAAGGAGTTGGAGGAGCTGAAGGAGCAGCTGCAGGAGCTGTTGGATAAAGGGTTCATCCGACCCAATGTCTCACCCTGGGGAGCTCTGATGTTGTTTGTAAAGAATAAGGATGGTTCTATGAGGCTTTGCATTGATTATAGGCAGCTGAACTCAGTGACTATAAAGAATAGATACCCTCTTCATAGGATCGATGATCTATTTGATCAGTTGCAGGTGACGAGCGTGTACTCTAAGATTGATATGAGATCAAGCTACCACCAGCTCAGAGTTAGAGATGAGGATGTTCAGAAGACTGCATTCAGGACTCGCTTTGGGCACTACGAGTTCTTGGTTATGCCGTTTGGGTTAACCAACGCACCTGCGACATTTATGGACTTGATGAACCGCATATTCATGGACTTTCTTGATCGGTTCGTCGTGGTGTTCATCGATGATATTTTGGTGTACTCTCGCAGCGAGGCAAAGCATAAGGAGCACTTGAGGATGGTGCTTAGTGTGATGAGAAAAGAGCAGTTGTATGCGAAATTCAGCAAGTGTGCTTTCTGGTTAAAGGAAGTTAGCTTCCTTGGTCATGTGATTTCTGGAGCCAGCATTGCAGTGGATCCTCAGAAAATTAATGCAGTGACCGAGTGGCAAAGGCCTAGGACAGTCCACGTGATTCGAAGTTTCTTGGGACTAGTATGCTACTATTGGCGATTTGTTGAAGGTTTCTCAAAGATTGCCTCACCCTTGACTAGATTGACAAAGGGGTGAAATTTGTTTGGGATGATCGGTGCGAGGCGAGCTTCCATGAGCTCAAGAGGCGGCTCACTAGTGCACTTGTTTTGGTAGTTCCATCTGGATGTGACGGGTTTGTGTTGTTTACAGACGCCTCCATTCAGGGTCTTAGAGCCGTGTTGATACAACATGAGAGAGTAGTTGCTTATGCTTCTCGACAATTTAAGGAGCATGAGAAGAACTACCCAGTGCATGACTTGGAGCTAGCAGCGATCATCTTTGCACTGAAGATTTGGCGGCATTACCTATATGGAGCAACTTTTGAGATCTTCATAGATCATAAGAGCTTGAAGTACCTTTTCACTCAGAAGGAACTGAACATGAGGCAACGCAGATGGATGCATTTTTTGAAGGACTATGACTGCTCCATTAACTATCATCCTGGTAAGGCTAATGTTGTTGCAGATGCCTTAAGCAGAAAATCAGTTGGGATGTTGGCTCACCTTAGAGTTGCAGCGTCCGAACTAATTAGGCAGTTTTCAGAGCTGATTTTGGATGTGATTTGCCCTACTGAGAGAGGAGTACTAGCTTAGCTCATTGCTCACTCGTCGATTGTTCAGCGAATTCAGGAGAGTTAGATCAAGGATCGTTATCTTCAGGCTATGATTGAGGAGATAAAGCAAGGGCGGAATCCCGACTTCTCCAGAGATGCAGATGGTATCATCATATTTAGAGGCAGGTTATGCGTGCCTGAGGAGCACTTGGTAAAGGAAGAACTGTTGGCCGAAGCTTACAGATCTCGATTTACAGTACATCCTGGGAGTTCTCGGATGTATCGGGACCTGAAACAGTCATATTGGTGGTGAGGGATGAAAAAGGATGTGGGGGCAGAGTTCGTGGCTAAGTGATTGATCTATCAGTAGATCAAGGTAGAGCATCAGCGACCAACAGGGAAGCTTCAGAACATTCCTATTCCAGAGTGGAAATGGGAGCATATTACGATGGATTTTGTTACTGGACTTCCGAGATCGCAGAGAGGGCATGACTCGATTTGGGTGATTGTTGATCGACTTACCAAGTCTGCTCACTTCTTGCCGATGAAGAAGACTTTTCCTCTTAGTCGATTGACAGCCTTATATTGCAGAGAGATTGTTCAGCTTTATGGTATACCAGCCAGCATCATCTTAGATAGAGATCTGCGATTTACTTCGTATTTTTAGGAGAGCCTGCAGCAGGCTTTGGGTACGCAGCTCCGATTCAGCACCGCCTATCACCCTCAGACCAACGGCCAGTCAGAGTGCACGATTCAGACTCTTGAGAATCTCCTGCGTGCTTGTGTGTTGGACTTTGGAGGTAGTTGGGAGGACCATCTTCATCTGGTGGAGTTTTCATATAATAACAGCTACCACTCGGCTATTCAGATGGCACCATTTGAGGCTCTTTATGGACGGAGATGCAGATCACCAGTGCATTGGGATGAGGCAGGCGAGCGACGTCTTTTGGGACCAGAGATGGTTCAAAGGGACATAGAGCTGGTACAGATGATCAGGCAGAGGTTACTAATAGCCCAGAGTCGCCAAAAGAGTTATGCTGATAGGCGTAGGAGAGACTTAAAGTTCTCAGTTGGAGATCATGTATTCATTAGAGTGTCTCCTATCAGAGGTGTTATGCGGTTTGGCTAGAAAGAAAAGCTCGCATCGCGTTATATTGGCACATTCGAGATCTTGGAGAGAGTGGGAGCGGTAGCGTATCGGCTAGCATTGCCTCCTTCCTTAGCTGATCTGCACGATGTCTTCCATATTTCCATGCTGAGGAAGTACGTGCTTGATCCTACTCACATCTTGGAGCAGCAATCAATTCAGCTTCAGCCTGACTTTAGCTTTGAGGAGCAGCCTGTTCGGATTCTTGACAGGAAAGAACATCAGCTTCGGAACAAGGTGATATCTCTTGTCAAGGTGGGGTGGCAGCATCATTCTGATTCGGAGGCCACTTGGGAGCGAGAGGAGGATATTCGAGCGCTCTACCCTCGTTTTTTTGAGACCGATACTTGAATTTCGGGGACCAAATTCCTATAGGTGGGGAGGATTTTTATGCCCTGAAATATTTAAATATTTAATATTATTAATAAGGGAGGGTTGTTTTGTAATTAATTATTTGTTCGGGGGTATTTTCATAAAATGAGCAACTAATCGCTTATTTAAGCCGCTCTAATCCCTTTTGTCTCGTAGTTGCTGCCGACGTGTACCACGAAGATCGTGAGCACATGGCGGATCGTAGCGGCGGTGTGCGGCCTTGAAGAATCCAAAAAATTATCCAGAGTTGGTGGACCTTTAGGTAGGATTCTCGTCCTACTCCTTTCTTTTCGCGTAGGGTAACATTGTTCTTGGGATGAGATTTTAGGATGCTTGTTTTTAGGGATGACAACGATTTGGTTAACCGTATTTTTGGAGGGTAACCGAAACCGAAATCGAACTAAAGACCCGCTAACCGAAACCGATCGGTTTCAAAAACCTATATCCGAAATCGAAACCGAATTTTTTGGTTCGGATAGAACCAGTTATCCGTTTACTACCGGATAACCGGTTCAAAGATTAATAACAAAATAGTAATTAAAAGACTGTAATTAAACAGTTCATCAATGATAATATAGATGAAAATACATTGAAGTAAATAATTTACAGTTCATCATCATAAAATACATTGAAGTTGGTGTCAACGCTCAACAATTCATCATCATAAAATGCATTCATCATCAAAAATTGGTGTCAACAGTTCATCATCAAAAAATACATCCATTCATCATTAGAATTGTGCAGCTACAGTCTCCAAAGCTAGAGTCTAGCTAGTAGAAGAACTACTCTTGAAGAATGAAACAATTTGATCAATAGAATCCTTTATATACTGTCAATAAATCAATCCAAACAGATAATTCAGAAAGCAATCTTAATTAGCTCGAATAATATACAGTAACATAACTTTATCAATGGAAGCCTCAGTAGAAATAGCACTCTCTACTGGATATAGAATGAAACAACTTTATCAATACTAGTAAAAATAACTAGAATCACAATTCTCTAAAAATTAGAAGATTAAAACCTCTGCAAGAAGATTAAGCCTTCAAGCCTCTATGTTACTGCTCCCAGCCTTCTAGTCTTCTTCAGTGAAGCCTATGTTCACTGCCATCCTTGATAGAATTAGAAGCAGTCCTGAGAAAAAGAATTAGAAGCCTTCACTGTCATCTAGTCTTTTTCTTATACATTAAGTACTAATCATGCTATAACTGAAAAAGAAATGTGTAAGAAATGTCTAATTGAAATCAACTTCCCTATCAAAATACACCAAGAGTAAAAGGGAGAAATCAACTTCCACATCATCAAAGACCATCTTGTGGTGGAAATTCAGAAAATTCTTCAAGCATCATTAAAGATCATCTTGAAGAGAATGATTTATTTATAGCTAGTAGAAATGTGAGTCTCTGAAATTATAACTTAGAAGGCATTTCACTACCTCAATATGATTTAATGCTAACTTCTAAAACCCAATCTCAATATGATTTTAATTCTCTAATATCATTGTATTTGCATTGATGATTTTAACTCTCTAATATCATCAATGCAAACAAACAATAGTGAGCCATACCAGTTATAGATTGCAGCAACAGTTAACAGAAGAGGATAAAATATTTCCAAGCACATTAATAGGATTCTCACCTAATACATGAACACAAATAAGAGTATAACAGTATTTGCACCACAAATATCACGAGGCATTTAGGAAAAACCAAGATTTACAAATACTAGCTTCCAAAACCCAATCTCAATATGATTTTAACTCTCTAATATCATTGTAGAATCCACAAAATTTAGCTATTCAACATGATAGAAATACACAGTTTCCTTGGACCCTAACACGAAATCTCAAGCTCCCATCAAATGCTCAGTGACTCTTAAACCTAGGGCCCAGATTAAAATTATTTCAAAAGAAAATGACCACTTATATTCCTATTTCAATGCATCATTCCTGGTTGTAGGTATAGAATCAAGCTCTACTTGTAAGTAGACAGAATCAACCTGAGTGGGCAATTGATGCAAAGCAACCTGCCTCCTCTATCATACAAAGGCAGTAAGGTACAGGGAAGCAGAGATAAGCCTACAAAGATAAGAGAATCACAAATCAGAAGCCTGAAATAATCTGCTCTGAAAAATATTGGAGATTGAATCAATAAAATCTATATCAAAAGTTTCTATGTAAAGTACATAAAACATAACAAGTGAATGAATGATCATGTAACTACCTCATCCCGTAGCCGTCGACTGTCGGAGAAGATCCAGGCTGCAGTTTGAGGAGTCGCCAAGGGCTGGAGGACAGAGACGAGGAGTCGTGCGGAGTCGCCGAGGGCTGGAGGCGATCGAGGGCTAGAGAGGGGAGTCGTGCGGACTGCGGAGTCAATGCCGAGGGCTGGAGAGGGGAGTCGTGCAGAGTCGCCACTCGCCGTCGTCGGCGAGTCTATGTGGTGCGGAGTCGCCCGCGACGGCAGTCGGCTACTCGGCTGAACGAGGGAGATGAGAAATTAGGGTTAAATTTTTGGAATATATATTAATGGGTAATGGATTACGGGTAAATGGGTAAGTGGATAAATATAATGGGTTTCAGATTTATATTTATATATTAATAAATGATATTACTACGATTTCGGATATCGGTTAATCGTAAAAAACCGATAACCTAAACCGAATATAAAATCGGTTTCGGTTACCGGTTAACCGCGGCCCGATAATCGAAATCGAACCGGTTTTAAACGATTTTTTATTTTTACTATCTGAAATCGAAACCGAACCGCAAATCTACTATCCAAAACTGAATTTTGCGATTCGATTAACCGGTTAATCGGTTTGAATTGTCATCCCTACTTGTTGTCGATTCGTGGTTCTGCGTTTTTCCGAGATCTTGTGCGATTTGTGCACCGTATCTTCTATTTGTGTTTCTCATCGTCGGATCTTCAAATCACGTCGAGTTGGTTGTTGTTTTATCGAGTTGTTTTGTCGTTGCCTTGATCGGCCTGCTTGCAGTCCGAGTAGCCGGCGAATAGAGGATTGGATTGGGAGATTCGATCGGCTGAAGACGGCGAATCGCGCTTGGTTAAGCGTTATTCGTGCTATTGGCGACTGCACGACAACACAGCCCATGGTCGTCGGGCGCGATCGTCGCCACCAGGTGCAGTGCCGCGAGTCGCCACGTGTGAGATCGCGTGAGAGGCACGATCGCCCAGATTTGGGGGTTGCCACTCCTCGCACTTGTTGTCGCCGGTTCGTAGGGGCGACGACGGCCGATGGCGTTGATCGGTGAGTTACCGTCGCCGATGGAAGACGCCACGGCTCCCCTCTGGCCGTTCGGTTCAGGCGGCGGCGACAGTGAAGTGGAGGCGGCGCTGGTGAACCAGGTTAGGGTAGATGTTAGGTGTAATTTATAACACCTTTTATTTTTGTAATAGTTACATGAGTTGTAACAGCGTTATATTATGTGTAGCAATGTTATATATTGTTGTGAGTAACATTGGGTCGTAGTAGCCAAATAGATGGGTAGCACTGTTATAGGGTAGCACTATTATGTTAATTTATATCAATGACTTATTAATGAATATTTAAGGTATTTCTAATATTTATGCTACATATTATTTTGAGACTTTATAGTTGGTCAAAAATAATCATATTATATATGAAATTGTACCTACTCGACACCTTGGAATCATTGGTGGGGTCAGTTACGTCGTTTGACTTTCAGATGTTGAAAACAATGGGTGTTTTTATCTCGTTTTGCATACCGAGTTGAAAAATATTATTTTATTCATTTTCATGGTTTTGACCCGAGTTGTTTTGTTGTTATAATAGTTGTTAAGGTGAATCTCATCCTAGATCGATTGTTACACTATGTCAAAATATATCTTGTTGTTCTATTCCATTGAAAATTGATGTCTATTGTTGTTGAAACTCTTTATGCATATTTTGTTGAAACATGTTGCCAGCATGATGTTTTTATATACATATTAGTTGAGGATGCTAGTATAGATGTTGCATGCCTTATTTGTTGATAACATCTTATGTTGTTGTTTATATATTTAGTTCATACATGATGACATGACTACTAGCATTATATTGGTTGAGTTGTAGTAGTGTAGTTGTTGACATGATGCATAGTTGATCTACTTTTGGGCGATAGCCCTGGACACTGTTGATATATTGCCCAAGGTGTATGGCATATTACACCGGTGATCACCTCTTTACCACACGGGTGCGTGTGCGGCATCGAGGTGTTAGACGTCGGCGGACTACCATTTTTGGATAGTCACATCTATAGCTGAAGCAGGCTTGAGGTGTTACTCTCGAGGTGCGAGAGTGCGGGGGAAACCCAATGTCGACTACGCTCTTGATTGGGTCTATGGCTATATATTCATGTAGAGAATAGTTGACATAGTTGTTGGTGTATGAGCATTAAATAAACTGTTGAATTATATCTTCCTTTGTATACATGGCATCATAGCATCTTGTTGCAATCATACTCAACCTTCTATTGATGTTTGTTGTTTTTGCCTCAGATCCTCAGATTTGACGTCATTTCCTTATGGGGTAGCTAGAATTTTGGAGGAGGAGACATCTTCCGCACATTATCTTAGTTTCCTATTTTATTAGTCGAATTGTTCATTCCTATTGTCTTTTGGACTTGTTTAGATTTTTGGACTAGTCTTTGGATTTTCTTGTTTCTAAATGGACTGTTGAACTTTCATTATTTGTTATCGTATTGGACATTATTTTGGAATCTGATTGTAAATTTAAATTCCGTTCATTTATTATTGTTGTTCTGTTGCTAGTTGCACCCATCCCGGGTGAGGTCCCTTATATAGGGATAGCCTAGGCGGGGCGTAACAAAATTCTTTTGCCTTCTAATCTTTCCTTCTGTTATATGAGTAGTATTTAATATTTTCAACCCTAAACCCTAAACCCTCTTCAATCCAATTTTTCCTTGACCTGCTCCACCATTTAATTTGTCTTTGTTTACTAAGAGCAGATCTCTTGTTAAATAAGCTCCTCATCAACAACATTTCACTCTGAGAGAGTAACCTCATCTCCTTAAGAACAACCAATATCCAGCATCCATCAGTCCAACTTTTTTTAAGAATTCCCTGTAATTAGAAACAAACTTCTTTACTTTGAATGACCTTCCACCTTTCTTTTTCCTCAGCACAGTTGACACAATTCAGATCACCCACTACAGGCCAAGGGAGATTAGGAATGACTAAATCCCATAACTGACTCATTTTCTTCTTATTTGTACTAGCATAAACACCAGTAAGAAGAAAAGCTTTTACATTACTCAATTGAACTACAAAACACATAGACTGATCATCTCTATGAACAACCTTGACTTTGAGCCTGTTCCTTCTCCATAATAACAGTAATCCACCAGCTCTTCCATTGCTTTCCATTGTTTCAGCTTCCCAATTCCTCCAAAATTTTGAAATATAATTGCTAATTTCAGATCCCACCATATGAGTTTTTTGCAACAAAACCATATCAGCTATGTGTTCAAAAACCATATCTCTTAGATATTCATTTGCAACTTTCTTCCCTGCCCCTCTAATATTCCAAGAAATCAATTTCATTATAAAGATGTGACGTCCAAGTCTTTACTACACCGACTCTCAAGGTCTCCTTCATCACCCAAAGCACTAGTTTCCTCCATATATCTTCTCCTTTTCAGTTTAGGATTAGTGAACATAACAGGAACATTTACAATGCTTGTATTTTTTACAACTCCTTTTCTCATTTTTCCACCTGATTTTTCAGAACATCTTGAAGCTTCAGGGTCAAAGCCTTTCTCAAAAAAATTATCTTTTGCATGATTATTATTCAGAATCCTAGCAGAAAAAAATGACATTTTCTGACACAATTCATCCAGAATATCCATGCTCTTGTTATCTGAATTGTCAATTTCATTTGCATTTTTCTCCATAATTGCTTTAAAGCAAACTCTACTCATATCCTAGTCCCCTTTCAATAGCTCCACTTCCATGTTATCCCTTTCTTTAATTACTTGAGATCCTCCCGAAGAGAAATTACCTACTAAAACCTTCAGCTCAAATAAATCTTTTGATTATTCTTTTTTCTGCACTTTCTTCATCCACACAGTCCTCTCAGCATACTGATATATCTTTGCCTTCCGCAACATTCCCATTAACAACACCTTTCCTTTTTTTTACTGATTTTCATTTTCCTAATAACAGTTCTTTCAATTCTCTTCCCCTTTTTACTATTTTCAGTATTCTTCTCCTCACAAGCTGGATTATTTAAAACCACAAATGAGTTATTAATCTCATTTATATTTTTACTGCTTCCCTTTGAGAATTTCCTATTCCTCTTATGAATCTGAATCCAAGATCCTAAGAGCTTTTCATCACTATTTGTTGTCTTTTCAACTATTGTTTCCTTTTCTTTTTCAGAAATCATCCTTTCATTAACTGAACACTGCTCCTCTTGATGCTCCACCTTCCCACAATTAAAACAAATGTTGAGAAGGTTCTCGTAAGCTACAGTTTGGAAGAAACAACTCCTTTTAGCTTCACCCCAGAACCCTTGCTCAATTGGTTTCTTCAGATCAAGCAAAACACACACTTTGGCATACTTTCCCCTAGTTCCGGATAGTGTGAATTCATCAATTTTAACTGGCTTCCCAATTACAGCAGCTAGTTGTAACAAGATTTTCTGATTAAGGAACTCCAATGGTAAGCCTGACATTTATATCCACACCGGCACCTCTGTAATAATCTCTTTCATTGGTTGAAAACTCTCTCTCCATTGAACCAGTGACATGACTTGTCCTCTCAGGAACCAAGGCCACCCCAGAAATCATATCCCAATAATCATTTTCATTATCGAATTTAAATGCAAAATAACCAACTACTAAGTTTGTAATTTTGCAATCACTTCTTAATTTCCAAATTCTGGGAAGGGAGAATCTTACCGGGTCAAGAGTTGGCATCTTTCCAAAGAATTTTCCATACAAAACAAGCTTGCAATCTTTCCTGGCTTCATCAATCTCAGCATCCTCTATGACGACTCTTCCCTTCGTACTTTCTTGAATCTTCTTAATCTTCTCGATCAATTCATCATATCTCCTCCAGTCATCCTCTTTCTCCGCCCGTCTGAAGAGACTCGCCCATGAAGCAAGTTCTTCAGGTCTCTTCGAGAAAATTGATCTACTTTGATCATTATTTCCTTGTTGAATATCTGCAGGTGAAGCTTCTCCTTCTTCTTTCCCGCTTTCAGCTCAAATTTTGACTTTGTCAACACAGGATCGAGGTTTTTTTAGGTCTCGGGAGACCCCCCCTAGGTAGGCGACAAAATCGCCCTATTTCGCCCTCTCACTCATTTTTTCTCGAATTGACTACTCTTGATTGACTAGGTTTTGACTATATATATCCTCATTTTTTGCCGGCCCTATATAACTTGAATTGGATCTAGAATTGGTTGAAGTGGTTGGTCCAGTTCAAATTTATTATATTTAAATTAATTTATTTTTTAAAAAACAACTATTATTATAAATTTTATAAAATATCAAATATTTTATTATTAAAATATTTTTAGTGAAAAATATGTTTAGTATAAAATGCTATATAAATTAAAATACTTTTATTATATTATTGATTTTAATTAATTTTATTGATTTTAATTAATTAATTAATTGAAATTTATTTAAAATTATAACTAAATTTTAATTTTACTTTTCATTTAATATTTACTTTTAATAGAAATATATATTAGATATTATAAATATTTCAAAGTAAAAAAATAAATTTTAAATATTAAAATATATTCAATTAAATTAGTGTAGAACGGATTAATTAGGTAAAGTACTGGCCAAATCAGTGAGTTAAGCAATCAATTTTGTCACTTTGTTTAGCTCGATCGATATCAGTGGGTTGAATTAATGTAGATCCTCCACTACTAGAAACTTGATCTTCAGCAACGGCTATCAGCAACGGCCGCTCAAGCCGTTGCTAATTGCAACGGCATTCTTACGGCCGCCCGAGCCGTTGCAGATATCTGTATCTGCAAAGGCGTTCTAATGGAAAACCGAGCCGTTGCTGATTATTTTAATTAGCAGCAACGGCTTTGTGACGGAAAGGCGAGCCGTTGCTGATTTTTTAATTGTCAGCAACGGCTTGCTAACGGATAAGTGAGCCGTTGCTGATGATAACTTATCAGCAACGGCTTTCTAACGGGCGAGTGAGCCGTTGCTGATAAGTTTATATAGGGCACACTCTCGCGCCCGACCCTTCTTCCTCCCGCTGCTGCCGCCGCCGCTCCTGTCGACGCCTCTCGCCGCCGCTGCCGCTGCTGCCGACGCCGACGCCTCTTGCCGCCGCTGCCGCTGCTGCCGTCTTGTTCAGGTATGTTGATCGGCCGGCCGGCTCTTCACTATGTTTCGGCCGGACTAGAGGTTAAAATCCGACCGAAACCCTATTTCTAGGGTTTTGGCCGGCGGCGGTCGGCCTATGGCCGCCGCCGGACCTTCTACAGTGGCCGGACAGTGTGTCCGGCCACTGTACGCCGGCGCCGGAGGGTGGACTCCGGCGCCGGAATTTATAATTATATATATATATATTATATTGTTTTATAATTGTTAATTAATTATTTTATAATTGTTAATTAATTATTTTATAATTGTTAATTAATTGTTTAGATTAATTGTTTAATTTGTTAGATTAATTATTAGGGTTTAGATTAATTTCGGACGCGCGCCGGAATCGTCCACTTCGGACGCGCGCCGGAATCGTCCACTTCGGACGCGCGCCGGAATCGTCCAATTCAGACTCGCGCCGAAATCGTCCAATATGGACTCGAACTGTCTCGAAACATTTAGAAAATAATCATCCATCCGACGAGTTGATATGTTTCACGTACGCATCGACGAATCGGATATGATTTAGCAAAACCTTAGATCCGTTCGGGAATTGTATGTTCGTGTAAAATAAGTAGATGATCTTTTATACGACGTACAATTCTTGAATTGTCCCTGATTGGACAATTTGGGAATATAGTTATTTGTACTGCACTTACGTTTTTATTTTAACTGTTAACTAATTATTCTAAAATTCGGCAACATCTCTCTTGTTCTCCGATACGCGCCCAGATGATATGCGTATTTGGAGAACTGTAGGGAGATGCTGTCGAAATTTAGAATAATTAGTTAACATTTAAAATAAAAACGTAAGTGCAGTACAAATAACATAAATCCCGAATGGAATAGGACAATCTGACCTAAAGACATTAACCAAAGAAATTGTCATTGATTGACAGAATCATGTCGGCTGATCGAAGTTGGATGTACCGACGTCTTGATCGTGGAGCTTTAACGAATGAGTTTCGATTAGGCGTAACGTACTTCCTAAATTTCGCCTATTCGAATCGGAATTTCGTTAGCATGGGTGATCAAATTCGATGTCCGTGCCGCATTTGTTCAAATGGACGATTTTTGGATCGGGAGACTGTCACTCTGCATCTATATAGCAAAGGATTTGCACCAAGATATTTTCTATGGACTTGTCACGGGGAGTCACGCGAAGTCGGGACGTCGAGCAATCCTGTCGTTCAGACATATAGTGAATCTTCCTCTGCTGGTGCTTCTTCATCCGGTCAATGTAATCCCTATAGAACTATGATACTTGATAGTCTTGGGGGTCAATTCCTCCTGAATGATAATGTTGATCGGCCAGTTCTTCAGACATCAGTCCCACCAGATACTACAGTGGTTGATATCACAGAAGTAGGGGCTGCGGTAGAGATTGAATTACCGAATAAAGAAACTACAGAATTTTACGAGATGTTGAAAGCTGCCGATGAACCTTTGTATGAGAATTGTCCTAAATACACTAGGTTTTCAGCAATGACACAGCTCTTAAACATCAAGGCCGATTGTAATATCAGCGGAGTTGCGTATGATCGGATTGTTGGATTGATTAATGGAATGTTGCCTAATGATAACAAGTTTGAGCCTACTTTTTATAAGACTAAAAAGCTAATGAGAAAATTGGGGCTTGGGTACGAAAAAATACACGCGTGCCAAAATAACAGCATTTTATATTATAAAGAAAATGTGCAGTTGGATAAATGCCCTGTATGTCAACACCCTCGTTACAAGGAGAAGAAATCGGTACGACAGAAAAATATCCCGTTTAAGGTGCTTCGGTATTTTCCACTAACACCGAGGCTTCAAAGATTATTCATGTCGGAAAAGACAGCCCCCAACATGAGTTGGCATGCAAGAAGTCGTGATGATACAGTAATGACTCATCCATCTGACAGTGAAGCATGGAAACATTTGGATACATGTTATCCTTCATTTGCTATGGATACTAGAAATATCAGATTGGGATTGTGCACAGATGGTTTTAATCCGTTTGGACATTCTGCAACTCCTTATTCAGTTTGGCCAGTGCTGCTGACAGTTTATAATTTGCCACCGTCAATGTGCATGAAAGATGAATTTATTTATCTTTCGATGATTATTCCGGGTCCTAAGGGTCCGCGAAAAGAAATTGACATATTTCTCAGACCCTTGATAGATGAATTGAAAACATTGTGGACTGAGGGAGCTGTCACTTATGATTGTCATCGGAAGCAAAACTTCAATTTAAAGGCCGCGGTCTTGTGGACAATCAATGATTTCCCCGCGTACGGCATGTTGTCGGGTTGGAGCACTCACGGCCGACTCTCTTGCCCGTATTGTATGGAACACTCTAAATCAATCAGTCTTCAGAACGGACGAAAAATCTCATTCTTTGATTGTCATCATCGATTCCTACCGGTTCATCACCAGTATCGAAGGAATCGTAATAAATTTACTAAGGGCAGAGTCGAAAGAGATAGGCCACCACCGATGTTGTCTGGTGAACAAATGTTAGCACGTGTTTCAGCACTTCCAGATATAGTATTTGGTCACAATGAAAGAGTGTCAGGTTTTGGCCAAACACACAACTGGGTGAAAAAAAGTATCTTTTGGGAATTGCCCTATTGGAGTTCATTATTGATTCGACATAATTTAGATGTCATGCACATTGAAAAAAATGTGTTTGATAATATTTTCAACACTTTGATGGATATTTCTGGAAAAACTAAAGATAATGTCAAAGCCCGACATGATCTGAAAATACTTTGTAAAAGACCAGAGTTGGAGTTACAAGAGGTCAACGGACGATATCTGAAACCGAAGGCCCTATATGTGTTAAATAAATAACAGATCAAAGATGTTTGTCAATGGGTAAAAGAACTCAGATTACCCGATGGATATGCTTCAAACTTATCTCGATGTGTGAACGTCGATGATTGCAAAATATCAGGGATGAAGAGCCATGATTGTCATGTATTCATGCAGAGATTACTTCCGATCGCATTTCGAGATCTTCTACCTGATAATATTTGGGGTCCGTTGACTGAATTAAGTATGTTTTTTAGAAGCATCTGTGCAAATGTCCTTCGAGTCGAAGATATGTCAACACTTGAAAATAATATTGTTGAAATCATATGCAAGCTGGAGCAGTTTTTCCCTCCTGCATTTTTTGACTCGATGGAGCATCTACCGATACACTTGGCATACGAGGCACGAGTTGGTGGCCCCGTTCAATATCGTTGGATGTACTTATTTGAAAGATACATGAATCGTCTGAAGAAAAAAAGTAAAGAACACCGCAGCTGTTGAAGGATCAATATCTGAATCGTATATCATCCAAGAAATTTCAACATTCTGCTCATTTTACTTTGAATCGACAGTACAGACAAGATTTGATCGTCTTCCACGTAACGACGACGGGGGTGTTCGACATTCAGATGGACGTTTAAATATATTTTGTCACTCTGGTCGTGCTTTTGGTTCTCGTCCATCTCGACACTTAAGCGATGAAGAGTATCATTTGGCACACTTGTATGTATTACTCAATTGTCCAGAGATTGAACAATTCATTAAAATATTTGACATTGAGATGGTGCAAAAAGACTCTATTCACAACGATCAAGAATTGGAGAGATTACGGAATCGTGATTTCCCTACTTGGATTCAGACTTACAGCAAAGATCACAGAGCTGAAATAGATGAAAAAATATTTGAGTTTGTTAGTGGACCGTCGCGACTTGTGTCGTGCTATAGCGGATATTTGGTTAACAGGTATAAATTTCACACGGTTGAATATTCATTTGCAAAGAAGACGATGAATGCTGGGGTCTGCGTGAAAGGGACAACCTATGTTGAATGTGATATGGATTTTTATGGACTGGTGGAAGAAGTGATAGAGTTGCACTACTTCGGCTTGAAATCAGTGATCCTATTTAGATGTCATTGGTTCGATACAACAGAAAGGGGCATGAAAGTTCATCCAAAATACAAACTTGTTGAGGTTAATTACAAATCGAAATTGGCAGCAAATGAGCCTTTTATATTGGCATCACAAGCCGAACAAGTATATTACGCGAAGTATCCGGCTCGAAATAAAGATAGAGCAGATTGGCGTGTAGTCTGTAAGACAAAAGGTAGAGGAAAAATTGATCCGATAGTTGGAGAAAATGATCCTCCTGGTTTCTATCAAGAAGATGATCTTCCTGCTGTGGATCGTATTATTCCAATACTCGAGGATGCAGACACAACGTCAATTCAATTAGAAGTTGAATATGCTGATAATGACGATCATGAAATTGAGGAAGTTGGAGATGAAGAAGATGAAGAAGAGGAAGAAGAGGAAGAAGAGGAAGAAGAAGAAGAATTCGAAGACTATTATTCAGATGATGAAGAATAATTGTAAAGTATATATTTTATTAAATATATCTCTACTATTTATACAATAATCTGATTATATGTCTGTTCGACAGATATGTCTGGTCGTGGTTATCGACGCAGGAGGGTTTCGGAGTCTCCGATCGGTGAGACTCCAGCACTTACTCATGCTGCTGATCCTCCTGTTGCTGATCCTCATGAGGATGATACTGCCGAGGCTAGTACATCCAGACGTAGGCGGCCACGCGGGCCGAACAGGTGGCAGCCTCCACCAGCCACAGAGTCACGTAGATTGATTAGCGTGATTGGGGAGCGGTAATATATCATGAATTATGAATCATTACAAATTCATTATATCATAATATAATATTAAAATTTATTTTTATTGTGCAGGTTCGAGCAAGAAGAAGTGCCGAGGAGCATTTCTTCTACTATTCGACGATACATGCACGGGGCATGGCCTACGTGGTCTCACGTGCCTAGCGAGCACGTTGACATGTTATGGCGCGAGTTTGAGGCACGTATTATTATGTTTTTTACATGCATGATGATATATTAATATTGGTACTGATATTTTTATTTTGCAGGCTCGCTATACATGGGCTGAGGACCAGAGGCCCTTCATTTACGCTGCCTGGGAGGCTATTTCCCGGGCAAGGTACAACGGGCAGCTGGGGCAGGCTCGGTCCCAAGCGATGGCCCGAGCTGGGACCACTAACATCGTGAAGACTCGGGGATACGACCCCGGTTGAATTATTCCGGATATATGGGACCAGCTCATGGGGATATGGTCGACGGATCGATGGCAGGAGGTTTCTCGGAATGCGGCTAGAAATCGCATGTCGGGGGGAGCAGCGCGTCACACCGGCGGCTCTGTTGCATTTGCAGTGCACGCAAACCGTATGGTAAGTATATCTTTTAATTATATATTTTATTTGTTATTATGTGTACTAATTAATGTATTTGTTTTGTAAATGTAGACGACGGTGTCGGATGACGGGAGTGTCCAGCGACCCTCCCCGATGGCGGTGTTTGAGCGGACTCACCGTCGAGCACATGGGACGGGGGAGTACATCCACAACCGCGCTGCATACATTATGGTAATTATATATTTGTTTAAATTATTCATTATATATTTATAATTTAAGTTTTATGATAAATATTAAACAAAAAATCAAACTCGAGTAGGAGACCTACAGCCAGACGGTGGTGCAGCGCGGGGGTACCCCCGAGGACTTTGACGCAGCATCGTGGGTCGAGGCCGCAGGTGGCTGGGACCATGGCCGCGTATATGGCTTCGCAGATAGTGGTCATGCGCGAGCCGTACTAGGGCCACTTGGGGCACCGACCCCTCCGGTCGCTGGTGAGCGGCCGTCCACCTCCAGATCCAGTTATGATCATAGTAATAGGATAAGGACCCTAGAGGAGACGGTCGCACGTCAGACTGAGATGATGGAGCGCCAGAGTCAGACGATGGCGAATATAGAAGCTATGCTACGCAACTTGTCAGGTCATCCCGAAGCAGGCATCTCTTCGGCATCATCTAATCCATCGTCCTCGAGTCAGTCCACGCCGGTGTACACTCAAGCGCTCCAGACCCCGCCATATAATCCAGACCATCCTCCATCGTGATCGTGAGATTTTTTGTTTGGATATTGAACTTGTTTAACTTATTTTGTTTGGATATTGATACTTCAATTTTGCATTTGAATTGTTTTTATACTATCGTGGATAATTATCAATATAAATATAATTGTTTTGATGTATATCTTGGTGTGTTTGTGATATGTGAATGAATGTGTATGAGGTGTTTGTGATGTGTGAATGAATGTGTATGAGGTGTTTGTGATGTGTGAATGAATGTGTGTATGAGGATATGGGTGTGTGAGTTATGTATCAGATAAATGTATCAATGTATCAATGGAAATTTGAAATTTTCAAATTTTCTGTTTGCAGGTATACGTCATCAGCAACGGCTTTCCCACGGGCGTCCGTGGGAAAGCCGTTGCTAAAAGTGTATCGAAAGCCGTTGCTGATGACCTACAGCAACGGCTTAGCGACGGAGTTTTACTAACGGTGTTGCTACGGACTCAGCGGCCGTTGCTATTAATGTTATCAGCAACGGCTCCGGGTCTGTGGCAAAACCGTTGCTGATAATATGTTTAGCGACGGCCCGAGCGGCCGTTGCTAATAATATTTTGAGCGACGGCCCGAGCGGCCGTTGCTGATCCGTTGCTAAGTCATCAGCAACACGACTTTCTGTCACGACTCTATTGCAACGGCTCGGCCGTTGCTGATTCTCTTCAGCAACGGCTCAACAACGGCATCAGCCGTTGCTGATGCCCATTTTTCTAGTAGTGCTCCTGGCTCATGCATCTAAAAATCTCTCTCTCTCTCTCCCAGAGATAGATATATTTCATTATAAAAATGAGAATTACAAAACATGCGAGTAGACTTCAATAAATTAAAGTTTTTGCATGAGAAGAAACAAACTATATTCATCCAAGTTCACTTCCAAAGGAGGAAGGAAAGGTAAACATATCTAAATTTAATTTGAACAATTCCACATGTCATGAGCCAGTCCTAATTTGTCAATGGCCGAGAAATTTGCTGATTGAAAAATATCATTATTTCGACTTTTTCAAATGCTCCACAAAATCCATGCGCAGAGTTTCATGTGGGCAGAAAATTGAAAATTTGAAGATATGATAATCTTTCACCATTGTTGCACATTAGTAACACTGTTAGAAATAAGAGTGGCAAAAAAAATGTATTCCAAACTTGACGCGAAAGAGTAGTAAAAAAATAGGTGCAAATCATCCTCTTGAGATTGTGTGCAGGCCGGACAATGTCAGTTATTAGAATGTGGCGTCGAATAAGATATATCCTAACATCCTCAGGTCTAAAAATCCTCTAAATGCTTCCATATAATAAATAAAGTGTTCATAAAATTACAATCCTATATTATTACTCAACCGGTTCAATTGATTTGACTGGTCAAACCGAAGATCCAATGACTCAACTAGTTGGATGTCCGAGTTTAAAAACATTGGAAATTAATTAGGAGAATTAGGCACTCTAATATATATGCTTTAGTTAAGAATTAAATATTAATTATATAATTCCCTTACATCATTACATGCATAACTAGGAATTAATTTAGTCCTTTACATGTAATCTCTTGAGAAAATTAAAGAATGTTTTGTCGTCCCGGTTAAGGTTTCACATGCGTACGTGTATTATTACTGCTTCAAGAAGACAGCATCTCTCTGCAACAGGAACGGGTACCCGATCCCCTTCCTCTTCGACGGAAACACCACGAACAACACGCTCACCACGAACCCCACTACCAGCGGCGCCGTGTTCGTCACCTTCCTCGGCAGCTTCACGTAGTAGCACTCCATCACGTCGCCGTGCAACCCCGCGAACGTCAGGAACGCCGCCAGCGACAGCAGCGCGTGGAACAGGTCCGACCACGTCAGCCGGTACGCCGCCGGGTCTGGCGGCCCCCTGCGCCGCGCGTTGAACGTCCAGATTCCCCTCGGCGTGGCTACGCCGTAGTAGAGCCTACCCGACGCCGCAGCCCGGAAGCTGTCGGTGAACGTGAAGAAGACGCAGGAGGCGACGCAGGCAGCGAGGAAGGAGGCCATGAACCAGCGGTTGAGGCGGCTGCACCGGCCGTCGTTGGTGAGGAGTGGCGCGAAGATGGTGAAGGCGAGGATGGTGGCGGTGGGGAGGAGGACGTTGAGGCGGGCGGTGCCGTTGAGGATGAGGTTGAGGATGTAGATGAGGTGGGGCTCGTCGGCGCCGCCAATGTCGTCATCGTACGGGTCGTCGTGGCGGGCTTCGATGAGGACCTTGCATGTGTCGTTGTCCATTGCATGCGTTTGGGGATACTAATGGAGGGAAGGTGTGATAGGTACATATATAATATAAATGTAGGAATTCCTTAGACATGGGAGGAGGGAGACGGAAGTTTGAAGTTTTGGATGATACGATGTGTGGGTTGAGATGTAATTGGATTGGCTTTCGGTGCTTGCTTTAACATAACAAAATGGGATTACTTCTTCCTCGCACAGTTTGTCATATATTATATACACACATATAATTATTTGTTCTATTTTTGCAGCTTTTGAATATTTGCAAGTGACGGGAGGGTGAGACTTTGGCGGAGCGGACCTTCTCTCTTGGCGACAACTAGGGCTATGAATATCCCTAGGGTTTTCGACCCCCTCTCCATGCCGCCGCCCCCCCCCCCCCTTCTTCTCCTCCCAATCCCTCTTACTCCTCCTCTCCCTCCCCTCCTCTGTTAGAGAAGGGCTCTTTGTCTGTCTTGGGGTCTCCCTTGAGTAACAACGACAAAAACGCACCACTCCCCTCAGATCTGAAGAAGCCTTCGTCTTCCTATGGATCTCTGTCGGCTACCGCGGGTTCTTTTCCTCCTCGACAGAAACCCTCTTCTTGGACGGAAATCCTCAAGGGCACAAACCCTAATCCGTCCGTTGGAATCGATCCTTCCCCCCTATTCTCGAAGATCCAATCCTCTACCTCCGATAGGGTGGTCTTCACATCTGACCAGATCCGAACCCTCCGGCAGTCGTGGGAGGCGAATTTGCTTAGTAAGTTCCTTGGCAATCCCCCCCCTCCCGCGCTTGCTTTGGTCCGATCGTGGGCCACGCGACTGTGGTATCTTCATGGTTTTCTCTCTGTGCTTGATTTAGACGATTTTTTTTTGTTTTCTGATTTTCCTCGCCCAAAGCCGTGAATTTTGTTTTAACGGGTGGTCTGTGGTCTCTGAGAGGAGATGTTATCCGTGTTATCCGTCTCATACCATGAAAACCCTTATTTAAACCCTGGGAGGAACGTTTTTCTACCGCACCGATTTGGCTCCGTCTTTGGTCATTACCTCTCGAATTCTAGAATGAGGATTGTATCAAGCATATTGCTAGTAAATTTGGTTCTGTTTTAAGAATTGGTGACCGTTCTTTTGGTTTTGAGTGTGATAAATATGTTTGCGTCTGTGTAGAACTGGATTTGGCTTTACCCCTTCGTCAGGGTGTTTGGATCACTGTCGATGATTTTAATTTTTTCATCCTTGTTTGTTATGAGAATTTACCCACTTTTTGTTTTCAATGTGGCATCATTGGCCATCGTGAATCTGAGTGTCCGTCTCTTTCAAAAAACAAAAACCCTAATCCTTCAGTTTCTAAATCTTCTGAGTTCTCGAATGATTTTAATATTTCGGAGGCTTCCTTAAACTTGGATTCTGATTCTGCTCCGAGTATGGTCAACTCTAATCTTGAGTCACTACTAGAATTGTCGTCATCACCAACGGCTCAATCTGTGGCTAAACCGTGGTGATAACTATCACGGATGACATTAGCCGTGACAAACAATCGTCACTGATGTGCGCATCTCAGATAAGTTATGACGGCTAGGGGTGGAAACAGGCCTGGCCAGGCCTGTGGCCTGTTATAGGCTATTTTTTTGGCATGAGCCTAGCCTGTTCATAGGCCTGGCCTAGCCTGTGGCCTGTTTATAAAGCCTGCTAATATCTAAAATATGTTTATAAAATTTACTTTTAAATTTTAATATAAAAATGATAATAATAAATTTAAACATAACAACAATAGTTGTTGTTTTATTAAATTAAAATATATATTTTATTATATATAATTAAAATATATAATAAACTAATTATATTATATATTATATATACCACCTTAACAGGCTCAGGCCGGCCTATCAGGCTCAATAGACCTTATAATGAGCTTGGGTATGGTTTGATAAGAAAAACAGGCCTAGAAATAAGCCTAGGCTTTTTTAAAAAAAAAGAGGCCAGTCCAGGCCAAGCCACAGGCCCTTGACAGGCCGCCTGGCCTATTTCCACCCCTAATGACGACCGAGCGCCACCGTCACACGTAATCATCAGCGACAGCCTCGTGGGCTGTGGCTGATTTAAAATCATCAGTGACGGCTCTAGGCGCTGTCATTGATACCAATCCATCAGCCACGGCCCAGTCCCGTCGGTGATACTATTAGCAACCGTGATATTTGGTGCTACCCAGACCATCAGCCATTTACGATAAGCTTTCAGCCACGGCTTAGTGATGGTGAACTGTAGGTAAGCCGTGGCTAAAGGTGTATCCTGTAACTGAAAAAATTAAAATTTTTGTAAATTCATGTATACAATGATATATCGACCACTACTAGAAAAATGGGCATCAGCAACGGCTGATGCCGTTGCTGAGCCGTTGCTGAAGAGCAGCAGCAACGGCCGCGCCGTTGCAATAGAGCCGTGACAGAAAGTCGCGTTGCTGATAACTTAGCGACGGATCAGCAACGGCCGCTCGGGCCGTCGCTCAAAACATTATCAGCAACGGCCGCTCGGGCCGTCGCTAAAAATATTATCAGCAACGGTTTTGCCACAGACCCGGAGCCGTTGCTGATAACATTAATAGCAACGGCCGCTGAGTCCGTAATAACGCCGTTAGTAAAAGCCCGTCGCTAAGCCGTTGCTGTAGGTCATCAGCAACGGCTTTCGATACAGTTTTAGCAACGGCTTTCCCACGGACGGCCGTGGGAAAGCCGTTGCTGATGATGAGTACCTGGAAACAAAAAATTTGAAAATTGAAAATTTCTATTGATACATTGATACATTATCTGATACATAACTCACACACCCATACCCTGATACACACATTCATTCACACATCACAAACACACCAAGATATACATCAAAACAATTATATTTATATTGATAATTATCCACGATAGTATAAAAACAATTCAAATGCAAAATTGAAGTATCAATATCCAAACAAAATAAGTTAAACAAGTTCAATATCCAAACAAAAAATCTCACGATCACGATGGAGGATGGTCTGGATCATATGGCGGGGTCTGGAGTGCTTGAGTGTACACCTGCGTGGACTGACTCGAGGACGATGGATTAGATGATGCCGAAGAGATGCCTGCTTCGGGATGACCTGACATGTTGCGTATCATAGCTTGTATATCTGCCATCATCTGACTCTGGCGCTCCATCATCTCAATCTGACGCGCGACCGTGTCCTCTAGAGTCCTTATTCTGCTACTATGATCATAATTGGATCTAGAGGTGGACGGCCGCTCACCAGCGACCGGAGGGGTTGATGCCCCAAGTGGCCCTAGTACGGCTCGCGCATAACCACTATCTGCGAAGCCATATATGCGGCCATGGTCCCAGTCACCTACGGCCTCGACCCACGATGCTGCGTCAAAGTCCTCGGGGGTACCCCCGCGCTGCACCACCGTCTGGCTATAGGTCTCCTACTCGAGTTTGATTTTTTGTTTAATATTTATCATAAAACTTAAATTATAAATATATAATGAATAATTTAAATAAATATATAATTACCATAATGTATGCAGCGCGGTTGTGGATGTACTCCCCCGTCCCATGTGCTCGACGGTGAGTTCGCTCAAACACCGCCATCGGGGAGGGTCGCTGGACAGTCCCGTCATCCGACACCGTCGTCTACATTTACAAAACAAATACATTAATTAGTACACATAGTAACAAATAAAATATATAATTAAAAGATATACTTACCATACAGTTCGCGTGCACTGCAAATGCAACAGAGCCGCCGGTGTGACGCGCTGCTCCCCCCGACATGCGATTTCTAGCCGCATTCCGAGAAACCTCCTGCCATCGATCCGTCGACCATATTCCCACGAGCTGGTCCCATATATCCGGAGTAATCCAACCGGGGTCGTATCCCCGAGTCTCCGCGATGTTAGTGGTCCCAGCTCGGGCCATCGCCTGGGACCGAGCCTGCCCTAGCTGCCCGTTGTACTTTGCCCGGAAAATAGCCTCCCAGGCAGCGTAAATGAAGGGCCTCTGGTCCTCGGCCCATGTATAGCGAGCCTGCAAAATAATAATATCAGTACCAATATTAATATATCATCATGCATGTAAAAAACATAATAATATGTGTCTCAAACTCGCGCCATAACATGTCGACGTGCTCGCTAGGCACGTGAGACCACGTAGGCCATGCCCCGTGCATGTATCGTCGAATAGTAGAAGAAATATTCCTCGGCACTTCTTCTTGCTCGAACCTGCACAACAAAAATAAATTTTAATATTATATTATGATATAATGAATTTGTAATGATTCATAATTCATGATATATTACGTACCGCTCCCCAATCACGCTAATCAATCTACGTGACTCTGTGGCTGGTGGAGGCTGCCACCTGTTCGGCCCGCGTGGTCGCCTGCATCTGGATGTACTAGCCTCGGCAGTATCATACTCATGAGGATCAGCAACAGGAGGATGAGCAGCATGAGTAAGTGCTGGAGTCTTACCGATCGGAGGCTCCGAAGCTCTCCTGCGTCGATAACCACGACCAGACATATCTGTCGAACAGACATATAATCAGATTATTGTATAAATAGTAGAGATATATTTAATAAAATATATACTTTACAATTATTCCTCATCATCTGAATAATAGTCTTCGAATTCTTCTTCTTCTTCTTCTTCTTCTTCCTCTTCTTCATCTTCTTCATCTCCAGCTTCCTCAATTTCATGATCGTCATCATCAGCATATTCAACTTCTAATTGAATTGACGTTGTGTCTGCATCCTCGAGTATTGGAATAATACGATCCACAGCAGGAGGATCATCTTCTTGATAGAAACCATGTGTCATATCAGGTATCAGCTCATTTTCTCCTACTATCGGATCAATTTTTCCTCTACCTTTTGTCTTACAGACTACACGCCAATCTGCTCTATCTTTATTTCGAGCCGGATACTTCGCGTAATATACTTGTTCGGCTTGTGATGCCAATATAAAAGGCTCATTTGCTGCCAATTTCGATTTGTAATTAACCTCAACAAGTTTGTATTTTGGATGAACTTTCATGTCCCTTTCTGTTGTATCGAACCAATGACATCTAAATAGGATCACTGATTTCAAGCCGAAGTAGTGCAACTCTATCACTTCTTCCACCAGTCCATAAAAATCCATATCACATTCAACATAGGTTGTCCTTTTCACGCAGACCCCAGCATTCATCGTCTTCTTTGTAAATGAATATTCAACCGTGTGAAATTTATATCCGTTAACAAAATATCCGCTGTAGCACGACACAAGTCGCGACGGTCCACTAACAAACTCAAATATTCTTTCATCTATTTCAGCTCTGTGATCTTTGTGGTAAGTCTGAATCAAAGTAGGGAAATCACGATTCCGTAATCTCTCAAATTCTTGATCGTTGTTAAAAGAGTATTTTTGCACCATCTCAATGTCAAATATTTCAATGAATTGTTCAATCTCTGGACAATTGAGTAATACATACAAGTGTGCCAAATGATACTCTTCATCGCTTAAGTGTCGAGATGGACGAGAACCAAAAGCACGACCAGAGTGACAAAATATATTTAAACGTCCATCTGAATGTCGAACACCCCCGTCGTCGTTACGTGGAAGACGATCAAATCTTGTCTGTACTGTCGATTCAAAGTAAAAATGAGCAGAATGTTGAAATTTCTTGGATGATATACGATTCAGATATTGATCCTTCAACAGCTGCGGTGTTCTTTACTTTTTTTCTTCAGACGATTCATGTATCTTTCAAATAAGTATATCCACCGATATTGAACGGGGCCACCAACTCGTGCCTCGTATGCCAAGTGTATCGGTAGATGCTCCATCGAGTCAAAAAATGCAGGAGGGAAAAACTGCTCCAGCTTGCATATGATTTCAACAATATTATTTTCAAGTGTTGACATATCTTCGACTCGAAGGACATTTGCACAGATGCTTCTAAAAAATATACTTAATTCAGTCAACAGACCCCAAATATTATCAGGTAGAAGATCTCGAAATGCGATCGGAAGTAATCTCTGCATGAATACATGACAATCATGGCTCTTCATCCCTGATATTTTGCAATCATCGACGTTCACACATCGAGATAAGTTTGAAGCATATCCAACGTGTAATCTGAGTTCTTTTACCCATTGACAAACATCTTTGATCTGTTGTTTATTTAACACATATAGGGCCTTCGGTTTCAGATATCGTCCGTTGACCTCTTGTAACTCCAACTCTGGTCTTTTACAAAGTATTTTCAGATCATGTCGGGCTTTGACATTATCTTTAGTTTTTCTAGAAATATCCATCAAAGTGTTGAAAATATTATCAGACACATTTTTTTCAATGTGCATGACATCTAAATTATGTCGAATCAATAATGAACTCCAATAGGGCAATTCCCAAAAGATACTTTTTTTCACCCAGTTGTGTGTTTGGCCAAAACCTGACACTCTTTCATTGCGACCAAATACTATATCTGGAAGTGCTGAAACACGTGCTAACATTTGTTCACCAGACAACATCGATGGTGGCCCATCTCTTTCGACTCTGCCCTTAGTAAATTTATTACGATTCCTTCGATACTGATGATTAACCGGTAGGAATCGACGATGACAATCAAAGAATGAGATTTTTCGTCCGTTCTGAAGACTGATTGATTTAGAGTGTTCCATACAATACGGACAAGAGAGTCGGCCGTGAGTGCTCCAACCCGACAACATGCCGTACGCGGGGAAATCATTGATTGTCCACAAGACCGCGGCCTTTAAATTGAAGTTTTGCTTCCGATGACAATCATAAGTGACAGCTCCCTCAGTCCACAATGTTTTTAATTCATCTATCAAGGGTCTGAGAAATATGTCAATTTCTTTTCGCGGACCCTTAGGACCCGGAATAATCATTGAAAGATAAATAAATTCATCTTTCATGCACATTGACGGTGGCAAATTATAAACTGTCAGCAGCACTGGCAAAACTGAATAAGGAGTTGCAGAATGTCCAAAGGGATTAAAACCATCTGTGCACAATCCCAATCTGATATTTCTAGTATCCCTAGCAAATGAAGGATAACATGTATCCAAATGTTTCCATGCTTCACTGTCAGATGGATGAGTCATTACTGTATCATCACGACTTCTTGCATGCCAACTCATGTAGGGGGCTGTCTTTTCCGACATGAATAATCTTTGAAGTCTCGGTGTTAGTGGAAAATACCGAAGCACCTTAAACGGGATATTTTTCTGTCGGACCGATTTCTTCTCCTTGTAACGAGGGTGTTGACATACAGGGCATTTATCCAACTACACATTTTCTTTATAATATAAAATGCAGTTATTTTGGCTTGCGTGTATTTTTTCGTACCCAAGCCCCAATTTTCTCATTAGCTTTTTAGTCTTATAAAAAGTTGGCTCAAACTTGCTATCAGTAGGCAGCATTCCATTAATCAATCCAGCAATCCGATCATAGGCAACTCCGCTGATATTACAATCGGCCTTGATGTTTAAGAGCTGTGTCATTGCTGAAAACCTAGTGTATTTAGGACAATTCTCATACAAAGGTTCATCGGCAGTTTTCAACATCTCGTAAAATTCTGCAGCTTCTTTATTCGGTAATTCAATCTCTACCGCAGCCCCTACTTCTGTGATATCAACCGTTGTAGTATCTGGTGGGACTGATGTCTGTAGAACTGGCCGATCAACATTATCATTCAGGTGGAATTGACCCCCAAGACTATCAAGTATCATAGTTTTATAGGGATTACATTGACTGGATGAAGAAACACCAGCAGAGGAAGATTCACCATATGTCTGAATGACAGGATTGCTCGAAGTCCCGACTTCGCGTGACTCCCCGTGACAAGTCCATAGAAAATATCTTGGTGCAAATCCTTTGGTATATAGATGCAGAGTGACAGTCTCCCGATCCAAAAATCGTCCATTTGAACAAATGCGGCACGGACATCGGATTTGATCACCCATGCTAACGAAATTCCGATTCGAATATGCGAAATTTAGGAAGTACGTTACGCCTAATCGAAACTCATTCGTTAAAGCTCCACGATCAAGACGTCGGTACATCCAACTTCGATCAGCCGACATGATTCTGTCAATCAATGACAATTTCTTTGGTTAATGTCTTTAGGTGAGATTGTCCTATTCCATTCAGGATTTATGTTATTTGAACTGCACTTACGTTTTTATTTTAACTGTTAACTAATTATTCTAAATTTCGGCAGCATCTCCCTATAGTTCTCCGAATACGCATATCATCTGGGCGCGTATCGGAGAACAAGAGAGATGTTGCCGAACTTTAGAATAATTAGTTAACAGTTAAAATAAAAACGTAAGTGCAGTACAAATAACTATATTCCCAAATTGTCTAATCAGGGACAACTCAAGAATTGTACATCGTATAAAAGATCATCTACTTCTTTTACACGAACATACAATCCCCGAACGGATCTAAGGTTTTGCTAAATCATATCCGACTCGTCGATGCGTACGTGAAACATATGAACTCGTCGGATGGATGATTATTTTCTAAATGTTTCGAGACCGTTCGAGTCCATATTGGACGATTCCGGCGCGCGTCCGAAGTGGACGATACCGGCGCGCGTCCGAAGTGGACGATTCCGGCGCGCGTCCGAAGTTGACGATTCCGGCGCGCGTCCGAAATTAATCTAAACCCTAATAATTAATCTAACAAATTAAACAATTAATCTAAATAATTAATTAACAATTATAAAACAATAAAATATTGTATATAAATTTATAAATTCCGGCGCCGGAGTCAGGTGGACTCCGGCGCCGGCGTACAGTGGCCGAACACATTGTCCGGCCACTGTACAAGGTCCGGCGGCGGCCATCGGCCGACCGCCGCCGGCCGAAACCCTAGAAATAGGGTTTCGGTCGGATTAATTCGATCCCGCTGGCCGCCACGGGAAGAGACGGCCGGCCGGCGAGGCATACCTGAACAAGTCAGCAGTAGTGGGGGAGGCGAGAGCAGGAGCGGCGGCGTCGTCGGCAGCAGCGACGTCGTCGGCAGCAGCGGCAGCGGCGGCGAGAGGCGAGAGCAGGAGCGGCGGCGGCAGCAGCGGGAGGAAGAAGGGTCGGGCGCGACTGGTGCCCTATATAAGCTTATCAACAACGGCTCACTCGCCCGTTAGAAAGCCGTTGGTAATAAGTTATCATCAGCAACGGCTCACTTGTCCGTTAGCACGCCGTTGCTGATAATTAAAATATCAGCAACGGCTTGCCTTTCCGTCAGAAAGCCGTTGCTGATAATTAAAATAATCTGCAACGGCTCGCGTATCCGTTAGAACGCCGTTGCAGATACAAATACCTGCAACGGCTCGAGCGGCCGTAAGAACGCCGTTGCAAATAGCAACGGCTTGAGCGGCCGTTGCTGATAGCCGTTGCTGAAGACCTAATTTCTAGTAGTGGACTACAACCTATTTTCAATCACATATTACAATCAGAAAACATCATACACATGCATTTGAAACCAAACATACAAGTTTTACATAAATATCATCAATCTTAGCCTCAAACTGGAGGCAAACAATTATCAAAATATCATCTATATACAACCAAATATCAAAATATAAACAAAATACAATTAATCAAAATCTCACGGTCGCGATGGAGGCGGTGGAGTCAACAACGACTGGGTCGGGAGCGTCGATTGGGTCGAGGAGGACGATGACTGCGACATCATCGGTAGAAGGCTAGAGTGAGACACAATCCGAGTGAGGAGTGTCTGCATATTCTGGATCGTCTGTCTCAACTCGTCATTCGTCCATCTCTGCTCCTGCATGTCCAACCTCTGCTCCTCCATCGCCAGCCTCTGCCCCTCCATCGTCTGCCTCTGCTCCTCCATCGCTTGTCTCTATTGGGTGAGCTCCGACACCATGGCCGCTATCCGGCTCTGGTCCTGCACTCGGGATGTCGAGGGCTGCTCACCCGCAGTCGGAGGCGTCGGTGCCCCAAGTGGCCCGAGCACGCCGCATGCATGGCCACTGTCTGCAAAGCCATAAACACGATCGAGCTCCCAGCCACCTACGGCCTCCACCCAAGCTCCTGCGTCGAACTCCTCCGGTGTGCCTCCACGCTCGATCACAGTCCTCGTGTAAGTTTCCTACACATGTTTATATTTTAAATATATATAAACTATAAATAAAAATTATGTAAATCAAATAGACATATATAAATACTTACCATTATATACGAGGCTCTGCTATCAACGTAGTCCCCCGCTCCTCGTCGACGACGGTGGGTGCGCTCAAACACCTCCATCATAGACGGGCGTTGGACGGTGCCGTCCTCCGTCACGCACGTCTTACATTAGAAAAAATACATTAGTATCATTATACACAATATATAATTTAATTAAAAGTAAGGAAATTATACATACCATACGACGCTCATGCACCGCAAAAGACACCGAGCCACCAGTGTGGCGCCCCCCCGTGCCGTCCCCCCCGGACATACGGTTAATTTCTCGACGCAATTCGGGAGACCTCCTGCCACTCAGGTGTGTCCCACCGCTCAACGAGCTGGTCCCACACAGGGCCAGGAATCCACTTGGGAGCATGTCCCCAAGTTTGCCATATATGTGTGGCCCCCAGCCATCTCATCACGGTCTAACGAGCCTGCTGAAGCAGCCCGTTATAGCGAGCGCGGGCAACACACTCCCATGCAGCCGCCACAAAAGTGGTCTGGTCCTCCGGCCATATATAACGACTCTACAAAAAAAAATTATTATTACTGATGAATATTTAACATTAACATTAATTTAATAAATATACTTACTGTGAACTCTCGCCATAATAAATCCATATGCTCACGGGGCACGTGAGACTATATAGGCCACGCCCCGTGCATAAACTTTCAGATAGTCCTTGTTATCGTGCGGGGGACATCCTCCTGCTCAAATCTGCACCAAATATAAAATCATATTATGATATTTTGAATTATAAATAAATTATAAGAAATAAATAATGCATATACTTACTTTCTTCCATGCACAATAATTGCTCTGCACAGTTCTCCCTCGGTGGCGAAGGGAGAATTCTGTTAGGCCCTCGTGGCCTACGTCTCAATGTCGACGGGTCTGGATCGGCTGAAGGGATGATGGCTAGAGGTGGGGGATGGTGTCTAGATCAGCTGGGGGAATGGTGGTTGGACCAGGTGGGGAAATGGTGGTTGGAGGTAGGGGGATGGTGGCCGGAGGTGGGGGGATGATGGTGGAAGGCGAAGGGTCAGTGGGTACAGGTGGGACAGGTGGTAATTGTCGGGGGGTCCTACGAGGAATGCCTCCTCGAGAAATGATATCTCGAACCATAGTTGTAAAAATTTAATATAATTAGATTATATATAATTAATAGATTAATAGATATATTTAATAATTGAATATATACTTCACATTTACAATTATTCGTCATCGTTATTATCATCATCTATGTAATACTCTTCTTCTTGTTCTTTTGTATCAGAATCTTGAAATTCTTTTTCGTCTCCCTCATCATCATTCTGTCCTTCCTCAACTTCATTATCGTTGTCATCAACATGTTCTATTTCCAATTGAACTAACTCTGTGTCATCATCCTCGAGTATTGGACTAACTCATTTCACTTCGGAAGGATCTTCTTCTTGATAGAAGTCATCTGCTAGCTCATTCTCTCCAACTATCGGGTCAATTTTTGCTCTGACTTTTGTCTTACAGACTACACGTCAATCTGCCATATCTTTCTTTCGAGACAGATACTGCATATAATATACTTGTTCAGCTTGAGATGCCAATATAAATGGCTCATTTGAAGTCAATTTTGATTTGTAATTGATCTCGACCAGCTGTTTATACTTTGGATGAACTCTTATGCCCCTATCGCGTGTATCGAACCAATGACATTTAAAAAATGCAACTGATTTACATCACTATCACTAGTGCTTGACTGCTTATGCCCCTCTTGACCCGAAATCGACTGTTGGACCTTGGATCGAGGTCTAAAGGAAAAATACTCGTAAGAACGGTCCTTGTAGTGCGCGCCAAACTTCTTCTGTGAAGAATGGCCGTGCTCGAACCAAGAAGAAAGATGTGGATCCTATGGATACTTTTGTGGCTGGTAAGAGTATGATTTCTCCTAAGTTGTTTACTGTGAATGTGAATGCTATTGATAATATTCCTGTGATTAGATCCAGTCATGTGAATTGATCTAGTAGTTCCTCTATTAATATCAAACATAGTGTTAATTCCTCCTCTAATAATAATGTTCCTACGCAGATGAAACCCCCTGTTAAATCTTCTACTCATGCTCTGGTTTATGTTTCTATTAAAAATAAACCTTTGAGCATTGATTCTCCCGGCAGTAGGTCTCTTCCTCAATTAGCTTTAGAGTTGAATTTAGTTTTTAATGCTCAAGCTGCTATCATGGAAAAGACTGATGTTGTAAGATCTAGCACTAGAAAAACTAATAAGACCCCCAAGCAGAAATCTAAACCTAATGCTAAGTCTAGTACTTCTATCCCTTCCTCCTCTAAGTTTGGTCCATCTAATAAAAGACTTAGACCTACATCTTCTTTTGATGATATGGTGGTAGGTGAAATTCCTATTCAAGGGAGTGATATCCCTAATGAAAAAGCATTAGTTATTTATGAACTTACTTAATTGGAATGTTAGGGGAGGGTGGAGAAAGCCGGTTAGGGATTTTATTTCCATCCAAATTAAAATTTCTAATATTAGAGTTTGCATTCTTCAGGAAACTCATCTTGATGAGGCTAAATCTAAACAACTTCTAAAATCTCAGGGTAGAACTTGGTCTGGTGCTATTCAACCAAGTCTTGGTGCTTCTGAGGAATTATTGTAGCTTGGAATACTTCCCATGTTAAGGCTCAACTTATTTTTTCTTTTGCTCAAGTGATTAATATTGTTGCTAAGATTGATGATAATGAGCCTTTTATACTTTCTGCTCTTTATGCTAGTACTAACCCCTCCTTGAGGGCTGCCCTGTGGTACTCCTTTAATCAATTAAACTTGCATGCTTACCCCTGGCTGATTATTGGAGACTTCAATTGCATTCTTAATAGTCAGGATAAACTAGGTGGTGTCCCCTTTATAGTGAACCTTTTTCCAACTTTAGAACCTTTGTGGAATCTTGTGGTTTAATTACCTAGGTTTCTCTAGTAACAAATTTACTTGGTCTAATAATAGAGCTGGCAATGCAAATTTTTTAATTAGATTGGATAGAGTTTTTTTCAATATTGTCTGGCTTCACTACTTTGGTAATGCCTCTGTTCAGCACCTTAGCCGCATTACTTTTGACCACATACCTTTATTAGTGACTATTCTTAATCATAAACAACCTAGAAACAAGATGTTTAGATTTCAATCCTTCTGGACTGAGTATGAGGATAGTAAAACTGTCATTGATAATGCTTGGAATTGTTTTAATTCAAATGGGCTTTCTTCTGTCTTTTCTAGCAAACTTAAAAACACTAGAGGAGCTCTTTGTCATTAGAACAAACATGTCCAGGGTAAGATAGAGGATATTCTAGAGTCTACCCTCAATGAAATCTCCCTTGTTGAGGACCTTGAATCCTCCTTATTGGCTCAAATTGACATTGATAGCAAGCTTAGATCACTGTATAGCAAATACTATGCTCTTCAAAGGCAAGTTTGCCTTAAGTGGTGATCTAAATCCAAAATTAGATGGTTGCTGGATGGTGATAAGAATACGGCTTATTACCATAGAGTTGTTATCATGAAACGTAGGATTAATTTCATTTCCTTTATTACTACTCCTCTGAATGAAGCTATTACTGATAATGCTTGTATTTTGAATGAATTTGTTTTGCATTATTCTAATCTTTGGTCTGCTACTCCTTTATTGACTATGAATAATTGTCATTGGCCTCTTTTTAATTCAATCCTTGTTAACTATAGAAATTCTCTTACCAAACCCTTCACCCGGGAGGAAATTTGAGATACTATTAAATCTCTTGGGAATGGTAAGAGTCCTCGTTACAATGGATTCACTATAGAATTTTATAAACATTATTGGTCCACTATTGCTAGTGACTTGTGTAATGTTATTTTTTCCTTCCATGAAACTGCTAGTCTTCTTGCTTCTTGGAACCAAACACTGCTCACATTTACACCTAAGTGTTCTAATCCCAAGCTAGTTAAAAATTTTAGACATATAGTTCTTTGTAATATTTGCTATAGAATTCTTTCTAAATTATTGGCTAATAGACTCAAAATTACTTTGCCTTTCTTTATTTCTAAAGAGCAATATGTCTTTGTTAAAGGGAGGAGTATTCATGACAACATTCTGTTTGTTCAAGAATTAGTTCACTCCTTTAACTCTAAGAGTAAAACCCCCTTTATCATTGTTAAATTGGATGGTGAAAAAACTTTTGACCTCTTCAGTTGAGATGCCATTATTAAGGTTCTGAATCTTTTGAAACTTTTATTGCTTGAATAAAAAGTTATATTTCTTCTACTTCTTTTGCCTGCTTAGTTAATGCTCAAGTTTCAAAAATTTTCCCTGCTAATAAATGCATTAGACAAGGGGATTCCTTGTCCCCATTTCTGTACATCCTGATTGCTCAAACCCTTTCAAACATAATTAATGAGCATGTGGATAATAATCTATTCACCCCTTTTAAATTCAATTCTCTAGCTATTTCACACCTTATGTTTGCTGATGATCCGATCTTAATTTTTAAAGCTAATGCTAAAAGTATTGCTTCTTTTAAAAATATTTTTCGAATGTATGAAACTCTCACTGGTCAAAGGATTAATCCCAATAAATCTGAAATCTATTTTCATAGGAATACTTCTCTTTCTGTTAAGAGATCTATCCTAAATGCTCTCAACATGAAAGCTGAAACTTTTCCCTTTAAATACGCTCAAGGCTCAATGATTTCTCCTAGGAGACCTCCTCCTAGATCTAATGATTTCCTTCTGAACCAGATTGATGCTAAAATAGGTAATTGGAAAGCTAATTATCTTTCCCAAGCTGAGAGACTTGTTTTAGTTAAATCTGTCCTCAACTCAGTTCCTATTCATTCTCTTTCTGTCACTTGGTTAAACAATGATATCTCAAATAAGATTGAGAGTAAAATCAATGATTTTTTTTGGAATAAGGTTATGCATGCTATAAGTTGGAATACTATTACCCTCCCTAAACAACAAGGTGGTCTAGGTATTCAGGACATCTATAATAAGAGTTTGACTTTACAAGCTAAAAGGGTTCAAGCTTACTTGAACAATGAGGACACCCTTTGGGTCCATCTTGTTAAATCTAAGTATCAGCCCATTAGTTTTCATACTAATTATTCTGCTAATGTCTCTTGGGCCTAGAAACTCTTCACTAAAGCTTTCCATTCTTTGAAATTTGAATTTCATAAACTAATTGGTGATGGTTCTCAAACCTCCTTCTTAAATGACAAATGGATATTAGATTTGCCCTTATCTTTGAAACCAACATTCATTAATGTTAATTTGCTTCATGTTATTACTCATGTTAATCATCCTATGCTTAATGATGCTTGGTCTGACTTCATTGGTAAATGTGTTTGCAATGATGACTTGTGGAATACTATTGAGGGATTAAGGTTGCCTAGAGAATCCTATGAGGATCACTATATTTGGATGAATGAGGATTCTAGTAACATTTCCTCTTTCTCAACTTACAAATTTCTTAAATGCAGAGATCGTTCCTCTGTTGTAGTGAATCATATTTGAAATAGAATGTGAAAGTTATATGTTTTTCCGAAGGTTAAATTTTTTCTATGAAAGTTTTTTCACTCCCAGTTATCAACTAGTTTGCGGCTCTTTAATTAGGGTATTTCTAACTCTTCTCTATGTGTTTTATGTGGTCTTCATGAGGAATCTATTGAACACTTATTTTTTAGCTGCTCTTTTGCTATGAATATTTGGGCTCTTCTTAGTTCTAAACTAAATTATGTTTTCTCTCCAACTTTAGAATGGTGTTCTGGTAGCTGGTTGTTGCTGGTCTCTTCTCCTTTATTGGATTTGGGGCCATCAACCATTGTTGCTAACACCTTTTGGTTTCTCTGGTATTTTAGGAATTGTGTTTTGCATAGGGAATAGAAATCTACCATTATCAATGTGGTCAATAGAATTCTCTATTTTTCATGGCAATCGGTTAAATTATATGTTTCTGAGGACAATACTCTACGGTCTACTTTAATCCCTCGGTGGCAACCACCTTGTCTTCATTATATTAAAATTAACTGTGATGGTTCTTTTTTATTGAATGATGGTGGTGCTGGTTATATCTTGAGAAACCATTCAGGTAATTGCATTTATATGGCTTCCATTTATTTTCATACTGACTCTGCTCTGTTCTGTGAAGCAATGGTCGTATGCTTGGCCCTTTCTTATGCATCTTCAGTTAGCATAGACAAGTTGGAGATTGAATCTGATTCCAAACAACTAATTGATTGTCTGAATCACTCCTCCCCTACTCCCCGGAGAATCCGTTCTCTGGTGCAAGATATTTGGGCTCTGAAGAATTCCTTCTCTATTGTAAATTTCAATTTCATTTCTCGTAAAATTAATAAAACAGCCCACTAGGCTGCAACCAGGGCTCGTATCAATAAAGAGTCCATTGTCTAGACTTCTACTAAACCCCGCATCAATAAAGAGTCAATTGTCTGAACTTCTACTAAACCCCCTAAAGTAGAAAACATCCTTGCTTTTGATGTACTGAACAAGAGCCTCTTGACTGATTAATAAAACTTTTCTTTCTTTGGTAAAAAAAAAAGCTTTTGAATATTTGCATGCTGCATTTGAAAGCAAAAGAAAACTGATCTCCCAATTATATATAAACCCAATTCATTAAAATCACAAGACATTTTTTTTTTTGCTTTTTAGATGGGATATGAATGAATTGTATAACCTATTGCAAATTCACATATCACCATAAGGTATTAATCGTATTGAAGAGATAAGGGAGCGCAACCTTTATGGGCATACCGCTCATAAAACATATATGAACGAGTGAACATGAGTAGAAGATGAATGAATATGAATAGATAAGGAATGAATATAAATTCATATTCATTTAATCATATTCATTCTTTTATTATTTATGTTCATTTAATTAAAGCTCATGTTTCGCCGTTCATAGAAATTCCTATGGGCAAATTGTCTATATATATTTTTTCGATAAAGTGTACAGATATATTAGGGGATATCTTAATTATAAGAAACAAAACTTTTTTCCTTAAAACGATAGATGTAATGAGCACACCATGAATTCAAAAAATCTTATAATTAAGATTTAAATGCTATATACTGAATAAATATATATAATAATACTTCAATGAAAATTTGATCTAATTCAACTTTAAATTGAACTCTTCGATTTAATTTAATTCGAAAAATCCATTTTATTTTTAAACTCCGATTAAAAAATAATTTAATTCACTTTTATTTGATGGGATAATTGGCCCATGAAAGTTACAAGTCGAAAACCCTTTAATTTTCACATAGACTCTCGGGCATTAACTATGGCCTAATGCTTAAGCAAGAGTTATTCATCCATAATTGAGTCTTAATCTTAAGATCAATACTCAAATCGAACTAACACATAGCATCAATTATCACCTATAAACTTCATAAGTCATAATAATTGGTCTAATGCTCAAACTGAAGTTGATAGTAGCACATCAAACCAAGCCTTGTAAACCAATACGACATCCAATATACTCATAATGTGGGACTAAAACGAGATATTATAATCTCCGCCACTTATATCTTGACATCATCATTAAGACTCAAATAAATCTAAGACATAGTTCAAAATCACACTTAAGTCGAAGGCATGTGAGGCTAAGCCTAGTAGCAGCTCAGCCCCATATATCTCTTGAGTAGTCCTTTCAAACTAAAAAAATATTTGGTTATACATATTTTAATTAGGCTAATGATTCGGGTTTATGAGGTTGATGAGTCATTTATCACATCAAGCGGGTCATAACATAAAATTATTTTAAATTTGTTATATCTATAAAATATTGAAAAAAATAACAATTCAATTTTGTTTGAATGTTTTGAGTCAAGTTGAATTAGAATATAATCTATTTCAATTAGGTTTTTCAATTTTGATTTAATTTGTATATTTAGATTTTATTTAGTTTGAGTTCCATAGTAATTCAAATTCAATTAGTCCCATTTCTAATTAAGATAAATAGTTTGTGTCATGCCCCTCCTAAGTAGGGGTAATAATTTTATCCGCATCCGCTAACTAAAAATTACATCCGCACCGTATTTGATCCATATCCGCAAGTAAAAATGGATATGGATATGAATACGGATTTAGAAAACTTATATCCGTGTGGATACGGTGCAGATACAGATATGACTGTGGATTCGCTCTGTATCCGCACCGTCTATTCGCGTCTCTGAATTACTATTTTGCCCATATAAGTTATTAATATATATAAGAGCTCTATGGTAATTTCATGTCAAGATGATTTTTGAAGTATATTATATATTTATTTTGGATCAATGAATTGGTAATTTATTGATTATTTTAATTAAATATATTATTTTAATATTTTATATTAAATACGGTCCGGATACGAATGCGGTGCGATATCCGCATTTGAAGCGGTGTGGATATGGATATCCATATTCACATCCGTAGCGGATACTGTGCGGATATGGAGTGTGGTGCGGATACAGATAATCCAGTATTCGTACCGTGTCCGATCCGTTGACAACCCTACTCCTAAGGTTACTCCCAATTGAGGTAAATATCACGTATATGGGAGAGCGCACAACAAAGATAACAACACGAAATTTAAAAATCAAAAGATTAAACAAATCATTGCAACAAAAGCAATTACAATATTTTTATATAGAGAAATGATATGTAAGACTATGAGACACTAGGAAGGAAAATAACATCATAATTGTGACTGATCTAGAAAATTTTACTAGTAGAGGCAATTAAGCTAATACATAATTTTTTAAGTTCAAACTAATTTTGATAACCAACTTCGACAAGTCTTCATATTATGAAATCTTTGTATGATTTGATTGTTGTCAATATTATCAAATACTTCTTTGTCAATATATATTACAAATAATCATTTAACCATTCATCTCCCATGTGATTGTGTAGTTTATTTTTTTATAAATTTCATAATAGAAAAAGTTTTGGCTAGAGTTGGTGTTTGCCACAGGAAGAACAAAAGCTAGCTTCAAAAGTAAATAAATTATTTTTTATCTCAACTAATTTTTGAGAAAGATTAACGATTGTGTTTAAGTATAAAAGTTTATCATTTGGGCAGACATCGATCTAAAAGATAACTCCAAAGTTGATTATCTAAAATCATAAAATCTACGTATTAAAATTCAGATGGAAAATTTTTAGCAAGCTAAATTAATTTTTATTTATCAAATGATATAAAAAATCTTTTGAATTCAAACATCCCACGTAAAAAAAGTAATTCAATATTTATTTATGTGAACCTATTGTTGAGTTATTGAATTTGTCTATCAATTACTTGGTAAAATAGCTAGACATGACAATGAAGTAAGTTTGAGATTATTATTTTTTTTCCATTTTTCACCTTGGTCGTTCGTCAAGTACAAACACACCATTCATATCATTTGAGGGGACCAATTTAGAATTGCACTCACTGCCACTAGAATTAAACGCTCAAGTGGAGAAGGACTGCATTCGCTGCCCCGTCGTAAGAGAACGCTAGGTCTGGATTCTATTGCTTAAGTAGAGAAATAGAAGTTGACTTAAGACCGCATCCGCTAAAAGTAGACAATGGGAGAATCATAGAACCAAAAAATGGGTAGAAGGGACTCGCATGTGGCGTAAGTCGCTTTCGTTGCAACAGTGCAACATATACCACATTGCTGGAGTGCTGATGTTGGACCATCTTGATTTCTCTAAGTCTTGAAAAGTTTGAGTTATCTGAATGACAACACAAACTGCACAAGACTTATACTATCTTTGTGCTACTACGAAATTAAAACGGGAGAAGAGTCTCCTGAGTATTGTTGGTGTCGCTTTGCTGCAGGTTGCTGTTTGTTGGTGTCGTTCTTTCACACATTGTTTCTACTATAGCCTGCTGATGTCATTGCTAAGGAAATGTCACTAGACACTGTGTTGCTACCGAGATGGATAAGGGAAAAAAGAATATTATACCATGATCTGAATGAGTCGCGTGCATGAGAGGGATATATGGACAATATTCCTCTTGTGTTAAAAATATAAAATTACAAATTACCTCGTGAGATTAGAAAACATTTTAGGGGCTGGTGCCCCTTGGCCCTACACTAGCTAGTTTCCCTAGTATTCATAATAGATTGTTTTGTTTGTATTCATAAATGGGCTTAGATGTGGCAATGGGTCGGGCATGCTCGTGGGCGGCACAGGCCCGGTCCGCTTGTGCCCAAGGGGAGGACTGGGCTCACCCCTTGGGCACGTGGGCCGTGCTCGGCACGGGCCCGGGCCTACCCTACACCCGTAGGCTAGGCCTGGTGCCACCCAAGTCTAGCCTCGTCTGCACATAAGTTTAGCCTAGTATTATGTGTCGGCATGAGCAGTAGCTACTTTACTTAGTAATATTATATATATATACATATATAAAGTCCCTTGATGTGGTGGTTAGTTCACCACAAATTAAACTAAAGGTTGGTTGTTTGAGTTTCATCGCCGACTTTAATATATCTATTTTTGATATTTTGGTCCGGCCCGAGCCCGAAGGGGCGGGCTCAAGCTTGGGCTGGGCCTCCCCGTTGAGTTGTCGGGACGTGCCTTCCCGGGCCGGGGCCAGCTCAGGCATGGCCCATTGCCATATCTAAATGGGCTTAGAATTAATATAAGCTTTAAAAATGAATATAAAATAGATAAAGGTATGATATTTTTATTAGTATTTTAATTTTAAATAAATCTGAAGAATTGATTATATAATGCAAGGTAGTTCTTATTTTTCAAAAGAAGGAAAAATATTAAATATTTTGAGGTGAGGTTGATTGCAAGAAATTAAGCTCCGGATTTGTCTGTAGTTATAGAGCTTGCTCCACCACAATGACGTACATGCACATCCAACTATAAAATTTAAAAACATATCATACATCACCTTAATATTAAACAATTTAATCTTGCGCAGGATTATCTTCATTTTAAAAAAATAAAAGCTATATCAAGTCTCAATCTTTAATCCAAATCGTTTTCTGCAGAGCAATTAATAATCCTGCGGCAAGTGTATTTCTTAGGATAAGATTTGTACGAGATTGTGGGCAGAGTAGTGCTTTACGTGTCTTTTCACTTCTTTGTCGGTCTTGTAAAATATTAGAGATAAATTAATATTAAACCTGTTACATTAAACCATATTCCTTTACCTATAAGATTGCTTAATTACCATTTTGATCATATGAAGCTGCACACGAAAATAACTAGGCAGCACCTTAATTAATGGAGACATGTTAGAATATTTTTTAAATATTCTATATTTTTATTTTTCATACAGGATCTACAATCAATTGTAATATTTTAATTTAATAAAAATGAGTTTAATCATATGATCTAATATTGAAATGCATATTAGCTCATGTGATCTTAATCCATGTGATTCGAGCTTGAAACACTTAATCATGATGAGTGTGATTAATCAAGTGTATGTCCGATTAATGAAGCCCGTGATGAATGGATCCATTTAATCAATTATAAATAGAGCCTAGATCCTCTCTACACACCGTGTGGAAAAACCCTAGCTCATAATTGTTTTCCCCATCAAAAGCAGAGCGTTTGAGATGATGTTGTAGAGGAAGACTCGGCTTTCATTGGAGATCCAGAAATTTATTCCACTGCAAATATGTCGTCATCAAGTAAGATCTTATATTGCTAATTTATTTACGATATTCTTAAATTAATAAAATATTTGATTGAAGATTTGTCTTACAATTGGTACTAGAGCCACTTTTTCATGAATTTAAGATTTCGTTTTCCTTTTAAGATGATGTATTCTTGTTATGGTAATTTTGGGTGATTTTAATATGATGGATAATTTATTTAAATTTTAGTTCATCATATTTGTATGCATAAATAGCTTTTTCTATTCGAATCAATTTATTATCCTGCGGATATTATATATTTTCTGATGAATCGTGCTTTTATCCGCTGCTTCTTTCCCTTTTGTGTAATATTTTATGGAGTATTTTATTATCTGCTGGATCTTGTAAAGTAAAGCATGATTTAATATTTGATTTCTGTACCTGTAAAGAGATTTTACCTCTCATTTACCTGGGCAATCGTGCCGCGGCAGGTTACTTTTTCTGCCTCGGCGATCGCACTGCACAAGGTGAGTGAGGGCATTGCTCGCGTCCTAGTGTATGCGTCGCGAAAGGGAGACGCTACTCCGCGTGAGGCGAGTGAGCTACAGGCGCTTGCGTCAGCAACTCTTGCTTGCGCGTCGCTGACCTTGTCGAGCGCGCCGCTGTTGTCTCGTGAATCATGCTCGTTAAGGCTAGCAGGCGGCGCCCGCGTGAGTTGTGCCCTAACGGGCACGACGCCCGACTGCCAATAGGCGGCACCCACATCAGTGTGCCATATCGGGCACGCCGCTCGTTTGCGTTGCCCATTAGGGCAGCGCTCGGTTGGGCTGCTGGGCCCAGCACTACAGACCCAGTATACATTATTTTTTTTTAACAAAAAATGTTGATTCGGGCCAAATTTTCAGGCCCAAATTTATTGTTTATTTTATTTTGGTTTACAGCAAATAAAATAAACATAATATTTTTTGATAAATCTGCCCAATAAGATTTTAGACTAGAATTATTTCTTCTGCATTTAATACATATATTTGAATTTTTCATGCTATAATGATTCAAATTTTGAACATTATGAATGCCAATATATAGATTTATTTATGCTTCAATTGGCTTGATTTATGTATTATTATTGCAATTAAATTCTATGATTTGATTATAATTCATGTTATATTTTAGCATAATTATTTATTATTTATTTTGCAAATTTCATACATGTCAATTTATTGATGCAAATTATGTTGTCTTTTATGAAACCTCAAACCTAATATTGTGAGAATTAGGTACATAGATTGACATAATTTATAATTAGATAAACATAAATAATTTAGGAAATACTTAAAAATGTAGATTCATAATAGTTGAGGTATTTTAATTTTATACCAATTTTGTACTATAGTATGAATTAAAATTATTGACATAAAGGACATAATATTGATTACTGATAAGGTTTTTCATTGGTTATTATTTGTAATTATCACCAAAGTGAGATTACTTATAATGACTGGTGTATTTTCTTATCATATGAGGAATACTCAAGATTAATTCGTTCAATAGTTTTTCCCAAAGAAAGATTATTGGGTGTTTTAATTAGAGGTCTTGTTAAATGGAGTTATTAGGGTGTGCATTGGTCTAGACATTTGTCTGCCCAAAGGTGATAGATTTTCGAAAATCAATGTATTCTCATACTTTAACTCACTGAGGCTTTATTTTGTGATTGCATGTTCTACCCAAAGATGAATATGTAATATTTGGTTAGCCTCAATTTTAATTATATTACATGCCCTGTAATTTAATCTAATGTATTTCAATTATTTATTTCAGTTACTTTTAGTGTGAACAACTGTAATGCCTCAATTAAAATATTGACTGGTTCAAACATTAAGAAGTGAAAACACGACATAGATTTCTCTCTAGGCATGGTTGATCTTGACATGACTATTCATGAAGACAAGCAGGTGACTCCTGAAGGTTACGCCACCACTCCTTAACATAAAAACCTATTAGCTAAGTGGGATAGATCCAACAGATTAAGTTTGCTTGCCATTAAAAGGACTGTTCCTGAACATTTAATGAGTAGATTGCCTGATACTGCAAATGCCAAAGAGTTCCTTAATGCTATTGGAAAAAGATTTCAAGTGGCTGATAATGCCGAGTCTGCATATCTAATGAAAGAATTGACGACTATGATTTATGATAACTCTGGGGTGTAAGAGAGTTCATTCTGAAAATGGTTATGCTTCAAACCCAGCTTAGAGCCTTGAAAGTTGAACTAGATGACTCATTCTTCCTTGTTCCTCATGTCCTGAATTCTCTTCCTGTTGAGTTCAGTCAAATTAAGACTGCCTATATTACCCAGAATGAAAAATGGACTCTGAATGATCTCATCACTAAACGTGTTGCTGAGGAAGAAAAACTTAAGAAAGAAAAGAGAGATCTAGCACTTTTAACTGTTCATCATAAACCCCACTCTGGCAAGTCTCACAAGAAATTTAAGCATTTCTCACCTGCTGCTCCAAAGAAATCTAATGATAATAAAGGATAAGGTAGTGGTCAGAATAACCGCATAGGAGGTCTTATGCCTGCTCCTACTAAGAAATCTATCAGATGCCTCTTTTGCAAAAAGAAAGAACACAAAAGGTTTGAATGTACAAAGTTTAAGGCCTGGTTAGAAAAGAAGCAAAAAGCTGAAGGTAACCCCTTAGCCCTTGTTTGTTTTGAGTCTAATCTAGTTGATGTCCCTATTAATTCTTAGTGGATTAATAGCGGGTCTACAACCCATGTTGCTATTTCTATGCAGGCTTTTGCAAACCTGAGAAAACCAAGTCTGGGGCAAAGCAAACTGAGAGTAGGAAATGATCTTGAAGTGACCGTGGAGGACTTGTGTTGATTGTATTAGGGGTAAATTGACCAAAACAAAAAAAAGAGTTCTTCTATAAGTTCAAATCTATTGGAAATCATTCATTCGGACATTAGTGGACCTTACTCTCCTACTATTTGTGATCATAAATATTTTATCACTTTTATTGATGACTTTTCCCAATATGATTATATTTATTTGATTAAAGAAAAGTCTGAAGCGCTTGATAAATTCAAAGTGTTTAAGACCGAAGTTGAAAAGCAATTGGGAATGGTCATCAAAATAGTGAGATCTGGTCGTGGAGGAGAGTATTATGATAGACATGGTATTGCTGGTCAGCATGTAGGACCTTTTGCTTCATACTTGTAAGAATGTGGAATTGTTCATCAATATATCATGCCAGGTAGTCCTGAACAAAATGGTGTAGCTGAAAGGCGTAATCGTATTCTTAAGGATATGATGAGGAGCATGATGAGTATGTCGAATTTGCTAGAATTTCTGTGGGGTGAGACCATTAAAATCTCTCTCTATATTCTTAATTGTGTCCCGAGTAAATCTGTTCCCAAAACCCCTTTTGAACTGTGGATATGTAGAAAATCTAGTTTAAATCATTTCTGTGTTTGGGGATGTCCTACTGAAGTGAGAATCTATAACCCCTCAGAGAAAAAGCTTGATCCTAGAACCAGTCATTGTTTTTTCATTGGATATTCAGATCATTCAAAAGACTACCGTTTCAATTGTCCGAGCAGATGCACTAAAATTATGGAGTCCTTGACAGCAAAGTTTTTAGAACTTGATGTAGCTGAGTCTGATCCTCTTCATTCTGAACCTGTCATTAATATATCAGTAGCTCTTCCTATTATCAATGATCTTAGGTCACTTGTTCCAGGTGATTCTATTGCTAGTCATGATGATAATATTTCCCATTCCCATGTTCCTTCGTATAGTCCTTTAGCTGTTAATCCACCTACTTCTGTTGTTGATTCGATTCCTGCTGAACCTGTTTTACCTGTGCCGGTGAGAAGATCTACTAGAGAAAGGCGATCTGCAATCCCTGATGATTATTTGATATATCTTAATGAAAATGATTATGATGCTGGGAATGTCCTTGATCCTAGTGACTATAATCAAGCCATTTCTTGTGCACGATCAGATAAATGGATATGTGCTATGAATGAGAAAATGCTTTCTATGGCTGATAATAATGTTTAGGATTTGGTTGAATTACTTGAAAACTACAGACCTATTGGTTGTAAGTTGATTTTTAAAATAAAGAATGACTCCAAAGATAATGTTGAGAGGTTCAAAGCCCAACTTGTTGCAAAGGGTTTTACCCAGAAAGATGGCATTGACTATACTGAAACTTTTTCACCTGTTTCCTCTAAAGATTCTTTCAGAATTATTATGGCCCTTGTAGCTCATTTTGATTTAGAGTTACATCATATGAATGTCAAAACAATATTTTTAAATGATGATCTCTATGAAGACGTTTATATGAAGCAACCTGAGGGTTATCAAAAATCTGGCAGTGAACATTTGGTATGCAAATTGAAGAAGTCCATTTATGGTTTGAAACATGCTTCTAGACAGTGGTATTTAAAATTTGATATGATTGTGACTTTCATGGGTTTTGAGGAAAATAAAATTGATCATTGCATATATATTAAGGTCAGTGGGAGCAAAATAATTTTTCTTATATTATATGTGGATGACATTCTGCTGGTTTCAAATGATCTTGCTCTCCTTCATGAAACTAAACTAATGTTGACTAAATCTTTCGATATGAAGGATCTTGGTGAAGCTTCCTTTGTACTGGGAATTGAAATCCATAGGGATAGAACCCGTTGTTTGCTTGAATTATCTCAGAAAGCTTATGTTAATCACATTTTGGTAAGGTTTAATATGCTAGACTGCAAGCCTAGTGACGTGCCTGTCATTAAAGACGATAAATTTAGCAAAAATCAATGTCCTAAAAATGCATTAGAGAAGGGACAAATGAATGACAAATCATTTGATAGTGCACTGGGGAGCCTGATGTATGCACAGGTTTGCACTAGATCGAACATTGCTTTTATTGTTGGAGTCTTAGGCAGATATCAATCTAATCCTGGTTATGATCATTAGGTAGCAGCTAAGAAAGTTATGAGATACCTGCAGATGACTAAAGAACACATGCTTGTGTATAAAAGAGTGAAAACTTTAGAGATTGTAGGCTATTCTAACTCAGACCTCGCTGGGTGCCTTGATGACAGAAAATCTACATCTGGATATATTTTCATGTTAGCTGGTGGAGCCATCTTTTGGAAAAGTAAGAAACAGACTCTAGTTGTTTCTTCTACTACACAAGCAAAATTTGTTGCCTATTATGCTGCGACCTCTCAAGCTGTCTGGCTTAAGAATTTTGTTTCTGACCTTCGTCTTGTTGATTCTATTTCTAGGCCTCTTACTATTTATTGTGATAACAGTGCTGCTGTGTTCTTCACGAAGAACAATAAAACCTCTAGTGGCTCCAAACATTTAGAGTTGAAATATTTGACTGTTAGAGATCTTGTAAAGAAATGAGATATTTAGTTGAACACATAGAAACAGATCTGATGCTTGCTGATCCTTTAACCAAGGGACTCAGACCCGTAGTCTTTAAATGACATGTTGAAAATATGGGCATTCTGAGTTCTTTTGATGTGTTTGGTTAGTGAGAGTTATTTTTCCTTTTGTTTTGAGCACTTTGATACATGATTATTAGGTTTATGTTATCGCATGTTCAATAATAAACTCTTTTTCCTTTGAGATCATATTGTCATATTTAATATATGTGTTCAATAATTATTTAAGACTCAATATCATATGAATTAAAATATCTCTTGATTGATATCATATTTGAGTCTAGAGACATCATGATTTTGTGTAAAGGTTCGGTGTCATGTGAATCATGTTGCCCATTGATTGATGTCATTTTTGAGTCTAGGGACATGATGGTTTTTTAAAACTAAACGATTTCTCTTGTCGAAAGGTATATATATAGAAGAGAAAGTATGAGGATTGACAATGAAAATATCACTGTTCTTATCGGATCATTTTGAGTGTTGTTTTCATGCTACACTCTACACTAATGACAATTATCAGCAATGTCAGTGGTATTTGTGATCATGGAAAGTCTTATGTCCAGAATTGACATAATGGTTGCCATGATTCGATATCATTGGTTTGTTGATATGAGTCATAATAAGTGTTGCATCTTGGATTATTTTTTATTTTATTTATTTATTTTGTGGCCATATTTTATGAAATATGTGATTAATCCGAGTGTCGTTTTTTAAATAATTTTTTTCAAAAATAAAATTTTACAATTGATCTTGCCCAAGTAGGAGAATGTTAGAATATTTTTTAAATATTCTATATTTTTATTTTTCATATGTGGGCTACAATCAATTGTAATATTTTGATTTAATAAAAGCGGGTTTAATCTTATGATCCAATATTGAGATGCATATTAGCTCATGTGATCTTGATCCATGTGATTCAAGCTTGAAATACTTAATCATGATTGGTGTGATTAATCAAGTGTATGCCCGATTAATGAAGCTTGTGATGGACGAGCCCATTTAATCAATTATAAATAGAGGCTAGATCTCCTCTATACACCGTGTGGGAAAACCCTACCTCATAGTTTCTTTCCCCATCAAAAGCAGAGCGTTTGATACGGTGTTGTGGAGGAAGATCCGGCTGTCCTTGGAGATCCAAAAGTTTATTCCGCTGCAAATATGTCGTCATCAAGTAAGATCTTATCTTGCTAATTTATTTACGATATTCTTAAATTTATGAAATATTTGATTGAAGATTTGTCTTACACTCTACTCATCTTTACACTACTCTTCATGCTGCTACTTGCAAGCATCAAAAGAATCTCCAAGAAGAAGCCGCTCCTCCCACCATCCCCTTCGGGTCATCCCCTGATCGAAAACCTTCTCCAACTTGGATCACTCCCTCTCATGTTAATAAGTCTGGGATTAAATTCTCAATCAATTGTAGTGCTTTACGTATCTTAGGATATGTTTGCTGCGGGAATTGGAACAACGTATACCACTCTGCTTTAGGCCATGGCAGAGCTTGCTCGAAACCCAGAAGCCATGAAGAAGCTACAAGACGAGTTACGCAGAACAACTAAAGAGGATAAAAAAGAAACCCTAATCATTAAAGATGAAGACCTCAAAAGAATGGTGCACCTGAAAGCAGTTCTCAAGAAGGTCCTCCGCTTGCATCCTGCAACTCCGCTGCTTGTTCCACGTATTTCCATGGAGGATTGTGAGATACGAGGCTTTCATATCCCTAAACAAACAAGAGTCCTTATCAATGCGTGGGCGATTGGCAGACACCCGGGACATTGGGACGAAGCTGAAGAGTTTAAGCCTAAGAGATTCTTGAACAACGCTGTGGATTTCAAGGGAAACGACATGGAATTAATCCCATTTGGGGCAAGGAGAAGGATTTGCTCGGGACTTCACTTTGCGGTCACCAATGTGGAGCTCGCACTCGCAAACCTTGTTCATGGATTTGATTGGGAGCTGCCGCATGGCTTGACGACGGCGAAGATGGACATGACGGAGGCTCTTGGATTATCAATGGGAAAAAAGAAACCACTTTACCTTGTGGCAAAACCATGGGCTTGTTAGTGACAACAAGAAAGCGAATAATTTCTCCAGAAAATGAGTTGTGGTTTCAGATATTTTCCAAAAGCGTTAAAGATTTTGATTAAAAATTTTAAAAAAAAATTATAAAATATTTTTATAATAAAAATAAGTTCTTGAGTCTAAAAAATATATTTTCAAACTTTCTAATTCATTAGAGATTTTTATACAGAGTCTATAAAACTAAATTTAAACTAAAAATTATGAAACATCATATTTTTGTATTTTAAAAAATTATATTTCATTAATTAAAATTATTATAGACTTTGGGCAAAAGTCTCTAATACATTAGAGATTTTTGCCCAAAGTCTATATAACTAAATTTAAAATTAAAATATTAAAATATATTTGTCCAAAATATTTTTTATAGACTCTATCGCATCAGTTATATCACACATATTTTTTATGAATTAAATAAAAAATATATATATAATTATAAAACTATTATAAACAAAAGTCTCTAACTTATTATAGACTTTTATCCAAAACCTATAACACAAATATTTAATTAAAATTAGTGAAATATTTTTTGTCCAAAATATTTTGATAGATTCTAGCACATCTTTTATATCAAGTATATATTTTTTGTGAATTAAATTTTATTTTTTAAAACTATAAAATTATTATAAACAAAAGTCTCTAACTCTTTAGAAATTTTTATGCAAAGTCTATAATAGCTTCATAAATTTTTTAAAAAATATTTGAATTCACGAAATAATTTTTTAATGATACAAAAGATGTACTATGATCCAAAAAAATATTTTACGTCAAAATATTTTTTATTTTTTATTTAAATTTAAATTTATAAATTTTGTGCAAAAGTCTTTAATGTATTAGAGAGTTTAAAAATATAATTTTTATATTATAATATCTCATTTTTATCATAAAAAAATATTTTATAAATTTAAATTATTTTTTAATATTTTTTTTATTTTTGACCAAAGTGTCTAGGCCCAGGGGTAAAATGAGTATGAAATCCATTAGGTTCTGATTTTAAAAATTTTGATCCCAAAATTCGAATCTGAAAATTTTTCTTTCCCAAAATTCGAATTAAAAAAATTATTGTTGTGATTTTAAGCTTTTAATTAGCCAGTATAATTTGCATATAATATAATTTAAGAGGAGCCTAACCACGTACAATTTTCCCCAAATAAGAAGCAGGTTAATCTTGGATCCGTTTGTAGCAAGAGAAGCAGGGCTGTGCTCGTATCGGCGTAGGTCCCAACTTGATCAAGCCCATTGCCTGACGTGCTTAATTTGTATGACCTGAATTTACAAAGATGCGGCTAGCTAGATACGCGGCTAGTCGTTTCGAGCTCGGGCCAAACCAACACTAGGCCCAGCGCAAAGCTTGTGCCAGTGCTGGCCTCTCGATCGTGCCAAGCTCAACATGATCGGCGTGCCCAAGGAACGAGTTCATCCCGTCCCTTAGGCATTGGTGTGCTAGGTCTGACCCAATTAAAAAAAAATTTCGAGACGTCAAACCCAACTTTTTTTTCAGATCAGATTTATGCTGCTCATGAATGGATCCAACTTATTGACACCGCTACCACGGTGAAAATATATTTGCTCTCACGCTAGAGGAATTTATCTGTATTAGAGGACAGGGTACTGTTTCTTAACAAATGAAACAATTCAATTCCTTGAGCAGCGCGAATGAGTGGTGCAGGCTACATATATCATGAAGAGTGTGGATTAATTGGCTCAATTGGAGCCTTTAATCAAGTGTATTGAATTAGTCAAAATCATGCTGAACCAGTCAAAAATCAAGTTAAACCGGCCAATTGTAGCAAATTGGCGGGTCTATTTAACGAGTTGAAAGCAGTAACTTATTCTTCCTCTTGCACTCCCCAACAGAGAACACTGTCGCCTCCTTGCTTTTTTGAATTTCATTTGTAGAATCAAAATTTTCCAATCAAAATATCTAAATATAATATGTAATTTGATCTTTATCTCAATTATGATTCGTATTTTTATTTATCTCAATTGTGTACATATATTAAGACATTTATTTCAATTGTGTCTTATTGTCTAATATCCGTCACGCGTCTCGTTAAACTGATGATGTGGCATGCTAACATCGTAACACTGAGATATTACATGGAGGTTGAATTAATAGCAGAATAAATACAACTCAGTATGCCACATCGTCAGATTAACGGGGCGCTTGACGAAAATTAGACGACAAATTACTATTGAAACAAATGTCTTAATATATGTACACAATTGAGACAAATGAAAGTACAGATTACAATTAAGACAAAGATCAAAGTATAAATTATATTTAGTTATTTTTTCTTTATCATATTTGGAACTTCTGAAAATCTCCTGCGGGATTCACAGAACATGTCACTTAAAAATAAAATATCCCAATTTTATGCAGCTCCAATCAATAGTAGTAGCACCCTTGCCAATATACTACCGACATTCCAAAAATAGTAAGAGCTCTTATCTTGATCACATAGAACAATAGTTTTACGTAGCACGAGGAGAAATTTTTGCAATGAGAGCTGCTGTATTTGGTCTTCAAATTTGTGGATGCGGCTCCACAAATTGATAAGGCATATTTTAATGAGATTAATTTCCTTTTAAAAAAAACATACAACCATTCCTCCTTCCTATCCCAGGCTGATAGGGTGGCCTTAATCAAATATGTGCTTGACTCAATCCCAATTCACTCGATAATCGTCTCATGATTTTTCTCTACTTTTGTAGATAAATTTGAAAAAATTACAAGTTACTTTGGTCCAACTCAAACGATCATAACGGTCTCCACTTAATTAACTGAGATACTGTCACGTGTCCAAAATCTTTTGGGGGCTGGGTCTTCAAGATCTAGCTGATATAAGTATGACCCTTCAAGTCAAAATGATGCTTTCTTACTTAAACAACTCCCCTACACTTGGGTCAAGGTAATCCAAACCAAATATAAGGACTTGCGGTTAAATTCTTTGGCTCAAACTAGGAATTCATCCTGGAGTTGGGAATCATTTTGCAAATCCTTTACCATGCTATTTCCTGCTTGCAAAAAAATTGTAAAATCTAGTTGCAATACTTCTGGTTTATATGACTCTTGGTTGTTGGATATATCTCTTTACTTAAAGCCAACTTTCATAAACATGAACATCATTTCTAACGATTTTAAATTAAATAGCTTCATTTGTAACCAAAATTGAAAGCCACTTGAGGTAAGCAATGGCTTCGGCTCGATTTTAGGGGAATCTATTTTAAAGATTGAGTTGCCTTTGAATCCGTATATTTGGAGTATTGACTTAGGGGGTAGAGTTACTACTAAGTCAGCCTACTGTTTTCTAGAAAACTATTAACTAACTTCCATCTCCAATCCTTTATCTTTCTCTTGGAAACTTCTTTGGAAAATTAGTTCATCTCCAAAAGTATTTCCTTGAAAACTTCTACACCATCGTTTACCTACCAACTCAAGATTTCTTCATCTTGGTATTCTCATTTCTAACTCTTGCACACTATGCTCAAACCATCCCAAATCTAGCACCTCTTTTTTTAGTGCCCCTTCGCAACCAATGTGTGGAACCTTGTATCCGCTAAATGCAAGATTTCTCTCTCTAATCGTTCTTCCTGGGGTACCGATGCTTGGCTGACTTGTTCCTCCCCTCATTCGAGGGTTGAGATGTTCAAGCTAGCCATCATCATTAACTCTTGTTGGTTCACCTGGTACACTAGAAATAGTTTGTTGCACAAGGTTAGGCAACCTACCCCCTCTAGTTTGGCTATAATGATTTCAGTCTTTACCAATGATTACTTTACACATACCCTACATGAGGGGACCACAAATCGCAATAACTCTTTAATTAAATGGATTCCATCAAACTCGGGCTTTCTCAAAATCAATTGTGACACCTCTTTGGCCGTTGATATAGGAGGTACGAGCTTTGTGGTTCGCAACAACTCAAAATTTTACCTAATAATTTTTGGAGCGTCGGCTTTCGTGTCCAACGTGCTTCATCTGCGAGCAACTGCCGTAAAGAGAGCGCTGTTGTTTGCATCTGAACATTCACTATCTAATTTTGTTGTGGAATCTAACTCAAAAGTATTAATAGATGTACTTAACAAAATGGCGTTTGTGTCGTGGTCCATCTCATCCATTGTTGACGACATCTTTTTTCTCAAGAGCACTTGTAACGTCGTTAGCTTTGTTTTTCATTTTAGATAGTGTAACAAAGTTGCCCACTGGGTAGCAAATCATGCCAGAGTCTCTCAAGACTCGTTTGTTTGGCATTTGATTCAGCCTCCTCACTTGTCCATCTTGAATTTTGACCTTTTTGACCCAAACTCTTGCCAGGTTATTTAATATATGTTGTTTGGTAAAAAAAAATACATGTTAGAAAATTAAGGGAAATTTTCGATCGACAAAACCCGAACCCGATGAGAGAAAATAAAAAACCAAATCCGATAATAATATATAATGCTGAAAAATAAGAGAGACATGGGGGTTAACGTGGTTCGGACTTGGTGGGGAGCTGATCCCACGTCTACAGGGAGAAGAGGAGACTGTTTTATTAATTTCAGAAAAGAACTTTACAATAAGAGTGACAATAAACTAAATACCCTCAAGCATACAATAAACTATCTCAAAATAAATTGAACCTAAAACTAGTATGGAGTAGAGGCACTGTCTCTGCAATATTTGCCTTGAAACTAAACTTCGTTGATGTATGTCGGAACCTGAGAAAGGGGCACTACTTGAAAAGGATGATAGCGACACTCATAATTTTTTGGATCTCTAAATGTTAAAAAATTAGGAGGCCTAACTCACCCCAAAAGCTAGCTCATGAGGAGAGGATTACCCAAACTATTTAAAGGCTACCTTGGCCATATTTTTAACCAACGTGAGACTTTAACACACCCCCCTCACACCCAGGATTGGATATCTGGAGCGTGGAATTTTGCATGACCGGACATCTGCAGGTGACACAATATCAACCACACATTTGGCTCTGATACCATGTTAAGAAATTAGTAGGCCTAACGCCCAGGATTGGACATCTGGAGTGTGGAGTTTTGCAGGACTGGACATCTGCGGATGGCACAATATCAACCACACATTTGGCTCTCACACCATGTTAAGAAATTAGTAGGCCTAACTTGAAGGCGAAATGAAGACACTAGAGGGGGGTGAATAGTGTGTTTAGTAATACGATTAGCCTAAATTCACTTTTAATCGTTTCTTCAATTATTTAGGCGATTTGCAGTTCGAATAATTATATGCGGAAGCAAGATAAAAATAATTAAGCACAATCAAATGAAATAATGCAAACACAAGTGATTTATAGTGGTTCGGCCCCAATGCCTACTCCACTACCTAAGCACCCCGCTTAGGATTTTCAAACTAGTTTTACTAGATTAATTCGGGTTTCCCTTACAACAAGGACTTTTCATCCGGAAAGTCTCCGCTCTCCAACCGAAGGCACTTCCACACCCGAAAGTATCCCGCCTTCCTACCGAGAGAACTTTCCCACCTCAACCTAAGGGACAACTAGAACTAATCCTAGTAACAACTACGTTTTACACAAGTGACTTTACACCTAACACCAGGTAACCACTTCACACACAAGACTAATAACCTAGGTCTTACACAAACCCAAATAAAAAATAGTTCAAACAACAATTAAAAGATACAACGAAAAGAGCCAAGGATAAATACAAGATTAACTACTCTTTTCAGGCCTTCAAAACCTCAAACTCGCCAAGTAGAATATCTTGAATTGAAGCCCGAGTTGAGGAGCAGAGTGCGTAGGAAGAAGAACTCGCGGGAAAACATAGCGCAAGCGTTTTAATCTTTAGAAGGCTTTAGATCTCTCTTGGATGACTCAATAGGATCTGTAGAAGAGTGAGAGAGAGATTAAATAAATCATATGAGGGTATATTTATACCCTAATGAAGAAATGGTTGTTCAACGTATAGAAAATTATCTGTTACAGGCCGCCAGTCGAAGCGCCGGTCGAAGCATCGGTCAATCGACCGCCCCATTTCTCCCTGTGGTCGGCCAACCGACTGGTCGACCGACAGACGCAGATCGCGCGATCCGTGATCTTCGGTTGACCCATCGGTCGACCAACGCAGTATTACGTCATGGCTCATATGCAGGTCGGTCAATCGATTAGTCGATCGCCAGCCTCGGACAATTTCTTTCGCCATTCGGTCGACCCGTCGGTCGACCGACGCGATCTTGCATCGCGGGTATCAACAGGTCGATCGACCAACGGGCCGACCACTCGAGCTACTGCCCGTTTTGGGCTTCCATCGGTCGATCGAAGTAGCTCTACTACTTTTTTTTACCTTCGGTCGATCGACCGACCGATCGACCGAACCTAGGCTGAATGTTATTTCTTCAGCCTATTTCTTCTGCGCTTCATTTTCGGGTTCCGGCTTTCAACGAGCATCATCTTGGACAGCTTTTGACTTGATCTCTGGACTCGTCCAAGCGACTTTGGTGCACTCGTCGATCTTCGAGAAGTCTCTGTGACGAACCCGAGCACGATGATCAATGTCCTTCTGATTTCCGATTTATTCGATTGAGGACATCGAACACTAGTCGATATGGAACCTGAAAGATATTCTCAATGAAATCATTAGTTGCATGTTTGTTATCATCAAAACCATCAAAGTCGAGATTAAGGCTAAGGTTGAAAACCTAAAGCCAACAATCTCCTCTCTTTTTTATGATGACAAACATCCTTAAGAAAATATAAATCATTAAAGCACAAGGATATCAACTTAGGGATTTTTCCCCCTATCAACATGCATATCTATGTTATTAAACTCCCCGTATCTATATGCATGAATTTCCTATACTTTTCTCACCATTTTAACTATGCATTTCTCCCCCTTTTGACATATATTTTCTCTATAGATTTTTCCTAATTTTCTCCCCCTTTTGACATCAATCAAAAAGGGTAAAAAATATTTATCTATTCAAAGGGATGAAACACAAATAAGTTTTCACGAAGTTGAGACTCTAAGGATTTTTCATAAAACATGACAATCTCAACCTTAGGGATGGAAAACAAGTAATTAACATGATACCAACTTAAATCATACATGATATCAAGAAGAAATAGATAGAATTCAAGCCTAAATCATGTATGCACTCAAATCTGATACCAATGTTGTAGTTTATCTTTTTCATGATATTTTTGATTTCATTCAAACTTTCAAAATATCAAGATATGGTCATTCAAATCATGTATATCAAATTTAATGTGAAACTAATGTCATTTAATCAAATTTTGAACTTAGCATGTTTTCATTTGACATAAGCATGAAAACTATGAAAATGTTAAGTCTCAAGTTTTGCTATCTACTCATGTTTTCTCATATTTAGGTATCTAGACATCAAACATGAGATAGTATAAGTCTATGAATTAAGTTTGGGCTTAAGATGAATTTTTAACTTACTTTGTTGACTTAGTTCAACTTATACCTTAAGTTTTCAAAAATCAAAATTTTAAATCCATTCAAAATCAGATTCCTATTTTAAAAAAATTTATACCAATTATTGGATGAAAATTTTGATACCTAATATAGAATGCTCATTTTGATACCAATTGTGGGATGAAAATTTTGATACCAATTATTAAATAGTCATTTGAAATGCATGTATCAAGTTTGGACTCAAAATGAATTTAAAAATCAGTCTATTTTTCATCCTATATTGATTCTAATCAAAAGCAAATGGATATTTCTAGAGGATGATACTTTGAGTTTTTAAAATTCAACTTTAAAATTCCATTATAAATTAGATTCTTGATAAAACTTTTTGAAATTTTTTCTGAAGAAATTAGATTTTTCAGTGAAAGTGCAGTTTCAAGAATCATCTCAAAATTAATTTTCTATATTTTTCTAGAAATAACTGAAATTTGATACCAAATGTAGATTGAAGTAATATTTTTGTAAATTTTAGTTTTTATTAAAACTTCTTCAATTGTCATTCAAACTTTCATGACACCACATGATGGTCATGTAAAGAGTATATGTCAAGTTTGAAATAAAAATTAAGTCCTTAAATCAAGATATCAACATAGCATGGTTTCATTCAAAACTAAACTAGTTTTTATGAAACTTGCTAAGTTTCAATCTTAACATTTACTCATGATTTATCAAAATTAAACAAATGGATACATAGCATGAGTAAATTTAAACAAGTTTCTCAAATATGAATTATAAATGAGACCATTAGGTCAACTTGTTGACTTGGGTCAACTTGGTTCAAAAGAGGTATCCATGAAATCACCTCTATGTCATTTTATTTATATCCATATGAATTTTTCATTCTAAGTGTTTGGAAACATGTCAAACCTATTCCTAAATATGTTTATGAAGTTTTGGACTTAAATGAAATGACCAAGTCCATTTTTTGACTTGGGTAAAGCTTTTTCAATTTCAAGTCCTCTAAAGTGATATTTATATCACATTTTTTATCTACACATGAATTTTCAATTCTAAAACACATAGACTCAAGTGATATGTATATCTAAACATGTTTGTTTGATGTTCACTTAAAAATGAGATCTCTAATAAATTTTTTAACCTAGAGCAAGTTTCACTTAATCAAGATTATCATAAAATTTGCCTAAGTTATCAAATTATTTTTTACTCATGAAATATCAAATATTCATCATGCATAATCAATTATGAGCATAGAGACATCATCAAGCATGAAAATTCAATTAGTTTTTAAAGATTTTTGCAAAATAAAATCATACCTTATTTTTAGAAATTTGCCCAACTTTTTTATTTCCTTTTTCATTTACTTCTAGATAGCATAGCTTTCCAATTTTTAACTTGCAAATGGACATCATTAGTATCATAGTGAAATAATATGTCTACTAGTAAGCTAATTTACTAACTAGCAAAGGTTCAATGCAAAGTTTCATTTAAAACCTTAACCTATGCTAGATAGTTAAGATTCATTTTAAAGAAAGTTTACCATGACATTAAAATGAATCTAAGGGATCAAGATGTGAACCATTTGAGAAATGTGGTTCCTAAACAAGTTTAACTAGTTTGGTCTTAAAGGAATATCTCTTATAGTAAGTGTCAACCTAGAGCAAGTTTCATTTGATGAATTTTGCCTAAGTGCTAAATTTTTACCTACTCATGAAAAATCAAGAATTTTATATGCAATTCTAGTCATGAGTATAGAGACATGATTTTAGCTTAAACGGTGAGGTATAACTCTAAGATTTGGAATTAATTAAAGTTATACATTTTTCATGATAATTTGTCAAACTAATCTATTCTATTTAGCCTTCCTAAATACTTATAACTTGCAAGTCAAAAAGCATTAGTAGCACAATGATACAATAACTAGCAAGTTAGCATACTAAATAGCAAAGGTGAAATAAAAATTTTCATTTGAGAATTTCAACCTAAGCTAGATAGCAATAAATTCGTTTCAAAAGAATTATCATGAAACCAAAACGAATTTTTAGAGATCACAAAAATAATGAATGAAAACTATGATCTCTAACCATACCTATTGGTTGAAAACCAAAAGGCCATAATGTGTCTATGATTTAGAACCACAAGGTCGTTTAGGCCCATTGCAGGCCACCGGGGTCTTCGAAGAGACCGAGAAATCAAAAATCAAAAATATTTTTTAAATGAACTCTTTTGCAAGAGTGGGGAAAACAATCAATTTAAAGCATGTATCATGACTCCAACTTAAATAAAGCAAATCAAAGTAAGAAAATGATACCAAAGAGTTTGATGCCAAATTTACCATAGGCATCCAGTGTAGATGAAGACTTTGAAGTTGCAACCATGTAGGGATTATTCCTTCAACTCATTGGTCAACTTCAATTCTCTTTACCCTTGTGTGGTGACTCCCCCTATAAGAGAAGAAATTTTTTGTACCCAAATGACTTTTGATCCTTGGGGGTTAGTGGGCTTAGCTACCCAAAGTATTTTCACAACACTTGGGTTCATTTTAAAGACACACTCATGTATAGCATGCCCATAAACACCACAACAAAAATAATGTTCATTAAATTTCTTTTTGTTTTTATTATGGACATGCGATTTATCTTTAGAATGCTTGTCATTTGAACTAGATTGAGCATGAGCATTCTTAAAAATACATTCTTCTTTTGAATATGAGGTTTAAATGAGGAATGCTTGATGTGATAATGATGATGAATATTAGCATTCTTTATACAAACATTTTTATTTCTAGAGTTCTTAAAGGAAGATGCATTTGATAAATTATTTACTTTCCTATTTAAGAATACAATCTTATTTTTCAAATCACTCATGAATTTGTGAATAGCATGCAATTGAGATTTCATCGTACTATTTTCATTCTTTAAATTTTCATTTTTAAGTTTCAAGTCATTAACTTCTAGAGTTAATGTATCATGGCAATGATCAATCATGCTAGTTTTTAATTTTTCATTTTCACTCTTCAACTCATGCACATGATTTACTAGCTTCAAGTTTTCTTTCTTGATTTTTCTATTTCTTTATCTTTTCTAACAAGCAATGCATACATGCTTTTATATTCTTCCATTAATTCATCATAAAGAAAATCATGAGAATTAGATGAATTAGTACTACACTTTTTGTTATTATGACTAGAGGAAGAAGAGTGTACCTCATTATTAGTATTCATGAGGCAATCTTTTGAATTTTCTTCATAGCCATGGGAAGAGGATGTTTCATTTGAATATGATGATGATGTGGAAGCGCTTGACCTCTTCTTTGTCTCGTTCTTCATGGTAGGGCAATTCTTTCTTACATGTCATTTCTCTTGGCACACATGGCAAATCACCTTCCTTTTTCGATTTCTTGTGCTCTTATGACTAGAGACACTGTGGGCTTCAAAAACCATGTTAGTAATGGGTGGATGACAATTGTCATCACCCCCCTCATCAAATGTTTTGAGCTCTTCGGTTTTTGCATAATTATAAAAGCATATTTAAAGTAGCCAAATATTAAAAGCGAAAGTGCAATGCATGATCTTTTCAAAAATCTTATGATCCAAAGAACAAAATAAATACTTTGTAGCTTTAGCATTTAACTCAAACATGCTAATTTGTTTTTGGGTCCATGCATCTATTTTTTCCTTAGGTTCTATGTATTTTGATTTTATCATATTAAAAATACCTAAACCTTGAGTCTTTAAGAATGTATACATTCTTCCTTTCCAAAGACCAAAGTTTAACTCATCGAACCTAGGAGGTCTAGACGCTATCGACTCTAGAGTCATTTCAAAATCGAGACTAGGTGTAGACGAGATGATGAAATCTCAAGCTACGAACCCGCTCTTATACAAATTGAAGGCGAAATGGCGACACTAGAGGGGGGGTGAATAGTATGTTTACTAATACAATTAGCCTAAATTCATTTTTAATCGTTTCTTCGATTATTTAGGCGATTTGCAGTTCGAATGATTATATGCGGAAGCAAGATAAAAATAATTAAGCACAATCAAATGAAATAATGCAAACACAAGTGATTTATAGTGGTTCGGTCCCAATACATACTCCACTACCTAAGCACCCCGCTTAGGATTTCCAAACTAGTTTTACTAGATTAATTCGGGTTTCCCTTACAACAAGGACTTTTCATCCGGAAAGTCTCCGCTCTCCAACCGAAGACACTTCCACACCCGAAAGTATCCCGCTTTCCTATCGAGAGCACTTTCCCACCTCGACCTAAGGGACAACTAGAACTAATCCTAGTAACAACTACGTTTTACAAAAGTGACTTTACACCTAACACCAGGTGACCACTTCACACACAAGACTAATAACCTAGGTCTTACACAAACCCAAATAAAAAATAGTTCAAACAACAATTAAAAGATACAACGAAAAGAGCCATGGATAAATACAAGATTAACTACTCTTTTTAGGCCTTCAAAACCTCCAACTCGCCAAGTAGAATATCTTGAATTGAAGCCCGAGTTGAGGAGCAGAGTGCGCAGGAAGAAGAACTCGCTGGAAAACATAGCGCAAGCGTTTTAATCTTTGGAAGGCTTTAGATCTCTCTTGGATGACTTAATAGGATCTGTAGAAGAGTGAGAGAGAGATTAAATAAATCATATGAGGGTATTTATACCTTGGTGAAGAAACGACTGTTCAACGGATATAAAACTATCCGTTACAGGTCGTCGGTCGAAGCGCCAATCGAAGCATCGATCGACCGGTCAATCGACCGTTCTATTTCTCCCTGTGGTCGGTCGACCGACGCGATATTCCATCGCGGCTCATGTGCAGTTTGGTCGATCGATTGGTCGACCGCCATCCTCGGCAAGTTTCTTTCGCCATTCGGTCGACCCGTCGATCGACCGACGCGATCTTGTGTCGCGGGTATCAGCATGTCGGTCGACCGACGGGTCGATCGCCCGAGCTACTGCCCGTTTTTGGCTTCCATCGGTCGACCGAAGTAGCTCTTCTACTTTTTTTTCACCTTCGGTCGGTCGACCGAACCTAGGTTGAATGTTATTTCTTCAGCCTATTTCTTTCGCGCTTCGTTTCTGGGTTTCGTCTTTCAACGAGCATCATCTTGGAGAGCTTTTGACTTGATCTCTGGACTCGTCCAAGCGACTTTGGTGCATCGTCGATCTTCGAGAAGTCTCCATGACGAATCCGAGCACGACGATCAATATCCTTCCGAATTTTGATTTATCCGATCGAGGACATCGACTGCTAGTCGATATGGAACCTGAAAGATATTCTCAATAAAATCATTAGTTCTATATTTTTTATCATCAAAACCATCAAAGCCGAGATTAAGGCTGAGGTTGAAAATCTAAAGCCAACATAACTCACCCCAAAAGCTAGTTCATGAGGAGAGGATTGTTCAAAGTATTTAAAGACTACATTGGTCATATTTTTAACCAATGTGTGACTTTAACACACCCCCTCACGCCCAGGATTAGACATCTGGAGCGTGAAGTTTTGCAAGACTGGACATCTGCGGGTGGCACAATATCAACCACATATTTGACTTTGATATCATGTTAAAAAATTAATAGACATAATTCACCCCAAAAGCTAGCTAAAAAAAGGAGGGTTGCTCAAACTATTTAAAGACTATGTTGACCATATTTCTAATCAATGTGAGACTTTAACACTAAAATCTCTCACGATATTTTATTTTTATTTTTATCTTCCTCTCATTATGGGGATGATTTAGAACTTGATATTTTGCCCCTTTTACAATGCAAAAAGAACCGACATGTGTCATCTAATTCGGCCAAAAATATGAAAAGATCTCCTGCAAAAAAAAAAAACCATGGAAAGGCATTCGATTTGATCCAACTGCGTGCAATGACCGAGGGAAAATATGAATGTTGCCCAAACAAAGTGCAAGCATAAAAAAACAATTAAAGTAGATATCGAATTACGTGCAAGGCCTCGATCTTTGTCGTCTTGACCGGTCAACTGCAACATCAAATATAAATGTTATGCTGCCTCGAATTGTGTGCAGCAATTTGAGGCAGCTGTTGATGTTGTTTGAGAATGTGGGCTCGGCCCACTTACTTGGCCCGCTTGGGCTGGGCTGACCCAAGTAAAGAACAGTAGATATATATAATTTTTATTTTTAAATTCAACAGTAACTTAATCAAATAAATTTTGATTTGGGTTCGGTCTAATTTGTTGGATTATGTTCGGACTCAATTTGAGTCAACGTCTACAATACATTATAGTGTAATTGCTATCTTCCTGCTGGAATTAAGTCGAGGGAATTGTCGAAGAACAAGGCGGAGAAAAATTCGAACTTCATGCTTCAAAATTATCGGGAATCTCGCTGCAATATTAGACCATCAACCCAACCAAGGGCGGGAGAATTCAAGTTAGAGAGAGGACAACGTCTATGAAGGCGAAAAATAAGATGAAATAGTCCTCTGTTCATGCGCACAACAAAGAAAAGCGTCGTGATTTTTCACAAGAATTTAACTGCGATTAATCTGTCAAATTTTGAAATTGATGGGTCCATTTGATTTGGTTCGAGGAGAGTACAGCTGTAAAGACGGATTCAAAAACGATGTTCAAACGAAAGAGACATCGCTGATTGAAGATACGCTGAAAAATTTCTCCATCTCGATTACTGTTTACGCGAACAATAAACACTTGAAGAAGATGTTGACTGGTCCAAGTTAAAGTTCAAATAAGAAATCAACTATTAATATAGCTCAACCATATTTTAGTCAATTAACTTCGATTTGAATTGGATTTGATCCGTTGGATTCAGTTCGAACATATATAATTTTAGCCAACACCCAACATATTATCTCCCATCTTCCATCTTGCATCTTCCATCTCCCATCAAAATATTTGATGATAAATTGTTAATCAACGGAAGAAATTGATGCACAAATTGGAATAATATCATTTCAAGATGCACTGTTCCTTGTTCTTTGTGGTTGGTCGAAAACTTGCTGTTATTTCTTGCTTCGCTTTTCTTGTAAGCTTCGATTAAAGAGTGAGAACAAAGAAAGGAGAAACCACTAGCAATATGATAAATATTATATTTTTAATTATGATGCTAGTTTTATGATAATGAATGTTTAGTATAAATTAATATAATATTGAGTTGATACTCGTGCAGAAATTTCAAAATTATTTATTATCTTTTACTGAATTTGGCTAAAAATAATATTTGTCTAATTAACATCATCTATTGAAGTTTCAAAACATATGTATCTTCTGCTGAAGTTAATCAATTAAAACAAATTTGACTGAAGTTTCAATATATATATTAAGTCCAAATTAAAATTTAATTTGAGCTAATTAAAATTGAATTTGGCTAAAATTTAAAATAATAATTAATCAAAATTGACCAAAATTTAGCTTCTCGAAGTTTTTCATTTAGTAAATAGCCCATCATTTTTATGGAAATTTAATAAAAGGGGTACAGTGTGAGATTCTAATGATAGTGTGAAGAGTTGAATTTTTTTTTTCTTTAAAGCGAACATTGTATTTATTTGGAAAGCTGAGAAATACAAGATAAAAAAAATTATATCATGACAAAGCACAACAATATTTTTTGGTTGATATATAATTTAAATAAGAAGTCGAAATTACTTGCGGAGAAGCCGAGTGGCATACTACCAAGTTCTTACGTAGTACGTGCAAAGGAGGAGAGTACTTCAAAACTTCAAATGATTCTAACGAGTTTTGCAAGCCAAGAAACAAAACAATCGTCAAACGATCACTCTAAAATTAGGTTTAGGTTTATAAGAAGCCTAAACCTAATTTTTAACTATAATCATTCTCTAATTGAGATTAAGAGATGGAGAAGAAAGTCAAGCAAGAGGATAGAGACGTCTTAACGTCTGTCTCAAAAAGAATTTTACCTTCTCTTATTTGCCATGCATGCCGGTTAATTAATGTAACTGGGGATGATATGTCAGACGGTCTTGTCAAGGGTTATGATCGGATCGGTATTCGATTTGATTTGGCTTGACTTTTTTATTAAAAAAGAATCAGGTCTAAATTTATTTTTAGATCTATTTTTCTTATCAGATCAAGCTTAAATTTCCTATAAGACGAGCCTGATAGATTGGCATGAACATATTAAGATAGTATATATAATATATAATAAATATATAATATTATTAATTTATTATATATTTATATTATATATAATAAAATATATATTTTAATTTAATAAAATAATAATTATTGTTGTTATGTTTAAATTTATTATTATTTTTTTATATTAAAATTTGAAAGTAGAATTTATAAATATATTTTAAATTTTAGTAAATTTTATAAATAGGCCAATGAATAGATGAAACTCACTTCGAAAAAATAATCCACGGTAGATCACAAATGGCTCAAACTTATTTTTTTATTATACATATTTGACCTATTTTTTATTATATAAATGTAACGAGACGTGACAAATTAAATGTGTGACAATCTGACACATTACTAGGCAACCCATATCTAGATATGTGACAAAATGTCTTAGAGACGTATAGCTTCATCCCTGCATACTATAGTCCAGATAATTATTAACAACGAGACAAATTAAGACAAATTAAGCTCTTTTTTCCACAAGATAAAAGTCAAGATTATCATAGTATTCATAGTCTGCTTGTTCTTATCCTTCGTGCGCAACACTCCACCATCCACATCAATTCGAGAAATTAAGGTACTGTTTAGCAAAAATTATTTTTTGATTTGATATGATTAAAATTGAAAACGATTTTGAAAGCTTAGTTTTAATTTTTAATTTTTAATTTTTTAAAAACATATCTGATTAATTAAAACAATATCAATTTTAGTTAATTATAATAAGTAAATATCTATTTAATTATAAATATTATTTTTTAAAATATTTTTAATAATAATTAAATTTTTAGTTAGTTTATAAAATTAAATATTTGCTGATATGATTATAAAATATTTGTATGATTTAATTAATTAAGTTATTGATAATTTATTTTTATTTTTTTAATTAGATATAAAAATTAATTAATAATTATTATATATTTTTTTAAAAAAATAAGTCTAATGGTATAAAATTAATTTTGATTAAATTATAAATAGATCAATTTTAAGAAAATTAAGTTATTTTTAATTAATTTATAAATTTAAGATAATAGTTTGAGTTAAAAATATTGATTTTTATTTTTATTTTTAAAATTTTGATATAATATAATTTATTTTTAAAATAATTTATCTTATAAAAAAATATTTATAATTATAAAATTATCATTGTATTTTGATAACGAAATTAATAGTCTCGAAATCACATAAAATAATATTCTGATGTTTTTATTTTTTATTAAAAAAATAGATTTTATTTTCATTCTCATTTCGATTCAATTTAATAAAAATATTAAATTAAACATGTTTTCATAAGTAATTTTAATTTTAACAAAACTAAAATAATAAAAATAAATTTAATTTCGTTAATCAAATAAATCCAAATAGTGATATCATTAAAAGAACAATACAACTTTGCACATATATATATATACTGCAAAATTAGGTCTGCATACATGTTTGAGTCAAATAATTTTCCCGAGGAGAAGATTGAATTCCTTTGTTTTGTGTGTGCAGCAAATAATTCCACGTACACGCGCGAGGAATTCATCGCGGTGGCCCTTATAATTTAATATAATAATTATTCTTGTCAATTCAATAATTATCTGGCGAATCATGTTGACAATGATAAAAGTTTAATTGTTGGCCTCAGGCTGCTTGATTTAATGACTTTACCAGGAGACATGATTAATTATTGAGGGTTTGTATAATATTTTCTTGCTGTGCATCATCATGTGAAAGCTACGCGGGTCATCATTAATTAATTCATCACTAAGGTTTAACATCAACGGATATACTGAATTAGAACATTAAATTCGTTGTATTGTATTAATCTATATAGTACTAATTTGTATTAACTAATTTATATAGTATTAATATATATTCTACTATTATTATACAATATTTAGCGCAAATATATATAATTAGACTGTATAATTACTTAGACTTAGTATTTTAGTTAATAAAATAAATTTTAATTTATTAGTATTTAAAATAATAAAATATTTGTTTATAATATAAAAAAATTATTGTGGTTTCAAAATTATTTTTTATTAAATTGTTTTATAATTTTTAATTTAATTTTAATTTTATAAACTTGGTACAGAATTCTCTAATGCATTAGAGAATTTTTTTTTTAAAAAAATAAACTCTAATACTTTTTTATTATTAAAAAATATTTTATAAATTAAAATTATATATATATATATTTGATCAAAGTCTTTGGTCAATTAAAGACTTTGGCGGAAAATAAAATGAGTATTCGAAATATAAAATTTTAGATTTAAAAATTTTTACCTTCAAAATTTAAATTTGAGAATCTTCACTTTAAAATTTTGATTTTAAAAAATTATTTTTTTCCTAATAAAACCTAATAATAAGTCTGATGGTGTATTATGAATTTGATGCTACCGAATATGAGAAAACTACCGATTTGACTGTACAAGTTGCACTCTGATTTGACTATACGTAGTTATGGTTTGTCCCAGCAGTTTACAATTCATGACATGCACCAAAATCCATTATTGCCACTGGCTATAAAAATATATGAAAAAAAAGAGATCTTTTAACAATGGAATCATGCATTTTAACAAGTAAAAAGCATCAAATCGCACATCATCGAGTGTTTCTGGATTCAGTTTATGAGAAAAGGCCAATTATATATTCAAAGTTGAGGATTTAGTGAATTTGAGGATACCTTGCACATTAGTTTTAATTTGTTCTACTTTCTAGTTTCTACTGCATGCATTTTTATTAATTAATATGTAGGTTCTTGCTTTTTCTGCAATTGAAAAATTCGATCCTTCTTAATTATTGCGTGAATTAACATGTGTCATGCAAATGCTTCGAGTAGAAGACACATATGGCTCGACGTTTGTCCATTATAGTTTTTTAGTGCAACAAATATACATGCTATACAAATTCGAAGGTCTATATAGTTGATTTAATTTCATGAGATAAAGAAAATATGAAAAGAAATGAATTTTAATATTTTATTCATTTAGCGTTTGTATTAAAAAAATATTATTAAAATAATACAAAATTGATGTTAATTATATCTTATATACACGGAATAAAAAAATTATATTCAAATTAAAATTCTAAATATGAACAAGAAGTTATTCAAGTTATTCAAGTTAATTCTAAATTTATATTCAATAAAAATTGATGTTAATAAATTTAAAATTCAATTTAAAAAATTTATATTTAATTTAAAAAACTAAATTTTGGTTTCCAAAAATAATAGTATGATCAGTAGAATATAAACAAGAAGTTCTTCAAGTTCGAGTTGGTTAATTTTGCGAATTTATAACCGGAAGCATTCACTAACAAAAAAAATATAATTATAAAACGGGAGAAGTACAACCAAAGATCTATAAGTTTTAAATTTTTTGAACTTCAGTCCTATAAGTTTTATTTAGGTATTTTCAGTCCTATATATTTGCTCCGTAGCACATATTTGATCATATCCGTGACGATCTGTTAACTTTGTTAATATGGACATTACGTCGTTTATTTTTTCGTGGACGAAGAGTACTTAACATACCGTCACGGGTAGTATCAAATCTGTGCTACAGAGTAAATATATAGGACTGAAAATTCAAAAATATTAAAACTTATAGGATCAAATCTTTCAATATATATGAACGATGTAATGTCCATGTGGATAGAAAGTTAACTGACCATCACGGGTAGAATCAAATTTGTGCTACGAAGCAAATATATAGGACTGAAAATACCAAAATAAAATTTATAGGACTAAAGTCCAAAAAATCTAAAACTTATAGGACCTCTGTTGGCACTTCTCCCATTATAAATCATGATTTCGAAAAATTAGAAAGACATTATTTTATCATATATATCAAACCCTTTTATAGCTTATATTAACATGATAACATCCACTGATCAACTACATATTGCAAAGCTTGTATGTATGTATGTATGCATGCATGGCAATTTATCTGAAGGCAGGCATGCATGTACTGGATTTGAAGAGGTAGTATATTATAATTTAAGACATAAATTTGGATTGTTTATGCATGCAACTAAAGATTAAAAAATAATTGTCTTAAAAAGAAGACGACTTAAATAAAAAAATGTTCAAGTTAATTATTTGTTAAATCACTACAACAAAACTCTCAAATTTTGTCGGAAAAATTTCAAAAAAATAAATTAAAAATTGTCATTAATGATAATTTTATGTTTGAATCTTTGAGATTAATTATCCTGCCACACATGATGTAAGCAAATTACCGGCACCAAACATGATAGTCAACAAGTACCGTGATAGCGTCCAAATATTAAATTATTGGATACATTTAGATATTAAAACATATCATTCAACCTTATCATTTCCTATAAATTGGCATGCCATTATTTGAGATCATATGATCAAGCTGCGCTCAGTATCAACAAGGCAATACCATGCAGCTGTTAATGGAGACATCTTTGCTCTCTACCCTGTTCATCTTCGCACTCTTCCTGCTACTTACAAGCATCAAAAGAACCTCCAAGAAGACGACACGCCTCCCACCGTCCCCTCCGACGCTTCCCGTGATCGGGAACCTCCACCTGCTCGGCTCACTCACTCATCGATCTCTTCGCGCCCTCTCCAACCAGTACGGATCATTGATGCTACTTCACCTGGGCCAGATCCCAACCCTTGTGATTTCCTCCCCCGAGATGGCCAAAGAGATCATGAAAACCCAGGACCGAACCTTCGCCAGCAGGCCTCCCTCCAAGGCCGCCAAGCTCCTTTTCAGCGGCGCCCTCGACCTCGCCTTCACGCCCTACTCCGAGCACTGGCGGCAGCTGAGAAAGCTCACCACCGTCCACCTCCTGTGCGCCAAAAAAGTGCAGTCCTATCGCCTTCTCCGGGAGGAGGAGGTGGCCGTCATGCTGGAGAAAATCCGCCGAGCTTCTTCCTCCGGCCCGGTTAATATGACCAAGACGCTGGTTACTTTCTCTGCCGATGTGATCACCAGAGTCGTCTCGGGGAGGAACTTCAGAGAGAGCGGCAAGGACGAACTCTTCTGCAAACTGGTGAAGGAGAACAACGTGGCGTTCGCCGCTTTCTTCTTCGAGGACTACTTCCCCTCGCTGGCATGGATTGACGAGATATTCGGGATCTCGATGAGAGCGAGAAGGACCGCCAAAAGATGGGATACTGCTATTGAGGTGGTCATCGAGGAGCACGTCGCTCTGCGCGAAGAATATGACGACGATGTCGAGGAGAAGGATTTCATAGATATATTGCTGTCTCTTCTTAAGAAACCGGATGATGAGACGGATACTAAAATCTCCAGGGAGGAAACTAAGGCACTCCTTATGGTGAGATTAATTAATTTCATTACTATTTAATAATTTGTCTTGCTTTAAATTAATAGTTAACCATATTGATATTATTAATTAGGATATGTTTGCCGCTGGAACGGAAACAACACACGTCACTCTAGTATGGGCCATGGCGGAGCTTGTTCGAAACCCAGAAACCATGAAGAAGCTACAATACGAGGTACGTGGAACGGCTGATGAAGCTAAAAAAGGAACCCTAATGATCAAAGAAGAAGACCTCGAGAGAATGGTGTACTTGAAGGCAGTCATCAAGGAGGTCCTCCGCCTGCATCCCGCAGCTCCGCTGCTTCTTCCGCATGTATCCATGGAGGACTGCCAGATTCAAGGCTTTCATGTTCCTAAGAACGCGAAAGTTTTGATCAATGCATGGGCGATTGGTAGGGATCCGAAGCACTGGGACGAACCGGAAGAGTTTAAGCCCGAGAGGTTCTTGAACAGCTCCGTGGATTTCAAGGGAAATGACTTCGAGTTGATCCCGTTTGGGGCAGGGAGGAGGATTTGTCCGGGGCTTCACTTTGCCGTCAGCAGCATGGAGATCGCGCTGGCGAACCTTGTTCGTGGATTTGATTGGGAGCTGCCGCTTGGCATGAGCGCGACTAAGATGGACATGAGGGAAGCACCTGGACTGACAATAGGGAAGAAGGAGCCACTTTGCCTTGTGGCAAAACGGGTTTGTTGATGAGGACAAGGAAGTGGGATAGAACTTGTATGAGCGGCCGTGAGGATGCGTGCCCGAGTTCGGGATGCGTGTCCGAACTCGGGAGGCAGGCTGAGCTGTGTGCTGGGCACGCATCCCGAACTCAAAGGGATGCGTGCCCAACTGGCGTGGCGGACATCGAGCGGCCTGCTCATACAACTTGTATGAGCAGGCCGCTCATACAAGTTCTATCCAAGGGAGTGAAATGGTTCGTACGTGAACTATATATATATATATACATGAATTAGGAGTTGGAAGTACTATATATATATATATATACTTGAATCTGGAGTTGGAAGTACTATATGTTATATATATACACATTAATAGCTTATGTTAAATGGTATTTTATATATGGGAGGTAGAAACTAGAAACATGCCTAAGTGTAGTCAAGCTTTAGTCAAAGGTCGCGATAGATGAAGATACACTTTGTAACATATGCCGTGGGCTGTTAAAAAATATCTACCTGCTGGTAATTTTGGAAAAGTGAGGTTGTGTTCGGTATGGAGGGTATCACTAACGGATTCAATCCGTCGATTATACTTCAAAATTCGTCGATAATAATCTTATCGGCGGAGTATCTATCGGAAAAATCCGTCGGTAAATTCCTGCTCGGTAATATCGACATATTTTAATAAATCTGGCGGTATTACCGATAGATTTTTCCTTTTGTTGATATTACTAATAAATATATATATCTGTTGGTAATATATATATACCTGCTGGGAATTTAGGAAAAGTGAGTCTCCACGCTTTTTTTTTCTTTTCAATGTGCAGCATTGCTTATTTTTAAATTTTAAAGAATACGACAGCACATAAAAAAAGGGGCGGGCAGCATGCCCTTTCTTTCCTTTTCTTTATATTACTACACATGGTATTACCAACGGACTAAATTCGTCGGTAATAGTCTTACCGATGGAGTGTCTGTTGGTATAATCCGTCGGTAAATGTCTGCTCGATAATATCGACAAATTTTAATAAATCTGTCGGTATTATCGATAGATTTTTCCTTTTGTTGGTATTACCAACATATATATATATATATATATATATATATATATATATATATATAGTATTTTCCTGGTGCAGGAATGTATCTATTGCAATGATATATTACCAACAGAATGTTACGATCGATAATACATATTCCATTCTTGACCATGATACATTTGTACACTTGAAACTATTTAAATTCTTGAAACCCGTTGTATTTACAATTGATTTCATCCACACAACCACACAAACATATATACTCAAGAAATAATTACATTTAATTAAATTAACAACTAATTTCAAAATACATAATGTGTTAATAGATCCTTAAAATACATATCGCTGATTTCAATTGATTTCAATATTCACAACTGATTTCAAAATACACAGTGTGTAGCGTCAGTAGATCCTTAAAATACATATCAATGATTTCAGTTGATTTCATGATCGTCATCATCAGCATATTCAACTTCTAATTGAATTGACGTTGTGTCTGCATCCTCGAGTATTGGAATAATACGATCCACAGCAGGAGGATCATCTTCTTGATAGAAACCATGTGTCATATCAGGTATCAGCTCATTTTCTCCTACTATCGGATCAATTTTTTCTCTACCTTTTGTCTTACAGACTACACGCCAATCAGCTCTATCTTTATTTCGAGCCGGATACTTCGCGTAATATACTTGTTCGGCTTGTGATGCCAATATAAAAGGCTCATTTGCTGTCAATTTCGATTTGTAATTAACCTCAACAAGTTTGTATTTTGGATGAACTTTCATGCCCCTTTCTGTTGTATCGAACCAATGACATCTAAATAGGATCACTGATTTCAAGCCGAAGTAGTGCAACTCTATCACTTCTTCCACCAGTCCATAAAAATCCATATCACATTCAACATAGGTTGTCCCTTTCACGCAGACCCCAGCATTCATCGTCTTCTTTGTAAATGAATATTCAACCGTGTGAAATTTATACCCATTAACAAAATATCCGCTGTAGCACGACACAAGTCGCGACGGTCCACTAACAAACTCAAATATTCTTTCATCTATTTCAGCTCTGTGATCTTTGCTGTAAGTCTGAATCCAAGTAGGGAAATCACGATTCCGTAATCTCTCAAATTCTTGATCGTTGTGAATAGAGTATTTTTGCACCATCTCAATGTCAAATATTTCAATGAATTGTTCAATCTCTGGACAATTGAGTAATACATACAAGTACGTGTGCCAAATGATACTCTTCATCGCTTAAGTGTCGAGATGGACGAGAACCAAAAGCACGACCAGAGTGACAAAATATATTTAAACGTCCATCTGAATGTCGAACACCCCCGTCGTCGTTACGTGGAAGACGATCAAATCTTGTCTGTACTGTCGATTCAAAGTAAAATGAGCAGAATGTTGAAATTTCTTGGATGATATACGATTCAGATATTGATCCTTCAACAGCTGCGGTGTTCTTTACTTTTTTCTTCAGACAATTCATGTATCTTTCAAATAAGTACATCCACCGATATTGAACGGGTCCACCAACTCGTGCCTCGTATGCCAAGTGTATCGGTAGATGCTCCATCGAGTCAAAAAATGCATAAGGGAAAACTGCTCCAGCTTGCATATGATTTCAACAATATTATTTTTAAGTGTTGACATATCTTCGACTCAAAGGACATTTGCATAGATGTTTCTAAAAAACATACTTAATTCAGTCAACGGATCCCAAATATTATCAGGTAGAAGATCTCGAAATGCGATCGAAGTAATCTCTGCATGAATACATGACAATCATGGCTCTTCATCCCTGATATTTTACAATCATCGACGTTCACACATCGAGATAAGTTTGAAGCATATCCATCGGATAATCTGAGTTCTTTTACCCATTGACAAACATTTTTGATATGTTGTTTATTTAACACATATGGGGCCTTCGGTTTCAGATATCGTCCATTGACCTCTTGTAACTCCAACTCTGATCTTTTACAAAGTATTTTCATATCATGTCGGGCTTTGACATTATCTTTAGTTTTTCCGAAAATATCCATCAAAGTGTTGAAAATATTATCAAACACATTTTTTTCAATGTGCATGACATCTAAATTATGTCGAATCAATAATGAACTCCAATAGGGCAATTCCCAAAAGATACTTTTTTTCACCCAGTTATGTGTTTGGCCAAAACCTAACACTCTTTCATTGCGACCAAATACTATATCTGGAAGTGCTGAAACACGTGCTAACATTTGTTCACCAGACAACATCGGTGGTGGCCCATCTCTTTCGACTCCGCCCTTAGTAAATTTATTACTATTCCTTCGATACTGATGATTAGCCGGTAGGAATCGACGATGACAATCAAAGAATGAGATTTTTCATCCGTTCTAAAGACTGATTGATTTAGAGTGTTCCATACAATACAGACAAGAGAGTCGACCGTGGGTGCTCCAACCAGACAACATGTCGTACGCTGGGAAATCATTGATTGTCCACAAGACCACGACCTTTAAATTGAAGTTTTGCTTCCGATGACAATCATAAGTGACAGCTCCCTCAGTCCACAATATTTTTAATTCATCTATCAAGGGTCTGAGAAATATGTCAATTTCTTTTCGCGGACCCTTAGGACCCGGAATAATCATCGAAAGATAAATAAATTCATCTTTCATACACATTGACGGTGGTAAATTATAAATTGTCAGCAACACTGGCCAAACTGAATAAGGAGTTGCAGAATGTCCAAACGGATTAAAACCATCTGTGCACAATCCCAATCTTATATTTCTAGTATCCCTAGCAAATGAAGGATAATATGTATCCAAATATTTCCATGCTTCACTGTCGGATGGATGAGTCATTACTGTATCATCACGACTTCTTGCATGCCAACTCATGTAGGGGGCTGTCTTTTTCGACATGAATAATCTTTGAAGCCTCGGTGTTAGTGGAAAATATCGAAGCAACTTAAACGGAATAATTTCCTGTCGGACCGATTTCTTCTCCTTGTAATGAGGATATTGACATACAGGGCATTTATCCAACTGTACGTTTTCTTTATAATATAAAATGCAGTTATTTTGGCACACATGTATTTTTTCGTACCCAAGCTCCAATTTTCTCATTAGCTTTTTAGTCTTATAAAAAGTTGGCTCAAACTTGTTATCAGTAGGCAGCATTCCATTAATCAATCCTGCAATTCGATCATACGCAACCCCGATGATATTACAATCGGCCTTGATGTTTAGGAGATGTGTCATTGCTGAAAACCTAGTGTATTTAGGACAATTCTCATACAAAGGTTCATCGGCAGCTTTCAACATCTCGTAAAAATTTGCAGCTTCTTTATTCGGTAATTCAATCTCTACCGCAGCCCCTACTTCTGTGATATCAACCGCTGTAGTATTTGGTAGGACTGATGTCTGTAGAACTGGCCGATCAACATTATTATTTAGGTGGAATTGACCCCCAAGACTATCAAGTATCATAGTTCTATAGGGATTACATTGACTGGATGAAGAAGCACCAGCAGAGGAAGATTCACCATATGTCTGAACGACATGATTGCTCGACGTCCCGACTTCGCGTGACTCCCCGTGACAAGTCCATAGAAAATATCTTGGTGCAAATCCTTTGGTATATAGATGCAGAGTGACAGTCTCCCGATCCAAAAATCGTCCATTTGAACAAATGCGGCACAGACATCGGATTTGATCACCCATGCTAACGAAATTCCGATTCGAATAGGCGAAATTTAGGAAGTACGTTACGCTTAATCGAAACTCATTCGTTAAAGCTCCACGATCAAGACGTCGGTACATCCAACTTCGATCAGCCGACATGATTCTGTCAATCAATGATAATTTCTTTGGTTAATGCCTTTATGTGAGATTGTCCTATTCCATTCGGGATTTATGTTATTTATATTGCACTAAGTACTTATTTTAACCGCTAACTTCATTCTAAATTTTGGCAGCATCTCCCTAAATTCTCTGAATACGCATATCATCTGGGCGCGTATCGGAGAACAAGAGAGATGCTGCCGAAATTTAGAATAATTAGTTAACGGTTAAAAGAAAAACGTAAGTGTAGTACAAATAACTATATTCCCAAATTTTCCAATCAGGGATAATTCAAGAATTGTACGTCGTATAAAAGATCATCTACTTCTTTTACACAAACATACAATCCCCGAACGGATCTAAGGTTTTGCTAAATCATATCCGACTCGTCGATGCGTACGTGAAACATATGAACTCGTCGGATACATGATTATTTTCTAAATATTTCGAGACCGTTCGAGTCCATATTGGACGATTCCGGCGCGCGTCCGAAGTGGACGATTCCGGCGCGCGTCCGAAATTAATCTAAACCCTAATAATTAATCTAACAAATTAAACAATTAATCTAAATAATTAATTAACAATTAATTAATAATTATAAAACAATTAATTAACAATTATAAAATAATAAAATATTATATATAAATTTATAAATTTCGGCGCCGGAGTCAGGTGGACTCCGGCGCCGGCGTACAGTGGTCGGACACACTGTCCGGCCACTATACAAGGTCCGGCGGCGGCCATCGGCCGACCGCCGCCGGCCGAAACCCTAGAAATAGGGTTTGAGTCGGATTAATTCCCGCCGGCCGCAACGGGAAGAGACGGCCGGCCGGCGAGGCATACCTGAACAAGTCGGCAGCAGCGGGAGGAGGAAGAGGCGTCGTCGGCGTTGGCAGCAGCGGCAGCGGCGGCGAGAGGCGAGAGCAGGAGCGGCTGCGGCAACAGCGGGAGGAAGAAGGGTCGGGCGCGACTGGTGCCCTATATAAACTTATCTGCAACGGCTCACTCGCCTGTTAGAAAGCCGTTGCTGATAAGTTATCATCAGCAACGGCTCACTTGTCCGTTAGAAAGCCATTGCTGATAATTAAAATATCAGCAACGGCTCGCCTTTCCGTCAGAAAGCCGTTGCGGATAATTAAAATAATCCGCAACGGCTCGCGTGTCCGTTAGAACGCCGTTGCAGATACAAATATCTGCAACGGCTCGAGCGGCCGTAAGAACACCGTTGCAAATAGCAACGACTTGAGCGGCCGTTGCTGATAGCCGTTGCTGAAGACCTAATTTCTAGTAGTGCCAGAAAGTAATCAAATCCCTTCTCACAACATAATATGATGGTTACCTGCATGTTGAAGTGGGTACTATATTGCCAGCCAAAGAAAAACATTTGTACACTTCGTATACTTGCTTGCAAGGAATCCCCTTCAATGCCTGAACTTGGGTAGGTCTAAATATGGCAGGTCGCACTTCTCCATGACCACAACAGAATTATGAATTATCACCACAAGTGAACACCTAAAAGGGCTAGGAAAGGTTCAAGCAACATACAAGCACAACTATTTTATTAAGTTTGGAAAATTCATGCATCAACGACCTCATAAGTTATTTACGTAATGGAAAACTCATGCATCAACAACCTCATTAGGTTGCAATAGTTACTTTATTTACATAATGGAAGAAATAGACTTTGGTGTTTCATTTCAAATTTCTAGGCAATAGACTAAGGAGAACATAATAAGTTATACAGTTTAATGGTTACTATAATTCATTGTAATAAGGAATTACCCTAAGAAAATTCCAAGGGAAAATTCAACCTACAGTCTGAAATGATTGAAATAAAGATTCTCTTTGAGAATATATTTACAGAACTTACAATAACTTCTTATGAGTTAAGAAGAAATAAATAGTACTAACCCCATTCTTTGACATATTAGCTGTTTGAAAAATTCCTGACTACTATATGATTTATCTGTATGTGTGAAATAAGTGATTAACCACAAAATTGAAACTCTATCAGCAAAAAAAAAACACATCTCACAAAGTTTAACTCTAAAGCATCAACTGAGCAATGTAATTCACCGGGCAACTTTATGTTTGAAGCACATAGTTGTCCTGAAAAGGTGTCAATATAATAGATAGATAACATCAAATATGATACAAAAGAAACTTCAATATAACTTCAAAATCTTCTAATGGTGAATTGGATAATGCCATCAATGGTATTATGTGTGGATAATTAGTAGCAAAGAAATAAAACAGAATGATATCATTCCATGTAACTACAATCGCAATAATATATAATAAAGTTTAATGCAGTCAAAATGAGAATCTCGAAACAGATGAGTGCTATTGTTTGAAAAGATTGAATAAAAAATGAGTGCTACAATTAGGTCTATCCCTAAATGAGATAAATGGGAGAAAATAAATTCATATGGTACGACATATCTATAGGAAAATATTGTAGACACATGGCTTTGCCTCTTGATACTTAGCAGTCCTGCAATATGCATGAGCTTTAATATTAGGTTGGAATGAAAGAAAAATGAGAATTAAAGCTTGTGCTATTAGGTAGACCATGTCCCATCTTCCCAACATCTAATGATAAAAAGATAAGAAATTATCTTACAATATAACAAAGAGTGTCCGTCTACTTTATAATTGATAGGCTAGGGCACATGAAAAGATGATAAACAAACCAACTAATTCTAATCCATGCTAGACATGACACACATTATAATACTGCACAGGACCAAGGAATACCATATGATGCGCCAGGCTCTTAATGTAGGTCCCAAATAGATTGAATGTATAGTCTCATCTTTGCAAGTGAAAGATTCATCAGCTAGCCTCTTCCATTAATGTACTCACCCACATGAACCAACAATTTTCTCAAAATGAGAAATAAATTTGTTTGTCCTAGACTCTCATAAATATTATTCCCCAAAACTATAGAATTTGAAATTATTTAAATTCACATCGAGGAGCAAAAACTACAAAATTAGTGCAACACTGACTAGATGCAAAAACAGGGCTCCAACCCTCAGCAACTAACATTTCTTTGTAATGTCAAGGCTGAGCATGTTTAATGTATGGTATATAAATAGATTTCTCTCTCTTTACCCGGAGAAGTTTAAAATTTTAATGTTAACGATACTCATAAAAATAGGGAAGCAAACCCATTGTGGAAGGTCTGTTGACAAAATAGTTTAACTAGCAAATTAAGGCAAGGGACAAAAAGTAGTACAATTTTCTTGAAAGACATAAATAATTTTTTACTGATTATATAAAAGAATAACCTAGCATAGTAGTCTCCTGCCAATATGGGATTCTCGTGGAAAGATCATTTCATGACTCAAAAAGGGTCACTCAAGTCATAAAGGAGTTATCTCATAATCTAGCTCCGGTGCTAATATTTTCTTACAAATTTATAACAATCACAAAGAAAAAAAGACGAGGGACATAAAACCAAAAGAAACCATCACCACTGGAAAAATGGGCATCAGCAACGTCTAGAGCCGTTGCTGGGCCGTTGCTGAAAACCATAAGCAACGGCTTGCAACGGCCCTACCCGTTGCAACGGAGCCGTGGCAGAAAAGCACGTTGCTGATAACTTAGCAATGGCCGCTCGGACCGTTGCTAATAATATTATCAGCAACGGTTTTGCCATGGACATGGAGCCGTTGCTGAAAATATTAATAGCAACGGCTGGTGAGTCCGTAGCAACGCCGTTAGTAAAAGATCGTTGTTAAGCCGTTGCTGTAGGTCATCAGCAACGGCTTTCGATAAACTTTTAGCAACGACTTTCCCATGGACGGCCGTGGAAAAGCCGTTGCTGATGATGTGAACCTGAAAACGAAAAAAATTAAAATTTCAAATTTACATTGATATATTGATACATTATCTGATACATAACTCACACACCCATACACTCATACACACATTCATTCACACATTACAAATACACCAAGATATACATCAAAACAATTATATTTATATTTATAATTATCCACAATAGTATAAAAACTATTCAAATGCAAAATTGAAGTATCAATATCCAAACAAAATAAATTAAACAAGTATAATATCTCAGTAACAAAGTCAATATAAAAAAATCTCACGATGACGATGGAGGATGGCCTGGATCATTTGGCGGGGTCTGGAGTGCTTGAGTGTACACCGGCGTGGACTGACTCGAGGACGATGGATGAGATGATGCCGAAGAGATGCCTGCTTCGGGATGACCTGAAATGTTGCGTAGCATAGCATACATCTCCGCCATCATCTCAGTCTGACGCGCGATCGTGTCCTCTAGAGTCCTTATTCTGCTACTATGATCATAACTGGATCTGGAGGTGGACGGCCGCTCACCAGCGACCGAAGGGATCGGTGCCCCAAGTGGCCCTAGCACGGCTCGCGCATGACCACTATTTGCAAAGCCATGTATGCGGCCATGGTCCCAGCCACCTACGGCCTCGACCCACGTTGCTGCGTCAAAGTCCTCGGGGGTGCCCCCGCGCTGCACCACCGTCTGGCTGTAGGTCTCATACTCGAGTTTGATTTTTTGTTTAATATTTATCATAAAACTTAAATTATAAATATATAATGAATAATTTAAACAAATATATAGTTACCATAATGTATGCAGCGCAGTTGTCAATGTACTCCCCCGTCCCATGTGCTTGACGGTGAGTCTGCTCAAACACCGCCATCGGGGAGGGTCGCTGGACAGTCCCATCATCCGACACCGTCGTCTACAATTACAAAACACAATACATTAATTAGTACACATAGTAACAAATAAAATATATAATTAAAAGGTATACTTACCATACGGTTCGCGTGCACTGCAAATGCAATAGAGTCGCCGGTGTGACGCGCTGCTCCCCCCGACATGCGATTTCTAGCCGCATTCCTAGAAACCTCCTGCCATCGATTCGTCGACCATATTCCATTGAGCTGGTCCCATATATCCGGAGTAATCCAATCGGGGCCGTATCCCCGAGTCTCCGCGATGTTAGTAGTCTCAGCTCGTGCCATTGCCTGGGACCGGGCCTGCCCCAGCTGCCCGTTGTACCTTGCCCGGGAAATAGCCTCCCAGGCAGCGTAAATGAAGGGCCTCTGGTCCTCAGCCCATGTATAGCGAGCCTGCAGAATAATAATATCAGTACCAATATTAATCATCATGCATGTATAAAAAAAATAATACGTGCCTCAAACTCGCGCCATAACATGTCGACGTGCTCGCTAGGCACGTGAGACCACGTAGGTCATGCCCCGTGCATGTATCATCGAATAGTAGAAGAAATTCTCCTCGACACTTCTTTTTGCTCGAACCTGCACAACAAAAATAAATTTTAATATTATATTATGATATAATGAATTTGTAATGATTCATAATTCATGATATATTACCGCTCCCCAATCACGCTAATAAATCTACGTGACTCTGTGGCTGGTGGAGGCTGCCACCTGTTCGGCCTGCGTGGCCGCCTGTGTCTGGATGTACTAGCCTCGGCAGTATCATCGGCATAAGGATCAACAATAGGAGGATCAGCAGCATGAGTAAGTGCTGGAGTCTCACCGATCGGAGACCCCGAAGCTCTCCTGCGACGATAACCACGACCAGACATATCCATCGAATAGACATATAATTAGATTATTGTATAAATAGTAGAGATATATTTAATAAAATATATACTTTACAATTATTTCTCATCATCTGATTAATAGTCTTCGAATTCTTCCTCTTCTTCATCTTCTTCATCTCCAGCTTCCTCAATTTCATGATCGTCATCATCAGAATATTCAACTTCTAATTGAATTGACGTTGTGTCTGGATCCTCGAGTATTGGAATAATACAATCTACAGCAGGAGGATCATCTTCTTGATAGAAATCATCTATCATATCAGGTATCAGCTCATTTTCTCCTGCTATCGGATCAATTTTTCCTCTACCTTTAGTCTTATAGACTACACGTCAATCTGCTCTATCTTTATTTCGAGCCGGATACTTCGCGTAATATACTTGTTCGACTTGTGATGCCAATATAAAAAGCTCATTTATTGCCATTTTACATTTGTAATTAACCTCAACAAATTTGTATTTTGAATGAATTTTCATGCCTCGTTCTGTTGTATCGAACCAATGACATTTAAATAGGATCACTGATTTCAAGCCGAAATAGTGCAACTCTATCACTTCTTCCACCAGTCCATAAAAATTCACATCACATTCAACATAGGTTGTCCCTTTCACGCAGACCCCGGCATTCATCGTCTTCTTTGTAAAGGCATATTCCACCGTGTGAAATTTGTACCCATTAACAAAATATCCGCTATAGCACGATACTAGTCGCGACGGTCCACTAACAAACTCAAATATTCTTTCATCTATTTCAGCTATGTGATCTTTGCTGTAAGTATGAATCCAAGTAGGGAAATCACGATTCCGTAATCTCTCCAATTCTTGATCGTTGTGAATAGAGTATTTTTGCACCATCTCAATGTTAAATATTTCAATGAATTGTTCAATCTCTGGACAATTGAGTAATACATACAAGTGTGCCAAATGATACTCTTCATCGCTTAAGTGTCGAGATGGACGAGAACCAAAAGCACGACCAGAGTGACAAAATATATTTAAACGTCCATCTGAATGTCGAACACCCCCGTCGTCGTTACGTGGAAGACGATCAAATCTTGTCTGTACTGTCGATTCAAAGTAAAATGAGTAGAATATTAAAATTTCTGGGATGATATACGATTCAGATATTGATCCTTCAACAGCTGCGGTGTTCTTTACTTTTTTCTTCAGACAATTCATGTATCTTTCAAATAAGTACATCCACCGATATTGAACGGGGCCACCAACTTGTGCCTCGTATGCCAAGTGTATCGGTAGATGCTCCATCGAGTCAAAAAATGCAGGAGGGAAAAACTGCTCCAGCTTTCATATGATTTCAACAATATTATTTTCAAGTGTTGACATATCTTCGACTCAAAGGACATTTGCATAGATGTTTCTAAAAAACATACTTAATTCAGTCAACGGATCCCAAATATTATCAGGTAGAAGATCTCGAAATGCGATCGAAGTAATCTCTGCATGAATACATGACAATCATGGCTCTTCATCCCTGATATTTTACAATCATCGACGTTCACACATCGAGATAAGTTTGAAGCATATCCATCGGGTAATCTGAGTTCTTTTACCCATTGACAAACATTTTTGATATGTTGTTTATTTAACACATATGGGGCCTTCGGTTTCAGATATCGTCCATTGACCTCTTGTAACTCCAACTCTGGTCTTTTACAAAGTATTTTCATATCATGTCGGGCTTTGACATTATCTTTAGTTTTTCCGAAAATATCCATCAAAGTGTTGAAAATATTATCAAACACATTTTTTTCAATGTGCATGACATCTAAATTATGTCGAATCAATAATGAACTCCAATAGGGCAATTCCCAAAAGATACTTTTTTTCACCCAGTTATGTGTTTGGCCAAAACCTAACACTCTTTCATTGCGACCAAATACTATATCTGGAAGTGCTGAAACACGTGCTAATATTTGTTCACCAGACAACATCGGTGGTGGCCCATCTCTTTCGACTCCGCCCTTAGTAAATTTATTACTATTCCTTCGATACTGATGATTAGCCGGTAGGAATCGACGATGACAATCAAAGAATGAGATTTTTCATCCGTTCTAAAGACTGATTGATTTAGAGTGTTCCATACAATACAGACAAGAGAGTCGACCGTGGGTGCTCCAACCAGACAACATGTCGTACGCTGGGAAATCATTGATTGTCCACAAGACCACGACCTTTAAATTGAAGTTTTGCTTCCGATGACAATCATAAGTGACAGCTCCCTCAGTCCACAATATTTTTAATTCATCTATCAAGGGTCTGAGAAATATGTCAATTTCTTTTCGCGGACCCTTAGGACCCGGAATAATCATCGAAAGATAAATAAATTCATCTTTCATACACATTGACGGTGGTAAATTATAAATTGTCAGCAACACTGGCCAAACTGAATAAGGAGTTGCAGAATGTCCAAACGGATTAAAACCATCTGTGCACAATCCCAATCTTATATTTCTAGTATCCCTAGCAAATGAAGGATAATATGTATCCAAATATTTCCATGCTTCACTGTCGGATGGATGAGTCATTACTGTATCATCACGACTTCTTGCATGCCAACTCATGTAGGGGGCTGTCTTTTTCGACATGAATAATCTTTGAAGCCTCGGTGTTAGTGGAAAATATCGAAGCAACTTAAACGGAATAATTTCCTGTCGGACCGATTTCTTCTCCTTGTAATGAGGATATTGACATACAGGGCATTTATCCAACTGTACGTTTTCTTTATAATATAAAATGCAGTTATTTTGGCACACATGTATTTTTTCGTACCCAAGCTCCAATTTTCTCATTAGCTTTTTAGTCTTATAAAAAGTTGGCTCAAACTTGTTATCAGTAGGCAGCATTCCATTAATCAATCCTGCAATTCGATCATACGCAACCCCGATGATATTACAATCGGCCTTGATGTTTAGGAGATGTGTCATTGCTGAAAACCTAGTGTATTTAGGACAATTCTCATACAAAGGTTCATCGGCAGCTTTCAACATCTCGTAAAAATTTGCAGCTTCTTTATTCGGTAATTCAATCTCTACCGCAGCCCCTACTTCTGTGATATCAACCGCTGTAGTATCTGGTAGGACTGATGTCTGTAGAACTGGCCGATCAACATTATTATTTAGGTGGAATTGACCCCCAAGACTATCAAGTATCATAGTTCTATAGGGATTACATTGACTGGATGAAGAAGCACCAGCAGAGGAAGATTCACCATATGTCTGAACGACATGATTGCTCGACGTCCCGACTTCGCGTGACTCCCTGTGACAAGTCCATAGAAAATATCTTGGTGCAAATCCTTTGGTATATAGATGCAGAGTGACAGTCTCCCGATCCAAAAATCGTCCATTTGAACAAATGCGGCACAGACATCGGATTTGATCACCCATGCTAACGAAATTCCGATTCGAATAGGCGAAATTTAGGAAGTACGTTACGCTTAATCGAAACTCATTCGTTAAAGCTCCACGATCAAGACGTCGGTACATCCAACTTCGATCAGCCGACATGATTCTGTCAATCAATGATAATTTCTTTGGTTAATGCCTTTATGTGAGATTGTCCTATTCCATTCGGGATTTATGTTATTTATATTGCACTAAGTACTTATTTTAACCGCTAACTTCATTCTAAATTTTGGCAGCATCTCCCTAAATTCTCTGAATACGCATATCATCTGGGCGCGTATCGGAGAACAAGAGAGATGCTGCCGAAATTTAGAATAATTAGTTAACGGTTAAAAGAAAAACGTAAGTGTAGTACAAATAACTATATTCCCAAATTTTCCAATCAGGGATAATTCAAGAATTGTACGTCGTATAAAAGATCATCTACTTCTTTTACACAAACATACAATCCCCGAACGGATCTAAGGTTTTGCTAAATCATATCCGACTCGTCGATGCGTACGTGAAACATATGAACTCGTCGGATACATGATTATTTTCTAAATATTTCGAGACCGTTCGAGTCCATATTGGACGATTCCGGCGCGCGTCCGAAGTGGACGATTCCGGCGCGCGTCCGAAATTAATCTAAACCCTAATAATTAATCTAACAAATTAAACAATTAATCTAAATAATTAATTAACAATTAATTAATAATTATAAAACAATTAATTAACAATTATAAAATAATAAAATATTATATATAAATTTATAAATTTCGGCGCTGGAGTCAGGTGGACTCCGGCGCCGGCGTACAGTGGTCGGACACACTGTCCGGCCACTGTACAAGGTCCGGCGGCGGCCATCGGCCGACCGCCGCCGGCCGAAACCCTAGAAATAGGGTTTGAGTCGGATTAATTCCCGCCGGCCGCAACGGGAAGAGACGGCCGGCCGGCGAGGCATACCTGAACAAGTCGGCAGCAGCGGGAGGAGGAAGAGGCGTCGTCGGCGTTGGCAGCAGCGGCAGCGGCGGCGAGAGGCGAGAGCAGGAGCGGCTGCGGCAACAGCGGGAGGAAGAAGGGTCGGGCGCGACTGGTGCCCTATATAAACTTATCTGCAACGGCTCACTCGCCCGTTAGAAAGCCGTTGCTGATAAGTTATCATCAGCAACGGCTCACTTGTCCGTTAGAAAGCCATTGCTGATAATTAAAATATCAGCAACGGCTCGCCTTTCCGTCAGAAAGCCGTTGCGGATAATTAAAATAATCCGCAACGGCTCGCGTGTCCGTTAGAACGCCGTTGCAGATACAAATATCTGCAACGGCTCGAGCGGCCGTAAGAACACCGTTGCAAATAGCAACGACTTGAGCGGCCGTTGCTGATAGCCGTTGCTGAAGACCTAATTTCTAGTAGTGCCAGAAAGTAATCAAATCCCTTCTCACAACATAATATGATGGTTACCTGCATGTTGAAGTGGGTACTATATTGCCAGCCAAAGAAAAACATTTGTACACTTCGTATACTTGCTTGCAAGGAATCCCCTTCAATGCCTGAACTTGGGTAGGTCTAAATATGGCAGGTCGCACTTCTCCATGACCACAACAGAATTATGAATTATCACCACAAGTGAACACCTAAAAGGGCTAGGAAAGGTTCAAGCAACATACAAGCACAACTATTTTATTAAGTTTGGAAAATTCATGCATCAACGACCTCATAAGTTATTTACGTAATGGAAAACTCATGCATCAACAACCTCATTAGGTTGCAATAGTTACTTTATTTACATAATGGAAGAAATAGACTTTGGTGTTTCATTTCAAATTTCTAGGCAATAGACTAAGGAGAACATAATAAGTTATACAGTTTAATGGTTACTATAATTCATTGTAATAAGGAATTACCCTAAGAAAATTCCAAGGGAAAATTCAACCTACAGTCTGAAATGATTGAAATAAAGATTCTCTTTGAGAATATATTTACAGAACTTACAATAACTTCTTATGAGTTAAGAAGAAATAAATAGTACTAACCCCATTCTTTGACATATTAGCTGTTTGAAAAATTCCTGACTACTATATGATTTATCTGTATGTGTGAAATAAGTGATTAACCACAAAATTGAAACTCTATCAGCAAAAAAAAAACACATCTCACAAAGTTTAACTCTAAAGCATCAACTGAGCAATGTAATTCACCGGGCAACTTTATGTTTGAAGCACATAGTTGTCCTGAAAAGGTGTCAATATAATAGATAGATAACATCAAATATGATACAAAAGAAACTTCAATATAACTTCAAAATCTTCTAATGGTGAATTGGATAATGCCATCAATGGTATTATGTGTGGATAATTAGTAGCAAAGAAATAAAACAGAATGATATCATTCCATGTAACTACAATCGCAATAATATATAATAAAGTTTAATGCAGTCAAAATGAGAATCTCGAAACAGATGAGTGCTATTGTTTGAAAAGATTGAATAAAAAATGAGTGCTACAATTAGGTCTATCCCTAAATGAGATAAATGGGAGAAAATAAATTCATATGGTACGACATATCTATAGGAAAATATTGTAGACACATGGCTTTGCCTCTTGATACTTAGCAGTCCTGCAATATGCATGAGCTTTAATATTAGGTTGGAATGAAAGAAAAATGAGAATTAAAGCTTGTGCTATTAGGTAGACCATGTCCCATCTTCCCAACATCTAATGATAAAAAGATAAGAAATTATCTTACAATATAACAAAGAGTGTCCGTCTACTTTATAATTGATAGGCTAGGGCACATGAAAAGATGATAAACAAATTCATCTTTCATACACATTGACGGTGGTAAATTATAAATTGTCAGCAACACTGGCCAAACTGAATAAGGAGTTGCAGAATGTCCAAACGGATTAAAACCATCTGTGCACAATCCCAATCTTATATTTCTAGTATCCCTAGCAAATGAAGGATAATATGTATCCAAATATTTCCATGCTTCACTGTCGGATGGATGAGTCATTACTGTATCATCACGACTTCTTGCATGCCAACTCATGTAGGGGGCTGTCTTTTTCGACATGAATAATCTTTGAAGCCTCGGTGTTAGTGGAAAATATCGAAGCAACTTAAACGGAATAATTTCCTGTCGGACCGATTTCTTCTCCTTGTAATGAGGATATTGACATACAGGGCATTTATCCAACTGTACGTTTTCTTTATAATATAAAATGCAGTTATTTTGGCACACATGTATTTTTTCGTACCCAAGCTCCAATTTTCTCATTAGCTTTTTAGTCTTATAAAAAGTTGGCTCAAACTTGTTTTCAGTAGGCAGCATTCCATTAATCAATCCTGCAATTCGATCATACGCAACCCCGATGATATTACAATCGGCCTTGATGTTTAGGAGATGTGTCATTGCTGAAAACCTAGTGTATTTAGGACAATTCTCATACAAAGGTTCATCGGCAGCTTTCAACATCTCGTAAAATTTTGCAGCTTCTTTATTCGGTAATTCAATCTCTACCGCAGTTTGTACTTGTGTGATATCAACCGCTGTAGTATCTGGTGGGACTAATGTCTGAAGAACTGGCCGATCAACATTATCATTCATGTGGAATTGACACCCAAGACTCTCAAGTATCATAGTTCTATAAGGATTAGATTGACTAGATGAAGAAGCACCAGCAGAGGAAGATTCACCATATGTGTGAACAACAGGATTACTCGACGTCCTAACTTCACGTGAATCCTCGTGACAAGTCCATAGAAAATATCTTGGTGCAAATCCTTTGCTATATAGATGCAGAGTGACAGTCTCCCGATCCAAAAATCATCCATTCAAACAAATGCGGAACGGACATCGGATTTGATCACCGATGCTAACGAAATTCCGATTCGAATATGCGAAATTTAGGAAGTACGTTATGCCTAATCGAAACTCATTCGTTAAAGCTCCACGATCAAGACGTCGGTACATCCAACTTCGATCAGCCGACATGATTTTGTCAATCAATGATAATTTCTTTGGTTAATGCCTTTATGTGAGATTGTCCTATTCCATTCGGGATTTATATTATTTATATTGCACTAAGTACTTATTTTAACCGCTAATTTCATTCTAAATTTTGGCAGCATCTCCCTAAAGTTCTCTGAATACGCATATCATCTGGGCGCGTATCGGAGAACAAGAGAGATGCTGCCGAAATTTAGAATAATTAGTTAACGGTTAAAAGAAAAACGTAAGTGTAGTACAAATAACTATATTCCCAAATTTTCCAATCAGGGATAATTCAAGAATTGTACGTCGTATAAAAGATCATCTACTTCTTTTACACGAACATACAATCCCCGAACGGATCTAAGGTTTTGCTAAATCATATCCGACTCGTCGATGCGTACGTGAAACATATCAACTCGTCGGATGGATGATTATTTTCTAAATGTTTCGAGTAAGTTCGAGTCCATATTGGACAATTATGACACGAGTCCAAATTAGACAATTCCGACGGGAGTCCAAAATGAACTATTCCGGCACGCGTCCGAAGTGGACGATTCCGGCGTACGTCCGAAGTGGACAATTTCGACGCGAGTCCATTGAGGACAACTTTGGACTAATTAACAATATTTTAACTAATTAATTAATATTAATCTATATCATTTTCATTAATTTAAATAATTAACCTACCATTATTAAATATTAATCTAACTAATATTCCTCAATGTGTCACCTATGAAAGGTGTGGTGAGATTTGGCAAGCGAGGGAAAATAAGTCCCACGTTCATTGGACCGTTCCTCATTCTTAGCCGGAGAGGGGCAATGGCATATGAGCTTGCTTTACCGCCTAGCATGAGCAGGATTCATCCCATGTTCCATATATCCATGCTAAAGCGATATGCTAGAGGCGATTCTCATGTGCTAGAGCCTACTGTAGTTGAGATAGACGCATCAGTCTCTTATGAGGAGAGGCCTGTAGAGATTCTAGACAGGTAGGTTCAGAAACTGATATCTAAGGAGTTTCCATTGGTAAAGGTGCGATGGGAACAACACTCGGGTTAGGACGCGACCGGGGCGTTGGAGCAGGACATGATAGAGAAATACCCCAAGTTGTTCAATGGAGATGGTAAGTTCATCTTTACACCTAAATTCAAAGACAATTTTTTTTAGGGGGGGGGGAGAGATTGTAATACCCGCTAAAAATTAAAAATAATATTTTATGTGTATTGGTTTCAGCGGGTTGCGCGTGACGCGAGATGATGCATGCAGGATTGAGCATTAGCGCCTAGCTTAAGATGTGACCCGGATACTTTAGAAATTTGCTATTTTGAAGTTATGATTGTGTAGATTCTTTTGTGTCGTGGGTTTAAAAAGGGCTTTGAGTGGAGTTCGGTGGTTCAATCGGATCCGGATTCGGACTTGAATCAAGTAAGTTAGATGCGGTTTAGTGAATAACTTAAGTTGGGGGCAGTTTAGTCCTTTCAGCAAGTAAAAAAGATACATAAGGATTGGGGTGCCGTATGGCTGCTACAGCCACACGGAACCCGAGAGATAGAGGGCGAGCATGAGGCTTGAGGCAGAAAAGTAATTGTTAGAGTTCGCGAGGAATTCGAGGTCGGACGCCACGGAAAGCGAGGATCTCGTTCTCTTCGGATCGTTCTTCTCCGATGAGTGGTTGTTTCTCACAAATTCGAGATTTCTCCCCTCTCCATGGCCGCCCCTCACTTGAGAATAATTTGAAATTTTCATGCAAATGTCTGATTCATTCTCCAATCGGGTTTGTGTAGTGTTCTATGTGTCGATTTCCCTCTTGGAATTTGAGATTACACACACATAAAACCCTAACATTAGAAATTGTCTTCCTTTGTGGCCGCCTACGGTAAAGGAGGGCTTCTTGAAAATTTCTTGTTAATTATATTTCTTCTTTAATAAGACTAATGGTATGACTTCTAGATTTAATTTCTCTTTAATTAGTTGAGTGCAGAAGGGCATAGTTAATTGTGGAAATAAAGCCCTAAGCATGCGAATTCTTCTCCTGTCATATCCGACCATGATCATGAAGCATTCTGGGATTTTGGTTATAAAACTTGTATACCTTGAGATTAGTGTCTAAAGCAGGGGTTAGTATAGAATTAAGAGTCCTAAACTTAGGGTTATCTCCTATAGCTACAGCCGCGGGTAAAAAACATAAATAGAAATATCAAATTGCTGAGTATGATGCTGATTTGCTGAAATTGTAAGGGCTGGGATTATTACATGCTGAACTTTTGAATGCTAAAATCGTAGAGCTTCTTTTATGCTGAAATTGTTTGGTTAATGATGCTGAAATTTGTGTGTAATGTTGTTGAAATTATCTAGTTAATAATGCTAAAATTACCTAATTATGATTTATAAAGGTGCTGAAATAGAGTGCTGAGTTGCTGAAAAATTGTAAACACATGGTGAGATTGATTATGTCGTAGTGTTTCAAGTCTGATGCGTAAAGTATCGATGTAACCTATCGATCTTCGTGTAACTATAGTTTAGAAACATAGAAAATGCTTTGAAAACCTGAAAAGTAGTGTACGAGTAGAAAATGGATACTTATAGTAGGCTGGAATTGTCATGTGCGTGTTAAACGAGTTGAGTTATGGGCTCGATACGACGTTCCTAACTTGCTATAAATACTTGAAATCTTGACTTGAAATCAGTAATAAAATGGGCCTCATTGGGCCGAGTGGTGCGCATGGCGCACGAGATGATATTGGGCCGAACAGGCCGAGTGGTGCGCTACACGCACGAGGTGATGTTGGGCCACATATTAAGCCGAGTTGTACGCCTAGCGTATGAGTGATCATGGGTCGGAGGGCCTTTCCCGACCGAGTTATAGGCATTGAGGCTAGAGGGTCTTCCTAGCTCAGTGAGCCCGAGTCACATGTGTCGGAGGGCTTTCCCCGACCGAGTTATGGGTACTGAGGTTAGAGGGCCTTCCTAGCCCAGTGAGCCTGAGTTGAGAGGTTTGTTGGGGGTGGTCGGCCTAGCGAGCACCTCGTGAGTTGTAAGCTGGTAACTAGATGACTGCTCTAAATGGGCCGAGTTAGTTTGTGTGGTGTGCGTAGTGCACGTGTTACTAAAGTAATATATACCATGATTATATCAGTCATTTGAACACAGAGATAATTACTACATTAATTATTTACATGATTTGGCTTGGTGGTGGTCAAGACGACCACTCACTGAGTTCTTTGAACTCATCATTCTCTTCTGTATGTTGTTTTGCAGTGCGTGATCATTAAGTTACGGTGCGACTGGTGGCGGGGGACTCCGGTGGCGATCTCGTGAAACCCGTTGGTCTAGTCGAGTTGAGTCGAATTTGAGTTTATTTAGAGACATATAGTTTGTTTGAGTCTTGTAGTTACTTGAACTTATGTAGTATTGATACTTGGGTGTAAGACCCGGGAAAATTTTCTAATATAAAAATTTGTTTTTGGTGCAGCACGCCGGACCTGGGGATAGTCGAGTCGAGCCTCAGGATCGCCTTGAGTGAAAGCGTATGACTCGACTAATGATGCGTGGAATTTTATTGGGTGATTGACTTTCCTTTTATGCAATCATACCTTAATCAAGTTTAAATCGACTCATGTTGTGGGTTGAGTCGGAACCCAAGTTGAGTTCGGGTTTAGTCGAGTCTTAAGTATGAGTCAAGTGAGTCAAGAGCCTATATGGAAGGCTAGATGAGGGATTAAAACCCCTCATCCTTGTGTCGTGCGACTCATCCTTGGAGTCGCACAAGGCAGCCTAGGGAGAGAGGGAGAAGAGCAAGGAGAAGGGGGACTTGGATCGATCCGGGATTTCACGCCGTCGCCGGAATATTCAAAGTCATCGTCATCCGATCTTTCGTTCTCCGCAATCAAGGTGAGTGGTTAGAATTTGAAAGATTGGGGGAGGCGTGTAGCCGAACCCCTAGATGTGTTAGGGTGTGTTTCTCGCAATCTTTCCGACGGATCTTGGTTTCATTGTTGAGTATTCACTATTTTATATGAATTCTTATCGGATCATGTTGTTTCCTCGTCAATTTCTCAAGTCCTAGTGCTGCCGAATCATGGGAAAAGGGGAAAGGTCATGCCAAAATTTTCTCCAATTCTCTTGACGGAAGTAAAGCCCTTAGACGACCTCAAGTTCATGAATGATGTAATCTCCATCGTCGATTTCACGTGTTATGAAGCATGTCTTCCCTAGAACTCCTAGGTGTGGCCGAATGAACCCTACATCTCATGAAGGGGGTTCGGCCAGGGGTAAGGGAAAGGAATTAAATAGTCCACTTGATATTAAGATATCGGAGACAAAGAGTTAGGGGCATAGTTAAAGTCCTGTTTCCCTTTCCTACTCTAAGGGCCATAGCCGAGCAAGGTCACCCTTGCTAAAGGCTCGGCCAAGCCTAGTGAGGGGGAAAATGGTGGCTTTAGATGAAAACTTCCATGGTCATAAGGTTCTAACAATAGAGGTATGATGATACTTAGGAAGAACAATAATCATAGTAAGTAAATTGATTGATTTATGAGATTGTAGGAATGCTAGCTTTATGACCATCCTTAGCTCATTAAATCTTTAAATTTTGAAATGATGTAATTAGTTTACCATTCTTAGTATTTCATACATTTTTGAATTCATTACTACCTTGCCATGCTAGATAAATTATTTCTTGTTGAGCTTAATTATGAAGGTAGTGTAAAGTTGTTATGCATGAATATTGTGGTTATATATAGTAGATGTTGTAAAGTTTGATTACTTTTCTTTAGATTATACATGTTGTCCAAAAATGTTCATGGGCGGAATTCCAAGGTCGGTGCAAGGAATTCCTCACCCAAGGTAGTATAGAAGGTTAGATAACGTGTAAGACGTCGCGATACGTTCAATGTATATATATGAAAACTTAGCTAGGAGATGATATCACTTCTAGGACTTCTAGTAAATATTTTGGAAACCTAGAACTCTTAGGTGTATACATTTTGAAAGGGCGGCATAAATTTGTTGATCCGGTAGCCGGATTAGGGCCAAATACGGGCAATGGCCCGAAGTGTATAAAAGGAAACCCTATGACATTTGATTGTGTGATGTGCTTGAGATGGTCCGCCGAGGAGCGTGGAGGTCGGGAATGATCAATGCTTGGCTCGGCTAGTGTTGGGTCTTGAGGTGCGCCAGCGGGCCCATTAGGTGCCAGACCCCAGTTGGGTGGGATTAGCTATTCTTACCCTAGACGGTGTCTGGAGACTAGTGGATCATCCTAGTCGAAGGCCCGGGATTATTTGTTTACATCTTGAGAGGATGTGGCCAACGACCAGTATGATACTACCTGGTATGGTAGGGTCGGTCGTTGCCAGGATATTTATTCCATAAGTAGGCCCAAGGGCCAGATGTCGGAGGCTTGATGGGTCGAGATGGCAGGTTTTCACATATTCGATTTGTACAGAGTGACCCATTGGGGTCAGTAGTCACATTAGAAGTAGTTTACTTCATTGTATATTCATTATGTTGCCTTATATGATATGCATGAATAACTGAGGATTATGTGGATGTTCGCTAGAGCCACTCACTGAGTCCCAAGTGGACTCACAGTTTATTCTTTATTTTTGTAAAGCATGAGTAGTGATGTTGACATATCGACATGGTGTAGCTGTTTGGCGGGAGGTGGTGCCATATCTCGTAGCGGCGTCCAAGAGTCATAGACTAGTGTCTAGTAGTTTGTTTTTTTTCTACACCGACAGTTGTATTTGGAAAGAGTTCATAAAACTTGATACTTGAGACGTTCAGTTATTCGGATGCTGGTTTTCTTACTTGCTTTGAAAATATAAGACTGTGAATTTTGAAAACTTTTAATAAAGTTGTATTGAGATTTCTTTTACCGATATGTTCTGGTTTTCTTTCCTTTTTTTATATTTTAATTTGTTTATATCATTCAAATTATTTTACTTTTTTAATTATATTTTTTTTATTCGGCGTTTTTATTTTATTTTTTTGCCGTGAAAAAAGGAGGACATTTTTTCTTTGGTTTTTTTGTTTTTAAATTATTTTACTTTTTTATTTTTATATATTTTTAATTCTTATTTTATTTTATATCAAAACTATGATTTCAAATTTTATTTTATTTTTAATTTTGATTGTATTAAATTATTATAATTTGGTTAATTTATTCAGATTTGTATATGATGAACTTATTATATTAAAAAAATTTCAAAATTTTGAATGAACTTCTCAAATTTGATTTGCTTTTTATTTTTTTAGCTATTGTATAAAAAAAATTAGAACTTCAAATACAATTAGGATATTTTTTATATTATTATTTGTTAAATATTTATTTTTTCTTAAATTTATTTATTTCTTAGTTTTTACATGGACAATTTTTCAAGTTTATCTTTTCCAACCAAAATTTAAAATCTCAAATTGAATGAATTCATAAATTAATATATATTATATAAAATTTTAAGTTATACTTATAATATACTATATTATATTATATTATATTATATTGTATTGTATTATATTATGTTATATTTTAGTATACATCTATATACCTACTATATAAGGTTATCTAATTCTCAATTTTAATTAGATCTGATTTGAATATAAACAAATTTTTAAATTGATTCAAATTTTTCTAAACTTTTGGTAGCAAAAAAATTCTATGATTTCATCATTCCAAAATTTCTAGGCCTTTCACTATACATTTTTCGTTATATAAAATATATTATATAAATATACACATTTTTACATTATATATTATATATTGTTTTTTTTCTTTTTTATTTTCTACTTCAAATTGTATTTTCTAAATTTATAATATTATTAACTATCTATTATTTCTAATACAATTTTAATTTAATTTTTTTTATTTTGGTAGTATTTTTCATATTATCGTTTAACATATTTATTATTATCTTTTTAAAATTGATTTATTTTTAATTCTTTCAATATTTTAAATCAAGTTCAAATTTTTGCAAATTGTAAGAATATCATTTTATTAATTTATTATTCAAATATTTAATTTTTACACATTTTAGTTTGATTAATAATTTTTTCATTAATTTTTAAGTTATATTTTTTGCATTCTATAATAAAATTTTTAAATCTTAAACGAATATAGTTTAGTTGATTTGAATAAATTTAGTTTTATAATATGTACATATAATACATGAAAACAAATATATTCCAATCAATTTAAAAATTTTAATTAAATTTTACGCAAATTGAATTGAATATTTCAAATTAATTCAAATTTTTTAAAACCTCAAATTCTAATAAAAGATGTGATTTCAAACATCTTTGAAATTTAAATATCTATTCAAATCAAAAATATATATCAAATTATATATTAAAAAAATATAAGCGCCGGGATTCCTTTTTTTATTTCATTAAAAATAGACATTATAAGCACAGACGGTCGATATTACAAATTTGATAATAGTCATTCGAGCTAAAACTGTTCAATATGAGATTATTAAATGTTGTTGCTTATGAAAAAAATTATTAATAATTTTTAATTTTTATCAAAATCTTACTCATGAATAGATATCATATGGTATTATAGTTATAGATATGTGATTAAGTCTAAAAAATTGTGCTTCCGATGTGGGATTAAATGTCAAATTTTTTATATAGGCCGATTATTGGGGAAATGAAGCCAAAACTAACGCTGGTCTCCCAAGTTTCTTTGTCAGTTTTTGATCAATTTTATAATAAGAGTTATCGAGTTCCTTCGTTAAATATTTTTAATTTGATTTATATATTTTTATTTTCTTAGCAAATCTGATTGAAACAACTATATATTAGTAGTATATTTTATTATATAATTAATTATATATTTAATATGTATTATATACAATATTATATATTATATTAATTATTACTGCTATTATCTTATTATTTGTTATTGTTTATTAAATGTCTAATTTTTTACTTTAATTTTTCTTAATTTTATTAAAATTTTATAATTTTTGAGTAATTTTTTTTAATTTGGATTAATGTATCATGTTTTTCATCTGAAATTCAAATATTAAAATATGCTAATTATATATATAATTATATATTTTTAAAATTTCTTTTTTATTTTTCTTATATATTGTATATTTTATATTATTTATTATTACTATCATTATTTTATATTTAATTTAGTTATGTATTATTTACTAAGAAAATATTAATTTCCATTAACTTAATTTCATTGTCATGTTTTTTTACTAATTTTTAAATTAGTATAAGCTTTCACATTTTTTATAGGAGTTGAAAAATTTAACCCAACAAAATTACAAGTACCAAATATATAAAAAAAACTAATGGATGTCTTAATAAGAAAAATGATATGTTAATCTAGTGGTATGTGAGAAGTTAATTATGACATTCTTTAGTAAATATATGATCCAAATTTCGATTAATATTATATTAATTATTATTTATATTTTACTATTTTAAAAGATATAAAAATTTAATTTTATTATCCTTAATTATTTAATTTCGTTCAAGTTTTAAAGATTTTCGGTAGAATTTATTATTTAGTTTGATATTTCATATTTTTTAAAACTATTTCAAAACTCTAAAACAAATTGAGTATAACTATATATTTTATTTTTTTATTTTTTTTCTTATATATTTTTATATTATCTATATTACTATTTTTCTATAAAATTTATATTTTTATATTTTTTTTATTATTTATTGCACATGAAGAAAATATTATTTATTCATTAAATTTGAATTTTAAGTTTTTATTAAATTGTTTAGTTTGAGCTTTTACTTTTACTTCCATTTTAAATAGTATAGTGAGATAATAATCAAGTGATATGTAATAAGTGAGATTTCTTAGTCATTTTTTTTAAAAGTTTTCCTTTTTTATCTTTATACTTTTATTTTTTTAATCTTTATTATGATTGTAATTCACTTAAACTATGTTCCATTTTAATTTAACGAGTACATTGTTTTGAGTGTTTATGTTTAATGTTATTTTTTTTATAAATGTGTGTTTATTGTTGTATTTTATTGAAAAATTATATCTATCTTTATTCAATATTCCATAATTTTTATTGTGTATGTTAAAGTTTATTATTATTGTTGAATTTAAATTAATTTTAATTTTAATTTTTATTAATACGTGACCATATATTTATAGTATAGTTTTAATTATATTTTATTCATTATATACTTAACTATATAATTGATTTTATATATTTTTTCATTAAAAATTATTTTATAATATTTTTTTTATTGAAAAGTGTAGTTGTTTTTCCATTTTTGAAAATATTATTTCAGCTCTGATTTTTTTAATTAGCAAATAAGTTATTTTATAATGTTTTATTTTTGAATTCCGTTTTTTAAAATTTTATCTACTTTTATTATATTAAAAATATTAAAAAATTACTATTATGATTGAATTTAAGTTTATTATTGTAATATTGATATTGATATTTATTCCTATTAATAAATGCCATTATTTTTATATCTTAATATATAATTATATTTTATTTATTTTATATGTTAATATAGAATCAATTTCATTATTATTATTATTAACTAAAAATATTTTATAATTTTTTTTTTGGATCCCATTGCGTAGTACGGGATCTTTCATAGTAATTAATTAAGAGTTGTATGTATATCTGAATTAATTGTGTTGTCGATGTCATTTGGTATAAGAATTGGAATGCTTATATAAATGTCAATTTTTATAAATATATTGTTTTTTTAAATGGGTAAATAATAAAAACCGCCAATGAACTATAATTTATTTGTAATTATCTCTCATGAACTTTGATATTAGATAAAAAATGAACTAAACTTTATGAAACTAACCAAAACACCATCTCTGTCAACTCAATGTTATTTATTTAATAAAATCATTTTAAAATAACACACGATATTTTTTATTGGCCCAAATATTAAAAATAAATAAAAAAGTTAATTAATAAATTAATAAATTAGAAATTACAAAATATTAATTGCTTGAAATGTTAATTAGAAAATAAATTTGTAATTAATATTTCATAATTTCTAATTTATTGATTTTTTAACTAGTTTTTTATTTTTATTTTAATATTTTAATAATTGGCCCAAATATTTAGTAATATCATATGTTATTTTAAAAAAGATTCTGTTAAATAAATAACATTGAGTTAACATAATATATATTTTTGTTAGTTTCACAAAGTTTAATCTCACTTTTATTTAATTTCAAAATTCATAGGGATAATTATAAATGGATCATAATTCAGAGAAAGTTTTTACTACTTACCCTTTTCATATAATTAATTAGTATAGAAATAATTCGAAATTTTGAAGAATGAGCTCAGTGAACAATATATGCAAATAAGTAACTGCTCGCTCATGAACAGTACATAAGCCATAATCAATTATGATTCGTTTACAACCGGTCATTATTCAGATATCCTCACTCGATAAATGTGATCTACCATGGGATCATACTTTTATGTTTGTGTTATGAAAGATACACTACGGGGCCGTTTGATTGCCCGCAAGTAGAGTTGCAATTTCTATTTGCAAGTGTTTAATTGACCGCAAATGAAAGTTGCAATTACACTTGCAACTTGCATTTTACGAAATTTTTTGGGGCGGGCACGAATTTTTTGAGGCCGGGCCGGACATGAATTTTTTCGGTCTAGGTCTGACACGAATTTTTTCGGATCGGGCCGGGCACGGAGATTTTTGGGCCGGGTCTATCACGATTTTTTTTGGGTCGGGCCGGGCACGAATTTTTCTGGGCACAATTTTTTTGGGCGGGGCCAGCACGAATTTTTTTGGTCGAGTCGGGCACGAATTTTTTCGAGCTGGATCCGACACAATTTTTTTCAGGCCTGGTTGGGAACGAATTTTTTCGGGCCGCGTCAGGCACGAATTTTTTCGGGTCTAGCTGGGCACAAATTTTTTCAGTCGAGTCGGGCACGAATTTTTTCGGGCCGGGTCAGGCACGAATTTTTTCAGGGTCGGGCAGAGCCGGGCTGTGCATGAATTTTTCTGGGTATGGTCAGGCTGGGCACGATTTTTTTCGGGTTGGGCCGAAAACTTAGTCCCGACATGATTTACCAAACCTAGTCTGATAAATTAATAATTTTAATTTTTGTATGATACTAAATATATATATATATAAATATATCGAACGACATCAAATCTAAAATTTGATACTACCATTGCGTTCACCGTGCGAAAACCTAGCACTTTGATATTTATTCCGTCTCCATCTGCCGACTCTAAGTCGCCTAAATTAATTATTTTCCAATACTTAAATTATTGCATTTGCAACCCGCAATCTTGTATTGCGGGCTTTTTGGATTGCAATTCCATTTGCCCGCAAATGATATTAAAATTATAAGTTGTAACTAGTAAATGCTGCAAAATATTTTTGCGACCAATCAAATAAAATTATTATCTAAATGCTACAATTAGAGTTGCTGCATTTGCACTTGCAAGCAACCAAACGCCCCCTAAGAAATTATAGAAATTTCAGCACCAATCATGTATAAAATTCTAGCGCCTACCTATGTCAGTTCAAATATTAAAGCCAACGCCTGCAAGGGCGACGAAAATGAATTGAAATATCGAGGAGCCAAATTTAAGACATACTGGCGCCTCTGACAAACACAAGTAAATTTAATTAAAAATATATGTGTACGTACCGGCGCCAGTACGGTATGCATGGACCATTTCAATTCAATTTCGCCGAGGAATTCAATGAATACCTCGATGAAATTCAATTATCTGACTGTTGTCAAATATATAATTGAATTAAATTAATAATATCAAAATTTAAAATTAATTAAATATTTAAATTAAGATAATTAAAAAATTAATAATAAAATTAAATTTTACTAATCAAACTGGACTAGCACTTTGGGCCTGACCAAATTAGACTAAAAAATACACACACATGAACCATACTCAAGTCAGGCTAGATGCATCTTAACTCAGGCGCTCCACCCGGTCATACAAGGACACTTGTGTCCATATTAATTACGAGGGATTCGTCATTCACGTACGAGTCCGACATCTTCGGGATTAGCCTCAACCCATTCTGAGTAACATCCCTACGAGATTATCGGGCGACATATATCATCACTAAATACCCCTCATCTTGCACTATATACAGACACAATGTTCTCATCTACATCTAGATTCCAATTTCTATATACAGACCCAGTTGAGGGATTCCTTGCTCAACATACTGGCGGTTCCATTCCCTTCACCGTCCATGAGCGTCGTCTATTAAGTAATTAAAAATCATTTATTATTATTATTATTATTATTATTATTATTATTATTATTATTATTATTATTATTATTATTATTATTATTATTATTATTATTATTATTATTATTATTATTATTATAATATAAAAACTAATATTTATTTTATTATAGGGACGCTAACCCTACTTGACCCTCTTACAATTTTTGAGGCCACACATCGATACTAGCATGGTCCTCATCGCAGGCACTTTATTAGTGGGAGGTCGGAGACACTACTAGTAAGTAAATATTTAATTAAATATTAATTAAATATTTATTTCTAGTTTAACGACTTAATAAATTTAATTAAATTTATTTTGAAGTCCACATATATTGAGTTGGTGATCCAACGTGGTGGAGATCCTGCGTAGCATCGTCTTGATGCCGACGCATGGATGTAGGTGGCGGGGGTCGACCACGGTCGTGTTTACGACATAGGCACAATAGCCCATGCACATGGCGTTGTTGCTGCCGCTCAGTGCGGGTCGTGTCGTTTGCCTTCACCTCCTCCACTGTTGGTCCACTACAACAGATTAGGGTAATACCGACCTTTTTTTATTGAGAAATCGATTTTGTTTTGAGGCCTAAATATGAATTTGGGCGCAACAAAAAGAGTCGGTTTGAGGACCAATAATGAAGAGTGAATAAACTATAAAATCCAAAATGCGTCGATTTTTTAAAACTAACGCCTATAATAAGCGCCGGTATCCGAATACTTTTTTTTAAAAATAAATAAATATTAATTATATATATTGATTTATAATATATATATTGATTTATTAATATTAAAATAAAGTTTATAATTATTATTTGTATTAGTTTATAAATTTTTAAAAACCTACCAATATATTTATAAAGGTTAAAATTAATAGAATTTTTTTTTAATTGACGTGAGACTAAATTCTATTGTATTTAAAATAACTAAACATTATTAAAAAAAAAAATTTATCCAATTGGGGACTAAATTTTTATTTTTTCTGTTTTATATTATTTTAAAAATTTGAAAACGGGAAAAAAATATGAAATCCCGTGAAATCAGAAAAAAATGAAATCGGCACCTATATGGCATTGGTTTTAAACTTTTCGAGCGCCATCACAAGCTGGCGCCGGATTATTATGTAAAAATATCGGCGCCCAACTATTCCAGCAGTAGATGGAGACATAGTTTTGTAGTGGTCTACTCCATCCACTTTATCTGCGTTATTAGATAGACTCATCACGATGGAGACATAATTGACATCACTAAGGCAGTAGATGGCGCAGTACCTTCGACAGATAGCGACCATGCATGGTGCTCCAGCCCTCTCGTCATTCGGCGCAACGATATCTACATCAGAGTCATCATCTTCGTCGACAACGAGTGATGCACTCCCCACATAGTCTCTCGAATCGTAGCCGCCACCGGATCCCGCTGAGTGATGATTTTGTTTTGGATGTATGTTGTAGTTTTGATATGCTTGTGATTCTGTCTATTTATGATACTTTGAGATGTTTGGGATATGTTGTAAATAAGTATACTTTTGATATGTTTAGGATGCCTATTTGTGATATGAAAATAGGAATCTTGGTGATTTTGTCTATTGATGCTCAAAATTTTATATCTGTGTACAAGAATTTTAATTTTTAAATTCTACAAAAACAAAATAGTAATTTGCGATGATTCTGCGACCGCGAGGATGTTGCAGGAAGTGTATCGTTCTGGTCGCGAAGATGAGCCACAAAAAATTACTGACAATTTTGCGACAGTCTGGTGCGATTGCAATGCTGTCACGAAGTAAATATAGTTCGACGGCTAACAGGCTGCTGCAGTTGGTCCCGCGACCGAAATTGCGACGCTTGTAGCCGTCGCTGAGTTCGTCGCTGTTGCGACAACCAGTTAGCGATTGCTGACTTTTTGCGACGCGAACTTCAACCACGAAACTTTGTGACCGCTATTGCTGGTTTTTACAAATTAAAAAATAATAAAATAATAAAATATATTTGTATACCGGCGCCTATTTAGGCGCTAGTTTCAAAATTCATTCATCCTTATTTTAAAAGTCTCTTCGCGGATGACTTGGTGTTCTTCAGTTCCAGCGATCCGAACAACCTGCTCAACCTTATGCTCTTATTGCGGTGCTTCGGTTTAGCATCCAGATTAGTTGCCAACCCCAAAAAAACCTGCCTTGTCAACCTCCAGCAAAACCAAGTGCTGACAGAAGTAATGGCAAGTGTCTTTGGATGCTCAGTTGGATCTTTTGCTTTGAAATATCTGGGCCTTCCCTTGAGAATAGGCAAGCTACTCAAAGAGGATTGGTGCTCTCTCATTAGGCGAATTGATCTTAAACTCTGTGGTTGGAAATGTAGTCTACTCTCTTGGGCGGGGCGCCTGACATTAATAACAGTACCATTACGGCCAATCCCGGATATATGCTATCAATTTTTAGAGCTCCGTCATGGGTTATCAAAAAGATTGACAACCGCAGACGAAATTTCTTTTGGGTGGGTCTTGATTCTGGATCGGCTCGGGGCAAGTGCAGAATCAGTTGGGATAAGCTCTCCAATGCACGTGAGGAAGGAGGATTGGGAATTATCAATCTACAGGCGCACAATATGGCACGTTTAGGAAGTTGGATGTGGAAATACATCTGTGACTCCGAACTCTTGTGGGCTAGCATCATTCGGAGTACCGCAAATGGAAATTTTAGGTGGTTTGGAGAATGGGGCAGAAATAAATCGTCGCCAATATGGTCTGGGTTCATTAAACTACAAGAAATGTTCAGAGCATGTATTACATGTATTTCCTACAAGGTCAACTCAGGAGAAGACTCCATATCCTAGAAGGGGACGGCAGATGGTTCTTTTAGCACCAAGGCTCTATATCAACTCCTGACTTTTAGGGGTTTGAGGGACCCTTTCTTTCACTTTATATGGCAAAAGAAGATTCCCCCTAAGGTCTCCATCTTCAGTGTGATTTGGATGAACAAACGACTTCCCAATCGGGTCAAATAGTGTGATTTGGATGAACAAACGACTTCCCAATCGGGTCAAATAGGTTAAATGGGGAATCATAAGTACGTGACCCCTCTTGCCCTCTCTGTCAAGATGGTGAGGAATCATACGAGCATTTATTTCGGGACTGCCCCTCCTCTAGGGAGGCTTGGAAGTCACATCTACATCTCCTGAACTAAGCAACATTTCCAAACTCCTAGTTTCACATAAGCATATATACCTACTGTTCAATTAACAGAGACTTCCCAAGAAGAGCTCGCATTAACCTAATTTGGGGATGGTTTCTATCGGCAGAGAGAAACAAAAAATGTTTTGAGAGCTCAGCATGTGGGGTCCATTCTGTTGTGGGTTCCATGCTGTGTTTTTTCTCTTCCTATCACATTCTGTAATTGCTTTGTGAAACTTGGCTTTGTTTTCCTTTCTTTAATTTTTATAAGTTTTCCTTCTACCTTCCCCCACTTGTATTTCTTTCAATTCTCTTGAATCAAATACAAGATGCTTTCGTTCAAAAGAAAATAAATTCTAGCAAGAACATAGAATATTTACTTTTATTATTATGCTAAGTTTGATTCACTTTGAGTTCTATGTAAGATTTATTAGGAGCTGGAATTTATAGAATCTTTAAAGCAGACAGAGAGAGTAGATTTGTCGAGTGGAAAAGTAGATTGATATTTTATTCACTGGTGATGGATATTTATACATGTACATGAAGGAGGAATTAGAAGCGTGAAGCGACGTGTGCGAGATTATGAGTGGAATATTAAATAAAATGTCGTGATTAACTCAGCTGTGTACGTGATTAACCCAACTGTGTAATTAACCTAGCTGTTTAGGATTTTAATCCTTTACATGCCCCCTCAAGATAGGCGGCAGTATTAACGATGCCTAGCTTGGATATGTGATCAAGAAATAGGCTTGTAGATATTGTCTTGGTGAGAGAGTCAGCAAGTTGTTGATCAGCAGAGACATTTGATGGAAAGCCTGCAGTCGCGCACCTGTTCTCACACAAAGTGATAGTCAATATGAAGATGTTTGATTCGGCTATTAGTAGCAGGATTATTGCATAGGAAAGTGGCTCCTAGATTATCACAACTAATGCATGGAGTGGAGTGTAAAGGGAATTGGATTTCCTGGAGCAGGTTCTGAACCCAATTAGTTTCAGTAGTTGCATTAGCTATTGCCCAATACTCTGCTTCAGTTGATGATCAAGCAACTGTTCTTTGCTTCTTGGATGACCAGCTGATAGGTGTCCCACTCAGGAATGTAATGTAAGCTCATGTTGAACACCGATCATCAAGGTTTCCTCCCCAGTCCGAATCTGAGTACACTTCAAAGGAGAAGGGAAGTTGCGGGTCAATTTTGAGAGCCAGATGTTGGGTTGCTTTGAGGTACCTTAGAACTCTTTTGCAAGCCTGCCAATGAGAAGTTCTTGGAGAATGCATGAACTGAGATAGGTGATTAACTACAAAGCAGATGTCCGACCGAGTGAAGCTTAGGTATTGGAGTGCGCCAACAGCACTCCTGTACTGCAGTGTATCAGTTGGTGCAGTATCATCAGTTAACTACAGTGAAGTTTTTGAAGCTAGATGAGTTTTAACTCCTTTTGTATCTGTCATCTGAAATTTGTGCAAGACATCCAAAATGTATTTTCTTTGAGATAGAAGTAATCCTCTAGATGTCTGTAGTACTTCAATGCCTAAGAAGTATGATAGTGGATGCATACCTGTACGTGAGAACCTGCTGGATAAAGCTTGGTAGATTTCCTGAATTTGTACTGTAGAGTTGCCGTTAAGGATGATGTCATCGACATACAATAATAAAAAGAGTTTGCAGTTTGTAGTATGCCGCATGAAGAGTGAGCTATCTGACTTGGATTCTATGGAACCAATAGCACAAATGAACCCTTTAAACTTATTAAACCAAGCTCTCGGAGCTTGTTTGACGCCATAAATGGCTTTATTTAACTTGCAGACATGGGAGGGACTCTCCTTGCTGACAAAGCCTGGAGGTTGACTCATGAAGATATCATCTTCCAATCTTCCATGAAGAAAGGCATTGTTCATATCAATTTGGTGAAGTGGCCATCTGTGTAGAGTTGCTATAGTAAGAACTATTATGATAGTTGTCGGTTTTACCATAGGGCTAAAAGTTAAATTGAAATCAACACATGGTCTTTGATGAATCCCTTTAGCAACTAGTCGACCCTTGTACCTTTCTATGTCACCATTGGCTTGCTGTTTTACTTTGAAAATCCACTTGCAGCCTATGACATTTTGAGAGGGATGATGAGGAACTAGTGTCCAGGTATTATTCTTAGTTAATGATGCAAATTCTTCAATCATAGCTTGTCTCCACTTGTCATTTTTTAAGGCATGTTTGACTGAAATTGATGTGGCAACAGAAGTGCCCCAATGCACTGTAGTCCAAGGGCTTCCTTGGCTTAAATATATTGTGCTGAGATCTTGTTGTCATTCTGAATGGGTGCTCAACTGGTGATGGTGAGTTAGGACTCTGTGCAGGTTGGTCATTGCTCGAGGTCAAATGTTCAAGAGGACTGATGGTAGTAGGTGAGTTATGTAATGGTGGTGATGTGGTGGCATTCAGAATTGTTGATGGAGGCGTAGCTATGTAATGAGGAATAGGTTGTTGAGCTAGAGGAGGAGAAGGTGGAGGATCAGATGTAGAAACTGTTTCATACCATGTATCAGTATCTAATAAAGCTCTGGGATGATGAAGCTGATTGTTTTTTAAGGGAAAAATAGTTTCATGGAAGGTGACATGCCGAGAGGTGAATGCCTTGGAAGTGGATGGATCCAAACATTGGTATGAGTGATATTTGATAGAATATCCTAAGAAGATGCAAGGCCTTGACTTAGGTTCAAGCTTGTTCATTGAGTATGGTTTTAACCAAGGATAATAGAGGCATTCAAAGCTCTTCAAGTTAGAATAGTTTGGTGAGGTAAGAAAGAGTTTTTGATAACGTGAACTGCCTTGCAACACAAGTCTAGGTAACCTGTTAATTAGAAAGACTGTTGTTGCGCATGCATATGGCCAATATTTCAAAGGTAAGGATGCATGATGTAGCAATGAAGTGGCTGTTTCAAGGATATGTCTATGGCGCCGTTCAGCTGTGCTGATCCTTTGTGGAGTGTAAGGAGGAGAAAAGAAATGTTGGATGCCACAGTTTGACAGGTAATCAGCTAGAGCAATGAATTCTCCACCTCCATCTGGATAAAAATTGAGAATGGTAGTATTGAAGTGTTTTTCGACAAGTGTTTTGAAGTTAATAAACACCTTAGCAACTTCATATTTTGCTTTAAGAGGAAAGATCCACATATATTTGGTAAAATGATCAACTATTAGTAGGTAAAATTTGAATCCATCATCAGAAATAAAGGGAGAAGGACCTCATACATCCGAGTATAATAATTCTAAAGGCCTACTGCTACACAATGTAGATTCAAAGAAAGGGAGTTTGTGGCTTTTATTACAAGAACATGCATCACAATGATGATGTGTGGATGTAGTAATAGGCAAATCAAATGTGGAGAGTAGATACTTGAGAGTTCTAGCATTAGGATGGCCAAGTCTATGATGCCAGATATCGATTGAAACTTTATTGGGGGTAGATGCAAAGTGAGCTGAAGGTAAAGTTCCACCACTCCATTCATATAGATTGGATTCATTCCGACCTCGAGCAAGGATCAGACCTGTTTGAAGATCCTTCACAAGAAAGTATGTTGGAAAAAACTCAGTTGAGACATCATTATCTTTGCAGAATTGAGCCACATAAAGTATGTTTCGTTGTATGTGAGGAGCACAGAAAACATTTTTCAAAATGAAACTATTGCCAGAATTTGAGATAATTGAGTTACCAGTATGGCTGATTTTGATATTGTTGCCATCGGCAAGTGTCACACCTTCATCACCTGAATACTCAGACAAATATTGAAGTGTCTCATTGTTACTGGTTATGTGGTGAGATGCGCCTGTGTCCATGACCTAGCTGGTGCCTTGGTTGCTTTGTCGATTGATGTAATAAGCCTGCGCAGCCTCATGGTTGCGGGATTTGGTTCTGCAAGTTCTAGCAAAGTGACCAACCTTGTCACATAGCTGGCATTGCAATCTAACTCGATTGGCTGGTGAAGAAGCAGATGGTCTCTAGTTGTTCGGCCGAGAGTTTTGTTGATTTGATCGTCTCCAATTGGACGACTGATTCCATTGCTGCTTCTGTGGAAAATTTCGTCGATTCTGGTTCATATAAAAATCTTGTTTTTGAGCCAATTGAGTAACTGATGTTTTAAGTAATTTATGGTTTAAGAATGCTTCATGACCACATAATTTATCAAATAATTCTTATATGGAGATAGCAGTGTCGCGCGATCTGATGGACGCACTGATATCGTTGTATTCAGAGCCCAGTCCTCCAAGTATCTTAATTACAAGGGTTGAATCAGTAACTGGAGCATCGGCCATTACCAATTCATTGGCAATTGATCTGATCTCATTGAAATAGTCAGAAATGGACTTTCTCTCTTTGGTAATCCGAGACAAAGTATCTTGTAACGCGTAGATTCACGATTGTGATTTATTAGCGTATTGAAGTGCAAGTTTATCCCATGCTTGATGAGCAGTGGTGGAAGTAGCGACCACTGTTACAAGTGCTGGTTCAACGAAGGCCATGATCGCATGACGGATCAGGCCATCCTGTCTGATCCAATTCCGACGATCTGGATTGTCGATCGGAGGACATGGAAGAGATCCATCTATATAGCAGGTTAGATCATACCCGAGAAGAAGTAATTCATGTTGAGTCCTCTAGTTGAGATAGTTGCTGGCTCCGACGAGTTTGATTGGCAGCTGCGCAGCTGGATTTATAGTAATAATCTGACTGCTTTGGGTGATCGGATTGATCACTCCCTCATTCATATCCATAGTGCCAGGAAAAAAAAGAGAAGCTCCGTGGAGCAATTTAAAGCTCTGATACCATATAGAAGCTTTAGAGCAGACAGAGAGACAGTAGATTTGTTATATAATGCTCTAACATTTGCATCTACAGATCGCCTCCTCTAATGAAAATAAAATCAACTTATTTCATTTTTAACAATGCTTGCTCTCTATTTCATTGTAGGATGAATGAAATCGATGTTACGTTATGGGGCAAGTTTGTCGATACAATTAATGACTCTCATATCAATAAATCAATCACTATTATACTCGTTGGAATGATCGTGAACTCCTACCAAGGTAGTTAAATATGCCTATTGATCTCATCCATTTTAAAATTGATATCTATTTTTTTGATTTTCTCTATTTTTTTTATATTACAGACATCGGAACATTATCAACAACATCGACGTCTTTAATCAAAATTAATCCTAATTAATCAGAATTTGAGAAATTGTCTAAATGGTAAATTTTTTACGATCTATTGTCAAAGCATGATATATTGTGATACTTTCCAGTAGTAAACTTTGTCTTACACATTCAATTACTTATTTAGAATAAATGATATACAACCTTGACTCTCATGACAATTTATATTATGTACTATTTATAGTTTCTTGATCGAGTCACAATCAATGATCTTAGAAACTTCTGAAGGCGAAATGGCGACACTAGAGGAGGGTGAATAGTGTGTTTACTAAATCGATTAGCCTAAATTTAATTTTAATCGTTTACTTAGATTGGTTTAGGCAATTTGCAATTCGATGATTATATGCGGAAGCGATAAATGATAAAACAGATAAAACAATCAATGAATCAATGCAAACACAAGATTTATAGTGGTCCGGCCCCAATGCCTACTCCACTACCTAAGCACCCCGCTTAGAATTTTCAAATTAGTTTTACTAGATTAATTTACGTTTCCCTTACACAGAGGACTTTTCACTTGAAGAGTCTCACTCTCGACCTAAGGTACTTCCACACCCAGAAGTCTCCGTCTTCTTATCGAGAGCACTCTTCCACCTCAACCCTAAGGGACAACTAAACTAATCCTAGTAAACACTAACTTTACACAAGTGGCTTTACTCCTTCTACACCAATGATACCACTTCACACACAAGACCTAACAACCTAGGTCTTACAAACTCAGCTTAAATAAAATGTTCAAATAACAAGTAAAATTTATAATCAAAAGATCTAAGAATAAAACCAATAGTAAAAGCTCATTTGCAAGCCTTTGGCACCTCCCACTCATCAAGAGGTAGAGCTTGATCAAAACCCGAGTTGTGCCTAGCTTGTGCGCTTGAAGAAGATGTCCGCGGAAATGAACAGAGCGCAAGCAGATGATCGTTTGGAAGGCTTAAAAACTCCTTTTTAATTGTTCATTAAATCTATAAGAGTGGAAGAAGAATATTAAAATAAATATATGAGGGTGTATTTATACCCTGCCGAAGAAACGACAGCTCAACAGATAAATTTCTATCTGTTGCAGGCCGCCGGTCGACCGACCGATCGACCGGTCATTCGACTGCTGCCCTTTACTATGTGAGTGGTCGACCGACGGGTCGATCGCCCAGAGGCGAAATCATCGATCCCGCCTTCGGTCGACCGATGGGTCGACCGACGTGATCTCGCATCTCGGCTATCCGTAGGTCGGTCGACCGACAGGCTTACTGCCTCTTTTTGGCCTCTATCGGCCGACCGACCGGTCGATCGAAATAGCCCACTGCCTATTTTCGGCAGTGTTCAGTCGACCGACCGATCGACCGATAAGGCTATTGCCTTTTACTTACCCTGTTCGGTCGACTGCCCGGTCGATCGAATTTAGCCTGAAACTTATATTTTCAGCCTATTTCTTCCGCGCTTGGTTTATGGGTTCCGGCTTTCATTGAGCATCATCTTGGAGAGCTTTCATGTGACCTTTGAACTCGTCCAATACGACTTTGGTGCACACGTCGATCTTCGAGAAACTTCCGCGATGAACTTGAGCGTGACGATCAATGTCCTTCCGATTTACGATTTCTCTGATTTTTCCGATCGAGGACATCGAACGCTACTGATATGGAACCTGAAGATATTCTCAATGAAATCATTAGTCCCATGTTTGTTATCATCAAAACAGCGATTAAGACTAAGGTTGAAAACCTAAAGCCAACAATCTCCCTCTTTTTGATGATGACAAACATCCTTAAGAAAATATATATCATTAAAGTATTAGGATATCATCAAAAGGATTTCTCCCCCTATCAACATGCATATTTATGGAAATAAACTCCCCTTATCTATATGCATGGATTTCTTATATTTTCCTCCCTTTACAAATATTTTCTTCCTTAAATCACCATACTTTTCTCCCCCTTTACCCATACTCTTCTCCCCATTTTGACATCAATCAAAAAGGGTAAGAAAGGTCAATCTAATCAAAGGGATGAAACACAATTATTTTTTCATGAAGTTGAGACTCTAAGGAGTATTTTTCATGAAATATGAAAATCTCAACCAAGGGATGGAAAACAAATATTTAATGAGAAACAAAATCATACATGATATGTTCAAAAACTAAATAGTTGAATTCAACATTAAATCATGTATGTTCTCATATGACATTTTTGATTTCATTCAAACTTTCAAAGAGAGCAAGATCTAATCATTTAAAGCATGTTTTGAGAAGTTTGAAATGAATATGAAATCATTTGACCCAAATATGAAATTAGCACATTTTCATTTGAAATAAGCATAAAAGACATGAAAATGCTAAGTCTCAAGATTTGCTATCTACTCATGTTATCTCATATTTAGGCATCTAGGCATCAAACATGAGAAAATGTAAGTCTATGAATCAAGTTTGGGTTTAAGATGAGATTTTTAAGTTACTTTGTTGACTTTGGTCAACCTCTACTTCAAGTTTTCAAAAAATCAAACTTTTGAGTTTATACAGAATCATATTTTCAATGAAAAACTTTGATACCAATTTTTTTGATAAAAATTTTGATACCAAATCTTGAATGGTCATTTGAAATACATGAATAAAGTTTGAACTCAAAAGAATTTTTAAAGACCATTTTTCATCCTATATTGATTTTAATCAAAAGCTTATTTTTAGGTATCATTCAAGATATCAAAATCATTCCAAGGGAATGATTTTACTCAATCAATGGTGTGAATGATATTAGAAACATAATCAAAATGGTATACACAAGTTTTTATTGAAGTTTTTGAAGGAAAATCAAAGTATCGAAAAGATTAGTGTTTCAAGAATGATGATACTTTGCATTTTGAAATCCAACTTCAAAATTTTATTTTAAATCAGATTCTTGATGAAATATTTTGAAATTTTTACTGATAAAACTAGATTTTTCAGTGAATGTGTAGTTTTAAGAATCATCAAAAAAATATTTTTTTATTATTTCTCTAGAAATAATTGAAATTAATATCAATTGTAGGGAAATGGTATTTTTGTAATTTTCAATTATTCTTAAAACTTGTTCAATTTTTATTCAAACTTTCATGACACCACATGATGGTCATATAAGGAGTATATGCCAAGTTTGAAATGAAAATTATATCCTTAAGTCAAGATATCAACCTAGCATAGTTTCATTCAAAACTAAACTAGTTTTTTTTATGAAACTTGCTAAGTTTCAATCTTAACATTTACTCATGATTTTTCAAACTTAACCCTATGGATACCTAACATGAGTAAATCTAAACATACTCCTCAAATATGGATTGAAAATGAAACCTCTAAGTCAATTCTTGACTTGGGTCAACTTTGTTCAAAGGAGGTAAGCATGAATTCACCTCTATGTCATTTTATCCATATTCATATGAATTTTTCACTCTAAGTGCATGAAAACATGTCATACCTATTCCTAAACATGTTTATGAAGTTTTGGACTTAAAATGAAGTGATCAAGTCAATTTGTTGACTTGGGTCAAATTTTTTCAAGTTTAAGTCCCCTAAAGTGATATGGTTATCACGTTTTCATATAGACATGATTTTTTAATTTTAAATACCTAGACTTATGTGATATGAGTATCTAAACATGTTCATCAAATTTTTAACTTAAAATGAAGTCTCTCAAGAAGAATTTTAACCTAATTCAATTTCATAAATATCATGATATCATGAAATGAGCTAAGTTATCAAGATTTTTCGTACTCATGAAAATTCAAACATTTATCATGCAACATCAATCATGAGTATAGAGACATCACTTAAGCATAAGTATTCAATTATTTTACAAGGATTTTTTGCAAAATTAAATTCATATCTTATTTTTAGAAATTTGCCCAACTTATCATTTCCTTTTTCATTTTCTTTTAGATAGCATATCCTTTCATTTACATTCACAACTTGCAAGTAGACATCATTTAAAGCCTTAACCTATGCTAGATAGTAATTTTAAATGAGTTTTCATGATATCAAAATGAATATAAGGAATCTTAATATGTGAACCATTTGAGGAATAAGGTCTCTAACCATGTTAAACTAGTTTGGTCTTAAAGGAATGTCTCTAATAGCAAGTATCAACCTAGAGCAAGTTTCATTCAATAAAATTTGCCTAAGTGCTAAAATTCTACCTACTCATGAAAATTCAAAGGTTTAACATGCAATTTTAATCATGAGGATTGAGATATTATTTAAGCTTAAACATTGAGACATAACACTAAGATTTTGAATTAATTGAAGTTATACCTAGTTCATGAAATTTTGCCAAACTAATTTTTTCATTCTAATTAGCCTTCCTAAAATGCTTATAACTTGCAAGTAAGCTACACTAATATTTTTAGAGAAAATATAGCTACTTAGCAAGCTAACTCAACCAAAAAGCAAAGAGAAGCATCAAATATCATTATCAAATATCACTTTGCTAAATTGTTTCAAATTCGTTTCAAAATAAAATCGAGTGATACCAAAATAAATTTTAAGAGATCACAAAAATAATAAATGAAAATATGATCTCCAACCCTTCCTATTGGTTGAAAACCGAAATGCCACAATATGCCTACGATTTAGAATCACAAGGTCGCTTAGGCCCATTACAGGCCACATGGGTCTCCGAAGAGACCGAAAATCAAAAATCAAAAAACATTTTTGAAATATATTAAGAGCGGGGAAAATCAATCAATTTTAAGCTTGTATCATAACTCCAACTTAAATAAAGCAAATCAAGGTAAGGAGATGATACCAAGGAATTTGATGCCAATTTTACCATAGACATCTAGTCTAGATGAAGACTTTGAAGTTGCAACCATGTAGGGATCCTTCCTTCAACTCATTGGTCAACTTCAATTCTTCAATCTTCTTTACCCTTGTGTGGTAGCTCCCCCTACAAGAGAATATGAGATTTTTGGTACCCAAATAGCTTTGGGTCCTTGAGGGTGAGTTGGCCTAGGAATCTAAAGTGTCTTAACTACACTTGGATTTTTCTTGAATGTACCATCATAAATGGCATGACCAAAGATACCACAACAAAAGCAATGTCTATGAAACTTTTTCTTTTCATTTTTAGTATGGACATGAGTTTTAATGTTAGAATGCTTAACATAGGAGACATGATGAGCATGAGCATTCTTAAATGAAATATTCTTATTTTGAATATGAGGTTTAAATGTGGCATTCCTAACATGAGAATGATTATGAACATTGGCATTCTTTACATAGGTATTTTTATTTCTAGAGTTCTTAAGAGAAGATGCATTTGATAAATCATTGATTTTCCTATTTAAGAATACAACCTCATTTTTCAAATCACTCATGGATTTGTGAGTAGCATGCAATTGAGATTTCATCATACTATTTTCATTTTTGATCTTTGTATTTTCTACCTTCAAATTTTCAATCTCAACTTTTGAGATATTTTTCAATTCTATTTTCAACTCATCATTTTCATTTTTCAAATTCATATTCTCACTTTTTAAGTCTTCAATTTCAATTTTAAAGTTGTCATGGCAAGAATTACTAGTTCTCAAAACATCAATACTACCATGGCAATCAACACTTGAGGAACTGAGATTTTTCTTTAAATTTTTATTTTCTAATTCTAGAGCTTGCAAATTCTTAGTGAGCCTAAAGTTATCTTTTTTAATTTTCTTCATTTTTTTACTCTTTTTCAAAAGCATGGCACACATATATTGGCATTCTTCTACTAATTCTTCATATGACATTTTGAGTGAATGAGAAGAACTAGCATCACTATCATATGCTATATCTCTATCATGACTAAAGGTAGAATATTGTACCTCATCATGTATACCCATGAGGCAAACCTTGGATGTACCTTCATAGTCATGACAGGAGAATGCTTCTTGTGATTTGGAGATGGATGTTGAAGCACTTGTCCTCTTTTTGGCATTCTTCTTTAATAAAGGACAATTCCTCTTCTTGTGTCACGTCTCTTGGCAAAGGAAGCACCTAAGTTTTCGTTTCCGATTCTTACTTGTGCTTCTTTGGTTAGAATTGCTTTGGGCATCAAAACCGATATTAGTACTAGGGGGATGACCATTGTCATCACCACCTTCAACAAAAGTATTTAACTCTTCGGTTTTAGCATAATCATATAACATATTTAAGCAAACTCAAATATCGAATGCGGAAAAATAATGCATAACTTTTTTAAGTATATCATTAGAGAATGAGCAATAAAGAAAATGTGTTGTCTTAGCATTCAATTCAAACAATCTAATTTGATCTTGAGTCCAATCATTAATGTCAATGGTGGGCTCAACATATTTATTTTTTAGCATGCACAATAGATCTTAACTTTGTGTTTTAAGAAAAGTATACATCCTACTTTTCCAAACACCAAAATTTTTCTTATCAAACCTAGGTGGTGCAAATGCTATACTCTCTAGAGCCATTTCTAGATCGAGACTAGATGTAGACGAGATGGTGAAATCTCAATCCACGACCCGCTCTGATACCAATTATGGGCGAAATGACGACACTAGAGGGGGGGGTGAATAGTGTATTTACTAATTCTATTAGCCTAAATTCTAATTTAATCGTTTCTTGATTTGTTTAGGCAATTTACGATTTGATGATTGAGTGCGGAAACAATAATAATTAAGCAATTCAAAGCACACAATATATCAATGCAAACACGAGTAATTTATAGTGGTTCGGCCCTAATGCCTAGCTACTCTACTACCTAAGCACTCCGCTTAGGATTTCCAAACTAGTTTTACTAGATTAATTTATGTTTTCCTTACAATGAGGAATTTTCACCGGAAAGTCTCCGCTCTCCAACCGAAGGCACTTCTACACCCGGAAGTATCTCGCCTTCCTACCGAGAGCACTTTCCCACCTCAACCTAAGGGACAACTAAACTAATCCTAGTAACAACTACGTTTAATTACACTGGTGGATTTAAACCTCAAACATCAAGGCTACCACCTTCACACACAAGACCAAACACCTGGTCTTCTACAGACACAAATCCAAAAACAATTTAAATAACAGTTAAAATACAATCAAAAGAGCTTAAAGAGAAAACCAATATTAAATGCTCTTTTGCATCTTTCAATCCTTCAACTCGTCAAGTAGTAGAGCTTGATTCAATTTTCGAGTTGAGGCAGCAGCTGGCGCTTGAGAAAGAGTTTGCGGAAATAGTAGCAGAGCGTGCTTGATCAATCTTTGGAAGACTCAAATCTTCCTTTTAATGTCTCAATAAAATCTGTAATCATCAAGGAAGAGCATTAAAAATGAGTAGATGAGGTATATTTATACCCTCACTAAGAAACGACAGCTCAATGGATAAATTTCTATCCGTTGCAGGCCGTCGATCGATTCATCGGTCGACCGACTGATCGACCGGTCATTCGACCGCTGCCCTTTTGTCTGTGGTCGATCGACTGCCTAGACGCGACTGCTCATTCCCTCAATTCGGTCGTCCCATCGGTCGATCGACGTAGGGATGCCAGATCGCGCGTCGCACGATTTTTGATCCGGTTGACCGATCGGTCGACCACTAGGGCAACTGCCCAAAACCAGCCTTTGTCGGTCGACTGACTGGTCGACCGAAGCACCCACTGCCTATTTTCGGCATTATTTGGTCGACCACCCGGTCGACCGAATTTAGGCTAAAACTTATTTTTTCAGCCTATTTCTTCCGCGCTTGATTTTCGGGTTTTGGCTTTCAACGAGCATCATCTTGGAGAGCTTTCATGTGACCTTTGAGCTCATCCAATACGACTTTGGTGCACTCGTTGATCTTCGAGAAACTTCCGTGACGAACCCGAGCGCGACGATCAATGTCCTTCCGATTTTTTATTTCTCTGATTTTTCCGATCGAGGACATCGAATGCTACTGATATGGAACCTGAAGATATTCTCAATGAAATCATTAGTCCAATGTTTGTTATCATCAAAACAGAGATTAAGACTAAGGTGGAAAACCTAAAGCCAACAACTTCAACACCTTCTCAAACATTACAAGTCTCTCTAAGCCAACAAGTCCCTCGGTTAACAATTGCACAACTACTAGATACAACATATCACCGACACTCTGTAAGTATCATAATTAAATAAACATACATTTGGCTAATCCGCCAAATAATTAATTGTCGTTGCATTACATTTTATGCAGAACAAAAAATTTGCATGTGAAGTCAAGATAGTGAACATTAACAAAAAGGCTGGGTGGTTCTATGACTCGTACGGCATATGTCACTTTGAACTCCGACACTATGCAAATAGGTATTGGTGCAATGGTGAAAATTGTAAAAAATGGACTCAAACACCGATGTCATGGTAAGCTTGATCATCATTGGAACAAATACTTCATATGACATAAATTGTCGCATCATTAAATGCTTTCATTGCATGAAAAAATAGCTACTCTCACTCGTTATAAATTTGTGCCTCCCAAGGAATGCAGCTCCTATTGGGCTAGAATGGTACTGCCATAGTGAACTCTTGTGTCTGTATAACATATTATTAGAATATTAAATCCTTTCATCATATATATAAAGATAAACTATCTCTTGCTTGCACCATGATTATGTGATTCTTGATAGACTAAGATCCTACCCCTTTCTCATGTTACATTCTTTATACCTCAGCACAAGATAGTATATGATCATGAATCATATGTACAAATCTACGACCATATATGTGCTTTTAGTTGACTGTCAATCAACACTCGCTGGACTTTTCATATTGGTTTTAGTGCAGTTAATATTCCTCGAGATGAATCCAATCAATTATTGACTTTTTTACTTTGCTTTGCATTTTTTGATGTTTATACGAGTATCTCATATTATACTCATGTTTAAACTTGATCTAACGCAAAGGAAATTACAAATTGATTAGACTTATGCTCAAATTGTAATGTACACAAATTTGTTTCTAATTTGAAAAGAAACCCAACCTCTGCGTATATATAACACTACTTGAATAGTATTTTCGATAGTATATATTCAAACATATTCTGCAATCCTTATTTTTTTCTACTTGCACTATTTTATCAACTTGATTGAAACAATTTGCATATGTTTTGCCGTTTCCAGCATTAATTAAACTTTATATATTCGTCTCAAGCATGGTAGCTGCCAACCTACTCTTGCATTGCCTGCCTCATCAACTACTCAATTTAAAACACCACCAAATGTATTGAAGAGTGCACTGTTGCCACATCATGACTTGCTTCTAACATCTACAGATGAACTCAAGCAGCTACATCAAGTGCAAAAGGAGTTATTTGCTGGAGAAAGCCCAAACAAAAAATTAAAGATCACATTAGTATTCTTCATTTTAACTTTTTCATGACATTTACTTATTGCATTTCATTCATTTACCAATTATAAATTTTGAACTATAATCATCTAGTTCGGGATCGGATGAAATAGAAAGAGATTTGTCGCACGTCAAACAGGAACATGCAGCCAAAAAATGATTTGCAAAAGCTCTTAGGTAAAACTAAAACTACAAGTTGCTGAGTAGATTATTTGCAAACACAAGAACAATATTTTCCCTATCAAAGTTTCAATCATTGTGTAAAAAGTGTAAACCAAGTGTATTGTTTACCTCAGATTCAACCAAGTGTATTGTTTGCCTCAGATTAAATAATTAATCCAAACAATTAATTAAAAATTAAAAATATATATAAATAATATTATATATAAGCATTTACGGCGCCGGCGTCCAGTGTACGGACACTGCATAAACCATCGATCGCTGGCCGGTGGCCGTCGGCCACCAACCGGAACCCTATTTTAAGGGTTTCAGCCAACTCTAACAAAGGGGCGGAGGTCGAACGGGAGGCGACGAGAAATACCTCAAATCGAATGGGAGGCGGAGGTCGGAATCGGAGGTCGTGGACGGGGCGGCGACGTCGGAAAAGAGCAGCGGCGGCGGGGAGAGGAAGAGGAAGAAGAGGGTGGGCGTGATCACGTGCCCTATATAAACTTATCAGCAACGGCTCACTTAGCCATTAGAAAGCCGTTGCTGATATGTTAATCATCAGCAATGACTCACTTAGCCATTAGAAAGCCGTTGCTGATATGTTAATCATCAGCAACGGCTCACGTGTCTATTAGAATGTCGTTGCTGATAATTTAATCATCAGCAACGGCTCACGTGTCCGTTACAACGCCGTTGCAGATATAGCATATCTGCAACGGCTTGAGCGGCCGTAAGAACGCCGTTGCAAATGGCAACGGCTTGAGCGGCCGTTACTAAAGAACCAATTTCTAGTAGTGAAAAGTTAGCTTCAAAAGTAAATAAATTATTTTTTATCTCAACTAACTTTTGAGAAAGAATATTAACTATTGTGTTTAAGTATAAAAGTTTATCATTTGAGCAGACATCGATCTAAAAGATAACTCTAAAGTTGATTATCTAAAATCATAAAATCTACATATTAAAATTTAGGTGGAAAAAATTTAGCAAGCTAAATTAATTTTTATTTATCAAATGATATAAAAAATCTTTTGGATTCAAACATCCCACGGAAAAAAGTAATTCAATATTTGTTTATGTGAACATATTGTTGAGTTATTGAATTTGTCTATCAATTACTTGGTAAAATAACTCAATCTTGGTAAAATAGCTCGACATGATAATGAAGTTTGAGATGACTTTTTTTTTTATTTTTCACCTTGGTCGTTCGTCGTACAAACACACCATTCATATCATTTGAGGGGCCCAATTTAGGATTGCACTCACTGCCACTATAATTGAACGCTCAAGTGGAGAAGGTTGCATTTTCGGCCCCGTCGTAAGAGAACGCTAGGTATGGATTCTACTGCTTAAGTAGAGAAAGAGAAGTTGACTTAAGACCGCATCCGAACCAAAAAATGACAAGAAGGGTCTTGCATGTGCAACATACCATAGTGCTGGAGTGCTGATGTTGGACCATCTTGATTTCTCTAAGCCTTGAAAAGTTTGAGTTATCTGAATGACAACACAAACTGCGCAAGACTATCTTGGCGCTGCTACGAAATTAAAACGGGAGAAGAGTCTCCCGAGTATTGTTGGTGTCGCTTTGCTGCAAGTTGCAGTTTGTCGGTGTCGTTCTTGCACACATTGTTTCTATTGTAGCCTACTGATGTCATTGTTAAGGAAATATCACTATACATTGTGTTGCTGCTGAGAATGATAAGGAAAAGAGAATATTATACCATGATCTGAATCAGTCAGGATATATGAACAATATTCTTCTTATGTTAAAAATTTAAAATTACAAATTACCTTGCGAGATTAGAAAACATTTTAGGGGCTGGTGTCCATCGGCCCTACACTAATTTCCCTAGAATTCATAGTAGATTGTTTTGTTTGTATTCATGAATGGGCTTGGAATTAATATAAGTTCTAAAAATGAATACAAAATAGATATAGGTATGATATTTTTATTAGTATTTTAATTTTAAATAAATCTGAAGAATTGATTATATAATGCAAGGTAGTTCTTATTTTTCAAAAGAATGAATAATATTGAATATTTTGAGCTGAGGTTGATTGCAAGAAATTAAGCTCCGGATTTGTCTGTAGTTATAGAGCTTGTTCAACCATAATGACGTACATGCACCAAAGTCCAACATTGCGATCCAACTATAAAATTTAAAAACATATCATACATCACCTTAATATTAAACAATTTAATCTTGCGCAGGATTGTCTTCATTTTTTAAAAATAAAAGCTATATTAAGTCTCAATCTTCAATCCAAATCGTTTTCTGCAGAGCAATTAATACTCCTGCGGCCAAGTGTATTTCTTAGGATAAGATTTGTAAGAGATTGTGGGCAGAGTAGTTTAGTAGACTACATACATCCCATTATATATGTTGTTAATAAGTCTGGGATTCAATTCTCAGCTTTATGTATCTTTTCACTTTGTAGGTCTTGTAAAATATTAGATATAAATTAATATTAAACCTGTTACATTAAACCATATTCCTTTACCTATAAGATTGCTTAATTACCATTTTGATCATATGAAGCTGCACACGAAATCAACGAGGCAGCACCTTAATTAATGGAGACATTTTTTACCTCTTCTCTGCTCATCTTTACACTACTCTTCATGCTGCTTCTTGCAAGCATCAAAAAAATCTCCAAGAAGAAGCCGCTCCTCCCACCATCCCCTCCGGGCCTTCCCCTGATCGGAAACCTTCTCCAGCTCGGATCACTCCCTCATCGCTCTCTCCACTCCCTCTCCAATAAGTATGGACCACTGATGCTGCTTCACCTTGGCCAGATCCCAACCCTCGTCATCTCTTCCCCCGAGACAGCTAAAGAGATCTTGAAAACCCACGATCGGATCTTCGCCAGCCGGCCGCCCTCCAATGCCATAAATCTCATCCACGGCACCGTCGACCTCGCCTTCGCGCCGTACTCCGAGTACTGGCGGCAGCTGAGAAAGCTCACCACTGTCAACCTCCTGTGCGCCAAAAAAGTGCAGTCCTATCGCGTTCTCTGGGAGGAGGAGGTGGCTGTCATGGTGGAGAGAATTCGCCGAGCTTCGTCCTCCGGTCCGGTTAATATCAGTAAGGCGTTGAATACTTTCGCTGCCGATATGATCACCAGAGTTGTCTCGGGGAGGAACTTCAGAGAGAGCGGCAGAGATGAGCTCTTCTGCAAACTGGTGGAGGAGAACAACGCGGCGCTCGGCATGTTCTACTTCGAGGACTTCTTCCCTACGTTGGGATGGATGGACGAGCTTTTGGGGATATCGACGAAAGCAAGAAGGAACGGCGAGGGGTGGGCTGCTGCTCTCGAGGAGGTGATCGAGGACCACGATGCTATGCTCGAAGATGGTGATGATGAGGAGGAGGAGAAGGATTTCGTCGATGCGCTGCTGTCTCTTCTTAAGAAACCGGATCGGATGGATATTGTCATGTCCAGGAAGGAAACGAAGGCACTAATGCTGGTGAGATTAATATCTTCCTTCGTAGACGAGGAATCATTTAATTTATCTTCAAAGGGGCCTTAATTAAATTAAAATGTATTATTATTAGGATATGTTTGCTGCGGGAACTGGAACAATGTATACCACTCTGCTTTGGGCCATGGCAGAGCTTGCTCGAAACCCAGAAGCCATGAAGAAGCTACAAGACGAGGTACGCAGATCAACTAAAGAGGATAAAAAAGAAATCCTAATCATCAAAGATGAAGACCTTAAAAGAATGGTGTACCTGAAAGCAGTTCTCAAGGAGGTCCTCCGCCTGCATCCTGCAACTCCGCTGCTTGTTCCACGTATTTCCATGGAGGACTGTGAGATACGAGGCTTTCATATCCCTAAACAGACGAGAGTCCTTATCAATGCGTGGGCGATTGGCAGACACCCGGGACATTGGGACGAAGCTGAAGAGTTTAGGCCTGAGAGATTCTTGAACAACGCTGTGGATTTCAAGGGAAACGACATGGAATTAATCCCATTTGGGGCAGGGAGAAGGATTTGCCCGGGACTTCACTTTGCGGTCACCATTGTGGAGCTCGCTCTCGCAAACCTTGTTCATGGATTTGATTGGGAGCTGCCGCATGGCTTGACGACGGCGGAGATGGACATGACGGAGGCTCCTGGACTGTCAGTAGGAAAAAAGATACCACTTTACCTTGTGGCAAAACCATGGGTTTGTTTGTGACAACAAGAAAGCAAATAATTTCTCGAGAAAATGAGTTGAGGTTTCAGATATTAAAAAAAAGTTAATTTTGGTAGATGAAAATTTTCAAATTCGAAATTTGTGAGTCAAAATTTTTAAAATTAAAATTTAATTGATTAGATACTTATTTTACTCCTAGTCAAAACTCTGTAACCAGTTAAATATTTTATTAAAGATTTTAGTTAAAAATTAATATATATATATATATATATATATATATATATATATTAAAAAATAATTTTTATTTATAAAATAGTTTTTTATATTAAAAATAAGGGAAATTAGACTTAAAAATTGCAAGGTTTATATAAATTTTATATTCTACCCAGGATTTTAAAATTCGTCTGTAAATGCACAATGTTTATTTTCGTTTATATTTTTTATCAAATCGTCACGTGTCATCTCAACTTAGTTGACATGAAGGTAAACGACGCTTGCGTTGCCTGACGGCGTCATACGTGACTGATGATCCTCTCTCTCTCTCTCTCTCTCTCTCTCTCTCTCTCTCTCTCTCTCTCTCTCTCTCTCTCTCTCTCTCTCTCTCTCTCTCTCTCTCTCTCTCGACCCAACTTTTTTCTATGTTTTCTTCTTCATCTTTCTTCTTCTAATGAACCCAACCCTTTCCCTCTCCTTCTCCTACACCTCCACCTCCGCCGTCGCTACCTCAACTCCACCGCCCCCAACAACGACACTGCTTCTCCCCTTCTCCTTCATCTTCCTTCGCCCTCGGCTACCACTACGACGCAGTTGTTTCCTTTCACACAACTTGGCCCTCTTCGTCAGCGTCTTCATGGCCGCCAACATCTCTGGCGGCCACCTCAACCCAGTCGTCACCTTCGGCCTGGCCATCGACGGCCACATCACCATCCTCACCGGCATCTTCTATTGGGTCGCCCAACTCTTCGGCTCCATCGTCGCTGCTTACAGACCAAGTGAGCAAGTGGGCAATCGATGCACAAACAAACAAATAGGAGTGCTTGGAGCTCAAGGGGCACGTGAACAAGCTTGCCACACTCCTCAGCTAGGCTGCCCACACTGATCTCTAAGAGCGCCCCGCCCGCCGCATCATAGACGACACCGAGCAGGTTCTCAGCAAGGCCCTTGCCCTCATGGACAAGTGTCGCAATCGAAGCTTCGTTCATCGTCTCTTTAGTATCACCCCAGCTGCCACCTTTGCCAAGATCTCCACCCAGATCGTCAACTCCATCTTCGACATCTCCTGGCTCCTCCATCGATAAGAGCACTACCATGTCGTGATCGACTACCTCGTCAATGCTGGCGTCTACTCCGCCTTCACTACGGTCCTCAAGGATGGGCTTATGAAGGTCCAAGCCATGGTTACAGCAGTTGGGAAGAAGAAGAAGAAGAAGAAAGGTGGGGAGGAAGAAGAAGAAAGGTTGTAGCAGTTGGAAAGAAGAAGAAAGATTGTAGCAGTTGGGAGGAAGAAGAAGAAGAAGAAAGGTGGGGAGGAAGAAGAAGAAAGGTTGTAGCAGTTAGGAAGAAGAAGAAAGGTTGCAGCAGTTGAGAAGTAGTAGAAGAAGAAAGGTGGGGAGGAAGAAGAAGAAGAAAGGTTGCAGCAGTTGGGAAGAAGAAGAAGAAGAAAGGTTGTAGCAGTTGGGAAGAAGAAGAAAGGTTGCAGTAGTTGGGAAGAAGAAAAGAAGAAGAAGAAAGGTGGGGAGGAAGATAAAGAAAGGTTGTAGCAGTTGGGAAGAAGAAGAAGGAGAAATGTGGGGAGGAAGAAGAGAAGAGAGAGAAAAAGGTGGGGTCATATATAGTTATTTTTTTCTTTTTAAAATATAAATTTATGAATTCGTCAGCCACGCAAACGTCGTTTACTTCCACGTTAGCTAAGTTGAGACGACGCTTGACGATTTGGTAGATGGCATAAACGGATGAAAAGGTTGTGCATTTACAGACGAATTTTGAAATCTTTGGTAGAACGTAAAATTTCTACAAACCTTGTGATTTTTTTGTCTAATTTCTCTTAAAATAAGGTGTTATATTCTAAGGGTGAGCGGGTCCGAGTACCCTGTATTTTTTATGATACCCGAACCCTATCATGTATAGGATCGATTCCTAAGTTTTAGAATCGGACCCTATCCGAAACCACATGTCCTGATTCCGATTCCGGGTACCCTGTTGGAACCTATTTTGGAACCTGTAAATGTAACTTGTTGGAACTTGTACCTTAGAATCTATAAATGAATAGGTTCCAAAGTACAGGTTAGTACCGATTTCGATTTCGGTTCCGGGTGCCCGATGTGTTGGATCCGAAATCGGAATCGATTTTAACTAATTCATAAATTTTTATCCCGGACCATATCCGAATTTAATTTGGGTCTACCCGGAACCTACCCAATCGGGTCGGTTCCAACCGATTTCGGGTCTACTCGGTACCCATGCACACCCCTATTAGAATCTAAAAAATATATTTTCAAACTCTCTAATTCATTAGAGACTTTTGCACAAAGTCTACAAAACTAAATTTAAATTAAAAATTATGAAATATTTTGATTAAAAATAATTTTTTGAACCACAACACATCTTTTATATTTTTAAAAAATATTTCATTAATTGAAATTAAACTAAATACCAAAAAAAAAATGAACTTTGAATATTTTCTCATTTTTAGCATAAATTTTTTTCGTTAGCAAGGAAATACACCAACTTTCATTTTATTATTCCGTTTAGCACGCACCGTCATTTTTGACGATTTTAACTGATGTGTCACTTAACGGAGAATACGTGGTAAATGCTTTATTTTTAAAAAAAAAATGACAGTAAATGCTTATTTTACATGGCAAATATTCAATGCAAAAAAAAATAAATTGATAATTTTAAGTGACAATAATGACGTGGTCTTTCTTCTCAAATACCTTGACGCTAACTGCAGTCCACAGGTCATCGCCGGGGACGAGCTCGTCGTCGTCGTCGCCGGGGACGAGCTCATCGTCATCGCCGTCAGCCCGATGGTAATCAACGTCTCATCTGATAGGTCTGCGCGACCTCTCCGGTGGGGAGGTTCGCGCAGACTTCTCTGGCACCCAAAGAGAGGTCGCGACGACCTCTCGTCTGAGAGGTATGCGCGATCTCTCATTTGAGATCGGTGCTGCCGCCACCGGAGATGGGAGGATAGAAGGAGGGTGTGGTGGAGAAGACAACTAGTGATCAATATTTTAGTCAATAATAGAGTGTACATGACATTATTTATTCTACATGACTTCAATCAAGGATAAATATTTGTCACGTATTCTTAGTTAAGTGACACATTAGTTAAAATCGTCAAAAATGATGGTGCGTGCTAAACGGGGAACGGAATAAAAGTTGGTGTATTTCCTTGCTAACGAAAAAAAGTTTATGCTAAAAATAGTAAAATGTCCAAAGTTCATATTTTTTGGGTATTTACTCTTAAAATTATTATTATTTGAATTGTAAAACTATTATAGACTTTGGGCAAAAGTCTCTAATACATTAGAGACTTTTGCCCAAAGTTTATAAAATTAAATTTAAAATAAAATTATTGAAATATTTTTGTCCATAATATTTTTTATAGACTCTATCACATCTTTTATATCACATATATTTTTTTATAAATTAAATAACAAAAAGTATAATCATAAAACTATTATAAACAAAAGTCTCTAATTTATTAGAGACTTTTGTCCAAAGCCTATAACACTAATTTTTAATTAAAAATAGTAAAATATTTTTTGTCCAAAATATTTTGATAGACTATAGCACATCTTTTATATCACATATATATTTTATGAATTAAATTTTATATAATTATAAAATTATTATAAACAAAAGTCTCTAATTCTTTAGAGACATTTATGCAAAGTATATAATAGCTTCATAATTTTTTAAAGAAATATTTGAATTCATGAAATAATTTTTTAATGATACAAAAAATATACTATGATCCAAAAAAATATTTTACATCAAAATATTTTATATTTTATATTTAAATTTAAATTTATAGACATTGTGCAAAAGGTTTTAATGTATTAGAGAGTTTAAAAATATAATTTTTATATTCCAATATCTCATTTTTATTATAAAAATATTTTATAAATTTAAATTATTTTTTAATATTATATATATATATATATATATATATATAATTTTTGATCAAAATCTCTAAAGCCCATGGGTAAAATGGGTATCCAATCTATTAAGTTCTGATTTTAAAAATTTTGATCCTCAAAATTTAGATACGAAAATTTTTCTTTTTCAAAATTTGATTTTGAAAAAGTGCTGTTGTGATTTTAGGCTTTTAATTAGCCAGTATAGTACGCATATAGTATAATTTAGTATAATTTAAGAGAAGTCAAACCACGTAAAATTTGGCTCAATTAAGAAGCAGGTTGATCTTGGATCCGTTTGTAGCAAGAGAAGCAGGCTGTGCTCGTACCGGCCCAGGTCCCAACTCGATCAAGCCCATTGCCTGTCATGCTTTGTATGATTTGAATTTCCAAAGATGCGGCGAGCTCGACACGTGGCTAGTTGTTTCGAGCTCAGGCCAGCCTAACACTAGACCTAGCATTAGGCCTGCGCTAGTTTTGGCCTCTCCATCGTGCCAAGCGCAACATGATCAACGTGCCCAAGGAACGAGTTCAACCCGTCCCTTGGGCATGGTGTGCTAGGTCTGGCTTGGTTAAAAAAGAAATTGTGAGCCAAGCCAAATACAACTTTTTTTTCAGATCGGGTTTAGCTCATGGATCCAACTCATAGACACCTCTGCAACAACGAAATATATTTGCTCTCACGCTATAGGAATTTATCTGCATTAGAGGACAGGGTACTGTTTCTTAACAAATAAAACAATTCAATTCCTCGAGCAGCGCGAATGAGTGGTGCAGGCTACATATATCTAGGGCTGTCCATTCGGTTCGAACCGAACCGAATAAGTCCAAACCGAAATTTTTTTATACCCGAATTCCAACCCGAATCCGAACCGAACTATACCTAAACCGATTTAACCCGAACCGAAATTATTCGGTTCGGTTCGGTTTTCAACCCGAAAACCGAAATTTTAATTATTTTAATTAAAATTTAAAAATTCAAAATAATTACTTAATACTTATTTAAGTAATTCTGTTAAAAATTAAAAAAAAATATTTTTTTTTAATTAATTCGGTTTTCGGTTCGGGTCGGTTTCCGAATTCCGAAAACCGAATCCGAACCGAAATTCAAATTTCGATTCGGTTCGGGTCAAAGAACCGAACCCACATGATTGAAACCGAACCGAACCGAAAAATTTGGTTCGGTTTTTCAGTTCGGTTCGGTTTGAACCGAACCATGAACAGCCCTACATATATCATGGAGAGTGTGGATAAATTGGCTCAATTGGAGCCTTTAATCAAGTGTATTGAATTAGTCAAAATCATGCTGAACCAGTCAAAAATCAAGTTAAACCGGTCAATTGTAGCAAAATTGGCTGGTCTATTTTACTAGTTGAAAACAGTCTAACTTCATCTTCCTCTTGCACTCGCCATCAGAGAACACTGCAGTCTCCTTGCTTTTTCGAATTCAAATCAAAATGATAAAATACTTAAATATAATATATACTTTGGGCTTTGTCTCAATTATGATTCGTACTTTTATTTATCTCAATTGTAAATATATACTAAGATATTTATTTCAATTATGGCTTATCGTCTAATATCCGTTAGGCATCCCGTTAAACTGATGATGTGGCATGCTGATGTCGTAACACTGAGAGATTACGTGGAGGCTGAATTAATAGCATAATAAATACAGGTCAGCATGCCACATCGTCAGTTTAACGGGGCGCCTGACCAAAATTAGACGGCATGCCACTATTAAAACAAATATCTTAACATATGTACACAATTGAGACAAATGAAAGTACAGACTACAATTAAGGCAAAAGCTAAAATACAGACTATATTTAAGTATTTTTCTTTTATCATATTAGGAACTTCTAAAAATCTCTCACAGGAATCACAAAACATGTCACTTAAAAATAAAATCTCCTAATTTCATGCCGCTCCAATCAATAGCAATAACACCCTTGGCAATATACCGGCGACACTCCAAAAATAGCAAGAGCTCTTATCTTGATCACATAGCACAACAGTTTTACATAGCATGAGGAGAAAATTTTACAATAGGAATTGTTGTACTTGGCCTTCAAATTTGTGGATGCGGCTCCACAAATTGATCAGGCATATATTTAATGAAATTATTTTCTTAAAAAAAAACATACAATCATTCCTCCTTCCTATCCCAGGCCGGTAGGGTGGCCTTAATCAAATATATGCTTGACTCAATCCCAATTCACTCAATAGTCGTTTCATGGTTTTCCTCTATTTTTGTAGATAAATTTGGAAAAATTACGAGTAAGTTCCTTTGGTCCAACTCAAACGATCATAACGGCATCCACTTAATTAACTGAGATACTATCACGTGTCCAAAATCTTTTGGGGGCCTAGGTCTTAAAGACTTAGCTGATAAAAGTATGACCCTTCAAGCCAAAAGGGTGCTTTCTTACTTAAACAACTCCCCTACACTTGGGTCAAGGTAATCCAAACCAAATATAAGGACTTTGTGCTTAAATCCTTTGGCTCCAACTAGGAATTCATCCTGGAGTTGGAAATTATTTTGCAAATCCTTTACCATGCTATTTCCTGCTTGCAAAAAAATTGTAAAATCTGGTTGCAATACTTTTGCTTTATATGACTCTTGGTTGTTGGATATGTCTCTTTACTTAAAGCCAACTTTCATAAACATGAACATCGTTTCTAGCGATTTTAAATTAAATAGCTTCATTTGTAACTAAAATTGGAAGTCACTTGAGGTAAGCAATGGCTTCGGCTCGGTTCTAGGGGAATCTATTTTAAAGATTGAGTTACCTTTGAACCCTGATGATGATTCGTATGTTTGGAGTATTGACTTAGGGGTAAAATTACTACTAAGTCAGCCTATTGTTTTCTAAGAAATCATGAACTAACCTCTATCTCCAATCCTTTGTCTTTCTCTTGGAAACTTCTTTGGAAAATTAGTTCACCTCCAAAAGTAAAACTATTTCCTTGAAAACTTTTACACCACGGCTTACCTTCCAACTCAAGACTTCTTCGTCTTGGTATTCTCACTTCTGACTCTTGCACACTATGCTCAAACCACCCCGAAACAATCAAGCACCTCTTTTTTGAGTACCCCTTCACAACCAATGTGTGGAACCTTGTATCCACTAAATGCAAGATTTCTCTCTCTAATCGTTCTTCTTGGGTACCGGTGCTTGGCTGACTTGTTCCTCCCCTCATTCGAGGGTTGAGATGTTCAAGATGGCCATCATCGTTAACTCTTGTTGGTTCATCTGGTATGCTAGAAATAATTTGCTACACGAGGTTCGGCAACCTACCCCCTCTAGTCTTGCTACAATGACTTTAGTCTTTACCAATGATTATTTTACACGTACACTACCTGAGGGGACCACAAATCGCAACAACTCTTTAATTAAATGGATTCCACCAAACTCGAGCTTTCTCAAAATCAATTGTGTCAGCTCTTTGGCCGCTAATACAAGAGGTACGAGCTTTGTGGTTCTCAAAGCTCGCAACAACTCAGGATTTTTCTTAACAATTTTCGGAGCGTCGGCTTTCGTGTCTAGCGTGCTTCATCTGGGAGCAACTACCGTAAAGAGAGCGTTGTTGTTTTGAACATTCACCGCCTAATTTTGTTGTGGAATCTGACTCAAAAGAATTGATAGATGTGCTTAACAGAATGACGTCTGTGCCGTGGTCCATCTCATCCATTGTTGACGACATCTTTTTTCTCAAGAGCACCTGTAATGTCGTTAGCTTTGTTTTTCGTTTTAGAGAGGGTAACAAAGATGCCCACTGCGTAGTAAATCATGCCAGAGTCTCTCAAGATTCGTTTGTTTGGCAATTGATTCGGCCTCCACACTTGGAGTTCATTTTGTATTTTGACCTTTTTAACCCAAACTCTTGCTAGGCTATTTAATATATGTTGTTTGGTAAAAAAAATACATATTAGGAAATTAAGGGAAATTTACGATCGACAAAACCCGAACCAGGCGAGAGAAAATGAAAAACCAAATCCGATAATAATAATACGAAAAAATAAGAGAAACATGAGGGTTAATGTAGTTCAGACTCGGTAGGGTGCCGATCCTACGTCCACGGGGAGAAGATGAGACTGCTTTATTAATTTTAGAAAAGAACTTTACAAAAAAAGTCGTAATAAACTAAATCCCTTTCAGAATATAATAAACTGTCTCAAAATAAATTGAACCTGAAATCGGTATGAAGTAGAAGCATTATCTCTACAATATCTGTCTTGAAACTGAATTCTATTGCTGTATGTCGAAACTTGAGAATGGGCACTCCTTGAAAATGATGATAGTGACGCTCCTAATTTTTTAGATCTTTAAAAAATTTTATAATATTTTTTTATCTTCCTCTCGGTGCGAGGATAATTTAGAACCTTAGGGCCTGTTTGGTTAGCGAAATCAAGTCTGTTTTTATGGTTTCAGTTTCATTGAAACCAAAACCGCTTACGAAAACGTGTTTGGTTTAGTGTTTTTGTGAAACTGAATCGAAACCAGAATGAAAACGAAACCAGTTTTCTTAATAAAAATGAAAACAACAGAATGTTGTTTTCTGTGGTTTCGAGACTGTCGGTTTCGTTATTAAAATGCTGTGACAACTTTGTAATTATAAATATTTTTTATAAAATTAATTAATTTAAAAATAAATCAAACTATATCGAATTTTTAAAAATAAAAATAAAAATCACCATTTTTAATTCAAACTTTTATCTTAAATTTATAAAATAATTAAACCAATTTATATCTAATTGACTCAAACCCAAATTTTAAATAACTCAATTTTCTTAAAGTTGGTCAATTTATAATTTAATCAAACCTAATTTTAGATCATTGGACTTATTTTTTTTTTGAAATTTTATAATAACTATTAATTAATTTTTATATCTAATTGAACAAAAAAAATTTAAATTACCAATAACTTAATTAATTAAATCATTTAAATATTTTGTAACCATATTAATAAATATTTAATTTTGTAAACTAACTAAACATTTAATTACTACTAAAAATGTTCAAGGAAAATTAATATTATTTTTTATAATCAAATAAATATTTACTGATTTCAACTAACTAAAACTGATATTGTTTTTATTAACCAAACGCGTTTTCAGAAAACTGAAAACTAGAAACCAAAACTAAGTTTTCGAAACCAAGTTTTCAGTTTCACAAAAACCAAATCAGAAAATAATTTTCGCTAACCAAACAACACCTTATATTCTGTCTTTATTATAGTGGAAAGAAAACCGACATATGCCATCTGATTTGGCCAAAAGTTTGAAAAGATCTCTTGCAAAAACCATGGAGAGGCGTTCGATTTCATCCAACGACGTGCAATGACCGAGGAAACATATGAACGTTGACCAAACAATGTGCCAGCAAAAAAAAGCAATTAAAGTTGATCTCGAATATTACAAGGCCTTCATCTTTATCATCTTGACCGGTCAACTGCAACATCAAATATAAATGTTATGCTGCCTCGAATTGTGTGCAGCAATTTGAGGCAGCAGTTGCATCATGTGCAACATGATGCACATGATGTTGTTTGAGAAGGTGGGCTCGGCCCACTTACTTGGCCCGCTTGGGCTGGGCCGATCCAGTAAAGAACAGTAGATATATATAATTTTTATTTTTGAATTCAATCGTAACTTAATCAAATGAATTCTGATTTGGGTCCGGTCCGATTTGTTGGATTCTGTTCGGACTCAATTTGTGTCAACATCTAAAATACATTATAGTGTAATTGCTGCCTTCTTACTGCAATTAAGTCGAGGTAATTGCCGAAGAACAAGGCGGAGAAAAACTCGAACTTCATGCTTCAAAATCGTCGGGAATCTCGCTGCAATATCACACCATCAACCCAACCAAGGGTCGGAGAATTCAAGTTAGAGAGAGGACGACGTCTATGAAAGTGAAAAATAAGATGAAATAGTCCTCTATTCATGCGCAGAACGAAGAAAAGCGTTGTAATTTTCCACAAGAATTTAACTGTGATTAATCTGTCAAATTTTGAAATTAATGGGTCCATTTGATTTGGTTCGAGGAGGAGAGTACGACTGTAAAGATGGATTCAAAAACAATGTTCAAACGAAAGAGACATCGCCTAATGAAGATGCTGAAAAATTTCTCCATCTCGATTACTGTTCCGGCGAACAATAAACACACAAAGAAGATGTTGACTGGTCCAAGTTAAAGTTCAAATAAGAAATCAACTCTTAATTTGGCTCAACCATATTTTAGTCAATTAACTCCGAAATATTTGATGATAAATTGTTAATCAACGGAAGAAATTGATGCACAAATTGGAATAATATCATTTCAAGATGCACTGCTCCTTGGTTCTTTGTGGTTGGCCGAAAACTTGCCGCTATTTCCTGTTCCGCTTTTCTTGTAAGCTTCGATCAAAGAGTGAGAATAAAGAAAGGAGACACCACACACAATATGATAAATATTATATTTTTAAGGAAAAAGGTACAAAAATGCTTTTAACATTTTCTCACAGGTACTAAAATGCTCATAAGATATTTTGGGATCAAAAATACCCCTCACATTATGGAATTGGATACAAAAATGCTCCTATAGGTAAACGGTGTTAGTTGAGAGATAACGGAGATGACGTGGCTGATGTCTGGGACCGATAACGTGGACATGTGGCGCGCATGTAGGCCAAGACATTTTCTCACGGGTACTAAAATGCACATAATGTTTTCTCACGGGTACTAAAATGTCCCTAACGTTTTCTCATAGGTATAAAAATGCCCATAACATTTTCACATGAGTACTAAAATACCTCTAACGTTTGTTTTGGAGCTAAAATACCATTGAGATTATTGAAAATAGTACAAAAATGACACTAATTTAACTTCTATTAGGTGAGACTTAACAGAGATGTCATGGATACTATAGAGATGTTGATTTTACACGTGATACACATGCAGAGATCAACTTGCCACGCAACCGTTGGGGTGAATAAAAAAATAAAAAATTTGGTTAATTAAAAAATCAGTTTGAAACCGAACCAAATTTTTCGATTAACCGATTTGATGGTTTTAGTTTTTATTTTCTAAATTTTTAGTTTTCGATTTCAGTTTCGATTTCTTTTATGTCGCTTACGTGGCCAGTTGCTCTAGGCATATGCGCCATGTGTAAAGTCAACATCTTTGTCAGCATCCACGTTATCTCCGTTAAGTCTCACCTAATAAAAGTTAGTCTAATGTTATTTTTGTATAATTTTCAATAATCTCAGGGGTATTTTAGGTCCAAAACAAATATTATGAGTATTTTAATAGCCGTGATAAAATATTAGGGGTATTTTTGTACCCGTGAAAAAACGTCTTGGTTTGCATGTGTGCCACATGTCCGCATCATCAGTCTCAATCATCGGTCACGTCAGCTCCATTATCTCTCAATTAACGCCGTTTACCTATAGGGGCATTTTTGTACATAATTCCATAACGTAAGGGGTATTTTTGATCCTAAAAAAATATTATGAGCATTTTAGTAGTTGTGAAAAAATATTAGGGGCATTCTTATACATTTTCCCTATTTTTAAAATAGTTTATATCTCACGGTGCAAATGATTTGATTTCAATAAATTCCTATGCAAAATAAAAAAAGAAATCAGTTTAAATGAATATAACTAAAAAAGAAAATGAATAATAAATATCATATTAATATTTGGTATTTTATTATTTTAAATTTCATGTCATAATAAATTTTATATTTTATTATTTTATTGTAATTAATAAAAATGCTGTGAAATTAATTGATTATGATGCTAGTTTTATGATAATGAATGTTTAGTATAAATTGATATAATACTGAGTTGATACTCGTGCAGTAGTTTCAAAAATATTTATTATCTTCTACTGAATTTGGCTAAAATTAATATTTGTTTAATTAACATCATCTACGTACTGAAGTTTCAAAACATATGTATCTTCTGCTGAAGTTAATCAATTAAAACAAATTTGACTAAAGTTTCAACATATATATTAACTCCAAATTAAAATTTAATTTGAGCTAATTAAAATTGAATTTGGCTAAAAATTAAAATAATAATTAATCAAAATTTACCAAAATCTAGCTTCTCGAAGCTTTCCATTTAGTAAACAGCTCACCCTTTTTATGGAAATCTAATGAAAGAGGTACAGTGTGAGATTCTAATGATAGCACTTAGTGCCGAGAGTTGAATATTTTACGTTGGACATGACATATATTTATGCATGGTCCACGTCATTATCTGATGTGGAACATGTGTGTCCATGTTGCTATCCTTATGTGGTTCATATATTTTATGATTTTACCATTTTATTCATGTCTATCTCAAACCCGATTTAAGCTTATCTTTTCACATTTGATGACAAGATGCGTATATAAATAGTCCGGGATACTCATAAGTCCCTAGATACATTCATACCTTTCTATACCATCTATTAAGGGTTCTGAAGAGGGTACTGGAAGACCTATATTGAGGAAGGATCACATGAGCAAACGGAATCGGAGCAACGTATCAACACGATGTCAATGGCAAGAGATTAGTCTCGATCTTAAGCTTCCGCAATTATACATGTTTATAGACTGTGCATGTCCTATTTTTGATATAATTATGTCGTTAGATTAGATCATGTCATGTTCTATAAAATTTTCAACATGTGGTATCAGAGCACGTTTTTCTCCGCCTTGATTGCGTTGTCGTTTTCGATTTTATTTCCGTTTTTCCGTGCCTTCCTTCTTCCATGCATGTTTTCGTTGCCGTAGTCGCCGATGATGGTACAACAATCCTTCCTCTTATCAAGTAAGCGGCTTCAGCCGAAGGGGAAAAGAATCGCATTGCTATGTCGTTCCTTTGCCACTCTCTCCGTCAAGCATTTGGCTTCGGGCCAATAGAGGGGAAGAGGTAAAGACGTGCATCGTGTCTGGCATCCATGCATCGCGGCTGGATCTTTTCGGATGGACATGCATCGTGGTCTCAATCCTTGTTGACAAGATCATCTTGACGAACCCATGGCGAATTGCCGCTGGCAGAAAAGGGGAGAGCCCGGTTGTCTTCCCCACCGACAACACAGCTTCCACTACCACCGTCGGCTTTTGGCGTCGACTGGCGCTAGCACAGTTGTCGCCGGCACATCAGGTTGGTCAGCAGGTTACCCGTGTGGAGCCAAGCAAGACAAGCTGTGGCATGATATAGATGGCGGCCACAACTTTCTTCTTGCCTTGTGCTCTCCTCTCTGTCCCAGCGTCTCGTGATGGCAGGTGGCGGAAGAGGGTTCGCCGGCGCATAAGGTTGGACGACGTCGAGTCGGAGACGAGGCACTGAGCGGCTGCATGAAGTTTTTTCACCATGCAGACGCCGACATCGCCTGCTTTCACTCTGTCCAGTGCCCGCGAAAACATCGCCGGCACATGAAGAAGGCGACGTTGAGGGCGGTGGCGAGGCGAAAACTGGCCGGTGTAGTTTATGAAGAGCCGCTGTAGCGGCTGGCTACAGAAAATTAGGAAGAAAACTATTATGGAGCCCGGCTCCATAGAAAATCTTTATGGAGCCAGGCTCCGATGGTGAAACATGAATCTCAAAGTAGTTTTTATTTTGCTTTGAGATTCGTATTTCATCATAGGAGCGGAGCTCCATAAAACTTTTCGATGGAACCGGACTCCATAATAAATTTTTTAAAAAACTAGGGTTTAAATTTGTATGTTGTACGTGGGGAAGAAGGTGGAAATAGTGAGTTTAAGTCTATTGGGTTTGGATCCAATATAATGGATTCTTGACCCATTAAGACACCCATTTATTTAACTATAATGGTTAGTGGTTTTAAGTCATATTAAACCCAATTTTCCTTTTTTACCTGTATTTTTTAATTGCTTTAAGTTAATCGGATCTGCATCATGTTTAATTAAACCTAGATCCATTAATTTTCTCACCCGATTCACAACTTAAGTGATTTTGGTTCGGTTCAAATAAATTGGGTTTATTTTAAATTCCGGTTCAAATGCAAATGGTTCACCTTTAAATTAAACATGATATTGGTCTGGTTCAAATCAATTGAACCCGGTCCAATTCCTTATTTTTTGGGTTGATTTTAATTTCTGGTTCAAATTGCTTGGGTTCAAATCTGATTTGGGCATAAATCTGATTTCTTTTAAATTACTTGGATCAACCAAATTTAAATTTGTTTCATTAGCTATGAACATTTAAAGATTAATATTGAATATATTTATGATTGATTTGAAATCCGTTAGCAATACATTTTCAAATTTATATTTTGTTCAATCATATTATAAATATAATTATTTACTGTCTCATTCTTGTTGCATTGATGAATATGATATATATGTTGCACTCATTTGTTACATAGTGCATTGCTACATTAAATAATTAAATTACGTCATGTTGTAGTTAATTATGATGCATATTATAAATAATGCTATGTTATTTCATGTAATCATCTATGCAACATTATGATGTCATGTGATCCATGAAATTTGACTGATTATGGAGTAGCCACAGCATCTTAGTTATATTGAATTATATATTAGGTAATTGGTCACATAATTTAACTAATTGAGGAGTAGCCACACATCTTTAGTTATATTAAAGTATATATTTGGTAATTTTTAGGTCACATATAGATATATATGAAATTAAATTGTAATTAACTATTTGGAGTATGATAAATCTCATCCCATAGGAATTTTTGTCATACTTATATAGTTAATTAGTGTGAAATATTAGATTATTTTTTTCTAATTAGCCCACAAGTATTAGGAAAAGGTATATAGTTTGTTAGTTTTACATAAAGTCTAACATGAGTCCTAAAATAAAAGCTTAGCCCACAGACAATTTTTATTGTATTGACCTATGTTATTTTTTATTTTTTATTTACATTGGTAAAATTAGAATCTTATATATCTCTATTTAGATTATGAACATTAATATATGATTTAAATATGCAATAATTTAAAATTTTAACTACTCTTACTTTAAGACTGATTTTCTGAACTAACTAGGGACAATTATAAAATCTAAAGAGAAATAATTCTCTTTCATTTATAGTGCATGAACATATATTACACTATAAGGAAAGATGAACCAACTACTTCCATAGGTACTAGCATTACGACTAAGGTCGTGTCTTATTAACAGTGGGAGCAATCCCATAGCCTTAGTGATATTCATAAAAAACCACACATTTTTGCTAGTATTCATGGTTCTATTTGGGTAATAATATAGGGAATCTATATACTGATGGCTATAAATGAACAGATTGTCAGCACCTTAATTGTTGGCCTAAGGTTTTCTACCTTAGTCTTAATCTCGGTTTTGATGATAATAAATATGAAACTAATGGTTCATTAAGAATATCTTTCAGGTTCCATATCAGTTAGCGCTCGATGTCCTCGATCCGAAATATTAAAGAAATCGCAAAATCGGAAGGATAATGGTCAACGCGTTCGGATTCATCGTGGAATATCTCAAAGTTCGACGTATGCACCAAAGACGTATTGGACGAGTCCAAAGATCACATGGAAAGCTCTCCGAGTTGATGCTAATTGAAAGTCGAAACCCGAAAATGAAGCGCGCAAGAAGAAGGCTGAAAAAGTCAAGTTCAGCCTAGGTTCGGTCGACCGGTTGGTCGACCGAATGGTGTTAAGAATGGCTGTAGCCTTGCCGGTTGACCGGACGGTCGACGGAATGATGCCAAAAAATGGCAATAGTCATTCGGTCGACCTGTCGATCGACCAAAGTTGGTGAAAATTTGGCAGAAGGCTATATCAGTCGACCGACCGAGGCCAAAATAAGGCAGTAGGCACATCAGTCGACCGGATTGCAGATCGCAGATCGTGCCTCTGGCTTCACTACATCGGTCAACCGGATTGCGGATCGCTCATCTCGTTACTCGTTCGGTCGACCCGTCGATCGACCGCACAGAGAGATTGAGCGGCAGTCGCTCGAGCGGTCGATCGGTCGGTCGACCGACGATTGATCGAACGACAGTAACGGCTAGTTTTCCGTTCGTTGAGCTACCGTTTCTTTGAGAGGTTATAAATATCCCTAGTCTAACTCCTTTAACCGCCCTTACAAATTTAATTGAGCAATTAAGAAGTGATTTGAGCCTTCAAAGAAATTGATTTGCTGCGCCCTGCTCTTCGTCGACATTTTTCCTCAAGCGCCACATTTTCCTCAACTCTACTGCAACATAAGTTCATCTTTCGGCAAGTTGAAGGCTTGGGAAAAGTGCGTTGGTTTTTTTCTTTCGATTCTTAAGATCTTTTTCATTGTATTTGAAGATTTAATTCAAACTTGTTTTTCACCTGTAATAGCTTGCTAGGTGTGCTAGAGAAACACTTAGGGTTAGACTTTGTAGATTTGTGTTTTGCCTAAGTGAATAGGTTTGAGGAGTTCTCAAAGAGGTGAGAATTGTGTCCTCAGTTGTATTCAAAGGAAAACTCAAGTTCTATAAAGTAGTTGGTTAGAAATCTTTGGTGTGGAGCCAAGGTAGTGGAGTAGACGGTTGGCCGAACCACTATAAATACGTGTGTTAGCATTGTCAGTTGTTTGTGCTTATTGTTTTATATTTATTGCTTCCGCTTGCTATAAATATCGTGCTTAGCCTATCTAATCAAGAAACGATTAAAATCGGATTTAGGCAAAAAGAATAGTAAACACACCATTCACCCCCTTCACTATTAAAAAAATAGCTTTTTGCGATGGCTCTTTTACGACAGCACGGTATACGATCGTAGATGCGACTGGTCTGCAACCGCCGTCCATTGGGGTCGCAGACTGGCAAGGGGGCGACGGATTTTGCGACCGCCTTGAGTGCCGTTGCAAAATGGCGACGACACTGCGACCGCATATAGTGTCGTCGCAATATGGCGACGGGTTTGGCGACCATTAGTGCCGTCGCAAAATGGTATTAAATTCCCCGCGTCAAACCCTTTTTTTTCTCTTTGATCTCGCCCCTCTGCCGATCTCCCTCTCTCTATCTACCGCGCACCTCTCTGCTGCCGCATGCCGCATGTCGACCTTCGCACACCGCACGTCGCACACGGACCGCCGCCCACTGCTCGTCGCCCGCTGCAAGCAGGCCTCGCCACTACTCGACTATTCAACCGCCGGTATCCTCCTCCTCCTCTCTCTCTCTCTCTCTCTCGAAACCCTAGTCGACGGCTTCACTTCGGCTAGGGTTACTGGTAAGACAAGAGATGCGAGCATATTTTTTATTTGTTTAATTAAAAATATGCTCTGGATTAATTTGATTAACATTTACAAAATTAATTTGTTTAATTTTTTATGAACTCTGGATTTTTTGATTAATTCTTGTATGTTTCTTTTTGCCTCTTCAAATCTTGATATTGACTGATAGTATTAAGCTCTACCTTGTTGAGATTCCAGAATGTGGAGTGTGGTCTGAATCTTTGGAAGGTTTTGGATAGTGATTTCATTGTGATGGTTGGTTAATGCATAAATTTTGTGAAGCATATTTGTGTAGCTGATGACTACATCCATGAGTGCAGTGTTAAGATCCATTCTTTTATTCCTCTAATCTTCTATTAAAAGGAGAAAACCCTTACCAAAATGTTTTGCTACACAACTTTGTTTTGTATCTTTCAAAGTAGACCCATTTCCACAATATCCAAAAGGCCTCCACATTTGTAATTTTTAACTTAATAAGATTAGTGATCATAGACCAGAGAGTAAATGGAATGCTCTAAAGTACAATAGAGGATAAGAATTGAATATATCCAGAGTGAAAGGCAACTATTTAAGTAAAAAGAAGAAAAGAAAAATTACAATAATGACCTATAAAGTATCAGCTCACATAAGCAGCATTTATTGAATCTACGTGTGAAAGCACAATCTTTTGAACTTTGAATTCCACATATATGTTATTGAGTCAAATTAAGTACTACTGCTCTCTCCTTGCTGACGAAGAAAATTGCATTCTTACTACTTCACAAATTCCTACATTTAAAGTATACGAGTATGAGAAACAAATGTGTATTATATAAAGTCCTAGCTAGAGCTGATCGAGTTAATCCTAGCATTCTTTTCTTCCTATGTTTGTTTGTTAGTCTCGTGCTTTTTTTTCTTTGATTGTATGTTTTTAAAACAAATTTGACACGGAAGTTCGTACACAAACACCGAATATATCCGAGGAAGAATTACAAGATAAACGTAGCACCGAATTTCCAAATTGGTTCAAAACTTGGTTGAGTGAACATATTCAAGAAATAGACAACAAATTACTCGAGCTAGCATGTGGACCGTCATGACTAGTCTTATGCTATAACGGATACTTTGTGAATAGATATAAATTTCATAACTTTCATACTTTATGAATATATCTGAGGAAGAATTACAAGATAAACGTAGCACAGAATTTCCAAATTGGTCCAAAACTTGGTCGAGTGAACATATTCAAGAAATAGACAACAAATTACTCGAGTTAGCATGTGGACCGTCATGACTAGTCTTATGCTATAACAGATACTTTGTGAATGGATATAAATTTCATACAAATGAGTACTCAATCACAAAGAAGACAATGAATGTCGGTATTTGTGTGAAAGGCTCCACTTGGATTGATTGAGATTGTGATTTCTACACACTGCTTGAAGAAGTACTTGAGCTTCAATATATTGGGTGCAAAAAAATAGTGATATTCAAATGTCACTAGTTTGACACATCATCTCAAGGGAGTCAAATTCATCCAAAGTATAAGCTTGTTGACGTTGATTTCAAATCAAAGTTAGCGTCAAACGAGCCTTTTATTTTGGCATCACAAGCGCAACAAGTATATTACGCAAAATATCCAAGCAGACGAAGAGATAGATCGGAATGGCGGGCAGTGTGTAAGACTAAGGCACGATTGAGGATTGATCCAATGGCAGAGGATAATGATACTACAAGATTTGTATTAGGTGATTTTTATCAGGAGGATGATCCTCCAGTAGTTAAAGTTGTGGGTCAAACACTTGAAGATGAAAATTTAGTCGTTGCACAAGGTCTAGCTGAAGAAAGTGTTGATGTTGAAGTAGATGATGCAGAAGATGAGAATAGATGTGAAGATGAAGAGACAAGTGAAGAAGAAAATGACTCAATCGATTATTATTCTGATGATATCGATGATTAATGTGTAATATATATATATATATATATATATTTCAATTTTTTTCTATTAATTTATATTATATTATTGGTTGACATCACTAATCAACATTTATATCTGTAGATGTCGCGTGCCCGTTCTAGGGTTCATCGCACAGATTTACCTCGACCGCCGCCCGCGACAGCAGCAGCAGCACCACCACCAGTCGTGGCGGATGTTGTACCACCACTAGCCGTGGCGAATGTTGTACCACCACCACCTGCACCAGCCGTGGTAGATGTTGTACCACCACCAGCTTGAGGTCGTCGTAGGCCTCATGGGCCTAATCGAGGGGGGGGGGTGATGCACCTTCATCGTCCGACCAGTGTCGGCGGATACCGCTGAATGGTTTAAAGTAAGTAAACTAATTTATTTATTATAATTGTTAATAATTAATTGTTACTTATAATGTTATTATACTTGAGTTGTAGATTTGAGCAGGATGATGTCGTCCGCACTATGACCGTTATGCTTAAGAATTTCTTTCATGAGTCATGGACTTCATGGATCAGGATGTCGGACCATTATCAAAATTTATTATGGAATGAGTTCAAGGTACGTAATTTAAGTTACTTTGATTTAATGAATGTTGATTATGCTAATTATTGTTTCATATTGATCCACTTAATATGACTATGCTAATTATTATTTCATATTGATCCACTTTTAGTCCTTAGAACTTAGGTGGATATATATATATATATATATATATATATATTTACTAGTCCATACAGAGAAATAATCAGCCTATCAAAACACGCTATTGCTTTGAAATGACCATACACAAATGAAACATACTAGATCTTCAAAGACACCAAAACTACTTTAAGAAACATACTGATCAACTGATACTAGATCTTCAAAGACACCAAAAATTACATTAAGTTACTTATGATCTACTTAGCTTGAGTCTTTATTTGTTATGCCTTGTTACGGACTACTTGGTGATGATTCTGAAGTAGTCGCAACATGGCTTTGCTTTATAAACACTCCTACAATATATAGACAGGCCATGGAAGCTTTAACTGAACCCAACAGCTAGAATTGAACATATGCATGCAATCACACTCCGCTGCAAATTGCTTGTGATCCTTAATTCTTCTCTTCTTTATATACACTTTGCTTCTTATTTTTCATAATAGCTCATGAAATCATGACTCCATTTGGTGATCTACTACTACTGATCAGTACGTATCAATACTGATACTGATCAGTATGACACTGATACCAACAACAACGACAATGATATATTGGTACAAGTCAATTTGAATACAAATAGAATCAAATATGTATAGTTCAAATTATATACTAATAGAATCAAATGATACCAGACAAGTCTCTCAACATTCTATCGCATTGTTTTATTCATTACATTGTCTCAAAATCCTATTACATTGGAATCCATCCTCAGATCCTCTCTTTAGGTGATCAAGTGAAAGGTCCACTGATAAACTTTTCTGGGTCTTTTCTGGGTCCACCTTCTTCTTCATAGGATTAAGACTTGGTCCTCAAAATTTCAATACATTAGGCAATGATAAACAATGTTCTTCAACAAATGCATGGCTTGTATTTTCATCAAATCAATACACCCCTAAGAACCATTTAAAGAATGAACTCATGTTGGAAGTAAAGGAACCCAGCCAAAGTATATGATAGTATAAACTGATACTGATCAGTATCAATATAAGGATCAGTATCAATTACTATTGATACTGATCATCAAATTGTTCCACTTATGGATCGAGAAGCCTCTTGAAAAGTATCAAATACCTCTCATCAACATATCAGATTTTCTTTTTTCTGTTAGCAATGAAAAGGTATGAAAATTCAGGTTGCACTGTTTGCATTAATTCATATATCATCCAGACATATATGTTACCTCACGTCATGAGTTTAATTATTAATTGTAGCATTTTGTGGGCATAATTTCCTTTATTCGTAGCATGTTTGTATGTCTTGAATTTACTATGTTATAAACATTACTTTTAAATAATATATAATATATATACATTAGTAGTGCCTTCGGAATCCAAAGGCTTATTCTACGGATGGTTGTGATCTCAAATGTAACAGTGCCTTCATTTTTTTATTTCATTTATAACGTTAGATGATATATATATTCAACTTGCTAATATTGATAAAGGAGGAGAGATTCGAAGGGATTTGTTAAGCTGATGTGTTTTTAATGCAGTTGAGGTTAATTTCATTTATTTCTAGTTGAACTGATACTGATCAGTATCAGTTACTTATTTTGGGATCCCTTCCATTTTCTGAAGCCAGTGTACAGAGTACATGAACTTTTCTGAATTTACTAAACTAAATAGTCCAGATTGCTACAATGTTGATGATGATGATGGACTCATCTTAAATGTACAATGACAGCTCAGCATGTCAATGATGGCTTCTTCTTTGATGTCTTAAGTATAGTTTCTATCTCAATTCCAATTTCTCTAATCTGATGATGGAATTGGCTCCATTCAGTGCTGGAGCTTGATAGGTCTGAGACTGTTAGCTGTTCTATGTTAGTGATATATTTTCGCCTTTGATTCCTCGGCGGGATCTTCTCATGGATGAGCTTTTCATTTATCTCTTTAGAATTTGAAACCTTTTCATCTGAATGATGAAGCTGCATGTTTGATCCAAGCAGATAATAAAATGCAGGAGTATAAGCTACCTCATATAACTCATTGAACAAATGTACAACTGTATACCTCTCATCAGTAGGATACTGATACTGATCAGTATCAAAATATGTTATCAATCGTTATTCTCAACTTCCTGGTTTTTAATTAATCAATATAAAATCAAAATATGTTATCTACTAGTATTATGTAGTCATACAAGTTTCTTAACTACTGAATTATTCAGCATGGGCATGTTGTTCAGCACGCTGAATTGAGGGATCCGTGGCCCGACATACCGGTGGGTCCATCCCATTTACTAGTCACGAGCTTCACATGGTAAGTAATTTAATAATAATTTTTATTATTTATCATAGAAAAATTAATTATATTTATTTTATTGTAGGGGACGCGAGACGAGCAGGGGACGCTCATTCCGGTTGATCCTTTGAGGGTCTTCGAGGAGACACATAGATATAAACATGGTCCTCGCCGGGGTAAGTTCATCAGCGAGAGGCCGGAGACGATCCTGGTAAGTTTATATTTAATAAAGTTTATATTTTAAAAAAGAGAAAAGGTACAAAAATGCCCCTAACATTTCCTCGCGGGTACTAAAAAACCCCTAACGTTTTTTTGGGATCAAAAATACCCCTGACGTTATGAATTGGGTACAAAAATGCCCCTATAGATAAACGGTATTAGTTGAGAGATAACAAAGCTGACGTGGTTGATGACTAAGACTGATGACGTGGCAAAGACGTTTTCTCACGGGTACTAAAATGCCCCTGACGTTTTCTCACGGGTACAAAAATACCCCTAACATTTTCTCACGGATATAAAAATACCCTTTAACATTTGTTTTGGACCTAAAATACCCCTGAGGTTAGTGAAAATGGTACAAAAAAAACATCAGGCTGTAAAATTCGTGACCGGCCTAGCCGGCTCGGCCTGACCCTAAAAATTCGTGCCCAGCCCGACCCGGCTTGAAAAAATTCGTGCACGGCCCTGTTCGACTCGACCCGAAAAAAAATCGTGCTTGACTAAGCCCGAAAAAAATCGTGCCCGGCCCGGCCGAAAAATTCGTCCCCAACCAGGCCCAAAAAGATTCGTGCACGGAACGGCCCGGATCAGTCCGGCCCGAAAAAATTCATAAACGAACTGGTTCGGCCCGGCCCGACTTGAAAAAATTCGTGCATGGCCCTATTCGACCCGACCCGAAAAAAAATCGTGCCCGACTCGTCCCAAAAAATCTGTGCCAGCCCGGTCGAAAAATTCATCCACAGCTAGGCCCGAAAATATTCGTGCACAGAACGACCCGGATCGGCCCGGCCCGAAAAAAAATCGTACATGGATCGACTCGGCCAGGTCCGAAAAAAATTCGTCCCTAGCCAGGCCCGACTTGAAAAAAGTCGTGCACGACCCTGTTCGACCCGACCCGAAAAAAATCGTGCCCGACTCGGACCGAAAAAATTCGGGCCCGGCCCGGCCCAAAATATTCGTGCCCGGCCCGTCCGAAAAATTCGTCCCCGGCTAGGCACGAAAAAAATTCATGCATGGAACGGCCCGGATCGGCCAAGCCCAAAAAAATTCGTACACGGACCGGCCCGGCCCAGTCCGAAAAAAATTCATGCCCAGCCCGGCCCAGCTTGAAAAAATTCGTGCACTGCCCTGTTCGACCCGACCCGGAAAAAAATCGTGCCCGACTCGGCCCGAAAAAATTCATGCCCGACTCTGCCCAAAAAATTCGTGCCCAGCCCAGTTGAAAAATTCGTCCCCGGCCAGGCCCGGTCAGAAAAAATTCGTACACGGATCGGCCCGACGTAGTCCGAAAAAATTTCGTGCCCAGCCGGGCCCGTCATGAAAAAATTCGTGCACTACCCTATTCGACATGACCCGAAAAAAAGTCGTGCCCGATTCAGCCCGAAAAAATTCATGCCCGGCTCGGCCAAAAAAATTCGTCCCCTGGCCGGCCGAAAAATTCATCCTCGGCCAGGCCCGGAAAAATTCGTGCACGAAACGGCCAAGCCCGAAAAAATTCGTATACGGATCGACCTGGCACGGTCCGAAAAAAATTCATGCACGGCCCTGTACGACCCGACCCAAAAAAAATCGTGTCCGACTCGGCCCGAAAAAATTCGTGCCCGGCACGGCCCAAAAAATTCGTGCATGGAACGGATCGGATCGGCCCGGCCCAAAAATATTCGGCCGAAAAAATTCGTCCCCAGCTAGGGGTATTTTTGTTTCAGTGAGAAAATGTTAGGGGTATTTTTGTACATGTGAGAAAATATTAGGGGTATTTTTGTACCCGTGAGAAAACGTCAAGGGCATTTTAGTACCCGTGAGAAAATGTCTTTGCCACGTCATTAGTCTCATTCATCAGCCACGTCAGCTCCGTTATGTCTCAACTAACACCGTTTACCTATAGGGGCATTTTTGTATATTTTCCCTTTAAAAAATTATATTAGTCCAATTATGTAAAATTAATTTAATTAATCAATGTTTAAAGGCCACGTATTCTGAGTTGGTGACCCAGCAGGGAGGTGATCCTGTGCAGCATCAGCTTGATGTTGACACATGGATGCAGGTGACAGGAGTCGACCACGGCCGTGTATATGGCAGTGGCACAACGGCCCACGCACAGACGTTGTTGCAGCCACATGGTTCGGGGTCGTCTGCCTTCACCTCTTCCACCGCTAGTCCATCAACTTCACATGCGGGCCAGGATCGATTTGCAGCGTTAGAGGCTTTGCACGTAGAATTACAGGCTTCTTATGCAGCCTTGCAAGCTTCTCATGCACGCCTGATCAGTGAGGTGGCCGCTATAAGGGAGTACATGACACGTATTGCTTCTTCCATGCCTGGTGCTCCGGCCCCTCTGCCTCCCCCGTCATTCAACGCAATGCTAGCTGATGCCGTCCCGACGCAGCCCCTCTCGTCGCCGCATCCGTCGCCGCCACATGATGCGCTTCATGATTGATGTATTTTATTTTCTATTTTGATGTAAACATGTTTTGATATGATGTAAATATTATATTTTGATATAAATATGTATAAACATTATAATTTGATGTACCCCTCGTTGTGCCAATATTTTGATATAATTTGATATATCGTATATTCTTTGGTTGTGGCATTGCATTTTGATATAATTTGATGTTGATATTAAATGTAAGCAGACATTTAAACAAAATATTATTATAAATTATTGTTTTTTAAAAAATACAAATTTGCGACGGATCTGCGACCGCTATCACCGTCGCAAAACGTATCGAACTAGTCGCCAAAGCGGTCGCAATTGTAGTGTCTGCGACGGCAAGCGCGATCGCATCACAGTCGCAGATATAATATTTTGCGACGCTAAAACCGGTCGCCGTACCGTCACCTATGTAATGTCTGCGACGGTCAAATAAGGTCACAGATATTACGCGACCACATTCTGCGATCGCCGTGCACCGTCGCTCTACGATTGTGGAATTTTATCTTTTGCAACCGCTGCTTGTGCCGTCGTAGTTTTTCTACGATGATGGTTTTTGCTACCGATATTTGCGACCGCTTATTTTCGTCGCAGAAGGTCTTTAGCGACCATTTTGCGACGGTATTGTCCGTCGTAGATAAACTATTTTTTAATAGTGCTCTAGTGTGGCCATTTCACCCAACAATTGGTATCAGAGCGGGTCGTGGATTGAATTTCACCATCTCGTCTACATCTTGCCTCAATCCGGAAAATGACACTAGAGAGTATAGCATTTGCACCACCTAGGTTTGATGAGAAAAATTTTGGTGTTTGAAAGAGTAGAATGTATACTTTTCTTAAAACACAAAGTTTAGATCTATGGTGCATGCTAAAGAATGAATATGTTGAGCCCACCATTGACATTAATGATTGGACTCAAGATCAAATTAGATTGTTTGAATTGAATGCTAAAACAACGCACTTTCTATATTGCTCATCGTCAAATGATATACTTGAAAAAGTTACATTGTTTATCCGCATTCGATATTTGGGCTTGTTTAAACATGCTTTACGATTATGCAAAAACCGAGGAACTTATTACTTTCACTGAAGGCGGTGATGACAATTGTCATACCTCTAGTCCTAACGAAGTTTTTGATGCCCAAAGCTCATCTAGTCAAAGGAACACCAAAAATCGGAAAAGAAAACTTAGGTGCTTCCTTTGCCAAGAGAAGGGACACAAGAAGAAGAATTGTTCACTCTTGAAGAAGAAATCTAAAAAGAAGAATTGTACTTCATCATCCACATCCAAATCAACTGAAGTCACTTCTAGACATGACGATGAAACTACATCAAACTTTTGCCTCATGGGTCTTCGAGATGAGGTATATTCTCTATCTTCTAGTCATGTTCAAAATGTTAATGATAGTGATTCTAGTAGCTCAAAATCCCTTGATATGTCATATGAAGAACAACTAGAGGAATGTAAAAAGATGTATGACTTGCTCATGAAAAAGAATAAGGAAAACAATAAATTAAAGAAGGAAAATTTAAGGCTTAGTTCTCATGTGCATGAATTATAAAATAAAAAATTGAATACTAGCTCATTTGATTCTTGCCATGATGGTTTAAAATTTGAAATTAAGGACTCGAAACATAGAAATGAAAAATTAGAAATTGAGAATGATGAGTTGTTAATTAAGATTTCAAAAATTAGAGATGAAAATGAGAACACGAAAAATAATGCGAATCTCAATGGTAAGGATTGTACAAATGATTTCAAATTTAAGCATGATATTTTGAGAAATGAAAATTGCTTGTTGAAATCTCAAATACAAGCTTTACACAAATCCATTAATGGCTTAAAAAATAAGGTTGTATTCTTAAATAGGAAAATCAATGATTTATCAAATGCATCTTCCTTTAAGAACTCTAGAAATAAAAATGCTTATGTAAAGAATGCTAATGTTCATCATCATTCTCATGTCAAGCATTCCTCATTTAAACCTCATGTTCAAAAGAATAAGTTCCATGGAAATTGTTTTTATTATGGTATATATGGCCATGTCATTCATGATTGTGCATTTAAAAGAAATCCAAGTGTTGCTAAGACACTTTGGGTTCCTAGGCCAACTCACTCTCAAGGACCCAAAGCCATTTGGGTACCAAAAGTTTCTTGTTCTCTTGTAGGGAGAGCTACCACACATGGTTGAACGAAAGTGAAGTGCTGAAGTTGACCATGGACTTGAATGATGAATCCTCCCTTGGTTGCAACTTCAAGCTACATTGATGCCTTAGGTAAAGTTGGCATCAAAACTATTCCGGTAACATCTTCTAACTTGCGTTGTTTTACCTTAGTTGAAGATTATGATACTATGTTTAATTTGAGTTATTTTTCCCGCTCTTGCTAAAGAGTTCTTTTGAAAATATTTTTGATTTTTGATTTTTGATTTTGATTTCCCGGTCTCTTCGGAGACCTATGTAGTCTGTAATGGGCTCATACGACCTTGCAGTTTTAAATCGTAGGCGCATTGTGGCCTTTCGGTTTTCAACCAATAGGAAGTGTTGGAGATCTTATGTTTCAAAATTTCATATTTTGAGATCTCTCGATTCGTTTCGGATTCATAATAATATATTTTGAAACGGATTTTAAACTATTTAGCAAAGTGGATTTTGAAAATGATACTTGATTCTTTACTATTTGATTTGGGTTGCTTGCTAGTAGCTTGATTTTCATAAAATCTACTAATGAAGTCTACTTGCAAGTTGTGAATGTTAATGGAAGGCTATGCTATCTAAAAGAAAATGAAAAAAGAAATGAAAAATTTGAGAAAATTTTCAGGAATGAGGTATGAGTTTAATTTTGCAAAAATATTAGTATAATATTTGAATACCTATGCTTAAATGATTTCTCTATGCTCATGATTGATTATGCATGATAAATATTTGAATTTTCATGAGTATGAAAAATCTTGATAACTTAGCTCATTTCATGATATCATGATATTTATGAAATCGAACTATGTAGAAATTTTTCTTTAGAGACTTCATTTTAAGTTAAAAATTGGATGAACATGTTTAGGTGTGTTGATGATTAGTTGTCATGTGCTTAAAATTGAAAATTTATAAGAGATTGAGCAAAATGATAACTAGTTCACTTTAGATGACTAAAATTTGGAAAAGTTTGACCCAAGTCAACTAATCGACTTGGACACTTCATTTTAAGTCCAAACTTCATAAACATATTTAGGAATATGTATAACATATTTCCAAGCACTTAGTGTGGAAAATTCATATGAATATGGATAAAATGACATAGAGGTCAATTTATGATAACATCTTTTGAACCAAGTTGACCCAAGTCAACAAATTGACTTAAATGTCTCATTTTCAATCTATATTTGAGGAACATGTTTAGATTTACTCATGTTAGGTATCCATAGGTTTAAGTTTGAAAAACCATGAGTAAATGATAAGATTGACACTAGGCAAGTTTCATGATAACTAGCTTAGTTTTTGAATGAAATCATGCTAGGTTGATATCTTAACTTAAGGACATAATTTTTATCTCAAACTTGACATACACACCTTACAAGACCATTATGTGGTGTCATAAAAGTTTGAATGAAAACTGAGCATGTTTTAAAAAATAACTGAAAATTACAAAAATATCATTGGAATTTGAGCATTTCAGTTATTTTTAGAAAAATATAGAAAAATTAGTTTTAGATGGTTCTTGAAATTGCTCTTTCACTGAAAAATCTAGTTTGTTGTGTAAAAATTTCAAAAAATTTCATCAAGAATTTGAATTATAATGAAATTTTGAAGTTGGATTTCAGAAACACAAAGTATCACTTGAATACACTCATTTTTCTGATACTTTGATTTTTCTTCAAATACTTCAAATGAAAACTCATGTATACCATTTTGTTCCATTTCTAATATTATTCACACCATTGCTTGAGTAAAATCATTTTTAGAAATTATTTTGATATCTTGAATGATAGCTAGAAATATCCATTTTTTTTGTTTAAATTAAGATCGATTGAAAAATGAACTTAGAAAATTAATTTTGAGCTCAAACTTGACACATGCATTTCAAATGACCATTCAACAATATTTGGAAAGTTTGAATAAGAAATGATAACTTTCGGAAAAACACCTAAAATTTACGACAATACCCCTGAACTTTCAAGAATTTTATGAATTTATAAGAAACTGATTTTTGATTGATTCTTAAACCTGTAGATTCCTTGAAAAATCTAGTTTGTCTAGTTAAAGTTTCAAAAAAAATCGTCAAAAATATGATTTTGTATGAATTTAAAAGTTTGATTTTAAAAAAAAAATAAAGTATACTTTGACCTATGTCAAAAAGTGACTTAGAAACCTCATTTTCAACCCAAACTTGATTCATTTACTTAGATTCACTCATGTTTGATGTCTAGATGCCTAAGATAGAGAACAAATGAGTAGATATCAAAATTTAATACTTAGCCATTTTTCATATTTTCAAGCCTATTTTGAATGAAATCGTGCTAAGTTCATATGTTGATTAAATGATATTAGTTTCACGTCAAACTTGCTATAAATGCTTTAAATGACCATATCTTGGTATTTTAAAAGTTTGAATGAAATCTAAAACTGTCATGAAAATGAATCAATATTCACGAAAATATTCATACTTGAATGCATACATGATTTAGTTTTGAATTCTATCTATCACTCTTTCCTATCATTATGATTTAGTTTCATATCAATTTTTTTTTTCCTTTAGTTGAGATTTTCATGTTTCATGGAAAATAATTTTAGAGTCTCAACTTTGACTATAGGTTGATTTTTTTTGCCCTTTTTGATTGATGTCAAAAGGGGGAGACAAATATAGCTAAAAGGAAAGAAAATATAAAAAACCCATGCATATAGATATGTGGAGTTCTATTATATAGATATGCATGTTGATAGGGGGAGAAATCCCTTAGTTATATCATTTGTGCTTTAATATGTATATTTTCTTAAGGATGTTTGTCATCATCAAAAAGGAGGAGATTGTTGGCTGAAGGTTTTCTACCTTAGTCTTAATCTCGATTTTGATGACAACAAACACGGAACTAATGGTTCATTAAGAATATCTTTCAGGTTCCATATCAGTTAGCGCTCGATGTCCTCGATCCGAAATATCAGAAAAATCGTAAAGTCGGAAGGACATTGGTCAACGCGTTCGGGTTCGTCGTGGAATATCTCAAAGTTCGACGTATGCACCAAACACGTATTCGACGAGTCCAAAGATCACATGGAAAGCTCTCCAAGTTGATGCTCGTTGAAAGCCATAACTCGAAAACGAAGCGCACAAGAAGAAGGCTGAAAAAGTCAAGTTTAGCCTAGGTTCGATCGACCGGTCGGTCGACCGAATGGTGTTAAGAATGGTTGTAGCCTTGTCGATCGACCGGACGGTCTACGGAACGATGCCAAAAAATGGCAGTAGCCATTCGATTGAGCTATCGGTCGACCGAAGTTGGCGAAAATTTGGCAGAAGGCTATGTCAATCGATCGACCGAGGCCAAAATAAGGCAGTAGGCACATCCGTCGATCGTATTGCAGATCGCAGATTGCGCCTCTGGCTTCACTGCATCGATTGACCAGGATTACAGATCACTCATCTCATGACTCGTTCGGTCGACCAACGATCGACCGAACGACGGTAACGGCTAGTTTTCGGCCCGTTTTCCGCCCGTTGTGCTGCCGTTTCTTTGAGAGGTTATAAATATCCTTAGTCTAACTCCTTTAACCGCCCTTAGAGATTTAATTGAGCAATTAAGAAGTGATTTGAGCCTTCAAAGAAATAGATTTGATGCGCCCTGCTCTTCGTCGATATTTTTCCTCAAGCGCCACATTTTCCTCAACTTTGCTGCAACATAAGTTCATCTTTCGGCAAGTTGAAGGCTTGAAGGCTTGGGAAAAGAGCGTTGATTTTTTTCTTTCGATTCTTAAGATCTTTTTCATTGTATTTGAAGATTTAATTCAAACTTGTTTTTCACCTGTAATAGTTTGCTAGGTGTGCTGGAGAAACACTTAGGTTTAGACTTTGTAGATTTGTGTTTTGCCTAGGTGAATAGTTTTGAGGAGTTCTTAAAGAGGTGAGAATTGTGTCCTCAGTTGTATTCAAAGGGAAACACAAGTTCTATAAAGTAATTGGTTAAAAATTCTTGGTGTGGAGCCAAGGTAGTGGAGTAGGGGGTTGGCCGAACAACTATAAATACGTGTTAGCATTGTTAGTTGTTTGTGCTTATTGCTTCCGCTTGCTATAAATATCGTGCTGAGCATATCTAATCAAGAAACGATTAAAATCGGATTTAGACAAAAAGATTAGTAAACACACTCTTCACCTCCACTCTAGTGTGGCCATTTCACCCAATATTAATGACTAAACTGTCATCATTAAGACTCACTAGAGTTAGAGATGTTCATGATCACATCATGTATATGAGGAATATAACGGCCCAACTTAAAAATTAGAGATGTCTATATGAAGGTGAAATGACGACACTAGAGGGGGGTGAATAGTATATTTACTAATTTAATTAGCCTAAATTTAATTTTAAACATTTACTTAAGACGTTTCGGCAATTCACGATTTGATGATTAGATGCGGAAGCAATATTAACGCAATTAATCACAGGCAATTAAAAATAATGCTAACACACAAATTTTATAGTGGTTCGGCCTCAATGCCTACTCCACTACCTAAGCACCCCGCTTAGGATTTTCAAACTAGGTTTTACTAGATTAATTAGAGTTTCCCTTACACACGAGGACTTTTCACCGAAAAGTCTCCGCTCTCCAACCGAAGGCACTTCCACACCTGGAAATATCCTGCCTTCCTATCGAGAGCACTTGCCCACCTCAACGTAAGGGGCAACTAGAACTAATCCTAGTAACAACTAAGTTTACACAAGTGGCTTTACTCCTTTTCAGTAAGGATACCACTTCCACACAACAGACCTAACAGAAGGTCTTTACGCACACAAAGAAAATAGTTTAAATAACAGATAAGATTTACAATCAAAAGAGCTTAAGGATAAACCAATAATAAAAGCTCCTTTGTAAGCCTTTGGCTCATTCAACTCGTCAAGGGATGAGCTTAATCAAAACTCAAGTTGAGCCCGCAGTTGGCGCTTGAAGAATGAACTCTATAGAGAATTAGGCGTGCTTTTATCAATCGCTTGGAAGGCTTTAAACTCCCCTATAAATGCTCAAAAACTCTGTAGAAATCAGGGAAGAGTATTAAATGAATCATATCAGGGTATATTTATACCCTGCTGAAGAAACAGCGGCTCAACGGATAGTTTTCTACCCGTTGCAGATTGCCGGTCGAAGCGTTGGTCGAAGCATCGTTCGACCGCTGCAGTGTTCCCTGTGGTCGGTCGACCGCCAGACGCAGATCACACGATCCACGATCTTTGGTCGACCCGTCGATCGATCGACGCGATCTCTCATCTCAGCATTCAGCAAGTCGGTCGACTGACGGGTCGACCGCCCGAGCTACTGCCTATTTTGGGCTTTCATCGGTCGACCGCCCGATCGACCGAAGTAGTTCTGCTGCTTTTTACCTTCATTCGGTTGATCGCTCGGTCGACCGAACCTAGGCTGAAGTTTATTTCTTCAGCCTATTTCTTCCGCGATTCGCTTCTGGGTTCCGTCTTTCAACACGCATCAACTTAGAGAGCTTTCTAGTGATATTTGAGCTCGTCCAATACGTCTTTGGCACGCACGTCGATCTTTGAGATATTTCCGTGACGAACCCGAGCGCGATGATTAATGTCCTTCTGATTTCCGATTTCTCCGATTTATCCGATTGAGGACATCGAATGCTAGTCGATATGGAACCTGAAAGATATTCTCAATGAAATCATTAGTTCCATGTTTGTTATCATCAAAACCATCAAAATCGAGATTAAGGCTAAGGTTGAAAACCTAAAGCCAACAATCTCTCCCTTTTTGATGATGACAAACATCCTTAACAAAATATATCATTAAAGCATAAGGATATCAACTAAGGGATTTCTCCCCCTATCAATATGCATATCTATATAATTAAAGTCCCCCTATCTATATGCATGGATTTCCTATAGTTTCCTCACCCCTTTACCTATAGTTTTCTCCTATATTTTCTTATACATTTCTCACCATTTATCTTATACTTCTCTCCCCCTTTACCCATACTCTTCTCCCCCTTTTGACATCAATCAAAAAGGGCAAGAGAGACTATCTACGTACTCAAAGGGATGAAACACAATTAATACATGAGGTTGAGTCTCTAAGGATTATTTTTTAATGAAACATGGGTATCTCAACCAAGGGATGGAAAAACAACTAATTTGATATGAAACAAAGACATACATGATAAGAGAATGATAGAAATACTTCATAAACAAAATCATGTATATTCTCATATGACATTTGTAATTTCATTCAAACTTTCAAAAACCAACATCTAATCATTTAAAGCATGTTTGAGAAGTTTGAAATGAAAATTACATCATTTTATTGAAATATGAACTTAGCATGTTTTCATTTGAATTAAGCATGCAAACTATGAAAATGCTAAGTCTCAAGATTTGCTATCTACTCATATTTTCTAAAACTTAGGCATTTGGACATATAACATGAGATAATATAAGTCTATTAATCAAGTTTGGGCTTAAGATGAGATTTTTAAGTTACTTTGTTGACTTAAGTCAACCTATACTTCTAGTTTTCAAAAATCACCCTTTTAAGTTTATTCAAAATTATATTTTTGACAAATGTTTTTGAAACCAATTTTTGGATAAAAGATTTGATACCAAATATAAAATGCTCATTTTGATACCATTTGTGGGATGAAAATTTTGATACCAATTATTGAATAGTCATTTGAAATGCATGTATCAAGATTGAACTCAAAATGAGTTTAAATATCGAAGTCCATTTTTTTTCATCTTATATCGATTATAATCAAAACATACCAAATGTAGTTTCTAGCTATCATTCAAGAATTCAAAATCATTCCTAGAAATGATTTTACACAATCAATGGTATGAATGATATTAGAAACCTAATCAAAATGGTATACACAATGTTTCATTTGAAGTTTTTGAAGAAAGATCAAAGTATCAGAAATATTGATATTTCAAATAAGGATACTTTGCATTTTGAAAATCCAACTTCAAAAATTCATTATAAATTAGATTCTTGATGAAATGATTTAAAAATTTTACTTAAGAAACTAGATTTTTCAATGAAGGTGTAGCTTTAAGAATCATCTAAAGAATATTTTTCTATATTTTTGTAGAAATAACTGAAATTTGATACCAAATGTAGATTGAAGTTGTATTTTTGTAAATTTCAATTTTTCTTAAAGCTTGTTCAATTTTCATTCAACCTTTCATGACATCACATGATGGTCATGTTAAGAGTATATGTCAAGTTTGAAATGAAAATTTTGTCCTTAAGTCAAGATATCAACCTAGCATGGTTTCATTCAAAACTAAATTAGTTTTTATGAAACTTGCTAAGTTTTAATCTTAACACTTACTCGTGATTTTTCAAATTTAAACCTATGGATATCTAACATGAGTAAATCTAAATATGTTCCACAAGTATGGATTGAAAGTGAGACCTTTAGGTCAACTTGTTGACTTGAGTCAACAAGGTTCGAAAGAGATTTGCATGAATTAACCTCAATTGTTAATTTATCTATATCCATATTAATTTATCATTCTAAGTGCATGAAAATATGTCATACCTATTACTAAATATGTTTATGAAGATTTGGACTTAAAATAAAATATCCAAGTAAATTGATATCAATTGTGGTTTGTTGACTGGACCAAGCTTTTCAAGCTTAAGTCCTCTAAAGTGATATAGATATCACATTGTTCATCTAGACATGAATTTTCAATTTTAAATTTCTAGACTTATGTGATATGTGTATCTAAACATGTTTGTTTGATGTTTACTCAAACTAAGGTCTCTAATAAGAAATATCAAACTAGCTCAATTTCATTCAATGAAAATTGCCTAGTTATCATGAAATTGTCTACTCATGAAAATTCATGTATTTATCATGCAACATCCATCATGAGTATAGAGACATCATTAAATATGAAAATTCAATTATTTTTTAAAGATTTTTGCAAAATCAAAATCATACCTTTTTTCTTAAAAATTTCCCCAACCTTTTCATTTCCTTTTTCATTAACTTCTAGATAGCATAGCTTTCCAATTTTTAACTTGCAAGTAGACTTCATTAGTATAATAATGAAATAATATGTCAACTAGCAAGCTAACATACTAACTAGCAAGGGTTCAATACAAAATTTCATATAAAACCTTAACCTAAGATAAATAGTTAGGATTCATTTTAAGATGGATACCATGATTTTAAAATGAATCTAAGAGATCTTAAATTGTGAAATATTTAAAGAGTAAGATCTCTAAACATGTTTAATTAGTTTGAACTTAAAGAAATGTCTCTTATAGTAAGTGTCAACCTAGAGCAAGTTTCATTTGATGAATTTTGCCCAAGTGCTAAGTTTTTAGCTACTCGTGAAAAATCAAGGATTTTACATGCAATTCTAGTCATGAGTATAGAGACATAATTTTAGCTTAAACAATGAGGTATAACACTAGGATTTTGAATTAATTGAAGTTATACCTTATTCATAAAAATTTAGCCAAACTAATATTTTTCGTCCTAATTTAGCCTTCCTAAAACTTTATAACTTGCAAGTATACTTCTTAAGTAGACAATGAAATTAAATCTACATGCAAGCTATCAAACTAAATAGTGAAGAGAAAAACTAAGTATCATTTATCAAATTCCACTTCACTAAATAGCATGGATTCATTTTCAAAGAAAATTTTCATGATAACAAAATGAATCAAGAGATCTCAAAATATAAAATTTTGAAACATAAGATCTCCAACCCTTCCTATTGGTTGAAAACCGAAAGGCCATAATGTGCCTACGATTTAGAATCGCAAGGTCTCTTAGGTCCATTACAGGCCTCCGGGGTCTCCGAAGAGACCGGGAAATCAAAATCAAAAATATTTTCAAATAACTCTTTTACAAGAGCGGGGAATCTAATAATATTAAGTACATATCAAACTCCAACTATAACTTTAAACAATGGGATATATGAGATGATACCAATGTGTTTGATGTCAACTTTACCATAGGCATCTAGATGACTTGAAGTTGCAACTTTGAAATGGTTCAATCTTTGAATCCTCAAGCAACTTCAATCAACCACCTTCATCTCACCCTTGTGTGGTACCTCCCCCTACAAAAGAGTATGAAATTTTTGGTACCCAAATGACTTTGGGTCCTTGGGGGTTAGTGGGCTTAGGTACCAAAAGTGTCTTAACAACACTATGGTTCATTTTAAAAGCGCAATCAAATATGACATGCCCATATATACCACAACAAAAGCAATATCCATGAAACTTTTTCTTTTCATTTTTAGCATGGACATGAATTTTAATTTTAGAATGCTTATCATGTGAAACATGATGAGTATGAGCATTCTTAAAGATATCATTCCACTTTTGAGGTTTAATGGTAGAATGCTTAGCATGAGATTTAACATTAGCATGAGCATTCTTTTTACTAGAATTCTTAAATGAAGAATTACTCGATACATTACTAACCTTCTTGTTTAGAAAAACAATCTCATTTTTCAAATCATTCATTGATTTTTGAATAGCATGCAATTGAGTTTTCAACCTATTATTTTCATTCTTCAATATGTCATTCTTATTTTTCAAGTCCTTAGTGTCAATACTTAAAGTATCATGGCAATGATTGAGGACACTAATTCTTAGCTTCTCATTTTCTATTTTACATCGTGTAATTGAGAGCTAAGATTTGAGTTTTCTTTCTTTAATTTTTTGTTCTCTTTATCTTTTTTAATTAACAAGGCATACATGTTTTTGTATTCATCCATCAATTCATCATAAAGCATATCATGAGAATTAGATGAACTAGTGCTACACTTTTTGTTATTATGATTAGAGGAAGAAGAGTGTACCTCATCATTAGTATTCATGAGGCAATCTTTTGAATTAACTTCATAGCCATGGGAATAGGATGCTTCATTTGAATATGATGACGATGTGGAAGCGTTTGACCTCTTTTTTGCCTTGTTCTTCATGGAAGGGCAATTTTTTCTTACATGCCCTTTCTCTTTGCATGCATGACACACTACCTTCCTTTTTCGGCTCTTTGTACTTCTATGGCTAGAAACACTAAAACTTCAAAAACTTCATTAGATATAGGAGTATGACAAATGTCATAGTCTCCTTCATTTAGAGTAACAAGTTCTTCAATTTTAGCATAATCATATAGCATATTCAAAGTATGTTATTTATAACAAGTAGTTTTATTGGTTGGTAAATTGGTCACATTTTCTTCATGAAATGGGTTGGATTGGTATTAGTCTGGATACGACAAAATCATTCTATTCGATCTAAATCTAATAGGTACCTTGTGTCAGAATTGAGAAATTCTATGGCTCGAATCTTTAGTATTATCTTATTTATCACATGTGTCTACTATTTAGGTAGAATGTCGTCGCCTATTGTCACTAAGAAATTGAAAGAAATCTCAGAAATGGAAGAAAGGAGAGAGAGTGAGGAAGAAAGCGATGTAGAAACAAATTTTTTTCGGAAGGAGACTAAACAGGAACAAGAGGGATCCACCGAAGAAGACCCTTCCCTTTATTCGGAGGAAAAGGAGGATCCGGACAAAATAGATGAAACGGAAGAGATCCGAGTGAATGGAAAGGAAAAAACAAAGCATGAATTCCACTTAGCCTAAATATCATATGCCGAAGTACAATGCATAATCTTTTCAAAAATATTATCTTCCAAAGAACAATATATGTAATTTGTTGCTTTAGCATTTAAATTAAACATATTAATTTGTTCTTGGGTCCATGAATCCATATTTTCCTTAGGTTCAACATATTTTATCTTTACCATGTTGAATACACCTAAACCTTGAGTCTTTAGAAATGTGTACATCCGAGATTTTCATAGACCAAAGTTAGAGGCATCGAACCTAGTAGGTGCGGAAACAACCGACTCTAGAGTCATTTCAAGATCGAGACGAATTGTAGAAGGATTGTGAAATCACAATCTACGAACCCGCTCTGATACCAATTGAAGGCGAAATGGCGACACTAGAGGGGGGTGAATAGTGTGTTTACTAATTCAATTAGCCTAAATTCAATTTTAAACGTTTACTTAAGACGTTTAGGCAATTCACGATTTGACGATTAGATGCGGAAGCAATAATAATGCTAAACACACAAATTTTATAGTGGTTCAACCCCAATGCCTACTCCATTACCTAAGCACCCCGCATAGGATTTTCAAACTATGTTTTACTAGATTAATTAGAGTTTCCCTTACACACGAGAACTTTTCACCGGAAAGTCTCCGCTCTCCAACCGAAGGCACTTCCACACCCGGAAGTATCCCGCCTTCCTACCGAGAGCACTTTCCCACCTCAACTTAAGGGACAACTAGAACTAATCCTAGTAACAACTAAGTTTACACAAGTGATTTTACTCCTTTTCACCAAGGATGCCACTTCCACACAACAAACCTAACACAAGGTCTTCACGCACACAAATAAAATAGTTTAAATAACAGATAAGATTTACAATCAAAAGAGCTTAAGGATAAACCAATAATAAAAGCTCATTTGCAAGCCTTTGGCTCCCTCAACTCGTCAAGGGATGAGCTTAATCAAAACTCAAGTTGAGCCCGCAGTTGGCGCTTGAAGAATGAACTCGACAGAGAATTAGGCACGCTTTTATCAATCACTTGGAAGGCTTTAAACTCCCCTTTAAATGCTCAATAAACTCTGTAGAAATTAGATAAGAGTGTTAAATGAATCATATCAGGGTATATTTATACCCTGTTGAAGAAATGGCAACTCAACGGATAGTTTTCTACCTGTTGCCAACTGTCGACGAAGCGTCAGTTGAAGCATCGGTCGACCGGTCGTTCGACCGCTGCAGTGTTCCCTGTGGTCGGTCGACCGACGCGATCTCGCGTCTCAACATTCAGCAGGTCAGTCAACCGACGGGTCGACCGCCCGAGCTACTGCCCATTTTGGGCTTTCATCGGTCGACCGCCCGGTCGACCGAAGTAGCTCTACTGCTTTTTACCTTCATTCGATCGACTGCTTGGTCGACCAAACCTACGCTGAAGTTTATTTCTTCAGCCTATTTCTTCCGCGCTTCGCTTTCGGGTTTCGGCTTTTAACGCGCATCAACTTGGAGAGCTTTCTAGTGATATTTGACCTCGTCTAATATATCTTTGGCACACACGTCGATCTTCGAGATATTTCTGCGATGAACCCGAGCGCGACGATCAATGTCCTTCCGATTTCCGATTTCTTCGATTTATCTGATTGAGGACATCGAACTCTAGTCGATATGGAACCTGAAAGATATTCTCAATGAATTTATTAAATCCATGTTTGTTATCATCAAATCCATCAAAACTGAGATTAAGACTAAGGTTGAAAACCTAAAGCCAACAGTATAGACTGCATAAAGAGAAAGTAGACTAACATGTCAAACAAAGGTGCTAATAGAGCTTAAACATATTAGATATTATACATATAGATATTTGTAGTCGAGACATAGACTCATATGGTTAGAAGTATTTCATCTCCTTCATAGATAATCACTCACGCTACATGTATATCTATTTGCTTCATAGGAGGAATGAAACACTTGATGTCTTTAAGGTTTTCAAGGCAAAAGTGCGAGAAGCAAATAAAGTTAGTGAGATTAGATAAGGGAGGTGAGTATTATGGACGGTAAACTAAGGATGGACAAGCACCTTGATCTATTTGTAAAAGTCTTTTCAAGAGCATGGGATAATTGCCCAATACACCATACCAGGATCTCTATATCAAATGATGTTGTAGAAAAAAGGGACCAAACATTATAAACATGGTGCAGAGCATGCTTAGTAGCTCCAAGCTTCCTAGATCTTTGTGGTCTGAAGCCCTTAAGACGGTTGTGTATATATTAAACCGAGTTTCAACCTAGACTGTTCCTAAAATATCATTTTTCTTATGGAAAGGTTGGAAACCGAGTTTGCAACATATGCACGTATGAGTCCGTTTGAAATAAGGGTTTACAATCCACAAGAAAAGAAACTAGACCCAAGCACTATCTGTAGGTATTTTGTTGGATATACCAAAAGGTCTAGAGAGATATAAATTCTATTGTCCATCTCATACCACTAGGTTTGTGGAGTCAATAAACGAAATTTTCTTGAAAGTAACTTGATTAGTGGGAGCGATTAATTTCAGAATTTAATTTCTGAGAAAGATCATTTGGAGGAGTCCACTCCTGACTCAAGTGAAAGATTGATTGTTATTCTCAATGCACCTCTTTCAGGTATTCAACAACCGATAATTGAGAATCCACAAATAGTTGATAATGACCAAGTAGATCCTAGTTCTCAACAATTATCAGACAATGTTGAGCGACCAGTTGTGGAATAGACTCTTCAAGAGCTTGATGACACAACATTAAGGAAATCTGCTAGGATACGGAAGTCAGCTATTCCTAGTGTTTATGTAATTAATCTACAAAGAGTCTAACTACAAATCTTGAGGCCGAAAATAATCTAAAGATATTTTTTTTCACAAGCCATGAGTTGCGATCAATCTGAGTTATAGTACAATGCTAAGAAGAAAGAGATGAGTTCAATGGCATCAAACGGGTCTGGAATCTTGTCGAGTTGCCTTAAGGTTTAAAGGTCATTGGTTGTAGATGAGTCTTTTAAATCAAAAAGGTTTCTTTGGGCAGCACCGAAAGATATAAGGCTAAGACTGGTGGCCAAATGATTCACTTAGATGGAGGGAATCGACTACACAAAGATCTTTTTCTCCTGTATCTAAGAAAGATTCTTTCTGTATCACCATGACATTTGACTTAGAATTGCATCAAATGGACGTGAAAATAACATTCCTCGATGGATACATATAGAGGAGAAAGGTTTATTTGAAACAATCTAAAGGATTCTCCTCTAATGATAGTGAGCACTTGGTGTGCAAGCTCAAGAAGTCCATATATGCATTGAAATAAGTCTTCCGTCAGTGGTACTTAAAGTTCCATGAGGTGATCTCTTTATTCGGTTTTGTCAAGAACATCATGGATCAGTGCATATATCACTTAATCAGTGGGAGTAAGTTTTATTTTCTTATCCTATATGTGGACGATATTTTACTTGCAATCAATGATAAAGGTGTTGTTATATGAGGTGAAATAATTTTCTCTCTAAGAATTTTTGATATGAGTGAGGCGTCTTATGTCATTGATATTAAGATCCATAGGGACAAACCTCGAGGTATTTTAGGTCCATCTCAGAAGATCTATATCAACAAAGTCTAAGAGGGATTTCGGATGAAAGATTGTTAACCGTATATATCATCTATTGTGAAAGGTGACAAGTTTAATTTTAACTAATGTCCTAAAATATTTTGGAAAGGGAACAGATGCATAACATTCCATATGCTTCGGCTGTCGGTAGCCTTATGCATGCTCAGGCTTGTACAAGGTCCGACATAGCATTTACTGTTGGAATGCTAAGCAAATTTCAGAGTAATCCAGGAATAGACCACTAGAATGTTGCAAAGGAAGTGATGAAGTACCTTAAAGGTACTAACGATATCATGCTCATATATAGACGAACTGATAACTTGACCCAGTTCGTACCTTATTTTGAGGCTACCTCACATGGTGTGTGGTTAAGGAGCTTCATTTCGGGTCTTGGAATTATGGATTTCATTACTAGACCCATGAGGGTATATTATGACAATTCAGTTGCGATTCGTTTGACTAAAAGTAGAAGTCGAATCAAGTACATCAACATAAAATATTTAGCCATAAAGAAACGTGTTAAAGAAAATTAAGTGGTCATTGAACACGTTCATACTGAATTGATGGTCATCGATCCTTTGACAAAAGGCATGCCGTCAAAGAATTTCAAGGATCATGTAGACCGAATGAGACTTGGTCTCATCATGTAATTAATGTAAAGACATTTTTATCTTTAATAAAACTCTTATTCAATTTTGTTATTTCTCATTTTATGGTGTACATATATAGTTCGAGAATAACAATTTTGTTTGACCTAGAATAAATATAGAGTTTGTTCATAAAGTTATTTTGGATTGAAATGCATCGTGATATAGAAGATAATACTCGCTCAAAGAGGACTTGCCGCTATGATTCGTGTGTTTTATTCCATCTAAAGTAGATATGAGTTTTTAACATCAATGTATTTTAATATATGGACCAAGTGGGAGAATGTTGGACGTGACATATATTTATGCATAGTCCACGTTGCTATCCTTATGTGATCCACATATTTTATGATTTTACCATTTTACTCATGTCTATCTCAAACCCGGTTCAAACCTATCTTTCCACCTTTAATGACAATGTGCGTATATAAATAGGTCGGGATACTCATAGGTCCTTAGACTCATTCATACATTTCTACATCATCTATTGAGGGTTCTAAAAAAGGTACTGAAAGACCTATTGAAGAAAAATCACAGGACCAAACAGAATTGGAGCAACGTATCAACACGATGTCAATGGCAGGAGGTTAGTCTCGATCTTAAGTTTCCGCAATTATACATGTTTATAAATTATGCATATTCATGTAATTATGTCATTAGATTAAATTATGTCATATTTTATAAAAATTTTAATGGTGTAAAGCACGAAGAGTTGAATAGTTGATAAAAAAAAAAAAAATTATCTCGTGACAAGCATAATATTTTTTGATTGATATATAATTTAAATAAGAAATCGAAATTACTTACGGAGAAACCGAGTGGCATACTACCAAGTTCTTATGTAGTACGTGCAGAGGAGGAGAGTACAAAACTTCAAATGATTCTAACGAGTTTTGCAAGCCAAGAAACACAACAATTGTCAAATGATCACTCTATAATAAAAATTGTTTTTGAATAAGAACAAAAGATGTGGTAGGTTTATAAGAAGCCTAAACCTAATTTTTAACTGTAATCATTCTCTAATTGAGATTAAGAGAAGGAGAAGAAAGTCAAGCAAGTGGATATAGAGTCGTCTTACCGTCCGTCTCAAGTAGAATTTTAATTTACCTTCTCTTCTTTGCCATGCATGCCGATTTATTAATGTAACGAGACGTGACAAATTAAATGTCTGACAATCTGATTCTGACACATTGTTAGGCAACCCATATCTATCTGTATATGTGACAAAATGTCTTAGAGACGTACAGATTCTTCCCTGCATACTATATTCCAAATGCAGCAGTCCAGATAATTATTAACAACAAGACAAATTAAGCTCTCTTTTCCACAAGAAAAAAGTCAAGATTATCATAGATTCATAGTCTGCTTGTTCTTATCCTTCGTGCATGCGCAACATTCCACCATCCACATCAATTCTAGAAATTAAGGTGTTCTTATCCTTCGTGCGCAACACTCCACCATCCACATCAATTTTAGAAATTAAGGTGCCGTTTGATAAGTAAAAATTATTTTTTGATTTATTTTTATTAAAATTGAAATTTTGATTTTAAAATTTTAGTTTTCATTTTTCATTTTTCATTTTTAAAAAATATATTTGATTAATGAAAATAATATCAATTTTAGTTAATTAAAATCAGTCAATATTTATTTAATTATAAAAAATAATATTAATTTTTAAAAAATATTTATAATGGTAATTAAATTTTTAGTTAGTTTATAAAATTAAATGTTTGCTAATATGATTATAGAATATTCGTATGATTTAATTAATTAAGTTATTGGTAATTTAAGATTTTTTTTTTAATTAGATAAAAAAATTAATTAATAGTTATTATAATTTTTTTTAAAAAAAAATTTAATGGTTTAAAATTAGTTTTGATTAAATTATAAATAGATTAATTTTTTAAAAATTGAGTTATTTTAAAATTTGAGTTTGAGTCAATTAAATATAAATTGATTTAATTAATTTATAAATTTAAGATAATAGTTTGAGTTGAAAAAAATGATTTTTATTTTTATTTTTAAAAATTAAATATAATTTGATTTATTTTAAAATTAATTTATCTTATAAATTTTTTTTTATAATTATAAAGTTGTCACTGCATTTTGATAACGAAATCGACAGTCTCGAAATCGCAGAAAATAACATTATGGTGTTTTCATTTTTATTAAGAAAATTGGTTTTATTTTCATTCTTGTTTCGATTCAATTTTATAAAAACGTTGAACCAAACACATTTTCATAAGTAATTTTTGGAATGAGTATTCGAAATATTAGGTTCTAGATTTGGAAATTTTCACCTCCAAAATCTGAATTTGATAATTTCTACTCCAAAATTCAATTTTGGGAAGTTGTTCTTTTCTAATACAGCCTAATGATATGTCTCATGGTGTATCATGAATACATCATTTGAGGTAGTATTTCTAATTCATGTATTAGTTAATACCCATGTGATTGCTTGATAGTTGGGGTCCGGTCAAGTTCGGTGTTTTTGCTTGTCTGGTTCAACGTCGGAGGGATGGGGGAAGGGGATATCTGCAAAAGATACTTCGACACTCAAGTTAGGGGACTCCAATGTACGTGGAGATTATGGAATTTGAACTTAGGTTATCTGGGGCGTGTCGTGTCTATATATATTGCAAGTAGAGGTGATCATGCTACCCGGCAATCTCGCTAGATTGTTGCCCAAAATTAGTTGAGGCCAATCCTGGAGATGGCGGATTTATGATGATACATCACTCATGATAAGGAAGGACATGAGAGTCCATGTATGACTAGATGGATTCCTCGGATAGAGCTGTTTAGCTTGGCTCAAGGGTGTAGTTTGGGCAGGGCTGCATGGTTTGGTTTGATATGAATGATGGAGCGCTGCTATTTCTAGTCTGATCAGACCCAATAATTGTAGTTCAATTTATCTCTTTTTAAGAATTTTTAAATACTATATATAGGAGCTTATACAGTATACCAAACGACCCTAGATACATTATTTAATAACACGTACATAGTTAATTTGATGCTACCGGATATATTTTATATAAATGAGAAAGCTGCCGATTTGACTCTCTATAGAAGTTGCACACCGATTTAACTATATGTAGTTATTAATTGCTTGCCCGAGCAGTTTACAATAGGGGTGAGCTCGGGCCAGGATGGGCCGGGATTTGGTATGTCCCAGTCCCGTCCCGGTTTCGAATACGAAGTATATTGATTTTGTCCCGCCCCGAAAAATTCGGGACAGGACCGGGACATTCCGAATTTATTAATATTAATTTTTTATAAAATAAAAACAATATTTCTATCAAAATAATTAATATTTTCCCCTAAAAAATAATATTATATATATAATATAAATTATATTACAAACCAGGCCGGGACAGGACAATCTCGGGTTTTTTTGTATCGTCCCGGTCCCGTCCCGATTTTGAATCGGGACGGACATATTTGTCCCGGTCCCGTCCCGATTTTGAATCGGGACGGGATTTGTCCCGACTTTTCGAGTTGGGCCGGCCGGGATGGCCGGGATGGCCGGGACGGCCCGACCTGTGCTCACCCCTGGTTTACAATGACATGCACCAAAATCCATTATTGCCACAAGCTATAAAAAAAACGAAAAAAAACGATCTTTTAATAAGGGTATCATGCATTTTAACAAGTAAAAAGCATCAAATCGCACATCATTGAGTGTTTCTGGATTCAGTTTACGAGAAAAGGCCAATTATATATTCAAAGTTGAGGATTTAGTGAATTTGAGGATATCTTGCACATTAGTTTTAATTTGTTCTACTTTCTAGTTTCTACTGCATGCATTTTAATTAATTAATATGTAGGTTCTTGCTTTTTCTGCAATTGAAAAATTCGATCCTTCTTAATTATTGCGTGAATTAACATGTGTCGTGCAAATGCTTCGAGTAGAAGACACATATGGCTTGACGTTTGTCCATTATAGATTTTTAGTGCATCAAATATATCTTCAGTATCATTCTATATAACCTATATATAATTCAATTAATTTGTTTATATTAATTAATTATATGAGTTCAGACTCAATATATTCAAATTAGAAGGTCTATATAGTTGATTTAATTTCATGAGATAAAGAAAATATGAAAAGAAATGAATTTTAATATTTTATTTATTTAGCGTTTGTATTAAAAATTATCATTAAAATAATACAAAATTGATGTTAATTATATCTTATATACACGGAATAAAAAAATTATATTCAAATTAAAATTTTAAATATGAACAAGAAGTTATTCAAGTTCTAAATTTATATTCAATAAAAATTGATATTAATAAATTTAAAATTCAATTTAAAAAATTTATATTCAATTTAAAATACTAAATATTGGGTTCCAAAAATAATAGTTTGATCCGTAGAATATGAACAAGAAGTTATTCAAGTTCGAGTTGGTTTTGCTCAGAACGACACAATGAAGATGACGACGACTCATTCACTACAACACAATTGACCTATAGAGACATAAAATTAGAGATAAATTATATTTTTATTTCTAAATCTTCACATTTAGAGACTAATAGACATAAAATTTGCTCCTAATTAGTCTTTAAATTAAAGATCTATAGAAATAATAACAACAGAGTCACTTAATTGATTTGACTCTAAGCTATAGAAACACTAGCAACAAAATCACTTAATTGATTTGACTCTAAAATTATTTTTAGAAACTAATTAGGGATAAATTTTATGTCTATTAGTATCTAAATGTGAATATTTAAAAACAAAAATTTAATTTATCTCTAATTATGTATCTCTATAGATCGATTGTGTTATTTTAAAAATCATCTATATGTGCACATGAGAATAAACCTAGCCTAATATTTAGTTTGACTTTTAGTTTATAACTCTGAAGCATTCACTAACAAAAAAATAGAATTATAAAACCATGATTTCTAAAAATTAGAAAGATATTATTTTGTCATATATATCAATCCATATATAGCTTAACATGATAATATCCACTGATCAACTACAATATTGCCTAGCTTGTATAGTTATATATATGTATGCATTCATGCACGGCAATTTATGCATGTACTGGATTTGAAGAGGTTGTATATTATAATTTAAGACATATAAATTTGGATTGTTTATGCATGCAACTAAAGATAAAAAAATTGTCTTAAAAAGAAGACGACTTAAATAAATAAAAAAGGTCAAGTTAATTATCCTGCCATACATGATGTAAGCAAATTACCGACACCAAACATGATAGTCAAAAAGCACCGTGATCAGCGTCCAAATATACATTTACGTGAGCAAGAGTTAACGTAATAGTAAAAAAGTACCGTGATAGAGTCCAATTATATATATATATATATATATATATATGAGTCAACATAATAATTTGTATGTATGATGCAGGATAATGCAAAATATTGAAGAAGAATTCAACAAGAGTAACAATACAGGAAAGATCCTGGTTCATTCACCTCGTTCATAGATCAACATAGAAACGAATTGAAACTGAGTCAACAAAGTCGAAGAAGACAAACGAGATTACATTTCAAATTCACATAGTTGTCTTTTATACAAAATTATTACACGTGGCAGCTCACGAAACAATTTGGGACTTTCAAACGCAGTCGTCGGATGCCCTTAAATGGAAGCGTCAGCAGTAACGAATTAACGACTGGAATCCTTCCGAAGACAAATCAGAGGCGTATAGCTTCAGCTCAGCTCCAGGTTGAACACTACACCTATTCCTGCATCAATTCCTCCCTGCCAATTAAGAACTCGACCTCGAGTTCAGACTGCTCAATTTGTGCCGCATCAGGAGGCAAGTATAGAAACAGGTCTGAGTTATTGAATACGGGAGAAATTTTAAAGTCTTCGAGGAGGTTAATCAGGTATATATTCTCCCCTAAAGTTTGTAGCACTTGGAATGGTCCAACCTTCTTGGGTTTAAGTTTGTTGTAGGTACTTGCAGGGAACCTTTCCTTCCTTAAATAGACCATTACTAGGTCCCCTTGCTATTACATTTCAAATTCACAAAGTTGTCTGTTATACAAAATTATTGCACGTGGCAGCTCACCAATCAATTTGGGACTTTCAAACGCAGCCGTCGGATGCCCCTAAATGGAAGCGTCAGCAGTTACGAATTAACGGCTGGAATCCTTCCGAAGACAAAGCAGAGGCGTATAGCTTCAGCTAAGCTCCAGGTTGAACACTACACCTGTTCCTGCATCAACGTACATATCTGGAAAAAAATTTAAATATTGGATACATTTAGATATTAAAACATATCATTCAACCTTATCATTTCCTATAAATTGGCATGCCATTATTTGAGATCATATGATCAAGCTGCGCTCGGTATCAACAAGGCAAAACAATGCAGCTGTTAATGGAAACATCTTTGCTCTCTACCCTGTTCATCTTCGCACTCTTCCTGCTACTTACAAGCATCAAAAGAACCTCCAAGAAGACGACACGCCTCCCACCGTCCCCTCCAAGGCTTCCCGTGATCGGGATCGAACCTCCACCTGCTCGGCTCACTCACTCACCGCTCTCTTCGCGCCCTCTCCAACCAGTACGGATCATTGATGCTACTTCACCTGGGCCAGATCCCAACCCTTGTAATCTCCTCCCCCGAGATGGCCGAAGAGATCATGAAAACCCAGGACCGAACCTTCGCCAGCAGGCCTCCCTCCAAGGCCGCCAAGCTCATTCTCAGCGACCCCTCGAACTCGCCTTCGCGCCCTACTCCGAGTACTGGCGGCAGCTGAGAAAGTTCACCACCGTCCACCTCCTGTGCGCCAAAAAAGTGCAGTCCTATGGCCTTCTCCGGGATCAGGCATGTTCTGGACTATATTTTTGATATTTTTGAAAGTTCACCACTTTACTCCAGGTGTTTAGCATGTTTTGTATATTGGGCAGTATAGCCGGTCTGATCACCCATTGTCGTCCTTGCAATCCAGATGTCGTCCTTGGTTGGCCAGGAATTGCTCGAATTCCTCGGCTAGCCAAGTGGTCCGGTACATGCTGTACATTGTAACGAAAATTGGTATGACTATTATTTGATAATCGCCCAATTAGCGATCTAGACAACAGGAGATTACTTTCTTCTCCTTGCCATCCTTGATATCCATGAGTTTGGATAACCAGCTGGATGTGCTCCCTGAAGTCATGAATACTCAGGGTTATGTCAGGAGCTGTATATGCCAGTTGTACTCCTGTGGTTAGATCAATCTCCATTGAACTAATGACTGCACGGTCATCCGCCCATCGTGTATCTCTTAATAGAACTAGGGCGTTTACTCCTGCATTTCTTCTGAGCAAAGTTTGCAGTCTAACCATAATCATCCCCATATGGAGATGCTGTAGGCCTTCTTGTGTCAGCCTGTTGTAGCTTTGATCAATTATGAACGGAAGCTCAACTTGTGCTCCCTCTGTGACAAGAATTCGCTCGTCTGAATAATGTTGATATACCCTGTGCTGTCTCTCAGACCATCCCGCTTGATAGAGCGTTTATGCAGGAACTTGTTGAGCCCTTTGATACTGGGATATGGTGAGTTCAGCTTCTGGGTTTAATTGTGTCTCCAGGCTCCTTCTGAAATTGTTTCTGTTTTGCCTGGTTGTCAAGCGTCTTTGCGCTTCATGGCGCAATCTGCTGCTTAATCGATAACCTCTTATCTGGTCATCGACTGTCGGTTGTCTGTTATCTTGATTGGAGATAGAAGCTCTTGGTTCTAAGACCTCAGTCCTTGTTGTCATTTTGCCTTGTTCTTTTCTGCAGCAAATATTTGTTTGGGGTCTTTGTAAACGTACAGCTGCCCTTTTAACTTAGGGATTGTATGCTTAGCTGAAAAAGATTCTCCCAACTGTAGTTTTTGCAGGTCTTTTGTTAAAGAGTCTATTGAGCTTGCTAGCTCGTCTGGGTTTGCTAGGCTCTTGGCTTTAGCTTCCTTTAGGATTTTTACTTCTTCCTTTAAGATGTCAAGGTCCTCCTTGATCTTGACTGTCAACTGAATGATAGTGTTAAGTTGTTTAAACAGAGTTTCAGAATACTTCTGAGTTACTGTTGTTGGTCTTATGAATCCTTCGGCTGGTTGTCCGAGAGATTCAGTAGCTTTCAGTGCTTGAGTATAAACTGTACTGGCAGCCGTCTGGCGCCAATCACTCATAGAAAAGTAGTTGATACTTGTTTCTTAGTATAATATTGAGCTGGTTGCTTCCTATTCTTGGAAAACTTTGAATGTTTGTCTAAGGATTCCTTAAGATTACGAAAGTAGCGGGTATCTTCCTCTTTATGCGAGTACTCTGCCCTCGTTATCACCTATCTTAAGTTGTCTTTAGATTCACAGTCTTTGATCCAGTCTTAGAGATTTCTTTGATCCAGTCCTTTTTTATTTTCCTCCATATCGTAATAGCTGAACAAGTTTGCCCTTGCGGTTGAACACTCAGCTGGTTCATTGATACGGGTGTATGAACGAGGCGGGACGTAAAGAGCCTCTGTTTCTTTTTCTTCATCTTCAACAGTTTGTTCCTTGTCATTTCTTCTGAATAGCAAGTCGTAACCTTGTTCTTCTTCAAATTTTGCTACTCTTTTGAGGATTTGTTCTATTTCCTCAAATTCATCCCAGTAGGGTATCTCGTCCCAATAAGGAGGTGGGTTTTGGTCGTCGAGGATTTGCTCGATGGCAGTTTCATTTTCTTCCAATATTTTCTACCATTCATCGTCCCATGTAGTAAGGGTCGTTAGAGTCTGTGTGTTTAGTAGTTCATTTATCTGTATAACGGCCGTGCATAATTGTTGAACTAATTCAGGGGGTGCCGATTCTGCTTCCGTTAATGCACCCTCTAAATCCTCTAGGTGAGAGGAGATGACACTATCTGGTTCTTGAATCTGAACCAAGTTTGCAGCAAGTCTCGAAAGAGCATCTGCCAGGGTGTTGTGTTTACCGTCAATATGCTCAAAATTGACAAGCACCCCTGTTCCAGTAATGAAGTCAATAAAATTAAGCCATCTTACTCTGGATGGCTTCGTTTGTGCTGACTTGTTGTGGAAGCTAATGATAGCTTGACAGTCTGTTCGTAATGTGATCTCTTTCTGGTCCAGATAATGAATTTTGAGGGCTCTCAGTGTTTCCATGCAAGCATATATCTCTGCATCAATTGCAGACTTAGTTACTGAGAACTTGCCACTTGCGTAGGCACATATCCTTTATGTGTTTCTAGGGTCATTTCTTCTTGGCTTCCACTTGCATATACCTCCCCAGCCATCCATGCATCCATCTGTTTCTAGGATAATATACAAACCAGGGGGTGGTAGCTCCAGATCAGGCAGGTTCTGGACTATATTTTTGATCTGGGCGATTAGGTGGAGATCTGATTGTTTCAAGCGCTTGTCTCCATGTGGCCCAGTCTTAGAGTAAAGTGGCCCAAGCAAGGTTCCTAGGTTTGGGATGTATGATCTGGCATAATTCAGTATCCCTAACCATGACCTTAATCCGGTTTTACTCTTTAGTTTGTCTTCCTCGAAGCTGATTATTTTCTTGATGATGTGGGGCTGTAACTTAATCTTGTTGTTCCCTATAATTGCCCCGAGAAACTCAATCTCTTTTGTGGCGATTTTCATCTTTGTGGGGGATAGGACTAATCCCCATTTTTCACATATCTTAAGCATGGTTTCTAGGTGTTTAGCATGTCTTCGTTCGTCCTCTGAGAATACCAATATGTCATCAAAGTAAACAGCAATGAAGTCTTCTATACCAGCAAAGCACTGGTCCATCTTACGCTGAAAGACAGCTGGTGCGTTCTTCAACCCGAATGGCATGACTAGCCACTCATATAGTCCGCCTGGCACTATAAACGCTGTCCACGGTATAGATTCTGGTTCCATGGCAACCTGGTGGAACCCGCTTTTCAGGTCGAATTTAGAAAATATTCAACTGTTACCAATTCTTTTGAGTATGGTGTTTATCCCCGGAAGGCTATACTGGTCTTTGTGTGTGTTATCATTCAATGTGAGATAGTTAAAGACCATTCTTTCCTTCCCTTTCTTCTCCTGGCCAGTAATCGGGTCTACACTTGTGCCCGAGTTTACCATTATGGCCATTGTTCTATGTCTGCTTGTACTTGGTCGGATTGCTCCGATCTTCAATAGGGCGTGAACATGCTTTTCAAACTGATCTTTCATCATTGGTGTCACATGTTTTAATGGGCTTGTCTTGAATTGTCAGGTCTGGATTGATAATATCTAACCTGCAGGTCACCTGATTTTTGACCCATTGTTGGGCCGGGTTTTCTCCTATGTAGCCCTGTTCTTTCAGCCTTTGCAGTAGTGGGCTAAATTTCTTTTTGAAGCTAGCAGATTCTTTGAAATCATCATACGCCACTGCATTCTGAACTTCTAAGTACTCTTCTTCTGACAAACTCAGTTCTGCAATTGTGGCTGTAGCTGTAACCTCTGTGTCTATCCGAGTGGTAATAGTAGTGACCTTTTTGTAAAAGGTTACAGTTTGCTCTTCAATCCGAACGCCTCCTTGCATTGCTCGGATGAAGTTACATCCAATCAACATTTGGATGTCATCTCGTTTCCGCATAGGGAAAGCATAGGTAAATGGGATTTTGAATTTATTTTCTTCAATAGACATTAATCCCCATTTTAGTCTCAGCCTGGCAGTTTGCTGAGAGTTTACCCCGTTGATTTGGATGGGGTATGCACTAGGCTCTAAGGCTTCTGCAGGAATTGAATCCTGATCAATGCAACATACTGTTGCCCCGGTGTCCAGTATCGCCCGCACTTTAAAGCTTTTGGTGCCTGGGATTTCCAAAATGATTTCCATGTTATAAAGTCTATTTAGGACCCTTCTTCCTTTCTTAAATCCCTGGTGCATCGTCCTTATCTCTTCTTCCTCAATCGCTTCTATTGCAGCTTTTGTTGCAGTTTCTTTAAAGAAAATTCATGTTGGTTCTTTTGCCAGAATAGGGACTTTACTATCTTCCTCTTTCATGGGAGATTTTCCTTTTCTCTCCCTTTCGTTGTCTTGGTTGATTTTGAGATTACCAAATTCTTCCTCCAATTCTTTGACATCCTGTGTCATTTTTAATTCCATGATTTCCTCCTTGAGTCGATCATTCTCTGCCAGAAGAAAGTTGGTGTATTCTAGTAACTCTCTTATGAGATTATCCTTATCATCATAAGGCTTGAAGGGTGCTTTCTTAATAATTATTTTTCTGCCCAGGTTGAATCTTGAGCACATTGGGCAGACGGTCAGCAGGCATCCCCTGCAGTGTGCTCTCATGTTGGGGTTGGTTAACTCTTTACAGATTGTGCATCTTTCGCAGCCTTGTGTAATGTCTGAGTTGTTGTCTTCCCACTTATGGGGACATTCATTCATCCTGCTTGGAAGAGTAATTTTCGTTCTCCAAGAGTTTTCTTGTTCTGTTTTCTCATCAGTAATAATTACGAAGGCTGTCTCGTAAGGCATATCACCTATATCAATTGATAATTTTGTGGCCAGTCCTGACTCTCCTTCTGAGTATGAACAAATGCATTCGCTATCTGGTTCATCTTGTTCAACTAACACTATATCCCAATCTTCTGATAATTCCAAATTTTCAATGATTGCAGCTCTCGCAATATTACCCCGCTTTTCCTTGCAGTCGCGGGCAAAATGTCCTTCCTCTCCACATATAAAACACTTACATCGCCTGACCCTATCTGCATGTTTCTTTTTGAAGATTCGGACGTGGGTGTCGTGTGGTTTTCCTTTATACGTCCTGGCTTTCCTTAAGCCATATTTCTTTTCTTTCTTATAGTACCCTGGTATGAGTATCTTTGAGCAGATTGATAGGTCTTTCAGGCTTCTTTGGAAGGCGGCTCTCTTACACTGCTCTTCCAAGTATTGATAAGTGAAGTGCATCCTGGGAAATATGCCTACTGTATTCCCAGGGTATTTCTCTGCAAATGTTGTTTCTAACTCCTTTCCGATAATAGGAGGCATTTTTCTGAAAAAATTTTCCGAAAGTTCCGGAGAAACATACATTCTTCCTGATCTTGCCGCTAGGATTTTATAGTCGTTGATGTAGTTGAATAAATCCTTAACATTATGGCAGGATAATCTTTCCAGATCTTCATAGGCTCTAGTTTGTTCTTCTGTTGAACCTGTTGCTGGGTCTTCCAGCAAAAGCATTCTTCGGATTTGAGAAAGTACGTTTTGTGGATCGTCAGCAATATTTGTTAATTCGTCATATTCAGTGGGGAAGGCCATTCTCCACTGTATCCATGTCTTCTTTTCTGCTTCTCCTAATAGGTTTTCAATATAAACCATCTTTGATTTGTTGTCCGGTCAGTTGCGCTCATTGATGAGGTTTAATGTAATCGACTCCCATCTGGAGATTACATCACTATACTGTCCCAAATGTTCAGGTAAGACTAGTATTGCGCCAGTATTTGCTTGTGCCGAAGGGAGATTATACCTTTCATTATTCTGCTTTGCGTATCCTCCTCTTAGGCCGCTTACTCTTGTGTTAATGAGAGGTATGGTATTGATTCCTGTCTGTGGTCTTGTTGCTGGTCCTCGTGGGTAGAGGGCAGGCCCCATTATCGGTTCCTTGGGTAGCCTTGAAATAGATGATTCAGCAGTTGAGAAGGCTGACTCAGTCTTATTTTCTGCAGTTTTCTTTGCTAATTTTCGAATCAATGGATAGTCCATTTCAGCTGTATATGCGACTTCATCGTCTTCATTGTCAGATTCCTTTCCCCCCGGGAAGAAAATGGATTAAATCCATTTTCATCATAGTAAAGGTTTTCTTCAGAGTCGCATGATGTGTCCCATTTGGGCAGATCATCATCTCCTTCTTCCGTCTGGGTTGGTGGTGGATCATCAGTTTGTAGGGCCATTAATTGTCGAAGGACGGCCAGGTCTTCGTCCTCTTCTTCATCATAAATATCATTCCAGTCAGCTTGATAGGCTTCTTCTTCGTCGGACCAGTCATCACAAGTCATCATGTTCACAAATTCTTGTGCCATGTCATCTTCAGTTATAGCTGCCTGTATATTTGTGTCTGAAACTGTCGTATAGTCTGCAAATTGTACCATTAACGCACCATCCGATCGTGTCTGAATATTGGAGGTCTGTGGGTTTTGTATATTGGGCAGTATAGCCGGTCTGATCACCCATTGTCGTCCTTGCAATCCAGATGTCGTCCTTGGTTGGCCAGGAATTGCTCGAATTCCTCGGCTAGCCAAGTGGTCCGGTACATGCTGTACATTGTAACGGAAATTGGTATGACTATTATTTGATAATCGCCCAATTAGCGATCTAGACAACAGGAGGTTACTTTATCCTCCTTGCCATCCTTGATATCCATGAGTTTGGATAACCAGCTGGATGTGCTCCCTGAAGTCATGAATACTCAGGGTTATGTCGGGAGCTGTATATGCCAGTTGTACTCCTGTGGTTAGATCAATCTCCATTGAACTAATGACTGCACGGTCATCCGCCCATCGTGTATCTCTTAATAGAACTAGGGCGTTTACTCCTGCATTTCTTCTGTGCAAAGTTTGCAGTCTAACCATAATCATCCCCATATGGAGATGCTGTAGGCCTTCTTGTGTCAGCCTGTTGTAGCTTTGATCAGTTATGAACGGAAGCTCAACTTGTGCTCCCTCTGTGACAAGAATTCGCTCGTCTGAATAATGTTGATATACCCTGTGCTGTCTCTCAGACCATCCCGCTTGATAGAGCGTTTCTGCAGGAACTTGTTGAGCCCTTTGATACTGGGATATGGTGAGTTCAGTTTCTGGGTTTAATTGTGTCTCCAGGCTCCTTCTGAAATTGTTTCTGTTTTGCCTGGTTGTCAAGCGTCTTTGCGCTTCATGGCGCAATCTGCTGCTTAATCGATAACCTCTTATCTGGTCATCGACTGTCGGTTGTCTGTTATCTTGATTGGAGATAGAAGCTCTTGGTTCTAAGACCTCAGTCCTTGTTGTCATTTTGCCTTGTTCTTTTCTGCAGCAAATATTTGTTTGGGGTCTTTGTAAACGTACAGCTGCCCTTTTAACTTAGGGATTGTATGCTTAGCTGAAGAAGATTCTCCCAACTGTAGTTTTTGCAGGTCTTTTGTTAAAGAGTCTATTGAGCTTGCTAGCTCGTCTGGGTTTGCTAGGCTCTTGGCTTTAGCTTCCTTTAGGATTTTTACTTCTTCATTTAAGATGTCAAGGTCCTCCTTGATCTTGACTGTCAACTGAATGATAGTGTTAAGTTGTTTAAACAGAGTTTCAGAATACTTCTGAGTTACTGTTGTTGGTCTTATGAATCCTTCGGCTGGTTGTCCGAGAGATTCAGTAGCTTTCAGTGCTTGAGTATAAACTGTACTGGCAGCCGTCTGGCGCCAATCACTCATAGAAAAGTAGTTGATACTTGTTTCTTAGTATAATATTGAGCTGGTTGCTTCCTATTCTTGGAAAACTTTGAATGTTTGTCTAAGGATTCCTTAAGATTACGAAAGTAGCAGGTATCTTCCTCTTTATGCGAGTACTCTGCCCTCGTTATCGCCTATCTTAAGTTGTCTTTAGATTCACAGTCTTAATTTGCCAAAGAGTAGAGATGCAATACAGCTTGAATAAAACACTAAGAGAACGTTTGAGAAGTACCTGGACCTGAGAAAGCTCTGATACCAAGGTATTGGAGGTATTGCGGTAAGCGTGCGTCTCACCCTGTTCGCTGGTTACGAAGAACACGGGAGCAGAATGAGGGATAAAAGGAAAGCTTGGAAGCTTTATAGATTACTTAAACTGGAAGTAGGAAATACAAGTGAGAGAAGTAGAACTTCTTCGGTCTGAAGTGTGTTCTGCAACTCTAAGTCACACACCTTATATAGACTTATAGGAAGCTTCTCGTGGAAGCTCAATAATTCAATGCGGGTGCTCATTGGGCCCCATCGACCATTGAATTGTTGGCTTTACAGGTGGAAGATTCCTTTCGTACTAATATGATAAGTCTTGACTGTACATGACAAGACTATACGTTCATAGTTATCCTCATAGCTTATGTTAAATGGTATTTTATATATGGGAGGTAGAAAGTAGAAACATGCCTAAGTTTAGTCAAGGTTTAGTCAAAGGTCGCGATAGATGAAGATACACTTTGTAACATATGCCGTGGGCTGTTAAAAAATAATTAATTAAGAGTGGTGTGTATATCTTGTCGAGGTCATTTGGTATAAGAATTGGAGTGCTTATATAAATATCTTTTTTTTATTATAAATATATTGTTTTTTGAAATGGGTTAATAGCAAAAATCTTTTGCCCTGATTATGATCCATTTGTAATTATTCATCGTAAACTTTAAAATTAAATAAAAAATAAACTAAATTATGTGAAACTAATAAAAATACACAATCTATTAACTCGATATTATTTATTTAACATTTTTTTAAAAAAAAATGATACACGATATTTTTTTATTGATCTAAATATTAAAAGATAAAAAAATCAATTAATAAATTAGAAATTATCAAATATTAATTTCTAGAAAAGTTAATTAGGGAATAAGTTTGTAAATGATATTTCATAACTTTTAACTTATTAATTTATTAATTTACTAATTAATTTTTTATTTGTCTTTTAATATTTGGACCGCATGAGATATTTTTGTTAGTTTCACATAGTTTAGTCTCATTTTTATCTAATTTTAAAGTTCATAGGGGATAATTATAGATGGATCATAGTCAGGCCGGGAGATTTTTACTATTTGCCATTTTCAGATAATTAATTAGTATAGAGATAATTTAAAATTTTGAAGAATGAGCTTACACTATTAAAAAATTGGTCATCGACGGAAGCAGCCATCGCAAAACGATCGCTAAAGACCTTCTGCGACGATGCGGGTGGTCGCAAAGGTCGGTAGCAAAAGCGCTTGTCGCAGAAAGTTTGCAACTGCGGCTGCGGCGGTCGCAAATAAAAACATTATGCGTTCGTTTTGCAACGGTGCTAGGCGGCCGCAGAATGTGGTCGCGTGACATCTACGACCTTCACTTTGCCGTCGCAATCATTATCTCCGCGACGGTTCTGCGACCGTCGCAAACTTTAGTTTCGCGACGGTTCTGCGATCGCTTTTGCCGTCGTAGAACGGTCTCAATTACAATTGCGACCGCTTTTAACGACCAGTTCGATACATCTTTTGCAACAGCGTCGCGGTCGCAGTGCCGTCACAACTGTGTATTTTGTGTTTTTAAAAAGTAATTTAATAATATTTGATTAAAATACATGTTTACAGTATTTAACTAAATGCCTATAATATATCAAACAAGATATCAAACTATAATATAAACCATCATATTTATATCAAAATGTAATGTTTACATCATATCAAAACATATTACATCGTATCAAAATATGAAATAGAAAATAAAGTAAACATCAATCATGAAGCGCATCATGTGGCAGCGACGGATACGGTGAGGAGAGGGGCTGCGTTGGGAGGGCATCAGTTGGCGTCATGTCGAATGACGGGGGAGGTGGAGGGGCCGGAGCATCAGGCATGGAAGAAGCAATATGTGTCATGTACTCCCTCATAGCGGCCACCTCACTGATGAGGCGTGCATGAGAAGCCTCTAAGGCTGCAAATCGATCCTAGCCCGCATGTGATGTTGATGGACCAGTGGTTGAAGAGGCGAAGACAGATGACCCCGCACCATGTGGGTAGCTGCAACAACGTCCGTGCGTAGGCTGTTATGCCAATGTCATATACACGATCATGGTCGACTCCTGTCACCTGCATCCATGCGTCAACATCAAGCTGATGCTGTGCACGATCACCTCCCCGCTGAGTCACCAACTCAGGAAACGTGGCATTTAAAGATTGATTAATTAAATTAATTATATATAATTGAACTAATATATATTTTTTTAAATATGAACTTTAGTAAATATTAACTTACCAGGATCGTCTCTGGTCTCCCGCTAATGAACTCACCCCGGCGAGGACCATGTCTATATCTATGTGTCTCCTCGAAGACCCTCAAAGGATCAACAGGGATGAGCGTCCCCTGCTCGTCTCGCGTCCCCTGCAATAAAATAAATATAATTAGTTTTTCTATAATAAAAATTATTATTAAATTACTTACCATGCGACGCTTGTGGCTAGTAAATGGGATGGACCCACCGGTATGTCGGGCCACGGATCCCTCAACTAGCGTCATCCGGTTCCGGTGCGCCGTTCGGGAGGCACTCTGCCACTCCTCGGACGTGGCTCGTTATCCAGTTGGGCACATGTCCCTTCAGCGCGTCCATAGGCGTATCCCGATTACCACTTATATTTGTCTGCGCCTCATCCCGCGCACGGTGGAGGATATCATTGAAAAGCTTATTATTGTAAACTTCCCAAGCATCCTCCACCTGAGCTTGAATGGAGGGGCCCCAGATGTATCGAGCCTAAAAGAGATAATATTAATATAATCATTTAAATCTAAATAATGAGCATATATCATTGGAAAATTGGATCTTAATCATTTCATGAAAAATCTAAATAATGAACAAAAGCTTGTATTTCATAAACAGAAACGGATAGATAACTATTTCATGAAAAATTTAAATAATGAACAATAATAACATTATATAAAACCTATATAATGTTATGCTGCAATTGTATTATAAATATTCAGGCCACTCATATTTCAAATTCTAAAAATGAAAGAATAAAAATCTACCCAACGCTAACACCGGGAGTTCATAACCTCATCTTTATGTTCCCTGAACTTAAAATTTATAATATTAATGAAAATAATGGGAGAGCAGCTTTGTTGTAGTTGAGGAGAGCTGGATCATAGAGATATATAATATTAATGAATTATACTATTATAATGGGAGAGCAGCTTTGTTGTAGTTGAGGAGAGCAGGATCATGGAGATATATAATATTAATGAAAGACTGCCATAATAGTTGATTAAATAATGAGGTTGCAGTCAGTGGCTCGTATGTGAGTGCATGAGTGGGTGCCACTTTGCTTGAGCTCTATTAGTTTCCGCTGGCCTTCAACTTCAAGTGGTGGTGTACCACCATGTGGGGAGCCTCTGCTGCTCCCTTATACATATATTATTAATCACTATTAATTTTAACAAGTCAAACATTCTTAGGGCAGAAATGGAATGAATGCAGACATGGAGGTTGATGACTCCTTGGATTCTCATTCAAGTTTTAGATTATGCAAACATAATTAAGATCATGCATTTTTCTTTCTTTTAAATTCAAAACAAGATGCATGATTTAGTATCATTTCAACTCATGAAATGAATGCAGACAATGAGTAATTCCATCAAGTTGAAAGCATTTTAATTGACTCTCCCACCCTTAGAAACCAAATTAAGAAGAAAGTGGCAAGGACATGAAGATTATAAGGAGTAGCAATTTAGTTTTAGACATCAATAGGGAATTCAAGTAGGCTTACTATTCTAAGACTAATTAACAGAATCTAATTATAGCAAAGTAACATGACTGATTCATATCTAAAAAATCAGCTCAACCACTTTACATGAGAGTAAGGACAAAGCAAAATCCCATGTTAGGAGTGACTATGACTAATTAATTATAAAGTTTCAACCAATTGATTCATAAGACTTCAGATATGAAAAAGGGCCTTAAATATTTCCTTACCTTTACTGAAATGTATGGCATTAGCAGTTAGGCAGGCTGATTTTCTAACATTAGCAACATCCAAGTAACAACTGTCTTCTTTCAAATGTTTGCTACAGTATTTGTTTTAAGTAATGAAACTAGAAATCTAAGCCTATTATTTAGATCTTATATGTATACTTAATGAACCACAGTAGCAATAATATTGTTCATCTTAGGCGCTAAAAATAATGCCCTTATCTAATTCAATTCAGCAGCCAACCTAGTTTAGCTTCCAAAAAAAATCCACTTAAAAATTGTGTAATGCAGACTCACTCCCTATATGTTAGCATTCATGCATTGCATTCTCTAATGGAGAATCTTTTAGCTATTATCAGTGCTTGACAGCTGCATATTCCTCTTCCCAGTAGTCCTGCATTGATTAAACTACTCTGCTTCTGCCTGTTGTAAGATTTACAATTGAATCATTTTCAGTGAAACACAACACAATAAATTGCTGAAGCTTTTTAGTTAATCTCCACTCTACAAGTGGGGCAGTGAAGGGGGGTCCCTAATTGGCAGCAGGGGAGGGAAGTGATGCAAATATTCTGGACACGTGGCTTGTGCCTCTCATCTCAAGACAGAATGTGACACTTCTTCCTCTCACATGCATGTGCCCCTGCACAGACCTGCATCAAAATGCCAATCCCACATGCTGAACCCCAAACACATAGAGAGCTTGCAATGTCCTATGGGCGAAGGGACATGCAAACTCTCCCATTATAATAGTATAATTCATTAATATTATTATTGGGAGATTTCATAAACATAAAAATCTACGGAATGCTAACACTGAGAGTTTCCTAAACTGATTACATTTTGAAAATACAAATATCATTCATATCTCATTTTATTATTTGGAGATTTCACTGCATACCTCAAACTCAATCCATAATAAATTTTGATTATGATTCGGCACCCTAGTCCATGAAGTCCACGGCTCATGAAAGAAACTCTTAAGAATAATAATCATAGTGCGAGCGACATTATCATACTGAAATCTACAACTCAAGTATAACAACATTATAAGTAACAAATAATTATTAACAATTATAATAAATAAATTTTGATACTTACTTTAGACCATTCAGCAATATCTGCCGACACTGATCGGACGATTAAGGTGCATCACCCCCCCCCCCATCAGGCCCATGAGGCCCACGACGACCTTGAGCTGGTGGTGGTGGTGGTATAACATCTGCCACGACTGGTGGTGGTGGTGCTGTCATGGGCGGCAACGATCGAGATAAACCTGTGCGATGAACCCTAGAACGGGCACACGATATCTACAGATATAAATATTGATTAGTGATATCAACCAATAATATAATATAAATTAATAGAAAAAAAATGTTATATATATTACATTAATCATCGATATCATCTGAATAATAATCGATTGAGTTATTTTCTTCTTCACTTGTCTCTTCATCTTCACAACTATTCTCATCTTCTGCATCATCCAGTTCAACATCAACACTTTCTTCAACCAGATCTTGTGCAACTACTAAATTTTCATCTTCAAGTGTTTGACACATAACTTCAACTACAGGAGAATCACCCCCCTAATAAAAATCACCTAATACAAATCTTGTAGTATCATTATCCTCTGCCATTGGATCAATCCTCAATCGTGCCTTAGTCTTACACATTACCCGTCATTCCAATCTATCTCTTCGTCTGCGCCTAGATATTTTGTATAATATACTTGTTGTGCTTGTGATGCCAAAATAAAAGGCTCGTTCGACGATAACTTTGATTTGAAATTAATGTCAACAAGCTTATACTTTGGGTGAATTTGACTCCCCCGAGATGATGTGTCAAACTAGACATTTGAATATCACTATTTTTTTGCACCCAACATAATCCAAGTGGAGCCTTTGACACAAACATTGGCATTCATTGTATTCTTTGTGGTTGAGTACTCATTTGTATAAAATTTATATCCATTCACAAAGTATTCATTATAGCATAAAACTAGTCGTGACGGTCCACATGCTAACTCGAGTAATTTATTGTATATTTCTTGAATATGTTCACTCGACCAAGTTTTGAACCAATTTAGAAATTCTACGCTACGTTTATCTTGTAATTCTTCGTCGGATATATTCGGTGTCTGTGTACGAATTTCTGTGTCAAATTTTTGAATGAAATAATCAACATCAGGATAATTCATCAGTACATATAATTATGCAAGATGATACTCATATTTAGCTTTTCTCGCTTCCATTTCTATTGCCATTAGATACAAGTTACATTATTGTGGCTTGACCAAATGACAAATTTCTATATAAATTTGGCTTTGCCCATTCGTGGGTACATGGTTAATGAATGACGATTCAACTCAATTGAAAAAAATTAGGGTGGGATGATTGGAACTAAACTCGTAGGCCAATTTGATTAGCCAATTTGTAGGCAATGAGATAAATACTATATAATGGTGAGTGCACATACTTTGATTAGCCCTAAAAAGACGGTATACATGTTCCGAAAAGGTAACATATAGGCATGATCAATTTTCCACTAAATTTTTAAATTCGGATTTATAGATCATTGAGTTGATTATTCAATTGGTTTAAAAAAAGTCTATAATCAAACATCAAATTCGATCAACTAGTTTTGATCCATTCAACCATTTCAACTGAGTTTTGATTAGTTGGCTACTCTTGATTGAATAGGTTTTGACTATGTTAAATATAATTGTTTTTTATATTGTATTTATTGTTGGTATATAGGTTAACTTATATTATTTTTAGGTTTAGCTTATGATGTCTCTGGCTTATATATAGGTCTTTTCTATGATTAATTGAATACAAGCTTTGGGACTTAACATGGTATCAGAACAACCCTAGAGTTAAGTTTTTTTCTCCAGTTTTATTTTATCTTCTTTCTTCCCTGCGCCGCATCCCTCTTGGCGGCTGTTGTTTTTTTTCTATGCATGCCCGGCGTGCGTTCTCCTCTTCTCGAGCCGGTGAGAAGGCGTTGAGGCGTTGTCTATGCATCGGCCGCCTCTCTCACACTCCAATCTTCTTCACGTGGCGTTCGCGGTCACCGCCTTCCTCGCGCCACTTCCTTACCCAATGTCAAAAAGAAGGCGAGATCGCCTCTTTCCCCAGGGCACGATCAAGGAGGGATAAGAAGCGACGCCTGCTTCTTCCTTTGATGGGCGCCGTCTGTTGGCTTAAGGGTCTCTCTTAAGCCTCGATCTTTATTTTGATGATAACAAACATGTATTTAATCATAATATGAAGTTTTGAGTTCAGGTTGAGGTTGCGATACGCATGCCAAATTCGTTCAATCAAGACGACGAAAAAGATCATCGAAGAAATGAAAGAAGAAGACGTTGAAGAAAGGCTCAGGGATTAAGTCAAGTAGATTCAATGTAATATATCCTTAGGATAGTTTATCCCAAGCCTAAAATGTAAGGTTATCCAAGTTGAAACTTGGTAACCAAACCCTTAGAAATGGCATGTAAAAATGTAAGGAACTAAACATCCCCAGCCTAGGTTCGGTCGACCGGTCGGTCAACCGATCGATCGACCGAACGAGGCATTAGAATGGCGCAGTATCCTATTCGGTCGATCAACTGGTCGACCAGTCGATCAACCGAAGGTGGCAACGGCAGAATAGATAGGTTGCGTCGGTCGACCGATTGGTCGACCGACAGAGGCGAAAAAATGTTCGAGAGTAGCGGTCGACCAATCGATCGACCGATCATGTCTTAGCGCGACTCGCTGTAGCCAATCGATCGACCGACGGGTCGACCGAGTGACGGAAAATTGTTGGCGGTCGACCGGTCGATCGACTGACCACTCTCTGCTATGAGCGATCGCACTGGCGGTCGATCCGTCGGTCGACCGACTGATCGACCGACCTTGCGACCGAACGGCTTCAATGGTCGAATTTTCACCCGTTGAACGGCCGTTCGGCTGAAGGGTTATAAATACCCCTCACCAAACTTCATTACACACTTTTTGCAAACATACTTGAGCATTAAAAGAGTCCATAAAAGCCTTCAAAGAACTTCACCTGTGCGCGCATTCTCTGCTCCCAATCTCGACATCCTTTCAGGCGCTGCTTCTCTTTCTGCTTCAACCTTGCTGCATCCATTGAGTCATCTTTCGATTGCAAGTTGAAGACAAGAAGGCGGTGGAAAGAAGCTTGGTTCAATCTTTCATTCTCTTTCTCTTTCCTTGTATTTGATTTTTGTTGTATTTTGTTTTCAAGTTGATAGCTTGCTAGGTGTGCTAGGAAACACTTAGGGTCAACTTTGTAGATTTGTATTTTGCCTAGGTGAATAGGATTGAGGTGTTCTCCAAGTGAGGGAGAAGGGTGTCCTCAAGTGTATTCAATGGGAAACCTAAAATCTATAAAGTAGTGTTTAGAAATCCTTAGTAAGGAGCCAAGGTAGTGAAGTAGGCGGTTGGCCGAACCACTATAAATATTGTTGTTTGCATTGCTCTTTACTTGCTTTTATTATTGTTATTGAATTGTGATCATATCAAGCATCAAAGATCATTTGCATTAAGTTGAGACAAAATTAAGTTAAAAGGAAATTGAAAAAGGGGATTGACACTATTCAACCTCCCTTTCTAGTGTCAAGGTTCATCCAACAATTGGTATCAGAGCTAGATAGTAGGCTAAGATTTAACCATCTTCCCTACAAGTCATCATATCTAGTGAAATTCAATTAGCTCAAGGGTCATCTACCCATACTCCACCATTATTTGATGGAAGCAACTGTGCCTATTGGAAGATCTGCATGAATGAATTCCTTCAATCATTAGACATGGGTGTATAGAGAATGATCTTGGTAGAGTATAAACAACCCACTAAGGATATGGACAAATGTGACCAAGAGAAAATTAAGCTTTTTAATGCTAATGCTAAGGCCGTCAATGCTCTATATTGCGGCCTATCAATTAATGAATTTAATAGGATATCCACATGCAAGTCCGCATATGAAATATGGAAGGTCCTAGAGACCAACCATAAAGAGACTTCGCAAGTAAAAGAATCCAAAATCAATCTACTCATGCATGATTATGAAATATTCAAAATACTTTCACATGAGTCTATTGATGCCATGCATGCTAGGTTTCAAAATATTACAAATGGCTTAGCTAATCTTGGCAGGGAGATAAAAGAAGAGGAGAAGGTAAGGAAACTCCTCCGCTCCCTTCCAAAATCTTGGGAGCCCAAAGTGACCGTCATCATGGAAGCCAAGGACTTGAGCCAATTGAAGATCACCGAGCTCATTGGGTCTCTCATGACACATGAGACCCACATGAAGCAATATCAAGAAGAAGAGGCTCCAAAAGGCAAGACCATTGCCTTAAAAGCATCACACCGAGCCGAAGAATCATCATCATCCGAGAAAGAGACGGATGACCTAGAAGAAATGACGATGCTTGCTAGAAGATTCATGAGCTTCATGAGGGGAGGCATGAGGAAAGGAAGAAGTGGCTACACGTGCTACAATTGCAACAAGACGGGGCACCTAAGGAAAGATTGCTCGCTTCTAAAGATGGCCACTACCTCCAACATTCACAAGAAAGAAAAGTACAAGAAGAAGAAGAAGGCAATGATGGCAACATGGGACGAAAGCGAGGCTTCATCAAGTGAAGAAGAGGCAAGGAGTGAAAAAAGCAAACCTTTGCTTGATGGCAAAGGATGATGAGGTAAGATTTAATTTTGGTAAAATTTAATTTACTCAAGAAGAATTACAAATTGAATTTGAGCAACTACATGATGAGTTCATAACAATTAGGAGAAAATTTAAAGATCTCAAAAAGGACAATAGATCCTTAGAAATTAAAAATGATAGATTATTACTCTCTTGCAATGATCTTAGGAAAGAGGTAGACAATCTTAAGGAAAAAAAGTGCACCCTAGAAAAGGCTAAGAAGGACCTAGAAATAGATAATGAAAAATTAGAAAAAGAAAACAAGTATCTATGTGATACAATAGAGCATTTAAATGATAGCATGCTAACATTAAAGAAAGAACTTTGCATGCTCAATGAAAAAATGACAACTATTCAAAATGTCATGCCAAAAGTTGTCAATAAAAAGAAATCATCACACTCTCATGCTCTCACACACACACATCAAGAAAATTTCATGGTAATTGTTTTTCGTGTGGTATTTTTGGTCATATGGCCAAAGATTGTGCATTAAGGATGAACTCACATGTAAGATTCACATGGGTTCCAAAAGTGACTAACACCTAAGGACCCAAGAAAATTTGGGTACCTAAGAAAGTGTCTTCTCCTTTTGTAGGTGGAGAAGCATCCTCAACCAAGTAGGAGTACTTGGATCTTGGATAGCGGTTGCTCGGAGCACATGACGGGAGATATCAACTTGTTCGCAACCCTATCAAGTAAAGATGATAGACATGTCACATTTGGAGACAATGTCAAAGGTAAGATTGTTGGCATTGGTGACATAGGTATACTCCCTTACCCATGTATCAAAAATATTTTATTAGTTGTTGGTTTAAAGCATAACTTGTTTAGCATATCTCAACTATGTGATAATGGGTACATAATTATCTTTGAAGCATCTAAATGCATTATTAGAAGTACACCTTCAAATGATATCATGTTCATAGGAAATATGCAAGAAAATATATACACCTTAGAATTAAATGTTTTGCCCAATCCTCATGTTAGATGTTTAGTTGTCATGGAAAATGACTCTTGGCTGTGGCATAGAAGGCTAGGATATGCTAGCATGAGCCTCATCCAAGAAATATCTAAGAAAGACTTAGTAAAATGCTTACCCAAGATAAAATTTGAAAAAGATAAACTTTGTGATGCATGTCAACTAGGTAAGCAAGTGAAATCTTCATTCCATAGTATTAATCAAGTTAGTACATCTAGAATTCTTGAGCTTGTACACATGGATCTCTTTGGTCCATGTGATGTAGCTAGTCTAGGTGGAAAGCTTTATTGCTATGTTTTGATTGATGATTTTTCTAGATTTACATGGGTCTTCTTTTTGGCAAAGAAAAATGAGATATTTGAGTTTTTCAAAAAAATTGAAAAAAAGATTTCAAATGCAAAAATGAGTTTCTATTCTAAAAATTAGGAGTGATAATGGAGGGAAATTTAAAAATGAAAAACTTTCCGAGTTTTATGATGATTTAGGTATTCAACACACATTTTCTTCCCCTAGGACCCCTCAACAAAATGAGGTGGTTGAGAGAAAGAATAGAACCCTCCAAGAAATTACTAGGACCATGTTGTGTGAGAATAATTTGCCTAAATACTTTTGGGCCGAAGCCATAAATACATCATGTTATGTTCTTAATCCTGTTTTATTAAGATCAAAAATCAAGAAAACACCTTTTGAGCTTTGGAATATCCTAAATGTGGGATATTTTCATGTTTTTGGATGTAAATGCTTTATTTTAAATACTAAGGAGAATTTAGGAAAATTTGATTCTAAATCCGATGAAAGAATTTTCCTAGGTTACTCCACTAGTTCTAAGGCTTATAGAGTTTATAACCGTAGAACTATGATAGCTGAAGAATCTATGCATGTGATTGTTAATGAAACTAATGATTCTTCAAGAAATGTCAAGATTATGAATGTACGTGAGGAACTTGAGAATCTCACACTTCATGATAAGGAAGTGGAGGATGAAGATAATGAGGAGACCCAACAGAAGAACCTCCATCCTCAAGTCAACCTCAAGTTGAAAATGAAGAAGAAGAAGAAGCTCTACCCTATCTCCTCAATGGATACCAATTGGTAAGAGATCATCCAATGGACCAAGTCATTGGAGAGCCATCAACGGGAATGGTAACACGTTCTAAACTAAAAAAATTATGTCAATATGTAGCTTTTGTTTCTCAAGTAGAGCCTAAAAATGTTAAGGAAGCTATAGAAGATGAGTTTTGGGTATTAGCCATGCAAAAAGAACTCAACCAATTTGACGTAGATAACTCAAGAGATAACTCAGCACTTATTGCCGGAGGTAGAGACCACCAGGGTCGTGGTGGTGACAGAACTGGAGGAAGAGGGAGAGGTAGAAATTCTTTTTCTCCGAGTATACATTGCGAGAGAATCAATCATTCTCCTGACAGGTGCTGGCAAAAGTTTGAAAATCTCTTCATGCTAAGGCTGCTATATCTACTCAAGCTCTCGACAATAGTACCAGTGAAAATCAAAAAGAGGAGATTATTTGTGTCTCTAAGTTTGAATATAAAAAGTTCATGCAAGCAGTCACTTCCTCAGCCATGGCTTCCTCCTCTGGGATTGAAGCTATTGCTTCTTCTGGTATGTCTTGGATTCTTGACTCAGGTGCTTTAATTCCAATCATATGTCAGGTAATAGGAATATTTTCTCTAACTATAACCCTGAGTCTAACCCACCACATGTCCACATTGCCGATGGCTCTACTTCTCCTATACATGGTCTTGGCACAATCACTATTTCGAGCAATCTAAAATTAGATAGAGTTTTTCATCTTCTAAAATTTCCCGTGAATCTACTTTCCATCAGTCAACTTACCAAAAATCATAATTGCTCTGTAACTTTTTTCTTCTCATTGTGTGATACAGGATCTAGAGACGAAGAGGTAGATTGGTGGGAGAGCTGAAACTAGAGGAATTTACCTATTATCCACATGCACTCCTGTCGCCCACCATTCAATCACTGCATTTCAATGACACTGTCGATTAGGCCATCCCTCTATTCAAAAGCTCAAGTCCACCATCCCTGAGTCTGTGTCTTGTTCTCCTTTCAAATGTGAAGTTTGAGAGTTAGGTAAACATCATCGTGTGTCTTTTCCACAAAGCTCAAGTCCTCGTAGAGAGTCTATTTTTGAACTTATTCATTCTGATATTTGAGGTCCTAGTCCTGTAGTGAGTCGTTTGAGATACAAGTATTTTGTTACTTTTATAGATGACCACACTCGTATGACTTGAGTGTTTCTTTTAAAAAATCGGTCTGATGTGTTACATGCCTTTCGAACTTTTTATCTTGAAATAAAAAATCAGTTCAACACCTCTATTAAAATTCTTCGAACTGATAATGCTCGCGAATATCTTCAATCTGATTTTGTAAAATTGTGTGCCTCCTATGGTATTATTCATGAGACATCGTGTCCCTACACATCCCAGCAGAACGGTGTTGCTGAACGCAAAAATCGTCATCTTCTGGATGTGGTCAGGACACTTATGTTTCACATGGTATTATTCATGAGACATCGTCATCTTGTGCCTCTTATGGTATTATTCATGAGACATCGTGTCCCTACACATCCCAGCAGAACGGTGTTGCTGAACGCAAAAATTGTCATCTTCTGGATGTGGTCAGGACACTTATGTTTCACATGAATATTCCTCGGTATCTATGGGGGGATGCTGTTCTCACTGCTGCATATCTTATTAATCATATTTCTTCATCTATTCTAGGGAATAGGTCACCATTCTCCGTCTTGTTTCCCAAACAATCTCCATTTAAAATTTCTCCAAAATTCTTCTGCTGCATATGTTTTGTTCATAATCTTAGTCCAGGTTATGACAAACTGTCTCCTAGAGCTGTGAAGTGTGTCTTCATTGGATATCCTCGCACTCAAAAGGGGTATCGTTGTTATGATCCGATTTTAAAAAACTCTTTATCTCTATTGATGTCTCATTTTTTTGAAGATATTCCCTACTTCACCTCTACACTGAGTCCTGGAACTCCTACTTGGGAGTTTGTCCCCCTACCTCCACCTCTTCCTTCTATTTCACATCACTCCAATGAGTCATTGTCTCGTGCTCCTCCCTTGTTAGTCTATCAAAGAAAACATAAAGATATAGGTGAACTCTCCAAACAAGCTACTCTGCCAGTTCTGGATCACCCTCAAGATCCTATGTCCAGTGTTGACCTTCCCATTGCTTTACGGAAAGGTAAGCAGAGTTGTACTGCTCATCCTATTAGCAATCATGTATCCTTTTCTCAACTATCATCCTCGCTTCGCCAGTTTGTTTTCTCCTTGTCTTCTATTTCCATTCCCAGGACATACCAGGATGCTCTGCTTCATCCTAAGTGGAAGAGTGTCATAGATGAGGAGATAGATGCTCTCAGAACCAGACGGACCTGGGAACTTGTTCCACCTCCTCCTGGCTCTAAACCAGTCGCTTGTAAGTGGGTGTTCAGCTTAAAATATCTTCCTGATGGATCCATTGAACAGTACAAGGCACGCTTGGTGGCAAAAGATTTCACACAACAATTTGGCGTAGACTACTTCGAGACTTTTTCTCTCGTGGCTCGGCTAAACTCTGTGAGGATTCTCATCTCTCTTGCCATAAATTTGGGTTGGCTCATGCATCAAATGGAAGTTAAGAATGCCTTTCTTTATGGGGACTTGAGTGAGACTGTCTTTATGGAGCAACCTCCTGGGTATGTTGCTCGGGGGGAGAATCTAGTGTGTCACCTAAAGAAAGCAATTTATGGCCTAAAATAAAGTCCTCAGGCATGGTTTGACAAATTAAGCAAAGTTGCATCTACTATTGGGCTAAAGGAATGTAAATATGATCACTCAGTTTTTATGAAAAAGACATCTGCTGGTTGTGTTATTCTTGCAGTGTATGTGGATGACATCTTACTCACCGGCAATGATAGCAATGAAATTGAGACAGTAAAAGCTCATCTAAAAAAACATTTTGTGACAAATGATTTGGGTCATCTGAGGTACTTTCTTGGCATTGAGTTTGCCTATAATGAGACAGGGGTGGTACTTTCGTAGAGAAAATATGCCATGGATCTACTGAGTGAGGTAGGAATGCTTAGATGCAGACCTGCTAGTATACCAGTTGATACAGGTGCTACTCCTGAGCTTGAAGTTGACAAAGACTACGAGGACCTTGTGAGATTTAGAAAGTTAGTTGGAAAACTTATTTATTTGACTGTCAGTGTCCCGACATCTCCTACGCCATTGGTGTTGTTAGTCAGTTCATGCATCAGCCGAAATATTCTCATTGGAATGCTCTGTTAAAAATGTTGGCTTTAGGTTTTCAATCTTAGCCTTAATCTCGGTCTTAATGGTTTTGATGATAACAAACATGGAACTAATGATTTCATTGAGAATATATTTCAGGTTCCACATCGACTAGTGTTCGATGTCCTCGATCGGATAAATTGGAGAAATCAGAAATCAGAAGGACATTGATCGTCGAGCTCGGGTTCGTCACGGAGACTTCTCGGAGATCGACGAGTGCACCAAAGTCGCTTGGACGAGTCCAGAGATCAAGTCAAAAGCTCTCCAAGATGATGCTCGTTGAAAACCGAAACGCGGAAACGAAGCGCAAAAGAAATAGGCTGAAGAAATAACATTCAGCCTAGGTTTGGTTGACCGGTTGGTTGGCCGACCGAAGGTAAAAAGCCGCAGTAGGATATTTCGATCGATCGGGCGGTCGATCGATGCTTCGACCGGCAGTAGCCTATCGGTCGACCCGTCGATCGACCGACCTGCGAATAGGCAAAGACGTTGCGCGCGCCGGTCGATCGAATGTCGCGAGCGTTTGGGCGGTCGACCAGTCGGTCAACCGACCTGCGAAAAGCCACGATGCAAGATCGCGTCGGTCGACCGAAGATCGCGGTTCGCGCGATCTGCGTCTGGCAGTCGACCCATCGGTCGACCCACCACAGGGAAAATAGCAGCCGTCGAGTGATCGGTAGACCGATGCTTTGACTAGCGCTCTGCAACGGATAGTTTTCTATCCGTTGAGTGTCGTTTCTTCAGCAGGGTATAAATACACCCTGATATAAATCTTTTAAGATTCTTCCTTTACTTCAACAGCATTCATTGAGCATTCTAAGAGGAAGATTTGAAGCCTTCCAAAAAGCTTGCACAACTTCTCTATTTGCGACACTTTCTTCAAGCGTACAAGCTGTTGCCTCAACTCGGGAAGTGAATCGAGCACTCCACTCTTGACGAGTTGAAGGATTGAAGGATTGCAAAAGAGCACGAATACTTGGTTTTATCTTTAGCTCTTTTGATTGTAATTTTACCTGTTAATTTAATTATTTGTTTAATTTGAGTTTGTAAGACCTGGTGTTTGGTCTTGCGTGTGGGAAGTGGTATCCTTGATGAAAAGAATTAAAGCCACTTGTGTAAACTTAGTTGTTACTAGGATTAGTTCTAGTTGTCCCTTAGGTTGATGTGGGAAAGTGCTCTCGGTAGGAAGGCGGAATACTTAGGCTAATCGAATTAGTAAACACACTATTCACCCCCCACCTCTAGTGTCGCCATTTTGTCCATAAAAAATTCTTCACTATATCAAGAGTTCTCCTGGTAAAGGCTTGTGGCTCAAGAAAAATGACCACATTAAAATAGAGGGGTACTTTGATGCAGATTATGTTGGGTCCATCTGTGATAGAAGATCCACCTCAGGGTATTGCACGTATGTTGGAGGAAATTTGGTCACGTGGAGGAGTAAAAAATAGAATGTGGTAGCTCGCTCAAGTGCCGAGGCTGAGTATAGGGCCATGACTCATACCACATGTGAACTAATATTGGTCAAAAGTTTTTTAGGAGAACTAGGATTCTCTTCTAATAAGCATATGACGATGTATTGTGATAACTAGTCTGCTATTCATATTGCAAATAATCCGATCTTTCACGAAAGAACAAAACATATTGAAGTCGACTGTGATTTTATTCGAGATGTTGTTCTTTCCAAGAAGATTATCACGCCTCATGTCTCCTCTCAAGACTAAATTGCTGACATTTTCACTAAAGCTCTCAACTCAACTCGGTTCAAATTACTATGTGACAAGCTGGGCATGATTGAAATCTATGCTCCAGCTTGAGGGGAGTGTTAAATATAATAGTTTTTTATATTATATTTATTGTTGGTATATATTAGCTTATATTGTTCCTAGGTTTAGCTTATGATGTCTCTGGCTTATATATAGGCATTTTCTATGATTAATTGAATACAAGCTTTGGGACTTAACAGACTATATATATCTTCATTTGGGACTTATATTAATTGAATTGGATCTAGAATTAGTTGAACTAGTTGGTCCAGTTCAATTTTAATAGGAAGAAGTGCAGATTTGATCCTATAAGTTTTCAACTTTTTGGACTTTGCTCCTATAAGTTTCATCTTGGTATTTTTGATCTTATAAGTTTGCTCCGTAGTATAGATTTGGTCATATCCGTTACGATTCGTTAACTCTCTGTCAATGTGGACTAACGCCGTTCATACACGTTTATATATTTGATCCTATAAGTTTTATTTTAAAATTTTCAGTCATATATGTTTGTCTCGTAGCACAGATTTGGTCCTATATATTTGCCATGTAGCACAAATTTGATCCAATATATTTGCCTCATAGTACAAATTTGATTATATCTGTGATGGTCCGTTAACTCTCCGTCCATGAAAAATTAAACGACGTTATGTCCATATTGACGGAGTTAACAGACCTTCATGAATATGAACAAATCTATGTTACGAAGCAAACTTATATATGTTATGGAGCAAATCTATGTTACAGAGTTAACAAACTAACTTGTTTATATGCCGGTTCGTCATATAGATTTGGTCCTATCCACGACGATCTATTAACTCCGTCAACATGGACATAACGTCGTTTATTTTTTCATGAATGAAGAGTTAATGGACTATCGCGGATAGGACCAAATTTGTGCTACATGACAAATATATAAGACCAAATATGTGCTACGGGACAAAAATATATGACTGAGTGAAACTTGTATGAACAGTGTTAGTCCACATTGACGGAGAGTTAACGGACCGTCACGGATAGGACCAAATCTATGCTACAAAGCAAACTTATAAGATCGAAAATACCAAAATGAAATTTATAGGACCAAAATTCAAAAAATTAAAAACTTATAGGATCAAATCTGCACTTCTCCTATCTAAAAATAATTTATTTTTATAAAACAACAATTATTATAATTTTATAAAATATCAAATTAAAAATATGTAATTGGAATAAAATGCTATATAAATTAAAATACTTAGAAATGTTAGATATTATAAATATTTTAAAGTAAAAATGAATCTTAAATATTAAAATAAATGTTAATTAAATTAGTTTAAAACCAATTAATTAGTTAAAGTATTGACCAAATCAGTGAGTTAACCAATCAATTTCATAAATTTATTTAGCCTGAATTTATAATTATAAATTTCTTTTTATTATACCGGTTCAATTGATTTGATTGGTCAGACCAAAGATCCAATGACTCAACCAGTTGGATGTCCGAGTTTAAAAACGTTGGAAATTAATTAGGAGAAAGGCACTCTAATATATATATATGAAATTACTTGTTGTAATTTGACTTGTGGCACATGGTTTGTGCTTTTATTTATATCAATTGAATTTTATCGTCTAATTACGGTTAACATCACCATTAAACCAGAGACGTGGTGTGCTTACGTGTTCATCATCCTGTCTAATTTATTTCATTTCTTACCCGAAGCACCAGCTCATCACCCTCGAATTTATTAATAATTTTTTTATTAAATTTTTTATTCAATAAAGTCCACGTCATCACCTGGCGCCCTCTGCTTGTTTATACAATGTAATCTGATTCCATATACCCCATGGCCCGACAAGGCAACAACCATCGAAACATCCCTTTCAGCAGTTGTCGCGGTGATAAGGAACGGTGCAATCTAGCATGCATCTCCGGCAATTCTCCAGCGATTGATCATTTGGTGGATTTGGGAAGAGTGTTCTTCCATCATCCAGTGGTAGGCAGTGTGCACTATTACAGGTAAGGGTCTCCCTTCTTTGATGTTATTTTTTGTGTGAGATTTGGCTTTAGGGTTTTGGAATGAAATTTAGGGTTTATATTCGATTGTTGTTTACTGTTTTTAGGGTTTTTTGATATCATGCAGCTAGTTGTTTCTAAGGTGAAAATTTTTAGCTTTTGTGATAGTTTTCTTTGTTATGATATCATGCGACTGGTTTGGTTTGATATCATGCAACTGTTATACTATATTATCATGCAACTGGTTTTTAGGGGTTTACAAACCCTGTAATGTTTTCTTTATTTCCATTTGTTAAAAGATTGTTTGAATTATATGCGCATATTAGTAGTTCAGATAACAACTGTTCATCATCTGAACATATTAATTGAGATGCTCAAATGGGAACGACAATGACATCAGGTCATGTAGTGCCAATGAGAAATATTGTTAATAGTAGTTCAAGCAATGAGGAGCATGTTCATCAAGATGAAGAGCATTTTTGTGCTATTTGGAAAACCCATATGCTTCATAGCTTTCTAAATTAATTCCCAGCTAGCTCCATCATAAACTTTTTCTAGGTCTAGCTTCATGATAAAAAATGGTCTTTTAGCTTTTGAGCTGAAAATTGAATTTACCACCTCACTCACAATTAGAATATTATCATTTATCTGTCTTTCTGAGATGAAAACAGTCTGCTTCATACTTATTAGATTCCTCAATAAAGGTCTAATTCTATTCACCAATATCTTTGCCACTATTTTGTAAATTACATTACATAAAGATATTGATATGAAGTCAGAAATCATTCTTGGTTTCTTTCTTTTTTTAAAATTAGTACCAATATAGTATGTTTCCACTACTCAAGCATTTTTGAAGTCCTAAAAATCTCAACAAGTTCCTTGAATGATCAAAATTCAACATAGTAGTCATCGGCACCTGGACTTTTTCCTCTCCCCATTGACTTTAAAGCATTCCAAACTTCAAACTGAGTTAACTCCTTATTCAGTTCTCTGCAGTCAGCAATTGAAAGTCTACCCCAGCTCAATTCTAATAACATACTGTAATCTGAAATACCATCCTCCTCCCATTTCCAAAAATTTTCATACCAATTTGTCATATGAGAAACCATACACTTTGTATTGCTCATAATAATATTTACAACTTCTAATTCTTCCACCAAATTCTTCTGCCTAGGGATGGCAATGGTTCAATTCCGTATTTTTGTGGGTTAACCGAAACCGAAACCGTTCGGTTTCAAAAATCTATATCCGAAACCGAAACCGAATATTTTTCAATTTATATAGAACCGATTATCCGTTTACTATCGGATAACCGGTTCAAAAATGCCAAAACAGTAATTAACAATATAAGGAATCAACATTCATCACAACAAGCAAATTTATTTAGAAACATTCATCGCTGTGCGGTTCCAATTGGAGATACAAATCCATCAATTTAAACTAAAACCCTTCCACATCTACCAAGCATGTAACATTACGGTTCCAATTAGAGATACAAATCCATCCATTTAAGGAATCAACATGTAAGATACCTTTGGAAGACAGAGGAATTCAACCTGGGAAGCCGGAGAAAGTCGACTGGGAAGCTGGAGGAAGCCGTTGTCGAGCGAATCGGGTGGTCGGGAGTCGGCGAGGGCCACCGACGCCGAGGGCCGAGCTGGGGGAAGGCCGGAGGGGAGTCGACTCTAGGTTGATTTGGTGATCGGAGTCGCAGTCGCCACTGTCGCCGTCTCGCCGAGTCGGGTCAGATGAGCGAGTGTGGGGAGTAGGGACGAGTGGATGGTGTCGAGTGGCGAAGGGAAGGGGAGTCGGTGTTCGCTAGTTCACGATCGCGGCGTTCGCCAGTTCGGTGAAGGGAAGGGGAGTCGCGAGAGAGTCGGGTCGGCAGTTGGTGAAGGGAAGGGGAGTCGCGAGAGAGTCGGGTCGGCAGTCGGTGAAGGGAAGGGAAGTCGCGAGAGAGTCGGGGAGTCGCCGAGGGTGGAGTTGTTGCCGTGGGAGAAGACGTCGCCGAGGGTGGAGTCGACGGGAAGTGAGTCGAGTGAGACGGGAAGTTATGCAGAGTCGCCGAGGGTGGAGTCGTCGCCATGGGAGAAGACGTCGCCGAGCGTGGAGTTGTCGCCGAGGGTGGAGTCGTCGACGTCTGCGGAGTCGAGTCTCGAGTGAGGGTTTGAGGGAGTCGGCTGGATGAGGGAATGAGGGGAAGGAAATTAGGGTTAGATTTTAAGTTTATATACAAACGGGTAAATGGGTAAGCGGGTAAACGGGTAAATGGATACATAGATAATGGTTTCAGATTTATTTTTAGTATTTGATATATATTTATTACCGGTTTCGGTTACCGGTTAACCGCAAAAAACCGGTAACTGAAACCGAATATATAACCGGTTTCGGTTACCGGTTAATCGCGGCCCGATAACCGAAACCGAACCGATTTTAAACGGTTTTTTATTTTTACTTTCCGAAACCGAAACCGAACCGCAAATTCACTATCCAAAACCGGATTTTACGATTCGGTTAACCAGTTAATCGATTTGAATTGTCATCCCTACTTCTGCCTTCTAATCTTTACTACACTATTGTAGTATTTAGTATCCCCCCCTTCAATCCAATTTTTCCTTGACCTGCTCCACCATTTAATTTGTCTTTGTTTACTAAGAGCAAATCTCTTGTTAAATAAGCTCATCATCAACAACATTTCACTCTCAGAGGGTAACCCCATCTCCTCCTTCTCAAGAACAACCAATCTCTGTTCAGTTTCTTTCAGGTTCATGTTTAAATCAATCATATTTTCTTTGCACCAGCAACCAAGCTTAATTTTCAATAAGTCCAGCTTTTCAGTTATACTTTTTCCCATGTCCCCATTTTCATCCCAGAATGCTTTTATAATGCCTTTCAATTCAAGGTATTCCAAACAATATTGCTAAAAAACAAGTTGTTTATTCTTACTTCTGACTATTATGATTACAAGCAACTAAAATTGGTCTATGATTAGACCCAGTCCTACGTAGATGTCTCACCTTCACTTCATAGTCCATAAGATTCCAATTGATATTGTATAAGGCTCTATCAAGCCTTGCTTTTACATTCTGCAATCCTTCTCCATTATTGGTCAATGTGAATTTTGGACCAGAATATCCAGCATCCATCAGTCCAACTTTTTCTAAGAATTGTTGACACAATTCAGATCACTCACTACAAGCCAAGGGAGATTAGGAATGACTAAATCCCCTAACCATTTCCATAACTAACTCTTTTTCTTCTTATATGTACTAGCATAAACACCAGTAAGAAGAAAAGCTTTTCCATTACTCAATTGAACTACAGAACTCATAGACTTATCATCTCTGTGAACAACCTTGACTTTGAGCCTGTTCCTCCTCCATAATAACAATATTCCACCAGCTCTTTCATTGCTTTCTACTGCTTCAGCATCCCAATTCCTCCAAAATTTTAAAATATAATTGCTAATTTCAGATCCCATCATATGAGTTTTTTTGCAACAAAACCATATCGGTTTTGTGTTCAAAAACCATATCTCTTATATATTCATTTGCAACTTCCTTCCTTGCCCCTCTAATATTCCAAGAAATCAATTTCATTTTATAGATGTGATGTCCAAGTCTTTACTGCACTGGCTCTCAAGGTCTCCTTCATCACCCATAGCACTGATTTCCTCCATATATCTTCTCTTTTTTAGTTTAGGATTATCGAACATAACAGGAATATTTACAATGCTTGTATTTTTTACAACTTCTTTTCTCATTTTTCCACCTGATTTTTCAAAACATCTTGAAGCTTCAGGGTCAAAGCCTTTCTCAAGAAAATCCTCTTTTGCATGATTATTATTCAGAATCCTAGCAAAAGAATATGACAATTTCTGAGATAATTCATCCGGCCATACTTATGAACAACCTGAATGTTCTAAGGCAAGAAGTGAGTTAAACTACTGGGAGGAAAGCACCCAAAAACGGACTGAACCACCACTACCAGAAGAAGAAGATGAAGAACATGGAAGGGAAGGCCTGATCCCTGAGTTCTTGCTGGATTACGATACCCTGAGAAAAGGGAAGTATCCAGCCCGCAGCAGAGACTGAAGACAAGCCACAATGGGGGAAGCGGAAACCCCCTCAACAAATATCCGTAGTTATTTAATATTAACCAGTTTGATTTTCCTTTTGTAGATTGAAGATGATTATAGACGAGCTTAAAGGACTCGTAGCCATCAAACATACAACACCAATAGGCAAAGAAAGATATCACGACTGCTCAATACTGGGCAGTACTCAGCGGAGCAACCGGCCTCGAAGAACTAGAACGCCTTACAGGCAAAATCATGTTCAAATTCCCAAGAACGATGGACAAAGAACATAAATGGGCAAAGAAAGTTTACGACATCCACCATGCCCAAACTTTGAAGGCAATTGATGAAGTGGGTAAACTGCTCGCCATAGCTTATCTCCAAAAAGCCAGGCTGGAACAAGCGGCAACAAAGGACAATTGGGCAGAAGACGCACTAGGACCTGTGAACCATCACATCAGTAACCTGGTCCAATGTCACAAGATGCTCTGCAGCAGCAGAAACAGCAATATCCACTAGGCCAAGGGATAAGAACGAATCTCACCCGAGGACAATAATTCAACCGTGATGTCTTTTCATTAGCTGTAAATTAGCTGGAAAGTAAAGTAGCCAGTACAATAATTATGAATTGTCATTTTCAAGTTGTAAGAAGGGAATCTTTCCTACTGTGGACAGCCAATAATTCAATGGACGGTGGGGCCCGATGAGCACCCGCATTGCAATTATTGAGCTTCCTCCGGAAGCCACCCACTTGCCTATATAAAGGCACTTAGTTTGAGTTGCAGAACACATTGGAGATCCCAAGAGTTCTACTTCTCTTTTATCCACTCTGTAAACATACTCCACCTGGAGCATATTAATCTAAAGTTTTCCTCTATTCAATCCTGTGTTCTTTGTGACCCGCTACGATTGAATCAAGAGACGTGCGCTTCCTACGTCGTTATTCCGACGACTTTACCTCTGGTATCAGAGCCTGTTTTTCAGGTAATCTTGTTGCCCTAAGTTTGTATTTAGCTTCATATACTACTTACGCTAGATTAAATCTAGAGATTGAACATCTAGGAGACGTGTACTTAAGATAGGCGGAGAAGGCAGGGAAAAGAATCCTTGAGAAAGGAAAATTCCCATTACGTTCGTAATCTTAAGAAGGCACCTAGATATACAATCCTGATAAAATCTTGGCTTATAGTAGTTAACCCAGCTAGATACACTCTTAGGATATCAAGTGCTTTATTATGCTTCATGAGTGATTGGCGCTTAACGGCTGCAAGCTCAACTTATCTACAAGCTTTAAAAGCCACAGAGACCCTTGGGCAACCAGCCGAAGGATTTGTAAAACCAACCAGTGTCACTCAAAAGTTCTCAGAAACATTGTTCAAACAGCTGAACACCTTGATCCAACTCACAGTAAAGATCAAGGAAGACCTAGACGACTTAAGAGATGAAGTAAAAACCCTCAAAGAAGCCGTTTCCAAAACATCCAAACCAGACGAACTTGCCAGTTCGATTGAGAGTCTGACAAAAGACTTACAAAATCTGAAATTAGGAGAATCTCTACCTACAAAGATCCCTAAAGCCAAAGGAAAATTATTTGTTTTCAAGAACCCGCAGGAGATCTTTAACAAAGAAAAGGAGAAGGCTAATCCCCAGTTAACTCAAAAGGGATAAAAAGTGCAACATGACTTCCACACGAACTGAAGCAGTTGCTCCAAGGCCTTCAATTTCAGGGAGGGAAAGTTCCCTTCAACCAACCATCAACGACCAAATACGAAGCTACAGACTAGGCAATCGCCTCCGTTACGAAGCTCAGATAAGAATGGCCAACAGAGGCAGAACCAACTTCAGAAGAAGCCTTGAGTCACAGCTCAACCTTGAGGCTGAGTTAACAGTGTCCCAATATCAAAGGGCACAACAAGTACCTGCAGAAACACTCTATTAAACAGGTTGGTCTGAACGTCATCACCGTGTGTATCAGCACTACTCAGATGAGAGGATACTTGTAACTGAAGGAGCACAAGTACGTGGAACTCCCATTTATTACTGACCAGAGCTACAACCTCTTGGTTCAGGAGGGATTACAACACCTTCATATCGGGATGATCATGGTAAGGCTCCACACTCTACACAGAAGGAGTGCAGGAGTCAACGCCCTTGTACTTCTGAGAGATACACGATGGATGGATGATAGAGCTGTCATCAGCTCTATGGAGATCGATTTAACAACAGGCACACAGTTGGCCTACACAGCACCTGACATAACCTTGAGCATACACGACTTTAGATATCATATACAACTAGTCCTGCAGACTCACGGTTACCAAGGATGGCAAGGAAGAGAAAGCAACCTCCTTCTCTCTAGATCACTGATTGGCAGATTGTCCAACAGCAGCCACACCAACTTCAGGTACAACGTCCAACATATTATCCATGCTCTTGTTATCTGAATTGTCAACTTCATTTGCATTTTTCTCCATATACTGCTTTAAAGCAAACACTACTCATTTCCCAATCCCCTTTCAACAGCTCCACTTCCATGTTATCATTTTCTTTAATTACTTCATATCCTCCTGTAGAGAAATTACCCGCGGAAACCTTTAGCTCAAATATATAAACATTTTGATTGTTCTTTCTTTTGCACTTTCTTCATCCACACAGTCTTCTCAGCGTACTGATTTCTATCTTTGCCTTCAACAACATTCAAATTAACAACACCTTTTATTTCCTCGCTGATTTTCATTTTCCTGATAATAGTTCTTTTAATTCCCTTTCCTTTTTTACTATTTTCAATATTATTCTCCTCATAAGCTGAATTATTTAAAACCACAAAAAAGTTATTAATCTCTTCTGTATTTCTACTACTTCCCTTTGAGAATTTCATATTCCTCGTGTGAACCTGAATCAAGGTGCTAAGAATTTTTCGTCATTATTTATTATCTTTTCTACTACTGTTTTCTTTCCTTTTACAGAAATTATCCTCTTATTAACTAAACACTGCTCCTCTTTATGCCCCCATCTTCCCACAATTAAAACAAATGTTGAGAAGATTTTCGTAAGCTACAGTTTGGAAGAAACAACTCCCTTTAGCTTCAATCCAGAACTCTTGCTCAATTGGTTTCTTCAGATCAAGCAAAAGACACACTCTGGTTTACTTTCCCCTAGATCCGGACAGTGTTAATTCATCAATTTTAACTAGCTTCCCAATTACAACAGCTAGTTGTAACAATATTTTCTGATTAATGAACTCAAACGGTAAGCCTGACATTTATATTCACACCCGCTCCTCTGTAATAACCTCTTCCGTCGGCTGAAAACTCTCTCTCCATTGAACTAGTAACATGGCTTGTTCTCTCAAGAACCAAGGCTCCCCAAAAATCACATCCCAATAATCATTTTCATTATTGAATTTAAATGCAAAATAATCGGCTGCTAAGTCTGTAATTTTGCAATCACTTTTAAGTTCCGGATTCTAGGAAGGGAGAATCTTACCAGGTCAAGAGTCGGTGTCTTTCCCAAGACGGGCGGAACAATTTTCCATACATAACAAGCTTGCAATCTTTCTTGGCTTCATCAATCTCATCATCCTCTATGATGACTCTTTCATTTGCACATTCTTGAATCTTCTTTATCTTCTCCCTCAATTCATCATATCTCCTCCAGTCATCCTCTTTCTCCGCCCGTCTGAAAAGACTCGCCCATGAAGCAGGTTCTTCAGGTCTCTTCGAGAAAATTATTCTACTTCGATCATCATCTCCTTGTTGAATCTCTGCAGGTGAAACTTTAATCAACTTCTCCTTCTCCTTTCTTTCTTCCAGCTCAAATTTTGACTTTGTCAACACATGATCAGGGTTTTTTTATGTCTCGGAAACCCCCCTCCCTCCCCCAAGGTAGGCGACAAAATCGCCCTATTTCACCCTCTCTCATTCATTTTTTTTCTCGAGTTGACTACTCTTGATTGACTAGGTTTTGACTATATATATCCTTATTTTTAGTCGGTCCTATATAACTTGAATTGGATCTAGAATTGGTTGAACTGGTTGGTCCAATTCAATTTTAATATATCTAAAATGATTTATTTTTATAAAACAATAATTATTATAAGTTTTATAAAATATCAAATATATTATTATTAAAATATTTTTAGTGAAAATTATGTTTAGTATAAAATGCTATATAAATTAAAATACATAGAAATGTTAGATATTATAAATATTTTAAAGTAAAAATAAATAAATTTTAAATATTAAAATATATTTAATTAAATTAGTGTAGAACCGATTAATTAGGTAAAGTACTGGCCAAATGAGTGAGTTAATCAATCAATTTCGTCATCGATCGGCCTGAATTATGCTGAATCTTGCTAGCACATATGTCTAAATTTTTTTTTAATACCTATATATAATAACGTGTTAATAATTATTGATAAAATTATAATTTATACCATTACGAGTGATTAGGACGATTATTAAGCACATTTTAGAAAGGATATAGCAATACCTATATTATTATTACTGGACAGGCTCAATTGATTTGACCGGTCAAACGAAAGATCCAATGACTCAACCAGTTGGATGTCCGAGTTTAAAAACAATGGAAATTAATTAGGAGAAACAGCACTATAATAAATCATTGATATTTCAACGTCAGAATAAACTAATATTTTGACGCCAACTGCAGTCTAAATGAACATATACTGACGCCAGTAAAATTGACGAAAATGAGTGGAATATGACGAGAGCTTATATGTTCGTTACGACGCCTGAGCGGACGTCGAAATGTTTGACAAATCGACGCCTGCGTATAAGCGTCAGCAGGCATCGATATGTCGAACATTTCGACGTTTGCTGAAGCGTCAAAAGATTTTTTTAAAAAATAATTTTTTAACATATCGGTGCTTGTCTGAAGCGCCGGTATATTTATTTTTTAAAAAATAATCCTCAAATTCCGCTACATTGCAGCGGAATTCTAGGAGCCGCCGCACCTGGAATTCCAATTCTACGTGCAGCGGATTAAGGGCATGCACAAATCCACGTCTGCTCGATTTTCGTCGGGCGACGGACATCGAGCGGCAGTGGATTCGTGTCCACTCAATTTTTGCCATATGGCGGAAATCAAGCGGCGCGTATCCGCGTCTGTTCAAAAATTAAAAAAAATTAAAAACATTAAAACTGAAATAAATTTTAAAAATTTCGATATAAATAAAAGTTTAAAAAAATTACCAACCTTGTACAAAATTTAATATCTTGAATGAATTTGATAACATGTAAAAAAAGAGAAGAAAATATTAGTGAAAAAAATAAGTAAGAATAGAAATTAAAGAAATACAATGAAAAACTCATCTGGCTGAAGAGAGAATAGGAGAAAGAAGAAAAAATGAGGAAGAAGGAGAGGAAGAGAAAAAAAATGAAGGAAGAAGTATAAATAGAAAAAAAAATATTAAAAAAAAAAATTCAACCTTGTACAAAATTTAATATCTTGAATGAATTTGATAACATGTAAAAAAAGAGAAGAAAACATTAGTGAAAAAAATAAGTAAGAATAGAAATTAAAGAAATACAATGAAAATCTCATCTGGGGAGAAAGAAGAGGATAGAAGAAAAAGAAAAAAATGAGGAAGAAGAAGAGGAAGAGAAAAAAAAAATGAAGGAAGAAGTATAAAAAAATAATAAAAAAAATGAAGTTTTAAAGTTTTTTTAAAAAAAACTACAAGAGGTGGGAGATTTCCTGCCTCCTGCCTGGGTGAGCGCACCAACACGCGCTTTCCCGCTTACTCGCGCCAACTGGATAGAATTGAAACCAAACTTACAGAAATCGTGCAATGAAAATAAAACACGTTGTTTGAGCACCATATACATTTTATTCAAGGGAAACGGGCAAAGATTACCTCTAAGGTATTGAAAAATGTGTAAATTTGTCCATGAAGTATTGAAAATGGTGCAAGTTTGCCCCTAAAGTATTGAAAAATATTTAGATTTGCCCCTTTAAATATGTTTTGGGTCAAAATTATCCTTGTCAGTACATAATTATCATGTGTCATTTTCTATCGTGGCATCTTATGTGGCCGAGCTGCACTTGCCACGTGGGATTCCGTTTGCTGTCGTGGATTTCCGTTAACGAGAAAGACAAAAATGATCCAATTATATAACGTAATGGTAATTTTGGTAAAAAAATATAGTTTAGGGGCAAATTTGCAATTTTTTCAATACTTCAAGGGCAAATTTGATCTTTTTCCCTTCTTCTTATATTAAAAATTTAAAATTATAAATTACCTCGCGAGATTAGAAAACATTTTAGGGGCCGGTGCCCCTTGGCCTTACACTAGTTTCCCTTCTTCATAATAGATTGTTTTGTTTGTATTCATGAATGGGCTTGGAATTAATATAAGCTCTAAAAATGAATATAAAATAGATAAAGGTGTGATATTTTAATTAGTATTTTAATTTTAAATAAATCTGAAGAATTGATTATAAAATTCAAGGTAGTTCTTATTTTTCAAAAGAAGTAATAATATTAAATATTTTGAGGTGAGGTTGATTGCAAGAAATTAAGCTCCGGATTTGTCTTTAGTTATAGAGCTTGCTCCACCTAGAGGTGGCAATGGGCCGTGCCTCGGTCGGCCCAGGCCCGGCCACCTCCGGGCCATGCCTAGCACGACCCGACCACACAGCGGGCAGACCCAGCCCCTGCCTTAGCTCGCCCATTCGGGCTCGGGCCGGTCTCGGACCGGCCCAAATATTTAAATTTTTAAATTTAAATTTTTAAAGGTTTAAAATTTAATTTTGAAAATTAATGGCTAAGGATGAGTGTCAAACTTAGACCTCTAGTTTTAGTTGAGATAACTTAACCATTGTACTAAATTTTATTATCTATTTTTTAACATATTTTTTATATGTAAAGCAGTACAAATTAATAAAAAGATTTTAAAAAAAATCAAATTATAATTAAATTTTTATTTATCTATAATACAAAATATTCATGAAATGATAAAATAATTTTTTTTAATATTATAATAGATCGCACCTTAAAAGATTGCCTACATACCTTCTATAGTTAAACTTATACTCCCTAATGATTAAACTATAGAAGGATGAGGTCTACGTAGTTCTTTTTACATTTTTAATCACCCGTAGTCCCCGATGATTTGTATTTGGACCAGCAGCACCAGCTTCGTTTGTTTGAGCTTCCTCCTCTCCCGATGATGAAGTGTCGTGTCCTCTCTTATCTTATAATCTATCTTCAGCATCCAATCAGTCTTTTAAGCAAATGCACATTTCAACCATTTCTGCACTCATTCGGCTCCTTCTTTCGTCGATAATTATATTTCCTACACTAAAATAAGACTCGGAAGCTACTGTAGACACAGTAACAGTTATTATATCACGTGCCATGATGGAAATAATATGATTTTTTTTTTGTTTACTCCACCATTTTAAAATCTCATTATCATCTATTTCTTCAGAATGATCATGAGGTAGGAAAAAAGCTAATTAATTGAAATTAGTAGATTTAGTTTTTTTTTGGGTTAATTAATGAATATATCATGACTTTTACCGAAATTCCCAAATCTATCACAACTTTTCATTTGTTTCAAATGCATGCTTCAACTCTCGATTCGTTTCAATTGTATCACACCGTCAAACTCGAGTTAAGTTTTCCATTAAACTGCTGACCTGGCATCGATGACGTGTCGATCTAAGTTCAGTCAGCCATTAATTTAATATATAATAAATAGGTAAGATGATGTGTATTACTAAGTACAGTAATTTAATATGTAACCAAAGCACTGTATTTACTAATACACGTCAGCTTACCTATTTTTTATATTAAATTAACAATTGACTGGACTTAGGTTGGCACGTCATCGATGTCAGGTTAGCAGTTTAACGAAAAACTTAACCCGAATCTGACGGTGTGATACAATTGAAACGAATCGAGAGTTGAAGCCTACATTTGAAACAAATAAAAAGTTGTGATAGATTTGGGAATTTCGGCAAAAGTCATGATATATTCATTAATTAACCCTTTTTTATTATACAACCAAGTTGAGAATTTATACTATTTTTTCTTTTACAATGACAAAGAGTTCAAAGAAACTAAAAATTACATCAGCCTGATGAGATCAGGGGGCCAATCTTTATTCCAGATGAAGTTTTGCTCCATGAGCTTTCCGTTCTTGGCAAGCTAATCTGCGGCTTTATTGATATCCCGATTAATAAACTTGAACTCGATATTTGCAAATTTTCCTGCAGAGTACTTAATATCAGAAATCAAATGTTGGATATACCAATAACACTTCATTTTCCCATTGATGGAATCAATAACAATGCTTGAGTCGCTTTCAATAATGATGTTATCTAAGTTACAATTAATCGCATAAGATAAAGCATGCTTAATAGCTAACGCTTTATTCGTAAGAACAGAATTATTGCAATGAAAAAAACCTATTGCTACTAAACATGAACCAAGGTAATTCCTGCCAATGAAGGCAAAAGATGCAGCATTTGATGTAGAACAACTAGCTCCATTAGTATTAAATTTAATCCATCCAAGTGGAGGTAATTTCCAATTTGACTTATCCTGATCGAGAATTTTTTTTAACCCTCGGATGTAGGGATATCTGCATAATGAACCGTCAGAGCCAGGGTGCTAGCAAGCAAACGATCGATACATGAATTAATATTACTAAAAACAGTCATATTCCTAGCCAACCAAAGAGAATACAAGGAATTTAGACATACCGCCAGAGCAGCAGAATGGAACTTAATGGTTCCCGTACTCGGCACAGTGCTAAATCTTAGATTACTCAAAACCGATTTAATGCCGACAAACCGCCCGTCAATCAATTCCCATAGGGCCCTAGCTATCTCACAATCAAAGAATACATGAGATATGGATTCTTGATGGCTGTCGTAAAGGGCACAACAATGGGAATTGACCATCCCAAATCTAAAAAGTCTATCAGCGGTGGGAAGCTTATTATGTAAAGCTTTCCAAGCAAAAATTTTAACTCGAGGCACAACCCGACACTTCCATAATTCATTCCACTGCGGAAGGCTAAGAAGGTTGGGATTCCGATTTTTGAAAATAAAATAAAATAAAATAAAAATAAAAATAAAAAATAAAATAAAAGAATAGGCTGATTTAGAGCTAATAATCTCATGGTTATCTGGCCACCAAACCCATTTATCCTCATAAGGCTGATCAGGAAGGGTCAAGCCGAAAATAACCTCCACCAAACTTTTACCAAAACATTCATTCAAAAATTCGAAATTCCAAGAGTTGTTCTCAATCAAGCAGTCAACAAAGCAATTCAGATCAAGCACATACATGTTAATTAAGGATGGTTTGAGATATAAAGGAACATCAAACAACCAATAATCAAATAAAACAAGAGTATTCATACCATTCCCAATAATTTTTTAAAACCAAATCGAAGAACATTAATGGCCGAACAAATTAAGATTCCAAGCATTACTACAACTAACATGATGCTTCAAACTCCAAAGAGAATCAAAACCATATTTAGCTTTCACAACACTAGTAAAGATTGATTCAGAATTATGGCAAAGCTGCTCAACTCTTTTAGCATTCAAAGCAGAACTCATTACCCTAAGATTTTTAATACCAAGGCCTCCCTAGTTTTTTTGGCTTAATTACTTTCTCCCAAGAAATTAAATGCAGACTTTTATTGTCTTCTTTAGAAGACCACAAAAAATTCCTAATTACAGTAGCAATTTTGTTCAAAATTTTCTCAGGCAATCAAGTAACACAAAGAGTATGTAAAGGAACAAAATTCAAAACAGAATTAATCAAGACAACTCGACTAGCCTGAGAAATATTACCTCTAGTTCAATTATTGAGTCTACTTAAAACCTTGTCAATAATATAATTATAGTCCTTGATCTTATACCTAGGGGAAATATGAACACCTAGGTATTTCATAGGAAAGGAACCAGTCTTCCTTCTAAATTCCTTCTCAATCTTGTGCTTAACATCAGAATCAACAATTCTAGGGAAGTAAATATCAGATTTATTCACATTAATCACTTGATTTGTAACTCTACCATAATTGTCAAATATCTTTTTAACATTCATAATAGACTTATCATTTGCTCTAAAGAATAACATTATGTCATTATCATACATTAAATGATAGATTTTAAAAGAATTCTTAATGACAATTGGAGAAATTCTACCATCTAACATAGCTTCATTTAAAAGAGAAGAGAGAAGGTTACTGACAACAATGTAAAGGTAAGGGTTTATAGGATCCCCTTGCCTAATACCACATTAGCCATGAAAGGTTTTAGAGTTACAATTATTCAAACAACATTGAAAGGAAGCAAAGCTAATACAACATGTTATCCAGTTTATAAACAAATCAGGAAAATTCAGATGACTAAGCATACCAAAAATAGAACTCCAACAAATTTTATCATAAGTCTTTTCAAGGTCTAATTTCATCACAATATAAGGATTTTTGCCTTTGGAATTATAGAAAGAATGAAGAATTTCTTGAGCTACAATGATATTATCATGAATAGATCTATTACTTATAAAAGCAGTTTGATTAACATAAATAATATCATTTAAAAATGACTTCATTCTATTTCCCAAAACCTTAGAAAGGATCCTATAGTTAACATTACATAATGAAATCGGCCTATAGTCTTTAATAGAAATCGGAGACTCATTTTTTGGAATAAAAATAAGATTAGTATTGTTCCAACCATTTGGTAAACCAGAGTCATCATGAAATTCAGAGAAAGCATGCTTAAAAGAATTAGACACAATGTTCTAATATGTTCTATAAAATTCACCAGTATAATCATCTGGGCCAAGGCTTTTGCCAAGGCCCAAGACTTCACAACATTTGTAATTTTCTCAAGCAAGAAAGGCTTAACTAATTCAGCATGGTTCTCAAAGTTAATTTTATTCATAGGAGGAATGAAAATGTAATTAATAAAGCTATTATCAGAATAGGACCATAAATGCTCATAGTAATCAGCAACACGAGTATCATTAACATTGATAAAAGAAATCCAGTTTTTCCTCTTATTTTTATAACAATTTTATGATAAAATTTAGTATTAACATCACCATCTTTAAACCATCTCTCTTTGGACATGGCCCACCACTTCAAGTTTATTTGCCTTCTAAGGGCTTTGGCCTTATTATATAGACGATTCAAATTCATCTTACTTAAACTAAATTCAATATCATCAAGATAAAACTTATTCCAAAAGGATATCTTTTTCCTAAGCATAGCTAAAGCCTTAGGAATATAAACCAGAGAAGAAATAGAGTCATTATTCATATTCCAATTATCCTCAATGATTTCAGCCACGTGAGGATATTGGGTCCAAAAATTTTGAAAACGAAATTTGAAAGAACCTTTAAAATCAGAATTAACAATATATATTTAAGCAGACAGGAGAATGATTCGACACAGATCTATTAAGATGAATCACAGAAGAATTATTAAATGCATCCAACCATAGAGAATTAGCAAATGCCCTATCTAGTCTAGCTAATATCATTTTGCCATTTTTTCTATTATTACATTAGGTATACTTTGAATCAATAAAACCTAGCTCAGTAAAATCACAATCACTAATACACTTTTTAAGGCAAATGATGTTATTATTCTCATTAAAGGGAGAGCCACCACATTTGTCAGAAGCATTAACAATGCAATTAAAATCACCAACAAGAAGCCAAGGAATATTTTCAAAGTCAAGCTGGCTAAGACAATTCCAGAAAGAATTCCTATTTACATGGTTAGTATCAACATAAAGACTCGAAAAAAGCCAATGCTTATCATTACCACATTGGATAACAACATTCAACAAATTCTTAGATCTAGAAACTACATGAGCATTAATAGAAGGAGACTTCCAGACAAACAATAAGCCCCCAGAAGCCCTAATCGAACTCACATCAGAACCATGCCAATTACAACCAAGGGAAGAAACAAAATCTAGAGCCAGATTATTATGAAGATGAGTTTCTTGCAAGAATAGACAGCTAATATTCCCTGATCTAATCTGAGATCTAATAAAATCCTTAACATGTCTCCTTCTTAAACCCCTACAATTCCAGTTAAGTATTTTCATTGTCGTTAATATGATTGAAATCCTTACCTAATTTACTAGCTACATGATGAATTTGAGCATGATTAATATCTACCCCAAAGTCAATAAGAAAATTACTATTAAAATTCTCCTTAGGAGAAGACATAGCAAATTTAACTAGAATAGAATTCACCAGCAAATCCAATTCAGATTTTAAATGACTATTGTCCTTCCTAATTTTCTTCTTCTTTTTAGTTTGCATAACACTACTAGAAAAATGGGCATCAGCAACGGCTGATGCCGTTGCTGAAGAGCATCAGCAACGGCCGCGCCGTTGCAATAGAGTCGTGACAGAAAGTCGCATTGCTGATAACTTAGCGACGGATCAGCAACGGCCGCTCGGGCCGTCGCTCAAAACATTATCAGCAACGGTCGCTCGGGTCGTCGCTAAAAATATTATCAGCAACGGTTTTGCCACAGACCCGGAGCCGTTGCTGATAACATTAATAGCAACGGCCGCTGAGTCCGTAGCAACGCCGTTAGTAAAAGCCTGTCGCTAAGCCGTTGCTGTAGGTCATCAGCAACGGCTTTCTATACACTTTTAGCAACTGCTTTCCCACGGACGGCCGTGGGAAAGCCGTTGCTGATGATGTGTACCTGGAAATAGAAAATTTGAAAATTGAAAATTTCCATTGATACATTGATACATTATTTGATACATAACTCACACACCCATACCCTGATACACACATTCATTCACACATCACAAACACACCAAGATATACATCAAAACAATTATATTTATATTGATAATTATCCACGATAGTATAAAAACAATTCAAATGCAAAATTGAAGTATCAATATCCAAACAAAATAAGTTAAACAAGTTCAATATCTCAGTAACAAGTTCAATATCCAAACAAAAAATCTCACGATCACGATGGAGGATGGTGTGGATCATATTGCGGGGTCTGGAGTGCTTGAGTGTACACCGGCGTGGACTGACTCGAGGACGATGGATTAGATGATGCCGAAGAGATGCCTACTTCGGGATGACCTGACATGTTGCGTATCATAGCTTGTATATCCGCCATCATCTGACTCTGGCGCTCCATCATCTCAGTCTGACGCGCGATCATGTCCTCTAGAGTCCTTATTCTGCTACTATGATCATAACTGGATCTAGAGGTGGACGGCCGCTCACCAGCGACCAGAGGGGTCGATGCCCCAAGTGGCCCTAGTACGGCTCGCGCATGACCACTATCTGCGAAGCCATATACGCGGCCATGGTCCCAGCCACCTGCGGCCTCGACCCACGATGCTGCGTCAAAGTCCTCGGGGGTACCCCCGCGCTGCACCACCGTCTGGCTGTAGGTCTCCTACTCGAGTTTGATTTTTTATTTAATATTTATCATAAAACTTAAATTATAAATATATAATGAATAATTTAAACAAATATATAATTACCATAATGTATGCAGCGCGGTTGTGGATGTACTCACCCGTCCCATGTGCTCGACGGTGAGTCCGCTCAAACACCGCCATCGGGGAGGGTCGCTGGACAGTCCCGTCATCCGACACCGTCGTCTACATTTACAAAACAAATACATTAATTAGTACACATAGTAACAAATAAAATATATAATTAAAAGATATACTTACCATACGGTTCGCGTGCACTGCAAATGCAACAGAGCCGCCGGTGTGACGCGTTGCTCCCCCCGACATGCGATTTCTAGCCGCATTCCGAGAAACCTCCTGCCATCGATCCGTTGACCATATTCCCACGAGCTGGTCCCATATATCCGGAGTAATCCAACCGGGGTCGTATCCCCGAGTCTCCGCGATGTTAGTGGTCCCAGCTCGGGCCATCGCCTGGGACCGAGCCTGCCCCAGCTGCTCGTTGTACCTTGCCTGGGAAATAGCCTCCCAGGCAGCGTAAATGAAGGGCCTCTGGTCCTCGGCCCATGTATAGCGAGCCTGCAAAATAATAATATCAGTACCAATATTAATATATCATCATGCATGTAAAAAACATAATAATACGTGCCTCAAACTCGCGCCATAACATGTCGACGTGCTCGCTAGGCACGTGAGACCACGTAGGCCATGCCCCGTGCATGTATCGTCGAATAGTAGAAGAAATGCTCCTCGGCACTTCTTCTTGCTCGAACCTGCACAACAAAAATAAATTTTAATATTATATTATGATATAATGAATTTGTAATGATTCATAATTCATGATATATTACCACTCCCCAATCACGCTAATCAATCTACGTGACTCTGTGGCTAGTGGAGGCTGCCACCTGTTCGGCCCACGTGGCCGCGTGCGTCTGGATGTACTAGTCTCGGCAGTATTATCCTCATGAGGATCAGCAACAGGAGGATCAGCAGCATGAGTAAGTGCTGGAGTCTCACTGATCGGAGACTCCGAAGCTCTCCTGCGTCGATAACCACGACTAGACATATCTGTCGAACAGACATATAATCAGATTATTGTATAAATAGTAGAGATATATTTAATAAAATATATACTTTACAATTATTTCTCATCATCTGAATAATAGTCTTCGAATTCTTCCTCTTCTTCCTCTTCTTCATCTTCTTCCATTCGGGATTTATGTTATTTGAACTGCACTTACGTTTTTATTTTAACTGTTAACTAATTATTCTAAATTTCGGCAGCATCTCCCTATAGTTCTCCGAATACGCATATCATCTGGGCACGTATCAGAGAACAAGAGAGATATTGCCGAACTTTAGAATAATTAGTTAACAGTTAAAATAAAAACGTAAGTGCAGTACAAATAACTATATTCCCAAATTGTCCAATCAGGGACAATTCAAGAATTGTACATCGTATAAAAGATCATCTACTTCTTTTACACGAATATACAATCCCTGAACGGATCTAAGGTTTTGCTAAATCATATCCGACTCGTCGATGCGTACATGAAACATATGAACTCGTCGGATGGATGATTATTTTTTAAATGTTTCGAGACCGTTCGAGTCCATATTGGACGATTCCGGCGCGCGTCCGAAGTGGACGATTCCGGCGCGTGTCCAAAGTGGACAATACCGGCGCGCGTCCGAAGTGGACGATTCCGGCGCGCGTCCGAAATTAATCTAAACCCTAATAATTAATCTAACAAATTAAACAATTAATCTAAATAATTAATTAACAATTATAAAACAATTAATTAACAATTATAAAATAATAAAATATTATATATAAATTTATAAATTCCGGCGCCAGAGTCAGGTGGACTCCGGTGCCGGCGTACAGTGGCCGGACACACTGTCCGACCACTGTACAAGGTCCGGCGGCGGCCATCGGCCGACCGCCGCCGGCCGAAACCCTAGAAATAAGGTTTCGGACGGATTAATTCGATCCCGCCGGCCGCCACGGGAAGAGACGGCCGGCCGGCGAGGCATACCTGAACAAGTCGGCAGCAGCGGGGGAGGCGAGAGCAGGAGCGGCGGAGGCGTCGGCGTCGGCAGCAGCGGCAGCGGCGGCGAGAGGCGAGAGCAGGAGCGACGGCGGCAGCAGCGGGAGGAAGAATGGTCGGGCGTGACTGGTGCCCTATATAAACTTATCAGCAACGGCTCACTCGCCCGTTAGAAAGCCGTTGCTAATAAGTTATCATCAGCAACGGCTCACTTGTCCATTTGCACGCCGTTGCTGATAATTAAAATATCAGCAACGGCTTGCCTTTCCGTCAGAAAGCCGTTGCTGATAATTAAAATAATTCGCAACGGCTCGCGTATCCGTTAGAACGCCGTTGCAGATACAAATACCTGCAACGGCTCGAGCGACCGTAAGAACGCCGTTGCAAATAGCAACGGCTTGAGCGGCCGTTGCTGATAGCCAAGTTTTTAGAAATTATCCAAGACCGTAAGACCTAATTTCTAGTAGTGTAATATTATCCAACTTAGCCAAGTTTTTAGAAATTTCAACCTTAGCAAACTTGCCTTTTCTAGATTGCCTTTTAAAACCGAAACAGGAAAAACTCGTTCTCAAGATCATGAGTAGGTTTAGATTTTACCAAATCTTGTTTATTAACAGGGGGCAAGGGCGGATTAGGCTTAACAGAGCTTTGACCTGGAACCATAGGACGATTACTAGTCGTAACCCCCGGCCTAGCTTCTTCGGTTCTACTACTCGAGGATAATATTTGACTCCAAGATGGATATCCGAGTAGTTTTTACCGATGTCGGCCTCTGTGGGCTTTATCTTCACCTTCGGGCTCCCCATCCCAACTGAAGAGGCGAGAGGGGGAAAACCCTAGCGGCGGAAGAAAAGAGCACCCACAAGGCAGCAAACCCTAACCAAAATAAAAGCCAGGTCAACCAAAGCAATCGAAGAGGATACCAAATCTTCTTCACGTCAGCCTCGGGATATCACAGCTGTCACGCATACGCGCACCAGCTAGCATTCCGAGAGCCAAGGGAAGAGAGGATCGGAACCCAGAGCCCACGAGCCCCAAGCAGCCCAAGATTCTAGATCTTGAGTCTTGGAGCAGATTCAATTAATCACTCATATTTTCGTCGAAGAATAATATAATATTTTGAATTAATACTATTTTCACTATCATCTCTTAATCTAGAAGAAGAAGATGTTGTCTTATTTATAATTATATCACCAAATTTTGAAGCGTAAAATACAAACATAGAATTCAATAAACAGGCTCAATTGATTTGACCGGTCAAACGAAAGATCCAATGACTCAACCAGTTGGATGTCCGAGTTTAAAAACTTTGGAAATTAATTAGGAGAAATACTGAAATAGCACTACAACAAATCATTGATATTTCGACGTCAGAATAAATTAATATTTTGACGCCAACTGCAGTCGAAATGAACATACTGACGCCAGTAAAAATGACGAAAATGAGTGGAATATGATGAGAGCTATATGTTCGTTTCGACGCCTGAGCGGATGTCGAAATGTTCGACATATCGACGCCTACGTATAAGCGTCAGCAGGCATCGATATGTCGAACATTTCGACGTTTGCTCAAGCGTCAAAAGATTTTTTTAAAAAATAATTTTTTAACATATCGGCGCTTGTTTGAAGCGCCGGTATATTTATTTTTTAAAAAAATAATCCTTGAATTCCGCTACATTGCAGCAGAATTCTAGGAGCCGCCACACGTGGAATTCCAATTCTACGTGCAGCGGATTAAGGGCATGCACAAATCCGCGTCTGCTCGATTTTCGTCGGGCGACGGACATCGAGCGGCAATGGTTCGTGTCCGCTCGATTTCTGCCATGTGGCGGAAATCAAGCGGCGCGTATCCGCGCCTGTTCAAAAATTAAAAAAAATTAAAAACATTAAAACTGTAATAAATTTTAAAATTTTCGATATAAATAAAAGTTTAAAAAAATTACCAACCTTCTACAAAATTTAATATCTTGAATGAATTTGATAACATGTAAAAAAAGAGAAGAAAACATTAGTGAAAAAAATAAGTAAGAATAGAAATTAAAGAAATACAATGAAAATCTCATCTGGGGAGAAAGAAGAGGATAGAAGAAAAAGAAAAAATGAGGATGAAGAAGAGGAAGAGAGAAAAAAAATGAAGGAAGAAGTATAAATAGAAAAAAAATATTAAAAAAATAAAGTTTTAAAGTTTTTTTTAAAAAAACTACAAGAGGCGGGAGATTTCCTGCGTCCTGCCTGGGTGAGCGCACCAACACGAGCTCGCCCGCTTACTCGCGCCAACTAGCGCGGGTTAAAAGGGTAGCGGGGCTAACCTGGCGCCGAAATGTTTAGACGCCTCTAACAGTAGGCACTCAATTTTTTCAGCGCCTGCTGTCAGAGGTCAATTTTTTTCGACGTCTGTTGTCAAGACTTAAAATTTTATTAATACCTTTAATAGACGTCGAAATTTATTGTATTACTTTTTTTTAATAGTTTTATATTTTGATGCTTATAGAAGCATCAAAATTTTTGTGTTGATATATAACGATTTTGTTGTAAGGCCGGCACTCTAATATATATATACTTTAGTTAAGAATTAAATATTAATATATAATTCTCTTACATCATTACATGCATAACTAGGAATTAATTTAGTCCTTTACATGTAATCTCTTGAGAAAATTAAAGAATGTTTTGTCGTCCCGGTTTCAAGGTTTCAGATGCGTACGCGTATTATATATTACTGCTTCAGGAAGACAGCATCTCTCTGCAACAGGAACGGGTACACGATCCCCTTCCTCTTCGACGGAAACACCACGAACAACACGCTCACCACGAACCCCACTACCAGCGGCGCCGTGTTCGTCATCTTCCTCGGCAGCTTCACGTAGTAGCACTCCATCACGTCGCCGTGCAACCCCGCGAACGTCAGGAACGCCGCCAGCGACAGCAGCGCGTGGAACAGGTCCGACCACGTCAGCCGGTACGCCGCCGGGTCCGGCGGCCCCCTGCACCGCGCGTTGAACGTCCAGATTCCCCTCGGCGTGGCCACGCCGTAGTAGAGCCTACCCGACGCCGCAGCCCGGAAGCTGTCGGTGAACGTGAAGAAGACGCAGGAGGCGGCAATGAGCCAGCGGTTGAGGCGGCTGCACCGGCAGGTCGTTGGTGAGGAGCGGCGCGAAGATGGTGAAGGCGAGGATGGTGGCGGTGGGGAGGAGGACGTTGAGGCGGGCGGTGCCGTTGAGGATGAGGTTGAGGATGTAGATGAGGTGGGGCTCGTCGGCGCCGCCAATGTCGTCATCGTACGGGTCGTCGTGGCGGGCTTCGATGAGGACCTTGCATGTGTCGTCGTCGATTGCATGCGTTTGGGAATACTAATCGAGGGAAGAAGGTGTGATAGGTACATATATAATATAAATGTAGGAATTCCTTAGACATGGGAGGAGGGAGACGGAAGTTTGAAGTTTTGGATGATACGATGTGTGGGTTGAGATGTAAATGGATTGGCTTTCGGTACTTGCTTTAACATAACAAAATGGGATTACTTCTTCCTTGCACAGTTTGTCATATATTATATACACACATATAATTATTTGTTCTATTTTTGCAGCTTTTGAATATTTGCATGCTGCATTTGAAAGTAAAAGAAATTTGATCTCCCAATTATATATAGAACCCAATTCATTAAAACCACAAGACAATTTTTTTTGCTTTTTAGATGGGATATGAATGAATTGTATAACCTATTGCAAATTCACAAATCACCCTAAGGTATTAATGGTATTTAAGAGATAAGGGAGTGCAATCTTTATGGGCATACTGCCAAATATATGAACGAGTGAACATGAGTAAAAAATGAATGAATATAAATTCATATTCATTTAATCATATTCACTCTTTTATTATTTAGGTTCATTTAATTAAAGCTCATGTTCAGTTGTTCATAGAAATTTCTATGAGCAGATTGTCCATATATTTTTTTCCGAGATAAGGTGCACGTACTTATATATTAAGGGATATTTCAATTATAAGAAACAAAACTTTTTTCCTTAAAACGATAGATGTAATGAGCACCCGATGAATTCAAGAAATCTTATAATTAAGATTTAAATGCTATATAATAAATAAATATATATAATAATACTTCAATGAAAATTGGATCTAATTCAACTTTAAATTGAACTCTTCGATTTAATTTAATTTGAAAAATCCATTTTATTTTTAAAATCTGATTAAAAAATAATTTAATTCACTTTTATTTGATGGGATAACTGGCCCAGGGAAGTTACTAGTCGAACTAACACAATATCATCAACCTGGATAACCCTTTAATTTTCACAGGCTCTCTCGCATTAACTATTGGCCTAATGCTTAAGCAGGAGTTAGTCATCCATAATTAAGTCTTAATTTTATTATCAATATATAACCAAATCGAACTAACACAACACCAATTATCATCTATCAACTTCATAAGCCTTAATCATTGGTCTAATGCTCAAGCCAAAGTTGATAGTAGCACATCAAACCAAGCCTTGTAAACCAACATAACATCTAATATACTCCTAATGTGGGATTAAAATGAGATATTATAATCTCTGCCACTTATATCTTGACATCATCATTAAGACTCAAATAAATCTAACACATAGCTCAAAATCACACTTAAGCCGGAGGCATGTGAGGCTAAGCCTGGTAGCAACTCAACCCCATATATCTCTTGAGTAGTCTTTTCAAACAAAAAAAATGTTTGGTTATATATATTTTAATTAGGCTAATGATTCGGGTTTATGAGGTTGATGAGTCATTTATCACATCAAGCGGGTTATAACATATAGTTATTTTAAATTTGTTATATCTATAAAATATTGAAAAAAAAATAACAATTCAATTTTGTTTGGATGTTTTAAGTCAAGTTGAATTAGAATAGAATCTATTTAGTTTGAGTTCCATAGTATATAATTCAAATTCAATTAGTCTCATTTCTAATTAAGATAAATAGTTTGTGTCATGCCCCTTCTAAGGTTACTCCCAATTGAGGTAAATATCACGTAGGAGAGCACACAACAAAAATAACAACAAAAAATTCAAAAACCAAAAGATTAAACAAATGCTTGCAACAAAAACAATTACAATATTTTTATATAGAGAAATGATATGTAAGACTATGAAACACTAGGAAGGAAAATAATATTATAGTTGTGACTGATTTAGAAAATTTTACTAGCAGAGGAAATTAAGCTAATACATAATTTTTTAGGTTCAAATTAATTTTGATAATCAACCTCGACAAGCCTTCATATTTTGAAATTATTGTATGATTTTGTTGTTGTCAATATTATCAAATACTTCCTCGTCAATATATATTACAAATAATCATGTAATCATTAATCTCCCATGTGATTGTGTAGTTTATTTTTTTATAAATTTTATAATAGAAAAAGTTTTGGCTAGAGTTGTTTGCCAAAGGAAGAACAAAAGTAAGCTTCAAAAGTAAATAAATTATTTTTTATCTTAACTAACTTTTGAGAAAAATTAACGATTGTGTTTAAGTATAAAAGTTTATTGATCATTTGAGCAGACATCGATCTAAAAGATAATTCTAAAGTTGATTATCTAAAATCATAAAATCTACCTATTAAAATTTAGATGGAAAAAATTTAGCAAGCTAAATTAATTTTTATTTATCAAATGATATAAAAAATCTTTTGGATTAAAAAAATCTACAGAAAAAAGTAATTCAATATTTGTTTATGCAAACCTATTGTTGAGTTATTGAATTTGTCTATCAATTACTTGGTAAAATAACTCGACATGATAATGAAGTAAGTTTGATATGCTTTTTTTTTCCTTCATTTTTCAGATTTTTTTTTGAAAAAGTATGAAACTTGTATTAATCAAGAGATTTGAAGAATACAAGTAGAAAGTCGTTCGTCAAGTACAAACACACCATTCATATCATTTGAGGGGCCCAATCTAGGATTGCACTCACTGCCACTAGAATTGAACGCTCAAGTGGAACGCTAGTTCTGGATTCTATTGCTTAAGTAGAGAAATAGAAGTTGACTTAAGACCGCATCCGCTACAAGTAGACAATGGGAGAATCAGAGAACCAAAAAATGGCTAGAAGAGTCTTGCATGTGGCGTAAGTTGCTTTCGTTGCAGCAGTGCAACATACCAAAGTGTTGGAGTGCTGATGTTGGACCATCATGATTTCTCTAAGCCTTGAAAAGTTTGAGTTATCTGAATGACAACACAAACTGCGCAAGATTTAATTATACTATCCTGGCGCTGCTACGAAATTAAAATAGGAGAAGAGTCTCTCGAGTATTATTGGTGTCGTTTTGCTGCAAGTTGTAGTTCGTCGGTGTCGTTCTTGCACACATTGTTTCTGTTGTAGTCTACTGATGTCATTGTTAAGGAAATATCACTAGACACTTTGTTGCTGCTGAGAAGGATAAGGAAAAAAGAATATTATATCATGGTCTGAATCAGTCGGGATATGTGAACAATATTTTTATTAGGGAAAAGGACCAAATTTGCCCTTGAAGTATTGAAAAAGGTGCAAATTTACCCCTCAACTATGTTATTTTATCAAAATTGCCCTTGACGTTACATAATTGGATCATTTTTGCTCTTCTCGTTAACGGAAGTCCACGTCAGTAAATGGAATCCCACGTGGCAAGTGCAGCTCGACCACATAAGATGTCACGATGGAAAATGACACGTGGCAATTATGTACTGACAAGGGCAATTTTGGCCCAAAACATATTCAAATGGGCAAATATGAACTTTTTCCAATACTTTAGGGGCAAATTTGCACCCTTTTCAATACTTCAGGGGCAAATTTAATCATTTTTTGATATATATATTACTATCATTAATGTAATTCTAATTAACATTATAAGAATGATATTGATATCATCTTTACCAAAATCAAGAAAATATAAGCTTGACAATTATACTTTGTATTGTAACTGAAGTGTTTACTCAAAGATATGAAATATCAGCTTTAGTCACTTATCATTGTAATAAGAAACCAACCAACATAGTAGGGGTTAATTCAGGTCGGATGGGTCGAGATTTGGTATGTCTCGATCCCGTCCTAATTTTGAGTCGGAACGCAAATATGTGTCTCAGTCTCAGTCCCGAATATGAAGCATCGTGATTTTGTCCCGGTCTCGTCCCGATTTTGAATTAGGACAAGATTATCCCCGAACTTTCGGGTCGGGCCGGATCAGTTACTAATAATTAAATTTAATCAAGTTTTAATTTTAGTAATCAAGAAATATCTTTTTGAATATTATTTTTGTTTCATCTTTAAAATTTATATTTCTCAAAAAATTTACTAAAGTATTTGTTCAAATTCTAAGATAGAAGCCAAACTTACAAAAATCGTGCAATGAACATAAAACACGTTGTTTGGACACCATATACATTTATTCAAGGGAAACAGGCAAAGATTACCTCTAAGGCATTGAAAAATGTGTAAATTTATCCCTGAAGTATTGAAAATGGTGCAAGTTTGCCCCTAAAGTATTGAAAAATATTTAGATTTGCCCCTTTAAATATGTTTTGGGCCAAAATTGTCCTTGTCAGTACATAATTGTCATATGTCATTTTCTATCGTGGCATCTTATGTGGGCGAGCTGCACTTGCCACGTGGGATTCCGTTTGCTGTCGTGGACTTCCGTTAACAAGAAAGACAAAAATGATCCAATTATATAACGTAATGGTAGTTTTGGTAAAAAAATATAGTTTAGGGACAAATTTGTACTTTTTTCAATACTTCAAGGATAAATTTAACTTTTTTCCCTTCTTCTTATATTAAAAATTTAAAATTACAAATTACCTCACGAGATTAGAAAACATTTTAGGGGCCGGTGCCCGTTGGCCCTACACTAGTTTCCCTAGTATTCATAATAGATTGTTTTGTTTGTATTCATGAATGGGCTTGGAATTAATATAAGCTCTAAAAATGAATATAAAATAGATAAAGGTGTGATATTTTAATTAGTATTTTAATTTTAAATAAATCTGAAGAACTGATTATATAATGCAAGGTAGTTCTTATTTTTCAAAAGAAGTAATAATATTAAATATTTTGAGGTGAGGTTGATTGCAAGAAATTAAGCTCCGGATTTGTCTTTAGTTATAGAGTTTGCTCTACCTAGAGGTGGCAATGGGCCGTGCCTCGGTCAGCCCAGGCCCGGCCATCTCCGGGCCGTGCCTAGCACGACCCGACCACACAGCGGGCAGACCCAGCCCCTGCCTGAGCTTGCCCATTCGGGCTCGGGCCGGCCCAAATATTTAAATATTTAAATTTAAATTTTTAAAGGTTTAAAATTTAATTTTGAAAATTAATGGCTAGGGATGAGTTTCAAACTTAGACCTCTAATTTTATTTGAGATAACTTAACCATTGTACTAAATTTTATTATCTATTTTTAACATATTTTTTATATGTAAAGCAGTACAAATTAATAAAAAAAAAATTTAAAAAAAATCAAATTATAATTAAATTTTTATTTATCTATAATACAAAAATATTCATGAAATGATAAAATAATTTTTTTTAATATTATAATAGATCGCACCTTAAAAAATTGCCTACATACCTTCTATAGTTAAACTTGTACTCCACAATGATTAAACAATAGAAAGATGAGGTCTATGTAGTTCTTTTTACATTTTTAATCACCCGTAGTCCCCGATGATTTGTACTTGGACCAGCAGCACCAGCTTCGCTTGTTTGAGCTTCCTCCTCTCCCGATGATGAAGTGTTGTGTCCTCTCTTATCTTATAATCTATCTTCAGCATCCAATCAGTCTTTTAAGCAAATGCACATTTCAACCATTTCTGCACTCATTCGGCTCATTCTTTCGTCGATAATTATATTTCCTACACTAAAATAAGACTCAGAAGCTACTGTAGACACAGTAACAGTTAGTATATCACGTGCCATGATGGAAATAATATGATTTTTTTTTGTTTATTCCACCATTCTAAAATCTCATTATCATCTATTTTTTCAGAATGATCATGATGTAGGAAAAAAGCTAATTAATTGAAATTAGTATATTTAGTTTTTTTTAGGATTAATTAATGAATATATAACGATTTTTACCGAAATTCCCAAATCTATCACGACTTTTCATTTGTTTCAAATGCATGCTTCAACTCTCGATTCGTTTCAATTGTATCACACCGTCAAACTCCAGTTAAGTTTTCCGTTAAACTGCTGACCTGGCATTGATGACGTGTCGATTTAAGTTCAGTCAGCCATTAATTTAATATATAATAAATAGGTAAGATGACGTGTATTACTAAGTACAGTAATTTAATATGTAACCAAAGCAGTGTATTCACTAAAAATGCCGTGGGAAAGCCGTTACTGATGATGTGATCCTGGTTACAAAAAAAATTTAAATTTTAAATTTCCATTGATACATTGATACATTATCTGATACATAACTCACACACCCATACACTCATACACACATTCATTCACACATCACAAACACACCAAGATATACATCAAAATAATTATATTTATATTGATAATTATCCACGATAGTAGAAAAACAATTCAAATGCAAAATTGAAGTATCAATATCCAAACAAAATAAGTTAAACAAGTTAAATATCTCAGTAACAAAGTCAATATAAAAAAATCTCACGATGACGATGGAGGATGACCTGGATCATATTGCGGGGTCTGGAGTGCTTGAGTGTACACCGGCGTGGACTGACTCGAGGACGATGGATTAGATGATGTCGAAGAGATGCTTACTTCGGGATGACCTGACATGTTGCGTAGCATAGCTTGTATATCCGTCATCATCTGACTCTGACGCTCCATCAACTCAGTCTGACGCGCGACCGTGTCCTCTAGAGTCATTATTCTGCTACTATGATCATAACTGGATCTAGAGGTGGACGGCCGCTCACCAGCGACTGGAGGGGTCGATGCCCCAAGTGGCCCTAGTACGGCTCACGCATGACCACTATCTGCGAAGCCATATACGCGGCCATGGTCCCAGCCACCTGCGGCCTCGACCCACGATGCTGCGTCAAAGTCCTCGGGGGTACCCCCGCGCTGTACCACCGTCTGGCTATAGGTCTCCTACTCGAGTTTGATTTTTTGTTTAATATTTATCATAAAACTTAAATTATAAATATATAATGAATAATTTAAACAAATATATAATTACCATGATATATGCAGCGCAGTTGTGGATGTACTCCCCCGTCCCATGTGCTCGACGGTGAGTCCGCTCAAACACCGCCATCGGGGAGGGTCGCTGGACAGTCCCGTCATCCGACACCGTCGTCTACATTTATAAAATAAGTACATTAATTAGTACACATAGTAACAAATAAAATATATAATTAAAAGATATACTTACCATACGGTTCGTGTGCACTACAAATGCAACAGAGCCGCCGGTGTGACGCGCTGCTCCTCCCGACATGCGATTTCTAGCCGCATTCCGAGAAACCTCCTGCCATAGATCCGTCGACCATATTCCCACGAGCTGGTCCCATATATCCGGAGTAATCCAACCGGGGCCGTATCCCCGAGTCTCCGCGATGTTGGTCCCAGCTCGGGCCATCGCTTGGGAAATAGCCTGCCCCAGCTGCCCGTTGTACCTTGCCCGGGAAATAGCCTCCCATGCAGCGTAAATGAAGGGCCTTTGGTCCTCGGCCCATGTATAGCGAGCCTGCAAAATAATATTATCAGTACCAATATTAATCGTCATGCATGTAAAAATAATAATAATACATGCCTCAAACTCGCGCCATAACATGTCGACGTGCTCGCTAGGCACGTGAGACCACGTAGGCCATGCCCCGTGCATGTATCGTCGAATAGTAGAAGAAATGCTCCTCGGCACTTCTTCTTGCTCGAACCTGCACAACAAAAATAAATTTTAATATTATATTATGATATAATGAATTTGTAATGATTCATAATTCATGATATATTACCGCTCCCCAATCACGCTAATCAATCTACGTGACTCTGTGGCTGGTGGAGGCAGCCACCTGTTCGGCCCGCGTGGCCGCCTGCATCTGGATGTACTAGCCTCGGCAGTATATCGGCATGAGGATCAGCAACAGGAGGATCAGCAGCATGAGTAAGTGCTGGAGTCTCACCGATCGGAGACTCCGAAGCTCTCCTGCGTCGATAACCACGACCAGACATATCTGTCGAACAGACATATAATCAGATTATTGTATAAATAGTAGAGATATATTTAATAAAATATATACTTTACAATAATTCCTCATCATCTGAATAATAGTCTTCGAATTCTTCCTCTTCTTCCTCTTCTTCCTCTTCTTCATCTTCTTCATCTCCAGCTTCCTCAATTTCATGATCGTCATCATCAGCATATTCAACTTCTAATTGAATTGACGTTGTGTCTGCTTCCTCGAGTATTGGAATAATTCGATCTACAGCCAGAGGATCATCTTCTTGATAGAAACCATGTGTCATATCAGGTATCAGCTCATTTTCTCCTACTATCGGATCAATTTTTCCTCTACCTTTTGTCTTACAAACTACACGCCAATCCGCTCTATCTTTATTTCGAGCCGGATACTTCGCATAATATACTTGTTCGGCTTGTGATGCCAATATAAAAGGCTCATTTGCTGCCAATTTTGATTTGTAATTAACCTCAACAAGTTTGTATTTTGGATGAACTTTCATGCCTCATTCTGTTGTATCGAACCAATGACATCTAAATAGGATCACTGATTTTAAGCCGAAGTAGTGCAACTCTATCACTTCTTCCACCAGTCCATAAAAATCCATATCACATTCAACATATGTTGTCCCTTTCACGCAGACCCCAGCATTCATCGTCTTCTTTGTAAATCACTACAAGAAAATAGACTTTCACCAACAAATAATTACCAACAAACTAATTTTGTTGGTATTACCAACAAACTAATTTTGTTGGTATTACCAACAAAATTACTAACAAATATATCATTTGTTAGTATTACCAATAAAATTACCAACTCATTTGTTTGTAATTACCAACAAATATATCTTTATCCGTTGGTAATACCAACGAATAATTGTAATATCCGTTGGTAATACCTAGCAGAGTATTACCAACGGATTTTACCAATGAAAATCCATTGGTATTAGTATTACCAACGAATTCTTGACTATTACCAACAGATTTTTGACTATTACCAACAGATTTAATCCGTTGGTGATACCCTATTTTTTTGTAGTGAATGAATATTCAACCGTGTGAAATTTATACCCGTTAACAAAATATCCGCTATAGCACGACACAAGTCGCGACGGTCCACTAACAAACTCAAATATTCTTTCATCTATTTCAGCTCTGTGATCTTTGCTGTAAGTCTGAATCCAAGTAGGAAAATCACGATTCCGTAATCTCTCCAATTCTTGATCGTTGTGAATAGAGTATTTTTGCACCATCTCAATGTCAAATATTTTAATGAATTGTTCAATCTCTGGACAATTGAGTAATACATACAAGTGTGCCAAATGATACTCTTCCTCGCTTAAGTGTCGAGATGGACGAGAACCAAAAGCACGACCAGAGTGATAAAATATATTTAAACGTCCATCTGAATGTCGAACACCCCCGTCGTCGTTACGTGGAAGACGATCAAATTTTGTCTGTACTGTCGATTCAAAGTAAAATGAGCAGAATGTTGAAATTTCTTGGATGATATACGATTTAGATATTGATCCTTCAACAGCTGCGGTGTTCTTTACTTTTTTCTTCAGACGATTCATGTATCTTTCAAATAAGTACATCCACCGATATTGAATGGGGCCACCAACTCGTGCCTCGTATGCCAAGTGTATCGGTAGATGCTCCATCGAGTCAAAAAATGCAGGAGGGAAAAACTGCTCCAGCTTGCATTTGATTTCAACAATATTATTTTCAAGTGTTGACATATCTTCGACTTGAAGGACATTTGCACAGATGTTTCTAAAAAACATACTTAATTCAGTCAACGGACCCCAAATATTATCAGGTAGAAGATCTCGAAATGCGATCGGAAGTAATCTCTGCATGAATACATGACAATCATGGCTCTTCATCCCTGATATTTTACAATCATCGACGTTCACACATCGAGATAAGTTTGAAGCATATCCATCGGGTAATCTGAGTTCTTTTACCCATTGACAAACATCTTTGATCTGTTGTTTATTTAACACATATGGGGCCTTCGATTTCAGATATCGTCCGTTGACCTCTTGTAACTCCAACTCTGGTCTTTTACAAAGTATTTTCATATCATGTCGGGCTTTGACATTATCTTTTGTTTTTTCGGAAATATCCATCAAAGTGTTGAAAATATTATCAAACACATTTTTTTCAATGTGCATGACATCTAAATTATGTCGAATCAATAATGAACTCCAATAGGGCAATTCCCAAAAGATACTTTTTTTCACTCAGTTATGTGTTTGGCCAAAACCTGATACTCTTTCATTGCGACCGAATACTATATCTGGAAGTGCTGAAACACGTGCTAACATTTGTTCACCAGACAACATCGGTGGTGGCCCATCTCTTTCGACTCTGCCCTTAGTAAATTTATTACTATTCCTTCGATACTGGTGATTAACCGGTAGGAATCGACGATGACAATCAAAGAATGAGATTTTTCGTCCGTTCTGAAGACTGATTGATTTAGAGTGTTCCATACAATACGGACAAGAGAGTCGGCCGTGAGTGCTCCAACCCGACAACATGTCGTACGCCGGGAAATCATTGATTGTCCACAAGACCGCGGCCTTTTGACAATCATAAGTGACAGCTCCCTCAGTCCACAATGTTTTCAATTCATCTATCAAGGGTCTGAGAAATATGTCAATTTCTTTTCGCGGACCCTTAGGACCCGAAATAATCATCGAAAGATAAATAAATTCATCTTTCATGCACATTGACGGTGGCAAATTATAAACTGTCAGCAGCACTGGCCAAACTGAATAAGGAGTTGCAGAATGTCCAAACGGATTAAAACCATCTGTGCACAATCCCAATCTGATATTTCTAGTATCCCTAGCAAATGAAGGATAACATGTATCCAAATGTTTCCATGCTTCACTGTCAGATGGATGAGTCATTACTGTATCATCACGACTTCTTGCATGCCAACTCATGTAGGGGGCTGTCTTTTCTGACATGAATAATCTTTGAAGTCTCGGTGTTAATGGAAAATACCGAAGCACCTTAAACGGGATATTTTTCTGTCGGACCGATTTTTTCTCCTTGTAACGAGGATGCTGACATACAGGGCATTTATCCAACTGCACATTTTCTTTATAATATAAAATGCAATTATTTTGGCACGCGTGTATTTTTTCGTACCCAAGCCCCAATTTTCTCATTAGCTTTTTAGTCTTATAAAAAGTTGGCTCAAAGTTGTTATCAGTAGGCAGCATTCCATTAATCAATCCAGCAATCCGATCATACGCAACTCCGCTGATATTACAATCGGCCTTGATGTTTAAGAGCTGCGTCATTGCTGAAAACCTAGTGTATTTAGGACAATTCTCATACAAAGGTTCATCGGCAGCTTTCAACATCTCGTAAAATTCCGCAGCTTCTTTATTCGGTAATTCAATCTCTACCGCAGTTTGTACTTCTGTGATATCAACCGTTGTAGTATCTGGTGGGACTGATGTCTGAAGAACTGGCCGATCAACATTATCATTCAGGTGGAATTTACCCCCAAGACTATCAAGTGAAATTCCGATTCGAATAGGCGACATTTTGGAAGTACGTTACGCCTAATCGAAACTCATTCGTTAAAGCTCCACGATCAAGACGTCGGTACATCCAACTTCGATCAGCCGACATGATTCTGTCAATCAATGACAATTTCTTTGGTTAATGTCTTTAGGTGAGATTGTCCTATTCCATTCGGGATTTATGTTATTCGTACTGCACTTATGTTTTTATTTTAACTGTTAACTAATTATTCTAAATTTCGGCAGCATCTCCCTACAGTTCTCCGAATACGCATATCATCTGGGCGCGTATCGGAGAACAAGAGAGATGTTGCCGAAATTTAGAATAATTAGTTAACAGTTAAAATAAAAATGTAAGTGCAGTACAAATAACTATATTCCCAAATTGTCCAATCAGGGACAATTCAAGAATTGTACGTCGTACAAAAGATCATCTACTTCTTTTACACGAACATACAATCCCCGAACGGATCTAAGGTTTTGCTAAATCATATCCGACTCGTCGATGCGTACGTGAAACATATGAACTCGTCGGATGCATGATTATTTTCTAAATGTTTCGAGACAGTTCGAGTCCATATTGGACGATTCCGGCGCGCGTCCGAAGTGGACGATTTTGGCGTGCGTCCGAAGTGGATGATTCCGGCGCGCGTCCGAAGTGGACGATTCTGGCGCGCGTCCGATGTGGACGATTCCGGCGCGCGTCCGAAGTGGACAATTCCGAAATTAATCTAAACCCTAATAATTAATCTAACAAATTAAACAATTAATCTAAATAATTAATTAACAATTAATTAACTATTATAAAACAATAAAAAAAACATTTATTATACTACAAATTCCCGGTGCCGGAGTCAGGTGGACTCCGGCGCCAGCGTACAGTGGTCGGACACACTGTCCGGCCACTGTAAAAGGTCCGGCGGCGGCCATCGGCCGACCGCCGCCGGCCGAAACCCTTAAAAAAGGGTTTCGGTCGGATTTCCCGCCGGCCGCAACGGGAAGAGACGGCCGGCCGTCGAGGTATACCTGAAAAAGTCAGCAGCAGCGGGAGGAGGAAGAGGCGTCGTCGGCGTCGTCGGCGTGGGCAGCGGCAGCGGCGGCAGCAGCGGGAGGAAGAAGGGTCGGGCGCGACTGCGTGCCCTATATAAACTTATCAGCAACGGCTCACTCGCCCGTTAGAAAGCCGTTGCTAATAAGTTATCATCAGCGACAGCTCACTTGTCTGTTAGAAAGCCGTTGCTGATAATTAAAATATCAGCAACGGCTCGAGTGTCCGTCCGAAAGTCGTTGCGGATAATTAAAATAATCCGCAATGGCTAGCGTGTCCGTTAGAACGCCGTTGCATATACAACATATCTGCAACGGCTCGGGCGGCCATAAGAATGCCGTTGAAAATAACAACGGCTTGAGCGGCCGTTGCTGATAGCCGTTGCTGAAGACCAAGTTTCTAGTAGTGTTTAAACCATCTCTCTTTGGACATGGCCCACCACTTCAAGTTTATTTGCCTTCTAAGGGCTTTGGCCTTATTATATAGACGATTCAAATTCATCAATGTGAGCATTCACCTTACTTAAACTAAATTCAATATCACCAAGATAAAACTTATTCCAAAAGGATATCTTTTTCCTAAGCATAGCTAAAGCCTTAGGAATATAAACCAGAGAAGAAATAGAGTCATTATTCATATTCCAATTATCCTCAATGATTTCAGCCACGTGAGGATATTGAGTCCAAAAATTTTGAAAACGAAATTTGAAAGAACCTTTAAAATCAGAATTAACAATATTTAAGCAAACGGGAGAATGATTCGACATAGATCTATTAAGATGAATCACAGAAGAATTATTAAATGCATCCAACCATACAGAATTAACAAATGCCCTATCTAGTCTAGCTAATATCATTTTGCCATTTTTTCTATTATTACATCAGGTATACTTTGAATCAATAAAACCTAGATCAGTAAAATCACAATCACTAATACACTTTTTAAGGCAAATGATGTTATTATTCTCATTAAAGGGAGAGCCACCACATTTGTCAGAAGCACTAATAATGCAATTAAAATCACAACAAGAAGCCAAGGAATATTTTCAAAGTTAAGTTGGCTAAGACAATTCCAGAAAGAATTCCTATTTACATGGTTAGTATCAACATAAAGACTCGAAAAAAGCCAATGCTTATCATTACCACATTGGATAACAACATTCAACAAATTCTTAGATCTAGAAACTACATGAGCATTAATAGAAGGAGACTTCCAGACAAACAATAAGTCCCCAGAAGCCCCAATCGAACTCACATCAGAACCATGCCAATTACAACCATGGGAAGAAGAAAAATCTAGATCCAGATTATTATGAAGATGAGTTTCTTGCAAGAATAGACAGCTAATATTCTCTGATCTAATCTGAGATCTAATAAAATCCTTAAGTATTTTCATTATCGTTAATATGATTGAAATCCTTACCTAATTTACTAGCTACATGATGAATTTGAGCATGATTAATATCTACCCCAAAGTCAATAAGCAAATTACTATTAAAATTCTCCTTATGAGAAGACATAGCAAATTTAACTAGAATAGAATTCACCAGCAAATCCAATTCAGATTTTAAATGACTATTGTCCTTCCTAATTTTCTTCTTCTTTTTAGTTTGCATAATATTGTCCAACTTAGCCAAGTTTTTAGAAATTTCAACCTTAGCAAACTTGCCTTTTCTAGATTGCCTTTTAAAACCGAAACAGGAAAAACTCGTTCTCAAGATCATGAGTAGGTTTAGATTTTACCAGATCTTGTTTATTTATAGGGGGCAAGGGCGGATTAGGTATAGCAGAGCTTTGACCTGGAACCATAGGACGATTACTAGTCGTAACCCTCGGCCTAGCTTCTTCGGTTCTACTACTCGAGGAGAATATCTGACTCCAAGATGGAGATCAGAGTGATTTTTATCGATGCCGACCTCTATGGGCTTTATCTTCACCTTCGGGCTCCCCATCCCAACGGAAGAGTCGAGAGGGGGAAAACCCTAGCGGCGAAAGAAAAGAGCACCCACAAGGCAGCAAACCCTAACCAAAATAAAAGCCAAGTCAACCAAAGCAATCGAAGAGGATACCAAATCTTCTTCACGCCAGCCTCGGGATATCACAGCTGTCACACATACGCGTGTCAGCTAGCATTCCGAGAGCCAAGGGAAGAGAGGATCGGAACCCAGAGCCCACGAGCCCCAAGCAGCCCAAGATTCTAGATCTTGAGTCTTGGAGCAGATTCAATTAATCACTCATATTTTCGTCGAAGAATAATATAATATTTTGAATTAATACTATTTTCACTATCATCTCTTAATCTAGAAGAAGAAGATGTTGTCTTATTTATAATTATATCACCAAATTTTGAAGCGTAAAATACAAACATAGAATTCAATAAATTCAAATTTCTTTATTTTTTTCTTCAACATTATCTAATTCCATATTCTTATAATAATCATCGAACGACATATTTAAACCATCAATTTTCATTATAGGGTCTAAACATATTGCTAAACAAAATAAAATAGGTATATCTAACCAATACTTTATAAATTTAGATTCCATTAAAGAAATAATTTGTGCAAATAAAGGATGATGTCTATGCGAAAAAAATACTTTACTAATACGAACTATATGTGAGAGTTATATTACATGTAGGATAATAAACACCAAAAAATTGTTCGGTAGCTTTATTAAAAAGTTCTAAAATTTGAGTAATATGCCCAGCAACTAACCAATCATTATCATTAATTGGATCAACAAGCATATTTTCATTGTAAAGCATTGTAAAGATCTCTTAATATTTTGTAGTAGACCTAAGCATATGATATGTTGAATTCCATCTAGTAATAACATCACCATTAAATTTATAATTGTTCCACCATGATGACGTACATGCACCAAAGTCCAACATTGTGATCCAACTATAAAATTTAAAAACATATCATACATCTGTTAGAATATTTCCTAAATATTCTATATTTTTATTTTTCATATGTGGGCTACAATCAATTGTAATGTTTTGATTTAATGAAAATGAGTTTAATCTTATGATCCATTATTGAGATGCCTATTAGCTCATGTGATCTTGATCCATGTTATTCGAGCTTGAAATACTTAACCATGATTGGCGTGATTAATCAAGTGTAGGCTCAATTAATGAAGCTCGTGATGGACGGGCTCATATAATCAGTTATAAATAAAGGCTAGGCCCCATCTACACACCGTGTGGAAAAACTCTAGCTTATAGTTATTTTTCCCATCAAAAGCAGAGCATTTGAGACGGTGTTGTGGAAGAAGACTCGGCTTTCCTTGGAGATCTAGAAGTTTATTTCGCTGCAAACATGTCGTCATCAAGTAAGATCTTATCTTGCTAATTTATTTATGATATTCTTAAATTCATGAAATATTTGATTGAAGATTTATCTTACAATTGGTATCAGAGCCATTTTTCATGAGTTTAAGAATTCGTTTTTCTTTTAAGATGATGATTTCATGTTAGGGTATTTTTTTTATCATTTTAATATGATGAATAATTTATTTGGATTTTTATTCATCTTGTTTATATATTCAAATCATTTTTTATGTCCGAATCAATTTATTATCCTATGAATATTGTGTATTTTTCGTCGAACCATGCTTTTTTCTGCTGAATTGTACATAATTTTGTATTTTGATTTCGATTCTGGATCATCACAATAATATATTGTATGCTTTTTTATTTGATGGTACGCGATTATCCGCTAGATATTTCTCTTTCCTCTTTGTATCTTTATTAGAATACGATTAAATTTTATTTTTGTATCTGTAATGAAATCAAATGATGTTTTAAGTGATTTTGTCTTGTTTTTCATTCATGTCATAAACACAAAGCATAGCTTTGATTTGATTATTGTACTTTTATTGAAATGACACGATTCTTTACGCCGTAGTTGGTGAATGATGTGCTTGTTTAATAATATAGAGTAATGCTATATCCTCCTAATAATGTGCCTAATAATCCTTCTAACACTCACAATATCATGAGTTGTAATTTCATCAACAATCATGAGCACTTTATGTATTTATTACATGTGAGTGTTAGGAGGATTATTAGGCATATCAATTAGGAGGATATAACATTTTTCAATAATATATTGTATGCTTTTTTATTTGATGGCATGCGATTATTCGCTGGATTTTTTCCTTTCCTCTTTGTATCTTTATTAGGATACTATTTAATTTTAATTCTATATCTGTAATGAAATCAAATGATGTTTTAAGGGATTTTGTCTCGTTTTTCTTTCCTGTCATAAACACAAAGCATGGATTTGATTTGATTGTTGTATTTTTATTGAAATGACATGATTCTTTACCGCTGTAGTTGGTGAATGATGTGCTTGTTTAAATTAATAAAGCATATGTTTTGCTGCCTTTTCAATTTAATTGAAGTTTACTGTACATTTATTAAAGCAAACATGATTTGTCTATGTGCTCGGCGAGCGGGCCACAATCGCTTACGTTAGCAAGTCTTATCGCCAAGATTGGCACGCCGCTGGTCTCGTCGAGCGCGTCGCTGTTGTCTCGCGAGACGCGCTCGTCAAGGCCAGCGGGCGGTGCCCGCATCAGCCGTGCCCTAATGGGCCAAGTTTTCTGGCCCCGATTTTTTGTCAATATTTATTTTGATTTACAGCAATTTAAAAAAAATTGATAATTTTTTTATATGCATGAACTGGGTTGCGATCTTAAAATCTACCAAATAAGACCTTAGATCAGAATTATTTTTTCTGCATTTAATTTATATATTGGGACTTTTTCATGCTATAATGATTCAAATTTTGAACATTATGAATGCCAATATATAGATTTATTCATGCTACAATTGGCTTCGTTTATGTATTATTGTTGCAATTAAATTCTATGATTTGATTATAAGTCATGTCATATCTTACATGTTTGCATAAATTACTTATTTTTATTTATGCAAATTTTATACATGTTAATTTATTGTTGTAAATTATGTTGTCTTTTTATAAAATCTCAAACCTAATATTGTGACAAATTAGGTATAGAGATTGACATAATTGATAAATATATATAAATAATTTAGGAAATACTTAAAAATGTAGATTCATAATAGTTGAGGTATTTTAATTTTATACCAATTTTGTACTATAGTATGAATTAAAATTATTGACATAAAGGACATAATATTGATTACTGATAAGGTTTTTCATTGGTTATTATTTGTAATTATCACCAAAGTGAGATTACTTATAATGACTGGTGTATTTTCTTATCATATGAGGAATACTCAAGATTAATTCGTTCAATAGTTTTTCCCAAAGAAAGATTATTGGGTGTTTTAATTGGAGGTCTTGTTAAATGGAGTTATTAGGGTGTGCATTGGTCTAGACATTTGTCTGCCCAAATGTGATAGATTTTCGAAAATCAATGTATTCTCATACTTTAACTCAGTGAGGCTTTATTTTGTGATTGCATGTTCTACCCAAAGGTGAATATGTAATATTTGGTTAGCCTCAATTTCAATAATATTTCATGCCCTATAATTTAATCTAATGTATTCCAATTCTTGTCACAGTTACTTTTAGTGTAAACAACTGCAATGCCTCTATTGATATGTTGACTGATTCAAAGTTTAAGAAGTGGAAACATGACATAGAATTCTCTCTAGGCATGACGGATCTTGACATAGCTATTCATGAAGACAAGCCGATGATTCCTGAAGGTCAAGCCGCCACTCCTGAACAAAAAGACCTATTAGCTAAGTAGGAGAGATCCAACAGATTAAGTTTGCTTGCAATTAAAAGGACTGTTCCTAAACATTTAATGAGTGGATTGTCTGATACTACTAATGCCAAAGATTTCCTTTATGCTATTGGAAAAAGATTTCAAGTGGTTGATAATGCTGAGTCTGCATATCTAATGAAAGAATTGACGACTATGGTTTATGATAACTATGGGGGTGTAAGAGAGTTCATTCTGAAAATGGTTATGCTTCAAACCCAACTTAGAGCCTTGAAAGTTGAACTAGATGATTCCATCTTCCTTGTTCCTCATGCCCTGAATTCTCTTCCTGCTGAGTTCAGTCAAATTAAGATTGCCTATATTACCCAGAATGAAAAATGGACTCTAAATGATCTCATCACTAAATGTGTTGCTGATGAAGAAAAACTTGAGAAAGAAAAGAGTGATTTAGCCCTTCTAACTGTTCATCATAAACCCCATTCTGACAAGCCTCACAAGAAATTTAAGCATTTCTCACATGCTGCTCCAAAGAAATCTAATGATAATAAAGGATAAGGTAATGGTCAGAATAATCCCATAGGAGGTCCTAATCATGCTCCTACTAAGAAAGCTATCAGATGCCTCTTTTGCAAAAAGAAAGGACACAAAAGATTTGAATGTACAAAGTTTAAGGCTTGGTTAGAAAAGAAGCAAAAAGCTGAAGGTAAACCCTTAGCCCTTGTTTGTTTTGAGTCTAATCTAGTTGATGTCCCTATTAATTCTTGGTGGTTTGATAGTGGGTCCACAACCCATGTTGCTATTTCTATGCAGGCTTTTACAAACCTGAGGAAATCAAGTCTGAGGCAAAGCAAACTGAGAGTAGGAAATGATATTGAAGTGACTGTGGAGTCTGTGGGAGATGTTAGATTATTTTTAGAGTCAGGATTTGAACTTGTTCTGAAGGACACCTTATATGTACCTTCATTTAGGAGAAATTTAATTTCTGTTTCTTGTTTAGATAAACTTGGATTTCATTTTAGTTTTGGAAATGATAATATGAATGTTATTTTGAATTCTCAAATTATTGGAAGTGGATCTTTGCTTAATGGTTTATATATGTTGGCCTTAGCTCCTGATTGTCCATCTACATCTTTAAACATTGAAAATAAATTTGTTAAAAGATCAAGGATCATAGATAAGTCTTTCCTTTTGTGGCATAAGCGTTTAGGTCATATTTCTAAAGAAATGATTGAAAGACTTGTTAAAAATGACATTTTGCCTATCTTAGATTTGGTGACATGGGGACTTGTGTTGATTGTATTATGGGTAAATTGACCAAAACCAATAAAAAGAGTGCTACTAGAAGTTCGAATCTATTGGAAATCATTCACACGGACATTAGTGGCCCTTACTCTCCTACTATTTTTGGTCATAAATACTTTATCACTTTTTTTGATGACTTTTCCCGATATGCTATATTTATTTGATTAAAGAAAAGTCTGAAGCGCTTGATAAATTTAAAGTGTTTAAGACCGAAGTTGAAAAGCAATTGGGAACGATCATCAAGATAATGAGATCTGATTGTGGAGGAGAGAATTATGGTAGACATGGTGTTGCTGGTCAACATGTTGGACATTTTGTTTCATACTTGCAAGAATGTGGAATTGTTTCTCAATATACCATACCAGACAGTCTTGAACAAAATGGTGTAGCTGAAAGGTGTAATCGTACTCTTAAGGATATGATGAGGAGCATGATGAGTAGGTCGAATTTGCCAGAATTTTTATGGGGTGAAGTCATTAAAACCACTCTCTACATTCTTAATAGTGTCCCTAGTAAATCTGTTCCCAAAACCCCTTTTGAGTTGTGGACATGTAGAAAACTTAGTTTAAATCATTTTCGTGTTTGGGGGTGTCCTGCTGAAGTGAGAATCTATAACCCCTTAGAGAAAAAGCTTGATCCTAGAACCAGTCATTATTTTTTCATTGGATATTCAGATCATTCAAAAGGCTATCGTTTCTATTGTCCGAGCAGATGCACTAAAATTGTAGAGTCCTTGACAGCAAAGTTTTTAGAACTTGATGTAGTTGAGCCTGATCCTCTTCATTCTGAACCTGTCACTAATGTATCAGTACCTCTTCCTATTATCAATGATCTTAGGTTATTAGTTCAAGATGATTCTGTTGCTAATCATGATGATAATATTTTTCATTCCTCTGTTCCTTCGGATAGTCCTTTAGCTGTTAATCCGCCTACTTCTGTTGTTAATCCAATTCTTGCTGAACTTGCTTTACTTGTGCCGGTGAGAATATCTACTAGAGAAAGGCGATTTATAATCCCTGATGATTATTTGGTATATCTTAATGAAAATGATTATGATGTAGGGGATGTCCTTGATCCTAGTGACTATAGTCAAGCCATTTCTTGTGCACAGTCAGATAAATGGATATGTGCTATAAATGAGGAAATATTTTCTATGGTTGATAATAATGTTTGGAATTTGGTTGAATTACCTGAAAACTACAGACCTATTGGTTGTAAGTGGATGTTTAAAACAAAAAAAGACTCTAAAGGTAATATTGAGAGGTTCAAAGCCCGACTTATTGCAAATGGTTTTACCCAGAAAGAGAGCATTGACTGCACTGAAACTTTCTCACATGTTTCCTCTAAAGATTCTTTTAGAATTATTATGACCCTTGTAGCTCATTTTGACTTAGAGTTACATCAGATGGATGTCAAAATAGCATTTTTAAATGGTGATCGATCTCTATGAAGAGGTTTATATGAAGCAACCTGAGGGTTATCAAAAATCTGGCAGTGAGTATTTGGTATGCAAATTGAAGAAGTCCATTTATGGTTTGAAACAGGCTTCTAGATAGTGGTATTTGAAATTTGATATGATTGTGACTTCCATGGGTTTTGAGGAAAATAAAGTTGATCATTGCATATATATCAAAGTCAGTGGGAGCAAAATATTTTTTCTTATATTATATGTGGATGACATTCTGTTGGCTTCAAATGATCTTGCTCTCCTTCATGAAACTAAACTCATGTTGACTAAATCTTTCGATATGAAGGATCTTGGTGAAGCTTCTTTTGTACTGGAAATTGAAATCCATAGGGATAGATCACATTGTTTGCTTGGATTATCTAAAAAGCTTGTGTTAATCGTATTTTGGAAAGGTTTAATATGCTAGATTGCAAGTCTGGTGACGTGCCTATCATTAAAGGCGATAAATTTAGCAAAAATTAATGTCCTAAAAATGCATTAGAGATTGGACAAATGAATGGCAAGCCATTTGATAGTGCATTGGAGAGCCTGATGTATACACAGGTTTGCACTAGACCGGATATTGCTTTTATTGTTGGAGTCTTGGGCAGATATCACTCTAATCCTGGTTATGATCATTGGGTAGTAGCTAAGAAAGTTATGAGATACCTGCAGAGGACTAAAGAACACATGTTTGTGTACAAAAGAGTGGAAAATTTAGAGATTGTAGGTTATTCTGACTCAGATCTCGCTGGGTGCCTTGATAACAGAAAATCTACATCTGGATATATTTTCATGTTAGCTGGTGGAGTCATCTCTTGGAAAAGTAAGAAGCAGACTATAGTTGCTTCTTCTACTATGCAAGCAAAATTTGTTGCATGTTATGCTGCGGCCTATCAAGTTGTTTGGCTTAAGAATTTTATTTTCGGGCTTCGTCTTGTTGATTTTATTTCTAGACCTCTTACTTTTTATTGTGATAACAGTGTTGCTGTGTTCTTCACGAAGAACAATAAAACCTCTAGTGGCTCCAAACATTTAAAGTTAAAATATTTGACTGTTAGAGATCTTGTAAAGAAAGGAGATATTTTAGTTGAACACATAGAGACATATCTGATGCTTGTTGATCCCTTAACCAAGGGACTTAGACCTATAGTCTTTAAAAGACATGTTAAAAATCTGAGCATTCTGAGTTCTTTTGGTGTGCTTGGTTAGTGGGAGTTATTTTTCCTTTTGTTTCAAGCACTTTGATACATGATTGTTATGTTTATGTTACCGTATGTTCAATAATAAACTCTTTTTTCTTTGAGATCATATTGTCATATTTATATACATGTGTTCAATAATTCTTTAGACTCGGTATCATATGAATCAGAATGTCTCTTGATTGATACCATATTTGAGTCGAGAGACATCATGATTTTGTTTAAAGGCTCGGTGTCATGTGAATCATGTTCTCCATTGATTGATGTCATTTTTGAGTCTAGGGACTTGATGGTTTTTTAAAATCATACGCTTTCTCTTGCCGAAAGGTATATCTAGAAGAGAAAGTATGAGGACTAACAATGAAAATAACACTGTTCTTATCGGATTATTTTGAGTGTTATTTTCATGCTACACTCCACACCAATGACAATTGTCAACAATGTCAGTGGTATTCGTGACTATGAAAAGTCTTATGTCCAGAATTGACATAATGGTCGTCATGATTCGATATCATTGGTTTGTTGATATGAGTCATAATAAGTGTTGCATCTTGGATCATTTTTATTTATTTATTTATTTATTTTGTGACCATATTTTTTGAAATATGTGATTAACCCGAATGTCGTTTTTAAATAAATTTTTCCAAAAATAAAATTTTACAATTGATCTTGCCCAAGTGGGAGAATGTTAAAATATTTCTTTAATATTCTATATTTTTATTTTTTATATGTGAGCTACAATCAATTGTAATGTTTTGATTTAATGAAAACATATTTAATCTTATGATCCATTATTGAGATGTCTATTAGCTAATGTGATCTTGATGCATGTGATTCGAGCTTGAAACACTTAATCATGATTTGTGTGATTAATCAAGTGTGGGTCCGATTAATGAAGCCCGTGATAGACGGACCCATATAATCAGTTATAAATAAAGACTATGTCCCTTCTACACATCGTGTGGAAAAACTCTAGCTCATAGTTATTTTTTTCATCAAAAGCAGAGCATTTGATACGGTGTTGTGGAAGAAGACCTGGCTTTCCTTGAAGATTCAGAAGTTTATTTCGTTGCAAACATGTCGTCATCAAACAAGATCTTATATTGCTAATTTATTTATGATATTCTTAAATTCATAAAATATTTGATTGAAGATTTATCTTACAACATCACCTTAATATTAAACAATATAATCTTGCGCAGGATTATTTTTATTTTAAGAAAATAAAAGCTATATCAAGTCTCAATCTTTAATCCAAATCGTTTTCTGCAGAGCAATTAATAATCCTGCGGCCAAGTGCATTTCTTAGGATAAGATTTGTAAGAGATTGTGGGCAGAGTAGCTTAGTAGACTACGGGGCGTTTGGTTGCCCGCAAGTACAAATGCTGCAATTCTAGTTGCAGCATTTAGATAACAAATTTGTTTGGTTGGCTGCAAAATTATTTTGCAGCATTTACTAGTTGCAATTTGTATTTCAAATATCATTTGCGGGCCGCAAGTGGAATTGCAGCCCAAAAAGCCCGCAATACAAGATTGCGGGCTGCAAATGCAATAATTTAAGTATTGAAAATAATTTATTTTGGCGACGTAGAGTCGTCGGATGAAGACGAGATAAATATCAAAGTTGTAGGTTTTTGCGTGCTGAACCTGATGGTAGTGTCAGATTTTACATCTGATGTCATTTGATAGATTTTTTAATATATTTTCAGTATTATACAAAAATTAAAAATTATTAATTTGTCAGACAAATCGTGTCGGGCCTAAGTTTTTAGCCTGGCCCGAAAAAATTTGTCCCAGGCTCGACCCAAAAAATTTATGCCCGACCCGGCCCAAAAATGTTCGTGTCCAGCCTGGCCCGAAAAAATTTGTGCCCGGCCCGGCCAAAAAAAATTCGTGTCCGTCCCGCCCCGAAAAAATTTGTGTCCGACCCGACCCAATAAATTCGTGCACTGCACGGCCCGTCCCAGCCCGGCTCGGTCCGAAAAAATTCGTGCCCAACCCGGCCTGAAAAATTTCGTGCCCAGCCCGACTCAAAAATTTCGTGCCTGGCCTAGCCCGAAAAAATTTGTGCTCGGCCAAGCCCTAAAAAATTCGTGCTCAGCTTGGCTCGAAAAAATTCACTGTCGGCCCTGCCCAAAAAAAATTCGTACCCCGGCCCGGCCCAAAAAAATTCGTGCCCAACCCAGCCCTGTCCGAAAAAATTTATGCACTGCCCGACTCGTGCCGACTCGAAAAAATTCGTGCCTTGCCCGGCCCAAAATTATTCGTGCACGACCCAACCCCAAAAAATTCGTGCCCAACCCGGCCCAAAATATTTTGTGCTCGGCCCGCCCCAAAAAAATTCGTGCCCGGTCTGGACCGAAAAAATTCTTGCCTGGCCCTACCCGAAAAAATTCGTGGTCAGCCCTGCCCAAAAAAATTCGTGTCCCGACCCAACCCGACCCGAAAAATTTCATGCCCAGCCCGACCTAACACGAAAAGAAATTCATGGCCAGTCCGAAATATTCGCATCGGGCCCAACCTTGCCCGAAAAAATTCGTGCACTGCCCATCTTGACTCGGCTCGGCCCAAATAATTTATGCCCGACCCCGCATGAGAAAATTCGTTCCCGGCCAAAAAAATTTCGTGCTCAGCCCGGCCCGAAAAAATTCCTGCCCGACCCGGCCTGAAAAAATTCGTTTCCCGGTCCAGCTCAAAAAAATTCATGCCCGGCCCGACCTGACCAGAAAAAAAATTCGTGCCCACCCCGAAAAAAAATTGTGTTCGGCCCAGCCTTGCCCGAAAAAATTCGTGCACTGCCCAACCTATCCCGGTCCGGCTCGGGCCGACTCGAAAAAATTCGTGTCCGGCCCGGCCCAAAAAGATTTGTGCACGACCCGACCCGAAAAGTTCGTGCCCGGCCCTGCCCGAAAAAGTTTGTACCCGGCCCGGATAAATTCGTGCATGCTCGGCCCGTCCCGTCCCGTCCCGGCCCGGCTCAGCCCGACTTGAAAAAATTCGTGCCCGATCCGACCCGAAAATTTTCGTAAGATGCAAGTTGCACGTTGCAAGTTGCAAGTGTAATTACAACTTCCATTTGCGGTCAACCAAATGCTTGCAAATAGAAGTTGCAACTCTACTTGCGGGCAACCAAACGGTAGGCTGCAAAATCTATGTGCGGGCATTTGCTTTTGCATGCAAATAGATTTTGCAGTATTTACACTTGCGGGTAACCAAACGCCCCCTACATACATCCCATTATATATGTTGTTAATAAGTCTGAGATTCAATTCTCAATTAATTGTAATGCTTTAGGTGTCTTTTCACTTCTTTGTAGGTCTAGTAAAATATTAGATATAAATTAATACTAAACCTGTTACATTAAACCATATTCCTTTACCTATAAGATTGCTTAATTACCATTTTGATCATATGAAGCTGCACACGAAATCAACGAGGCAGCACCTTAATTAATGGAGACATATTTTCCCTCTTCTCTGCTCATCTTTACACTACTCTTCATGCTGCTACTTGCAAGCATCAAAAGAATCTCCAAGAAGAAGCCGCTCCTCCCACCATCCCCTCCGGGCCTTCCCCTGATCAGAAACCTTTTCCAGCTTGGATCACTCCCTCATCGCTCTCTCCACTCCCTCTCCAATAAGTATGGATCACTGATGCTGCTTCACCTTGGCCAGATCCCAACCCTTGTCATCTCTTCCCCGGAGACAGCTAAGAGATCTTGAAAACCCACGATCGGATCTTCGCCAGTCGGCCGCCCTCCAAGGCCATTAAGCTCATCCACGGCACCGTCTACCTCGCCTTCGCGCCGTACTCCGAGTACTGGCGGTAGCTGAGAAAGCTCACCACCGTCCATCTCCTGTGCGCCAAAAAAGTGCAGTCCTATTGCCTTCTCTGGGAGGAGGAGGTGGCTATCATGGTGGAGAGAATTCGCCGAGCTTCGTCCTCCAGTCCGGTTAATATCAGTAAGACATTGAATACTTTCGCTGCCAATATGATCACCAGAGTTGTCTCAGGGAGGAACTTCAGAGAGAGCGGCAGGGATGAGCTCTTCTGCAAACCGGTGGAGGAGAACATCGGCATGTTCTGTTACCCTATCAAATTGATTGGCCGGTTAAAGGTGATCTAATAAAGTACATTATTAAGTCATGTATTATTTCATGATTATGAAAATAATTATTATTAAGTCATGTATTATTTCTTTCTCAAAAAAAAAAAGTCATGTATTATTTCATGATTATGAAAATAATTATCTATGCATAGATACCATAGTGATAAATTTACAGTTTCATGATGGGCGAAACGATAATTTATCAACCTCCAGTTCTCTATATAAAGAAGGGTTATGGTCCTCGAGTCACGCGTTAAATTCCTTGCCTTTGAAATCCTCATCCCTCATTGTGCGTTTGTACGGGCTAGCGTATTAACTTGAAAGTCCAATCCGTCTCCGAAATTTGAGCGATCGAATCAGGTACGCTTTCATTCTTAGTCTTCTTGATGATTTGACATGAATGTTTTAGATTTTGAGTTTAATTTTTATTTAGAAATTACAGAGCCATTCATGATTTAATCATTAAGAGCGTTGCTCAATTTGTTTCAACATTTAGTCTGTATCTTCCTGCATGCAATTTGGATTTATGTTTTCTGTTCGACATGCAATTTTGAGAATCTTTAGAGAATCTTTAGTGTTTACTCTGTATGATGCATGATTCGGGACTCAGATTACAAGCTTAAGAATTTTTTTTTAAAAAAATTGATGGCTGCGGCAGCCTTCCGGCGGCCGAAGGAAGCATCCATTGTGCTCGATCCGCTGCCAGTAGTTGCCGGCTTCTTCCTCTCGTCAAGAACGTGGTTGCGGCCGCGGAGGGGAGGGCGGCCATTCTGTCGCGTGCCGCCGGCCGGTAGGATCATAAGGAGGCATGCGGAGTCCATCTTCTTCTCCTTTCTTCTCTTCTTCTCCTTCTTTCTTCATCTCCTTCTGCGCCGCTCCGCGCCTATCTTCTCGTCGCCGCCCAGCGTCGGCTTTCTTGTCGCCGCCGCATGAGGACGGCCGGCATTGTGTAGTCCGGTGTAGGCGCAGGAGATGGCTCGGAGAGATAGATTCCGCCCGCCGATTTACTCCTCCTGTCGCCGCCCGACATCGGCATAAGGATCGCCGGTGTCTCAGGGCGTCGGCGTCGACGTTGAAGGGGGGAGGAAGCACTGCGGCGTCTAGTTCTGGTTCGGTGAAGAAGGAGGTGGCGGCTGTTAGGGTTCGGTTAGAACCGATGCGTCGTGGGAAGAAGAAGTGGGTTAGTTATCGGGTCGGATCCGGATTCATTTTTTAAGAAACCCGAACCGCTTCATTTTTTAAAAAATGGTTTGGATTTGGATCCTTATCTAAAAGTCCAAATCCATTAATATTTACCCGGCCCGCTTTACCTATGAACCTGACCCGAAACTTAAATTAAAGCGGTTTATTTATTCAGTTCTCTTCAATAAAACCGGTTTATTTCAATTGATTTGGTTCATTTCTTAATTGAACCAGTTCAGTTGAATTTAGTCAATTGGGTCCGGTTCAATCTAATTAAACCCGATTTAGCCTTGGTCTAGGTCGAATCTCCCCGGTTCATTACCGGTTCAAGCCAATTCAATACCGGTTCAGACCAATTCAGACCGGTTCAGTTCAAATTTTAAGTGGTTCATTAGGTTTCTTGACTAGTTCAATGAAATTAACATTTGGTTCAGCTTAATTTCAACCGGTTTAGTAGAATTAATATTAGGTTCAGTTTAATTCAAATTAATTCAGCTTTGGTTCAACTCAAATAGGTTCGATTCATGTTTAAATTAATCAAATCCTCATTGGTTCAACTCAGTTTTGACCATTTTATTGTAGTTTAACCTATTTAGCATGAAATTAAATAATGGCACATTTACTTATATGTCTAATATTCTAAAATATGTTGGTTTGGCACAACGTGTCGCCAAAGTGACCTCTTTTGTGTTAAATTAATATATTTTCGAAATATATAAGATGTCTGCATGTTTGTAATTCATGTGGGTAGTAATCGGCCCAAAGGAAGGTTCCTACCTGACCAAATTCTTTACATGCCTGTGGTGATAAATACATGGCTATCATAAAGTTCATCATGTGAACACGAGTCGGTCCAAAGAAAGGCTCATTGTTTGACAGGCCTAATAGTCAGTATTTGATTACTACATTGAGAGTACCGCTTACAAGTTGATAATTTTTGTCCAAAGATAAAATATCAAAATTTTGTTTGGTATCTTGTAATGGGGACTGACATTATTTATTTCTTTCTGTTGCTTGATTAATTGCATTTTATTTTGAGCTGCTTATAATATCATATTTTGTTTTGTTCTCTTTTAATGAATACTTCTGCTACTTCAATTGCTACTAGTGTTAACTCCATCCTTGTGCTAACTGGCACAAACTTTAAAGTATGGAAAGAGAATGTTATGATCGTTCTTGAATGCATGGATCTGGACTTAGCATTTCGTATGGATCAACTCGCTGCTCTCTCAGCTCAAAGTTCTCATGAGAAAAAGAGGGCATATGATCAGTGGGATAAATTCAATCGCTTAAGTCTAATGATCATGAGGCGTGCAATTCCCGAATGCTTTAGGGGCGTCATGTCTGACGAGACTAATGTCAGATAGTTTCTTGTTGCCCTTGAAAAGCATTTTGAAAGAAATGAAAAGTCTGAGACCAGCATGTTTTTAGCAAGCCTGATCTCAATGAAGTATAAGGGCAAGGGGAACATAAGGGAGTACATTATGGAATATCAAATATAGCTTCAAAATTAAAGGCACTAAAGTTAGACCTATCTGAGGATCTACTGGTGCATATAGTTCTCATCTCTCTCCCTGCACAGTATAATCAGTTTAAAATAAGTTATAACTGTCAAAAGGAGAAATGGTCCCTCAATGAGCTCATTTCTCACTGTGTGCAAGAGGAGGAGAGATTGAAGCTTGACAGAACTGAGAGTGCTCATCTGGCTATTGCTTCCAAAGCCAAAGGCAAGAAAAGCTCTAAATCTAAGGAAGTTGCAAGTGCTCCATAGAAAAAGAAGCAGAAGGAACAAGATAAGGGCATTACTTGTTTCTTTTGCAAGAAGGCTGATGGACACATGAAGAAAGATTGTGTCAAATATCACGCATGGCGTGCTAAGAAAGGTACACTTCTTACTTTGATTTGTTTTGAAGTTAACTTAACTTTTGTACCCCAAGACACTTGGTGGGTAAATTCTGGTGCTACTACTAACATTAGTGTATCTATGCAGGGTTGCCTACGCTGCCCAAAGCCAACTAATGATGAAAGATGTTATCTACGTAGGCGATGGCAAGTCAATTCAAGTTGAGGCTATATGCAATTTTAGGTTATTGTTAAGAATTGGATGTTATTTGGACTTGATAGAGACTATTGTAGTCTCGTCTTTTCGACGAAATTTAATTTCTGTTTCTGTATTGGACAAATTCGGATATACTTGTTCTTTTTGAAATAGAAGTTTTAATTTATCTCTTGGTTCAAAGATTATTGGTACTGGTTCTTTATCTCCTGTTGATAACCTTTATATACTTGATGTATTAGCTTCATTTAATGAAACCTTGCATACTAGTTCACGAGGTACAAAAAGAAAGTTAACTTATAAGAATTACGTCATCTTATGGCACAAGCGTTTAGGTCACATATCCAAACAGGGGATACAAAGGCTTGTGTTAGATGGAATTCTTACCCTCTCTAATGCTACAGACTTTAAGGTCTGTATTGAGTTCATTAAATGGAAACAGACAAACATTAAGGGATCAGGTATTAATAGGAGTTCATATGTCTTAGAACTAATACATACTGATGTATGTGGACTCTTCCCTATGGCTTCTTGGAATGGTCAACAGTATTTTATTACGTTCATAGATAACTACTCTAGATTTGGTTACATATACCCGATTAAAGAAAAGTCTCAAGCACTGGATGTGTTCAAGTCCTATAAGACCGAAGTTGAAAATCAACTAGGCAGGAGGATTAAGGCTGTCAGATCTGACTGTGGGGGTGAATACTATGGCAGATATGATGGGTCAGGTGAACAACGTCCAGTACCTTTTGCTAAATTCCTAGATGAATGCGGTATCGTCCCACAGTACACCATGCCAGGAAGTCCTAGTATGAACGGTGTTGCTGAAAAGCGAAATCGGACTCTTAAGGATATGATGAGGAACATGATTAGTCATTCCACCTTACCAGAGTCACTCTGGGGAGAGGCACTTAAGACTGCAGCTTACATCCTTAATAGGGTACCAACTAAGGCAGTACTGAAAACCCCTTATGAACTTTGGACCGGCAACAAGCCCAGTTTAAGGCATTTACACATTTGGGGTTATCCAGCTGAGGCTAGGCCATATAGGTCAAGTGAAAAGAAATTGGACTCCAAAATAGTTAGCTGCTATTTTGTAGGTTATCCTGATAGGTCTAGGGGGTATAAATTTTATGATTTGACAAATAGGACATTCTTTGAGACAGGAAATGCCCGATTCTTTGAGGATGTAGAGTTTGGAAGGGTGATAAGGTTAAGGAAGTTGTCTTTGAAGAGGAGTTCATCTCTTTTCCTTCAGTTATTGTTTCTGACATTGATCAGACAATAAATTCATATTTACAAGACAACATAGAGGTACTCCCCATTCAGCCACAAGAGTTTACTCCTAAGGAGCCTACCCCTGTAGAGCAAACTCAACAACCTCAAGAACCAATACCATTAGAAACAATGCCATTAAGAAGGTCCACTAGGGAGAGGAGAAGTGCAATTTCGGATGATTACATTGTATTTCTTGAAGAGCATGAGGTTGACATTGGTATGATGGAAGATGACCCAGTCAACTTCTGTCAAGTTGTGCAAAGCTCTAACTCTCAATAGTGGATTGATGCCATGAATGAGGAAATAAAGTCTACGCAACACAATGATATTTGGGATCTTGTACCATTACCTGAATGAGCGAAATCTATTGGTTGTAAATAGATATTTAAGACCAAAAGGGATTCAAAGGGTAATGTGAAAAGATATAAGACTCATCTTGTTGCAAAAGGCTTTATCCAAAAATAAGGCATTGATTATAAAGAGACTTTCTCTCTAGTTTATTCGAAAGACTCTTTTAGGATTATAATGGCACTTAGGGCTCATTTTAATCTAGAGCTACATCAGATGGATGTGAAGACAGTATTTCTCAATGGTAACATTGAGGAAATAATTTATTTGTTGCAACTAGAAAACTTTGTCTCTAGAGATCCAAAGAAAATGATTTGCAAATTAAAGAAATCTATCTACGGGCTAAAGCAGGCTTCCCGTCAGTGGTATCATAAATTTCATTAAGTTATTATCTCATTTGGTTTTGAGATAAATTCGATTGATGAATGTATATACCATAAGTTCAGTGGGAGCAAGTATATTTTTCTAGTCTTATATGTCGATGATATCTTGCTAGCTTGTAACGATATAGGCTTAATGCACGAAACCAAGAGATTTCTATCGGAGAAATTCGAAATGAAATATCTTGGGGACGCCTCTTTTGTATTAGGAATCCAAATACATCGAGATCGCTCTCATGGTATCCTTGGATTATCACAAAAGAGCTATATCGATAAAGTACTTGTTAGATTCGGCATGAAAGATTGTAAACCTACAAGTACCCCCGTTGCTAAAGGAGATAAATTTAGTCTCAATCAGTGCCCCAAGAATGAATTTGAGCAAAAGGAAATGCAGAAGATTTCCTATGCATCTGTTGTAGGGAGTTTGATGTATGCTCAAGTGTGTACGCGTCCGGATATTGCGTACATTGTTGGGATGTTGGGTAGATATATGAGCAATCCCGAAATAGATCATTGGAAAGCAGTCAAATGGGTTATGTGGTATCTACAGAGAACAAAGCATCGCATGCTCACTTATAGAAAATCAGATCAGTTGGAGATCATTGGGTATTCTGATTCTGATTTTGCCGGATGCCAAGATAGTCGCAGATCCACTTCTGGCTATGTTTACTTGCTTGCCGGTGGAGTTGTCTCTTGGAGGAGTGCTAAGCAGACACTCATTGCAGCTTCAATTATGGAAGCAGAGTTTATAGCCTGTTATGAGGCATCAAATCATGGAATATGGCTGCACAATTTTGTCACTAGGCTACATATTGTTGATGGCATTGAAAGACCATTAAAGTTATTATGTGACAATAACTCAGTAGTGCTATATTCCAATAACAACAAGAGTTCGTCTAAGTCAAAGCATATTGACATTAAATTCCTAGTTGTTAAAGAAAGAATTCAGAGTGGTCAATTATGTATAGAGCATATTGCTACAGCTTCCATGAGGGCGGATCCACTTACTAAAGGATTACCACCCATGGTCTTTCATGAGCATGTTGCTCATATGGGTGTTTTATCATGTAATGATATGATGATTTAGTGGGAGGCTATAATTTGTACCATGCTTTATAAACTTTTATGCAAAATAAAGATCTTTTATTATGTTCACTCTGAATATATGGTTTTGATCTCACTAAAGAATAAAGTATGACCAGTTGAAAATAGACATATTTAGATCACATTACCTGTAATTTTCATGCTGTGCATCCATATTTAATCTATGTTGTTGAAAATATTAGTATTGTGATCATTGATAGATTTAGTCACGATAAATATGATGAAAGTCGCTTTGGTTCTATGTTGGTATGATCGATTGACCAGATTATTGAAATGATTGGTAATAATAGCGAAAATGAGCTCATAAAGTAACTTGGTACACATAGTCATATGGTGATATTTATGTTGGCCTAAGTGGAAGATTGTTAGATTATTTATTTAATAATCTATGATGGTCCAAATTTATCTATTGGCATGTGGTTACGCTATCAAATTGATTGGCCAGTTAAAGATGATCTAATAAAGTACATTATTAGGCCATCTATCATTTCATAATTATGGGAATAATTATCTATGCACAGATACCATAGTGGTAATATTATAGTTTCATGATGGGCGAAACGGAAATTTACCAACCTCCAGTTCTCTATAAAAAGAGGGGTTATGGTCCCCGAGTCACGCGTTAAGTTCCTCGCATCTGAAATCCCCATCCCTCATTGTGCATTTGTACGGGCTAACATGTTGACTTGGAAGTCCAACCCGTCTTCGAAATTTGAGCGATGGAATCAGGTACGCTTCCGTTCTTAGTATTCTTGATGATTTAACATGAATATTTTTTATTTTGGGTTTAATTTCTATTTAGAAATTCCATCATTGTACTCCGAGGACTTCTTCCCTACGTTGGGATGGATGGATGAGATTTTGGGGTTATCGACGAAAGCAAGAAGGAACGACAAGGGGTGGGGTGATGCTCTCGAGGAGGTGATTGAGGACCACGATGATCTGCTCGAAGATGGTGATGATGAGGAGGAGAAGGATTTCGTCGATGTGTTGATGTCTCTTCTTAAGAAATCGGATCGGATGGATATTGTCATGTCCATGATGGAAACGAAGGCACTAATGCTGGTGAGATTAATATCTTCCTTCGTAGACGAGGAATCATTTAATTTATCTTCAAAGGGGCCATAATTAAATTAAAAGGTATTATTCTTATGATATGTTTGCTGCGGGAACTGGAACAACGTATACCACTCTGCTTTGGGCCATGGCAGAGCTTGTTCAAAACCCAGAAGCCATGAAGAAGCTACAAGAAGAGTTACACAGAACAACTACAGAGGATAAAAAAAACCCTAATCATCAAAGATGAAGACCTCAAAAGAATGGTGTACCTGAAAGTAGTTCTCAAGGAGGTCCTTCGCCTGCATCCTGCAACTCCGCTGCTTGTTCCACATATTTCCGTGGAGGACTGTGAGATACGAGGCTTTCATATCCCTAAACAGACGAGAGTCCTTATCAATGCGTGGGCGATTGGCAAACACCCGGGACATTAGGACGAAGCTAAAGAGTTTAGGCTTGAGAGATTCTTGAACAACGCTGTGGATTTCAAGGGAAACGACATGGAATTAATCCCATTTGGGGTAGGGAGAAGGATTTGCCCGGGACTTCACTTTGCGGTCACCATCGTAGATCTCGCTCTCGCAAACCTTGTTCATGGATTTGATTGGGAGCTGCTGCATGGCTTGACGACGGCGGAGATGGACATGACGGAGGCTCCTGGACTATTAGTAGGAAAAAAGAAACCACTTTACCATGTGACAAAACCATGGGCTTGTTAGTGACAACAAGAAAGCGAATAATTTCTTCAAAAAATGAGTTGCGGTTTAAATTTTCCAAAAGCCAATTTTTACAGAGAGAAATTTTTAAATCTGAATTTTCAGGATCAAAATTTTTAAAATTAAAATTTAGTAGATTAGATATTCATTTTACCCTATACTGGTTAGAGATTTTGATTCAAAACTAAAAATATATTTTTTAAAAAAATAATTTTTAATTTATAAAATATTTTATATAATAAAAATAAGATGTTATAGTTTTAAAAAATATATTTAAATTCTCTAATTCATTAGAGACTTTTGCACAAAATTTATAAATTTAAATTTAAATTAAAAATTATAAAATATTTCGATTAAAAATATTTTTTTGAACTACAACACATCTTTTGTATTAAAAAAAAAATATTTCATTAATTAAAATTATTATTTTTTGAATTGTAAAACTATTATAGATTTTGGGCAAAAGTTTATAATATATTTATAAACTTTTACTCAAAATTTATAAAATTAAATTTAAAATAAAAATATTAAAATATTTTTTATAAACTCTATCACATCTTTATATTATATATATATTTTATGAATTAAATAAAAAAGTATAATTATAAAACTATTATAAATAAAAGTATCTTATTAGAGACTTTTGTCCAAAGCCTATAACACTAATTTTTAATTAAAAATAGTAAAATATTTTTTGTCCAAAATATTTTGATAGACTCTAGCACGTCTTTTATATCACATATATATTTTTTATAAATTAAATTTTATTTTTATCATTATAAAATAATTATAAACAAAAGTCTCTATCTCTTTAAAAACTTTTATGAAGTCTATAATAACTTCATAATTTTTTTAAAAAATATTTAAATTCATGAAATAATTTTTTAATGATACAAAAGAAGTATTATGATCTAAAAAAATATTTTACATCAAAATATTTCATATTTTTTATTTAAATTTAAGTTTATAGACTTTGTGCAAAAGTCTTTAATGTATTAGAGTTTAAAAATATAACTTTTATATTGTAATATCTCATTTTTATCATTAAAAATATTTTATAAATTTACATTAGTTTTTTTATATTTTTTAATATATATTTTTAATTTTTGATCAAAATCTCTAAAGTTCAAGAGTAAAATGGGTATCCAATGAATTTTTATATATAATTTTTATTTTTATATTCAATCCTAACTTAATCAAATAAATTCTGATTTGGATCCGGTCTCAATATATTATAGTGCAATTGCTGCCTTCCTGCTGCAATTAAGTCGAGAAAATTGCCAAAGAACAAGGCGGAGAAAAACTCGAACTTCATGCTTCAAAATCGTCGGGAATCTCACTGCAATATCACACCATCAAGCCAATCAATGGCTGGAGAATTCAAGTTAAAGAGAGGATGACGTCTATGAAGGTTAAAAATAAGATGAAATATTCCTCAGTTCATGCACACAACGAAGAAAAGTGTTGCAATTTTTCACAATAATTTAATTGTGATTAATCTGTCAAATTTTGAAATTGATGGTCCATTTGATTGGGTTCGAGGAGGAGAGTACGGTTGCAAAGACGGATTCAAAAACGATGTTCAAACGTAAGAGACATCGTTGATTGAAGATGCTGAAAAATTTCTCCAGCTCGGTCACTGTTCACACGAACAATAAACATCCGAAGAAGATGTTGACTGGTCCAAGCTAAAGATCAAATAAGAAATCAACTCTTAATTTGGCTCAATCATATTTTAGTCAATTAACTCCGATTTGAATCGGATTTGATAAGTTGGATTCTGTTCGAACATAATTTGAGCCAACACCCAACATATTATCTCTCATCTCCCATCTCCTCCCTTCAAAATATTTGATGATAAATTGTTAATCAACTGAAGAAATTGATGCACAAATTAGAATAATATCATTTCAAGATGCACTGCTCCTTGAATTGTTCCTTGTAGTTGGCCGAAAACTTGCCGCTATTCCTTGCTCCGCTTCTCATGTAAGCTTCGATCAAAGAGTGAGAACAAAAAAAAAAAAAGAGAAACCACGAACAATATGATAAATATTATATTTTTAAAATAGTTTATATCTCACGTGCAAATGATTTGATTTCAATAAATTCCTATGCAAAATAAAAAAAATTAGTTTAAATGAATATAATTAGAAAAGAAAATGAATAATAAATATCATATTAATATTTGATATTTTATTATTTTAAATTTCATGTCATAATAAATTTTATATTTTATTATTTTATTATAATTAATAAAAATGTCTTGAAATTAATTGATTATGATGCTAGTTTTATGATAATGAATGTTTAGTTTTTTTTTGATAAGTTGTTTTATAACACAGTCATTACAAAACGTAAATACGATAATTATATGCCTAAAACGTATACGTATTACAATACGTACAAAGACGTGAAAAAGACGCACAAAATGATACAATTAGAAATTGAACTCAAGACCTAGGCAACGTACATATCCGGATGCTACTACCACTTAATCACAAGTGGATTCACAATGTTTAGTATAAATTGATATAATATTGAGTTGATACTCGTGCAGAAGTTTCAAAAATATTTATTATCTTCTACTGAATTTGGCTAAAAATAATATTTGTCTAATTAACATCATCTACTGAAGTTTCAAAACATATGTATCTTCTGCTGAAGTTAATCAATTAAAACAAATTTAACTGAAGTTTCAATATATATATTAAGTCCAAATTAAAATTTAATTTGAGCTAATTAAAATTGAATTTTGCTAAAAATTAAAATAATAATTAATCAAAATTTACCAAAATCTAGCTTCCAGAAGCTTTCCATTTAGTAAATAGTTCACCATTTTTATGGAAATCTAATGAAAGGGGTACAATGTGAGATTCTAATGATAGCACATAGTGCGGAGAGTTGAATTTTTTTTTGAAAAGTGAACCTTGTATTTATTTGGAGAGCACAGAGAAATACAAGATAAAAAAAAATTATCTCGTGACAAAGCACAATATTTTTTGGTTGATATATAATTTAAATAAGTAGAAATAAAAGCCGAGTGGCTTACTACCAAGTTCTTATGTAGTACATGCAAAGGAGGAGAGTACTTCAAAACTTCAAATGATTTTAACGAGTTTTGCAAGCCAAGAAACAAAACAATCGTCAAACGATCACTCTATAATAAAAGTTGTTCTGGATAAGAACAAAAGATGTGGTAGGTTTATAAGAAGCCTAAACGTAATTTTCATTCTCTAATTGAGATTAAGAGATGGAGAAGAAAGTCAAGCAAGTGGATAGAGTCGTCTTACCGTCCGTCTCAAATAGAATTTTACCTTCTCTTCTTTGCCATGGATGCCGGTTTATTAATGTAATTAGTGATGAAAATAAATCAAACGGTCTATCAAGGCCTTGTAACTGACCTTTATTTGATCTGACCTGAACTGTATTCGTTCTGACCTAGCTTAACTTCTTTTAAAAAATAATGAGGCGTAGATTTTTTATTTTTAGATTTTTTTTTTTTTTATCAGGCCAGACTCAAATTCTCTATAAGATCTATTGAGCCTGATAGATCGTCCTGAATTTATTAAGATAATATATATAATATATAATAAATATATAATATTATTAGTTTATTATATATTTATATTATATATAATAAAATATATATTTTAATTTAATAAAATAATAATTATTGTTATTGTGTTTAAATTTATTATTATCATTTTTTATATTAAAATTTAAAAGTAAATTTTATAAATGTGTTTAAAATTTTAGTAGGTTTTATAAATATACCACAGGTCAAGTCTACCAACAAATCAGATTCAGAACTAAAAAATAACCTGTAATAAATCACAGATGAGGTTCAAACTTATTTTTTATTACACATATCTATCCTATTTTTACCCCTAAATGTAATGAGACGTGACAAATTAAATGTGTGACAATCTGACGCATTACTAGGCAATCCATATCTATATATGTGACAAAATGTCTTAGAGACGTACAGCTTCATCCCTGCATACTATATTCCAAATGCAGCAGTACGACCAGATAATTATTAACAACTTCGCTGTCAGTATACGTAATTGAATTAGCCAATTAGGGCAAAAGCTGTAGGATTTTCTCTCTTCTCCTTGTCCACTCTCTTATCTTTTTCATTATCAGCGAAAAATGATATCAAGACAAATTAAGCTCTCTTTTCCACGAGAAAAAAGTCAAGATTATCATAGTATTTATAGTCTGCTTGTTCTTATCCTTCGTGCATGCGCAACATTCCGAATAGAACTTGTATGAGCGGCCTGCTCATACAAATTTGTATGAGCAGGCCGCTCATCGTCCGCCACGCCAGCCCAGCAGGCCGCTCATACAAGTTCTATTCCAACATTCCACCATCCACGTCAATTCGAGAAATTAAAAGTCGTGATATCATTAAAAGAACAATACAACTTTCCACGTATATATATATACTGCCACTACAACACAATCCATATATATCGACGTTAAATTTTCGACGCTTATTACAAGCGTCGAAATGTAAAGTAATTAAAAAAATTTAATACGAAAAATTTCGACGTCTCTTAAAGGCGTTGAAAAAATTTCGACGCTTGATAACAGACGTCGAAATTTTTCGACGCCTGTTCTGCAATAATTTTAAAAAGTCAATTTTTTTTACATCTGCTGTGGCTTTTCGACGTCTGAGAATAGACGTCGAAATCTTTCGACGTCTGTTCTGACGTCAACTCAAAGACGTCGAATTTTTTTTTTGACTACTGTAATATTTCGACGCCTGCTCGGACGTCAATTTTTCAATGCTTATTAAAAGCGTCAAAATGTATAGTATTAAAATATTTTAATATTATAAATTTCGACGTTTGAGAGCAGACGTCGAAATATTTAGACGTCTCTCTCAGACGTCGAAACGCCACAGCAGACGCCAAAAAAATATTTGGCGCCGAACGTGGGTAATTAAGCAGGAGGCGGGAGTTCGGCGAATCCGCTGCCGAATAAAAAAAAAAAAAAAACCCGAATCCGCTGCTGCGTAGGGCGCGGCAGAAATCGAGCGGCAGCGAATCCGCTGCCGCTCAATTTCCGCCACGCGGCGGGTAACGGGCGGGCGAGCGCGCTCGCCGAGGCAGGAGGCGACCTCGCGTCCCTCGGCGCGAGTGAAATCGAGGCGGGAATTCTCCCGCCTCTATTTTTTTTTTTTTTCTGCTTTTTTTTCTTTAAATACATGATTTCTACTCCCTTCTTTTCTCTTCTTTTTCTTCTTGTCATTTTTTTCTTCCTTCCTTGTCTTTTTTTCCTTCTCATATCATTTTTCTTTGATCTAATTTTTCTTCTTTTTTTCAAGTTATGAAAATTTTGGGATTCCGAAATTTATATAAAGGTTAGTATAATTTTTTAACGGGTATTTATTTAATTGTTTTCTATTTTTTTTCGAAATATTTTTTTTTAATTAAAAGATTTCAACGGAAGCTGCGCCACGCCCGTCCGATTTCCGCCGCGTGGCGGAAATCGAGCGGTGCGATTTCCGCCCAGCTAATATTGCGTACAGCCGCACGCTGTATTCTCCAATACCGCGCGCGGTTGTATGCGCGGCTGTACGCGGTATTGGAGAATACTGCGCACAGCCGCACGCGGTATTTTCCAATACCGCGCACAGCGCTGTGCGCGTATTGCCTGTATTTTTTTTTTTTAATTTTTATATCGGCGCCTCTGACAGGCGCCGATATTAATATTTTAATATTAAAAAAAAAAAATCGACGTCTGTCAACAGACGTCGATATGAATATATTGACGCATGCTGGCATTTATAAGCAGACGTCGATATGAACATATCGATGCCTGCTGACGTCTATAAGTTGGCGTCGAAATTTTTGACATTTTTACGTATTCTTGGACGTCGAAATGTCCATTATTACTCTGGTTTTCTTACACTCATTTTTGACGCTTTTACCTGCGTCAATATGTCATTTTGACGCTCGTTGACGTCGAAATATTAGTTTACTTTGACGTCAAAAAGTAGATGATTTGTTGTAGTGTGCAAAATTAGGTCTGCCATACATGTTTGAGTAGTGAAGTAATTTCCAGAGGTCCAGAGGATAAGATTAAATTCCTTTGTTTTGTGTGTGATCGAAGTGCATGCAAAATTATATATATATATATATATATATGCGCTGTAAAATTAGGTCTGTCATACATGTTTGAGTCAAATAATTTTCCCGAGGAGAAGATTGAATTCCTTTGTTTTGTGTGTGCAGCAAATAATTCCACGTACACGCGCGAGGGATTCATCGCGGTGGCCCTTATAATTTAATATAATAATTATTCTTGTCAATTTAACAATTATCTGGCGAATCATGTTGACAATGATAAAAGTTTAATTGTTGGCCTCAGGCTGCTTGATTTAATGACTTTACCAGGAGACATGTTTAATTATTGAGGGTTTGTATAATTTTTTCTTGCTGTGCATCATCATGTGAAAGCTACGCGGGTCATCATTAATTAATTCATCACTAAGGTTAAAAGTTTAATAGTTACCTCAGGCTGCTTGATATAATGACTTTACCAGGAGACATGATTAATTATTGAGGGTTTGTATAATTTTTTCTTGCTGTGCATAATCATGTGAAAGCTACGTGGATCATCATTAATTAATTCATCACTAAGGTTTAACATCAAGGGATATACTAAATTTGAACATTAAATACGTTGTATTGTATTAATCTATATAGTATTAATTTTTATTGACTAATTTATATAGTACTAGGTTTATATTCTACTATTATTATATAACGTTTAGTGTAAACATGTATAATGAGACGGTATAATTAACTTCTTAGTATTTTAAATAATGAAATATTTTTTTATAATATAAAAAAATTGTTGTGGATTAAAAGTTATTTTTTATTAAAATATTTTATAATTTTTTATTTTATAAACTTCGTACAAAATTCTCTAATGCATTAGAGAGTTTAAAGAAAAAAAAATAGACTAACATCTCTTTTTATCTTTAAAAAATATTTCATAAATTATATATATATATATATATATATATATATATATTCGACCAAAGTCTTTGATCAATTAGAGACTTTGGACGGGGTAAAATGGGTATCCAAAATATTAGGTTTTAGATTTGAGAAATTTCACCTCCAAATTTTGAATTTGAGAATTTTCACTCCAAAATTCATTTTTGAAAAGTTATTTTTTTCTAATACAGTCTAATCATAGGTCTCATGGTGTATTATGAATACATCATTTGATGTAGTATTTCTAATCCATGTATTTGTTAATACCTCCTGTAATTGCTTGAGATCGAGTTGGGGTCTTTTGGTCTAGTTCGGTGTCTCTGTTTGTCTGGTTCAACACCGGGAGGAGAGGGGGAGGGGAGACCTACAAAAGACACTTCGACATTCAAGTTATGGAGACTCCAAGGTGGTGGTTAATTATGGAATTGAAACTTATGTTACTTGGGGCGTGTTGTGTCTATATATATTGTAGGTGAAGGTCGGTGATCGTGCTGCCCGACAATCTCGATCGCTAGATTGTTGCCCAAAATTAGTTGAGGCCAATCCTGAAGATGACGAGTTTATGATGATATATCCCTCGTGATGATGAAGGACATGAGAGTCCATGTATGACCAGGTGGATTCCTCGGATAGAGCCGTTTGACCTGGCTTAAGGGTGTAGTTTGGGCGGGACTACGTGGTTTGGTTTGATGTGAACGATGGAGAGCTATTGACCGAATCCAATCATTTTAGTCCAATTCATCTCTTCCTAAAAATATATTATTTAACAAACACATACATGGTTAATTTGATGCTACCGAATATGTTTTGTATAAACGAGAAAGCTACCGATTTGACTGTACATAGAAATTGCTCTCCGATTTGACTATATGTAGTTATTGCTTGCCCCAGCAGTTTACAATGACATGCACCAAAATCCATTATTTCCACTAGCTATAAAAAAATTAAAAAAAGAAAGAAGATCTTTTAACAATGGAATCATGCATTTTAACAAGTAAAAAGCATCAAATCGCACATCACTGAGTGTTTCTGGATTCAGTTTATGAGAACCAACTATATATTCAGAATTGAGGATTTAGTGAATTTGAGGATACCTTGCACATTAGTTTTAATTTGTTCTACTTTCTAGTTTCTAATGCATGCATTTTAATTAATTCATACATAGGTTCTTGCTTTTTCTGCAATTGAAAAATTCGATCCTTCTTAATTATTGCGTGAATTAACATGTGTCGTGCAAATGCTTCGAGTAGAAGACACATATGGCTTGACGTTTGTCCATTATAGATTTTTAGTGCATCAATTATATATTCAGTATCAAGCTATATAACCTATATAAAATTCAATTAATTTTTTTATATTAATTAATTAAATGAGTTCAGACTCAATAAAAATTAATTAGAAGGTCTATATAGTTGATTTCATTTCATGAGATAAAGAAAATATGAAAAGAAATGAATTTTAATATTTTGTTTATTTAGCGTTTGTATTTAAAAAATATCATTAAAATAATACAAAATTGATGTTAATTATATCTTATATACACAGAATAAAAAAATTATATTCAAATTAAAATTCTAAATATGAACAAGAAGTTATTCAAGTTAATTCTAAATTTATATTCAATAAAAATTGATGTTAATAAATTTAAAATTCAATTTAAAAAATTTATATTCAATTTAAAATACTAAATTTTGGGTTCCAAAAATAATAGTCTGATCCGTAGAATATGAACAAGAAGTTATTCAAAGTTCGAGTTGGTTTTGCTTAGAAACGACACAATGAAGATGACGACGGCTCATCAAAAACCATCTATATATGCACATGAGAACAAACCTAGCCTAAAATTTATAACATATATAGATGAAGGGCCATCAGCATTGACCAAAAGAAAGTTTGACTTTTAGTTTATAACTCCGGAAGCATTCACTAACAAAAAGATATAATCATAAAACCATGATTTCTAAAAATTAGAAGACATTATTTTGTCATATATATCAATCCATATATAGCTTAATTAACATGATAACATCCATTGATCAACTACATATTGCCAAGCTTTTATGTATGCATGCATGCAGGCAGGCAATTTATGCATGTACTGGATTTGAAGAGGTAGTATAGTATAATTTAAGACATATAAATTTGGATTGTTTATGCATGCAACTAAAGATTAAAAAAAAAATCTTAAAAAGAAGACTTAAATAAAAAAAAAAGGTCAAGTTAATTATTTGTGAAATGATAATTTTATGTTTGAATCTTTGAGATTAATTATCCTGCCCATACATGATAGTCAAAAAGTACCGTGATATATATAGCGTCCAAATATATAACGTCAGGTAGCGTCCAAATATATAAATGATATATGTTAAAAAATTGAAATTATTTGATACATTTAGAATCCAAATACCACCACAGTCGAATATATATATATATATATATATATATATATATATATATATATATATGAGTGAGCAAGAGTTAACATAAGCCAACTGTGGATAGTTGGCGGTAACACGTTGAACATTTTAAAAATTTAAGATTCTAATTTTAATATAATCCTCTATTGGAATTTTCTATCGTTAAAAAAAATTAACATAAATACCAACTGTGAGTAGGAGGCAATAGATTCATCGTTATCTAGCTATCTAAAGTTATTTTTAAAAAAAGTTAACATAAATGAGTAAAAAAGTACCGTGATAGAGTCCAATTATATATATAAATGAGTCAACATAATAATTTGTACCTACATATCTGGAAAAAATTGAAAAAATTGGATACATTTAGATATTAAAACATATCATTCAACCTTATCATTTCCTATAAATTGGCATGCCATTATTTGAGATATGATCAAGCTGCGCTCAGTATCAACAAGGCATACCATGCAGCTGTTAATGGAGACATCTTTGCTCTCTACCCTGTTCATCTTCGCACTCTTCCTGCTACTTACAAGCATCAAAAGAACCTCCAAGAAGACGACACGCCTCCCACCGTCCCCTCCGACGCTTCCCGTGATCGGGAACCTCCACCTGCTCGGCTCACTCACTCATCGATCTCTTCGCGCCCTCTCCAACCAGTACGGATCATTGATGCTACTTCACCTGGGCCAGATCCCAACCCTTGTGATCTCCTCCCCCGAGATGGCCAAAGAGATCATGAAAACCCAGGACCGAACCTTCGCCAGCAGGCCTCCCTCCAAGGCCGCCAAGCTCATTCTCAGCGGCGCCCTCGACCTCGCCTTCAGGCCCTACTCCGAGTACTGGCGGCAGCTGAGAAAGCTCACCACCGTCCATCTCCTGTGCGCCAAAAAAGTGCAGTCCTATCGCCTTCTCCGGGAGGAGGAGGTGGCCGTCATGCTGGAGAAAATCCGCCGAGCTTCTTCCTCCGGCCCGGTTAATATGACCAAGACGCTGGTTACTTTCTCTGCCGATGTGATCACCAGAGTCGTCTCGGGGAGGAACTTCAGAGAAAGCGGCAAGGACGAGCTCTTCGGCAAACTGGTGAAGGAGAACAACGTGGCGTTCGCCGCTTTCTTCTTCGAGGACTACTTCCCCTCGCTGGCATGGATTGACGAGCTATTCGGGATCTCGACGAGAGCGAGAAGGACCGCCAAGAGATGGGATACTGCTATTGAGGAGGTCATCGAGGAGCACGTCGCTCTGCGCGAAAAATATGACGACGATGTCGAGGAGAAGGATTTCATAGATATATTGCTGTCTCTTCTTAAGAAACCGGATGATGAGACGGATACTAACATCTCCAGGGAGGAAATTAAGGCACTCCTAATGGTGAGATTAATTAATTTGTCTTGCTTTAAATTAATAGTTAACCATATTGATATTCCCTATTATTAATTAGGATATGTTTGCCGCTGGAACGGAAACAACACACGTCACTCTAGTATGGGCCATGGCGGAGCTTGTTCGAAACCCAGAAACCATGAAGAAGCTACAAGATGAGGTACGTGGAACGGCTGATGAAGCTAAAAAAGGAACCCTAATGATCAAAGAAGAAGACCTCGAGAGAATGGTGTACTTGAAGGCAGTCATCAAGGAGGTCCTCCGCCTGCATCCCGCAGCTCCGCTGCTTCTTCCGCATGTATCCATGGAGGACTGCCAGATTCAAGGCTTTCATGTTCCTAAGAACGCGAAAGTTTTGATCAATGCATGGGCGATTGGTAGGGATCCGAAGCACTGGGACGAACCGGAAGAGTTTAAGCCAGAGAGGTTCTTGAACAGCTCTGTGGATTTCAAGGGAAATGACTTCGAGTTGATCCCGTTTGGGGCGGGGAGGAGGATTTGTCCGGGGCTTCACTTTGCCGTCAGCAGCATGGAGATCGCGCTGGCGAACCTTGTTAGTGGATTTGATTGGGAGCTGCCGCTTGGCATGAGCGCGACTAAGATGGACATGACGGAGGCACCTGGACTGACAATAGGGAAGAAGGAGCCACTTTGCCTTGTGGCAAAACCATGGGTTTTTTGATGAGGACAAGCTTTGAGATTTGTGTTTGACTCGATGCAAATTGTCTGAATGAAATGGTTTGTACGCGACCTATATGGAGTCCGGCTCCATAGAAATGTTTTATGGAGCCGGGTGCTCCGACGATGAAACACAAATTTTAAAATAAAATAAAAATTACTTTGATATTAGTATTTAACCATCGGAATCCGGCTCCATATAATTTTTTTAGGCTTCATACTAGTTATATATATATATACACACACGAATACAATTTATATGGAGCTCGACTTCATAAAAAATCTATTGAGTAGAGCTCCATAAGTGAAACACAAATCTCAAAGTAATTTTTAAGTTACTTTGAAATTTGTGTTTTACTTTTGAAGATCAACTCCATAAAATTTTTTATGGAGCTAGACTCCATAAAAGTTATTTCGTTTATACACGGAAAAAATTATTATGGAGCCCCTCCTGTGAGTGAACCTAAATTTATTAACATTAAACTTAGGATCATTTATACTGAACTTAAGTAAAAGTGAACCTACATTACAAACGAATGAACCTAGTATTTTTACTCCGAACACTACAAGAAAATTTGAATTTATCGACCATAATTTCCGACGAAAAGATGTTGTCGAAAATTTTCGTTATATTTCCGACCACTCATATCGTCGGAAAGAATTACCGACAAAACTTTTCGACCAAAATGTGTCGAAAAAGTATCATATTATTATCGACGAATTTTCGTCGAAAATTTAGTCGAAAATAAGTTTCGACAGACTTTCTACTCGCAAGTTCGTCGGAAATAATGATGACATGAACTTATCGACCACAACTTCCGACGAAAATCCATCGTCGAAAATTTTCGTTACTTTTTCGACACATTTTGGTCGAAAAGTTTTATCGATAACTCTTTCCGACACTATGAGTCGTCGGAAATATAACGAAAATTTTCGACAACATCTTTTCGTCGGAAATTATGGTCGATAAATCCAAATTTTATTGTATATTTATATATATTTATCAAAAACTTATATGAAAATTTCATGTTATATATGAAAACTCATTAATCTAATAATTTAAATTAAATTTATAATTAATGACACTAAATGTATTCATCACCTTCCATAACTTTTTATATTTCAGACCAAGGTTTAAAATATCGGTACCTATCATCATTTCGGTTAATGATCGGTATCGGTATCGTTACCGACATACGGTACGATCCGGTACAAAAATGCATACCAGACAGTTTTTTTTTGCTGTTAAAGTTAACTCTAATAATACATATAATTGATAAAAAATACTTAAATTTAATATTCAAATATCAAATATATGAGTACAATGTTTAAAAGTCGTTTGGTACTATATTAGAATTTTTCGTAGATACAAGAGAATCATTACATTGGAGTTTATAGGACCATACAAGTCCACAACTCAAATGGTTTAAAAAATCTCCAAGGGCTCTACCCCCACACCTTTGGCTTAACATCGATCGAGATGATAAATATCGTGTGTCGGTACGATCTTATGTTGCACTACGCAGAGCCCCCGAAGATTTTTTGGATCTTTTGGGTTGTGGACTTGTGTCGCCCTATATAAACTCCAATGTATGACCGAGATACTCGGTATTTCTCCCATACCAAGTAGCTTGTATACCGATATATTAAAATACCATTAAATACCGGGCATATCACTCGGTACGGTATGAATTTTAAAATTTCATGCTCTATTCCCTCTATTCCATACACGCGCACTTTTTCTTCCCTCTCGTTACCGCGCTCATTCCTTCTACTACTCACCACGCCTCTTCTTCGCCCTCCTCACCGCGCGCGCACACCTTTTCTTCCCTCTCCTCACCCGCTCATTCCCTCTGCTCCTCACCGCCCTCTTCTTCACCCTCATCACCGCGCCTCTTTCTCGCCCTCCTCACCGCCCTCTTCTTCGCCCTCCTCACCGCGCTCATTCCCTCTGCTCCTCACCGTCCTCTTCTTTGCCCTCCTCACCGCGCTCATTCCCTTTCCTCCTCACCGCCCTCTTCTTCGCCCTCATCACCGCGCCTCTTCCTCGCCCTCCTCACCGCCCTCTTCTTCGCCCTCCTCACCGCGCTCATTCCCTCTGCTCCTCACTGTCCTCTTCTTTGCCCTCCTCACCGCGCTCATTCCCTTTCCTCCTCACCGCCCTCTTCTTCGCCCTCATCACCGCGCCTCTTCCTCGCCCTCTTCTTCGCCCTCCTCACCGCGCTCATTCCCTCTGCTCCTCACCGCCCTCTTCTTCACCCTCCTCATTGTGCCTCTTCTTCGCCCTCCACACCGCGAAGAAGCCCGTTGCTGCCATTGGTGTTCTGAAACAAAGTGGTTGTGCCTTCCTCGACGGCGAGCTTGTCGGCGGAGTCCCGGCTTGCTGTGGTAGATAGCTCTACTTTCAGCTAAATTGAATTCCGCAAGTCTGGAGTGAAAATTTAGGTATTTGATGCCAATCCTTTATTAAAGTCCCAGCCCTAGGTGCATGCGCAAATTAACCTTTATTAAAGTAGATATAAGAATGATAGATGTAAAGATTACAGAGAGAGTTTAATTACTTAAGTAGCAGTTAAAACTTAAAAGCTGAACATACATGAGATGAGCTCTTTTATCATCCATCTGCTTTATCGACATTTTTGCAGGTTCTTTTGCAGTTATGAATTTAATCACAGATTGCTTGAATTGATCTGTATATCTACCTTAATAATGAAATCAATATATCTAGTAGATTAATTTGTGTAAATTATTGTTAATTGTATACCACATAATTATATATTTAGCTACAATTAGAAAAAGTATATAACACCTTAGACAATAAAAAACTGCCAACAATATTTTAATGTCTGATATATAAGACATGTTTGAATTATTTGGTTTGATGCTCTTAATTAGTTGTAACCCTAGAAAGTAGGAAGAAAGAGGTCATGCATGTTTTTGGATAATTAAGCTAACTAGAAAGCACTTTATATAGTTAAAATTTTAATAGTTTAATATGCATATATATATATATATATATAAAGTTGGTTTAATTCATCCCAAAAACCTCTGGAAGGAATTAACCATTCAAAACAACATCAGCAAGTAATTATACTGGACAACAAATTAAACAGTAGTTAATTACAATCAATCAATCATGACATAATCAATTAATGAAAGCTTTAATAGATTAGAACAAAAAATTTCAGAAGACTGCATCAAGATATAAATAAAACTTCACAAACTTTAATCAAGTGTATGTATTTGTGATGGATCACAAGATCAATTCCAAAAAATGTACTGAGGCTACAATCTTAACTAATTTAAGCTAGATATATTATAGATTAAGTTAATTACAAGCAGATAAGTGCACAGCCTGATCAGTTAATTATTTGCCTCATGCCATTTGCTCAACTATCTACTAGCTTCTCCTTTCTCAAGTTTAGTTCTCCTCAATCTTTTGTAGTAGTCGAACAAACACATCTTGCCATATTAATTAATGCGGTCTTCCCAATGTAATCTCAAGGTTTGGCTTATTTGGGTTTGATGTCTCCAAAATGCATGATGAGTGCATTTCATCATACAACATTTCCAAGTTTTTGGGTTGCATTCCAAGCTGCTGCAAATAGAAATTATATTAAGTAATTTAATCTAATAAATAAGTAATTATATATGTACGTAGTATCAATCAAAATTTTAACTATTCATTCTAATAAATGATCTAGAAAATATATACTACCTTATGCTTCATGCTTCCTGCAGTACTTGAGTCTTTTGCCATGCCATTGTAAATGCTTCCTCTGTGTAAAACATCTTAAGTTAATTGTAGCAGCATAGAAAGTGATGATTTCCTATTTCTTTTTTCAATCATGAGTTCAGCTTCATGATACTATGATTTATGCTAAGTAATATATAAGTTATTGGTCATGCATGTACTTAATTAACTAGCCAATTATAATTAAAATCTGGAAGAACTAAACGTCCTTTGGATCAGATATATTTTCCACAAGTACTACTTGCAATATTATATAAGCCCCTTTAATTATCATCTGTTTTTAAAATTAATTAAGACCATATTTATATATATTGTCTTACAATTCAGATTCCTTCAAGCTGAAGGAGTGGTAGAACCGTAGAAGGTCAATTAATACTCAAGGGGTAATAAGTACTGTATCTTTATGCTTTTTCACTGTACTATTTTAATCAGAAAAGCAAACAAAAACAAACAGAAAACTAATTAAGCTTACATATTTTTACACAATTGACTGATTGGAAAATAATATTCAAGTAGCTAGTTATATGATGAAATTGATACACACACATACATATAAATATGCATGTAATTAACTTTGCTTTAATTGTTCAAGGTAAAGCAAGGAAGACAATTTTGATTGCTATGCTTAAAGATTCCCTTAATTGCATTTATTTCCTTAATTAATTGATTCTATATGTCCCCCAGTTTAACTAGTTGAAATTTTGCAACAAGCTTCAAATAACATTAATATATATGCTGCACCATCCGGATTGATATATTACTAGAGATCATTACTGAAAAAATAGGTAGATATATATGTGGCTTGTATCAATACATATGCATGACTCCACAATTCTGCACTATATATATATAGTCATTAATTTCAACTGTTCAAATCTGTGTACTGATTAGCTTAAACTACAAATATTGTGGTAGATAGCTCTACTTTCAGCTAAATTTGTTTTCTTAGACATTCTTTTCATGTCTAAACTTCACTCGGCTAGGAATTTGAGATATTTATTAGCATTAGATTAATAAATGGTGAGATGTTAGGCCTTGTACTTTCAAGTTTCAAGCATGAGCTTAGGCCTTGAATTTGGTTTTTGAACTCTTAGATATGAGAAAAGTCATCATGGATTCATTTTCTTTTAGCAATAGCTGATAATTATCTTCTTTGAATTTTTTTATGTTGCAAATACAGATGGAAATTCCAGAACATAGATTATGGATGTATAACCGGAATAATCCCGGTCGTAGGGGCATCAGACAAGAATTCATTGATGGGGTTGACACTTTTATAGAACATGCTCGTGGATTGAAACAGTATGAGAGGGAGGGAACCATTCGATGTCCATGTGTGAAATGTCATAGAAAAGGGTGCTTGTTGTCACCGGATGAGGTCCAATACCATTTATATCGATGGGGGTTCAAACCCAACTATTGGTATTGGACTGACCATGGGGAGGTTGAACCTGATGAGAACAACGAGGTGACACTTCAGAACAATTACAATGCCGAAAGTGCACCAAATGCTGAACATCCCTTGCATAGATATAGGGATATGGTTTTAGATGTAGCTAGGCAAGAGCATGGGCAAGCATTCAGGGATTATGAGAATGACACAGTCGATCAACAATCTAATGAAGAACTGCCAAATGCCGATGCTCAACAATTTTATGACTTGTTGTCGGAGTATAACAAACCATTATATGCGGGTTGTGAGCATCACTCTCCATTATCTGTGGCAGTTAGGATGATGAGTACTAAATCCGACTATAACATCCCTCAAGAAGCCATTACTGAGATTTTGCAGTTATGGTCTGATACTATTCCGTCTGCCCAAAACTTTCCAAAAACATATTATGATGCCAAAAAGCTAGTGTCAAGGCTTGGATTGTCTGTAGAAAGAATAGACTGTTGCGTTAATGGTTGCATGCTATATTATAAAGATGATGCCAACGCAAGAGATTGCAAGTTTTGTCATGCTCCTAGATATAAAAGATCTACTATTGGGAGAGTTCAGGCTAAAGAAGTGCCAGTGAAGAGAATGCACTACTTGCCTCTAATACCTAGGTTGAAGAGGCTTTACGCCTCAATGAGTACAGCACCACATATGAGATGGCATTACGAGAATCGTAGACCTAGGGGTGTTATGTGTCATCCGTCAGATGGCAATGCTTGGAAAGAGTTTGATCATAGGTATCCAGATTTTGCACGTGATCCGCGAAATATAAGACTAGGATTATGTGCCGATGGATTCAATCCATTTAGTCAATCAGCATCTCCTTATTCTTGTTGGCCTGTAATTGTTACCCCATATAACTTGCCCCCTCAAATGTGCATGACAATGCCATATATGTTCCTGACATGTATAATCCCAGGACCAAAAAATCCAAAGCGTATGATTGATGTTTACTTGCAGCCACTAATTGATGAGTTAAAGTTATTATGGGAAGTTGGGGTTACTACTACGATGTGTCATTGAAGCAAAATTTCATCATGAAAGCTGCACTGATTTGGACGATTAATGATTTCCCTGCTTATGGGATGTTGTCAGGATGGAACACTTCTGGGAAATTAGCTTGCCCTTACTGCATGAATTTTAGCAAGGCATTTACCTTGAAGTATGGCAAGAAGAACAGTTGGTTTGATTGTCATCGGCGATTCCTACATCCTGACCATTCATACAGGTCCAACAAAAATAGTTTCTTCAAAAGACGTACCGACTATGATCATCCACCTCCAACATTCAATGGGGAGTACGTGTATGCATTGGTTTCGAACTTGCAAAAGGTAACTGATCAACCTACTAATATTAGAATTCCTGGGTACGGTGTTGACCACAATTGGACTAAAAGGAGTATATTCTGGGACTTACCATATTGGAAGGACAATTTGACGCGGCACAACTTAGATGTTATGCACATAGAGAAGAATATTTTTGATAACATTTTTAACACTATTTTGGATACGAAGGACAAGACAAAAGATAATGTCAAGGCTAGGATGGATTTGGAAGAATATTGCAACCGGAGTGAGCTACATCTAGTCACAACACCGAATGGGCAAGTCGTGAAACCAAAGGCTAAGTACACATTCACAACATCTCAAAGAAGAAGTATATGTGACTGGGTTAAACAACTTCGGATGCCCGATGGTTATGCAACAAATATGTCACGGCGGGTTGATAGTACCAATGGAAAGTTTTTAGGGTGGAAGAGTCATGATTGTCACGTTTTCATGGAACAGTTGTTGCCTGTTGCATTTAGAGAATTACCAGAACACATTTGGAAGCCCCTAGCTGAGTTGAGTCAATTTTTCAAGGACTTGTGTTCTACGACTCTAACAATCGATGAATTGGATAAAATGGAAAAGAACATTCCAATTATTTTGTGCAAGTTGGAGAAAATTTTCCCCCCGGGTTTCTTTGATGTTATGGAGCACTTGCCAGTACATTTGATACATGAGGCACAAAATGGAGGACCCGTACAATTTAGGTGGATGTACCCGTTCGAGAGGTAAATGAGTTTAACATTGTTCAATAATTAAATGTTGCGAATATCATTAACATAACATAGTCGTGCATATATGTCCATGTCAGGTTTCTTGGAAAGGTCAAGAGAACCGTGAAGCAGAAAGCTCAAGTTGAGGGATCAATATGTGAGGCATATGTTCGTCGCGAAACTACTACTTTTTGCTCGTTCTACTTTGAATCACATGTCCCAACTGCAAGAACGAGAGTTGCCCGAAATGATGACGGTGGATTAAATAGCTCAAATTCAGCAACCTTATCGATTTTCAATAAACCTGGGAGGCCATCAGGAGCATGTTCGACTAGGTTGTTGGACGACGTTGAGCAAAAAGCTGCACATCTACACGTCTTACTAAATTGTGAGGAAGTGCAAATATTTTATGAGTAAGTTAAACAAACTCCCAAAAACTTTATTTAAAAAGTATATTATGTTGATTTTTAACTGAATTTTTTGTTACTACTCGTAGCCATTTCCTTAACTTCAAGAACATTGGTCCAGAAAATGCAAATGAAATGTTGAATCTAGAATTTGCAGATTGGTTCAAGAGTTATGTAAGTGCCTTGACCTTTAATTATAAATTATCCCCACATTAAAATATCTAACAACTTAACGTCTACTATGCTAGGTCCATGATTCAAGTGATGAAATCACTAATGAATTACTGAAAGACTTGGCTCTGGGTCCCAATCGAGAGGTTAAGACATGGCAAAATTTTTTTGTTAATGGCTATAAATTTCACACACAAGCATGGAGTGAAGGTAAGAAGACAGACAATAGTGGTGTTTGGGTTAAAGGCATGAATGGGGAAGGCGGCGAGGATGACTTTTATGGGATTTTGAAGGAGATTGTAAAATTAGAATACCCCGGTCTCCCTATGAAGCAAGTTGTCTTATTTATATGTGAGTGGTTCGATCCTACCCCGGGACAGGGGACACGTACAGTTCATCCGGAGTTTAGGATTATTGAGGTTAAGCACAACCGAAAGTATGCAAAGTACGATCCATTCATCGTTGCACATCAAGTACGACAAGTGTACTATGTTCCATACCCCGGTCATATTAAGAACAAAGAGCAATGGTGGGTTGTCATTAAAACCAAAGCAAGTGGTCGAGTTGAAATTGAAGATTCATTGGAAGTAGCATATCAAAATGATGAGCAACTAAATATTAGACCGGTAATTGCCGATGAAATTGTCGAGCCTTTGATTGATGATAACAACATTTTAGAAGATGTACAAATAACAGAGTTATATGATGTTGACGAGGATAATATGAATGATAATGATGTGGGAGGCTTAGAAGTTAGTGATGGTGAAAACAATGGTGAGGCTTAGAAGAATTACTTTGTTTTCTTTACTATATTGAAATATGAATTGTAATTGACAGCTTTAATATGTAAGCATTAAAATTATTTATGTTATACATGACACATTATTAATCATGATTATGTTATGTGCAGATGTCTGCCGATCCACCTCGTCGTCCCCCATATAAGCCCCCAACAGTTAGGGGTGGCATTGCTCGCAAACATGGAAAATCAACCAGCAATAATTCCCACACCCATGGTAGAGGTGCTGTACCATCTGAGGGACGACGTACCTTTCCAAGTGTTTCAGCCCCTGTTAGAAATCTTGCAGCTTTTCCATCACCGCATCCATTACCAGATTTGAATAATATCGATTTTGGTGTTCTAACGAGTTTAATACCGAGTTATGCAAATCTTCTACGTTCTACATGCCCTCAACAACATGCCTCGCAGGTATGACTGATATCATTTATGTTCTTGAAAGTATTCAAGTATGAGATAGCTTAGATGGAAAATATTAAAAAAAATTAAAAAGTATTCAAGCATAGAGCTATGCAATATGGGACTAAAAAAGATAGCTGAAACATTTTATTCAAATCAACTATAAATGCTAGTCTTCATTAACTCTAATAGGAATCCAGCTTACATGATTGTGAAGGATAGACTGATAGCAAATCTGTACAATGAGCAGGAAATGGATGGTAAAATTGCTCCATTTCATACTTGGTAATTTTAGAATAGTGGGTATGAAACTGCTTAAGGAATTTACTCGGGAAATTGAAATTGTAACCATATGATCTGATTTGTATTTTACCTATTTTTATACTTAAAGGTAATAAAATGTGTGGACTCTAGAACATTTGTATATCATGCATTGAAGTACATGTACAGAACTGCTTTCTATTAGACAATCAGTGTAGGCTTTGGTCGCTAGGGAAAGGTGAAGGATCAATGGAGAAACTTGATGCATGTAGTTAGATTTTAGCATTTGCAACTTCAACATGGTTTGAGTTTGTGCTCTTTTCAAAGTAGAAACTTCCATACCTATATGCATGTAGTTATAACTTTATTCCCTTTTCATTCGGATATATAATTCAGTAGGTTATAGTTTGATCATCTTCTTCATTTTTTGTCATTGATCAGTATATATATGCTGTTATATAAGTATACTGGAAATGATTAATGAATCATACTGAGTACTGAATTCTTCTTCCTGTACTCCCAAGACAAAGATATATATACAGTCGATACTTAATTTTGATTGGATTTGGAAAATAAAATTTATAGATTAGTATTAATTATTCGGTCCTCTACCTTAATCAATAGATCCTTGTGTTAATCCAAATCTTATTTTGCAGTTGGCTTTGAGATCCCAATTTTTTTCAATTAATGTTGCACACTTGCACGTACTACATGAGAAAACATTCAGATAAGATTCAACTGACTGAAATCGTTACTAGCTATATTAACTAACAGCATCCATTGAGAATAAACTCCTAGAGCCATAGGGATTATATCATGGTGGGAGGGGGGCAAAACTACTTACTATGGTGTCAGACACCATAAGGATTCTTATGCTGCCAAAATTGAGATTAATAGCACTAATATTAAAGTATATATAGGATAGTACTAATCTAGGCTTGCTTAATTCGTACGAATAGACCACATGTGGTGATTAACTCGGGTTCACTCCTAGTTTATTTCGGGTTCAAGTTCAGTCAGTTAAATTTCAAGTCGATACATATCAGAGGATCACCTTCCATTCACTTTCTATTTGAATATATATATATATATAATTTAAATTCATCGTTGCTATTCATTCGTTTAATATTACACAACTTAAGTTCAATGTTAGTTATCTCATGTTCACTCATATTTATCCCATATCCACTCACAAAAAAATTAAGTTGATGCATTAATTAAAGTGTTCACTCTCTGCCTAATTTTTGTTTCAATAAATATAAAATTTAGATTCATCATTTTGCTCATTGGTTCAGTGTTAAACAATCGAGGTTCAATATACATACTCAACTCATGGGCACTTATATCAAACATAAATTCACTCACAAAAAATCATACACGCGATCGTGGTCCCAGCCACCTGTAGCATCAACTCACGCTGCTACGTCAAAGTCCTCGAGGGTGCCTAATATATAGCATCATGTGCAAGAACAAGGAGAGTAATTTCCTATTTTAAAGTGCAAAAAACTTTTTATATGTAGAATTTGACTTAATTAAAGACTGAATGCAAAGTAGATTACTATTATATTTAGAACAATTTGCCTAATATATAACATCATGCTTCATGGAGTCAACTAGTTCCTTTGATCTGATCATACAAAGCATAGCAATCGGATTCAGATGCAAATTCCAATATGATAAGTCCTAGATTTAAGCTATTTTACTTTCAGAAAACAATAATAATCATGTCAACATTGTAATAAGAGGAGCTGTCAACTATTTTTTGCCCATCTGAAAAGGATACTTTTGTGAGCGCATCAGTAATGTGACTTAGTTGTAATATTGTCAATTTGGAGAAAATCCATTAAGTAGTGTTCTGTGTAACAAAATGCAGTTAAATCTATCTATAGAATAATATATGATGACAAAAGAGAATCAGTATGTCTGGTTCCAGTTGACACCCTTACACCCAAAAATACTTTTTTGAATTTTTTTTAGTTTTGTTAGATAGTTGGTATTTATAATTGATTGTTTGGTATTGTCTATATGATGCCTTCTCCATATATAGGTTCCATCAATGGGGTACACTCAGCGATCTCTACCAGATGTTCCTTCATTCTCACTGAACTTATCAGACTCAGAGGAACCACATATGGCAGGCATTGGCGATGGTTCGCAACCAGTGGCCCATGAGGCACAGGTAGATGGTGCATCACCATCTACTCCTGCTCCTTCACATGTCTCAAATATTCCGTCATCTTCATAAGTGGTTGGACCGGAGGAACCTAACTATACCAGGAAAGTTTTCTTACAGCCAGAGGGTGATGATGGGTAACTTAGAAATTTTTCGCTAGAACTTAGAAATTTATATTGTTTTCCTACAACCAGTTATTATATATGACCTTGTGGGTCCACTTTTTGCCAGATTTTGTCCATCGAAGCCTGGTACATCTCATATATCCACTATCATCATTAATAGGTTTGATGATGCCTATGAATCTTGGACTAAAATTCCTGAGGCTACACGAAGGATATGGTTCCGTGAATGGAAGGTATGAACAACTATATAGTCATTGTAGTAACATATATCATATCAATTTAGCATTTAACTTTTTATTATTATTGTCTTGCAGAAGCACGTATATTGGGAGCCTATGCACGAGGATCATATGTGGCATGCATTCAACAAAAAGGGCAGTAGTCGTTTAAGTGATATGTATTGTGCGCTACGAAAATCTAACAAGAGGCCGCATTGGATTGGGACAGAGATTTGGGAGGGACTCCGACAAATTTGGTCCACTGAGAAGCACAAGCAGAAGTCGGAGCGAGGAAAGAAGAATCGTAACTCCGAAAGAGGAGGTAGTCTTCACACTGGAGGTTGCATATCGTTCGGCACACATAAAATGCGCATGGTAAATATCTTATAACATGTTTTAAATCATTAGTGTATTTTTCTAGCTGAAAAAGAAAGATTTAATTGTCTAAATTAAACTCTTGTTTATGTTTACCAACGTAGACGCGGGAATTAGGAAGGGAACCCACGCATGCGGAGATGTTTTCTCGCTTTCATAAGAAAAAAGCTGATGGTAGCTGGGTTGAACCACGGGCAAGACATAGTTATGTAAGTTTATGTTTAAATAAGTTAATCACTTCATTGTTTATTTATTAGTTTGAGTTTCAATAAAAATGTATTCGTATTTGTGTGTAGGATCGGTATGAACAGGAGAGTTCCCAGTCCGAGACTCAATCTCAGAGCGAGGATGGAGGCATCCCTACATCGGGCACTCAGGAGTGTGATGTCGATAAATGGTCAAGGGCTATCGGCGGTCCAAACAAGAGGGGTCGCCTTTATGGGATGAGCTACCAGAAGATGTCAATAAATTTGAATGTGGAGTATGATCGACCCATGTCATCTCGCAGTTGGGAGGAGCAAATGGATCAGATGCGGAGTCATATAACACAGCTCGACACGAGTATGAAGGAGCAGGTTGAGCGAGTTTTGTCAGTGCGTCAGCAAGAGCAACTTACGCTACAACAGTCGATGGCCCAACTCATGCAACAACAAGCAGCTCTACAGATGGCGCAAAACCAACAGTTCATAGCGGTCATGAAGAATGATTTTGAAGTGATGTTGAATCAACGTCTTAATCAACTTCAACATCCTCGACATATTTCTGATGACGATTGCTATCGTCCGCAACCGATGGGAGATGATGATGATGATGATTAGGACGACGGTCCGCGGGGTAACAATGAGTTTCTTGATGAAGACTGATCATGTGTGAAATGTTTTGAATACTGTTAGTACTTGAATATTCATTATTTTGAATGGATGATAAAATAGATGTTTTAAAACATATTTTGAATGGATGATACTTTTGATGGATGATAAATAATATATTTTGGATCATATTACAGGTCTTTTAGATTATTATTGTACGTGTGATGATTGTTAATATTACAGGTCTTTTAATTTTGGTTTACTAATTTTTTTTAAAAAAAATCTTAAAAGTTTCGACGAAATTCCGACAACATGTCGTCGAAAATTACCGACGAACCTGTTGTTGGAAACACGTCCTAATTTAGTCGGTAAGTTGTCGGTAATTACCGACCACTTTCCGAATAAAATATGGTAGGAAAATAGTCGGTAATTATCGACCACATTTTCGACAGTATTTGTAGTCGGTATTTACCGAGGAGCTACCGACAAAACTTTGGTCGGTATTACCGAGGAACTATCGACAGCTTTTCGATTAAAATTTTGGTCGATAATTATCGACAATATTTTTTGTCGATAGTTTGTCGGTACCCGTTTCGACCAAGGTTTTACCGACGCATATATTGGCGTCGGTAACCAGTCGAAATTTGGTCGGTAAATCAATGTTTCCGACCAACTTCCGACCACTTTTCGACTATAATGATTGTCTGAAATCGACTTGTTTCTAGTAGTGGAATTCAATGTTAGGAGGGGCTCCATAAAACTGCTCCATAGAAGTTTTATTCTGTACCCACACGTGAATTAGGAGTTGGAAGCACTATATGTTATATAGATATACATTAATATATAACTTATGTTAAATGATATTTTATATATGGGAGGTAGAAAGTAGAAACATGCCTAAGTTTAGTCAAGCTTTAGTCAAAGGTCGTGATAGATGAATATACACTTTTAACATATGCCGTGGGCTGTTAAAAAATAATTAATTAAGAGTGGTGTGTATATCTGACTTAATTGTGTTGTCGAGGTCATTTGGTATAAGAATTGGAGTGCTTATATAAATGTTTTTTTATAAATATATTGTTTTTTCAAATGGGTAAATAGTAAATTAAAACTTTCCGAGAATTATAATCCATTTGTAATTACCTCCTATAAATTTTAAAATTAAACAAAAAATGAGCTAAACTTTGTGAAACTAACAAAAATACTCCATCGATTAACTCAATATTATTTATTTAACATAATCAATTTTAAACTAACTCAATACTCCATCGATATGTTGTAAATAAGTATACTTTTGATATGTTTAGGAAGCCTATTTGTGATCTGAAAATAAGAATCTTGGTGATTCTGTCTATTGATGCTCAAAATTTATATATGTATACAAGAATTTTAATTTTTAAATTCTACAAAAATAAAATAGTAATTTGCGATGATTCTGCGATCGCGAGGATGTTGCAGAAATTAAGTGTATCGTTCTGGTCGCGAACATGAGCCACAAAAAATTACCGACAGTTTTGCGGTGGCCTGGTGCAGTTGCAATGCCGTCACGAATTAAGTAACTATAGTTCGATAGCTAACAAGTTGCCGCAGTTGGTCCCGCGATCGATACTGCGATGCTTGTAGCCGTCGCTGAGTCGATCGCTGTTGCGACGCCCAATTAGCGATTGCTGACTTTTTGCAACGCGAACTTCAATGACGAAACTTTGTGATCGCTATTGCTGGTTTTTACAAATTAAAAAATAAAAAAAATAAAAAATATCGGCGCCTATTTAGGCGCTTGTTTTTAAAAACTGACGCCTTTTGAGTACTAGTTTCAAAATTCATTCATCCTTATTTTTCGACTCTCAATTCGATTCTTTTTAGTACGTTTGAATTCATATTCTAACTTAAGAAAACTCAATTTTTTAATCAAAATGAATCGATATTGTAATATTTTCTTGCAGTGGCTCACGGTGCCAAGGGCGGACCCAAGGGGGTCACTGCCCCTTGGATTTTTTTTAAAGAATGAGGGTATTTTAGTTATTTAATATTTTTTAATTAAGGTTTGCATCCCCTCCCTCCTACGGACATGACTTCTACGCTTCTCATGAATCCCACCCACGTCTCTGCAGTAGACATCACATCGTCATCATCATCTCCACAGTGGCGCAGTCTGCAGAATCTCAAATAGAAATGTACTAATCTCTCTCCTTGCATAATCCCAATTTATAAAGGTTTCTCATTATTTATTCTTGCTGCGGTAGAATCTCAAATCAATAAAGGTTCTCCTTTTTTATTTTTTTATTTTTTACCAATCCTTTTTTTTTAATTCTTACTCCAGCATCAAATCAATAGAAGAGAAAGGTGCAAGGTAATGATCTCAATTCAGCACTTTCCCGGAACTAGAATTTCTTCAATGGAAATTTCCGATTTCAGATAAGGAAATGCTGAATTCCCGAAATCGGAATGGGTTTTTTCAAAACCCCAAAATACCCTCAACTAAACCGGTTCCACCAAGTTACCCGATTGCACCTTCCCACCCGGTGACTAGTTTTCCCTCGCCCCCCGCTCGGTCAAAATATTTCTCCCCTCCCCTTCTTACCTTTTTACAGCGAGCCCTAGATTTTATTGCGATTTTATTCGCCATTGGCGGACATCGCAGTTCTCCTCCGACACTCTCCTCCCCTCGGCCAACTTCCTCAGCTCGACGACAGGTTCGAAGCTCTCTCCATTATTCTGCGACCCAATATACTTGAGCCCTAGAAGTTACTGCTCTCCATTATACTCGTCACCGGTGGCCCTGCGACACTCTCGTCGACCAACTTCCTCCTCTCGACAATGATTTCAGATGCTCTCTCCTTCAATGTCCCTAGCATTAGGAACCCTAGTAATGATGTTTCCTTGAGTAGACTGTAGTGGTTCATTGAGTTCAATACTTTCTAAAAATTTTATGTAGTTATTCATTGAATAGACTATTTGGATAGTAGGCTATTTGTGTAGTGTTTGACAATAGATTAATATGTGTTTGAGAGTTATGACCAAACTCTCTAATGAGTTAGAGACTTTGGCCAAAACTGTCTATTAGTAGTCTAATTTTTAAAACATGTATCATTGGCACTCTATAGTATTGTGCATAAAAAATAATTATTTAGTAGTATAATTTTAATAATTTTATAGCGTAATGTGGAAACTCTCTAACTCATTAGAGACTTTTTTCAACATTGTTTAAAGTGAGTTTTTCTATCTTATTAGTGTTGTAAACATAATGTGCATAGTATTTCCACCATAGTCTCAAGTAAATTCTGTGCTGAAGACTATTTGGAAAAGTCTATAATGAGTTAGAGACTTTATCAAAACTCTCTATTTCTTTATTTGATACCTAACTAGTATGTTTCTTTATTATTATTGTAGTTATCATATATTATATCTTGGTGATTGAAACATTAAAATTGATTTAGCAGTGTGAAAGCTTGAGATATATTCGTCATGGGTAGAAAAAGGAAGCGGGCAGGTTTGATGTTTATATTGTGTGCATTTGCTTTAATTTTATTTTTTGGATGTTAAATGTAATAGGTCCCCTTATTTATATATTACAGCTAAGCCAGAAAAAAAGAAAAAAAAAATCATGTAAATATGACAAGTCCCAGTTGGTTCAATGGACATGTTTTGTCCATCGCTTTCGCAAGTTTATTTCGATTGGAGTAGATAAAAATTTAGGTGACTTTTTACAATCGGTTCACATCCAAGATACCCAAAGAGAGATAATTGAGAAAACTCCATTTGGAGTAATCATGAGAATGCAATACTTCCATGCCCTAAGAAATGTGATTTGCTTGATCATGAATCACTGGATTAGGAAAACCACTTTCAGATTTAAAGGTGTTAGGATAAATTTTTTGCCAAACAATGTTTCACTGCTGCTTGGCATTCCAGATAATGGAATTATTATTTCAATGCCCTCATATGCCGTTGAACCAAGTGGAGAAAGCTACATGAAGTCAAAAAAAAAAATGATGGTTCTCCATGCAACCAATCTGCAATCAAAGACCATATGTTGCGGTTACACACATTATTAACATAACAGAGTTACCGGTTCACTCTGCGGCTCACTCCCTCACTCGTAGTCATGTCACAGCCACATCAGCATAACAGCTTCGCCTCGCTCTCTGCAACAGTCGCCACTACTCACGTTTTAACAACTTACTGTTACTCTATTATTGAAGTCTGTTGCTCTATTATTGCTGGTTGTTACATTCAACCTTATCTATAAATATCGAGTCTATAATGAATCGGAGATATGAAATGATCAATACTTTTCCTTCACATGATGCCTTTACACATCAAATGATCCGGAGGACATTATGGACTTCTGTAGATTATTCATATTGTATGTTCTTTGTTGTATTTTGTTTTGTACCTCAGCATACACTGTTCCATTATTTTTGTTGCCTTATGTGGATAACTTAGAAAATATATGTAATTATAATTAGACAATATGTATATATTCTTACTTCTCTATGCAACTCCCCTTAATTGGGGAGAAAAATGAGAGCTGCGAGGAAGAATTCAGGACAAATTCAGTCAGCAACCTACATGAGAGGTTGCATCATTCTACTAATTGTAAGTATTATACTATCAAATTTACTTTATGTTTGAAATTTAAAATATTTTATTGTATTTTATACTTCATAATTTATAGGGGTAGTTCTTTGAATATGTTCATATTATGAAACCTAAGAAATCAGAAACTCTCCATCGAATCCTTAGGTGGGAGTTAAAAAATTGGTAGAGCAAGACCCTCCAAGCCCTATGAAAATCCTTGGACAAAAAATCTGTAAGTAGACTTGTATTAATTATTAAATATATAAATTCTCAATACATATAATTTTGTTGTGTAGGTTATCAAATATTTAGAGCCCCAGGAGGGTGAAGAGGAGTTAAAGCAATATGACCCTAGAAATGATCTTGCAAATGTTTGTAATTTCAATTTTTTATGAATTGATTAGACAATGTTAGTCAACTAAAATTTATTTTTCTTATCTTCAGGATAAATTTGATATTTTTAGAGTTCTTGATGATTTTGTTGCTGTATATGTTAATAAACATGTTGAAGGATGTCTTAAAATGGAACTTTCTGGAGATGACACCTACCTTGTCAATATCTCTACTCCTATATATCAGGAGTACTGTCCTTCCCCTGCCCCTGCCCCTGCCCCTGTTGTAAACCAATTTTCACCTCATATTCTAAAGAGTATTGCGAGAAGTATTATCAGATCCTCTATTTCAATTGTAAGGCATTGTGTTAAGAAATCTAACCACATGTATGCATTGAGGGACCGAATAGGTACTCCATTGTGGGTGAAGGTTTATATGAAGAACAAGAAAAAGAAAAAGGAAATTCAACTCATAGTCGTTGAAGATTTACAGTAGCAAGAAACTATTGTGTGTTAACTTATTTTATGAATAACCGTCGACAACATTGTCATATATTGTTTAAACAGATTTATTGTATTGATGTTTGATTATAGCATCCAATGTTGTTGAGCCAATGTTTTCAATAGTTTTAAAAACTTGTTGAATTTAACCATTTCGATTGAAGTCTTTCAACCAATGAAGACTTGACCTCAGCCTGAAAAATAGTCTAACCCCTTTAAGAGATTTGGGTGAAAAGTCTATAAACTTTTAGAGACTTTTAAAAGTCTTTAAACCTTTAAAGAGTTTATAAATATACTAACTTTATTTTGTTTAATTTTGTAGCCTAACCATGGAGTATATGTGGTCTGATGGGCTGATATCTTTACCAGTTAGAAATTTGTTGAACATTCTTGACTTTGACGGATTAATTGAGGATGATTCAATTGATGCATATGCGTCTATTTTATTAAGAAAAGCAAGCCAGTTTACCCCAAACTACATCTACTTGGGAATAATATTTGAGGTAAATTATCTATATTATAATGTTTAGATAATATTTTTATGCAAGTGATGTTTTTAAATTATTTGTAGAGACACTATCGAACGATGAGGAAATCTGCATTAATGCAAATAAGGAAGTCATTCCTTGTTGCATTAGAGATCAAATATATTTTCATTCCAATTTCTAGTAGTAGGATGAGACATACCAACCATCGAAATGACACAAGTGGACATTGACATTTGCTGGTGATTGACATTAAGCAAAAAACATTCTTCTATTACAATTCATTTCGTACCTATGTAAACTCCAAAAGAGACTTTGAGGAGGCTGTAAGTGTTTGAAATTTAATTTTTTGATATTGAGCTTTAATAATGTTGATGAGTAAATTTATGATTTTTCATATAGTGCTTGCTAATGGAGACGATGGAACCCGAGGATTTGAATATGATCAGTCCATGCTTAAACTTCAAGAGCCCCAGTTGGAGTCGAGTTGTGGTAAATTATCCTGAATAGGGTCCTTCTGTAGATTGTGGAATATTCTTAATGAAATATATGAAATACCTATTGGAAGATAGACAAATGAACTGGTCCCATGCAAACATGAAAAAAATTTAGAATAGATATTGGGCATAGCTTCATGGATGACATTTATTCTCTTGTTAAACAATGAATGGAGTTGTGCTACTACTGACTAATGTTTTGTGGTTAAACTAATGTTATGGTAATATACTGACTAATTTTGATGTATTATATTGAGCTATTATTTGGTGTTAATATACTGACTTAGAATAGATATTGAGGTATTAACATCATCTGGGATCTATTCGACCGAAAATATTATTTTATTTCAACCAAAATAACGGATTATACAAAATTCTCTAACCGGTTAGAGACTTTCGCAGTTCTTAAACAAAAAAATTCATATGGTGTCGTATATTATTCCAATTAAAAATATAATATTTTTGGATATGAATTAACATCATCTGGGATCTATTCGATCGAAAATACTATTTTATTTCAACCTAAATAACGGGTTATACGAAAGTCTCTAATTGGTTATAGACTTTCGTAGTTCTTGAACAAAAAATTTCATATGGTGTCGTATATTCTTCCAATAAAAAACTTAATATTTTTGGACATGAATTAACATCATCTGGGATCTATTCGATCGAAAATATTATTTTATTTCAACCAAAATAGCGGGTTATACGAAAGTCTCTAACCGGTTATAGACTTTCGTAGTTCTTGAACAAAAAAATTCATATTGTGTCGTATATTATTCCAATTAAAAACTTAATATTTTTGGACATGAATTAACATCATCTGGGATCTATTCGACCGAAAATATTATTTTATTTCAACCAAAATAGCGGGTTATACGAAAGTCTCTAACCGGTTATAGACTTTTGCACTTCTTGAACAAAAAAATTCATATGGTGTCGTATATTATTCCAATTAAAAATTTAATATTTTTAGACATGAATTAACATCATCTGGGATCTATTCGACCAAAATATTATTTTATTTCAACCAAAATAGCGGGTTATACGAAAGTCTCTAACCGGTTATAGACTTTCGTAGTTCTTGAACAAAAAAATTCATATGGTGTCGTATATTATTCCAATAAAAAACTTAATATTTTTGGACATGAATTAACATCATCTGGGATCTATTCGATCGAAAATATTATTTTATTTCAACCAAAATAGCGGGTTATACTAAAGTCTCTAACCGATTATAGACTTTCGCAGTTTTTGAACAAAAAAATTCATATGGTATCATATATTATTCCAATTAAAAACTTAACATTTTTGGACATGAATTAACATCATCTGAGATCTATTCGATTGAAAATATTATTTTTTTTCAACCAAAATAGCGGGTTATACGAAATTCTCTAACAGGTTAGAGACTTTCGCGGTTATTAGATAAAAAAATTCATATGGTGATGTATATTATTCTAATTAAAAACTTAATATTTTTGGATATGAATTAACATCATCTGGGATCTATTCGACTGAAAATATTATTTTATTTCAACTAAAATATAATATACAAAAAGAAGTAGGGGGGCCAAACTTCCAAATTATTTATAATATACAAAATCTGGGTTCTATATATAATATACAAAAAGGTGTTCTTTGCAAAATATACCAAATGTTATCCAACTATTTGTTATGGCCAAACTTCCATATCAAGAAGTAGGGGGGAGCTTTACATGACTGTTTGTTATGACCAAACTGTTTATATATACCACACTTTTTTGGCACTTTACCATTATGACGAGATTCTCTTCGATTCTTCCTCTTCCGACCTGCTTGTGCCACGGCTTGTTGTGGTTTTACCAAAGGATCAAAGGATTCTCGACGCCAATATTTCTTGCTTTTGGTAGGAAATATTTTGTCTTCATATATTTTCTTGTATGTTTCGATGGTAAAGTAATGCTCATAAAAAGGATAAGGATCTAGACTATAATAATCAATAACCGCCATAACATGCGAACATGGAATATCAAATATTTGAAACTTATTGTAAGAACACGATCGATAGGGTAAATCAACAATGACAATTTGATGTGATGTGTGTACTTGGCAACAATGGTTCGTATGAGGATGGACTGAATACCAACGGCACTTGCTCCTATTTTCAACAAGGATATCTTCAGCTCTTGTTGTTAGAATTTCAGACAATTTGAGTGACACTTTACGGCGCTTATAGAACCATTCAGCAACATTGTCTCTCGTCAGTTCAATTAATATTGTAATAGGCATCTCCCGTACTTTCCTAAACAAAGAATTCATACTTTCTACTGCATTAGTAGTAATTATATCGTACCTACGACCAGGGAAAAATAACGTTGCCCATCTCTCCTTTTCCAACCGGGTTACCCATTGGTAACTAGGCTCATGAATATCCAGCAACTTTTGTATACATTCATTGAAGGTATGTTCCGTAGTGGCTCTTGCAGCAGACCAAAATAAAGGACACCAAAATATTTATTTTCACATCGTGTATTAGTTTTTTGGCTAAGTGCACCATACAATATCTATGCGATGCTTCTGGGAATACCTTTCTCACAACTGCTAAAATACTAGGATTTCTATCACTCATAATGCTCAAATCGCGGAAGCTAGGTATACAATGTGCAAATTCATCCAAAAACTATTCCAATGTGTCTCTTTTTTCAATCTCACAAACTCCAAATGCCACCGAAAAAAGTCTACTCTCAACGTCAACAGTCGTCGCTATCATTAGAGCTCTAGGATATTTTCCCCTCAAGTGTGTGGCATCAATACATATAATAGGTCTTAGATATTCTCTAAACCCACGCAAGCATGCGCCAAATGCCCAAAATACTCGGAGAAAACGAGAAGATATGGAACATCTCAATAATTTAACTGTTGTTTCATTATCATGTATCTTCAATTCTCTAAGGTAAGCAGGTAGATCTTTGTAGCACTCATCAAAGTCTCCACGAACTTATATAAGAGCTAATAGAAGTGCATTGTATGCTTTCTTATATGAAATACGAACCCTAAATGTTTTTTGAATTTTGGTCACAATCATAGCGGGTGTGTACTTTTGATTCCTTACTAGGTGATCCTTGATTTGCAACAAACTTTGCACTGCAATCTTTGTGATCTAAATTAAGTCTCGACACTGTGCATGTATATTTGTCCAAAAAGTTGACAATAGTAAATCTTCCTCTGCCACTTGTAGACAACATCCATGGACAATCACCATGATTACATCCAACTTTAATATAACGTAGTCTACTTTCGACGTGTCTCAGCTCAAAGTTACGCTTGATGCAAAATGTGCTTAGAGCTCTCCTAAATTCCTCCATATCATCAAATACCTGGATTACATAGTCATGATAAAAATAAATTAGTATCAATACATTTGATCATAAATAAGTGTTTCATATCTTATGTTATACCTAATTAAGATACAATTCGCTATTTTGCGTTTGATTACAATAAAATGTATTCGGGGCAGTAATGATAGTATCATCTTCTTCATCCCCTGATGCTGAAGATGCTTTGTTGTCATACATACCTTCATTTAAATCATTGTTTATGTCTCTTTGATCTTCTGGAGTGAAATCAAGCAGGCTCTCAAGGTCATCATTGTTGACAATAATTTCATTCTCTTCATCACTGCGATAACCAACCTCTGTATAATGAGCTTCATACATAGATTGATTTAATGTAATTGTACTTCCAACTACATCATGTGAAGTGAACATATCAAATGGCAAATTCTCAACTTGCTCCACTTCTTCTCTAATCCTCTCATTAGTCAATTCCTCCTCCACTATATCATATGTATCATCCTCAAATATAAGTAACATATTAAGGTCAATCGGAAAATGAATCTATCTCCATTGTCAACTAGATTAGAACCATATTGTGTTGATATAGATGAAACATTATTCTGACTCTCAATACTATCAATATACGTAAAGACTTCTTCAGGAATAGTCTCTGACATAATGTTTTCAGCAACACTATCAGTAGTCATCTCCTTCATTTTGTCAACCATCACAACTTTCAAATCATAAACCTAAATAAAGCATATAAAAGAGATAAATAGTCAGAATTATTAGAGATTTTCATATTGGTTGTAACAAAAGTAGCTATTCAAAATATTTGGGCAGTATATTAACATGGATATTGAGACTTTATTAACTGATTAGAGACTTTCAGAAAGGTTGTAACATTTTACAAAAAAAAACATTTTTGGCGACTTTAGGACCTCTATTTTATCGTATAAATAGATATCGTGGATCATCTTTGCACTAAAGTATCTCTTACAAACATATGGAAAAAGTCGATCTCTAACTGGTTAGAGACTTTCACATAAGATGATTATTTTTACCAATAATTATTGTTTAGGAACCATACAACATCTATTTAATCGTATAATATACATATCATGCCTCTAATATAAATTTTTCACACTAAAGTACATATTCAGCACTTTCGGTCAAAAGTCTATGACAACTTAGAGATTTTTATCAAAACGCAAGAAATCTAAAATTTATTGTGACGTGTATGTTAGTAAATTTATTGTGATGTAGTAATTACATTTTCTCCATCAGGTAATGTAATTATAGATTTTGTACAAACTCTACAATAGATTAGAGACTTCTGCAAAATTTATCATGCTGCTTATTACAGTCTCTAATGGTTCCTTTCTCAACCATACCACATGTTTTACAAGATTAAAAAAAGAAAAAAAAATGAGATTTCAAGAAAAAATAATCAAACATTATTATCTACTCTGTAAATGACTCACACCGTAGGATGATGAATGAGATAGGATTGTATAGGATTCTGCAATCTGAGCAGAACCATGGGAAGTCGATCACCAAGAAGCTTCACTGTCGAACAACAACGACTTAGGGCGATAATCAACAATGCCGTCGATGACGGAGAGAGTGCAGATGACAGAGGGCTTCTACAATTTCACCAGAAGCACAGGAACATTCACCGTCGAACGGATGACGGGACGGTAATCAGCATACTTTCGTGACGAAAATAGAACTAGGGAAGTCGAACAATGCAACGATGAGAGAGAAGGTGAAAATATTACATGCTTATGTGACTGGGTAATCGGGTTGCCCGATTTCATTTTTCATAGTTCATTTTTTACTATCTGCTGCTCACCGATTTATTTGAGGGTATTTTGAGGTTTTGAAAAAAAACTCATTCCGATTTTGGAAATTTAGCATAACCTTATCCGGAACCGGGAATTTCTATTGAGGAAATTCCGATTCCGAATAATTGATTATCTCAATTCAAATCAAAAAGAAAAAGCTAATAAAAACTTCTTTATTTCTTTCTCTCCCACACAGTCGATCATTATTATTTTTTTGCTGCAGTATCTCAAATCAATCAACCAAGCAAAAGCAAGCCATTATTTATTTGTTGTTGTAGAATCTCAAATCAAACAAAACAGGTACTTTTCTAATTTCCTTTCATAATGATATTAATATTCGGTACTTTTTATTAGGATTAATTTCACTTGTCCTCTGCAATCTTATTTAAATAATTAGGTACTTTTTATTAGGGTTAATTTCACTTGTCCTCTGCTTAATCTTATTTAAATAATTAGGTACTTTTTTTAGGATTAATTTCACTTGTCATCTGCTTAATCTTTTTTGATTATTTAAATTGGCCAAAAATATTCATCTATTAAAAGAGATTTTAATTGGTGTTTAAACTTTATGATGCAGTATTTAATTTATGCAAATTATTTTTTCTAATTTATAAGAAATGAAAAAAATACTTTTAAAAAAACAGAGAAGATTCGGGAGAACACTGTTTTTCGCATCCACCATCATTGAATATTGATCCTACAACTTAGACAATTGCCGAATCATCTCTTATTTCCAAACAACCAAATTCAATTGTAGAGGTTGATCTAGAAAATCTTTCTTCTGATCCGGGATTGCGAACTAATATCATTAGTTATTCATCTAATGTGATAGATCAAGTTCGCAGAGCTTACTTGTTAAAGGGTCCATGTCAACCACGTCAGCATAAGTTTCCTCAAAGAGAAGATGGAATGATTGTATATAGGGGTGAAAACAGGCCAGGCCAAGTCGGGCCTTCACCTTAATAGGTCAGGCCTGCATAGTCAAAAATAGGTCTGGGCCTAGCCTGTGACTTGTTATAGGTTATTTTTTCGGCCTGAGCCTGGCCTGGTCTGTGGCCTGTTTATAAATCCTGCTAATACCTAATATATGTTTATAAAATTACTTTTAAATTTTAATATAAAAATGATAATAATAAATTTAAACATAACAACAAAAATAATTATTGTTTTATTAAATTAAAATATATATATTATTATATATAATTAAAATATATAATAAACTAATAATATTATATATTATATATAGTACCTTAACAGACCCAGGCCGGTCTATCAGACTCAATAGACTTTATAATGGGCCTAGGCCTGGCTTGATAAGGAAAACATATCTAGAAATAAGCCTAGACCTATTTTATTTTTTAAAGAGATCAGACCAGACCAGGCCGAATACAGATCAGGCCAAGTCGAATACAGGTCAGGCTACAGGCCCTTGGCAGGCCGCCCGGCCTATTCCACCCCTAATTGTACATGATACTTTTAACTGAAAATTTCAAAATGAAATATTGGAAAAGAAGAAAAAAATTCTTATAGCATATTTTGGGGCCCTGCATTAACTTTCTGCGTCCGCAACTGATGGTGCACATGAAGTGTTCGAAAATTTGCTGAAGGAGGGCTCCGCGGTTTACAGCAGGTTCTACTTCGAGGACTAGTTTCCAACTCTTGCGTGGTTAGACGAGTTCTTGGGGTTGACTTGAAGAGCCAAATAAATTGGAATTAGGAGGGATGTTTCTCTTTGATCTGGATGAGGTCATCGAGGAACATGTTGGTCAACGCAAAGCCGATGGAGTGGAGAAGGATTTCGTGGATGCATTGCTCGATGGTTTCAGATAAAACAGAGGAAGACTTTGTCCTCTCCATAAAGCAAGTGAAGGCTCTCATATTTGTGAGTTTCCTCAACTAATTAAAATATATATTCCAATAATATTTACTAGCTAATACAAGTTCTAGCAAGAACATAGAATATTTACTTTTATTATTATGCTAAGTTCGATTCACTTTGACTTTTACGTGTAGATTTATTAGGAGCTGGAATTAATTGATACTTCACATATATGCTTCCATAGGGCAATGACAGAGCTTGCTCGAAACCCAAAAGCCATGAGGAAACTACAGCAAGAGGTCAGAGGGACAGCTAAATATCAAAATGGAATGATCAAAGAGGAGCAGCTCGATAAAATGGTCGACTTGAAATCTGTCGTCAAGCAAGTGTTTCGCCTGCTGCATCCTCCAGCTCCGCTGCTTCTTCCACATGAATCCATGGACGACTGTCGAATACAAGACTACCATATCCCAAAATGCATGGGCGATCGGGAGAGACCCAAAATTCTGGGAAGCGCCGGAAGAGTTCGAGCCTGAGAGATTCATGAGCAGCTCCGATCCATGTATTTCAAGGGAAATGACGTCAGGTTGATCCTGTTTGTTGCCCTTTTCATTAATAGAAATAATCGATGGAATTGGCATCATAAATAATAGCTGACCAGCCTGACATCATGAAGAAGATTGAAGACCACGTATAAGATATATAAATGATAATTCATATGGATTTATTAGTGCAGCAGGCCAGCTCATCTACAACGGCTGCAGGCCGGCCCAACCGGTTCAGCTCAACGTTCGGTTCCCTATTTTTCCGAATCCGCATTGAAGTGATTCTATGCTTGAATTATTTATAGATAATGACTTTAGAGTGATGTAACCTGTAGCATTTCATCATCTAAAACTAACAAGAGGAGAACAAATAAGGACAATTATTTCTACATCCACAGCCCACAGGGGAATTTGTTCTACCAATAATTATTAAAAAGTTCCTTGCGATATATATATGTTTCCTCAAGCCTAATTATTCTTTTGACTGATGTGGAAATAGAAAACCATATTCTCAAATAAGCACGGAAAACACCCTGCTACATATCCAGAAGGCCTTTTTAAAGCAATAATTCAGCAGGAATATGTAGCGTTATCACCACATGCATGCAGATAAATTCCTGATAATTAAGCATCGTATGCATGCATGCATGCTTCAGGATAAGAAAATAACTGTTAGCCCCAAACTGAATCATTTGCTTTAGACCGATATGTTGACGCGAGGAAATCCTTGCACAAGAAGCTGAATGCAGGCAATGGAAAGTGAAATGGGCAAGCCTCGTTTATTCTCTTGTGGATTAATTATATACGTAGCTTCTGATGGCCTTGCTTCTTTCTCCTCGAAGCAAAAAGTTTGCTCTTGCTTCGTTGGCCGAACAATCGAGCTTGGCTTCTGTCTTGGATTCTTGGCTTCTCGTGATCACAATATATAATTGTACGAAGATCTGGAATGATGTGCTAGAGAATAATTAATTGATATCCTTGCAGTAGCTTATCGAAAGGACCATAAATAAATAAATTTAAACAAGGAATGTCAATATCGAATTAAAGGACTTTTATATATATATATATATATATATATATATTTATCGAGAGAGAGGAAAAATATAAGTTACAAGAGAAGAAATAAGAAAAAAAAAAAAGGAAAAAAAAAAGGAAGACAAGTACACCAAGAGAACACCACAACACCACAAAACACAATCACGAATTAATGAAGAACTGAGGTGAGGAAAATTCCTGTTCGATTTTTGAAAATATTTTTTTTAAAATTAGATATTAATCAAAATATAACAAATAAATATGAATTAATTTTGAATTAACTTAAAATATTTATTAATTTTAAAATAATAATAGTTATCGTTTATATTATTTTCATAAAAATTAATTGAATCTCCATAAAATTAATAATAATTAGACACTACTATTGTACCTCTAACATTTTATTTTTAGTATATATAATCACTAATTTTTTTTAATAATAAATTTTTTAAATTCTTGTATAATTATTATGAATATTAAATGACAATAGTGAAAAATATCATAAGAATTTGAACCGAACTACTATTCCTTAAATTGAGTGCAAGAAATAATATTCTTCATTCATAACTAATAACATTTCGTATCTATTTCTTATGCTTGAGACACCATTATATTAGGGGTGAAGGGTCCGAGTACCCTATATTTTTTATGATATTCGGATTCTATCCTGTATATGACCGATCGATTTTTGAGTTTTGAAATCAAATCCTACCTTGTAGGAACCTAGAATCGAACCCTACCCGGAACCATAGGTACATTCTGGTTTCGATTCTGGGTACCCTATTGAAACATGTTCATTTACAAGTTCCAGAACATGTTTTAAAATAGCTTCCAAAGTTCAAGAACAAGTTCCACAAGTTCCACAAGTTCCACAAGTTCCAAAATAATTTTGTGGTTTCTAGCCTTTCAAACCTTATTTACATTTCTTAATTTTAAGTTATTTAACTTTAAAACATTGTTAAGTAAGGAATACCTCCCATTTGGATTCAATAAAAATATCTAAAAAATCAAAATCCTTAATAATCTAAATCTAAATTTTGGGATCTAGTACTAATTTGCGAGAATCAAAAATTTTAAAATCTCCCATGTCACATACGGATAGGTTAAGTGTATCCAAATGTTTCTTAAAAATAAGTCTTTAACTTATTTTTATCTAAGGAATAATTATCAACATATTTGATGTCAAAAAAAATATCTAAATTATGTAGCCCTCCAAGAAACCTCCTATACTTTAAAAATTTCTATGTTGTTTTCTGATTTTTTGATTTTCATGTTTTGGGGTTTGAAAAATTTCTTAGAATCTAAGCTTTCTTCTTCAACTCCAACTAACAATATATTTGACCCAAACTTCAACTAATTGCAAGAATCTTAAGTATGATACAAAATAACATGAATTGATGATATTTTTGTTCCAGACTTTTACCTAAAACTATAGAAGTGGATTTTAGGCTCTCCTTTGGGGGCACTCATTATGTACGTAGGTCGATGATAATTTTGAAAAATTTATTAATTTGGAATCATAAAGATAGATGGGCATTATTAGTAAAGAGATTCAGTTTACGAGCAATTTATAATTAAATTAAATTTTTATAATCTAATAAAATCTAGAAAAAGCTCTACGTGAAAGATCCATCAAGAATTAGATTAGATACGTCTCTCTAGGGTTGTACACTATTTGAGCTATTAGGAAAAATGCAACCAAACTAGCACAACAAAAAAACTTGATCGAGTGCATCCGGAGTATATGACTATATATAGAGCCATGTATGGAATAATTAAACTCACATATATCCACGTGGTCTTATATGATTTATGGGACAAAATTATTATGGAGCTTGGCTTCATAGAACCCTAATGTGGCTCGGAGTGAAGCTAATGTAAATTTTTATTAAAAATGATTTTTTTGTTATAGCCCCTCGAACACCACAGACAGAATGTACGTCGACTGTGTTCGCCTCGAGGGCCATCCCACTTGAAGCTTGAGTGCACCAACTCACTCCATGTTGGCGTCATCACGATGATCCCTCATCATGCTCCTTGGTTTTGGATGAAAATGAGTGCCTCCACAAGTGCATCAAGTGACACAAACACAACATCCACCTCCACCGAGTGACCGTTGCTTGACATGAACGTTGTGATCTCGGAGTCCCATACCCTCAAGGACGGCTACCGATTATTCCTCCGCTTCCGGACCACTCTAGAGCAATGGCTTCTTGAAAAGATTGCATTGAAGATTCACCGTATTCCAAACGGTGGACGATCGTATCCCGTGATCGTCCAACAATCGCGCCACGGATTGTTGAATGCTTGTGTCGTTCACCGGCAACAACGACTTTGTGAGCTAGGCTTTCGCTTGGAAACCGAATTAATCACGAATGTGGGTTTCATATGATTGTCGCCGCCATGTTCTAATGTTGCACACCGTGCATCGATATCAATTGTCATGGTTGCAAGCCATGCTCTGAAATCATCTGTCATGGCATGCAATCCTTGCTCTGATACCAACTGTCACAGACCGATTGATTTGGGCAGCAAATCGTCTGTGTAGCTCCCTTGCTTCCCGTGCAAGGGATCGGCCTTCCATCCCGGATCGCTCTCCCCGACTTGAGACCGCAGGTACGAGTGAATCTAATATAGCTAAGAAATGAAAACAAAATATTATTTATCTTGAAGCAAAAATATCACAAAAGGTTCACAATATTTTATATGTCAACATTTCAGTGTCGTTAGGTAGATATATGTCTTGTCTTGGAAAATGTCACTAGCAAGTTGTTAAGTGGATTTTGAGATACTTAAATGTTACACATGATATTTGTTTGAAGTTTGGTAGAAGCTCGATGAGTTTGGTTGGCTATGTTGACTCGAATTTTGCAGGAGATTTGGATAGAAGGCGATCTTTCACAAGTTACTTTTTTGTTCACTGTTGGTGATTATACCATTAATTGGAACACAATTTTACAAGCTACAGTGACATTATCTACCACAAAGGCAGAGTTCATGGTGGTCATTGAAGTTGTTAAGGAGGCTATTTGACTGAGAGGTCTACTTGGAGGACTTCTCACGAAGAAGGAGACAACTATCATCGACTGTGATAGTTAAAGTGTCATACATCTCACCAAGGATCAGATGCATTGACGAAGCATATTGATGTGAGGTATCACTTTGTTCGTGATGTTATAACTTAGGGGGATGTTCAAGTTCAAAAGATCAGTACTCATGAAAATCCAACAAACATGATGACAAAGAGTCTACCCGTAGCCAAGTTCGAGCATTGTTTGGGCTTGGTTGACATTCTACGAAGATCGAGCTAGGCCCACGAGGGCTATTCAGCAAAGGAGGATATGTGGAGCTATAGGAAATTTAAGCCAAGGTGGAGATTTGTTAGATGTGTCTTGAATTTATAATATGGTGTCGGGGCGGAGGGTCATTAGGTCCGGAGCCCGGCCCAACATCGGGTCACACAATCTTATGAGGGGTACGGGGGGGGGGGGGAGCTACCCACAGTACGGACTGTCCAACCCATTATATTGTAATCCGATTCGTTTATAGTTATTTTGTATTTATAGGGTTAGAGAGAAAATTCGCATAAAAAAACTACGAGACATTCTGTATTTTGGGGTTAGAGTTTTCCTCTCTACGTACTTGTGAATTGGCAAATAGTGAAGATCTCCTCATCCTTTGCTCGTGGATGTACGGACAACACACCACTATCTCAAACCATGTAAATTGTGTGATATTCTTTCATTTTCTTGGATTTCGTTATTTTATTTGTGGATCATTAATTACCCTACAAATTTGATAAATATATCTATAGAGCCGAACTTAGTGTATTAACTAATCCAAGTTTTGTTGCAACTAGAGAAGTCAAAGTAGCATCCCAACATAAATCAATATTCGAACTTCCAATTGTAATATTTTTGCACGGACGAATTATAATGGTTGATTAATCTTTTTAGCAGAAATTGTAGCGTGATGATTTTTTAATTAAAAGAATAGTGATCTTAGAAAGACTTCAACTATGAAGTTTAGCTTAGCTATTTAATTTTACAGAGTACGTACTTTCTTTAAAATTCAATCTTTGAGAAAAGGATTACACATAATTATATCTACCAAATTAAGTACACCACAACGCGAGTAGAAGCGAATTCGGTATATATAAACCTAGCGATCCAATTCGTGTTCTTTCTTGATGCACCCAATGAATTCTTTTCAGCTCTGGAATGGTTTATAGACCTTGAGATCGCTCACTACTCCGGCGATGGACCCGGCCGCAGAGGCCACCGTGATGATTAAGCATGCCAAGCTTAGCATCTGCAGACACACCCACCTCGTGCTCCACTTTGGCACCTTCTTCTGCACGATGTACATCTCCACCGGGAAGTACACCGTCAGCGGCCAGAACCCGATGGCCCCGAGGAAGCCGACGACGTCGTTGAAGAAAGGCATGAGCATGGAGACGACGGTGCTCACCACCACGAACATGCTCCGCCATGTCAGTCTGAAGAGGTTGAGCCTGTACGTTCGCCCGGAGGTGATCGGTACCTGGATCTCCTTGGTGATGAACTCCGACTTGGGCCACGTCCGCTGAGCCCACTTCTCGATGAACGCGAAGAGGGGCTGGCAGTAGACCTGGTAGGCGCCGACGAGGTGGACAACGATGGCGGCGTTGGCGATGTCGAGGAGCCAGTAGGGGTTGTAGAAGCCGAACCCGGTGAGGAGGTTGCCGGGGGCCAAGTCGCCAAAGGCGGCGTAGCCCATGCAGCCGCAGAGCATGTAGAAGACGGTGGTGACGGCTACGCTGATAACTGTGGCCCGCTTCATCACCTTCGCTTCTGATGGCGGCGGGGCCTTTATGGTGTCCTGGTTGAGAGACGTACCAACAATTAATGGCGGAGAACATCAATGGTTAACTTTTACTGCTTCATTGAATTGGAATTGGGTACAATACCTGGATTTCAATCAAGATGATGGAGTAGGAGTAAGCAAAGGCGATGTCGCCGAAGGCTTGCAGGCTGCGCCAGATCTTGTCCATTGCAGTCACCGTGCCGATGCTAATGCCGGTGAGACTCCCTTTGATTCCTCCATTCTCTGTTAATTAACAGAGACAAAATAAGCAAAAACAAACGTTAACGGAAGGTTGGAGATTAAGCAAAAGCGCCGCCCGAGTCGCTTACGGATGACTTGGACGATGCCGAGAGCCAAGCCGATAGAGGAGTAAGTGAAGGACATGATAGCGGCGAGAATGGAGAGCCACGAGATCTGATCGAAGTCGGGGATCTGCGACAAGAAGATCTCGGCGACGCCGAACATGATCATGTAAGGATTGCTGTTGACTCGGCAGGGGCTATCGTCTCCATTCTTGTGGAAACAATTCGACCTCTTTATTGCCCTGTTCGACCAAATCAGATAATAAGTCGACTTCGGATGCATTGGGAGAAACAAGAACAAGTTCGAGCTCTTGTCGCCGACTTACACCATGCTGATAGAAGCCGCGATCGTGTATCCGATGGCGACTCCGACGATGTTCAGGTACTGGAGGAAGCCACATATCTGGACCTTGAGACCATCTGGTTATCAAAAGAAACCATGTTACCGGCCAAATCCAATTTTTGATACAAAATTTGTGTTTGTCTCCGCGAAATTGCAGGAACGAGCACGTACTCAGGTTAGCCCGGACTGCGTCCATGTAGGTATAGTTGCGCTTCCCGGTGAGGGGATCGCCGGAGCGGTAGCAGTCGGAGAGGAGCGCAGAGGTATAGTATGTCACGAAGGAGAAGAGAAGCATGACGACCGGGCCAGCAACCCATCCCAGCTGACCAATTGCCCAGGCCAACGACAGCACGCCGGAGCCGATCACTGCTGTAATGATGTGTGAGCTCGAAGTCCACACAGTACCTGAAAACAAAAAACATGAGGGAGAGTCAAAATTTATTTATTTATTCGAACTATTTAATCATTTATATTTATGGCTTAACGTTGTACCGGTTCTTTTGAGCCTGCCATCATCATCAAAGCACTTGGAAGCTCCGTGTTGGACGCCAAGTTCTAAGGAGGCCTCTGTAGGTGCCAAAGCTGCACGCTGGTAGTAATTGGCAGCACCATTCTCGCCCATCTTTATTAAGATCAACCATCCAAATTAATAGATAAGAAAGAATCAAAAAGTGAGAAAAAAGACACTTCTTTAAGTGCAAGAAACTCACCTTAGACATTGTATTGAGTTCTCAGTAGCTAATAATTCCCACGTCGGGGTGGGAATGGGGAATTACGAAGCTCTAAGAGGTGATGGGCAATAAGAGATGAGAAGAGTGGGCTATTTATAGCACGAGGAGATATTTAGAAAACATACATCTCTCCTACGTGTGTAGTATTTCAACCACCCTTTGGACAGGGAATAAGTTCCTCCATCCAATTAAACTACGCTAATACATTAAATAGCAGCAGCTCTATAGAATTGTTTACTGCTCCTAGCGCTGGGAATGTAATGATTTGGCCTTATAATTCCCCTTTGTGCGATTGAGAATTTTCCATGCTTTGTTCCGCTGCTAACAGAGCTTTTTAGAGCTCCATGTTGGACAAAAAGGTGGTCAATATTTGTTTACCAATTCTTTTAAGTGCCCATTCCAGCTTTGAATCACATTCATCATGTTTAAGGTCAGAGTAGATGCTGCATTAAGACCTTGTATGCTTTCTTAGGTTCTATGGAGGAAAAAAGGTGATAATTTAAATACCAAAGCATCATATTTCACTCTTTAACTTTTGTAATTTTAAAGTGCAATAGCCATTGAAGATCGCATGGGGACAAGGCATTCAGGTTTGAACACCTTTTTGTCCCCAATGATGGCCTGTTAGTGGTGAGGAGAGAGAGAACTGCTGTATATTGTGCGGCTCAGGGAATCTGGTGATATATGAAGCTTTTAGAGTTGACCACCAGCTCATTACAATTAGAAATATTTCCGGAGATAAATCATTAATGTTAGGCCATTCATGAGGCAAATGCATAAATATTGTTTTTTCCTCGCACAGCAAGATTCCTGCAAAGGTTTAATTACATAGATTTCATGTGGTGCTTTTAGATCTCCGTGCAGTTAATGGATTTTGCCCACAATCTAGTGAAGTGATTGGTACCATGTTTCAGTTATATTTGCTTCATGGTGAAGAAATGACAGGAGAATAGGGCATCGTATACTGAGTGTGTTTGCCATTCTTTTAGCTTGACTTAGGAGAGTTTATCCAAAATATATATCAGATCATTGAAGAATAGTAACAACATTGTTAATTTAAGTAGGTCTTGTCCTTAAATATTTCCTTGCTTTGGCAGTTATTCTTTTGAGAAGACATAGCTGGGATCCAAATGCTGGTTATAATAAGCAACTGTTCCATGGCTTGCTGTATGCAACTCAAATGCCAAAGTACTCATGTTTAATTTTGTCATGGTAAGTGGACATACAGTTGATGAGAAAAATCATTTGAAGTATTTTTCGGTGGCAGCAGAAGTAGGAATGAAAATTTCGAGCACCAATAGATGCCCACATGAACATATGGGCGCGTTGATAAGATTGATGCATCCAATGTATGCAGTTTTCAGTTCCAGAACTTGAACCTTTTTTTTCTTAGATCGTAATATCTTACTATTGTAGCAAGGCTCGGGAAGATCGAACAGATTGTCTTCACCAGGATCGAATTCAGCACCTGTGAGGATGCAAGAACTAAAGCACGTATACAAGAAGTGGAAGAAAGCTTGTGATGCATTTCTAAACTGATTTATTACTGAACATGATTTCGATCAATGTAATCAGCTACAAAGATCAATTGTAAGAATGATAACACAATTCAATTATAAATCAACGTAAACCTTCAACAGCTTCCCCACTTATTTTCCTATACATTATCAAAGGCTTGAATTGCCCCATCTTTTGTTCATGCAATTAAAAGAAGTAATGCTCTTTTCTGTTTAAGAGTCAACTCTTGTCAACCTAAGGATGCGCTCTTGCTGCATGTTATGTTCATCAGGTTGGCAGGATAAGATGGTCCCTGTTCCCACCATTTTTTTCCAACTATATATGGTGATATATAGATCATGACAGCTATCTGAGATGATGATGAAGTGACCTCCAATTCTTGAGGACGATCTTGAGGGGTTTTGAATCAGCCGCATGATGAGAGTGCGCGTGAAATGTTGAGCTGAATCTTGAGGCAAACTATTGTCGGATTGAGGCGCTCAAAAGGGTTCTAATTATCTGGAGCTTGAGCTGCTCACTTGGAATTATCATTATTATTATTATTATTATTATTATTAAACTATTATTTTTTGGAGAAGAAGAAGGTCTCTTCATACTGATAGGCAATGGCAACTATATGGCCAGTAATTTCATATATACCATGATGAGTCTTATTCTTCTCGCATTTTATGTGAATACAACAGCATTCTTAACTTTGTTAATTCAAACAATAATAATAATAATAATAGATAAACAATGTCAAAAAAATTTTCAAAGTATCTTTGAAAAACTACAGACCTAAATTGCATGTATATTCACCGGTCTTTCATTTTGCAACTTCAGCTTCTCGCATGGTTACATCTGAAAGTTAGGTGGTATTCGGATTAATAAACTAGGTACAAGATCAAAATGAACAATGATGATTTCAAAGAAAATTACTTCTATGTGATTCAATAACCAATGCCTACAACAACAAATTAATTATCAACAAACTAATTTGTTGGTATTGCCAACAAAATTATCAACAAATATATCATTTGTTAGTATTGCCAACAGAATTACCAACACATTTGTTGGTAATTACCAACAAATATATCTTTATTAGTTGGTAATATTAACAGATATTATAATATCCGTTGGTAATACCTAGTAGAATATTACCAACAGATTTACCAATGGAGAATCCATTGGTAATGATATTACCAATAGATTTTTGACTATCACCAACGGATTTAATTCTTTGGTGATATATACCCTATTTTTTTTGTACCACGATGCAAAAGGACGATAATATTTCATTATAATAGAAAAAGACAAAATAACATATACTAAATCATGCATGGTTAGGAGACAAGCACATCCTCTTCAAATGGAACAAGTAAGTCGATCGCACCTCTGGTCTCCTCCTTCCCCCTATCCACGGCGGCGGCCCCCTCGGCCTCCCCTCGGTGGATCTGTACACTCCACCTCCTGGCGCCGACCTCTCCCGATATCCCCTCTGAGTGGCCTGGACACTGAGGAAGGACCCTCGTCACCTCTCGTCGCTGTCACGCTCCTCCCCCGCTCTCGCATCCCTTGCGTCGCCCCCTTGGGAAATGGGTCCCAGTATGGATCCCGCACTAGCTGCCAAATCTGGCGCCCTAGGCTCGCATCCTCTTTAGTGGTGAGGTCTGTCAGGGGTAATCATTGAATGTGAAATGGCGACACTAGAGGGGGGGTGAATAGTATGTTTACTAAATAAATAACCTAAATTTCAATTTAATCGTTTACTTAATTAGATTAGGCAATTTATAATTTGATGATTAGATACAAAAGCGATAAACAATAAAGCAATTAGAACAATCAACAAACCAATGCAAACACGAGAATTTATAGTGGTTCGACCCCAATGCCTACTCCACTACCTAAGCACCCCGCTTAGGATTTTCAAACTAGTTTTACTAGATTAATTTTCGTTTCCCTTACACAGAGGACTTTTCACCGAAGAGTCGCACTCTTGACCTAAGGTACTTCCACACCCGGAAATCTCTGCCTTCTTATCGATAGAACTCTTCCATCTCAGCCTAAGGGACAACTAAACTAATCCTAGTAAACACTAAGTTTACACAAGTGGCTTTACTCCTTCTACACCAAGGATACCACTTCACCCAATTTCAAGACCTAACAACCTAGGTCTTCTTACACGCTTAAAGAAACAAGTTCAAATAAACAGTTAAAAATTACAATGAAAAGAGCTAAAAGATAGAATAAAATTAACTACTCTTTTTAGGCCTTCAATCCTTCAACTTGCTAGAAGATGAATTTTGTGTTGCAGCAGAGTTGAGGGAAGCAGTTTGGCGCTTGAAGAATAACTCGACGGAATAACAAGCGCGCTTCAATCAATCTTTTGGAAGGTTCAAATATTCCTTTTAATGGCTCAAAAAATTTGTATTGATCAAGGAAGAATATTAGAAGAAGTATTTGAGGGTGTATCTATACCCTGCTGAAGAAACGGTAACTCAACGGATAATTTTCTATCCGTTGCATATCGCCGGTCGATTGGTCGGTCGACCAACCGAACGACCGGTCGGTCGACCAACCGAACGACCGGTCATTCAACCGCTCCTTTTTCCTCTCTGGTTGGTCGACCGACGGGTCGACCGCCCAGACGCAAGATCGCGATCCCGACCTTCAGTCGACCAACGCGATCTATGTCTTCGGGTATCCGCAGGTTGATTGATCGGTTGGTCGACCGACAAAGCTACTACCCATTTTGGGCTTCAATCGGTCGACCGCCAGATCGACCGAAATAGCTGATGCGGCTTTTTACCTTCGGTCGGTCGACCGAACCTAGGCTAAAAGTGATTTCTTCAGTCTTCTTCTTCCGCGCTTCGTTTCCAGGTTCCTACTTTCAACAACCATCAACTTGGAGAGCTTTCATGTGATCTTTGAGCTCATCGAATACGTCTTTGGCGCATTCGTCGATCTTCGAGAAACTTCACGACGAACCCGAGCACGACGATCAATGTCCTTTCGATTTCTGATTTATTCGATTTTTCCGATTGAGGACATCGAACACTAATTGATATGGAACCTGAAAGATATTCTCAATGAACTCATTAGTCCCATATTTGTTATCATCAAAATCGAGATTAAGACTAAGGTTAAAAACCTAAACCCAACAATCTCTCCCTTTTTGATGATGACAAACATCCTTAAGAAAATATATCATTAAAGCATAAAGGATATCAACTAAGGGATTTCTCCCCCTATCAACATGCATATCTATATAATTAAACTCCCCCTATCTATATGCATGGATTTCCTAAATTTTCCTCTCCCCTTTACCTATAGTTTTCTCCATCTATCACCATACTTTTCTCCCCCTTTACCCATACTCTTCTCCCCCTTTTGACATCAATCAAAAAGACAAAAATGTCAATCTATTCAAAGGGATGAAACACAATTATTTTTTTTCATGAAGTTGAGACTCTAAGGAGTATTTTTTATGAAACATGAAAATCTCAACCAAAGGGATGGAAAACACATATTTAATGAGAAACAAAATCATACATGATATGTTCAAAAACTACGTAGTTGAATCATGTATTTTCTCAAAATGAATATTGTTTCTTTTTCATGACATTTTTAGATTTCATTCAAACTTTCAAAATACAAAGATATAGTCATTTAACTCATGTATATCAAGTTTGAAGTGAAACTAATGTCATTTAATCCAAATATGAACTTAGCATGTTTTCATTTGAAATAAGCATGAAATGCATGAAAATGCTAAGTCTCAAGTTTTGCTATCTACTCATGTATTCTCATATTTAGGCATCTAGACATCAAACATGAGAGAATGTAAGTCTATGAATCAAGTTTGGGCTTAAGATGAAATTTTTTAAGTCACTTTTGTTGACTTAGGTCAACCTCTACTTCAAGTTTTTAAAAAATCAAACTTTTGAGTTTATACAAAATCATATTTTCAATGAAAATTTTTGAAACCAATTTTTTTGGATGAAAATTTTGATACCAATTATTGAATGGTCATTTGAAATGCATGTATCAAGTTTGAACTCAAAATGAATTTTCTAAGTTCATTTTTCATCTTATATTGTTTTCAAATAAACAAATGGATCCTAGCTATCATCCAAAATATCAAAATCATTCCTAGAAATGATTTTACTCATAAAATTGCGTGAATGATATTAGAAATAGAATCCAAATAGTGTACATGAGTTTTTATTAAAGTTTTTGAAGAAAAATCAAAGTATCGAAAAGATTAGTGTTTCAAGAATGATGATATTTTGTGTTTTAAAATCCAACTTCAAAATTCCATTATAAATTAGATTCTTGATGAAACTTTTTAAAATTTTTACTGATAAAACTAGATTTTTCAGTGAATGTGCGATTTCAAGAATCAACTAAAAATAATTTTTTTTATATTTTTCTAGAAATAACTGAAATTATACTAATTGTAGGTTAAAATGATAATTTTATAATTTTCAGTTATTCTTAAAACTTGTTCAATTTTTATTCAAACTTTCATGACACCACATGATGGTCATGTAAAGAATATATGAAGTTTGGAATGAAAATTATGTCCTTAAGTCAAAATATCAACCTAGCATGGTTTCATTCAAAACTAAACTAGTTTTTATGAAACTTGCTAAGTTTTAATCTTAACATTTACTCATGATTTTTCAAACATAAACCTATGGATACCTAACATGAGTAAATCTAAATATGTTCCACAAATATGGATTGAAAATGAGACTTTTAAGTCAACTTGGTTCAAAATAGGTTTTCATGAATTGACCTCTATTGTCATTTTATCCATATCCATGTGAATTTTTCATTCTAAATGCATGGAAACATGTCATTTCTATTCTTAAACATGTTAGTAAAGTTTGGACTTAAAAACAAGTGTCCAAGTCGATTTATTGACTTGGATCAAACTTTTCAAGCTTAAGTCCTCTAAAGTGATATAGTTATCACATTCACTACTAGAAAAATGGGCATCAGCAACGGCCGAGCCGTTGCAATAGCGCCGTGACAGAAACTCGCGTTGCTGATAACTTGCGACATATCAGCAACGGCCGCTCGGGCCGTCGCTAAAAATATTATCAGCAACGGACACGGAGCCGTTGCTGATAACACTAATAGCAACGGCCACTGAGTCCGTAGCAACGCCGTTAGTAAAAGCCCGTCGCTAAGCCGTTGCTGTAGGTCATCAGCAACGGTTTTCGATAAACTTTTAGCAACGGCTTTCCCACGGACGACCGTGGGAAAGCCGTTGCTGATGATATGAACCTGGTAACGAAAAAATTTAAAATTTAAAATTTTCATTGATACATTGATACATTATCTGATACATAACTCACACACTCATACACTCATACACACATTCATTCACACATCACAAACACACCAAGATATACATCAAAACAATTATGTTTATATTGATAATTATCCACGATAGTATAAAAATAATTCAAATGCAAAATTGAAGTATCAATATGTTAGTAACAAAGTCAATATAAATTAAACAAGTTCAATATCTCAGTAACAAAGTCAATATAAACAAAATCTCACGATCACGATGGAGGATGGTCTGGATCATATGGCGAGGTCTGGAGTGCTTGAGTGTACACCGGCGTGGACTGACTCGAGGACGATGGATGAGATGATGCCGAAGAGATGCCTGCTTCGGGATGACCTGACATGTTGCGTAGCATAGCATGCATCTCCTCCATCATCCGACTCTGACGCACGACCGTCTCCTCTAGAGTCCTTATTCTGCTACTATGATCATAACTGGATCTAGAGGTGGACGGCCGCTCACCAGCGACCGGAGGGGTCAGTGCCCCAAGTGGCCCTAGCACGGCTCGCGCATGACCACTATCTGCGAAGCCATATACGCGGCCATGGTCCCAGCCACCTGCGGCCTCGACCCACGATGCTGCGTCAAAGTCCTCGGGGGTACCCCCGCGCTGCACCACCGTCTGGCTGTAGGTCTCCTACTCGAGTTTAATTTTTTGTTTAATATTTATCATAAAACTTAAATTATAAATATATAATGAATAATTAAACAAATATATAATTACCACAATGTATGCAGCGCGGTTGTCGATGTACTCCCCCGTCCTATGTGCTCGACGGTGAGTCCGCTCAAACACCGCCATCGGGGAGGGTCGCTGGACAGTCCCGTCATCCGACACCGTCGTCTACATTTACAAAACAAATACATTAATTAGTACACATAGTAACAAATAAAATATATAATTAAAAGATATACTTACCATACGGTTCGCGTGCACTGCAAATGCAATAGAGCCGCCTGTGTGACGCGCTGCTCCCCCCGACATGCGATTTCTAGCCGCATTCCGAGAAACCTCCTGCCATCGATCCGTCGACCATTTTCCCACGAGCTGGTCCCATATATCCGGAGCAATCCAACTGGGGCCGTATCCCCGAGTCTCCGCGATGTTAGTGGTCCCAGCTCAGGCCATCGCCTGGGACCGAGCCTGCCCCAGCTGCCCGTTGTACCTTGCCCGGGAAATAGCCTCCCAGGCAGCGTAAATGAAGGGCCTCTGGTCCTCGGCCCATGTATAGCGAGCCTGCAAAATAATAATATCAGTACCAATATTAATATATCATCATGCATGTAAAAAAAATAATAATACGTGCCTCAAACTCGCGCCATAACATGTCGACGTGCTCGCTAGGCACGTGAGACCACGTAGGCCATGCCCCGTGCATGTATCGTCGAATAGTAGAAGAAATGCTCCTCGGCACTTCTTCTTGCTCGAACCTGCACAACAAAAATAAATTTTAATATTATATTATGATATAATGAATTTGTAATGATTCATAATTCATGATATATTACCGCTCCCCAATCACGCTAATCAATCGACGTGACTCTGTGGCTGGTGGAGGCTACCACCTGTTCGGCCCGCGTGGCCGCCTGCGTCTGGATGTACTAGCCTCGGCAGTATCATCGGCATGAGTAAGTGCTGGAGTCTCACCGATCGGAGACTCCGAAGCTCTCCTGCGTCGATAACCACGACCAGACATATCTGTCGAACAGACATATAATCAGATTATTGTATAAATAGTAGAGATATATTTAATAAAATATATACTTTACAATTATTCCTCGTCATCTGAATAATAGTCTTCGAATTCTTCCTCTTCTTCCTCTTCTTCAGCTTCTTCATCTCCAGCTTCCTCAATTTCATGATCGTCATCATCAGCATATTCAACTTCTAATTGAATTGACGTTGTGTCTGCATCCTCGAGTATTGGAATAATACGATCTACAGCAGGAGGACCATCTTCTTGATAGAAACCATCTGTCACATCAGGTATTGGCTCATTTTCTCCTACTATCGGATCAATTTTTCCTCTACCTTTTGTCTTACAGACTACACGCCAATCTGCTCTATCTTTATTTCGAGCCGGATACTTCGCGTAATATACTTGTTCGACTTGTGATGCCAATATAAAAGGCTCATTTGCTGCCAATTTCGATTTGTAATTAACCTCAACAAGTTTGTATTTTGGATGAACTTTCATGCCCCTTTCTATTGTATCAAACCAATGACATCTAAATAGGATCACTGATTTCAAGCCGAAGTAGTGCAACTCTATCACTTCTTCCACCAGTCCATAAAAATTCATATCACATTCAACATAGGTTGTCCCTTTCACGCAGACCCCAGCATTCATCGTCTTCTTTGTAAATGAATATTCAACCGTGTGAAATTTATACCCGTTAACAAAATAACCGCTGTAGCACGACACAAGTCGCGACGGTCCACTAACAAACTCAAATATTCTTTCATCTATTTCAGCTCTGTGATCTTTGCTGTAAGTCTGAATCCAAGTAGGGAAATCACGATTCCGTAATCTCTCCAATTCTTGATCGTTGTGAATAGAGTATTTTTGCACCATCTCAATGTCAAATATTTCAATGAATTGTTCAATCTCTGGACAATTGAGTAATACATACAAGTGTGCCAAATGATACTCTTCATCGCTTAAGTGTCGAGATGGACGAGAACCAAAAGCACGACCAGAGTGACAAAATATATTTAAACGTCCATCTGAATGTCGAACACCCCCGTCGTCGTTACGTGGAAGACGATCAAATCTTGTCTGTACTATCGATTCAAAGTAAAATGAGCAGAATGTTGAAATTTCTTGGATGATATACGATTCAGATATTGATCCTTCAACAGCTGCGGTGTTCTTTACTTTTTTCTTCAGACGATTCATGTATCTTTCAAATAAGTACATCCACCGATATTGAACGGGGCCACCAACTCGTGCCTCGTATGCCAAGTGTATCGGTAGATGCTCCATCGAGTCAAAAAATGCAGGAGGGAAAAACTGCTCCAGCTTGCATATAATTTCAACAATATTATTTTCAAGTGTTGACATATCTTCGACTCGAAGGACATTTGCACAGATGTTTCTAAAAAACATACTTAATTCAGTCAACGGACCCCAAATATTATTAGGTAGAAGATCTCGAAATGCGATCAGAAGTAATCTCTGCATGAATACATGACAATCATGGCTCTTCATCCCTGATATTTTGCAATCATCGACGTTCACACATCGAGATAAGTTTGAAGCATATCCATCGGGTAATCTGAGTTCTTTTACCCATTGACAAACATCTTTGATCTGTTGTTTATTTAACACATATAGGGCCTTCGGTTTCAGATATCGTCCGTTGACCTCTTGTAACTCCAACTCTGGTCTTTTACAAAGTATTTTTAGATCATGTCGGGTTTTGATATTATCTTTAGTTTTTCCAGAAATATCCATCAAAGTGTTGAAAATATTATCAAACATATTTTTTTCAATGTGCATGACATCTAAATTATGTCGAATCAATAATGAACTCCAATAGGGCAATTCCCAAAAGATACTTTTTTTCACCCAGTTGTGTGTTTGGCCAAAACTTGACACTCTTTCATTGCGACCAAATACTATATCTGGAAGTGCTGAAACACGTGCTAACATTTGTTCACCAGACAACATCGGTGGTGGCCCATCTCTTTCGACTCTGCCCTTAGTAAATTTATTACGATTCCTTTGATACTGGTGATTAACCGGTAGGAATCGACGATGACAATCAAAGAATGAGATTTTTCGTCCGTTCTGAAGACTGATTGATTTAGAGTGTTCCATACAATACAGACAAGAGAGTCGGCCGTGAGTGCTCCAACCCGACAACATGCCGTACGCCGGGAAATCATTGATTGTCCACAAGACCGCGGCCTTTAAATTGAAGTTTTGCTTCCGATGACAATCATAAGTGACAGCTCCCTCAGTCCACAATGTTTTCAATTCATCTATCAAGGGTCTGAGAAATATGTCAATTTCTTTTTGCGGACCCTTAGGACCCGGAATAATCATCGAAAGATAAATAAATTCATCTTTCATGCACATTGACGGTGGCAAATTATAAACAGTCAGCAACACTGGCCAAACTGAATAAGGAGTTGCAGAATGTCCAAACGGATTAAAACCATCTGTGCACAATCCCAATCTTATATTTCTAGTATCCTTAGCAAATGAAGGATAACATGTATCCAAATATTTCCATGCTTCACTGTCAGATGGATGAGTCATTACTGTATCATCACGACTTCTTGCATGCCAACTCATGTAGGGGGCTGTCTTTTCCGACATGAATAATCTTTGAAGCCTCGGTGTTAGTGGAAAATACCGAAGCACCTTAAACGGGATATTTTTCTGTCGGACCAATTTCTTCTCCTTGTAACGAGGGTGTTGACATACAGGGCATTTATCCAACTGCACATTTTCTTTATAATATAAAATGCAGTTATTTTGGCACGCGTGTATTTTTTCGTACCCAAGCCCCAATTTTCTCATTAGCTTTTTAGTCTTATAAAAAGTTGGCTCAAACTTGTTATCAGTAGGCAGCATTCCATTAATCAATCCAGCAATCCGATCATACGCAACTCCGCTGATATTACAATCGGCCTTGATGTTTAAGAGCTGTGTCATTGCTGAAAACCTGGTGTATTTAGGACAATTCCCATACAAAGGTTCATCGGCAGCTTTCAACATCTCGTAAAATTCTGCAGCTTCTTTATTCGGTAATTCAATATTTACCGCAGCCCCTACTTCTGTGATATCAACCGTTGTAGTATCTGGTGGGACTGATGTCTGAAGAACTGGCCGATCAACATTATCATTCAGGTGGAATTGACCCCCAAGACTATCAAGTATCATAGTTCTATAGGGATTACATTGACCGGATGAAGAAGCACCAGCAGAGGAAGATTCACCATATGTTTGAACGACATGATTGCTCGACGTCCCGACTTCGCGTGACTCCCCGTGACAAGTCCATAGAAAATATCTTGGTGCAAATCCTTTGGTATATAGATGCAGAGTGACAGTCTCCCGATCCAAAAATCGTCCATTCGAACAAATGCGGCATGGACATCGGATTTGATCACCCATGCTAACGAAATTCCGATTCGAATAGGCGAAATTTAGGAAGTAAGTTACGCCTAATCGAAACTCATTCGTTAAAGCTCCACGAGCAAGACGTCGGTACATCCAACTTCGATCAGCCGACATGATTCTGTCAATCAATGACAATTTCTTTGGTTAATGTCTTTAGGTGAGATTGTCCTATTCCATTCGGGATTTATGTTATTCGTACTGCACTTACATTTTTATTTTAACTGTTAACTAATTATTCTAAATTTCGGCAGCATCTCCCTACAGTTCTCCGAATACGCATATCATCTGGGCGCGTATCGGAGAACAAGAGAGATGTTGCCGAAATTTAGAATAATTAGTTAACAGTTAAAATAAAAACGTAAGTGCAATACAAATAACTATATTCCCAAATTATCCAATCAGGGATAATTCAAGAATTGTACGTCGTATAAAAGATCATCTACTTCTTTTACACGAACATACAATCCCCGAACGGATCTAAGGTTTTGCTAAATCATATCCGACTCGTCGATGCGTACGTGAAACATATCAACTCGTCGGATGGATGATTATTTTCTAAATGTTTCGTGACAATTCGAGTCCATATTGGACGATTTCGGCGCGCGTCCGAAGCTAGTGGACGATTCCGGCGCGAGTCTGAATTGGATGATTCCGGTGCGCGTCCGAAGTGGACGATTCCGGTGTGCGTCCGAAGTGGACGATTCCGGCGCGAGTCCGAATTGGACGATTCTGGCGCGCGTCCGAAGTGGATAATTCCGAAATTAATCTAAACCCTAAAAATTATTCTAACAAATTTAATAATTAATCTAAATAATTAATTAACAATTAATTAACAATTAAAAAACTATTAAAAAACAATAGTAAAATAATATTAAACTACAAATTCCGGCGCCGGAGTCAGGTGGACTCTGGCGCCGGCGTACACTGGCCGGACACACTGTCCGGCCAATGTACAAGGTCCGGCGGCGGCCATCGGCCGACCGCCGCCGGCCGAAACCCTATTTTTAGGGTTTCGGTCGGATTTTCTACCGGCATACGTCGGAGGGCAACGGGAAGAGACGACAGTCGGAGGGCACATACCTGACAGTGTCGGCAGCAGCGGGAGGCGTCGTCGGCGTCGGCAGCGGCGGCGAGAGGAAGGAGAGGAGGCGGCGGCGGGAGGAAGAAGGGGGGCGGCCGCGATCTGCGACCTATATAAACTTATCAGCAACGGCTCACTCGCCCGTTAGAAAGCCGTTGCTGATAAGTTATCATCAGCAACGACTCACTTGTCCGTTAGCAAGCCGTTGCTAATAAGTTTTCATCTGCAACGGCTCACTTGTCCGTTAGAAAGTCGTTGCTGATAATTAACATCATCAGCAACGGCTCGCATGTCCGTTAGAAAGCCGTTGCAGATACAACATATCTGCAACGGCTCGAGCGGCCGTAAGAATGCCGTTGCAAATATCAACGGCTTGAGCGGTCGTTGCTGATAGCCGTTGCTGAAGACCAAGTTTCTAGTAGTGATTGTTCATCTAGACATGAATTTTCAATTTTAATACCTAGACTCATGTGATATGTGTATCTAAACATATTCTCAAAAAAAATTCTTAAATTGAAGTCTCTAAAGAATAATTTTAACTTAGTTCAATTTCATAAATATCAAGATATCATGAAATGAGCTATGTTATCAAAAAAAATTTTACTCATGAAAATTCAAATATTTATCATGCATAATCAATCATGAGTATATAGAGACATCATTAAAGCATACATATTTAAGTATTATATTAAGATTTTTGCAAAATTAAATTCATACATTTTTCTTGAAAATTTGCCCAACTTTTGATATCCTTTTTTATTTTATTTTAGATAGCATAGCCTTCAATGTTTATCACTTTCTTAACTTGCAAGAAGACTTCATTAGTATCATAATGTAATAATATGCCAACTAGCAAGCTAACTTACTACATAGCAAGGTTCAATGCAAAATTTCATTTAAAAACTTAACTTATGCTAGATAGTAAAGATTCATTTTAAGGAATTAACATGTTATCAAAATGAATCTAAGGAGATCTTAGGATGTGAAACATTTGAGAAATAAGATCCCTAAATATATTTAACTAGTTTGGCCTTAAAGGAATGTCTCTAATAGTAAGTATCAACCTAGAACAAGTTTCATTCAATGAGATTTGTCTAAGTGCTAAAATTCTACATACTCATGAGAATTCAAGGATTTAACATGAGATTATCATCATGAGTATAGAGATATAATTTAAGCTTAAATATTTTGGTATAACACTAATATTTGAATTTATCAAAATTATACCTTAATCATGATAATTTGCCAAACTAATCTTTTTCTTCCTTATTAGCCTTCCATTTAACCTTAGATTTAACTTGCATGAAGAAATCATTAATAGCATAATAACATAATTATTTCAAGCAAGTTAATCATTCTAGATAGCAAAGTAAGCATTAATGATTTCATTCAAAATCTAACATTGCTAAATAGTTTCAAATTCGTTTCAAAATGAAATCGAGTGATATCGAAATGAATTTTAAGAGATCATAAATAAAAAATATGATCTCCAACCCTTCGTATTGGTTGATAACCGAAAGCCACACTTAGCCTACGATTTAAAACCACAAGGTCGCATGAGCCCATTACAGGCTACATAGGTCTCCGAAGAGACCGAAGATCAAAAAATCAAAAAATTATTTTCCAAAAAACTCTTAACAAGAGCTGGGAAAATAACTCAAATTAAACATGCATCATAACTCCAACTTAAATAAAGCAAATCAAAGTAAGGAGATGATACCAAGATATTTGATGCCAATTTTACCTAAGGCATCTAGGTGAAGTCTTTGAAGTTGCAACCATAAAAGGATTTTTCATTCAACTGTTTGGTCAACTTCAACTCTTCATTTTTCTTTACCCTTGTGTGGTGACTCCCCCTACAAGAGAAGAAATTTTTGGTACTCAAATGGCTTTGGGTCCTTGGGGGTTAGTGGGCTTAGCTACCCAAAGTGACTTAACACCACTTGGGTTCATCTTAAATGCATAATTATATATAGCATACCCATAAACACCACAACAGAAACAATGTCCATGAAACTTTTTCTTTTGGACATGAGGTTTAAAGGAAGAATGCTTGACATGAGAATGATGATGAACCTTAGCATTTTTTACATAAGCATTTTTATATTTAGAGTTCTTAAAGAAAGATACATTTGATAAATCATTGATTTTTCTATTTAAGAATACAACCTCATTTTTCAAATCACTCATGGATTTGTGAATAGCATGCAATTGAGATTTCAATAAGCAATTTTCATTTCTCAAAATATCATGCTCAACTTTGAAATCACTTGTATAGTCCTTACTATTGGCTTTAGGTTTTCAACCTTAGCCTTAATCTCGATTTTGATGATTTTGATAATAACAAACATGGAACTAATGATTTCATTGAGAATGTCTTTCAGGTTCCATATCAATTAACGTTCGATGTCCTCGATCGGAAAAATTGAAGAAATCGGAAATCAGAAGGACATTGATCGTCGCGCTCGGGTTCGTCGCGAAATCTCTCGAAGATCGACGTATGCACCAAAGACGTATTGGATGAGCTCAAAGATCACATGAAAGCTCTCCAAGTTGACCGTCGTTGAAAGCCAGAACCCAAAAATAAAGCGCGAAAGAAAACCAAGCTGAAAACTCAATTCAGCCTAGTTTCGGTCGATCGGGCGGTCGACCGAATAGGGTAAGAAATGGGTAGTAGCCCTAGCGGTCGACCGATCGGTCGACTGGACTGAGGCTAGCTGCAGACGCAGCTTGCGCCGGTCGACCAAAAATGAAATCGCAAGCTTTTCGTCTGTCGATCGACCGGGCGGTCGATCGACGAAAGCCCAATTTGGGCAGTAGGCTTGGCGGTCGTCCGACCTACTGAAAGCCTTAGACTCAATCGCGTCGGTCGATCGACAGGTCAACCGAAGATCGCGGATCGCGCGATTTGCGTCTGGCGGTCGACTCGTCGGTCGACCGACCTGAGAGAAGAATTGAGCGGTCGAAGGATCGGTCGAGCGACCATTCGACCGGTGGTCTACAATGGATAGTTTTTTATCCGTTGAACAACCGTTTCTTCAACAGGGTATAAATATACCCTTATATGATTCATTTAATACTCTTCCTTGATTAAAACAACATTCATTGAGCATTCTAAGAGAAAGATTTGAAGCCTTCCAAAAAGCTTGCACTGCTTCTCTGTCCGCGATATTTTCTTCAAGTGTACAAGCTGCTGCCTCAACTCGGGAAGTGAATCAAGCACTCCACTCTTAACGAGTTGAAGGATTGAAGGATTGCAAAAGAACACGAATACTTGGTTTATTTTAAGCTCTTTTCAATTATAAATTTATCTATTATTTAAACTATTTTTTATCTGTGCGTTTGTAAGACCTAGGCTGTTAGGTCTTGTGTTTGAAGTGGTATCCTTAGTGAAGAAGGAGTAAAACCACTTGTGTAAACTTAGAGCTTACTAGGATTAGTTCTAGTTGTCCCTTAGGTTGAGGTGGGAAAGTGCTCTCGGTAGGAAGGCGGGATACTTCCGGGTGTGGAAGTACCTTTGGTTGGAGAGCGAAAACTTTTCGGTGAAAAGTCCTTTGTGTAAGGGAAACTAAATTAATGTAGTAAAACTAATATGGAAATCCTAAGCGGGGTGCTTAGGTAGTGGAGTAGGCATTGGGGCCGAACCACTATAAAATTTGTGTGTTTGCATTGATTCTTTATTTCGTGCTTAATTAATTATTTATATCGCTTCCGCATTCAATTGCATAATTGCATCTAGCCTAAACGAGTTAAGTAATTGATTAAAAGTGAATTTAGGCTAATCAATTTAATTAACACACTATTCACCCCCTCCCCTCTAGTGTCGTCATTTCGCCCACAATTGGTATTAGAGCGGTCGTAGATTATGATTTAACCATCCCTTCTATAATTCGTCTTGATCTAGAAATGGCTCTAGAGAGTGTAGCGTCTTCACCCCCTAGGTTCGATGAATTAAACTTTGGTCTTTGGAAAGGAAGAATGTATACATTCATAAAGACTCAAGGTTTAGGTATTTTTAATATGGTTAAGTCAAAATACCTAGAACCTAAGCAAAATATAGATGAATGGACCCAAGAATAAATTAGCATGTTTGAGTTAAATGCTAAAACTACAAATTGCTTATTTTGTTCTTTGGATGATAAGACTTTTGAAAAGATCATGCATTGCACTTTCGCTTTCGATATTTGGGCTACTTTAAATATGCTTTATAATTATGCAAAAATCGAATAGCTCAAAACATTTGATAAGGGGAGTGATGACAATTGTCATCCACCCAATACTAACATGGTTTTTAAAGCCCACAGTGTCTCTAGTCATAGGAGCACTAAAAGTTGGAAAATGAAGGTAGTGTGTCATGCATGCAAGGAAAATAGGCATGTGAAGAAAAATTGTCCTTCCATGAAGAACAAGACAAAGAAGAGGTCAAATGCTTCAACATCCAACTCCAAATCTCAAGAAGCATCCTCTTGTCATGACTACGAAGGCACATCCAAGGTTTGCCTCATGGGTATCCATGATGAGGTACAATATTCCACCTTTAGTCATGATAAAGATATAGCATATGATAGTGATGCTAGTTCTTCACATTCAATCAAAATGTCATATGAAGAATTAGTACAAGAATGTCAAAGTATGTGTGCGATGCTTTTGAAAAAGAGTAAAGAAATTAAAAAAATTAAAAAAGATAAATCTAGGCTTACTAAGGATTTGCAAGCTCTAGAATTAGAAAATGAAAATTTAAAGGCAAATCTAAGTTCCTCAAGTGTTGATTGTCATGATAGTCTTGATGCTTTGAAAACTAGTAATTCACAAATGATAATTAAAATTGAGGACTTAAAAAGTGAGAATATTGATTTAAATAATGAAAATGATGATTTGAAAATTGAATTAAAAAATATTTCAAAAGTTGAGATTGAGAATTTAAAAGTAGAAAATATGAAAATCAAAAATGAAAATAGTATGATGAAATCTCAAATGCAAGCCTTACATAAATCAATAATGAATTGAAAAATGAGGTTATTTTCTTGAATAGGAAAACTAGTAGTTTATCACATATCACATCTTTTAGAAATCCTAGAAAGAAAAATGTTTCATCCAAGAATGCCCATGCTCATCATGTCTCTCATGCCAAACATTCTAATATTAGACCTCATGTTTATATGAATGGTAAAAAGAAAAAGTTTAATGGAAATTACTTTTGTTGTGATGTTTATGGGCATGCCATATATGATTGTGCTTTCAAAATAAACCCTAGTGTTGTTAAGACACTTTGGGTACCTAAGTCCACTAACCCCCAATGACCCAAAGCTATTTGGGTACCAAAGGTATCATGCTCTTTTGTAAGGGGAGAAACCACACAAGGGTAAAGAAATTGAAGGATTGAAGTTGACCTTGGATCTTAATGAGAAATCTTCAAGAGGTTGCAACTTCAAATCATCATGATGCCATAGGTATGGAAATTGACATCTAGGTATTCTTTTTTATCATCTCCTTACTTTGGCTTATTTTATTTAAGTTGGAGTTATGATACATGCCTAAAATGAATTGATTTTCCCCGCTCTTAACATCTTTCAAAAATGTTTTTTGATTTTTGTTTTTTCGATCTCCTCGGAGACATAGGTGGCCTGTAATGGGCCTAAGCGACCTTGCGGTTCTAAATCGTAGGCTACTTATGGCTTTCGGTTTTCAATGAATAGGAAGGGTTGAAGATCATATTTTTCATATATTATTTTTGTGATATCTTAAAATTCATTTTGATATCACTTGACTTTGTTTTGAAACGAATTTGGAACCATTTAGCAAAGTGATATTTGATAATGATACTTAATGCTTCTCTTTGCTTTTTGGTTGAGTTAGCTTGCTAAGTAGCTATATTTTCTCTATAATATTAGTTTAGCTTACTTGCAAGTTATAAGTATTTAGGAATGCTAAATAGAATGAAAAGATTAGTTTGACTAAATTTTTATGAATAAGGTATAACCTTGACAAATTTAAAATATTAAGTGTTATACCTAAATACTTAAGCTTAAATGATGTCTCAATACTCATGATTAGAATTGCATGTTGAATCATTGATTTCTCATGAGTAGGTAAAACTTTAGCACTTAGACAAATTTTATTAAATGAAACTTGCTCTAGGTTGATACTTTCTATAAGAGACATTCCTTTAAGACCAAACTAGTTAAACATGTTTAGAGATTCTTATTTCTCAAATGGTTCACATCTTAGGATCTCTTAGATTCATTTTGATATCATGATAAATCCTTAAAATGAATCTTTACTATCTAGCATAGGTTGAATTTTTAATGAAACCTTGTATTGAACCTTGCTATGTAGTAATTTAGCTTGCTAGTTGGTATATGATTTCATTATGATACTAATGAAACCTTCTTGCAAGTTAAGAAAGTGAAATTTAGGAATTTCTCAAGAAATGAGGTATGATTTTCATTTTGGCAAAATCTTTCCATATTATCTCTATTTTCTTGATAAAATGATTTCTCTATGCTCAAGAATGATTTTGCATGAAAATTGATTGAAATATCATGAGTAGTTAAAATTTTGACACTTAGGCAATTTCATGAAACCTTGATTGAATGAAATGTGTCCTAGGTAGAAATCCATCTTAGAGACTTCATTTTAAGATTGAAAATTGATAAACATGTTTGAACTTCTCATGACTTTCATCTATGTGGTTAAAATTGAAAAATCATATTAGATGGATAAAATTGATAACAAGTTCATTTTAGGAGACCTAAATTTGAATAGAGTTGACCTAAGTCAACAAATTGACTTAGAAACTTCATTCTAGGTCCAATTTTCACAAACATATTTAGATTTACTCATGTTAGGTGTTCATGTGCTTGAATTTCAAAAACCATGAGTAAAGATTAAAACTTGATCTTAGCATTTTCATAGTTTTCATGCTTATCTCAAAATGAAAACATGCTAAGTTCATATTTGATAAAATGATATTAGTTTCAATTCAAAATTGGTATACATGAATTAAATAACCATATCTTGATATTTTGAAAGTTTGAATGAAATTAAAAATATCATGAAAAAGATATGAGTACATTCATACTTGAATGCATTCATGATTTAGCTTTGAATTGTATATCAATTTTTTTTTCATGTATGATTGTGTGTTCATATCATATTTGATTTTCATCCCTTGGTTGAGATTTTCTTATTTCATAAGAAAACATCTTTAAAGTCTCAACTTCATAAAAATTGTGTTTTTCATCCCTTTGAATAGATAGACATTTCTTACCATTTTTTATTGATGTCAAAAGGGGGAGAGAAGTATAAGAAAAATGGTGAAGTGTATAAGAAAAAAAAGGAGAAAAATATAGGTAAATAGGGAGGAAAATATAGAAAATCCATGCATACAGATATGGGCGAGTTTATCTCATAGATATGCATATTGATAGGGGGAGAAATCCCTTAGTTGATATCCTTATATGCTTTAATGATATATTTTCTTAAGGATGTTTGTCATCATCAAAAAGGGGGAGATTGTTGGCTTTAGGTTTTCAACCTTAGCCTTAATCTCAGTTTTGATGGTTTTGATGATAGCAAACATGGAACTAATGATTTCATTGAGAATGTCTTTCAGGTTCCATATCAATTAACGTTTGATGTCCTCGATCAGAAAAATTGAAAAAATTGGAAATCGAAAGGACATTAATCGTCCCGCTCAGGTTCGTCGTGAAATCTCTCGAAGATCGACATATGCGCCAAAGACGTATTGGACGAGCTCAAAGATCACATGAAAGCTCTCCAAGTTGACCGTCATTGAAAGTCGAAACCCAGAAATAAAGCGCGAAAGAAAACTAGGCTGAAAACTCAATTCAGCCTAGTTTCGATCGACCGAGCAGTCGACCGAATAGGGTAAGAAATGGGCAGTAGCCCTAGCGGTCGACCGATCGGTCGACCAAAAATGAAATCGCAAGTTTTGCGTCTGTCGGTCGACCGGGCGGTCGACCGACCAAAGCCCAATTTGGGCAGTATGCTTGGCAGTCGACCAGCCGATCGACCGACCTGTTGAAAACCTTAGACGCAATCGCGTCGGTCGAGGGTCAACCGAAGATCGCGGATCGCGCGATTTGCGTCTGGCGGTCGATCGACCAGAGAGAAGAATTGAGCGATCGAAGGACCGGTCGACCGACGGTCTGCAACTGATAGTTTTTAATCCATTGAACAGTCGTTTCTTCAGCAGGGTATAAATATACCCTCATATGATTTATTTAATACTCTTCCTTGATTACAATAGCATTCATTGAGCATTCTAAGAGGAAGATTTGAAGCCTTCCAAAAAGCTTGCGCTGCTTCTCTGTCCGCTACATTTTTTTCAAGCGTACAAGCTGCTGCCTCAACTCGGGAAGTGAATCAAGCACTCCACTCTTGACGAGTTGAAGGATTGAAGAATTGCAAAAGAGCACGAATACTTGGTTTATTTTAAGCTCTTTTCAATTGTAAATTTATCTGTTATTTGAACTATTTTTTATCTGTGCATTTGTAAGACCTAGGTTGTTAGGTCTTGTGTGTGAAGTGGTATCCTTAGTGAAGAAGGAGTAAAATCACTTCTGTAAACTTAGAGCTTACTAGGATTAGTTTTAGGTGTCCCTTAGGTTGAGGTGGGAAAGTTCTCTCGGTAGGAAGGCGGGATACTTCCCGGTTTGTAAGTGCCTTCGGTTAGAGAGCGGAGACTTTCCGGTGAAAAGTTCTCTGTGTAAGGGAAACTAAATTAATCTAGTAAAACTAGTTTGGAAATCCTAAGCGGGGTGCTTAGGTAATGGAGTAGGCATTGGGGCCGAACCAATATAAAATTTGTGTATTTGCATTGATTCTTTATTTCGTGCTTAATTGTTTATATCGCTTCTGCATTCAATTGCATAATTGCATCTAGCCTAAACGAGTTAAGTAATTGATTAAAAGTGATTTTAGACTAATCAATTTAGTTAACATACTATTCACCCCCCCTCTAGTGTCGCCATTTCGCCCACACTTACCATTGAGATTCGCATGATTTTTTGTGTTTTATTTTCATTTCTAATTTTTGAAATCTTAGTTAGCAACTCATCATTTTCAATTTCTAATTCTTCGTTTCTATGTTTCAAGTCCTTAATGTCAAGTTTTAAGTCATCATGGCAAGAATCAAAAGGATTGGTATTCAATTTTTTATTTTCTAATTCATGCGCATGAGAGCTAAGCTTTAAATTTTTCTTCTTTAATTTCCTATTTTCCTTGTTCCTTTTTATGAGCTATTCATACATTTTTCTGCATTCATCAACTAGCTCATCATAAGACATGTTAAATGAGCTTGAATTGCTAGAGTCACTATTATGACAAGAAGCGGAAGACTGTACCTCATCGTTAAGACCCATGAGGCACAATTTTGAGGAGGCTTCATTGCCACCACATGAGGAGGCTCCACTTGATTCTGAAGTGAAATTAGATACCTTCTTCTCTTTCTTGGATTTTTTTTTCATCAAGGGACAATTTTTCTTAACATGTCCCTTCTCTTGGCAAAGGAAGCACTTGACTTTTCTTTTCCTACCTTTAAGCGTGCTTCTTTGACCGAAAATGCTATGGGCATCACAAGAGACACTAGTAGTGGATGGATGACCATTGTCGTCACCACCTTCGACATAAGTAGTAATCTCTTCGGTTTTTGCAAAATCATATAGCATGTTTAATGTTGCCCAGATATCAAATGCAGATATACAATGCATGACTTTATCAAGGATGCTATTAGGTAATGTACAAAATATGGAATACATAGCATCTCCATTATATTGAAACAATTTTTTGTCATGTTCACTCCAATCATGCATGTCTACCTTAGGTTCAATGTATTCTAATTTAATCATGTTATAAACATCAAAACCTCTAATCTTTAAAAAGGTATACATTCTAGACTTCTAAAGATCAAAGTTTGACTCATCGAACCTAGGACGTGAAGACGCTACACTCTCTAGAGTCATTTCTAGATCGAGACTAGATGCAGACGAGATGGTGAAATCTCAATCCATGACCCGCTCTGATACCAAATGAAGGCGAAATGACGACACTAGAGGGGGGGTGAATAGTGTGTTTACTAAATAAATAGCCTAAATTCTAATTTAATCATTTACTTAATTAGTTTAGGCAATTTATAATTCGATGATTAGATGCGGAAGCGATAAACAATAAAGCAATTAGAACAATCAACAAACCAATGCAAACACGAGAATTTATAGTAGTTCGGCCCCAATGCCTACTCCACTTGCTAAGCACCCCGCTTAGGATTTCCAAACTAGTTTTACTAGATTAATTTTCGTTTCCCTTACACAGAGGACTTTTCACCAAAGAGTCGCACTCTCGACCTAAGGTACTTCTACACCCGGAAGTCTCCGTCTTCTTATTGAGAGCACTCTTCCACCTCAACCTAAGAGACAACTAAACTAATCCTAGTAAATACTAAGTTTACACAAGTGGTTTTACTTATTCTACACCAAGTATACCACTTCACCCAATTTCAAGACCTAACAACCTAGGTCTTCTTACATGCTTAAAGAAATAGGTTCAAATAAACAGTTAAAAGTTACAATGAAAAGAGCTAAAAGATATAATAAAATTAATTACTCTTTTCAAGCCTTCAATCCTTCAACTTGTTGGAAGATGAATCTTGTGTTGCAACAGAGTTGAGGGAAGCAGTTTGGCGCTTGAAGAATAACTCGACGGAATAACAGGCGCGCTTCAATCAATCTTTTGGAAGGCTCAAATCTTCCTTTTAATGGCTCAAAAAATTTGTATTGATCAAGGAAAAATATTAAAAGAAGTATTTAAGGGTGTATTTATACCCTGCTAAAGAAATGGCAACTCAACGAATAATTTTCTATCCGTTGCAGACCGTCGGTCGATTGGTCAGTCGACCGACCGATCGACCGGTCATTCGACCGCTCCTTTTTCCTCTCTGGTCGGTCAATCGATGGGTCGACCGCCCAGACGCAAGATCGCGATCCCGACCTTCGGTCGACCCATCGGTCGACCGACGCGATCTGCGTCTTCGGGTATCCGCAGGTCGATCGACCGACAGAGCTACTGCCCATTTTGGGCTTCAATCGATCGACCGCCCAGTCGACTGAAATAGCTGCTGCGACTTTTTACCTTCTTCTTCTGTGCTTCGTTTTCGGGTTCCGTCTTTCAACGATCATCAACTTGGAGAGTTTTCATGTGATCTTTGAGCTCGTCTAATACGTCTTTGGCGCATTCATCGATCTTCGAGAAACTTCGCGATGAACCCGAGCGCGACGATCAATGTCCTTTCGATTTTCGATTTCTCTAATTTTTCCGATCGATGACATCGAACGCAAATTAATATGGAACCTGAAAGATATTCTCAATGAACTCATTAGTCTCATATTTGTTATCATCAAAACTGAAATTAAGACTAATGTTAAAAATCTAAAGCCAACAATCATCGCACTCGCCCGCTTTTTTTTTTTTTTTAAAGTTCGGCATGGCCTCACCCTCTCTGGCCCTGTCCGAAGGACTGACGCACTCAGGAGCCATCGCCTAGATACGACGAATTTGTCAGGTAAAAATCTTGCTCTTCCCTCGTCTGGGAGCAAATGTACCTGCTCTGCGCTTCGGTCCTCTCCTTTGCGTGCGCAGAGTGCTACTTTCGGCTCCGTATCTTTTCATGGAAGTATTGTGCAACTCTCCTCCTCCATCCTCGAATGCTAGTGTTGCCTCTTCTGCCCGTCGCAACCCATTTTGCATGTCGTCCTTTGCCACTCTGCGATGTGAAGCAAGATGTTACAATTGCTTTGCGCGATTTCACCACTTACGGAGCTGTCCCCTCAAAATCAATTGCTTCTGGTGCAAGCTGCCATGACATGTAGTCTTGCACTACAGTGCTGCAGCGTCATCTCCTTCTGAGCTCAGCACGAACTATATATTGCCGATGCTCGATCAGGTTGCTCCTGAGCCAGCTGTTTTAAATCCTTCCGCCCCTGCCAATCCTCCTTCCTCCCGTGCGACCTCGATCCAGTCAACGGTTTTTGAGATGCACGAGAATAGACCGCGCTGTGTGGCAAGGTGTTCATCTCGATATCCCAAGCCACGAAGGAAGGTCGACGGTTGCTGCGACGCAAAGGAGTTAAGGTCTGTGTCTCAAGCGCCGGCCTGCTGCACTGTCGATAGTGTCGTCCAGCAATTATGCACTTGCTTTGCCGAACTCGATGGGGACTATGTGCAGTGGAAATCTTGGCCACTGGAAGACAGCAGCCTTCTCCTGATGTGTTCGTCGGTCGGGGTGAAAGCAGAGCTCCTGGAGTGGCATTTCCTCTTACTTCAGTCGGCGGTGCTTGAGTTCATCGAATGGGATTTTGCAGCGAATACCTTGGACGTTCCCCCGATTTTCTTCGTGTGACTTAGGCTTAGAGGTCTACGATTTGTGGATCTTTTGGCTTCCTATTGGCGGTGGAGCGGGTGTCGGCTAACTGGGAGGAGATTCAAGATTGCCTTATCCACGTCGAATGTAGCCAACTCAACGAGATCCCACAGTTCCTTGAGGTTCATGCGGCGAGGAAGGCCTCTGTTGTGCATATTGATATCAGCTGGAGTCGTCGATCTGCTGAACCTCGTTGAGATCAAAGGGCGTAAGGCGATGGTCCTCCTCCATCGGGGCAGGAGGATCGAAACGGCCCACCCCACCGAGAGCCGCCGCCTTTGGAAGAAGGCTTCAATAGTAACTCGTCGAGTTCGAGGGGTGGAGCTAGTTCTGGCTCTAGCGAGCAAATGGTGTCGGAGGCCAAAAACCAGCCGTCGGATTTCGCCCTCGCCGGCCTTGCCCTTGGACATTCGGGTATTCCTCTGCTTCCTAGTCCCATAGACGTGGTGTGTGGGATGGTCGACAATGCCTCTCCATCCTTGGTACGGGCCGTCGCCGCGCATGATTCCCCCGACCCATACGCATGCAACTACGACAACCACTCTTCTCTGACTTCTTCCCACCGCCATTCCCTGCCATGTGGCATGCTACTACTGTAAACGACGTCGAGTGTTTTTCTTTTGAGTGCTCTGTTTGACTTCAACAAATTCAAAATCAACCACCACGTGACACCTTTACGCTCCCTCTTCTAGGGCTCAGGCCCATGTTTTGGAGGCCTAATTATGAAGACGGGTGCGTGCTATGCGGTTTATGTGCGACGCCATGGTCCAGACCGACTGGGTCTGTCCCTAGATGGCTTGACTAGGCATATTGCTTCGAAGTTGGTCTCTCCACTGATGGCTCGACCAGGTCTGTCCCTTGATGGCTCAAGTCAGCATGTGCCCTCCCAACTGCAGCTTACTCTAGGTCAGGCGGACTGGACCATGCCACTGGTCCAGGTGGAGGCCGCAAAGGCCACTACTCTGGCTCTGCAAGGGGCGGCTCTAGCTTTGGAGGTCTGGGTCGGGCTGGCGGCCTAGCTGGCGCCTATTGCTGATGTCGTCCCTCCCTCGCTCGACGACGAACTTACGATGAAGGATGGACTGTTGCATCTGCTTAGTTCATCTACTGATCCTCCTCGCCTTCAACCTCAAGGGGAGTTCTTTGGCTCTCATGGCTCTGTGCTTGGCGATCTAGGGCCTGGGCTGTCGGGCAGCTCCTCGATGGACTCTTTGAGCGTTTAGGAACTGATGGGGGCAAGCTACAACGGTGAGCGAGCTGGTAGGAATTGGAGGGGCATGATGGCAGTAGGAGGAGCCCGAGGATCAAGGAGTCTGCACTTGGCTGTAGGGGTGTGTTGAAACGAGCTATGACTTGAAAAGCAAAAATATTTCAGGAGGGCCCACGAAACTGGGGTAAGCATTTGGGTTGCAAGATATCTTCAATGCACATGGCTGTTGTGCCTTCTGCGGTTATCATGCCTCAAGACATCTCAAAGCTAGGAAATGTTGCTCATTTGGGTGTCATGGGCTCATGGCCATTAATGAAAAGTTGTTGTGCTTGTGGATCTGCAAGGCCGATGCTACCATTTGCAGCCTCATCAGGGGGTCGACCTAGTCATTTAGCTTGTTTTGATATTTAGGACAACATTTTGGAACATTATGGGAGCTTGCCGTCCGAGCAAACAGGCTATGGTTAAAAAATTACTAAGATCCTGTAATAGTACCATTTTGTGTTTACATGAAAATAAGATTGTGGACTTTAACTACTTTTGGCTAAAAAGAATCACAGGATCTTCATCTTTTGATTGTTAGTTCTGCAACTCGGAAGGGCTCTTCAGGGGCCTCCTCATTGCATGGGACACAAACTACTGGGAGGCCATCTCGTCTTCCGAGGGACATCACTTTATCTCATGTTTACTCCGGCATTGGTCGTCCGATAAAGTTTTTCGTTTGGTGAACGTCTACGGGCCTCCGCAAAGATCGGGTCGAGAGAGTTTTTGGACAGAGCTTGTGGTCCTACTAAGTGATTCGGATGCCCCTATGGTCGTAGGCGGTGATTTCAATATCACCTTGGGCCTTGACGAACAACAGAATTGCAGGGGTTGCCCGACTGACGATGCACTTTTCTCTAGTCTCATCGCCGACTCCGCATTTTTTGACTTGCCCTTATCGGGAAGGCGGTTCACGTGGAGCAACAATCATAGCAGTCCGGCCATGGCTCGGTTGGATAGGATTCTCATCAATGACCCGATGGAACGACTGAATGCAAATTGGAGAGTTAGAGCCGGGTGCTCGGGCCTCTCGGATCATGCCCCGCTTACTTTGGTGGTGAATAGGAGGCTGAAAGTTGGGATTTTCCGAATGGAGCAATACTGGGTCGGGATCGAATCTTTCACGGATGTCATGAAGGATTGTTGGGCACCTAACGAAGATGAAGGTAACTTTACGACGATAGATCGTTGGCTTACAAATACCAAGAAATGTAGGGCTGGCCTCGGGAAATGGAGCAGAAACTTGAAGCTTCGTTCGAACTCTCGTATCGTTGTCTTGGAAAAGCAAATGGAGGATCAGCTCTTGGCTATGGAAGGAGCCGATTCTGCCGACCAGGATAGTGCAAATATTTGTGCGATCCGGGAGGAATTGGACAACTACTACCAGACACAACATGTATTCTAGCGACGACGTGTTAAAACAAGATGGTTGTAGGATAGGGACCACAACACAAAATTTTGTCATCGAGTCGTGTCAGGGCGCAATAAGAGAAATTGGATTACGTCCCTGCGAAATGGTCCTTCCCGATGGCTGACTTATGCTTAAATTACTTTCGGGATTCCATCGATACGCCTTTCCAGCCGCAGCTCTTTCCTCATTGGTCGTCACTTTTTCCTGAGCAGCATCGGGTCTTTCGACTCTTACGGGTTCTTTGACTGAGCCCAAAATTTTAAGGGCCATCAAATCCCTTGGCAGAGATAAGGATCCCAGGTCAGATGGGCTGACCCCGGAATTCTTTTTATCCTCTTGGGAGATTATGGGCCATGACTTACGTGACCTCCTCGATGCGATGCTTTTTGGAGAGGCGGATTGGGCTCGTTTGAATAAGGTTTTCATCACTCTCATTCCGAATGTGGATAGGGCAGACTGTATATTCCAGTCGATTGGAATTCCCTCAGCATTATAATCCTTAAGATATGCAATAAGAGCATATGGCGCGCTGGTAAGTGCAAACAGATGTGGGTATTTCTCACTAAGAGTGGTACCATCCTTCCACTGATCCAGCCAAAAACTAACTTTTGTTCCATCCCCAACGGTAATGTCAGAAGAGATTTTGAAGATTCAGATAAAGAGCATATTCCTTTCCAAATAGACTAGAGTTGCACTCTATCTTGATTTCCAAAACCCAAAGTAAAAAGATAAAGTACCAATGCAAGGTCTGGCCATAGTAGGTCCTTCCTCTTCCAAATTTGCCAGAGCTAGCTAGCCAAACAAGTCTTGTTGTGTATTTGTATATCAAGGAGGTTGAGTCCCCCTTCCGTAGCATCTCCAAGCAAAGTTTGCCAGTTAATCAAAGATTTACCTCTACAATTGGTGTCCCTAAATCCACACCAGAAGAAGCGTCTCCTTCTCTGATCCAAGCTTTTCAAGACCCAACTGGGGACGTTGAAGATGGAGAGCATGTAAAAAATTTGACTTGTCAAGGTACTATTGATAAGAGCCAATCTACTAGCCCTTGAGAGGTTTAAGCCCTGCCATGAAGCAAGAATCTTATCATGTTTTGTAATAAGGCTTGCCCAATCTTCTATGTGAAGCTTGCCATTTATGAATGGTAATCTGAGGTAGTTGAAAGGAAAGTTTCCCGCTGTATAGCCAAGCCAATGATGTGAGCGAAGCTATTAGCCAATTGGTCGTTTCCCCCAATGTGGATAATCTTCGTTTTGTTGACATTGATTCGAAGACCAGTTGAGAGTTCAAAACATTTGAATAAAAGCCTAATCCATTCAAAGCAATGGTTGTCTACTTGCCCGAACATGATTAGGTCGTCAGCATAGATAATGTGAGAGATTCTACCCGGGAGCATATTGTGAAGGACCCCACGGATTTGACCCATGTGCACAGCTTTACTGATTAACCTCAAGAGGATGTCTACAACAAGATTAAAAACAAGCGGAGAAAGTGAGTTCCCTTGTCGTAGGTCTCTTTTGTGGGCAAACGGGCGCTGAGAGAGCCGTTGACAATGATAGAGGAGGAAGAGGACCTAAGCAGAAAGGAGATCCATGTAACCCAATGGTCTGGGAAGCCTTTGGCCGCCAGCATCTCCTCACTGAAACTCTAGTTGATCGAGTCAAAAGCTCTAGCAAAGTCAAATTTTGTAATGCATGAGTCTTTATCGACATTGTTGCAAGCCTAAACTGTCTCGTCTATAGTCATGTAGCAGTCTAGAGGGTACTTCGTCTTTGAGTGAAGGCCCCTTGTGTTTCATTTGTTGATTAAGGCTGTCATATGCGGTGCTAATATGTTGCCAGGAGTTTATAGAAAATCTTGACTAAGCCATTTTTTAAACTGATGGGTTTGAAATCATTCGTCGTGTCCGCATCCTCCTTAGGAATGAGTGTAATGAATGCAATGTTAATTTTTTGGAGATCTGCAGGTTGAAGTAGGAGATCATTAAGAATTCTAACCAAACTGGGGCCAAGTGAACTCCAAAATTTCTTGAAGAACTCCAAAGGTAGACCATCGGGCCCAAGAGATAGATTTGTAGTTCATTCGGGCCTTGATGACATTACTAATCTTCTTTTTCGAGAAAGGTTCATCGAGTCCCTGTAGAATGTCGTGGTGAGGGAAGATTACAATTTTCCAGTTGATTTGAAGGAGTGGGCTCTGCGAGACTCCCGAACTTCTAAGAAGTGGTTTCGGAAATTATCTGCAATCAAATGATGGCACTGAGTGGGACCAAGCTCGGTTTGCAGAGAAGTGATCCAGTTAGTTTTCCTTCTGAGAGAGGCACACTACTGGAAATATCGTGTGTTATGATCGCCTTCCTTAATCCATCTCTTCTTCGCACGTTGACACCAATAGATAGCCTCAGAATGATAAAACTTATCTAGGGCTTCCTTTATGGGCTTAAGAAGTTCATATTCAGGGGAAGGAGAAGTTCCAGAGTCAATGTTATTGTTGATTTCGAGGATCTTGTCCTCGAGCTGTTTGCGGTTCCGGTGCCAACCTTTTCTCTTCAATTGCTCCCAGTCCTTGATTATGCGCCTTAATTGTTTTCAGGATTTGATCCAACAGTGTAGGGTCCATTGGTTTTATCCACCAAAATTTGAGGAAGCTTTAGCCATTCTTGAATGATATAGGAGAATTCATCTTGGTTAAGCCAAAAAACCTCTAGTCGGGAAGGCTTAGCAACATAGGCGTATGATCCATGAGCCTTCTTGATCCTCCAATGACCCTAAGGTTAGGTAGCTGATGAGCACACGATCTGGGACTGATGAGCACACGATCGAGCTTTGCCAAAGCTGGAGGCAATTGGTTGTTTGTCCAAGTGAAAGAGGCGTCAGAAATAGAAGCTCAATGAGATCACTATCAACAATGGATATGGAGAAAGATCTGGATGCGCCATGACAATTATGTCTCTCACTATCATCTTTGGTAAGATTAAACTCCTCCCAAAATGTGAAGGTCGGGAGCACCATCGACAGTATGATATAAGCTCCATATGAAAGTGCGGCTATGTATGCAATTAGGCGGCCCATAAACCCCAATGAAGTTAACTTTGGTCCCCGACTTGATAGATTGTAGCAATACAACCAGACACACCAACCGAATTAACTACTAAAAAGTGATCGGACTGCGCACCTTTGAAACCAAAAATTTGTTTGACCACACGACTAGATACTTGTGCTAACTTGGTTTCACATAAGAAAATAACATTACATAGTTCATCTCGAATAAGTTGCTGAACCATATACCGCTTGTAAAGGCGATATTTAGGCCACGTACATTCCAAACTACAACATTAATGTCTATAGGGTCCATAATAAGAGAGTAAAATACCACAACTCGAAACAGAAGAGGAGATGGAACATCAGTGGAGTCACCCACCAGAGAAGTGGGCGAAACAATGTGAATGGCCAGACGCACAAGGACCGTCACATGTGGCACAGACTCAAGGGAGACAACAAAAGATGCCGGGAAGCCAAGATTAGAATCAAACAGTTCCAGAGAAATTTGAGATGCAATCAGGGCCGGAGGGGCCGAAGCCATCTCATCAAGCTGGAGGCCCACATCCGAAACCTCAAGAGAGGAGCCCAGTAGGGTCCGAGAGGATCCACCCATAAGAGACGAGCTACGGGCCGGACCACAACACATCCAAGACATGGTAGAAACCCAAGAATCCCCTACCAAATGAGTTCGATTCGATAAGTCATCAAGCTAGTTGTCTTCAGAAGCTGGCAGTTGACTGTAGCGGTAAAGTTGCACGTAAATGGAGGGCTTTACTACATGTAGTGACTGCATGCAGAAGACCTCATCCCAAAAGGGAAGTAGAAGCGGCCTTGGCAAGAGAGAGACCGTCTGAATCCCCGAAAGAGTGTCGAGAGATCCAACTTTGCAGACATAAACCATTGGAAGAGAAAAGCTCGAAGAAGACTGATCTAGAGTGTCATAAGAGTTTGCCGAAATAGGCAAAGCCAAAGCAGACGCTCGTTGAGCATGAAAGGGCCGAGCACTGGTGGAGGACCAGGATCGCCGGCGAGCTTGAGGTGGTGTTTGATTCTCCAGAATACTCTGTGTTTGAGGTGACAATCGCCCCCCAAAGCTACAGAACAGAGAGGCCAGGGAGCGAATCATAGGAACATTCGCAACAAGTTTCGAAAGAGGTGCAACACTCAACGAGTGATTGCGAGCAGGATTCCCATGTCGATCATCGGGTGGGGAAGCATAAAAGTCACTATGCTCCTTGGCTAGATCTTCCTCAATGGGATCGAAGGCAAGATCATCCTTCTCGCGCGCCTGGTTCTCGTCTCCATTCACTGGTGGTGGAGGATTCACATTTGTCCTCTGATCTAGATCAAAATGGTTTTGTTGTCAAGCAATGAGAACCTCCACTTGGAAGCTGCAATCCTCGGCATTAGCATGTATAATGGTTGGGATGTCATCAACAGATCGAACCTGAACATGAACACGATAGGCAACGAGATCCGTCCACTGAATATAGTCAGCATCGACGACTTCAAAGGAAGCGAAGGGGCTGACCATGGCTGTTAAAGAGTCGAGATTCTAAAAAATGATGAGGAGCCCCTTGAGTTTGAGACCAACTCGAACCATCAGCGGTGGAACGATGGAGAAGGTGTCGTCGCTAGGGATGGCAAAAAAACCTGTTTAGGCAGGTACCCATTGATATTTTTTTTTGAAATTATTATCAAAATATTGTGTGTATATTTGAAGTTGTTAACTTGTTATCAAAATATTGCAATTTATATTTTTTTTAAAATATCATGGGTAATTAAATGGGTATCTGCCAATATCCGTAGGTATCCGTCCCCTGCGGATAATTAAATGGGTACCTATTTTTGATACCTGCGGAGAATAAATGGGTAGCGAGTAGGCACCCCCGTACCCGCCCCGTCCCGTTGACATCCCTAATTGTCGCGGCGCCATTCACGAAGCTTTAAGATCATGTGGTACCAATGAAGGATTTTAGTCCGCAAAAGACAGTGACATATATGAGAACCATCCTCAGTGGCCGGAATGGTCACGAGGAAGCGACCATCAAGTAGACGTCGTTGATGTCAGAGACAACGATGAAGGTGACCGTTGCGGAATTGCCACGTGAGAATACCAATCAAATCAACATTTGGGTGCACTTGGCCACAGACGATCACCATCAGGCATCACCGATGCACTTGGCCACGGACGATCACCACCAGGCTTCACCGAGCGAGATATTTTCAAATAATTATTAACATATCGCGGAATCATACTAAAAATTCTTCACTCATATGATCTGATTTGATTTTACTCAATCACCAAATCTCTTATCTGACATTCATGAACATTTTGGCAAGAATCCTGTTACCCACAATTTTCCTCATACAAGAAGACCTTCCAACTTATCACTGTGACTTACAAGTTGTCCGATTCCTACTATCCCACGCCAACAATTAGCCATGATCTTATCATCAAATTGAATCGATCAAATAATATTTTGTGCATTTTTCCTTCAAGCACATGGTACAATCTCTTTTGTGCATTTTTTCCGTTGTTGTAGCACGAAATTTAAAAAAATTAAATTTGATATTTAGTTTGAATCTAATTTATCATTTTTTTTTTCAATTAATATTTTAATATTCATCAATACAAAATTAGTATAGTTAAGAAAATGAGAACAAAAAATCACTTAACTTTCGACGTCAAATCAGTAATATATTTCGACGGGATACGTATAGATGCCTACGAAAGCGACAAAAATGAGTGTGCAATGACGACAACCAAACATGACATATAGACGCATAGAGAGGCGTCGAAAAGTTTTTTTTCAAAAAAAAATATTGATTCCGCTAATTCCGTTGCATTGTAGTAGAACTCGTGGAGCCACTGCACGCGGAATTGGAATTTCGCCTGTGGCGGAAATCGAACAGGCGCGGCTGCACGCGGCACGCCAGCTCAAATTTCGCAGCACGAAATTCAATTAAAAAATTAATTAATTTTAATTAAATATAATTAAACAAAAAAATCACTAACCTGTTAAAAATTATTTATACAGATAAATTACTAACATGTTAAATAGATAAATTATACATGGAAAAAATTAATTAAACACAAATCACACAAATAAATTTTACACTAACATGTTTAAAAAATTTGCTGACTCGAACAACTTTGATAACCTGAAAAATAGGAGAAGAAAAAAATTACTGTAGAAAAAATAAATGAGAAGAAGAAACAGAGGAAGAGAGGATAAAAGAAAGAAGAGAAGAAAAAAAATGAAGAATGCTGGAGATATAAATAGAAGTAAATTTTTTTGAATGAGGCTGAAAATCTCCCGCATCCTGCCTGATCAAGGGCACCATGCTGGCGTGGGTTCGCGTGCCCACACGCCTCGCTTACTTGCGCCAGCAGAGTGGGCATAGGCTGGCGCGCCCGCGAACCCGCGCCAGCGGACATGGGCACGGGCTTCGTGCCTGCGAACCTGCGCCAGCAAACCGTGCCGATATCTATGCATTGAAATTATTCGATGCTTGCTGCCAGGCGTCGACATTTTTCGCCTGCAACAGACGTCGAAATTTTTATTATTATATATATTTTTTGTTTTTACATTTAGATGCTTGCGCTCACGTCGAAAATTTTTTGCCGATAAATTAATGTTTTGTTGTAGTGATATAAAACAATTTAAATTATGTTTTTTTTTTTCTATATACACATTTGAGATATCTAATCAAACATATTGTCTGAGAAGTTGCATTTGTCAAGAATCTTGTCAGCCAAATACTTTTTTCATAATTCATAGAATTAAAATACGCTTGAAAAATACATTTTTTCTATGAAAAATTACTTTTCATATTAACCAAATTATGTCTAAAATTTCCTTCTTCATACATGTCACATCGGATTAAACTTCACAAACTTGCTCACGGAGAAAAAGTAACTAAATATTTCTTTAAAAAATTCAACTTTTTCATCAATTAGTAAAAAACGAGATTTTTTTTAATTTAGGATCAAAATCAGATTTTTTAAAAAATCACAAAAGGTTAAAAACAGAATTAAAAACAAATTTGATGCCAAGTTGACCTTTAGGTGTTAAAGTAGAACTCTTTTAATAAATAAACTAACTTGGCATAAAAATAAATAAATAAATAAATCTAAAACTAAACTTATAAACGAGGAATTCATAAACAAACTAGTTAGTGAAGCCTATTAATTTGTTCAATATATATATATATATATATATATATATATATATATATATATATATATATAAGGCAGATTCAAGAAGTAGACCAGTTGAAAACTAAAAGAAAAATAGTTTGATTCAAAAGAAAATAATTGCATGTTCATCATTTATTTTTCATATACATTCGGATCAAGGATATTGTGCATACAAATTAGCTCGTGATTGAATTACTAACGAAGCCTTAATTAATTTACATATTAAATGATGAAGAAAAAAGCCAATTGGTGAAGCTGTGGAGAGTATTCATGTCAGCCCGGTAGTGGCATTGTGTGAACTCCATCAGCTCCGCCCATGTGAAGTCCGGGTACAGCCTTGTGCCGCCGAACTCTCCCGGTGGCGGCCGGATCACGCGGTCCGCCCTCGGGCAAACGAAGAAAGCCAGTGATCTCCGTTCTCGGTGCCTGTTCACGACGGCCCGGTGCAGACAGCTTTTGTACCTTCCATTGGACAATGCCTACACATATAACAACAACAACAACCAGCTGTAAAAATCCCGTTGGGGGATAAGAATTAGATAATAATAATTATGATCTTTATCATTGTAATTATATATATATATATATTCATGCTGATCTGATCAGATTCTTGGAGTCTTGTAATTAAAGACGAGACAAGTGTTTGTGCATCCACATGCATGGAAAATTTTATGTTTTTACTTAATCAATCAGCAGAAGTGTTACTGGTAAAAAATTAGAGGTATAATATATGTATGATGCATGGATCATTGATGAGTACGCATTCCCCAACGGAAATAATTGCCTACGCTTGCTTGCTGCTTGCAACATATTACATATGGATTCTTTAGATCTAAAGAATCCATGCTTCCCTCGCCTTGGAGCGAGACTCTATCCAGATCTCAAAGAATAACGAATTAACTAGGCGGCCGGCGGGCAAAGAAAGGGGGCGGGCTGGCCGGTAGGGGCCTTGGTGATACGTTCTTCTTTCGAAGCGTTTTGCCAATAGAGCGAGGGCATCCTTGTGGGGTGGGGCGTTTACTTTCAAATGACAACCGTCTGTTCCTGCAGCGGGAAAGGGATTTGTAGGAGCGGCCTGCTCATACAAGTTTATATGAGCAGGCCGCTCATCTTCCGCCACGTCAGCTCAGCACGTATCTCGATGCAGCATTTGAGTTCTGGATGCAGTCTGACGTGCTGCAGTTCTGGATGCAGCATTTTTATACGAGTTTTTGACTGCATCCAGAACTCAAATGCTGCATCGAGATACGTGCTGGGCTGACGTGGCGGAAGATGAGCGGCCTGCTCATATAAACTTGTATGAGCAGGCCGCTCATACAAGTTTTATTCCTGCAGCGGGGGAGTTGCACGAAACCAACCCCCTGTTACTGGTAAATATATTTGTTGTACCGGTTGCTTCGCTGGTGGGCCCACTTAGATTAGGGTGCCATTGTCCCTCAGGTGTGTAATCGACACTCTCATCTATTTACATAAATGAAACTAGTATCAAGTGCCCTCCCCTTCTTGGATTCCCTAAAAGGGATTCAAAAATGAGACTTTTCTAAGGCAAATAAGAAAGGATGGTTGGTGTAAGGGGGTAACAAACCACACCAAAAGGCTAATCAAGACCAAAAGCAGAAAGGAATTAAACTATGGGTGGCTGGGTGAAGAGAAAGATAGCGTACAAAATTAACGGAGTAGTCAACTCATCAAAAAAGCACAAATTGAAAATAGTGGAATGAGTATTAAGAAATAATAATCTAATTTCAATAATGTTCGGATAATAATAAAAGGGAGAATGGGAATAGGGAGACTGAGATATTAATATATGAAATTGTAGTTGAGTTCATTCCACTCATATGAGAGGAAATGAACTATTAAATTCAATATTTTTCTATTGTATTATTTTGTTTCATATATATTAGATGATTGAATATCAAATAAAGAAATGACATTCTGTCATATGGGGCATTCACATGTTTATGGAATATTTATCCGGTTAATATTAATTTTAACTTCTTAATCCTATCTCCTTCTATCTAGGCAGAAAGAAATATATTTTACATTTTATCCTATCATTATTTAACCAGTGAAACAAACATGCGATTACGTACTAATCTGTATGATATATATAACAATTAAATAGGAAAAATGAATAATAAAATGAGGAGAGTATGAGAGTTATACTATACATATATGCTGTATGCACCAAATTGATCTCCCTAAGTATTGGAACAACATATATATTTTTCCAAGCAATATAAATTTGCAAATATAACTTGGATCCAACTGACAATATTCTCAACCTCATGAAACTAAATTTATAAACTTTCGTGAAAATATAATTAACTTTATCTGAATTGAAGAAACATCAATTGATCATTTATTAGCTACTGATTCCTCATAATTTTATTGCACGTTAATTGTCCCTTTCATATACAATATTCCACATATTAAGATATATATAGCAATATACTCTTCCAAACGTATATACAAAATGCAATTAATTATTAACTGTTTTAACTTGCATAGTGCATACAGTACTCAAACTTAAATCCTAAGGTGAAGGCAATCAAATTAAAACCTGAAGTCCTCTTCCCATGGTTTCCTATTTATTTAGCGTACGTAAGCAAGAGAACTCAAAACAAGCGTACAAGAATCAAATACATCTTGAATTATCTGAGTATACTCCTTTAATTTGAGCAAGGGAAGGGAGTTGACATACCATGAAGGTATCACCTATGTTGATCACAAGAGCGTCGCGAATAGGCCGGACGGAGCGCCACCTGCCGCCGTCGAACACCTGCAGTCCCTCTACCTGGTCTTGCTGAAGAATGGTTATCGAGGTCGGGTCGCAGTGCGGCCCGGTGCCCAGCGTCAGCTCTGGCTCCTGACAAGGAGGATAGTAGTTGCATCGCATTATGGATCTGCTATCCTCGAAGAACTCTCTGTAGTATCTTCTCTCCACTCCCAAGCTCATGCCCAACATCTCCATCATCACCAGCGATAGCCTCTTCATCGCCTCGCAGTATCTTTGGAACACCAACCTAATTCATTTTCAATCCATACGTAAGCCTTAATTATTTACTATGTATTCATCTATATGAGATATGATGATGACAAGTTTACCCCATCCTCTCGAATTCATTGCCTAAGGTGGACATGAAGTAATCGACGACAACGTCCTCGCCGCCGGCCGGCGTCTCATGGTAGCTGAAGGAGAGAGTCTCCTTCCACGGCAGCTCCGAGGAGAAGCGGCCGGTGTGGGCCCCGGCGTAACCCCACATGCTTCCGGGCTTCGTCTGTGCGTGCAGCTTTTGGCAGAGGGAAAGCTCGAAGAACTCGGTCGCGCAGTCGAACGCCGCCTTCAAGAGCGACGCGTCAACACCATGGTTGGCGACTTGGAAGAAGCCGTGAGTGGAGCAGGCCGCGGCGACGCGCTCAATGGTGCGCCTAATGGAGGCTTCGTCGCCGCGGAGGAAGGCGTCGAGGTCTACGACCGGAGCGTCGAGCTCCTGGATGGCGGTGGCGCGATGGCACGGCCGCCAGATGAAAGCCTTGGGGATGCTGGATTGGTTGCGGAGGACAGAAGAGTTGAAGACAGGTTCTCCGTTGCTGCCGCCGGGATCAGATTCTGGGCCTTTGTCCAGGGTAGATCGTCGGAGAATGGAGGTGGAGTTGCTGCAGTCCATGATTAGGACACAGAAGAGATCAACGCTGTACTACATGTGTGGTGTGGGAGAATAAGAAGAGAAGAGAAGAGAAGAGAGTGTTAGTATATATTGCAAGGATAGTAAGAGAGGACAAAGGAGGAGATAAAAGGACGGCCCTTAGCTTGGAGGACGCGCATGGATTGGTAGGGGATGAGCTCGGATGAAAGAAAGGCCAAAGGCCGCCATTGGAGGGTTGGAGTTTTTTGGCAGACAAACCAACGGCTATGACAATAGTGATGAAGACATCCATCAGGTCATATATTATAATTCTAAAATCCCTTATATAATTCCATTTATATTGTTTTTATTTTTAATTTAATGTGCCACCTTCAGTTTATTCTGTCTCATTTATAAATTTATTTCGGGGCTGTTTGATTGCCTGCAATTGGACTTGCAGGCAATTGGTTTACAGCATTTATAACTCCTTAATTGTTTGGTTGGCTGCAATTGAAGCAATTGCAACATTTTGATTTTGCAGCCTGCAAATGTAAGTTGCAAAACAGGCTACAGGCCCAAAAACCCGCATCACTCACTTACAGCCTGCAAATGAAGGGCATTGACTCTACTCTCAGCCCCCGACTCTCGCCCCCAAGCTGCGACTTCACCCCCGAGCTGCGACTCTCGCCCCCGAGCTACGACTTCGCCCCCAAGCTGCGACTCTCGCCCCCGAGCTGCAGCTTCGCCTGAGTTCTTCTACTCGCGAAGAGCCCTCGACTCTTCGCCCCCGAGCCCTCGCTAAGAGTCGAAGCTTCAAGTCGCACTCCCGAAGCTCCCTGTACTCCCCCGACGCACTCAGGTAAGCTCCCTGATTGTGTTCCGTGGTTGATTTCTGGGTATATCTGTTGTTGATTTCTGGGTAAGCTCCTTGATTGTGTTGATTTCTGGGTATATCTGTACTCCCCCGACGCACTCAGGTAAGCTCCCAAGACAAACCATAATTTTTACTCTCCCATGGCTTTATAGCAAGTAGGATTCACTTGTTACAGGATTTGGTAAGTAGACAATCTTTCAATTGCATACCAATGGATTGCAAAGTGTGAGGAAAGATCACAAAGAACAAGAATCCTCCGATCATGGTTTAGGAATAGGAATAAAAGCTGATTCCTAAGAGTGTTTTGGAATGACAAAATAGAGGAATTTGACAGTAACCTTACAGGAGAGCCAGCACGAAGAGCAAAATAGATAGAGGAATTCATGTGAAACATTTCAAAAATATCCTTATGGCTGATATGGAACTAGTTTTGGTGAGGTTTCAGAACTAGGATTCATTTCTGAGGTGGAATTGCCAACATTTGTAGCCTGAGAAGAGAAACCCAAGCTTAACTCCTATGGAGTGGGTCAAGTTCCTTGTCTCTGTTGTGCTTGGTCTTGTAAGTTTCTGAACTGCATATGTTGATTGGTTTAGCATTTTGTCTTAGCCTCTCCATGCAAGTAATAGGCAGCATACTATCTCAGGTTACACTTGTCAGCTCTATTGAAATGCCTAAACCTGACATCTGGGTTGTAGCAGCTATTATATCTGGTCTCGCTGGTTATTGTGCTAAGATCTACTTTTCGTGAGTATACCTTATCACTCTATGAAAGACTGAATCAGATATAAATAAAGATCACAGTTGGTAATTAGATGTCATAATCTGGTAGTAAAGGAACCTACAATCACATCCCCATTAATGTATACTCACTCCCTTATGTTTCAGTAGTCGTAAGTGTAGTTGCAATCTCCATTTGCGGTCAACCAAACACCTGCAAATAGAAGTTGCAGTTCTACTTGCGGGCAACCAAACGCTAGGCTGCAAAATCTATTTGTGAGCATTTGCTTTTGCATGCAAATAGATTTTGCAGCGTTTGCACTTGCGGGCAACCAAACACCCCCTTTATTCTTAATGTAGTTTGTTCTTAATGTAGCTAGTTTTTTCATCCTATTTGTTTGGATCATAAATGATGCAAATAGGAACTAAATGACCTAGATACTTGAGTCCATTTGTTGTAAATAATTTTGCAGCATAATCAATCAAACATTTTCTAAATTTTAATTAGGGTAAAAATCTTAACTGCTACTTGAATTTTACATTGTTTTACAAATTCACGCCGCAATAACTTCAAAAGTTAACTTTTAAGTACCTAATGTTATCATCATTTCATATGTTAATACTTTTGTCAAGTGATCGTAACTAGCAACAAAAACTATTTACATAAACGCCAGTTAGCCCTGTAATACTCTGATTTAGTTTCACATTGAAATTATATTAAATGTTGGGTTGATTTATAAGATTTAATAGGTACGTTACCGTCAACGTACTCTAGCTTAATTGAGCATTTGGCCAATGCTTAATTAGATCTATGAATTTGATATATGATAATTGGTATCGAAGCATTAGGTCAATGAGCTTCCTTTTGGTTGGCGTGTAATACGCATGCCTCTGTTTTTGAAACGAAGAATTTCAGTGCCAAGTGGAGGGTTGACACGACGACTTCCTAGCTATTTAGAGAAGGTCGCCTCAGGATCATGTGGTAGGGACCATGGATGTTGATGACTAGGTAGTGCACGTCGATTGTCTTTGCCTTTGGTTGGGAATTGAATGTTGTCATTAGCCATATGGAGCCTCGGACGTTCTCATGAGAAATCCACCAAGTCGATCTCCCTTGCAATGTGAGAGTACGTGAGGCTTCAGTTAGTTGCATTTTTTCGAATGTAGAGTAGAGGAGGATATCGAATTAACTGCCTTGATCAACTAGAACTTTCTCTATGATGAAGTCTCATGCGATCACAAAGATCACGATTGGGTCATGTTGGTTTTTGTCAATTCTCTAAAAATCATATTCATAAAATGATATTATCGGAGTTTTAGAGATAGGCCAGTGTGGGCGAGCGGTATTGTCGACCGCTATGATCGCTTGGAGGGAACTCTTTCTGGTCGAGCTCAATTCGCCTCCTCCCGCAAACCCACCGGCTATGTAGTCAATGATTCCTCAGACTTTGTTTCTTGAGTCAATCGTTGTCCCTTTGGCCTACGTGATGGTTCGAAGGTGTCCGGCTTTGATTTCGGCGTTGGTGGTCTCGACTTCTGCTTCGTCCACGTTCTCTTCTGCGGTGGATGTATTGATTGAGGCATCCTGCGCGTACCAAATCCTCGAGTTGGTCACCGAGCACAACACAGTCTTTTGAGGTATGCCCGTAAGTGTCGTGGAAAGAGCATTTCTTGCTCATGTCGACATTGGGTGGTAGTTTCTGCTTCCCGGCATTAGCAGGATACTTGAGGAGTTTCAGGTTGTAGATTTCACAGAGGATGGTTTTCTTCCTTGTGTTGAACGACGTGTACTTCTCGTATTGTGCGCTCGGACGGGGTGGCAATCTAGCCCTCCTGTCGTTTTCTCGTTCACGATAATTTCGGTCCTCGCCCTTTCTGTTAGTCTTTTTGAACTTCTTGTCCTCGACAGTATCTCTAACATTCCGCCTCTCGGCCTTTCTAGCCTCGCGGAGCTCCTCCATTTTTGTGTAGCTCGTTGCTTTCTTTTGGAACTCAGCTATGTCTCTCAGCTTTGCCAAGACAATCTGGTCGGCGAAGTATCTGGGTTTCAACCCGTGTTTGACCGAAAAGAGCTCGACTCGAGGGGTCGAGATTTGGGATCTCCATGGCCATAGCTTGGAATCTCCGTATATAATCCCTTAGAGGCTCATGTTGTCCTTGCTTAATGTAGTGAAGGGCGTCCTCGCTTTTGGAGTAGATCCAGGATGAGGAGAATCAGCTGGTGAAGGCTCGGGAGAGTTTCGTGAAGGAATATATGAACCCCGGTGGAAGAGAAGAGAACCACAAAAGCATGACTTTTCCAAAAAGGTTGGGAAGACTCTGCAGAGGATGACGCTAGTCGCTCCATTAAGGAGCATCATGAACCTGAACATTGTCAGGTGTATAGTCGGGTCACTCATTCCTAGAGGTGGTAAAACGGGCCACCCCGCTAACTCAGTGGGTCGGGAATTCTCGGCCTGGCCTGGCTCGGCCCACGAGCCCGTTACCAACTAAAAAATTGTTAAAAACTTGTAAAAAAATTAATTTAAAATATTTTAGAGACTAAATAAGCACCAAATTTGACATTTCACATGAAAAAAAAACTCCATTAATTAATATCATTTTTAATTTTAAAGCACTAAACAAGCACTAAACTAGACTTGAAAGTAAATTTTTTAATACTTAGAGAGCCAAACGGGCTGGGCCGGCCTGATAAGAGTCGGCCCGGAGTTATCCTGTCATGCTCGTGCCGTGCGATCGTGCCATGTCCATTTCTGCCGCCCCTACTCATTCCATCATAGGGCTTCAACATGGTCGACAACCTGAATCTAGGTGGAAGTCATGCCGCCATGATATGTTCAGAGAAGGGTCCAGAATCGACAGGAAGAGGGTTAGTAACCTCTGCGGCCCTGCAATGTTTCTCCCTTCTCAGGTGAGGCGTGCTGGATACCTCTTCTTGGAAAACAAAAATTGACATCCTCCTTTCTGAGCAATTGTTTTCTTCATGATCTGAGCGGCGGTGCTTGTAACTAGGCGGGTGTTGTTCTTGGGACTGCATCAGCATCTCGACATGGGCTGCTAATCGTTGGTTCTCCGCCTCAAGGTCATTTATTCGACGTTGGGATACTTCTGGTGAGGGATTGGTTAGTGCCAGAGTGTCGCTCCTCTCTATTTCAACGTCTCCAGGTAGCGGGGGTGCATCGCCGCTAGGTTGTTGCCTGCGTACGGTGGTGTTCATCTGACTCCGGATTCCAACCATGGCGGGGCAGGTATGATTTACTTGGCCCCATGTCGGGCACCAAATGTTCATGCTTGAGGGTCGGAGAGGTGTGTCTCCTAGTCAGGTGTAACTTTGATGAGGGGGGGGGGGGGGGGGGGGGGGAGGGATGTGGTGCAAAAGACACTCCGACGCCCAAGTCAGTATGTGATTGATGTGAAGGTAATATAAATTAGACTCTATATTACCCGAGGCGTGTCCTGTTTGTATATATTGCAGGATGAGAAAGGAGTGACAATAGTGACATGAGTTGAGGTTGATCATGGAGATGTCGAGCTCGTGATGACGAATCCTTCGTAATTAATGAAGACATACGTGATGTCCTTGTATGGCCGGGTAGAGCTCCCGGGCTAAGTCGTCTGGCTCGATTTGAGTCTGGTTCATGAGTGTGGACGCTATTGAGCCTAATCCGGTCGGGCCCAGGGGTGCTATTGGGTCTAATTCGGTCGGGCCCAAGAGTACTAGTCCAGTCCAACATCTAAAATGATCTTATATGTTTCTAATTTACTAATTTTGAATATAATTTAGAGTAAATATCCCAAAAAAATACGAACTTTGGATATTTTCTCATATTTAACATAAACTTTTTCCATTAGCAAGAAAATACACCAACTTTCATTCCGTTATCCCGTTTAGCACGCACCGTCATTTTTGATAGTTTTTGCTGACTTGGACGTTAACGACGACGACCTGGCAAATTTTATTCTTTTCTCCTCTCCTCTGCTTCTTCCTCATCTTCTCCCTCGATGGTCGCCGCCGTCGAGGTGAATCCGGTGTACCTCAAACTCGATGAGTATCCACACTAACTCTCCCTTGTGCAGTGAGCTCTCTGCGCAAATGTTCCGACCACTACTAGAAACTTGATCTTCAGCAACGGCTATCAGCAACGGCCGCTCAAGCCGTTGCTATTTGCAACGGCATTCTTACGGCCGCCCAAGCCGTTGCAGATATCTGTATCTGCAACGGCGTTCTAATGGAAAACCGAGCCGTTGCGGATTATTTTAATTATCAGCAACGGCTTTCTGACGGAAAGGTGAGCCGTTGCTGATCTTTTAATATTCAGCAACGGCTTGCTAACGGATAAGTGAGCCGTTGCTGATAATAACTTATCAGCAACGGCGTTCTAACGGGCGAGTGAGCCGTTGCTGATAAGTTTATATAGGGCACGCTCTCGCGCCCGACCCTTCTTCCTCCCGCTGCTGCCGCCGCCACTGCTGCCGACGCCTCTCGCCGCTGCTGCCGACGCCGACGCCTCTCGCCGCCGCTGCCGGTATGTTGATCGGCCGGCCGGCTCTCTCTATGTTTCGGTCGGAGATGTTAAAATCCGACCGAAACCCTATTTCTAGGGTTTCGGCCGGCGGCGGTCGGCCTATGGCCGCCGCCGGAGGGTGGACTCCGGCGCCGGAATTTATATATATATATATATTATTGTTTTGAAATTGTTAGTTAATTATTTTATAATTGTTAATTAATTGTTTAGATTAATTGTTTAATTTGTTAGATTAATTATTAGGGTTTAAATTAATTTTCGACGCGCACCGGAATCGTCCACTTCGGACGCGCGCCGGAATCGTCCACTTCGAACGCGCGCCGGAATCGTCCACTTCAGACTCGCACCGGAATCGTCCACTTCGGACGCGCGCCGGAATCGTCCAATTCGGACTCGCGCCGGAATCGTCCAATTCGGACGCGCGCCGGAATCGTCCAATTCGGACTCGCGCTGGAATCGTCCACATCGGACGCGCGCCGGAATCGTCCAATTCGGACTCGCGCCGGAATCGTCCACTTCGGACTCGCGCCGGAATCGTCCACTTCGGACGCGCGCCAAAATCGTCCAATATGGACTCGAACTGTCTCGAAACATTTAGAAAATAATCATCCATCCGACGAGTTGATATGTTTCACGTACGCATCGACGAATCGGATATGATTTAGCAAAACCTTAGATCCGTTCGGGAATTGTATGTTCGTGTAAAAGAAGTAGATGATCTTTTATACGACGTACAATTCTTGAATTGTCCCTGATTGGACAATTTGGGAATATAGTTATTTGTACTGCACTTACGTTTTTATTTTAACTGTTAACTAATTATTCTAAAATTCGGCAACATCTCCCTTGTTCTCCGATACGCGCCCAGATGATATGCGTATTCGGAGAACTGTAGGGAGATGCTGTCGAAATTTAGAATAATTAGTTAACAGTTAAAATAAAAACGTAAGTGCAGTACGAATAACATAAATCCCGAATGGAATAGGACAATCTCACCTAAAGACATTAACCAAAGAAATTGTCATTGATTGACAGAATCATGTCGGCTGATCGAAGTTGGATGTACCGACGTATTGATCGTGGAGCTTTAACGAATGAGTTTCGATTAGGCGTAACGTACTTCCTAAATTTCGACTATTCGAATCGGAATTTCGTTAGCATGGGTGATCAAATCCGATGTCCGTGCCGCATTTGTTCAAATGGACGATTTTTGGATCGGGAGACTGTCACTCTGCATCTATATACCAAAGGATTTGCACCAAGATATTTTCTATGGACTTGTCACGGGGAGTCACGCGAAGTCGGGACGTCGAGCAATCATGTCGTTCAGACATATGGTGAATCTTCCTCTGCTGGTGCTTCTTCATCCGGTCAATGTAATCCCTATAGAACTATGATACTTGATAGTCTTGGGGGTCAATTCCGCCTGAATGATAATGTTGATCGGTCAGTTCTTCAGACATCAGTCCCACCAGATACTACAGTGGTTGATATCACAAAAGTAGGGGCTGCGGTAGAGATTGAATTACCGAATAAAGAAGCTGCAGAATTTTACGAGATGTTGAAAGCTGCCGATGAACCTTTGTATGAGAATTGTCCTAAATACACTAGGTTTTCAGCAATGACACAGCTCTTAAACATCAAGGCCGATTGTAATATCAGCGGAGTTGCGTATGATCGGATTGCTGGATTGATTAATGGAATGCTGCCTACTGATAACAAGTTTGAGCCTACTTTTTATAAGACTAAAAAGCTAATGAGAAAATTGGGGCTTGGGTACGAAAAAATACACGCGTGCCAAAATAACTGCATTTTATATTATAAGGAAAATGTGCAGTTGGATAAATGCCCTGTATGTCAACACCCTCGTTACAAGGAGAAGAAATCGGTCCGACAGAAAAATATCCTGTTTAAGGTGCTTCGGTATTTTCCACTAACACCGAGGCTTCAAAGATTATTCATGTCGGAAAAGACAGCCCCCTACATGAGTTGGCATGCAAGAAGTCGTGATGATACAGTAATGACTCATCCATCTGACAGTGAAGCATGGAAACATTTGGATACATGTTATCCTTCATTTGCTATGGATACTAGAAATATCAGATTGATTAGCGTACTTGAGCACATGGGACATTTGCTATGGATACATTTGGATACATGTTATCCTTCATTTGCTATGGATACTAGTACATCCAGACGTAGGCGGCCACGCGGGCCGAACAGGTGGCAGCCTCCACCAGCCACAGAGTCACGTAGATTGATTAGCGTGATTGAGGAGCGGTACGTAATATATCATGAATTATGAATCATTACAAATTCATTATATCATAATATAATATTAAAATTTATTTTTGTTGTGCAGGTTCGAGCAAGAAGAAGTGTCGAGGAGCATTTCTTCTACTATTCGACGATACATGCACGGGGCATGGCCTACGTGGTCTCACGTGCCTAGCGAGCACGTCGACATGTTATGACGCGAGTTTGAGGCACGTATTATTATTATTTTTTACATGCATGATGATATATTAATATTGGTACTGATATTATTATTTTGCAGGCTCGCTATACATGGGCCGAGGACCAGAGGCCCTTCATTTACGCTGCCTGGGAGGCTATTTCCCGGGCAAGGTACAACGGGCAGTTGGGGCAGGCTCGGTCCCAAGCGATGGCTCGAGCTGGGACCACTAACATCGCGGAGACTCGGGGATACGGCCCCGGTTGGATTACTCCGGATATATGGGACCAGCTCGTGGGGATATGGTCGACGGATCGATGGCAGGAGGTTTCTTGAAATGCGGCTAGAAATCGCATGTCGGGGGGAGCAGCGCGTCACACCGGCGGCTCTGTTGCATTTGCAGTGCACGCAAACCGTATGGTAAGTATATCTTTTAATTATATATTTTATTTGTTATTATGTGTACTAATTAATGTATTTGTTTTGTAAATGTAGACGACGGTGTCGGATGACGGGAGTGTCCAGCGACCCTCCCCGATGGCGGTGTTTGAGCGGACTCACCGTCGAGCACATGGGACTGGGGAGTACATCCACAACCGCACTGCATACATTATGGTAATTATATATTTGTTTAAATTATTCATTATATATTTATAATTTAAGTTTTATGATAAATATTAAACAAAAAATCAAACTCGAGTAGGAGACCTACAGCCAGACGGTGGTGCAGCGCGGGGGTACCCCCGAGGACTTTGACGCAGCATCGTGGGTCGAGGCCGCAGGTGGCTGGGACCATGGCCGCGTATATGGCTTCGCAGATAGTGGTCATGCACGAGCCGTACTAGGGCCACTTGGGGCACCGACCCCTCCGGTCGCTGGTGAGCGGCCGTCCACCTCCAGATCCAGTTATGATCATAGTAATAGGATAAATACACTAGAGGAGACGGTCGCGCGTCAGACTGAGTTGATGGAGCGCCAGAGTCAGACGATGGCGAATATAGAAGCTATGCTACGCAACTTGTCAGGTCATCCCGAAGCAGGCATCTCTTCGGCATCATCTAATCCATCGTCCTCGAGTCAGTCCACGCTGGTGTACACTCAAGCGCTCCAGACCCCGCCATATAATCCAGACCATCCTCCATCGTGATCGTGAGATTTTTTGTTTGGATATTGAACTTGTTTAACTTATTTTGTTTGGATATTGATACATCAATTTTGCATTTGAATTGTGTTTATACTATCGTGGATAATTATGAATATAAATATAATTATTTTGATGTATATCTTGGTGTGTTTGTGATGTATGAATGAATGTGTATGAGGTGTTTGTGATGTGTGAATGAATGTGTGTATGAGGGTATGGGTGTGTGAGTTATGTATCAGATAAATGTATCAATGGAAATTTGAAATTTTCAAATTTTCTGGTTGCAGGTACTTGTCATCAGCAACGGCTTTCCCACGGGCGTCCGTGGGAAAGCCGTTGCTAAAAGTGTATCGAAAGCCGTTGCTGATGACCTACAGCAACGGCTTAGCGACGGAGTTTTACTAACGGTGTTGCTACGGACTCAGCGGCCGTTGCTGTTAATGTTATCAGCAACGGCTCCGGGTCTGTGGCAAAACCGTTGCTGATAATATTTTTAGCGACGGCCCAGCGGCCGTTGCTGATAATGTTTTGAGCGACGGCCCGAGCGGCCGTTGCTGATCCGTTGCTAAGTCATCAGCAACGCGACTTTCTGTCACGGCGCTATTGCAACGGCTCAGCCGTTGCTGATTCTCTTCAGCAACGGCTCAGCAACGGCATCAGTCGTTGCTGATGACCATTTTTCTAGTAGTGGACCTTTGGCCGCCGGCACCTCGAAGCTCGTTGAACTAGGGATTAAGCCGGCCTAAGAGTGCAGGTAGTCAATGAACTAGTTGAATGTACTCGAGGAAGTCGACAGAGCAGCTTGGCGAAAACTAGTCTCCCCACCGAGCATGTTGGGGACGATGCTTCAAGCCGCGTTGTCTTGTGCTTGAGTAACACAATTACTTATTGTAACATGCTTGGAGCCACCGAGCACATGATATGCTTGAGGAGACTGTAACATGCACTAAGACTGCATGTTCATCAAATTGAGGAAGATAATTACTTCCACCAGACCTTTTTGAATAGAAATTTGTTAGTATTTTACTTCCCCCTTCTTGCTTGCTTCTTTTCTTCGCTTTCTACGGAGAAGATAGCAGATGAGCAAGCTCATGAATAGAGATAGAGAGAGGGAGGAAAATAGAGATAGAGAAGGAGAGAGATGTCAAATTCCACGACGGTGGAGGCAGTGGCTAGGGGAGGGACGGTGGCGGCGAGATCGTCAGTGTGGGACTCGATCCGGGTCTACGGGATCTTCTCTGGGATGGGGATCGACAAGCAAGAGCAGAGGCGGTGAATCTTGATGCCTGATACCTCCGTTCGGCCATGGTAGCAGCCATTCGCACATAAGATGCAGACGGTGTGGCCGAGGCAGTGTTGCAGGCCGGGGCAGAGTGACGTGGCAGCTCGAAGGCGGACGAGTTGCCAGGCAGACGAAGAAGGTCCATCGGGTGAGCTCGGCTGTCATGGAAAGGCAAAAATCACATCACCCAACTCATTTCTGATCACACCACCACCCACCCAGTTTCAGTGGAGGTTTGAGTTCTCTGTCGGTCCAGACGAGTTAGTAGGGAAGTAGAATCGGAATGAGAACTTGACGGACGCCTTTTCCCTTTTTAAAGAAAGGGCTTCTTCGTTCTTCGAGGAAAGCTCTATAGTCAAGAGTAGGCTTTTAACTGAACTGAATGCTAGGACTACTAGCCAATACGGCCAGACGCACTCAAATCTTCGCGAGGCGGTCGAGCTCGGTGCTGAGCAGTTTGAGGTCTGTGAGGGTGTTTGCCATCAAATACGGCGAGCTAGCAAAAGCCGTACGTGAGGGTGTCAACCGTAGCAAAATCTTGTCCACAAGCAAGGGGAGAGGGGTCTCCGAGTTGCTCCGCTGAGCGAAAGCAGTGGGCTGGTTCTAATCGGAGAGGAAGGAAGGTTGTAGTGGGGTGGGGCTGTTGATTTGCTTGTTGGGGATGGGGTAAGGTAAAATTACCAATTTGTCCATTCCTCATTATCACAAATGAGCAATTGGGGATGGGTAAAATAGTAATAGATGCCATGTAGGATAAAAACTTGTCAACTCGTCGTCGTTAACGTCTAGGTTAGCAAAAATCATCAAAAATGACGGTGCGTGCTAAACGGGACAACGGAATGAAAGTTGGTATAGTTCCTTGCTAACGAAAAAAGTTTATGTTAAAAATGAGAAAGAGTACAAAGTTCATATTTTTTTGATATTTACTCTATAATTTAAAAGTGTCATTGTTAATGATCAAATAATAAAGAAATAATTATTTAGTTGGACAAATGTCACCAACTATATATGTTTTTATTTTTTTTGAACAAGGAAACTTATATTAATCAAGAGATTTGAAGAATACATGTGAGAGTAGTTAGAGGACGAAAGAACTTAAAATACAGAACGAATAAGGTTGAGCAACAAGGCTCCATCAAAAGCTAGATCATAACACAAATGACTTTGCTCGTGAAAACATTTGGATTTTTCTCCTGACAGATCCTCCATCGCAAAACCATGACCTGAAGATATTTCCATTATCGGGTGTGATTTGACACTTGGACAGCTACCTCCCACGATTGAAAGTCAAGTGTAAAGTAATGAGAACTGCTATACTCCAGGAACTTGAAGATTCCAAGTGTAAACATTTGTACCTCCATGATGGGTACACTTGAAGATTCCAAGCAAGCAGTTTGTCTTTGGTCTAGTCTTTCACTACAAGCCAATTCATGATGGAGATTTCTTGCGGGCAAGCGTGATTTCAAATATATTTGGCAGCTCTATCATTGATTCCTCTGAAATTTAGCATCTTGTATAAGGAGTTTGTTGAAAACGAACCATTAATGGTCCATTTCCACATTGCGCTATCCTCCCATGAGCTATGTAAGTATGGCTCTAGATCTCTTGCGAGTTGAGAAATCACTTCAATCAGAACAAAGTTAGAGAACTGAATGTTCCCACCACAAATAACGCCACTAGTGTCGAACGCCTTCGTGCCAGCCACTAGGGGTGAGCATCGGTTCGGTTAAAAATCGAACCGAAAATTCGGTTAATCAAACCAAACCAAAGGAATTTTTTTTAACCGTTTACCGAACCAAAAAAATTCAGTTAATTCGGTTCGGTTAACCGAATTTTTGATTCGGTTAACCAAAAAAAAAAAAAAAAAACATGTGTTAAGACTCAAACCGAGGCATTTGAAAACCAAGCTTTATTTTCTACCTCTCTAACCATCTTAGCAAACTTTATTATTAATTTTTTCTAACCAACACGTTATATATATATATATATATATATATATAATCAAATGTAAAATAAATAATATTACACAACACTAGGATTCAAACCTGGACGTGTGGGAAGTTTAACATTACACCTAACCACCAAGACAAATACCAACATCTGATATAATTGTTATTATACACACACACACATATAATTTATCGAATTAATCGAATATATATATATATATATATATATATATATATATATATATATATATATATATATATATTCGATTAATTCGATAAATTAATCGAACCGTCGATTAATTTATCGAATCGAACCGAAAACCGAAATCCAAAATTTCTTTAATCGAAAACCGAACCGAAATTAATTCGGTTCGGTTAAATCGGTTTCGGTTCGGTCGATTTCGATTCAGTTTCGGTGAATCGGCGAATTTTGCTCACTCCTACCGGCCACGATTGTCGTAAGATTACAAGCATAATTAAAGAGCAGCAGGTAAAGATCTTTGATCTTCTTGCCATTCAGCCACGGATTGTGCTAGAAATTGACTGTTTCACCCAATCCAACCCGCATACTTACAAACCTACTGAAGACATCAATATATGAATAGATCTTTCTCAGAACTGGTGAGACTGTCATGACTCTTCCGCAACCAACGAAAATTGAAAGAGAGAAGTAACTACGTAAGAGATAATCCACACCATACCTTCAGAATTAAGGAACTTCCATAACTAGCTGTTTAGACGGGCCTCATTGTGGAGGGCAAGGTCCAAGATACCCATACCCCTTCGTCCCTATGACCCGTGAGGATGTCCAAACCAACCAAACTCTTTCCATGAAATGAGGAGTCACTACAACCAGACCAAAAGAACATCCTCCTTTTTTATCGATCAAGTTAATGACCCATCTAGGAGCTTTGAAGATGGAAAAGATGTAAGAGGGTTGACTGGTGAGCACACTGTTTACAAGCGTGAGACACCCCACTCGCGACAGGAGCCTTCCTTGTCATGAAGCTAATTTCGAGTCCAACTGAGTGATGGTCGGCTTCAATCCTCCTTAGTGAGATTCCCTAGCCGCCGTGGGAGCCCAATGTACTTGATGGGGAACGATCCTGCCATGCAACCAAAGGAGCTAGATGCCCGTGCTGTAACTGAAATATCCCCAAGGATGTGCAACGCCTGAGTCTTGCTAAGGTTGATTATGAGCCAGTAGCATAATTCAAAACTTTGCTGTCAGCAAATAAGATATGAGTGATACTTCCTAGGATGATATTAGGCATTGCTCCTACGTGTCTTCCTCGGTGTGCGACTCTAGTGATCATTCGAGATAAAGAATCCACGACAAGATTAAAAAGCAAAGAAGAGAGAGGGTATCCTTGCATGAGTCCCCTTTTGTGAGCGAACGAACGACCAACCGACCCTTTGATGACCAAGAATCACAGTCGACTGAGTCAAAAACTTTTTCAAACTTGACTTTAATTAGGCAAACATCGTCCCTATTCTTCTTACAGGTCCAGATGGTTTCGTGTACTGACAAGAATGTGTTGAGGCTACTGCGATCACTGATAAAGGCGCCTTGAGTCATGTCCCCTAACTCATGAATAATTGTAGAGAGTCGATTGACCAAAAGTTTGGAAAAGAATTTCACAACGCTATTTTCCAGGGCTTTCTTATTCCCATTCCAATTTCGCTTTTTGGCTTTGTCCCAGTCCTTTAGGATTTGCCGGAACATTCAAGAACAGAGGGTGGAACCAACGGAGGAAGACGCTAGGTAAGTAGGATCAGTGGCAATCCCGAGCTTGACGAGCTCCGAGAATTCCGGAGACTTTAGCCAAAAGTACTCCATTATGAAAGGTCATGCTATGCCTGGTCTAGTTGTACTAGCTAGAACAAACCACCAACGGGTTGTGGTCGAAAAGCCTCATATTTCCTTTGTAACTCCAAATTTAGAGAAGTTGCATGAAAGGTGACAATTAACAAGCACTCTATCAAGCTTGGCGAGGGAGGGAGGATTTTGGTTGTTGGTCTAGGTAAACGACACTCCAAATAAGGGGAAGTCAATTAGACCAGAATCAACAATGAACTACTTAGAGAATCTTCGTGAGTCGATTCTATTTTCGATCAAGGCAGTTGCTTCGTTCTCCACCTTGCTTTGTCATGCATATTGAAGTCACCCCAATGATTATAATATGCAGGATTTTTAAAATGGGGGACATAGAGAAATTTAAAACTAAAATTAGGATGTTCAATTATAATTTGAGGGTGCGGGAGTTTGCCCCCGCGGTACGATACAGTATAATTGTATAATTTACAAGGGTTTTCAATGGTTTTCATCACTATTTTTCGATGATAATGGATAAGTATTATCAGATTAGATTCATAATTTTGGGGCGAGTAAGGTATATATATTTTTGATTTTTTTTTTAAAAAAATAAGGAACAAAATATCTTTCATTACCAACGTGTAGGGGTGTAATCGAGCCGAGCCGAGCCGAGCTTGGCTCGGCTCGAGCTCGGCTCGTTTGGAAAATAACGAGCTCGAGCTCGGCTCGAGCTCGATCGAGCTTTAGTCTATCGGCTCAAGCTCGGCTCGAGTTACATTCAAGCAACTCGAGCTCGGCTCGGGAAAAAAATCAAGGCTCATGAGTTGAGCCGCACGAGCCGAGCTCGTTCGCGAGCTCGATCGAGCTCGAGCTCGACTAAGCTCGAGCTCGACTAAGCTCGGGTTCATTTTAGAGGGTAACGGGTTCATAAAATTTAAAAATCAAACCCGGTATATAATATATATAGAAGGCTCGATTAGGCTCGATTAGGCTCGCGAGCCGCTCGAGCCGAGTATAGGTTAGCTCGAACTCGGCTCGCTCGAATGTTTGGCTCGGCTCGGCTCGGCTCGAGCTCGATAAGTTCGAGTCGAGTTCGAGTTTTTACCGAATCGATCTCGAGTAGCTCGCGAGCGGCTTGGCTCGTTTACACCCCTACCAACGTGTATACACCATTGCCCGTACCTGTCACTATATTAATTGCATAGATAAGGCCAAGAGGGGTAGAAACTAGAAAGAAACATGCCATTGATTAAAGTCTTAGAATCCTATGCAAAACACTGTTAAGATATTATTAAAAAAAAACTTCTACATGATCTGCTACGTACCCTTCAAAATTATTAATATCATGAATACGAAGTTAACTAACAAGCTTTAGGCTTTAGCAAACTGAAACTTATAAAACAAATCAGAAACATTAACAGGATATATGACGATCTCATGGCTCGTTAGGATTCAAATAGAATACAAATTACAAGTCAAAGTGGTCTCATACATACAGTACCTACTATGACTAGCTAATATGAGCCAATAGATGAAGTCTCTTGCACAAAAGAAGGCTTCGAGTTCGGGGTTAGACTTACCTGCCTATGTACGATGCTCAAGTATTTCAAAGGATATAAACTAGGATGCACAGACACGATACGAGCACGAACACGTAAACACATCAATTTCAAAATTTTACAGGACATGAACACGATATAGATAGATAAATATAAAAAAAATTATTTTTTTTTTGGAAAAAACTGTAATTCATATCAATATATATCATGATACTTTTATTGATGTCAAATTTTAAATTTTCGGTATGAATAAATACTTATTACACTACTAGAAAAATGGTCATCAGCAACGGCTGAAGCCGTTGCTGAGCCGTTGCTGACGAGAATCAGCAACGGCTGAGCCGTTGCAATAGCGCCGTGAGAGAAAGTCGCGTTGCTGATGACTTAGCAACGGCCGCTCGGGCCGTCGCTCAAAACATTATCAGCAACGGCCGCTGGGCCGTCGCTAAAAATATTATCAGCAACGGCTTTGCCACAGACCCGGAGCCGTTGCTGATACCATTAATAGCAACGGCCGCTGAGTCCGTAGCAACACCGTTAGTAAAACTCTGTCGCTAAGCCGTTGCTGTAGGTCATCAGCAACGGCTTTCGATACACTTTTAGCAACGGCTTTCCCACGGACGCCCGTGGGAAAGCCGTTGCTGATGACTTATACCTGCAACCAGAAAATTTGTAAATTTCAAATTTCCATTGATACATTTATCTGATACATAACTCACACATCACAAACATCTCATACACATTCATTCACACATCACAAACACACCAAGATATACATCAAAACAATTATATTTATATTCATAATTATCCACGATAGTATAAACACAATTCAAATGCAAAATTGAAGTATCAACATCTCAATAACATAGTCAATATAAATTAAACAAGTTCAATATGTCAGTAACAAAGTCAATATAAACAAAATCTCACGATGACGATGGAGGATGGCCTGGATCATATGGCGGAGTCTGGAGTGCTTGAGTGTACACCGGCGTGGACTGACTCGAGGATGATGGATTAGATGATGCCGAAGAGATGCCTGCTTCGGGATGACCCGACAAGTTGCGTAGCATAGCTTCTATATTCGCCATCGTCTGACTCTGGCGCTCCATCAACTCAGTCTGACGCGCGACCGTCTCCTCTAGTGTCCTTATCCTATTACTATGATCATAACTGGATCTGGAGGTGGACGGCCGCTCACCAGCGACCGGAAGGGTCGGTGCCCCAAGTGGCCCTAGTACGGCTCGCGCATGACCACTATCTGCGAAGCCATATACGCGGCCATGGTCCCAGCCACCTGCGGCCTCGACCCACGATGCTGCGTCAAAGTCCTCGGGGGTACCCCACGCTGCACCACCGTCTGGCTGTAGGTCTCCTACTCGAGTTTGATTTTTTGTTTAATATTTATCATAAAACTTAAATTATAAATATATAATGAATAATTTAAACAAATATATAATTACCATAATGTATGCAGCGCGGTTGTGGATGTACTCCCCAGTCCCATGTGCTCGACGGTGAGTCCGCTCAAACACCGCCATCGGGGAGGGTCGCTGGACACTCCTGTCATCCGACACCGTCGTCTACATTTACAAAACAAATACATTAATTAGTACGCATAATAACAAATAAAATATATAATTAAAAGATATACTTACCATACGGTTTGCGTGCACTGCAAATGCAACAGAGCCGCCGGTGTGACGCGCTGCTCCCCCCGACATGCGATTTCTAGCCGCATTCCGAGAAACCTCCTGCCATCGATCCGTCGACCATATCCCCACGAGCTGGTCCCATATATCCGGAGTAATCCAACCGGGGCCGTATCCCCGAGTCTCCGCGATGTTAGTGGTCCCAGCTCGGGCCATCGCTTGGGACCGAGCCTGCCCCAGCTGCCCGTTGTACCTTGCCCGGGAAATAGCCTCCCAGGCAGCGTAAATGAAGGGCCTCTGGTCCTCGGCCCATGTATAGCGAGCCTGTAAAATAATAATATCAGTACCAATATTAATATATCATGCATGTAAAAAAAATATTAATACGTGCCTCAAACTCGCGCCATAACATGTCGACGTGCTCGCTAGGAACGTGAGACCACGTAGGCCATGCCCCGTGCATGTATCGTCGAATAGTAGAAGAAATGCTCCTCGGCACTTCTTCTTGCTCGAACCTGCACAACAAAAATAAATTTTAATATTATATTATGATATAATGAATTTGTAATGATTCATAATTCATGATATATTACGTACCGCTCCCCAATCACGCTAAACAATCTACGTGACTCTGTGGCTGGTGGAGGCTGCCACCTGTTCAGCCCGCGTGGCCGCCTACGTCTGGATGTACTAGCCTCGGCAGTATCATCCTCATGAGGATCAGCAACAGGAGGATCAGCAGAATGAGTAAGTGCTGGAGTCTCACCGATCGGAGACTCCGAAACTCTCCTGCGTCGATAACCACGACCAGACATATCTGTCGAACAGACATATAATCAGATTATTGTATAAATAGTAGAGATATATTTAATAAAATATATACTTTACAATTATTCTTCATCATCTGAATAATAGTCTTCGAATTCTTCTTCTTCTTCCTCTTCTTCCTCTTCTTCATCTTCTTCATCTCCAGCTTCCTCAATTTCATGATCGTCATCATCAGCATATTCAACTTCTAATTGGATTGATGTTGTGTCTGCATCCTCGAGTATTGGAATAATACGATCCACAGCAGGAAGATCATCTTCTTGATAGAAATCAGGAGGATCATTTTCTCCTACTATCGGATCAATTTTTCCTCTACCTTTTGTCTTACAGACTACACGCCAATCTGCTCTATCTTTATTTCGAGCCGGATACTTCGCGTAATATACTTGTTCGGCTTGTGATGCCAATATAAAAGGCTCATTTGCTGCCAATTTTGATTTGTAATTAACCTCAACAAGTTTGTATTTTGGATGAACTTTCATGCCCCTTTCTGTTGTATCGAACCAATGACATCTAAATAGGATAACTGATTTCAAGCCGAAGTAGTGCAACTCTATCACTTCTTCCACTAGTCCATAGAAATCCATATCACATTCAACATAAGTTGTCCCTTTCACGCAGACCCCAGCATTCATCGTCTTTTTTGTAGATGAATATTCAACCGTGTGAAATTTATACCCGTTAACAAAATATCCGCTATAGCACGACACAAGTCGCGACGGTCCACTAACAAACTCAAATATTCTTTCATCTATTTCAGCTCTGTGATCTTTGCTGTAAGTCTGAATCCAAGAAGGGAAATCACGATTCCGTAATGTTTCCAATTCTTGATCGTTGTGAATAGAGTATTTTTGCACCATCTCAATCTCAAATATTTCAATGAATTGTTCAATCTCTGGACAATTGAGTAATACATACAAGTGTGCCAAATGATACTCTTCATCGCTTAAGTGTCGAGATGGACGAGAACCAAAAGCACGACCAGAGTGACAAAATATATTTAAACGTCCATCTGAATGTCGAACACCCCCGTCGTCGTTACGTGGAAGACGATCAAATCTTGTCTGTACTGTCGATTCAAAGTAAAATGAGCAGAATGTTGAAATTTCTTGGATGATATACGATTCAGATATGGATCCTTCAACAGCTGCGGTGTTCTTTACTTTTTTCTTCAGACGATTCATGTATCTTTCAAATAAGTACATCCAACGATATTGAACGCAGCCCCTACTTCTGTGATATCAACCGCTGTAGTATCTGGTGGGACTGATATCTGAAGAACTGGCCGATCAACATTATTATTCAGGCGGAATTGACCCCCAAGACTATCAAGTATCATAGTTCTATAGGGATTACATTGACCGGATGAAGAAGCACCAGCAGAGGAAGATTCACCATATGTCTGAACGACAGGATTGCTCGACGTCCCGACTTCGCGTGACTCCCCGTGACAAGTCCATAGAAAATATCTCGGTGCAAATCCTTTGGTATATAGATGCAGAGTGACAGTCTCCCGATCCAAAAATCGTCCATTTGAACAAATGCGGCACGGACATCGGATTTGATCACCCATGCTAACGAAATTCCGATTCGAATAGGCGAAATTTAGGAAGTACGTTACGCCTAATCGAAACTCATTTGTTAAAGCTCCACGATCAAGACGTCGGTACATCCAACTTCGATCAGCCGACATGATTCTGTCAATCAATGACAATTTCTTTGGTTAATGTCTTTAGGTGAGATTGTCCTATTCCATTCGGGATTTATGTTATTCGTACTGCACTTACGTTTTTATTTTAACTGTTAACTAATTATTCTAAATTTCGACAGCATCTCCCTACAGTTCTCCGAATACGCATATCATCTGGGCGCGTATCGGAGAACAAGAGAGATGTTGCCGAAATTTAGAATAATTAGTTAACAGTTAAAATAAAAACGTAAGTGCAGTACAAATAACTATATTCCCAAATTGTCCAATCAGGGACAATTCAAGAATTGTACGTCGTATAAAAGATCATCTACTTCTTTTACACGAACATACAATTCCCGAACGGATCTAAGGTTTTGCTAAATCATATCCGATCGTCGATGCGTACGTGAAACATATCAACTCGTCGGAGGATGATTATTTTCTAAATGTTTCGAGACAGTTCGAGTCCATATTGGACGATTTCGGCGCGCGTCCGAAGTGGACGATTCCGGCGCAAGTCCGAAGTGGACGATTCCGGTGCGAGTCCGAATTGGACGATTCCGGCGCGCGTCCGAAGTGGACGATTCCGGCGCGAGTCCGAATTGGACGATTCCGGCGCGCGTCCGAAGTGGACGATACCGGCGCGCGTCCGAAGTGGACGATTCCGGCGCGCGTCCGAAATTAATCTAATAAATTAAACAATTAATCTAAACAATTAATTAACAATTATTAAATAATTAATTAACAAATATAAAATAATATAAACTATATATATATATTATAAATTCCGGCGCCGGAGTCCACCCTCCGGCGCCGGCGTACAGTGGTCGGACACACTGTCCGGCCACTGCAGAAGGTCCGGCGGCGGCCATCGGCCGACCGCCGCCGGCCGAAACCCTAGAAATAGGGTTTCGGTCGGGTGATTTCCGTCGGCCGCAGGGAAGAGACGGCAGCAGGGAAGAGACTTACCTGAACAAGTCGGCAGCAGCGGTCGGCGTCGTCGGCGTCGGCAGCAGCGGCAGCGGCGGCGAGTGGCGTCGGCAGGAGCGGCGGCGGCAGCAGCGGGAGGAAGAAGAGTCGGGCGCGAGAGCGTGCCCTATATAAACTTATCAGCAACGGCTCACTCGCCCGTTAGAACGCCGTTGCTGATAATTTATTATCAGCAACGGCTCACTTATCCGTTAGCAAGCCGTTGCTGAATATTAAAAAATCAGCAACGGCTCGCCTTTCCGTTCGAAAGTCGTTGCTGATAATTAAAATAATCAGCAACGGCTCGGTTTTCCGTTAGAACACCGTTGCAGATACAGTTTTCTGCAACGGCTCGAGCGGCCGTAAGAATGCCGTTGCAAATAGCAACGGCTTGAGCGGCCGTCGCTGATAGCCGTTGCTGAAGACGAAGTTTCTAGTAGTGTTATTTTTAAGCATTTTCAAAAGCATGAGGCACAACCACATGTAAATAAAAATTCCTAGACATGTATTGATATCTTCAAAAAAATTTCTAGATTAATATGTCTTAGTAAAAATAGTCATGTACAATCACATCTAAATAAAAAGTTAACTAGAATCTTTCTATTATCTTCATTAATCATTATTGTTATCTTCTTCATTAGAAAATATTACACTCTCCAACTCTGGTTCATCAAGAAAAAAATTGACAACTCCAATAATTACATTATCTTCATTAATCGCTGAAACTCATAAAGAAAAATAGAGCAATCAAATATTTCACATGAAATTAAAATAGAGCTAATTTAAGAAAAAAAAACATGCATATTGTCTCCGCCTCTCCGGAGGCTGTTTCCACTCGGCGAGGGTGACGGCACGAGTACAGGTTCTCCAACTCGTCCGGTATCCGAAGGAGCAGCAGAGTGGCAATTCTCGCAGAGGAGCGGGCAAGAAAAAATTTACTAATCCGACATGCGTGTTCAAGCCGTGTCCCGGCAAAGAAAAAAATTGACTGATCAAGATACTTTTAGATACGTCATACACATGTGTCTTCATGTGTCGGTGTCCGCGGCGTGTCAAACACGGGAACACGATAGTCATTGAAAGTGTCTGTGCTTCCTAGGATATGAGCAAGCAAATAATTAATTGAGTTGTAGAAGCAAATTAACCCTTATACTGTTTTTACAATTCCAGCCATTGCATTAATTGCTTTTTATACAGTGGTGGATTTGGTAACGGTTTGGCACGTTCATTGTCTTGTGATTACTCTTCAACCAACAAATGGTATGGTACAGACTTGAGGGGCCCCATTTAGGACATAACTAATTAAATAGGATTTATATGTTAATAATATGAGATGAATTTCCTTTGCAATTAATAAGGTTTATTTATTGTGATGGATGATGAAAACGATATATATTTAAGGATATTTTATTCCACTAATATAATTGATTGACTAAGAAGAAAAATGAAGAGCATTTTAATATGTTTATTAGATTTTTTTTTTCATAATTTCAATTGTATTAATACTAGTTAATTAATTACTTAGATATAGGAGTAAAAGAAAAGGACTAACAAGACTAGCTCCTATAGCTCTTTAATACAACTTGCCGCAGTGTCATCGTCGCCGTGGAACAACCAAAGTTTGAGCGTCACAACTCATGTACTAGCGTCCGCGAGCGTCTAGGCGTCCACGATCCGTGTCTCTGCGTTTGTAAATTGTAAGATGTGTTCGGTTGTCCACGGCGCAATGACGCAATCTGTGCCCCAATTGTAAGGTGAATGACCACACTAGAAGGGGATATATAAATAGTGTGTTATACTGGAATTTAGCTTAATTTTTTATTTTAATCGATTCTTGTAAACTTAGGCAAATTCATAATTCGAAACAATGAATGAGTGTGGAAGCGATAGTAAATAGCAAAGCTGACACAATAATTTATAGTGGTTCGCAACACCGCCTATTTTAATTATTACCTAAGCACCATGCTTAGGATTTCAACTTGAACTTTACTAAGTTATCAAGTTTCTTATAATGAGGAACTTTTATCGGAAAGTCTCTGTCTTCTCTCCAAAGGCACATGCATTCACACCTCACTATCCTAAGGACACTTTAAACCTAGCTTATAATGATCTACTTATGTCTCTACATCAAGGCAATCACCCAAACTCAAACTTAGCAACTTGGTTTTCACACACTTTAAAGCTAATGAAGTTAACAACAACATATAATATAAATGAAGCAAAAAATCACAATAACAAATACTGAGCTCCAAAGAAAATTTCTAGCTTCTTTTGATGCCTTTTGGTGATGAATCTTTCAAGACAAAGGCTCAATCATGAAATGAGTGGTGGAAAACTAAGTTTTTGAGAAAGATGGATCAAACAAAACTTTAGGATCTCAAATGATAGTCCAATAAATATTACAGACTCATAGGAAGACGAGAAACTAGTTTATATAAGCAAACAAGGCAAAGAGGCTCGAGTTTAACGGATAAAAACAATCATATTTCATATTGTTCCCATATTCGATCAATCCTGGGATGATCCGAACATCAGCCCAGATTCAGCTGAAATTCAACATTTCGAGAAGAATTTTGCGAATCTGGTTTTCGAGTGTCAATTTCATGTTTTGGTGGTTTCTTCATCATCATACACTCTTTAAGGATAATACATTTGATCTAAATCCTAAAACCCGGGTCTTTGTAGACTTCCGAGCGTCGATCAATATCCTTTTGATTTTTTGATTTCGCATTGATCTTTCGATCGCGAACGTTGCGAGCAACTTGACTTGGAACATGAAATTATTTCTCAATGAAAGCATTAGTTTCGAGTTTGTTATTATCAAAACCGAGATTAAGACTAAAGTTGAAAACCTTTGACCAATAATTTTCCCCTTTTTGATGATGACAACCACTCTTATAATAATAATTTCAATCAAGCACAAAGAGTTTCACTAATGAGATTTCTCTCTCTATCAACATGCATATGTAAATAATAATACTCTCCCTAATTATATGCATAGTTTCTAATCATATTCTATCCCATAACCTATAATTTTCCCCATTTTGACATTAATAAAAAATGACAAGAACAACCAATTAAGTAAAAAAGCTAAGGTGATTTTTAAAAAAAAATGAAAGTCTCAACCCAGGGGATAATCATACCAAATGTGAGATAAAATATCAAGAAATATCAAGTTCTACGTGAAATTTCAAATTCCTTAAGATGAACCACCGTATCAAAACAGAAATCCAAATCTCAATCATTTGAAAATTTTCTAAGTATCAACATGAAATTTCTAATTATCCAAATCTCATTCATCCAAATATAACATTTCATAAAAACTTATACACTCCCCTTTGAAATGAAATAAAAAACATGATCTCATTCATCGAGTCATGAAACCTCATTATATGACTCAAGTATCAACCTGACATAATTTCATTCAAATATAACTGATATATCATGAAATTGTCTAAGTATCAATCTATGCAATTACTCATGAATTTTCAAACTTAGGCATATAGAAGCTATCATGAACAAATCTAAGTGTGTGTACCAAGTTTAGACTTAAAAATTAAATCTCTAGATCATCTGGATCAACTTATCGACCTAGTGCAATTTCATTTAGTATTATAAATTGACTAAGTATCAAAGTTTGCTTTTACTCATGGTTTTTCAATAATAAGCACATAGAAGCATGACATGAGTAAATATAAATATGTGTACCAAAGTTTGGACTTCGAATGCAGTCTCTAGAATGATTTTTAACCTAATATAATTTCACACAAAAATCAAGTGTATCATGAAATTGACTAAGTATCCAAATTTCTAACTAGCTACTCAATCAATCATCATGCAAATTCAATCATGAGCATAGATTAAATATGTTTGCAAGGAAATTGAGGTGTCATACAAGAATTTTGCTAGAATGAAACTCATACATCTTTTCTTGAAACATTTCCAATATTTTGTCGAATACAAGGCTCTAGTAAGCATCTCAGATTCTAATTTCAAGCGACGTTTCCTTTTTGGCTGCACTCTTCTTATTCACACCGTTCCAAGTAGAAGCAAGAAGATCAAAGTTTAAGGCGCAGCGCCAACATTTATCCTTCGCAATTTCAGGCAGAAGCAGGAACTCAAGTTCTGATGTGCAGGAAAAACTTCCGATTCCAGACAATAATTTTTCTTTTATTGTTAAGTCTTCAGTATTATCCTGATTCACTTGTATTGGTTGAATTCCTTCTCTGCTTATTAATAAAATATCAATGCCCTCTTCTCCCTGTGGGCGTAGGACCAGTACCCCACTGGTCCGAACAACGTAAATTCTTGGTGTTTCTCTTTTCGGATTTATTCCTTTTGGCTAATTTATTTTTTGGCGTTTGGATTTTTGGATCCTTTCTTTTTAATAGTTGTGGTATCAGAACCAACAATCCATAATATTAGAGGTAAAGTACGAAATTCAGAAGCTAGACCATAATATCAACTATTCGTTATGAGCCTTGAAGATGAAAGCAATACTAGTCAAGGAAAACCTACATGATACCATTCTTGGATGAGACATGATGGAAGGCACTGAAAGGGAAAAGAGTCCATTGACGAAAGTGCTAAAGCAACTCTGTACATGAGCGTCTGCGATAAGGAATTATAGGAAGTCGCATCAGAAAAGATAACTGGAGATGTATTGAACAAGCTTACTGCGATCTACCAGGATAAAACTTTGACAAGTAAGATGACACTTAGATAAAAATTATATTTTTTACGCATAACTAATGACACTTCTGTTAAAAATCACATTAGCATTTTTCCGCTCTATTCTTGCTGATCTTGAGGATATAGGAGTTACTCTTGAGGAAGAAGATAAGACATTTATGCTTTTGATTACTCTCTATGCTTCTTTTAAGAATTTTCGTGAAAGCTTATTATATGGCAAGAAAACCATCACTTTGGATGAGGTGACAACGATGCTAGTGTCCAAGGAGGTCGTCGACTCTCAACTTACCACATGATCCTCTAAAAGCCGTGGAGAAGCCATGAACACTAGAGGACGAAGTAAGTCACGAGACAAAAGTCGGGGTAAGTTCAGATCTAAATCCAGATCAAAAAATGTGCAGTGCTATTATTGCAAAAAGATGGACACATCAAGTCAAAATGTCGTAAGTTGAAATGGAGGCAACATGAGGAACAAAATAATAACGAGGAAGCATCGTATGCTAATAAGGAGGATGAAAAAGTAGAGGTACTCACTATTTCTACTTGTTATGCTAGATCTCAAGACGAATAGTTGTTAGATTCAGATTGCTCTTTTCATATGACGTCGTACCGAGATTGGTTTACCACATATCAATGCACTAATGGAAAGAAAGTGCTAATGGGAAATGACTCGTCGTGCCAAGTAGATGGAATCAGCTTGATGGCATTACAAGAACCCTAACTCGGGTGTGGCACGTTCCAGGTCTTAAAAGAAATCTATTTTTTTTGTCTTCCCTATATGCACTTGGATACAAGTATTCCGGCCAATATAGAGTTTTAGAGTCAAAAAGGGTCTTTAATAGTAATGAAAACTTTAAAGGCAAACAAACTTTACAACCTGCAAGGCACAACGGTAACAAGTGATGTGGCTATGGGAACCTCTCAACTCACTGATGATGATCTTGCTAAATTATGACACATGAGATTAGAGCATATGAATTAATGAAGTATATTAATACTTGAACAAAAGGGACTTATTGGAGAGTAAAAATTAGTTAAACATGATTTATGTGAACATTGCATTTATGACAAACAGAAAAGGATTTTATTCTCCATAGGACAACATTATGCTAAAGAAAAATTGGACTACATCCACTCTAACCTCTGGAGGCCTTCACCGGTTGAATCTCAAGGAGGAGATCATTACATGGTCACATTTATTGATGATTACTCCAGGGAGGTATGAGCATATTTTATTAAAAATAAATCAAATATTTTCTCTAAATTTTAGTCATAGAAGGCAATGATCGAGAAGCAAACCGGTAGATATGTTTGGAACCTACGAATCGACAATGGCCTAGAATTCTACAGTGGAAAATTTAAGATTTTTGCTTCAGAAAATGGATCATACGACATCACATAGTCCTCCACACACCTCAGCAGAACGGAGTAGCAGGAAGGATGAACCGCACCATCATTGAAAGGGTATAATGCATGCTTTCTAATGTTAACATTTTTAAAAGTTTTTGGGCAAATGTTGCATCTACCGCTTGTTACCTGATCAATCGATCTATGTCTTCATCAATTGAATTCAAGACGCCAGAGGAAATATGGACCGAGTCATTAGCTTCTTATAATCAGCTCAAAATTTTTGGGAGCACTGTCTATGTTAAGGTGAATGAAGGAAAATTAGAACCTAGACCAAATAAATATATTTTCTTATGATACCCTACCAGAGTGAAAAACTATGAAGTGTGGAGTCTAAATGACTGTAAAGCAAAAAATCCATAGGGATGTAATATTTGATGAACATGTACTCTTGGAAATGAAAAAAGGTACTAAGAAAAGGAGGACTTTGAGGAAATTACATCTCCACTGCCACAAGAAGAAACACCATCACATTCTGCCACCCAAGAGTTCTGGTTCCTTACACCCGCGCCTCGCCGCCCCTCAAATACTGCTTCATCAAAACAACCACTGAAGAATGTTTGGGTCGTGGAGGAGCGAGCCACATAAGGTCGAGGAGGAGCACCATTAAGTTGAGGAGGAGCTTCCTTATTCTATCGCCCTCAATCGACCTACGCAAGTATCACGTTCAAATCCTAGGTATGCAAATATAACTACTTATGCCCTTGCAGTGGCTGAAGAAACATCATGCACCGAAGAACTTGCCTCCTATAAAGAAACCCTAAGTCGAACAAATTCAAAGATGTGGCATGAAGCTATGACAGAAGAATTCAAGTCATTGCAAAAAAACAAAACCTGGGAACTTGTGAAGCCTCCACCACACAAGAAACTTGTTAGGTGTAAGTGGATCTATATACTCAAAGAAGACGATATCTATAAAGCTCGGCTTGTGGCAAAGGGATACAACCAATGTAATACCCTTAGTTTAGTCTCACATCAAGAGTATATTGAATGTGGTGTTTGCTTATATGGCTTGATGGGTGTACTACCATCAACTTCAGCTTGAGCATTTTAATTAGGCCAATAGGTTGGCCTATGCAGTTGATGGGTCAGTTATCCCATCAAGCGGGTCATTACAGTCAAAATGAGGGTATTGACTATAAAAATATTTTTTCTCCTGTGGTTAAGCATACTTTTATATTCATGTTCTTCTAGCATTAGTAGTCATGCAAGACCTGGAGTTAGAACAACTTGACGTAAAGATAACTTTCCTACACGGTGACTTAGAAGAACAAATCTATATGACACAACTAGAAGGGTTTGAAGAGAAAAATAAAGTCGACCATGTATGCCTCCTAAAGAAGTCACTCTATGGTCTCAAGCAATCTCTCAGACAATTGTATAATGGGTTTGATCGATTTATGCTCAGTATCAATTTTAGTAGATCATCTTTTGACAGTTGTATTTACTTAAAGAAATCAGTTGTTTCTATGATTATCTACTCCTTTATGTTGATGATATGCTAGCTTATTGCGGCAAAAGATACTGCTGAAATAGACAACCTTAAGAAACACCTTAAGGGTGGACTTGACATGAAGGACCTTGGGGCTGCAAGGAAAATCCTAGGTATGAAGATTAAGCGCGACCACGAATTAAGCTAGAAAGCTATACCTAACACAAGAGTAGGGGTGTTCACGGGTCGGGTTTAGGAAAAAAATTGATCCGACCCGACCAAGTATAATTGGGTTGGGTTGAAAAAATTTCACCTCTCAAACCCGACCCAATTTGACCTAATTTGGGACGGGTAGTCGGGTTTACCCGTTTAGGTAAAAAATTAGTTTTTAACAATATTTTTTTAAAATAATAATAATTAAAAATAAATATTTTTTTAATATAAATATTTTAAAAATAATTAAAAAAATATAAATAATCAGATCATTGGGTCGGGTCTCGGGTCATTGGGTTTCAAATTCTAAAACCCGAGATCCGGCCCGATTATGATCGGGTTTGATCAAATTGTACCCGACCCGACCCAACCCAATTAGGTCGGGTCAGGTTCTCGGGTTCATTGGGTCGAGTTGACCCAATGAACAACCCTACACAAGAGACTTACGTAAAACATGTTGTGGAACGTTTTGGCATGCAAGTATCAAAATCAGTCAAAACACCTCTTGTCGCTCACTTCAAATTGTCAGAATTGCTATGACCCAAATATGAGAAGGAAAGAATTAGCATGTCACTAGTACCTTATGCAAGCGTTGTTGGCAGTCTTATGTACGCCATGATTTGCACCCGACTAGACATAGCACATGTAGTTAGTGTTGTGAGCCGATACATGTCAAATTTGAGAAAAGCACATTGGGAGGCGGTTAAATGGATATTGCGCTATACCTATAATGTACTTATAAAACTGGTCTTATTTTTTATGGAATTAATGAATCTTTTGTAGGATATTCAGACTCTAACTATGCCGACGATCTTGATAAGAGGAGATCCATCACTGCCTACATCTTCACTGTAGGCGAAAGCACAGTAAGTTGGAAAGTCAGACTACAATCATCAGTTGCTCTTTCTACCACTGAAGCATAATACATAGAAATTACAGAAGCAATTAAACAAATAATTTGGCTCAAGAATCTCCTAAAAGAGTTAACTTCCAAAAAGGTTGACATAGGTGTACACAACGACAGTTAGAGTGCAATGCATCTATCAAAAGGTCAAATGTACCATGAAAGGATAAATTATATTGATGTCAAATTTTATTTCATCAGAGATGTTCTTTTTAAAGGAGAAATAAAGCTTCAAAAAATTAACACAACTCACAATCCTATAGATATGCTAACAAAAGTTCTAACAACGGCTAAGTTTGATCACTGCATGAACTTGGTCAAGTTGATTCGAGGCACAAGTTAGTCATACAGGGCTATTGGGAGAATAGGAAAAGACTACATCGACTTCAAAATCTCATCAAATGAGAAAATTGTAAGAGGTGACTCAATTTTGAACCCAACCCAATGGGCCATTCACAAGGTTGAATTAAAAAAAAATTGCTAATCCACTAGGCTTGGCCCGGCCGAGGCAGGCTTGGCCCGGCCGAGGCAGGCCAGGCAAGCGGGTCGAACCGAGCTTCTTTCGCTGGGGCCATGTGTGCTGCACGTGGAGCGCCAGCAGTTGTTGGCGCTCGCATGCATCGCTCGTGAAGCGCCAAAACTGCTTCATTTGTTTGCGGCACATGCAGGCCGCACACAATTAAGTGCAAATACGTTTCAGTTTGAAGTTTTCGCCTCGAATTGCATGTCTAGTTGCTTCAAATATGATCTCTCGCATAAAACTTCGATCAAAATATCTCTTTCTTCGGTCAAACAAGGCGTGGTCCACTATTTTCGACCAATCCACTTCAGCTTCTTCACGAAGAAATCACGAAACAACGTGATTTCTCTACCTAATTCGAATATTGCATAATCACGAGGCATTATCTTCACCGGAATAAATCGGCTCCCTTCACCCATAAAAGGAGTCAAATACAAGATTTCAATAAGTATCTTAGATTCTGATTTCAAGCGGTGTTTTCTTTCCAGCAACAATCTTCTTCTTCACATCGTTCTACGCAAAAGCAAGAATATCAAAGTCGAGAATGCAGCACCCACAACTATCCTTGTCAATTTCAAGCAGAAGTAAGAAATCAGGTTCTGGTGTGCAGGAAGAACTTCTGATTTTTCTTTTATTGTTAAGTCTTCAGTATTATTCTGATTCACTTGTACGGATCCAATCCCTCCTCCACTTATTAATAAAAGATCAGTGTCTTTTTCTTCTCGTGGACCTAGGACTTGTACTTTGTCAGTTCGAATTACGTAAATTTATGATGTTTTGCTCTTTTCGAATTTATTCATTTTTGTTATTTTTTGTGTTTGAATTTTTAAATCCTTTATATACTAGATAAGCACGAGCAACTAAAAAGAAGTAGGATTGATTTATGGTAGAAGTAAACTTGAAAACGAATGAAATCCCATCATGGGCAAGTGGGCATAAACGTGTCCACCAATTAACTACGTGGAGTGCACATGCCCTGGGGATGGGCTTTGTTTCATTCGAGCATTCTTACAAATATCTACATCGCATAGCGGAAGAAGGGAGTAGACAAGAGCAACGAGAGAGGTGAAAAGTTGACAAAACAAACGAGATGATGAATGGCCACATCATCTCGTCGAATGGTGACAAACACGCGCATCTCGTCGAATGGTCACGTTGTTATTCTGAAACAGTTTAAAAGCTAGACTCTTGCGAACAATAGTGTTTTGGACTCCGATCAATCACCAAGGGGGCAAGGGGTACCATGAACTATATATGCAAGACAACTTAGAGAGAGAAACATTTGACAACAACAAGCGACGTGATTGGAGGGAACTGGGAATCTCATAGGTTTAATTAGTCGATGTGATGATTTCAAATAGTAAAAGATATCAATGCATCAATTTTAAGATTTTATCCATTAACCTTCAAAATATTAAAAGTTATCAATTTATCCTTCAAATTTTTTATTCTATTTTAATTTGACTCCTTAATTTCTTTATTTTGTTTCATTGAGCCCGTTTTCGATCTCAAAATACTTACACAGTTACTCTATCCAAAATTTTATTTTTCACCTCATTCATATATATATATATATATATATATATATATATATATATATATATATACTTATATAATGCATTTTCAATTTTATTTTAAATAATCATTGTGAAATACTAACATGCATGCATCACTTTAAATCTAAATAATTATTAATTATTATTTTCTTTTTAAAAAGTAAAAAAAAATATCTTTTTCTCTCCCCTCTAGGGATGGCAATTCAAACCGGTTAACCGAATCGTAAAATTCGGTTTTGGATAGTGGATTTACTGTTCGATTTCGATTTTTGATAGTAAAAATAAAAAACCGCTTAAAATCGGTTCGATTTCAGTTATCAGATCGCGGTTAATCGATAATCGAAACCGATTATATATTCCGTTTTGGTTACCAATTTTTTGCGATTAATCGGTATCCAAAACCGATTTAATTTGTTATTAATCTTTGAACCGATTATTCGTTTACTACTGGTTTTTTACGATTAGACGGTATCCGAAATCGGTTTTGTATTAATCCTTGAATCAGTTATCCGTTTACTACCGGTTGATTCTATCCGAACCGAAAAATTCGATTTCGGTTAGCCGCGAATAATCGAAATTGAGCCGGTTTCGATTTCAGATATAGACTTTTGAAACCGATCGATTTCGGTTACGATTTCGATTAACGAATTTGAAAATCGATTTTAATTTTGATTAACCTTCAAAAGTACGATTAACTAAACCATTATCATCCCTACACTCCTCGCCTTTCACATGCTCTTTTTATTTCTCATCTTCCTCCTTTCCTCACCTCTGTGAGGGAGAGGGGGTGAGGGGGTAATTAGTCGAAGAGAATGGGGAGGGGAAGAAAAAGAGAAAGAAAGAGAGGGAGAGGAGAGGTTGGGGATGCGAGTTAGTAGTTCATTGAAAAAGAAAGAAAAATAATATATTTACAATATGTCTCGCATGAATTGAAAGGAAAATATTGAGAATGAAATTAAGATAATATTTTAAATTATTTGAAACTTGATATCATTCATATCTGAAAGCAAAATCAAAAGTTGGCAACAAATCGAAAATACAAATTAGATTTGGACGATTCATGTCATTAACCCTTATAAAACGGGTATACAAATAAGAAAAAATATAAAATTCCAACCATATATTTATCAATTTTAATAAAAGTACAGTATATATTCATCTAGTAAAAAAAAAATTTGAACTATAATTCATTTACAATTACTCCTCGTGAATTTTGAAATTAAATTTTATGAAACTAATAAAAATATTTACTTTGTTAACTCAATGTTATTTATTTAACATATTTTTTATATAAAAATAACACGCGGTAATTTTTCATTGGTCAAAATATTAAAAGATAAATAAAAAAAATTAATTAAAAAATTAAGAAATAAAAAATTAAGATATATTAACTGCAATTTTATTTCTTAATTAACTTTCCTAGCCATTCATATTTTATAATTTCTAATTTATTAATTTATTAATTAACTTTTTTATTTATTTTAATATTTTGACCAATAAAAATCTCTCATATGCCATTTTAAAAAAGATTATATTAAATAAAGAGTAAAAAATAATTTGCTCTCTCAGCTATATGGTAGGCAACATTTGCCCCATAATTTTTTAAAAATTGTACTTAACCACCACACATCATCTGACAAATTTTTTTGGCCAAAACATCATGTACGCTGCACATGAATTTTTCATGAGCAATTGGGTTATTATAATCAAAATTTGAGAAAAAAAATCAATAGTTCTAACAAAAAAAACATCAATTGTTCTTCAATACAAAACAAATTTAAATAAATCAATACTAAAACTTGTTTTGTGTTGAAGAACAATTGATGTTTATTGATTTTTTTTCTCAAATTTTGATTACAATGATCCAATTGTCTTGAAAAATTCATGTGTTGTGCACATGATATATTTTGGCCAAAAAAATTCGTCGGATGATCTAAGTTGCCTATTTTTCAAAATGTGAGGTGGTTAGGTGCAACTTTTAAAAGATTGGGGCCAAATATTGCCTACCCCTATAGGTGAGAGGGCAAAATATTTTTTACTATTAAATAAATAATATTGAGTTAATAAAAATGATGTTTTTGTTAGTTTCATATAGTTTGGTCTTTTTTGTCTAATTTCAAAGTTCACGAGGGTAATGGCAAATGGCTCATAGTTCAATTTTTTTTTTTTTAAACTCTTTTTTAATAAAAAAGATTGTATTTTCAAGCCAATATTTGTTAGGTAGGATTGTGGGTTGATTATGTTATACATCCTAGATTATTACCAATTTAAGGTATCTACCTAAAAATATATAATTTTAAATAATTTTTTTTTATTAAATTTATAATAAATATGTTTAATTATTTTTTTTAATAATAATAGAAAATCAAAATAAATGATCATAATAGAGTTTAAATTTTAAATCTTTAAATAATATACGAGATGTTGCCGGATATTGACACCAACTATACTAGTCACAATTGGCTAATCAATGGTTGAGTGTTAAGTTGATGTTTAATTAGTGCATGATGTTACATATACTATTCCAAGTCCATTTCCTGAGGGACAGTCTTTGTTAAGTAATCCTAGTATTAAATGGTTTCCTTCCGCTAATGTCAATTGATCTTGATAATAATAAATTCACTAGTTCTGTTGTATGTAGGGATCATTCTGGAAACTTAGTCTTTGCAACTGCTCTTATAAACACTTATATATACTTCTGTTATTGCAGGTGAATCACTAATTATAAAACTTACCATCGAGAATCCAAAAAATTATTATTGAATCAGATGTAAAATCTGTCATTGTCATGTGCAAGGAAAGATAAATTTAAAGACATTATCTTATAACATATTGGTCTGGAGATGAATAAAATTATAAATTGACTAACAAATTATGCTAGGAGAATAAAGCAAAATTTTGAATAGAATCATGAACAAAATTATAAATTGATTAACAAATTATGCTAGGAGAATGAAGCGATTAACAAATTATGCTAGGAGAATGAAGCAAATTTTGAATAGATTCATGATTGATCTCTTCATTTACTAAATTTGCTGAAAAGACTGTAATCATGTTTTGATTAGTTAACTTATATTTTCTTTTTGTAAAAAAATAATAATGCATGATGTGACATACAAATTATCATATAGGATTATGAAAATAATTCACCACATCGGGTGAAAATGAGTTAAAACATCAGTAAAATAATTTATTTGAGTGAAAAAATATTTTTTCATGTTTATATTAATATATCAACGTGACTATTTTTGTAGAGTATTTTTGTGCAACAGGTATATTATGTCTTTTTCTTAACAACATCCAACTAATTACAATTTTATTTTAAAAGAAAACCTAGCCTAAGCTAGGATTCGATTGAATTCCATAGGTAAGAGGAACAGAGGTCCTTGGACGTACACCCACCCTCCGTCATTTCACAACAAGCTTCATCCAAACTTAGACTAACAGTTATATTCATCATAAAAAATAGACCCTTATAATGTTTTGTAATTACATAGGCATAGTTGGAAAATAAGTCACCTTCAACATTAGGTGAGTTAATGGCATAGCTAGCATAAAATTCACTACCTTCGATCCTGTTAAGGGCCAACTTTGAAAGAGAATCCACCGAAAGATTATCAAATCTACTTACATGGCACCATTGAATTATGCCAATATCCCAAGCAATTAACCATATGTCTCTAACAAGGTCCAACAAGAACCAAGGAATCAGCTGAGCTTTGTTTAAGAAGTTGATGGCTTTTAGACAATCTGAGAATACAGTAGCACACATTAACTTTAAATGCTTCGCAAGCAAGACACCCAAGTAAATCCCCTAGATTTCTGCTGAGAGAGCTGAACACACCTGTTTAGAGGAACAATGCATTGCAATGACTAACCCAGAGTAATCCTTGATAAGGATCACAAAACATGATTTGCCTATTGATTCTACCCAGGCAGCATCACAAAAATTTAATGCCTTAGCTTCCTCATTTTTCTTGATGGCAGCCACATTGACCCTAGTATTAGCATTAAGTTCGAAATTAGAGTAGACACTGCTATCTGCTCTAACAGAAGGGGCTTCATTAAAGGAGAATTCTCAGCTGATGTGGCTTTGGAGCACTGCTCCTTGTTGAAAGAGGAGTTCCATCCACAATCAGCGAGAGCTCTAAACAGTAGAGTGTTTACACCAATTTTCTTGTTACTAAAGTGGATACTATTCCTGTTCTTCCATAAATGCCAACAGGATGCCGCAATGAAGCTCCTCAATTTACAACTAAATTCGTTTCCAAGGTTATGGCCCTCCTTAAGCCAAAAACCATCCTTCCAGTTGTTAAAGAATTCAAACTGAAATCCCAAGAAGTTTGCAGTTGTGTTCCAATACTCTGAAGCAAAGACACATTTAAAGAAAATATTGTTGGCTTAAAGGTTTCTCTTAAGCATCGATCTTTATTTTGATGATAACAAACAAGTATTTAATCCATATGTGAAGTTTTGAGTTCAGATTGAGGTTGCCGTAAGCATGCCAAGTTCGTTCAAACGAATCGAAAGAAAAGACCGTCAAAGAAACGGAAGAAGAAAACATCAAAGAAAGGCTCAGGCTTAAATCAACTAGAGATCATGTAATATACCCCTAGGATGATTTCATCTCAAGCCAAATTGTAAAGTTATCCAAGTTAAAATTTGGTAACTAAACCCATAAAAAGGCATGAAAAAAAATTTAAGTAGAAATCAGCCTCAGCCTGAGTTCGGTCGATTGGTCGGTCGACCGAACAAGGTAAATTTTTGGCAAGTAGCTTATTTGATCGATCGGTTGGTCGGTTGACCGAATGACGTAAAAAATTGGCAGTAGCCATTCGGTTGACCTGTCGGTCGACCAAAGTTGGTGAAGGAAAATGCGCAAGCTACTTCGATCGACCGACTAAAGCCAGAATTTGGCAGAAGCTGCATCGGTCGACCGGATTGCAGATCACAAGTCACGCGACCCTGGCACCACTGCTTCGGTCGACCGAATGTTGGATCGATAAAAATGCGACAGTCGGTTAGACCCATCTGTCGACCGAACACTCTCTTAAAGCCAGCGGTCGCCTTGGCGGTCGATCAGTCGGTCGACCGGCAAGCAACCGAACGGCATCAATGGCTATTTTTTTGCCCGTTGAACATTTCGTTTGGTTGAGGGGTTATAAATACCCCTCACCTAACTCCTTTAAGATTTCTTAGAAATTTTATTGAACATTAAAGAAGTGATTTGAGCCTTCATAAGAATTGATTTGCTGCGCGCCCTTCGCCTCCGTCGACAACATTCTTCGAGCGCCTGCTTCCCTTAACTCTGTTGCAACTCAATATTCATCTTCCAGCAAGTTGAAGGCTTGGGAAAGGAGCGTTGTTTCATCTTTAAAATTCTTAAGCTCTTTCCATTGTATTTGAATTATTATTTCAAACTAGTTCTCATTTGTAATAGCTGCTAGGTGTGCTAGGAAAACACTTAGGGATAACTTTGTAGAATTGTGTTTTCCCTAGATGAATAGGTTTGAGGGGTTCTCAGAGTGGTGAGAAGAGTGTCCTCATTGTATTCAAAGGGAAACACAAGGTCTATAAAGTAGTGATTAGAAATCCTTGGTGATGAGCCAAGGTAGTGGAGTAGGCAGTTGGCCGAACCACTATAATTCATCTTGTCTGCATTGCTTTTGATATTTGCTCCTTATTGTTCTTGATATTTGATGACATCTATTGTTAAGATACATTTGCATTTGATTAAAGTTAAATTGAGTAAAAGAAAAATTGAGTAATTAAATCCAAAAGAGGACAGACACTATTCAACTCCCCCCTTCTAGTGTCAGATTTTTCACAACAATTGTTATCAGAGCTTGGTCGTATGTCAAGATTTAACCATCTTTTCTACAAAGTAAGATGTCTAGTGAAATCCAATTAGCCCAAGGGTCCTCTACTCATACTCCACCACTATTCAACTGAAATAACTATGCCTATTGGAAGATCCGCATGAATGACTTCCTACAATTTCTAGGCATGGATGTATGGAGGATGATCTTAGTAGAGTATAAGCAACCCGATAAGGATATGGATAAATGAGACCAAGAAGAGATTCGACTCTTCAATGCAAATGCAAAGTCCGTCAATACATTATAATATTGTGGCTTATCAATTAATGAATTCAATAGGATTTCTACCTATAAGTCCGCATATGAATTATGGAAGCTCCTAGAGACCACACATGAAAGGACTTCACAAGTAAATGAATCTAAAATAAATCGACTTATGCATGACTATGAAATGTTTAAAATGTTATCACATGAATCCATTGATGCCATGCATGCTAGATTTCAAAATATTACAAATGGCTTAACTAACCTTGGCAGAGAAATAAGGGAAGAGGAGAAGGTAAGGAAGCTCCTCCATTCCCTTCCAAAATCTTGAGAGCCCAAGGTCACCACAATCATGGAAACTAAGAACTTGAGTACATTGAAGATCACCAAGCTCATTGGGTCTTTCATGACACATGAGACCCACATGAAGCAATATCATGAGGAAGATGCTCCCAAAGGCAAGATCATTATCTTAAAAACATCACATCGGGTAGAAGAGTCATCATCATCCGAGGAAGAGACGGATGATCTTGAAGAAGTGGCGATGCTAGCAAGAAGATTTATGAGTTTCATGAGGGGAGGCATGAGGAAGAGAAGATGATGCTACACATGCTACCACTGCAATAAGACCGGGCATCTAATGAGGGATTGCCCACTTCTCAAGATGATCTCCACCTCCAACCCTCACAAAAGGGAAAAATACAAGAAGAAGAAGAAGAAGACAATGATGGCCACGTGGGATGAAAACGAGGCCTCATCGAGTGAAGAAGAAGCAAAGAGTGAAAAAGCAAATCTTTGCTTGATGGCAAATGATGATGAGGTAAGATTTACTTTCGGTGAAGTTTCTTTTACTCAAGAAGAACTAGAGAGTGAATTTGAACAAATGCATGATGAATTTAATGCCATTAGGAGAAAATTTAGAGACCTTAAAAGGGACAATAAATCCTTAGAGATTGAGAATGATAGTTTATTACTTTCATGCAATGCCTTAAGAAAAGAAGTAGACACCCTTAAGGAAGAGACAAGCACCCTAGAGAAAGCTAAGAAGGACTTAGAAAATGATAATAAAAAATTAGAAGATGAAAACAAATATTTAAGTAATCAAGTAGAGCATTTGAATGATTGAAAAAGGAACTTTGCATGCTTAATGAAAAGATGACAACCATACAAAATGTCATGCCTAAGATTGTCCATGAAGAAATCATCACACTTCCATGCTCACACACATAATAGAAGAAAATTTAATGAAAATTACTTTTCTTGTGGCATATTTGGCCATATGACCAAGGAGTGTGCTTTGAGGAGGAACCTACATGCAAGATTTAGATGGGTTTCCAAAATGACTAACACTCAAGGACCAAAGAAAATTTGGGTACCTAAGATGATTTCTTCTCCTTTTGTAGATGGAGAAGCATTCTCAAGCAAATAGAAACACTTGGATATTGCATAGCGGTTGCTCAAAACATATAACATGTTACATCAACTTATTTGCAACCCTATCAAGCAAAGATGGTGGACATGTCACATTTGGAGACAATGCTAAAGGTAAGATTGTTGGCATGGGTGACACAGGTATACTCTCCTACCCATGCATTAAGAATATTTTATTAGTTGATGGGTTAAAACATAACTTGATTAGCATATCACAATTATGTGACAATGGATACATGATTATTTTTGAAGCATCAAAATGTATCATTAGAAGTGCACCTTCAAATGATATCATGTTCATTGAAAATATGCAAGAAAATGTCTACACTTTAGAATTAAATGTCTTGTCAAATCCCCATGTTAGATGCTTAATTGCCATGGAGAATGACTCTTGGTTGTGACATAGAATGCTAGGACATGCAAGCATGAGCCTCATCCAAGAAATATCTAGGAAAGAATTAGTTAAAGGCTTACCCAAGATAAAATTTGAAAAAGACAAACTTTGTGATGCATGTCAACTTGGTAAGCAAGTCAAATCTTCATTTCATAGTATTAATCAAGTTAGTACATCAAGAATTCTTGAGCTTGTGCACATGGATCTATTTGGTCCATGTGATGTAGCTAGTCTAGGTGGAAAGCTATATTGTTATGTATTCGTTGATGATTTTTCTAGATTTTACATGAGTTTTCTTTTTAGCTAAGAAAAATAAAACTTTTAAGTTTTTCAAAAGATTTTCAAAGAAAGTTATAAATGAAAAAGGAGTTTCAATTCTAAAAATTAGAAGTGATAATGGAGGGGAGTTTAAAAATGAAAATTTTTCCGAGTTTTGTGTTGATTTGGGTATTGAACATACTTTTTCTTCCCCTAGGACCCTTCAACAAAATGGAGTGGTTGAGAGGAAGAATAGAACCTTACAAGAGATGGCTAGGACCATGTTATGTGAAAATGATTTGCCTAAGTATTTTTGGGCCAAAGCCATAAATACCTCTTGCTATGTTCTTAATCGAGTTTTATTAAGACCCAAAATTAAGAAAACACATTTTGAGCTTTGGAATGGTAAAATCCCAAATATGAGATATTTTCATATTTTTGGATGCAAATGTTTCATATTGAATACTAAGGAGAATTTAGGAAATTTTGATTCTAAATCCGATGAAGGGATTTTCCTAGGTTACTCTGTGAATTCTAAGGCATATAGAGTTTACAATCGTAGAACCATGATTGTTGAAGAATCTATGCATGTTATGTTTAATGAAACTAATGATTCTTCTAGAAATGTGAAGATTGTAAATGTAGGTGAAGAACTTGAGGATCTCATACTTCATGACAAAGAGGTAGAGGATGAAGATAATGAGGAAACCCAACATGAAGAACCGTCATCCTCGAATCTACCTCAAGTTGAAGATGATGAAGAAGAAGCTCTACCACCTCTCCCTAAAGGATATCGGTTGGTAAAAGATCATCCAATGAACCAAGTCATTGGAGAACCTTCAATGGGAGTGGTAACACGTTCTAAACTCAAGAATGTTTGTCAATATATAGCTTTTGTATCTCAAGCAGAGCCTAAGAACATTAAGGAAACAATATAAGATGAGTTTTGGGTACTAGCTATGCAAGAAGAACTCAACCAATTTACTAGAAATGATGTGTGGAACTTAGTGCCTAGACCTAGTGAATAAACTATAATTGGAACTAAATGGATATTTAGAAATAAGCTAGATGAAGAAAGATTAGTTATTAGAAACAAAGTTAGGTTAGTGGCACAAGGGTACCCATCAACAAGAATGGATAGATTATAATGACACGTATGCTCCCGTAGCTAGATTAGAAGCAATTAGAATGCTTTTGGTATATGCTAGCTTTAAGGGTTTTAAACTTTTTCAAATGGATGTAAAAAGTACATTTTTAAATGGTTTCATTAATGAAGAAGTCTATGTTGAACAACCCCCGGATTTGAAAGTTTTGAGTTTCCAAACCATGTTTTCAAACTTAAAAAGACATTATATGGTTTAAAACAAGCCCCTAGGGCTTGGTATGAAAGACTTTCAATCTTTTTAATTGAACAAGGTTTTAATGTTGGAAAAGCTAATATTTCACTTTTCATTAAGCATCATGAAAATGATATGTTATTAGTTCAAATTTATATTGATGACATAATTTTTGGTGCTACTAATGAAATATTGTGTAAGTGGTTTGCTAAATGTATGCAAGATAAGTTTGAGATGAGCATAATGGGAGAGCTCTCCTTCATACTTGGTCTCCAAATCAAGCAAACCAACAAAAGAATCTTCATCAATCAAGCTAAGTACACAAAGGAGCTCATCAACAGGTTTGGGATGAATGAAGCCAAGATAGCTTCTACACCTATGAGCGCATCCATCAAGCTTGACAAAGATAAAGAGGGCATTAAAGTTGATGAAAAACGATATTGAGGTATGATTGGTAATCTTCTTTACTTAACCGCAAGTAGACCCGATGTCATGTTTAGTGTATGTGTATGTGCTAGGTTTCAATCTTGCCCTAAAATATCTCATTTAAGTGCGGTAAAATGCATATTGAGATATTTAAAGGGCACGGTTGACTTAGGGCTATGGTATCCATGTCATACATCATTTGATTTAATCAGTTTTTCGAATGCGGATTTTGCCGGGTGTAAAATAGATAGAAGAAGCACTAGTGGGTGTTGTCAATTCTTAGGATCGAGTCTTATTTCTTGGTTCTCAAAGAAACAAAACTCAATTGCACTTTCAACTACCGAAGCGGAATACATCGCTGTGGCTAGTTGTTGTGCACAAGTCCTTTGGATGAAACAAACCCTTTTAGATTATGGACTTGAGTATTCTTGCATACCTATTCATTGTGATAATACTAGTGCAGTAAATCTAACAAAGAATCCCATCTTACACTCTAGAACTAAGCATATTAACTTAAGCCACCATTTTCTTAAGGATAATGTGACTAAAGGAAATATATCGGTAGAATTTGTATCCACCGATAAACAACTTACCGATATATTTACAAAACCCTTGGTTGAAAAAAGCTTTAAAAATTTAAAAATGCAATTAGGAATTTGTGTTTTTCCTAGTAATTAAATATTTTCCTTCAAAATGTATATGCTTTTCAAAACTTGTATTCTATAAAGTATCATCACACTTATGTATTGCTCTGTAGTAGGGCTTTGCGACTTATTGATGTTTGCCTTCTATAGGCTTACATTAATAGGAAGGACTATAGTGGTAGATGATGCTTGGTTTTATGTCTTTCTTGGTTTTTATGATGAAACTCATTAATTGTACCTTAATTCTTCCTTTTTGATTGATGTCAAAAAGAGGAGAAAAAGTAAGGTTACACTTGGTTTTTACGATGCATATAGTTAGGAGGAGTTTTTATAAAAGCTATAAAAATGACATGCACATTGATAAGGGGACCATAGGTTGAGTTATAAGTATTTGAATGAATGATAGGTTGAGTTATAAGTAGTTGCATGCATATGCTAAAGTTACATATCTTGCATGCCCTTAATTCATGTATGTCTTAACTCAAGCTCACAAAAAAAAATGCATATGTTACTTAAAATTTCATATTATGTTTGTCATCATCAAAAGGGGGGCGGATTGTTGGCTTAAGGGTTTCTCTTAAGCTTCGATCTTTATTTTGATGATAACAAACGACTATTTAATCCATATGTGAAGCTTTGAGTTTAGATTGAGGTTGTCGTAAGCATGCCAAGTTCTTTCAAACGAATCGAAAGAAAAGACCGTCAAAGAAACGAAAGAAGAAAATGTCAAAGAAATGCTCGGGCTTAGATCAAGTAGAGATCACGTAATATATCCCTTGGATGATTTTATCCCAAGCCAAATTGTAAAGTTATCCAAGTTAAAACTTGGTAACTAAACCCAAAAAAAGGCATGAAAAAAATTCAAGTAGAAATCAGCCTCATCCTGAGTTCGGTCAACCGAACAAGGCAGATTTCTGGCAAGTAGTCTATTCGGTCGATCGGTTGGTCGACCGAATGACCTAAAAAATTGGCAGTAGCCATCCGATCGACCTATCGATCAACCGAAGTTGGTGAAGGAAATTGCGCAAGGCTACTTCGGTCGATCGACCGGTCTGTAGTAGAAATGACAACAGTAGATGGAGGGTGAATAGTGTGTTATCTAATTAATTAGCCTAAATCCGATTTTACTCATTTCTCAAATCGTTTAGGCACGTTGCAATTTTATGATTTAAATGCGGAAGCAAGATAAACTAATTAAGCACAAACAACAATAGATAACAATGCTAACACAAATTTATAGTGGTTCGGCCCCAATGCCTACTCCACTACCTAAGCACCCCGCTTAAGATTTCCAAACTAGGTTTACTAGATTAATTCTTGTTTCCCTTACAATGAGGACTTTGACTCGAAGAGTCGCACTCTCGACCTAAGGCACTTCCACACCCGGAAGTCTCTGTCTTCTTACCGAGAGCACTCTTCCACCTCAACGCTAAGGGATACCTCAACTAATCCTAGTAGAACTAAGTTTACATAAGTGGCTTTACTCTTTCTATACCGAGGATACCACTCACACAACAAGACCTTACAACCTAGGTCTTATTCAAACTCAAATTCAGATAAAACAATGTCCAAATAACAATTAAAATACAATCAAAAGAGCTTAAGAAATGAGAGAGGAACCACAGCTCTTTTCCAAGCCTTCAACACCTTCAACTCGTCAAGAGGTAGAGCTCGTATTAAAATCCGAGTTGAGGAAGAAAACTGGGCGCTTGAGAAAATCTTCACGGAAGAACAGCTGCTCGGTCGATTGGCCGATCGAACGCTTAGAGCGTCCGCTGCCTATTCTTTCTGTGCGGTCGACCGATGGTTCGACCGCCAGACGCAACTCTTGTGTCTCGCAATCTGGTCGACCGACTGGTCGACCGATGCAGTGTTGCGGCTTTGGTGATCCATAGTTCGATCGACCGATCGGACGCCCGATGCATCCTCTGCCAATTTTTGGCTTCAATCAGTCGACCGCCCGGTCGACTGAAGTAGCCACTGCCAATTTTTGGCTGATATTGATTTTTTAGTCATTTTTCTTGCGCGCTTCATTTCCGGGTTCCGGCTTTCAACGAGCATCATCTTGGAGAGCTTTCCATGTGATCTTTGAGCTTGTCCAATACGTCTTTGGTGCATACGTCGAACTTCGAGATATTCCACGACGAACCCGAGCGCGACGATCAATGTCCTTCCGATTTTCTAATTTCTTCTGATCGAGGACATCGAATGCTAATCGATATGGAACCTGAACGATTTCTCAACGAAATATTAGTTCCATGTTTGTTATCATCAAAACCGAGATTAAGATCGAGGTTGAAAATCTAAAGCCAACAATCTCCCCTTTTTTGATGATGACTAACATCCTTAAGAAAATATATCATTCAAGCATAAAGGATATCAACCATGAGATTTCTCCCCCTATCAACATGCATATCTTATGAAAATAAACTCCTCCTATCTATATGCATGGTATTCCTATATTTTCCTCCTATTTTACCTATAATTTTCTCCCCCATTACCTATAATTTTCTCCCCCTTTTGACATCAATAAAAAAAGGCAAGAAATGTCACTCTAGTCAAAGAGATGAAAAACAAATATTCTTTCATGAAGTTGAGACTCTAAAGATAGTTTTTCATGAAACATGAAAATCTCAACCAAATGGATGAAAACAAATATTTAATATGAACTTAAATTATACATGATAGCAAAGAGTGATAGATAGAATCCAAACTTAAATCATGTATGCACTCAAGTATGATACCAATTGTTGAATTATGAATGTACTCATATCTTTTTCATGACATTTTTAGATTTCATTCAAACTTTCAAAATACCAAGATATGGTTATTTAAATCATGTATATCAAGTTTGAAGTGAAACTAATGTCATTTAATCAAAATTTCAACTTTGCACAGTTTCATTCGAATTAAGCATGAAAATATGAAAATGGTTAAGTATCAAATTTTGCTATCTACTCATATTTTCTTTATCTTAGACATCTAGGCATTAAACATGAGAGAATGTAAGTCTATGAATGAAGTTTGGGCTTAAGATGAAATTTCTAAGTCACTTTGTTGACTTAGGTCAACCTATACTTCAAAAATCAAACTCTTATATCCACACAAAATCATATTTTCGACGAAATTTTTTGATACCAATTGATGAATGGTCATTTGAAATGAATGTATCAATTCAAGTTTGAATTCAAAATGATTTTTTTATGTTCATTTTTCATCCTATATTGATTTCAATGAAAAGGTGGATATTTTTAGCTATCATTCAAGATTTCAAAATCATTCCTAGAAATGATTTTACTCAAGCAATGGTGTGAATGATATTAGAAATGGAATAAAATAGTATGCATGAGTTTTCATTTGAAGTTTTTGAAGAAAAATCAAAGTATCGGAAAGATTGATATTTCAAGAAGGTCAACTTTGTGTTTTCGAAATCTAACTTCAAAATTTCTTTATAAATCAAATTCTTGATGAAACTTTTCAAAAAATTTACTGAAGAACCTAGATTTTTCAGTAAGGGTGCAATTTTAAGAATCAAATAAAAAAGATTTTTCTATATTTCTCTAGAAATAACTGAAAATGATACCAATTGTTGGTTGAAATGACATTTTTGTAATTTTCAGTTATTTTCAAAACGTGTTCAATTTTCATTAAAACTTTTATGACACCATAAAATGATCATGTAAAGAGTGTATGTCAAGTTTGAAATGAAAATTATATCCTTAAGTTAAGATATCAACCTAGCATGGTTTCATTCAAAACTAAGCTAGTTCTCATGAAACTTGTTAAGTTTCAATCTTATTATTTACTCATGATTTTTCAACCTTAAACCTATGGATATCTATCATGAGTAAATCTAAACATGTTCCTCAAATATGGATTAAAAATGAGACCACTAAGTCAATTGGTTCACTTGGGTCAACTTGGTTCAAAAGAGGTAAACATGAATTGACCTCTATGTCATTTTATTCATATCCATATGAATTTTTCACTCTAAGTGCTTGAAAATATGTCATACCTATTCCTAAACATGTTTATGAAGTTTGGACTTAAAATAAAATGTCCAAGTCAATTTATTGACTTGGATCAAGCTTTTCCAAGCTTAAGTCCTCTAATGTGATCTAGTTATCATATTTTTCATCTACACATGAATTTTCATGATTAAGCACCTAGAATCATATCATGTGTGTATCTAAACATGTTTGTTTGATGTTTACTCAAAATGAGGTCTCTAATAAGAAATTTCAAATTAGTCCAATTTCATTCAATATTAATATCATGAAATTGCCTAATTATCATGAAATTGCATACTCATGAAAATTCAAACATTTATCATGCAAAAACAATCATGAGTATAGAGACATCATTAAACATGGATATTCAATTATTATACTAAGATTTTTGTAAAAATTAAATCCATTCCTTATTCAATAGAATTTTGCCAAACTTATCATTTACTTTTCAATTTTCTTCATGATAGCATAGCCTTCAATGTTTACCCCTTTCTTAACTTGCAAGTAGGCTTTATTAGTATCAAAATGAATTTATATACCAACTAGCAAGCTAACATACTAAATAGCAAGGGTTCAATGTGAAGTTTCATTTAAAAACCTTAATATATGCTAGATAGTAGATATTCATTTTAAGGAGTTATCATGATATCAAAATGAATCTAAAGGATCTTAAGATGTAAAGCATTTGAAGAATAAGGTCCCTAAACATGTTTAACTAGTTTGGACTTAAAGGAATGTCTCTACTAGTAAGTATCAACCTAGAGCAAGTTTCATTTAATGAAATTTGCCTAAGTGCTAACATTCTATCTACTCATGAAAATTCAAGGATTTAATATGCAATTCTAATCATGAGTATTGAGATATTTTTTAAGCTTAAACATTGAGGTATAACACTAAGATTTTGAATTTATCTAAGTTATACCTTATTCATGATGATTTAGCCAAACTTTTCATTTTTCATTGACATAGCCTTCCATTCTTAATTACCAATAACTTGCCAGTATACTTCATAAATAAAAAATGAAACCAAATCTACATGCAAGCAATCTAACTAAATAGCGAAGTAAAAAACCAAGTATCATTTTCCAAATTCAACTTCACTAAATAGCATGAATTCATTTTCATATAAATCATTCATGATAACAAAATAAATCAAGAGATCTCAAAATATGAAATTTTGAAAAATAAGATCTTCAACCCTTCATATTGGTTGAAAACCGAAAGGCCACAATGAGTCTACGATTTAGAACCGCAAGGTCGCTTAGGCCCATTACATGCCACTTAGGTCTCCGAAGAGACCGGTAAATCAAAATCAAAAATCAAAAATATTTTCAAAAGAACTCTTTAGCAACAGCGGGGAAAATAACTCAAATTAAACATAGTATCATAATCTTCAACTAAGGTAAAACGATTCAAGTTAGAAGATGATACCGGAATAGTTTTGATGCCAACTTTACCTAAGGCATCAAGGTAGCTTGAAGTTGCAACTAAGGAAGGATTCATAATTCAAGTCCATGGTCAACTCCAATACACCACTTCTCATTCATCCTTGTGTGGTAGCTCCCCCTACAAAAGAAGATGAGACTTTTGGTACCCAAATGGCTTTGGGTCCTTGGGGGTGAGTTGGCCTAGGAATCCAAAGCGTCTTAACTACACTTGGATTTTTCTTGAATGCACAATCATAAATAGCATGACCAAAAATACCACAACAAAAACAATGTCTATTGATTTTTTTTTTTATGCTATGGACATTAGATCTATCATTTGAATGCTTGACATGTGAAACATGATGAGTATGAGCATTCTTAGAAAGATCATTCTTCTTCTTATGATTTCTAAATTAAGGATGAAATATTGGATAAATTATGTGTTTTCTTACTCAAGAGAACAACCTCATTTTTCAAGCCATTAATGGACTTATGCAATGCATGAGATTGAGATCTCAACAAATAATTTTCATTTTCCAAACTCTCATTTTCCATTTTGGAATCATTTGAAGAATCATTACCCTTAAGTTTTAAACTATTTTTCAAGCTCTGATTTTCATTTCTAATTTTGGAAGTCTTATTTAATAATTCATCATTTTCAATCTCTAACTCTTCATTTCTACGTTTTAAGTTCTTAATTTCAATCTTCAAATTATAATGGCATGTATCAAGCATACTAGTGTTCAATTTTTTATTTTCAACTTCTAAGGCATGCAAGTGACTAGTAAGCTTAGAATTCTCCTTTTTAACTTTCTTTATTTCCTTGTTATTTTTCATGATCAATTCATATATTTTTCTATATTCATCAACTAGCGCATCATAAGACATGTTAAATGAGCTTGAATTACTAGAATCACTATTATGACAAGAAGCGGAAGACTTTACCTCATCGTCAAGACCCATGAGGCACAATTTTGAGGTGGATTCATTGTCATCACATGAGGAGGCTCCACTTGATTCCGAAGTGAAATTGGAGACCTTCTTCTTCTTCTTGGATTTCTTTCTCATCAAGGGATAATTTTTCTTAATATGTCCCTTCTCTTTGCAAATGAAGCACTTGACTTTTCTTTTCCTACTTTTAAGCATGCTTCTTTGACCGGAAATGCTATGGGTATCACTAGAGACGTTAGTAGTGGATAAATGATCATTGTCATCCCCACCTTCAACATAAGTAATATATAATCTCTTCGATTTTTGCAAAATCATATAGCATGTTTAATGTTGCCCAAATATCAAATGCGGATGTACAATGCATGACTTTATCGAGGATGCTATTAGGTAAGGTACAAATATGGAATACATAGCATCTCCATTTGATTGAAACATTTTCTTATCATGTTCACTCCAATCATTCATGTCAACCTTAGGTTCAATGTATTCTAATTTAATCATGTTATAAACATCAAAACCTCTAGTCTTTAAGTAGGTGTACATTCTAGACTTCCAAAGACCAAAGTTTGATTCATCGAACCTAGGAGGTGAAGACGCTACCGACTCTAGTGTCATTTCAAGATCGAGAGATGATGTAGAGGAGATGGTGAAATCTCAATCTACGACTCGCTCTGATACCAAATGTAGTAGAAATGGCAACACTAGAAGGGGGTGAATAGTGTGTTATCTAATTAATTAGCCTAAATTTTACTCGTTTGTCAAATCGTTTAGGCACGTTGCAATTTTACGATTTAAATGCGGAAACAAGATAAACTAATTAAGCATAAACAACAATAGATAACAATGCTAACACACAAATTTATAATGGTTCGGCTCCAATGCCTACTCCACTACCTAAGCACCCCGCTTAGGATTTCCAAACTAGGTTTACTAGATTAATTCTTGTTTCCCTTACAATGAGGACTTTGACTCGAAGAGTCGCACTCTCGACCTAAGGCACTTCCACACCCGAAAGTCTCCGTCTTCTTACCGAGAGCACTCTTCCACCTCAACCCTAAGGGATACCTCAACTAATCCTAGTAGAACTAAGTTTACATAAGTGGCTTTACTCTTTCTATACCGAGGATACCACTCACACAACAAGACCTAACAACCTAGGTCTTATTCAAACTCAAATTCAAATAAAACAATGTCCAAATAACAATTAAAATACAATCAAAAGAGCTTAAGAAACGAGAGAGGAACCACAGCTCTTTTCCAAGCCTTCAACGCCTTCAACTCGTCAAGAGGTAGAGCTCGTATTAAAATCCGAGTTGAGGAAGAAAACTGGGCGCTTGAGAAAATATTCACGGAAGAACAGAGCGCCACTGATCGATCCTTTGAAGGCTCAAATCTCCCTTTAGAATGCTCCATCAAATCTGTAAGTGTGAGAGAAGAGGGTAAAATGAGCTAGATGAGGTATATTTATACCCTCTCAAAGAAACAGCAGCTCAACGGGCTAAAATCAAGCCGTTACAGTCGCTCGGTCGATTGGCCGGTCGACCGACCGATCGACCGATCGACCGATCGACCGCTTAGAGCGACCGCTGCCTATTCTCTATGTGCGGTTGACCGATGGGTCAACCGCCAGACACAACTCTTGTGTTCCGCAATTTGGTCGACCAGCACAGTGTTGCGGCTTTGGCGATCCGCAGTCCGGCCGATCGATCGGTCGATAGATGCATCCTCTGCCAATTTTTGGCTTCCATCGGTCGATCGCCCGATCAATCGAAGTAGCCACTGCCAATTTTTAGCACTGTTCGGTCGACTGACCGGTCGATCAAAATGGTTACTGCCATTTTTTTAACCCTATTCGGTCGACCGAACATAGGCTGGTATTGATTTTTCAGCCATTTTCTTGCGTGGTTCATTTTCGGGTTTCGGCTTTCAACGAGCGTCATCTTGGAGAGCTTTCCATGTGATCTTTGAGCTCGTCCAATACATCTTTGGTGCATACGTCGAACTTTGAGATATTCCACGATGAACCCGAGCGCGACAATTAATGTCCTTTCGATTTTTTGATTTCTTCCAATTGAGGACATTGAACACTAATCGATATGAAACCTGAAAGATTTCTCAACGAAATATTAGTTCCATGTTTGTTATCATCAAAATTGAGATTAAGACCAAGGTTGAAAATCTAAAGCCAACACGGTCGACCGACCAAAGCCAAAATTTGGCAAAAGCTGCATCGGTCGACCGAATTGTAGATCACAAGTCATGCGACCCTGGCACCACTGCTTCGGTCGACCGAATATGGGATCGATAAAAATGCGACAGTCGGGTGACCCATCGATCGACCGAACACTCTCTTAAATCCAGCGGTCGATCAGTCGGGCGACCGACGATCGACCGGCAAGCGACCGAACGGCATCAACAGCTATTTTTTTGCCCGTTGAACATTCCGTTCGATTGAGGGGTCATAAATACCTCTCACCTAACTCCTTTAAAACTTCTTAGAAATTTTATTGAACATTAAAGAAGTGATTTGAGCCTTCATAAGAATTGATTTGATGCGCGCCCTTCGCCTCCGTTGACAACATTCTTCGAGCGCCTGCTTCCCTGCTTCCCTCAACTCTGCTGCAACTCAAGATTCATCTTCCGGCAAGTTGAAGGCTTGAAGGCTTGGGTAAGGAGCATTGGTTCATCTTTAAAATTTTTAAGCTCTTTCCATTGTATTTGAATTGTTATTTCAAACTAGTTCTCATCTGTAATAGCTGCTAGGTGTGCTAGGGAAACACTTAGGAAAAACTTTGTAGAATTGTATTTTTCCTAGGTGAATAGGTTTGAGGGGTTCTCAGAGTGGTGAGAAGAGTGTCCTCATTGTATTCAAATGGAAACACAAGGTCTATAAAGTAGTAATTAGAAATCCTTGGTGAGGAGCCAAGGCAGTGGAGTAAGCAGTTGGCCGAACCACTATAATTCATCTTGTCTGCATTGCTTTTGATATTTGCTCCTTATTGTTCTTGATATTTGATCACATCTATTGTTAAGATACATTTGCATTTGATTAAAGTTAAATTGAGTAAATCCAAAAGGGGACAGATACTATTCAACCCCCCCTCTTCTAGTGTCGGATTTTTCACAACAAATATGATCTTGACTATCGTCATTATTGGCACAAACAAAATAGTTTTCAATGGGAGAAGCCTTGAACTTAGCAAAATGGCTTGAAGTAGGAAGTAGTTTCCAAATCAGTTTTCAAGCAAAAAACTTTTATCTTGGGGATACAACACATTCCTTATAAACAAGACCAGTTAATCTCTTTCAGCACCATATTGAGTTGCTTTTCTTTAACATAATTATAAGCAACCTTACAAGTGAGAGTGCCATTATTGTTTTGGCTCCAAATCCAACGATCATTCTCCGTGTGCTTTGGGATGTAAATTTAACAAATGGTATTTAACTGTAAGTCTCCAAACAAATCAAGAATGAGGTCAAAATCCCACTCAAAATTTGAAATCAGCTAAGATACATGAGAGAAAGAAGACAACTTGTCAATATTAACATAGGTGGGACATTTCCCAATAGGGATATTTGAAAACCAGTGATCTTCAAGAATTTTGGTATTTTTGCCATCACCAATTTTCTTCAGGAGATCTTCCCTTAGGTGTAGAATTGCATTGTGTAAGCTTTTGAAAACCCATGAGCAATTCTTCACCCCATAGTTATACCAGGAATGGTAATTTGGATATTTCTTGTTTAAAAGCTTGGACCAAAGCCAGATGCTCTTATATAGAAAGGGAAGAATCCTTTTTGCTTGAATAGAGATCTTTAAAATGCTAATGTCCTTCATGCCTAGCCCTCCTTCAAGTTTCCTTGTTGTGACACAATCTCATTTTACAAGGTGAGCACAGTTTTTTTTACTCCCAGAACTCCAAAAATAATTCCTTATCATTCTCTTTTGCTTTTTGATGACCTTTTCACTCAACCAGGTAGTAGCCAGGGAATGCAAGGGGATTGAGTTTGCAACTGAGTTGAGAAGTGTTAATTTTCCAGCTTGAGAAATGTTAACCGAAGCCCAAGACTCAAGCTTGCTCATTACTTTGTTAAGGAAGACTTCCTGCTTCTTATCAGCCAATCTTTTGGAGTCAATTAAAGTACCAAGATACTTAATTGAGAGTGAACCTTCATGAACTCCAAACGAACTATAGATCTCCTTCTTAACATTTATAGGACAACACTTAGGGAAGATGAGCTCTGACTTCATTTTGTTGATAATCTGGTTTGTTAGCTCACAATAGAAATTGGCTTTAGTAACAACACATCATCAGCAAATAATAGGTGGCTGACTTGTATGTCCTTGTATTTAAAAGGCTTAATTTTACTAGAGGGGACATAGTTGTCCAAAATCATGGAGAGAAGTTCTTGTACTAGAATGAATAGGTAAGGGGATAGAGAGTCCCCTTGCCTTACCCCTTTTGAACTAGTGAAACTATCCGACTTAAGCCTATTTATGCTGCAACGAAAGGAGGCAGATTTCAAACAAGCAAGTAGCCAGTTACTGAATTTTATTGGGAAATTCATAACCCCCATTATCTTTTCAAGAGCCACCCAAGAGACTTTATCAAAAGCTTTTTCTAAATCAAGCTTTAAAATGAAGTAAGGAAACTTTCTTTTTGACTTAACAATCTGGTTGACAATTTCTGAACTCAAGATGACATTATCCTGAAGTTGCCTTCCCTCAATGAAAGCAGCATGCTCACTTGAGATCAACCTATTGATGAAAGGTTTAAGCCTATTGACAAGAAGCTTAGACAATACTTTGTAGATCACACTGCACAAGGCAATGGGTCTATAATATGATATTGTCCTTGAGTTTTTTTTTGGGATGAAAACCAAGCATGATTCACCCCAAGAAGAAGGCACTGTTGCATTACTTTCAAAATCTCTAAATGCTTCCTGAACTGAAAACTTTAAATGGCTCCAATAGTGAATGAAGAATTCAACTGCGAATCCATTGGGACCAGGGGCCTTGCCCCTACCCATGCCTAAAAGAGCCCCCCAAATTTCCTCAGAAGTAAATATTTTTGTTTAATCCTCGTGATCTTCAAAACTCAACTTTTTCCACTTGTAACTTTCCACCTTTTGCCAGCCCTCCAACTGGATAAGATCATCCTTCTAAAGTTCCTTGTACCACTCTGCAAAACAATTAGCAATCAGATTGGGCTCCCTTATGATGCCATTGTCCAAGTGTAGCTCATGAATAGTATTGACTCTTCTTTTGAATTTCATCAAGTTATGAAAATACTTGGTGTTTTTATCATTTTGATCAAGCCACCTTTCCATAGCCTTACACCACCATTTCAAATGAATTTGTCTCGACTAATTACAACTAAATAGCTAGGTTTAATTGTTATAAAATTAATTAATAGTTTACTGATAATTTTGTTTCAAAGTTTTTTTAATAGATTCAATAAATTTAAGATAATTTGAAATGTGCAATGTAATTATCCATTTCTTGAATCCCCCATTTGCCCATTTTAAATCTACCCAATTAATTTAAAACAAAGCACTTGTGTCTCTATATATTCAATTAGAGCATATACATTCATATCTTTTATATAGGGAGAAGTGTAGATTTGATCAAATAAGTTTTCAATTTTTTGGACTTTGGTCTTATAAGTTTCATTTTGTTATTTTCGGTCCTATAAGTTTGCTCTGTATTATAGATTTGGTCCTATCCGTGACGGTTCGTTAACTCTCATTCAATGTGGACTAACACCGTTCATACACGTTGACATATTTGGTCCTATAAGTTTCATTTCGAAATTTTCAGTCCTATATGTTTGTCTTGTAGAACAAATTTGGTCTTATATATTTGCCCCATAGCACAGATTTAGTCCTCTCCGCGACAGTCCATTAACTATCCGTCCACGAAAAAATAAACGACATTATGTCCATATTGACGGGGTTAATAGAGTGTCGTGGATATGACCAAATCTATATGACAGACTGAATAGATTTGATCCCTAACATAGATTTTCTCCGTAACATATATAAGTTTGCTTCGTAACATAGATTTGATCATATTCATAACGATCCATTAACTCTGTCAATATGAACATAACACCGTTTATTTTTTCGTGGACAGAGAGTTAACGGACCATCATGGATATGATCAAATTTGTGCTATGAGACAAATATGTTGGAGCAAATTTGTGTTACGGGACAAATATATAGGATCAAATCTGTGCTACGGGATAAACATATAGGACTGAAAATTTTGAAATGAAACTTATAGGACTAAATATGTCAACGTGTATGAACGGCGTTAGTCCACGTTGACGAAGAGTTAACGGACTGTCACGGATAAGACCAAATCTGTACTACAGAGCAAACTTATAGGACCGAAAATACCAAAATAAAACTTATATGACCAAATCTGCACTTCCCCCCTTTTATATATGTCGATCAATCTCAAATGCGTGTTTCAAGTATATGCATGTCATGTGAAGACTTAGTGCAACAAAATTAGTTCATGTGATATAATGTGCTCCAATTAGACATTTAGGCTTTAAAAAATTGTTAATTTGATCATTAGTCTTCTCCTAGCCTTTTTTTTTTAAAAAAAAATGGCTTTATAACATAACTATTACATAGCGTAAATGCGGTAATATACGCACAAGACGTATAAAGATATGGAAAATACGCACAAAGCGCTACAACTAGGGATTGAACCCAAGACTTAGACCACATACCCGAATGTTACTACCACTTGAGCACAAGTGGGTTCACTATCTTCTCCCAGCCTCATTTAGGCTATAGCTAGTATTATGACCTTGGTTAATTATTTCTAGGCTTTGCCCTACAACTTTTGGGCCTCAATGTTCGTTCTTTACGTACGTGCATCTAAAAATTAATGTTCTTTTGTTAGAAAAATTAGGGTAACACTACTGAAATAATGGGCATCAGTAATGGCTGAAGTCGTTGCTGAAAACCATCAGCAACGGCGTGCAACGGCCCCACCCGTTGCAACGTAGTCGTGGCAGAAAAATGTGTTGCTGATAATTTAGCAACGGCTACACAGGTCGTTGCTAATAATATTAGCAGCAACAGCTTTGCCACGGACACGGGGTCGTTGCTGATAATATTATTAGCAATGGCCCAAGAGACCGTGGCAAGGCCGTTAGTGAAAGACCATTGCTAAGCCGTTGCTGTAGGTCATCAGCAACGGCTTACAATACTTAGTAACGGCTTTCCCACGGGCGACCGTGGGAAAGCCGTTGTTGATGATGTAGACCTGAAATCGAAAAAAATTTAAATTTCCAAATTTCCATTAATACATTGATACATAACTCACACACCCATACACTCATACATACATCCATTCACACATCACAAATATACCCAGATATATATCAAAATAATTATACTTATATTTATAATTATCCACAATCGTATAAAAAGTATTCAAATTCAAAATTGAAGTATCAATATCCAAATAAAATAAATTAATAAACTATAGTATCTAAGTAACAAAGTCAATATAAAAAAAACAATAAATCTCACGATGACGATGGAGGATGGTCTGGATCATATGGCAGGGTATGGAGTGCTTGGGTGTACACCGGTGTTGACTCACTCGAGGACGATGGATCAGATGATGCCGAAGGGATTCCTGCTCCGGGATAACCTGACATGTTTCATAGCATAGTATTCATCTCCGCCATCATCTGACTCTGACGCTCCATCAACTTAGTTTGACGCACGACCGTCTCCTCCAGTGTCCTTATCCTGCTACTCTGATCATAACTGGACCTGGAGGTGGACGGCTGCTCACAAGCGACCGGAGGGGTCGGTGCCCCAAGTGGGCCAAGCACGACTCGCGCATGACTACTATCTGCAAAGCCATATATGTGGCTGTGGTCCCAGCCACTTGCAGCCTCGACCCACGCTCCTGCGTCAAAATCCTTGGGGGTGCCCCCTCGCTGCACCACCGTCTGAGTGTAGGTCTCCTACTCAAGTTTGATTTTTTGTTTCATATTTTTCTTAAAACTTAAATTATAAATAAATAATGAATAATTTAAACAAATATGCTTACCATAATGTATGCAGCGCGGTTGTCAATGTACTCCCCCATCCCATGTACTCGACGGTCAGTCCGCTCAAACACCGCCATCGGGGAGGGTCGCTGGACAGTCCCGTCGTCCAACACTGTCGTCTACATTTATAAAATAAATACATTAATTAGTACACAGAGTAACAAATAAAATATATAATTAAAAGTAAGGTATACTTACCATACGGTTCGCGTGCACTACAAATGCAATAGAGCCGCCAGTGTGACACGCTCCTCTCCTAGACATGCGGTTTCTAGCCGCAGTTCTAGAAATCTCCTGCCATCGATCCGTCGACTATAATGCCATGAGTTGGTCCCATATATCCAAAGTAATCCAATAGGGGTCGTATCCCTGAGTCTCCGCGATGTTAGTGGTCCCAGCTCGGGCCATCGCCTAGGACTAGGCTAGCCCCAGCTGCCCGTTGTACCTTTGACAGGAAATAGCCTCCCAGGCAGCGTAAATGAAGGACCTCTGGTCCTCAGCCCATGTATAGTGAGTCTGCAAAATAATAATATCAGTACCAATATTAATCATTATGCATGTATATATATAAAATTTAATACGTGCCTCAAACTCGCGCTATAGCATATCGACGTGCTCACTGGGCACGTGAGACCACATGGGCCATGCCCTGTGCATGTATCGTCGAATGGTAGAAGATATGCTCCTTGGCACTTCTTCTTGCTCGAACATGCACAACAAAAATAAAATTTAATATTATATTATGATATAATGAATTTATAATAATTCATAATTCATGATATATTACCGCTACCCAATCATGCTAATGAATCTACGTGACTCTATGGCTGGTGGAGGTTGCCACATGTTCGGCCCGCGTGGTCGCCTGCGTCTGGATACACTAGCCTCAGTAGTATCATCAGCAGGAGGATCAGCAGCATGAGTAAGTGCCAGAGTCTCACCGATCGGAGACTCCGAAGCTCTCCTGCGACGATAATCATGACCAGACATATCTGTCGAATAGGCATATAATTAGATTATTATATATATAGTAGAGATATATTTAATATAAGATATACTTTACAACTATTCCTCATCATCTGAGTAATAGTTTTCGAATTCTTCCTCTTCTTCATCTCCAGCTTTCTCAATTTCATGAACATCATCATCAGCATATTCAGCTTCTAATTGAATTGACGCTGTGTCTGCATCCTCAAGTATTGGAATAATACGATCTACAGCAGGAGGATCATCTTCTTGATAGAAATCATCTGTCACATCAAGTATCGGCTCATTTTCTTCTGCTATCGGATCAATTTTTCCTCTACCTTTAGATTTATAGACTACACGCCAATCTGCTATATCTTTATTTCGAGCTGGATACTTCGCGTAATATACTTGTTCGGCTTGTGATACCAATATAAAAGGCTCATTTGTTGCCAATTTGGATTTGCAATTAACCTTAACAAGTTTGTATTTTGGATGAACTTTCATGCCCCTTTCTGTTGTATCGAACCAATGACATCTAAATATGATAACTGATTTCAAGCCGAAGTAGTGCAACTCTATCACTTCTTCCACCAGTCCATAAAAATCCATATGACATTCAACATAGGTTGTCCCTTTCACGCAGACCCCGGCATTCATCGTCTTCTTTGTAAATGCATATTCAACCGTGTGAAATTTACACACATTAATAAAATATCCGCTATAACACGACACTAGTCGCAACGGTCCACTAACAAACTCAAATATTCTTTCATCTATTTCAACTCTGTGATCTTTGCTGTAAGCCTGAATCCAAGTAGGAAAATCACGATTTTGTAATCTCTCCAATTCTTGATCGTTGTGAATAGAGTATTTTTGCACCATCTCAATGTCAAATATTTCAATGAATTATTCAATCTCTGGACAATTGAGTAAAACGTACAAGTGTGTCAAATGATACTCTTCGTCGCTTAAGTGTCGAGATGGACGACAATCAAAAGCACGACCAGAGTGACAAAATATATTTAAATATCCATCTAAATATCGAACTCCCCCGTCATCGTTACGTGGAAGACGATCAAATCTTGTTTGTACTGTCGATTCAAAGTAAAATGAGGAGAATATTAAAATTTCTTGGATGATATACGATTCATATTGATCATTCAACAACTGCGGTGTTCTTTACTTTTTTCTTCAGATGATTCATGTATTTTTCAAATAAGTACATCCACTGGTATTAAACGAGGCCACCAACTCGTGCCTCGAATGTCAAGTGTATCGGTAGATGCTCCATCGAGTCAAAAAAGGCATGAGGGAAAAATTGCTCCAGCTTGCATATAATTTCAACAATATTACTTTCAAGTGTTGACATATCTTCGACTCGAAGAATATTTGCACAAATGTTTCTAAAAAATATACTTAATTCAGTCAACGGACCCTAAATATTATCAGGTAGAAGATCTCGGAATGCGATCGGAAGCAATCTCTGCATGAATACATGACAATCATGGCTCTTCATCCTTGATATTTTGCAATCATCGACGTTCACACATCGAGATAAGTTTGAAGCATATCCATCCATTGCAGACCCTTAGGACCCGGAATAATCATCGAAAGATAAATAAATTCATCTTTCATATACATTGACGGTGGCAAATTATAAACTGTCAGCAGCACTAGCCAAACTGAATAAGGAGTACGTTGCAGAATGTCCAAACGGATTAAAATTATCTGTGCACAATACCAATCTGATATTTCTAGTATCCCTAGCAAATGAAGGATAACATGTATCCAAATGTTTTCATGCTTCACTGTCAGATGGATGAGTCATTACTGTATCATCACGACTTCTTGCATGCCAACTCATGTAGGGGGCGTCTTTTCCGACATGAATAATCTTTGAAGCCTTGGTGTTAGTGGAAAATACCGAAGCACCTTAAACGGGATATTTTTCTGTCGGACCGATTTCTTCTCCTTGTAACGAGGATGTTGACATATAGGGCATTTATCCAACTGCACATTTTCTTTATAATATAAAATGCAGTTATTTTGGCACGCGTGTATTTTTTGGTAACCAAGCCCTAATTTTCTCATCAACTTTTTAGTCTTATAAAAAGTTGGCTCAAAATTATTATCAGTAGGCAGCATTCCATTAATCAATCTTGTAATCCGATCATACGCAACCCCGCTGATATTACAATCGGCCTTGATGTTTAGGAGCTGTGTCATTGCTGAAAATCTAGTGTATTTAGAACAATTCTCATACAAATGTTCATCGGCAGCTTTCAACATCTCGTAAAATTTTGCAGCTTCTTTATTCAATAATTCAATCTCTACCGCAGTTTGTACTTCTGTGATATCAACACCTGTAGTATCTGGTGGCACTGACGTCTCAGTAACTGACCGATCAACATTATCATTCAGGTGGAATTGACCCCCAAGACTATCAAATATCATAGTTCTATATGGATTAGATGGACTGGATGAAGAAACACCAACAGAGGAAGATTCACCATGTGTCTGAACGATATGATTGCTCGACGCCCGGACTTCACGTGACTCCCCGTGACATGTCCATAGAAAATATCTTGGTGCAAATCCTTTGCTATATAGATGCAGAGTTATAGTTTCCCAATCCAAAAATCGTCCATTCAAGCAAATGCGGCACGGACATCGGATTTTATCACCGACGCTAACGAATTTCTGATTCGAATAGGCGAAATTTAGGAAGTAAGTTACGCCTAGTCGAAACTCATTCATTAACGCTCCAGGATCAAGACGTCGGTACATCCAATTTCGATCAGCCGACATGATTCTGTCAATCAATGACAATTTCTTCGGTTAATGCCTTTAGGTGAGATGGTCCTATTCCATTCGGGATTTATGTTATTCATATTGCACTAAGTATTTCTTTTAACCGCTAACTTCATTCTAAATTTTGGCAGCATCTCCCTACAGTTCTCCAAATACGCATATCATCTGGGCGCGTATCGAAGAACAAGAGAGATGCTGTCGAAATTTAGAATAAGTTAACGGTTAAAAGAAAAAAATTAAGTACAATACAAATAACTATATTCCCAAATTGTCCAATCAAGGACAATTCAAGGGTTGTACGTCGTATAAAAGATCATCTACTTCTTTTACACGAACATACAACCCTCGAACGGATCTAAGGTTTTGCTAAATCATATCGGACTCGTCGATGCGTACGTGAAACGTATCAACTCGTCGGATGGATGATTATCTAAATATTTCGAGTCAGTTCGAGTCCATAGTGGAAAATTCTGACACGAGTCCAAAGTGGCCGATTCCGGCGGGACTCCGAAGTGGACGATTTCAATGGGACTCCGAAGTGGACGATTCGACGCGATTTCGAAGTGGACGATTCGGCGCGAGTCCACTAAGGACGACTCCGAACTAATTAACATTTTAACTAATTAATTAATATTAATCTAAAATATTTTAATTAATTTAAATAATTAATATACCACTATTAATCTAAAAATTAATCTAAACTCTATCAATTAATCTAAAAATTAACAATTAATCTAAAAATTAATCTAAACCCTAAAATTTAATCTAACAATTAATCTATAAATTAAACAATTAATTAAAAAAAAACAATACAACCTTGTATTTTCGGCGCCGGAGTCCAGTGTCCGAACACTGGACAGATCCGACCGTGGCCATCGGCCGTCGGTCGCTCATCGAAACGCTATATTTAGGGTTTCGGTCGGATCTAGCATTAAATGGGGAAGGCGGGGCGGCGACGAATAACTAGAACATATGGGGGTGGCAACGGTCGAAATCGGCAGTTGACAACGGGGTGACGGCGTCGACGTCGGCGCTGGCAGCGGGCGACGGCAGCAGAGGAAGAGCAAGAAGAAGGAGGAAGTGGCGGGCGCGGGCACGTGCCCTATATAAACTTATCAGCAACGACTCACTTAACCGTTAGAACATCGTTGCTGATAAGTTAATTAATCATCAGCAACAGCTCACTTGTCCGTTAGAAAGCCGTTGCTAAGGTAATTAATATCTGCAACGGCTCACATATTCGTTAGAAAGCCGTTGTAGATATGTCATATCTGCAACAGCTTGAGCGGTCGTTGCTGAAGAGCCAATTTCTAGTAGTGTAATTTTCTACAAGATCTACAAAGGTCCAAATTTGCCCCTGAATTATTGAAAAATGTGCAAATTTGCCCATCAACTATGTTTTTTACCAAAATTGTCATCGACGTTATATAATTGAATCATTTTTGCCCTTCTCGTTAACGGAAGTGACAAGGGCAATTTTGGCCCAAAACATATTTAAATGGGCAAATCTAAATCTTTGTCAATACTTCATGGGCAAATTTGCATATTTTTCAATACTTTAGAGGCAAATTTTACTCGTTTCTCTTGAATAAAATGTATATAGTGCCCAAACAACGTGTTTTATGTTCATTGCACGATTTCTGCAAGTTTGGTTTCTATCTTAGAATTTGAACAAATACTTTAGTAAATTTTTTGATAAATATAAATTTTAAAGATGAAACAAAAATAATATTCAAAAAAGATATTTCTTAATTACTAAAATAAAAACTTGATTAAATTTAATTATTAGTAACTAGTCCAGCCCAACCCGAAAGTTCGGGGATAATTCCGTCCCAATTCAAAATTGGGACGAGACCCGGACAAAATTGTGATACTTCATATTCGGGACTAAGATTGGGACACATATTTGCGTCCTGATTCAAAATTAGGACGGGATCGAGACATACCAAATCTCGACCCATCCGACCTGAACTAACCCCTACTATGTTGGTTGATTTCTTATTACAATGATAAGTGACTAAAGCTGTTCATATCTTTAAGTAAACACTTCAGTTAAATACAAAGTATAATTGTCGCTTATATTTTTTTGATTTTGGTAAAGATGATATCAACATCATTCTTATAGCGTTAATTAGAATCACATTAATGATAATAATATATAAAAGAAAAAATATTTAAATTTGCCCCTGAAGTATTGAAAAGGGTGCAAATTTGTCACTAAAGTATTGAAAAAGATTCATATTTGTCTCTTTAAATATGTTTTGGGCCAAAATTACCCTTGTCACTACATAATTGTCACATGTCATTTTCCATCGGCATCTTATGTGGCCGAGCTGCACTTGCCACGTGGGAATCCGTTTGCTGACGTGGACTTTCGTTAACGAGAAGGGCAAAAATGATCCAATTATGTAACATCGAGGGCAATTTTGATAAAAAACATAGTTGATGGGCAAATTTGCACATTTTTTAATACTTCAGGGGCAAATTTGACTCTTTAACGAGAGAAATGAAAAATCAAATCTGATAATAATAATGCAGAAAAATAAAAGACACAATGGGGTTAACGTGGTTCAAACTCGGCAGGGTGCCGATCCTACGTCCACGGAGAGAAAAGTATATGGCTTTATTAATTCCATACAATAACCTTATAATAAGAACGACAATAATCTAAATCCCTTCAGAATATAACATATTGTCTTAAATAAATTGAACATGAAATCGATACGGAGTAGATGCACTGTCTCTGCAAAATCTGCATTGAAACTGAACTCCTATTATTATATGTTGGAACCTAAGAAGGGGTATTTCTTGAAAAAAAGTTATAGCGACACTCTTAATTTTTTAAATTTTTAAATTCTCTTATAGAATTTTCTCTTTTATTTTTTTCTCTCGTGGGATGGCTTTACTTCAAGAAAATTGTCTGCTTTTATACTCAAAGAAAATGAATCTGTTCGGAGAGAGAAATTAATTAGAACGGAGCTAAATTTGGAGCCGTCAAAAAAATTGTGCGGTTGTGATTGATTTTAATCCACGGTGTATTAGATGATCTTGACCGAAAAATATGAGCTTTGACCGAATATTACGCAAGCATTTAAATCCAAATTGAAGTAGTCACAAAAATAGTCTCGAACTGCGTGCGTTGCATCATGATCTCCCTTGAGAGGCTTTGTCAACTGCTTCTTAATTTCTTAATTTCTTAATTTCTGACATCTTCAAATTGTAAAGTTGCTTGATGCATATGTTAATATTTGACCAGCCATCAATTAAAAAATAAATCAAATGCTGCAATCGTGACATGGCATCTAATTTAAGATGTATTTACTGTAACGTGGCATGGCTCGCACATGAGCCACGTTAGAGAAGCTGGGATTTGGCCCAATCTCCTGGGTCGGCCCAGATCCAAGTGTGCAATCTGTGTTTATTTTTAATTCTGAGTTAATTTCGATTCGAATTTGATCGAATTAGTTGGACTTGTTTCGGATCCAATTTGAATCAATCCTTAAAATCTTTTTTTTTTTTCTAAGTTATTAAAACAATAATAATTATTAGTTTAATTCATGACTAAAAATTCAAGTATATATGTGTTTCGGGGTTATAAATGGGAATATGTGTCAAAGTATATATATACATCACATGCAGCCTAATTAATCCTCTCGAACAGGCTTTTGTGAACCAATTCATGCAGCAGTGAGTGAAATCACAAGACTTCGCACCAACGCTGCATTTTGCATGCAGTAAGTGGAATCACAACGAAGCGGTGAATGACCATGTTTAATTTTCTTAATTATATATGTAAGTATATACATGCACATATATATGATATATGTATAACGCATGCAGATAAAATTCGTTGGCACCTGGCAATCTGGCATGTACATATATTATGCAAATTAAAACCAATAAAAAAAGCTCCAAGCGATCTAGGCATCTAGCTGATCGATTTAATTAATATGCAAAATAAGCCATTGCGTGAGCAAAGTTATCCCATTCACGTCTACGTGAGTTCAACGTACTGTCACAAGAGGCGCACTGCCATTATTATCTTCCTCCGTGCATGCATTCACATTCCACACCCACGTAAGGAATTAAAGCCATATATATATGCGCGCCACTTCTCCTCCATCCCTCGTTCTCAAATTTACCCGCCATGGGCTCATGCATGAGCAAATGCTACACAGGTCGCGTTATCAATGCCGATGCCGGTCCCGTCAAAGAGACGAAGCGCGCCATCTCTCAATCCTATCCTCCTCCTCCTCCTCCTTCATCATCAAGTCATGATCTCACCTCCAAGAAAGAAGAAGATGATGATGCCGTCACCACCTCCTTCTCCTCCTCTCCTTTTTCTTCTCCTCCAAATTATTCAGCTTCACCATCGTCTTCTTTCTCATATCTGAGCGCTAACTGTTCCTCCTGTCCTCAGACGCCACCAAGAGAGCCTTCCTTGCCCAAACCAGCGGCGCTCGACGCAGATCGAAAACAAGTCGAGATCAGAGCCCGCTCGCGCTCGCCGGCGGCAAGAGTTTCCGAGAGAAAGAGCTTCACGCGGCGTGGCTCCGCCGTGCCGGCCGTTCTGGTGAGCAGTAGAAGAACGGCGAGCTCTACGCCGAATCTTCGGAGATGGAGAAGCTTCGCTGAGGGTGTTGGTAATCCGGAGCCCGTTCTGCAACTGGCTTTGAGGAAGGAGAAGGTCCGGAGCCCGAGCCCTGGAAACTGGTCGAACCGGAGGTGCTTGAGTGCGAGGAAGGAGAAAGTCCGAGCGCCGAGCCCTAGCAACTGGTCGAGCCGGAGGTGCTTGAGAGCGAGGAAGGAGGTCAGAAGCGTCAGCTCTGTAGAGGGGAAGGAATCGGTTGAGAGTGGGAGGACAATGGAAGCTTTTCCAGCTTCTCAAACTTCCATGGAACCGGATCTAACGGAGGATATGATCAATAATCCTCTTATTTCTATGGATTGCTTTATTTTTCTTTAAATTGGAGAGGGTTTGAGTACTAGTTAGTTAGTGCTTCTTGTGGTTGTGTAGTTTATATTAGGGTTTGGTTTCATTGCAAATGTAGTGTGATTTTGAGGGTTCCTTCCTGATTAATTAGTTAGTAATTGCTAAATTAGGGTTTGTAACATGTTCTCACTTTCGATGTTGGATCATGAGGAAATTAATTAAACCGTGTTGATTAATGGGGCACTCGATTAATTAGCGGCATTGGGCTTAAATCATATTGGTGGCTTACTGACAAGTGCCAATTGGTTTGGGCCCCGTTCCTTCATTTCTTAAATGGGATTAAATACAATCAATAGTTTAAAGATGAAATCTATAAAAAATAAATTTGGAACTTACTTAAATTGAGGACTCGTTTGGTACACCGTATAGTACTAATCTATATAGTACTAGTCTGTATTGACTAATGTCACACCCCAATTCCACAATGGTGTGACCGACTAGGATATGCAAGCATACCTCGAAGCCTAACTCAAATCACAACCACATAAACAAAACAAACTAAACACAGACCACATAGACAAAACAAATTTTATACTTCAAACTCCAACCACTAACAAAGGTTATAAAACAAAACAAATTTATCATTTGTTAAAGAAATCGCGGAAACATGAATGTTCAACCGAAACAAACTTTCAACAATGTTTGAAACAATAAATGAAATAAAGAATCCATGAATAAAATAAAGTACAATAAATCTCGATACAGTACTCTCGTTAAACCTAACCACTACCCTAACTCTAACTTCGACTTGTCACGAGGTCAGCCCTGAACCTGCCGCTCCCAACTGCGCTACTCAGACACTCCAGTGCTACTACTGGTTCTGACCTGGTGCTACAAAAGACAACAAACAAAAAGAGAAGGTAAGTTCATAGTGGACTTAGTGAGTGGCTCGCTCCTGAGCCTACCACAGTCCACGGTTAATAGTTATATGGATAGCATAATAACCACATAATAATTAATTTCACAACACTGTGAACAATACTTAAATCCAGGATTAAATTCTTTATCTATGTAATCCAAAGCAATCCATACATAACTCATACAGAAAAGAAACCACATATTCACACAAGTATATTTCCAAATAATACGAGTCGGTCACTAGGACATGCCCAGTGAGCATTCTGCCCATAATTCCTGAGCTAGGAGACCCTCTAGCCTCAGTAATCTCCAAATGGTTGGGAAAACCCTCCAACCAGTGCCACTCCGGGTCGGTCGTCAGTGTGGCTCGCTGACGAGCTTTCCGATCCACACCTCACCCGCTGATCAGCCCAACCAAACCCCGATCTCATCCACACACACAAATATGTACAATAAGAAAATAAATGCATCAACCCATAGCATTTAATGTAAACCAATATTTCTACACCATATATTCCAAGTACATGTTTCCTTACAAGAGCACACTTTAAAGATTTTCAACTGATGAAATATTTGAATTTAGAGATAATACCCATGACACAACCCTCCCGCACAAGTAATCTCATGGTATTCTAATTCTTTGAAACTCTACTCAACACAAGAAAAAAATTGTACAAGATAACACACAATTGTTAAACTGTAAGTGTATCCTAGAGCTTAAGGTGTACTTTAATCTTTTTCATACTAATACAATATATTATCTAAAAATAAATAAGAATAAAGAGATTTAGGAGTAACTTATCAACTCGGCTACTGCACAATCTTTTTTATTATCCATCCTAATCTTCCAATTGCTACTGCTATAATTCAATTAAACCAATGCTTAATTGATTTCATACCCCAATTATCATTTACCTGCACACTATAGCCACAAGGGAAGAAGTCAAACATAGATAACTTCTTATCTTCATCATGCGGCTACAAGGGAAACCAAACATAGACCAATTCCTTCACCCAACCTTAATTTTTCATTCACCTAACATTACCACCTACCACACTAAGCTCCTCTACATCCACATCCTACGTACTACCTACCTACAGGTTGCAGCCACCAGGAGAAAAAAAACCTGCAGCATGCCACTTCAAAATTCTAAGGTGTTCCAATATTAATACATCCACACAACACACTAATCATACAATTAACATTTAATCACCAAGAATACTATCCACACAACCAAGAAAATAATTCAATTAATATAACTCAAAATAAAATACACCCAATTGCCACAGGCGGTCATTGTGAAGAGGAAAAATTCAAAAGTTCCAATGCTTGGTACACTACTAGAAATTGAGTCTTTAGCAACGGCTATCAGCAACGGCATTCTTACGGCCGCTCAAGCCGTTGCAGATATGTTGTATCTGCAAAGGCTTTCTAACGGACACGCGAGCCGTTGCTGATGATTTTAATTATCAGCAACGGCTTTCTAACGGACAAGTGAGCCGTTGCTGATGATAACTTATTAGCAACGGCTTTCTAACGGGCGAGTGAGCCGTTGCTGATAAGTTTATATAGGTCGCAGATCGTGCCCGACCCTTCTTCCTCCCGCTGCTGCCGCCGCCGCCTCCTCCTCCCGCCTCTCGCCGCCGCTGCTGACGCTGTCGTCCGTCCTCGACCGCCGATTTCAGGTATTCATCGCCGTCCGGCCGTCTCTTCCCATTCCGACCGGCGGGAAATCCGACCGAAACCCTATTTTTAAGGTTTCGGGCGGCGGCGGTCGGCCGATGGCCGCTGCCGGAGCTTGTACAGTGTCCGGACACACTGTCCAGACACTGTACACCGGCGCCGGAGTCCACCGGACTCCGGCGCCGAAAAGAGTAGATTTATATTTTTTTATTTTTTTATTTATATGTTAATTAATTATTTAATTTGTTAGATTAATTATTAGGATTTAGATTAATTTCGGAATTGTCCACTTCGGCAATGTGCCGGAATCGTCCACTTCGGACGCGCGCCGGAATCGTCCACTTCGGACTCTTGCCGAAATCGTCGAATTTGGACTCGTGTCGGAATTGTCCAATATGGACTCGAACTGTCTCGAAACATTTAGAAAATAATCATCCATCCGACGAGTTGATATGTTTCACGTACGCATCGACGAGTCGGATATGATTTAGCAAAACCTTAGATCCGTTTGGGGATTGTATGTTCGTGTAAAAGAAGTAGATGATCTTTTATACAACGTACAATTCTTGAATTGTCTCTGATTTGACAATTTGGGAATATAGTTTTTTGTACTGCACTTACGTTTTTATTTTAACTGTTAACTAATTATTCTAAATTTCGACAACATCTCTCTTGTTCTCCGATACGCGCCCAGATGATATGCATATTCGGAGAACTGTAGGGAGATGCTGCCGAAATTTAGAATGAAGTTAGCGGTTAAAATAAGTACTTAGTGCAATATAAATAACATAAATCCCGAATGGAATAGGACAATCTCACCGGTTAATCATCAGTATCGAAAGAATCGTAATAAATTTACTAAGGGCAGAGTCGAAAGAGATGGGCCACCACCGATGTTGTCTGGTGAACAAATGTTAGCACGTGTTTCAGCACTTTCAGATATAGTATTTGGTCGCAATGAAAGAGTGTCAGGTTTTGGCCAAACACATAACTGGGTGAAAAAAAGTATCTTTTGGGAATTACCCTATTGGAGTTCATTATTGATTCGACATAATTTAGATGTCATGCACATTGAAAAAAATGTGTTTGATAATATTTTCAACACTTTGATGGATATTTCCGGAAAAACTAAAGATAATGTCAAAGCCCGACATGATATGAAAATACTTTATAAAAGACCAGAGTTGGAGTTACAAGAGGTCAACGGATGATATCTGAAACCGAAGGCCCTATATGTGTTAAATAAACAACAGATCAAAGATGTTTGTCAATGGGTAAAAGAACTCAGATTACCCGATGGATATGCTTCAAACTTATCTCGATGTGTGAACGTCGATGATTGCAAAATATCAGGGATGAAGAGCCATGCTTGTCATGTATTCATGCAGAGATTACTTCCGATCGCATTTCGAGATCTTCTACCTGATAATATTTGGGGTCCGTTGACTGAATTAAGTATGTTTTTTAGAAACATCTGCGCAAATGTCCTCCGAGTCGAAGATATGTCAACACTTGAAAATAATATTGTTGAAATTATATGCAAGCTGGAGCAGTTTTCCCTCCTGCATTTTTTGACTCGATGGAGCATCTACAGATACACTTGGCATACGAGGCACGAGTTGGTGGCCCCCACTAATAGAAATTTAGTCTTCAGCAACGGCTATCAGCAACGGCCGCTCAAGCCGTTGCTATTTGCAACGACATTCTTACAGCCGCCCGAGCCGTGGCAGATATTTGTATCTGCAACGGCGTTCTAACGGACACGCGAGCCGTTGCGGATTATTTTAATTATCCGCAACGGCTTTCTAACGGACAAGTGAGCCGTTGCTGATGATAACGTATTAGCAACGGCTTTCTAACGGACAAGTGAGCCGTTGCTGATGATAACGTATTAGCAACGGCTTTCTAACGGGCGAGTGAGTCGTTGCTGATAAGTTTATATAGGGCACCAGTCGCGCCCGACCCTTCTTCCTCCCGATGCTGCCGCCGCCGCTCCTGCTCTCGCTCTCGCCGCCGCCACCACTGCTGCCGACGCCGACGACGCCACCGCTCCTGCTCTCGCCTCCCCCGCTGCTGCCAACTTGTTGATGTATGCCTCGCCGGCCGACCGTCTCTTCCCGTGGGGGCCGGCGGGAATTAATCCGACCGAAACCCTATTTCTAGGGTTTCGGCCGGCGGCGGTCGGCCGATGGCCGTCGCCGAACCTTGTACAGTGGCCGGACAGTGTGTCCGGCCACTGTACGCCGGCGGTGGACTCCGGCGCCGAAAATTATAAATTTATATATAATATTTTATTGTTTTATAATTGTTAATTAATTATTTTATAATTGTTAATTAATTGTTAATTAATTATTTAGATTAATTGTTTAATTTGTTAGATTAATTATTAGGGTTTAGATTAATTTTGGACGCGCGCCGAAATCGTCCACTTCGGACGCGCGCCGGTATCGTCCACTTCGGACGCGCGCCGGTATCGTCCACTTCGGACGCGCGCCGGAATCGTCCACTTCGGACGCGCGCCGAAATCGTCGACTTCGGACGCACGCCGAAATCGTCCAATATGGACTCGAACTGTCTCGAAACATTTAGAAAATAATCATGCATCCGACGAGTTCATATGTTTCACGTACGCATCGATGAGTCGGATATGATTTAGCAAAACCTTAGATCTGTTCGGGGATTGTATGTTCGTGTAAAAGAAGTAGATGATCTTTTATACGATGTACAATTCTTGAATTGTCCCTGATTGGACAATTTGGGAATATAGTTATTTGTACTGCACTTACGTTTTTATTTTAACTGTTAACTAATTATTCTAAATTTCGGCAACATCTCTCTTGTTCTCCGGTACGCGCCCAGATGATATGCGTATTCGGAGAACTATAGGGAGATGCTGCCAAAATTTAGAATAATTAGTTAAAAGTTAAAATAAAAACGTAAGTGCTGTTCAAATAACATAAATCCCGAATGGAATAGGACAATCTCACCTAAAGACATTAACCAAAGAAATTGTCATTGATTGACAGAATCATGTCGGCTGATCGAAGTTGGATGTACCGACGTCTTGATCGTGGAGCTTTAACGAATGAGTTTCGATTAGGCGTAACGTACTTCCTAAATTTCGCGTATTCGAATCGGAATTTCGTTAGCATGGGTGATCAAATCCGATGTCCGTGCCGCATTTGTGCAAATGGACGATTTTTGGATCGGGAGACTGTCACTCTGCATTTATATACCAAAGAATTTGCACCAAGATATTTTCTATAGACTTGTCACGGGGAGTCACGCGAAGTCGGGACGTCGAGCAATCCTGTCGTTCAGACATATGGTGAATCTTCCTCTGCTGGTGCTTCTTCATCCAGTCAATGTAATCCCTATAGAATTATATATTTTATTTGTTACTATGTGTACTAATTAATGTATTTGTTTTGTAAATGTAGACGACGGTGTCGGATGACGGGACTGTTCAGCGACCCTCCCCGATGGCGGTGTTTGAGCGGACTCACCATGGAGCACATGGGACGGGGGAGTACATCGACAACCGCGCTGCATACATTGTGGTAATTATATATTTGTTTAAATTATTCATTATATATTTATAATTTAAGTTTTATGATAAATATTAAACAAAAAATCAAACTCGAGTAGGAGACGTACAGCCAGACGGTGGTGCAGCGCGGGGGTACCCCCGAGGACTTTGACGCAGCATCGTGGGTCGAGGCCGCAGGTGGCTGGGACCATGGCCGCGTATATGGCTTCGTAGATAGTGGTCATGCGCGAGTCGTGCTAGGGCCACTTGGGGCACCGACCCCTCCGGTCGCTGGTGAGCGGCCGTCCACCTCTAGATCCAGTTATGATCATAGTAGCAGAATAAGGACTCTAGAGGAGACGGTCGCGCGTCAGAGTCAGATGATGGCGGAGATGCATGTTATGCTACGCAACATGTCAGGTCATCCCGAAGCAGGCATCTCTTCGGCATCATCTAATCCATCGTCCTCGAGTCAGTCCACGCCGGTGTACACTCAAGCACTCCAGACCCCGCCATATGATCCAGGCCATCCTCCATCGTGATCGTGAGATTTTGTTTATATTGACTTTGTTACTGAGATATTGAACTTGTTTAATTTATATTGACTTTGTTACTGAGATATTGATACTTCAATTTTGCATTTGAATTGTTTTTATACTATCGTGGATAATTATCAATATAAATATAATTGTTTTGATGTATATCTTGGTGTGTTTGTGATGTGTGAATGAATGTGTGTATGAGTGTATGGGTGTGTGAGTTATGTATCTGATAATGTATCAATGTATCAATGTATCAATGGAAATTTTAAATTTTAAATTTTTTCATTACCAGGTTCACATCATCAGCAACGGCTTTCCCACGGTCGTCCGTGGGAAAGCCGTTGCTAAAAGTTTATCGAAAGTCGTTGCTGATGACCTACAACAACGGCTTAGCGACGGGCTTTTACTAACGGTGTTGCTACGAACTCAGCGGCCGTTGCTATTAATATTATCAGCAACGGCTCCGTGTCCGTTGCTGATACTATTTTTAGCTACGGCCGGAGCGGCCGTTGCTGAAACGTCGCTAAGTTATCAGCAACGAGAGTTTCTGTCACGGCTCTATTGCAACGGCTCGGCCGTTGCTGATGCTCTTCAGCAACGGCTCGGCAACGGCATCAGCCGTTGCTGATGCCTATTTTTCTAGTAGTGCCCGTTCAATATCGGTGGATGTACTTATTTGAAAGATACATGAATCGTCTGAAGAAAAAAGTAAAGAACACCGCAACTATTGAAGGATCAATATCTGAATCGTATATCATCCAAGAAATTTCAACATTATGCTCATTTTACTTTGAATCGACAGTACATACAAGATTTGATCGTCTTCCACGTAACGACGACGGGGGTGTTCGACATTCAGATGGACATTTAAATATATTTTGTCACTCTGGTCGTGCATTTGGTTCTCGTCCATCTCGACACTTAAGCAAGAAAGAGTATCATTTGGCATACTTGTATGTATTACTCAATTGTCCAGAGATTGAACAATTCATTGAAATATTTGACATTGAGATGGTGCAAAAATACTCTATTCACAACGATGAAGAATTGGAGAGATTACGAAATCGTGATTTCCCTACTTGGATTCAGACTTACACCGGTCGTCCACCTCTAGATCCAATTATGATAATAGTAGCAGAATAAGGACTCTAGAGGACACGATCGCACGTCAGACTGAGATAATGGAGCGCCAGAGTCAGATGATGGCGGATATACAAGCTATGATACGCAACATGTCAGGTCATCCCGAAGCAGGCATCTCTTCGGCATCATCTAATCCATCGTCCTCGAGTCAGTCCACGCCGGTGTACACTCAAGCACTCCAGACCCCGCCATATGATCCAGACCATCCTCCATCGTCATCGTGAGATTTTTTTATATTGACTTTGTTACTGAGATATTGGACTTGTTTAATTTATTTTGTTTGGATATTGATACTTTAATTTTGCATTTGAATAGTTTTTATACTATTGTGGATAATTATTAATATAAATATAATTGTTTTGATGTATATCTTGGTGTATTTGTGATGTGAATGAATGTGTGTATGAGTGTATGGGTATGTGAGTTATGTATCAGAATGTATCAATGTATCAATGTATCAATGGAAATTTTAAATTTTTTCGTTACCAGGTTCACATCATCAGCAACGGCTTTCCCACGGCCGTCCGTGGGAAAGCCGTTGTTAAAAGTGTATCGAAAGCCGTTGCTGATGACCTACAGCAACGGCTTAGCGACGGGCTTTTACTAACGGCGTTGCTACGGGCTCACCGGCCGTTGCTATTAATGTTATCCACAACGGCTCCGGGTCCGTGGCAAAATCGTTGCTGATAATATTTTTAGCAACGGCCCGAGCGGTCGTTGCTGATCCGTTGCTAAGTTATCAGCAACACGATTTTCTGCCACGGCTCCATTGCAACGGCTCCGGCCGTTGCTGATGCCCATTTTTCTAGTAGTGGTAATGCACACAAAAAATCCCAAATTTATTATAGGAAGGGACATACTAAACCATCATCAAACTCAATTGAGAGTAGAGATCAAAATCGTCAAGAAATTTCAGATTTCTTCAAAATATGGATCGGCAAGATGAGAGGAGAAATTAGGAATCTTGGGGAAGATTTCACCACTCACCGGTAAAGGAGAATGGAATGGGTGACACTCTCCAATGTCCATGAGGCGATGATCACCGGCGTCGGCAACACCACTGGCGGCAAATCCCTCTTCTGTCGCCTCCTCTGTCGCCCTCTCAAGAATCGCCGCCTCTTCTTCTTCTTCTTTTGACTTGGAGGTGTGCGGTTGTAGCAACCGCACCATCCAATAAACTTTTTTTTACTATTCTACCCCTCACTTAACCCAACCGCGACTTCTACCTAACTCGACCCACACTCATCCAATTTAGGTTCCGATCGAGTCGTCGGACTCAACTCAACTAATAACCTAAAATCTAAAATAAATAAAATAAAATAAAATACTAAACACGCGTAAAGGTCTCACCTTAATTCATATTATCTAGCACTTCTTCCGACCCGCTCCGATACGCATCCACATCGTCGGACTGAAAATAATTGAATTAAATTATATAAAAATTTACGGATATAACAACTAACATGTATAGTACTAGCCTGTATTGTACTATTATTATACAGTATTTTGTGCACACATGTAATAGCCTGTATAGTACTAGTATGTATTGACTAACCTTTATAATATAATATAATATAATATAATATAATATAATATAATATAATATAATATAATATAATATAATATAATATAATATAATATAATATAATATAATATAATATAATATAATATAATATAATATAATATAATATATAATATATTATATTATATTATATTATATTATATATTGTAATATAATATAATATAATATAAAAAAATTATATAATATATTATATCATTAAAATTATTTTTATAATATTTATATATATATATATTTTTAAATTTTTGGTCGGAGGTAAAATGAGTATCCAAAATATTGAAAATTCTTGTACAGACTAATGAAGAGCTTTGAGAGTGTATTACTAATACACCTTATGGTAGCTTTTGTGGTACTATTTTTAGTACATGTATTAGTTAATACTTTTTTTCAAACACTGTATAGTATTTTTCTAATACTATATAGGATACTTATACATGGTACCAAACATGCCCTGAGTGAATATAGGATCATGTAGTAACTTATTTAATTATTATATTTATTTTATCTTTGACATAATAGAAAAATAGTTTTGTTCTTTCAAGAAATTCAAACTAGGGGCAGGAGCGACCAAGAGATATTATGGAAATCTTAAGATAATACCTTTCATTTATTCAATAAAATTAATATAATTTTTATATATGTAAATTTTATTTTATTTTAATTTTTCGATATGTAAAATTATTAATTAAATCTAAAATTACAAAGAATCCTCTCGACTATAGTCGATGTGCGCAAGGACTATCTAAACTACCAAGTGTGCACATAACCCCCTCGACTACATTGTTGGTTCTAATAATCCTCCTCTGTTAGCTAGTCCGTTAGTAACTTAACGAAAAAACTCTCCCGTGCGCAAAACCCCCTCCGACCCCTTCTTTTACCTTGAGGTCGCCTCCTCCTCCTCTTCTTCTTCTAGAGGAGAAGGATTCTTGAGAAGGGGGAGGAGGTCGCCGGAGGAGGAGCGACCTCCTCCTCCAACTCTTCTTCTTCTTCTAGAGGGGGAGGATTCTTGAGGAGGAGGAGACTAGGGCAAGGGGAGAAGTGTAGGTAGGTGAGGGATGGGTAAAAGAAGAAGTTGTGGCTGTCGGATGAGATGGAAGGTGGAGATTGCTGTCACGTGGCACTGTTTTGACGGAGAGCTAATGGAGGGAGTTATTGGAACCAATAATGCAGTCGAGTGGGGTTCTGTGCACACTTGGTAGTTTAGGTAGTCCTTGTGCACATCGACTATAGTTGAGGGGGATTCCGTGTAATTTACCCTTATATTTAAAAAATAAATTAAATTGAGTCTCAATCATTTATGCTTAGGCTTATCATACTTGATTATATAGTTTATGCATCAACCGCCTTTTTTTCATTGAGTATCTTTTTTCCTATAAATTTAATTAAGCTTAACAAACTTAATTAACACAAAGATTAATAATATTATTTATGCAGAACCGTCTTTTATCATGCATATTGCTCAAATTATACATTGAAGAGGAATTAAAGTTGAGAGAAGGTCAATGAAATCACCAGCATATGAAGAACTACAAGACCACAATAACATGGCAGGTCGGTGGCAGCGGCTAGAGATGACAGTTGGGACTCTACTTCAGAAGACTGGGGCAAGAGGCGAAGAGTGGGAAGATGAGCATTTGTGGAGATCGGACATTGATGTAAAAACTAGATTTTATTTGGACTTGTGGAGTGTGCCGTTGTGGAGCCGGAGCCCGACGAAGATGGAGAAAACGAAGAGTCCAAGCTCCAATTTCGTCTGTGTAATTAACTATGTAAGATCTGAAAATTAATAATTTCTATTCATGTACCAAGTGTGGGTCCCGGGTGAGAAGTCAAAAGAGTCGAGAGGCTCAATCAACCATTGATTTTGGGTTCTAGTACCAAGGGTGGGCCCCGAGTGGGAAGTCAAAGAGTCAAAGTGAATTTTGGAGGCTCAATCAACTATTGATGCATTATGTGAGAGTACCAATGTTTTTGTTGATTCACCAACATGGGGCCTAAGACAATTGTCTTTTTATCCTAATGGAAGCACCGCCCCAGGCTAGAGGCCACATGTTAAAAATATAAAAATAGGAGTTTCCTCTATACACTTTCAAAATGAAGAGCCCTTTATGAAAATTACAAAAAATTAAAATTTATTTACCAAAAATGAAAATTACAAAATTACAAAAATCACAAAATTAAAAAAATTATAAAATCTAAAATGACAAAAATGATAACTGCAAATTTTTTTTATCAAAATCGAAATAAAATTTGACAATACACGTGATATCCTCGGATATTGTTTTAACAAAACGGTCTAAACATAATAAAAAAAATTTGATCGTCTCTGCTTGGATTGCACCGACATTCACCTCTTGGTATCTTCTCCTTCCTCCTTGCTGATTTCGAACTAATTAAAGTCAAAATGAAACTTCAAAATCATTCTTCAATATTTTTTTCTCCTCTCCTTTTTTCTCCTCCCATTTTTTCTTCTCCAGGTCCTAGCATCTATAAATTTTTAACACTACACATACGACCTTGTAGGGAGAAGAAAAGAGATTTTGAAGATTCCAAGGCACTAGCGGGGACGGAAAATAAAAGAGGAAGAATGAATATTTTCATATATCGAGATTGACTATGGTGATGCACTCATAAGGCAATTTTTGGCCCGGCCTGATAGCCCGGTCTGGCCCAATAGCTTGGCCCCAACTCGGCCCGACCTGATAAGAATTTTAATTCATTATCTGAATATTGAGCTCGAATTGGCCCGATAGTCCAATTTCAATAGCCTGATTCGGGTCAGATAGTATGATTCGGGCTCGATAGCATGGTTTGGGCTCGAACCCAGCTCGATAATGCATTTCGATCTTGATTTTAAATTTTTGTTATTGTGCTAATGGGTCCGAGCAACCCGACTCATTTAATGTTCGTGATGGGCTCGGGACCCGGGCTTGAACTTTTATCGGGTCGGGGCGGGCACGATATATTTTTATTCGGGTTGGCCCAACCCGGCCCGACAATTTCGGCCTAGCACGAATTACTGGGTCTAACGATAGTGGGGAAGAAGAGAAAGGGATTGGAATTTTATTCAATTTACCAATTTGTTAAAACAACGTACAAGAATATTAAAGTACATTGTCAAAATTGATCTCAATTTTGGTAACTTTTTTGTTGTTCTGATTTTTGTCACGTTGAACTTTATAGTTCTGGGTTTGATAAATAAATAAAAAGTTAAATACTTTTTTAAATAATATATACTCCAAAAATTATTAAAATAGTTAATTATAGTGATTATGAATACCGGTTATTTCCAAATAATCGATAAACCAAAATTGAAATATATAATTGGTTTTTTATTACCAGTTATCTACGAACCGATAGTTGAAACTGAATCGAATTTAATTGGTTGTTCATATTCTCTAATCAAAACTGAAATTGAACCTTCAATTTAGAAATCAGATTTTATGAAAGATATGTGCACCTTCTGTAAATTTTAAACTTATATAATATATATAAGGTGACATATTTCGTCATTAACATCTTGGCATGTCATCTGAAATAGCATAATTTCAAATAAATATTGAAATTAATTTTCGAAAAATAAAAAAGTTATAGTTGCAAATTATGAAGAAAGTGTAGATACAATAAAATTAATGAGAGGGTATATCAATTACCCTCGTTGTGTTTGTTACGCCACTCTCTTATATTTAGGCGTCGTCGTCTTCTTCTTGTTATTCCTCCTATCTGTACTGTTTGTTTCGCCCCTCTTCTTATATAGTCGCAACTGGAGCCAGAAAGAGAGAGAGAGAGAGAGAGAGAGAGACGATGTGGTGCCAATCGTGCCGGGAAGAGTACGAGGAGCGGGACGCCGGTACGTGCAAGGAGTGCTACGAGGAAGCAAGCGAGACGGAGGAGGAGCTCAAGCGCGAGATCGACGACCTTAAATCCAAAGTCGCCTTCCTCCGCCTCGTCTCCCCGCTGGACCTCATCTCCACCACCGACCTGCTCCTTCACGCCGCCGGCTCCTCCTCCAACGCCAACCCCAATTCCTCCCCCTCCACAGCCTTGCCGTGCACACCGGCCGTCCCAGCTCACCGCGCCGTCCTTGTGAGCGCTCTCCCCCTCTTTCTTTCTTTTTTATTTATCGATTTCCCTTATCTTTACCCATTTACGTAGCGGGATTGCAATCTATATATGTCTCGATGGTTAGGGCAGCTTTGTTTTTTATCAGTTTTTGTTTTCATCATGATTTAGGAATTGGCCGATAAATTTTTTTCTCCTTTAGCTTGATTTGCTAGGAAATTGTTCGAGGATTGGGCTTGTGGTTTATTCTCTTTTATATAAACATCATGAAGTTCAATTTCGCCAAATTTAGTTGGATTTCTGGTTAGGGTATTTTTTCTTCCCGGTGAATTGAGATAATATCAGCTATTGAGAACATGTTACTGTATACCTCTGCTGTAGATGCTAAATGTATGGATTATGTCTTGTAATTGGTTCAACTAGGGTGCATGCAGTTGTGTATGAAGGACTTTGAATCTGCAAACTATTAGGAGCATAATCATGGCCCATATTCTTTGGAGCACATGTGATGTCTATGATCCACTTGACAATGTCACATTGTAATGGGTTAATGCAGTACTTCCAGTCTCATGTACCATGCAGTTTAAGTTGCAATTTTGGTTACAAATGTCCATCTTATTTAACATCCTCCTTCACTCTTTTCCTAGTCATCACCTCATCCCAATATGCCTCACAGAAAGAAACTAGTTCATTGTTTTTGCATCAAAAATCACATATTACAACATGTTATAGCAGCCATTATTCCCAGAACCAAGTTATTCCAGTTTAAACTTATCATTTGCACTTGAAGGAAAACATAGCATGCTTCTTCAGCAAGGATACTTGTTGAATTGCCTTCAAATTGTGAAAAGAAATGCTTACAATGAGTTGCTCCTATATTCCTTTTTTCCTTGCTGATTTTCTCTTGACATGTTAACATGTCTCTTTTCTTTTGGCTTTTTATTCATTTCTCGTTGTTGCCACCTGGAAATTTTGTGCTTTCAATCCAATAGAAGAGTTAAGGAAGTACTCCAGTTTCTAGTTTCTATATTGAACCAGGGAGGTAACCAATAAGTTTGAACTAGTACTCTACTACTCTGTTCCTTAACATCTTGGGATGAATACTTGATTGTCCATAGTATAGTTTATGCCCTATGAGTATTTCCTCTGACACACAGGCCTGGGTAATGTTTTTCTTGTTGCATTGCAAATGCATATGGTTTATTTCTCTAGAGATAAATTTGTTTCATTATGTAGGACCCCTGACACAGTAGATGATGATAAATGCTGACGAATTGAACTTAACCCATATAAATGCCTAAAAGTGTTTGTTCTGTTTCTTGACATGGATCAGGTCTAATTTTATAATTTTGGTTTACTTACCATGCCATTATCAACTAAATTGTATAATATATGAAGCATCAGCAACATCTCTTGTTGGCTGGGTGCCTGGGTTATCTTTGGCCTTTTATTTTAATCAAGTACAACAATCTCTATTTAAACTAAGTTCCATTTCTGCTTCTAGCTAGCTATCCCCTTGATAGTTAATCTTTAGATACACACTCCAAGATATTATCTTTTATTAGAAAGTAATTCAGCTGTTGCTTCTAATTTAAACCTCTGTGGTCCAAACTTGTTCTTTTATCTCATTCAGCATTCAATCTCAAAAAGTGGATATTGATTGAATGGTCAGTATAACATAACCAGTAATCAGTGTTGATGTTCAATCAATGCTGCTGCTTTTGTTTTTTCTTTAAACTTTTCCAATGCAAATATCGTATCAGTTTTTTGACCAATTAAATTGATTTAGTTGGCCCTATTGATGGCTACCTAGATAGTTTGCCAAATCTTTCGCTGGAATTTCTTTTTCTCCAATAACTGAACTTCTTTATCCTTGTATAGATAAGCAGGTCTCCTGTTTTCAAGGCAATGCTGGAGAATGAGATGGAGGAAAGTAGGAGTGGCATTATTAAGATCTATGATGTCTCGTATGATGTTCTTCGGTCCTTTGTTAGTTACTTGTACACAGCGGAGGTGCTCCTTGATGAGCATATGGCATGTGAGCTGTTGATCTTAGCAGAGAAATACCAAGTGAAGCACTTGAAGATTTTCTGTGAGAAATTCATGACATCCAAAGTGAATAATGAAAATGCCATTGGAAATTATGCCTTTGCCCATCGGCATAATGCCAAGCAACTGCTGGAGGCTGCCTTATCACTGATAATGGATAACATGGCCACACTGACAGAACGGGAAGAGTACAAAGAACTTGTGGAGAAAGACCCACGACTTGTGGTGGAAATTTATGAATCCTACCTAACTAGGCAAGTTAATACAGCTGCCAAGGATTCAACCTTGCAACCATAAGATGTAGAAACTGCACCCACAAAAGTTGTGCAATAGTATGCTTTCACACTTGTGCCATACTGCCATGTGACAACAAAGGAACTCTTTAGCTGCCTTCTTTTAGTGCTGCTGAAGAATTGACATCACGATGCATGAGATCCTACCAACAAGGAAACATGAATGGGACCTCAGTTTTAATCGAGGAATACCAACCAGTCATCGAGGATCATTGAAAAGGGCTTCAGAATATTATGCCAAATTAAAATTGTTATGTTGTTTGGTTTCACTATTGGAATTCTCTTGCTTGGAAATAGTCATCGTTATATACTTGTAATTGCATCTTCATTCCTGCCACCGAAGGTGATCTTGTTCTACAGTTGGAAGTGCTTCCTGAAGATTTGCACAACAATGTTTTTGCTGTCATCTACGGCTATATACTACCGTATGCTTGGTGAAACTTATTCAATCGTCCTTTTTCAGTTTGCACTATTTTTCTTTAGAATTTGAGATGTTTAGTAATAGTGAATCCCAAAACAATGAGTGGGAGTGTTACGCCAAGGTTAATATCTTAAATCTATCTTTACTAATTCACAATAATTTTGGAATCTTTCTCCTAGTTGTATTTTTCTTTGATGATTTATTCCAAATCTATCTTCCGCTGTTAAGTTGCTTGTGTGGTTTGGCCACATTATTGTTCGGTGTTTCTACGTAAACAATCACCTGAATCATTACTTAAATATAAAATTTCAACAATTACCTAAAGATAAAAATTGCAAATAATGTACGGCTCTTTCCTTGCCAACAAATTCATCTAAGTAGAACGCTGGGGGTTAAAATATAAAATTTAGGATTTTATGGTTTAAGTGATATATAAATCATGTGGCTATGACTTACATTTTGAGATGAATAAAGATATGGGACAGGATATGTGTAATACTCAGTTTGAAGTGGATGAAGTGGCGAAGGGTGCCATCCAGGACCAATGCCCCTCTAGTTCGATTTTTTTTAAAAAAAAGTTAACATGATAAGATCAGATTTGATATCAAAACCTAAAATTATGAATAATCTTTAAAAAAATGAAAATAGAAAAATGGATTTTTTTAAAAAATGTAACATAGCAAATAAATTTAAATATTAATTCTTCCTATTTTAATATTTTGTTGATGATTAATTATAAGTCCGATCAATTATGTAAGTGGTCACTAAAAATTTTATTTAAGTATTTAATAAGTCATAATTTAATTATAAAAGGTTACATTTTCTCATTTTGCCCTTTAAACGGACTACTAAGATGTGCCTGAAGCCATGCAGATAATACTTTAGAATTTAGATACTGAACAAGACCAAATGTAAACTTTTGTAATACAATAACAATAAGCATGTGAGGTCCTTCAAGAGGGAAAATACATGTTTTGGTTAATTTATCCCCATAAGCCATGGACACTTTAATTGTATTTTTGTCAAAAATAGCCAAAGTCCCCTTTCTCCAATAAAAAACGAAGTCTATAATTGAGTATAGAATATATGAGGGCTATATTCTGTTATACTCGTTCCAAATGCAGGGAAGTCAATAATTACACAGTTCTAGAAAATAATGTAGTCTTTGGATAAAACAATATTCTGTTAAAAAACAATAATTACCATAGCCGCAATATTCTGTTAATGCCTCAGTTTAATAACATTAAAAGTGTCGAAACTAAATCGTGCTTTAAAACTAATGTTTAATGTATTTTACGATGAGAAAACCAGCAGCAGAAACTGTGCAGACCCAAATTTGATATCATGCAAAGAATGTTGCCTAACATTTTGACAAAATTCTGATTTCCATTAGGATATAGCCATATAGGTGTATTTACATGGTAACATGGACTTCAGTTACATGAGTGATAAAGTCTATCAACCCAGTTGGCTAGTTATAACAGATATAAACCTTCCAAGTGGAGACTGTACAGTATGACAGTACCTTTTTCGTGCATTCATGACTCAAACAATCACATAGGGTGTTGAAGATCAAAGCAGACTGGTGCCGTGTACATCATCATCATTACCATCATCATTAAGAATTGAAGTAGTATAGCTGGTGAGATCAAGAATACTGCAATCTTAGTATCTCAACTCAATTGAATTACATTCATGGTTAATATTTCGAGAATCAAGAACCAATCTTATAGCTGATGTTTATCATTGTGCAATAGGAAGAAAAATCAAGAATCAATCTTATAGCTGATGTTTATCATTGTGCAATATTCTTCACTTAAATACAAGGAATATCTGTCAGTTCAATGTCAGAAGTTTAATGGTGTTTCTTAGAGATGGGAAAAGATGGGAAAACACACCTAATCATTTTAATAATTCAAGATCAGATGTCTTCAATATACATGAGTTTCTTTACTTCTCTAGAAACATCTAAATTGAGACATCAATAAACTTATATTAAAAATAAAATACCACATGTCTAAGAGGAGACATGGACTAGTCAACCAACAAGGATAGCTGAATATCCTTATTTGGCTAGGTTTTGCCCATTTTTCTCTCCGGACTTCACTTGGCATTTGTAGGTTGTCTCTTGCTACTTTGGGCTTCTCGGTGCGTGTCTTATTGGATATCCCATGAATAGCATACTTACTCATGTCTAAGAGGAGACATGGACTAGTCAACCAACAAGGATAGCTGAATCTCCTTATTTGGCCAGGCTTGGTAGATTTTGCTCTCTGGACTTCATTCAGGATCTGTAGGCAGTCTCTTGCTACTTTGGGCTTCTCCGAGCGTGTCTTATTGGATATCCCATGAATAGCATACTAATGTAAAGTGCCTTAGAGCATTAATTAGGTTTTTCTAATCACATTGACATTTTGAGTATCAATTAAACATTAATGAGGCTTTAAAAATCTCAATTACTATTGTATTTTGTAATTGACCATACATTTTTTTCCTAAAACCAAGCCCTCTCTATGAGAGAAAATCTATCCAGATTCACTTCAGGTAATATTTATTATGACCAAGTAGCTGCTGCTCCAATAACTTATGTTCAACTATATGATCATAATGTCAACCCACTACTAGCTTGGTGGTTAGACATGTTTTCAAATATTTCTCAATATGCCAATTAAAGTTCACTGGAACACGTTTTCGGATTCCTGAAAATGACTCCATCTGATGTGGATGGTAGACTACAGCAATGCTGTAGACTAATTAACTTTCAAATTATAAAATAAAACTTTAGATCAAATAAAGAGGAATACCTTGATTTCCTTATTGGAAAATCCAGCAAAAAGCGTGGTACGCCAGTACAAGAGACAAGTTACAACTGAGTCACAATTAATAGAAGCAATATTACTAATATCTGCTTCAAGCTCATTTTCTGACAACTCCTGTGTAATTCAATATATGGTGGGTTTAGTAAGTAAAGGAGCTGCAGAAGATACGATGATACATTTGTAGTTTAAAAATGACACTTTATCTCAAACCATGAAGGAAAACACAGACCTGTACATGGATGATTTTATCCCATCCACCAGAAAAAATTGACCCTTTATCAGTGTGCAATGCAAAAATAGCACCACTCTGAATCTTCTCTGATCTTAGAAGGACATCATTTTTCCACACCTGGTGACATCAATTACTTCAATAGTTGAATGAATAAACCTTTATAGCAACAGATATTATGAAGAAGCATAAACACAAACATGCATGGCAGCATGGTGCATGAGCAGAAAGCAAAATCCTGGAATGAGATATAACTATCCAGCTCCTGATGGAAAGAGAGAAAGTGTCAAACAGCTCTTAAGTAGTTCAAACTAGAGAATTAGCAGAGCTTCCCTGAGTATCTAACACCTAATAAAACAAAACAACGTTCAATTTTACCTTCCTATGCTTAAGAAGAACCAGTTAATCATATAATAATTAAGCTAGATGAAGAAAGCATGAAAAATATTTTTTTTTTATCAAGATACAGATTATTCTTAGTATTCTATTTATCCAATTCATCAATCTGCAAACTACAGATTTATGTCCCTACAACCCTATCCCTATCTCTTATGAATATGTATGTGAAATAGATAAAGCATGTATTTCCCACTCAACAAAGAAAACATATACAACTGGCATTCCCCACCTTCTCACAGTGTGATTGCATAGCTCCTAACAAGGAATATGAGGCTTTATCAATTGGGGGAAAAAAACACTAGTAATGACGCTTTGAGTTCATCATAGGTTGAGTGAAACCATTAAACCTCGTAGCTACACAAAAATCCAATTTATAAGTTATGAGGCTAATTATACATGCACATGGAAACAAGGAGTTTATTCATTTAAGGAGTAATAGTTTGTTCACATAAGAAATAATAAGTTTAAATGTATTTTTAACCATTCTATAAGAAATTAGCCTCTCAATTTCAAAGAGTTGATTGGACTCTAGCCACTAATCCACACATATCAAATATGAAGGCATAGCTTTGACAATATCAATAATTACTTTCAAATTCCAAAATACATGTTCAGTAGTCCAAAACATAGTTGGCCTCTGGTATCCTCGAAAGAAAAAGAAAACTTAGCACCAATTTTCTGCTAAGGTATATGGAAAATTGATGAATGTCTAAGCACCACTGACCTTTATAACTCCATTTTCATGGGATGAGACTAGCAAATTGCTGACAATTGAAAGAGATAAAATAGGGGCTGGACTTCCTAGTGTCTCTTCTCCTAAAACTGCCAAGGGGCTATGGTCATGGAGCCACCATAATCTAATGGTTCCATCCCAACTTCCACTGTATAGAACACCATTAGCAACTGCCAAAGAAGATACAGTTGATTTATGCCCAGTCATGGTGCATGAAAGGGAGTAATCCTGGAGAGAGAGAAGGGGTGAGATAAAACAGGTTAAGTTTTATATCCAGGCATAACTTTCATTTTTATTAACTTTCATTTGTTTAAATAAAAATGAATCTTGGATCAAGATGAAAAAGAGAAACATTAACATTACTAGAACATAGATCTGAAGCATAAACCTGCAACGACCAAGCTTTTATAGACTTGTCTCCACTACCACTGTAGAGGTATCCTGTTCCTGAAACTGCTAAGGAATGAATGCCACTATAGCGCCAATCATTATGCTCATACCATTTCTTCCATGGCTCTTGATCAATAGTTGCATCAATTCTCCAAAGACATATTCCACTTCCACTGTCACCACTAATGCAGAGTGGCTTGTTTGTGTCATCCAGAACAAGGATAGCCATCACTCTGTGGTCATGGCCTTTCAAAGATTGAATATGGGAAAAGTCCTACAAGAAATATACCAAATTGACAAAAACAGAAGAATGGTATAAGTTTTTCTCAAAAGGGAATTGGACATACCAACAAAAGTACTACAGATAAAGGAGAAAAGAAGGCTGTTCATTTCTTATGACAAACTTTGAAATATATGTAAATACGAAACATATTATATAGTATATTTCAATATATTAGTATTAAAATAACGATTATATATAGAGTATTAGTTTATCTTACTAAGTAATCAATTACAATGTTAAATGAGTGATGTTTGACTGAAATAGCAGACCTTAATTAGGGAGAGAAGTAAATCTTATTTAGTGTGAAACTGGTACAAATATATAAGACATGTTTATTTTGGATGCATAATGGGATATTATGGAGAAATATGTTATTGCGCTAAATACAAGTTCCATAACATGGATATTGAGCCTCTTAGTTCCATATATCATTGCACAAACTATTCAGCATCCCAATTATTCCAAATTCATAACCATAGTATCCATGAAAAAGATCAGATGCAAAGTCTCCATTATTTATTGTCAGCTACATTGAATTATTCAAAATATCTTACTATCAGTTTATGTTATAAGATTACTCATATGGTGAATAGTCAATAGAAAATAGACCATGTAAAAGTATACCTGCAAGGACCATACATTGATTGTCTTGTCAAATGAAGAGCTAAATAGAAAGCCCCCTTCAGAAAGAAATACATATAGTTAATTTAACTTTCATCTTTATATATAACTAGCAATAGAGCACTAGAAAGTCATGCACATATATACCATGCAGAAAATCAGTATCTACAACAGGGAGAAAGGGTTAGTCTACATTATTTATTATTAAATAGTATATGCTTGTACCTCCAATAGCCAACCCAGTAACACAATCATTGTGGCCCTCCAGAGTCATAGATTTAAATCCATCTCCATGGATCCCTTCAACAAGGTTCCCATCAAGTTTTTCCTGCCAGGAATGCTTGGCATGGGATCCATTGATCTTTGCAGTGTTAATATTCGAAGCATTATTAATTTTAAAATTCTCTTCTACCAAGGAAGCATTTGGGGCATTTTTATTCAAGGAAAACAAATGCCCAAGTTCTAAGCAGCACCATGAAGTATCCTTTGCCATGAACCCATCTAGAGAAGAAAAATAATGAAGAAAATTATTCATAGAAGTATGCCCAATGCAGTGCAAAATGTCGCATAATTGAGGTCGGTTGTGCCAGTCATAACTCAAGCACAATGTAAGAACATGAAGAAATGGCTCAAATTGAGTGCCTAGTAGAGATAGTTCCAATTCGAATACCACTTTTTCCTTCCAAGCATCATATGATTCAACAAAGTTCTCACACCTGCCATTTTCAAGTAAAGAAAACCAACCATCAAGAACCTCTGGCACAAGCAACTCATCACCAGTAAGAAGCATGGCCAAGATGCAGGCCAATGACCAAACATCTGAACCATATCCAACTTTACCTACAAATCCACAATCCTTCCCAGCACCCTCATCATACAACTCAAGAAGTATCTCAGGACTAACAAACACTTTGTACATGGCCTCAGTACTATCATCTCCTCTTCCAGATGGTGAAGAACCGACAACATCCCGAATTCTTCCCGCTGTTATCAAAACCTTATTTAAATCTATAAGACAATCACCGAACTCATTGAGACCGATGCAAGAAGTCGTCAAGCAACCACAGATGACGCCCTGCGAATGCAAGCCCATCACTGCTTCGCATAGGTCGAAAGACAACTTCCCAAATGCAAGCAACTTATCAGCGACATCTTCAGAAATACTAGGCTTCCACTCCTTTACCAAGACATCAAAAAGGTTTCGATCGAAGGTTTCAGAAACCAAGTAAAGGTGAGGACTTTCATCTTCGGAGTTCATCCATAATCCATAAACCCTACAAAGGCCGCGTCTTTCTTTCCAGGATGCCTCTGCAAGAAAACGCAGCCTGTCTCTAACATTGTCTTCTAATCCGAGCAGAGCCTCCACTATGCGCGCCGTATAGCTGCGATGAAACCATCTAGGTTCTTTCGAAGATGATGAGGCCGTAACGACAGGCAGTAGACTCACAAGCTGGTTCGGGCGCAAGAACCAGGGGCGACCGAGAGGAGATGATGCAGTGGCAGCCACCAAAATCTCGTCCGCTGCACCTCCACAGGAGAGGAGAGAAATGACATTCTGAGGCAAGATCCAATCTTTCCAGATGGAGTAAAGACCTCGTTGGTCTGAGGTCAGGGGCAAGAACTCCGGACCCCGAGATGAGTTGGATTTAGCATCGGAAATGGAAGGGGAGAGAGAAGAGGACAAGGAAGAAGGAAGGAGGCGAAGGAGGTCGATGTTCTTGGGTAGGGCAGCGGGGCCTAGAGAGCGGGGGAAGGGGACGACCTGGGTACAGGCGGGACAGCGGAGGGCGTCAGGGAGGGCGTGGGACGGCGGGGGGAGAGCGGCGACACACTGCTCGCAGACGGAGTGGCCACAGGCGAGGACGCGCGGCACCGTCGACCGCTCGTCGTATTGCTGCAGACAAACCGGGCACTCCGGCAACTCCATGCCAATTCAGCTACGACGGAGGTAGAAGACTTTGACATTATTATAATGATAGAGTAACGACAAATCAACCATAACTATTATTATTATTTGTGGGCTTAATTATATTTTTGATTCCTCCAAATATCTCATTTTTGTTGATTTGATCTTTTTTTAAAAAAAAAATCGTTTAATCTCTCAAAAATTATTTTCATTTCTGTTTGATCCATCCGTTAACTTTTATCGTTAAGTGCCAACATGACAATATTGACATGAATTAATGAGGAATCAAATGAAAAAAGATAGATATTTTAAGGGACCAAATGGATAAAATATATATTTTAATAACTTAAAATATAAGTATATATATATATTAATAACCTAAGCATAATTTTAAGCAATTAGATGAAAAAATGACTCCTTGCGCCACCACGGCCCGTGCTTGTGCCTCTCTAGTGCAAGGGCAACGCGAGCGTGCGCCGTGATGGCGCAAGGGCAGCGCGAGCATGCGTCGTGGTGGCGCAAGGGATCATTTTTTCATCTAGTCTCTTAAAATTATGCTTAAGTTGTTAAAATATACATATATATAATTATAATTTAAGTTATTAAAATATACATTTTTTTCCTCTAGTCCCTTAAAATATTTTTTTTTCCGTTTGATCCATCATTAATCCATGTCAGCATTGTCATGTTGGCACTTAATGACAAAAGTTAACGAAAAGTTAACGGATGGACCAAACAAAAAAAAAAAAAAAAATTGAGGGAGTAAACGAAATTTTTTAAAAATTGAGATACCAAACAAAAAAAACGTGATATTTTGAAAAATCAAAAACATAATTAAGCCTTATTCCTATTATTGTCATCTAATTTTTTTAAGGCAAAGATATTGAAGAATAGCAAAATATCTACTAAGAAAAGAAGGGATACCTACAAAGATGTAAATGATTATTAATTGCTAATCTTACCAAGGAAGGGGTAACGCTCTCTAGTAATTCAGTGGTTAGATCATGGGTCTTGATTTGATCCTTACTTGTAGTACTTTATGCATTTATTATATAATATGTTTTGTACATATATTTCTAACATCTATCCACGCTTTGTAAGTACTTTATGCATTTATTATATAATATGTTTTGTACATATATTTCTAACATCTATCCACGCTTTGTAAGGATTATATTATAAAGTCATTTTTAAAAATAAAATCACTCTTCATAGTTCAAAACATCTAAAGATATAAATCTTCAAATCAAGGAGTTCATAGACTTCTAAAGGCGGAAGAACCCTAAAGAACTCTAGATTCCACAAGAAAATTAAGCATCAAGAATACAGAAGTCCCGCTAGTGTAAGCAGTGCTGTTGTATCAAGACAACAAATGGCCAATACTTTTAGAAGTAGCCAATTTGTTACAATTAGATAAATTATAATCAATAACTTCCTGTTTGTTGCAATTAAATAACTTATATACAACAAATGGCCATTAGCGAATTGAACGAATATACTTCTTGACCAATTCATAGAACCAAAAAACAAACTTGGCATAACCACTGGTCCACTGCACTGCTATAGGCACTAATAACAATTGCTGACAAATTACACGTGAAATTCACCTGGCAACATAAAGCAATGAACTAAAAAGATTATACATAAACAAAAAGCAAACATCGACTCATCCAATATCAAGAACAGCATCAACCCTCAACACATTGATTGCAACACCACAACCAACCTGATTTACTTCATTGGGGGCAATTTGCAGCACATTCCACAAACGACCAAATGTAGAACTTGAGTACAACATATGGCATACATTGCAGCTCAAGAAAAGCAATAATGCTTTTGCAGAAGCCCAATTATATACTATTAAAATGGGAGAAAAGAGGACATGTTAAATCAAACAGAAACAGCAGTTTACATTAAATGGTGGCTCACAAAACGATTGGTTGGTGAGAAGGGAGCATATTAAGAGGACTACTACCACTCAGATTTAAGGTTATAAAATTAAGAAACAAAAGAAAAACAACTACAACTAATATAGTGATTGTGTAATCCTATGTTGTGATAAATCAGCTTGGCTGGTTAGAACCTGAAACACCAGGCAATTCAAGGTTGGTTTTAAGCTGGCAGCTTGCATTGGCTTCATCTGCAAGCTTAAGGGACTTCTGCTTCTCAATGACTTGCTGAGAAAGGACTCTGTCAGGATGAACACGAGTTTCACCCAACTCTGATTCCAACTTCCTCTTCAGCTTTTTTTTCACATCAACAGAAGGTTTGCTCACATCCTCATGGTTTGTGCTCATGTTAGCACCTCTAATCTTGTCAGGATGTTTCAATGCATGGTGTCCAGATTCAGTAGAAAGTGAAGTAGAATCCACCGATCTGCCAGTTAAACCAGCGGCTTGACTGGAAACTAGCTTGTCTAAGGGCGCAAGATACTTGGCAGTTGAATCAATGATCGGGGCTGGCCTCTCTTGTCCAGCACGTAATTGAGCAGCTGAATTAGTCTCATCCACTCTCACTCTTGCTGTAGACGCCAACTTCTTCCTCTTGACTCTTTCCTCATCACGGACCTGGGCAGAGTGCAAAAGAATGATAATTTTAGGTGGATACTGCAAAGCAGCAAAACTAAGACTCCCATAGAAAGCATAAGAACAACCATAAGGTGAGGTGAAATTAGAACTACAAAATTCTGCGAGCTGAGGCCTAAAGAACATATTCAAGTCTCCCTTTGCTGTAGAATAGAAAGGTACGAGGACATTGGCACTCTCTATAACCAAATTGGTGGGAGCCATGTGTATTGGTACCAGTATTAATAAGAATAACCATAAGATAAGCATCAATGTAACTAGAGCTAGAATAGATACCCTAGTACCCTACTGTGTCAGTTCAATAACAAATTGGAAACCACTAGGCTGAAAATTATTAGACGCCAAAATAACATTGCTGAATTTAAGAATATCTTAGAAATACATATTCAGCTAATCGTTTATCTTGTCTATTTACTTGAAGAAATACCAATGCATTAGCATCTGAAATATTCTCACAATTCAGAGAACACAAACTCATCTTCCCACATAAAGAGACAGTATCTTATGGCAGACAATATATTGTCCATAAAAAATTTAATTAGCTGATGTGGTAGCATTTAAGAACAAATTCTCAATTCAATGTTGGCTTCGGCAACTTGATTAAAATTGTACATCACCCTGCTAAAATTTTCCATAAACCAATGGGCTTTGGAAAACTTGGGTGTCAATGTGGCATACATGTTCAGCACAATATGATCTGCTTGCTCAGAGTCAGGTTAGGTTAATAATCAGTGACTTTAAGACATCATCATGATTATCACAAAAAAGAAACACACAATTTAAGAATGAGTTTGACAGCTAATTAAATTTAAAAAGGAACCCCACATGTGACACACAATAGGCCACAAGAATTAACATCATAGTACAAACAAACAACTACCTTCTCTAATCTCTATTGTGTTTTTGCATAGAAACTACCAGGCAAGATGAAAACAAGTGGGCTCTTTGTACTACTTTGTCCTAGTTATGAGACAACAAAGTAAAATTGCCAGACATAACAAGGTAAAACTGGGTTTCTATATCTGGACCAAGATACCAAAGATATTAGTTTTCATACTCATCACATTTACTGAGGTTTTGAGAGTAGAAACCAATAGACAAAAGATTATCTATATGAACAGATCCTCCTACCTCTAGGATGTTTGAAGCTATTGGATACTTGATTGTTTTATGTCACATTGCTGACAAATTCAATATTAACATTCTCAAAACAAAAATATCTTTATTTTTCATTATACCACCCCAATTTTTAGGTAGACAGCTTATCTCAATGGCACAATATTTCCTGTCATAATGCTTGAGTAGGCAATGTAAAAATTTAAAATGAAAAAAAAAATATAACATTGGTTACATTTGCAAATAAACAAAGCATGCTAATTAATCAAAAGTATATATTAGATCAACAAAAATAATTAAAAGTGAAGTCACATAGATAAATAAATAGGAACACTAAGACCTTATGTTGCCTGTAAAGTGATCTTTTCCTTTCCTTTGATCTGTAAATGGCGTCTTTAATTCCAACATTATCCATGTAACCACTGGGCCACAGTTCTGCAAGCTGGGATGTATGAATAAAACATGCCAACAAAAAAGAATCAAAGTCATTGAAGGAGAAGCTAAATGAAAAAAAAAAAGATACAATAAAAACAAAATGGTTCACTTTCAGTTAACCCTTTTATACAACAAAATAATGGCTGTAAAATTATTGATTCCTCGTAATAGTAGCTACCAAATAAAAATGCATAAACAAGAGCAAATTCCGAGTCAAATGAAAAGAAAAGAAAAAACCAACAATCAGTAACCTTTTAGTGGTTCAAGTAAGAGAAAATTTGCAAGTGAAATCACAAATTTGATCAAACAAAATCCAAGTCCAAAGGAAATGAATTCTATTAAAAGATTAGTAGTTCCTTATAATCGGACTTCTTTGAAAAAATGATCACCCAACAACTAGCATAACTGTGCAAAGCAAAATAATCTTGCAAATTGTAACTAATAGTATTACCTCTACATAGAGCTTCCGGCTTTGAGGGCCTTTGTCCTCATCCATTCCCTGTAATAAAAAATCAATAAATAAATTTGTCAAGTCTACATCCAGCACCAAGGCTAAAGGAGTATAAGAGTGTTTAGATTTGATTCACGTAGAAAATAGAAGTCCAATGCTATAAAATTTTAGGATGAGATCTTTAATAATCATAGGACAATTACTTCAACAGAAACTTCTGAAAATATCTTCTCTTAAAGTACTCTCAAGTCTCATCAACCAAACTCTTTCCATCCCATTTCTCTATTTCGATATAAAATCAGCATCCAAATTCCACCTCGAAAAAAAGACAATTAAGATATTAGTTAAAGTTATACCTCAACATACAAATCATATAGATCACAGATCTTGTCTTCTAGTGCAGCATCCATACTGTATCTTCCTTTAAGAGCTCTTCTCTCATCAACATTGATTTCCTGAAAATCATCAGCTGAACCATCTTGTTGCTCAGCCAGCTGTCATGAAAAACCATCATAACAAATGAAAAGACAGTATCTGAAATAAATTTCAATTGCAAACATGAAAATAATTGTCTATGTAATTTGCAAATTTGTAATCACATGAACTTCAGCAATTAGCTTGTTGATCAATCAACTATATTTCTGTTAATATGAGCTATACCTGGGATTTCAACTGAGACACACGCGCTCTGACCATATCATTAACTTCCCTTTTTATCTGTTGGAATCTATCAGCCTTCTGTTGTTTTGCTGAAAGACCTAACTCAACCATCTCTCTCATATTTTTCTAATAAAATAAAAATGATCTGTTAGACTGAAGAAACTAAAATAATTACTAGAAGTAAAATCAAGCATACAAAATTTATAAATGACTAAAATTTTGTATCTTCACTTACTCTACAAATGTTGCAACAGCTAATGTTTAATGAACAGGAGAACAAGTTATATTAGCAACAACCATTGGTTTATTTCAGTCATACAAATAAATAATAACATCCTTTTTCTACATTGCCTTTCAGTACCATTGCAAGAAAACAATCATCCACTTACTATTCTGAAGTCTTTGACTAGTTAATTGGCTAGCTACAACAGATTCAGAAACCAAAATGGTAAAATAATATGCCTTCGCGTCAACAGGGCACTCATAGTGAGTCCTAGTAGCTGCATAAGTTTCCATATTGGGACCTCCACTGGTGATGGACCACTAGTTTGTCATATGAGACAGGCAACACGTTTTGTTCCTTGATTATTTACATTATTTGCAAACTGAAGTAACACTAACAATGCAAAATTAAATAACAAATTAATGCTTATATGCCACATCATTGGCATCAAACGTATTACGTAAGTTAGTTAAATGATTAGTCTTTATTAAAGTTGTTATGTCAGTTTGTTGATCCATTCTTTTTATAGATGTTAAATGGGGTTTGTTAATTCATTCTTAAAGTTGTTATGCAGGTTCCAATTTAAGGTACTTAAGTTTGTTACAAGTATAAAAATTTAAGTTTGTAACAAAAAAAAATTGTTAATATTGTTATTTTTATTAAATTTAAGGTTTGCATCATCTGCAAATTTTGTATTATAATCTGCTACGATTCTTATGTAAATTAAGATTACAATATTTGGTAGAATCATTGACTAATTGCAAATGTGCTTACCTTGTAACATAATGTAGTTTAAACAAGCCCATCAATCACGCGAGCCAAAAATCTACTTTTAATATTTTACTTTGCCCATCTGATTTAACACCATTATTACCTTCACCATTGTATATAAGTTCTTTTTCTTGAAAAGTTGCAATGTTATCACTACAAACAAAGATGAGCAATGAAAAGGTCAAGTGGAATTTTGTTAGCCATCTATTTGCAAGTTCATTAAAAAGTGAAATCTGATCTAGCAATAGGTGCTAGATTGGAATTTAGCTTTTTCTTTTCATTAGGATTAAACATAAAGGCACAGTTCTACTAGAGATGTTCCTGAACATCAACTGAACCTAGTGCAATACACCTAATTTGCTACTCAGGGCATGAATTGGTGGGCAAGGAAAAATGCTAAACATACAATAACCTATCAAAGTTGGACTATATATTGAAAGAACTAATAAATGAAGACCAATTTATGGACAATATATTAAGTGATGCCATATTATCAGAAGGAAAATGTAAGATGAGATTTCATCACTAGCATAATCTAGGTAAGATAAATTGTAGAAAACTCGGTTCCTGATGAACAGCAAACCAAATAGTTTATTTCTTAGAAAAATAGGTACCTTTAATGTCTTACGCTGTACTAGGTGACCTAGAATGCCCATAAGTCGATCAATTAACTCATCTTCCGAAATTTTACCTTGACTTGCCTGCAATAAAATGAGGATTATTTTTTTATATTGCCAAAAAATCATTAGTAAATTAAAGAAATTTCAAGTCATGATTTGCATTTACTTTTGTACTATTTGAAGGTAAACAAGACAAGAAGATACTTCAGAGAAGACACAAAAGAAAGTATAGAGCCAAATATTTGTGTCTATGACTGCTGGGTTCTATGTCTAATGGATGCACCAGAAAATGACAACTGCTCATGAGGTACTTTAGAAGCCATTAATATGGAAGAGGTTAAATAATTTAGTCAATTAAAAGATATCATCATAATTTTGTGTTCTTCAATTTTTCGTTTCTTCATTACCTCCCTCAGAACTGTCAAAAAATGTCTATCAATGGCAATAGATGATGCAACGCAAAATCCTAGCCATTCATTGGAGGATTAAGATACAAGGCAATTAAATATTTCTCCATATCAAACTTACTATATGAAGAGGATTTTGTTATTTGTGGGTTCAAGGAACAGAAGAATTCATAGTTAATCGCAAGGTTTTAAAAAGTGTATGTAGACAGTAAGCAGTTGGACCCCTATATATAGTGCATATGTGGAATATGGGTGCATATGCGGTCTATAGTTAAAAATTATTTTAAAATATCATTATATTAATAAAAAAACATAGCATATACAGCTCTAAGTAATTAATCAACATAATCCAAGAGATCAAATCTACAATATGACAATTACCTTATTAGATGGTGATAAAAGCACATAACCATAGGAAATGTTATGCATCTATAAAAATTATGATTTTGATCCTTGATAAGCAAAAAGTCCAGTGTTTATGCAAAAAGCTTCAACTTCCAAACATCTTAATATTCGAAAAATTAGGTTTCTAATATTTTATAGACAAAAAGTCTGGTGTTTATGCAACTGCATATATGGACTGCATTATGCATATGTGACTGCTAGGATGTATTTTTAAAACATTAGTTAATCACCACACCTTCAATTAATAGACTTGTTAAAGTCCCAAAATGTAAAACAATGCATGATATATATTACAAAAGAAATCCACAAGAATCCTTTGAGGTTACATTGTCAAATTTACTCTCTTAGAATTTTCACAATCCTTCACGCAAGTTGGAAAATATTCCATAAAACATATATAGGTCATAGAAGTTGCCAATAAAATACAAATAGGCCAGAATGATCAACCATAAGCCACATCATACAGGAGGGTATGATTTTTCATAAGAAATATCTAGGCCCAAAACATTTTTTCGCAAGACAACATACAATTCAGAATTTCAGACAATCACCAAGTTGGCCTCAGAATAACCAAAGAGGTCTCACGAAAACCTAGTCAACAGTGAATTTATTGCATTTTTGGACACGAAAATAAGTTGCCTAAGAGAATACTTGGTGGCTGGATAATCAGCATTTATCAACATAAATTACACTGGTCCAAGCACTAACTTCCACCAAACTTATGAAGTAGTCTAAAAAGGAGAAAATGATAAGGGTGCTAAATGGCATGTTCATGTAGAAACTAGAAATACAAATGCGCAGATGCCCCGATGAAACATAACAGATCAGAGGAATGTTTCAGACAACTTGAAATTGTTGACAATTGACGGCATTCCCCATACTGAACTTGTGACAAAAAATGGATGTCTATTACTGAGAAAAAAAGCACTTATGGCAAAACTAGATAAAATAAATGGCATCATTCGATGCAAGCCCAGTAGGCCTATGCATAAAGTTCTGTGGATAAACAATGACTTAAGTACATCCATAAATTATAAACAACATGTTATATAGATATGGGATCGTGCATCTAAAATGTTATGTAGCAAAGAATTATGATAGGAACCTATTGATAGTGCATCATCCACATACAAATTACACTTACTGTGATAGGAGTGTCAAGACAGCCCACCCCAAAAATAGGGTGGGGTTCCAGATCATCTTTTTGTAAAATCTGGTATCACATCATGAGTGAGATTTCAGTTTTTCATTTTAGAAACCAACTCAATATACCTTCTGATTGAAAAATAAAAAATGTGAAAAAATCTAAAAATCCTAACCAACCAGTTCCAGCCCTATCCAATTTTGGTTGGCAAAAAAAACAAGCATATATTCAAAAGATAGAGAAGGGGGAAACGAACCCAATCTAACCTTTAAAAAAGAATCTGACCCCAACAAAGCCAAGTTTTATTTCAACCAGTAAGGTCAAGTCTGAGGTTTTCTTTTTCTAACCCAAAAACCTCAAAACTGGTCAGGTTTTCTCCAACACCCAACCCAACTTGTTTACACCTCTACCCAATTGTCAGTACCACATAAGGTAGAAGATAAACCACATTCCACATGTATTGTGCTTTTCAAGTTTAAAACAAGGATTCAAGCAAGTCAGACCTTCTAACTAAAGATCACTAACTACAAGCTTATCAGAAGACCAAAGAATATAATTGAAATCTTAGAAACCTCCGGTTGTCTTTGCCAAAAAAAAGAACTTTCAGTTGAATCAGTACACCTACATCTATAATAGAATAAACACAAAGCTGTAGAAATCATTTATGGCTTTAAGAAATGAAATTATTCACAACTACTGATAATCTTGCAACTTTATGAAGCTTCTGTTTTACTTCCTGCATAAGTCTAAATATCTTCTAACTAAAGATCACTTACTATAATATGTAGTAGCTACCAGAAGGCTAAAACATCAAAACAAGATTTTGGAGAAATTCAGTTCAAGTTGAGTAGTAATATAGGAAACAAAATGCCATAAGCTGCAGGTTTGTCCAGTTAGTAGCAGAGCATATCATTAGACAAAACCACAGATGACCATAAGAAATGAGAATAAGATTATTCACAAGTACCGATAATCTTGCAACTTTAGCGAGCTTCTGTTTTACTTCCTGTGGAAGTCTTCTCTTAATACCTTGAAAAGCAGGATCCACATCTTGAACATCGACACTTGGCGGTCTACCTATAAAGATTCAAAATACTAATAACTATAAAATGCTTCATGTAGTTATACAAAAAAGGCCAATTAGCATCTGCCTACATTGTTGCTTCATAGAGCTATAAAGAAAATCATAATAATTATAATGATGCTTACATTCAGCCACTATCTTTTCAAGGTCACGGATAGCTCGTTCAAGTGTTGTCCCTTTAGGTCTAAGAGAGGAACCTTCTCTCACCCTTGTGGATGATTGATGCTGCAAAAGATAGAAGATCAGAAAGCAGTATGAGATAGAAGGATAATGAACAGAAAAAAGAACAATTCCAGTCTCAGACAATAGAAGGTCAACAGTGACAGTAAGAAGTGCTTCTACTGATTTTTTTAATACATTGCTTCATCCAAACTATTCTTAAAAAATGATAGAAGTTAACTACATAAGAAGTCACATAATAGCCACAGGGAACCTGGGACGCCACAAACACCATCTTTTATAATGCAAGTAGCCACAAGGAACATATGCAATTAGCTTCATTGATTCATTATGAGGAATTGAATTAACAGCAACATGACCTTCACATTATAATATGCAAAAAAAAAAAAAAAAAAAAAAACAATCATATGTAAAAGTATTTCGCATCTACAAATATCTAGCAACCTTTGTGACCTGCATGACCTGGGACGCCAGGTTTGTGTCACAAAAACAACTTCTTTATAATGCAAAGATAAGCTTGCATATATTAACTCTCCCGGACCCTGCATTACCAGTTTGTGACCAATACTTTGAACCTTGTCACCTAGTTAGGTAAATGAAGACCAAAGTAACAGAGAAATACTCTTTGAGACGACATACAAAGAGTTCCATAATCACCAAAACCTATGTTACCATTGTATTTCATTTCTCCTTCAACTGTTGATATTAGAATGGTTTAAAACTGACCAGACTGCTAAATACCAATAACTATAAACAAGTCTGACCCAGTAAAATTAGTTGATGATTGAAAACCACAAGAGATATAATTCATTGTTATTTGATTATCAATTTTCACCAATGCCAGTAAGGAAGGTGTTCAATGTGTTTAAAAAATAGTATCAAGTTGGTAGTTTAAAACCATGGTTATTATTTTCAAGTTAACAAAAGATCTTCACAGCCTTCAATATTTAAAAAAATAACACAGTAAAATATAGTTCATTAGAAATTGCAGAGTGTATGTTTCTTCACGGAACAACTACTTGTTTGGAATGACCATGAAAAACCATTTACTTGCTTCACTTGTATATATACAAATGCAGAAGCTAGCACTAGGGAGGCTTTAAATTGTCATATGTGCAGATGTCGCATATGAATATCTTTTAAGTATAACAGATCCATTCAATAGATATTCAGAAGTCATATAAACACTGGAAAGAGTTCCATACACACGTGAAATTAAATGAATAAACTAAAATCTAAGCCATTGCAAGATGAAGGGGAGTAAAGTGCTTAATAGAACATGATGTACTAAAATTCGCAAAAAAAAAAGAACAGAGTACTCACTGCTGCATGCGTAGGATAGGCATTCCCAGGAGAGTTCATGGAAGAAAAATCCATGGAGCCATGCTTCTCTTTACGCCGTACCTTAGCAGATACAGCTCCAGTTTCACCATTTATACTTTTTTTTGAATGAAATTCTACTTGGCCCTTATCACGAGATGCTTGGTATGAAGGTTCAAATGAATCACTTGTTCTTGACCTGTGGCTCTGGGTAGTGCCTTTGTATGTGTGGGCCCCAGCTTTATGCTTATCAACATCCTTTAATTCCAAAGGTAGTGAGGGAACATCCTTATATGGTACCATGGCTGTTTGTTCCTCAGGTTTGGTGCTGAAATCAGTAGTTTTCCTTTTGTGGACAGCTGTTGAGATTTTGGATCTATATTTCAAATGTCTGCCTTCTTCACTGTAATGTTCACCATATGGTGCATAAGCTTTAGCAGGACTTAATTTCCTTCCAACCACTGGTGCATTCCTACCAGCATCTTTGATTCGCATATTGCTGGCATTTGCAGAGTCACTAGAAAAAGGGACATGACTAGCTTCACCATGTAGTTTTGTGGAGTCCTTTCTTCTCCTTTTCTTTGGTGCCTCTTTAGGAGATGAGCTAGCCTCACTATTATGAAGAGAAGAAAAAAAGAAAGCAAATGAAATGGTTGTTTGATTATCTACAAGACAATAAATTTAACATGTGCTAGATGGTACTAGCATAGGGGATAATGGTTAATACATGCAGTTCCTTAAATCCAGTTTAAAAGATGATTACCAGATAGGCGAAATAGTAAGTAAACATGTATTTAATATGAACTACAAGTTCAAGCAATAATAAAAGCACTCCAAAAAAGCAGCACACACAAACAAAAGATCCACCAGCTACAAAGACTAATCTTTAACTATAAAACAAACAACTTGTTTCAAGCTAATAAGCTATCTAAAAAGAAGTTAAGAGAAATGCAGCAATTTAATAGCATAAGAAAAGTAATCAAAAATAAAAAGGTGTTGCATATTTTATGATAAAACAAAATATATACTATTTAGGAATGACTTCTTCACAAATACAACAATAACTACAATAATTTTTCAAGTCAAAACAATCTTACAAAAGAGTGCGTGAAATATTCAAAACTGGATAGTCAAAACATCAGCAATGATAGAAATCTTGATACTGAAGCAAACAAATGAGAAAAGAAGTCTTTCATGCGCAACAATCTCTTGAAAGGAGTAGAACTTTATTGGAGAACTTACACTTGCTCCAACTTCCCTTTGTTGACAAAATACCCATTATGCTTGGTAGACATTTTATCCACTTGAAAATATTCATCCTGCAAAAATGGCATTACCCATAAAATTAAATGTTAAACTAGTAAAATGACGAGTAATCAAAAAAGCCATGGAATAAATTTCCTGTTCACACTTTATTGTGTTGAAGTAGATGCATATAGTATAGGCTGTTGGTTGGATCAGATTAAGATATGTCAATCTATCAAATTTCTCATGTAAGAAAATAGTATGGAGATACAACTTACTGAACTCACCATTTAAGTAATATTGCTCAATGCACTGTATTGTAACCAAATTTACAAGGAAAATAACAAGAAAATGTCAAAATGAAAGAACTCCGTTTATAAGATAATATTGAATGCCAATTTAGTAGTATGAAAATTATTGGTGCATGATTGTTATCCCAAAATAAATAATTTAGGGAAACAGTGCATTACAATAGGCTCCATGAAGGGTTTAAGTACCCCGGGGACAGGTTTCATATCAGTCAACTAAACGATGCAGCCATTTCCTTTCCCTTGAAGGGAATAATCCCACTGCAGGTAATCCTCATCTCACCTCCACTTTTCTCTCCAACCCTCTCCTTTATTCTACCTTAATTCTCCTCCTCCAAGATGCTACTTACAGCATCAGTTCCAAGCCAAGATTAAATAAATCAAGTTCACATTGCCCACAAGTATGGACTACCAAGGATTAATTTAATAGCGTCATAGTGAACCGGAACTAAAATATTGACTCCTTTTAAGTCAGTTGTAGCTGGAATTATCTGGAGTAATATTAAAAGTTCCATAACCCATAAATAATATGCAGTAAGATGACCACGACGGAGATCATGTCTCAACTCTCAAGAGCATCAACCAAATGCAACCTTTGGTGTTTCTTCAGTTATGTTTGTTAGACTCGCATGTCTATTATTTACACAAGTTATATAGAATTAACAACATTAGGACAAAAATTTTGGCACTTAAACTGAAATAAATAATAACTAATGCGCTTATAATTAATTATTTTTCAAACAAGTAACCAGCATTTCAATTAGAAAACAGCAAGAGCAACAATTCACCAATATGTAGTGCAGCAATGTCAATGACATTTATAGATACACAAACAATACTAACCAATTCAGTATCATCTATAAACGAATCCTCGGTGTCATATTGATCATCATCGGGGATATCATTAAGATCTTCTTCATCACTACTTTGCTTGCCCTGAATAACAAACTTAAAAGTTAGCTTACCAAACCACAATTCTGTACATAAAAGATCAATGGTAAGGAATTCATGAAACCTTTTCAAAAACCCAATAATTTAAACATAAGGCACACTTCATCATACCATGTACAGCCGTTCAATCTTCTCAATAACTGCACTAAAACGATTTGGAGGTGGAGCTGCATCTTTAAGTTCATCTGCTAAAGGCTGAATTCCAACAAGCAACCAAAGTCACAAAGAATTATCAACAATTATATCAAATACAGTAATACACAAATATATACAAAAATAATGGATCTCCCACATATTTGGCATGTTTAATTCCATTTGTCTGAAATTCCTTATTATAACTATATAAAACAAAATGAATTGATGAATAGAATGGAGCTCAATCGAGGTACATGTGTGTCTCATGAGGGACAGCTCAAGTATGAAAAGAACTAAAAAGTAGCAGACATGCTAAATTTGCTAAATAGCAGACATGGTTGAAGCAAATATGCTAACAGGTTACAAACTTACAATATGTATATGTGTGTGTTCAAACCAGGATACTAATATATGCCAACACTAAACATTCTACTTCACGTAACAATCGTCTAGATCATATCAAATAACTATCAGATATAGTCATATATTTGGCCTTTCCTCTCTCTGATGAACTACTGCAAGCACCATTAAGCAATAGCTGAAGACCAGATCTACTTGTTTGACAATACATGACCATTCTCTTTGTTTAATCACATTTTGTGCCATGCTTAACAAAATTTTCACCGTAAGTCAACAATATAATGCAATCTGAGATGGAGATGTAAACAGTAAAATACAACAGAAAATAGCATTTCACTACCACTTAAGCATCCACAAACTGACCAATCTTGGCCAATTAGAGAAAATTAATAAGCATCTGATCATATCAGACAGTACATTGCAAACACTGTTTGATCACGAAACAACCTGATTAACAAATCAGGTATCAGCACATTGCAAAGACTTTGAGCTTGAGAGTAACTAATAAACAAAAGTCAAAGAGCTCAACTGCAGAGGAGGAAAGCGCAGAAACTAGTCAACTAGTAGTATTTGCAGGAAAAATCAAACGAGAAGCAGAACAGGAGGGGGCAAATTTGTCGGAGGGAAAACCCTACCGCAGAAACTGCTCCAACCTGTGCAGCAGCAACAGCGACGGGTGGGTCAGCCTTAGCAGCATTGGGAGGGAGCCCGCCTGCTTTACCGGACTCCTTGAGCAGCCGCTTCCAGGACACGATGGTGGTCTCCCCGGGCTTGAGCTCAACCGAGAACCGCAGCCTCTGACCCTCAGCGGCAGGAGGCAGCCGCTCCTCCTTGGGGGGGGCAGCGGAGGCGGGAACGGCGGCTGAAGAAGAAGAGGGATGCAGCGGGGGAGGTGGGGCCTCTAGGGCAACAACGGGAGCCGCCGCCGCGGCTGCTAAGGACGAGGAGGAAGCCCTAGGGGCGGCCCCCTTTGGGTCTTCCATGGAGGGGGCAGGAGGCGGGGAGCGGGTTCCTAGGGCACGGAAGATCGGAGGGGAGAGATTAGGGTTCTAGAACATGAGGAAAGGGATTGGATCGCATCCTTGTCACTGGCTCGGTGGCGCAGAGAAGGTAAGGAGGAAGGAGAAGGGGACAGAGGACGCGCGGGATTGTACAGATGACAAAGGGGCTTAATTAACCGTACGCGGATGTGGCTGTGCCCATTCTTCTCTCAAATAATCCAAGCCCTTTTTACTTCTTTCCTTCTACGAGTTGGATTGTATTAGATTTGGATTTCAATCTCTGGCAGAATAAGTGTAATCAAACATACTTGCAGAAGAACAATTATAAAAATAATTTATATTTAGCCCTAAATTAAATTTAAACCACTTAAGACCTTGGAGGATCAATTTTGCCCTCAAAATCTATTTTTTTTATAAAAAATGAAAATATCATACGTTATGATTTTGCATCATAAAGAATATATAATAAAGAATGCAAAAGACAAAATAAATATTATTAATAAATAAATATTTTTAAACTATTAGTTTGTGATATTTATAACTAAAAATTGAAGAGAATTTTGTCAAAACCATAATAGCTTTATAATTTAATGGAAAAGTCATAATAATTTATCATCAAAATCAATTCTTCTTCCATATTAATAATAACTTTATAGTTTAATAAAAAAATCATAAAGATTTACCATCAAAATTAATTATTCTTTCGCCTAAGATAAGAAGTTTCGGATGAACGGCATATTCCATATTAATAATAACTTTATGAGTAAATTACATTGGCCTCCCATGAGGTTTTTTCTTATTTTAAATGATAAAAATATTTTTATGTCATTTTTATTTTTCTCAAAATTTATATTTTAAAAATATTTTTAAAATAAAATAATTCATTTAAAATATTTATTTAATTATTTTATGCATGTATTTTAATGATTTTTCTGCAAGAGGCATAAGAGAGAAATCACATTACTAACGAACTTCATTTAACACTGTTAGCTACAGGGGAGGTGAGTGTCACCTGGACAAATAGATGGAGGGTCGGTGTAATTTTACTAAATCTCATGAGAGATCAGTGTAATTTACCCTAACTTTATAGCTTAAGGGGAAAATCGCCTAAGATAGGAAGTTCCGGATGAACGGCATATTCCATATTAATAATAACTTTATAGTTTAATAGAAAAATCATAAAGATTTATCATCAAAATCAATTATTCTTTTCGCCTAAAATAAGAAGTTTCGGATGGACTGCATATTCCATATTAATAATAACTTTATAATTTAATGGAAAAAATCATAAAGATTTACCATCAAATTAATTATTCTTTCGCCTAAGATAGAAAATTCCAGATAGATGGCATATTCCATATTAATAATAACTTTATAGTTTAATGAAAAAATTATAAAGATTTATCATCAAAATAAATTCTTCTTTCACCTAGCTAAGATAAGATCTCCGAATAAATTGACAACTCATATTCGAATCGAATAATTCGGCATATTCCATATAAATAGGAGTACATTTTTGTTTCATCGATTTTCCAAATCCAGATTTTGGTGAGCGAAAATTTTCAGATCCGGATGTTGGGGGTAGAAATTTCCAAATTTGAAACGTAATGTTCAGAATACTCATTTTACCAACGGTCAAAGTCTCTCGTTCGTTTCACATAATTTTAAGGTACATCGCTGGGCAACACCCGTTGTCCCATGTTCGTTTGCGAAAATATATCATGAACATGATAAAAATAATGTCTTGGTATAATACATCATGCCCATTTTTTTGTTACTCCAATTTGGAGTAACAAAAGCTTGTTACTTTGGTGCAAGGTTGAAAATGACAACAATAACCTTTTTCATATATATTTTCAATATATGTAAAAAATTTCTAAAATGTCCGATTTTCCTAAAATTAGTATATTTACATTTACAGAGAGTATATTCGGAGTAAAAGAGAATATATTTTGATAGAAAATGAGTATATTTATATACTTAAAGAAATATATTTGGATCAAATGAAAATATATTTAGATAGAAAAGGGATATATCTATATATTTAAAGAGAATATATTTGGATTAAAAAAAAGTATATTTAGACTTAAATAAAATATATTTGATAGAAATGGGGTATATATATAGAGAGAGAGAGAGAGAAAGTATATTTGGACTCAAAGAAAGTATATTTTTGTAGAAATAAAGTATATATGTGTTTAGAGAGAATATTTAGATTAAAAGAGAGTATATGACTTAAAGAGAGTATATTTTGTTAGAAATAGTTATATATGTGTTTAGAGAGAATATTTAGATTAAAAGAGAGTATATTTGGACTTAAAGATATTATATTTTGATAGAAACTGAGTATATATCTATATTTAGAGAGAGTATATTTGGATTAAAAAATAATATATTGGATTAAAAAATAATATATTTTGATAGCGTGTATATATATATATATATATTATACACTATGATTATGTATACTTACTATGTAATAAGGTATACTTAGTATGTGAGGCGGTGTGGCCGCGTTGTCGATGATGCCAGGGCCTTCATGTCACAACACATTAGTTAATTAATCTACTTGTGATATAATTATAATAGAACATATTAATTGGATTTATAATCATTATGTTAACGAATAATAATAATAATAATAATAATAATAATAATAATAATAATAATAATAATAATAATAATAATAATAATAATAATAATAATAATAATATGATCTTGTCTGATATGTTTTATATAATGAAATGAACAAGAAATAGTGCAAAGGGTATTTTTATCAAATTGTCTTGTCAAGTGTTGTGATAATACGAAACGAACACAAGATAGTACTAAAATTGATGTCCAGTATCGTGTGAAACGAATATGAGATTATTTCTTATGTTGTCCTGTACAACCTTATACTGTACCGACTAGTCTTGTTCTGTTCTAGACAATTTGCGAAACTAACGGACACTTAGGGTCCGTTTGGTTCGCAAACTGCTCATCACAGGACACCAGACAGGGACAAGGACATGACATCAGATGTCCTGGAACAATAGCTATACCGCGTTTGTTTCGTCAAGAACAGGACACGATATTCCGTTCTGTCATGCGTTTATTTCGTTATAACAAAGTATTATATATGACAAATGACTAAAATATCCTTATAAATTAGTCTTAAAATTAATTACTATGTAAAAAAATATTAATATATAGTATCAAATAGTTTAATACAATAAGAAGTTTTAGTTTAACTAATAAGTGTTCAACTAATTTTCAATTAACCTAAAAGTATAACAATAGGATAATACCGAAAAATATAAAAATCATACTAAATGATTTCCAATCTAAAATCTGACACCACCATCGTGTTCAGCACGCGAAAATTTACAACTTTGGTATTCACCTCGACTCGATCCGACGATTCTACGATCAAAGGAAGGGGTAATTTTGACAATTGCAACCCTTGTCCTCCGCCCGATTTCGGTGTACCGAGAAATTTCTCGGTACACCAAAATGGGTGGAAATCCTATCCCGGACAAGGAGAAGTCCTTGTCCCGAAGCATCTTTTGCAAACCAAACGGGGGACATGGGCGGATGTCCAGTCCAGTCCCTCGTTTTTTAGCAAACCAAACGGGGCCTTAGAGACTTTGGCAGAAAATTATATATATATATATATAGTTTTTAAGATATAAAGAGATCTTATAGTTTTGAAAAATATTTTTTTGCACAAAGTTTATAAAATTAAATTTAAATTAAAAATTGTGAAGTATTTTGATGTGCAATATTTTTTTAAATCATACTACCTCTTTTGTATCATAAAAAATTTATTTATTTTTAATTATGAAACTATTATAGACTTTGGACAAAAGTCTATAATACGTATGATGAATGGGTCTAAATACCCTGTATTTTTCATGATACTTGAATCCTATCATGTAGATGATCGATTCTTGGATTTTGGAATCGAACTCTACCATGTTGGAACCTGGAACCAGATCCTACATAGAACCATAGGTTCCGGATCCAGTCGCGGGTACCCTTTTGAAACTTGTTCATTTACAAATTCTAGAATACAAGTTCGAGGTACCTTGTTGGGAACTGACATTTATATGTTCCAAGGTACCCGGTACATTCCAACTGATTTCGGATCTACTTGATACTCATGCACACCCCTACTAATGCATTAGAGGCGTTTGTCTATAATAGTTTTATAATTATAAAAAAATAATTCATTATATATATATATATATATATATATATATATATATATATATATAATAAAAAAGATGTGCTAGAGTCTAAAAATATTTTGGGCAAAAAATATTTCATTATTTTTAATTTAAAATTAATTTTATAAATTTTGGACAAAGGTCTCTAATAAGTTAGAGATTTTTATTTATAATAATTTTATAATTATAAAAAATAATATATATGCTAGAGTATAAAAATATTTTGGAATATAGATATTTTATTATTTAAAATTTAAAATTAATTTTATAGATTTCGACAAAAGTCTCTAATTAATATATATATATATATATATATATATATAATATAAACCTTGTGCTATAGTCTATAAAAATATATTTGAAAAAAAATATCTCATTATTTTTAATTTAAAATTATTTTTATTGATTTTGGATAAAATTCTCTAATGAGTTAGAGATTTTTGTTTGTAATAGTTTTATAATTATAAAAAATAATAATTTAATTTAATATATATGTGTGTGTGTGATAGAGTCTATAAAAAAAATTTTGGACAAATTTTTTTTTACTATTTTTAATTTAAATTAAATATTGTAGACTTTGGGCAAAAATCTCTAATACATTGGAGACTTATGTCAAAGTCTATAATAGTCTAATAGCTCAAAAAAATAATTCAAGAGCCGCTCCTTTATCAACTTGACCTTTTTCACTACATCTTGTACCAAATCTGGCCCAATATATGTGACTCCCCTGCTTCAAACCTTTCCACTGGGGATATGCATCTCCGCTCGTACAGTGTTTTAAATGGGATCATCCCGATGCTGCTCTAGTAGTTATTATTGTAGGCAAACTCTACCAAGGGTAGGTGTCTCTCCCATCCACGGGCGGGTCGACATTAGGGCCAAGGGGGGCATTGGGTCCCACTATAATTTTTCAAAAAATAAATAAATATTAAATATAATTTGGTATTTTTTAAAAAAAATATGATTAAGTTGCATATATAGTATCAAGTTTGAGTCTTTTAAGCAATCTGTTTATAGGTCTTGGGTTCAAATCTCATCACTAGTTTTTTTGCATTATTTACTTTTTTCATAATGGATGAATATAAAGTTAATTTTTTTAAAAAAAACTCTAAATTCGTCTATATTAATTTTTAACTTGAGTCCAAAATTTTATCCATTAATTTATATATTGTTCCTACCTGAGGACCGGAGTACTTTGGTCCGGTTCGATGTCTCTCCTTGTCTAGTTCAACACCGGCGGGGAGGAAAGGCTGTAAAAGACACTCCAACACTCAAGTTTGGGAGACTCAAAGGTAGAGGTAATGAAATTGAAACTTAGGATTACCTAAGGCTTATCGTGTCTATATTTATTGTTGGCGGAGGTGATGACGCCGCTTGAAAATCTCGTGGGGATATTGCCCAAAATGGGTCGAGAACGATCCCGGAGATGGCGAGCCTATAATGGTGTATTTCTCCTAATAACGTAGGATGCAGATATCCTTGTATGACCGGGTGAGGTCCCCGAATAGAGCCGCCACTACTAGAAAAATAGGCATCAGCAACGGCTGATGCCGTTGCTGAGCCGTTGTTGAAGAGCATCAGCAACGACCGCGCCGTTGCAATAGAGCCGTGACAGAAAGTCGCGTTGTTGATAACTTAGCAACGGATCAGCAACGGCCGCTCGGGCCGTCGCTCAAAACATTATCAGCAACGACCGCTCGGGCCGTCGCTAAAAATATTATCAGCAACGGTTTTGCCACAGACCCGGAGCCATTGCTGATAACATTAATAGCAACGGCCGCTGAGTCCGTAGCAACGCCGTTAGTAAAAGCTCGTCGCTAAGCCGTTGCTGTAGGTCATCAGCAACGGCTTTCAATACACTTTTAGCAACGGCTTTCCCACGGACGACCGTGGAAAAGCCATTGCTGATGATGTGTCCCTGGAAACAGAAAAATTGAAAATTGAAAATTTCCATTGATACATTAATACATTATCTGATACATAACTCACACACCCATACCCTCATACACATATTCATTCACACATCACAAACACACCAAGATATACATCAAAACAATTATATTTATATTGATAATTATCCACGATAGTATAAAAATAATTCAAATGCAAAATTAAAGTATTAATATCCAAACAAAATAAGTTAAACTAGTTCAATATCTCAGTAACAAGTTCAATATCCAAACAGAAAATCTCACGATCACGATGGAGGATGGTCTGGATCATATGGCGGGGTCTGGAGTGCTTGAGTGTACACCGGCGTGGACTGACTCGAGGACGATGGATTAGATGATGCCGAAGAGATGACTGCTTCGGGATGACCTGACATGTTTGCGTAGCATAGATTGTATATCCACCATCATCTGACTCTGGCGCTCCATCATCTCAGTCTGACGCGCGCCCGTGTCCTCTAGAGTCCTTATTCTGCTACTATGATCATAACTGGATCTAGAGGTGGACGGCCGCTCACCAGCGACCGGAGGGGTCGGTGCCCCAAGTGGCCCTAGTACGGCTCGCGCATGACCACTATCTGCGAAGTCATATACGTGGCCATGGTCCCAGCCACCTGCGGCCTCGACCCACGATGCTGCGTCAAAGTCCTCGGGGGTACCCCCGTGCTGCACCACCGTCTGGCAGTAGGTCTCCTACTCGAGTTTGATTTTTTGTTTAATATTTATCATAAAACTTAAATTATAAATATATAATAAATAATTTAAACAAATATATAATTACCATAATGTATGCAGCGCGGTTGTGGATGTACTCCCCCGTCCCATGTGCTCGACGGTGAGTCCGCTCAAACACCGCCGTCGGGGAGGGTCGCTGGACAGTCCTGTCATCCGACACCGTCGTCTACATTTACAAAACAAATACATTAATTAGTACACATAGTAACAAATAAAATATATAATTAAAAGATATACTTACCATACGGTTCGCGTGCACTGCAAATGCAACAGAGCCGCCGGTGTGACGCGCTGCTCCCCCCGACATGCGATTTCTAGCCGCATTCCGAGAAACCTCCTGCCATCGATTCGTCGACCATATTCCCACGAGCTGGTCCCATATATCCAGAGTAATCCAACCGGGGCCGTATCCCCGAGTCTCCGCGATGTTAGTGGTCCCAACTCGGGCCATTGCTTGGGACCGAGCCTGCCCCAGCTGCCCGTTGTACCTTGCCCGGGAAATAGCCTCCCAGGCAGCGTAAATGAAGGGCCTCTGGTCCTCGGCCCATGTATAGCGAGCCTGCAAAATAATAATATCAGTACAAATATTAATATATCATCATGCATGTAAAAAACATAATAATACGTGCCTCAAACTCGCGCCATAACATGTCGACGTGCTCGCTAGACACGTGAGACCACGTAGGCCATGCCCCGTGCATGTATCGTCGAATAGTAGAAGAAATGCTCCTCGACACTTCTTCTTGCTCGAACCTGCACAACAAAAATAAATTTTAATATTATATTATGATATAATGAATTTGTAATGAATCATAATTCATGATATATTACCGCTCCCCAATCACGCTAATCAATCTACGTAACTCTGTGGCTGGTGGAAGCTGCCACCTGTTCGGCCCGCGTGGCCGCCAGCGTCTGGATGTACTAGCCTCGGCAGTATCATCCTCATGAGGATCAGCAACAGGAGGATCAGCACCATGAGTAAGTGCTGGAGTCTCACCGATCGGAGACTCCGAAGCTCTCCTGCGTCGATAACCACGACCAGACATATCTGTCGAACAGACATATAATCAGATTATTGTATAAATAGTAGAGATATATTTAATAAAATATATACTTAAAATTATTCCTCATCATCTGAATAATAGTCTTCGAATTCTTCCTCTTCTTCATCTTCAGCTTCCTCAATTTTATGATCGTCATCATCAGCATATTCAACTTCTAATTGAATTGACGTTGTGTCCGCTTCCTCGAGTATTGGAATAATACAATCTACAGCAGGAGGATCATCTTCTTGATAGAAATCATGTGTCATATCAGGTATCAGCTCATTTTCTCCTACTATCGGATCAATTTTTCCTCTACCTTTTGTCTTACAGACTACACGCCAATCTGCTCTATCTTTATTTCGAGCCGAATACTTCGCGTAATATACTTGTTCGGCTTGTGATGCCAATATAAAAGGCTCATTTGCTGCCAATTTCAATTTGTAATTAACCTCAACAAGTTTGTATTTTGGATGAACTTTCATGCCCCTTTCTGTTGTATCGAACCAATGACATCTAAATAGGATCACTGATTTCAAGCCGAAGTAGTGCAACTCTATAACTTCTTCCACCAGTCCATAAAAATCCATATCACATTCAACATAGGTTGTCACTTTCACGCAGACCCCAGCATTCATCGTCTTCTTTGTAAATGAATATTTAACCGTGTGAAATTTATACTCGTTAACAAAATATCCGCTGTAGCACGACACAAGTCGCGACGGTCCACTAACAAACTCAAATATTCTTTCATCTATTTCAGCTCTGTGATCTTTGCTGTAAGTCTGAATCCAAGTAGGGAAATCACGATTCCGTAATCTCTCCAATTCTTGATCGTTGTGAATAGAGTATTTTTGCACCATCTCAATGTCAAATATTTCAATGAATTGTTCAATCTCTGGACAATTGAGTAATACATACAAGTGTGCCAAATGATACTCTTCATCGCTTAAGTGTCGAGATGGACGAGAACCAAAAGCACGACCAGAGTGACAAAATATATTTAAACGTCCATCTGAATGACGAACACCTCCGTCGTCGTTACGTGGAAGACGATCAAATCTTGTCTGTACTGTCGATTCAAAGTAAAATGAGCAGAATGTTGAAATTTCTTGGATGATATACGATTCAGATACTGGTCCTTCAACAGCTGCAGTGTTCTTTACTTTTTTCTTCAGACGATTCATGTATCTTTCAAATAAGTACATCCACCGATATTGAACGGGGCCACCAACTCGTGCCTCGTATGCCAAGTGTATCGGTAGATGCTCCATCGAGTCAAAAAATGCAGGAGGGAAAAACTGCTCCAGCTTGCATATGATTTCAACAATATTATTTTCAAGTGTTGACATATCTTCGACTCGAATGACATTTGCACAGATGCTTCTAAAAAACATACTTAATTCAGTCAACGGACCCCAAATATTATCAGGTAGAAGATCTCGAAATGCGATCGGAAGTAATCTCTGCATGAATACATGACAATCATGGCTCTTCATCCCTGATATTTTGCAATCATCGACGTTCACACATCGAGATAAGTTTGAAGCATATCCATCGGGTAATCTGAGTTCTTTTACCCATTGACAAACATCTTTGATCTATTGTTTATTTAACACAAATAGGGCCTTCGGTTTCAGATATCGTCCGTTGACCTCTTGTAACTCCAACTCTAGTCTTTTACAAAGTATTTTCAGATCATGTCGGGCTTTGACATTATCTTTAGTTTTTCCAGAAATATCCATCAAAGTGTTGAAAATATTATCAAACACATTTTTTTCAATGTGCATAACATCTAAATTATGTCGAATCAATAATGAACTCCAATAGGGCAATTCCCAAAATATACTTTTTTTCACCCAGTTGTGTGTTTGGCCAAAACCTGACACTCTTTCATTGCGACCGAATACTATATCTGGAAGTGCTGAAACACGTGCTAACATTTGTTCACCAGACAACATCGGTGGTGGCCCATCTCTTTCGACTCTGCCCTTAGTAAATTTATTACTATTCCTTCGATACTGATGATTAACCGGTAGGAATCGACGATGACAATCAAAGAATGAGATTTTTCGTCCGTTCTGAAGACTGATTGATTTAGAGTGTTCCATACAATACGGACAAGAGAGTCGGTCGTGAGTGCTCCAACCCGACAACATGTCGTACGCGGGGAAATCATTGATTGTCCACAAGACCACGGCCTTTAAATTGAAGTTTTGCTTCTGATGACAATCATAAGTGACAGCTCCCTCAGTCCACAATGTTTTCAATTCATCTATCAAGGGTTTGAGAAATATGTCAATTTCTTTTCGCGGACCCTTAGGACCCGGAATAATCATCGAAAGATAAATAAATTCATCTTTCATGCACATTGACGATGACAAATTATAAACTGTCAGCAGCACTGGCCAAACTGAATAAGGAGTTGCAGAATGTCCAAACGGATTAAAACCATCTGTGCACAATCCCAATCTGATATTTCTAGTATCCCTAGCAAATGAATGATAACATGTATCCAAATGTTTCCATGCTTCACTGTCAGATGGATGAGTCATTACTGTATCATCACGACTTCTTGCATGCCAACTCATGTAGGGGGCTGTCTTTTCCGACATGAATAATCTTTGAAGTCTCGGTGTTAGTGGAAAATACCGAAGCACCTTAAACGAGATATTTTTCTGTCGGACCGATTTCTTCTCCTTGTAACGCGGGTGTTGACATACAGGGCATTTATCCAACTGCACATTTTCTTTATAATATAAAATGCAGTTATTTTGGCACGCGTGTATTTTTTCGTACCCAAGCCCCAATTTTCTCATTAGCTTTTTAGTCTTATAAAAAGTTGGCTCAAACTTGTTATCAGTAGGCAGCATTCCATTAATCAATCCAGCAATCCGATCATACGCAACTCCGCTGATATTACAATCGGCCTTGATGTTTAAGAGCTGTGTCATTGCTGAAAACGTAGTGTATTTAGGACAATTCTCATACAAAGGTTCATCGGCAGCTTTCAACATCTCGTAAAATTCTGCAGCTTCTTTATTCGGTAATTCAATCTCTACCGCAGCCCCTACTTTTGTGATATCAACCGGTGTAGTATCTGGTGGGACTGATGTCTGTAGAACTGGCTGATCAACATTATCATTCATGTGGAATTGACCCCCAAGACTATCAAGTATCATAGTTCTATAGGGATTACATTGACTGGATGAAGAAGCACCAGCAGAGGAAGATTCACCATATGTCTGAACGACAGGATTGCTCGACGTCCCGACTTCGCGTGACTCCCCGTGACAAGTCCATAGAAAATATCTTGGTGCAAATCCTTTGGTATATAGATGCAAAGTGACAGTCTCCCGATCCAAAAATCGTCCATTTGAACAAATGCGGCACAGACATCGGATTTGATCACCCATGCTAACGAAATTTCGATTCGAATAGGCGAAATTTAGGAAGTACGTTACGCCTAATCGAAACTCATTCGTTAAAGCTCCACGATCAAGACGTCGGTACATCCAACTTCGATCAGCCAACATGATTCTGTCAATCAATGACAATTTCTTTGGTTAATGTCTTTAGGTGAGATTGTCCTATTCCATTCAGGATTTATGTTATTTGAACTGCACTTACGTTTTTATTTTAACTGTTAACTAATTATTCTAAATTTCGGCAGCATCTCCCTATAGTTCTCTGAATACGCATATCATCTGGGCGCGTATCGGAGAACAAGAGAGATGTTGCCGAACTTTAGAATAATTAGTTAATTAATAGTTAAAATAAAAACGTAAGTGCAGTACAAATAACTATATTCCCAAATTATCCAATCAGGGACAATTCAAGAATTGTACATCGTATAAAAGATCATCTACTTCTTTTACACGAACATACAATCCCCGAACGGATCTAAGGTTTTGCTAAATCATATCCGACTCGTCGATGCGTACGTGAAACATATGAACTCGTCGGATGCATGATTATTTTCTAAATGTTTCGAGACCGTTCGAGTCCATATTGGACGATTCCGGCGCGCGTCCGAAGTGGACGATTTCCGCGCGCGTCCAAAGTGGACGATTTCGGCGCGCGTCCGAAGTGGACGATTCCGGCGCGCGTCCAAAGTGGACGATTCCGGTGCGCATCTGAAATTAATCTAAACCCTAATAATTAATCTAACAAATTAAACAATTATAAAACAATAAAAATATTATATATAAATTTCTAAATTCCGGCGCCGGAGTCAGGTGGACTCCGGCGCCGGCGTACAGTGGCCAGACACACTGTCCGGCCACTGTACAAGGTCCGGCGGCGGCCATCGGCCGATCGCCGCCGACCGAAACCCTAGAAATAGGGTTTCGGTCGGATTAATTCCCGCCGACCGCCACGGGAAGAGACGGCCGGTCGGCGAGGCATACCTGAACAAGTCGGCAGCAGCGGGGGAGGTGAGAGCAGGAGCGGCGGCGGCGGCGGCGTCGGCAGCAGCGGCAGCGGCGGCGAGAGGCGAGAGCAGGAGCGGCGGCGGCAGCAGCGGGAGGAAGAAGGGTCGGGCGCGACTGGTGCCCTATATAAACTTATCAGCAACGGCTCACTCGCCCGTTAGAAAGCCGTGCTAATAAGTTATCATCAGCAACGGCTCACTTGTCCGTTAGCTCGCTGTTGCTGATAATTAAAATATCAGCAATGGCTTGCCTTTCCGTCAGAAAGTCGTTGCTGATAATTAAAATAATCCGCAACGGCTCGCGTATCCGTTAGAAAGCCGTTGCAGATACAAATACCTGCAACGGCTCGAGCGGCCGTAAGAACGCCGTTGCAAATAGCAACGGCTTAAGCGGCCGTTGCTGATAGCCGTTGCTGAAGACCTAATTTCTAGTAGTGTGCCTGATCTGGCTTGAATCTGGTTCAAGGGTGTGGTTGGGTGAAGCCCCTTGGGTGGAGCCATTTGGTTCAACCTAAGGCGAGTAGTGGGATGTTGCTTGGTCTAATTCGACCAGGCCCAATAGTCCTAGTTGAGTCAACAGCCACCGAGCTCGATCAGAATCGGTAAGATTGTGTATCGAGCTCTAAGTGAGGTCGACCTTTATAACCTCGGTTGATCACAAGATGAGTGCACGATTTCTCATATGCCGCTTCGATATTCAGACTGGATGTGATGTCTGTGTGAGCTCTTCCGGATTTTCGCCACTTGTGTGGTAGATATATCTCAATAGGAGAGTAATCATGAGTAAAAATTCGATAATCAGTTCCCAAAGGATTGAGTGTCGGTTGTAGGTTGACGAAAAGGAGAGCTCGTTGATCCGTCAGTTACAGTGATGGTTCTTATTTCGGGCCTATAAATAGCCTCTTGTGTGTTTTGGAAGTCATGGACTCGGAGGTGTAAAAGATTATCGTCCCTCCGGGGGGTTGCTCTTATTTGCTCGGCGAAGGGTTCGCCATTTACCATGGATTTGTACCATCAGGCTTAAGGATGAAGGCGAGAGAAGGAGTTCCAAGTGTGGGTTTGTACCATTGGGCTTATAGCGAAGCCGTTCCCATGGTTTCAAGCAATTGGGGAGGCATCATGATGGCTAGAACCTTGTCAGTGTTACTCAGTTTGTCGTGTCGATGCTTTGAATTCCTTTTATGCATATCTTTTCAACTCCTGGTTTGCAAGAGGTTCTACAACCAAGTTTGTGTATGGTGTTAAATCTTGATAGCAGAACCCTGAGCCGAAATTCTTGTCCGCGTAGTTTGGTCGACGATGATATTTGTGGAATACTTTCCAAGTAGATGCTTTCCTAACAATTTGCTTGTTTTTTCGTTGATGAGTAGCTCTTTATGGGTTTGAAAGTGTAGTTATTTCCTTTGTGGAACTTTATGAATGGAAAAGATATCTTCTTATCCTTCTCTGTTGTGTTTCTTGCTAAGCTTCTATCGGCTCTTTGCTGAAATTTTTGTTTCATACATGTTTTGATTAGAATAGTATCTAAATTTGGGTTAACTTGTTTGGTATTCGTGAGTAAGGCGTTGGGGCATGACAACCATTAAGGTGAATTGATAAAGATTGAGTCCTAATCGCATAAGGGCATGAAGGCCGAAAGTGATAACTTTGGAGGCCGAGGTTTGTGCTCGGGAACCATGCGTGAAGAGTTGTGTTGGGGTTCTAAGGCCAAAAATAGTGGCTCTAAGGGTCGATGACCAGACTCGGTGAAAACTGAGCTCACGAGAAGCGCGTTTGGGGTTGTATTTCTCGTTTAGAGCGTTCCAAGCTAAGCTGGAGGCCGCGTTTAGGGCCGAGGACCAGACTTGGTGAAAACCGAGCTCACAAAAAGCGCGCTTGGGGTCGTGTTGCTCGTTTAGAGCGTGCCGGGCTGAGCCGGAGGCCACGTTTAGGGCCGAGGACTAGACACGGTGAGAACCGAGCTCGCTAGAAGCACGCTTGGGTCATGTTGCTCGTTTAGAGCATGCCGGGGGGAGCTGGAGGCCGCATTTAGGGTTGACGACCAAACTTGGTGAAAACCAAGCTCGTGAGAAGCGTGCTTGGGTCGTTGAGGGCGTAGGAGCCTGAAATAGGCACTGAGGGCGACGAGTCATACTGGTGAAGATCAAGTTCTGGTCACTGAATGAGGTGTTGAGTTCGAGCTTTTAGACTGGAGGGAACCAAGTCTTAGTTGCTTAGGCACTTGGTGACGCCAAGAGTAGGGGGATTGTACAAGGAGTAACGGAGCGTCACGTGGGTCGAGGGTCGCTTGTGAGACCGTGTAAATTCCTCCTGCAAAGTGTGCCAATGGTTGCAAGGAATATTAGACATAATAGTCATGCTTATAATAAAAATAATGATTTCATTGTGAAATATCAAAAATACACATCTTATCCCACTGAGAGTTGAGCTCGACTTACACATGACGGAGCCTCATTAAACCTTTAATGGGGAAAATCCAATGGAAAAAAATCGTCAAATAGAGGAAAGAGTACTCCAGCCTTGCTGTAATTTAAGGGTGGAACCTTAGTTGTAGTAGTCCCATAGGGAGGCCGCGCTCCAAGACCATGGGAGTTCTCATTCGGAGAGCTCAGCAATTCTGTAAGCATCCTTTTCGAGAACCTCTGTGATCCGATAGGGGCCTTCCTAGTTTGGAGCAAGCTTGTCTTCTCCGGCTGATTTCCTTTGTGGTTCGAGCTTTCGGAGAACAAGGTCTCCTTCTGCAAAGTTTTTTAGTCTAACATGTTTGTCGTACTTCTGGGCAATCTTAAGTTTCATTGTCTCTTCTCTGATTTTGGCGACCTCTCGTTCTTCTTCGATAAGATCAAGCTCGACGACTCGAGCTTCTGTGTTGCCCTACTCTTTGAAGGTAATCCTACGGAGGCTAGGCTCTGTGATCTCAACAGGGATCATGACCTCTGCTCCATAGACAAACCGGTAAGGGGTCTTCGAGGTGGAAGACTAGGTGGTCATGTTGTAACTCAAGAGTACCTCATGTAGCTATTCGACCCAGTATGTTTTGATCCAATCGAGCTTCTTTTTTAACCCTATTAGAATGACTTTGTTGGTTGCTTCAACCAGGCCATTTGTTTGTGGGTGCTCAATAGATGAAAAAAGCTATCTGATGTCGAGGTCTGAGCAGAACTCTCGAAATTGATGATTTGTGAACTGTGTTTCGTTGTCGCTAACGAGCTCGCGTGGTATTCTAAATCTGCAGATGATACTTTTCCAAACAAACTTTTGAACTTTATTAGTTACAGTTGTAGATAGGGGTTCAGTCTCTATCCACTTAGTGAAGTAGTCGATTGTTATGACCAAGTATTTGAATTGACCCGGTGCTTGGTGAAATAGGCCGATGAGGTCTATCGAAATTAGTGATAAAAGAAAGTGCTAGTGTGAGATACCTTTCGAGGGAGGGGTCCTTGGCTTGGCAGGTAATGTCGACTTGTCCTACGATAAATTGTGAGTCACTTTTTACGACGATGTTTCAAGCTTTCACTTCCGAGGCGAGTTTTAGCCCGACGATCAGAGCTTTGTATTCCGCCTAGTTGTTGTTGGCTTTGAACTAGAATTGAAATGACTATTCTAGGGCGATTCCTTGGCCATTTTCCAGAATGATGCATGCCCCCACTCCCTTTTTCATTGCAGGTGTCATCCACAAGTAGCGTCTAGATTTCCTCTAGTTCAGGAGTATCTTCTTGGTTGGTGAATTTGGCAATGAAGTCGGTCAGAGCCTGAGCCTGAGCCTTTATGGGACCCGTGGGTTGGTATTTGATGCTGAATTTTAAAAGTTCAATTGGCCTAAACTTCAGGCATTTGTTGTAGCACGCGCGAGCCTCCCTCTGGTATATATGGATTACTCTAACTTTTGTCTCCAAGATGGGAAATTTGATTGGGGGGGGGGGGGGGGGGGGGCGACACGACGCTACTAAATTGTCCAAGGAGGATCGACCCAAGATCATGTGGTAGGGACTCGTGCACTAGACTATAATGAACTGTACGTCTATCGTCTTTGTTCCCGGTGTGGAACCGAATATTGTGGCTATCTATAATGTCATGTGACCGGCCAGGGTATGCGCAAATACCCCGAAGCCTAACATCTTGCATACTATCACGCAGACTAAAAAATGAGAAGTAAATGCAATAAACTGAAACAAATGCTATTTAATAAAAATGTCTTAATAAAAATGATTACAGACTCCAACAACTCAAACAAAGTAACCCTATGCAAGAAAGGAAAAGATCATCAACTCGACTACGACTCCCTAAACCAGCCTACTACGAAATCATCAGTGTTGTTTGCTCCTTTAGCTGCGTCACGTCCACTAGCTCTACCTCACTGGTCAGGCTCTGCAAAACAAAATCAAACAATTATGAGTCCAAAAGGAACTCAGTGAGTGGTCATATCGAACATTCATCAAAATCCCAGTATATAATCAACATAAGTGGTATAAATATTTTACTAGGGATTTGATACAAAACATGGCCAATCGGCCAACCTGCAAGAGCACAAATATTCGGCCATAACTGGTCTATCACAAAATATACACTTGGCCCAAACAGTCTATATCACAAAATAATAATTCGGCCTCGACCTGTAATGCATCATGAATCAAGAGCGACCTCGACTGGCCGCATCAATGTGATCAAATCTCGACCTCGACCTCGACCTCGACCAGCCGGATGATCATGAGTTATTCTCGACCTCGACCAGTCGTATGTGCAATAATCAGCCTCGACCATCCGTACAATCACAGTACGCGTCACATTTCACACATACATATTTGTAGCATAAAATATCGTGTTCCTACTAAGATGTCTCTAGGTTTGAAGTTAAGGATTTTATTTCCTCCATTCAACGTCATCTACTAGTATGGTAGATTAGGATGTTGTCATGTCCTACATATCACATGTGTTACTATAATTTGTTATCCTTGGTGTGCAATGAGCATTATAGGCCTAGTCCTAGGGATGACCCCTAGAGGTTAATTTTAGCGTATATAATTTTTATTCACATCATTTAGAATTCAGGACATCACTATAATTAAATTACAACATATAGTAAATAAATTCCAGCATTTATTTTTAGACTTGCGCATGAGAGTGAATATCATGCGTACTTAGAATGACACTAGGTGGATATGCCACCGGCCTGGAGAATCTATATTCTCATCATGCATATGAGTCATCAGAATGTGCATGAATCAATACTGGATGAATTTATCATCAACAAAATAACTCTGCACCACAATACGCCTTAACAGTAAATAGAGTGGACATGGAGTAATACTGGATGGATATACATCGAGACTGGATGGATATACCCCCTAAACTGGGTGGATATACTCCCCAACCGGGTGGATATGAGTTATCCCCACTTGAACACATCTCAGCCAAGTATGTCAAACTAATATTCTGCTGTTCTTTTCAGCAACTCAAACTAATTTCAGCACATAGGAGAAAACTTTAGCCTAAGACAATAATTTCAGCATGATATCAATTCAGGGAGAATAAAATTTCAACAACCATACTTTCACAATTTATGATTTCAGTCATTAGATATTTCAGCAGTAAGTATAACCTTGCAATCGCACAAACGGAATCAAATTGCAATATGAAATCTGCCAACACCAAATCTGGACTTATAACAAAGAACCACACATGTCCATAAGGCCAAGATTTCAATCTATAAATCAAGAACACCAATCATGCAACCAAGAAAACAATTATCTAACAAGGAAACTTCAAGACATCCACGTAGCAGTGGGCGACTACACCAAAAACCAAACTTTTCAATGCTTAGCAATCAGATGCAATAAACCTGAAATTTCAACCAAGAATCGACGCAAGAACCCCAAAATCAAATCCAATCAAAAGGGAGCTCAAGTCTTGAGCAAGATCCTCAACGAAATTTCCAAAATTTCTCCATGGTAAGGGGTGGCAAGGTGAGGGGAGAAACCAAGGGTTTTGACAAGAATTTAATCACTCACCTCAAGATGAAAGAGAAGGAAAAAAGAGAAGACGTGGCTTCGAACTCCAGCGACGATTCCTAGCTCTGGCGTCGTCCTCTCTCTCTCTCTACTCACCCTTCCTTGTTGTGCGTGTGGCTCCCTTGAGCCGTGCGGTGGCTTGGGGAGGGTATATATATATTACCAATAAGCCCCTCTCACTTACACCCTTTAACTTTACTCTACCCACATCCAATTTGCCTCAATTGAACCCACAACCTAATTCCAACCCAATAAGAGGCGAACATCCAATTAAATACAAAAATACACACTTATCAAGTCATGAATTTAGGAAATACTCGATCATACCTTCTAATCGCGGCGATCTCATGACTCGACTCGACTCGTCCCCGAACCGGCTCGCTGAACCAATAAAAAATTAAATTTAGAATTTCTCGGGTATTACACATAAATAGCCCCTGACGTTTATGTGATATCGTGAGAAGCTGACAAATTCTCCATGGTATGGGTGTAGTGAAGATCCGTTGATGCCCATTTTCTCGAGTATGAGGTAGAAAAGGACGTCGGCAGAACTCCCCTGATCTACCAAAACTTTACTGACAAGAAAGCCATCAACAATCACAAAAATAGTGATAAGATCATGTAAATTCTTATCAACTCCCTGAAAGTCATATCATAGAAGGATATTATCAGGGTGGGTACGCGTGGCCTTTGTGGCTGAGCTGTTTCGTTGACGATCATGATGGTTCGGGATGGTTGTGTTTCAGGACTGCCTTCTCCGATAAATCCTCATGTTATGTAGTCGATGACTCTCTGGATGTCTAAGTGGGGTTGTTCACCTTTAGAGTCATCGTGGTTGTTTGTGTCACCATATGGTGGTGTGTTGCTGGGACTTCGGTGTTGTCAGTGGTTCCGTCAGCTTTGGCTGCGAATCTGATCATGTCAGATGTAGTGTTCGAGGCGACCTTCTTTGATTAACGTTCAATTTGGCCACGAAGGACCAAACATTCTTCGGTGGTGTGTCCATAGGTTCAATAGACCTCACACTTTTTGCTCTTGCCGCATTTGAATGAAGATCTCACCTTTTCAGGATAGCTGGGGAGCTTGAGCAGCTGCAGGTAGTATACCTCTTGTAGGATGGTATCTCTCGAGGTATTGAGGGGTGTGTACCTTTCAAATCGGGTACTCAGATTAGGTGAAGACCTTGATGCCAAGCTGTTGTTCTGCTCGTAGCAGTCGAGATCTTCGTTTTTTCTATCTCCTTTTCTGGATTTCTTATCTTTGACAGTGACCTTAAGATTTTGCTAGTCAGTCCTTTTAACTTCTCGGAGTTCTTTCATCTTTATGAAGCTAGCGGCCTTCTCTTGAAACTCGGACATATCCTTAGGCTCTGTCAGAGCGATTTGGTTGGCAAAGAGTCCCAGATTTCGCCTGAACTGGATGGAGAAGAGCTTGATCTGTGGATCGAGGTTGGAAATTTTGATCACTATGGTCTGAAACCTCTTCAGGTATTCTCTTAGGGGCTCATGTTTCTCCTGCCTGACATAGTGAAGTGCAGTCGTTGTCTTGTGATAGACCCGCGATGTGGTGAACCAGGTGAGGAAGACGCAGGAGAGGTCTTCAAAGAAATGAATAGACCTTAGCAGTAGGGAGGCAAACCATAATAGAGCGGTTTTTCCCAAAAAGGTTGGAATGACTCTGTAGAGTACGGGGGTTGATCGCCCTGTGATAGCGCATCGTAGTTCTGAACGTCGTTAGATGCAGCGCGGGGTCACCTGCACCATTGTAGGGTGTTAGGGTGGTGGGCATCTCGCTTCTTGGTGGGAGGCGAGTTGCCATAATGTGCTTGGCGAAGGTTCCTGCGTCGAGAGGGAGAGCAGTCCCAGGTTTGTTGGGATGGGAAGAAGAAGCACAGTTGAAAAAGTAATTTAAAAATTCAAAACATCCCCAAACCAGCAATCAACTTTAGCAATATTTAAGGAATTCAATCAACGCGTATAAGGAGAAGATATACTTTATACCGCGAATGGTATGATTGCTCCTATCCCCATTTCAAGACACACACGTGCATATCCTCCAAGGAAATTCCACACCAAGCACCTCGCAACAGGGGGGCAGCAAACACGGAGACTCGTTGTGGCCCAACGAAGATGCAATGTCAACCCCGAAATGCACCAAGGTAAAGCCGGCCCTTCCACCAAGAACCGAGCACCAAAACGGAGGGAAAGGGGATGAGAAAACCACGGAATGAAGAGGAAGATGAAGGAGATGACACACCCAAGAGGAAGAGACCTCCAATTCGGCTTCACAAACCCGAGAAGGATGAACAAGATGGTTGGCCACCCATGGAGATCAAGAGGAGCTCTTTGGAGTCTTTCTCTTCAAGAAGTTTCTCAAGAATCCAAACCCTTGCTTTTCTCCAAGATCCCTAACCAATTTGCTTAACCCCCTTGAAGGAGGTTAGACCATCTATTTATAAGGGGAGTAGGTGGCCACCCATGGCAGACTCGGCCCCCCCTTTTTAAATCTTCTCCCTGAAATTCAAAATTTTGGGGTTTGCCTCCAAAATAATAATTTATATTTAATAGATTTATAATTAATTCGAAATTAATTAAATCTAACTAAATATAAATTTTAATTTATCTCTATAAATTTTAATTTATCTCTATAAATTTATCTCTAATTTTAATAGATTAGGATTTATCATGTGTTAAGCCCTACAATTTAGGGATGACCTACAAATTAGGGTTACCGAGGAACTCATTTCTCGCGTATTTGTTCTTATAGGAAAACATCTTTCTTGTCATGTCCGAAAATGAGATCCGTGATCGTGTTGCAGCATGTCAATGCTAGTAGACATATAGTGTCACATTCAAACTTTATCTCATAAGGTCTGTTACGAGATTAACCTATTGTGTGTGACCCATTGGGACCCACACTAAGCCAGTAGTGAGTTGTGCATAACGAAGAGTCGGATCCGATAAAATGACTTCTATTCGAATCTTATGAGCCACCACTAAACCCCTTCAATGTGGTCGTGAGAGACTCCACTCACAAGTCAAGATTGACATCTAGCAACGTGTCGTGACTACTCGGAAAGTTTGCTTGAGTGGCTAAGGTGATGTATATGTATTTGATTTATCAAAGTTCAAATCTCAACAATGTATTAATATTTTTTTTCACCATTTTTTTCGGTGAATTCGGTAAATTAACCGAACCAAATCGAAAAATTTGGTTAACCAAATCGAAAAATTTGGTTAACCAAATCGAAAAATTTGCTTAACCAAATCGAATTAATCGATTTTTTTGGTTTGGTAAACAGTTAGTGGATAAGTTAACATTTCAGTTCGGTTAATAATCGAACTGAACTGTTGCTCACCCCTGCGTGGCTAGGTGAAGCCCTTTGGGTGGAGCCGCTTGGTTCGGCCCGAGGCAAGTAGTGGGATGCTACTGGGTCTAATTCGACCGGGCCCAGTAGTCCTAGTCTAGTCCATATACTAAGTCCAATTTTTTCTCCATTACTCTTTTTACTTCTAAAACTCTCTTGTTAATTTATTTCTAATACATTTTTGTATGCTATCATCCATACTCATATTGTTAAGTTGTTTGAACTTTTCTAGATGAGTTATTTAATATATGATTGAATAATCAATTTGCTCATTAAGTACTCAACAAAAATTTTAGAAAATGAATAAGAAAAATCTACTTCATTCATGATTATAAATTCTATTTTAATTGAGAACCCAAATATGAATATAATGAATTTTATTAATTATTTATATTAATTATATAATACATTTCATGACGAATAAAATTTATTTTTTCAACGTGAATTATGCATTTAAGTTAGTTTTTACTTTTGGTGTAGTTTCAAGTATAAAACACCAAAGAGCAATTATTTTTCTATATGTATTTATAATTTTGTCAATCTCTTACTAATTTATTAGTTTTCTTCACGTAGTATGCTTCATAAGGTTAGCTCTCGAGGCAAGCAATGCGACACCCACTTTGCAATATAGTGTGCTTTGGATAATTGAGATAAAAGAATAGAGGTGCAAGTGAGCCGAGTTACTCATGAGCTACTCAGGATCGTCTCGATGAAAACTCGAAGTTCACTTGATCTTGTCGAGCTCGAGCCAGGCTTTACATGTGACCAACCCGAGCTTGAGTTTAACAATACTCGGGTCAAGCGGCTCATGTGCATAATCGAGCACAATTAAGATCGATAGAATTCAAGCTCACTGAGCTAGATCTCGAGCCGAGCTTAATTGAGCTTGTTCACGAGCTCAATTGAGCTCAATAAAATTTGAGCTCACCCAGTTCAATCTTGAGCCGAGCTTCATCTTGCTCGAGAAAAAATAAATGAGCCTAACGAGCCGAGCTCGAGTTGCTTGAGTATAACTTGAGTCGAGCTCAAGCTTAACATTTCTTAAATGAGCCGAGCTTGAGCACATGCAAGCTTGGCTTGGTTGGGCTCGACTACACCCCTATGAAAGAATTCTCTTTGAATACAATAACATAATTGTTTTTAGGAAAAATTAATGAAAATGTCTCGAACTATTAAATTTTTAACAAATCTGATCCCTACTTTTATGGATTAATTACTAAATATATCTAAACTTTTGAGGTGTTTCCCAAATCTATCCCCACTTATAAATTTTCCCAATTCAATACACCACTTTTCGATTTGTAATAAATCTATCACATCGTTAATGGGACGTCACAATAGCCGTTTGGATGCTGATGTGGGCACGCTGACGTGGATCAAGAGCCCAGTCACCATCCGAAAATATTAATAAAATATTACTAAATATATCTCGGCTTTTGGGGTGTTTCCCTAATCTATCCACACTTTCCAATTTTTCCAATTCAATACATCACTTTTCGATTTGTAATAAATCTATCACACCGTTAATGGGATGTCATAACAGCCATTTGGATGCTGATGTCAATAGCTGACGTGGATCAAGAGCCCAATCAGTATTCAAAAATATTAATTTGAAAAATATCCAGTCAACAAATCTATTTTTTTAAAATAATTTTTTTTGTGGGCCCCATGGCAACGACCATGCTATCCTCTCACCCCACCACCACACCAAATTCAGCCGCCCCCAGCTATGCCTTTTTCATCCATCGACAATACCCTGGTCACCTCCCGACCGTCTGCTCTATCCACCACCAGGACTTTGCACCCTTCCCCGACGCCCTCGGCGTCAGTCGCCCTAACTAGCAGACCTCCAGCGCCATCATTTCCAGTAGGGTCGTCGCCGCCTCCGGCTCATCTTCTGACAAGTCCCCCGCCCCCTCCGATGACCCCTTTGCCGCTGCCCCTGAAAATGACAACGGTGGCCTCACCAACCACCGCCTCCCTACCGCCATCAAAGGCGCGAGCATGGGCTCTGCGTCGTTGACGGCAAGGGCGGCGGTGGCCGGGGCATTAGATCTGGTGCCGATCTCGAATCTTCCGCGATCGTTGACAATCACGAACTTGGGAAACCATTTGCCCTTTGAAGAAGTATTGTCCATGCCCAACGTGAAGAAGCCTCGCTTACATTTGTTAATTTGGGAAACCACCCAAGTTGAAGCCTTGAAAATGGAGAATAAGTAGGAGGGTTGTCTAGACGAGGCCATTGATGAGTGTGAGTCAAGCAACCTGAGATAATAATCTCTCGTGCCAATTCCAAACTATTTTTTTATCAATGCGGGTGATGATAAAAAACTAGCTCGGTTTTCTTAAGATTGCCAAAGCGAAGTGGGAGTCTGAGATATTTGATCGGGAAGACAACACTTTTTGGACATGCAAATATCAGCCATCTTTGATGTCTGCCGCTTTTTCCTTGGATGTGAACCAAACAAATTTTTATGTTAATTTTTAAGCCCAAAGCTAATTCGAAACAAGCAAGGAGGATTTTGAGATATGTGATACAAGTGCAATTATTCTTGCAGAAAAAGGACAGGATTGTCTGCATAGATGGAGTAGGTGATTGCCCTCTCCACCATCCCAAGCAATGGAAAATGCACTAGCCTCTATAAAGCCCACCTCATTGTTAGGGACTTTTCGATGCGCCCGAGCGACGATGAATCATGACGGATTATTCCCTACATATTTGTAAATATGTTTTCGCGTCCATGTAATTTTGCCTTTATTTCTAGTTCGTACTTGTAAAACCTCTTGTGCAATCCCCGGGGGACCCATGGTACGAGTTGGATGCATTTCGAGTCCATTCGACACTTGGTGCGTGCGTTACGGCTTAGCGGAGCACTTTGTGTGAATTCGTCATGGCCGTGGCCATGGAAAATCACCATGTCGGATGGCCACGATTTTGTCATGCTCCTCGTTCTTTTGGGAACCTTGGGGGTGGCACTTGGGGGTGGCACTTGGGGGTTAGGGTTCTCATGTATAATGTAGGAGAGCGTTGGCAAACAAAGCGGTTGCCTTGGGCGGAGACGAATGAGTGGCCCATATGGGCATGCGACATGTCGTTCTTCGCCCAAGACAATTGCGGAGCTCGTCCTACACCCAGTTTTATGTTTTCTTGCGTCTATAGTCCTGTAATGTTGTTTTTGTTTTATGCCTTCAAAAACCATTCGGCCAACATGATATTTTGGGGGCGCGGACATGGAATGCGAGGTTGGCACGTGGTCCAACGTATGCCCCACGATGTTAAGTCGGGAAGCCCAATTCGGGACGGATTCGGGATTAAGGCTTATCCCTTGCACGGGATGCAAGGGTGCCGCACGGGTTCTTCCGCACAAAAACAATTGACCCGTGACAGTTGGTATCAGAGCCCGCATTGATGGATCTGAAGATCATGACTTTTGCGCAGGGCGTTGTCCCCTAAGACGCAAAGTCATTTACACGCAGAGCAGATGGCTCTTAAGTCGTGTGCGCAGAGCAGATCTCTAGTAAGACGCACATTGTGCGCATAGCAGACTGTTTCATAAGACGCGAAGATGATGCGCAGTAAGTTGTCCCCTAAGTCGCAGCGCAGAGCTGATGGCTCGTGAGTCGCCAAGTTTGTGCGCAGGGCTTTGTCCCCTAAGTCGCAGCGCAGAGCCGATGGCTCGTGAGTCGCCAAGTATGGTGCGCAGGGCGTTGTCCCCTAAGTCGCCGCGTAGAGCCGATGGCTTGTGAGTCGCCAAGGATGGTGTGCAGGGTGTTGTCTCCTAAGTCGCAGTGCAGAGCCGATGGCTCGTGAATCACCAAAGTTTGTGCGCAGGGCGATGTCCCCTAGCCAATGCTCTCCTACATTATACATGAGACCCCTAACCCCCAAGGTTTCCAAAAGCACGAGGAGCATGACAAAATCGTGGTCATCCGACATGGTGATTTTCCATGGCCACGGCCATGACGAATTCATACAAAGTGCTCCGCTAAGCCGTAACGCACGCACCAAGTGTCGAATGGACTCGAAATGCATCCAACTCGTACCATGGGTCCCCCGAGGATTGCACAAGAGGTTTTACAAGTACGAACTAGAAATAAAGACAAAACTACATGGACGCGAAAACATATTTACAAATATGTAGGGAATAATCCGTCATGATTCGTCGTCGCTCGGGCGCATCGAAAAGTCCCTAACATCCTTCCCCACTTCAAGCTTCGACGTCCTCGTCGAACTCACCTCGGCCGCACCGCCTTTCTGGCATAGGCTGCAATTGCTGAAGTGAATTCTTCAGAAGTAGTCGAAGGGAACACTGCCTGAGTGAAGACATGCCACAGTGGGGCCGCAACATGTCAAGTTTTGCCGTGTGAAGTCCGCCACCAGGAAATGACTACTTGAAACATCTTTGAGTTTCATCATCTCCTGTGGTTGCGAGAAAGAGCTTTGAGATTCCCAAACTCGTTGCTGGGCAATGAAAGTCCCAGACTTGTGGAGCAACCGAGTGATGTTGAACAACTTTCGCTTGAAGGGGCACCAGCGTCGTTGTGCAACGCTCGCTTGAATGGACATCGAGAAGTAGCTACTGTGTTCACCAAGTCTCGATGTTGCTGGGCTATGAGGGTCCCAGGCTTGTGGAGCAAACGAGTGTCATTGAACAACATTTGCTTGAAGGGGCGCCAGCATCGTTGAGCAACGCTCGCTTGAATGGACACCGAGAAATAGCTACTGGGTTCGCCAAGTCTCGATGTTGCTGGGCTATGAGGGTCCCAGACTTTGTGGGGGCACACGAGCGCCGTTGAGCAACGCCCGTGTGAAGGAACCCAAGAAATGGTTACTCAATTCACCAAGTCCCGTTTTTGCTGGGCAATGAAAAGTCCCAGACTTAAGGAGCATACGAGCAACGCTCGTCTCAGATAACATCTGGGTGCCGTTGTGCAACACCCAAGTGATGAGTAGTTCCGTGGCTGCACCACACTAGAGCCTTGCCTCCACTGCCGCTTTGAGCCGATCTCTGCTTGCTCACTCGCCCCCCGCAGGAGTCATTGCGCCCTCCTCCGAGCCCATCTCAACGAGCTTCAAGTCTTATGGGTCACTGCTTGCTCACTCGCCCCCCGCAGAGGTCATGACGCCCTCCACCGAGCCCATCTCAACGAGCTTCAAGTCTTATGCTGCTCCTCGATCACGACTTGAGAGATTTTCTCCAATCGGGTCACAACGTCCGCGAACTCTCCGCACTAAGAGCATTGCTGCCACACCACAGCTGTTCTTCACTTGTGCTTGGTTCGAACGTTTCAATCTTACGACTTAAGAGCCATCTGCTCTACGCACAAATCTTGCATCTTAGAGGCCATCTGGTCATGCGCACCAACCTTGCGTCTTAAAGGACATCTTGCCATGCGCACAAATCTTGCATCTTAGAGGCCATCGGCCATGCACACCAACCTTGCGACTCACAAGCAATCTGCTCTGCGCTGCGTCTTAGGGGACATCGCCCTGCGCACAAACTTTGGTGATTCATGAGCCATCAGCTCTGCACTACGACTTAGGAGAAAACACCCTGCGCACCATCCTTGGCGACTCACAAGCCATCGGCTCTGCGCGGCGACTTAGGGGACAACGCCCTGCGTACCATACTTGGCGACTCACGAGCCATCGGCTTTGCGCTGCGACTTAAGGGACAAAGCCCTGCGCACAAACTTGGCGACTCACGAGCCATCAGCTCTGCGCTGCGACTTAGGGGACAACTTACCGCGCATCATCTTCGCGTCTTATGAAACAGTCTGCTATGCGCACAATATGCGTCTTACTAGAGATCTGCTCGTGTGCGATGCCAATCTCACACTCCATAAAGCCCACCTCATACTCCATTGAAGTCCCCAATCTCAAGTTTCCCATGGGAATGCTCCACCTTTTTTTAGAGAAAGAAACCTTGTATTCATTCAAGAGAGTTGATGAATGCAAGTAAAGAGGAGGGAGGAAAAGGACATTCCTTCGGGGAGGGAAGCGAAAAATAAAACAACAAGAGAGAATAAAAAAACAACGTAGCTAGTTTCCTAGTTGAAATTTGAGTGCTTCCAGAGAATACAAGTGTTGATAGCTAAATTTAGGTGTGAGCGCTCCTTATTTTCAAAACATCTGCATATTCTCTCATGCCAAATCTTCCACCTCCATGGCATGATCAACAGGAACTTGGGCAACCTCTTCTTATGATCTTCTTGACAATTTTGTGTCTATGGTGTATAATTTAAAGGCAAATGCTTGAAGTTGCATAGTCTCAATAGCTCCAACCAACCCGCTTTCATGAAATCACAATGTATAAAGAGATGTTTGTGATCCTCATTGTCTCTGGTGCATATGCCACTCAAAACGCTATTGATCAGGGTCAGTCTTCCACCACGTGATAGCAGCTTCCCTTTCCACGATGCTAACCTGACATCGGTCTTTGCGATGACCCTTGTCCAGTCATCCCGAATCAACTTCCCGCATCTAAGCAGCAACCCGAGATAATCAATAGGGAAGGATTTTTTCTCGCAACCCAAAGCTTCAGCGACCTCAATAGCGCTCGAGAGGTCATTCAATAGGTTTACGACTGTCGTCTTCCTTAAGTTAACCTAGAGCCCTGTCATCAGCTAGAACGCCTTCAGAAGTACCTTCAAGTTTAGGATATCATCTCCAGTCCTCCTGGTGAAAATAGTGAAGTCATCCGCGAACTCTAGGTGAGAAACGACCCTCTTCCCATCCAGCTCAATATCGGAAACCATACCGTCAGAAGTACCTTTATCCAATAGGTTGGCGAAGACATCAGCCACGAGAAGGAAGAGGTAAGGGGATAGAGGGTCATCCTGTTGTAGCCCTTTCCTGTGACGGAACCAATTACCAGAGATCCCATTTAACAAAATTGCTAATTCACTCGAGTACAACAAGAGCCCAATCCATCTAACCCATAGTTCCGGGAACTCCCGTGAGCGAAGAAGATCTAGCAAGAAGTCCCAGCAGATATAATCGAATGCCTTAGACATATCTAACTGATAAGAAAAGCATTCATACTTGAACGTTTGCAATGATGTATAACTTCATTTGCCACCATGAATGAATCGTGGGTGGAGCGACCAGGCAAGAATGCCGATTGTGAATCGCCAACAAGGGAAAGCATGAACGACTTCAGACGCAACACAATAATCTTTAAGAGGATACGGATAACACCCGAAGTGAGGCTGATCGGCCTGAAAAGGTCCATACGGTCCTCAAACTATGTCCCCATCACGGACATAGTCAGTTTGACAGAAGACCTTCAGGACATTCAACAACGCACGAGTAATGATGCGATTTCCCGAAGATGGACCAACAATAAAGAGTTCTCGACCAGATCACTCTACCATTTGCTGAACTTTCATGGAATCAAGGATTTTAGAGCTCAATACATCCGGCAGCTGACATGTCCCATGAATGTTTCTATCATGAACTAGTTTGCAGCTCGATCAACATAGACTCCACACAAAGGATAGATTGCTTGGTCGTGGCTTACAGGAGGATCCGACTTGTGTATTATGCAAATTTGCCTCGGAATCACATGAACACATCTTTAGGCAATGCAATTTCTCCTTGCTCGGTTGGTGTCGAATGTTGCAACTGTCTCGCTTGGAACACTTCCAACTAAACTACGCCCCTTGGTCTCATGATTGTTCAGACAACCTGGTGAAGAAATTGCTCAAATTCAGAGCTATAACGATTTGGAGATGGAAAGTTTGGATCGAGCATAATGGTCATTGCTTCGACACAAATGAACATCATCCTTTAGAGCGAGGTTGCAATCGAAGGGACTATGCTCTTGTTTATGCTCTACCTTCTTTCTAGGTTCTCTCGCTCCTACTCTTGTTTGGAGTTGTTTGCTGTATTTTCTTTTCTCCTTCTTTTTTTTATCTTTTGCTATTTTACACTTGTATTTCTTAAATCTCCTGATAAATATAAGTTTCTTCTTTAAAAAAAAACATCTTCCTAAGCTATTTTCTAAACAAAATGATATATTTAATAATTAAAATATTCATATTATCTAGCTAGCATCTCATGTTAAAAATTAAAATATATAAGTGATTCTCTAGCCTAATATAAAGACAAACTTATACAAAATTGAGTAAAAATAGAAGACTAATAAAACTAGATTAATTTATTTATAAAAAAATTAAAACATGAGATCCAAATGATATGGGCATTTTAATCATTAAATATATTTCATATAATTATCCTTGAAAGAACGAAACTAAGTATAGTTTATCCTTAATGACATTTGGATCTTATTTATTTAAAAAACATCACAGCAAATCCAAATGTTTTTGCTTGAAATCTTTCTTCTAGTTATATGAATTTTTAAATCTTTGACGAGTACTGAGATGATTGGTCTTATGTGATTGATTCGAGAATGTTTATATCTTATTTGGTGGAAACACAAGAGGTAAAGTATTGTGCATTTAGTTGATAAATTTTTCAATATTTGAATCTAGTTAGAGTTAGATTTCTATATTAAGTTTCATTTGAAAAAACTATTAACCTCAAAAATTGACATCAAAAATCAATCCACTAGTAGTTTAGTGATTAGATATTTAAGTATTTTGTCTAAGGTCAAGAGTTCAATTCCTAATTGTAACATTTTGTGAGTATATTTTTGTGTTTAATTAATGTGCCTCTTGTAATATCTATATTATAAAACTTAATTTTTGAAGAAAAAAATGACATTGAACAAAATAGCGAGAGATCGTGCTAATGTTGGTCTAAGGCTTTCAACATTGATCTCAATCTTAATTTTGATTATAACAAAGATATTTTTGATCCACAAAAAGTTGAATCCAATCTGAAACCCTAAACCTGAACCCTCGCAAGAAAATTCAATTTTCAACCTAACGACAGTATCGGTCGAATGTCCGTTGATGCTTTGGTTGACCGAAAGCTTACTAGAATCTCCAATAGTTGGTCGGTCGAAGCACGGTCGATGGTTCAGTCAATCGACCTAGTTCTATCGGTGAGCCCAAAGGATCTTTTTCTATACGTTAAATGACTAGTTTTCGTCCCCACTCCCTATAAACCATATAAATACTCATGAAACTGGCTTCCTTTGGCCTCTAATATTTCATTGAGTCCATCCTTCAAATATCAAGTCATTTTCCTTAAGTTTTAAAATTTTAATCCTCAATCTACACTACTCTTGAGCCCTCTCCTCTTCCTCAAGCCATCAAGCTTCCTTGAATCATCATTTTGAGGCCTTAAAGGACTAGGAGGTAGCAAGCAAAGAGCTCCTACTATGTTTGTTTTATTTTGAGCTCTCACTACTAAAAAATGGTTCAATTACTACGAGTATCAATGACGGTTGGTGTAGTCATCGCTAACAGCTACGACATGGCCACAAGCGTCGCCGCTAATGATATAGCATTTGCGACGGTTGAACTACGGTCGCTGCAACTGTCGCCTATTACACACAGATGTGCGACAGTTCATCGACAGCCGATGCTTGAAATATTTATCAGCGACGGCTTTGCGACAACTGTGGCGGCCGTCGCTAATAAGTGTTTTTATTTCAATGGCTTGCGCCCTCCCCTTCCCTCTTCCTTTTCCTCTCTCTTCTTCTTCTCCTCGATTCTTCTTCACCATTGTCGGAGCCTCCATTTCAGGTTTGCTTCTTGTATTTTGATTACATTCCACGATATATATAATATTTGTGTCTAAATTGATTCATAATTTGTATATGGTGTGATTTTATAAATTCATATTTTGTGTATTTGGTTTGTGTACAAATCGATGTAAACATGAATTTTCTAAAAAAATTCAGGTTCGGGATAAAACATCAGCGACGGCGTATCGACGGCTAGCCGTCAATAAGCCATCACTGAAAGTGTATCGTAAAATGGCGGATGTCCTGGGCAGCATGAATTATCGCGATTGTTGATAATCTTCAGCTACAGCTAAGCAACGGCTTGTTCAGCGACGCATTACCAACGATCGTTGCAGTCGTTAATGATAACATATCAGTTATGGCTCTAGCGGTCATCGCTGATGAATACATATTAGTGATGGCTCCAGCGGTCGTCCTGATAAGTTATTTGTGACGGTCGCATCGGTCATCGGCGCAACTTATTAGCGACGCGCACGTATGCGGCGGATTGTTGCAATAGTATTTGTCGTAGGTGACCGACGGTTCAACGATAAGTGGAACCGTCGATTAGAGGTGGCAATGGGCCGTACTTGGCACTATCCGATAATTCAAAGGGGAGGCCCAGCCCGGGCCTGAGCCCGCCCCTTCGGACTCGGGCTGGGCTCGGGCCGGCCCGAAATGTTGAAAATTAAATTTTTAAGGTCGACGATGAGACTCGAACCGCCGACCTTTAATTTCATTTTTGGTGAACTAACCACCCACCAAGGCTCTTTATATATATATATATATATAAGGGTAAATATCCAAAAAAAATACGAACTTTGGACATTTTTCTCATTTTTAGCATAAACTTTTTTCATTAGCAATAAAATACACGAACTTTGATTCTGTTACCTCGTTTAGCACGCACCGTCATTTCTGATGGTTTTGCCTGACATGGCCATTAACGGTGACGACGTGACAAGTTACTTTGCCAACATGGCATATATTTCAACGGACGAGTAAAGGTTGACAGAAAATTACGAAATTACCCACCCTCGATACTAATATTTTTTGAAATGGGGACGGGCAAAATCGTAATTTGCCTATCTTCTTCAAGTTGGGCGCGCTCGATGCCCTAGTTCTTATTTTACCTGCTCGAACAGTGCGAAGAGGGGGATTATTGTCGCCTTTGTCGTTGGATTAGGGCACGCCTTCTGGAGTCTTTGTCGTCGGATTATGGCACGAAGGGACGATCATGTCAAGAAAGAAAATCGTGGGACGAATGGAGGAATCTTCAGTGAATTCATCACAAGTTGTTGTTCCGCACTGCTGCTATAACATACGACCTGTTCTGTTCACCGCATGGAGCCAAAGAAATCCCGAAAGAAGGTTTTGGGGATGCAGACATTGGAATGTATGATCTCTTGTAATCACCTCACTCCAAAGTCCTATCTTTATTGTAATCACTCACTCCTATCTTTTAACAGGAGAATGATTGTCATTTCTTTGCGTGGCATGATCCTGAGGATCATGGCCACACAAAGAATATTCTGCGAGGTTTTATTGAGGAAAAAAAAAATCTTCTCGAGAAACTGAACCTAATGGAAGAAAGGATAGAATTGAGCAAGATGAAAGAAAGGATATTTCAAGAAAGAATTGTTTACACTTGAAGATAAGATAGCTCAACTGAGGAATGACAAAAAATAAGTCAATTTAAGAAAGGGTAGTGTGTGTATGATATTTTTTATTGTATGTATCGTATTTTCTAGTATATTATTTGGGAGTGGGAACAAAGACAATAGCTTAAAACTACTACCATGGAGTAGTTTGGTTTATATATTTTGATGTTACTCTCTCATGTATATTTGAAGATAATATATTTTAGCATGTTTGAATTTGTTAGTAAACTGTGCACCAAAAAATATGAACTTTCACATATTTGCGAGAAAACACATGAACTTTTCCATTTTAACCTAACAAAATATGAACTTTACCACTTTTAACGTAAAAATACATGAACTTTGCCACTTTTAACCTAACAATACATGAACTTTATTACTTTAAACCATAAAATGTATAAACTTTGTCATTTATAGCATAGCTATTTATAGCACAATACGCAATTCAACTAGCTAGTACACATCATTTCACATACATAAAATTTAGAATTTCACATGCTACATACATAAAACTTAGAATGACACATAATTCATACAAAATCAAGTAATTGTTACTACATATAATCCACATATCAATCCATATCAATCCACATATAATTCATGACTGATCCACATACAATCCATATCAATCCATATATCAATCCACATACAATCCACATACAATCCATATCAATCCACATCAATCATAACACTTGAAGATGACTGATTGTCTGACTTCTTTTTTTCCTTGAGTCTGTTGCTGCTCCTTACTGAGGTGGTGTTCCTGCTCCTTATTGAGGTGGTGCTCTGTTGAGTACCTTGGGTGGGTTAGGTGCCTTGAGTGGATTGGCTGACCTAGGTGCCTTGAGGGGGTTGGCTCACTTGGGTGCCTTCATGGACAAACTGCCCTCCTCCAAATCTTCATTCATGGAGTATTCTAACTTTTGTATTAGGCATCTACATAAAACTTAGAATTAGAAAACTGAAATCTATAATTTATAACTGGAATTAAATAACTTACATGCACATATGTATTTCATGTTTCAGTGTCAATTGTTACTCCAAATCTCTTTGCTGTCATAGCCCTCTCCTTGTGCACAAGCTTCTCATAACTAACGGGTCTCTTAATAACAAACATCTTTGGTCTCTTTACAGGTGACTGCACACTCTGGTTCTCCAAATTGATTTGCACACCTTGGTTCTCCAAATTGATTTGCACACCCTGGTTCTTATGTGGTCTCCCCCTTTTCTTTCCATGTGTCAAAACAGATTTGTTAGTAAACAAGTAAGGACAAATATTAAGTTACATGACTAGATGATGGTTGACTTGATACTGGTCTTTTATCCTTATGTTTGCATGATCTTTTGTTATGGCCATATGTATTGCACTGTGTATATTTCATCTGCACCCCCCTTTTACTCATCTTTGTTGGATGTGCTTGTTCTTTTTCCTTCTCACTAATATCCTTGTTCCTTACTCTTTTTTGTCTCCTTGTTTGTCTTCTCACAATGGGAGGTAAGATAGGTTCAGACTCAACCTTTGCCCATATTTTTTTCTTATTTAATGGCTGAATAAGATGCTCATATGCCCTTATGTATGTGGACTTCTTAAAATAATCATCAACATATTATGTGGGATCCTCTCCCAACCAATGAATTGATGAAATGGCATGAGGATAAGGGATGCCACTAAGTTCCCATATCCTGCATGAGCAACTATTTTGTTCTAGCTCTACAACATAATTGTTATCTATGTGTTTAACCTCAAACATAATTGTTATCCATGCCCTTAGGTATATCCAGCATGTGTTGCTATGAAAAAGCCACTAACAACCTTGTTCTCTTCTACTTTTTCCCTAATTTTAGGGCATATTGTATCATCACTTTTCATTATCATCTCCCTCTTTTCTGTCATCATTTTCATTAATATCCTTCTAATATCCTCTAACATGTCAATCAAAAACTTATTTCTTGCCCTCAAAATATATCCATTAAAATATTCAGACATGTTATTGTCAATGACCTCACATTTTGGCAATGTACTGATTTTAAACCTACAAAACTTATCTGAACCAATTTTAATGAAATCATCATGTGCAACTTGAGAAAGTATCTTCATCTCATACATGTGTTCATTGAATTGAACTTCTGTGATGCTCTTTGCAGTCTTCCAGAAAAAGTTCTTCAAAGCATAACCCACATGCTTCTTCTTCCAGTTAGTATATAAGTTCCTTGCACAGTTTCTATGTTCTGCATTAGGCATAAAATCCCTAACTGCATTTTGAAGACCCTACAAGAGACAAACAAACATAAGTAGAGTATACATGAGATAAAAAAACAAAAGCTAAGTGTTCACTTATACCTTCTGTTGATCACTTATAATTGTCCATCCAAAATCATCTACAATACCTAAGTGTTCAGTTAATCTTATCAAAAACCACCTCCATGAGTCTTCATTCTCACCTTCAACCACAACCCAACATACTGAAAACATCTGATTGTTTTCATCCCTACCAACTGCAGACAGTAGTTGGCCACCAGCTTCTGACTTCAAAAAGCACTCATCCAATAAAATCACGAGCCTACAATCACCCAAAAGCTCTTCTTTCAATACATCAAAACCAACAAACATTCTCTTGAATCTGTTACACCCCTCAACCATTGTGGAAAATAGCTCATGTTTGTACACCTTCTTCAGTTCTGGTACATAAGATGACAACATCTTATAATGATCAGCCAATGAGCCTGATAAAGCTTTCAATGTCCTTGCTCTGGCTCTATAACATACATTCTTAGTGACTGATATGGCAAATTTTTTGTCAGTATTCCTTTGCATTTCAAGTACATTCCAGTCTAGTTTTTTTCTAAAAGTTTCCATGTAGTGCCTTGCAAGCCATTTAGATGAGGCTTGCTTATTTCTTGCTTGTCGAGAGCATTTATGCTCTGAATCATATATCTTAATCACAAATGTTTCATTCCTTTGTGTTAAGCTTCCATAAATCCTCCAAAGACATTTGACACTACACCTAGCCTCTATATTTTTCTCACCAGACCTAGTAAACTTAATAATTTTCCCATTTTTCAAAGCATAGTCTTGAACAGCTTGTCTGAACTGTCTTGCTGACTCAAACCTCATGTTAAGGCAAAATTCATCAGATTATTTGCCCTTAAATCCTTTACCCTTCAATTTTCTAATTTTTTTTATATATTCATCATCACTACTATTAGGTGTCTGCACTGATTCAGTTAAAGTATCACTTGATGATTCATCAGAACTTGATGAATCATTGTTCCCACCCTCAACTTCTCTGTGTTCATCTCCTCCACCACTAGTACCTTGCTCATCTTTCACGTTCTCATCTCCTCCACCACTAGTAACTTGCTCATCTTTCCTGTGCTGATCTCCTCCACCACTGGTACCTTGCTCATCTTTCATGTGCTCATCTCCTCCACCACTGGTACCTTGCTCATCTCCTCCACCACTAGTATCTTGCTCACCTTCACTTTGCAAATTAAAAATTCTCTTCTTTCTCTTCACTATTCTGTATTCCTCATCATCCTCATCACTTGATTCATCCTAGTCAGCACCATCATGATCAGGCTCCAAATTCTCATCCTGGTTCTGAGTTTTGAGAGCTCATTCTAAATTTTTTTTCCTCAATAGTTCATAGTCTCTAACTCCTTCTGAATAGAAGTGTATAGAACCACAACATATCGTCAATTTACACATCTCCTCAACTTCAATTTCTGTCTTTATCTCCACCAATCCAGAAGATAAGGGCTTCTTAGGGTCTTTGTACCATAATTTAGGTCGAGAGTAACCTAATGTCCCTACCAAGAGCCACATGTCAGACAATGTAACTATATTTGAAATCATATCATCTTCTCTGACTAAGAGCAGTTCACCCCCCACATAGAGTACATGGGGTTCAAAAATCATGTGACCACCGTGATGTACTACAATCTTAAATTTTTCCATCCTACATGAAAATAAATATGTGACAGATAGCAAAGAGTGAAAAAATAATTTAAAAAATGGATTCACATAATATTAGGACCACAGCACATGGATTTTAAAAAAAAGATGACACATGCGAAAGAAACCAAAAATATACCTGTTATTTTTGGGACCACAGCTTCGCAATGTCCCCACCGCTCATCCCTTCGTGTCGTAATCCGGCGTCCCCTCTTCGCAGTGTTCGAGCAGGCGAGCAGGTAAAATAAGGACCAAGGCATCGAGCGTGCCCAACTTGGTGATGACGGGCAAATTACCATTTTGCCCGTGCCCGTTTCAAAAAACATTAGCATCGGGGTGGATAATTTCATAATTTTCTGTTAACCTTTACTCGTCCGTTGAAATATATGCCACGTTGGTAAAGTAATTTTGTCACGTCGCCGCCGTTAACTGCCATGTCAGCAAAAATTGTCAGAAAAGACGGTGCGTGCTAAACGGAGTGACGGAATCAAAGTTCGTGTATTTTCTTGCTAACGGAAAAAGTTTATGCTAAAAATGAAAAAACATCCAAAGTTCTTATTTTTTTTGTATTTACTCTAAATATAATATCACTGAGTAAAGTTCCTACTGCTCATGCTCGGCACAGAATACTAGGCTAAACCTAGGTGCAACCTAAGTGCAAACTAGGCTAGGCTTGGGTGGCGCCGGGCCTAGCCTGCGGGTGCATGGGCAAGCCCGGGCCCGTGTCGGGCTCGGCACAGCCCAGAGTCGGGCCGGGGCCATGCCGCCCACGGGTGGGCCCGATCCATTGCCACCTCTACCGTCGATGGAGCTTATATTTCTATAGTGTCTTTGTTATTATTTTTGCTTGTGTTTTTAATTGTCATTTGTTATACTGCAAGTTTATGGTGTGGAACACACACTAGGAAATTGTATTATTGTTCCTTTGGTATAAATGTAGAGGCATACTCAAGGGTTGAGGAATTAATCCTTAATGTACCCTCTTAGGAGGAATACTTTACAATAGTGAAGCGAGTGAAATCCTAAGCGACGAACTTAGATAGTGGATATGGGCAAGGTTGTCGAACCACTCTAAAATTTCTTGTGTTGATATTCTTTATCTCTGTGTGCATGCTTAGCTTATTTTTGCTTGTGTTATTATCATCTTGCTAAGTTATCTCTTATTGTGCCTAAGTTGATAATTGAGCTAGATAACTTAAAATCGATAAGTTGACATTGGAACTTAGACACACTATTTACCCTCCCTTCTCTATTGTAGTAATTTAGCTAATAGTTAACTTTTTAGAGAAAGAAAAAAGAATATGCAAACTGAATTAATAGACACTTGAAAGATAAATTAGGAACCTCACAGTAGTAAAACCATGGTAACGAACTCAATCAAGCCAGAGGCCTAATCAACTAGGTACAGAACAAAGAACAAGGCCTACGATATGGTAGAAATTCGAGTGGAAGGTTTGACAAATTTTCACTCAATAAGACATTCACAAAAAGTTTGATCACTAGGATTGCAACTAATAAGAAAAGAACCATATGTTACTCGGGATACAGAAATTTTGCTGCGTACAACACATTAGTTTTGTCATGTGGAGCAAGTACCGTAGACCCTATTTTAGCAACTTTCTCCTTGAGAAGGGGTGGAAAGACTTAACCAATCTTTTGGGAGAAAAAGAAGACAACCGCTAGCTAGTAAACAACCATTATCCATTAAGCTTTAAGTTTAAGATGATGCAAAATGGAAGGTGAGAATGAGACCAGTTGTGTCAAACCTGAGACTGCAGTTTGGTGATCTCTAGCAGCACAGATTTCGTCTTCCAGAATTGATCAAAAGATATTCCATTGATTATTCAAGGAATCTGAATTCTAAAATTAATTAAGCATTAACTTACAGACTTTACGTACTTGAATTAACAAATACAAAATATAACAAACTCATACAGGTGCGCTGGAATTGGCTGCATTTTCTACACTCAACTCAGATTCTAAGACATAGGCATGCATCCTTGTATAAACCTCTTCTAGCTCGGCCGCCACATTGTCTTCTCAACACACAATAAACCCTCATTCTCCTTTGAATATGTTAGACGGATCTCCCAATGGAGGGATTTCACCAAGTTCTCTATTTCACTTATGGTGTTAACATCATCCCTTACAATCATCTTTCCTCCAGGTCTCAGAATCCGGTCTGCCTCAACAATTACAGGTAGTAATTGACACCTGCAATGGAATTTCATGGAGTCTTGATTGATATGCAATTGGAAGAATTTGGAGAAATTAATTTAGATGAAAAAATAATGAAACTACACTAGTGCAATTGATAAACTACTTCTCATAAGGAAGCATATAAAAAACTCAGATTCATCTAACCCTTTGAGTGTAAATCCCAGATGCATCTTCATAGTTCCTAGGATTTCTCTAGATTGTAGATTTAGAGAGGTTGAGATTGAATAGTTTTGTCATGAGGGTGTACAAGATTTTTGAGTTAAATCAAGAGAGTATTTTTCTAATATTGAGTTATCTCTTATGATGAAATTTCTGATGCCCTCTCACAGATGTAGGTCAAACCACTGCTTAAATCTCGTAATCTTCTCTCGACTTTGTGTTTTTATATTCTCTTTTTGACTTTCTCTATTTATTTTTTTCTGCTTGCTTTGAAACTTACTTCCTGACTAGGCTAAAACCCATCAAGACTATGATAGGAACTGATAGAATAAGTTCAATTTGATGTAAGTTATGAACAAGTGCAAGCTCAGATCAAAAATCACATAATTTTTGCTTAGTTATTTCACTTTTTTAAAGTATAACCAATGAAATTTAAACTTTGAACTTACAGCAGAATATATAATCGTTAAATCCATATATATATATACACACACCAAAATATTGCATTCAAGCATAACTTAACCAGCTAGATCACAATATATTGACAGTTCCAGTCATGTTGAGGTAAAAAGTTCAAGGATCAAAGAAGACAAAAAATAAGTAAAATCTAAATTCAGTGTAATGGATATTTACTAACCTGTTCTTGAGTTTAGAGAACAAATGGTCAGCATGAAGAAGATCATAGCTTCTTGGATACGTGCTGAATGATTCACACCAATCATGATACATTCCAAACAGACCTCGCTCATAAATAAGAGGAAGAGTATCCGGTGAATTGATTGAGACAATATTCATCACCCAGACTTTCATATCGCGCAAAGCTGCAGCAAAGCTGAAAACAGCAATACAAATGAATGCATTGGTAAAGTTAAAATGAATGGGAAAAAAGCATGTTAGCAATACTGCAAAAATAAATTACTTATACAGTTATACTTTTAACACAAAATCTAAAATTGTCATCCTTAACAACCCATGATGAGAACTCCAACCGAAAATTAAGAAGAGCCAAAGGAAAATCGACAAAAGAAAAAAAAACATTAGGAACAATGGTGGAACCTATCAGAGGACCAATATATGGAGAGGAGAGTTAATGATTAATGATTAGACTTATAAGAACATACAGTGAACTAGATTTTTGCCAGACCATGTTACCATAAAACATTTTGTTCACAGAAAGAAACTTGCATATTAGATGCAACTATATAGTATCTCACAGAAGCCTCAGTCACTGAAAGCAAAATAAACAATATTCATACTCATATCAACTGTTTTTCACCCCAGTAAACAATTGACTTAATTTTCCTTAAAAGATAATAATAACAATTGTAGCAGAAAAAGGATAACTGTTGGCAGAGTTAAGCAAGAATGAACTGATTATGCTTACCCTCCATATACAGATCTCATGTCCATAACGTTTCTCACATTAGACCAGTTAATTCCCATTCCGCTGATATATGATTTGCTAACAACCCGTTTCCAGTGCTCATAGTCTGATACAAAATCATCAGGAGCAGGTTGACCATAAACCCCAATTTGGGAACTGTTTAGCCAGTAAGGCACCTTCTCCAGCCTTAGTGGCCACTGTTCTGGCCACAGCTTCCCACGACTAGCTGAATCAACAGGCAACCTGTGCATGCATGCTTGGAGTGTGATATTCCTGCATACCAGGAAATATCAGCAAACTGGACATATATATTACATATAGATGAAAGAATAGGCCAAGGACCATCCTTTCTCCCTTCCCCCACTCTAAAAGGAATGATCATACCAGGCTGCATCTGGGTCATCAGACTGTTGGCAGAGTGGAGGATTATCTTCTGCTCTTTTCTCGTAGCAACTATTGTCAAAGGGCTTTCTATAGATAGCTAAACCAACTTGATTCAATGTGTCACTTGTCCTAGCGACCATCTCCCAGCACATGGATTTCGTCAATGCAGTCATAGCTGGCATCCAGTTCAGAAAAGAGGATTAGCAAAGTTGGTCTATTTAGCCTGTTGAAAAAGTATCTAATAAGAAGCGGGGCAGGTATTAGTTTTTCTTCATACATTCTCTTTTTAAACAAGCAGAATGAACTAGTTGAAGTTTATTATACCACCATGTAAGAGACTCATGGTTAAATAATGGAAAGAACCAATACGGAAACTCTGAAATATTATGAGTCAGTTACTAGAAATGTTTGTAACGCCAAAGAACCTGGCAAAGGATTGAAAAAGCATTTTCTTCATAAACATTAAGAAAAAGACAATATTAGTTGTTGTTCAGACTCTAATTCATAAGATACACTCTCCATCAACAATCAGGAGTGCGGAATTTATGCATAATAATATGAAAACTATGCATAGACCTTCACCATTCAACTTAATTGACATTTCATTACTTTAAAAAGAATTCAAAAACTGAACATTATCAATTATAATAAATTACAGTTCATTCTTCAGATCTATTTGAACTAGAAAGAAACAAGGTGTAGGTTGCAGTTTCTACCTTCCCAGATTCCAACATTTTCTGCATCTGTACGGTAAACTGGTGTTGCAGACCACACAAAGTAACCACCAGGTCGCAGCAACCGATTCAACTCCAACAAAAGCATACCACCTATAGGCATCAACTTTAAGGTCAAAGACTTGTCCCTTAAATAACAGAATCATATCCAACAGAAAGTACCTTCAATATGCCAAGGCACTCTGCACCGGGCGCAATGAACAATATCAAAGACCTTACTAGGGAACGGAAGTCGTTTGGTACCCATGACTGCTGATATAGCTGGAATGCCTCTCTCAAGAGCAAACTGAACTTGGGCCTCATGCTCATCCTTGGGTGCAAATGACATGGCAAGTACGTCTCTCTCAAATAGATAGCCACCAAAGCTAGCAACTCCACAACCAACATCCAAAACAACACGGCTTTGTTTTCCCCATGCTATATCAGGAAGTGACTGCAATATTAGGAAAAATTCTCAGTGTACTATCTCCATTAAATATCTTATCTAGTAACCAAGAAAAATAAAGAACCTATTGACCATGTCATATCTCAGGAATCTAGATAGCAGGATCTGAAAAGAGAAAGAATAAAGGTATATAAAGTCTTTCACATCCTCCTTACATCTCAGTCAGCCAAGTATTGCAGGTTATAGAAGTAAAAAATGTAAGCAAAACAAGAAATAAACATGAATTGACAGCAGAAGGAATCTGCAAACAAGGTCACATAAGATGCAAAAAGTTACATATTTCTGATAATCCAATGCACAATTAGATTGATAATGTTTGCAGAAATCAACACTAGGGGACTATCAATAAGCATAGCTAGCAGAGAAAATATTGACAGAGGCTGCACAGTAGGTGGATGAACGATATAGCTTGGAAGATGATATAAGGAAACAAGCATGACTCTGATCCGGTATATCAAACGTACTAACAAGAAGATGATATTCGTTAAGGATTAAGCTTCAATTGGCAAAGTTCATGTACCTCTTGAATGAAATCAATATAATGAAGTGCACCATGTATAAACTGAGTTCCACCTCCTGGAAAATTGATATAATCTCCAGATACATTCACCCAATTTTGGTGTCCTTTCACTTCAGCAAGTTTGGTATGTGGGACATTACTGTACCATATCTGTAGAAAGCCATAGAGTATGGTAATTAAAGATTTACAATGGAAGAAATGGATACACAAAAAAGTAAAGATATTGGTCAAACAAGTACCTTTTCCCTACTCATGGGCCACCTAATTGGTTGTTTGTATCCACTAGGCAGAGGAACAAGGCAGGTCGGAGCCTCCTCAGGGCAGTGCCTTTCCCTGTGTTCGTAATGTCCAGTAAAGTGAAGTTTCTTGATGGCTTCCACATTGTCAAGACAAGGAATATAATCTGCTCCAGTAGCGACTTGACAAAGTTTCCAGCTGGAGTCTACATTTCCTCCTGCAGGTAAAGAATTCTTTTGCACCTCCTTTTCATTCTTTGATTCTACAGCCTGGGTAGAAAATGCACCATTCTGGGTATTGGTTTCATTTAAAAGCTCTGATTGAGCCCCAGATGGAAAGACCTCATTTCCTCCAGTGTCCTTTAATTGATCCCCCTCTTTGTTTCCCTCGGAGTCTTCTGCATTCTTGCCTCCATCTTGCTCCACTCTCTCCTCAATTGGGCCCTCATTCTTCTCATCTTCACTTTTATCTCCATCTGTTATCATATCTTGCTCTGGTTTCTTCTCTTCTTTAGTTTTTTCATAATTTACAGATTCTTTTGATCTATCCTCTATGTTCTCTTTACGGTCAGCCTTGTCACCTGTGTCAGTCTCCTGGTCTGCATCTCGAGCTTCCTTGATTGCTTCTCCTCCTTCCTCTCCATTATTGTCACTCGAGGTCCCAGTTTTAGAAGCATCCTCTGACCCATCCTTAAAAGAGTCATCGCTTCCCTTTGAAGAATTATTCACTTCTGTTTCTTCTATTGATGTCTCACTTGTTTTATCAGAAGGTGAGTCTGATTCATTTGGAATATTGTTGTCATTGTCATTTCCATCACTGCTTGTTGAATCCTGAGTTACATCAACTGGACGATTCTCAAAAGACCTAGAGTCGGACTGGGCAAATTTGTTATTCGCTTCAGATTCAGTATCGGACATCTCTACAGGAACAACTGTTGAGGATGTCATCATCCACACACCAATTAAGCAAAGGGCAACAAATATGACAATTGTAGTTGTCGAGCAGTACGACGATGCCCTTCTGCTGTCCATCCTTGAGCTTGTCCCAAATGCCATGTTTGTTGCATATAAATTTATTCGAATAGTTTATCTGTTAACATTCATCAATTTCTCAGTCATTCTTTGAGAGAATACGAAACCAAAATGGTTCATGAAACAAATTAACAACACAGGAAATTTCAGGAACAGAAAAAAATATACATTAAAGTCCGTGCATGGAAGACTTGATGGATACAAAATAAAGTCCAAGTATCAGTTATCTTCAACTAAAACGAAAGAGCAGTTGAATCCAAGGCCACAGGTTAAGGATAATCACAAGCCGAAAGATGTAAAAGCAATATTTACATACAGACATTACTTCCTGACTTAATATTGGTCAGTAAATCCCACAATTTATACAATAAAACACGTACGCAGTAGCCATGAATCGTTCCTAATAAAGCTTTTCTAAACAACAAATGGCAAGAGGCGCAACCTAAAATATGATCCTGTAGATCAGATAATTTCACTGCAAAATCCCGCGAAGAACAAAAAAAACAAACCAGAACGCTCGGTATCAATACTAACCCCAATCCCCAAGCATCTGTTGCATAGATCAAGCGCTAAAACGCGAAACCTTCAGCTAGTTTTTTATAATAGATCAAGCAAGATCTAGCTGTCAGATCTAAGCCAATCAATTCTAGATAATAATACGGAAATCCCGAAAGAAATGTCAGCCGAACATTTACATATCATTCAAATGAAGAAGCCCATATTCCGTGCGAGATCTGGAGAAAGCAACTTATATAAAACAAACAACAATGTAAAAGAAAACAAAGGAGAAAAGGTTCCGCAAAAGATCTAAGTCGAAATGGCAAAAGGACAAGAAGAAATCAAACGAATTTCTTGGGTCCAGCTACCGGGGCAGGGGATTGGCGAGTACCTCTCTGCGGAAGGAAAGCACAACCGATCTAAGCGGCGCTCCCCGAGGATCGATGGCTTTGCGAAGAGTGCAGATTCGAGAGCTGAAAGCCTGACACTGATAAGGAAGCGAGAGCGCGCTGCGCGCCGACTTGATACGAAGCGAAGTGAGTGACTCAGTGCCGAGTCAAGCGAGGAGCCTCCCCCTTCTTTAATATGATTTTATCTTATTTTTTAATGTAAAGAGATCTCCTTCGTGTTCCGACTTGAGCTACCTCTCAAGCTACGACATGCGGCTTTGGGGCACGCCGATAGTGCGGTCGTAAACAATGTCCTGTTCTAAATCGGGACTATTGTCGGCAAATCACTTATAAATATTGATTCAGAAATCCGTTAACGGTGATCGCGGAAGGATTCGCGACAAACGAGTCGTGATGCAGTACCGACTTAATTAAACGAAAAAAGACACTTTTATACATTATAACACCAGCACCCCCGAACCGTTATTATAGTAGATTAAAGCTGTTACGAAGGATTCAAGGATCTGTGGATAAATCAGCGTCTTGTATTCAAAGTGTCCACCGTCATCGAATTTTGAGTCGAAATGACGAAAATAACAGCCTGTGCAAGAGAGGAAACGTTATGTCATTGGATGAATTGGTCGTAGGGCGACTGGGCGAGGCGATAGTTTAGGAGAGCACGGTAAATGTCATTGGATGAATTATATTATTTTAATTCTATTTTTTTCATCCATAAATTGGATTAAAATTAATCTCTTATTTTATCTTTTTTAATTTTACAAAGCAAATAAGTTCTCGTAGTAGTAATTATTATTAGTAATACTAATTTAATGTTAACATTTTTCAATAAATACTTTAATCTATATGTATATAAGCAAAATTCAAAGGCCAAAATACTATGTTGATATTGATGTAGGATGAAATTGTAGCATTTAATTCCATATATAATCCATTAAACAATGATTTTATTTCACTTGATTTTTTAAAAAATAGGTTAATTAGTGAAGCAGCCAAAGATTGTTCATTTAAACTCTCATTCAAGTGAATATATTTTTTATATTTTATTTCACTTGATCTTCAATAATAATGATTTTAATTAGTGGAGGGATCAAAGATTGTCCATTTAATCTCATTCAATTGACCACATTTTTTATATTGAACTAAGCAGCCTCTTCGCACATTCTCACGTGTAATATTTGAAACTTAGAACATATTTTAACCTCACACAGTCACACTGCGATTGTCTTCTCACACGATTAAATATTTCTACCAATCTTATTTTTATAATAATCGGGTATTTTTGGAGTTATTTGTCGTTTTTCATATGTGACTCCACACAGAAGTACAAATTTCAAAAAAAGAGTAAAATTTTGACGGCAAGAAGAAAAAAGAGGAAGAAATTGCATTTCCTTCAAAACATACCAACTCTCCTATGTAAGTTGTACTGTATTTTCTGAGAAGTAAAAAAATTACCCATATTAATAAAATGTGTAGTTTATTATATTAATTACAAATAATAATTAATTTTTCACATACACTGAATTACATATAATTGTATGTATTAAAAGTTATATTATAGTTTTAAATAATATGTTAAATACTAATTTGCAAATAAAAGTTATTTTTCATGTATACTAGATTATATGTAAATATATATATGAAAATAATAATAATAATAATAATAATAATATAAATTTAAAAATGAATGATATGTTGGTCATTCAATGTGTATTACCCTAGAATGGGCGGCTGTGTCGACGAATTTTCTCTCCCCCCCCCCTTCTTTTCGACCCTCCTGACCATCCCGACAGCCACTCTGGCCCTTCTCCCTCCCCTAGGGCTCCCTCCTCCTTCCCCCGTTGTGTCTTCAAGCGTCCCTTCGACGTCCCCGCCCAAATAGTGGGCCGAAGTGTTCAAATCTCAAAACTATAACTCGAGTTTTGGTGCAAATCTAAAGTCAACATTCTTCAAAATCGCTTCCCCTACCACAAATCAAGTAATCTTCTCCTCGAAACAGATCCAACCCCTTCGACAGCACTGGGAGGCTAGTCTAATAGGTAAATTCCTCGAAAAACCCCCTCTGCTTGATATTATACGATCTCGGGCTTCTCGTCTTTGGTATCTCCGTGGTTTTCAGTCAGTTCTTGATCTTAACGATCATTTTTTTATTTTTCACTTTAACTCGATCAAATCGGCTAATTTCATTTTAACTGGAGGATTGTGGTCTCTTAGAGGCGATGTGATTCGTCTCATATCTTAGAAGCCCTTATTTCGCCCCTGAGATGAACTTTTCACAATCGCCCTCATCTGGTTACGGCTTCAGTCGCTCCCACTTGAATTTTGGAACAAAGATTGTGTTTCTTACACCGCTAGTAATTTCGGCAAGGTTCTTCTTGTTGACGAACGTTCGTTTTCTTTTGAAAGAGGAAAAATACATTAGGGTTTGCATTGAAATTAATTTTTCCTTGCCTCTAAGGCAGGGTGTTTGGATTTCATTAGATAATCATGAGTTTTTTCAACTTGTTAGTTATGAAAATCTTTCGGCTTTGTGCTTTCAATGTGGCATTATAGGCCACCGTGAGTCTGATTGCCTCATTCTCCTCTCTCGCAACAGTTCCCCAGTCCAAACCCATATGTTAGCATCCCCTCTAAGGATTTAAATGCCAATGCTCAGTCTGATTCCAGTATGGAACTTCGCCCAAAAAAAGCTTCTGATTGCTCCAACCCCTTATAGTCTAGCATTCCTCCCCCAAACCCTTGTCGGTGAAATGGTCACACTATAAGGGGGGTGAATAGTATGTTAACTAATCAATTAGTCTAAATTCGATTTTAAACATTTTCTTAAATTACTTAGGTAATTCATAATTTAACGACTAAATGCGGAAGCGAGTAATAAAGCTAATCAATGCGATACACAAAGAAAGCAATCCTAACATAATTATTTATAGTAGTTCGGCTCCAATGTCTACTCCACTTCTAAGCACCCTGCTTAGGATTTTCAAACTAGTTTTACTAGATCATATCATTTTTCTTACAAAGAGGACTTTACACTGAAAAGTCTCCGCTCTCAAACCGAAGACACTTCCACACTCGGAAGTATCCCGCCTTCCTACCAAGAGCATTCTCCCACCTGAACCTAAGGAACAACTCAACTAATCCTAGTAAACTAAGTTTACAATGGTGAATTTAAGCCTAAACATCAAGGCAACCACCAACTCAATCAAACCTAGCAACTTAGGTTTACACACTTGAAAATATAATGAAATAAATAATAAAATACACAACTAATTGAGCAAATAAATAATACAACTTATACTTAGCTCCAAACACGAGTCCTAGTTCCTCTTGATGCCTCAATGATGAATCGATAAAGCTTTGAAGGCAAAATTAAGTTTTTATCATGAGAACTAGGGTTTGCAAAGAAATGGCTCAAGAAATCTTTAGAGATGATCAAGGATGGCTCAATGAAGGTTAAGATACTGGAGGAAGGCACTCAAGGGCTAGTATATATAAGCCCCAAGAAGAGAGAGCCAAAATAGCTCTCCCAACGGACTGATTTTTGCCCGTTGGCGACGCCCAATCACTTGCGGATCGATCATTGGTCGACCGACCAAGTGATCGTCGAGCGACCGAAGGCATTCTGCCCATTCTGGGCATCGTTCAATCGATCGGTCGGTCGACCGAAATGCCTTCACCTTATGCCGGTCGATCGAACATGGGCAGACTGCTTGGTTTGGTTGATTTTTTCTACTTGTTTGCTCGTTTTTGGGTTCCGCCTTCGCTAAGTCTACTTATATAATATTTATTAACTTTAAGGATTAAATGTTATATAAGGATTATCCCTCATTTGGATTCAATAAAAATATCTAAAAAATCTAAATCCTTAGGAATCAAACTCTAACTTTTGGGGTCTAGTACAAATTTTCGAAAACCAAAACTTTTATGATTTCCCGGGTCAAATATGTGTAGGCTAAAGGATTTTTAAAAATCCCTTAAAATATTCAGTTATCTAGTTTTTACCTAAGGAATAATTACCGGGACTTTTGGTGCCAAGAAAATATCTAGGTCATATAACCCTCCAATGAGCTCCCTAAGCTTAGTGAATTTTAGGGTATTTTCTAATTTGGGTAATTACCTGAATATATCCTGAACTTTAGACTTTGTCTCAAATGTATCATGAACATTCACTTCACCAAATTGTATCCTGAACTATTAAATTTGTATCAATTGTATCCATCCGTTAAAATTCTGTCACTTCTCCGTTAACAATGTGACGTGACTTGCACACGTTGATTAAAATATATTTTTTATATTTTAACACTTTCTCCGTCACCACTTCGCCGGACCTCGCCTGAGAAAATGTCGGATTGTGCCGAAAAAACCGTCGGACCTTGCCAGAGAAATCGTTAAATCTCGCTGGACCCCACTAGAGAAATCATCAGACCTCGTCGGAGAAATCGTCGGACCTCACCGGAGGAATCACCGACCCTCGCCAAAGAAGCATTTTCTATTGGAATTGTTTACGAACGAGGTCCGATGGTTTCTCCGGTGAGGTCCGGTAGTTTCTCCGGCGATGTCCGGCAGTTTCTCTTGTGAGGTCTGACGGTTTCTCCGGTGAGGTGGTGACAAATAAAGTGTTAAAATATATATAAAAATATTTTAATCCACGTGTGCAAGCCATGTCACACTATTAACGAAGTAGGTGACGGAATTTTAACGGAGGGATACAATTGATACAAATTTAATAGTTCAGGATACAATTTGGTGAAGTGAAAGTTCAGGATACATTTGAGACAAAGTCCAAAGTTCAAGATATATTCAAGCAATTACCCTTCTAATTTTCCGAGTTTTCGTGCTTTGGGTTCGAATTTGGTATTTGGATTTTTTTGCATCATCATGAGGATTTACAACACATTCTAGACACTCTAAACCTAAACTCTATCTTCTCGATGAAATCCGAGCGATGACGAGCGTCCTTGCCGATTTCTCTGATTTCTTTGATTTTTCTGATCGGGGACATCGAGCGCTTACCGATATGGAATCTAAAAATAATTCTTCATGAAATATTAGTTCCATATTTATTATCATCAAAACCGAGATTAAGACCAATGTAGAAAACCTTTGACCAACAACCCTAAGTCTTTAAGTCCTAATTCCTCTTTGGCTTCTCTTCCTGAGCTTGCCTATGGCCCCTGGATTGAGTTCAACGAAAAAGGAACTATCGTCAAAACTCTCGCAGTGTGCACCATCCCTCTATTCCAAGAAATGGCCATGCTGACAATCCCCTGTGGCCCCTGGATTGAGTTCAAAGAAAAAAGAACTGTCGTCAAAACCCTCGCAGTGTGCACCATCCCTCTATTCCAAGAAATGGCCATGCTTGGGCTCTAGACAATCCCCTGTTCCCTCTGACCCAGGGCAGCCATCGCCTAAAGACCTTGAGAATATTAGATATTGTTTAGTTAGCGAAAACTATTTTTTGATTTGGTTTTAGTGAAATTAAAAACTTGGTTTCGAAAATTTGATTTTGATTTCTACTTTTCAGTTTTTTGAAAACGCGTTTGGTTAATTAAAACAACATCAGTTTTAGTTGGTTGAAACCAGTGAATATTTATTTAGTTATAAAAAATAATATTAATTTTCCTTGAACAACTTTAGTAGTAATTTGATTTTTGATTAAATGGTAATTAATTCATATGAAACAATTTATAGAACTTAATATGGTCGTAGAAAAAAGTCACATATTGTATTTGTAGTTAGTTTATAAAATTAAATGTTTGCTAATACGATTATAAAATATTTGTAAGATTTGATTAATTAAGTAATTGGTGATTTAAAAAAAAAAATTGTTCAATTAGATATAAAATTAATTAATAAATATTATAAAATTTTAAAAAAAATAAGTCTAATAGTCTAAAATTAGTTTTGATTAAATTATAAATAAGTTGACTTTAAGAAAATTTAGTTGTTTTAAAATTTAGATTTGAGTCAATTAGATATAAATTGGTTTAATTAATTTATCAATTTAAGATAATAGTTGGAGTTGAAAATAATGATTTTTATTTTTATTTTTATAAATTAGTTATAGTTTGATTTATTTTTAATTTATTTATTTTATTAAAAAATATTTATAATTATAAAGTTGTCATTGTATTTTGATAACGAAATCGACAGTCTAGAAACCACAGTTTATTTTTAATTAACATTTTGGTGTTTTCATTTTTATTAAGAAAAACTAATTTCGTTATCGATTAAGTTTCATGAAAATACTAAATCAAATACGTTTTCGTAAGTAATTTTGATTTCGATGAAATTAAAATAATAAAAATAAATTTGATTTCGCTAATCAAACATGCCTAATGGACTTAACCCCTAGCCCTCACCCAAAAGCTACTGTTTCTTTCTTCCCTAACCCTAAAAAGAAAGGCGTTTAAGTGGCCAAAACAAATAGTATTTTTACAATCTCCATTAAGAAAAAACCCCTTTTGTTCATCATTCTTATCCAATGTCCAGTTACTTATCTTCTAGTTCTACCCACCCTCCTAAGCCAAGTCCAAATTCTAAATCAAATGCAGGTGTGTTGGTTAAAGCTCTCTCTTCTAAATCTTTCAGTGTCCTAGCAAATGAACTGGTTGTGGTTTTTAAAGCTGTTGTAGTTAATAAAAACCCTCAAAATTCTCCTCATAACTCTAGGTTTCCTAGCAAAAAATCAAATACCAGACCCCTTAAAGCTCCCCCTAAGTCTCCTCTCCTATTGTTACCTTCTCCTATGAATGGTAATCCTAATAAGAGACCCAGAAGCAATAAGAGACTCAGAGCTTCTGATTCATCTGATACTCTGTCCTAAATGACTCCTTACAACCCTTTGCCTACTGACCGTCAGAGTCCTAGCTCTCATCCAATTAAATGAATATTCTAAAATTAGAACGTGAGAGGTGCTCGGAGAAAGCCGGTGAAGAAATTTATTAATGTTCATATTAAGCTTCTTAATTTAAAAATTATTATATTGCAAGAGACTCATCTTGATGAGGTCAAGTCAAAAAGACTTATTAGATTCTTTGGGAGATCTTGGTTGGGTGAAATTGTTCCTAGCATGAGTGCCTCAGGTGGCATTCTTATTGCTTGGAACTCTGATACTATCAAATCTCAGGTAATTTCTTTCTTCTCCCAAGTTATAAATATGATTATTAAGATTGATGACTCTGAACCTTTTCTTTTATCTGCTATTTATGCTAACAATGATCCAAGTATTAGATGCAATCTATGGCATTCTTTTATGAACTTAGAATTAAATTCTTTTCCTTGGCTTATCATCAGTGACTTTAATTGTATATTAAATTCTTTGGATAAGTATGGTGGTGTAAATTTTAAAGTTTCTAAGTCTATTCAAGATTTTAGAGATTTTGTTAATAACTGTGATTTTATTGATCTTGGTTTTTTTGAAAATAAGTATACGTGGATAAATAACAAATCTAATTTGGCTAAAAATTTAGTTAGATTAGATCGTGCTTTTATTAATCCTGCATGGCTTCACTATTTTGGTCATACTTCTGTTAAGTATTTAAATCGTATTACTTGTGATCATAGACTCATGCTCATTAGTATTCCTAGCTCTAAACAAGTTAGAAGTAAATTGTTTAAGTTCCACAATTTCTGGACTGATTGTGGTGAGAATTTTAAGGGCCTGTTTGGTTAGCGAAATCAAGTCTGTTTTCATGGTTTCAGTTTCACTGAAACCAAAATTGCTTACGAAAACGTGTTTGGTTTAATATTTTCGTGAAACTGAATCGAAACCAGAATGAAAACGAAACCAGTTTTCTTAATAAAAATGAAAACAACATAATGTTGTTTTCTGTGGTTTCGAGACTGTCGGTTTCGTTATCAAAATGCTGTGACAATTTTGTAATTATAAATATTTTTTTATAAAATTAATTAATTTAAAAATAAATCAAACTATATCGAATTTTTAAAAATAAAAATAAAAATCATCATTTTTAACTCAAACTTTTATCTTAAATTTATAAAATAATTAAACCAATTTATATCTAATTGACTCAAATCCAAATTTTAAATAACTCAATTTTCTTAAAGTTGGTCTATTTATAATTTAATCAAACCTAATTTTAGATCATTGGACTTGTTTTTTTAAAAAAAATTATAATAACTATTAATTAATTTTTATATCTAATTGAACAAAAAAATCTTAAATTATCAATAACTTAATTAATTAAATCATTTAAATATTTTGTAACCATATTAACAAATATTTAATTTTGTAAACTAACTAAACATTTAACTACTTCTAAAAATGTTCAAGGAAAATTAATATTATTTTTTATAATCAAATAAATATTTATTGGTTTCAACTAACTAAAACTGATGTTGTTTTTATTAACCAAACGCATTTTCAGAAAACTGAAAACTAGAAACCAAAACCAAGTTTTCGAAACCAAGTTTTCAGTTTCACTGAAACCAAACCAGAAAATAATTTTCGCTAACCAAACAGCACCTAATGTTGTTGACGAAGCATGAAATTTCTCTGGTAACTCTAATAATCATGTCTTTTCTCATGAGCTTTCTAATACTAGGGATGCTCTTAGTCATTGGAATAAAATTATAAAAACACTCTTAGAAATTTAGAAAGAAATCTTGAAAATACCTTTAATGATATCCATTCTTTAGAAGCTCTTGAAGGTCTCCCTCCCGCCCCTTCTGACTTGGATATTAAGCTTAGATGTCTCTACAATAAGAGTATTGTTATTCAAAAATAAATCTGCAATAAATGATGGTCTAAGTCCAAAATTTCTTAGATTAAAGATTATGATAATAATACAGTTTATTATCATAGAATTGTCACTAAACGTAGAAGAATAAATTTTATATTTTCTTTATTAAATGACCAACATGAAATTGTCACAAATGATAAAGATATTCTTTCTGAATTTTCTAAGTTTTATACTCAACTCTCCTCCTCCCCTGACACTTCTTAGTCTATCTTTAAGCATGTTAATCAAAATTTAGTTTTTTTTCTAGTTGCCCCCTTTTCAAGCACTGAAATTTGGGACACCATTAAGTCCCTTGGCAATGGGAAAATCCCTGGGTATGATGGCTTCATCGCTGAATTTTTTAAGCACTATTGGCACATCATATCTGAGGACTTCATTCGATGTTTAAACCATTTCCACTCTACCAACTTCTTTCCCTCTAACTGGAATAAAATCCTTATAATATCCTAGATATTTAAATTTATTATTTTTCCTCTTATATGTGTTTGCCAGCCTAGTGGACTAGTTCGTGGTCGAGCCGAGTTGACTCATGGTTCGGAGCGAGCTTGCGAGCTCGGGTAAGTAGAATATGAATTTATGAATTTTAGAATTGGGCTGTTGAAATTATTTAATTTGATATTGTGTGTGCACAATCGTTAATTACGTTCATGTGGATGTATTTAAATTAATTGTTTGTGATTTATTAGAATAAGTTTAATTAAGTCTAATCGAGTTAGTGGATTTGGATATGGCTTTAGGCGGATGCTGATTTGATAAGAGTTAGGAGGACTAGGGTTGAGGAGGGAGTATAAAACTTCCTAGTATGATTATATATTGTATTTTTTATATATAAAAAAAAAGAAAAAAAAGAAAGAAAGAAGCTGAGCCTAGCTTCTTCTTTTTTTCTCCTTATACATTGCAACATAGTTGATGTCCAAGTACACCTGACCAATACAACTCTTCGTGTAGGGATCACCCCATTTTGTTTGGACCTCAAAATTAAATATTTAGATTTCAAAGATGCCCTCGTGAAGCATGAGTCTTTTATAACATTGTAAACAAGTGCGGCAGCTCCATGATTGATCGATATTTAATATTTTAATTATATGACGATATTAAAAATTTAATTATATTACATCAAAACAACGTACGAAATGCTGTGTTGGAATTATTGCCTTTATGGACTACTATATATAATTAAAAAGTGGACCTCTTCCTAGTGTAGAGGTGGCAATGGACCGGACCGAGCTCGGACGACCCAAAAATTAATTATTTAATTTATTTATTTTTAATTTAATTTTTTAAATTTAAATTTTTAAATTTTTAAATGTTTAAAATTTAATTTTAAAAATTAATGATTACGGGTGAGTTTTGAACTTGGACCTCTAATTTTATTTGAGATAGCTTAATCATTGTACTAAACTTTATTTTATATTTTTTAACACATTTTTTATATGTAACAGTATAACGCAGTATAAATTGATAAAAAAAAAATTAAAAAAATTAAATTATAATTAAATTTTTATTTATCTTTAATACAAAAATATCCATCCAATGATAAAATATTTTTTTTTAATATTATAATAGATCACACCTTAAAAGGTTGTCTACGTACCGTCTATAGCTAAACTTGTACTCCCCAATGATTAACTATATAATGATCAGGTCTACGTAGTTCTTTTTACATTTTTAATCACCTGTAGTTTCGGTGATTTAACTTGTACTTGGAACAGCAGCACCAGCTTCGCTTGTTTGAGCTTCCTCCTCTCCCGATGATGAAGTATTGTGTCCTCCCTTATTTTGTAATTTATCTTCAGCATACAATCAGTCTTTTAAGCAAATGCATATTTCAACCGTTTCTTCACTCATTCGGCTCCTTTTTTCGTCGAGAATTTTATTTCCTGCACTAAAACAAGACTCGGAAGCTACTGTAGAGACATGAACAGTTAGTATATTATGTGTCATGATGAAAATAATAGGATACGTATTTTCTTATTTTTTCCACCATGCTGAAATTTCATTATCATCTATTTCTTCAGAATGATTATGATCTAGAAAAAAAGTAATTCATTAAAATTAGTAGATTTAGTTTTTTTATTCTACGACCAAGTTGAGAATTAATATTATTTTCACAATCATCTCTTAATCTAGAAGAAGAAGATGTTGTCTTATTTGTAATTGTATCGTCAAATTTTGAAGCGTAAAATACAAACATAGAATTCAATAAATTCGAAAGTTTATTTTTTTTTCTTCAATCTAATTCTATATTGTTATAATAATCATCTAACAACATATTTAAATCATCAATTTTTATTCTAGGATCTAAACATATTGCTAAACAAAATAAAGTAGGTATATCTGACCAATACTTTTTAAATTTAGATTCAATTAAAGAAATAATTTGTGCAAATAAAGGATGATGTCTATATGAAGAAAATACTTCACTAATACGAACTATATGTGAAAGAGTTAAATTACGTGTAGGATAATAAATACCGAAAAGTTATTCGATAGCTTTATTAAAAAGTTCTAAAATTTGAGTAATATGCCCGGCAACTAACCAATCATTATTATTAATTGGATCATCATGCATATTTTGATTGTAAAACATTGTAAGGATATCTTGATATCTTATAATAGACATAAGCATATGATATGTTGAATTCCATCTGGTAATAACATCATCATTAAAAAATTTAATAATTTATTAAAAAATTGACATAATTTTTTAAATTTTTGTGTTCTTGTGTCACGCCCCAAAATTTAGTCACGTGACCGGCCAGAGTGCAGTCAAGCACCCCGAAGCCTAACCCATTATACAAACATTTAAATAGGTACAACTTGAAAACCAGGTGTCTATAACATAACTAGGAAATAATCAATAGCAACATCAGTGATAAAGACACAATTCACATACCAGATATCTCATAAAAATGATTCAACAAAAAGTTTAAACAACTCCATGACACTCTAAAGACTATAATGTCTTAGTTAGCAAACAGGACTCGACTCAACTAGACTCGACTACGCCAACCAGCTCACGAGATCGCTACCGGAGTCCGTCCTCATCAGCTGCGCCATACCTCAGGGTCACGCTCTGCAAAACAAACATGTGAGTAAAAGTGAGTATAAAACTCAGTGAATGGTCTCCCAATCCTTAGGAAATGGAGTTCAATAATGGCAGTGCATACAATATATCAAGTTATACATGTAAGGAAAACAATTCCATCCGACTCTACGGGAAGCACTTTCTAAGTTTTGGATCCCAATTAGTTACTTTTCTTAGTTTCACTGATCTAGGAAGGCCCGCTAGACTCAGTGTCCAACTGCCTCTCCCCCTCGGGTACACTGGTCTAGGAAGGCCCTCTAGAACCAGTACCATTGTATCTCTACTCAGGTCACTAGTCTAGGAAGGCCCTCTAGCACCAGTACCTACTGTATCTCTACTCGGGTCACTGGTCTAGGAAGGCCCTCTAGAACCAGTACCCAACTATTTTTCTGCTCGGGTTCACTAGGAAGGCCCTCTAGATCCAGCACCCGCTCGGTCGGGAAGGCCCTCCGACCCATGATCGCTCGTACGCTGTGCGTACCACTCGGCCTGCATGCGGCCCATAGTCATCACGTGCGCTACGCACACTACTCGGCCCACCGGCCCCATGTATCTCGTGCGTGGAACGCACCACTCGGCCTAATATGCCCCGGACCACTACCCGAGGGTCACATCCTCGTGTCAACACACCCAAGGTTCACATATCCCAAGTATCAACTAAAACCCCAATTGTTTATGACGGAATAGGAACGTCACACCGAGACCGCATCCCGACCCGATTAACATGCACTACGAAAATTTCAGCTTACTGAAATTTTCCATTTCCTACCCTCATGTTACTGTTCAAGTCACTTAAGTACTTTCTATGTTCCCAAAGCATATCTTACATGCAAATCGATAGGTTACACCAGTACCTTTCGCCTTAAATTGATTGATCAAACTTCTAAATTAAATCAGCATAAATTTGACTAAATTTTCAGCACAACACATTTCAGCTTCTATTGTGTGTATCATTTCAGCACCATGCCAAATGAAATTTCAGCATTTCATTATATGAAATCTAAGTCTCAAATACAAAAGATTTCAACAATATTACTATAAAATTTATAGCATATAATTTCATCAAACTATAATTTCAGCAAAATATACATTCGGCAAATCACAATTTCAGCAACTATAATTTTAGCCAAACTTAATTTTAGCAACTATAACTTTCAGCCAATCACAATAAGAAAGCAAATCCAAATTCTCAAATTTCATACACCCAAAGCAAGCGGTCACGAGAAGAGATGTGCGGCCAATCCTAGTAACCTTAGTTTGGTATTTAATTTAGCAATCAAGCACTCATTCTCTCACATCGAATTAAAGAAAATAATTCATATAATACCTAAAGATTTCAGGTTGCTTCCTGGAGGTGTGCGGTCAATGAAGAGGAGGAATTCCTAAATCTAGGGTTCCCAATTCCATAGCCAAACTTGCTATTATCAAAACCAGGGAGGATTACAATTACATGACAGATCATTCATCTAAATCAATTAGGAAATTGATCCAAAATTCCCAAGTTTTCGAGAGACAATGGGCGGCTACCAGAGGAATGGAAGAATCCAAAACAAGAGGTGCAAGAACCACTCACCGGAAAGAAATCGGAGAAGACAAGGAGTAGGGAAGGCCTATTGATGCTCGACGCCGACGATTCGCGAGTTTTCGGCCGGATCGGACACCCCGCTCAAAACCTTGGTCGCTGCCCCTTCTCTCCCAAGCGCCTCGGGTTGCATGCGGCTACAGTGCCATACGCCCCCCTAGGTGACAGGGATTTTATTCTTTTTTTTCCAATAACTTGGGCTGAAATTACAAATCTGCCCCTAACTTAAGTGATTCACTAAACATTCTCTATGTCACCCGAACTAAGTCCGAATTCGGATCCGGTTGAACCGATGGATTCCCCTCGAAGTCCTCTTTAACTACGTGACACATAAAATATTTTACCTCTTATATTTTAATTAAGAAAATTTCTAGAGTAATCGGGTCTCACCTTAAGCTAAGCATCAATGCTCAAACCCGCGCGCGCCATCTCGCGTCACACGCAACCCGCTGAAATAAGTATACACAAAATAATTTAGCAGGTATTACATCTTGCTTTTGAAGAACGCATATATCTAATAACATCTCTTATTTTTTCTACATGTATATTTACTTGTTTTAAATCATCTTGTACACATAAATTAAGAACATGACAAACACAACGAACATGAAATAATTCACCATCTAATACTGATTTAAATAACTGTATAAGGGGAGGAATAACAGCATCATTATTACTAGCATTATCAAAACTAATCGAAATTTTTTTATCATTTATATTATAGAAAGATGTTACAAATCTAATAGCAAAAAAAATGACAACAGAAGTATGTGGATATTCAAACACTTTAAAACTAATTATTCTTTTTTATAAAATAAAATTTTCATCAATCCAATGTGCAGTAACACAAATGTAAGAATTAATAGTACAATGACTAGACCAAACATCATATGTTAAAGAAATTTTTGATTTATTATTTTGAAAACTAGTCATTATATTTTCTCTATATATAAAAAATAATTTTAAAGCATCACTTTTTATTGTATTTCGAGTAATTTTTTTTATATTTTGGTTGTAAAGTATTTTGAATCCAACTAGAAAATCTTGGTTGATCAACAAAACTAAAAGGATATTTACTTTGAACAATTAATTTTGCAAGTTCTCGACGTTGAAAATCATAATCATACGAAAAAACTGTTAAACCAGAAGAAAATAAATTAAAAATTTATTGAGCTTGTGCAACCTTAGTGTCATGACCCTTTGCATGACATAATAAATGACCAGTTCATCCAGTTGTTGAAGCTAAAAGAATTTTTTGACATTTTTTGCACCGGGTTGTTGGTACGGTGTCATCAAGTTCAATAATTTTCTCAAAATATTCTCAAACCATACTTTTTTTTACCTGATAGACATAAATTAATAGATGGGACTTATCTCTATGTTTTGATTTTGTTGAGTGGTAGGAGTGGTAGGAGTAGCAGGAGATATTTCTTCTAACATATTTGATTCAGCTTGTGGATTATAACCTGAAAAATCTCCATCCGCCATTAGTAAAAATTAAAAATATAAAAGTATAAATATTATACTAATCAATGAAACAAATTAAAGAGATTAAAAAAAATTAACAACAATCTTGAATCTTTGTCTTCTTGATGAGTTTAAAATATTGTTGAGAATGATTATAAATGAACTTAGATTGCTGGGAGTAAGAGAGTTGAGAGTTGAGAATTAAGAGTTGAGAGTTGAGGATTGAGAGAAAGAGTTGAAGATGAAGATAGAAGAAATGAAGGAGGGGGTATTTAAAGGAAAATTTAATTATTATTATTTTATATAATATATTCATCAGCCCGAGCCAGACTTGGCTCGGGCCGACCTAGGCCTGGCGCGCGCCAGACCCTGGTCTGGCGTGCGCCAGGCCTCTCGTGCTCGCCCAAAGCACAGGCACGCGAGCCGTTGTTGGCCAGCGTGCCGCGCTCGGGCAAGCACGGTGCGCGGGCCGTGCTGAGCACAGTCCGACTGCGAGTCATGCCTAGCACGGCCCACGTGGCCAGAAGGCGAGCCCGGCCCGTCTTCTGGGCACAGCCGTGCCGGGCCGGGCCCATGCCGCCCATGGGCTGGCCAGCCCGTTGCCACCTCTACTTCCTTAATTGGCCTCCAAGCTAAGCTCAATTAATCAAATCTAAATTAGTGGCTTCAAATTTATTTCAACTAGTATAACACCAGCGCGCGTTGCGTGGAAAATAAATAAAAATAGAATAAAAATTGAGAACTTAAACAAATATTGAAGTAATCTTAATTTAAAAGTCAACTTTTAAATTAATCTATTTATTTTTTGAATTGATCCTAATTAAAATCTTAATTAATTGATGGATAATTCTAATTAATGTATAGAGTTAGTTTAATTATTACAAACATGAAAGATATTATTGATTAATTATAAGTTCTAGAGACACATTTGAGAGGACGGAGGACACCGAGAGAAAAGATGGGAATGCCCATGGAAACAAAACCCTAACCTTGATTTTTGAATTAATTTTTCATATTTATGAATCCAATTAATTATGTCCGCTTAATTTTTGAATTTTATTTCCCCTCTATTTAATTTTGGAAATTAATTATGTCTGCTTAATTTTTAAATTTGATTTTCCGTTCATTTTATTTTGGTAATTAATTATGCCTACTTAATTTTTAAATTTTTGAATCCAATTGGTTATGTATCCTTGATTTTCAAAAAAAAAATCACATAATTATTTATTTTGGTAATTAATTATGTATGTTTAATTTCTAAATTTGAATCCAATTAATTATGCCTACTTAATTTTTAAATTTTATTTTTTTATAATTAATTATTTTTGTAATTACTTATGCGTGCTAAAATTTTTAAATTTTCGAATCCAAATAATTGTGCATCTTAATTTTCAAATTTTACATTTTCGCAATTAATTATTTTGATAATTAATTATATCTACTTAATTTTCAAATTTCCAACTAATTAATCATGTCTTCTTAATTTTTGAACTTTATTTCTCATAATTAATTATTTTTATAATTAATTATGTCGGTTTAATTTCCACATTTCCAAATTCAATTAATTAGGTTTGCTTAATTTCTAAATTTTATTTTCCCTTCATTTTATAATAGCATATTCTTAATTTGTTATGCATGCTTACTATATAAGACAACAATTAATTAATTATATTTGCTTAATTTTCAAAATTTTGAATCCAATTAATTATACATGTTTAATTTTCAATTTTTATTTTCTCTTCATTTTATTTTGAATTAATTATATCTACTTAATTTTTAAATCCAACAAATTATGACTGCTAAATTTTTAAATTTTATTTTTCTCTTATTTTTTAAGCATCTTCTTAATTTATTATGCATGCTTACTGTATATAATATCTATTAATTAATTATGTCGACTTAATTTTTGAATTTTCAAATCTTATTAATTATGCATGCTTAAGTTTTGAATTTTATTTTTTCTCCATTTTATTTTGATAATCGTTCTGCTTCACCTAATATTTTAAAATATTTATTGACCGACAAGATGACAAATATTTAATTGGTACTTTTTCAATTACTTTTATGTAACATCAAATTTGTTTTTCTTTCATATTTTCAATTGGACAACACAATAAGCTAGTATATATATATATAAGCAATATTCAAAAATATCACGTCACACTTTCAACGTGAAGTTTGACATAACAATTTTAGATTTTTTATCATATTTATTTAATTTAAATAATTGTAAATATGATTTAATATACTTTTTTCTTTTATATATTTAATTATTGTGCATTATTATATGATTATTAACTTTAATCGTAATTGTCAATTTAAATTTATTTAGAATTTAAATTAATTTTTATATTTATATATGATTTAATATTAATGAAGTTCACACCTACTCAACTTTGCATTTTTTTTAAATACTTCGTAATTTTATGAATTTTTAAATACAATTTTAAATTACTGTACATTATTATATCATTAATATTAGTTGTAATTGTGACGGTCAATTTAAATTTAATTGAAATTTAAGTTAATTTTTATATTTAAATATGATTGAGTAACTAATGAAATCCACGTCTCCTCAACATCTTCCATAATTAAATCTCTCTATTTAATTGCATGTAAATAATGTTGCCACTCTCCCAAGTCTCACATCTCTTTGCATCTCTATATTTACTTAATTAGCTTCAAATGAGAGTAGATAAAAAAGTGCAATATTGAAAACTGAAAAGAATTCTTACTCTAACTATTAATGATAGTATAAATTTATAATTATGACCAAGATCTAATTTTTTTTTTCAATATTTAATCTTTCACTCGTTGATGAAGTAAATGTTAAAAATACTATCATTGTTACGTTGGAAATTATTGTTATCATTACATTAATAATACTAATAATAAATTTGAAATGATTATATTTTATTCTGTTTATTTTGTAAATTATTTTATCAATAATTAAAAAATATAAAATATAAATAAACATATAAGATAAATATGATGAGATATTTATTAATATTAAAACTTATTTTATTTATAATGAGAAAAAATAATTAAAACTAATGAAATTTATATAAATAACCTGGAAAATTTAATGTTCTACTGCATTAGTATTTTTTTCATTATTATTTAAATGTCATTCTGATTATTTTTTCTAAGATCTAAATATATTAGGAAGATTTGTATTGAATACTTTATTGTAATTTAATATTTAAATCTTATTTGAATTGATGCAGATAAATGAGAAAAAATATTATTATAAACCGTGACACATTAAATAATTTATAGATTTGTAATGAATATTTTATTGTAATTTAATATTTAAATCTTATTAGAATTGAGATAAATAAATGAGAAAAAATATTATTGTAAAACGTGACATATTAAATAATTTATAATTAATTATTTTATGTTGGAATTGATGTATAAAAATGAAAAAAAAAATGAAATTCAGAGTTTGATCCACATGTATAACTTCTACTTTTGATATTTGGCCAAAAATAATTATTACAATTTGACTTTTAAGTATATATAGAATATAGATATAGATTATTTGTAGGATCCATTAGCTTAACTTGTCTTCTTATAGGCATTGATTGATTGGTTTGCTCATTCCAGAGTGATGAGATTTGGTTTTGGAGTTGGGCATAGCGGATGTCAGAGCAAATAAATTAATTGCTTAAACAATCATTTGTCAATATGAATTATTTTCCATAGATTAAGGCTGTATTTGTTTTCATAAATAACTTTTAGGATAATACTCTTTTTTTTCTTTTCTCTTGAATGATAGCAAGAAAATTTTTGATTAATTAAAAAATATATTTTATGTTAAAATGAAAAAACTAGTGTAAGTTAACTCCAAAAAATGACTTTTCTTACCAGACGAAGTCATTTTTGTAAATAAAATATTATATTATATTATATTTATATGATATAATACAATAACAATATTAAATAATCAAATATATTATAAAGACATTTTATATATTTATAATATATTATATATTTTAAAAATATTTAAAATATTAATACTTTAGTATCTAATAAAATGTAATACTTATGGATTATAGAAATTATGATATTTTAGAATTATACGAATCCTTTTTAATTTTTAAATATAAACATACATAGTTTCATGAGTCTTTCATTTGGTTTTCAAATATTGAAAAATATTTTCCGAAAGTATAATTAAACATATATAGAAGATGAATATTTTTTATAAAAAAAAATACTTTATTTAAAAATATTTTTCTGAGTAAAATGGAAAAGTTCCATCTAATTCAACTAGAGAAACATAAAATCGAAGTCCAAATGTTTTCCGACAAACCAATGGAAACAAAATTTCTTTAGTCATCCACAAAGCAGACGATGTTGTGAAACTATTTGCATTAAAACTAATTAACACTCAATTGCTAGAAAATGTGCTCCAAGCTTATTTTGTTGGGCAAAACCCTAACAAAGGAATGTATCTTACGAAGATGATGGGCTGTGAATCACAGCAGTACTTTGGGCTTTGTCTCTCCAACTGCTAAGGGCTAAGGTCTCGTTTGCTTTGCTTGATCAAGGAGATAAATTAAAATTTAAAATTTTATTCATAATTTACTACCGCAATAGATAAGAATCAAGCTGAAAATTAGATGAATTTATTTTAGTTCAAATCTACCGCTGATCCGATTTAAAAAACTTGAGGAGGGGGTGAGTTTAGGGCCAAAATTCATAAGATATAAATTTCATATCTTATTCATATTTTTTATCCTATGTCAAAATAAGTATATGATATGATTTCAAGAAATCATCTTGGATTTATATCTCGCTCTTATTCATCCTAAATTTTATCTCATCCAAATCATATTATGCAAAACAAACATCCAAATCTTTTCTTTATCTTTTCTCATGTTATGTCATTACTCCCCTCCTTTCATTTTTTTTTCGGCTTCGTCAATGACATCAGTGTAATCTCTACACCTTTGACTTTGACTTTGACGAGAGCATCTACATCGTTGTCCAGTGCCACTTTGATGAGAGAATTTACATTATTGTCCAGTGCCAAGTACTATGTTTGTCCAGTATCGTGGTCTATTTTGCGAAATAAACACCGTTCAAGTCCTCCTACCCAATTCAATACCATGCCAAACTGCGAAACAAATGCATATCTTAAATTTTCTTTTGAAGTCACGCACACTCCAAAAATACATTATTGATGGTGCTATATGGTTACATTTGATCCTCTCACCTAGGAGTGATCCGATCCGATCCGAATAATTCGAACTCAAATAAGGAGGCTCCTACACCACCCGACTCTATCCGAATAAGATTTCGGGGTCCGACCCGATTAATCTGAATAACCTAAATTTCATTTTTTTTAAAAAAAAATCATAATTATAAAAAGACAAGAATTCTGAAAATAGTGAGAAAAAAAGTAAAAATAAAATAAAATAAATGACTTCACTAGATGTTAGAATTTAAGACTTCTAAACTTTCATTATAGCACTTCTAACCAACAAAATAATAACATTTTTTAAATTATAATATGCATATTATCTATATGCATGTAAGTATATTTCGGGTCGAGTCATGTATATCAAGATTTTCATCCAATCCAACCTGACTTAATTTATCCGATCCGAATTAATTTTTTGAATTAATTTTTTAAAAGTATTCGAATCGATCCTGATTTTGCTCACTCCTACTCTCATCCATAAGGTTAGCTAGTTCTTAAAACGGACCTGGTGGTTGCAATTAATCACCGATGGAAAATATCATCCGCATGATATTGAACATTATAGTTAAAATGAGACATCATATCAAATAGAGAAAATAATCAACTTTATCTGATCCCGGTCCTATCTCCATATAAAATGAGTGGAGTTTTTTACTCAAAGAGATTGGTAAGAGCATAAGAAAACAATACTCTTATCATCTCATATGGTCCATAAGTCATAGCAATATTTACAAGAGCACATATAAAACTCTCATTTTTTTTAACTCAACTTGAAGTCAAGCTCAAGTTGGCTGATTGCAAAAGGCCATGTGTGTAACAATTTGGAATAATGACTTTGATTCATATTTGCACTGTATTATCTGTGTATATAATTATTATATTATTTTTTTGTAAAAAAAAGAAAATTACTTCGTATTAATGAAAATAATCGGGACCGTAAAAGTCCCGTACAAAGATACATTGGAGCTCGGGTGGTCTCACTTGGGAATCTGCACATATAATTATCAATTTACTCTATATGTTATATAATATATATATATAGTTTTATATACTAATTTATACCATATATATTATATTATTTTATATACTATTTTACCATATTGGTTTTTTATTAAATACTTTATTTTATTATTTTTTATTAAAATGGGACAGATTTGAATAATTAGAAAAGAGCCTTATTATAGTGTCCCGAGTCATGGTTCTTATCCTATTCATAATAAATTTTTTGCAAACAAACACTTAACAACAATTGTTGTCTTACTTTATACCTCAAAATAATACTAAATGAACGGACTAGAAGTCACATATATATCAGATGGAGAGTTGTTTTTGGTGAAAAATCATATCTCAAATGAAAAGTTGTATGTAGATTTGGAAGGAGATGAATCAATGTATAAATACTTAGGATTTTCCCTTTTATATTTTAATTGAGTAAATTGATTTGTTGATAATATTTTAGAATTTTATTGTAGTTGAAAGAAAATTTGTCCTTTGAAATAGATAAGTAATATTTCCTCTAGAAAATTGTATTAAATACACTATCTTAAATCATTCTATCATTAATTATAATGGTATATTTGTTTCATTGGATATAATATAATAAGATTGAATAATAAATGAGAGATGATTAGATATGAATCTTTTAAATCCGGTGTACATCGGATATCATATTAATTTTATACTATTCTAATCTTATTTTTTTCTAATTAATACACTAAACAAATAATGAATTAAAATTCATATCTTATCGTATATTCCTTAATCCTATGAAGCAAACAAGCACTAATGATATGTTTGTTTCATTGGATTGGATAATAAATGAGAGATGATTGGATATGAATTTTTTAAATTGGGTGTACATTGAATATCGTATTAATTTTATATTATTCTAATTATATTCTTTTCTAATCAATGCATTAAACAAATAATGGATTCAAATTCATATTGTATCATATCTTCCTTAATCCTATGAAGCAAACAAACACTAAGGGCTTATTTCATATAATAAGGGAGGATATTATAAGAAATTGATTAATATCTATTGTTTATTTAATGCATGAATTAAAAAAAAAAAAATAATAATAATACAAAATTAATATTATATTCGATGTATATCAAATTTAATTTTAAAAATCATATTTAATCATCCCATGTTTTTTATCTAATTCAATTATATTTTATCCCATTAAGTAAATATACGGCAAGCGTACCAGAATGATTTGCAAATCTGGTTAATTGTAATCTCTCTAAAAGAATATCATATATAATCACAACTTTGTAAAAATTAAGTTACTAGTGGGTTAATCATTAGGCTACCAACAAATTAAATATCCCATTTCATGATTACCAAGTTGCCTATGATTGGAGCTAGTTAATACACTCAGTCAAGTCAGCCAATGACCTTGATCCACTCTACCTACCAAATTGGTCATAACAAGTTTGACTCAAGATGCAAGACAAGGGGTCTCAATACTCAATGATATATGTGCAATGAAAGGGAAAAGCACTTGAGCAGAAGCTTCTGTCCTTGAGGTGTCTTAAGGTCAGGCCTTAGCGTGCCCTTGCTGCCATTCTTGGGCCCAAAATTAGTTGTCACGTTGGATGTGTGGCTAAACCAATGATGAAGTTTCAATTAATAAAAAAATTATTCGTACATTTTTAAAAAATAATATCAGTACTAATTCTTACATCCAGCAATGGCCAACACATAATATATTTGCATAAATATCTTTTCCCTTGGTAGTGGCTCTAATCATCTCATTCCATGTGGCTTTTTATATAGTATCTTTTGCACGCCAAGTTGATCCCATTTGTAGACACATATTAGTCCACTTTTATTTATAATTTTACCTATCTCTTTAACTTTTTCTCTCTGCGGTTAACGAAGAGATAAAAAAAAGAGAGAGCATAAAATAAATCGTAATAGGATTAATTTTATGCCGACCGCGAATCCAATGAACTTATATCTCATGATGTATTTATTTCTTTCTAACTTTTTCTTTTTTTATTTAATAAAAAGATAAACATATGTTGAGATGCGAGTCCAACGAATTTGAATCCAGCATAAAATAAACTTAGTAATAAATTATCTTGACTTAGGATAACATTTTGGTTTACTATTAATGAAGTAATGAAGTTGAAAATTTATAGTAATTGACATTGAAATAACTAAATGTCTCAAAACATATCAAATGATTGGGTTCAAAATCGAACTTATATGATATATAAATGTTGGAAGCATCAACAGAATTACATTAGGGCCAAAAGAGCAACAAGCTCGTTGAATATATTATATATATATTTTTAAAAATAAATATTAAAAATAATTTGATAATTTTATTGAGTCCAAATTTTCTTATTAATTCATTTATAATTTAGTGATTAAATATGTGGATATTTTATTTATAGATATTGGGTTTAAATTTTCACTCTAGTATTTTATATACATACACACTGTTTTCTTTTTTTTTCTTGTAATGGATTAATAATAAGATAACTTTTAATTTTTTTCCCAAATTCTTCTCAATTAATTTATAGCCTAAGTCTAAATATCCCTTTATTAATTTCTAAACTAAGTCAAAATCATTTTCGATTAATCTTTACCTTTAAAGCTCTCATGTCATTTTCATCCGCAAGATATCTTTGTATATTATCATCTATGCTCATTTTATTATGTTGAGTGGATTTTTGCTGATGAGTTATTCAATATATGCTTGAATACTTAATTTGCTCATCAATTACTTTAAAAGAATCTATGGAAATGAATATGCAATGAATATGTAGAAAAATATCTTGTATTTTATTCGTAATTGTAAATTTTATTTAATTGAGAATCTAAATTTGAATAATAATAATAATAATAATAATAATAATAAATTTTATCAATCATCTGTATTAACTAATACAGTACATCCTAACAGTGAATGAGATTTATTTTTGCAATATTAATTATGCATTCAAGTTAGTTTTTTTTATGTCAATTATGGGTAACACAGTTGGTGTTAACATATTGAACGTTGTCTATAAATTTAGAATTCGAACCCTAGTATATATCACATATTGTGATTTTTTATTTTTATTTAAAAAAATTAATTTTTCTCATGATGTAATATCAAGTATTATTACTACACCAAATAATATTATTACTTGTAATTTTATCGATCTTTTATTGATTTCTTAGTTTTCTTCAAATGATATGCCTCGTGATAGAGTTCGTTTTGAATAATTCAGAAGAAATAATTTTTTTTAGTTATTTTTATTTTAAAACCTTTAGTAATATTTTTAAAATATGAAAATAGAAAAAAAATATACTAGTTATAAATTATGATTTTAATTAAAAATCTAAAGTTAATAGCTAAATTAATATTTACTAAATCTTTTATATTCTAAATTGAGTCCCTTAGTTTAACTTCTACGTGTGCCACGGGTGAAAAATATATATTATAAGACAAATAACATTGATCTCCCTCCTAAGTCATTAGAATTGATTTTTGTGCATATATAAACTAATATATCTAATGATTGAAAAGTTCACCTCCAAAACCTCGTATTATAAATTATGTTATTTACTAATATGAGAGCCATACAGTGTTTTGTCTCCGCCTAAGGAAGGAACTTTTAAATGGAATTTAGATTCTTCAATCACTAAGAATAGTAATATTGGTTCTAATGCTATTTGTAGGAAATATAAGGGTCATTTACTTTATTTCATAGCTATTATTAATCACAATAGAACTGTGCTGGAGAATGAGGCTCAAGCTGTAAACTAGCTATTAATCAGGCTGTCATCCTTAGTTGCAAAAAAATTATTATCGAAACGGATTCTAAACTCATTGTTGACACGCGCAATAATAAAATATGTCTGAATTAGTACGCTAAAAATATTATTAGATGCAGATAAATTTAAAGAATTCACTATTACTAATATTGGAACCAAAGCAAATAAAATAATAAATTGGCTAGCTAATCAAGCAAGGATAATAAATATCAATTGGGAGAATGATTGATCCTCGATCTTGTAAAAGTTATGAAAAAAAATGCTGAGATGTATTAGTTAATTGACTTTTTTTTGTTTGATAAAATAAATCATATAGTGTTCAATGTAGGATATCTCTATATATATAAAGAAAATATAATAATCCTTTAATCAAACGCCTTTTAAATAAATAAAATAACATGTTTTATTTAACTTAAGAACATATCATAACCATAAAGTAAATATTAACGGTCTTGGATCTGTATTTTACTATTTTACTAATTTATTTGACTTTTAGCCAGGCTTGGTTTTGATTTAAACGCGCGGATCGAGTAAATCGGGTATTGATCCGTTGTCATCCAAAGCAGTCGGCACCCTCGGCAACTCGGCATCGATCATATCATGATTCCGATGGAGCCAGCCACGTGTCCTTGATCGGAAAGTGTTCTTATCATATGACATGACATATATCATTGTTGATCGTTACCTAGAAATTTACACATGCTTCGAGCACACGTTTCCGAGCTTTTTTTACACGGAAGGGACCCACAAGGAGTCAAGGACGACTACTTTATATCAAGCTTTATTTGGTGACCATCATATATATCTTTTATTATTTATTGATCGATAATCAGGACAAACATGATTTTTCATTTTGAGTTTGGTTTCTCTATTTCAGAATCTTAGTTATATAAAGAAAAAAAAAGTAAAATAATAATTTTGATTCTCATAGTTTACTCAAATTTTAATTTTAGATCTCATAATTTATAAAATTTTGATTTTAGTCATCATAGTTTACAAAGTTGACCCCTACAAATTCCACGTCAGCAATGTTCAATCATCACCTGTTATCAACGTCAGCTCCGTTTAGACCTCATGTAATGGCAGAAATTAAATCCTAAATAAAAATAAATTATGACGACTAAAATTAAAATTAGAATAAATTATAGGACAAAAAAATATGATTTTTTCCTAAAGGAAAAAAAAAAGTAAATTTGAATGATTCAGAACTATACATATATTCAATAATTAAAAAACAGCATTTTCAAATACTAATATTTTTTTTTAAAAGAGTTGAAAATTAACAAAGAAAACCATGGAATAAGAGTTTTAGAATTTTTTGCAACTAAATTCCAAGAAATAAATATTATTATTCAATGAGATTATAATATAATAGGATATGATGTAACCCTTTTATAATGCAATTGAACAAAAAAACAAGCTCAAATTGAAAAGCTGTTAGAAACTAATAAAAAGGCGCAACGCGGTTGCATCCCTAACAAAGTTTGTTAGTGATGTAGGTCAGCAGATGAGTCAAATCCTTGTGCTTTCGCAACGTGTGACGCGTGTCTGAGCTTGACTCGACTCGAAATATGTGAACCCAATCCTTGTGCTTTTATTCTCGCTTTAAACTTATCTCATCACTTGGACTTTGTGTATTATTAATACATATTTGGGGTGTTAAAAATTTCAAAAATCTTGACTCGACACCTTGTTCGACCTTATTTTCCCCAGAAAGTAAATTAATCGGTTCAATTTTTGAATCGAAAGAAAACCTGACTTATTTGAATCTTTAATTACCATTTTTCTCTGTTGGATATTTTACAAGCTACAGTTGTTTGTCCGTACCATTTGTAGCAATGAATTAATTAGACTAATTATTTTTTCCCCTTATGTAACCACATGCTTCAAATATCACAATTTTATTTTGGGGGTAAATAATTTTGGCAGTATATAAATGGAGCCTTCGAGCAAACCCACTATTTATTGTAGGCTTCTATTTTTAGTAGAATATTTTTTACTAAAAATGGAGAATTAGGGCTCAAGCAATTATTTATACTTTCTCTTTTTATAAAATATAAATAGACTTGAAGAACAGATAGAGAGAGAGACAGAGAGAGAGAAGATGGAAGTCAAGAGAGAGAGCGAAGTCGATGATTCCTTCAGAAGGCCGGGATCCATTCCATTCCTCTGGGAGATTAAACCCGGTGTTCCCAAGCACAGCGACGACGACGACGGCACCATCGCGTCAGCAGCGGCGCCGCCGCTGCAAAAGCTCCGCCCTCCTCCGGCCATGCACGCTGCGGTCGCCTCATCTCACTCCCCAGCCCCGCTTTCTCCCTCGGCCCCTTCTTCCCATCTACCCTTCTCCTCCTCTTCATTCTCTTACGGCAGCTGCTTCCCTTCTGTCTCCTTCAAGTACAGGACCGAGAAGAGGGCCGTGAAGATCTTCTCGCCGCTGCGCCGCCGCTCCATGTCCGACCACTTCGTGCCGCCTTGTTCGTCTTCGTCGCCCTTGGGCCGGTCGACGCCGGAGGAGGACGATTTCGAGGTCAGCAGCAGCCGATCTATGACCCCGTCGGACGCCGGCAGCATCTGAAGCGGAGCCGAAGTTTTCATAGATAGAACCTGGATTTGGTAGCCAAAACTCTGCTGCTGCTGCTGCTGCTTTTGCATGCTGATGAAGCTTACTCTGCTACAAGAAGACTTTATGCAGAACCAAATTAAGGTTAATTATTTGTTCATATGTACAAAGAACTCTCAATCATGTCATCGTAGTGCTTGAAATTTTCTTCTCGAACTATGCTGGTGAAAAAAGAGTAGCTAAAAAATTCTTCTTATGATTTAAAAAACTTATGATTAATTCCTATAGAGAAATGAATCCTGAAGAATTTAAATATCAATGCTTGAGTTCTTGGATTTTTGCCATGACTCCATGAGTATATAAATCAAGTTAATTAACTATGGATATTAATGATCCTAATCTCGGAAATTGCAAGGTTTTGGGGGATTGGAAATTTATTAGCATTTTTCTGACTTCACTAATAAGAATTACAATCGAATACTATTTTATTTTTAAGTAGATAATCGAGCATGTAGATGAGAACAAAATAAAGTTTTTATAAGAGTTGTTAAGAGATTAGTGACCTAACTTCACCTTAAAAATTAGCTCATAGGAGTAGGGATGAGCAAAATTTATCGATTAACTGAATTAATCGACCGAACCGAACCCGAATTAATCGAATCAATTTTTTTGAATAATTTAAGTTTTTGGTTTTTAGTTCGATTCGATAAATTAACCAATTGATTTAGTTAATTATCGAATTAACTGAATATAACATAAAATAAGATAAAATCAAAATTTGTCTCATATAGTATTATTTGCCCAATTGATTAAGGTAGGTTGTTAGTAATTCAAAAGTCCCAACTTCAAATCTCAGTTTGGATGTTATTTTTGTTTTTTATTATTATGACAGATATAGCTATAATAGTAAGATTTATGTTGGATAATATGCTTGGCTAGTGGTAAGTTATTTTATATATGTTTGGGAGATCCAATGTTCAAATCTTGATAGTGTTAATTTTTTATAGATTTTTTTGGTAAATTCGATAAATTAACCGAATCGAATAGAAAAATTCGATTAATCGAACCAAATTAACTGAATTTTTTTGGTTCGGTAAACGATTAATGAAATTTTTTAATTTTGATTCGGTTAATTAATCGAACCGACCGATGCTCACCCCTACATAGGAAGAGGATTGCTCAAACTATTTAAAGTAGGGGTGAGCATGGACCGGTTAACTGGTCCATTAGTAATTTTATTAACCGGTCCATTAGCTTCGGTTTTTCAAAATTATTAACTGTAAATCGGTCCATTAACTTTGATTAATCGTCACTTCAGTTTCGATTTTTTAAGTTCAGTTAACCTGTAGTTTTCGGTTAACCAATAAGATTTTTTAATGTCACGCCCCAACTCAGAGTGACGTGACCGACCAGGGTATACGTGCCTATACTCCGGAGCCTAACTCATGCACATGCCAACACATAAAAATGAAATTTTTTAATTTTGATTCGGTTAATTAATCGAACCGACCGATGCTCACCCCTACATAGGAAGAAGATTGCTCAAACTATTTAAAGTAGGGGTGAGCATGGACCGGTTAACTGGTCCATTAGTAATTTTATTAACCGGTCCATTAGCTTTGATTTTTCAAAATTATTAACTGTAAATCGGTCCATTAACTTTGATTAATTGTCACTTCAGTTTCGATTTTTTAGGTTCAGTTAACCTCTAGTTTTCGGTTAACCAATAAGATTTTTTAATGTCACGCCCCAACTCAGAGTGACGTGACCGACCAGGGTATACGTGCCTATACTCCGGAGCCTAACTCATGCACATGCCAACACATAAAAAGATAGCGGAAGAAATAAATAATTTTTATTATAAAAGAGAAACCAAAATAGATTTCATTTAAACAGTAAAAACTTTTTTATCAAAAATTTAAGTGCAGAAAGAAAATAAATCAAAGAGCGACATTTCTTTTAACAAATAGAAATTAAATAAAAGACATGAATGTCCCCACGGGACTACAACTCCAAAATACCAAATCACAAGTGCATGACAAAACTACTACAGACTCGACTACGACCCCTAACTAAGACTGTTATGAGATCAATGTAGCTCTTATGCCCTCTAGCCGCGCCAAGTGCTCTAGCCCACATCACCGGTCAGGCTCTGCAAAACAAAAACAACGACAATAGATGAGTTCAAAGAACTCAGTGAGTGGTTCTACCAACCCCCACGAGAAACCAAACACAGATATAGCTAAATGCAAAACACCTGACTCAAGTAGGAAAGGTCACAAGGGAGTGACTAGCTAACAGGTCATCTGGCCACCACTTGCCCGAAGGCATCCAACACTCCATCGGTGAAGTACAACAGGCGTAAGCCTACCATGTCCTAAGGCAATAAAATATACTAGGATAATCAGAATTGGCTCATCCGAACTTATCCTAATATAAAGAAATTCAGGAGCAATCGGGTTTGGCCCGTCCGAACTTGCTCCACGAGACGCGAAGAAACAATCGAGATTCGTCCGTCCGAACTTGCCCCTTTAAGATATCACAGGAATAATTGAGATTTGCCTGTCCGAACTTATTCATTAAAGAAACTCTAGAACAATCGAGATTTGCTCGTTCGAACTTGTTCCACGAGAAAACACGAGAACAATCGGGATTTGCCCATCCGAACTCGTTCCAAAATGATAACGTATGAATAAACGGGATTCGCCCATCCGAACTTATTCCTTTAAATATAGAATCTAGGGAACAATCGGGATTTGCTCATCCGAACTTGTTCCACATGTTGGGAATTAGCCATCCAATCTTCTGGGTCTAGCCCGCAATCCGGCTCCTAACCGAGCCTCTCTGCCATTCAATAAGATATGACACAACATGACCTATGTCAAGTGTCTCCTACGGTATCTTAGGGATGTCTCTATTGGGAAAACTCCACAACGCCCAATGCCCGATCCCAACTCCTAGACCCGTAATGTCATAAACCCGTGAGGTTTTATTTCATGCATAATATTTATTTGTTGGTTCATAACAGATTATGATGTTCCTTGTATTTTAATTATGCAATTAAAATTTATCATCATCAAAAATTAGGATTTTATTCTCAGTTTACTGTTGAGCCCCAAACTTGTGTATCTAATCCGAATCTGGTTTTCGAAGTGTATCATATATTTTCAAACTATATTTTCTGGTCAAAACGATAGGTTACATGACTATATTCAAAAATCTATTCACATCACAACAGAGTTTTCAAAATCAGCTCAACTCAATAATTCAGTATATAGTTTTCAGCAAAAGAATTTTTAGCACATCAAGGAAATAAATCTAAAATTTACAGAAATTAAATCCTTAACCACTCTCAAAATAGAATTATAACATTGAGACAAAATTCACAAGAATTAAATCATGTTTATTTAGCCAAGATTAGCAAGCATCAAGATAATATTTAAACAAGAATCCAACTCCATGATCAAGAACCCATATCAAGCACATCCATGGCTTCAAGATCAAATCCTATTTTTTTTATAAACATGATTAAATTTCAAAAAAATCACATATTAATTACCAAACATGCATTAACATGTAGAAATCTAAATTGACAAGCAATTCATGGCATAGATATCAAGAATCACAAGAAAACAACTCTTAGGCATTTTATCAAACACCTAGAGGGCACCTCTTCTTCCATCTTGGCCGAGCACCCCTAGGGTATTCTTAGGGCTGCCAAGCCACAAAGGGGGAGACCTCGAGTTCCCTCCCACAAGTCATCACAAGATTTCGGCGATAAAACACAAAATCGACGAAGAAACGTTCAAGAACGGCACAACGCCCAAACCGGTTCAAGAACACGAGAAAAACCCGAGAGAAAGAGGGGTAAAACCAGTCACCCTATTGGAAAGAAAGAACTAGAGAAGAATTTCCAAGCGGCGGCCTCCGAATCCGGCCTCAAAGGGGGCGACTCGGCTCAACAAGAGGGTGGCTAGGGCTAGCAATGGATCAGATACGATGCGGATACTGAATTATCCGTATCCGCACCGCACCCCATATACGCATATTCGTATCTGCACTGTATCCGCTACGGATATGAATATGGATATCCATATCCGCACCGCTTCAAATGCGGATATTCGCATCGCATCCGTATCCACACCGTATTTAAAAAAAATTAAAATAATATATTTAATTAAAAAATCAATAAATTATCAATTCAATGATCAAAAATAAATATATAATATATTTTAAAATTCATCTTGACATAAAATTACCATAGAGCTCTTATATATATTAATAACTTATATGGATAAAATAGTAATTGAGAGACGCAGATAGGCGGTGTGGATACGGTGCGAATACGGTGCAGATCCACAATCATATCCATATTCGCACCGTATCCGCGCGAATATAAGTTTTCTAAATTCGTATATGTATTCATATCCATTTTTACTTACAGATATAGATCGGATACGGTGCGGATGCAGTTTTTAGTTAGCGGTTTACCGAACCAAGAAAAGAAATCGCATAATTTAAATTTCTACTTACCCGAGCTCGCAAGCTCGCACCGGACCATGAGTCGACTCGGCTCGACCTCGAGCTAGCCCGCTAGGCTGATAATCACAAATAATGACAGAAATAAATATTAATATCTAGGATATTATAATCCTCCATTATTAAAGAAAATTCGTCTTCGAATTTTGGAAAAAGAAACTTATGTGTTGTTTGGTTAACGAAAACTATTTTCTGATTTGGTTTCAGTGAAACTGAAAACTTGGTTTCGAAAACTTGGTTTGGTTTCTAATTTTTAATTTTCTGAAAACGTGTTTGGTTAATGAAAACAACATCATATTTAGTTAGTTAAAACCCGTGAATATTTATTTGGGTATAAAAAATAATATTAATTTTCCTTGAATATTTTTAGTAGTAATTAAATGTTTAGTTAGTTTACAAAATTAAATATTTGCTAATATGGTTATAAAATATTTATATTATTTAATTAATTAGGTTATTGGTAATTTAAGATACTTTTTGTTCAATTAGATATACAAATTAATTAATAGTTATTATAATTTTTTTAAAAAATAAGTCCAATAGTCTAAAATTAGTTTTAATTAAATTATAAATAGATCAACTTTAAAAAAATTGAATTATTTAAAATTTGAGTTTGAGTCAATTAGATATAAATTAGTTTAATTAATTTATATATAAATTTAAGATAATAGTTTGAGTTAAAAATGATGATTTTTATTTTTATTTTTAAAAATTAAATAAACTTTGTTTTATTTTTAAATTAATTAATTTTATAAAAAAAATATTTATAATTATAAAATTGTCATTGTATTTTGATAACGAAATCGACAGTCTCGAAATCACATAAAACAACATTATGATGTTTTTATTTTTATTAAGAAAACTGATTTTATTTTCATTCTGGTTTTGATTTAGTTTCATGAAAACGCTAAACCAAACACATTTTCGTAAATAATTTTGATTTCAGTGAAACTGAAATCATAAAAACAGACTTGATTTCGCTAACCAAACAGGCCCTTAATGACTCATCAGATCATCAAACAACACGGGATAACGCTCTCTCATATCCTGCTCCACCTCCCAAGTGGTCTCTTGCCCGGAGTGGTGCTCCCACCTGATCTTAACCAAGGGAATCTCATTGGACCTCAATTTTTTGATCTACCGGTATAGCACATCTGTTGGGTGAAATGGCACACTAGAGAGGGGGTGAATAGTGTGTTAACTAAATTTTTCGCCTAATTCCGATTTTAATTGTTTCTTGATTTGTTAGGCTAAGCACGATATTTATAACAAGCGGAAGCAATAAATATGAAGCAATAAACACGAACAAAAATAACAATGCTATCACAGAGATTTATAGTGGTTCGGCACCAATGCCTACTCCACTACCTAAGCACCCCGATTAGGATTTCCAAACTAAATTTACTAGATTATATCTTGTTTCCCTTACAATGAGGACTTTACATCGGAAAATCTCCGCTCTCCAACCGAAGGCACTTCCACACCCGGAAGTATCACGCCTTCCTACCGAGAGCACTCTCCCACCTCAACCTAAAGGATAACTAGAACTAATCCTAGTAAACTACGTTTACAACGGTGGAATTAAGCCTTAACACCAAGGCAACCACCAACCAAATCAAACCTAGCAACCTAGGTTTACACAACTTTTAATACAATGAAAGAAATAAGAAAATATACAAGTAATAGAGCAAAAAATACAATAATACAAATACTTAGCTTCAACACAATGAATCCTAACTCCTCTTGATGCCTTGATGATGAATCAAATTAAATTTGAAGGCAAATTCTAGGAATGAAAGCTCAGACTAGGATTTCTCTAAAAAATGGCGTAATGAAAGCTTAGAGTTGATCAATGATGGCTCAATGAAGGTTAAGAATGATCAAAAGTTGTTTAAGGAAGGCTGGGTTTGGGTATTTATAGAGCCAAGAAGAAAATGGAATGTAACAGGCGGCTCAACGGGCGAAAAACTAGCTGTTTTCGCCGTTTGATCGCTTGTTGGTCGATCATCGGTCGACCGACCGATCGACCGCTCGAGCGACTACTGGCTTTCTGTGGATTAATCGCTCTGTCCGGTTGATCGAATGAGACACGATTCTTCTCATTCACGATCCAGCCGACCGAAGCAACTACTGCCTATTTTTAACAACATTCGGTCGACCGAAAACTGGGCAGACTGCTAGTTTGCTTGGTTTTCTTTGTTTATTTTGGTTCCGTCTTCGCTAAGCCTACTTATATAATATTTATTAACTTTAAGTTAAATAACTTTAAAACATAAATATTATATAAAGATTACCCCCATTTGGATTCAATAAAAATATCTAAAAAATCAAAATCCTTAAGAATCAAAATCTAGTTTTTGGGGTTTAGTACAAATTTTTCAAAAAACATTTTTTTTTAACTTCCCGAGTCAAGTATGGGTAGGCTAAAGGCTTCCAAAAAATCCTTTAAAATACCTCGTTATCTAGTTTCTACCCAAGGAATAATTACCGCTATTTTTTATGTCAAGATAATATATATGTCATATAGCACTCCAAGGAGCTCCTTAGGCTTAGTGAATTTTGGGGCGGTTTTCGGGTTTTCATGTTTTGGGATTCGGGGATGGTTTTTGGGTTCTTTGTATCATAAAGAGGATTACATTATAAAATAGACACCCTAGATCTAAACTCTAACTTTCCAATGAATCTGAGCGTCGACGAGCGTCCTTGTCGATTTCTTCGATTTCTTCAATTTTTCCGATCGGGGGCGTTGAGCGCTAACCGATATGGAACCTGAAAGATTTCTCAATGAAACATTAGTTCCATGTTTGTTATCATCAAAATCGAGATTAAGACCAAGGTAGAAAACCTTAGGCCAACAACCTCAACTGGTTGCTCCTCATAAGAGACTGCTGAATCCACCCCTACAGTGGTAGGCTCAATCACATGGGACTCATCCCGAATATACTTCTTCAACATAGACACATGAAACTCCGGATGCACCCGGTCCATACTAGGAGGTAAAGACAACTCATATGCCACAGCTCCCCTGCACCTAAGAATAAGGAACAACCCGATGAACCTAGGGCTTAGCTTTCCTTTCTTATCAAACCTCACCACCCTTTTCATAGGGGACACCTTGAGGAACATCATGCTCCCCTCAGCAAACTCTACCTCCCCCGCCTTTCCATCCGTATATATCTTCTGGCGACTCTGAGCTGCCAACAATCTCTCTCTGATTAGTTTCACTTTTTCTACTGCCTCATCAACTAAGTCAGGTCTCATCATAAGGGAATCCTCTGCCTCAAACCAACCTACCGGCGACCTGCATCTCTGCCCATACAATGCCTCAAAAGGGGCCATCCCAATGCTGCTTTGATAACTATTATTATAAGCAAACTCAATTAGGAGAAGGGTCTCTCCCAACTACCCTCCAAATCTAGGACACATGCTCTTAACATATCCTCCAATGTCTGAATGGTCTGCTCCAACTGACCATCTATTTAAGGGTGAAACGCGGTGCTAAACCGAACCTGAGTGCCCAACGCCTCCTGGAACGACTGCCAGAATCGATCGGTGAACTGAGTACCATAATATGAGATAATCATAATAGGGACACCATGATAAGCAATGATCCGATAGAGGAACAACCTCGCATACTACTCGGCTGAAAAGGTCGTTTTGACTGGTATAAAATGTGACGTCTTGGTTAGGCGATCCACTACTACCCAGATAGAATCATTACCTTTCCTAGACTTTGGCAACCCTGTTACAAAATCCATGGTTATCTTCTCCCATTTTCACTCTGGTTCTTCTAGGTCCTAGAGCAACCCTATTGGGCTTTAAATGTTCGACCTTAACCTGCTGACACACTAGACACTTAGACACAAACTCGGCCACTTCTCTCTTCATGCCTTTCCACCAATAATTCTGCCTTAGATAATGGTACATTTTCGTGGCTCCCGAATGCATAGTATATGTGGATCGATGAACCATCTCTAGTACCTACCTGCGAACCTCAACCATATCTAGCACCACAATCATGTTTTTAAACCTCAGAACGCCCTTTGAGTCAATACTGGAACCATTATCGGCATCGCCTCTCCTGGCCAGATCCTTAGTGAGTGCACAAAAAACATCCTCCTCCCGCGCTGTCCGCAGCATGTCTACCAATGTGGACTGTGCCCTTAGGTGAGCCACCAACGCACCAGAAGCTGATACTGATAAAAATGCCCCGTCATCCAAGAACATGATCAATTCCTGAGCCAACGGCCTCCTCGTAACTACCAAATGCACCAGACTATCCATAGACTTCCTGCTCAAAGCATCAACCACCACATTAGCATTCTCCGAATGGTATATGATTGTGCAGTCATAGTTATTCAAGAGCCCAAGCCATCTTCTCTGCCTCAGGTTCAACTCCTTCTGAGTGAGCAAATACTGGAGGCTCTTATGATCAGTGTATATCTCACAAGCCTTGCCATAAAGGTAGTGACGCCACAGCTTCAATGTGAACACCACTGCTGCTAGCTCAAGATCATGAGTCGGGTAATTCTTCTCGTGAACTTTCAACTACCGGGAGGCATAAGCTATCACCCTGCCATTCTGCATCAACACACAACCCAAGTCGACCGGGGAGGCATCACAGTAAACCATAAATCCTCCCGAGCCCGAGGGTACTGCCAAAATTGGTGTTGACGTCAAGCGGTCCTTGAGCTTCAGAAAGCTTTCATCGCACTTACTATCCCAGTCGAATTTGACCTTCTTCTGAGTCAGGCAGGTCAATGGCGCTGTAATACTAGAGAAATTCTCCATAAATTTTTTGTAATAGCCTGTCAACCCCATGAAACTGCGAATCACAATGACATTAGTCGGCCTCTTTCAATTCTGAACTGCTTCTATCTTCGCAGGATCCACTTTTACCCATTTCCGGGACACCACATGGCCAAGGAACCCTACACTCTCCAGCCAGAACTCGCACTTGGAGAATTTGGCATATAAGCGGTGCTCCCTGAGAGTCTCCAGAACCACCCTCAAGTGCTCAGCATGTTCCTCCCTGCTCATGGAATAAATCAAGATGTCATCAATAAATACTATCATAAATTTATTCAAGTATTCCCTGAACACTCGGTTCATCAGGTCCATAAATGCTGCAGGTGCATTAGTCAGCTCGAAGGACATCACCAAGAACTCAAAACGCTCATACCTCGACCTGAAAGCAGTCTTAGGGACGTCACTGTCCCGAATTCTCAACTGATGGTACCCTAACCGTAGGTTAATCTTAGAAAACCACTGAGCTCCCTAAAGCTGATCAAATAAATCATCAATCCTGGGCAGCAAGTACCAATTCTTCACTGTTACCTTGTTAAGCTGCCAGTAATCAATGCACATCCGCATGGACCCGTCCTTCTTTTTCACAAAGAGCACTAGAGCACCCCAAGGTGAAACACTTGGGCGAATGAAGCCTAACTCAAGCAGCTCCTGCAACTGGGACTCCAACTCCCCCAACTCATCTGGTGTCATCCGATATGGCGGAATGGAGATCGATTTCACATCAGGCTACAAATCAATACATAACTCAATCTCCCTCTCTGGAGGCAACCCTAGCAACTCCTCCGTAAATACATCAGAGAACCCGCATATCACGGGCGTCCCCTCGATGTCCCTAGTCGCACCTCCACCTCCCTCTGCCATAGACATAAAGGCCAAGAAGGACTGACATCTGCCCAGAAGTAGCTTCCAGGCCTTGAGAGCCGAGACGACTACCAACGAGTCTCCCATTCCCTCACACTGGAAGGAAAATTGAGGCAATCTGGGCTTACTAAAGGTCACAGTCTTAGTCCTGCAAGGAAGAGAAAGAGGGAAAAGGAAGAGAAGGGGAAGAGAGAGTGGAAGAGGGGAGGACGGCTCAGTGGCTGGGGCTTGAGGGCGGCTGCTCCAAGGAAGAGGAAGAGGGAAGAGGGGCGGCTTGGCTTGGCTGGGCGGCTCCTCTCTCCACGCGGCTTGTGCGGCTCCAATAGGGAGCCGTAAGCCAAGGGGGGGGGGGGGGATTTTATAATCCTCTCCTCGAACCTAAATACACTATCCTCTTAGCAAACCCGCATCCGCCTCTAGCCGAATCCAAACCCGCTAACCCGACTAAACTTAATTAACTCAATCTAACCTCATGCCCCATATAAACATCAAACACATGCACACCCATGCAATATAATTTAATAATCAAGTACACAAAAAATATAATTAAATAAATTTACCGAACCAAGAAAAGAAACCACATAATTTAAATTTCTACTTACCCGAGCTCGCAAGCTCGCATCGGACCATGAGTCGACTTGACTCAATCTCGAACTAGCCCGCTAGGTTGATAATCATAAATAATGACATAAATAAATATTAATATCTAGGATATTATATTTAACCTACAAACATAATAACACTATACAAATCACATATGGAGAAAAATCCAAACAAATATCGAATCCCCATTGGGAAAAAAGAAAAAAAAATGAAATCAATTGAGCCAAGATAATGTGATGCAAAAATTATATATATATTATTTTTAATATTTTTAATATTTTTTATAATTTTTTTTATAAATTATAAATCTTTTGGTCAAATTTTTTATAATTTATGAATTATTTTTATTATTATTTATATAAAAATTAATAAATAATATTGAACCGGTCGGTTAACCAAAATTGGTGGACTTTTGAAATCGCGGACCGAACCTGAAAACTAATTTTTTTAAAAATATAACCCAAAATCGAAAAAATCGATTCGATTTTAGACTGATTTTTTGGTTAACCAAAAAACTAATTTTTTTTCTTACCCCTAATTTAAAGGCTATCTTGACCATATTTTTAATCAATGTGGAATTTTAACACACACCCCTCACGCCCAAAATTGAACATCTGATGCGTGGAGTTTTGCAAGATTGAATATCTGCGGGTGACACAATATCAATCACATGATAGACTCTGATAGTATGTTAAAAAATTAATGAGTCTAACTCAGCCCAAAAGCTAACTCATAGGGAGAGAATTGCTCAAACTATTTAAATATTATTTTAAACATATTTTTAACCAATGTAGGATTTTAACAAGATTGGTAAATGAAGAATCAACTGTTAATCTTCTAATTGAATTATGTCAATCAATCTTTAATCTAATGTAGAAAGATATCCTATTATTAATCTCTTTTTTAAATAAGAATAATAAATTATTATAATGATAATACTAGAGATCGAAATTTAGATTTTTAGGTAATATATAATATACTACCACCAACTACAGTTGGCTATCTCATTATTCATGTGTCAATTTTCTGTTTGTTTATAATATTAATTATCTAACCAAGTCTATATAAATAATTAATTGCTAAATTATGTAATATAATAAATACGTTATATTATAAAATTAATGTTTTATTATTTTAAATTATTTTAAATACATATTACCTTTTTTTAAAAAAGAACTTGTGCTAGTTCATCACCATGTACCACCGCCCTCCGCGGGCAACGTGTAAGTCCATAATGTGGATTTTTTAAAAACATTAAACAACAAAAAAATTATTGAATTTAATTTACACCGTAGCTTGGGAGGCTACGTGGAAGGCTCGAAAATTGACAACTCGATTTTTAAAAAGAGTGGATGAAATTTCCAAATATATAATAACCAACTCAAAATATTTTATATCGGGAGCAGTATTAGAATACGTTATAGTATTTTTTAAAAATTATTTTTATTTTAAAATATAATTCTCCTCTTTTTACCATTTAATGATTTTTAATACTACAAGACTTGAAGAATTTTACATGACTCAAAATAAAATATTTTTTATCATGCATAATATAAATTTAATTTTTACATTTCATATCAGTATTTTAATATTTCTTTAATAGATAAATACTATTTTAGTACTTCAATTACTTTTTTTGCTAAATATAATATAAGTCTATCTCTGACAATTGCTATATTATTTTTTCTAAAATTAACATTTTCTTGGTCTTTCGGTCACTTACTAAAAGACCAAATAAATAATATAATTATTAAGATAATATTTAGTCATAAAAAGAAACGTACTAATATAAATTACTAAAAAATAAATTTATGTTATCCACAATCAAAAGTATTTAATTTGAGTTATTTAAATTATTTTTAAAAAAATGTTTTTAAGCGATAAACGGGAGAGAATTATATTTTGAAATGAAAAAAATTTAATTTCAATGAGATTTTGTAATACTCCGGTTTAGTCCCATATCGGGAGTATGTTAGATGTGGTGTTGGCTTATAAGGCTTGATGGATGTGCTACTATTAACTTCAGCTTAAGCATTTTAATTAGATCAATAAATTAATCTATGAAGTTGATGAGTCAGTTATCGTTATTCTGAAATTTTTATAATGATGTAAATTGTAAACTCTCGGTAGAATAAATGTGATGATAATATTGATTTAACTTTTTTTCATTCATTTATGTGAGAATCCTTATAGAAAATTCAATTGCCCTAAACCCCCGATGATGATGCTTGTGTTTGGGATATTGAGGTTAATGGAAAAGTTACCACAAGATTGTTTATTCCTTCCTTAGAAGTCGTAGTCTTCTGGATAATAGTATCAACTTTAATTGGTTTACTAATTTGGCAACTTGAGCTACCATCAAGAATTCTTATTTTTCTTTGAAAGTTTTTACTTGGTAGGCTTCTAACTAGGTCTTACTTAAATCGAGCATATTGGTCTTTCTTATGTTACCGAGTGTCCCTTACGTCAAGATCTTTTAAAAGTTGAAACCATTAATCATTTGTTCCTTCACTATTCTTATACTTCTTTAGTTTGGTCTTTGTTACAATCTTGGATTGGTATAAACCTACAAAATAGAGCCTCTTGAATTATGGGTGAGTGGCTTAATTTGCCAAATAAAAGGACCAAAAATTATTCTTTTCAATCTTCGCGTGTTCTTACCTTTTGGCTTACCTAGCACACTAGGAATGAAAGGTAGCATCTTGTCAAGCAACTCTCCCCCTTTAGCCTCATGCTTCGAATTCTTGCTTATATAACACAGCTTCACCAACCCGCATCACTTGAGGGCACCTCAATTAACAATTCAACTCATTCTAATTTTTATCTAGGATTCCCCGAAATGAATTATGTTAAACTAATTTTTGATGGATCCTACTGTGATACTTAGCTGGCATTGGAGTGGTAGTTCGTGATCATTCTGGCATTTGTTCCTATGTTGCAAACCATTACTTGGATAATATCAGCTCATCTGCTTTATCTGAAGCCCATGCTATGTTGTTTTCTCTACAAATTGTGATATAACAAAAAATTCAGCATGTTGTGGTTGAATCTAATTCCCAAATGCTCATTCAAGTATTGCAAGGCTTAATTGCTACCCCTCCAATACTGAAGAACATCATTTGAGATATTCATCTTGTGCAAAGAAATATTCTTCTTGTAATTATCTTTTTTGCTTTCGTGACGGTAACAAAACGACCTACTAGGATTGCAAATAAAGCTCGATGTTTGAATGAAATCTAATGTTTGGACTTCTATTAGGCCTCCTAAGCTTAATTCCTTATTGTACCTAGACTATCTGAGAGGGCATTTGGTATGAGGTGCATTATCGATAATGTGACTTTTAAATTCTCAGGGTCCACACATTATCATGTTTGGTTCAAATACTTTACCGATAATCTAGATTGCTTCGATAAGTGATGATGTGGATAACCCTCATGGGAGGTAGCTATGTGCAGGAGCGTAGGTAGGATTTTAAAAATGAGGGACATAAAGAAATTTAAAATTAAAATTAGAGTGTTCAACTATAATTTGGGGGTGCGGGGGCAAATCCCCTACGGTGCGGTACATTATAATTGTATAAAAATACTTTTAACGTAAGACAATCAAAATATATAGATCAACAAATGAGAAACAAATAAAAGTATTATTTTACAATAAATAAAAATCAACCAATCAAAGTAATATTTAGTTTTGAGCAGAATCATTTACCTTATAAACCTGGAATTGTATTCACCCAATCAAGAACTATACGATTGTTTAAACCAGTTAAAGCTACCCGTTAATAAAGAGATAACATGTATTGTTTTTTTAAAAATAAGTAACAATACAAATTCAATAATTTATACATAGAAAATTAAATTTCATCATTCTTGCAATAAATACAAAAAAAGAATTAACAACAAAAATTAAAGTATAAAATTAATTTTTATTTTTATTTTTAAAAAAATGGGGGACAAAATGTCCCCCATTTGCTATGCTGTATACGCCCTTGGCTATGTGAAATAACGCCCTTGGCTATGTGAAATACAACCCAATGATAATATTAAATTCCATCATTGTTATTCTCTTATGTACATTCTTCTTCATATAAGACATTATCAAATTTCAACAAAGGTTTTTAAACAATTTTTTGTGAGTCAAAAATACAAAATTAGATTGCCATATATATTGATACATGTCAAACAAGATAATTTATATTACTAGTAAATTGAAGGTGACAATCTATGGATTGCCATTTTAATATTACTAAATAATGTACCAACTAAACTTGAGTTTATTTTCTAGTAGGGGTGGAAACATGTCAAGCTAGGCTTTCGCCTTATCAGACTTGACCTATATAGTAACAAATTGGTCTGAGCTTGGTTTGTGGCTTATTGTAGCCTTTTTTCTTGGCCTGAGTTTGGCCTGGCCTGTGACATATTTATAAAGTCCGCAATTTAAAATATTTTATACATGCCAACATGCTAAAATATTAAACATGCCAAAAAATATGCCTTTATCCACAATCAAGCCTTGCATATATAATATGCCGAATACAAGCCGCCAATCATGTAGGCCTCAAAACAGGCCACACCTACAAATACGCCTAGAAAGACCATTAAGTAAATATGCACTAGTCCATAATGATAAAATGAAACTACTTCAATAGATTTTAAATTGAGCATGAGCTTAGCCTGATAAGAAAAATATTCTTTGAAGTAGGCCTAAGCATTGTTTTATTTTTAAATAGGCTAGGCCAAGCCAGGCCAGGCCAGGCTATAAGTCTCTGGTAGGCCGTCTAGCCTATTTTCACCCATATTTTCTAGTAATTAATTAATTTTATTTTTGGTAAGAAACAAAAAAATTAAACTCTATAATAAACATCAAATCCTAAAATATTTGATGGGTAATTAACTGAATATATTTTGAACTATGCACTTGTTCTCATTTGTGATCAATTTTAAAATATTATCAAATTATATCATGAACTTTGACATTTGTCTCAATTACAGTCTCCGTTAACTCTCCGTCAGCAATCCTGTTAAGCTGATGACTTGGCTTCCTGACGTGAATTAAAATAATATTTTTATTTAAAAAATAAAAAAATCACTTCAATTTATATTAAAGAATAACTCCGAGCCATGTCCGGGGTCAACATAGAGTGATTTTTTAATAAAAAATAAAAAATATTATTTTATATTATTTAATATAAATTGACGTAATTTTTTTATATTTTTAAATAAAAATTATTATTTTAATTGAGAGTTGATAAGAGAATGTAATTGAGATAAATATTAAAATTTGAGATATAATTTAATAATATTTTGATATTGATTACAGACGAGAAAAATTTATATTTTATTATTTAAAATTTTATTTCTATTTGGAGATTTGAAGAAATATATTTATTCTGATTGTTTTGCTAAGAAGACTAGAAGAGGGTAAGGAGGAGAGTGATCGATCGAGCGTAGAATGGCTTCTCGGCTGCAGCTGCCGGGCGACGACTCTGTCACCCTCCGCGTGACACACTCCAACATCAAGAGATTTTCCGCAGACGTTCGCTTCTCCCTCGAGGTTACTAATAGCCGCCCGCCCCGCTCGGCCCACCTCTCCTTCGATCTTCTCCCATCGTCTCTCTAGATGCCCGCCCCTTCTAACTTGCTTTCTCTCACTATCCTGATCCATCTCTTAGATGACCGTGGAATCCGTTAAGGAGAAGCTCTGGAAGAAGTGCGGCACTGCGGTCGAGTCAATGCTCCTTGAGCTCTATGATGACACCGGATCAAAAGTCTGCGACGTCAGTGATGTGATGAAGCCTTTCGGCTTCTACTCTCCTCAAGAAGGGTCAGTCCGTTTGCCCTGGTTCTTTCTCGATTAAACTTATGATCCTTTTGCATTTGTCCTCGATTTCAGTTCACCAATTTTGGATGCTTCGGATCTCAAGAGTGAAATGTCATGCGGCGGTTAATTCATGTATTTGATTGATTGTGTCTGATTACTCTTCTAGTTTAATGGTGGATCTAACTGCACAAGGGTTGAGCGGGTTTTCTGAGTGATTAATTCCTGTTACATTTTTCCCACCACTCTTCGGACGATAAAATGAAACTTCTAGGAAGAATGTGGATAATGGTTGTAAAGGCAACAGTTTTAGCCTTCAGCGCAGCAAAAAATGAGATATTAAAATGGGTAGCTTTTGAATAACCTATGGCATCGCAAACTTCCTATTAACTAGTTAGAAGTAGATGAAATTCTTGATAATATTTCTCAGCTGCCTAAGTTGATGTGGCTTCTTGATCTCCAAATTAAAACGAGTTCTGTGACTGACAATATTGGCATCTTCCTGTTGATTGGTTGGTTACCTAGTATTCCTGTCTTATTTTTTGAGCAGCTATACTATTTCTACAAGTGTTGTTACCATACTTAATTGTTCATGTTTTTTTAGTTTAGTTTGTAGGTCATTTAAACAGGCAAATAGGTGAATGCTCTATTTCTATATTCAGAGCTCGAGTATAAATTTACCTACTAGAGATCAAATTCTTAACCACATATTGTCTGTGTTGTGCTTGGCTTGAATCTAATAATGAGGTATAAACATTGGAGTGAAAGAAGGGATGGAAATCTTCGAGGAGACATGACACTCCAACTGGACTACTGCTCTACCTAGTTAAGCTTATTTTGCCTCAAATCAATTTATTTAGGTCTTAGATGCCCCTAGGAATAGTCTCCATGTTGACGACTTAGAGGTATTAGAACTGATTGGAGGAAGGGTTTCTTCATCTTAAACGAGATCTATTCTATGTGTGCCTTAAGGCCTACTTGGTGAGTTTCTAGCCTAGGAAATCATTCATTTGTTTAGGAGAGAGCTTGGATTTGGTAATAGCATTGGAAAGGGTCTTCTACTATGGTTCTCATTTCATGAGGTTGTACTTTTGTATCTCATCGATAAAACTTAGTATTTTCTCTATAGGTAGGCTGAACCGTGTAAGCTCAGTGTGTTGTCTTAGTATTGCCTCTTTTGGGAGTTGGAATTGTGAAGGTTATTCGTCATGGGCTTTGCTATGGAGCTTGTCGTCTGCATTCTAGGTGCATAGTGATCATGTAAAATTATTGTTTAGGTGTAAGCTGAATCATGTAAGCTCAGTGTGTTTTCTTGTTTGCTCTGGGTTTTCTGTTGACTTGATACCAATTTTTCCCAGCTTAGGATGTCCTTTTTGACCATTTCAGATACATGGTGGTCATTCCATTTTTGGAGATTTGGATAAATTGGTTTGTTGGTCAAAGGGCATGCCTTGATCCAAGGGGACTTTGTTCAAGTAGTGTTGGGTCAGCCAATGGGTAGACATACAAGGTATTTTGAGTATGTAGAGACATGAGACATCACATAAGATTGAAGGATTCTTGATCTCAATATTGGATATAAGATTGATGTAGCAGGGCCTGAGCATGATTTGCAAACTGTTCTACATAGAGAGAATGGGAAGCTAACAAACATGAGAAAGATCAATTCGTGGACGGAGGCTAGGACTATGAACACCAACAAGCTTTGTTTGTTACATAGTGTTGTAAATGTGATAGCTGGGGAGACTACATATTAAGGGATCATGAAATGGTTGGAGCAGTGTTCTGTGGCAAGGATTGGCTAAACAAGGCCCATCATGGATAGAGGCTGTATGGGCTACATATGGAAGACAACAAGGTTCTAACATAGCATCTTAACTATCACTAAATAATTGTAGATTAGTTGGCTAAGGCTGGGAGGTTTATAGGTTTCCTAACCTGGCACAAATACTTATTACTTTCTTAATTAATTTGTTTGATGTCTTTGTGAAAACTCTTGTGTGCGCGAGAGAAGATGAGGTGACTCTAAAGCAAGTGGCATATAGTAGCATATGTTGCATAGAGAAATGAGTCACTGCTTTTGTTAAATTTCAATTTACAATATATAATAGAATGAAGGCAGGAAGGGGAAAAAATGAAAGCAAGGATCTCAATGGCACAAATTTAGATATGGGGAGTTTGGAAGTTGTTCATCATGCACATATCGGGTGAGACCTGCCTAGAAATGAGGAGGAATGTAATATCTCTGAGCTGAATTGATGCAAAGTAAGACTGGTAAAAGGCATCCTTGGGCTTCTTAGGATGGCTTGTTGGAACACGGGAGGTATGACAAGGAGGCTATATGAAAGCTTGTTATTATAGTGATGGAAAACAAACCAAACTAGCTACTTCAATTGAAAATGAACCTCAACCATGGTTTAATTTGGTTTTCTAATCAGATTGAAATTGTTCAAAAGCAAGATTGAACTGTTCTGAACTAGATATGTTATCAATGAATCCGCTGAACCTGCCAGGTTTAGAGATATAGGCAAGTTGATGTTTTCCAAGTAGTATTGCCTTAGCGCCGCTTCATTGCTGAAGGGAAAACTAGAGATGCATCAATGGAAACTCATGGCTGGGATGATTTAACGGAGTGTGGATGAAAAGAAGGAGAAAAAGAGGAAGAAGACGAACTGCAGGAAGGAGGTATAGATATTGTGGCAACGAAAAGGAGGAAATAGATCTATAGAAGTAAAAGGAAGAAAATTGGTTAGGATAGGGATGATTCTAGTGGGAGAAAATGGCTGGAAATGGCCACAGGGGGGTGATGGTAAGATCCTAGGGCAAAGAAAGCAAGAAATGGATCTCTAGAAGGGAGATAAAAGAAGAATGTGGAGGGATGGAGTGTAAGGAGAAGAGAGGCAGATGGACGCTAGGGGAGGGGGGGATTAGGAGGGATAAAAAAGAAAGAATATGAAAAGAATGTAGGGAAAATATTATAAAAAATATGATATTGGAAGAAATAAGTTATATATATTTTTTCTAAAGTAACAATTTGAAGTTATATTTTATATTGCATAAATGCATAATAAAGATAAATGAAGAAAGAAGGACGATATATAATTATACATTTCATATATATATATATATAAGTTGATATTTATATTTTTTGATATTTACCATATGTAAAATATAATTCAAAATATTTTTTAACGAACATGTGGCTTGACATGTTAATGTACTTGTTTGACCAATAAAGAGCCCTGAATCAATATCCCATTTAATCTTATAACTATGGCCTGTATCTTCTAGATATATCCATAGGGTGCATGAGGTAAAATGCATGTGCAAAACCTGTGTGATAGTCCAATGCACTAATGCAGTATATCATCATAGCCAAGTACCATTGACAAGATCAAGGGCTCAATTGTCGTGTGTAGTGGTGGTGGAGGCCAAGAAACAGAAAACCATTTTAGGGCATCTCCTTGGCTATGCAGGTGATGCTCTGGCAAATTAAAGGTGTTGGATTCTAACTAAGGTAGGGATTGTTAGGTTTGACTCAAATCCAATGATGATCAACAAGTAGCAAAGTGGAAGACCATAGAAGAAGCGATAAGAATATGTTCCATAGAAAGACCAAGCTCTGAACTGTGTTTGGTATCATATTTATAGCAAGACTGGCTCTTGGTCTCCTACCAATGGTCACAGGCTAAATTGATCCAATTCAGGCTGATTTGCTCCAAATTACTTGGTCTAGGTCTTAAATGACCTAAGGATGCGAGGGGTTTCTTCTTCTTGGAGGAGATTTGTTCTAGGGGAGCTTTTCTCTTCTTGGTTGAGTTTCTATTCTAGGGATTCCTTCATTATTGTGAGCAACATTATGGTCGTCCAAGACAGGCCTTAGGTTTGATGAGAGCATTATATAGGTCTTAGGTTGTGGTGTTGTGGTTCTTGGTTGATTAGGGTATACTATTGTTTCTCATTAATAAAGCTAATTTTCTTCTTTATTGACTAGCTTAAGCCGGTGATTCCAACTGCAACATTATGGTCGTCCAAGACAGGCCTCGTGTCTAGTCCCTACTTGCTAGCACATGAGAATTCTCTATGCTTATATTCACCTAGATAAACCTTGGGCAAATTAACATGCTCTCTGTATTGCTAATAAGATATTGAAGTGCATTATTTTACCTTGGAAATAGGCAAAAAACAATTGTATGCATGATATTAAAATGCATTATTCGCAAAGTTATTTGTTGTTCTAGATTACACCCATATGGAGAATATAGATTATTGGACAGAGCTATGGAGAAAATAGGCTTAAATTGGACAGATTATTGGTGAGGTAACAGCCTTCAGCATTCTCGTTGTCTTCTATAAATGATCAATAGTTGCTGGTATGAATTGAAAGGAAAAAAGGTTAAACTTATTCTAATATTGTTCTTCATTATGATTGTTAAGAAAGTAAGCTTGAGTTGTTTGTTTTTTTGTTCTCCTTGTCTGCATTCTTCCAAGTGATATAATATTATTTGGTTTTTGTTACTTGAAAAACTTGTGAACCACTGAAAGATTTCTTAGACTTTGGAAACATCTCTTTACGAGTTCTTAGCTAGCATTACCTCTTCTAATGATCTTTATGTTGACTTTAAGCTGATGCTATATTCCAAGTGATTGTATCTGAATATTTAATTAATTGTTCTTCAGGAGAAACTACTTTCTTGTCATTCACTTTTGATAAATTGGATCATGCTGATCATTTGAAGGTACCGGTTGCATATTATTGATCTTGATCCTTCTTCAGTAACCTCTGGTGGTTGGTTGGAAGATACTTCATTGGTTGAGAAATACACAATTTCTGAAGAAGCTTACAATAAATTGGACAGTGAGTATCTTTACATTTTAATTTGCTTACTGGAGACTGCCTATAGCTCCTTACCCTGACATATCTGTCTTAGTGTTTTTCGCATTTTTATTGTTATTGAATTTGCATTATTTGGCATGAGTACGAGATATCCATCTTAGTATGTTATTGCCAGATTTACATGATTCCATATTCAGTAAATGCTTATGCTTTCCAGTGCTTCTTGATAATTACTTCATGATCCCGAAGAATTTGTTTTTTCAACTGTCAATCTTTGTAATTATCATCATAGCTCATGCTTATGTTTCTTTCATCCTTTCCAGACAATGTTAGGAAATTTAAGGAAAAAATGGCATCTCAAAATCCACAGACTAAAGGAAACAAGGTATGTTCTTTTGTTACTATTGACGTAGTTTCGGTGTTGTTGAGCTAATGTTGCAGTGCAACAAGATCTTACATTGTATACAACACTTGTTTACCATTTTTTAAAAATTTCCTTTTGGGTTAATTATTTAATATATCCTATGGTATGGGAATTTGGTAAATGTGTCAGCATTTTTTTCTTCCAAAAATCCATTAGGGTTGTAGTTTTTGCAATAAAACTTTCCATCATAAAATGGTAGTTAAAATCACCATTAAACCACTTACATGGAGTCTTATGTCAGCAGCCATGTGGCTTCCCATCTCTTGAAGCCCTAAAGTTGCAAATGCAATTTCTAAATACCTCTCTACGATTTGTTCCTCTATCTGGCCCCAAGGGCTACACCTTCACCATGGTCATTTCTTCACCTCTCGCAAAATTAAGCAAAAAAGGACCTACAACCTTTTCTCTACTGCCATTGAAGATCCAATCCTTTTGAGGTCTTTCTGATGAGCCTATTTGCCGATGAAATTGTAGAGGAAAATGGAGGAGGCATGGAGAGAGGCGAAGTACGATGAATAAGATGACATGACAGTGGTTTCAATGAATTGAAAATTGGAAGCTACATGGATGAAGAGTACGATAAGAACCAGATAACAAGGAGAGGATGTTGGGAATGCAAAGAAAGTTGGAGATGAAAATGAGGGATCAATTGATTGGATTGGAATAAAGCAAAGGGCCTGCATGATAAGAAATGCAGCTGCACGTCACTAGTAATTGTTGATGGGAATCATCGGGACAAGCTTTGTGATGATTGTATTGGCCTAAGATTTTCAATCTTGATCTTAATCTCGGTTTTGATGATAACAAACTCGGAACTAATGCTTGAATGAGAAATACTTTCAGGTTCCAAGTCGAGTAGCGCATGACGTCCGCGTTCGGAAAATCGGCAAAATCGGAGAAATCCAAGTGGACGTTGATTGACGCTCGGAAGTCAAAGAGAAGTTAGAGTTTAAGTTGTTTGAGTATAGATTTCGTGTATAATCCTCAAAATATACATTGATGATGAAAGAATCAAACCCGAAACCCGAAACCCAAATTGCCAACTGAAGCCACGCTGAAACTCCAGCCAGTGCAGTTTTCGTCGCCGGTTCGGTCGACTGACCGTTCTGTCACGGACTAACTTGCTTGGGCGACAAATGTCCGTGCGGCTCCCTTGCTCCCGCAAGGGATAAGCCTTGGGCAAGGATCACCTTGCCAATCTTCGAAAGTCGCGGGCTAACGGATCGCCCGTGTTCGAACCTCTGTGTGCTTGGACGCAAAAACGTTTGGCCCAAATGGCCGTTTGCAAGGAAAATGCTTGCAAATGCTTGTGCGAATGCTAGTGCGAATGCTTGACGAAAGAACTAGAGTGTGCCCAGGCTATACCTGGGTACTATACTTGTGGCCCCTAACCCCCAAGTGCCACCCCCAAGGTTCCCAAAAGCACGAGGAGCATGACAAAATATTTTGTGGCCCAACACCCCCACCGGCCATGTAACGGCTAGGAAACGAGGGGCGTTACCTAGCCGTGCGCGAGAACGGTGGATGGTGCGCGAGCGAAATTACAATGCATAATTACATGATCCGCACACCCCACCGGCCCATGCCACGGCTAGCAAACGAGGGTCGTTTCCTAGCCGTGGGCAAGAGCGGTGGGTGGTGCGCGAACGTTTTACATAAATGCGAAAGATGCAATATTTACAAGTATTTACAATGCACGTTAGGGACCGTCATGACACGTACAGGACTTGACAAACCCGAAGGTCCCTAACATTCTCCCCCACTTACGAAGTCGACGCCCTCGTCGACCCCTTCTTGAACATGGTGATGACGCCTTCTTCATGTCGCAAGGTGCTCTCCTTCTCCCAGCTAGCTTCGGAGGTAGGGAGTCCCTTCCACTTGACAAGGTACTCCCGCTCTTTGTTGCCGTTAGGGAGTTTCACTTTGCGGTCCGCCAGGATTTCTTCTGCTTCACGTTGCACCGCCTTGGTTGTGGCGGGTGGACGTGTTGGAATGTTGCGCTCGTCATCATGCAGGTCGGCGTGGTAGGGCTTCAGGTTGCTCACATGGAAGACGGGGTGTATCTTGCACCATGCTGGCAGTTGGAGTCGATAAGCCACCGGCCCTACCCGTTTGATGATGGGATAGGGCCCATCGTATTTCCGTACGAGGCCCTTGTGTATCTTGCACCGAAAGATTGCGAGGGATGCCGGGTGGAGTCTTATCAGTACTTGGTCTCCGACCTTGAATTCTCGATGTCTCCTTCCTTCGTCGGCCCACTTCTTCATTTTGCGTGCTGCCGATTCGAGGTAGGCTCGAGTGATCTCTTGATTTTGTTGCCACTCCTTGGCCATTTGATAAGCAGCCGGACTGCTCCCAGTGTAGCCAAGCACCAGTGAGTGGGGTGTGTCTGGTTGTCGTCCCAACAAAATCTCGAAGGGACTCTTGTTGGTTGCGGAGCTCCTTTGCAGATTGTAGGAGAACTGGGCTACGTCCAGCAACTTTGTCCAGTCCCTTTGGTTCGCCGCTACGAAATGTCGGAGGTATTGTTCAAGGAGTGCGTTCATGCGCTCCGTCTGCCCATCTGTTTGTGGGTGTAAGCTTGTGGAGAAATATAGTTGAGATCCCAATAATTTAAACACCTCTGTCCAAAATCTGCCAAGGAATCGAGGGTCTCGATCACTGATGACATTCCTTGGCACGCCCCAAAGTTTCACGACATTTTGCATTACGAGTTTTGCGGCTTCGCTTGCGGTGCAGTGAGAGGGAGCTGTCATGAATGTGGCGTATTTTGAGAAGCGATCCACGACCACCAGGATGGAACCGAACTCCCCCACTTTTGGTAAGCTTGCTATGAAGTCGAGGGAGATGCTTTCCCATGGTCGCTCCGGAACAGGCAGGGGTTCGAGGAGACCGGCAGGCTTCTGCCGTTCGATCTTGTCTTGCTGGCAAATCAGGCAAGTCTTCACATACTCCTCAACGTCGTCAACCATCTTCGGCCAATAGAACGCCCTCTCCAGTAGGGCTATAGTTCGGTGTACGCCAGGGTGCCCTGCCCAGAGAGTATCGTGGCACTCCTTTAGCAATTCTCTGCGCAGACCATCTGCCCTAGGTACGTACAGTCGGTTTCCTTTGGTAAAGACGAGTCCATCTCGGACCCAAAACTTCCTTGTCTTCCCGTCCTTGATCAGCTTGAGCAACGCCTCTGCTTGGGTGTCTTTGAGCAAGCCCATGCTTATTTTCCCCTGGAAGTCGGATTGCACTTGACTAATGCTACCCCCAGTTTCTCCTCGAACGGCTGCAACCCGTTCTATCTTGCGGCTCAGGGCATCTGCTACCACGTTGGAACGTCCCGGCTTGTATTCCAACGTCATGTCGAACTCAGCTAAGAAATCCTGCCATCGCGCTTGCTTTGGTGAGAACTTCTTCTGAGTTTGAAAGTAACTTAGCGCTATGTTGTCCGTCTTCACAACAAAGCGAGATGCGAGCAAATAGTGCCTCCAAACACGAAGACAGTGCACTATTGCCGTCATTTCTTTTTCATGGGCAGGGTATCGTCGCTCCGTGTCGTTAAGTTTACGACTCTCGAAGGCGACGGGATGTCCTTCCTGCATGAGGACGCCTCCAATGGCGTAGTCCGAGGCGTCAGTGTGGACTTCAAAGGGTTGACCATAGTTGGGAAGCTTGAGAACTGGTTCCTCAATCACCGCTCGTTTCAGGTCTTCAAATGCTTCAATGCATGGTTGGGACCAATGCCATGCCTTTTCCTTCTTGAGCAAGTCCGTCAGTGGAGCTGCTCGTCTTGAATATCCGGCGATGAATCTTCGATAGTAGTTCACGAACCCAAGGAATGACCTGAGTTCTGTGACCTTTGTTGGTGGTTGCCATTCCACTACAGCGCGGACCTTTACATTGTCCATTCGAATTTTTCCGCCTCCTACTCGGTGTCCCAGGAAGTCGATCTCTTTTTGGGCGAAGTAGCACTTCTCCCGTTTCACGAACAAAGTGTTCTCTCGGAGGATCTTGAAGATGATCTTCAAATGTTGCAAGTGTTCCTCCAAGGTTCGGCTGTAGACCACGATATCGTCTAAGTACACCACAACGAATTTGTCCAAGTGCTCATGGAACAACTGATTCATCATGGTACTGAACGTAGCTGGAGCATTCGTGAGGCCGAACGGCATCACCAAGAATTCATAAGCTCCATAGCGTGTTACGCAAGTGGTCTTTCCTTCGTCCCCTTCGGCAATCCGCACTTGCCAGTAGCCCGATCTCAAGTCCAACTTGGAAAAGAATCTCGCTTGGCCAAGTTGGTCGAATAGGTCCATGATGAGCGGAATGGGGTACTTGTTTTTCACGGTCACTTTGTTCAAAGCTCGGTAGTCCACGCAGAGGCGGAGACTCCCATCCTTCTTCTTCTGGAACAGAACAGGGGCTCCGAATGGCGCTTTGGAGCTTCGGATCAATCCTCCGTCGAGCAGTTCCTTTAGTTGTTTCCGTAATTCCGCCAACTCTGGTGGCGTCATACGGTAAGGTGGTCGGTATGGGGCCTTAGTCCCCGGCTCCAGCTCGATGCGATGATCCACCCCCCTTTTTGGTGGTAAGGCCTTTGGTAGTTCGGGTGGCATCACGTCTTCGAACTCATGGAGTACTCTAGAGACTGCTGCAGGTTCTCTTTCCGCTCCATTGAGTGATCCCTCCAACTTCATTGCAGCCACCATTGTGAGTTCGCCTCGTCGAACTCCTTTCTTCACTTGTAGGGCGGAGAGGAGTTGATTTCCGCTCCCTGGGGTCGAACGTACGGTGGGAACGATGCTGGGATTGTTCTCCCCCATCAAGCATAAGGTGTCAAGGAAGGGCATGGGTACCACCTTCGCCGACTTGAGGAACTCCATCCCCAAAATAACTTGGTAGTCGTCGAGAGGCATCGCCATCAGGTTGGCTTGACCCTTCCATCCTCCAATCTTCAGTGGAACGTCCCGAGCGACTCCGTTGATTTCTCGCGCTTCGGAGTTCACCGCCTTGACATGACTCGAACTCTTTTCCAGCTTGAGCCCTAGTCGCTTTGCTTCACCTTTGGCGATGAAGTTATGAGTTGCTCCCGAGTCGACCATCGCTCGGGTATTCTTGCCATTGAGTTCGATGTCAATGAACATCAGCTCGTGTGTCGCTTTGGTGGCTCCCTTCTTTGGGCCTTGCTCCCCCACTTGAGTCTTGAGAGCATTGAGGAGACGCATTGCTCCCATGTTAGGCCCCCCAGTATCTTCACCTTCGCTAGAATAGGCTTCCGCATCAGCGATGGCAGGAGCCTTGCCCTTCTCTTTCTTGGCGGTGATGTTGGCTATGTTCTCCGCCACTGACTCCGCTATGATAGTGTTCAACGCTTGTCGTTGAGGGCATTCTCGGACCACATGAGGTCCTCTGCACAAGAAGCAAATCGGCCCAGGTCTCTGTTGGTTCCCCCTCGGAGGATAATCCCTTTGAGGGGGTCCCTTTTGAGGGTGTTCCCTTTGTGATTGATCTCTCCATCTCGTATCGCCTGCGGCGCCTTTGCCCTTGTAGAAGTCGGGCTTCTGGAATCTTGGTTTGTAGGGTGCCGCCTTTGTCGGATTTTCTTCAGAACCATAGTCAGAGAGTCGTTCTGCGGCGATCTTTGCTTCCGACAAGGACTTGACATTCCTCCTTGCGAGTTCTTGTCGCGCCCATGGCCTTAGCCCTTCAAGGAAGGTGAATAGTTGATCGGTCTCGGCCATGTCCGGAATGTCCAACATAATGGTTGAGAATTCCTTCACATACTCCCGAATTGAATTGTGGTGATGGAGTTGTCGTAACTTTCGTCGAGCGATGAATTCCACATTCTCGGGGAAGAATTGAGCTTTGAGTTCTCGCTTGAGATCATCCCAAGTGTCGATCTTTGCATGACCCTTCTGAATTTCGTCATATTTGGTCCGCCACCAGAGTTTTGCATCCTCAGACAGATACATGGTTGCCACGGACACTTTCATATCATTATCAGTTGTCCTAGTGACCTTGAAGTATTGCTCCAAGTCAAAGAGGAAGTTCTCCACCGCTTTGGCATCTCGAGCCCCGTTGTAGGGCTTTGGTTCAGGTGCTTTAATGTGGTGTTGCGGCATTTCGTGTTGTCGAGAGTTGCCACCACCTGAGTGTATTTGTCGGACGAGAAATGAGATTGTAGCCCTTAGCTCTTCAATCTCCCCTTGTAGTTGCTTGATCGCTTCTTGAGTGTCGTCCTGGAGTCCGTCTAATCTTGCCTCCATAACTTCTTGTGTGTCGACTAGCTTGCCGACCTGTGGCCCCATGCCATTCTCAAGGACGTTTATGGCTACGTCATGAGCGGCCACCATTGTTTCCAAGTCTCCAAGCCGTTGGACGGTGCGAGTTCCCGTCCTAGCTTGTTGAGCTTGAGTTTGTGTTGGGTCCTCCCCCAACGGTTCTTCTGGAACGGTCGTCACCGCTTGGGCGACGCCGCTCGTTTCACCGACTCCTTTGCGAGCCATGCTTGTTCAAGAAAATCTCTCCTGCGAGATTGTCGAGTGCCCCAACGTCGTTTGTCTCCAACGACGAAGGCACGAGCTTGTTGACGTTTTGCGTCGGTTGCTTGCGCCAAAGCTTTGCGAGCTTGCCTCGCTCTGATACCAACTGTCACGGACTAACTTGCTTGGGCGACAAATGTCCGTGCGGCTCCCTTGCTCCCGCAAGGGATAAGCCTTGGGCAAGGATCACCTTGCCAATCTTCGAAAGTCGCGGGCTAACGGATCGCCCGTGTTCGAACCTCTGTGTGCTTGGACGCAAAAACGTTTGGCCCAAATGGCCGTTTGCAAGGAAAATGCTTGCAAATGCTTGTGCGAATGCTAGTGCGAATGCTTGACGAAAGAACTAGAGTGTGCCCAGGCTATACCTGGGTACTATACTTGTGGCCCCTAACCCCCAAGTGCCACCCCCAAGGTTCCCAAAAGCACGAGGAGCATGACAAAATATTTTGTGGCCCAACACCCCCACCGGCCATGTAACGGCTAGGAAACGAGGGGCGTTACCTAGCCGTGCGCGAGAACGGTGGATGGTGCGCGAGCGAAATTACAATGCATAATTACATGATCCGCACACCCCACCGGCCCATGCCACGGCTAGCAAACGAGGGTCGTTTCCTAGCCGTGGGCAAGAGCGGTGGGTGGTGCGCGAACGTTTTACATAAATGCGAAAGATGCAATATTTACAAGTATTTACAATGCACGTTAGGGACCGTCATGACACGTACAGGACTTGACAAACCCGAAGGTCCCTAACAGTTCGGTTTGCGACCGACGATAGTAACATCTCTTTTTCTAGCCGTTTAGAGCCATTGTGTCTGAAGCTTGCCTTGCTATCTACCTACTTAAAGGTCTTAACAGCTTTCCTTTGAGCTCTTGCAACCTATTGAGCCATCTTGTGATCAGCCCTAAGTGTTTCTTGAGCCATTCCTCACAAAAACCTTATCTTGAGCCTTATTCTCTTTGATTAAGCCTTGACCTCATTGTTTCATCATCAAAAGGCATCAAGAGGAGCTAGGATCTTCATTTGAGAGCTAAGTTATTGTTTATTATTTGCTCTCATTTACTTGTGTATTTTGTGATTTATTGTTGTCCTTTAAAGCTTGTAAAAGACTTAGACTGTTAGGTATTGTGTTTGGGTGGTTGTCTTGGTGTGGAGGCATAAATCCGCTCTTGTACAATAGATTTAGTATCCTAGGAGAGTGAGGTGGTAAGTTGCCTTTGGGGAGAAGGCTGAGAGCTTTTGGTGTAAATTTGTCATTATAGGAACCTCTAGTGGATTTAAGTTGAAATCTTAAGCGGAGTGCTTAGGTAGTGGAGTAGGCAAGGTTGCCAAACCACTATAAATAATTGTGTTAGCATTGCTTTTGTGTGTTGCTGTTAATTGTTTCATATATTGCTTCCGCACTTACTTGCTTAAAACATCGTGTTTAGCCTAAAATTGAAAGAACCGGAATTAGACATAATTTTTATTGTAACACACTATTCATCTTCACTCCACAGATTGCACCCTCTTAAGTTCTTTACAGGTTTATCAGTTTTTTGAAAAACCGGTATACGAGATACCCGGTATTGGGCGATACCGGGTATCTCAGTTAATACCGCCCGATATGGGCGGTATTTGATGTCATACCGAGCAATACCGCCCGGTATGATGCAACGGCTCCGTTGCTATAGTATTCGACAACACCCCCAAACAGCTATATAGCCGTTTGGGGCCGGATTTAAGGCCGTGACCCCAAACAATTATGTGTTATTGGCATGGTTTAAAATACCATACCTCCTGGTACGGTCGATATTTACCGATTTTTCAAAAAAACGGTATACGAGATACCCGGTATTGGGTGATACAGGGTATCTCGGTTAATACCGCCCGTATCGGGCAGTATTTGATGTCATACCGGGTGGTATCGCCCGGTATGATGCAACAGCTCTTTTTTACTACAGTACCCGACAGCACTCCACACGGCCGTTTGGGGCCAGATTTAAGGCTGTTTGGGGTCTTTATAAAGATCCCAAACAATTATGTGTTATTGGAGTTATTTTTAATAGCAAAAAAAAAAAAATTGTTCACTGGCCGGTATGCCTTTTTCGTATCGGCCCGTACCGTGTATCGGTACGGTACGGTACCAGTACATACCGGTACCGGTCACTGATCAAGATTGGTATCGATACCGGTACCGGTATTTTAAACCATGATTATTGCTTTATTGGAGTTATTTTTAACAACAAAAACAAAAAAAAAACAAAAAATAAATTTCATTGACCGGTATGCCTTTTTCGTACCGACCCGTACCGTGTGTCGGTACGGTACCGGTACATACTGGTACTGGTCACCGATCGAGATCAGTATCGGTACCGGTATTTTAAACCATGGTTTATGACATTTCATGTTTTCTTTTATAATTATTCTTTTGTTGCCTCATTTGATTGGAAAATAAAGTTGGAATTTTCCTAGGTAGTAGAGGTTAAGGGAAATGAAGTGAATGTTCAGTGATTTGTTTCTAACCTTATTTTTTCTTTTGTAATGGTAAGTGTATTAATACTGCAATAACAAGGATTGTAATAACTCCGATTGTCCACTGAATAGATTTGTTGCTAAAACTAAAAGCATATGATAGATTTGTGGAAAATGTAGTTTTGGATAAATTTGTTAAAACCCCCAAGCTATAGGATATTTTTAATAATTATTAGATAACCCTTTCCTTTTTATGTTTTATGCTTTTTTTCAACCTTGTTTTGGCTTTACTGTAAAAACTAAAACTTAGTTTAGACACTTGTCATGGTTATATATATCTGTTTAAAACATATACTTTCTTCTAACATTTCTTTCCTTTTTATATTAGCTACCTGAGAATTACATGGAGGACCTATGCGCAAATATAAAGGTTAGCAGATATTACTTTCCTATTCTTCAGCTTTTAGACAATTTGTTACTGGTATTTCCAATATGTAGTGTTACATGATGTGTTTGTTTGTCAAAAATGCTGTCCACAGAATTGTGCCATATTTTGTAATTATGCATCTCTTAGATAGTCAAATGGAAAATTTTATAAAACATCTTATCTTCGCCCACCTCTAAGAAAATTCGTTGCCTACAATGGCAACCAGGCTATCGTTATGATGTTTTAATTTTAGTTGATCAAATAATTATATTTTGTATATGATTCTGCTATAGATAATTGTGAGAAAATGGGGTAAAACTGCTCTAGAAGAATATTATGCTGTTCCATTACGACGAAGACCCAAACATCACAATGGGCATGCTGCATACCAAGTATGCAACTACAGTATGCACAACTTTTTAAACACAAACCATTTTATTTACTAGGAAATTCAAATCCCACATTAGAGATGCACCCCCTGAGTGGTTGTTGTTGAGGTATATGCTCTTATAGATCTTTGACCTCTTTATCCTCTAACCTTATCTGCCCAACATATTGAGATTTATCAATGAACTCCTTATTTAAAGAAAATAAATATTCAAAATGGATTTAGGTTTTTGAACCAATGTAGTAAAAAATGATGTTTAGTAAACTTAACCAAGAATGTGTTTGAAGTGTGTTTGGTCAGTGTAAATCATTTTATTCATTTAATACCTAATCATATGTTGTTGACATGGACAGGTAACTAGATTTACCTGTGCTTCTCAGATTTAGCATTTCTAATCAAGTATTGTATTTATAATGAAAATACTAATATATGTCAAAGTTCTGATGTGTTTCTCGTAGACCATGCTTACTTGGCATAAATTTCGAGATGATACATCATATGTAGTTTGTTAAGAATATAAATGAATAGATTGGTCTCTTTCCTAACAGCTTAAGCTTTTAGGAAAGTTGGTCATCCAATCAAATTTAATATGGTATGAGAGCGGAGGTCCTGAGTTTAATCCTCCTAGCATCAATATTAAAAAAAATTTATCTCTCACCTCAATTAAGTCAATCCACTTGTTAGGCTTGGTTCATTTTCCTCAAGTTCACCCGCCCACAAGTAAGGGGGAGTGTTAAGAATATAAATGAATAGATTAGTATCTTTACTAACCGCTTAAGCTTTTAGGAAAGTTGGTCATCCAATCAAATTTAACATAGTTGACATGGATAGGTACATTATATTCTATCTGTGCATCGTAAACTTGGCGCTTCTAATTAAGCATTGCATTTAGAATCTAATATTACTATATGCAGTGTTGTCAAATAGCGGCCATGGCGTGGCGGATTTTGCTAAATCCGCCACACAGAAACCGCAATGTTGCGGTTTGTGTGTGGCGCTGTGTGGCGCCCGCCATCCGCCATGGCGGAAATGGCGCTACTTAACTTTTTATTTTTATTTTTTTTTAAAAGTAAGGGTGTTTGTGTAATTTTTAGAAGGGTTAAAATTAAAACCCTAAACTTCTTCATATGGCTGGCGGCTGCTCCATTCCGGCGATGAGCAAGGAGTTCCAGTGGCAAAATAACAGTTTTTAATGTTTTTTTTAGGTATTTTTCTCCCATTCACTTCTCTTCTTCATATCATTAATTTTTTCTTGTTTTTTAGGTTATTTTCTCTCTTTTCTCTCTCATACATATGTGCAGTTTTTTTTTCCGGTTTCTTTCGATTTTACTTCTGTTTTCTTTTCTTTTTTCTTGTTTCTGTTTTCTTTCTTTTTTCTTGTTTTCTTTTTTTTCCTCTTTCTCTTCTGTTTCCTACTTTTCTTTTTTACTTATGTTTTTTTTCTTTCTTTCTTATTTGCGGCTCCTGTTTTTTTTACTTCTGTTCAATTCTTTTTTTTCACGTTTGTTTTTTGTTTCTTTTTGTTTCTTTCTTCTATACTTTTGTTTTTTTCCTGTTTCTCTTCTAATTTTTAGTTCTATACTTCTGTTTTTGTTTCTTTCTTTCATTTTATTCATTTATTCATTTCTGTTTTTTTACTTCTGCAGTTTTGTTCATTCTTTTTTACTTCATTGGGTATATTTTTTTCTCCTGTTTTTTTTCTTTCATTTGATCATTTCAGTTTCATTTTTCTTTCTACTTATGTTTTTTATTCTGTTTATTTCATTTCAGTTTTCATTTGATCATTTGAATGAGAGCTTCTCATTCAACTTTTTTTTAAAAAAATTCTGAAAATGTTGATGTTCTTATTAGTGCTTACTGCTTAGTTGTAGTTATATGTATATATATATATATACACACGGCCACCATGCTTCCGCCATTGGCCGCAACGCCATCCGCCATATCTGTATGGCGGATTTTTGGCTTTCCGCCATGAGCCGCCATCCGTCATTAATAACACTGACTATATGTGGAAGTTCTGATGCATTTCCCTCTCTTGCTAAAACATCAATTTCAAGATGGAGACAAGAATCCAGTTGATCTTTGGGCCTTGATTTAGCTCCTATTGATTGTATGGTACATCTATCCGCTAACACTTTTTCACCATAGGTTATCCGGAAGTAGCATAGCTGGAGAATAATGTCATTTTGGACTTTGACTGGCCAGATGTTATTTTCATTAGGACTCTCCCATTAACAGCCAGAGTAGTGACAGAGATTTGCCTACATGTGCACTAGTTAGACACATAAAATATCTCTCTAAGCTTTTCAATACCGAATGAGACAATAATATGAGAATTGGATCTTTATGTTATGATTCTAAGCGTTATGGATTTAATTTTCATATATACATGTATCTATGTTTCCATGTCTATACTCTCTTTCATGAGTTGGACACTTGGATGCTAATCCTATGAGACTTTCAGAGTCATAGTCTTTGCACTAAGAAAATGCTTCCCATACTGCTTATGCTATATCATGGACAAATAAACTTTATTAATTTTTTTTCATAAATTCAAAAAATTTATATGCAGGTAGGGGATAGATGTGAAGTTGAACCTGGGGAGAAAAGAGGAATTATCAAGTTTGTTGGTCGAGCTGAAGATCTTGGGCCAGGGTTTTGGGTTGGAATTCAATATGATGAACCTCTAGGGAAGCATGATGGCATGTATGTCTCTTTATATTTATAATATCATGAACATAAGATGTCTCCTATTTTCAAATATCTGCTTATATTTGTTATTTGACATATGATTATTATAGCAAATAATATTGGTTTTGTAAAGCATTAGACTTCATTCATATTTCCTTGGTCCACCATTAGATAGCATACAACTAAATGCTACTCCTAGCTGAAGGAATTGTATCTTTAAATAAGTTACCTTGTCCAATAGAGCAATGTACAATAGGATGCTGGTTGTAAAAAGAATTTCAAAGTTTTTCTTCTTTGAAACAAAGAGAAAATGTCCATTTGTGGAATGAAATTATCATGAGAGTTACATAAGCATTTCTTTGAATTAGATATGCCGGTTATTAGTTCAGAATTCTTTTTATTGCTATTTTCAGAGTTCAGAACTATATCTTTAAATAAGTTACCTTGTTGTCTTTGAGCAATGTAAAACATAGATGCTGGTTGTAGAAAAAAATTCTAAGTTTGTTTCTTTGAAATAAAGAGAAAATGTCCATTTTTTTGGAACTTTGAATTAGATATTCTGGTTATTATTTCAGAATTCTTCTTGTTGGTTTTGTTAATTTTACAACATATGAAACATATAAACAAACTTGTTTCTGTTGTTATATAAATCACTCATGGCGTTCCCTTGTTTGTGTTTGATCTGTCTCAATGAGGCTTATGGCCTCTTTTCCTTGTTTGGTGTTCTTGTTTGGTGTTTATATTCTTGATGATATGTATTGATAGGATAATGTTCTCTGTTTTGTCAGTTCTGAATACAATTCTACCACATGATATTGAGCAGCTTTTCCAAACTGCTTCTGGCAGGATGATTTGCCTTATTTAGAAACCTGGTCACATGATTTGCCTTATTTAGAAACCTGGTCACATATATTGATATTTATTGCCATTATCTGATGTTGGACTTTTTCCTGGATGCTGCAGGGTAAAAGGTAAGCGCTATTTTGACTGCCCTCCTCAACATGGTGCTATGCTTAGACCAGACAAAGTCAAGGTAACATGCATTACTGAAATAAAATCTTTCACTTTGTCCCTGGTCAGTGATATCATTTTGTAATGACAACAAGCATACAGGACCTGGCTTTGGTGTCTAAATCAGGTTTAACACTAACTAGAAACATATTTGAACTATGTGATTGTATGTTCAAAACTAAAAAAAATTAGGCAATACACTTGGTGAAAAACAAATTATATAAATCAACCAGAAAAAAAGGACTCCTTTAATGGTAAAGAGGCTCATATCATGAGAAAGTTGAGAATAACATATAACTTCTGTTTCAAGTTCTTTTTTTTCTTTGTTATTTAGCAGCACTAAAGCAGTTCCATAATTTTTATCTTGATCGAATTTTTTGTTATCAAACAACATAATCCAACAGTGAAGATCTTCAGAGAACTGTAGAAAATTTCTAGATAAAGGGTTTTTCTCATGAAATGTTCCCTTTACAGGTTGGAGATTACCCCGAGAGGGACCCTTTTGAAGAAGAAGAGATATAGAGCAGAGGCAAATTTTCAGCATTTTCCATCTCCTTATCATCTTCGTCACCAGCTTTGTGTTTGGTGTGCACAGGATTTCCAGTATTTTAGTTGTTAGGAAATGAACCTCTGATTTGGTGACTTTGTTGTGGAAGACTTGATTGCTTCCAAGTTCTTGATGAATGAATTTAGTGAAGGGGTGTCTTTCTGTTCTTGTACTTGTCTCTAAGGAGGTGTTTAGTATGAGACAATCCATTTAAATTACTGACAATCTTATCTTTAAATTACTTGGACCCCACACATTACCTTGTTTGGTGTCTCACTTGTGCAGGTAATGTGAATTGTCTTGGTAATTCAGATTGCCATCAAAGTGGTAATCCAGATTGCTCAATGGAGAGGTGTCTATGTGGATTACCTCTGAAGTGGTAATTTTGAATTATTTTTTAGGACAAAATCGTCCTCCTTAAACTCTAGCTTTTTTACAAATTTATTTGCTCCTCCCACTACTTTTCCCATGACATAATATTATAATAGTATAGTATAGTATAGTATAGCAGTGCAGTACAGTATTATACTATAATATTATATTATGTTATGTTATATTATACTATAATATTATACTATAATATTATATTATGTTATATAATACTATAATATTATACTATAATATTATATTATGTTATATAATATAATATATTATATAATATGATTAATTATAATATTATAATATATTTGTAAAAAAGATATTTTTGGAAAGTAAATCTCATTACTTGGTAATGTATTTATTATACTAAATATGTTTATGTGAATTCTAGCAATCTTATTATAACATTACTTATGCATATCAAACATTATATTCTACATTATCGGCAATCTTTTTAGTGACAATCTATCTGAAAGATAATCTAGATTGCTTAGTAATTTAAAAAGTAATGCACTAAACGCCACCTAGGCCTGAGAAATGACTAACATCTGCACGAAGGATATCGTTCAGGGTAATTAAATGGTTTTGGTTGGTTTCGGTTGACTACTCTAGTCTATTTTAATTGGCATATTGTTGCCTGGCTTCTTGGTTCTCTGTAATTTCAAATGTAGAATGATATTGTGACTGCAAACTCTTCCACTTTTCTCTTTTCCCGCAGCACCCAAGCTTAGCTCTTGCTTGTGTATCCTAAGCTTTCTGCAGCAGAATTAGTTAATGTAGTACAAGCGGTAAAGCATGACTTCACATTCATACTTTTAGCATGATCCATGTCCTTGCTGTAATTCGTATGCAATTTTAGCAGCCTTATGACTTCCTTAAGAATTTCCTTCAGAAGGGAAGGCAGAAGTTGAGCTTGATCTCTTTGCCTTCTCATGTTATGTTTTGCAGATTACAAGGAGCAATGCAAGATACGCTTTTGACAATTCCAGGTGCGGATGATGCCAAAGATCTCTACCGATGCCATGCAAGGTTCTTCCATAATAGCCTTATTAGTTATTGTTGATTTACATGCATTTGGTTTAAGTAGTGAACCGTGAGCACTGAAATTATACGCGAATGTGAGTGTTTGTGAAATCTAGCAAAAAGTACAATTAACGCATTGGTAGATAATGATGTTCCAAATCCATACTTGAAGCCCAAGCCAATTATCACAAAGGATTTCCAAGCCCAGCCAAGGTTAACTTCTATGGTTTTCAAAACGTGGCAAATTTGATTGGGTAATCATTTTCTTCAAAAAGTTTTTTTTAAACTTGTGGTAATATTTTATGATTCCACCTATTATAAGTATGCTGTAGTCCATGCTGATTTGGGATTTTTACTTATTTGAGTTCTTTTTAGGCTATATATTTACCAAGCCAAATAAGGTTGACAACAAACAAATTTATGACACCGAGCTGACAACTGAAGAGAACTTATTAGATATAGACTGAGGTCAATAGCATGATAGAACACCTCCATCAAGCATACATTATACTGGAAAACTAGCATTACCAGAAGCTAATCAGGCCAGGGAGGTTTACTTTTACAAGATTGTGAAACATTTCAGCATCAAGAGAGAAAATAGTTCACATTTTAGTGAAAGAACGAAGTTTAAGGAATTAGATTTGATTAAGTCAAGCCAACAGCCAGAAGTTCTTCTGCCACCTTGTGCTGATCAAGTAGCCACCAACTTCTTTGCTCTGCTTCCTCACTGCCAGAGTCAGGCAATCTGCTCTGCTAATGCATTGCTCCACAAACTCCTCACTGCTGCTCCGGAACAGGCTGCCAATTACACAGTGACAAGTATGAACACCACCACCAAATTTCTAAGAACATAAATTACTAAGTGGGAAACAATGAGGAATTGGAGATGTCTCCAGATCTACTATGCTATGTAACTTGAAGACAATCAGGAAGAGCTAACAATGAAAAATCTTATCTTACCAACAGAAAGGAGAAGGCTTGCCTTGACTCAACACCAGCACTGAAGCTTCAAGCTTTCTCACTTGACTGAGCACAGTTTCCAGCTTGGAACCCTGAATGACTAGTGCTTCCACCTCCACCTGGTCGTCATAGATCAATTGAAACGGTATGACTTCTTATACGATTCCCTATTTTGCTAGATACAAGGTACAAAATAATGAAGATAAAACACAAGGAGAAGTTGGTGAATTGGCATAGAAGACCTCAGGCTTGCAGGCTTTACAGAGCGTGCCCAGGGAGTTTGCAAGGATGGGAACACCACCATCCTCTCTGAGGTGGTGGTGGTGGTGGGGAGGAGCAGAGACAACATGTAGGAGGGTGAGGAGGTCTCCCTTGTTGGCCACATGGGTCAATGCCCACATCATGGCATGCTTGGCCTTGGCACTCTGGTCTATCACCACTATGACCCTCTTCTTGGCCACCTCCACCATTCCACTACCACTCTCACCCCACCACCCCATGGCCTCCTCCTCCTCCTCCTCCCTTCTTCGGCTCTTCCTTCTCCACCTCTTTGAGCCACCCTTGGAGTTGGGAGGGGAGAAATTGCATCCCCTCTTAATCTTATGCTCACCACCGACACTTAGCTGCCTCATGAAGGACTCCTCACACCCACCATTCTCCATCCTTGGCTTTCTCCCTCTATTTCTCTCTCTCTTTTTGTAGTATATTGAAGCTGATGTTTTGTTACTTCTCTTTGGCTTGGAGGGAGACGAAGAAAGATTAAGATGTAGTGTGAGGAAATGGACAAAGGGCCTTTAAGATAGAAGGGTGGACGCTCACGAGTAAGGATATGGGGAATGAAAAGGTCATGTGAGCTGAGAATGGTATTTAGTCTTTGGCTCTTCCACGTTCTTCTACGAGGGAGGTGAGGGAAGAAGGATCTAATACCTTTATTTTTAAGCTCATGGATATGATGTGTGATTGATCCTTTCCTGACCCTGTCGAGAGCCTAATGCCATAATCCACCTATTAAAGATCGATAAGTCTTGGTACCAAGTACAATTTAAAGTGTAATTTATAATCAGTTCCTCGTGAATTGAGACATGAAGCTTCTCATGTAGTTACTTTCTTTCAGTACTTGAGCTTTTATCCATCCGATTATGTTTCAAGTACATTAACCTAATTTAACCAGTGAAGTAACTTCATGTATTTGAAAAAAAAACCCCACTATATATTATCATAACCCGACCCAACCAAACTTAATTTGACTCAATCAGTTGGATCCCGTCCTAGATTAACTAGACCTTACCCCATTGAATCATATCCAAGCTAACCATATCTTACTTAGCCCTCAACCTTACATATATAAGAATAAAGCTTTACACTTCAATAGATTAGAGTTTGCCTGTTAAGACCGTAGCCAACCATGTCCTTGATTTGATCACCATGGGCAATTCTCTTGTGCAAGCTCATGTCTGTTGTCATTAACTTTCTGTCTACTGTTCTCTAACCTGACATGAAAAAAAACAATCAGATTATGAAATGCCTCGAACATAGAGAAAAAGATGCACAAAATAACTACAATATTAATTTGTCCGATAGTTTATCCAATCCCAACCAATGCCAAACTATGGAATTGTACATATTCGATGTTAGAGGACCAATCAAATCACATCTATCAATGATAATACATCATAAAAATTTATTAAAATAGAAACAACAAGAAGACAAAACAAAGCATCAGAACATCACATCATCAGCACGAACTGTTGGCTTTTACTGCGACCGAAAAGACCTCTCACTTCAAAACTTGTCAAGATCTGCACGCAATCAAAAGCATCGTACATATTTATGCACTGTGACGATATAATTACGCCTGCGAACCTCGTGAGTACAGTAAATTAATTGCACTATAAAAGAGGTGAAAGGAAACAGTTCAATTAGTAATGTCTGCATCCTCCTAACGAAAGAAAGAGAGAAGAAATCAATGCAGCCGAGCATTTTCACTGCATGATTCCTGGCTTCACGGTGCATGTTCTTGCGCTCGTGCTTCACTGAATCAGAGCCTTTTCAGTACTTGATGAAGCATGATTCGGGTGGAAGGAGAACGTTACGCTTTCAAGTCAAAGTAGATGGAGTGTAATTGTGTAAATAAGATGATGATGATGATCAGATCAAGCGTGCAGAGACTGTATATAAGGCATCAGAACTTTCTGTCCTTTTCGAAGCTGTTTCAGATATTGAAAAGGGTTTCAGAAAAAGAAGCTAGCTTTTGAATTTTGATGATCAAGTGTGTTGGGAAGTGTGCCTTTTTTTCCTCTTTTTTTGCATGTGATCGGAACCAAAGAATGACAAGGTTCCATTTTTTTTTAACCAAGAAATAAAATGAACTCCTACCAAAATGGTTATAATACATGATGGTTTCTAATTTTAAAGATTGAATAGATGATCAGACCTGAAACTTTTTAAAGACCCTTCTTTATTTGCTGCCAAATGCAGCTTAATTTGTTAGCCTCCATATAACAAAAGTTAAAGCTTACAACGTTACAAAAGGATTGCAGATAAGTAATATTTGATACAATATAGGGAAGTAAGCAACAGACCATGGAACGCGCTTAGTTAAGCTTAAAACATCAAAGAGTTCTCGAGTCTGACTCCGCGATGAAGAGGGGAGGTTTTGTTGTATTGCCAATTTCGGAGCCTCTTTAAAAGTCATGGCTTCTAGTTATAACACTACTAGAATTTGTTCCTATTGCGACAGGGAACATAAACGGTCGATGATGTCATCGCTATCAGCAACGATTTAGCCAAGGTCGTTGCAGTCGTTGTAACCGTTACAGACAATATACTCATTCGCGATGACCCAGCAAGAGCCGCACAACGCCGTCGTTGAATATAGCGACGATCGCTTGAGCCGTGGCTGATACTAGCACCGGTCGTTGTGATCGTTGCTGATAACTTAGCATCAACGACAGTCGCGTCGACGATCTCTAATAGCATATATAAGCTTGAAAATGACTCTCTCTCTCTCTCTCTCTCTCTTTGGTACGTTGATCGTCGTTGTTTTTATGCCGCTCTTCGAGGTAAGATTTCTAAATTATAACTTTTCTTAATTGATAAATGTTCATTAGTTAGAATTTAATTAATGTTAATTGTATGATGTTATATTAGCATACTGTTAATTATAGTTAATTAATGATCATATATGATGCCATGTTTTAAATTAATTAATTAGTTAATTATTTGTTAATTAATTATTTTGTTTTATTTTATATTAATTATTGTTAATTAGTTGAATTAATGTTAATTAGCTAGATTTATAACTATAAATTGAAATTATTCATATAACTAAAGATTGATACATGTCACATACATATCGACGAGTTAGACATGATTACCCAATATATTAGATTTGTTTGAGGGTTGTATATTCGTGTGGACGAAGTAAATAATATTTTACACGATATACAACTCTTGAATTGTCCCTAGTTGGACAGTTTGGGAACATTGTTATTTGTATCACACTTAGTTTTCTTTTTAGCCTATATATCTTCATTCTAAAATTTGGCTAGTGAATCACTCTTGTTTTTCGATACACGTTCAGAATGATATGTGTATTCGGAGAACTATATGGAGATGCTGCCAAAATTTAGAATGAAGTTGACGACTAAAAGGAATACTTAGTGCGATATGAATAACATAAATTTTGAATGAAATAAGACCATTCCACATATAAAGACGTTAACTGAAGATTTGATTGATTGACAAAATCAATCATATAAGTCAGACGATTGAAGTTTGATGGACCGACGATTTAATCATTGATTTATAACGAATGAGTTTCGAGTAGGCATAACTTATTTCTTGAATTTTGCCTATTCGAATAGAAAATTTGTTAGCGGCGATAAAATTCAATGTTTGTGCCGCATTTGCTCGAACGAAGATTTTTAGATCGAGAAACTATCACGCTACATCTGTATTCAAAGGAATTCACCCCAAGATATAATCGATAGATTTGTCACGGGGAGTCATATGATGACAGAACGTCTAGCAATCCTACTGTGAAAGCTCATGGTGAATCTTCTAGTGCCGGTACTGTACCTTAAGCTAATCCTGAAAATCTGTACACAACAATAATACTTGATAGTTTTGGTGGTCAATTCCATATTAATGATAACGTCAAGCCAATTCCTGAGACGTCAGTGGTTGATACTAGAGTAGTTGATGCCACAGAAGAACAACCTACTGTGATAGAGATTGACTTACCGAATAAAGAGGCCGCAAAATTTTACGAGTTATTGAAGACCGATGATGAACCTTTGTATGAAAATTACGACGAATACACTAGAATATCGACAATGACACTACTCTTGAATATCAAGTCTGATTGCATATCAGCGGGGTTATATTTGATCGGCTTGAGGGCTTTTTCCATCGAGCATTACTTCCTCTGTTCATGTTGAACATGCAAACGATGATGACAAAGAGGCAAGCAATGGAGAACATGCATACTATGATAACGCACCTTGTGGCTCACTTCGGCGTTCAGTTACCTCCTCCGTTTGATCCGTCCTCCTCGACCCAGTCTCCACCAGATCTTTGAGATGTATTTGATGGACTTAAAACATAATCATTTTGATTATTTCTAAAAATACTTCTAAAAATACTTTGCATGACGACGATGTTGCTTAATTTTGGTTTATATAAATATAAATTGATCGATATTTCGTGTGTGGTTCAATCTGCGTATTTAAATTTATAAAGTTGATTTAAAAAATTAATTTAATTTTTTTACATTATTGACGGTTGGGGTCGTTGGTAATAGGAAGGAACCATCAGTAATGGCCGCTCCAATTGTCACGATTCTACAACACACTAGCAATGGCCCTAGTGGCTGTCTCTAATAATATTATTTGCAACGGCTCTGGCAGTTGTCGCTTATAATATTATTTGCAATGGCCTTGGAGGTTGTTGCTAATTATTAGCGACAGTTGCATCAGCAACGGCGTTTAGCAACAATGTTTAGCAACAATGTTTAGCAACAATGTTTAGCAACGGTGTTGCCTGTCAATTATAACCATCATTGATGTCTTAGCAATGACGAGAGCCGTCGGTGAATGGTTCATATTACAGTAGTGCAATTTATCTTCCTAAAAAAGACAGCTAGTAGTCAAGCATTCTTCAATATTATTCCTCGTGATCATGCCAATTCCTCTTGCATTATCCAACAAGGAAGTATCACAATTTAGTTTTAAAAAGCTTGGTTTCGTGGGAATCCATTTGAATATTTGATACACTTAGGATTGTTCATAAGAGATCCCTTAGACCCATTCAATTTGAATAGTCATTGGTAAAGGGTAAGATCCTATTCACAAGGCTTTGGGAAGTAGGTTGTCGAACCTCATGCAACAAACTATTCCTAGCGTACTAGATGAACCAATAGGAGTTGACAATAAAGACTCTACTAAATAGCTGCAAACCAGTGTGGTTGACCAGCAGGTGAGCAAATTATCAGTACCCCAAATCGACCCTATCTGAGAAATCAAACCCATATTTTAAACTTAGAAGATTCCATATTAGAGAAGCAAATCCACATTCAAAAAATAAATTGATCAATGCATTCCACATAAATGGAACAAAATAAGCATAAATCAGTAGCAACAAGACCAAACTTCATCAATCTAGCTCGAGTGGGAAACCTTCGATATAAAGCTTCCACATAAATAGTTTCACTTTAGGAGAAGTATCTAATTTCCAAACAATTTTCCAAAAAAAAAATCATTCTAAGGGAATGGCTCTAAGGAACAAATAGGTTAATTTGGTGGTAACTCTACCCCTAGAGTCCTTCATCCAAATATAAGTGTCCTCATTGGGCACTAAAGGTAAATGTAACTTATTAATTGATTCCCACCGAACAACGTCAAAGGTTTTGAGAGTAGGTTTCATTGTTGATTAACAATGAAAGCATCAACACAAGATAAATTATTTATTGCGTTAATGTTAACAAAGTAGGCTTTATGCAAGGACATAAATCAAGTTACCAATGATCATACAACATATAGCTAGAAGAACCCAATTTATAAGCTTCAACAAACCACAGAGTATATTCTCGAAATGCATCCATAAAAGTTTTTCAGCTCTAAAAACTTTTGATGGTGGGGACACTAGTCATCCTTTTGATATCAGGATATTTTGTGTAGACCATATTCACTCTGACTGAATCATTGTGGTTTAAGTATTCAAGAATCCTCTTAGACTCGAGGGCCTTGCATTTGAACTCTAGTTCATGGATGCCTAGACTAATCGAGTGAAGGCCTTGTTGCTGGGTTGAACTATACTCTATAAAAACTTCTTAGTGATTTGTTCAATTTTGGTGAAAACAAAAGCATAACCAAGGAATGAAGTGGTATCGAGTTCAAGACAGAATTAATTGAGCTTGTGATAAATAATCAGTAGTAGAAAATATGTAATCCGAGATGACATTTTTGCGATGACAAAAACCGTGGTCGCAGATGCGATGGTTCTGCGACTGTAGAGATTGGGCATTGCATTGTCGCCATTGTTGCGACAGCATGCAGTGCGATTGACATGCTTTCCATCATAGATTTAATTCACTCGCGATGGAAAGACGACTGCGTCACAACCGCATTTTGCAAAAGCCATTTGTTATCGCAAAACCGTAGGAAACGAGTATTTCAACCCCGCACTGATCTCTTTTCTTCCCCCACACATCTCTCTCCCTCCATTGGCCTAAGGTTTTCAACATTGGTCTTAATATCGATTTTAATGATAACAAACTCGAAACTAATGTGTTATTGAGAAACAATTTCAAGTTCGAGCACGTGACATTCGCGATCGAAAGATTTGACGCGGAAAAAAAATCAAGGACGTTGATCGTCGCTCTTAGGATGTCGAAGACATAGAGTCTTGGTTTTGGGGTCTAGAATATTTGTATTATCCTTGTAATGCTTAATGATGATGAAAGAAACCAAATTCGAAATTCAAAACTCGGACTGAGACCCGAACTCACGCTGAAACTGCACGCAGTACAGTTTCAATCGTAGGTCAATTGATCAATCGGTTGACCGACCATCGAACGAGATTCAATCGACGACCCTAACAATTGAAAATATACCCGTTTAAAGCCGTTGAACCCGAGCCATATCCTTGCATCTGGCTATATAAAGGCCTTTACTTGCCTTACTTGACCCCTTAGTCACTATTGAGTCATCTTTTGCTAAGACTAAGCTTTGATAGAGCCACTTTTGATTAAAACCCTAGCTTTAAGCCATTTCACCATGATTGAGTCTTGTTTTTGAATGATTCATCGTCAAAGACATCAAAAGTAGCTAGGATACATTACTTGGTGCTAAGTATTTATTTGGTTTTATTATTGCTCCATTTAATTATATTTTACCGATATATTATTGTACTTTAAGAGTTTGTGTAAACCTAGGGTGAGGTCTAGGAGTTAAGTGGCAGTCTTGGTGTTGAGGCATAAGTCCACTCGGTTTGCTAGAATTGAAATTGTTGTCCTTAGGATAAAGGTGTTAGAGGTATTTTCAAGGAGATGGTCGGTGCCTTAGCTTATAAATGTTTTTGTATAAAATAATTTAACTCTAGTAAACTAGGTTGAAATTTTAAGCGGGGTGCTTAGGTAGTGGTAGAGGTGGCAATGGGTCGCTGATGATTTATTAATTTTTTGTGAGGCAAGGAGTGAAGTAATTTCTACATTCAGACTCCTAACGAAATGTTTTGAGCTGAGCTCAGGCCTAAAATTGAATGCTTTCAGTACAAGACTTATACATATTGTAAATGATACCAATGTTGCTACTGATCTTGCAAATATTGGGTTGCTCTACCACTTCTTTCCCTTTGGAGTATTTGGGATTACCTTTGAGGTTAGGATCCCTTCTTAGAGAGGACTCGAATAAAGTGATAGCTAAACTTGATGGAGCCTTGGCTTCTTGGAAATGCTCATTACTTTCGTGTTGGTAAGCACACACTCATCAAATGGGTTCTACGTCTAGTAGAGAAAAGGAGAAGGAACTTTTTCTCGATTGGAGACAAGAAGGCCTCGCTTATAGGAAAATGATTGGTCAACTGGGAAACCATTACAGACAATGTTGATGAAGGAGGTTTGGGTTTACTCAATTTAGCCACACATAACTTGGCTAGATTGGGTAAGTGGCTTTGGAAATTGTGGCACACTCTTGATTTGACTTGGGTTAATATTCTGAATGCTTTGGTACCGAGCCCCTCACAGTTGACGTATGACAGAGGCAGAATATCTCCGGATTGGAGGGGAATCCTAAAAGGCCTTGACTATTTCAATTAAATACTCAATTTGCTTTTATGTAGAAGGAGGATCATTTACTCGACTTTGGTTGGATCCTTGGTTAAATGGATAAAAATTAGCGAACGTCTGTCCTGATTTTTTCTCCTTGGTTATCAAGCCGAATTCAACCATTACGGAAGCAAAATTATTGGATAGTGAAAACAGGACAATCAGTTGGAATATCCTATTTAGAAAGCAAATTTCCTTAGCCAGAATTGCGGAGTTAGCTAGGCACCTCTCACCTTTCTTGGAAAAAATAGGTACAAATACTATTAGTTGGAAATGGAGCAATCTTGGTACTTTCACCACCAAATCCTACTACCACATTCTATCTTTTCGGGGAGTAAAAGATCTGGAGGCACCGTTTATATGGAGTAAATTTTGTCCAAAATCTTTATCAATCTTCTTTTGGCTTGCTATGAAGCAAAGGTTATCAACGAAGGACAGACTCCTCAAATGGAACATACAAATAGATGCGAAATGTGTCCTTTGTCAAGAGGAGGATGAAAACCACGAGCATCTTCTCACAAACTGTTCTTTCACCAAACATGGATGGAGATACATGTTGGATCTACTACATCTAACCCTTTTCTCACTCAAATACAAACCTTGGCGTCACCATTCAAGGAAAAAGACATTGCGGATACAGAAGAAACTACTTGCACTTATGTTTTGGAAGGAAAGAATATGGCTTGAGAGAAACAATTGCATCTTCAACAACACTAGCAAATCCTTCATGGAACTGGCCATTGAAGGATCAAATTACCTACATCTTGTTTTTTCTTGATACCCTCTATGGGGGCCTCTTTTTCAAATTTTGGCAAATTCTTTATTTATTCCCTAACTTGTATCCATCAATTCTTATGATCAATACAAGTTTTTTTCTTTCAAAAAAAAATCATTCTTCTTATGTCAAACATTGTACCTTTAAACCTCATAAAATAGAAACTAAATAATTTAATGGACATTATTTTTGTTGTGTCATATATTGACATGCAAGGGTGTCGAACCATTATAAATTATTATGTTAGCATTGATACTTTCGTGTGTGTACTAACTTGCTTATTATATTTGCCTAATATCGTAAGAATGGATTAAAAATAGATCTTCGACCAATAGGAATAGTCGACAATATTGTAGGCGAAATGGCGAAATGGTGAATAGTATGTTTAGTAAATTGATTAGCCTAAATTCAATTTTAATCGTTTTTTTAAATCATTTAGGCAATTTGCAATCTTACAATTTGATACGGAAGCAATATACACAATTAAGCACAAGCAATAATAAATAATAATGCAAACACAAGATTTATAGTGGTTCGGCCCCAATGCCTACTCCACTACCTAAGCACCCCGCTTAGGATTTTCAAACTAGTTTTACTAGATTAATTTTCGTTTCCTTACACGGAGGACTTTGACTCGAAGAGTCTCACTCTCGACCTAAGGTACTTCCACACCCGGAAGTCTCCGCCTTCTTATCGAGAGCACTCTTCCACCTCAATCCTAAGGGACAACTAGAACTAATCCTAGTAACAACTAAGTTTACACAAGTGACTTTACACCTTTTCACTAAGATAACCACTTTCACACACAAGACCTAACAACCAAGATCTTACAAACTCAACTTAAAATAAAATGTTCAAATAACAGTTAAAATACAATCAAAAGAGATGAAATATAAAACAAGATTAAAAGCTCTTTTCAATCCTTCAAACCTCCAACTCGACAGTAAATATGCTTTGAGTCGAAGCTGAGTTGAGGAGCAGTTGACGCTTGAAGAAGAACTCGACGGAATAGTAGAGCGCGCTGCAATCGATCGTTGGAAGGCTTAAATCACTTCTAAAATCCTCAATTAAATCTGTAAGAGTGAAGGAAGAAGATTAAAAGAAGTAGATGAAAGTATATTTATACCCTCACGAAGAAACGATAGCTCAATGAATAGTTTTCTATCCGTTGCATGCCGCCGGTCGATTGGTCGGTCGACCAACCGGTCAATCGGTCATTTGACCGTTGCATTCTCTGTGTGTGTGGTTGACCGTCCAAACGCGAATCCCTCGATCCCGCATTCGGTCGACTAGTCGATCGACCGATGCGAGCTGCGTCTTTGTCTATCCGCATGTCGGTCGACCGATAGAGCTACTGCCCATTTTGGGCTTCGATCGATCGACCACCCGGTCGACCGAAGTAGCTACTGCCTCTTTTCGGCACTGTTCGGTCGACCGACCGGTCGACCGAAATGGCTGGTGCCATTTTCCTTACCTTATTTGGTCGACCGCCCCTATCGACCGAACTTAGGCTGAATTGAATTTTCAGCCCTTTTTCTTGCGCGCTTCATTTTCGGGTTTCAGCTTTCAACGAGCATCATCTTGGAGAGCTTTCCATGTGATCTTTGAGCTCGTCCAATACGTCTTTGGTGCACACGTTGATCTTCGAGAAATTTTGCGACGAACCCGAGCGCGACGATCAATGTCTTTTCGATTTTCCAATTTATCTGATCGGGGACATCAAACGCTAATTGATATAGAATCTGAAAGATTTCTCGACGAAATATTAGTTCCATGTTTATTATCATCAAAACCGAGATTAAGACTAAGGTTTAAAATCTAAAGCCAACAATCTTCCTTTTTTTGATGATGACAAACATCCTTAAGAAAATATATACATTAACGCATAGATGATATCAACTAAGGGATTTCTCCCCCTATCAACATGCATATCTATGAAATAAACTCTCTCTATCTATATGCATGTATTTCCTATATTTCCTCCCCTTTACCTATATTTTCTCCCTATTTACCTATACTTTTCTCCCATATTTACCTATACATTTCTCCCCATTTTGACATCAATCAAAAATGCAAGAAAGGTCAATCTAGTCAAATGGATGAAACACAAATATTTTTTCATGAAGTTGAGACTCTAAAGATTATTTTCATGAAATATGAAAATTTCAACCAGAGGATGGAAAACAAATATTTGATGAGAAACAAAATCATACATGATATGTTCAAAAACTACATGGTTGAATTCAAAATTAAATCATATATGTTCTCAAAATGAATATTGTTTCTTTTTCATGATATTTTTAGATTTCATTCAAACTTTCAAAATACAAAGATATAGTCATTTAACTCATGTATATCAAGTTTGAAGAGAAGCTAATATCATTTGATCCAAATATGAACTTAGCGTGTTTTCATTTGAAATAAGCATAAAAGACATGAAAATGTTAAGTCTCATATTTTGCTATCTACTCATGTTTTCTCTATCATAAGCATCTAGACATCAAACATGAGAGAGTGTAAGTATATGAATCAAGTTTGGGTTTAAGATGAAATTTTTAATTCACTTTGTTGACTTAGGTTAAGGTATACTTCAAGATTTAAAAAATTAAACTTTTAAATCTAATACAAAATCATATTTCCGATAAAAAACTTTGGTACCAATTTTTGGATGAAAATTTTGATACTAAATATTGAATGGTCATTTGAAATGCATGAATAAAGTTTGAACTCAAAAGAATATTCAAAGACTATTTTTCATCCTATATTGATTTCAATGAAACAAATGGATATTTCTAGCTATCATCCAAGATATCAAAATCATTTCTAGGAATGATTTTACTCAAGAAATTATATGAATGATATTAGGAATATAACCAAAATGGTATACACAAGGTTTCATTTGAAGTTTTCGACAAAAAACTAAAGTATCGGAAAGATTGATATTTCAAATAAGTGATACTTTGAATTTTCAAAATTCAACTTCAAAAATTCACTTTAAATCCGATTCTTGATGAAACTTTTTGAAATTTTTATTGATAAAACTAGATTTTTCAGTGAATGTTCAGTTTCAAGAATCATCTGAAAATGATTTTTCTATATTTATCTAGAAATAACTAAAATTGATACCAATTGTAGGTTGAAATGATATTTTTGTAATTTTCAGTTATTCTTAAAACTTGTTTAATTTTCATTCAAAACTTTCATGACACCTCATAATGGTCATGTAAAGAGTGTGTCAAGTTTGAAATGAAAATTTTATCCTGAAGTCAAGATATCAACTTAATATGGTTTCATTCAAAACTAAACTAGTTATCATGAAACTTGCTAAGTGTCAATCTTATCATTTACTCATGGTTTTTCAAACTTAAACCTATGGATACCTAACGTGAGTAAATCTAAACATGTTTCTTAAATATATATGGATTGAAAATGAGATCTTTAAGTCAACTTGTTGACTTGGGTCAACTTGGTTCAAAAGAGATTTTCATGAAACCACATCTATGTCATTTTATCCATATCCATATGAATTTTCCATTCTAAGTGCATGGAAATATGTTATATCTATTCCTAAACATGTTTATGAGATTTGGACTTAAAAATAAAGTGTCCAAGTCGATTTGTTGACTTGGGTCAAACTTTTCAAGCTTAAGTCCTTTAAAGTGATATAGATATCACATTGTTCATCTAGACATGAATTTTTAATTTTAAATACCTAGACTCATGTGATATGTGTATCTAAACATGTTTATCAGATTTTTAACTTAAAATTAAGTCTCTAAAGAAGAATTTTAACCTAGTTCAATTTCATAAGTATCATGATATCATGAAATGAGCTAAGTTATCAAGATTTTTTCTACTCATGAAAATTCAAGGATTTGTCATGCAGCATCAATCATGAGTATAGAGACATCATTAAACATGGATATTCAATTATTTTACTAAGATTTTTGCAAAATTAAATTCATACCTTATTCTTAGAAATTTTGCCAAACTTTTCATTTCATTTTCCATTAGCTTTTAGACAGCATAACCTTCCATTTACATTCACAACTAGCAAGTAGACTTCATTAGTAGACAATAAAATTAATATGCCTACTAGCAAGCTAACATACTAAATAGCAAATGTTCAATACAAAGTTTCATTTAAAATCTTAACCTATGCTAGATAGTTAAGATTCATTTTAAAGAAAGTTTTCATGATATCAAAATGAATCTAAGGGATCTTAAGATATGAAACATATGAGGAATAAGGTCCCTAAACATGTTTAACTAGTTTGAACTTAGAGGAATATCTCTAATAGTAAATATCAACCTAGAGTAAGTTTCATTTAATGAAATTTGCCTAAGTGCTAAAATTCTACCTACTCATGAGAATTCAAGGGTTTAGCATTCAATTCTAATCATGAGTATAGAGACATTATTTAAGCTTAAGCATTGAGGTATAACACTAAGATTTGAATTTATCAAAGTTATACATTATTCATGATAATTTGTCAAACTAATCTTTTTCTTCCTAGTTATTAGCCTTCCTAAGATTTTTATAACTTGCAAGTATACTTTATAAGTAGAAAATGAAACCAAATCTACAAGCAAGCTATCAAACTAAATAGTGAAGAGAAAAATCAAGTATCATTTTCAAAATTCAACTTCACTAAATAGCTTGGATTCATTTTCATATAAATCTTCTTGATAACAAAATGAATCAACAGATCTCAAAATATAAAATTTTAAAAAATAAGATCTTCAACCCTTCCTATTGGTTGAAAACCGAAAGCCACAATTAGCATACGATTTAAAATCGCAAGGTCGCTTAGGCTCATTATTGGCCACATAGGTCTCCGAAGAGATCGGGAAATCAAAAATCAAAAATCAATTTCAAATTTTTTTTTCACAAGAGCGGGGAAAACAACTCAAATTAAACATGTATCATAACTCCAACTTAAATAAAGCAAACCAAAGTAAGGAGATGATACCAAAATATTTGATGCCAACTTTACCATAGGCATCCAGTCTAGGTGAGGACTTTAAAGTTGCAACCATGCAAGGATCATTCCTTCAATTTCTTGGTCAACTTCAACTCTTCAATTTCCATTACCCTTGTGTGATGGCTCCCCCTACAAAAGAGCATGAAACTTTTGGTACTCAAATAATTTTGGGTCCTTGGGGGTTAGATGGCCTAGGAATCCAAAATGTTTTTGCAACACTTGAATTTCTCTTAAAAGCACACTCATGGATAGCATGACCATAAACACCATAACAAATTAAAAGCAATGCCCATGAAACTTTTTCTTTTCATTTTTAACATGGACATGAGATTTAATGTTAGAATACTTAACATAGGAAACATGATAAGTATGAGCATTCTTAGAAACATCATTCTTCTTCTTATGATCATGAGATCTAGAAGTTGGATGTCTAACATGAGATTTAATATTAGCATGAACATTCTTTTTAGAAAAATCATTTCTACTAAAATTCTTACATGAGTAAATATTTTTCATTTCATTCACTTTCTTGTTTAGGTTTAGAACCTCGTTTTTCAAATCAATCATGAATTTTTGAATAGCATGCAATTGAGTTTTTAACATGCTATTTTCATTAATTAAATTATCATTTTTATGTTTCAAGTTCTTAATCTCAAATTTCATATCATCATGGCAAGAATCAAAAGTGCTAGTATTCAATTTTTCATTTTCTAATTCATGCACATGAGAGCTAAGCCTTAAATTTTCCTTCTTTAATTTCCTATTTTCCTTATTCTTTTTCATAAGCAATTCATACATCTTTTTATATTCTTCTAGTAGTTCTTCATATGACATATCAAGAGATTTTGAGCTACTAGAATTATTATCATTAACATTTTGAACATGACTAGAAGATGAAGAATATACCTCATCTCGAAGACCCATGAAGCAAAAGTTTGATGTGGCTTCATCGTCATGTCTAGAAGAGGCTTCACTTGATTTGGATGTGGATGGAGAAGCACACTTCTTTTTTTTGGATTTCTTCTTCAAAAGAGGACAATTCATCTTCTTGTGTCTCGTCTCTTGGCAAAGAAAGCACCTAAGTTTTCGTTCCTGATTCTTATTTGTGCTTCTTTGGCTAGAAGTGCTTTGGGCATCAAAACCGAGGTTAGTACTAGGGGGATGACCATTGTCATCACCACCCTCAACAAAAGTATTAAGCTCTTCGATTTTAGCATAATCGTATAACATATTTAATGTTGCCCAAATATCAAAAGCAGAAGAACAATGCATAACCTTTTCAAGTATTTCATCTGAAAATGAGCAATATAGGAGATGCGTTGTTTTGACATTCAATTCAAATAATTTAACTTGTTCTTGAGTCCAATCATTTATGTCAATGGTGGGCTCAATATACTCATTCTTTAGCATGCACAATAGATCTAAATTTTGTGTTTTAAGAAAGGTATACATCCCACTCTTCCAAACACCAAAGTTTTCTTCATCAAACCTAGGTAGTGCAAATGTTATACTCTCTAGTGCCATTTTTCGGATCGAGGCAAGATGTAGACGAGATGGTGAAGTCTCAATCCACGACCCGCTCTGATACCAAATGTAGGCGAAATAACGACACTAGAGGAGGGGGTGAATAGTGTGTTTAGTAAATTGATTAGCCTAAATTCGATTTTAATCATTTTCTTAAATCGTTTAGGCAATTTGCAATCTTACGATTTGATACGGAAGCATTATAAACAATTAAGCACAAGCAATAATAAATAACAATGCAAACACAAGATTTATAGTGGTTCAGCCCCAATGCCTACTCCACTACCTAAGCACCCCGCTTAGGATTTCCAAACTAGTTTTACTAGATTAATTTTCGTTTCCCTTACACGGAGGACTTTGACTCGAAGAGTCTCACTCTCGACCTAAGGTACTTCCAGACCCAAAAGTCTCCGTCTTCTTATCGAGAGCACTCTTCCACCTCAACCCTAAGGGACAACTAGAATTAATCCTAGTAACAACTAAGTTTACACAAGTGGCTTTACACATTTTCACTAAGATAACCACTTTCACACACAAGACCTAACAACCTAGGTCTTACAAACTCAACTTCAAATAAAATGTTCAAATAACAGTTAAAATACAATCAAAAGAGCTGAAATATAAAACAAGATTAAAAGCTCTTTTCAATCCTTCAAAACCTCCAACTCGCCAGTAAATGTGCTTTGAGTCGAAGCCGAGTTGAGGAGCAGTTGGCGCTTGAAGAAGAACTCGACGGAATAGTAGAGCGCGCTGCAATCGATCGTTGGAGGGCTTAAATCACTTCTAAAATCCTCAATTAAATCTGTAAGAGTGAAGAAAGAAGATTAAAAGAAGTATATGAAGGTATATTTATACCCTCACGAAGAAGCGACATCTCAACAGATAGTTTTCTATCCGTTGTAGGCCGCTGGTCGATTTGTCGGTCGACCGATCGATCGATCGGTCATTCGACTGCTGCATTCTCTCTGTGTGCGATCGACCGCCCAGACGCGAATCCCTCGATCCCGTATTTGGTCGACTAGTTGATCGACCGACGTGAGCTGCGTCTTTGGCTATTCGTAGGTCGGTCGATCGGTTGGTCGACCGATAGAGCTACTACCCATTTTGGGATTCGATCGATCGACCGCCCGATCGACCGAAGTAGCTACTGCCTCTTTTCGGCACTATTCGGTCGATCGATCGGTCGATCGAAATGGCTAGTGCCATTTTTGTTACCCTATTCGGTCGACCGCCTGGTCGACCGAACTTAGGCTGAATTGAAAATTCAGCCCTTTTTCTTGCGCGCTTCATTTTCGGATTCTGGCTTTCAACGAGCATCATCTTGGAGAGGTTTCCATGTGATCTTTGAGTTCGTCCAATATGTCTTTGGTGCACACGTTGATCTTCGAGAAATTCCGCGACGAACCCGAGCGCGACGATCAATGTCCTTTTGATTTTTCGATTTCTTCTGATTTATTCGATCGAGGACATCGAGCGCTAATTGATATGGAACTTGAAAGATTTTTCGACGAAATATTAGTTTCATGTTTGTTATCATCAAAATTGAGATTAAGACTAAGGTTTAAAACCTAAAGCCAACAATTTGCTCCGAGGACTTAGGCGCTAACCAACGACCCCCAAACCAATTGGTGTGAGGGAAGGGCACACCTTCACCTTATACCGTAGCAGACCCGAGTGCCCTCGGCGTTTGAGTGTGACTCGGCCCGCTAGGCCTACACGCCAACAATCTCCCCCTCAGCAATCGCCAACCGAGACTCGAACCCGAGACCCAGCTGTGATACTAGTTCCCAGGACTCCGACGCTAACCAACGACTCCCAAACCAATTGGTGTGAGGGAATGGCGCACCTTCATCTTATACCGTAGCAGACCCGAGCGCCCTCGGCGTTCGAGTGTGACTCGGCCCGCTAGGCCTACACGCCAATAGATATATTTTTCAAAAGATTTTATGCTTCAAGATCTCTTTAATTCGTTTTGGTTTCACATTGTACTCATCGAAAAAAATTTGAATAATTGAAGAAAATTGGATATTTTTGCAAAATTGTCAAAAGTGAGGTTCATGTAAACATGTTTATTCTATGCTCATGATTTGCTTTACATGATGTTTGGTTAAAATTGCATGAATAGATAGAGTTTTCATACTTAGACATGTTTCGTGATACATACTTGGTTTTTGAATGAAATTGTGCTAGGTAGATAACTTGATTTAGGGATATTATTTTTAGCTCAAACTTCGTATCCATGCTTTGAATGATCATATATTAATTGTATGAAAATTTGATTAAAATCTGAAAATGAATTGAAAATTTTAAATATTTACGAAAATACCATTGAAATTTAGTGAATTTTATAAAATTGCAAAAAAGTGATCTTTTGCTTGATTCATGAAGTGAACCTTAGATGAAAAATCTAGTTTTATAATGTAAAAATTTCAAAAATTTTCATCTAATATATGATTTTATATGTAATTTTGAAGTTGGATTTTAAAACTTTAAAGTATTATTGGATACTTGTATTCATGATGTGATACATTGATTTATCATATTGATTTCGAGCTATGATTTTGACGATAATGTTTAATTTCACATTAGTACTATTTGAGTTGATACTTTTAAAATTCTTGAAAAATTTCTAAAGTTTCAACTTAGGTGCTTGAATGCTTATTTTTCTTGTCCTTCTTGATTGATGCCAAAAGGAGAAAAAAATACATGTAAGGAGTAGAATAATTTCTAGAAACCACACATATAATTAGGGGGAACAATATTATTTAGATATGCATGTTGATAGGGGAAAAATCTCGTAGTCGACTCGATGCTCTTTGTGCTTCATTGAAATTATTTTTATAAGGGTGTTTGTCATCATAAAAAATGAAAAGATTGTTGACCTAAGATTTTCAACCTTGTTCTTAATCTCGATTTTGATGATAACAAACTCGTAACTAATGTGTTATTGAGAAATAACTTCAGGTTCCAAGTTGAGTAGCACACAACTTTCGTGATCAAGAGATTTGAGCAAAAACGAAAAATTCAAGGACGTTGATCGTCACCCAGAAGACGTCGAAGACAGAGTCATAGGTTTTGGGGTCAATAATACTTGTATTATCGTTGTAATTCTTAATAATGTTGAAAGAAACCAAACTCGAAACTCAAAACCTGGATTGAGACCCGAACCCGTGCTAAAAAATACACACAATATAATTTTAGTCGTCGGTCACTCGATCGATCGACTGGCCATCAACCGAGGTTCGACCGATAGCCCTAACGGTAAAAAATATACCCATTTAAAATCGAGTCTTATCCTTGCATCTGCCTATATAAAGGCCTTTACCTGCCTTCCTTGACCCCTTAGTCACTATTGTGCCATCCCTTGTTAAGCTTAAGCCTTGATTGAGCCACTTTTGATTAAAAACGTAGCTTTGAGCCAATTTACCTTGATTGAGCCTTGTTCTTGAATGATTCATTATCAAAGTCATTAAAAGTAGCTAGGATTCATTGGAGCTAAGTATTTGTTTAGTTTTATGATTGCCGCATTTAATTGTATTTTGCTTGGTATATTGTTGTACTTTTAAGTATTTGTATAGACCTAGGGTGTAGATCTAGGAGTTGAGTGGTAGCCTTGGTGTTGAGGAATAAGTTCACTCAGTTTACTAGAATTGAAATAATTGACCTTAGAATAGAGCGGTTGGAGATACTCTCTAGGGGAGAGTAATCCTCGGGGAAAGTATCGATGTCTTAGCTTGTAAATCCTCTTGTAGGAAATAATTTAACTCTAGTAAATTAGGTTAAAATCTTAAGTAAGGTACTTAGGTAATGGAGTAGGCAAAGATGTCGAACCACTATAAATTATTATGCATCATTCTACCCCTAGGTTTTTTCGCTTATCTAAATTTTTTGCTTTTCTTCTATCGATTTCTCCCCTCTATTGGTTTCTCTGGCTTATTCATCTATAAGAATCGGGTAGATGCGATACTAGCAAAATTTACCCCAATCTAAACTGAGTCTTGACTGATTCCTATTGTTTTTGGATGCTTTTGGTAGGGGTGAGCATGGACCGGTTAACCGGTCCATTAACAAAAAAAAATCGGTCCATTAACTTCGGTTAACCGTCATTTCGATTTCGGTTTTTCGGTTCGATTAATCAATAATTACCGGTTAACCAATAAATTAAATTAATTAATATTGTTGATAATGCTTACCTTGAAAATTGTATAGAAACTAAGGATTAAAAGTATAATTGGATAGGGTCTTACTGTTCACTTAGATTTACTAACTACAAAGGCAATATTGCTATTAGATGAATTAAGAAAAGACCTCTTAGTGCCACTAATTTATTTCATTGTTGAAGTTACGAGAGATCAAGCTTTATGCCTTCATTAATGGAATCAAGTCAAATATGAACTAGAGAAATGACGTGATTTTCCATCCTAGAATTGAAGTTAGGTTTAGATATTTACAGGGAAGAATAGAAAGAAAGAAACACTAAAAAAATTTGGATCTTATAAGATCTGTTCACCGAGTAGGAAAGCATTTAATATTTCCATGTTTAGCTACTAATTAAGCATTACCTTACTAATTAAGCAGTTCATGTTTACCTTACTAATTAAGCATTACCTATTTACCTTACTAATTAAGCATATGCACATGAACATGAAGTTAAAGCTGTATAATAATTAATTGAATGATCCTGATCCAGCAATCAGTGAGCTACGATGAAGTATTAATTGAATCTAGGATTGTATGATATCATGCTGTTGTCGTCTATACTGCGATACATACCCGGTTGAACTGTTGAAGATGGGAAGAGGCGGAGAGAGAACATTGTTCGACTCGACTCGTTGGCACCGACTGGTGCGAGAGACTTGGAGTCGGAAAGGTGAAGGTGCGGCGGCGTGCGAGAGACGGAGGGTGCGGCCGTGCGGTGGTGTGCGGGAGAAGGAGGGTGCGGCGGCGTGCGAAAGAAGGAGGGTGCGGCCGTGCGGCGGCGTGCTCGCCGCACGGGAGAAGGAGGGCGCGGGCCATGTGGCCATGCGGCCGTGCGACGGTGTGTGGGAGAAGTTGAGACTCGAGAATGTAGGCGCCGGGTGGGGCGTCGGGTGTGTGACTGTGCGAGAGGTTGAGATCTAGGATTTTCATATATATAACTATATAATTATTAAATCAAGTATTATTTAATATTATATATTATATATTATATATATTAAAAAATATCTACCGGTCGGTTAATCGAACCCGGTGGACTTTTTAAATCTTGGACCGAACCCGAACCCGAAAATCGAAAAATTCAAAAATACAACCCGAACCCAAAAAAACCGATTCAGTTAACCGCAAAAACCGGTTCGGTTTCGGACCGGTTTTTCGGTTAACCGAAAAACCAGTTTTCTTTTCTCACCCCTAGCTTTTGGCAACACTCAGACAGCAAAGTCAGATATCAGCTGACTTTTCAAACCTGATCTAACTTGGATGGTCCAGATTGAAATTAGCCGATTTCCAAACCAAGCGCATCCTTAGCACTTGGTGTAAAATTGTTTGTCTAACTACTAATTTTACATCACAAACTAATTATGAGTGTGGACTAAAGAAAAAGAATATCTTAGCTAAAAGTAATAAATTTGATTAGTAGCAATAGTGCATCAATGTGATCGCAAATAACAATAGTACATCAATGTGATCGCAAATAACATGCTAATGCACTAGTAGCAAAGATTGCTGTTCAACAAATGAACACAGTACAATGAACTATGTATTTTTGTTCGCATAATTATAATTTACTGAAGTAGAGATTCTATACTTTCTGTTCTAATTTCTTTTTTGTTTCATCTGCCAAAGAAAAGTTTACTATTGTAAAGACAATACGAGGATGCCTAATGGATATTGTTAACTTTATGCCGACATTACTTCCATACATAGCCAGTTATAAGCTAAACATGTGAAGATTTAGGAAATGTTCCTCCAAAACTTTATTAAACAAGTGGCAAATGATATCTATGAGCTTAACTCTAATCCCAAGAATAGTGCAACTTTAGGGCGAACTCCCTGTAGTAAATTTGTCAAAAACTGAGGAAATTAAGCTAGTCTTTTAAGCTTGTAGTATAAGTGGAAGCAAACATTTGATACTTCACCTTTTCTAACATTAATCTTGTTCAACAAATTGCACATCAGAAATGCCATCACCATGCTATATAAGCTTCATCCTGTTACGAGCAAAAAAAAATACAAAATGAATAAAAAGTACAGAACAAACAGTACGAAAATCACTGATCAACAGATACAATTATTCTTTGAATTTCCTAAAACATTTATTATCTGAAAGCAAAATGATCTAATTCAACTACCTGATATTGTTGAACTTCCTAAAGCACCTATAAATTATCTTAGAGCAGAATGATCTAATTCAACTACCTGATAATTTTTAATTTCCTAAAAAATTCTTAAATTATCTGACAACCAGAATGATATAATTCAACCCTGATATCATCAACTGGATTATTGTTGCTGCAATCAGCTACAAGAAGCAAAATTCATTGAAATTTACAGTTTCCATAATCTAATGCCACAATAAGGATTCATAAACCTCTCTACTCCATCCACATCAACACTTATCATCAAAGATTGCCATCTAATGAAATGTTGTTTTTGCTACAAGTAACCAAGGAAGAATAATAGAAGTATAAAAATAGTGGAATAAGATGCCTTAATATATTATCATTTTTTAGGATCTCAACCATGCCGTAGTGATTGAGCCGACATTTAGTTGGCAGATACATTGATGCATTGGTATAAAACAGTGTTTATGCCAGGTAGGCTGTATTGATCTTTGTACGTGTTGTCGTTTAGCGTTCTGTAGTTGAATACGAGGCGCTCCTTTCCTTTTACCTCTTGTTTTGTGATAGGATCAATACTTGTTCCTGAGTGAACAATCATAGCCATGGTCCTATGCCTACTTGTGCTTGGCCTGATAACCCCAAGTTGTAGAAGGCTCTGAATATGTTTATTGAATTGATCCTTCATTGCTGGAGTAACGTGCTTCAGTGGTTTGTCCTGAATGGTCAGATCAGGATTTATAACGTCAATTTTGCACATTATTTGATTCTTACTCCAATGTGCTATTGGGTTTTCCCCAATATAACCTTGCTCCTTCAACCTTTTTAGCAGGGGTCTGAATTTTTGTTGGAACTTTTCTGACTCCTTAAAGTCAGCAGCATAAGTGGTTGCACTCAAAACTTCCATCATTTCTTCTTCAGTTAGAATAAACTCATCGGTAGAGGATGCTATAAATACTTCTGTATCATAACGGGTGGTGATGGTGGTTACCTTCTTATAAAAAGTGATTGCTTGGTCTTCAATTCTGACACCTCCCTTCATGGCTCTGATGAAATTACAGCCTATGAGCATTTGAATTCCGTCCTTCTTGCTCATTGGGAAAGCATATGTGAATGAAATAGGGAACTTATTTTCTTCTATTGACATATATCCTCCTCTCAGCTTCTTACTGGCCAATTGCTGTGAGTTTACTCCATTAATCAAAATTGGATAGGCGCTTGGTTCCAAGGCTTCCACTGGGATGGAATCTTGGTCAATACAGCAGACTGTTGCGCCTGTATCTAGGATTGCTTGTACAGTGAAAGGCTTCATCTGTGGGATCTCCAAGACTATAACCATGTTATAAAGTCTGTTTAAGATTCTTTTACCTTTCGGCTAATTGACTTTGTCAGCAATCGTTGCAAATTCTTGAGGTAGCTTATCTGCAGAGATTTTATTTGCAGATTCTTTGAAGATTATACCTGTTGCTTTTCTTTCTTCAGGCTCTTCTTCAGAGAAAGTCATCTTTCCTTTCCTTCTTTTTTCTTCTTCGAGATTTCTCTTTTCTTCTTCGAGGCTGAGGTTGTTAAATTCTTCTTCGAGATCTTCTAAATCTCCTCGGCTTCTGAGGATTTCAAGCTCTTCCTTAAGCTTCTTGTTTTCTTCATTGACGTAGTCAACCTCGGCTAGTAGGTATTTGGTGTAGTCCAGAAGTTCTCGAATTAATAAGTCCTTCTCCTGATATACAGGAAAGTTGGATTTGATGATATTCAGCTTCCTTCCGAGATTAAATCTTGAACACATCGGACACACAGTGAGCTGACAGCTTCTGCAATGTGCTCTCATTTTCGGATTAGTTAATTCCTTGCAGCATGTGCAACGCTCACATCCTTTTGTGATTTCTTCTCTATTGTCTTCCCATCTATGAACACAGTTGTTCATATTTTCAGGTAACATGACATTTTTCCTCCAGCTATTTTCTGGTGCTTGAATAACTGGTGATGGTGTTGGTGTTGTAATGATAACCAAAACGAGTTCTGTTGTGGGCTCTTCTGGGTCTTCTTCTACTAAGAGAATAAAAGCTGATTCATAGGGCAAATCAGCCTTCTCCAGAGTTGTCATGTGAGCTCCGCTTTCACCTTCTGAAAATGAACAGATGGCATCACTATCTGGTTCATTCAGGTCTATTGATAATACGTCCCAATCGTCAGGAAGATCAAGGTTTTCAATGATAGCGGCTCGGGCAATGTTTCCTTGCTTTCTTTTGCATTCTCGAGCATAGTGTCCTTCTTCCCCACATATGAAGCATTTACACTTCTTTGTTCTGTCTGCATGCTTCCTTTTGAAGATTCGCACATGTGTGTCGTGCGGCTTTCCCTTGTAATTCTTAGCCTTCCTTAGGCTATACTTCTTGCCTTTAGAATTAGAATAATACCCTGGTAGGGGAATTTTGCTGCATATTGAGAGATCTTTCAAGCTCCTTTGAAACGCGGCGCGCTTGCATTGATCCTCCATATATTGGTAAGCGAAATGTATTCGAGGCATCACCCCGATCGCGTTACCTGGATGCTTTACTTGGAAGGCTGCTTCAAGTTCTTTGCCAATTAATGGCGGCATCTTTCTAAATATTTTTTCCGATAATTCTGTAGAGACATACATCCTGCCTGATTTAGAAGCTAGTACCTTGTAGTCGTTCAGATAGTCGAACAGGTCTCTGATATGGTTACATGAGAGCCTCTCCAGGTCTTCGTATGCTCTATTTTGTTCGTCCGTAGAACCAGTTGTTGGATCCTCCAGTAGGATCATTCGTCGGACTTGTGAAAGAATATTTTGTGGGTCGTCAGCAATGCCCACTAATTCATCATACTCATTCGGATAGGCCATGCGCCATTGAATCCATATCTTTTTTTCATTTTCTCCTAAAAGATTTTCAATGAAACATACCTTGGCTTTGTTATCGGTCCACGTTCTTTCGTTCACAAGGTTGAGTGTAATAGATTCCCAACGTGCGATAACATCACTATATTGCCCCAAATTTTCAGGCAATGTGAGGATGGCCCCTGTATTTGTCTGGGCGGATGGTAAAGTATAATTTCCATCATAATTTCTTGCATATCCTCCTCTGAGCCTATTTACTTTTGACCTCATGGCGCTAGGATCTCCTGCGAAGTACGGTTTGGGGTTAATGTTGCTCGGAGGATACATTGCCGGTCCCATGATGGGTTCCCTTGGCAATTGTGTCACGGATGATGATTCCGCGGTAGTGAATGCTGATTCAGTTTTCTTTTCTAATGCATCTTTGAATTTTCTCAGAACTGGGTATTCCAATTCGGTAGTATATGCACTTTCTCCATTTGTAGCAGCCCAGTTGAGCTTGCTAAACTTGGTTTCAAAATCGTCATCATCATCTTCGTCATCGTGTGCATCAAAAATCGGTTGATCTGTTATCTCCTCCTCGGGATTTACCAACCTGCATAACCCCATCAACAAATTTTAATCCATACAATTGATGTGATGCACCAAACATTCTATCAGTAACAACATAACCCCATAAAGGAATAACAGATTTAATGATTGTGCCAACAAGGAATATGATTAGATGCAGCAAGCTTCTGAAAGTACTCAATACTAAAGCATCATACTACTACCTGTCAGACATTCTGAACCAATTGCGCTTTGTTCCAAGTCCCTGAAGTAAACCTTACCAACTGTTCTGGCCGCCTTCCTGTTTAATGATCAAAATAAAGAAAGGGAAGAACAAAGCTCAGTAGCACAATCATAACTGAGGTTACCCTAAATACAATTGGAGTAGCGATCTGAATAGAAGTAGAAGCAATATGAGTTTTTACCAATTCTAATAAAATTGTAGAGAAATTATCTAATGGTGAGAAGGGATATAATGTGCCAATTAGCATTTTTTTCAAAAAAATAAAAATACAATGGAACCAAGCAGTAAAAAAACTGATGGCCTAGTTATATATATAGCAATTGCATATTTTACAAAAATTAGCAATGCCGTTGAAAATATGGCAATACATTTTTGTTCGCAATAGATTCTGTGGTCAATCAAAAATTAAGTATATATCAATCCTTAGAAAGAAATTTTAAACTTTTATTTTACTATAAATGCAGAATGAACATGAAAAAGAAGCCCATATTTTGAATATGTTTACAACCACTGTGAATAATAAGAAATTAGACAAAAATACATCTGATCACATATATCATGGACCTAGCTTAACCACAAATTTGCTAAAAAATCGCAAATATGGGAGGGACCAAGCAACATCTATATACAATAATATGAGAACAAGGGGAGAAAGAATCAGAATGAAATTTGAGTTTTCGAATATGAAGTAGTAATAGGAGCTTTTGATCTTCAGAGAAGGCATGTCATGACTGTTCTGACAGCTCTGCATTGTGTACTTTAGCTGAATATCTCTTTCCATCAACACAAAATTTGCATGACGGTGAACAATGCTCACAGTTCCAACTATGAGGAACTGCCAAAAAATATCTGGCCATAAACTTCCTAAACCTTTTTTTGTACTCCTTTGGAGAAATAACAGTTGGCAATTCATTCTTCGGAACGACCATTGAAGACTTCACCCAAGTCTCAAGCTGCTTGTCCCAGGTGTATTGCCTCAAATAGTCTATAATGCCAAAAACAAGCTCCCGCCGCTCATCATCCACTCCAACAAGCAAAGAGTAGTCCATGACATTAATAGACTGTAAATTTACAAGCAAAGATTAGTCTCAATAATACAAGATTCAAGTACCAATATATATATATACATACAGCTGGCTGCAAACTTACAGTAAGGAAAGATGTATCATTCCAAATGGCACGTTGCAAAAGGTGTTTAGTTTTTCCACCAAGATATATGGGAGACTTATGCATGTCCTCCACAAAGTTTTGATCCAAGAGAACTTTCTCACCATGCTTTACATCTTGAATATATCGACCAAACACAGAACCCTTCAGATCATATGTTTGAGAAATTTTATGTCCATAAAGAAGATTTTCCATCACCATGAGATCAGTTTTGATTTCCTTGCCACTTTTGTTTTGTCGAACCTGTGGTTAAATGAAACATTGCTTGAATTAGAAAAAGCACTTAAAAAATATGCAATCAGAAATGAGAAAGTGTGGACTTTTTTATCCCAAAAACCTGATATATTCCCAAGATTTTAGCAAGACAAGTTTGGCTCCCTGAGTCTAAAGAGTGAAAAACATGCTTAAAGTAATCAGGGCCGAATTTTAAGAAAGAATCCAGTTCCGTCCTCTTGATTTGTTTAATTATGAACCTGTCATCCAGTGTCTTTGCAAAAAAAGCTTTGCTTTTCCCCCCCTGAGCATCCCATTTCTTGCAGCGACTTAGGGAAGATATGTAAGCAAGTTCAGAAGGGCAACATTTTTTCCTAAGTTTATAAAATTGCTTTGCATATATACAAACTACTGAAAATATGCTTTTCCCAGAAAACTTATCCATCCCCACGGCAACTTCAGGATGCAGATTATCTGATGAAGCTAGAAGTTGATCAACAGATAATAAACCATCAGAGATGGAGGTGGATGACTCGTCAGATGATAATGATGCTGCACTATTTGACACATTGATTCCGTCCAATTCTGAAAATCCAGTAGAAGACCAACGTGCAGAAATACCAGAACCCTCAGATGTTAAGCTATAGGATTTAAATATTTCCCCTGGTTCACTTTCAACCCTTTCCAACAAGCCACGCTGATCTTCAGATAAGGCTAGTGCACATGCAATTATGCTTGATATTTCATCCTTTGAAACAGACAGGACATTCCCACAGGGGCCAAATGGAAAGTGCAACAATTCCGTCTCATCACCAGATGGCTGGTAAAGAGGAGATAAATGAGATGGTTTATAAGCATTAACAAATTCAAAATTCCGTAATGAACCACCATAAAGATCCTTTCTGTATTCCCTTCTCAAATCAGAAAATGAAGCCCAAATCATTTCTGCTGGACCTTCTGATTTAGAATAATTATCATTTAAAGTACTTGAATTCTCGTTTGAGGATGATGAAGAAGGCATATCAGCACCACCAACTGCCTCAACTGTTTTGTGCTCAGAATCAGTAGGTTTTTCAATATATGGCTCTTTTACAATTTCTATGTCCTCAGAAATAGGTAAATATGCTACCCGACCACGAGGATTATCTTCATGAGGTGAAGGCAGATTGCCTGATTTGTAAGGAATATGTTCAAGAACAGATGTCAGGTACTCAGTCCCTGGTCTATCAGTAAGCAGTCCATTTGATTTTTCGAACTCAACAAATTCACTGGAGCTATGGCTTATATCAACATTAATTTCAGTTGATTCACTATCAAGATCAATTTGCATGTGCTGAGAATGATAACTACCAGGAGAAGAGGGTTGCTCATTTTCATGACTATGAATTATCGGAATTTGATCATCAACCGCATGTACCTCTTTCTCCTGCTGGAACTTAGCATGCTGCAAAAGACAATCCAAACGGCGGTCCCAAATATATAACATAAGAAGGAGCTCCTGATTAAGCCACTTTAGACTGAGAACGTCGTGAAGAGAAATCTCGATTTGTCTACTCTGATCTATTGCTTTCAGCAAAGAAGCCTGGATGGAAGACAAAAAATGTTTGTGAAGTTATTTAACTTTATGACTAATCAATGCTAAATGAAAATCATGCTCTGCAAGGTAAGAAAACAATGTTACAACCTCAAATTCAGATTTTTCCAGTATCAGCATATCCTCAACTTCAGGAAAATCTTTGAGTGAACCTGAAAGTTTGGTATTTGCTAGAGCACCTGAATATCTAGGCTTCAAGTTCTGCAACATGTCTGAAACTTCAGAGAAAAATGAGCGTCCTCGAAAAAGAACCTTGAATGGAGAGATATATGTCAAAAAGAATATATTACAAAAATCTCATTAGATGAAGATTGTGGGTAACAGAAGCATTAAAGAAAGTTAAAAATACATACAAGTTCCATTTCTCTCTTAAGCCACTCGTATCCTTTTGGATCATAAAAGTTCAACACTGGCGGTGGCTTACAAGCAGTATAGATCTTAACTGATGAATAAACAAATAACGCAACCTTTGAGCCTAATCTGCATTTCCACAAAGCATCATAAATGATATCACATCCAACAAACAAAACCCCACAAAGTTCTCTGAAAAAGTACAAACAAGATGAACTTACCCAAAAAAACGAAGAAAATCCCTGTGCAATGAATGCCCACATTCAGATAGTCTACTAGCTGCAGAATGACCTGAGAAGCTCAATTCCAAGAACTTTCCAAATGAAAGACTACGCGCTGAACTAGATAAAACCACCCTCCTTGTAGGTATCTGACTCCCATTCTTACATCTCAAGCAATGGGTCCACATCCAAATTTTTCCCTCGGCTTCACCTGGCAAACGCAGCTCTGCAGGAAGTTGCCTGACATGCACACTTAGATTTCCATTCTGGTGGGTGTAACAGTAAACATGTGACTCCGGCGCTTCACCACAAGAAGAGCAACAGTTCTGCAACAATGGTAAGTTTCCATCATGAGAAACTCTATTCAAAATTAATAATGGTATGCTAGTGAATTAACTTAAACAGATATATGTGAATAACCTGATCGAGCAAGATGTCTTTCAGAAATCGTCCAAGAGATATGTCAAAGTACCCATAATACTTAATGCGGGAAAGATGGCTCTGCTCGCAAATGGTCCCTTTCGTCCTACACTGTTTAGAAAGCAAAACTAAAATGCTCTGTGAATCTAGTACATTCTCAATTTCATCATCGTGTTTTCTCTTAACAGTGTTACAAGCATCATCATCAATAGCTTCAATTGATTCTCCAACTGGTCCAGTCTTTGTAGATATTCCATCATCTAGCTTCTTTTCTTCGCTGATACTAGAATCCATCGATGTTTCATTATCACCCAATGAAGCATGTAGGCCAACACTTTCGTCATCAAAAGTATTATTGCTAAGGGCAATATTTGGTGAAGCAGATTCTAGAGTTGGAAGGTTATTGTCTCCTTGGAACTTTTCATGGGAGATAGAGAAAGGTGATAACAATGGTGGAGATGGAACTGATTCTGATGAATTTAACATATGAAAGTTAACACAGCCAGATATGTCAGACAATGTGTACTGTAAGTTAGCATTTAATGTAGTCATTGCAGTATCAAATCTACTAAATGATCCATTGCATATGGGAACATCTAGTGCATTTTCTGATGCCATGCTAGACAGGGAACTTTCAAGACTGCTATCCAAATTTCCACCTCTTACAGCACTATTATCAGAGAAAAACACCCTTTGATCTGCAAAGAATGAAGTTTCAAGGATCAAGTGGTACGCTGCAAAAACAGTGTACTGAACTACACGTTTAACCTTCTTCAGTTCATCACTCTCAGCTCCCTTCAGCAATATCTGCAAGAGGATATCACAACCAACATATATAAAGAACATCTTTTTCAAATCAATCATGATTTGTGATCTATCCACTGTTTTACCTTACATTTGATGTAATTATTCCAATTAATAAGAATTAAAGCGAAGTTGAGTCCGCATATTAAGAAAAAGGGGCTACATGATCATAGTAGTGGTTGGGAAAATTAGTATGCAGTATGCACTATTCAGATTCTCCCTCAACATCAATTTGTTGTCTCCTGGTAAATTTTTATATGGTGTATACAGAAGAAGCCACAAGGTCTGACCTCTAGATGTTACAGCATACGATAGAGGATTATGTTATCATAGCATATGGACATGTTAAATTGTTAACAATTGTATGCCATAGTATGATTTCATGGCCAGTTGAGTCAAATTCAAATTTGGCCAACCCCAAAATGAGCTGCTGTTGTCATCACAATAATCATAGCTTGCAACTAAAGTAATAAAAAGATTCATTCGTAAACATGGTTACTAATGCTATTTGGTGCCTCAAATTCCAAAGGGGAAATTTAAGTGGCAGGCAGAACTAAGCTGATTATGTACTTTGAGCAATGGCAGCTTGAAAAAATGTCTGGAAATTATAGAACAAGTACTCATGGGAAGCATGCAGCAAAGTATTTGACCATGTCATGTTTACCATCTTTTTCATCTACTGATGAAACTTATGGGTGAAAATTCATTAATTCAAGTCAGTGAGCTAACAAATCCATTTATATGTGTGCATGCTAAATCAACAAATTCAAGAATCACAACATGCATTAATCATAAAGCTTTGAAAAAGGTATTAACTTATGGAAAAAGTACTCATGATAACCGTGCAGCAACATATAAAATCATGGCATGTTTACCATCTTTTTTGTCATATGGTGAAACTTAAGGGTAAAAGTTCACTAATTAAAGTCAATGAATTAATAAATCTATTTATATGTGTGTATAATAAATCAACAAATTCAAGAATGAAAAGTATTCAATATTCATAGAACATCAAGGAAACAATCATACTCACAGTACATCCTAATGGTTTCTGGAATCCTTCTAAAAACATTAAAGTTTTGCTTGACCTCTTGCCACATTCACCGGTACTGTTATACTCCTCCACAAACCTTTCAATATGGAAAGACTCACACTGTGGCAAGATCAATTTTGCTGGAAAATTGGAACAAGAAATGATAGGAGAACCAGTACAAAGAGAAATCCTTTGCAAGCGATGAATCTTCATATCAGACACCACAGTTATGCCTTTCTCTATAAGAGATTCCTGTATGTCACGAGAAATATTTTTCTCTACAAGAACCACATTTGGATGGCAAGCTTCTATCATCTCAGTGATGGACTTCAGATAGTCCTTTTCCTGAATGGATAGTAAAAATGAGGACCAGCTGATTCTGATGATACATTAACATGTTAATAAGCTTACCTGTTCCATTGAATCAAATGATGAGAGACCAACTGCAGAGTTCCCAAGGGTGCCCTGAAGCAGTAGGAGTTTAGGATTTTTGAACTTGGTTGGCATGTGCTTATGAGCAGCGTTCTTCTTGAAAACTAAACCCTTGATCAGCTCACTGCAAACAAAATTTCCAAAGTTAAAAAATGACTTTCTGGATATGATGTAATATACAAAATCTCATACATGGCTCCGGACCATATGCCCCATTCCACATTACCTCTGCTGCCGACTACCTGAAGCAATGCATTTCACCTTCACATAGGACCCAGGATCCATTGCCCTCCCTGCAGTAGCATCAGGCTTAACAAGCAATGCAGCTTTCCATGATAAGGAAGCAACAATGTCTACCCAACTCTGACCATCGTCTATGATAGAAAAAGCAATTCCCTCCGATGCCAAAAAACGACTAACAAGAATCTTGAACTGTCCATTCATTGCTTCCAACATTGCCTTTTGTCTTTTTTCTCTGTAACTGTGATTGACCCCTTGATGCTCATCTAAACTGCTAAAAGAACTTGGTTGTTTCCAATCTGTACTACTGTATTCATCATCTTCATAATTATCAGCGATGCTGGGCTTGTCATCCTCCATGTTTTCTGGTTCAGGTGGTATCCAGATGCAAGGATCTGACTCAAGATCTGGTAGCAATGACAGCACATCATTTTCAATGTGATCTTCTCCCTTATATGAGTCAGGACCAACATTTTTATATTGAGCATTCTCTGGGACACCATTGCTACTTTTGTTTCCATCATCAGTACTGTCTAATGAACTGGATGACAAATTCTTTTCGGTTGAAATGTGATGCCTTGAGCCATCTTCATTATCCTTAGCATGAGGAGACTCAATACTAGAATATCCCTGTTTTCCACCAACATCTAGGGAACCAAAACCTTCCTCCCTATAACATGAAAACTCATAAATACCAGTGCATCAACCATCACCATTACCAGAAAATCAACTAAATTAAAAAAAAAAAAAGACACAGGGATTCATAAGAATTAGTTGATCACTAGTGGTTCTTATAGTTAGCCAATTGTAAGTTCTGTTAAACAAGAAGAGTCTGAACACGCAAGTATGCAACAGACAGTAATTTAGCAAAAATCAGGAGATAGAAAAAAGAATATCTAACAGTTGAATCGTAATATATAGCTAATTTACTTTTACATTTTTAAATTCGGTGTGTTTCAGTGAACAAATAAAAACCCCACTTATGCACTCAGCCTATTCGCTTGATAAAGTGCATTGTATCCCAGAAACATTATATCCTTGAAAAAGGTAGCATTGTATCAAAAAGAGTGTACGTACCTGCTATGCAACTCTTGACCAACATGGATATCACCTGGAAAAGGACGAAACCAACAGTAAATCAAGCAATGATAACATAATGATAGCATATAAAAGATTAAGAACAAAAAGAGAAAATATGCAAAAACAGCAAAACAAGTTACCAGAGCTAGAAGAACTACTCTCATTGCTTGACCCAGGACTTAGAGGAGTGACATATGGATTTACGCCATTCATTGCTAAAGCCTCTTTACCAAACTTCTCCAGACAGGACTTAGAATGACCTGGCTGGTATTCACTATTCATGGAGCAGAAACAATCCTTCTTTTCACACCCAAGAAATAAAGGAGAGTGACAAATCTAACACTAAATTACACTACCTGAAATTGTCTGTTTTGAAAGACATGGCTGGCACATATATTCATCTGACTCCAATGACATCAGATTCCAAGCTTCCCGCAATTAGTATCCTAAAAGAAAACTACATGAGCAAATAAATAAGCACAGTACTAATATATCATGATCATGATGCAGTCAAACCAATAATTTAAAATTGAATACTTAAACCACAAGGAGTTATTCAAAATTCTAGATATTTTTCAGCCTTCTTATTCTTCTATAGATGCTAAATAATAAAAATTGTCAAAAATATCTGAATATATGTATGTGTACGTGTATTTGTAAGAGAAAAAAATAGCTACAGGGTTGCAAGCATAGCTAGAAACAAAGAGAAGATAGCGAGACACAAGAAGAGAGACAAACACCCAGAACTCTTCCACCTTCCAGTAAAAGAGTCAAGTCAATCAGGATCCGAATGAACAACTGATGATTGAATCAGATCCCAATAAGATCTCGAACTAATAGGGGCAAGGAATCTTAGCTTGGCAACGTAATCACCAGAAAAGGATCGAAACAATTATATGAACAGACTGATTTGAAGAAAAAAAAGACTAAACAAAATCCTCAGCAACCAGTGGAGAAGTTCTACAGAGAAGTTCCTCAAACCAAACTCAGAATGCCAGAAGTCGACCAGAAGAAAAACGAATCCAAAAGAATTCCACTATCCCTCGCCTAAAATCATTTGAACGACTCATCGCTGATCCAGAGAAAGAACAGACCAGAGCCAAACAAAACAAGCAAGCAAAACGAAGTCCAATTACTAAGCCGGCATCCCAAGATCTAATCTCCAAACGCAGCAATTCTGCTGGAAGAACAACACTGAATTTCTACCACAAGCTCCAATCCAGTACATCGATCTAAGAACAGCAACAAATTTTCAAATATATTAACTATAATAATGACTAAATTCCCACTTCAAAGATCAACCTCCCCGACTCGGACAAGACGCACCATGTAAAGTTCAATGAAGATTTTTTTTAAAAAAAAATCAAGGTCTTATAAAAGTGAGATAAAAAATATCCGGAGCATCGCTTACAGGATTAGAGAAATCCAAAGAATCGGCAGGAAGACCAGGAAAGGAATCCAATCCTCTTTTCTGTAACACTCGTTCTTTCTCGATTCGACGCTATCTGCCCGGGGGCGGGGAAAAGTCGAAGAGGCGAAGGATCTCCAAATTCCCCGAACAAGGAAGGGAAAAAAAATCTAGACCAAGAAAAGGGGGAGGAGGAGAAGACGAAGAAGAAAGAGAGGCAAGGCAAAGAAAAAAGAGGAATTAAATAGGGGAAAAAATACGAATGAAGAGGAAAGCTTGCTCCAGTGGAGCCCACTTGGTGTGTAAGAAACATTATTTTTTACATCTACGAACAACTTACACCTTTTCCACCATGCGTGACATACGCGCATCGCTAGTAGATGAGACAAGGGGAAAGGAAGCGGTGGCGCCGGCGCTGGGGCCCTCCCCAGGTGAGAACGCGGAGAGAGGAGATAGTTAATTTTATAGCGGATTTTTTGTGGGGTTTCGTGAGGTGGTGAGCAACGTTTTTTTGGGGTCAGAGGGGTGGACTTTTTTCGCTCCTCTTCATTTTTCCAAGTTTAGTTGAGAAAATATTTTTTCCATTTTTCGCTCGTCGTCTTCAACAGGATTAGATTAAGATCGAGATAATGGAACTCGAACTAAATTTGATTTAGAATATTCTGATGTGAACGGAAGCAAAATTTCAAAGGAAAAAAGTTGGAAGCAAATTTAAGAATTCGAGTCCTAATTTTGGTTTGATAATCTTGATTCATCGAGCTAATTTTGAATTTCACCTTAAAACTGCGCATTTCATTATACACATTAGTGGATCATAAAAATTAAAAATGCAAGTTTTGAAGAATAAATAAATTATTTTATAGATAAACCTTTATGACTTCAAAAGAATATTAAAATTTTTCAAAAAATATTAAAATTTTTCAAAAAATCTAGAAAATAGGAATATAATTTTTAGATGTGTTAGACTAGGGGTGTGCATAAGTATCGTATAAGTCCGAAATCGATTGAAACCCATCCAATCGAATAGATTATGGGTAGACCTGAATTATATTCGGATAGGATCTGATACAAAAATTAAAGAATCAGCTAAAATCGGTTTTGATTTCGAGTCCAACTCATCGGGTATCAAGAATCGATACTTGAAACTTGTACCCTAGAACTTGTAAATGAATTTGCTCCTGCTTGAGGATTGGAGTAGTCCAGTCCAGCGATGGGAGACCTCCAAAAAATACTCTGACGCTCAAGTCAGTAGGTCTTCAATGTGGAGGTAATGAAATTGAACTTAAGTTACATGAAGCGTGTCGTGTTCGTATTTATTGCAAGTGAAGTTGATGACCGACGCGGCGAGATCGGTAATAACCAGCCTAAATCTTTGTTTAAGCAGGGTAATAACAAGATATAACTCAAGAACATAGGATCTCTAATATAATTAGATATTGATAATGATAAAAGGTCTGTGTTTTTTTTCCCTAAATCTTTGTTTAAGCAGGGTGATAACAAGAGATAACTCAAGAACAGAGGATCTCTGATATAATTAGATACTGATAATGATAAAAGGTTTGTGTCTTTTTAATTTCTTTCCACATCTTCTCATATACTAAGTCTATAACATTAAAGAAAATAGTAAAGAGAGAGTTTTGAAACGTAAAGTAGTTGCTCCTGGAGAATAAATCAACCACCATTAATACACATCTGGGGTTGGGTTTTCTTTGCCTTGGTCTTCACTTGGTCAACCTACTTCATGTGAGTAGCTGAAATGGTCCCCACATCAATCTCCCCCACTTGTGAAGAGCTCGACCTCGAGTTTGGTACATCTGGACATAAAGGATTCCGGGAATCAAAATACGAGAAGATATCTGCAACATTAAAAGTCTTAGAAATGCCCATAGACTCTGGGAGGCCGATGACGTAGGCATTGTCGTTGATCTTCCTCAGCACCTTATACGGTCCATACTTCTTCGGTTTAAGCTTATTATAACTTCCCACCGAAAACCTCTCCTTCCGAAGGAAAACCATCACCATGTCACCTTCCGAAAAGAGCTTCTCTTTTCGATGTTTATCAGCAACCTTCTTATACTTTGCATTGGTTGTCTCTAGCTTCTTCTTAACCTACTCCCGCATCTCCTGAATTTGTTCAGCTAGAGTTTCAGCCGCACCATTCACTTTGGACGTCTTTGGAAGCTTAAGTAAGTCTACAGCATGTCGAGGAACCTTCTGAGACACCACAGAGAAAGGTGATCGTCCTGTAGCACTATGGACAACGCTATTATAAACGAACTCAGCTTGAGAGATAGCAAAGTCCCATTGCTTTGGTTTGTCTCCGCAAATACTACGAAGCATGTTACCCAACCTCCTATTCAGCGATTCAGTTTGACCATCCGTTTGGGGGTGTGCGGTGCTGCTGAACTTAAGGGTTGCGTCAAAAATTCACCACAAAGTAAGCCAGAAATGATTTAGAAAACGAGAGTCTCTATCATAAATGATAGACTTCGGAACTCCATGCAAACGTACCACCTCTTTGAAGAACAATCGCACTACACTTGAGGCATCGATGGTCTTTCAGCACAGAATGAAATGAGTCATTTTAGAGAACCTATCCACCACAACGAATATAGCATCCATACCTCTCTGAGTACGAGGTAGACCCAACACGAAATCCATGGACAAATCCTCCCATACATCTTCAGGAACTGGTAGAGGTAAATAAAGTCCGCTATTTTGAGTGTGCCCCTTGGACGTTTGGCAAGTGTTACATCGTTGAACAAATCTTTCCACGTCTCGCCTCAACTTAGGCTAATAGAATTTCTCCAACACCGATGCTAAGGTCTTATCCCTTCCAAGATGCGCTCCAAGACCTCATCCATGCAAATCTCGCATCAACTTTTCACAAAGTGATGATCGAGGAATACATAACTAATTTCCTCGCATAAGATACCCCTCATGGACATGAAATTCTCCAGTGGCTTCACGCCTTTGAATTTTGGGCCAAGTATAAGCAAAGTCCTTATCTTTGGCATACTCCCCTTTTAATTCTTCGAACCCAACAAGCTCAGTACGCATCTGAATCACTAAAGTATCTCAGCGGCTTAATGCATCGACCACCTTGTTGTGTACACCCAACTTATGTACTAACTTAAAAAGAAATTTCTGGATGAATGCAGACCATCTTGCGTGCATATCACTGCTCAATCTTTTTTGACTGCTCAAGTATTTCAAAGCTTGATGATCGGAGTATAGAATGAACTCTTTGCCAATGAGATCGTGCTCCCAATGCTTCAAAGAACGGAAGACAACATAGAATTCCTTTTCGTAGGTAGACCACTTCCTATGAGCTTCATTCAACTTCTCGCTGAAATAGGCTACGGGACACTTCTCTTGAGATAATACTGCTCCGATTCCTACACCACTTGCATCACACTCTACTTCAAATAGCTTCTCAAAACTCGAGAAGGCAAGCACGGGGGCTGAGCATAACTTCTCTTTAATCAACACAATTCAAAACTATTCTTAGCTTCCTCTCCCCAATTAAAACGACCCTTTTTCAAACATTCAGTAATTGGAGACATGATGGTGCTAAAATCCCGAATAAATCTTCTGTAAAAAGTAGCCAAACCATGGAAACTCCTGACCTCTCCAATCGACTTCGGTGTAGGCCAATCGCGAATAGCTCTAACCTTCTCCTCATCCACTCGGGTAGCATCAGCACCCACAATATATCCAAGGAAAAATATCTCTTATTTCATGAAACTGCATTTCTTAAGGTTCACATAGAGCTTATTCTCATGCAATACAGTTAGAACATTAGACAAATGTTCTAGATGTTCCTCAGTCGATCTACTATGGATCAAGATATCATCGAAATAAACCACCACATATCGTCCAATAAAAGGCTTGAGTACTTGATTCATTAGCCTCATGAAGGTGCTGGGAGCATTTGTTAAGCCGAACAGCATGACTAGCCACTCATAGAGTCCGTCCCGCATCTTGAACGTGGTTTTTCACTCATCTCCCGGTCGGATATGAATCTGGTGGTATCCACTCTGCAAATCAATCTTTGTGAACACAACGGAGCCATGTAGTTGATCAAGCATATCGTCAAGACGAGGAATGGAAAACTTGTAGCCCACACTAGTCTTATTGATTGCTTGACTGTCCACGCACATATGCCAACTCCCATCCTTTTTAGGCACGAGTAACGCTGAAACTGCACATGGGCTAAGGCTCTCTCGAATGAGGCCCTTCCGAAGTAGCTCCTCAATATTGAATTCTCATTTGGGCTCATACGATAATGCACTACTAGAAAAATGGTCATCAGCAACGGCTGAGCCGTTGCAATAGCGCCGTGACAGAAAGTCGCGTTGCTGATGACTTAGCAACGGATCAGCAACGGCCGCTTGGGCCGTCGCTCAAAACATTATCAGCAACGGCCGCGGGGCCGTCGCTAAAAATATTATCAACAACGGTTTTGCCACAGACCCGGAGCCGTTGCTGATAACATTAATAGCAACGGCCGCTGAGTCCGTAGCAAGACCGTTAGTAAAACTCCGTCGCTAAGCCGTTGCTGTAGGTCATCAGCAACGGCTTTCGATACACTTTTAGCAACGGCTTTCCCACGGACGCCCGTGGGAAAGCCGTTGCTGATGACATATACCTGCAACCAAAAAATTTGAAAATTTCAAATTTCCATTGATACATTGATACATTTATCTGATACATAACTCACACACCCTTACCCTCATACACACATTCATTCACACATCACAAACATCTCATACACATTCATTCACACATCACAAACACACCAAGATATACATCAAAACAATTATATTTATATTCATAATTATCCACGATAGTATAAACACAATTCAAATGCAAAATTGAAGTAACAACATCTCAGTAACATAGTCAATATAAATTAAACAAGTTCAATATCTCAGTAACAAAGTCAATATAAACAAAATCTCACGATGACGATGGAGGATGGCCTGGATCATATGGCGGGGTCTGGAGTGCTCGAGTGTACACCGGCGTGGACTGACTCGAGGATGATGGATTAGATGATGCCGAAGAGATGCCTGCTTCGGGATGACCCGACAAGTTGCGTAGCATAGCTTCTATATTCGTCATCGTCTGACTCTGGCGCTCCATCAACTCAGTCTGACGCGCGACCGTCTCCTCTAGTGTCCTTATCCTATTACTATGATCATAACTGGATCTGGAGGTGGACGGCCGCTCACCAGCGACCGGAGGGGTCGGTGCCCCAAGTGGCCCTAGTACGGCTCGCGCATGACCACTATCTGCGAAGCCATATACGCGGCCATGGTCCCAGCCACCTGCGGCCTCGACCCACGATGCTGCGTCAAAGTCCCCGGGGGTACCCCCACGCTGCACCACCGTCTGGCTGTAGGTCTCCTACTCGAGTTTGATTTTTTGTTTAATATTTATCATAAAACTTAAATTATAAATATATAATGAATAATTTAAACAAATATATAATTACCATAATGTATGCAGCGCGGTTGTGGATGTACTCCCCAGTCCCATGTGCTCGACGGTGAGTCCGCTCAAACACCGCCATCGGGGAGGGTCGCTGGACACTCCCGTCATCCGACACCGTCGTCTACATTTACAAAACAAATACATTAATTAGTACACATAATAACAAATAAAATATATAATTAAAAGATATACTTACCATACGGTTTGCGTGCACTGCAAATGCAACAGAGCCGCCGGTGTGACGCGCTGCTCCCCCCGACATGCAATTTCTAGCCGCATTTCGGGATACCTCCTGCCATCGATCCGTCGACCATATCCCCACGAGCTGGTCCCATATATCCGGAGTAATCCAACCGGGGCCGTATCCCCGAGTCTCCGCGATGTTAGTGGTCCCAGCTCGGGCCATCGCCTGGGACCGAGCCTGCCCCAGCTGCCCGTTGTACCTTGCCCGGGAAATAGCCTCCCAGGCAGCGTAAATGAAGGGCCTCTGGTCCTCGGCCCATGTATAGCGAGCCTGCAAAATAATAATATCAGTACCAATATTAATATATCATCATGCATGTAAAAATAATAATAATACGTGCCTCAAACTCGCGCCATAACATGTCGACGTGCTCGCTAGGCACGTGAGACCACGTAGGCCATGCCCCGTGCATGTATCGTCGAATAGTAGAAGAAATGCTCCTCGGCACTTCTTCTTGCTCGAACCTGCACAACAAAAATAAATTTTAATATTATATTATGATATAATGAATTTGTAATGATTCATAATTCATGATATATTACGTATCGCTCCCCAATCACGCTAATCAATCTACGTGACTCTGTGGCTGGTGGAGGCTGCCACCTGTTCGGCCCGCGTGGCCGCCTACGTCTGGATGTACTAGCCTCGGCAGTATCATCCTCATGAGGATCAGCAACAGGAGGATCAGCAGCATGAGTAAGTGCTGGAGTCTCACCGATCGGAGACTCCGAAACTCTCCTGCGTCGATAACCACGACCAGACATATCTGTCGAACAGACATATAATCAGATTATTGTATAAATAGTAGAGATATATTTAATAAAATATATACTTTACAATTATTCTTCATCATCTGAATAATAGTCTTCGAATTCTTCTTCTTCTTCCTCTTCTTCATCTTCTTCATCTCCAGCTTCCTCAATTTCATGATCGTCATCATCAGCATATTCAACTTCTAATTGAATTGACGTTGTGTCTGCATCCTCGAGTATTGGAATAATACGATCCACAGCAGGAAGATCATCTTCTTGATAGAAACCAGGAGGATCATTTTCTCCTACTATCGGATCAATTTTTCCTCTACCTTTTGTCTTACAGACTACACGCCAATCTGCTCTATCTTTATTTCGAGCCGGATACTTCGCGTAATATACTTGTTCGGCTTGTGATGCCAATATAAAAGGCTCATTTGCTGCCAATTTCGATTTGTAATTAACATCAACAAGTTTGTATTTTGGATGAACTTTCATGCCCCTTTCTGTTGTATCGAACCAATGACATCTAAATAGGATCACTGATTTCAAGCCGAAGTAGTGCAACTCTATCACTTCTTCCACTAGTCCATAGAAATCCATATCACATTCAACATAGGTTGTCCCTTTCACGCAGACCCCAGCATTCATCGTCTTCTTTGCAAATGAATATTCAACCGTGTGAAATTTATACCCGTTAACAAAATATCTGTTATAGCACGACACAAGTCGCGACGGTCCACTAACAAACTCAAATATTTTTTCATCTATTTCAGCTCTGTGATCTTTGCTGTAAGTCTGAATCCAAGAAGGGAAATCACGATTCCGTAATGTCTCCAATTCTTGATCGTTGTGAATAGAGTATTTTTGCACCATCTCAATGTCAAATATTTCAATGAATTGTTCAATCTCTGGACAATTGAGTAATACATACAAGTGTGTCAAATGATACTCTTCATCGCTTAAGTGTCGAGATGGACGAGAACCAAAAGCACGACCAGAGTGACAAAATATATTTAAACGTTCATCTGAATGTCGAACACCCCCGTCGTCGTTACGTGGAAGACGATCAAATCTTGTCTGCACTGTCGATTCAAAGTAAAATGAGCAGAATGTTGAAATTTCTTGGATGATATACGATTCAGATATTGATCCTTCAACAGCTGCGGTGTTCTTTACTTTTTTCTTCAGACGATTCATGTATCTTTCAAATAAGTACATCCAACGATATTGAACGGGGCCACCAACTCGTGCCTCGTATGCCAAGTGTATCGGTAGATGCTCCATCGAGTCAAAAAATGCAGGAGGGAAAAACTGCTCCAGCTTGCATATGATTTCAACAATATTATTTTCAAGTGTTGACATATCTTCGACTCGAAGGACATTTGCACAGATGCTTCTAAAAAACATACTTAATTCAGTCAACGGACCCCAAATATTATCAGGAAGAAGATCTCGAAATGCGATCGGAAGTAATCTCTGCATGAATACATGACAATCATGGCTCTTCATCCCTGATATTTTGCAATCATCGACGTTCACACATCGAGATAAGTTTGAAGCATATCCATCGGGTAATCTGAGTTCTTTTACCCATTGACAAACATCTTTGATCTGTTGTTTATTTAACACATATAGGGCCTTCGGTTTCAGATAACGTCCGTTGACCTCTTGTAACTCCAACTCTGGTCTTTTACAAAGTATTTTCAGATCATGTCGGGCTTTGACATTATCTTTAGTTTTTCCAGAAATATCCATCACAGTGTTGAAAATATTATCAAACATATTTTTTTCAATGTGCATGACATCTAAATTATGTCGAATCAATAATGAACTCCAATAGGGCAATTCCCAAAATATACTTTTTTTCACCCAGTTGTGTGTTTGGCCAAAACCTGACACTCTTTCATTGCGACCAAATACTATATCTGGAAGTGCTGAAACACGTGCTAACATTTGTTCACCAGACAACATCGGTGGTGGCCCATCTCTTTCGACTCTGCCCTTAGTAAATTTATTACGATTCCTTCGATACTGGTGATGAACCGGTAGGAATCGACGATGACAATCAAAGAATGAGATTTTTCGTCTGTTCTGAAGACTCATTGATTTAGAGTGTTCCATACAATACGGGAAAGAGAGTCGGCCGTGAGTGCTCCAACCCGACAACATGCCGTACGCCGGGAAATCATTGATTGTCCACAAGACCGCGGCCTTTAAATTGAAGTTTTGCTTCCGATGACAATCATAAGTGACAGCTCCCTCAGTCCACAATGTTTTCAATTCATCTATCAAGGGTCTGAGAAATATGTCAATTTCTTTTCGCGGACCCTTAGGACCCGGAATAATCATCGAAAGATAAATAAATTCATCTTTCATGCACATTGACGGTGGCAAATTATAAACTGTCAACAGCACTGGCCAAACTGAATAAGGAGTTGCAGAATGTCCAAACGGATTAAAATCATCTGTGCACAATCCCAATCTGATATTTCTAGTATCCATAGCAAATGAAGGATAACATGTATCCAAATGTTTCCATGCTTCACTGTCAGATGGATGAGTCATTACTGTATCATCACGACTTCTTACATGCCAACTCATGTAGGGGGCTATCTTTTCCGACATGAATAATCTTTGAAGCCTCGGTGTTAGTGGAAAATACCGAAGCACCTTAAACGGGATATTTTTCTGTCGGACCGATTTCTTCTCCTTGTAACGAGGGTGTTGACATACAGGGCATTTATCCAACTGCACATTTTCTTTATAATATAAAATGCAGTTATTTTGGCACGCGTATATTTTTTCGTACCCAAGCCCCAATTTTCTCATTAGCTTTTTAGTCTTATAAAAAGTAGGCTCAAACTTGTTATCAGTAGGCAGCATTCCATTAATCAATCCAGCAATCCGATCATACGCAACTCCGCTGATATTACAATCGGCCTTGATGCTTAAGAGCTGTGTCATTGCTGAAAACCTAGTGTATATAGGACAATTCTCATACAAAGGTTCATCGGCAGCTTTCAACATATCGTAAAATTCTGCAGCTTCTTTATTCGGTAATTCAATCTCTACCGCAGCCCCTACTTCTGTGATATCAACCGCTGTAGTATCTGGTGGGACTGATGTCTGAAGAACTGGCCGATCAACATTATCATTCAGGCGGAATTGACCCCCAAGACTATCAAGTATCATAGTTCTATAGGGATTACATTGACCGGATGAAGAAGCACCAGCAGAGGAAGATTCACCATATGTCTGAACGACAGGATTGCTCGACGTCCCGACTTCGCGTGACTCCCCGTGACAAGTCCATAGAAAATATCTCGGTGCAAATCCTTTGGTATATAGATGCAGAGTGACAGTCTCCCGATCCAAAAATCGTCCATTTGAACAAATGCGGCACGGACATCGGATTTGATCACCCATGCTAACGAAATTTCGATTCGAATAGGCGAAATTTAGGAAATACGTTACGCCTAATCGAAACTCATTCGTTAAAGCTCCACGATCAAGACGTCGGTACATCCAACTTCGATCAGCCGACATGATTCTGTCAATCAACGACAATTTCTTTGGTTAATGTCTTTAGGTGAGATTGTCCTATTCCATTCGGGATTTATGTTATTCGTACTGCACTTACGTTTTTATTTTAACTGTTAACTAATTATTCTAAATTTCGACAGCATCTCCCTACAGTTCTCCGAATACGATATCATCTGGGCGCGTATCGGAGAACAAGAGAGATGTTGCCGAAATTTAGAATAATTAGTTAACAGTTAAAATAAAAACGTAAGTGCGGTACAAATAACTATATTCCCAAATTGTCCAATCAGGGACAATTCAAGAATTGTACGTCGTATAAAAGATCATCTACTTCTTTTACACGAACATACAATTCCCGAACGGATCTAAGGTTTTGCTAAATCATATCCGATCGTCGATGCGTACGTGAAACATATCAACTCGTCGGAGGATGATTATTTTCTAAATGTTTCGAGACAGTTCGAGTCCATATTGGACGATTTCGGCGCGCGTCCGAAGTGGACGATTCCGGCGCGCGTCCGAAGTGGACGATTCCGGCGCGAGTCCGAATTGGACGATACCGGCGCGCGTTCGAAGTGGACGATTCCGGCGCGCGTCCGAAGTGGACGATTCCGGCGCGCGTCCGAAATTAATCTAAACCCTAATAATTAATCTAACAAATTAAACAATTAATCTAAACAATTAATTAACAATTATTAAATAATTAATTAACAATTATAAAATAATATAAACTATATATATATATTATAAATTCCGGCGCCGGAGTCCACCCTCCGGCGCCGGCGTACAGTGGCCGGACACACTGTCCGGCCACTGCAGAAGGTCCGGCGGCGGCCATCGACCGACCGCCGCCGGCCGAAACCCTAGAAATAGGGTTTCGGTCGGGTGATTTCCGCCGGCCGCAGGGAAGAGACGGCAGCAGGGAAGAGAGTTACCTGAACAAGTCGGCAGCAGCGGTCGGCGTCGTCGGCGTCGGCAGCAGCGGCAGCAGCGGTCGGCGTCGTCGGCGTCGTCGGCGTCGGCAGCAGCGGCAGCGGCGGCGAGTGGCGTCGGCAGGAGCGGCGGCGGCAGCAGCGAGCAGCGGGAGGAAGAAGAGTCGGGCGCGAGAGCGTGCCCTATATAAACTTATCAGCAACGGCTCACTCGCCCGTTAGAACGCCGTTGCTGATAAGTTATTATCAGCAACGGCTCACTTATCCGTTAGCAAGCCATTGCTGAATATTAAAAAAATCAGCAACGGCTCGCCTTTCCGTCCGAACGCCGTTGCTGATAATTAAAATAATCAGCAACGACTCGGTTTTCCGTTAGTACGCCGTTGCAGATACAGATATCTGCAACGGCTCGAGCGGCCGTAAGAATGCCGTTGCAAATAGCAACGGCTTGAGCGGCCGTCGCTGATAGCCGTTGCTGAAGACGAAGTTTCTAGTAGTGATGTGGTAAGTTCGATAAACTAGCTCCGGGGAAAAGATCAATTCGATGTTGAATGTCTCTCATTGGCGGTAACCTGTCGGGTAGCTCTTCAAGAATGATCTCCTGGAACGCAGCAAGAAGAGCTTTTACTTCTTCAGGTATCTCCTCATCTTGTTGAGTTTCTATCAATGTATTCACTACCAGCACATGTATTTCCCCCGATTCTTTGAATTCAACCTCCATTTCTCGTCCAGAACAAGTCTCAATCAGGAACGTTTTTCCCTTTACTAAAAATTCAGTCTCAGGCCTTCACTTCTTTGCCATGGGTAGCAAAGTATATCGCATTTCATCCTTTACCAACTGATAAGTATTATCCTTTCCCGAATGCTTAACATCATTGTCATATTGCCAAGGTCTACCAAATAGTAAGTGGCATGCTTCCATGTCGACCACATCACAATAAACTTCATCTTGGTATCCGCATATAGAGAAAGGAACCTTGCAGTGCTCGGACACCTGGATATCTCCCACGAACTTTATCCACCCAATGGAATAGGGACTCAGGTGTTTCTCCACAGGTAGGTGCAGCTTCTCAACCACGGACCTCCCAACAATATTTTCTTGGCTCCCACTGTCAATGATCACAATGACGTTGTGTTGGATCCTCTTGCTTCGGTGCCATCATGACTTTCCGAATCACACATGTGTGCTCATATTCATTCTCATCAGAATCCGCTGCTTCATCTTCATCATTCGGATCATGGAGAACATCTTCAATCTGATCCTCTACCTCCAATAATGCCACAACCTTTTTCCGAGGACAATCACTAGACCGGTGTCCCGGTTGGTTGCACTTGTAACATTTCGCAGGAAACGGCTTCGCGTAGGAGCTCTGATTCTTTTGTTCATCGGTAATTTCCATTTCCTTCCTACTCACTGATTTATCTATTGCCCCTTTGTCTTGCTTGCTGAAACTGGGACGCAAAGGAGCTCGGCCTTTGTCGATTTGGAACAGTGAAGGTTCAACCTGACTTCTTCTATACATACTACCTCTTTCCTACAACAAGAGTTCTACCTTTAAGACTAAACTTCGAGCTTCATCAACAGTAGTAACCATTTGCACACCTATTTTATGTTGAATTATCGGCTTCAATCCCTCCAAATACCTTGCAACTTGTTGACCTTCCGGTTCACTTAAAGAATTGCGCTCTGCCAACCTCATGAATTCAGTTGTATAGTCATGAACTAATCTTTGCCCTTGAACACACCTTTGATATTTCATGAACAGGTGTTGTTCGTAGTCTAAAGGTAGAAATCGTGCTTTCAACATTTACTTCATTCGCCGCCAAGTCTGCACGGGCTGCTTCCCCTCCAAAGCACGATTTTCTTGCATTCGATCCCACCAAGCCGACGCACCAGCCTTGAGGCGGTATGCGACCAGCTTGACTCGCTTATCCTCAGGGACCTCCATGTACTCGAAGAAACAATCCACTTCCGACAACCAATCGAGAAAATCTTCGATGTTCAAGCATCCATTAAAGACGAGAATATCAACCTTCAACCTGAAGTCATCAACATCCTCTCGAGGGCGTAGGTTCCCACGACGTCGGGCGAGCTGATCACATGCAACACCTTCTTCTTCTTCGGACTCTTCGAAAAAGACTTGAAATCTTCGCGAAACGCGTTGAAGAATAGGCGGATCAAGGCGAACAACCTAAATCTTCGTTTAAGCAGGATAATAACAAGAGATAACTCAAGAACATAGGATCTCTGATATAATTAGATACTGATAATGATAAAAGGTCTGTGTTTTTTTTCTTTCCACATCTTCTCATATACTTAGTCTATAACATTAAAGAAAACAGTAAAGAGAGTGTTTTGAAACGTAAAGTAGCTGCTCCTGGAGAATAAATCAGCCGCCATTAATACACATCTCGGGCTGGATTTTCTTTGCCTTGGTCTTCACTTGGTCAACCTGGTTCATGTGAGTAGCTGAAATAGTCCTCACATCAATGACGATGCCCAATAATCTCGCGAGGACATTGCTCAGAATGGTTTGATGTTGATCCCAAAGATAGCAGACTTGTAATGGTGTATCCCTTATGATAAGGAAGGACGTGGATGTCATTGTATGGCTGGCTAGGTGGAACCCCCGGGTGGAGTCATTTAGTCTGGCTCGAGTCGGGTTCAAGAGTATGATTGGATGGCTGGAGCCCCCGGGCGGAGCCGTCTGGTCTGTCTCGATTTTGGTTCAAGAGTGTAGTCCAATTCGACTGGGCCCGATAATACTAGTCCAATCCTGAATCGGTTCCAACAGGGTACCCGAAAACTGTAAATGAACATATTACAACAGAGTACCTGAAACTTGTAAATGAATATGTTCCAATAAAGTATCCTGAATATGTAAATGAACATATTCAAACATGGTATCGGGACCTGTACTACACCACAAGTTCGAAGTATGGTACGATTCCAAGTCCCAACAGGGTAGGCTCCTGGTCCACAGGGTAAGGTCTAGGTATCATGAAAAATACAAAATACTTGAACTCACTCACCCCTACTTTAGGCATAACATAATTATATTATAAGCAAGTTAATTCACATCAACATATATAAATATATACTTGTGAATATGAATATGAATATAACATCATATTCAATTGTATATATTTATATAATATATATATATATATAATAAAGATAGAAAATCACAATAGGTGATTAAACTAGGGATCAAACCCTAGATCTCTAGGCAACATTAGGGGTGTAAGCGAGCCAAGCCTCTCGCGAGCTACTCGAGATCGATTCGGTAAAAACTCGAACTCGACTCGAACTTATCGAGCTCGAGCCGAGTCGAGCTAGACATGCGAGCGAGCTGAGTTCGAGCTAACCTATACTCGGCTCGAGCGGCTCGCGAGCCTAATCGAGCCTAATAGAGTCTTCTATATATATTATATACCAGATTTTATTTTTAAATTTTATGAACTTGTTACCCTCTAAAAAGAACCCGAGCTTAGTCGAGCTCGAGCTCGGCTCGTGCGGCTCGACTCGTGCGACTTGATTTTTTTTCCGAGTCAAGCTCGAGTGGCTTGAATGTAGCTCGAGCCGATAGACCAAGGCTCGATCGAGCTCGAGCTCGAGCTCGTTATTTTCCAAACGAGCGGAGCCAAGCTCGGCTCGGCTCGATTACACTCCTAGGCAACATACAATAAGTTACTATCAACTGTGCTACTTGCAGTTGACATAATAGATACAAAATTTGATCTAACGATGTCTGACATAAGCATATGGGATAAGTTGGTCAATCCATTTTTATAATTCAAAATTATTTTTTAGCCATCCCCATTATACTACTATTTTTGCTGGTTTTACTGTAATAATAATTTGATAAGGAAGATAGTTTTTTTATTTGGTAAAAAAACAAAGGAAAAAATACTTGTTTATTGGCTTTCGTTGAAAATTAGGCAAATATCTGGAGAATGCAATAAAGTGAGGATAGAAAAGTACTTTAGAAACTATTTTAACATTTTATGAGTCGGTGAGAATTTTAAATGTTCTTTATTCGTGGGCTCAATTGACTATTTATATATATATATATATATATATATATATAACAAATAAATAGAAGTAGCTTTCAATTTGTTTTTCAAAAAATAAGGAAACGCGTACAGCAAGCAAGCATGAAATTTTGGTGCTCAAACTATATAAATTATTAGCTCAAAATTCAAAATGGAACCTTTTTCCTCTACACCAAATATAATATATTTTTTAAATTTTGATATTTATCATAAAAGTATTTAGTAATCTGATTCATAATAATAATTATTATTTTAGATAAAGTAGATTATACTGGGATTTGAACACTACTAAAAATTGAGTCTTCAGCAACGACCACTCAAGCCGTTGTTATTTGCAACGACATTCTTACGGCCACCCAAGCCGTTGCAGATATGTTGTATCTGTAATGGTTTTCTAACGGACATGCAAGCCATTGCTGATAATTTTAATTATCAGCAACGGTTTGCTAACGGATAGGTGAGCCGTTGCTGATGATAACTTATCAGCAACGGCTTTCTAACGGGCGAGTGAGCTGTTGCTGATAATTTTATATAGGTCGCAGATTGCGCCCGCCCCTTCTTCCTGCTGCTGCTGCCGCCGCCTCCTCCCGCCTCTCACCGCCGCTGCCGACTCCGACGCCGCCGAGCTGCCGCTGCCGACGCTGTCGTCCGTCCTCGACAGCCGATTTCAGGTATTCCTCGCCGTCCGGCCTTCTCTTCCCGTTGCGCCCGACGGGAAATCCGATCGAAACCCTATTTTTAGGGTTTCGGCCGGCGGCGGACGGCCGATGGCCGCCGTCGGAGCTTGTACAGTGTCCGGACACTGTACTCCGACACCGAAAAAAAGATAGAGCAGATTAGCGTGTAGTCTGTAAGACTAAATGTAGAGGAAAATTGATCCGATAGCAGGAGAAAATGACCTGATACCTGATATGACAGATGGTTTCTATCAAGAAGATGATCCTCCTGCTGTAGATCATATTATTCCAATACTCGATGATGCAGACACAACGTCAATTCAATTAGAAGTTGAATATGCTGATGATGACGATCATGAAATTGAGGAAGCTGGAGATGAAGAAGAGGAAGAAGAGGAAGAATTCGAAGACTATTATTCAGATGATGAGGAATAAATATTGTAAAGTATATATTTTATTAAATATATCTCTACTATTTATACAATAATCTAATTATATGTTTATTCGACAGATATGTCTGGTCATGGTTATCGTTGCAGGAGAGCTTCGAAGTCTCCGATTGGTGAGACTCCAGCACTTACTCATGCTGTTGATCCTCCTGTTGTTGATCCTCATTCCGATGATACTGCCGAGGCTAGTACATCCAGACTCAGGCGACCACGCGGGCTGAACAGGTGGCAGCCTCCACCAGCCACAGAGTCACGTAGATTTATTAGCGTGATTGGGGAGCGGTAATATATCATGAATTATGAATCATTACAAATTCATTATATCATAATATAATATTAAAATTTATTTTATTGTGCAAGTTCGAGCAAGAAGAAGTGCCGAGGAGCATTTCTTCTACTATTCGACAATACATGCACGGGGCATGGCCTACGTGGTCTCACGTGCCTAGCGAGCACGTCGACATGTTATGACGCGAGTTTGAGACACGTATTATTATTATTTATACATGTATGATTATTAATATTGGTACTGATATTATTATTCTGTAGGCTCACTATACATGGGCTGAGGACCAGAAGCCCTTCATTTACGCTGCCTGGGAGGCTATTTCCCGAGCAAGGTACAACGGGCAGCTGGGGCAGGCCCGGTCCCAGGCGATGGCACGAGCTGGGACTACTAACATCGCGGAGACTCGGGGGTACGGCCCCGATTGGATTACTCCGAATATATGGGACCAGCTCGTGGGAATATGGTCGACGGATCGATGGCAGAAGGTTTCTAGGAATGCGGCTAGAAATCGCATGTCGGGGGAGCAGCGCGTCACACCGGCGTCTCTATTGCATTTGCAGTGCACGCGAACCGTATGATAAGTATACCTTTTAATTATATATTTTATTTGTTACTATGTGTACTAATTAATATATTATGTTTTGTAAATGTAGACGACGGTGTCGGATGACGGGACTGTCCAGCGACCCTCCCCGATGGCGGTGTTTGAGCGGCCTCACTGTCGAGCACATGGGACGGGGGAGTACATCGACAACCGCATTGCATACATTATAGTAACTATATATTTGTTTAAATTATTCATTATATATTTATAATTTAAGTTTTATGAGAAATATTAAACAAAAAATCAAACTCGAGTAGGAGACCTACAGCCAGACAGTGGTGCAGCGCGGGGGCACCCCCGAGGACTTTGACGCAGCAACGTGGGTCGAGGCCGCAGGTGGCTGGGACCATGGCCGCGTATATGGCTTTGCAGATTGTGGTCATGCGCGAGCCGTGCTAGGGCCACTTGGGGCACCGACCCCTCCGGTCGTTGGTGAGCGGCTGTCCACCTCCAGATCCAATTATGATCATAGTTGCAGAATAAGGACTCTAGAGGACACGGTCGCGCGTTAGACTGAGATGATGGAGCGCCAGAGTCAGATGATGGCGGAGATGCATGCTATGCTACCAACATGTCAGGTCATCCTAAAGCAAACATCTCTTCGGCATCATCTCATCCATCGTCCTTGAGTCAGTCCACGCTGGTGTACACTCAAGCACTCCAGACCCCGCCAAATGATCCAGGCCATCCTCCATCGTCATCGTGAGATTTTTTTTATATTGACTTTGTTATTGAGATATTATACTTGTTTAATTTATTTTGTTTGGATATTGATACTTCAATTTTGCATTTGAATGGTTTTTATACTATTGTGGATAATTATAAATATAAATATAATTGTTTTGATGTATATCTTGGTGTATTTGTGATGTGTGAATGAATGTGTGTATGAGTGTATGAGTGTGTGAGTTATGTATCAGATAATGTATCAATGTATCAATAGAAATTTGATATTTTAATTTTTTTCGTTTCCAGGTTCACATCATCAGCAACGGCTTTTCCATGGCCGTCCGTGGGAAAGCCGTTGCTAAAAGTTTACCGAAAGCCGTTGCTGATGACCTACGACAACGGCTTAGCAACGGTCTTTTGCTAACGGCGTTGCTACGGACTCACCAGCCGTTGCTATTAATGTTTTCAGCAACGGCTCCATGTCCGTGGCAAAACCGTTGCTGATAATATTATTAGCAATGGCCCGAGCGATCGTTGCTAAGTCGTTGCTAAGTTATCAGCAACGCGCTTTTCTGCCACGGCTCCGTTGCAACGGGTAGGGCCGTTGCAAGCCGTTGCTGATGGTTTTCAGCAATGGCCCAGCAACGGCCCAGCAACGATTAGAGTCATTGCTGATGCTCATTTTTTCAATAGTGAAACTCCGAACTTTTAGGAAACATATAAGATGTTATCATCAATTATACTATTCATAGTTGTCATAGTTATTATTATTTTTAGAAAAAAAACACTTGTATTTTCACTTGTATAAGGGGTGAAAATTACAAGTAAATAGTGAGAGGAGTTGAGAAGAGAGAAGAGAGGGAGTACAAGTTGGAGGAGATACCTCCACTTAGGTTACAGGATGAGTGCAAAAGCGCAGATTGTTGCTAAATAAAGATACAACAAGGGTGAATAGATTTGACCCATCAATAGCGAGTTCAAGGTTTGATTTTGAGGAATTATTGAAGCAACGATTGTTTCTTTTAATTTCCAACCATATATTTTCCTTCCAGATCATCAACGTTATATATTTCCTTTGATCCTCAGTGTCGTCTTTGTCCGTGGAAGAAAGCCAGGGTTGAAAAGACAGTGTGACTGGGTTGAGGTTGCAAAGCTCCAAGAGAAGTCTCCAACCTTGACTTTAAGTGCATCTATTGAAGAGGTGATCGTGCGATTTTATCGGATGCTTTACATAGAACACATTTGGGGGTCCACTTGCATGCCTCGTGCGATTAATTGATCCTTCGTTCAAAGCCTCTTCTGATTGGATAGCCAATTCAAGATCGAAATGGATTATGGGCACCTTTTGTTCCAAAGGTATTTGACGGAGCGATCAGTGATACCTCGGAATGTGAGCAATGTGGAGAGAGACTTAGTTGTGAAGTCCGTGTTGGGACCACTTCCATGAGATTGTATCATCCCCCAGCGAATTGAGAGTTCGATCAATGGCGCTTGTAAGTTCAGCGAGTCTGGATAAGGGTATGAAGTTAGAGAAGCTGATGTTCCATCCAATTGGGATTCCTTGTCCTTGAAAATTCTTTTGAGTTTGTTATTGTTGCAGTAGGTTCATTGGCCAATAAATAGAGGTCTGGAAAAATGTCGACTAGGCGAAGTCCATTTATCCACGGATCGAGCCAAAGGTAAGTAGCGGTGCCCGCCCCCACATGAAATGAGAGGGAGGTTTTAAATATATCCTGACATTTCATAATTCCTTTCTATATGGTAGAGAGTATGTTCCTCACATGCCTCGACAGGGAAGACCAGGGTAAAGCGAGTTAAGTATATCAACCCAGATCAGCTCCGATCGTTGAATGAGTTTCCATATCCACGAGCCTAACCTAGATTTGTTATGTGTTGTAATGTCAAGAAGTCCCAATCCTCCTTTTTTCCTTCCAGTAAGTTAGGCCCAATTTACCCAATATATTCCCCTTATGATAGCTGAGTTATTTCTTAGGGTTAATTACTAAATATATTCCAACTTCTGAGGTGTTTCCTAAATCTATCCTCATTTTCAAATTTTTCCAATTCAATGCACCACTTTTCGATTTGTAACAAATCTATCCAACCGTTAATGGGACGTCACAATAGCCATTTGGATGTTGACGTGGGCACGCTGACGTGGATCAAGAGCCCAGTCAGCATCCGAAAATATTAAATTAAAAAATACTCTATCAACATCCCCCACTTTTTTGGGGGGTTAATTACTAAATATATCCCGACTTTTTGGGTGTTTCCCTAATCTATCTCTACTTTTCAATTTTCCCAATTCAATACACCATTTTTCGATTTGTAACAAATTTATCACACCATTAATGAGATGTCATAACAACCGTTTGGATGCTAATGTGGATAGCTGACATGGATCAAGAGCTCAGTCAGCATTAAAAAATATTAATTTGAAAAATACCCAATCAGCAAATCTATTTTTTAAAAAATAATTTTTTTGTGGGCCCCATGGCAACGACCATGCTATCCTCTCACCCCACCACCACACCTAATTCAGTCGCCCCCGTGCTCTTCAAGGTGCTCTCCGCCTTCGTCTTCTGGGACATCAGCCTCACCAAGATCGAGAGCCGTCCGTAGGCGTCCATGGCAGAGACCCGCGCCCAGAATGCCCTTGCCGAGATCCAACAATTCACCTCCTTCCTTTGCATCCTCGACAACTACCCCATGGACATGACCCCTTGGGGCACCCCATCTCCATTGTCTTCTTGCTGCTCCTTGACGCCTCCACCGTCGTCATCGTAGTCGACCTCCAATTCTCTGCCTTCGTGATTGATCATTTAGGATTTGATCCGATCCGCTGACTGGATTTGGTGGGGCTCACAAAAAAATTTAGTTAAAAAAAATAGAAATGCTGACTGGGTATTTTTTAAGTTAATATTTTATTAATATTTTTAGATGTTGACTTGGCTCTTGATCCACATCAGCGTGCCCACGTCAGCATCCAAACGGTTGTTGTGACGTCCCGTTAACAATGGGATAGATTTGTTACAAATCGAAAAGTGGTGTATTGAATTGAGAAAATTAAAAAATGGGGATAGATTAGGAAAATACCTCAAAAGTTGGGATATATTTAGTAATTAAAAAAATGGAGATGCTGACTGGGTATTTTTTAAGTTAATATTTTTAGATGTTGATTGAGCTCTTGATCCACGTCAGCGTGCCCACGTCAGCATCCAAACGGTTATTATTGTTGTCTTTAGGTTTTCAACCTTAGCCTTAATCTCGGTTTTGATGGTTTTGATGATAACAAACATGGAACTAATGATTTCATTGAGAATATCTTTCAGGTTCCATATCGACTAGCGTTCGATGTCCTCGATCGAATAAATCAAAGAAATCGCAAAATCGGAAGGACATTGATCGTCGCGCTCAGGTTCGTTGCGAAACTTCCCGAAGATCGACGGGTGCACCAAAGTCGCATCAGACGAGCTCAAAGATCACATGGAAAGCTCTCTGACATGATGCTCGTTGAAAGCCGAAACTCGGAAACGAAGCGCGGAAGAAAAAGGCTGAAGAAAATAATCTCAGCCTAAATTCGGTCGACCGGGCGATCGACCAAATAGGGTAAGAAATGGGCAGTAGCCCTAGCGGTCGACCGATCGGTCGACCAGACTAAGTCTAGCTGCAGACGCAGCTTGCGTCGGTCGACCGAAAGAGAAATCATAAGCTTCTTGCGTCTGTTGGTCGACCGATCAAAGCCCAAAAAAGGCAGTAGGCTTGGCGGTCAACCAGTTGGTCGACCGACCTACGAATAGTCGAAGACGCAGACCATGTCGGTCGACCGACGGGTCGACCGGAGATCGCAGATCGTGTGATTTGCGTCTGGCGGTCGACCCATTGGTCGATCGACCAGAGAGAAAATTGCAGCGGTCGAATGACCAGTCGACCGATGATTCGACTAGGCGTCTGTAATGGTCGAAAATAATCTCGTTGACGCCCCGTTTCAGCTGGGGGTATAAATGCACCTCATACACATCTTTTAATCACTCTCACACTCTTACAGAAATTATTGAGCCATCAAGAAGAGAGACTTGAGCATTCCAAAAGAAAGATTGCTTGCGCTCTGCTCCTTCTGCGAACACCTTCTCAAGCGCCAGCTGCTGCCTCAACTCGGAAACTGACTCGAGCTCATCCCCTCGGCGAGTTGGAGGTGCCAAGGCTGTGAAAGGAGCATGCAAACATTATTTTTATTTTAAGCTCTTTTCAATTGTAATTTTATTGTTATTTTAACTGTTTGATTTATGCGTGCAAAGAACTGGTGTTAGGTCTTGTTGTATGAAGTGGTATCCTTGGTGAAAAAGAGTAAAGCCACTTGTGTAAAGCCACTTGGTGAAAAGGTGTAAACTTGTGAAAAGGATTAGTTCTAGTTGTCCCTTAGGTTGAGGTAGGAAAGAGCTCTCGGTAGGAAGGCGGAATACTTCCGAGTGTGGAAGTGCCTTCGGTTGGAGAGCGGAGTCTTTCCGGGGAAAAGTCCTCGTGTGTAAGGGAAACTAATTAATTTAGTAAAACTTAGTTTGAAAATCCTAAGCGGGGTGCTTAGGTAGTGGAGTAGGCATTGAGGCCGAATCATTATAAATTTGCGTGTTAGCATTGTTATTATTGATTATTTTATCTACCTAATCATTTATAGCTTCCGCATCCAATCGTAAGATTGCAAATTGCCTAAACAATCCAAAAAATGATTAAAAGTGAATTTAGGCTAATCAATTTAGTTAACATACTATTCACCCCCTCTTAACGGTTGTGACGCCCACAGTTGTGACGTCCCGTTAACGATGGGATAGATTTGTTACAAATCGAAAAGAGATGTATTGAATTGGAAAAATTGAAAAGTGTGGATAGATTAGGGAAACACCTTAAAAATCGGGATATATTTAGTAATTAACCCTATTTCTTATCCCAAAGAAAGTTCTCATCCTTTTATCTATTTGTTGTATAACCCCTTTTTTTTTTTAAAGAAAGCAATTGTATTCTATTCAGAGTGGTGAATGGAATACAATAGAGATAGAGGTAGGGAAAAAAAACTGCACAAATAGAAGGAAAGAAAGAAAAAGAAGAAGAAGAAGAGAAACATAGAAGACAAAGAAGTGTTGTGTCCACACACCCAAACACAACAGCCCCTCACATTATAGGATCTTGTAATTACAGGTGAAGCTCAGTAGCGATAAAACAATGGTTTCACAGTTGACTAAGGTCCCTTCAAAGCATCTCTTGTTTCGTTCATACCAAATAAATCAGCTCCAAACCAATAATAATCGTGCCTTGGTGCATCAAAAATAGATAGGGTGTATGCTGCTTGATTTGTGAGGACACTGTTGATGAGGGTGGTGTATCTTCCCGCTTTGGATAGAATTATCCCCTTCCACGATGCAAGGGTTCTATCAAATTTGGAGATTTCTCTATTCTAATCGGGAAGTCCCCCGCCGAGCATCCTAGAATACCTGCCATCTGAGTGGCTAGATCTTGATCCACTTTGATGTGTATCAATTCAGTTTTGAAGGAATTAATTTTGAGTCTCGACCTCAATTCGGAACATTTCAACAACCATGATTCATAATTATGTCATAAATAAATGTTTAACAATGGACAATTGTTAATGTTCGGTACTATAATACTATAGTTTAATGGTACACGGGGAATTTATGGAAAGTCATTAATTAATGAGTATACAACTATCAACTTTAGCTTAAGCATTTTAATTAAACTAATGGTTTAATCTTATAAAGTTGGCAGATCAATTATCTCATCGGGTGGATCATAACGTACAATTGATGTTAAAGCATGACCTATTCCGTGGTAAATAAGCCTACGTTAAAACAAAATGACTACTCAGAGATAAGTTAAAGTCATTACTAAGGTAAACCTTACATAGTAATGATTAATGTGTGATTTTGATTTATGCGCTATACTTGACTTTAGTTATGACGAGTATGTCAATATTCAAGGGAGGGAGATTGTGGTATGTACCTTAGTTTAGTCTTAAGTAAATATTTGTAAGAAGTCATGTTGATTAATAAGTTTTGATGAGTATATTATATTTTAATCTAAACTAATGATTTAAGTATATAAAATTGATAGATTAATTATATGCAAATTGTAACAACTAACAAGTGCATGAATTTACTAATGGCTAAAGCTGGCATCGTAGAATTAACATAATGGAAGAATCATACTGATATGATTTGAAATAGTAATGGAGAGAAGAATCATACTGGAAGGTAATAGTATTGAAGCTGTAGCTACGCCCTTTCAAGCTAAACTGAATTTGATATGATTTGGATTGGATAACGTGAGGAAAAAAAGACTTATATAGTTTGGCAATAGCAACAGATTGTACGAAAACAATAAAAAAATTCTGAAAGGAGAGGAAGAATGACCATGGCAGTTAGGAAAATTTGAAAGATAGCTCAAGTAGTGAAGATTACATAATAGATTTATATCAGAAGAAACAAAAATGAAGAGGCTAATCACCTGGCAAAAAATGCATTAGAGAAGGGTTTGAATAAGATGAGTAAGCAAGGAAAATTTGGAATTATCTCTATTCAAGTCTTGTAATAACTCTCTTGTTTTACATTCAATAAAGTGGTGATTTTTTTATATTTAAATGCAAGTTATAAAATACGGAATAAAGAAGAGGCCGAGAGGGAAAATTACTAATTTACAAGGAGAATGTTTCAATTGGTAGAAATATAATTTCTATCTTCTTTGTGGAAATCACTCCATATATATGCTCCTCGGCATTTAATTACTGATTTCATTTTTCACTTAATTCTGTTTACTTTGTATATGTCATAAGATTTCATAATTACTACAAATTTATACATAGAATGACGGTAAAATAAATTTTAAGTATAAACAATAAGTTATCTAACATCTAAAATATTATATAAGAACAAAAACAACACAATTTTTTAGCCTTGTCCTGAGAGTTAATTCCATATGCATCTTTTTCGAAATTATATATATATAATCTAGAAGTTGCAGGTCAATGTTGAACTATCCCTATCATTATTAATTCAAATACATATATTTAAAGAAACTCCATATTTTGGGGTTCAAATTAGGGTTCATCTTTTGGACCCCCTCCAACCTGGCTATTGGCACCCCCCAAACCTCACTTTGAATTGCTCAAACAAAATTTGAAATCAAATCAACAAATAAAAAAAACTCTAGTACAATTCAAAATAACTCTTTAGATTTCATTTTATTCCCAATTCCCAACAAATGTGGGGGGAGCTCAGATATTCTCAACTGGATGCGGGCAACTCATGTCCTATCTGTCATGTCTCACATTGGATTTATTTTTTTCAAATCACAAGTGAGTTGGAAACACTTGGATTCATTCAATCCAACATTTCAAATTAGCAAACAAAAGAGGGAGGGAAAGATAATAAAAATCCGAATCCAATTTGAAAAAGCTACGCATAAAGAACAAAAAAAATGTACCCTTGATTTTGTCGTGCACTGGACCCAGTGACAGCTTAACCTTATGTGTACAATATTTTAAGTGATCCGAATTAATTTTGACCTTTTCTTTGGGCAATTAATTAAATATATTTGTTTCTATGATGATGATGGATTGATGGGATCAACTTTGGTTGTGCATTTTTCAAAAGAATTAAAAATAAAATTGTAGACCATGTTATTAAATTAATTTCAAAGGTTTTTTTTATATATATAAAAAATGTTGATGAATTGGTAATTGGGAATGGAGAGTAAGTTTTCTTGATTTAGGAATTAAATTAGTACAACTTGCCTTGGAGAAAAGATAAAAGTTTATTATACTTTGGAGCAAAGTAAGCCTACAAATAAACTGCACTCATTGGAGTTAATTGTAAAAGTAAAGAGAAGACTTTCCATTTTTAGGCACATCGCATGCTTGCTTGATGATCAAGGCAGATTAAGCAGGGCAATATGTGGCTGTTAACACAAAAAATTGATTAGGTCACCTCATGTCGGAATTCAATTTGTTTTGAATCTATTTCCATAATAGAGAAATTATAACTTTGAAAGCAAATTTGTTTATTTACACTTAAAAGAATAACTTAGAGAGGACAATATAAAAAAAATATGAAAATAATAATTTCATAGAGAGTCGACGATATCCTAATCATCTTCTCTTTGGATTTGTCGTTATTTTTATAATCCAAAAGGAATTTTGTATGTCGAAAAATTTGACATCGACGCATGTCAGAGGCGTCAAAATATTTTTTAAAACAAATTTTTTAACATATCAGCGCCTCTCACTGACGTTTGTATGTTTTTTTAAAAAAAAATAAGTTCACTGCTCTATAGCGAATTCGAAGAGGCACAGTCAACGTGCTTGACCGCACCTGCTTCTAATTCTGCAATGTAGAATTTGAATTTTGAATCTCGCACTGCGGAATTCAATTATAACTTGAAAATAAAAATAAAAAATTAATTAAATAATAATCAGAAAAAAAATCTGATAACTTAAATTAGACACTAATCTTTTATCAAGTTTGATGATCCGAACAACTCCAATAATCTAAAAGAGAAGAGAAGAAGAAAAAAATTATTGATGAGAAAAATTAAATAAGAGAAGAAGAAAAAAATGAAGAAGAAGAAATAGAGAAAAAATAAGAAAGAAGAGAAAGAGAGAAAAACAGAAGATGGAAAATATGAAGAATGAAGAAGATATTTATAGAAGTATAAAAAATACAAATAAAAAATAAAAAAATAAAAAAATTCAAGAGGCGGGAAATCTCCCACCTCCTGGGCAAGCACCCCTCAACGAGTACGTCGAGGGGCACTTGCTTGTGCGCTCGCTAACCCGCGTGGGTTAGCGAGATGGCTCGCCCGTCTGCCCATAAACCTGTGTGGGCTCACGCGCCAACGAGCCGGCGTTGTGCAGATACCAGTGGCAAAATTCGACGCATGCTGCCATGCGTCGAAATTTTTCGACGCTTGCGATCAGTGGCAGACGCAGAAATTTCAATGAGGGGGGCCCAATTTATGATATAAAAATTTAATAAATATTATTTTAACTCTTTATTTTTAAAATTTTTAATTAAAATTATAACTTATAATAGTACAAATTTCTTTTTCTATTTTTATATTTTGAAAATAATCCTAAAATATTTAAACTAAAAATAATTAAAGCTCTTGTGAAAATTCTTTCATCTAAATTATCCAAAACAAGTTCTACTATGATGCGGTCGTCGTTTTACTCATCTCGAGTGCCAACTTTATAAAACTATACGAAGAAAACTAAAAAATTAGTAAGAGATTAACAAAATTACAAATACATACAAAAAAATAATTGCTCTTTGTTGCATTAAAAGTAATAACTAATTTGACACCGTGAAGATGCATTATATAATTAATATATATGTATTTTAGATTTAGATTCTCAATTAAATAAATTTCACAATCATGGATGTAATATAATATAATTTGTATTCATTTTCTTGGATGTTTGATGAGAAAATTAATTATTCAATTATATATTGAATAACTCATTAGCAAAAGTTCACACAACTCATAGAAAAAAAAATAGAAATAAATTAAACCAATATGAGAGCTTTAGATATAAAAAATTAATGGAGAAAATTTTGAATTTAGGTTATAAACTAATAGAGAACATTTTTGAGTTAAGTGAGAAATTAATAAAGAAAATTTTAGAATTTTTTTAATTAAAAATTAGATTTTATATTTAGCTATTACGAAAAAAAGTAAATAATGAATATAGAAGACAAGAGATGAGATTCTAACCTAAAATCTATAAGCAAAAAAATCAAAATAACTAACCACTAGACTATGAATACATTAGTGAAAGAAGTTAAAATTAATAATAGTAATTTAATTTTACCCTAATTTTTTTTAAAAAATATCAAATTATATTTAATATTTGATATTTTGGAAAATTTTAGGGGGGGGTCAGTGACCCCCTTGGCCCTAGTGTGGGGTCCGCCCTTGCCTGCGATGATTGGCGAAAATTTTCCATCGACATATTTATCACTAAAATAATATAAATTTTGTAGCTGATTTAATAATGGTCGAACTATTTTCATTAGGCGATATAAATTTTCTTTCATTCATAATAAAATTTGACTTGAAATTCTGCCGAGAAGATATTTGAATTGAATCGAAGTGAAATTTTAAAATTAAAATTATTTTTATTTTTAATTAATTTTAAGACAAATTGAATCAAATTAATGTTTGTTATATGTGCTTTATTTTCCGTTTACCCGAGCAACTCGCTACCTACTTGGGATCGACTAGTTGATAACTCGACCTTGGCGAGCTTGAGCCAAACTTTACATGTGATGCGAGCAAGCCGAGCTTGAGCTCTATTACAATCCGCTTGATGGGATAACCGATCCATCAACATCATAAACTAACTTGTTCACCTAATTAAAATGCCAAGACTGAAGTTTATCGTCTAAACTTGAGTCTTGATGTCATTATCAACACCCAAGTTGATCGAACTAGCATAATAACATCAAATCACACACACCTTAGTCAATGACATGTGAGGTCTAGCCTAGTAGCGACTTCATCCATCAAGCCCTATAAACCATCACAGGCTCACAACATCCAATATACTCTCTGTTCATCTCCTCTGAGTAGCTAGTCGTCGACACTAGCGACTACCTTGTTCACAAATTTGTGGAATCTCTCATTCTCGAGCATAACTTAATCAAGCTTGTTCACGAACTCAAGCTTGAAAAAAGAAAAGAGCCTAACAAGCCAAGCTTGAGCTGCTCAAGTATAGCTCGTGGTCGGCTCGAGCTTGGAGATTGAAGCACAATCGCGCGAGCTCGAGCTCGAATATGAGCCGAGCATTTCTTAAATGAGTCGAGTCGAGCTTGCATGTACTAGAGATCGACTCAATTTGATTACACCCCTACTTTTAACGTCTCGAACACATATAATGGCTAAATAAAGAGTATTTTTTTAAAAAAAGATTTTAGATAAGTTCAAATAGGTTTATTTTTTAATTTGGATCTATGGAAATATATGATCACCCAACTTATTCAATCCATTTTACTAAAAGTACACACAAATATTCTAAAATGAAAAATAAAATAAAATAACCATATTATACATTTTCTTTTTGCAAAGAGCGGGTAGAAAAATTCATTTAAACAAAAAAGATATGCAAGAGTAGCCTAAGCATTCATGTTAGGAGGAAGAGCCTCACCTCTTACCTTGAGCATTGCCATCATGGAGGGAGGAGGGAGGAGGGAGGCTAAGGCTAGCAGTGAACAAAGTATACAAAGAAGATCACACACTTGAGAAAGAGTTTATATTAAATATCACTACAACACAATTGATATATAGAGACACAAAATTAGAGAAATTATATTTTTATTTTTAAATCTTTACATTTAGAGACTAATATATACAAAATTTATTTTTAATTAGTCTCTAAATATCTATAGAAATAACAACAACAAAGTCACTTAATTGATTTGACTCTAAGCTATAGAAACACTAGCAACAAAGTAACTTAATTGATTTGACTTTAAAATTATTTTTAGAAGCTAATTAGGAATAAATTTTGTGTCTATTAGTATCTAAATGTGAAAATTTAGAAATAAAAAATAAATTTATTTCTAATTATGTGTTTCTACAGGTCAATTGTGTTGTATAAATCAAACATAGAAGTACTAGGCAAACAACAACCTTGACTACGAATATAACAATAGGAAGTGTCATTGGTCTTGTGCTCCAATTCCACCCAATTGCATGCCCACATCGGTAACAACGTAGTTGGAGATAATAACAAAAGAGTTAGATTTACCCTCAACGATTCGATTATTGCGCTCGCGCTAGAGGTGATAGATAGTCGTTATGAGCAAGAGTGTTCTCTATCTTCTTGCAGGTATCGAGTCATTGAAATGTTGCATAAGCCATTGTAGATTAGTAGACCAGACATCCTAGCTAGAGGCAAGCAGACCACATGTACGAAGAATCCCACTCCAAACCATGTAAGAAAAATCACAGTGGGAAAAGATATGATCAATGCTTTCACCATCCTTGTGACAAAGATGATAGATATTAGGCCTATGTTTCTCCCAAACCTATAATATGTCAAATGTAGGAAGTCGCCGTAAAAAAAGCCAACCATGATATAAAGGAGTGTCTTGGAACATGGCTTTTTAACCATAAAAGCTTGGACCAAGGGACATCTGGCTCTAATGAAACTAAACTACCATAAGTATTGCAGAGAGTATATTTGGCTACAAGGGATGTCGTTCATAGGATAACATTTTCACTATTAATGTCAAACACCTCATATGTGGGAGAAGCTGCCATGCCTTAGTAACACAAGAGTCACAATATCTAGAAGTATCTCATCCTATATGCTGCCCAATATAGGAGACCATATTTGTCATCGTGAAATAGAATACGTAAATGTTTGATCTTAATCGATGGAGGATGAGACCATCAAAGTACCATGGCTCATGTCATCATAGCCGATACCAATCTTGTGCAAAATATGCAAGAGAGCAAAGTGGCGCACATTTAAGGTGTTTTTGAAGACTCGTGATATAGATGAAGGCTTGCGATGTGTCCACGTAGAGCTAATATTTAGAAACTTTCTTGGTTGCGAGAGCCCAACCATATTATACTTGCTCATGCACAAATTCTTATACTTAAGAATTAGGAAAAAAATGAAAACATAAGTTCAATTATCTTAAAAAATAGCTAAATCAAGTTTTTTTTAGTAAATTATTTTATTCATATGTTTTAATATTTAACTAAGTTTTTTTCTCGAGAGAAAAATAATATATAATCAATGAGAATTATTCAAAGTAACACGAGGATGACTAGGGATGCAGCAGATCAGATATGATGCATATATTGTATTATTCGCAATTGCACTACATTTCACATACGCATCTGTATTGCATTCGCGATCGCGTTTTAATCAAGAATTATATATATATATATTCTATGATAATCGTACAATTTATATTCTATGTGGTATAAAATAATATAAGTTATAATATATATGAGGTAAAGTGACAATTATATATGTGGATAATGCAGTGCAGATATGGTGTAGATCGGCATTTATACTTCATCCGTACGAATAATTTTTTTTTACATTCATATCTTTTTCCTCAAAAAAAGAAAGAAAGTTGATACACATGGTGCAAATGTAGATATAATTGTCATCCTAAGGGATACTTTGAGTGGCTAATTAATGATAAGTAGAGCCAAATGGTTAGTTTTAATCTCTAGCTTGTTTTGTCCAAGTTGCATCACAATAATTGGTCGATTGGTTCCATCATGTGAATGACAAATCAACCATCAATTATTGTGTATGAGATAGTGTTGAATTTGACTTCTTATTATCATATATAGCGTGTAATTACAATTTTTTTCTAGTGCTGGAGAAAAATAAAAATTAGATAGAGAATAAAATGAAAAGTTGTATTGCATTATTTGAGATGTACGTATAAATATATGACAAATTAAAAATAACCAGAATAAGAATTGAAAAATTCTAAAGAAATGACAAATACATGCATGTTAAATCATTAACTTATTAAAAGCTCTCTTTTTTATGTACCACTGAAATTTCGAAATTATGTAATTATGTTAAAAATAGTTCCAAAATACAAAGAAACAACCATATTATTTAGCATATGATAAAAAGTAACTTTAAATATATAATATGATTTCTTATAGGGTTTTAAAAACATTGTGGTCATTTGATGTTTTTAAATTGCAATAATTAAAAAGAAAATTGTTATATAATTAATATTCATTTATTTGTATAGATCAATAATTAATTAGTTTTATTTTTCTCGACAGAAAATTATAGTTCCTAAAATCTACGGCAATCTCCCAAATGATTTTTAATATATATTGTTTGATTTAGTCAAGCATTAATTGATTGAATGACATGTCAAACATTACGGTAATGCATAGATATGAGATTGAATTAAATTTGACTTTTTGTTTAGAGAAAATCAGAAATCCAACAGTATGCCGTAACATAATTCTTAAAATTTGAATTAAAGGAGAGGATTTATGTTTTTTTCATATACTAAAAGATTATTCATAGTTATCTGATTAAGTAGATCGACAAATCAAGTATGGATAGAATCAATTGAACTTAAGCAATTTTCAAATAGGTTTTATTTTCTTATTTTTACTTTAAAAAATAAAATCAGTGCTCAGATCAAACCTGAATGAAATAATTGGATTTGAATCAATTTTGAACGACTATATTTCATTTGAAAAAATAAACATATCATTCTCTATCGTAAATTGACATACTATATTATTTTCCTGAAGGATGGCGTCCGTGACTCCTTCTCTGGTGATTCGAGCGGCAACTGCAAAGACGATTCCTTTTAGCTTAGCAATGTTTCCATGACAGAATCCATTCCCTCTCCACCCGCTTCTCTACTCATACAAAACCATAGTTTCTCGATCCCGGTGAACAACTTGAGGGCTCATGCCCTCTTGACTCCATCCCTTCTGGCAATGATCGAGGATGTCTCCATGACAGATTCTGCTCTCCTTTCGACTGTCTCGACGCTGGGCCGAAACCCTAAAATTCTTGAACATGTTCAAATTTTGGGGGGTCTACCCTCGGAGTCTCATTCCCCTCAGGTCTCGGTTGTTCCTTTGTCCGATGGTGTTGCTATGAAGGATCCCACTCCACCTCCTAGCATTTTTGGGATGGGCCAAAATCGTAATTCTCCCGATAATATCCAAAATTCGAGGATTCAGGCCCTCGTGTCTCTCTCCACCCAAGTCTCGACTGGTAAATCTGAGTCCCTTAACTCTATTCCGAAATCTAACTCTTCTCTTCCTGCTAGGGACTCGAACCCTAATTTGGACGGGGGCAATAGGGTGGAATCCCTCTGCACTCACTCCCGCTCAAGTGTGTCGACTGCTTCTGTCGCTGAGAACTCCTCTTCCTTGACTTGGGCGCAAATTCTTCGAGGCTCCCACTCCAAGGATCTGAACCAAGCCGAAGCCTCTACTCTTGCAAAAATTACAAACAAATGCTTTGGTAAGGTATCTTTCTCCCAAGTGCAAGTCTTTGAATGACAATCTAAGTGGCATACTAGCCTTGTTGGTAAGTTTCTCGGTCGACCCCCGCTTTTATATATTGTTTCCTGTTAGGCTTATAACCTGTGGTCTTCTAACAGGTTGTGTAATGTTATGAATTTAAAAAAAGATTTATTTTATTTTTAAATTTTGTGAAAAGCAAAATTTCCACCACTGTTTTTTACTGGTGGCCTGTGGTATTGTAAGGGTGATATAATTCGTTTGGTGCCTTGGAAACATTTTTTCAGGCCTTAGTTAGAGGATTTCTCCTTTGCTCCTGTTTGATTAAGATTGCATGCTCTTCCTCTTGAATTATGGAATGTTACTTCTATTATCATGATAGCTAATTGCATTGATAAGCTTATTTCCATAGATTCTAGGTTTTTTGAATTTCAAAGAAGTAAATATATTAAAGTTTGTGTAGAAATTGATCTCTCTAAGCCTGTTATGCAAGGTATTTGTATTTCTGTTTCTGGCAATGAAAATTTTCAACTTATTATGTATGAAAATTTACCTTCTGTATGCTTTCTCTGTGGCTTGGTTAGACATAAGGAAAATTCCTGCAATAAACACTCAAATAATTTGCAAGATAGAAAAATGGATAACATTTCTACCATCACTAATCAACATGATTCTCCTACCCCTCCCCTTAACTTGGCCCAAGGAACTAAGGTGCCTCAGGCTCTTAGTGTTGAGGAACCAGTGTGTGGCCCTTGGATTCAAGTTAGAAGGAGGGATCGTAGTAACTTTACTAAATAGCAAACACCTTCTGCTCCTCATCAAGATTTCGCTAATTCTCCTTGAAACAGAAATCCCACAATGACATGCGCACAAGGATGTCTCCACCAGGAACTTTGATGGGAATCTTATCCCTAATCATAGCAGCTCATTCTTTAGAGCTAAGAACAAAACCTCCAATATCCCCAAACCTAACACTGTTAAGGGCACCATCCCTGTTACTGGAGCTAACGCTGCCCCTTCCAAGCAAACACATATACCTTCTAAATTTAGTGATTCCAGAACTCCTCCTAAGAAAACCCCACCTATAAGTACAAACAATGAGGAGCCCCCCTCCCCTATAAATCTTCTGCTTTCTAAAAAAAATCTTTTGATGACTTAGTGAAAGAAGTGTCTTTAATTTTTAACTCTGATTCCCTTATAATTGAGCCTTCTACCCCTAAGCCAACCAATAAAAAAAGCAAAGCAGTCTTGAATTCCAAAACTACTAAGTCTAAACCTAACTGCTCTATCCCCTCCTCCTGATATATCCTATTAAGGCATAGCAGTGGTAAAAGACTTAGAAGTGAACATCTTGTGAAAGATATACATGATCCTATTGATCAAACAATGGCCTCTTCAGATGCTAATACATGAATATTACAATCTGGAATGTTAGAGGGGTGTTAAGACCCCAAATTCTTAGCCGCATTCACTCTTTAATTAGATCTTGTAATGTGAAAAATCTTTGCTTTACAAGAAACTCATGTTAATGACTCTAATGCATCTATGTTTATTTCTCGCATTGGTCGTGCTTGGAATGATTTTTCTTATCCTTCTAATGGTGCACCGTGTGGATTAATTTTGGCTTGGAATTTTTTATATGTCAAAACCAATATTATCCATGCTCAAAAATATATTATGCATGTTGTTGTTTCCATAAATGACGACCCTTTCCTTTTTTTCCAATATCCATGCAAACATCAATCGAGTCATTAGAAATCTCCTTTGACATTCCCTTTCCCAATTAGATCTCTCCTTCTTCCCCTGACTTTTAGCAGGGGATTATAATTGCATTTTAGATGCCTTAGACAAAAAGGGTGGCCAAGTTTTTAAGGTGAATTAGCATATTAGAAACTTTATATCATTCCTTGTCAATTCCAACTTGATTGACCTAGGGTTTAGTGGCCCCAAATACACTTGGTGTAACAATAGAAAAGGAGAACACAAAATTCTTATTAGACTTGACCGTGTTTTTGCCAACCTTGCTTGGCTCCATTATTTTATCACTTCTCGAGTCAAACATCTCCTAAAATCAGGTATGGCTCCATTATTAGGTATGGCTCATATGACCGTCCCATTCTTTTGAAAATTAATCCTAAAATCAGTGTTAAATTCAAGCTCTTCAAATTCCAAAATTTTTGAACTGGGTATCCTCAATCCACCAACATTATTCAAGAGGCTACTACTCTTAATCTAACTTTACCCTTAATCTAGCTCACACTAGAAAGACTCTCTCCAACTGGAACAAAGACCATGTTGGTAACCTTGAAACAAATTTATAAATAACCAAAGCTACTACTCACTACCTTGAGAGCAAGGAGGTAGACATTGGTTTATCTACTCATTAGCAATCCAACCTTGATTCCCTCTATGCCCAAATTAATAACATTTAACATCAAATCAGTCTAAAATGATGGGCCAAGGTTAAAATCAAATGGCTTTTGGATGGTGATAAGAACACAACATATTTTCATAGGATTATCACCTCTAGAAGAAGTGTAAACTTCATTAGTAATATCATTGATGACACTAGTGTTTCTCTAACTGAAGATGCTAATATCATAAAAACCTTTGCGGATTACTATCAAAAACATTGGCAACCCACTCAGTTGAACACTTTTGTTATTGAACTTTGGCCTAGATTTCCTTCCATCCCCCCTTCCAAGAAAAGCAACTTAATCATACCCTTCACTAAAGAGGAATTATGGGACACTCTGAAGTCCATGGCCAATGGTAAAAGCTTTGGTCTTGATGGCTTCACAGCTGAGTTCTATAAATATTACTGGAACATCATCCAAGATGACATTTTCAATTGCATTTTAAACTTGCAAAATTCTGTCTTTTCTCTTTTACTCTTGGAATCAAATTATTTTAACTTTTATTCCTAAAAGTAAAACTCTTACCAGAGTTAAGAATTATAGGCCTATCTCCTTATGCAATATGAATTATCGCATCTTTTCCAAGATGTTAGCTAATAGAATGAAGGGAACCCTTCCCTCTCTCGTTTCTCATGAATAATGTGCCTTTATCAGAGGTAAAAACATTTATGAAAATATCCTCTTTGCCCAAGAGATGTCCCACGCCATATATAAGTCTAAAAGTAGGAAACCTTTCATTATGATTAAGCTTGACTTAGAGAATGCCTTTGATTTTATTTCTTAGAAAGTCATCCTCATTGTTCTAGAGTTAAATAGCTTCCCTCCCACATTCATAAATTGGATTTCCTCCGGGTTAACCACCACCTCCTTCTCCTGCTTGGTTAATGGTAGTCTTTTAGGGTTTTTTCAATCTAGTAGAGGCATCAAGCAAGATGATCGACCCTATTTCTCATTTTCTTTATATTTTAGTTGCACAAACTCTCTCTCTCCTAATCAATAATGTTGTCCAAGAAAACAAGCTCTCCTCATCAATATTCTTTAACAGGTCAAAAGGTCAATCCCCTTAAGTCTAACATTTTCTTTCCCAAAAATACCCCTTCTCATATAAAAGGTTCCATCTATCACTCTTTAGGAATGATTGAAGGCTTTTTTCCATTCAAATACTTAGGAATCATGATCTCTCCTACGAGACCTCTTGAAAATGCTTATAACTACCTTTTTGAAGCCATCAATAACATGTTGGGTTCTTGGCAATCTAATTACCTTTCTTAAGCAGGTAAATTGAGTTTAGTAAATTCAGTGTTGATTTCCATTCCCCTGCACACTCTTTCTATTGCTTGGCTTTTCAAAAAAAAACTTTGACTAAGCTAAACAAACTCATTAGCAACTTATTTTGGGGATCTAACAATGATTCACATAAAATGCACCTCATCTCTTGGAACTGGATTACTACCTAAATCCCAAGATAGGTTGGGGGTTCATAACATCTTAATTTTTCCAAAGCTTATCTCTTAATGCAAGAAGAGTTGAGTCTTATATTAGGAAAAGTGATAACATCTGGATAAATCTGGTTCTAAATAAATACCTCACCCTTATTGTTTCTAACATTACCTCTCCTACCTACTGCTCCTGGGCATTGAGACTTTTTTTATCAAGGTTTTTAAACATCTTAGATTTGGTTTTCAATCTGTCATTAGATTTGGAAATAAAACTTTAATTTTTAATGATAATTGGGTGCTTGATATGCCTATTAACATTAAACCAACTTATGTTAATGTTAATATTCTTCATCCTGAGGCTACTTTTGATACTACTATTCTTAACTAGAGTTTGAATTATGATTTGTGTAATTCTTTATTTTTGGTTGAGATTGGTGATTCCATTTATGAGATTGGGTTTCCTTTAACTCCTCATGATGATTATTATATTTGGAAAGAAAGCACTGTGGAAAATATTACTACCGCGTCAGCGTATTCTTTTCTCACTGAGCATATTTTTTCTCTGTCGGCTTCTTCTTATAATTGGTCTTCTATATGGTCTTTATGTATTCCAGAAAAGATTAAACTGTTTCTTTGGAAACTTATTCATGGTAGATTGCTTACTCGCACTTGGCTTTTTGAATTTAATCTTTCGTTGGACAAATTGTGTCTTCTGTGTGATTTAGAAGATGAAAGTTTTGAGCATCTTTTCTGTCATTGCTCTTTTTCTAAACATGTTTGGAATCTTCTTCAATTGCATTTACATATTATGTTGTCGGATATTAACACCTGGATTCGTGGTAGCAACCTTATTATCTTGAGTGATGATTCAGTTTGTTGTTCGATAAAAAGGTTGGTTGCTGTTTCCTGGTGATTTATCTGGTTTAGGAGAAACGAAATGTTGCACTAGGTGCGGCAGCTTTCCTCGTCGTGCTTAATGAAAAATAATTATTTCCTATGTTGGTATGCTTGGTTCTATCTCCGATCTCAAGGGAAAATCTAAAGTGAAACTACCAACTTCTCTTAAGTGGATTCCATCGATCTCCAGCCATATCAAAATAAATTGTGATGTCTCTTATTCTTTGAATAACTTTGGTATTGGTAGTGTTGCTAGAAATCACCTTGATGATATTTTTTATGCTGAATGTGCTCTTGTTATTGCTCTCTCTATTTTATATGCTAAAGCGCTTGTTGTTAGACAAGTTTTAGTCATTGTTTTGCATGAATAGTTTGATCATGTGGTTATTGAGTTCGACTCAAAGATTCTTATGGACGGCTTTCAGAAAAGGAAATACTCGGATCGGAGAATTAAACGAGTCTTCGATGATATTTGCTTATTTTCTTTAGCTTGTACTGATATCTCTTTGTATTCATGTATAAACAATGTAATCAAGCAGCCCATTGGGCCACAGACTTTGCTCATCTTTTCGATAGTCCGCAGGTTTGGTCTAATGTGAGACCACCCGAACGGGTAGATATTATTATAAGGGACATTTTCGGTCCTAGTTATCTTCGTTAACTTAAAATAATTTATTTTAAAAAAAAAAAATTAGTTTAAAAAATTACTATGATCTCCTTAACTTCCACGTGGCTACGCTAAATGTTATTATGGCATATTACTAGTTTATAATACTTTTTTTAATGTCAGATCATATGCCACGTAAGTATTTTCTTTATCTTTATTTTTTTTTATTGAATTTATCAATTTGTTGATAAATTTATGAACTTAGTAATTTACTTTTCAATGGGTTCAATCAAAATAAATAAAAACTAAATAAAATCCGCATGAAAAATAATATATAAGGTGTGACAATTTTATTCACATTCGTCAATTTAAAACCGCACCCGCACAGTATCTAATCCATATCCGAAAATGAAAACGGATATGAATGCAGATATGAATTTAAAAAATTTCTATTCGCGCGGATGCGGTGCAGATACGGATACGGATGCAAATTCATACCATATCTGCACCGCATATCTGCATATGAAAAATTACTATTTAACTCATATATAAGTTACTTAATATATATAATAAGTACTCTAACTCGACCGCGTGAGTACACGATCATTAGAAAGCGTAGACGTTATAATATACACACAAAGCGTATTATAAGACGTACAAAGACGCACGAAATATTACAATCAGGAATTGAACTCAAGACCTAGGCAATATACCTAAATATTACTACCACTTGAGCACAAGTGGGTTCACCTCAAGTATATAACTCTAACTTAGAGCACTTTTCTTCTCCACAAAAATGGACTCAAGTGTCTTTATATAATAGTTACTCAAATCCATAGGTGGTATAGTTTTAGATCACAAGTTAAGCACAAACATTGATTTTTTCCCCCTAAATTCAGAAATCTGATGCAAACCTAGTATGAATTTGAAATTATCTAAACCTAATTAATGAGTACCTTGAACTTGAGCTTGGAAATAATAGATAAGCCATAATTAATATACATGGTACCGACAAAAATCAGACCCATGCCATTCCTAAAACTTGGGTCTAAGTTACCTGATTTCCCTCTCAATAATAATCGTTGTACATTTCATCAATTTAATAAACCTATTAGGCCATCAAGAGTCAACATTCCCTTGAAGACACTCAACTTTTCCAACTGTGTGAATTACGATTAGCTACTCCACACAACCCATCTCGACATAACATTGCATTTTTGTCCCCAATCAATTATTAGACACATGCATGCAACATGAAACACAATTTGGGGAATAATTCTCTACCTGGTGCATGATATAAAAGTGATGTTTGATCAATTTGGATGATGATGACCTTCAACTTTAATTGATGCCATATATGGCCTGTTCATAAATCTGCAAAATTAGGCCAAGAAATGAAATGTGGTGTGCATGTTCTTCTAGTTATCAATATTATCATCATTATTGAAGTGAAAGCAGACTTTGTGAAGCAACAACAAGAGTTGGCATTGTGTGATTTGTGTGATTTGGGAGACAACCACAAGAGGGTGGCGATGGGTTCAATAAATGCAAGGCTATACGCCTATACCTCGCTAATTAGTGTGTATAGGTGGCATTTGTTGGACATTAATGGCTGGTGTAGTAACAAATAATGGGACAGGATTTATATCATTGATGGTGACATGACCCTTCGTAAGTTTTGGTACATATTATCTTTTTCAAAAAAGCTATTACATATATATGTTTTCTATTACATTAGCTTTGTTATTTACTAAATATCTACAAACTTTGATAATTATCAATAAACTAGGGATTTTCTTCTCTTTTGTTTATGATGTTGTAGAGAAGTTCATTAAAAACATTGGGAATTTGCTACGTATGATTTGGTAGGATTGAGATTGTCCAACAATACTATTTGATTGGGCCATACAAGTTGATCCAATGTTTTTTTTTTGGAATTCGTGGTTGGGGTTGCTATAACAAATTTGAACAAATATAATTTATGCTACTATTATATTTATATTTAGTTTGCCATATTTTTGTACCTAGAAACTATTATATATTTTAATTAACATCCTCGTTAAGATCCAACTCGATCAATCAAGTCTAATGCATAACCTAAAATCACACCCAAGTCAGTAAGATCTAATTTAGTAGTGGCTCTATCTTATATTCTGACAATCTTTTCTCGCGTAGATTCTCTCACCGTGCCTAAGACTAGATCATTCTCTAATACTATTTGATCCATTTGTTACGATCCGCTTGATGAAATATTTGCTCCATCAACTTCATAGGCTAAAGCTATTGGCCGCCTAACTAAAATTTTTAAATTGAAAGTAATTAATAGTATTACGCCTAGGGGGTACTTCATAGGCCATTAGGGCTTGATGCCCTATTCTTTAATCCTAATCTTGTTCAACTCCATGGAAAGGGACCATGCATCAACCTTCCCATTGTACTTGTATCTATATGTATTCAAACTTCATTAATTTATCTTTGTTGGGCTTGGGCCCAATGTAAAATCTAACTTGATTTGGCTATTATTGAATAGCCAATTTGAAATGGAATTAAGGTTGATGGTCTTCCCCTCGAGCGAGGAGATGGAAGAAAATATTTTTTAGATTAACTTTATATTCAACCATTATAAGGAAAATAATAAGTAGAAAATGCTAAAACTAGAGATTGAATTGAGAACCTATAGGCACGATATTTAGATGTCTAACCATCAGACTATTAACGAATTAACGAGGGAATAAATGGTTGAAGATGATGGGACTAAAGGTTCATTTTGCTTCGAGATATGTATAAATTTTCTTCATATCCTTCTCTAGTACGTGCAACCTTACTTGTAAACTAGAGGGCTTCTTAATCCTCCTTGTGATGTGATTAAGCTTTATATCAAGTTATCATCTTCATTGGACAGATTTTCTCCTTAAGAGATTAGCTTCTTCATTAATTTTGATATATGTGAAATCTTATATATATTTGGTCTTATAAATTTTTAATTTTTTAGACTTTGATCCTATAAATTTTATTTAGGTATTTTCGATCTTATAACTTTGCTCCTTAGTATAGATTTGATCATATCCGTGACGGTCTGTTAACTCTCCGTCAATGTGGACTAACATCGTTCATACACATTGACATATTTAATCATATAAATTTTATTTTGAAATTTTAAATCCTATATATTTGCCCCGTAGCACAGATTTGTTCCTATATATTTGCCTCGTGCACAGATTTGGTCCTATCTGCGATGGTCCGTTAACTCTCCGTCCACGAAAAAATATTTAGACTAAATCAATATGACGGATCCATATATATATAAACAAGTTGGTATGTTAACTCTGCAACATAGATTTGCTCCGTAACATATATAAATTTGCTTCGTAACATAGATTTGATCCTATTCATGACGGTCCGTTAACTCCGTCAACATGGACATAACGTCGTTTATTTTTTCGTGGACGGAGAGTTAACGAGCGATTACGAATATGATTAAATTTGTGCTATATATGTGGCAAATATATTGGAACAAATTTGTGCTATGGGGTAAATATATATGTCCAAATCTGTGCTACGGGACAAACATATAGGATTAAAATTTTTGAAATGAAACTTATATAACCAAATCTATCAACGTGTATGAAAAACGTTAGTCCATATTGACGGAGAGTTAACTGACTATCACAGATAGAACCAAATCTGTACTACATAGTAAATTTATAAGATTGAAAATACCAAAATGAAATTTATAATACCAAAGTTAAAAAAAAATAAAAATTTATAGGATCAAATCTAAACTTTTTCCTTGAAATATATATTAGAATTGAATTTGTCAATAATTGTCTTCTTAATTAATTAAATATGTCTTGGTTTTTGTTCATAAGACAAATTATATTGACTAATCAACAATTCAGGTCAATGACACATTTTTTTCAATCACATGGACTGAATAAGATTTCCATGTGACAACCTTCAATCATATTTTTCTTTGATCTAATAATTAAGAACTTTCTATGATTCATCAGGTGCTTTCTTTACTGATTTGCTTGTTCTATTTTTTTTTTTTTACAGGATGGACTCCAAATTCGGAGGTCGAATAAAATGTCAAACAAATGAGGCCCGAGAGACTATGTCATGATTTACTATTCAATAGATAGCTTTGTTTCTCTGTATAACTAAAAGTAAATTTACGAGATATATATATATATATATCAAGTCCCTGGTTCTACTTGACTACATATTTGCTTGTTCTACTTGAAAGCACTTGAAGTCCCTAGTAAAAATAATTTAAGTTGATATATATCAAGTATAATTAATAAGTACAAATATTTCTACAATATCTAATTAAACACTATATGCCAGATAGAGATGCAAGACCTAATTGAGTACTTCAAACAAATTTGCCCATAGAAAATTAGTACTCGTGACCATACAAACACTATATTTCTACTCTTGACCATTGAAATTTTGGTTGGAATAAGAATGTTTGTTTTTTTTGTCAAATGGAATAAGAATGTTTTAGAATACATGGAATTAATTAATTATATAGCTAGGTACAACTGTGCATGTGTTTGATATCTATCATATGATCGAAGTTATATATATATCATGCACAATTGCATTACCATCTTAACAAAGATAAGCCGTGCTTCTTGGTCTCAAATTAATTTGGTTGGCTAGGTGATATTATGAATGTAATACTTCAGTTTAATTTCACATCAAAAATATATTAAATATTGTGTTGACTTATAAAATTTGATGAGTGTACTATCATTAATTCCAGTTTAAACATTAGATGAATGATTAAGTCATATAAAGTTGATAGGTGATAATTAATGCTATGGGCCCGTTTGGTTTGCTAAAAAACGGGGAACTGGACTGGACATCCGCCCATGTCCCCCGTTTGGTTTGCAAAAGAAGCTTCGGGACAAGGACTTCTCCTTGTCCGGGATAGGATTTCCACCCATTTTGGTGTACCGAGAAATTTCTCGGTACACCGAAATCGGGCGGAGGACAAGAGCTGCAATTGTCAAAATTACCCCTTCATTTGATCGTAGAATCGTCGGATCGAGTCGAGGTGAATACCAAAGTTGTAAATTTTCGCGTGCTGAACGCGATGGTGGTGTCGGATTTTAGATTGGAAATTGTTTGGTATGATTTTTATATTTTTCGGTATTATCCTATTGTTATACTTTTAGGTTAATTGAAAATTAGTTGAACACTTATTAGTTAAACTAAAACTTCTTATTGTATTAAAGTATTTGATACTATATATTAATATTTTTTTACATATTAATTAATTTTAAGACTAATTTACAAGGGTATTTTAGTCATTTGTCATATATAATACTTTGTTATAGCGAAACAAACGCAGGACAGAACGGAATATCGTGTCCTGTTCTTGACGAAACAAACACGGTATAACTATTGTTCCAGTACATCTGATGTCCTGTCTTTGTCCCTGTCTGGTGTCCTGTGATGAGTAGTTTGCGAACCAAACGGGTCCTATGTGTGTATAATTTGGTGCTATGTGTTAATTTAACTTGGATTTTAATAGCGCGATCGAAGACTCAAGTGAACACTTAACTTCCTTGGAGCATTTAAGCATTTTAATTTGATATATAATGTGAAATTAAAGAATTGAATGTCAACTGATTCAAACCACACACATGCATGCTTAATTAGTTTGGTGCCAGCTATATATGCACAGTCTCCGGCTGACACATAATATATATATATATATATGCGTTTAAATATCGGTTTAATAAATTGATTTGCTAGCTCTGGTGACACCAACCAAACCCACCAAACCTTCCTCGACATCTCTCTATCTAAATCTTCATCACTTGACTTGAGATGGAATGGAATATATATAATTAGGCAAGTTGGCCAAAGTTTCACTGGTTGGTGGAAGACAAACATGCAAGAAAAAGAATATTGTGTGGTGCACATGCAATTTGTAGGACGAGGTGGTAGGTAATATATATATGCATGTATGATATCATTTAACCCCTTCTAGAATGTGACCCCACCCCACCTATTTCAATCAAATTTTATTCTAAACATATTTGTTAACTTAATGTATATATATAATTTAATTGCATCAATTAATTTAAGGTAACTAAATATATAGTTTGCCATCGAGTACTCATAAGCGACGGCCCTAGTGATCGTAAGAGAATCGTCACTACTGAGTTAATAAATCAACGATGGCCCAAGAGGCCCTTTTTATGCCGTCGTTGATTACTGTTTTATTTTCACGACGTGTGCACGTCATTTGGCTCATAAGCGACGAACTCTAGCGACTGTAAGCGAGCCGTTGCAGATGTTTTTACATCTGTCACAGTCTGCCATAAGTAAGCCGTGACTTTTACCAACGGCTCGACCAGTAATGTCTAAACCAAGTTGTTTAGTCTAAATGTCTTGATTTTATGATAGTTAATATATTAGGGTTTGTTTGCTTTATATGACCATGGATATGATCAATGATGAATTTAATCTATTATTTATTTAGTACATGAATTAAAAGAAAATAAGATTAAAAAATATAAAAATTAATAGTATATATATCTAACCTAACTATTCAATATTATTTTTCATTATTATCATATCATATTTTATTCAATCGAGTCTGTTGTAAGATTGTGTGGCATTTTTCATAAAAAATTTATAGAGCTCCACCTACGAGTAAATATGATATTTCTAAAAATAAACTTAGCATCATTAATACTGAACTTAAAGTGAAAGTATTAGATTCATTTGTTTGCGATACAAATTTATTTTTACTTTAGGTTCATTATTAGTTATACTAAGTTGAATTTTAATAAAATTAAGTTCACTTCCGCGGAGGACTCAGTAAAATTTTTTAAGGAGCATGACATCACAGAAATTGCACACTATTTTACATCATGCACTTAGAATTTGGTTTGGTTTATTTTAACTAAAATGCGTTTTCTTTTTTAAAGAATGTTTGGAATAAAAAGGCGAACCCTAATTGGGCATTCACGTGGAGAGAGAAAAGAGACCCAACTATTGGGTGTGTTTTATGATGTCATTTGGCTACCAACCTCTTCAACTTCAACTACCTTGTCTCGTGTGCATTTGCAAAAAAAGTTTCCAATTATTTATTATATTATCAACAACATAATAAATTTAAAGAAAAGAATATTGAATGCAAATTGATGCAGGTTTCCAAATGATCAGCTGGTTGACAAGGACTAGCTAGCGGCTGACAAATTAATTAGAATGCCACCACCTTGAGTGATTGATGGCAAGTGGCATGTCATTTTTACCCCATTGGATTGGATGCAAGTGTTTCTGACTGTAACTTTTTGTAGGCCATATCATGGAATCTTTTTAGGGTTTGACTCCACCCATGCATAATTAGAGTCAATCAGCTAGGTAATATTCTCAAACTCTTTCATTTTCTCTTTTGAGTTGCTTCAATTTAATTTTCTCTAAATAGGTAGTTAGTTTTATTTCACATAGATCAGATTTAATTTTCTCTTAATTTGCATGCATTAATCTTGGTTGCTGGTGGGCTATCAATTTATTGGGTGAGGAAGAATAATATTGCACTAGTGGTGCAGAAAACATTATCCTGGCATCAAAAAAAAGTCAGCCACTGGGTCAAACTTTGGACAGTGGACACTACCATTAATTTGGTCGTCCCACCATAATATGTAGATTAATATGAAGATAAAAGTTATGGATTTTACGCATCCGGATCGGACTTTTTTAGGGTAAAAAATTATGGATTCTAAATTTTTTGAATCATGTTATAAATTATTATGGTTTTGGCATTATTACTCAAGACAAAAATTAAAGCAAATTTGAATTGAAATTAACCGAGACTCATAAATCATAACATGGCAGTCGTCAATTCATTTGAGTGATGACTTTAGTTTTTGTGTTGTTGCAATCTGTCGTCACTTTTAGTAATATATCTGTCGTCACTTTTAGTAATAGCATGTAATTCCTTCCCAATGTGATCGACCTACTAGCACAATGGATGATAATAATTTATAAATTGTCTAGAGGAAAAAAAAATTAGTGGGGATTTTTGAATTTGTATGATATTGTATTCATTATATGTTGTTTGTTCTTTCGTGCATGAAAATAATTATGGATAGATATTTATTCAGTTCCCTGCTTAATTGCACTCTTAATTCTCATTCGAAAAATAAAATTCGTTATTTCTGGAAAAAAAACATATAATTTCTACGTACTTTTTCATATTAAATTATTACTGAACTATAATGGTAGCTGACTTATAACCGAGCTATATATAAATAAATTAAGCAAACCTTTTCTTTTTGGAAAAACAAATGACCAGCTTAATTAGAAATGACTTCAATCACACTTTATCTAATTAAAATACGGAGAAGTGCAAATTTGATCCTATAAATTTTTAATTTTTTAAATTTTAGTCCTATAAAATTTATTTAAGTATTTTCAGTCCTATAAGTTTGCTCCGTAGTATAATTTTGATCATATCCGTAACGGTCTGTTAACTCTCTGCCAATGTGGACTATGTCGTTCATACACGTTGATAGGTTTGGTCCTATAAATTTCATTTTAAAATTTTCAATCTTATATATTTGTCTCATAGCACAGGTTTGGTCCTATATATTTGTCACGTAACACAAATTTGGTCCTATATATTTGCCCTAGCACAAATTTGATTATATCCATGATGGTCCGTTAACCCTCCATCCACGAAAAAGTAAACGACGTTATGTCCATGTTGACGGAGTTAACAGACTGTCATGAATAGAACCAAATCTATGTTACGAAGCAAATCTATGTTACGAAGTTAACATACCACATTGTCTACATGCCGGTCCGTCATATAGATTTGGTCTATCCACGACGGTGTGTTAACTCCGTCAACAGGGACATAACGTCATTTATTTTTTCGTGGACGAAGAGTTAACGAACCGTCGCAGATAGATATGACCAAATTTGTACTACAGGACAAATATATAGGACCAAATATGTGCTACAAGGCAAACATATATGATTGAAAAATTTAAAATAAAATTTATAGAACCAAATCTATCAACGTATATGAATGACGTTAGTCCACATTGACGGAGAGTTAACGGACCGTCACGGCGTCACGGATAGAACCAAATCTATGCTACGGAGCAAACTTATAAGACTGAAAATACTAAAATAAAATTTATATGACCAAAATCCAAAAAATTAAAAATTTATAAGATTAAATCTACGCTTCTCCCAATTAAAATACAATGTCTAAAATGCTACCTATTGTTGCTGACTTTTGATCAATCACCAAAGGTTAAAAATAAACATGAATATTTGGAAACTTCACCAAAGATGAGTTGAGTCGATATGAAAATCAATCGTTGTATATATGCATGCAGAGGTATAATCCTTCGGGTTTGAATCTTTTGGATATATAATTACCTTAATCATGACAATCAAGTTAGAACTTTTGAATGGATTGATGAAAGTGTGAGTCAATATATAGTTGAGGTTTAGAAGAAGTCCAGTTGCTACCTTCTTTTGAGTATCTATATACGTACTAACTAATGTGGGCAAATATATATATTTTTTTTTGCAGAAATAAACTATACTAGGATTTGAATTTCAAATTAAAAAAAAAACGTACAAGATATTGTCATCAACTGTACTACTCACAATTGACTAATGTGAGCAAATACTTAATGAATAATGAATCATCTCTTTAATGACAACGAGCTTCACGTGGTCCACAGTTGTGCCAACGTGTGTCAAATTCCTATTGGTTACCGCCTTATGTACAAGTGTTCATGTATCATTAGAAAAAAATTATAATATCTAAAAATTTATCTTAATTATAATGCATTAGCTCAAAATGACAACACAATGTATGTAAGTAAATCCTAATTAATGGTTGCTATTGCTCTATATAGTTTGGTTCTAATTATATCAATTACAGGCCGTTAATGTCATAAAATATCATATAGTATTATTTCTCATCAGTGACTACCCCTATAAGAGTCAAACTTTACTAACTCGAGCTCGACTTGACGTACACTTGCGAGTAGCTTGCGTAGCCTAACCGAGCATAAGACCAAACACGATAAGAAAAACAAGTATTAGTGACAAAAAAAATCGTCACTGATGCTTGAAAATTCGTCATCGATACTCATCAGTGACAAAAAATTTCGTCACAAAGTCCGTCGCTGAAAGCCTCGTGGCTAATGCATCATTTGCTCTTTTGTGACGGATGTGTCCATCACAAAATCTGTGACAGAAAAATTTTCGTCACAAAATTCGTCACTAACGTCGATGATCAAAAATAAATTTTTCGTCGCTAATTATGATATTAATTATGATTTTTTATTAATAAAAAATATATCAATTGTATTATATTATAGATTATTATATTATAATATTATAATATTATAATATAATAATCTATAATAATACTATATTATATTATTATTTATACTTTTATAATATTTTTAATAAATTTATAAAAGATGCACGATAGTAAAAATTTTGATCCTTTATGTATTATTGTTCCTTATGTTTGTATTTTTATCTTTTTTTTCCTATGCTCTGGCTACACTTTTATTTTTAAATTCTCTTTGGTAAATATATACAAGTTTTTTTCCTTAAAAAAAAGGTCACGTGAGTTATGACATGTGCTATGGTATGATAATTGCATTATAATAGTATTGGTGTGCATGAGTAATTTTGTCATTATGAGTAATATTAGTGGTATGCAAGTATTATTCCAAACAGGTTTGATATTATGTGAAATTAGCATTTCAAATTACTTTTGGTAGGCATATGTTATACTTCGTTTATTAGTAGCGGTACGATGGTAGTAGCATGATGCATTAAGTATTAATGATCTTTTGTGGCCCTTAGATTTTAAGATTGTCGGTCGGAGACCCTTTGTAGTCCATTGAACTCGAGATAGTTCTTAGACAAGGACACCAATGATTTAAGAATGAGCTATGACGTGAATGCACATGCGTAGAGTTTACGAGCTATCTTTGTATAGTCGTTATCCCTATATGAACGAATAAGGAGGACCACTTTTGAGTGAGAGAGTGCAAGGAAAAATTCATAGAGCTCTTCTCCACCTTTGGTTTTGATTGGTAAAATTATTAAGAAGTTTATAAAGTAGAATTCATATAGTACACGAGTTTGATGAGCATGAATTAGCATTTGAGTTTGGTGCACAAGGTGTTAATGCGTTGAATTGCATGCCGTTCATATTATGACTTGATGTTTGATTCATGACAATTATATTCTAGTGCTCGTTGGTATGATCATTAGTATGAACTAGCATGTATAAATGTTGATGTGGCACTAGGTTTATACATAGGCTAGCATATAAACCATTTTTATAGTATGAATTACAGAACTAGCTAGCATACACATTGAGTTATATTTATTTTGGTGTTTGGTCATATTAGTGTTAATTCTATTTAGTTTTTTTGCTGACTTTATTTGTGTTTGATTCAAATTCGTAAGTACGAGTTAGCAATGGAAAAGGATTAATTAGAGTAGAGGAGACATGTTCTATCGCCGATTTCTTGTCTTAATATTTTAGTTATTTCTTTTCTTGTATATTACTTTTTATATAGAAGTATTGTAATTGTTTGTGATTTTTCGATCTTTAGATTTATAGTTGTCTTTTTCTCTCTTGGATAATATTTATTTTATTGAGAAATGATCTTATACACATGCATACAACTGTGGAGAATTAGTTTATATTGTCGCAGAAGACGATATTTTTAGTAGTGAAATAAGATATATTGGTGACCAATTAATCATCCATGATTAATTTACCTGCAGTAGATCGATCAAATTCTTGCATTTCGCAACACAATGATCCAATCTCGGCTTCTTAATTTAACTAGAAAATTTAGAGTGCAACTTCTATGAGCAAATTGTCCATAAAAAAAACTATGAATGAATGAATATGGATAAAAAAAAAAAGAATGAACATGGATGAAAAAAAATTTGATATATTCATATTTATTTATTTTTTATTTATGTTCATATTTATTTATTTTTATCCGTGATCGATCAATCGAAGAACATATCTAGTCATTAGTAGATATATTTTTTTTTTGAAAATTTAAAGCCTTATTCCGGCCTTTAGCTAACTACCCCGAACACCTTTCGACTTGTCCCCGTGTTCTTTATTATTTCTTTATTGGGTGTTCGGCTACCTACCCCGAACACCTCACATGCTCTCCAACCTGCGCAGAATCCTCGTTACATCCATCTCAGATTCTTGTACGTAGCCATATATAATATATATTAACCCTTCGTCATAAACATATTGATATATGCCGCCTTACCTACTATATGCTAATATGCATAACTAAGTACTCTAAGATTCATCGAATTTTAAGCAATTAATATAAATGCACTTTAAATTAATGTGTATTGCCCTTCTTCCAATGGCCTGTAAAATCCAAGAACATGTTGGTTTTTAGGGCTTGCTCGACAGTTACAAAATTCACTGCTCGGAAGCCCCAAATGATAGCACAAACAAATGGGTTGAGGATACGAGGCAGGCTCTGCTGCTGCTATGTTCTCGGACGTCGACGACGATGAAGCTAGCGACGACGCGGAAGAAGGGAAGGAAAGGCTCATGGAGAGGTCGAGGTTGAGGTCGGGGCACATCTCCTTCTTTATTACATCAATGTTTGATCTGATCATCTGCGGCAGAGGCAGCTGCTTTGCAACTTGGACGTCGACCGTCGAGAATGCTAGTTGAGGAGATGAAGTGATGGTGGTGGGCAATTGGGCGGCGGCGCTGCCGTGCATGGCCGGGCGGTGAGTCTGCGGGTCGATACCGCGGCTGATGAGCTTGCGCTTGATGTGGGTGTTCCAGTAGTTCTTGATCTCGTTGTCGGTCCGCCCTGGCAGCTGCCCGGCTATTACCGACCACCTGCAACGTCGACGACCCAAATGATTTGAATCAACTGCAAGAAACAATAATATATACTATAATTAATATATGTGTTCGTCATGAACTATACTTGTTTCCGAGCAGGCCATGGAGCTTGATGATAAGCTCGTCTTCTTCCTCGGTGAAGTTGCCGCGCTTAAGGTCGGGCCGGAGGTAATTTATCCATCGAAGCCGGCAGCTCTTGCCGCATCGAAGAAGGCCTGTATATTAATTCTCAATATAATTAGCGAACATTTTCCAGTGATATAAATTATATATTGAACAAGGTGAGCATGAAACTATACAGGAAAAGCACAAATTAAGACCTGCAGCTCTAGGGAGAGACCTCCAACAGCCTTCTCCATGGGCTTTGATGTAGGAGATCAGCAGCTGGTCCTCTTCCTTGGTCCAAGCTCCTTTGTTTGTGTGTGCCTTCTCACAGCATGGAGACCTCCCCATCACACACACACACACACACACACACAGGAGTTGATATATATATGATTGAGGGGAGGGAGGGTTAGGGGAGTTTGTCTCATTAATTTGACCAAGTAGTTAAACTGCACTATGTAACCCTAGCTATGATTTAATTGATTTACCTGAAAAGTGTATTCTCTCTCAACCTTTACCTCTCCACTTGTATCATTGTCAGTACTCCAAAAACAGTTCTGCACCTCTCATAGAGGTCAGGAATAAAGAACCCCCCAAAATAAAAGCTTGTAGATAAGAAGATGGAGCTGTCCATTTGGTGACCAACCCCTTGCTTTCCATTTATACTGTCGTTGCCACAACTTGCCCTTTGTTTAACTCCTAAATAAATATCTGGTTCCAGTATGCTATGTGATCAATATTGTAATATAATGTTTGGGGGCAAAATATTCTTTTGGTGATCAACTGATCCTGAAGCACATGCCTGCCTTCTGAGCCACTTGAAGCTGTCCATCTGCTTCAACTACAATGCCATAAACATTAATTGGTTCTTTTGATTGTACTCTAAGAAAATAATAGTATGTTTAGGTGTCGCAATTGATGATCTAGCTTGAGCTGCAGATGCAGTGGGGAAATTGGAATGTGTGGTCCATTGAGTTCCACCAACCATGGCATTGGATAAATGCATGCACATATGATCAACCCAAATCAAGGTCTCCATGAGTTGTTCAATTCAATGGATTGCAATCCATGCGGTCCTCCGAATGGCAGTGGTCCAACAACTTGTTTGATAGGTAGAACAGAATTGCCCTTAGGATTACAAAACATTCTGACTTGTGGGGATTGACCAGTGCTACCTATAAGATCTTGTTACTACTCAACTATGCCGAAGCAATGCACAGAACTGGACTGCACTAGCATTTGAGTCACCCATGATAGGAACCATTGACAATATAGTGTCAAACAGAAGAGAACCAAGTAAACTAAGTGCAATCAATTTCATTATTGAGACTGGTAGTTGATTGACCACTTTTGGTGATAGCCTGTGATCTGCTGGATTGCAACTTCATGTGGCAAAAAGAGGAAAGAGTTCCTGTGAAACCAAGAATGACAGCTTACTTTTGGCCCAACTAGGAAATTTATTCTCTGATGTACCACTTTTACAATTGAAACTTGGCAAAGTAGCAAGTAGAAATTAAAATTAGAGAAGTCAAAAGGCTCTCCATACCACCTCTTATAGTTATGGCCCTCACTCAAACCTGAAGGGTCCAGGAACTAATGGTCCTTGACTCCCAATAAAAAGTTCAGATGCAGTGAACCTCTTAACCATTTTTTAGTCTTTGAAGAGGATAATGAATCTTGGATTGTTAATTAGTTTCACTACATTTGTAGTATGAAATGAAATGATAGCATTGGAAATTTAAATTGTTGGTGAATATTGCTAATACTAGCATGGAAATAATAGTAAGACATGCTGCAAATTTTCTTGTGTTAGTTTGTAGTGAAACATTTTTTGTTTGTACTAAGAACATAAATAGACTTTTAGTTTTAATTAATTTGTAAATTCATGAATATTATATAATATTAAAGTAAATACTTTGTTATTCTTATTAGATACAAATTCATTGTGATTCAATTCCACTGATATTCTAACCACAACGTTACTAACATCAAATCATCAAAGGTGAATTAATTTTACTTTCAATTAGAAGAATTTTCCCGAAGTTTTCATCTTCTCACATGTTCCTTTAGTGCACTAGACAGTTGATTTTTCAATACCATAAGAAAGTACCATTGTGCTACTCAATTGGTCTCTTTGTGTAGTTTAAGTAACAAATATGTTGTATATATAATCTATTTATGCTCCATGTTTAATAATCTTAAATAATAAAATTAACCTATATTGATGTAATCTGATCCATAATAATAATCAGTAGTGTTAGTACAAGACAGAAATCAATCTCATGTACAAATAACATATGATCAATATAGATCGATCATGCATCACAATCAATCAAGACTACATGTCTACATATGAATCACTGCGGACGAAGTAGATGACAACTTAAGATTGAAGTTGAGCACAATACAAATTTGCTCAAATACATTGGTAAGTTTTGTCGGTGTACTTTGCAGCGACCACTTGAGATCTTTTGGTTGATAGTTGCAATGAGTTGACAATCAATGTTGCACACCACAATATTCGTAATTTCTTCCCATTTATGGCTTTTGCACCTTGCTACTGAGAATTTACAAGCATCCAACTTTAGAGCTTCACCTAGGCGGCCTTTCTAGGGCCGCCCAGCCAAATCTTCCCTTCCGGAAATCACTCAAAATTCGGAAAGCAGCTTGGTTAGCATCGCCATTGAACAATTGAAGGGCAAGCTTCTCAACAAATCTGAAGTTATCGATGCTAAGCATGTCAAATATCTTCCAAATTAGAGGAGATGAGCACAATTATAGAATTGGTGAAAGGATTCCACATACATTTTACCACAGTGATCATCTAAATCAATCTTATAGCGCTTATGGAGAGTTTCCAAACCTATTGGATGAAAACCTTGTCAGCACGAGGAAGAAAGAAGAAAGAGAAACTCAGAAGTTATCTTAAATTAGTAGAACTTTATTCGAGGACAAAAGTATGGTACAAAATGCATTTCATGTGATTTTGTACAATTAGTTCATCATTTATGACCACAATATGGTAGATGAGCTAACAAACACATAACAATCCTTGAAGTTAAATAGTACAGATTTAGCCACTAATTTTTAGATACCAATTTCCTTGTGCATATTTAACCCACATCACATAAAGTACAAGTTGAGGTATATGGACTTAAATATACAGAAGAATCATAATTAGTTAAATAGAGAAAACTTATGCCTATTTTTTATGGACTACATTGATGTTCTGTCTTCAAGGATATTGGTTTTCAGTTTCTTGCAAAACCAATGTCTCACGTGCTTTGCAGCATTATCAGTAAGTATTTTCATCCCATATTCATGGTCAAGGTAAAACTCTATTAAAAATTTGACCTTATGCATTAGAGAAAACACATATTTACACTACCAACTCCAGGAGATGTTCTAAGTAACAAAAATAGATCGCACACCACAGGTAATATTGATAGTTGCATATTGATCAAAAAGAGATAATTGGATACAGGTGTATATAAGATATTTTAAAAGTCAGCGGAAAAATGAACTAACCTACTTCAGAATGTCTTGCCAACATCTGCACAAGGATAGCTGCCACATCAGCAACATCATATGACCTCTCCCCGATGTCATCGCATATTGCAAGCTTGATTGCAGCTGACTGATCATTGATTCTCATGGGCAATATGCCAGGAGAGTCCAACAACTCCAGATCATTACCAAATCGTACCCATCTGCAAAATATGAAAATGAAGAAACATCATAAAAGACCAAAAGGTTTTACTATTCCATTGATATCAAACATGAGAATTTGAAAATTCTAGTTATGCATAATTTTATATATGGATTTGCAATACCAAGTGACTATTTAAGAAATCTTTTAAAACCACAATAAGTAAAAAGGACATACTTCAATTCTCTGGTAACACCAGGTCTTGGAGCTGCTGGGCACATCCTTCTCTTAAGCAAACGGTTAATCAGAGATGACTTGCCTACATTGGGATAACCAACTATCCCAGCACGTACCTTTATCAATTATAAGAACATTGGCAAACAGCAGTCAATAAGAAATCTTCCTTAATTTGAAGTAGATACATCATTCAATTTCCAACCAATCCTTATACAGTCCATTTCACATAAAGGAAAAAACAGAGAATTATGAAGCCTAAATTCAAAAGTACATGTACAATCGCATCACTATTTGTTTATGGGAGTAATTAGAATTTTTAACTACCATAAGACCTACTACAAGTGTGCTACAACTTTTCAACATCAACCAACTAAATGTTCAGCTCATGAAACAAAAATCAACAATTAAACCACTACAAAATATTAAGTACATGAAAAATAAGTTATTGATCAACAAGAACACACATTCCTAATTTGTTGCTTATGCAACAAGGAGAACATATTACAAGAGGGGGGTCCAGTGCACAAGAACAAAGAATATTACATGATTGAAACAAAGGGGATCTCAAAATCTCCTTGAATCATAGATTCTACATGAAAAAGAATACACAAAACAATCTTTTGATGCTGAGCTAATAACTAATATTATGTTTAATGCAAGGGAAGTAGTGGTGAAAATATTGCTTAAAATGCAAAAATTAGGAAGGACCTTTTTTTACAAATAATTCTAATAATTTTGCCTCTTATTCTCAAGTATCACATAGACCAAAAACTAATTCCTTTTGTTTAAGAACTTCAATAGATTAATAGCAATCCAATAGTCACGACTTCACAATTTGTAACTATACTTTTGGGATAAAGTAAAAACACATATTTTGGTCAACTCATAATCATATAAAGGAAATCTTCCTCATCATTCATAACCATGAAATTCATCGAAAATCCTAAACCAAGAATAATTCCCTCCAAACAGCACACAGACTACAAAAGAGCCAAGGTTTGTCTTGGTTGCATGTTTTGATCAAGCTTGAGCTCAATTTAAATGCAAAAGTTATGTTCAAGCTCAGCTCAGTCAAAGTTCATTGAGCTTGAGCAACAACTCGAGCTCATAACATTGGTGTAGCTGAAGCTTAATGCTTGGCCCATCTTAGCACCATTTATATTGCTAAATGAGCTCAAGCTCAAAAACTGACCTTCTAACCAAGAAAATGGGATTTAGATTTAAATAAATCTGAATCGACTAGACCATAAAAAACCAAACCAGATACATTTGAATTAAATTAAATGAATGTGACTAGTTCCTACCGTATATATGAAGATATATATTGTTAAGAATATATATGTATGGATTGGATCTCCTCTAGATTAAGCTTATGTGAAAATGGTTAGCAATCATTTAAAATAGTATTAGAGCACAAGGTCTTGAGCTTGAATTCTGCCAATGTTCGTGATTCAAATAAGAAATAAATTAGTTCATATTAAGGTTTAAAAAAACGCCCGAAACGGTATATACCGGTTTTTGGGGATTCCGGTATTCGATATACCCGGTATTTGAAAATACCGGGTATATCATGTATACCGGGCGGTATATGGCGGTATTTCGCCATATACCGCCCGGTAAGGGCAGTATATGTATTATACCGGGCGGTATACGTATTATACCGCCCGGTATTACACGATATCGATTTTTTTTTTAGAGTTAGATATAATTCTAATAATACAATTGATGAATAAATACTTAAAATCAATATTCAAATGTCAAATACAAGAGAATGTTTAAAAGTCATTTGGTACTCTATTAGGATTTCTCGATACAAGAGAATTACATTAGAATTAATATAGGGCGACACAGGCCCACAACCCAAAGGGTCTAAAAAATTTCCGGGGGCTCCGCCCCCACACCCCTAGCGGGACCGCCGAAGACTCTGCGTAGCGCAACATAAGACGTAGCGCAACATCAACTAAGATGATGAATATCATGAGTTGGTACGTCTTATGTTGCGTACCAACACATGGTATTAATTCTAATGTTATTCTCTTGTATCTATGAAAAATTCTAATAGAGTACCAAATGGCTTTTAAACATTGAATTTATGTATTTGACATTTGAATATTGATTTTAAGCATTTATTCATCAATTATGTATTATTAGAGTTATTATCTAACTCTTAAAAAAAAAAAAAAAAAAAACGGTATGCTATTTCCGTACCGGACCGTACCGTGTGTCGGTACAGTACGGTACAGTACCGGTTTCGGCCGGTGACCGAAATCGGTACCGGTACCGAGATTTTAAACCTTGGTTCATATGTTGGGTTTGGGTCAGCATAGTTTAGTTTGTCCACTTGCACTTGAGGGGAGTGTTAAGAATATAAATGTAAAGATTAGATATCTTCTTCCTACCTGTTTTAGCTTTTGGAAAAAAGTGGTCACCCAATCGAATTTAACATATATATAGCTTTAAAGTGAGTTTGCTATCAAGCTTATAAAAGAGCTTGTTCACCTGCCTTAACAAGCCAACCTTGCATTGTTCATGCTCAGCTCCAGCTCATTGAATATTGAGTTTAAAACTAATATATCCTGATCGGGAAGGAGAAATAAATTTCTCCATGACTTGCATTCCAACATAAGGCATGTCATACAACTGATAATCCTTAACCATATTTGAACTTAACATAGTAACCTAAAACTTAAATGCATAGTTATCAATAGCGCACGACATTTCAGCGTAGTATCTGTGCGATGGCGCAGTAGTGCAGCAAAAAGTGGAAGGAGAAACGTTATTTTGGAAGGCACGAGCGGTTCAAAAGTCAAACTACATGCAAACGTCCTTTCCTCTTCCTCCTACACGTTTTTGCTCCTCTTTATACATTTGGTTTTTTATCATTCTTGAATATTTAGTTGTTATTTATTATGATAGTTGGAATCTATTGGTATTTTTGGTGTATACATAAAATATAGGCTTAATTATGTTTTTGGCCCCCAAAATATTATGTTTTTTCGTTTGGTCTCCCACTTTTAAAAACTTTCTGTTTAATCCTCAAAAATTATTTTTGTTTCCGTTTGGTCCCTCCATTAACTTTCCGTTAACTTTTGATGTTAAGTGCCAACATGGAATGTGACTAAAGAGGGACCAAACAGAAAAACTAAGATATTTTAAGGGACTAGATGGAAAAAAATATATATTTTAATAACCTAAAACATAACAATATATATTTTAATAACCTAAAGCATAACAATATATAATTATGTTTTAGGTTATTAAAAAATATATTTTTTCCATCTAGTCCCTTAAATTATCTTATTTTTTCCATTTGATCCCTCTTTAGTCCATGGTCCGCATTCCATGTTGGCACTTAACATCAAAAGTTAACGGAGGGACTCCAACAACAAACAAAAAAAATTTGAGCGACTAAACGACAAGTTTTTAAAAATGAGGGACCAAACCGAAAAAAACATAATATTTTGAGGGACCAAAAATATAATTAAGCCTAAAATATATACCCATGTTTTTATTTTGGACTTAATTTCAATAAAGCATGCGCTTCGCGCTGCGCTATGCGCTATAGCTCCAGGGTTCTTTGCACGTCGCTGCGCTTTTTGCCCCTGACAACTATGCTTAAATGTACCTAACAATAACAAAAAACTCTGCTCGTCATTTTTCACTTAAATTATCTTCCTTCAATTTTATTGTTAATGTCTCCTTCCTATTATATACTAAAACATCTATTTCAGTCTGTTGTATTGTGTACATTAAGCTATTACAAGTAAATGAGCAAATGTCAAATTATCTATGCTTTCTATTTGGAACATGTGCATATTTTCATTGTTTAGGGATATATTATTCAAACATGCACCCACACCATTGTACTTGAGATTAGCAGAAAAAGGAATATAAAAAAATAAAGTGCCAAACAATGGTTGAGAAAATGCAGTACTGGTCGAGGAAGTAGTCCTTTTGCTCTACGTTTGGTATTCACGCCAGCAGCTAATGACTTTGCGAGCCTCCCAAGTTTTATGGTTCCCTGAATAAGAACAAAGAACTAATATGTCATCACTACTGTGCTTTAAAGTACATAGTTTTCAAAATTTTGGGTGTACCATTCCGTGCTTTCCATTAGCAAAAACAACTTTTATTCCCTGCCTTGCAAAGAAAGTAGCCCATGCATTTCTGTCTGCAGTGGATATCATGTCTTCTCTATTCAGAACTAAAATCTTTTTCCGATTTCCAAGCCAGGAATCCATCTGGTTATTAAGAGCATAATAAGATAATAAATTTGGAAGTTTGTTTGAACTTTTTGTACATAAAAATTATTTGAAAATAACCTGAGGATGACTAGTGGCCATGGGAATCCTGGCATCTCGAACTTCAATAACAACATCCATTAGCTTAAGCTGTTCTTTCAATTCTTTTTCTGTTTTAGCAATGTGACCAGGGTACCACTACAAAGTACAAAATTTTGTGGTGAAGATACAAAGACCAAGAATAAATTTTTCAGTACAAGCTAATAGTTTAAAGACTAGTTCTAAAGCAGACCTTATCTCTACCTGTACTGGACGCAGTGGCCTTGTCCAGCGATACAAATCAGCCTCCAAAAGTTCCCAATCACTTTGTTGGAGAGGGGTCTGATTCCAGTTATTTGAATAATTGGTTTTCTCTTTCAAGGACCAATTTATGGATGTTCCACCAGCAACCTGCAGTAGGTCCTCTGTTTATAGTTTCATTTCTAATAGAAAAATAACATAAATAACCAAGAAGCTACCATCATACATCTTGCTATAAATCAAACAACTAATGATCCACTCCTGAGTAGCAAAACTACGAAAGAGCTGCTTCTGCTAAAACTCTTTCAGTTAATGTAGTAGGAAGAACAGTCTCGAAGAAAATATAAGAAATTAGTCAGTGCTATGACAAACGGGATACCAGTGACCCAACTGGTTAAAAACAATTTTTTGCAAAAAAGACAGATGCATCGACAAAAAAAAGTTCCATTAGTAATTTTTCATGCTCCGAGATATCACAACAAATATTACAGAAATTTTATAGGTGTGAATCAATACAAAATGCAACAAATAATGGCAAACCATACAAATAGTTGGAAGAAATTGTTGAATCATAAACAACAATCCAAGTTCAAAATAAAAGGAATATCCTTTTGTGTTAGAAAAATCTAACCACCACATTGTTATTAGGGAAAAATTCAAATATAAAGCAAACACACAGTTGCTTAATCAATCTGAACTATGAAACTCAGAAAGGCAGCCTAGTGACTGAGGAAGATTCAGCTGTTCAACTAATAGGAAAACCAAATTGGCAATAAACGTGCATGGAAGCAAAGCAATGCCTGCACATAGTCAATGCAAAGCTAAAGCAAGTAGAAGGATAAGGCTCATTGTCAGACAGAAAAACTGATCTCTGGTGGAAGGAACAACAGGATAGTCCCTAAGTTACAATATCTGATGGTGTCAAAGTTCACGTTCTATTCTCACAAGACGAATACACGAGATATAAATTAGGTTAAGCACGCAAACCTAGTACCCGCTATCTCACACACAATCATAGCCGACATGCCATGATACAGTAGTTTACTTTATAGTACCAATAATATCATTTAATCAAACATTTTAATCACAAGAAATAGCTTATGCAAAGTTGCGCCTTTACATAATCTGGAATCAGACAGTTATTTAATGACCCAATAAATCCAACTACTTCTAGAAAAAAAAATTAGCTTCCTGCTTCAGAATTAGTTAGAGAAAGCAGTAGAATACAATAAGGAAAAGTTAAAAGTGCACAGGAATTCACATGAATGAGAAGAACGAAAAATAATCAGTGGGGGACTCGAAGATAACTAAAGCTCGGGGGAAAAGCACGACGAATAGGGGAGCAAAGGTCAGATAAACCCTAGGGACAGGACCGAGAACTGACTGTGTTAGGCACCGCGAGCGTAGTTGCCTCGCTGGTGGCGGAGCTCTTCTTGAGGCATGGAACCGAGGTACGCGAAGGACGAGGGTGCGGAGGAGGGGCTAACGAAGCCATGCGAGCTTCCGGAGGAGGCGAGCAAGAAACTGCAGAGGAGGGAGGCGAAGCGGCGGATAGCATTACTTTTACATATTTATCCTTATAAAAGCTGCAAATAGCAAACTTATTGCTGTAAAATTTAGGATTATTATCCAAAAAAATAGCACAACTTTCACACCACACTAGACCGAGCAATAATCGGCCCGGCCCGATAAAATCGGATTCAGGCCAGTTCTTATCGGGTTCGGGCTGGGCCTAGTGCTATCAAGCCATTCCGGCCCGATAGCCCGATAAGTGGTCTCGCACAGCCGCAGAGGCACGCCTCGAACAGTGGAGCAGTCGAGCACTCGAGCACCCTCCTTCAACGAAGTCGAGCACCCACAGAGCCGTAGAGGCACGCCTCGCCTCGCTTCTTCGACGACCTCCCGCTCGGCGTCCGGATGGCGCTAGATGAGCCAGAAGCGCCCTTCGCCCTTCTCCGGCGATTAGCTTCACCGCGCCGCGAAGCGTCCTCTCCGACCCGACCCCGAGCGCCCGCTTCACCTTCCAAACCGCGTCAACAAATCATTTCGCCCTTCGCTCTTCTCCTTCTCCGGCGATTAGCTTCACCACACCGCGAAGCGTCCTCTCCGACCCGACCCCGAGCGCCCGCTTCACCTTCCAAACCGCGGCGATCGGCATCGTCGCCCGCATCGCGCTGATCCTGCTCCGCGAAGCGTCTTCTCCTCTCCGACCCCAGTGTCTGCTTCACCTTTCAAACCGCGACGATCGGCACCGTCGCCCGCATCGCGCTGATCCCCGACGCGAAGCAGAGTTTTATTAACAACTCTGGGCTAGCGGCGATCGGCACCGTCGCCCTCATGTTTTCGGGCCAGCGGGCCAGGCCGGGCCGACGACTTCAGGCTCGATAAATCCGGTCCGGCACGATTTGCCAGGTCTACACCACACTTCTTCATTTAAAAAAAAATAGGTAATTACCTAAATATATATCATGAACTATCGACTTTATCTCAAATGTATCTTAAACTTTCATTTCTTCAAATTGCATCCTCAACTATCAGATTTTTATCAATTGCATCCCTCCGTCAAAATTTCGTCAGCTATCCCGTTAACCGTGTGACATGGCATGCACATGTGGATTAAAAAATAATTGTTTATTCAAAATTGATTAAAAATTATTATTTTTTCAAAACCTATTGGATGTCCGCACACATAGATTAAAAATTTATTTTTAAAAAAAAAAGGAATAATAGATTAAAAAATTACAAGATTCGCAAAAAATGTATGTTCTACCCGCATTTTTAAAATTCACCTACAAATACACAACATTTATATCTATTTATGTCATCTACCAAATCGTCAAGCATCGTCTCAACTTAGTCGACGACGCTTGCCGATTTGGTAAATGGCATAAAAGGATGTAAATGCTGTGCATTTATAGGTAAATTATGAAAACGTGGGTAGAACATAAAATTTATGCAAACCTTGTTAGAATGAAAAAAGTGAGAAATTTTATCCTTATTTATTTCAGACTTAGTTACTTTTATTATATAAAGATGAATTGATACCCAAGTGGCCAGGTATTTGAATATGATTAAAAATAACATTTGAGATAAATATTTGTATTTATTAAATGGACATTGTTAGAACTTTTTTAAATATGATTGGTTTATAATTATGTCTATTTATATAGTTATATCTCAAATTTATGAAATATAATTTTTTACGGAATAATAGACTAAAAAATCACAAGGTTTGTAGAAATTTTATGTTCTACTCGCGTTTTCAAAATTCGCATTTAAATGCACAACTTTTACATTTATTTATGTCATCTACCAAATCGTCAAACGTCGTCTCAACTTAGCTGTCACATTTGTAGAAATTGTGTTTTACAAGAAGACTTGAATGTAACACAAGTATCTCAGACTTCTCCTAATGTTGAACAGATTGTAACACCAAGAGATGATTGATAATACTGTGAGGATACTATCTTGTGATAGTGTGCAGATACTGTGTTGATAGTGTGCAGATACATGTGGTTTAATGTGTTGGTCGTGTGGTTTAATGCGTTGACAGTATGGGTATTTTGAATGTGGATATGTGGTTTGATAGTATTGTGGTTTAATGTGTTGGCAGTATTTTGAATGGATATGTGTTGACAGTATGGTTTAATGTGTTGATATTGTGATTTAATATTATGGTTTAATGTGTTGTTTAATATTGTGGTTTAATATTGTAGTTTTATATGTGGTTTAATGGATATGTGGTTTAAAAGTCAATCGGCAGATGTATTACAGTTTTTATTCTAAATTTAATATGCAGACTCAAATGTATTCTCAGTTTTTATTTAGTCTCAAGTGTATTCTAATTTTTGTTGACATGAATAATCAATTTCACAATAAATAGTTTTCTATAACCAATCATTGACAATCAATCTCAGAATAATAAAATAACATGTACCATAACATCAACTAGTACTAACTATTACCATAACATCAACATGTACCATAACTAGGGGTGTGCATGGGGACCGGGTAGACTCGAAACCGGTTGGAACCGACCCGATTGGGTAGGTTACGGGTAGACCCGAATTAAATTCGGGTAGGGTTCGGGACAAAAATTTAGGAACCGATTAAAATCGATTCTGATTCCAGATCCAACATATCGGGTACCCGGAACCAGAACATGTACTTTGGAATATGTTCATTTACAAGTTCCATGGTACATGTTCCAACATGGTACCATGTTGAACCTGTACATTTACAGGTTCCAGAACATATTCCAGCAGGGTACACAGAACATGTACCCTATAACCTGTATATGAACAGGTTCCAACAGGGTACCCGAAATCGGAACTGAAACTTGTGAATCCAGGAAGGGTCCGGTCCAAGTTCTAACAGAGTAAGGTCCGATTCCAAAACTTAGGAATCGGTCCTATACATGATAGGGTACGGATATCATAAAAAATACAGAGTACTCGGACCCGCTCACCCCCTGACCATAACATCAACTATTCCATAACACGAAGACTTCGAGACTTACATCTTCATTTGACATCAAAAGATACATCATCATACGCATGACTTGAAGTTTGAACCATCCAAGCACAAATGATAACATAAAGATACATCTTCATTCTCCTACTTAACATTTCCAATTCTTCGTATTGCTTCTCCAACTTATTCACTTTATATTTGAGGATTGTTGTCTTCTCTTGCAGTAAGTTGATTTCCCCTCGCTCAGAATATTCATCATGCCATATAAAAAAACCATAATTATTTTCTCTTTTCTACAAGAATACATTGTGTTTTAATACATACATTGAAATCAAAATTTAATACCTTTAAAATTTCAATACAACACTTAACACTTACTTTCCAATGGGCACATCTCCAAAATTGTCTCCCGGGATTGTTTCTAGTTTTTGAAATTAACATCCGAGCTCCGATTGAGTGATGGCACATAGGTTTGTTAAAAATCGAGGGAATTGATGCTTCCTCTAGGCAGTAATGAGCTAAATTAACAGTGAGCTCCTTACAATGATAATATACAATTAGCTCCTTACAATGATAATTAATAGTGATAATATATAGTGAGATAAATTACAGTGATAATAGGTGATAAATTACAGGTTTCAATGATATTACAGTCATAAATTACAGTGGAAATGATCTTACTAGGTGAACCAAACCAAACCGTCGGCGATAGAAGACCAGCTCACCAAAACAAACCGACGACGACTTAGGGATTTGAGGAGATGCTTCATCGATGAATAATAGCTCAGGGGAGATGGTTCGTTGAGGATTTGGCGCTCGGGGGAACTGCTCGTCAAGGATATGGTCAGTGGGAAGCTTCTTCGTCGCCGGCTTAGGGTTCTTCGTCGTCAGGGCTTTAGGGCATGAGGGGCTCGTCGGGGATTTAGTACAAAATGACAATTGACTTGTCCAGGACAAGTCAGAATAGTTTTTTAAAAAACAATTTTTTAATCAACATGTGCAGCACATGTGGACATCCAATAAGTTTTGAAAAAATAATAATTTTTTAATCAGTTTTGAATTTAAAAAAAAAATTAATCCACGTGTGCATGTCACGTCACACGATTAACGGGGTAGCTGACGAAATTTTGATAGAGGTATGCAATTAATATAAATTTGATAGTTAAGGATGCAATTTGGATAAATAAAATTTTAGGATACATTTGAGACAAAGTCGATAGTTCAAGATATATTCAAGTAATTACCCTAAAAAAAATACATATAATAGACTTATACAATTAAATCTTTTATAATATTTGAACCGATCGTATTCTGTTACATAATACATAGTGAATCTTATATAACTATTGTATTGTCGCATAAACTTATTTTATAGAATGAAAATGACGAATGACTAATAAAAAACCATCGACTTAACCTAAATAAAAATAAATAAATAAATATCTTCTTGTCGCATTTTTTATTGTTATATTTTATTATAATTGATATAGTAAAATTCTATATAAAAAAATTATAGTAGAAAAGAAAATATATGGAATTTCATTTTGTAATAGTCAAAAAAAGTTATTTTCATTGAGAAAATGACAAATCAATATTTGTTTAAGAATATTTTGGTCAAAAATAAATAGTAGGGTATTTGCTTAAGGCCATTTTGTTCAAATTTAATATATATTAGAATATCTTTTCTAAAATTAAGTTTTACATAGTGGTGCATTAGAGGTATGCATTGGTATCGAGTAGACTCGGAACCGATTGGAACCTACCCGATGGGATAGATTTCGAGTAGATCCGAATTAAATTCAAGTAGGGTTCGAGATAAAACATAAGGAACCGATTAAAATTGATTCTGATTCCAGGTCCAACACATCAATACCCTGAATCTATACCTTAGAATCTATTCATTTTCTTGCAGAAAGACTATTTTTGTGGCGTGAACCCATGACCTCCAAGTCATAAGAGGGGGAACTTTAAGAAAGAGTGTCCTAGTGCATGAAGCAATCCTAATTTTGTGAGCTTTGTAGAGGGTTGATGTATGCATTATTCCTCTTGTTTTTTTGCAAAGAGACGATTTTCGTGGCTCGAACCCATGACCTTCAAGTCACAAGTGGAGTAATTTTACCGTTACATGATCTAAGAAAGGGTGACCCAATGCACAAAGCAATCATACTTTTGTGGGCTCTAAAGATTTGATGTACGCAACCTTACCCTTGTTCTTTTTGTAGAGGGACTGTTTATGTGGCTTGAACCAATAACCTTCAAGTCACAAATGGATAATTTTACCGTTACACCAAAGCCACCCTCCTAAAGAGATCAAATAAAATAAAATAAAAATTGTATAGCCAAGCATGCATAGTAGAAACATTACAACTTCATAACACAATAGCAAATAATTGAGCGAGAAAAGGTGAAACAACAACACTTCGAAGTGGCTAGGGATGACAATATTGCCCATACTCGCAGATACCCGTGGATGTTTATCTAACACATGTCGGGTACGAGGAACATATTATACATACGGGTATATATTTTTATCCATTTATTAAATGGCTACGGGTACGAATACTTATACTACCCACACCTGTGGATATCTGTTATCCACCAATATATATTAAATATTAAATTTATATTTTAATATAATAATATCTAATTGAACGTATAAAAATAAATCTAAATCATTTATTCATCGTATTTCATCTATCTAAATATAATAAATTTTTATATATTATATCAATTCCAAATTTTAGTTGGAAATGCATTGATTTTAAATTTTATATTGCATGAATGAATATTGTTATTTCTTATGATAATTTTATGGTTTAATATTTAATTATTACGTTGTTTATTTTATGATTTAGTATTTCTCAATCAAATTATTAATAGAATGGAATGAGAATCATTAATGGTATATTATTAAAATAAAATATTTTTTTGTATAATAGCTTAAATGTGTATCAACGAATATCGGCAGATATCAATTACCCATGCGGAGATGAGTGATAGATATCCGTCGCAGGTGCGGGTACGAGTGACGAATTTAGTAAACGGGTGCGAGTGCTCACTATCCGCCACGTTCACATCCCTAGCTAGAGGTGGACTAAAAAAGTGGCAGTCTCATGAATGTTTCGAGTAGCAGCGGTAAGTATATAAAATGGAATGGCTGCATTCAAAATAGATAAACTACACAACCTTTTGCAAAACATCCGCATCAAATTGATCAAGAAATGAGTAAATCCTATATATCCTTGATAAGTATAAATTACTATCCATGCAAGCTATATCCAACACTGTCGCATTGCATGGCTGCGCCTTAATGGGAAACTAAGAGCCAAGAATTTCCTGTGTCGCAGTAGCATCTGAACTGAAGAGGTCTGCGTGTTCAGTAACAAGGTAGAAATGACAGAAGACCTATTAACTATTTATTCACTATCCCTAATCTATCTTGGATGGAGGAAGCTTGAAGATGCATTTGGGCCTACTGACTTAATGATTTGAGCTGCTGGCGGCTTCTCAACTTATTCTATGGTTATGCAACTTATTCATTATAAACACTATTCAGTACATTCTCATTCTCAACTAGTACATCCTGGTTGAACCCTCCCTCCAGTTTTCTCAAAAAATAAAACTTGGTTGTTGTTCTTGGCCGCCAAGTCTACAGTAGAAACGCCATTTATAGCTTCTTCTCTAGCCAGCAATTCACATCCTACACAAGATTAAACCAAGCACAGATACACGAAAATTACTGAGATTAAAACATCATCTATTTGCACATCAAAGCATTTCACCATGACAAAGTGATGACAGCCAAACACAAAACTAGATTAAAGTCGTAGAGAAACTGAACACTCACAGCATACAGGAACCGGGCCATATGTTACAGTACAATGAATCAGTTTGCAACTCTGGTGCCACAACTCATGCTGCCATCTAGGATCTAACAACTCCTACAGCAAAGAATAGATTGTATACAGCAAAACTGTGGTCGTTGCTATTGCAGACTGGCCCACAAAATTGACACAGATCAACATCCTGGAAGAGAATGTTCTGAGGCAAAAGCAGACAAGCTTGCCGCTGATTCAGCACAATGTCTCAAGTATGACGGTTGACCAGAAGATGCAGCAAGATAGCTGGGGGATGCATTACTTGAACCCAGAATATAAGGGGATGCAAGTCTAGAGTTGATAGGCGAACACATGGAATGAGGAGATACAAGATAAGAGCAAGATCTAAGAGAAGATGAATTTCTAAGATCCATAGAGTTTCTGTTTATATAGATAGATGGTGAGTGACCATAGGACCTATGAGGGTTAGGGATTAGGGAAGCGCTAGAGAAAAAACTTGACTGTGACCGAGGAGGTAAATGAGCTACTTGAATGGCTGGGGAACGAGGAGTATTAGAGAATGAATGTGGTTGGGAATTTGGTTGTGACAAGGGAGGCACTCCAGATATTTGGATGGCTGAGGATGCTGCAATGGAAGAATGAAACGACAACAACCCAGCATTGGTAGATGGAGTTGCTGCAGGAGAAGAAAGCAGAGGAGTGCACTCAGAAGCTGGAATGTTGGCTATGCCTGCCATTGCATCTTGCTTGCAAACAGGGCAGAAAGTTCTCCAAGTAGTGAGCCAGGAATCAACGCAAAATGCATGGAACTCTGTTCAATGGTTCAACAAATAATATTAGCATGGGAAAGCAAATTACATATGCATAAGTTATATTGCAACAGAAAAAGATATAGTTGAACATACTGAACAAGATGTTATAAATCATGCCCAACCACAGACTTGCACTACGACAAATATGTTATCACAGGCAACACTTTGTTTAAAAATGTCATTAAAGAGTTTTAAATGAGGCAATTTACACCATGCTAATCAAATTCCATAGAAGGTATAACAGAAGTGATGATCTTAACCAAAATACTTGTTTTATCAATTACTATATGTTGCAAACTGTTCTTGTTCGTAACAATGATAAATTGTGTCACTAAATATCTTTCACAACTCTCTATGTTGGCATTTGTGAAAAATGCTACCGGAGATACTTCCTAATACTAGTTATGGTGACATTTGCAAGTCAAAAATTGAGTTTGTATACTTAACAAAAAAATTTGAAGTGCATGAATACTCACTTATACCAAGAACTGTAAAATGTCAATATAGCTCAATTTTGTTACTGCGATGGTAAAACATGCTTTCACATGATTGTGACATCTTTTGATATATGAGAGCTTGTCCTTCATACATATGATATAAGCATCCTACATGTGCTTTCCTCAAAAGAAAAAAAAAGGAAAAGAAAAAAAGAAAAAAAAAGAGCATCCTACCACATGTAGGTTAGTATAGCTATGCTGGTATCAGAAATCTAGTAATTTTTTAGGTCCATCACATTGTCTAATACAAACACAATAAGAATTTTTGAAGCATCCATACTATTTTTTCTGACAAGTCTTAAATGTTAAAGCAGACTGCAAAAATGAACACCAGCTGTTCTATTAGTTATGTTAGAACTTAGAAGAGTGACTATAAACTAAGAAATATTCACTTTAAAGTGAAAGATCATCCAAAGCAGGTGCTAGAGTTCAATCATTTCAGTTAAAACAAAAAAATCAAAAAAATCTAGAGGGTATCTATCAAAGAAGCAAAGAAGATAGAAAAGAAGTCCAAAAGTTACGGTCAAAATTAATAATGCAATTTACTCTTAGCATGTTCCAATTGTAGTTCCATATCCAGTTATTTCAATTAAACTAAATATAACTGATTGCCCTAGCCTGGCTGACAAGATGATAACTATAGATAGAAGTTAACCTGGCAAGTTCATTTTTTTACGAATTTGTATAATTTACACAATTATTGTATTTTGTATTTTCAGTTATTGTAGTATATTCATACTGCATATGGAAATTGAATCATTCTGCGAATGTTCTTGTGAAATGGTTCATATCTGAGAAATAAAACTGGGTTGAGGCCACTGTGACAGATGTGCAAATCCCTGAATAAAGGTCTCATCAGTAGTTACTGGAAGAATTGAGTGCCGCTGGTGTTATAAGAGCATATGGAAACTGATTATGGAAGCAGAATGGGGGTAATATAACTTTTTTGCGCGCCCCATGGCTGCCTGAAGAAGCTATTTGGCCTAGAATTAACTGGCAAAAGACTGCACTTCAGATATCACACATAAGACCAGGTTGCAGATATAAGCATTTATAAAAGGCAGCATCTGTCCCAATTGCCATCGTACATCAGGAAAATGACCAAGTCTATAACACCATTAAGAAATCAGAATGTAGACAAATTAGAGCTGCAGGCATATATGGGGCTTCAAAAATAGAGTTAGCAAGGGAACTCTTCAGAACGAACAAAAAGTGTGGTGGTGAATGACTTTATGGACAAATATTAGTGTACCCTAGTTCAATATCATCATCATCTGGACAATGATGATAAGCGTATATGAGAGATAAACTGGTTGAGAAATAATTATGCTGTCTCTGTATATTTTTTTGAACAAGCAACTTAAGTTATACAGTATATTTCACAATCTATTCTTCTGATGCAGTTTCTCTGACAGTGGCATTTAGCTGCCACGGCACATTATTTTATAGCACGTGAGGAACAATAGAATCGTCATCAAACTACTTCGAGCCTCATTATGATTGGGGTCGCAACTGAAGGATACTACTTGCATATAGAGTAGTTTTATGGGATTATTTTTCATGTCTAGAAGACATAACCACACATGCATTGTGCACTTTGCATTTCAAAAGACTCCTCTATTCATAACTGAATCAGGTTGAAAAGTCAATACAAATAGCACAAGTTGGCATTGCTTATGATTGAGTTATCTGGTAAAGGCCATTTGTTATCTGGTAAAGAACAAACTAAACTTATGATTGAGTTGTGAATAGGAAACTCACTATGATGACATGGAAGTATCCTCAGTTTCTCCCCAACACTGTAATCCTCTAGGCAAATAGCACAAGTTGTTGAGGTGCAATTATCTTCCAATACTGAGGTGAATATCAGACTTGGCATTGCTTTCACCAACCGACTACTCATTCCATGGAACTCATGGATGTTAGGAACTCTGGGCAGTTCACGCCTTATACGGTGTCTGCGGACAAAAAAGCACATTGCAAGCACAGCAGACATGGCTAGTAGCGATATGAACGAGATGGTCACAATTGACCATGCTGAATTGTCAATGGTGGGTATAATCCATAACTCCAAACCAGCAACTCCAGCATACTTCTTCAGTATCTCACCGGAGGCCTTGGATATAAATACAGCATGGATATGGATGCCAACTGAATTTCCTGCCACTGCAAAATTTTCAGCGGAATCAACTGGTTGCAAGAAGGAAGCAGCATCAACTAATCATATGGAATAATAGCAGAGCCAGTCATATCCATATATGCGTTCACAAACTACCAAGGAACTAGGAATTACACCAAAAAATCAAAATGAATATGTAAATTAGAATGAACAATATGACAATGTATACATGAAAACTATCTCAACAGCTTAATCGTCTTCACCTTAGTTACTATTGCATAATGGATTGCTAAGCCAGCAAACAAACTATCATGTAATATGTACTAGTAATACTATTAATCGGCAAACTCTGTGAAAGAAGTCATTCCCTTAAAACAAATAATGTATCTACTGATCTACAGCATCAACTTACATATTCATATTACCATGTATTGGAAATTAATTTGCATAGTCAAGTAGTATAGCTGGATAGTTTTGCACCTCTTCCAGAATTCTCAAAAGTTTAGACCTTATAGCTTATACTGCATAATTTGGATCTTTACAAAGCTGTTTAAAATGTAGCATTATCCACCTAAACTGATCCATTTGAGGTGGGATGCTTGGACAAATATTTCATAAAATGACTAAGATCCAAAAAGTAATGCAAATTTGTGGAATATTTCAAATCATAACTAGATATTTATTTAATTTTTCACTTGATTTTAGAAAAATAAATGTAAATTGCTCAACTCACTATCTAAAAAGATGAGCAGTGAATTCTTTTCATTTGCTAAAAGTAAGTGGTGAAGGCAGGCTCAACCCAAGACCTTTGCAATCAACAACCTGGGCCCTAACAAGATGCTTATTGAGATTGCAAGTAGTAACAAGAAGATATAGATAAGTTTACTTGAGATGAGGTTTCCATCAGCTTCATTGTCATATATAATTGCAGCTTTGAACCCAGCATCTTGTGCCCATCTGACTTTAGTATCAAAAGTACACCCTCCTCTTATAATCAGAACAAATGGAGAAACTGAACCCTGAGCAACTTCATTTGTTAATTGAGAGCATGCATCTATAGGCTCTGCGACATATAGTGTTCCACATTCACCTGATCTTTTTACTGGTGGAGCTGGACATACATTTAAAGACAACTTAGTTGCAACTGCTCATGAAATTTTCTTTTAAAAAGAGATTTATGATACATGTAAACTGACAAAAACTTGTAATCTACATGATATACAAGAAACACATTGGGAAATAAGATAATTTTGACAAAGAAATATGAGGAAACAACATTGACAACCATTTAAGTAACAAAATTAAGCTAATATGGAAATTCTATTTGATAGCTCAATAAGTATGGTAATTGGACTTTTGGATGGTTCCAAGAGAAGATGAATATTACGAATGATACAACTACACAAAGTTTTAGGTTTTTGTCTTATATCATAGTTTTATAGGAACTTGCATTTTATGTGAAAAACATGGCAAGAATTTCGACAACAATAAAATCTGAGGTTCCACCTAAAGATGTGGTTTGCCAACAGTAATCAGATAAAAAGGAACTGAGAACAAAAGACCGAAAGAAAAATATTCTTATTTCAGGATTGAAATAAACCTATGTTGTACTAGTTATATTTTTAAACTGAAAAAAAAAAAAGCGAGTATCACATATATCTGGATATTGAGTTGAATTCAGTCTACTACTCATGCCCTTAAGTTTCACCCAAAATGGCAAAATCTAAAATCCAGCCTTGAGTTGAAGAACCTGTATCAATATTCTTTATTTCTATTGTAAATAAAGTCTTTGATGTACAAGGCCAGATGACTAGTACTTGATGTGTATATACTTATTGGAAACTTCCACCAACCAAAACAAAGTAGAACTACAATGTGAATATGCTTCCACACCAAAGGCAACCCACGATGTCCTCTTCAGAGTTTCTCAATGAGTACAGTTTAGAAAACCATCTAGTGTTCTACGCAAGTCAATGTGCACTTGTCTATGGCCCAACATCCTTTTTATAGTAATCTGAGAGTGCACCAGGATTTCTAAACCACTCTGTTGGCCATGTAACTTTAAGCTTTATCAAATATGATCCAACTGCTGATCAATGAAAAGAATAAGAGAATAGGAGACCTATACAATAAAATTATCATTCATAGTTGATGATTCCATAACACAAGAAACAGAAACTGGTAAAGCAAAATGGCTCTACAAATGGAAATATTCAACATTTGGAAATATGTTGGTTCAACAATCTAATACTATTCTGAGAAAGTTGACCAGTAACTTTAATACTCAACAACATATCCATATATAACTGAAATGAAAAATTGAGATTGAATTAAAAAGCTGGTTTACTATTCCAATAGTTTTTGCTCTTGTGGCTACACTTATGAAAAAGAAGAATGTATACTGCACTGATAATTATAGTAAAACATGCAGCGTTTCTACTCATCTTCTGGGACCATATTCATTAAACCTCCAGTCGGATTAAGCATATTCAGGAAAAGAAGCAAGAGAGGTATCCGGCAAGAGGGTATTCATTGATAATTTTTAAGACTCAAATGCCTATTACTTCAACTTGTTCCATCGTGAAGCATTCCGATTCTTCAAAGTAAACATTGCTACCGTTTAATTTGTCATATTCATCAAAAAGAAAAAAACCGTGTATGCATTAGTATGCATCAGAACAGGAAAACAGAAGAGTGCGCGATCGAGAATGGAAGAGTTCATCTGAAGAGTGACCCGTATTACTTGATTTGATGATGTATGCATACCCACTACCTAGAAGCTAATTGAATTCTCCACGAAACCAGAAGAAACAAACAATACAGCAAGATTCAGTGCAAAAACTTGAAACAAACGCAAAAATGTCAAAAGCACTCATCCTCAAGAAAAATGTCAGAAGCACTCACCAAAGTTGGCCTCGATATCTGGGAACGACAAGGATACATTTTTGCCAATCAGCACTACATTACCCGCCGCCGACCCAATCATCAGATCGAGAAGAGTGAAAGTAAATATCACACTCTTCTTCACTAGCTCATTCTTCGACAAGCCCATCTCCGAGAACCCACCATACACAAAACAGCACAAGTCAAACCACTTCCAGAACCTAACTTACGCTCCCTTTTCCCTCTCTTCAAGCTGTAACACCCCCACAATCTCCACGAAATCACCCCGATTAAATCGAGAACGCAAAGCACGGGCCCCGGCAACCGGGACGTGAATCAAATCTTCAAATTTCAATTTTTTCGCAAAAAGAAGTGATTTTTCTGACAAGCGAGGAAGAAAAACCCGTGAAAACAAGCCCCGATTGGAGGAAGAGGCGAAGGGGAGAAGATCAAAATATCACCACAGAGATCTCGAAGTGCAGAAGAAGAATGCGGCGTGGAGAAATGGAGACGTCAGATTCCATGAGGGGACGAGGGATTGAAGCGGAAGGAGGGCGGCGAGCTTGGATCTCCGCCCGACGTCGAGCCTATCCATTCACCCGCCTTCTAATCATGGAATAATCCAGCTTTTAATAATTATTATTATCCCAAGTTTATCCCATTATAATTATTGCAATCATATAATACATATATGAATATATTAAATAGAGATTTGGTAGAATAAGGACAAAATTTATTCAGCATTTTTTCTTAACCACTATATGAATATTTAAAATTCACCGAAATCGAATATAATTTCTGAATCTCAAAATCAAAATTAAATTAAAAAATTCTCAATACATCTTTATACTAAAATTTTTTTGAAACTCTTGAAAATTATCGATCATTAAAAATCTCCTAAAATTCATTAAAAATTGTTTTAAAAAATAAATCAATTTTGATGATTTTTTTTAGAATTTTAAAATATATATTTATGGTGAAAAAATAAATTTGTTGAAACAGTTAACACTTTTTGATCATAAATATGCATCCTAAAATTTTAAATAAATCATAAAAATTTTAAATTATTAGATAAATTTTTGAAGATTTTATAATATATTTTCATGATTAAAAAGTAAAACTATTTAACTTTTCACTAGTTAAAAACTCCAATACCAAGTATATTGATATTTTCACCTGTTAAAAAATTCAAGATCAAATAGTTTTGTATTTTTTTTTGAGATTTTAAGATATATTTTCATTCAATAATTTTATTTTTTGATTATAAAAATGCATCCTAAAATTAAAAAAAAATCGTCAAAAAAATTCATTCGGTAATTTAGAATACATTTTCATAATCAAGTGATTATTCTCAAGAATTTTAAGTGAAATATTTTAAAATTTTAATACAATGATATATTGGAAGTTTTTTTAATTTGATTTTAATTTTAAATTTTTTGAAGATTATATTTAATTTTTTAAGAATTTTAAAAATCCATATTTAGAAAAATTTCTGTAATTTATTTCAATTTGACGGCAATTTTTTTGTTGCGTTGGCGGCTTTTAATGCTTCGGATAGTGAGATATTCTTCGCGCGAAGGAAGCTGATGCGAATCTTAAAGCGATGCAATTCGCTGTGTCGTGAGGAACGCAAAACACATGACTAAAAAACCAAAGCAGGTTGTATCTTTGCGGGGCTACACAGTCGATTGCTGACCTGTGTAACATTGAATGATGGCAGGTGGTTCAAGTAACGAACGGCTGTTATTCGTTGTCATGTCAAGGTGGGGCTCCGGTTTTGTCTGTTTGTGGTTGTGGGAATCTAATTGCCTACAACCTGATGGCAACGGGTGGGATTTTTGGTATATAGACTAATCAACCTGGGTAAGCCGAATTCAAATTGGGTTAAACGAGTGAAATAACATATCGAGCCGAAATTGGATTAGGTTTAATTTGAATAAAACGTGGGTTAATTTTAATTTTAGCTCCCATTTTTTTAGATTTTATTAATTCAATTCCTAAATTTTGAAAATATCATTATATTTGGTCTTGGAGTTTTTGAATTTATTTTGATTAGGACCCTGATATTTAAAATTTTATTATTTTTTAATCGAATGTGATGTTTATTTTGCATATACCAAAATGAATATTGGACTGAACTAGAATTATTAGATCCGATCGGACTAGACCCATCAGCGCTCCATCAGTCACCTTGAACCAAGCCATGCGACCCCGCCCAGGTGGCTCCGCTCCAACTATACACTTGAGCCAAACTCAAGCCAAACTAGATGGCTCTATCCGGAGAATCCACTCGGCCATACGTGGACTCGCACGTTCTTTCTTATCACGAGCGACATACCACATAAATTCGTCATCTTCGGGATTGGCCTCGATTTATTCTAGGCATCAATCCTAGTGAGATTACCGGGCAGCATGACACCTACACTTGTAATATATATAGACACGACACATCTCATGTAACCTAAATTATAATTTCATAAACCTCCACCTTGGAGTCATCCTAATTTGGGCGTCAGGGTATCTTTTGCATATCCCCCCGACGTTAAATCGGACAAGGATAGACACCGAATCGAAAGACCTCGACTCTCAAGCACGAATAAGTATATAATTATATTTAAAAAATTGATGAATTTATCATAAATTATGACTAAATTAATAAATTTATCATATCTTTTTATTTACATATAACTTATCCTACACTTTTGACTATATGACAATTATATCACATAGTTAGTTATATGTTAATTTAATTGTTAGATTTTGATGTGGTAGCTGAGTCAGCATCTTAGATATAGTTTTTTAATATGAGATGTCACATAAGCATATGCCTTCTTTTACCATGATAGATTTTTTTGAAAAAATATAGAGAAAATACTTAAATATAGTTTGTATTTTGACCTTTGTCTCAATTATGGTTTATTCTTTCATTTGTCTCATTTGTATACATGTACTAAGATATTTGTTTCAATTGTGATGTATCGTCTAATTTTCGTCGGGCGCATCGTTAAGTTGATGACGTGGCATGCTGATATGTATTAAAAATAATTTTTTATTAAGTTATTAATCCGACCTCCATGTCATCTTTCCCAATGTTATTAAAATTGGGTCCCACCTTTTTAATAATAAAAGGTGGGTCCCGCCTCTCTCTCTAGCATCATCCTCACGCTCTCCCTCCGTCTCCTCCCCTCACCTTGCGTGTCTCTCTCTCTCTCTCTCTCTCTCTCTCTCTCTCTCTCTCATCTTCCTCATGCTCTCCCTCCTTCTCCTCCCCTCACCCTACGGCTTCCTCCTCATCGCCCTGCATACCCTCACCGTTGTCGCCTGCACCACCACCCCTGCCTCCATCGCCCACTGGCACGCGACCCACATGGTCTTATATTCGCGAGGAGAATGGCATAGTCATCTTGAGAATGGTCGACGGCCTCGGTTGTCATCCAAAAATGCGAAGAAAGCTATAGTCAGGAGAGCGACCATATAAATTTTCAAGTGGAGTTTTGTGATTAAGGGAAGGGGGGGCAAGCGGTTGATGAGGTAAATATCAATGAAGACGACATCATTCCAAAATTTGGATGGAATAAAAGCATGATGTATTAGAGCAAGAGTTGTTTCTATAATGTGGCGATGTTTGCGCTCGGCAGAATCATTTTGCTTCGATGTGTGAGGACATGAAACACGATGAAGGATGTCGCACGAATCAAGGTGGCGATGTAGGGCTTGATATTTGCCACCCCAATTCAAGAGGACAAACTTTATTTTACAATTAAAGAAGCGTTCCACATGTCATTGAAAGCGAGAAAAGATATCAAAAAGCTCAGATCGACGCTTCATCAAAAAAAGCCAAGTAAACTTACTAAAGTCATCAACAAAGATTACATAATAAGAGAAACCATTGTTAGACAAGATATGAGCTGGTCCCTAAACATCTGAATGAATAAGTTCAAGTGGAGACGAGGACACATGTTTAGATAAAGAGAAATGTAATTTATGACTTTTGTCTTTCATACATGCATGACAAATAGATGACGACAAGTGAGAGTAATTAAGTAGGTAAACCATAGCGATTAATAATTTGATAAACGAGTCGAAGAGAGGGATGACCCAACCGAGCATGCCAAGAGGACGTGCTAGTGCGTTCTCCGACAAGAGCAATAGGATAGGTTGGTGAGAGATGATAAAGGCCGCCCTTAGTTTCTCCCCTGAGCAAAATTTTCTTCGAGGCGCGGTCCTTTACAAGACATTCATGTGGATGAAATTCAAAAAAGACATTATTGTTAGTAGTAAATTGACGGACAGAAAGTAAATTTTTGGTGATATATATAGGGGACATGGAGGACATTATGCATAGTAAGAGGACGAGATGATGTAGGAATTGATGTGTTTCCAAGGTGAGTAATATGCAAACCTGTACCGTTGCTAATTTGCACCATGTCTGTCCCTTGATAAGGTATTGGATCGACTAAAGTATGATACTCCGGTGTGACATGATGTAAGGCTCTGGAGTTAAGGTACCATGCTTTTGTTGTAGTAGAGTCCAACGTTGTTTGAGCGACATATGCACCTGGTTGTTGTTGTGTGGGATAGGAGATTGGGAGAGTTGCTCTTGAAGTAGAGGATAGTTAATTTCCTTGGGAAGCGAACCCACTAGTGAAGGATGTATCAAAGCGCTTGGAGCACTCATGTGCATAGTGGCCAGGAATGAAACAAATTTGACACTTGCCTCGGCCACGTCCTCTTCCACGACCACGGTTCTGTCGTCTACCCGATTGGAGGAAGAGGAGAAGGGGTGGCCACAACCAGCAACATTGACGGAGGAAAAGGATATTTCTGATGTACGCTTTGCTTGCAAAGAAAGTAGACATTCATGAGAAGATAACATACGTACCATGAACTTGTTCAAGTGTGAAGTCATCCAGGTGAGTTGTGATGGTGGGTACAAAATTATCATAGACGGGTCCTAGCCCAGCGAGTACATGCATTAAAAGACCAGGATCCGATATAGGATGTCCTATTGATGCCAGGTTATTTGCAATATTTTTAATGGATTGCATGTACTCATCAATGGATGCATCACCTCTTTGAATAGTCTATAGTTGCGCCTTAAGTTTAAGAATTCTGGCTCGTGAATGTGATGAGAATGTTCAGGCAAGAGCCTCTCATACGTGTGGGTGGTATTGAGATCGATTGCTATTGGCAACACAGAGTCGGAAAGTGTTGAAATTATCCATGTTAACACCAATTGATCCTTCTTTACCCACGCTTCATATGTTGGATCTGTGGAGACGAGACAAGGGATGGTGCCATCAACCACGTTGAGAAGATCATGCACACGCGGTAGAGGAAGAAATTGTGTCTTCCATAGTAGGTAGTTGTCATGAGTCAACTTTAAAGAAAGAAATGGTATTGTATTTGTAGGGAGAGCTATATAAGGAGGTAGATGATAATATCGGTATGAATTCATCTTGATATGAGTTGACCTCATATGCCATTGTTGTAATTTCTATAAATGAGAAAATCAACAATGGTGTAGAGTCTAGAGAGAGATCATATTAGACCAATTGAGTGTCTAACTTGTGCAATGATACCATGAAAGAATTATAGAGGAGGAAGAGAGGAATGTGAGATAGAAGAAGAATAATATTTTGGATTCTTCATTGATCAAAGTACGCGTACATGACCTCTATTTATAGAGTAGGTAGCTCTAATAAAGATAGCAAGGATTGCTATTATGGAGCATATCAATACATTAAATTAATATTATTTACAATCAATGTTTTTCACTTTTGCATTTGGTCAACGTGAATGATGAAGCTTCCTTTGGCAATCCAGCTTTGTGTTGCATCTTTGCATTGATGGTGATTCTTTTAGGCAACCAAGTTGTGCTTGGTTGTCATTGGGATTACTTATATTTGTGAGGGTTGAATCATTTTAAACCCGAGCCAACAAGAAATGGGCCAGCCAGATCAAAAAAAAAATTGCAGCAGCTTTTGGGCTCGGCCTGGCCCAAACAGGCCGAGCCCATCTCCTCGGGCCAGCCCCAGTTGCCTCGTGCACTGCACGCGCCAACAGCAGCTGGCGCAGCGCGTGAAGCGCATGCACCAGGCACTGCTGCGTGCAGCGCACGCGCCTGTGTGCGAATTGCTCAGCCCTCCTTCAAATTATAATTTCTTCTCCTGCACCAGTCGTCTTTGTTGACTTTCTCCAATGCTCATCAAATCAAAGATTTAGTCTCAACCACACAATTTTGATCAAATTACTCGCTCACGTGCACTACCTCAATTCACCAATTTATTTGGTCAAATCAAAAATTGCAGCCGTGTGATTAATTTGAGCGCCTCATATTAGCACAACATCGTTCTCCTCCTCATTATAAATAGGGCTCTGATATGCAGTGTCAAAGATCATCCCATCATTCCAGAGCGTCTCATCTACTCTGTCTCTCAGGCATGATTTGTTTCCAGCGGCTCTCTTCTTCTTCACACCGTCTCAGGCAGAAGCAAGAAGATCAAAGACACCACATCCATAGTTTTCAGGCAGAAGCAGGAATTCAAATTTCGAGGTGCAAAAAAATATTCGAGTACATGCAATATTTTTCTTTTACAATTTAATTATCAGCTGTATTCAGATTCTCTTGTATTGATCGTGTTTTCTCCTCCTTCTACTAAAATCAAGTGTCCTCTTCTCCCCTTGGAGTAGGCCTGGTACCCCGTCGGGTCAAACCACGTAAATTTTGGTGTTCTTTATATTTTCTAGATTTACTCGTTTTGATATTTTTCCCTTTTGGCGTTTGGATTTTTGGATCCTTGCAGGAAGATCCAATTTCTTCCTAACAGTTGTGGTATCAGAGCCAATAATCCACAATGTCAGGGACAAAATATGAAATTCAGAAATTGAACCATAATGTCAACTACTCATTATGGGCTTTGAAGATGAAAGCAATTTTGATCAAAGAGAACCTTCATGATACTATTCGTGTGCGAGATGCAATGGAAGACACTGAAAGGGAAAAGGACCAGACCGATGAAAGTGCTAAAGCCACCTTGTACATGAGCGTCTGTGATGAGGCACTACGAGAAGTTGCATCAGAAAAGACCGCCGCAGATGTATGGAAAAAGCTTGCTACAATCTACTAGGATAAAACTCTTACAAGTAAGATGACACTTAGACAGAAATTATATTTTTTACGCATGATTGATGACACTTCTGTTAAAAATCATATTAGCACTTTTCGTTCTATTCTTGCTGATCTTGAGAATATGAAAGTTAAATTTGAGGAATAAGACAAGACTTTTATGCTTCTAATTACTCTCCCTGCTTCTTTTAAAAATTTTCGTGAAAGTTTATTGTATGACAAGAATACTATTACTCTGGATGAAGTGACAACAATGTTAGTATCCAAGGAGGTTGTCGACTCTCAACTTACCATAGGATCCTCTAAAATCCGTAGAGAAGCCCTGAACACTAGAGGACAAAATAGGTCACGAGACAAAAGTCGGGGTAAGTTCAGATCTAAATCCAGGTCCAAAAGTGTGCAGTGCTATTATTGCAAAAAGATGGGACACATCAAACCAGAATATCGTAAGCTGAAACGGAGACATGAGGAACAAAATCAGAACGGGGAAGTATCCTATGCAGATGAGGATGAAAAAGTAGAGGTACTTACTATTTTTGCTTGTTATGCTAGATCTCAAGATGAATGGATTTTAGATTCAGGTTGCTCTTATCATATGACACCGCACCGAGAATGGTTTACCACATATGAACATGCTGATGGTAAGAAAGTGCTAATGGGAAATGACTCATCATGTCAAGTAGCAGGTGTTGGCTCAGTAAAAATCAAAATGCACGATGACATTACAAGGACTCTAACTCAGGTATGGCACGTTCCAGGTCTTAAAAGAAATTTAATTTCTTTATCTTCTCTAGATGCACTTGGATACAAGTATTCAGGCCAAGATGGCGTTTTCAAAGTCACAAAGGGGTCCTTAACAGTAATGAAAGCACTAAAAGTAAACAAACTCTACATCCTGTAAGGCACAACGGTAACAAGTGGTGCAGCTATGGTAACTTCTGAACACTCTGATGATGATATTGCTCAATTATGACATATGAGATTAGGGCATATTAATGAAAGGAGCATGCTAATTCTTGAACAAAAGGGACTACTTGAAAAACAGAAATTTGCTAAGCTAGATTTATGTGAACATTGCATCTATGACAAACAAAAAAGAGTCTCATTCTCTACAGGGCAATACTATGCAAAAGAAAAATTGGACTACATCCACTCTGATCTATGGGGACCATCACCGGTTAAATCTCAAGAAGGAGCTCGATATATGCTCACATTTATTGATGATTACTCCAGGAAGGTATGAGCTTATTTTATTAAAAATAAATCTGATGTCTTCTCTAAATTTCAATTTTTGAAGGCAATGATTGAGAAGCAAACCGGTAGATATGTTCAGACCCTGCGAATCGACAATGACTTAGAATTTTATAGTGGAGAATTTAAAAAATTTTGCTCCAGAGAAGGGATCATAAAACATCACACAGTTCCCTACACACCTCAGCAGAATGAAGTAGCAGAAAGGATGAACCGCACCATCATAGAAAGGGTAAGAAGTATGCTTTCTAATGCTAATATTTCTAAAAGTTTTTGGGCAGAGGCTGCATCCACCGCTTGCTACCTGATAAATCGATCTCATTCTTCATCCATTGAATTCAAGACGCCTAAGGAAAAATGGACCGGGTTGCTAGCCTCTTATGATCATCTTAAAATTTTTGGAAGCACTGTCTATGTCAGAGTGAATGAAGGAAAATTAGAACCTAGATCAAATAAATATATTTTCTTAAGATATCCTAGTGGAGTGAAAGACTATAAAGTGTGGTGTCTAAATAATTATAAAGCAGAAATCCATAGAGATGTAATTTTTGATGAACATGTACTCTTGAAATTAAAAAAGGAGAACCAAGAAGATGAGGACTCACAGGAACCTACAGTGCCTCCTATAAAGCTCAAACTCAAAGAATGCGGTATCTATAAAGCTCTGCTGGTGGCAAAGTGATACAGTCAAAAGGAAGGTATTGACTATAATGGTATTTTCTCTCCTGTGGTTAAGCATACCTCTATTCGTGTTCTTCTAGCATTAGTAGTCATACAAGACTTAGAGTTAGAACAGTTTGACATAAAGACAGCTTTCCTACACGGTGACTTAGAAGAACAGATCTATATGACACAACCAGAAGAATTTGAAGAGAAAAATAAAGTTAATCATGTCTGCCTCCTAAAGAAATCACTCTATGGCCTCAAGCAATCTCCCAAATAATGGTATAAGAGGTTTGATCAGTTTAGGCTTGGTATTGATTTCAGTAGATCATCTTTTGACAGTTGTGTTTATTTAAAGAAAATAACTAGTTATATGATTTATCTGCTTCTTTATGTTGATGACATGCTTATTACGGCAAAAGATATTACTGAAATAGACAGACTTAAGAAATACCTTAAAGGTGAATTTGACATGAAGGACCTTGGGGCTGCAAGAAAAATCCTTGGGATGGAGATAAAGCGAGACCGTAAAGCAAGAAAGTTGTACCTAACTCAGGAGAGTTATGTAAAGCAGGTGGTTGAGCGCTTTAGCATGCAAGAAGGAAAATTCATCAAGACATCTCTTGCTGCGCACTTCAAAATATCAGAGTTGTTGTGCCTAAAAGATGAAATAGAAAGAGTTAGCATGTCACAAGCATGTCACAGGCAGTGGCAGATCCACTGCAGGCCCAATAGGGGCTGTGGCCCCCACTGAGATTATTTTTTAAAAAAGAAAAAAATTTACTTGCCCCCACTCACAAAATCATGCACAGGCGCACAACTACAAATGGCACAGTAGTTACTGGTTTGACTCACATCTCCACATACGCACGCCGCAGTGTACCAACGAAATCTGAATAAATCTTAGCATTTATTGTTGTGTGTTTACCTTTGGTAAACAAACGACACAAATGCACAATTAATCATTACTTAATACCTATTAACCCGACTAAAATTTCACTCATCCCGCCTTCTCTCTCGCTCGTCATTCCTCTCTCGCTCAGTCGCTCGTCACTCTCGATCTCTCTGACTCTCTCTCAAATCTCAATCGCTCACCTCACCTGCTGCTTGTCGCCGGGCTGCCACTGCCGCTGTCTCTTGTCGTCGGGCTTCCGCCTACCGCTGTTCGGGTTTCCGCCTACGGCCTACCTCCTACTGCCTGCCGTCATCTGACTGCAGGCTGCAGCGCCTGCCGCAGTGCTGCCGACCGTCAAGCGTCGAGCACTCGAGCTGCCACCAGTCGTCCTGCCGCCTGCCGGCTTCCATCGAGCACTCGAGCTGCCACTGCACCGTGTGACTACAGCCTGCCGCCCGCCACCTTCACAGTGCTTCCGTCGCCCGTCGACCGCCGCTCGCCAGACTGCTCGGCTGGTCGCTGACTCGCTGTTGTTGCCACCTGCCGGGATTGCTCGCTGTCGCTGCTGATCCCGCTCCCGTTCAACGGCAGTCGCTGCCGCAGCCGATCCCACTCCCGCTCCCGCTCAACGGCAGTCGCTGCCGCTGCCGATCCCGCTCCCACTCCCGCTCAACGGCAGTCGTTGCCACTCCCGCTCAACGGCAGTCGCTGCCACTGCCGCTCCCGCTCTCGCTCAACGACAGTCGCTGCTACTGCTGCTAACTCGCTGTCGCTGCAGCTAGCTTGCTGCCGCTGCCCCGCTGCCACTCAACGCTTGCTGCAATTGTCGCTTGTCGGATTGCCTTTAATCTTCACCGACTATCGAGCTACCGACATCGTACGATATTTTTAGTTTATTAATTTTTTACTTTCTTCGGGTGGTAAGACTGATATTTTTATTACAATATTATTAATTTTTATTTCAGCATTGTTAATTTTTATATTTTTAGCATTATTAATTATTTCAATATTTAGTTTTTGTTTACTTGCTAATTAAATTGATTGACAAAATTATGGAAAGATTTTTAAAAAGAAAATCAATAGATAATGATTCTAGTTCTGAAAATAAAACACAACCTCAACATAAAAAAGAATACTTAGAAATTAACTTAGAAAATCTTCCCGCCGATCCGGCTAAACGAATGAAAATATCTGAGTATCATCCTAATTAAAGGGATGAAATTCGACGAGCTTATCTTCAAAAGGGTCCGTGTCAACCCAAAGAGCATGACTTTCCAAAAAGAAAATTTGAAAATTCATTTAGACATTTTAATTCTGTATGGTTTAATGAGTTTGGTAATTGGTTAGAGTATAGTATATCTAAGGATGCAGCCTTTTGTTTATGTTATTATCTTATGGGACCTGAAGCTGGAGAGCAGGGTAGTGGTGATGCATTTATCGTAGAAGGTTTTACAAATTGAAAAAAGAAAGAAAGATTAGGAGTTCACGTTGGAATTGGTCGTAATAGTGCTCATAATCAAGCATGGAAAAATTGTGAGGCATTAATGAACCAAAAACAACATATAGAAGTTGTCATTTGTAAGCAATCTGATCAAATGGATAAGGACTATCGAATTCATTTGACAGCAGTGGTTGATTGTATTCGATTTATCTTACGTCAGGGATTGGCATTTCGAGGACATGATGAGTCAAAAGATTCAAATAATCAAGGAAATTTTCTTGAACTTGTTAAATTTCTTGCAAATCATAATGAAGAATTTAATCAAGTGTTAAAAAATGCTCGTGGGAATTTAAAATTAATAGCACCCGATATACAAAAAGAAATAGTCAATTGTGCTGCTAGTGAGACAACTAAAGCGATAATTGATAATCTTCATGGTGATTTTTTTGCTATTTTAATTGATGAATCGCGTGACATTTCAATTAAGGAGCAAATGTCAGTTGTTTTACGCTATGTTAACAAAAAAGGAGATGTAGTTGAGCATTTTTTAAGTCTTGTTCATATATCTAGTACCACCGCAATATTAATGAAAAATGCATTAAAATCTTTATTTGTAAAATATCAATTAAGTATATCAAAAATACGTGGACAAGGTTACGATGATGCTAGTAATATGCAAGGTGAATTTCATGGTCTTAAAAGTCTAATATTGAAAGAAAATGAATGTGCCTTTTATATTCATTGTTTTGCTCATCAATTACAATTGGCACTTGTAGCTGTTGCAAAAAAACAAATTGAGGTTTCTTGTCTTTTCACTTTGGTTGAAAATTTAACAAATATGGTTGGAGTTTCACCTAAGCGACAAGAAATTCTTCGAGATAGTCAAACAAAAAAACTCATAGAAGGTTTAGAAAATGGTGAAATATCTACTGGGCGTGGATTAAATCAAGAAACAACACTTAAAAGAGCAGGAGATACTCGTTGGGGATCATACTATTTTTCATTGTTAAGTTTGATTAATATGTTTTCTTTTGCTATGGATGTTTTGAGATTATTGAAACTGATGGTACCAATTTAGATCAAAGAGGTCAAGCACGTAATTTGTTAAGTGCAATGCAATCTTTTGAATTTGTTTTCACTTTGCACTTGATGAAAAATATTTTAGGAATTACTAATGATTTATCTCAAGCGCTACAAAGAAAAGATCAAGACATTGAGAACGCAATATCATTAGTAAAGATATCTAAACGAAGATTGCAATTAATGAGAGATGAAGGATGGAACACTTTATTGGATGAAGTTTCTATCTTTTGTAACAAACATGAGATAATCATCTAAAATATGAATGATGTTTTTGTACTTCCCGGACGACCAAGATGAAAATTAGAAAAAACCTCAAACTTACATCATTATTAGGTTGAGTTATTTTACCAAGTGATTGACAGACAACTCCAGGAACTCAACAATAGGTTCACAGAGACAAATACTGAATTACTTCTTTCAGTGGCATGCTTAAGTCCAAAAGATTGTTTTATTTCATTTGACAAACAAAAATTGATTCAGCTTGCAAAATTTTATCCGACTGAATTTTCCACTCTAGATCTTATGATTTTAGATGATCAACTTGAGAATTATATTTTAGATGTCCGCTCAAATGATAAATTTTTAAATTTAAACACGATCATTGACCTTTCTATAAAGTTAGTTGAGACAAAAAAAAATATAGTCTACCCATTGATTTATTTACTTTTGAAGTTAGTATTGATTCTTCCTGTGGCAACAGCAAGTGTTGAAAGAACTTTTTCTACAATGAATTTTATAAAAAATAAACTACGTAATCGGATGGGAGATGAATGATTAAATGATTGTTTGATTACATACATTGAGAAAGAGGTATTTGACAACATTGATAATGAAAAAAATTTACAGCGTTTTCAAAACATGAAGACTCGTCGAGGTCAACTATCAAAATTAGTTTGCCCCCACTAATAAAATTTTCTGGATCCGCCACTGGTCACAGGTACCTTATGCAAGTGCAGTTGGCAGCCTTATGTACGCCATGATTTGTACCCGCTCAGACATAGCATATGCAGTCAGTGTTGTCAGTCGATACATGGCAAATCCGGGAAAAGCACATTAGGAGGCAATTAAATGGATCCTGCGTTACTTACAAGGTATTTCTAAAACTAGTCTTATTTTCGGTGGAACTAATGAATCGTTTACAGGATACTCAGACTCGGATTATGTCGGTGACCTTGATAAGAGGAGATCGATTACCGCCTATATCTTCACTATAGGTGGAACTGCAGTAAATTGGAAAGCTGACCTACAACCAACTGTCGCCCTCTCCACCATTGAAGCAGAGTACATGACCATTACAGAAGCAATTAAAGAAGCAATCTGGCTTGGGAACCTCTCAAAAAGGGGACATAGTCATGCATAGTGACAGTCAGAGTGCAATTCATCTGTCAAAAGATCAAATGTTCCATGAAAGAACGAAGTACATTGACGTCAGATTCCATTTCATTAGGGATATAATTTCAAAAGAAGAAATAAAGCTTCAGAAAATTGACACGGCTCACAATCCTGCAGATATGCTGACTAAAGTACTACCAACGGTCAAATTTGAACACTGCCTGAACATGGTAAGATTGATTCAAGGTGCAGATTAGCCCTACATGGCTCTTGGGAGAAGAGGAGAATGCTACACATCGGGCTTAAAATTCATCAAAGGAGGAAATTATGAGGGTTGAATCATTTTAAACCCGAGCCAACAAGAAATGGGCCAGCCAGATAAAAAAAAATACAACAGCTTCTGGGCTCGGCCCGGCCCAGACGGGTCGAGCCCATCTCCTCGGACCAGCCCCAGCCGCCTCGTGCACTGCACGCGCCTGCGTGCGAATTGCTCAGCACTCCTTCAAATTTTAATTTCTTCTCCTGCACCAGTCGTCTTTGTTGACTTTCTCCAATGCTCATCAAATCAAAGATTTAGTCCCAGCCACACAAATTTGATCAATTTACTCACTCACGTGCACTACCTCAATTCACCGATTTATTTGGTCAAATAAAAAATTGTAGTCGTGTGATTAATTTGAGCGCCTCAGATTAGCACAACTTCGTTCTCCTCCTCATTATAAATAGGGCTCTGATATGCAATGCCAAAGATCATCCCATCATTCCAGAGCATCCCATCTACTCCGTCTCTCAAGCATGATTCGTTTCCAGTGGGTCTCTTCTCCTTCACACCATCTCAGGCAGAAGCAAGAAGATCAAGGACGCTACATCCACAGTTTCAGGCAAAAACAGGAATCCAGATTTCGGGGTGCAGAAAAATATTCGAGTACATGTAATATTTTTCTTTTACAGTTTAATTATCAGTTGTATTCAGATTGTCTTGTATTGGTCGTGTTTTCTCCTCCTTCTAATAAAATCAAGTGCCCTCTTCTCCCCTTGGAGTAGGCTCGGTACCCCGCTGGACCGAACCACGTAAATTTTGGTGTTCTTTATATTTTCTAAATTTACTCATTTTGGTATTTTTCCCTTTTGGCATTTGAATTTTTGAATCCTTGCAGGAAGACCCAATTTCTTCCTAACAATATCAATCCTGAGGATGGCACGGTCATCCTTAGGATGAACGGATCTGGTTGACCTGGTACTTCGGTTGCAATTGCATGCAGACAAGTGTTGATGTTTCAAATACCTTTTCACTTAGCCATTTGGAGCTCATAAATGGCATCGAATTCCTTGTATCAAAAAATAAATATAATTACATTTTTCCCTGAGGATGGCGCGGTCATCCTTAGGATGAACGGATCTGCTTGACCTGCTACTTCGATTGCAATTGCATGCAGACAAGTGTTGATGTTTCAAACACCTTTTCACTTAGCCATTTGGAGCTCATAAATGACATCGAATTCCTTGATTCAAACAATAAATATAATTACAACAAGTTACTTTAGAGTTTACGAATCACCACAAAAGCATGGTAGTAGAGCTCTTGAGTTAAGCAAATAGAGTTCCTCAATATTTGCATACAGACCCACCTACCCTCTTTGTGGAAAACCTATATATGTCTAATGATCTTGCAAATCATGCATTTCTCCAATGTGCACAAGCTTGAAGAGACATTCATGCCAAGACGGCAAGGAAAAAAGATTTCAAGCATAAAAGAAACTAGGCAAAGCTAAGATGATACCTGCATGTTTGGATGATGGTGTGCCTCTAAAATCTCCCACTTGATAAACTTTTCCCCACGCTTGTGGCAGGTGACAACTACAGAGATTTGTGCAAGTGTGCATCATGAAAACCTTGGTGTTGAAGCAACAAGATGAATTCCATTCCCGAACAAAGCAGTAGAGAGAGATGAGGCACGACCCTCTTTGTTACCAGAGGAACTCACTGCTCCCGATAGACCTTGGGCTGCAACTCGATGGCTTATCAAGGTGCCTCTTGCTCCCATGGATTACATCGTAGAGTGGGGTTGATGGCTGGGTTTCCCCTGTAAATCATACTATATTTAGTCCATATTGTCCTCTGAATCTGTATCCTATAATGATGATGAAAGGAAGACTCGAAAGTAAAGGAAGGTCCAAGTTTATGCAGGCCAGTGGTTGAGGATGTCGACTAGCTTTAGTCTTCCACTCCTCTTTAAGTATGTTTAGCAACTTTCAACCAAGCGAGGACGCTCGACCAAGATGACTAACGCGTCAGGGGAGCGACTCAAGGCTCACCGCCCCTCACCATTTGACGGAAGGTTGGCAGAAGCTAGAAGGAGGTCGTCATCGTCCTCATCTTCTGGCTCATCGTCCGCCCCAAGCCACTCGAGTAAATCATCGACAACACCCGTGTGCACAACTTCAACATCACCAACCACACACTCAACACCGCCTTCGACCTCACCCTCCGCTCCTACAAACTGCAGCCACCATCTCTCGATCTACTACGACTATGTCGAGGCTACACTATGGTACGACAAGCACTTGTTGGCCGAGACGGAGGTGGCGTTGTTCTACCAGCCAAGGCAGAACGTGATGACGCTGGACGTTCGCGTGGCGGCATGGGCGGTGTCGCTGCTGAGGTCTGAGGCCTTGAGCTTTGAGGCCTGCATCACGTTCATGTCCCTCATTGGTGCAGGTCTGCATCATTGTTGAACGTGGTGCAGGCCTCAAAGCTCAAGGCCTTCGAGCTCAGCAGGTGGAGGCCGGGGTGCGGGGTGGTGGCGCAGGCGACAGCAATGGTGGTGAGAGTATGCAGGGCGATGAGGAGGAGGCCGCATGGTGAGGGGAGGAGACGGAGGGAGAGCGTGAGGAAGATGCCAGAGAGAGAGAGAGAGAGAGAGAGAGAGACCCATCTTTTTTTATTAAAAAGGTGGGACCTAATTTTAATAACATTGGGAGAGATGACGTGGAGGTTGGATTAATAACTTAATAAAAAATTATTTTTTTATACATATCAGCATGCCACGTCGTTAGCTTAACGGTGCGCCCAACAGAAATTAGACGATATGTCATAATTGAAACAAATGTCGTAGGATATGTATACAAATTAGACAAATGAAAGTATAGTCACGGTTGAGACAAATGTCAAAATACATATTATATTTAGATATTTTTTCAAAAATTTACTAACATGATGTAGAAAAACATTTATTGACATGTTATCTCATATTAATAAATTATATTTAATATGTTGACTGAACTAATACAGCAGCATCTAATAGTTGAACTAATACATCAGCATCTAATAGTTAAATTAATAGGTAGCTAAAGGTGGAATATAATTGCTATCGGTAAAATAATGTGAGATAAATTTAGGTATGAATAAAAAAATGAAATAGATTTAATAATATGATCATAATTTAGAATATATTTATCAATTTTCGCTTTTTATTTGTTCAAAAGTGCTAGCCCTTGAATTTAAGATTAAAATAATTGAAGGATAACACAAAAGATTGTGATAAATAAATTAGACAAATGTGACTATTATGGTTTGTTTGTTTTAGTGGATAGGATTGGATATCAAATGAAGGAATATTGAATAAGATTTTTTTTAATCCGGTATACACCGAATATAATATCAAATTTATATATTTCTAATCCTATTTTCTTCTAATTCATGCACTAAACAAACAAAGGATACAAATCTATCTCTAATCCTATCCATCTCTATCCTATGAAGGAAACATGTCCTTAATGTTTGAAAAAAATACAAATTAAAATCAAATATAATAGAAAATATTACAACATTTTTCTTGTTGTTTGGAACCCCAAAATGGAACTGTTTATGGCTCCATTTTCATTTTTCATTTTTGCCAAAACACTAAAGCGTGTTTGGATAAGGCTTCTTTTTCCGTTTCCACGGAACCAACGAAACATGGGTCTTGACAACAAAATCACGATGACATTTTCACAATTCCATCCAACTCGTAATCATTTTCACCAACCTGAAACAAAACTCTTTTTCTTTCATACATATTTGTTTTCTAGGCCTGCATGCAAATTTTAGTGAGACCCAATAGCCCAACACGAGCCTAGCACGATAAACTTGTGCTTGGGCCGACCCTTATCGGGTCGGCCCATTAAGGCTCATATATTTTATCGGATTGTGTCGGGCCAAGTGATGTAGGTATGACACGGCCAAATAGCTCGATATATTATTTGGACTATATATTGGGTAAAATCGAGCCAATTCGGGCTATCATGCCAAATTGGGCCTGAACAGGTCAAATGTATGATATGATCTAGTCATTTACTCACTTTTTTTCCTTTCGTTGTTGTGCTAATAGGCCGTGTTAGATGGCCCGTCATTTTTCGTGTTGTGCCGTGTCGATCGCAGGGTCCCAAACCTGAACTTTTATCGGGCTAGACCAAGTCGAGCATGTTTTTTATTCGTGTCAGGCCGGCTCGGGCCGATAGCCCGAGTCCGACATGATTTACCAAATTCATGAAGGATGTCCCTCTCTTCCATAATAATTTTACCACCATCTACTACTAGAAATATAGGCTTCACCGACGACTGACATCGTTGTTAAGCCGTCAGTGATAAGCATCATTGACAGCAAAAATCGTCGCAAAGTATCGTGGTTGAAGCTTTCATCGCTAATAAGTTGCAATGGCTATTGCAACTAAAGTTATCAACGACGGCTACATGGGCTATCGCTGCTAACATTATTAGCGACAGCCGCTCGATCTATCTATGATAATTCAAACATTCAACAACGACCAGCAAATCGAGGCTTGTTACAACTAAACACATTAGCGATAGCTCAACAACAGACCTCCAACGACTGAGGCGTCGCTAAGCCATTATTGAAAATATCAACAACAGTGATACGCAATGCTACCTAGACCATCAGCGTTTATGATAGGCGCGGCTTTGCCGAGGGCGGATCGTCGCTGATACATTATTAGCGACCGTTCACTAATGGATTTTCCTGCACCTAAAAAATAAAAATTCTAAAATTTATTTTTACAACGATTTTAATTTACAATAAACACATCAAACATCACAAAACACACAAAAAAATATGAATCAATTTATACTCAACTGTATAAATGCATCGTCAAATGTAACCAAAATACAATATCAAGTATTAATTGCAATCAAGTATCAAATGCATTATACTAAAAATATCACAACTAGGGTTGTTCATGGGTCAAACCCGACCCAATGAACCCGAAAAATTGACCCGACCCGAACCAATCGGGTGAGGTCGGGTAATCGGGCCGAGTCGGGTTCAACTTATTTTTTAAAAATAGGTAAATTACAGGAAACCCCCCTCGACTATAGTCGATGTGCGCAAAAACTACCTAAACTACCAAGTGTGCACGGAACCCCTCTTGATTATATTTTTTGTTCAAATAACCCTCATCCGTTAGCTCGTCCGTTAGTAACTTAACGGTAAAACTATCACGTGCGCAGAACCCCCCTCTCAGTGCCACATGACAGCAATCTCCACCCTTCATCTTATCCGACGATCATCACTTCTTCTATCCATCCCTCACCTACCTACACTCATATCATTGCCCTAGACTCCGCCGCCGCCGCCGCCGACGATGACGATGACCTCCCCTTCCTCAAGAATCCTCCCCTTCTAGAATAGAAGAGGAGGAGGTCGCCGGAGGAGGAGGAGGAGGAGGAGGTTCTAGAGGAGGAGGAGGAGGACCTCCTCTGGCAGCAGCGGTCGCGGTGGAGTCTAGGGAAAGGGGAGGAGTGTAGGTAGGTGAGGAATTGGTAGAAGAAGAAGTGGTGGATGTCGTATGAGATGAAGGGTGGATATTACTGTCACGTGGCACTGGGGAGGGGGGTTCTACACACGTGATAATTTTACCGTTAAGTTACTAACGGGCGAGCTGACGGAGGGGAGTTATTTGAACAAAAAGTGTAGTCGAGGGAGGTTCCGTGCACACTTAGTAGTTTAGGTAGTCTTTGCGCACATCGACTATAGTTGAGGGGAATTCTGTGTAATTTACCCTAAAAAAATTTACCTTCAATCCGACCCGATGCGACTCGGTTGTTTGTTGGTTGGGTCGGGCCAATTTTTTTCTCCAAACCCGATCCGACCCGTGAACAGCCCTAATCGCAGCGGTGGAGGCTGTAGAGGCTCAAGCGGTAGAGTCTGGAGTGGCACGGCCGAGACTGGTGTCAGTTGGGTCGAGGAGGACGACATATCAAAGGGTCCAAGTACTAGAATGTCGGAGCAAGCAGCTAGCTACATTAGAAGCATTTGCATGTTCTCCATCATCGTCTCTAATCCTCAATAGTAGCTCTCTGATGCGCTACCTCTACCTCCAAGGCCACCAATCTCCCTTGGTCCTTTGTCGGGGAGGTAGAGGGCCGCTGACCAGCAACTAGGCGAGTCGGTGCCCCAAGTGGCCCCAAGATAGCTCGTGCATTCATATCCACTATCACCAAAGTCATATACGCAATTGTGGTTTCAACCACATGTTGTATCGACTCATGCTACATGGTCAAAGTCACCCTGCAACAACCCTCCGCGCTAGGCATGGTCCTTGTGTAAGTTTCATAATTTATTTTTTGTTTCATAATTTTTTATTTACTTATATAAATTATAAATAATTAAAATGCTCAAAAATAAACTACACGTACCACAATGACGACGACCATCCTGTCGACTAATCCCTCGTCTCGTGTCGTCGACAATGAGTGCGGCCGAAAACCTCCATTAGCGAGGGTAGTGGACGGTGTCCTCCTCCTCGATCCGAGTCTAAATTTAGAAAACAACGAAATTAGTTAGTACTATATATATATATATATTAATTTCAAATATATTATCACCATGTGACGCTCGTGCATGATGAACAACACGGAACCGCCGGACATACGATTTCTAGCTGCAATTTGGGAGACCTCTTTGCCATGTTCTCCTACCTCTATTTCGTTATCGTCATCAACCATATATTCTACTTCTAATTGAGGATGTACATCGCTGTCATCATCCTCGAGTATCAGACTAACTCGGGGCACTTCAAACGGATCATCTTCTTGATAAAAGTCATTCATCAAATCATGTATCAACTCATTTTCTCTAAATACCAGATCAATTCTTCATCTTGCTTTAGTCTTATAGACTACACACCAATTTGCTCTATCTTTCATTCGAGATGGATACTGAGTATGATATATTTGTTAGGCTTGTAATGCCAATATAAAATGCTCATTTGAAGCTAATTTCGATTTGTAATTAACATGAACAAATTTATACTTTGGTTAACTCTCATGCTCCTATTGCTTGTATCGAACCAATGCTATTAAAAAAGAACAACTGATTTGCAGTCGAAGAAGTGCAATTCTAACACTTCTTCCAATAGTCCATAAAAATTGATATCACATTCAGTATATGTTGTCCCTTTCACGCAGACCATGATATTCATTGTCTTCTTTGTGAACGAATACTCAACCGTGTAAAATTCGTACCCATTGACAAAATAACTATTATAACACGATACAAGTCGCGATGGTTCACTAGCAAACTCAAATATTCTATCATCTATTTCGACTCAGTGTTATGTGGTATAAGATTGAAGTCAAGAAGGGAAATCATTATTGTGTAATCACTCTAATTCTTGATAACTACAAATAGATTATTATATAACCATCTGTACGTTAATTAAATATTTGAATGAACTATCCAATCTCTCGATAATTTAGTAATACGTACAAGTGTGCCAAATGATATTCTTCGTCGCTTAAGTAATGAGACGGACGAGAACCCAAAACACGACCAGAGTAACAAAAAGATATTTAAATGATTGTTTGATTGTCAAACTCCCACATCGTCGTTCCATAAAAGATAATTAAATCTTGTATGAACGATTAATTCAATTTCTTGAATGATATACAATTCACATATTGATCCTTCAACGATGACTAAGATGTCCGTCACAAAGCCGTCACTCATAAGTATTTTAATTTGACATCGCACCCGTGCCTATGCCCTCTACCTATCAACAACGACTTCGAGCGGCTAACGCTAAACAATCGCACATTATGGTGTAATATGCGACGGTATCAGCTATCGTCGTTGTCTCGTCACAGAAGGTATCTCATTAGCGATGGCTCTAGCGATCGTTGGTAAGCAATGGCCGATAGTGACGGTTACATTAGTCGTTACTAATACCCAATAATAATTGAACTATTTTTTAGTAGTGATCTAAAGTAATTATGTTTATATGATTTATTCTATTTTATATCCGCTAGCACTATATATATATATATATATAATTTGCATATATGAATTGTGATATTATATTTATTTACCACTTTTCTTTAAAATTAACAATTATAAATAAAAAGATTCATAATATAATCATTGGATTCATTGTGTTCTTTGCGAAGGGATTTGATTTCATAAACAATAATAATTGAAGGTCCGTTAATACAAGATTAATATAGTTTTCTTTTAAAAAAATATAAGTAAGATAATAAATTGTAATGTTTTTGTTGATTTATTTATATACATGTATATTAATTTTTATATTAATTACAATTATATAATATACTAAATTTGCAATGAGGCATAGATTAATCTCTATAGAAAAATTATTTTTTTGAAAGGATGAAAAATGATCTAATATAATAATAAAATATACATATTTTTGTCAATAAAAAACAGTTATATTTAATTGAAAAAATAGCATTTGTATAAAATTTAATGCTTTCCATGTGAAGAAATTAGTGTCGAAATTTAATAGCGAATAAATTAGAATACTAGCTCAAATACTAAAGAAGATATTTATTTTTTTTATCGTTTGCATTAGATGCTGACACCTCTGGCTAGTGGATGATGGGATTAACGAGATTAATAATTAATTAAAAAATTATTATTTAACTTGAATTAATTTTCTTAAATACCAGTTATCAAATGATATGGTATATATATAATTTTTATTTATATAAGTTTGGTTAAGCCAAACAGCACCTTAATAATTTTCGTTAATTAAATAGCACCTTATATTTTTTTTTTTTATGTGGAATAGGACGTGGTTAATTAACAAAAGAAACCGACATCAGCCAAAGTTTGGGGTCGATTTTTTAAAAGATCGGCATCCAAAGCTGCCGATTTGATCATTTGAAAACGTCTTTTTAAGATTTTTGTTTTGTAGTGCATTACTGTCGAGATCCTCACCCTCAAACTTTTATATCCATTCTATGGACCTATATATATTAGAAGTCGTGGCACTTGTGACATATAATTCCAAATGAAACATGCTACTTGCCCATCTCACCTCCCTTTCTCAAGTTCAAAGAAGATAAAACAGCAATATCCATTGAATTATTCAAACAATGAAAGTGTCTGCTTGAATGACATAGATGAAAATGAAATATATTTTTTCTTATAATTTATCTATTTTATTCTTTATTCTAACTTTTTGACGAGAAATAAATGAACGATAAAAAATAGATAAAAAAATATTATTACTCATTATTTTTTTCTTACGAATTTTCAATATAATTACATAAAAATATAGGAATTATATTATCAAATTAATTTTTTATAATTACATATATTAAAAATAAAATATTATGCTATTTTTGCCTGAAGTCGGAGACCTACAAAAATACTCTCACGCTCAAGTAAGAAAGAATTTCAGATGATGAATATAGAATTGGAATCAAAAGTATACTTGATGTGCGTCGTATCTATTCATATTGCGGGTTTAAGATGTCTCGCGGGGATATACTCGAAATGAGTCAAGATTTATCCCAAAAATGTCAGACTCATTATTTTTGAATTCTTGATAATAAATGAAGGATGTAGGTGTTCTTTTATGATCGGATGGAGCCCCCGAGTTAGGTTGTAGTTGATTTGAACTGAGTTTGGTTCATTAGTGTGGGTATTATCGGACCTAACCCGATCGAGCTCAAAGCGCTAGTCCAATTCATATACATGCGACAATAGTATTTAACTTTGATTGCTATTGTTATTTTATGAATATTTAATTGGTTTTTATGAAAAAATAAATAATAATAATAATAATAATAATAATAATAATATTAATGTTGCTTATTTTAAAATTAATAAATTATCTCTAATTAACCAAAATAATTAGTATGTATTTTATTTTTAAATTAGTATTTGATTTTTAAAAATTATTTTGTATGTATTTTTATTATGTTATTATTAATTAAAATAAAATATATACCCAATATAAGTTCTTAATTTCTTTTGTTATTTTAACTCTCTCCCATCCAAATTGTTAACAATTATGTTTAGTTGTGTCCATTTGTTTCCATTAGTGTTAAAATAACAGTAAATTACACTGATCCTCTCATGGGATTTAGTAAAATTATATTAACATTCATTCTATTTGTAATTTTATCTTGTAATCCTTTTGAGTTTTGTAAAATATTACACAGACCTTTCATACTAACGAAAATTATTAGTGGAGTGTCTGTCATGTGCACTGCACATGCTTACTAATGATATTTTTAAAATATTTATATTTTTCTTATTTTAAATGATAAAAATACTATTATGTCATTTTTATTTCTCTCAAAATTTATATTTTAAAAATATTTTTAAAATAAAATAATTCATTTCAAAATTTTATTTTTAAAATATTTATTTAATTATTTTTTGTATATATTTTAATAATTTTTCAGCAAAGGGCATAAGAGAAAAATCACATTACTAACAAACTTTATTTAACACCGTTAGCTACAAGGGATGTGAGTGTCACTTAGACAATTAGAAAAGAGATCAGTGTAATTTCACTAAACTTCAGGGGAGGTCAATGTAATTTATCCTTAAAATAAAATAATTAAGCAAGATTCATTGAACAAGAATAATGCCTGCATGAAGAAAAATCGTCCTTTTCAATTTGGCTATTCCAATGGCGAAAAGATAGATAAAGAGATGGACTAGTTTTTAATTTATAAAATTTTAATATTAAACAATATTTTTTATTATATGTTATTGCGTCATGTTATTCAAAAATTAGATGATATAATTCAATTAAAATAAATACGAAAATATATAATTTAATTGAAAAGATAAGAATACCTATCATAAATAAGAAAAACTCTAAAGTATAAAATATATTCACATAATTTTCTTAATATATATAGACTGTCATTATTTTTTAAGTCTCAATTTTTAAAAAATAATAATTTGAGTCCTCTGAATTCGTTCATGATATCAATTTACATCATGTCTAATTTATAAAATTAAACTTTCATTTGAACTATTATTTCACCATTTGGCATAATCATATTCTCATTGTATTTAATAATAATAAAAATATTTGCTATTAAATCATTGTTTCTTATTTTATTGTATCATGATGATAAAGTTGTTAAATTCGAAATCATTTTGGAATATTTGAATAAATATAAATAATAAATGTTCGGAGTTTGGACCAGTCTAAAAGTAGTCAAAAATTTGTTTCAAAAAAATGGAAAATTATCCTCATTTTTTATATAAAGAATATATTTCTTTTTCAAGAAGAAGAGACCTTGTGGTTGTCGTTCGAGTGCGGGCTTAGTGGCTCCTCGTCGTGATGGCTGCCACCGCCGCTGCCGCCCTCTCTGCTTGCCCTTCTGCCACAAACACCACCGCCTGCTGCTACCACGACCACGACCGCTACTCCGCTCCTTTCTTGTCACTCCGCTCTTCCCCAAAGCAGTCGCACTTCTACCTGGTTAAAACCACCCTAAAACCCTATGGCTCTCCCCGCCGCTCCATTCCGTCCATCTCCGCCACGTCTAACCATTCCGTTCCATTCGGTGTGTATAACGACGACAAGCCCCGCGAGGAGTGCGGCGTTGTGGGCATCATCGGCGACCCGGACGCCGCCCAACTCTGTTCCCTTGCCCTTCACGCCCTCCAGCACCGCGGCCAGGAGGGCGCCGGCATCGTCTCATCTGATGGAGCTGCCCTCCACTCTGCCACCGGTCTTGGCCTCGTATCCGAGGTCTTCTCCAACCCCCGCACCCTCGCTCCTCTCGTGGGAGAATCGGCTATTGGTCACGTTCGCTATTCAACCGCCGGCGCCGCCTCCGCCCTCGCCAACGTCCAGCCCTTCGTCGCTGGTTACCGATTTGGCAAGCTCGCGGTTGCTCACAATGGCAACCTCGTAAATTATCGTCCCCTCCGTTACACCCTGGAGTCCAGGGGCTCCATCTTCAACACCTCCTCGGACACCGAGGTCATCCTCCACCTTATCGCCATTTCATCCTCCCGCCCTCTCCTCGCCCGCATCATTGAGGCCTGCGAGACCATCGAGGGCGCCTACTCCCTCGTTTTCCTAAGCGCAAACAAGCTTTTTGCCGTCCGTGACCCACACGGTTTTCGGCCCCTCGTTATGGGCCGACGCCGCTCCACTGGCGCCATTGTGTTCGCCTCTGAGACCTGCGCTCTTGACCTAATCAATGCCGAGTTCGTGCGTGAGGTGAACCCTGGGGAAGTTCTCGTAGTTGACGGCAAAGACATGAGCACTACCTCCGCCTGCCTCATGCCTGAGATGCCCCGTAAAGCTTGTGTCTTTGAGCATGTTTACTTCGCCCTTCCCAACTCCATCGTCTTCGGCCACCCTGTACACGCCTCCCGTTATTCTTTTGGTGCTGCTCTAGCCCGCGAGTCCCCTGTCCCTGGCGCTGACATCGTCATCCCAGTGCCAGACTCAGGATTCTTTGCTGCCCTTGGTTTTGCGGAGGGCTCTGGAGTGCCCTTCCAGCAGGGTCTCATCAGGTCTCACTATGTAGGCCGCACCTTCATTGAGCCAGATAAGGAAGGACGCAATCTTGCTGTCAAGCTCAAGCTTGCGCCTGTCCGTGCTATCCTTGAGGGGAAGAGTGTAGTTGTGGTCGATGACTCAATTGTTCGGGGTACCACTTCGTCCAAGATAGTGCAGCTCATTAAGACTGCTGGGGGAGCTCGGGAGGTCCACATGAGGATAGCCAGCCCACCTATTGTCGGCTCCTGCTACTATGGTGTTGACACCCCAAGGTCCGAAGAGCTCATTTCCAATCGGATGAATGTTGAAGGAGTGAGACAGGAGATTGGCTGTGAATCACTTGCCTTCCTGTCACTTGATAGCCTCAGAGGAGCTTTTGGTAATGAAGGCCACAAGTTCTGTGATGCGTGCTTCACTCATAACTATCCTGTGCCACTGAAGGATCAGGAGGTCATGCAGTTAGCAGAAGCTTGAGACTTGCCTTGCTTGATTGGGTATGGCTTAGTTAACACAAATAAGAGATTTTTTTCTGCCGCTTAATCGTATAATATATCATGTGGCGAAGTTTCTGCTTGACTTAGTTATTGTGATGCATGGGATTTTGAGGGCATGTGAGATGTATTAGTGTTATTAGCTTTATGTGATAATGTGGATGTTATTATGACGACACTTCATTGTTTTGTTTTGTTTCTCTTGATTACTTTCAGTTGATAAGTTGCTGTTGCTCCGTGCTTTCACATGTTAAGTTCTACTGTTGCCATTACATACTGTATGTTCTTGTGTTTCAGTTGGAACTTAGATTTTAACTTGTCATCATTGTGCTTTTATCAGACTGTCAGTACATATAAGTGAATATCAGTTACAATAGTAACCTATGCAGTCATAAGTAAGATGCTATGTTAAGACTTTACTATTTATCCATTATGAGTTTTTGGTAAGAATTAGATGGCCCCAAGTTCGGAAATGCATGACTCTAGTAATGAGCTTACATGGTCCATGCAAACTATCATAACCACCTTTTGACTTGGTATGCAAGAGTGAGAGTCTATAACAATCACTCTTACTCAAAGGTTTGACGTTTTGGTCTGAGGGATTAATAATCCAACACATCAAAATCATTTCCAGCAAATGGTATTTTACTCTTGCACCACCCAGGTAATTCTTTCTGCGAAGATCACTAATGTCCCCTTGAGATAAAATGTCTCAAAAGCTTGATAAGTCTATTGGCTTGATAATTGGGCTATAGTGAGGCTCTGATCTTGTAGCCCAAAATGTTTAATCCCATACTAATTCTAATAGTTAATTGTATTTCCATGACTCATTTCCACTATTGATATGCTTGTGAAAATATGTTTTTTTATGTTGTCTTCTATTATTTTGCTTAATGTTCTAGAAAGATATCGCTCTTATGAACTATATGAATTTGTATTGCCCTGGTCCTCAAATTTAAAGTTACTCTTAGGCTCAAGTTTGATATTGATAAACTAATCTTACCCAAGTGATGGCTAGTTATAATAAATTTATTTTGATTCAGAAGACAATTATGTTGTTGTATAGTCTTTTAGCCCCTTTATACTGTTTCAGAGTCCTTTTTGAGTATTGTTGAAGTCAAGACTAATAATATATGTGCAGAGTGACTAGTAAAGGTGTTTGCGTGTTAGGAGTTAATGTTGGATTCTTGAGGGGTGCTTTTAGATAGAACTCTGTGGGAATTATGAGAATTTCATAGATGAAATGAGAGTTCGTAGTCACTTAAAGTTGAATATAACTCAGTCCTATAATTGAGTATAATTTTGAGACCTTTATCTTATGTTATATCTTTGTCTTTTTCTCACCTTTCCTCTTCTCTAATTCCTCATTATTTTGTGCGTTCTATTTATTATCACTTTGAACATTCTTGCTTATGTAATTGATTGATGGAATACATTTTTAGTTTAATCTTATAAAGATATACTGATTATGGCTGCATCACATAGTGCCACAGTTAGGACTTGGCTTGATTGAATAAATGACCCATTAACATGAAAGTTTGAACTGTTGGTCTAAATGCTTATGCCAAGTAAACAAAAGGAAATTCATCAATCCTTGGTCCTTATGAACCAACAAACCCTTTTACAGTTCATAATGTAGCGCTCCTGTTCCTCTTTGCGGCTAGAAAGCCTTTTCAGCTATTTATGTACGGAGTTCCTACGATTTTTTTAATTTGATTCATCATGTTTTTGATTTGATTTATGTTAGTCTGGCAAGAAAATCCACTGATTGTTAAGGCATCATGAGTATCCTCTTTTCCGATTTTATTTTCAAGTGTTGCCAAAATTGCCAATTGGTATCAAAAGATCAGTTCTCCGATGCCTCTTTTCACTATCTAATGGGTTAGGTGAAATATTTTTAGTTAAGAAAGAACTCCCCGTGTGCAATAGTTATGCAATCATTTTCGCAAGTTAAAATAAAGATACAATATATAAGTAAGGGTCGATTGAGTTTGTGATAACATCTTCGTATATTTTAAAAGAAGACCTCAAGATTCTATGTTAGATGAGGTGAGTCATTTATGATTAGTAATGGAAAGAAGACTCATTATAAATAGTAAGAAGAAATTCCAATCATTTTGGTTTAGTTATGTTGCCTTACTAAGAGCTTATTGACGTGGACATAAATACGGATATGCATAACTTTTGTGGAATCAACTAAACAATAATAATTACTTTTTGCAGTTGCCAATGATTAAGCTATTAATAAGTGCAACTGAACACTTTGCCTAGATAGAATATTTTAAATTTCTTTTTGGTACTATTTACCAAATAAATATTGTCTTATCTAATAAAAGTATATCTTATTTCACTACTTGAATAATGGGCATCAGCAACGGCGCCACCATCAGCAATGGCTTGCAACGGCGCCAGCCGTAGTAACGGAGCCGTGGCAGAAAATCACATCGCTGATAACTTAGCAACGGATCAGCAACGGCCGCTCGGGCCGTTGCTAAAAATATTATCAGCAACAGTTTTGCCACGGACACGGAGCCGTTGCTGATAACATTAATAGCAACGGCTAGTGAGTTCGTAGCAACGCCGTTAGTAAAAGACCGTTGCTAAGCCGTTGCTGTAGGTCATCAACAACGGCTTTCGATACACTTTTAGCAACGGCTTTCCCACGGACGGCTGTGGGAAAGCCGTTGCTGATGATGTAAACCTGAAAACGAAAAAAATTTAAAATTCCAAATTTCCATTGATACATATCAACATTATCTGATACATAACTCACACACCCATATACACATTCATTCACACATCACAAATACACCAAGATATACATCAAAACAATTATACTTATATTTATAATTATCCACAATAGTATAAAAACTATTCAAATACAAAATTGAAGTATCAATATCCAAACAAAATAAATTAAAGAAGTATAGTATCTAAGTAACAAAGTCAATATAAATTTTTTTTCACGATGACGATGGAGGATGGTCTGGATCATATGGCGGGGTCTGGAGTGCTTGAGTGTACATCGGCGTGGACTGACTCGAGGACGATGGATCAGATGATGCCGAAGAGATGCCTGCTCCGGGATGACTTGACATGTTGTGTAGCATAACATGCATCTCCGCCATCATCTGACTCTGGCGTTCCATCATCTCAGTCTAACGTGCGACTGTCTCCTCTAGTGTCCTTATCCTGCTACTATGATCATAACTGGATCTGGAGGTGGACGGCCGCTCACCAGCGACCGGAGGGGTCGGTGCCCCAAGTGGCCCTAGCACGGCTCGCACATGACCACTATCTGCAAAGCCATATACGCGGCCATGGTCCCAGCCACCTGCGGCCTCGACCCACGCTGCTGCGTCAAAGTCCTCGGGGGTGCCCCCGCGCTGCACCACCGTCTGGCTATAGGTCTCCTACTCGAGTTTGATTTTTTGTTTAATATTTATCATAAAACTTAAATTATAAATATATAATGAATAATTTAAACAAATATATAGTTACCATAATGTATGCAGCGCGGTTGTCGATGTACTCCCCCGTCCCATGTACTCGACGGTGGGTCCGCTCAAACACCGCCATCGGGGATTTATGTTATTCATATTGTACTAAGCACTTCTTTTAACCGCTAACTTCATTCTAAATTTCGGTAGCATCTCCCTACAGTTCTCCGAATACGCATATCATCTGGGCACGTATCGGAGAATAAGAGAGATGCTGCCGAAATTTAGAATAAGTTAACGGTTAAAAGAAAAACGTAAGTGCAGTACAAATAACTATATTCCCAAATTGTCCAATCAGGGACAATTCAAGGATTGTACGTCGTATAAAAAATCATCTACTTCTTTTACACGAACATACAACCTCCGAACGGATCTAAGGTTTTGCTAAATCATATCCGACTCGTCGATGCGTACGTGAAACATATCAACTCGTCGGATGGATGATTATTTTCTAAATGTTTCGAGTCAGTTCGAGTCCATATTGGACAATTCCGACACAAGTCCAAATTAGACGATTTCGGCGGGAGTCCGAAATGAACGATTCCGGCGCCCGTCCGAAGTGAACAATTCCGATGCGAGTCCACTGAGGACAACTCCGGCTAATTAACAATATTTTAACTAATTAATTAATATTAATCTACAACATTTTAACTAATTTAAATAATTAACCTACCATTATTAAATATTAATCTAACTAAATTAAACTAAAAATTAATATAAACTCTAAAAATTAATCTAAAGCCTGAAAATTAATCTAACAAATTAAATAATTAATCTAAACAATTAAAAAATTAAACAAATAATTAATTAACAATTAAATAATTAAATAAAAAATTATAAAAATATCATTTCCGGCGTCGGAGTCTAGTGTATGGACACTGTACAAGCTCCGGCGGCGGCCATCGGCCGTCCGCCGCCGGCCGAAACCCTAAAAATAGGGTTTCGGCCGGATTTTACGTTGGGATCAATGGGGAAGGCCGGGCGGTGAGAAATACCTGAAATCGGCGGTCGAGGACGGACAGCAGCGTCGGCAGCGGCAGCTCGGCTGCGTTGGCGTCGGCAGCGGTGGCAAGAGGCGGGAGGAGCAGGCGGCGGCAGCAGCGGGAGGAAGAAGGGGCGGGCGCGATTTGCGACCTATATAAACTTATCAGCAACGGCTCACTCGCCCGTTAGAAAGCCATTGCTGATAAGTTATCATCAGCAGCGGCTCACTTGTTCGTTAGAAAACCGTTGCTGATAATTAACATCAGCAGCAACGACTCGCATGTCTGTTAGAAAGCCGTTGCAGATACAACATATCTGCAACGGCTTGAGCGGCCGTAAGAATGCCGTTGCAAATAGCAACGGCTTGAGCAGCTGTTGCTGATAGCCATTGCTGAAGACCCAATTTCTAGTAGTGTTTATTTGATATGCTTTGTAAGATGATACCATGAAATTGTTCTTTTGCAAATCTTAGGAATGCTTTTATATCCTAGATAAGCTTTAGAACTTCCATCTTGGAAGTTGATATACTTTTTTATACACGTCAGGGGTGGACCCACACTAGGGCCAAGGGGGTCATTAAATATTAAATATAATTTGATGATTTTTAAAAAATATATGGTAAAATTACATGAATATTATTAAGTTCAACTTTTTTCACTAATGTATTCATAGTCTAGTAATTAGTTATTTTAATTTTTTGCTTATAGATCTTAGGTTCGAATCTCATCTATTATCTTTTATATTCATTATTTACCTTTTTTTTCGTAATGGCTAAATATGAAATTCAATTTTCCAATTAAAAAAACTCCAAATCTTTCTCTAGTAATTTCTAACTCTAACTCCAAAATTTTCTCTATTAGTTTATAAGCTAAGTTCAAGATTTTTTCTATTAGTTTTTTACATTTAAAGCTCTCATGTTGGTTTTATTTCTAATACATTTTTCTATGTTATTATCCATGCTCATGTTATAAAGTCGTGTGAACTTTTGTGGATGAGGTATTCTATTATATGATTAAATGATTAGTTTGCTCATCAAGCATTCAAGGAAAATGAATAAAAATTATGTTATATTTTATTGATTGTGAATTTTATTAAATTGAAAATCTAAATCTAAAATTAATGAATTTTATTAATCATCTATAATAATTATATAATACATTTTCACGGTGACAAATTAGTTTTTACTTTTAATGTAATATTAGGTACTATTAATGCAACAAAGAACAATTATTTTTCTGTATGTATTTGTAATTTTGTTAATCTCTTACTACTTTTTAGTTTTCTTCATATAGTTTTATAAAGTTGGCACTCGAGATGAGTAAGGCGACGACTGCATCACGGTAGATTCTGTTTTGGATAATTGAGATGAAAGAATTCTCATAGGAGCTTTAATTATTTTTAATTTAAAAATTTTAGTAATATTTTTAAAATATGAAAATTGATAAAGAAATTTGTACTATTATAAGTTGTTATCTTAATTAAAAAAATTTAAATTGAAGGGTTAAAATAATATTTATTAAATTTTTATATTTTAAATTAAGCCCCCTTCATTAAAATTTCGGCCACTGATATATGTTCTCTGTATGGGAATTCATTTGTGTATGATTATGTGAACACTAATGATTTTTCCTCATCATATGAGATATATCTATAGCAGTTGATGGAAGTGGGTCATTTCACTTTCTTTTCACGTGAATGTTCATTAAGCATAAGCATATTTTCTTCCTGTGCACTCTTTTGTATGTGCTTATAGACGTGCATGTACTCCTGCTAGTATTTCTTCAGTAATCCTAATTATGCACTTCGATCTTATCAGGTTGAGTTGAACATCGAAGAAGATCCAAAACATTCGAAAAGCTGCAGTTTGAAGGGATCATTAATTTGTACTTCCTAAGCCATGCTAAGAAGAAGCAGGGTAAATGATAACCTAAATAAATCTTTTAATTTGATTGTCAAATATTTTTTAGAGTGCAGCGGCCAAAATTGTCTCTATAACCTGCTTGCCTACTTCTGTCTTCAGCTTTGCCTAAAGAATGAACAAAATGTTCTTGCAATTTTGATCGTATGTAACCTCTTCCATTAACTAGTTTTGGAATCGAGCCCCAAGTTAATTTCTTTAGTTACTATAGTCAGATATTGTGTTTAAGAAAAAATACAGATTACTGTTATACTTGTCGTACTTTGATATATACTGTGATCTACCATGCTCCGAGGAAAGAGAGCAAATAAGCCCTCGTAAGCTGGTTTTTCTTCCCTTTCTCGTCCTTTGTATATTATCTGATTGGATGTATCTTTAGGATTCCAAAAATTGCTGTAAATATTGCTCATATGTAGCAGGTTTTGTTCTCCTCTCCAAGTTGCAACTGATGAATTGCATATAAATATGATATGTGCAAGTTTAGAACATTACAATGTAACCTAGATAGTCTTCTTATTCTGCTTTTGCTGGGGTATGTTCGCTATACCCTTCATGACTCGTTTAGGAATAACCAATTCATGAGGTGGTTGGAGTATTTCAGGAGGAACTATAACGAATCTGGGTATTTGGAGTTATGAAGGTGTGGCATGGGCACATATTGTGTTTTCTGGTTTGTGCTTTTTAGCAGCTATCTGACATTGGGTGTATTGGGATCTAGAAATATTTTATGATGAACATACATGCAAAATCTTTGGAATTCATTTATTTTTTTCAAGATTGGCTGGCTTTTGGCTTTGGCGCATTTCATGTAACATGTTTGTATGGTCGTGTTCGATCCTTATGAACTCTCATACGTAGTTTTTGTTTAGCCAATTATTGTCATAAATTCTTGAGTTAACCATATATTTTTGTTTTTTCTTGTTATAATCATGTTGTTCTTCATCTAACATCGTTGTAATTTATTGGGTTACCATCACCATTCAGGGAGTGTTAGGGGTGTACTCATCCGTCTTTCAAGTATGATCGAGAATTAATGGGCTTAGGAGACTAGTGTCTCATTTGGTTGACATGGAAAGTATAGAAAGTTACAATTCACATGAATTAACTTTTTATATGTATTTGTTATAATTCACATGAATTAATTTTTTATATGTATTTTTCGAGAAGTATCTAAGAAGTGTTTGGTTGATAAAAAGTTAATTAATAGGAAGTGCAACTTTTCTCCTAGAACATATTTGGTTGACATGAGTACTTCCTAGGAAGTACATATAAAATGACAAATATACTTTTTTTTTTTAATTTTTTTTTATAAAATAATATTTTAATTTATATGTATTAGTATATATATATATATATAATATAATTTTTGCATATATAATTAATATAATATATACTTTATTATATATGAAAATATTACGTATTTTTATTTAAAATAAAATAAGGAAAGAATTCAATGATTATCTATTTTATAATGTTGGAAATATAAATTATAAATTTTGTACTAAATCAAATGTGAGGGTGAAATTAATTTTTTTCTTCAAATACAATGCAGGAAGTGCAACTTACCTAGGGAGGCTTAGATAAGTTACTTCCTGCATTTTGTAGAAAGTTGCACTTATTCAGGAAGTTGTACTTCATGCAAAATATAAGAAGTGTGTCAACTATACATGAGTTCTTTTTCCTACTTTTTGGGAAGTACAACTTTTTATAGAAAATAGTATCAACTAAACGAGGCCTAGATTGTTTATAAGAACTTCATTCAAGTCTGCTTCTAGGTGGCTTTTCTTTTAACCAGAAAATTAAGCTTAAATTAAAGCCGGCGAGAGCCTGGCACAAAAGTATCAGCATACAAAATGTCTTCTAACTCAGGCGGGCGGATGGAGGACCAAATCCTCTCATCCTTACAAAGCCGCGCCTGATTTGTTGCCCAATGAGCATTTTTGTTGGCTTCTCGAAAACAAAAGGAGAAGTCGACCATATTATTGTTGGAGCTTAATAGTCGAATATCAGATACAAGTGCGGAGAAAGCCCACGGGGCTTGCGAATTTAAGTAAAGGATATTCACCAAAGTCTTCCTGTTGATTTCTATCACAAATGGGGGAAGAGCGTTGTTGCCAGCAAATCAGAGTGCTTTCTGAATAGCACATGACCTTCTAGGATTAAGGGCGAGTTTCCTTCTTGGTAGCAATTTGTTGCAGTCAGACAAATGCCATAACTATCATGCACAATCAGCTCGATGCCACTTGTATGATCAAGAAATGATCCATCACAGTTGATTTTTAGTAGACTCAGTGAGGAATCCAATTCTTAGGATGAGGATCTAGGTGCCTTTTTTCACCCGGCAAATTCACAACCCAACTTGCCAACTGTGGCCTCAATTGACACTAGATGTCTGCCAACAGAAGATGACAATTTGTCGGACCATAGATGTCCTACTCATTAAGAAATATCTCAATTTATATGTTTGCCATTTAGCCCCAACCAGTTCTTTTTTATTCGGATTAGATCTTTATGGTTTGGGTCGATAGTTTTTTGTTTGATTGGTTCAATTGTCCAAGTAAAAGAATATGAAAAATATAATTATAATTAAAAATAGGATTAAGGATGATTTTTGTCGTTGAACTATTGAAAATATGATAAAAATATCTTTAAACTCTTATTTGATTATTTTTTATTCTTAAACAAACGAAAACAGTTAAAAATGCCCTCGAACTATTAGAAATTAGTAAAAATATCTCTATACTCATTTTTTGATAGATTTTTTACCCTTAGACAAACGAAAATAGTTGAAAAATACTAATATTTTTACTCATTTTTAAGAAAAAAATTTTCTTCTAACTTTAGACTTGGGTAAAAATACTGATATTTTTAATATTTTTCGTTTGTCTAAGTGTAAAAATTTTATCAAAAAATGAGTTTAAAAATATTTTTACTCATTTCTAATAGTTCAATGATATTTTTCAATTATTTTCGTTTATTTAAAAATAAAAATTAATCAAATAAGAGTTTAAGAGTATTTTTATTATATTTTTAATATTTTGATGACAAAAGTCACTCATAACTCTTAAAAATATGAGTTCAATATTTTTTTTAAAAAAAAAAAGACTCGATAATAATTTTGATTGATGTTTGATCAAATAAATTATTAAGATTCAACAATCCAATCAGTTTCTCCATATGGCTGGTAGTTCTCAAACGATTGGTCCTAGTTAAAATCCTTTTGATTGTGGCAATTTTGTTTCCCAAATGCCCTCTTACAACTTTTTTTTTAAATTTTTTTGAATGGAGGGCATGATCCATCACGCCATCAATATATAATATCATTAAATAAATTAGAGAAGTAAACTAGGAGGACTTGGAAATTACAGAGTACCATGTTATTTTTACTTAAGTATAAACTGGAAAAATTATTATGGAGCTTCATGCGTTCACTGAACCTAAAGTAAAAGGGTTAAGTTCACTATTTCACAGGTTCATCTCCATAAGGAGTCTGACTGCATAAAAGTTACACATATATAAACTGATTACAGACGAACTCCATGCCATTGTTTTGCTCGTAATTGACGAGTAATTGCAAATTTTGCTAAATTACGTGGAAACAAACACCGGCTCCTTGATGAATATATAATAAAAAGCACATTTAAAATATTTAATGACAAATATATTGGTACTAATAATCTTAATTTTAATCAATGTGTTGGAGCAAATTACGCTCGCTCTTTTTTATAGACATAAGCGAGAGAAAAGTGCAAATACAGGAGCAGCCCGAAAGCGCTGAGCCCAGCAAGAAGCCAATAGAAGTAATCGAGATGAGCGCGGTTTAGATTGTTGGAAAACCAGCTATCCCCGCTCGCACTGCTTGCCTTGTCGATCGCAGACACCAGAAATCCACTGATGAAGCTGCCGATGCCGAAGATGCTCAGGTACAGCGCAAGCCCCAAGCTCCTCAACGCATCAGGAACCTGGTCGTAGAAGAACTCCTGCAACCCAACCATGGTGAAGACGTCCGAAACCCCACATAAAATGTATTGCGGCACCAGCCACCACACGCTCATGGGCACCGTCGCATCCGGTTGATCTACCAGGCCGTAGTCTTTTGCAATTTGCAGCCTCTTCATCTCCACCATAGCTGCAATCACTATGCCGACGAGAGAGATGGTCATCCCGGCGCCGATCCTTTGAAGCATGGTGATGCCGGAGGGATGCTTCGTGAGCTTCCTGGCCACTGGGACGAGAACCCGGTCGTAGATGAGAATGGAGGTAAGAATGGCGATGCTGGAGAAGACTTGCAGCGCCGCGGGTGGGGCTTCGAGGCCGAAGCCGATTCTCCTGTCCAGGGTGCTGCCTTGCTTGGTGAAAAGGGTCGGAGATTGGGCGAACACAATGGCGTAGGTCAAGCAGGTCGCCCATGTCGGGAACAATCGCAGCAGCCCCTTGATTTCTTCTCCAAGGCTACTTGCACTGTCATTCCAATGAAGAACGAGAGGACAACATGTTACAGACAAAGGAGGATGACATATTCAATATTATTTTGGAGTAGTTAAGTACCACTGTTTGGGTTGAAGTCTTTGGTTATCTTCTTCAGCCGCATCGAGATCTTTCTCCATGCAAGTGACGGTCCTGCTCTCCTTGATGGGGTAGAAGCGATAAGTCTTGGTCCCGATCAAGAAAACCACAAGAGCAATGACCATGGCAGTGCAGGGGATTCCGAAGCCGAGAGCCCAGCTGACATAGTCTTGGATGTAGCTCAGCACGACGATGGCGACGAGGACGCCGCTGCTCATGCCCATGTACCACCAGTTGAAGAAGGAGCTCTTTGCGACGCACTCGCCCGGGTCGTTCTCATCGAACTGGTCGGCACCGAACGCTTGGACGCAGGGCTTATGACCACCCTGGGCGAACGCCATAAGGTAGAGGGATGCATAGAAGGAGGTCACTAGGACAGGCGAAGGTGTGCAGTCTACTGGATCCGTTGGGCAGAGAAGGGAGGAGGGTAGAGAAGATAACAGAGTTAGCGAACCCAACCCCTGTGATTCCCTCAAATGGGAGATTTGAAGAATGTTAGTTAAAGCAGCTAAATTTCTAGGAAGTGGAGAACAAGTAAAGTTGCGCCAAGCATATGCCAAATGCCCAAATTTATGGAAAAACAAGTAAACTTCGCATCACAATTTCCATTAAAAAATGGAAATGGAGGGAGGAGTAATTAAGATGAAGAGGCACCAGTATATAGAGGAGGGTGGCGATGACGATGGTCCGATAGCGCCCCAAGTAGGAATCGGCCAAGAAAGCGCCGAGGAGAGGCAGCATCGACGCCCAGCCACTCCATACGTTGACGGCAGCCGCCGCCGCCGCCGTCGACTCCCGCAGCGGGCCCGTGAGGAAGGAGATCAGGTTGCTCGACACCCCATAGAAGGCAAATCTCTCGGCGATCTCGACCCCTACGTACACGCACGGATCCGTACATCAGACGAACGATCGAGATGAGCAATGGAGATAAAGTGATGAGAGCTGACCTATGATGAAGAGGGCGGAGGTCCAGCGGCCGGTGGCGTCGCGAGAGGCAGGGCAGCCGCGGTAGTCAACTACGCCGGTAAGGGCGTGAGAGAGAAGAGGGTCGGAGTCCATCTGCCACACCCCGACCCGCTTCCCGACTCTGCCGTATTCGCTACTAAACTTTTTGAGATCTCAAAAGATTCGTGTTTATTTAAACTACACGAATATTGAATACCTACTCATATCGAGGATGGCTTCATTTGTAGGTAGGTCCTCTTCTAGTATACAATTGCAGCGAGGCTGGTAGCGTTTAGTGTCTAAGAAAAGCCGGTGAAGGGGATATTTTAAGGAAAATATCCATTTTTCAAGGTGACTGAATTGTGGAAGAAAGTCGATAGGTCCCACCAGATAACGAGTTAACGACGGTTTAATTTTATTATGCACGAAAATCTTAAAATTCTATTATTATTTTTTATTAACTTTTTTTTAAATTATTTTTTCACCTTTTTATTAAGGAAATGATTTTATTTGTAAAATTAAATTTTTAAAGATTTTTTTTTTTTATAAACGTGCATAAACCTAAGTCTATATAAAACTCAAATCTATATTTTATTGGGGAAGAGTGGAGGGGCAGCCGTAGTAAACACAAGGAGGAAGATAGAAGGAACGAGGATCGATGAGTTGTTAAGGAGGAATCTCAAGATAGAATTCTTACCGAAGTTAATTCCCACACTTTAATTATGCAAATAGCGTACCATATACCCACTTCCTTTTCAGAGGCTTCGACTAACCTTGTTTGGTAGCAAGCAATCGAGGAGGAACTTAATACCCTACGTAACAATCAAATCTGGGAAATGGTTTGATTTACAGCCGAACAAGTCCGTCGTTGGGTTCTAGTGGATTTTTAAAATTAAAACATGTCACCTTTCAACCCGGACGCGTGACCAGCTAAAGTACACTTCGTACTCCGAATTCTAACCTTAAATTTCGATAACCAAAAGATAAATACAACCACAACCTGAACGTAACGTAATCAAATCCATCAAAGATCGAATGAAACACAAAGTCTGCAATTCAAGCTCAACCGGCCATACCAAAAAGCAAACAACAGTATGAAATTTAAAATCCAGTTCATCTGACAAGTTCGAAAAGAAAGTAACAGTACAACAATGACATAAGAAAAATCGAGCATGACTCCACTATAGACACGCGACGATGACGAGATCCGCTGATCCCTGCTACACCCAGTTGCGCTACTCTGCACACCAATACCTCTACTGATCCTGCTCAGAAACTACAAAACAAATAAAACAATCGCAAGTCCAACTAGAATTTAGTGAGTGGTTCGATTCTAGTCCCACCCCGTTCATGCAATAATTAAAATTTAGGAAGCATTAATAATATAAAGATGCCATGTGATATTCAAACCGAGAAATTGAAATGTCACACCCCAAATTCGGTATGATGGGTCAGGGTACGTCACGTAGCCCGAAGTCTAACCCAAATCCAACCACATGTACAATAAAATCGGACCTAAACATTTAATAAAATATCAATGATTTTTAAAAGACATTTATTTTTAAGAAAATCCCAAAACTACCAACTCAATAAATAGCTAAATGTTCAAATCAATTTTCAAAGTGTAATTACTAAACAGGGACACCTCAAAGTAATAAAATGAGAAAACATAATAAATCGAGTCGACAACTCAAGAAAAAAGAAAACGACTTGGGTATCCCCTCGACCACGACATGTCACGAGACCCGTTGCCCTGTCGCCACCAGCCGTGCTATTGCACCCCGGTACCTCTCTGATCTAACTTAGGTGCTACAAAACAACAGAAATGAGGAGTAAGTCCAACTAGAACTTAGTGAGTAGATCAGCCCTCAGTTTCACCACAACATCAACATCATGCATAATCAAATAACATACGAGTAAGCATAAAAAATAAATATAAAACATAATTTTGGAACATTTATTTTTAGCAGAGCAATCCTCGAAGTCATCATGTAGCAACGTGCAATAAATATGCCACAACAGATAAACATGCTCAATGCAACAATCCACATGCTTAACCCGGACCCGTCGGTCCTCATCGCCATAGGGGGTAGGTAGTCAACGTGGCCCCCGATCTACCACCCAACTAGTGTCGTCTCTTTGGGGGTATGCTCTCTCCTCACCGACAGCTCTTTCGATCCGCCTTTTTGGGGCATACGATCCCCTCACCGGTCGGCCCCCGATCTAATGGAGCTGACGTGGCTGATGATTGAGACTGATGACGTGGACACGTGACGCGCACGCAGGCCAAGACATTTTCTCCTAAGTATTAAAATGCCCATGACATTTTCTTACGGGTACTAAAATGCCCCTAACGTTTGTTTTGAAGCTAAAGTACCCCTGAGATAATTAAAAAATGATACAAAAAAGACACCAAGCTAACTTCTGTTAGGGGAGACTTAACGGAGATGTCGTGGATGCTGATAGAGATGTTGACTTTACACGTGGCACACATGCAAAGAGCAACTTGCCAGGCAAGCGACACGTAAGATGCGACGTAGGGGTGAGGAAAAAAATGGTTAATCGAAAAATTGGTCCGAACCGAACCAAATTTTTCGATTAACCGGTCTGATGGTTCCAGTTTCGATTTTTATTTTCTAAATTTTTAGTTTTCGATTTCGGTTTTGTTTTTCGGTTTCGATTTCTTACGTGTCGCTTACGTGGCAAGTTGCTCTCTGCATGTACACAACGTGTAAAGTCAACATCTTTATCAACATCCACGACATCTCCGTTAAGTCCCACCTAACAAAAGTTAACTTTGTGTTATTTTTGTACCATTTTCAATAACCTCATGAGTATTTTAGTTCCAAAACAAACGTTAGGAGCATTTTAGTACCCGTGAGAAAACGTTAAGAGTATTTTAGTACCCGTGAGAAAATGTTAGGGTCATTTTAGTATCCGTGAGAAAACGTTAGTGACATTTTAGTATCTGTGAGAAAACGTCTTGGCCTGCATGCGCACCACATGTCCACGTCATCAATCTCAGTCATCAGCCACGTTAGCTCCATTATCCCTTAATTAACGTCGTTTACCTATAGCGGTATTTCTGTATTCAATTTCATAACTTAAGGGATATTTTTTATCCCAAAAACCTTAGGTGCATTTTAATACCTGTGAGAAAATGTTAGGGGCATCTTTGTACCTTTTTCCTATATAAAATTTAAAATTTTCTATACAATAATATATATATATATGCGAATATTTGGTAAAAAGTCCATAACTGCCAATATAACTATTATGAAATATAGCATGTTAGGTCTATTAATTTCATAAGCATGTCAAAATTTAATTTTTTTCTATAATAAAATACATATATAAGCTGTTAGAGTCTTTGTTCAAAGTCCATAACAATCAATATAGTTATAATAAATTAAATGAATAGAATTGAGAGTAATTTGAATATATTATAAAATAAGTTATGATTTTGACAAATATTATAAAGCATTTATGATTTTACTAATAAAATATTTATGATTTTTTTTAATTCTCAAGATATTGTAGATTCACTAGTTAATGGGTGTGATAATTACAAGGTGTGATGTTGTAATTTTATTAAATATAATCATTAAAATTATTATAGTATACCAACTTTTAAAATAAGTTTTTCCCTAAACCAAAATATATATGAATCTTGGAAATTCTCCGAAATCGAATATAGTCTCTGAAATTTTTGAAATCATAATCAAATTTAAAAAAAAAATATCCAAAATACCCTTACACTGAAATAGTTGAAATGTTTAAACAGTTTTAAGTAAAGTGATCATTTAATTTTTTTAATAGTCAAACGATAACTTTCAACCGTTAGGATGCATTTTTCATGATCACTTTACTTGAAACTATTTAAATATTTCAACGGTTTTAGTACATGAGTATATTGGGTATTTTTTTGAATTTAATTTCAATTTTGAGAATTTTAAAGACTATAGTTGGTTTCGAAAATTTTTGAAGATTCATATTATATTTTAGAAAAATTATTGAATGTTTAAATTTTAAAATTGGCGCACTGTTATAACTTTAATGAATATATTTGATAAAATTACAACATCACACCTTGATTATCGCCCCATTAACTAGTGAATTGACAATATCTTGAGATTTTTTTAAAACATCATAAAGACTTTATAGTATATCGATAAAATCATAAATACTTTATGGTATTTGTTAAATTTATAAAAAAATTTATAATATATCAAAATTACCTACAATTCTATTCATTTATTGTAATCATATCATAATTTTATTCATTTTGTTATAATTTTATTATAATTATAATTATAATTACCTATGCAGTAATATATAACTACTGCTAACATATAACTATAGTCAAAATCAAATTTTAGGTTTTAAGTTTATTAAGGTCACAAATATATAACCAATTATAAGTAGCACAGTTGATGACAATATTTTGTATGTTGCCTAGAGATCTAGAGTTCAAATTCTAATATAGTCACTTATTATGATTTTTTATCTTTATTAAAAAAATCATAAATATATAAAATTTAAAGATTTCTATACAGTAACATACATATATATAATTATAATGAAATAATAATTATATTATTTTTTTAAATATAATTTGACAATATAATTATAATTAAAACCAACAATATAATTATAATTTTATTAAAAGTTAAAGACTTTGGTGAAAGTCCATAGCTCATATTAACATTTTATTTTAGGTTGTTAGGTTTATTAATTTTATAAACATATCAAATTTTAATTTTTTTTTGTAATAAAATACATATATAAGTCGTTAGAAACTTTGATCAAAGTCCATAACTGCCAATATAATTATAAGAAAGTAAATGAATAGAATCGAGGGTGATTTGAATATATTATAAAAAATTATGATTTTGATAAATATCATAAAGTATTATGGTTTGCCGATAAAATATAAAATTTTTATGATTTCGTCGACAAATTATTAAAGTCTTTATGATTTTTTTAAAACTCTCGAGATATTGTGGATTCACTAATTAAGTAATTAACGGGGGTGATAATTGCAAGGTGAGAAGTTGTAATTTATTAAATATAATAATCAAAATTATTATAATGTACCAATTTTAAAAATGAAACAACTGTTAAAATTAGGTAGAAAGGGATGCTTTTTATTCCCTTTGAGAAGATACAATAGCGCGCTAATTTTAAAGAAAGCATTAATTTTGGTACCAAAACAGTACAAACTCTTTAACTTGAAATGGTCTACCAGCCCAAAATAAAACGGTCTACCACCCAACACCACCAGCAATTTAGCAAAGGCACCAATCCGTCCTTTGATTTTGGATCTCCGATCCCTCTCTCTCTCGCACAGCTGAGCTCTCAAGCATTTCGCAGACATTAAGGTCGGCCTCCTAAATCCTTCTCTCACCCTCCCCTTATTTTGTTTTTCTTTTGCAGGATTAGTTCGATCGCAAAAGGAAAGTAAAAGGGGAAAGGAGACCTCTTTCCCCTTTATTCAACATTGATTTTAGCTTTACATGATTCCTGTAAAAAGCTATCTGTTTGATTCATGTAACTGCAAAATCACTTCCTTTCCCTGTTTGGGTTAATTGAAGTAAATTGCCCCGCTGCTTTTAGCAGATGGGAGAGGTGATTTTTTATTTATTGAGTTTCTTTATTCAATTAGTTTTTCTCTTTCCGTCCTGTTCATGCTTGATTTGATTTTTTATTCATTGAATTTCTTTATTCCGATTGGTTTTTCTGTCCGCTCTGTTCATGCTTGATTTGCTCGTTGCCATGTCTTGATTATTGATGTGATGATTAGGTTGAGGGTCATTGGGTGAAGAAGTTGACTTTGACTTGCATCTTTCTTTTTCTTTTAAATTATTATTATTATTATTATTATTATTATTATTATTATTTTGCCTTTTTTCTAGAATTAGTTTCCTTTGAAGGTTTCATTCCAATTGATCGAAGAAAAAGAATAAGAGTAGGATTTATGTAAGCATTCGTGGTTGGGAACATAGAAAGTTATAAATGGGAAATGTATGACCTAGAGTGGTAGAAGAACATTTACCCAAAATCATAACATGGATCCGGGAATTTTTTGGATACATAACATAGATCCGAAAATTCCCAAATCCATAACTTTTTCTCCAAAAATATCGATTTTACCCCCTAAATAATCGGGTATGCGTGTGCAAAATCCGGGGGGTAAAACCGATATTTTGGGTAAAAAGTTATGGATCCGAGAATTTCTATATCCATGTTATGGATCCGAGAATTTTTTTGATCATTATTATAGTTTTGGGTAAATGCTCAAAGATAAATATGATATTCATCATAGAGTCATGAAAATAATGGGATTCATGATAGATATCTCTACGAGTCATATACTAAGAAGAAGATTTGAAAATATCACTAGAATTTTATTTTTGGTGATCAATTCTATGAATAACCACAATTACACACACACACACACTATATATATATATATATATATATATATATATATATATATATATATTCTTGCCTAGAGTCGAGGTGATGCGGGTCTTCATGTCTTCTGGTCCGACGCGATTTCGGTGGGGGGACCTGCAAAGACACTCCGACGCTCAAGTAAGAAGGAATCCCAGATGATGGGTATGGAATTGGAACCGATAGTACATCTGATGTGTGTCGTGTCCGTTTATAGTGCAGGTTGGGCGATGATATCTCGCATAATTGGGGGGATATACCCACAAAGGGTGGATGCTTATCCCGGAGAAGATGGGATCATTATTGTCGAATCCCTGGTAACTAATGAAGGATGTGGGTGTCATTGTATGGCCGGGTGGAGCCCCCGGACTAGGTTGTAGTTGGCTTGACTTGAGTCTGACTCATGAGTGTGGGCGTTATCGAGCCTGATCTGGTCGGGCCCAATAGAGTTAGTCCAGTCCATGATCTGGCCCGGGCTTGGTCGTAGTCCGAGGACTTTGTGTCGAACTCTTGTAGTGTGTCGACTTCTGTCTGTTGAGCTCTTCGTCTATATCGAGTTTTTGACCTGATATGAGACAACTGCTACCTTAGCATGAAGCTGAGCAGCAAGTCGCACCTCAGCATGAAGCACAACAACATCAAGAAACAGAGCATTCAATAGCCACGTCCACACGTTGGAGAAATCGGCAGCAAGAAATAGAGCATGATGCACAACAATAGCAAGAAACAGAGCATTCGACAGCCACGTCCACACGTTGGAGGCATCACTATGTTAGACGTGGGAAGAGGCACTCAGAAGCTGGGGATTGAGGGCCTAATGCTTGGCATGAGAAGAATCATTATCTATTTACTTTATTTTTGTTGACAGAACATTAGTTGTTATCCATTAGAAACATGGGATGCCAATCTCATGGGTGTTGACCAATTCAAGAAGCCATGTAGCTATAAATTAAAAACAGATTACATTGATAGGATACATCGGTTTCTATAATCTCTCTCTCTCTCTCTCTCTCTCTCACACACACACACACACACACACACATTCACGACCACCTACAGCAGGTCCCCTGCTTCCTGAACTAAACCACTCAACCATAGGGAAGAAGAAGAACAAGGCATCACACCTTCCTTGCTTGCGGGCGGAGACTCCAGGCAGTAATGACAACACCTCCCATTCCGGCTCTCCTCCAACGGCTAGAAGCCATCGACCCTGGACAAGGTCTTGGACACGGGCCGCAACAAAATTGGTATAAGAGTTGGTTCCAACCATGAAGAGCTGCAACAACAAATCATGTCCATGCTACAAAGCTTGTAGGAGGATTGTGCTCAACAACGCCAAGAACGGGAGCAACTTGCAGCCAAGATATTAAGTATATCAAAGGATTTAGAAGAAGCCCGGCTTGGGCAACACTTCAATGAAGAATCAAGCAGTTGTGCTCCACGTTTAGTCATGCAAGTTGATGGACACAAAGGAGGGCCGTTGTTCATGACCGACCGGAAACATGACGAAGACTCCATCTTGGGGCAACCTCCATGAGGGACGCCACTTCCACCACGACCTCGTTTTGACTTCCCTCGTTTCGATGGAACCGGGGACCAGGCCGCATGGGTCTCATGTTACGAATACTTCTTCCGGCACCATCAAATCTTAGAAGGGGAGAAGTTGCAAGTGGTTGCTTTTAATCTAGACGGGGAGGCTCAGACGTGATTCTGCTACCTTGAAGGTCGCCACCCTGAACTGACGTGGACTACCTTCTCCCGCTACCTCACCAGTCGTTTCGATCGACCCGACTAGGGAGGTGAATTTGGAGACATCTCTAAGCTCACTCAACACAAGACGGTTGTCGATTACTAGAGGGAGTTTGAGCGGTTCCTCCCTCATGAAAACCATCTACCGGAGTCGTATCTCACATCGATGTTTGTTAGTGGCCTCAAATCTCACATTCGTGTCCATGTGCAGGCGCAACAGCCCACCGATCTTCTCCGTGCAATGAGCTTGGCTCGGCTTTACGAGAAGTCTATTCTCCCTCCTTAACCCAACAACCACAACATCCCGCCCTCCCACAACCACGGCTCACCATTGCAAGAAATTATCATGATGCAAATATTGGAGGAGGAAGATGAACAACAACCAGGTATACAAGAGGAAGAAGAACCCCATCAACTCTCCTTGATAGATGTTCATGGAATACAACAACTTCAAACAATGCAGCTTGTAGGACGGATTGAGGACACATCGCTAAGCGTTCTCTTAGATTTGGGTAGTATGTTGAATTTTATAAAGTACCCACTTGAAGGACGGGATGCAAGCAGTGGCTAATGGAACAAAGCTTCAAGGAACCAAGCTTGACAAGCCATTAACCTTGTGGCTAGGAAATGAACAAGTGACAACGGAGTTCTTTGTGGTGCCATTGGGAGGATTCGATGTCATCCTCGGAGTATAATGGCTTTGGACGCTAGGTCCGATAACTTGGGACTTTGAGGCTCAATCCATGCAGTTCATGATAGGTGGACACATTGTCCATCTTCGCGGTTTAGGCTCACTTCTTCTAGGCGCACAGCTACGACGCAACAAGCAAAATTTCAGTCATTATCCATAACTGTTCTGATTTGTTTGCAGAACCAAGGGGACTTCCTCTGATCCATCATCGAGAGCATCACATCAGGTTGCTCCCACTGGCCACTCAAATTGTCGTTGGACCATATCTCTATTCGTTCCGACAAAAAGATGAAATTGAACGACAATGCAAGGAGATGCTTGAGCAAGGGATGATCCCTTATTCAACCCTCGTCTTGTTGGTCAGAAAAGTAGATAGGACATGGTGTTTCTGCATAAACTACAGTGCCCTCAATGCATCCATCGTTAAAGATAAATTTCCAATCCCGGTGATAGATGAGCTCTTGGATGAGTTACATGGGGCCTCCCTCTTTACTAAATTGGATTTGCGGGCCGGTTATCACCAAATTCGGATGCACCCTGCAGACATTGAGAAGATGACGTTTTGAACTCACCATGGACACTATGAATTCCTGGTGATGCCTTTCGGACTTACTAACGCCCCTTCAACTTTGCGGGCCAGTTATCACCAAATTCGGTGCAGACATTGAGAAGATGACCGTTAAAGTCCCACATTGGTTAAAATATGGCCAAAGTAGCCTTTAAATAGTTTGGGCAATCCTCTCCCCATGAGCTAGCTTTTGGGATGAGTTAGGCCCACTAATTTCTTAACATGGTATCAGAGCTAAACCTATGGTTGATAATGTGCCACCCGCAGATGTCCAGTCCTGCAAAACTCCACGCTCCAGATGTCCAATCCTGGGCGTGAGGGGGGTGTGTTAAAGTCCCACATTGGTTAAAATATGGCCAAAGTAGCCTTTAAATAGTTTGGGCAATCCTCTCCCCATGAGCTAGCTTTTGGGATGAGATAGGCCCACTAATTTCTTAACAATGACGTTCTGAACTCACCATGGACACTATGAGTTCCTAGTGATGCCTTTAGGACTTACTAACGCCCCTTCAACTTTTCAAGCCTTGATGAATGACCTCTTCTGGCCATGGTTGAGGCACTTCGTGTTCTTTGACGACATTATCATATATAGCAAAACAGAAGATGACCACATTCACCATCTACAGAAGGTCTTCAATGATTCAATCTTCTTCGGCAACACCAGCTATTTGTCAAGAGGTCCAAGTGCACTTTTGCAGCCCCCTCTGTTAGCTATTTGGGACATGTAATTTCTGCCAAGGGAATGGGTACAGATCATACTGACTGGTACTGGGTGCACCGGATACCGGTTTTTTCAAAAACTGGTATGTAACACGTACCGGTACGATTTTTGAAACCGTGGGCGAAACTAATGGGATTATGTTAGGACTATAGCTGAGGTCCTCCTCCAGCTAGGATATGCAGAAGATGTGGTTGTAGAAAGGAGAAGAATGATGATGTGGCCCCCATGTGGCTTTTGTGGGGTGTGCTTTAGGCTTTTTCTTTACGTATGCTTTATGTATGGGGATCTATGTGACCTTTGGGGTGTGTTTGTCTTTCATATACTGCTTGAGTATTCAATTATCCATGTAAGTTGGCGATATGACTTGATTCGAACATTTCTGTAGTTTGGGGATTCAACTGAGACAAAAAAGATAGGAACCAAAATGGAAAAAGGTGTATAGTTTAGGGACCACAAATGTAATTTACTCATGTTGTTATACTGCATACTGATTTAGAACTGTGACTGGACATCTGTGTGCCACTCAAAATGTAGATTTATTTAGTATTTCTCTTACTTATTTATCATCTCTATCTGGCCTGACATTCTTCTCCAAGATTGTCAAGTTATCCTAATAGGTTTTGGAGTAAGATTTGTAAAATCTCTCTGTTTGTCATGGTCTAGATTCACCTAAAATTTATGCTTGCCTTATATTTGTTCCATTTTTATTTCTTCTCTTTGTTGATTCTCAATCTGCACCGAATCGTTTCTCATATCACATTTATTCATAGTATACCTTGTCTTCTTCAAGGAACAATGACTTGGTTCACCCTTGGGTAACATTATCTGTATCAATTAGGTTTCCACATTTTTCAGTACGTGAGATTCATAAAGGTTTATGACATTTGGTTGACCTGTGAAGCAGGAAAAGAAACCCAATTTTTCAGGGCATAAAAACTCATCTTTTGTGGTGAGAAGGAATGTTCAATATGACATGAAGACTATTACTAGGTGAAAGAAGCTTGATACAATCTCTCCTTAATTGATGTTTCCAATATAGTTTGTAGGCATGTTCTTGGCTGTTCTGAAGTTCCAAGGTGTTCCAACTCTAAAAAACAGAAAAGACCTATCAGTAACAACTGCATAAATATTTTCAGCTGTTGCCATTGACCAGGCTATTTAGCACATATAAACATTATGGCTCTTTATCAAGGGTGGCCTTGGAAATGATGGGCAATAAAATGCCTGCTTATTGTAGTTCCAACCAAGTGAAACACCCAAAGATGATGAACAACCATCTTCTTAGTTAGCCCACCTAACCTACTTTATGAGATTATGTTTTTATCTCATCTTTTTTATTATTACTTTGTGTCTTCTAGTCAAGCAGTACATCTTTGTTAATGCTTCTAGTTCTATGCAATAGTCTATATTATATTTCTCCAGATCTTGCCAGTTGATATGGTTATTTGACTGGGTCTTTAAATTAGGTGTATGCCTCCATAACCTGGTTCTCAAACTTTTGTCCTTAAAAATTTTCTGAGATTCATTAGGAGATCCTAACCAATTGCTGATATGATCCCATATTAAGATACTGCCATCTATTATACTTATGAGTGATCAAAGCAATAAGATTAGTTGTCATAAATAGTGGTGTCAAGGATAGTAGCCATTTCTTGATGCTTCTTTTGGTACATTTCTACTTGAAATCTATGTTTTCCACTTGCTTCCACTGAGAGTTCTGTACATTCTCTTGAATTGCTTTTTCCTTCGGAGACAGTTGGAGAAAGCTTATATTAAATGGAAGTTGCTGTTTTCTTCTCTTGATGCTATCCCCCAGTAAGCCTCAGGAGTTGAAGTGCTTGGTTTAGATCTATCCATAGATTGGTTGTTTATAGTAGTTTTTATCATTATGAACGTAATGAGGTAGACGAAATAAGTTGGCTACTAAAATTGGAGAAGGATAGTAATTCAGCAAACAACCTGTTGAGTGGTTAAAGTGGGGAGGAGGAAATGGTTTCATGGAGTCAATTGTCTCACAAATGTGACTGTTGTTCTCCCCTTAGTTTAAAATGTTGAGTAGTTTACCTAAAGACATTACCTCATAAAATGTTGAGTAGTTTAAAATGTCTCACAACCTGTTGGATAAAGACATTACCTCAAAAAGCTAGATGAAGACCTAAGAAGACTTTATTAGAAACAATAAAGAGTTTTGTCCTCAATTTGACGAAAGACATTACCTCACACAACTAAAATATGGTCATAGTTGATCCCAAATTGTAGCTTTTTGTTGTTGTTGTTGTTACAATGGACAGGATATTTGGAAAATCATGTTATTTCTATAAATCAATTTCTTTGTATTTCTATGTAAATACATACTGATAGTTTCTCTTTTGTATTACAGTTGTTGCTGTACTGATCTATATCCCAACAATGAGTTTGGCCTGCCTTGTATGTCATAGCATGGATAGTCCATCACATTCTTTTAGGAGCTACTCCATTTCAAGTTCAGATGATGAAGGGCGATGTGCTATTGCCATTGCCTGCTTGGGTCGGAAGGTAACCCTTGCTTCCACGGCAACAACTAATGCCATTTCGACGGCTAAAGTTACACCACTCCCCATAATGGCAAGCGGTCATGCAACGACTGGAGCTCCACGCCTTCTACGAAGTCGAGCTGTGAGCAGGGAGTTAGTCAGAAACTGGAATTTTGATCAAGTTTATGTGGAGGGCTAGAGGTGTCAAAGAGTCTAGCTAGAAGTCTTCTTGGAGGGGGAAAGGTTATAGTTTTTCATTGCTGTATAATGTACTTCTGCTATGTTTTTTTTTTTCTTGCATTGTTTTGTACTAACTCATGTTTAGTAATACATGGCTGTGGGCAGAATTTTTCTTGCACTGGTTGCTTTTGCTTGCTTTCCTTTAGCTCTTAATGCAGTTGTTGAATTGTTACAAGGCTTATCTTACCTCCACTGAATGGAAATATGCTGCTGGCTTGTTGCTGCCTTGTTGAAAATGGAAATTTGAAAAAAAAATTGTTTTGATTTTCTTTAAAAACATATGTTTGGTTACAAGTGAACCAAGTATCTACAAATATAGAGGCCTTTGCAAAACTGCTCCCCTCTCCCCTAAAAAGTATATAATATATAGAAATATATTTTTAATATGATGGTTATTTATTATTTATTATATTTATAATTTATTAAATATAATATATTTTAATAAGTATGTATATTTGGTCTCTAGGAATTAAATTAATAACATAATTAAGGTTCACATGGAATTCCAATGGTTTTTAATGTTTTCATAATGTTTTTAATAATAAATATTTAATACATAGTTAAAAGGTTAGTATAAAATTTAAAGTACTATAATTTTTTTGCTATTAGTCATTTACATATATAAATCCTGAAATCAAAATGATGATTATGCTGGAGCAACGCAACCTCCAATACATTTCGCTCAAATATCGACCATGGCTCCGCAATTTGGGAGGAGACATCATGGGTCAACGAAGAAAATATCTGCTCATATCAGCTCTGATGATTTGGAAAGGAAAAAATTTGGTTAGGAAGAAACAACCGAAGCTTCAACAATACTGCTAAACCTTCCCTTGAACTTGCTATTGAAGGGTCTAATTTATTTAAACATCTTATATCCCTTTGATCTTTACTGTGTAACATTGTGCAATTCTTGTAAGGGTCTAATTTATTTAAACATCTTATATTAAAGCACCATTACATAAAAGAAATGCACAATGTTACACAGTAAAGATATGAAAGGAATTGCTCCTCATAAAATATCATCATTGAGGATATAACTGTAAAATCCAATTATGCAAGCGTTCTTTTTCCTTTTTTTTAAATATACATTGGCAACTTGCCTATACTACACAAACAGATAACTGTTCAAACAGCTTGCTAAACCTGCCAAGTTGCGAGCAGTTACTGTGGATCAGTGCAGTCTTCTGAAATCCAAAGTAGCTCAAAGCAACCTACGCAACCCCTGTATATCTCATCTTTGATTCTACCAAGACCTTGAAATATTGGCATTACTGAGAGAGCAAGATAACTTAGGAAAGTAAACAGTCTGGTAGAAACATAAGGCATCATCATGGTGTATCTCTCAATTAATCAAGAACAGGCTGCCGCAACTCATGCAACTAAGAAATTTTATCGACGAAGCATCTTAACTTTTGGTCCTGGCTTCTTTAGTTGCCGAGCACGTTCTTTTTCTTCTTTCTTACGAAGTGTTTCAGCAGTAAGTTTAGCCTCAACCTCTTCCATCATTTTTTTCCTTTCTGCCTTCTTCTTTTGCAAGGCTTCCTGCCTCGCATTTTGAAGCTCCTTATATGCCTCTTGGGCTGCCTTTGCTCTAGCGGCTTCTGTTTTTGAGTGAGCCTGGTGGAATAGGAGTACAATAGGTGTTGTAGCAAAGCTTAAGTTGTGTGAATAACAAATTTACAAGAGTTTAATTTACTTACATGAGAACTTAGTTTATACCGTCCAATCAAATCAATAAAATATGGTATAAGAGCAACCAATCTTGTCATGTCCGACATGTTATTATCTTTTGGAAGCACAAACTTGAAGATGAGATTCTTCTTGCGAGATCCTGGATGTAGGTCTGAGAAATGTAGCAAGACAAACCATTTTCCAAACTTCTCAAATACTTTATCACCAAAAACCTGAAGGTGCCAACGGTAACAATCAAAGTGGATCAATTATATTTGGCACCTTTCACCAAAAGGTGTTACTTCATATCAAATATTAGTGAACCAAAGTACAGTGAGTAGGTAAGCTATTGGCAAACACAAAAGCATGATGCTAGAAAACTGAAGTTAAAAATAATGTCTCTAGTAATCCATTCTCACAAAGAAGTGTGCTAGATAATTGAAGAAATGCAACATTTCACCATGAAGAGAATGAACTTCAGGAAGTGTTTTTATTGGTTAGTTAATATACAAATGTATCTGTAAGTTTTGCACATATTCAAAAGTAAGATCCAGTGCAAGAAAATGTTCTTAATCTTGAGTTAAACCTCAATCTAAGGAACTTCTAAAATATCAAATCTTCATGGATTTAGCAGGAACATAATTTGAGGAACAAAGTGTCAAACACATCATTAATATATTCCATAGCATTTCAGTGATGGTTAAATTGAAAAATACTCAAGCTTGTCAAAGTTCAAGTTTGATCAATGTGGATATGAAACCAACATCACATATATAGCTTTCTTTACAAATGATGGTTAACTTGAGAGCTACTCAGGTCTGTCAAAGTTCATGTTTGAAGACTAAACCAAGTGAAGCACAAAATAGCAAAAATCGAAGTTACTATCAGTAGGTTGTATAAATAAAAATATATCTTTTGGCGTGCATTTTCCTCTACCATTCTTGTTGACTGGTTCCATTTCAAGCCACCATTCTCCACGTGCAAGACAAGACATTCTTGACTGGCTCCATTTCGAGCCACCTGGGAAACAAGAATGTCCTCCGCGTGCAAGAGAAGACATTCTTCTTCTTCCACACGCCTTCTTCTATTTATTTTATAAAAAATTACAAATAATCATTTAATTTTTTTGCATGTCTCACTATAGTCACTTGTATAATTCTGCTTCTTCCGCATGCCGCCTTCTATTTATTTTATAAAAAATTACAAATAATCATTTAATAGTTCTTGTTGACTGGTTCCATTTCAAGCCACCATCCTCCACGTGCAAGACAAGACATTCTTGACTGGCTCCATTTCGAGCCACCTGGGAAACAAGAATGTCCTCCGCGTGCAAGAGAAGACATTCTTCTTCTTCCACACGCCTTCTTCTATTTATTTTATAAAAAAATACAAATAATCATTTAATTTTTTTGCATGTCTCACTATAGTCACTTGTATTCTTCTTCTTCTTCCACATGCCGCCTTCTATTTATTTTATAAAAAATTACAAATAATCATTTAATAGTTTTGCATGTCTCACCCATTTGTATCCAGCAATGTTGTCAAGATAGTAATCTATGACTGTAGGATCGCCAATCCTATGACCAGAATCATGATCCAACTCATGGGACCGTGTTCCTCAGGATCCTGTGCCCTATGCGTTCTTCTTCTATCATTCCTACGATGGATCTTGATCCTAACAACATTGGTATGCAACTATATCTGGACAAGCTTGTCAGCACAAACATGAGGCGCATGCAAGCCCTACCACCTTTGCACATGAGTCTAGGTGCTTCAGTTAGGCGCTTGTGGTCACCTTGCCTCCTTGACAACCTTATATATATATATATTCTGACAATGGACTAGTACCAGCATAGCATCACATACTCTTTTGATTAATAAAAAAATGTCCATTCAGAACCATTGAGTATCTACACAAGATGGTTCTACTTGCTATTAGCTAAGGACTCCTACCGATAAAGTTGTAGATGTCAATGAGTAACTCTTGTAGTATGTATAGTATGTACTAACTTTCTGGCGTATTACACCCATGGTTTAAAATCTCAGGTGGTATGATACAGTACAGGTGGTACCTATCATCTTTTTCAACTTTCCAAGATCATTATGGGGTGGCACACTAGCACATGAAAATACTAGTCGTATACCAGATCGATACAGTCTGATACAAGAATTATATTGAACGACACACACCCAACAACTATTTTTTCAACCTTTGAAGGTTTTTATTCTCGTTTCCAACAATTACTTTAGTTGTTTGAGTTGGTCTTTCGAGTCTTTTATGTCTACATAAAGGCCTCAAATCCCTTATTACTCCATCTTCGTCCTCTTACTTCCCTAAAATTCTCAAAGTTTCTATTAAATCTCTCTCAATCTCTCGTCCCTTCAAAAACTTCGTTAAAATGACACCTAGTTATTATGATGCACGACACCCTTAAGCATTTTAGACTTCCATTTGTAATTTTTTTATGGAGCTTCAAGTGATGTATTTGAATTTCTGGACTTGCGAAATTTGCATGCTTTGTTATGAATATTTTCAAGCATTTTAATGAAGTAATATATTAGAAACAAGATTTGGAGCGTGAAATATTGAAATAAAAAAGGTTGGCACAATTTTATTTATACTGACCTACATTGTGTGTGTCGGTACAATAAGGTGTGCACTGGTATTTGCTAATCACCAAGATTGGTACCAATACAAGATTTATGATTGCAGCCAATCTTTTATATAATTTTCCAAGGTCACTGCCCTTTCACCTTGAACAAACAAAACTACTTTGTAGTGCATTAGGGGATCCTTCAACCAAAAAATGGTTGTATAATCCAAACTTATCATAATAAACTACTACTTCGAAATCTCCTAGAAGGATTCCAAACTTCCTACGAAGAGTTAGAAGAGCCAAAGAGGGCCCACAAACTCACATTTGATAATAAAGTTATGTTTCGAAATGCATTGCCAAAGTTCTTTTAAGGTTAAAAGCACTTTTGCAAAGAACAATGGTGTTTGGTAAATCCATGCTACAACCTACAAGTGCTTTTAGCCCCAAAATTATCTTCTCATAGCCACTTTTTAATGCAAGGGAGGCCTAAAAGCATTGTACAAAAATCAAAACATTGCCAAACCGAGTCTAAGATCATATGACCTAGAAAAAAGTAGCTTTAAAAATTATTTAAATACCTAACTAATAGTTAGTATAGACTATGGCACATTTGGTAATGATTTAGCTTTTATAAACTGCTTTAGGAAAAACATTGCCTCACCCATGGTTAAAATACCTTACCGTACCGGGTGGTACGGTGGTACGATCAATATTTACCGGGTTTTTTTTTCTCAAAAACTGGTATCTGTACACCCCGTACCAATTGGTACTGGAGTGTACCAAGCGTACCGGGCGGTACACACTGGGTGCCGAGAATGCTGAGTCGATACTGACCTGGTACCATCCCAACAGCTAAAAAGTTAGTCGTTGGGTTTTTTACTAATGGTTCCCAACAGCTGAATTAGCCGTTGCTCGCTGGGACCGGTTTTCTGGGGGTTTGGGGCTATATAAACCCCAAATTGTCTTTTTAATGTATTGGACCATGTTTGAGAAATTTACGAATGTTTTTCATTATTTATTAGTAGATTATGTGTGTTTTGCAGTTGAAAACTATGTTTTGAAGCTTAAAACTATGTTTTCTAGATATAAAAAATAAAAAAATTGAGACGGGCCGGTACTGGACCGGACCATACCGAGTGTCGGTACGGTTCGGTACCGGTACCAGCCTTGGATCGAGATAGGTACCGGTACCAAGATTTTAAACATTGGCCTCACCTGCTTTTAAAAAGTGACTTTGAGAAGACAATTTTTGGGGATAAAAGCACTTTTAGCATGCATTTACTGACCAACTTTTTTTGCAACACCTTTAGCATTAAAAGTACATAGGCAAAGCACTCCCAAAAGGAGCCTACATAGTTGATCTCATGTGTTCTTAAACTCTTCACTACATCTTTCTTAAATGAAATGCAAAACTTGACAATAAGATATGTTATTTGGATAAATACTTTTTTTTTTAATTCCCTTTTTAGGCTTAGGACAAAAGTTGGTTTGGTTAGTTCAATAAATGTTGCAAGATGAGTTATTCCTTTAAAATTTGGGGTAATTTACCTATGCACCCCCTCTACTTTGACTAAACTACACATACAGGCTTTATACTATGGAAATACCTCATACATGCCCTCGGGATACATGTGGCACCACTTGGCATCCCCCGACTATGATATAGATGACTTTTAAATGGAGAAAGTTATACATCATTGGATATTTTGTCAAATATACCCATGGATGACTTTAAAATGTGACTATTTTTATTTTTAAATTAAATCGCCTCTAAACTCTTGAGTCAATATACACTTAACCTTGTTGATTTAAGGGTTTAGGGGTGATTTAGTTCCAAAAAAAAAAATCATATTTAAAGTGATACACAAGTATATATGGTGAAAGATCAAATAATGTCTACTTTCTCTCTATTTTAAAGCCATCTATATTAAACTTGGAGGGTGTCAAAGGGTGCCAAGTGTATCCCGAAAAGTATATTAGGTCTTTCCATAGTATGAGGGCATGTGCTTAGTTTAGTCAAAGTAAAAGGGGTACACAAATACATTACCCTAAAATTTGTCTTGTAATAATTCGAGATCAAACTTTGAGTGAACCTCATATGACTTTAATTTAACATAAATATAAGATTAAGCTTCAGTATTTGGCATCCTAACATGAATGTTGAATCTATTTTTGGTACACTATCATATATTATGTTTCTTCTCAACCTGTGAACTAAAACATTTTTCACACTATCAAGACAATCAGGTGGAAGGATGACAATTTACGTATTCAACCAATTCACCATGCAGGACAATTGACAAGCATAAGGTGTTAAACTTTACGAAATTTATTAAAGCAAAGTGTTTGATAGATGCTTACAAATGGGAGAGAGATGGATGAGAAAACCCAGGAGTGAAGTGGGTGGCAGAGTATGGTGACAGAGAGGGTTAAGAAGCACACTATGGTGGGAGAGAGGAGAGAAGAGGGAAATAATAGGGCATTGATAAAGAAGGAAGAAGAAGAGGGAATTAAGGGAAGCTGACCTCTCTGGGGGCCTTATTGTGGTGGCTGTGAGTCAATAGTCAGTACCAGATATCATAGAGACCATTAGCAATCACCAGTCTTGTGAACTTATCTTAGAAGATCAAAAGAACACAGGAACTTACTATTTAGATTTTAGACATATAATTCCTTCTTGTCCTCTAAAGTTACAAAAGCTATTCCATAATGAGCAAAATGTGTGGAATATCCATAATTTCATAGAATAACTGGCATAGGATTACTCTTATAGTGATTTCAAATTCTATAACTGCCAAATCATTACTTAGATTGCTCTATGATCATTCATCTTGAACTTTAAATGTTACTATATTAAAACACTGCCTAATAATGTCCGCATCAAGAATGAAAGCGAGTTACCTGATCAAGCACAACATCTGTGATAATATCTCCTGCAACCTCTTTCAACTCTGAGATCACTGTCAGCTCGTCTGCGACCCATTTTCTTCCAGCTGGAGGTGTGACCATTGGGCTCGCAAACCTCTGCAGGTCCTTCTTCTCTTTGTGCATTGCCTTAGCCATCTTCTTCCTTGCCAGAGCGAGAACCACGTGATCCATGCAGTCCTCTTTCATGACGACCTCGAACGTGATTGTATCCTTCTTGCGGAACACCACATTAAGCGCAAGGGAGATGAGGTCGTGACGGCTTAGCAGCTCCATCGTTGCAAACATCCCTTGGCAGAACCGCCGGCCGCTGGCGTAGAACTTGAACACGTTCGGGCCCTCCTTGAGGAGAAGTGGCGTTTTGCCGTCGCCAGTGCTGAGGATGCTGAAGTTCTTATCGAAGATAGAGTCCATGGTAGCAAACTTGGACGCCCAGGCAAGGGCGATGGCTTCATTCCGGCGCTTCCCAATGAAGTAATTGAGGGTGAAGCAGATCAAGAAGGTCACACAGGAGATCTCGAGGGTGTAGGACCGTAGTGAGAACGAGGCCGGCGTGGGAGATTCCGCAGTGGAAGGGGTAGAAGTTGGGAGGGCAGGGTCGTCAGCGGCGGCAGCCGAGGCACGTTGATCCTGGGGGTGGGCGGCTGGGGGAATGCCCTCGAACTCGTCCTCGTCCCATAGATCGGAAGGGGGAGGGGGAGCGGAAGGGGGACAGTGGTGGGACTCCGGGGACGAGGGGCGAGAGAGGGAGGTGGGGGGAGGAGCGGGGGTGGCGGAGACGAGGGTTTCGCCGGCAAGGTCGAGATCGAGTTCTTCGGCATCGGGATCGAAGCCCTCGAAGTGGGGGGAAGCGAGAGCGGAGCAGCGGGACACCTCGAGAGTAAGGAGGGAGAAGATAGAGATGAAGGCGACGAGGAAGAGGACAGCGTCACCACGCGGAGAGCCGGAGGTGGTCAGAGCGCGCGTCCACCGGACCGCCACCATTGGTACGAGCTTTCTTGCTTCTATATTTCAGAATGCAGAATTAATGGGTAGGAGAGAAAAGCAGCGATCCGGCGGAGCGGAGTGAAGAATGGAAGTGATCAGATTTCGATGAAGAGCGAAAGTGATTAGTTTGTGATTTGTTTCTTTACAATTTTCTTTTTTTTTTCAAAAAACACCCTTCGCTTTCTGAACAATTTATTCGAAAACCATTTATCTCGCGACTAATACTATTACCTATATATATATATATATATTTCATTGTCATTTCGGCACGAAGTTCTCGAACTCCGACCAAACTCGTGGGCTATGAATTGAACTAGCACTTTGAGCCATACCGAATCAAGGTCCGGAAGTCTCACACTCATGAACCATAATTAAGTCAAGCCACTTACAACTTAGTTCGGGAGCTCCACTTAGTCATACAGTGACACCCACATCCTTCATTAATTATCCGAGATTCAACAGTAGTGATCTTGGCATCTCCAGGATGAATCTCGACCCATTCCGAGCACCTCCCATGAGAGATTTAGGAACACATCATTGTCCGAGACATCCCTAACTTGCACTATAAATAAACACGACGCATATTAGGTATATTGTCGATTCCAATTTCATACCCACCATCTGAAATTATTTCTTACTTGAGCGTCGAAATATCTTTTGCAAGTCCCCCACTGGAGCAGCGTCAAACCTAGAGATGTGCGGACCCGCGTCGCCCCCGACTTATAAATTTATATTTATAATTAATATATAATTTTAAATATATTTATAATTATATAAATATATAAATATACATTCTTATACAAAAAGTTTATAAATATATATGAAGTTTAGGTTTAATTAGGTTTAATTAAGTTTAATTATAAACTTTAGGTTTAATTAATTATAAAAATTTTCAGTCTCAAAATGTTTTTGTTAGGTATATATTGGTAAATCTAAAATAAACGGTTGGCTTGTTGTAATATAAGGTGAAATATTCTTTGACGAAAGTAATTTGTTTTTTTTAAAAAAAAAGCAATTTGTTTCAAGTTATAATGAATATATTCATTTAACAGTAATAATTGATAGAAAAGCAACACAAATATTAATCCTTTCAGCAAGATACATGAGAAAAAATAAAGAGACTTACGAGACTGTCAAATATAAATACCACCTATCTAGTAAATTATTTAATATTTTAAAATAATAATTAATTAATATTGTAAAATAATAAATGCAAATTAATTATAGAGAGAAGATGAAAAAAATACTTCTCTCCGTTTAATTACAAAACTGCTATTTATGAAAAAAAAATCATATTAATACAATTGAATTGTTATTAATTATATATATATTTACACACATGTTTGCTTCTTAGGATAAAAAAAAATATGATAAGAGATTGAATTAATATTCATTATTTGTTTAGTGCATGAATTAAAAAAAAATATAATAGAAGAATATAAAATTAGTATTATATCTAATGTATACCGAATCTAGTTGGTAGCTGTATATTATATATGTAATACATATATTGATAAATGTGGACATTAGATAGTATTGCATTAATATTTTTAATATTAACGAATATTGAAAAATATGCAATAACACATGCAAATGGAAAGTTTCTATATGTACTAATTAAATTAAGAAGAAATTTCTTTTTTTTTCTTTCCGTTTATACTTAGTTGCCACAATAAGCTTGCCCTAATAAATTAATCCCTATAAAACCGTTTTCTCTGCAGGGTAGCAACCCAATACAATATTGGAGCCGAAATCGAAGCAGAGATTGAAAGATCTAACAAAGGAGAGGAAGAATTGAGGAGGTGATCGAAGCGCACTTTATGGAGACCAACAGTTCCCCGCACGTCGTTGCAGTCACCGGAGCCGGTGGCTACATTGCTTCATGGCTCGTGAAAGCTCTCCTCTCCAGAGGCTACCATGTGAGAGGAACCGTAAGAAACCCAGGTATATATGCACGCATGCATACGTGCACACAAGATCTTATTTTAATTAATTTGAAGTAGCTAGTTTCTCCTAATCAATATGATCGACCATGAAGACGACCCAAGGAATTCTCATCTGAGACAACTCGAAGGGGCTAAAGAGAGATTAACTCTCCACAAAGCCAGCCTCCTCGACGAAGACGGCAGTTTCAGCGGCGTCTTTGCCGGATGCCAAGGCCTCTTCCACGTCGCCTCTCCTGTCACGGACGATCCAGTATATATGTCAACTTTGAATACCTAGATTTACTTCCTATATCATATATTGGCGTTTCGAAATTCATCAGTGAAATCATCCACGTGATGCAGGAGAAGGTGCGCGATGCAGTGGAGGGCACGAAGAACGTCATAAGAACGGCGGCGTCCGCAGGCGTCCGCCGCGTTGTCTTCACGTCCTCGATAGGAGCGGTTCACATGAACCCTAAGAGGAGCCCCGACGCAGTGTTAGATGAGAGCTGCTGGAGCGATCCCGAGTTCTGCAAGAACACCAAGGTTTTTAATTATTTCTCGGATCATTGTATTAAAACTCCAAGTCTACAGACTTGGTTGTGATTAGTTGGTGGTGGCAGAACTGGTATTGTTATGCGAAGATGATGGCAGAGAAGGCAGCGATGGAGGAGGCGGAAAAGGTGGGGGTGGAGTTGGTGGTGGTGGTGCCGTCGCTGACGATGGGGCCGTTTCTGCATGCGACCATCAGCGGCAGCATCGCCGGGGTGCTTGGATACATGACAGGGTCGATTAAGGCCTACCGGAATGCGGTGCAGGGATACGTGGACGTGAGAGACATCGTCCAGGCGCATATATTGGTGTACGAGAATTCTGCGGCCTCCGGACGGTACCTCTGCATTGAGAAGGTCATTCATCGCTCTGAGTTGTGCCAAATGCTGCGCGATATGTTCCCAGATTACCCGGTTACCGACAAGTGCGTGTTCCCAAATGATACTATATATATATTTCCCGATTTAATTAAAAATAGCTAATTATTAATGTTTGTTTGATTGTATAGGATAGAATTGAATTCTGACTCGAATATAAATTTTTTAAATTTAATATACACCTAATATATATAATATTAATTATTATTATTTTTAATTCATGTATTAAATAAATAATGAATATTAATTTATTTCTTTTCATATTTTATTTTATTATATGAAGTAAACATGCATTAAATGTATTGTTGTTTGGGTTAATTATGCAGGTGCTCGGATGAAGTAAATCCGCGGGTAAAGCCTTACAAGTTTTCCAACAAGAGGATTCGAGATCTCGGACTGGAGCTTACTCCCATCAAACAGAGCCTTTACGAGACGGTGAAGTGCTTGCAGGAGAGAGGAGATCTTCCTCCGCCACGGGCTCGCTTGGTTGCCTCCTTATAATTCGAGAGCGTGATTTGATCAATATGATTAAATGAAGTGTATGATTTCTTTCAATTAATCCTTAGAATAAAGTTGGAGTTTGTTAAACTAAATTGTGGATCAATAATTTTAGTTATAGTTTGTTTTTAAAGGAAAAGAGCCAAATTTACTTCTGAAGTATTGAAAAATGTACAAATTTATCTCTCAACTATGTTTTTTTATCAAAATTGCTCTCGTTACATAATTGGATCATTTTTGTCCTTCTCGTTAACGGAAGTCCACGTCAACAAACGGAATCCCACGTGACAAGTGCAGCTCGACCACATAAGATGCCGATGAAAAATGACATGTGACAATTATGTAGTGACAAGGGCAATCTTGGCCCAAAACATATTTAAAGGGATAAATATAAATTTTTTTCAATACTTTAGAGGCAAATTTGCACCCTTTTCAATACTTCATGGGCAAATTTAATCATTTTTTCTTTTATATATTATTATCATTAATGTGATTCTAATTAAAACTATAATAATGATGTTGATATCATCTTTACCCAAATCAAGAAAATATAAGTTTGACAATTATACTTTGTATTGTAACTAAAATATTTACTCAAAGATATGAACAACTTTAGTCACTTATCATTGTAATAAGAAACCAACCAACATAGTAGGGGGTTAGTTCAGGTCGGATGGGTCGATATTTGGTATGTCTCGATCCCGTCCCAATTTTGAGTCGGGACGCAAATATGTGTCCCAGTCTTAGTCCCGAATATGAAGCATCGTAATTTTGTCCCGGTCTCGTCCTGATTTTGAATTGGGACGGGATTATCCTCGAACTTTCGGGTCGGGCCCACTACTAGAAAAATGGTCATCAGCAACGGCTCACGCTGTTGCTGAGCCGTTGCAATAGCGCCGTGACAGAAAGTCGTGTTGCTGATGACTTAGCAACGGATCAGCAACGGTCGCTCGGGCCGTCGCTCAAAACATTATCAGCAACGGCCGCTGGACCGTCGCTAAAAATATTATCAGCAACGGTTTTGCCACAGACTCGGAGCCGTTGCTGATACCATTAATAGCAACGGCCGCTGAGTCCGTAGCAACACCGTTAGTAAAACTCCGTCGCTAAGCCGTTGCTGTAGGTCATCAGCAACGGCTTTCGATACACTTTTAGCAACGGCTTTCCCACGGACGCCCGTGGGAAAGCCGTCGCTGATGACCTATACCTGCAACCAGAAAATTTGAACATTTCAAATTTCCATTGATACATTTATTTGATACATAACTCACACACCCATACCCTCATACACACATTCATTCACACATCACAAACATCTCATACACATTCATTCACACATCACAAACACACCAAGATATACATCAAAATAATTATATTTATATTCATAATTATCCACGATAGTATAAACACAATTCAAATGCAAAATTGAAGTATCAACATCTCAGTAACATAGTCAATATAAATTAAACAAGTTCAATATCTCAGTAACAAAGTCAATATAAACAAAATCTCACGATGACGATGGAGGATGGCCTGGATCATATGGCGGGGTCTGGAGTGCTCGAGTGTACACCGGCGTGGACTGACTCGAGGATGATGGATTAGATGATGCCGAAGAGATGCCTGCTTCGGGATGACCCGACAAGTTGCGTAGCATAGCTTCTATATTCGTCATCGTCTGACTCTGGCGCTCCATCAACTCAGTCTGACGCGCGACCGTCTCCTCTAGTGTCCTTATCCTATTACTATGATCATAACTGGATCTGGAGGTGGACGGCCGCTCACCAGCGACCGGAGGGGTCGGTGCCCCAAGTGGCCCTAGTACGGCTCGCGCATGACCACTATCTGCGAAGCCATATACGCGGCCATGGTCCCAGCCACCTGCGGCCTCGACCCACGATGCTGCGTCAAAGTCCTCGGGGGTACCCCCACGCTGCACCACCGTCTGGCTGTAGGTCTCCTACTCGAGTTTGATTTTTTGTTTAATATTTATCATAAAACTTAAATTATAAATATATAATGAATAATTTAAACAAATATATAATTACCATAATGTATGCAGCGCGGTTGTGGATGTACTCCCCAGTCCCATGTGCTCGACGGTGAGTCCGCTCAAACACCGCCATCGGGGAGGGTCGCTGGACACTCCCGTCATCCGACACCGTCGTCTACATTTACAAAACAAATACATTAATGAGTACACATAATAACAAATAAAATATATAATTAAAAGATATACTTACCATACGGTTTGCGTGCACTGTAAATGCAACAGAGCCGCCGGTGTGACGCGCTGCTCCCCCCGACATGCGATTTCTAGCCGCATTCCGAGAAACCTCCTGCCATCGATCCGTCGACCATATCCCCACGAGCTGGTCCCATATATCCGGAGTAATCCAACCGGGGCCGTATCCCCGAGTCTCCGCGATGTTAGTGGTCCCAGCTCGGGCCATCGCCTGGGACCGAGCCTGCCCCAGCTGCCCGTTGTACCTTGCCCGGGAAATAGCCTCCCAGGCAGCGTAAATGAAGGGCCTCTGGTCCTCGGCCCATGTATAGCGAGCCTGCAAAATAATAATATCAGTACCAATATTAATATATCATCATGCATGTAAAAATAATAATAATACGTGCCTCAAACTCGCGCCATAACATGTCGACGTGCTCGCTAGGCACGTGAGACCACGTAGGCCATGCCCCGTGCATGTATCGTCGAATAGTAGAAGAAATGCTCCTCGGCACTTCTTCTTGCTCGAACCTGCACAACAAAAATAAATTTTAATATTATATTATGATATAATGAATTTATAATGATTCATAATTCATGATATATTACGTACCGCTCCCCAATCACGCTAATCAATCTACGTGACTCTGTGGCTGGTGGAGGCTGCCACCTGTTCGGCCCGCGTGGCCGCCTGCGTCTGGATGTACTAGCCTCAGCAGTATCATCCTCATGAGGATCAGCAACAGGAGGATCAGCAGCATGAGTAAGTGCTGGAGTCTCACCGATCGGAGACTCCGAAGCTCTCCTGCGTCGATAACCACGACCAGACATATCTGTCGAACATACATATAATCAGATTATTGTATAAATAGTAGAGATATATTTAATAAAATATATACTTTACAATTATTCTTCATCATCTGAATAATAGTTTTCGAATTCTTCTTCTTCTTCCTCTTCTTCCTCTTCTTCATCTTCTTCATCTCCAGCTTCCTCAATTTCATGATCGTCATCATCAGCATATTCAACTTCTAATTGAATTGATGTTGTGTCTGCATCCTCGAGTATTGGAATAATACGATCCACAGTAGGAAGATCATCTTCTTGATAGAAACCAGGAGGATCATTTTCTCCTACTATCGGATCAATTTTTCCTCTACCTTTTGTCTTACAGACTACACGCCAATCTGCTCTATCTTTATTTCGAGCCGAATACTTCGTGTAATATACTTGTTCGGCTTGTGATGCCAATATAAAAGGCTCATTTGCTGCCAATTTCGATTTGTAATTAACCTCAACAAGTTTGTATTTTGGATGAACTTTCATGCCCCTTTCTGTTGTATCGAACCAATGACATCTAAATAGGATCACTGATTTCAAGCCGAAGTAGTGCAACTCTATCACTTCTTCCACTAGTCCATAGAAATCCATATCACATTCAACATAGGTTGTCCCTTTCACGCAGACCCCAGCATTCATCGTCTTTTTTGTAGATGAATATACAACCGTGTGAAATTTATACCCGTTAACAAAATATCCGCTATAGCACGACACAAGTCGCGATGGTCCACTAACAAACTCAAATATTTTTTCATCTATTTCAGCTATGTGATCTTTGCTGTAAGTCTGAATCCAAGAAGGGAAATCACGATTCCGTAATGTCTCCAATTCTTGATCGTTGTGAATAGAGTATTTTTGCACCATCTCAATGTCAAATATTTCAATGAATTGTTCAATCTCTGGACAATTGAGTAATACATACAAGTGTGCCAAATGATACTCTTCATCGCTTAAGTGTCGAGATGGACGAGAACCAAAAGCACGACCAGAGTGACAAAATATATTTAAACGTCCATCTGAATGTCGAACACCCCCGTCGTCGTTACGTGGAAGACGATCAAATCTTGTCTGTACTGTCGATTCAAAGTAAAATGAGCAGAATGTTGAAATTTCTTGGATGATATACGATTCAGATATTGATCCTTCAACAGCTGCGGTGTTCTTTACTTTTTTCTTCAGACGATTCATGTATCTTTCAAATAAGTACATCCAACGATATTGAACGGGGCCACCAACTCGTGCCTCGTATGCCAAGTGTATCGGTAGATGCTCCATCGAGTCAAAAAATGCAGGAGGGAAAAACTGCTCCAGCTTGCATATGATTTCAACAATATTATTTTCAAGTGTTGACATATCTTTGACTCGAAGGACATTTGCACAGATGCTTCTAAAAAACATACTTAATTCAGTCAACGGACCCCAAATATTATCAGGTAGAAGATCTCGAAATGCGATCGGAAGTAATCTCTGCATGAATACATGACAATCATGGCTCTTCATCCCTGATATTTTGCAATCATCGACGTTCACACATCGAGATAAGTTTGAAGCATATCCATCGGGTAATCTGAGTTCTTTTACCCATTGACAAACATCTTTGATCTGTTGTTTATTTAACACATATAAGGCCTTCGGTTTCAGATATCGTCCGTTGACCTCTTGTAACTCCAACTCTGGTCTTTTACAAAGTATTTTCAGATCATGTCGGGCTTTGACATTATCTTTAGTTTTTCCAGAAATATCCATCATAGTGTTGAAAATATTATCAAACACATTTTTTTCAATGTGCATGACATCTAAATTATGTCGAATCAATAATGAACTCCAATAGGGCAATTCCCAAAAGATACTTTTTTCACCCAGTTGTTTGTTTGGCCAAAACCTGACACTCTTTCATTGCGACCAAATACTATATCTGGAAGTGCTGAAACACGTGCTAACATTTGTTCACCAGACAACATCGGTGGTGGCCCATCTCTTTCGACTCTGCCATTAGTAAATTTATTACGATTCCTTCGATACTGGTGATGAACCGGTAGGAATCGACGATGACAATCAAAGAATGAGTTTTTTCGTCCGTTCTGAAGACTGATTGATTTAGAGTGTTCCATACAATACGGGCAAGAGAGTCGGCCGTGAGTGCTCCAACCCGACAACATGCCGTACGCGGGGAAATCATTGATTGTCCACAAGACCGCGGCCTTTAAATTGAAGTTTTGCTTCCGATGACAATCATAAGTGACAGCTCCCTCAGTCCACAATGTTTTTAATTCATCTATCAAGGGTCTGAGAAACACGTCAATTTCTTTTCGCGGACCCTTAGGACCCGGAATAATCATCGAAAGATAAATAAATTCATCTTTCATGCACATTGACGGTGGCAAATTATAAACTGTCAGCAGCACTGGCCAAACTGAATAAGGAGTTGCAGAATGTCCAAACGGATTAAAACCATCTGTGCACAATCCCAATCTGATATTTCTAGTATCCATAGCAAATGAAGGATAACATGTATCCAAATGTTTCCATGTTTCACTGTCAGATGGATGAGTCATTACTGTATCATCACGACTTCTTGCATGCCAACTCATGTAGGGGGCTGTCTTTTCCGACATGAATAATCTTTGAAGCCTCGGTGTTAGTGGAAAATACCGAAGCACCTTAAACGGGATATTTTTCTGTCGGACCGATTTCTTCTCCTTGTAACGAGGGTGTTGACATACAGGGCATTTATCCAACTGCACATTTTCTTTATAATATAAAATGCAGTTATTTTGGCACGCGTGTATTTTTTCGTACCCAAGCCCCAATTTTCTCATTAGCTTTTTAGTCTTATAAAAAGTAGGCTCAAACTTATTATCAGTAGGCAGCATTCCATTAATCAATCCAGCAATCCGATCATACGCAACTCCGCTGATATTACAATCGGCCTTGATGTTTAAGAGCTGTGTCATTGCTGAAAACCTAGTGTATTTAGGACAATTCTCATACAAAGGTTCATCGGCAGCTTTCAACATCTCGTAAAATTCTGCAGCTTCTTTATTCGGTAATTCAATCTCTACCGCAGCCCCTACTTCTGTGATATCAACCGCTGTAGTATCTGGTGGGACTGATGTCTGAAGAACTGGCCGATCAACATTATCATTCAGGTGGAATTGATCCCCAAGACTATCAAGTATCATAGTTCTATAGGGATTACATTGACTGGATGAAGAAGCACCAGCAGAGGAAGATTCACCATATGTCTGAACGACAGGATTGCTCGACGTCCCGACTTCGCGTGACTCCCCGTGACAAGTCCATAGAAAATATCTTGGTGCAAATCCTTTGGTATATAGATGCAGAGTGACAGTCTCCCGATCCAAAAATCGTCCATTCGAACAAATGCGGCACGGACATCGGATTTGATCACCCATGCTAACGAAATTTCGATTCTAATAGGCGAAATTTAGGAAGTACGTTACGCCTAATCGAAACTCATTCGTTAAAGCTCCACGATCAAGACGTCGGTACATCCAACTTCGATCAGCCGACATGATTCTGTCAATCAATGACAATTTCTTTGGTTAATGTCTTTAAGTGAGATTGTCCTATTCCATTCGGGATTTATGTTATTCGTACTGCACTTACGTTTTTATTTTAACCGTTAACTAATTATTCTAAATTTCGACAGCATCTCCCTACAGTTCTCCGAATACGCATATCATTTGGGCGCGTATCGGAGAACAAGAGAGATGTTGCCGAATTTTAGAATAATTAGTTAACAGTTAAAATAAAAACGTAAGTGCAGTACAAATAACTATATTCCCAAATTGTCCAATCAGGGACAATTCAAGAATTGTACGTCGTATAAAAGATCATCTACTTCTTTTACACGAACATACAATCCCCGAACGGATCTAAGGTTTTGCTAAATCATATCCGATTCGTCGATGCGTACGTGAAACATATCAACTCGGCGGATGGATGATTATTTTCTAAATGTTTCGAGACAGTTCGAGTCCATATTGGACGATTTCGGCGCGCGTTCGAAGTGGACGATTCCGGCGCGAGTCCGAAGTGGACGATTCCGACGCGAGTCCGAATTGGACGATTCCGGCGCGCGTCCGAAGTGGACGATTCCGGCGCGAGTCCGAATTGGACGATTCCGGCGCGCGTCCGAAATTAATCTAAACCCTAATAATTAATCTAACAAATTAAACAATTAATTAACATTTATAAAATAATTAATTAACAATTTCAAAACAATTATATATATATATATATTCCGGCGCCGGAGTCCACCCTCCGGCGCCGGCGTACAGTGGTCGGACACACTGTCCGGCCACTGTAGAAGGTCCGGCGGCGGCCATAGGCCGACCACCGCCGGCCGAAACCCTGGAAATAGGGTTTCGGTCGGATTTTAACATCTCCGGCGGAAACGGTATAGGCCGGCCGATCAACATACCGGCAGCAGCGGCAGCGGCGCGGCGGCGAGAGGCGTCGGCGAGAGGCGTCGGCGTCGGCAGCAGCGGCAGCAGCGGCGAGAGGTGTCGGCAGGAGCGGCGGCGGCAGCAGCGGGAGGAAGAAGGGTCGGGCGCGAGAGCGTGCCCTATATAAACTTATCAGCAACGGCTCACTCGCCCGTTAGAAAGCCGTTGCTGATAAGTTATCATCAGCAACGGCTCACTTATCCGTTAGTAAGCCGTTGCCGAAGATTAAATAATCAGCAACGGCTCGCCTTTCCGTCAGAGAGTCGTTGCTGATAATTAAAATAATCCGCAACGGCTCGATTATCCGTTAGAACGCCGTTGCAGATACAGATATCTGCAACGGCTAGGGCGACCGTAAGAACGCCGTTGCAAATAACAACGGCTTGAGCGGCCGTTGCTGATAGCCGTTGCTGAAGACCAAGTTTCTAGTAGTGGCCGGACCAGTTACTAATAATTAAATTTAATCAAGTTTTTATTTTAGTAATTAAGAAATATCTTTTTGAATACTATTTTTATTTCATCTTTAAAATTTATATTTCTCAAAAAATTTGCTAAAGTATTTGTTTAAATACTAAGATAGAAACCAAACTTGCAGAAATCGTGCAATAAACATAAAACACGTTGTTTGTGTATCATATATATTTTATTCAAGGAAAACGGACAAAATTTACCTCTAAAGTATTGAAAATTATGCAACTTTACCCCTGAAGTATTGAAAAGTGTGTAAATTTGCCCCTAAAGTATTGAAAAAGGTTTAGATTTGTCCCTTTAAATATATTTTGAGCAAAAATTACCCTTGTCACTACATAAATTGCCACATGTCATTTTCCATCGTGGCATCTTATGTGGCCAAACTGCATTTGCCACGTGGGATTCTGTTTGCTGACGTGGACTTCCGTTAATGAGAAGGGCAAAAATGATCCAATTATGTAACGTCGATGGTAATTTTGATAAAAAACATAGTTGATGGACAAATTTGCACATTTTTCAATAATTCAGGGGCAAATTTGGCCCTTTTCCCTTGTTTTTAACTTAAGTGACATTTGTTTGGTTATTTTAAGTAGGGAAAATTATATTTTTGGTCCCCACAGTTTACTCGAATTTTGGTTTTAGTCCACGTAATTTCAAAATTTTGATTTTAGTCCACACATTTTATTTTCATTTAGGATTTAGTCCTTGCTGTCACATGAGGCATAAACGGAGCTGACGTGGATAACAAATGCTGACGTGGACTTGCAATGACCAACTTTGTAAACTATGGAGACTAAAATCAAAATTTTGTAAACTATGGGGACTAAAACCAAAATTCATGTAAACTACCGGGACCAAAATTATAATTATTTTTTTAAAAAAATATAAAAAATCACAAGATATTTTTAAATTTATTTTTAAATAATTATAATATTTAATAATATTAAAATTGAGCACACTATAGTAATTTACGTTAATTTGAGTGGATTTAAACCGACGTCGTCATTAGGCGTCAATTTTTATCCGTTAATTATTATGATTTAGCGTAAATTTCGTAGTGGTTGCAGAATTCAAAAATATGCTCTCCCGATCTACTCATTTCTTCACTGATCATCTCATCGGCTCTATTTTAATTTTAATTAATTTGGCGCATTCAAAACGGTTTAAATTAGATTTCAAACATCAAAAAGTAGTGGCAACACCATAATACAAAGTTATTGCTATAATTTTGTGGGCATATATTGTTAAGGATATTCAGATATACAGAACATATTGTAAAATATTAATATGTTCCATGTTCAATTAATGTGTTCAATGCAAGAATACGAAATTCAGATGTTTGTGTCTTAAATAGAAAATAAATTAATCTTGCAAATATTAAATTAATCTTCTAAATATAGAAATAAGTCATCACACTTTTCAAAATAAAATTCAAAATAAATCACCTTAATCCGTAAAAAGTTTCCTCATATTAATATTTAAATATTATAATTATTTATAAATAAATCAAAAATAATTACTTGAATTTTAATTTTAATCTATATAGTTTATAAAATTTTAATTTTAATCCTTATAGTTACAAAAATTTGGTTTTAGTCCTCATAGTTTATAAAATTTTAATTTTAGTCCATTTAGTTTATAAAGTTGTTCCCTATTGACTTCACGTCAGCAATATCCAGTCAGCACATGTTATCCACGTCAGTTCCGTTTAGGCCTCATGTGACGGTATGGATCAAATCCTAAACGAAAATAAAGTGTGGGGACTAAAATCAAAATTTTAAAATTATAAGGACTAAAACCAAAATTGAAGCAAACTGTAGGGACCAAAAGTATGATTTTTCTTTGTAATTATAAGTATTTGGTTGATTGCAAAAATATAATCAACAAGATATTTGATCTTGTTAGCAACTTGTTTATTTTTTATTTTTTTTAAACAAAGATAAAAAGTCATAATATGTGATCATACTAGGGTTCGAACCTTAAATCTCTAGACAACGTTCAACATGTTACCATGACAGCAACTTATCTATTTTACACGTGAACTTTTTAGTTACTATACCCGTTTTGCAATATTTAAATCTTAGTTGTAAATATAAAATATTGTAAATAAATTTGTTGAAGTTATATATCCAAACATAAAATGTAATATAGTGCTGTAATTAGATTTGCAACAAGAGCAACCAAATGTTTGCTTAATATTTTTGTACTGTAAAATCTGTGTTAAAAAAAGTGTTATACCTATTACTTTAATTTGAGACTTGACTTAGTGCAATTTTATTTTAAATATGATATCAAATGAAAGTTATATCACATGATACCAATGTCAATGATACCAAAATGTTAAATAATAAGCATTTAAATCCTAATGATAGGAATCAAAAGTATTATCGTCGACTTTCCAATTATCCTACGTATTAATCATATATATGATTTCCAAACATTACCAAATAAGAAATTCAAAATACTAAAATTAAAGTTTAAAATTATATGAAAACCAAGATCCAAAATTTCGTGCGAGTTTTTATAGTATCGCAGCTCAATCACTTTAAATATTCAATTAATAGCCATCTATCAATCACAAGTTCAATGGACCGAATGATCAATCAGATTTGGCCAATGATTGACTGAAAGTCTCGGTGAAAAATGAAATTTAATTTTTCAATCCTTCACCTTCATATAAAATCACACAGTTAATGATTTTTTTTAAAATTTTAGCTCTAGAAACTATATTCATCAATGAGTATGCAAATGTAAGAATCACTAAAGAAGTTTTCGATAATTTTATAAAACTTGTTGAACTTGCAGTGGCATTTTCATAAATTATTTTCGGATTTCAATCGAACTTACACACAATCAATATATTATCATTAATTTCAAGCAAGTGTATGAAGTTTGGGATAAAAATAATATCTTATAGTTAATTTTAGCAACCTAGCACAATTCCAAGCAAAATGGGCAATTATTATGAAATTGACTAAATATGTCATTGCCCCATTTTGTCATTCAATTTTCATCAAGAATCATTAACTACATTTCAGAAGCATAACCATATATCAAACATATCTAGGAGGGTAATTCTGGATTTTTTTTGAAATTCCTGCTTTCTATATTTCCTTTATTTGAAAATTGAAGTTTCTTCTAAAAGTGTGATTCTTTAATTTATTCAGTTAATTAGGGCAGTAGTGGATGGCTTTTAGGGACAACCGTAGGACTTGGTGTGGTCGGATTTTGGTGGGTTTCAATTGATGTTTTTTGAAATTTTTTGGATTTCACATTATTGAGAAAATATTGTTGCGAGCGGGACTATTTTGAAGGTTGAATTTTTCAGCCATGAACCCTAGGGATAGGGTAGGATCTTGGTCGAACCTTTCCCCGACCTATTTGGGTGCTGTAAAATCGGCATCCATAATTGAAAATTCCAACCTGACACGTCTAGTGTATCGTTGAATATTTCAACTTGTTATGTTATTGTTTAAATTCCGAAATATGCAGTATCGGTAGGGGCCCTTGTGGCCGAGTTTTTCAAGGTATTTAGAGTTGTCCAAATTTTGGTTAATGTTGTTTGTATCGCTTCATTTGAGATGGTTGAAGACCGGGTTGGTGGACTTGGTTACTGATTTAGATTACAAATTCCTCGCGAGTTAAACTTGTGTTCAATGGACATGTGGTGAACCGAATACGAGTGAGTTTATGCTGAAATTTGTAGTTCACATTGTGCACTATTAAGGTTGATTTTTTTGAGGTGGTCTGCGGCTGAATTGAATTTAATTTCTTGTTATTTATTGTGCGTTCAGTTCACAGTGTTTGTAGTAAAGTATTGGATGGTTTGGTTGCTGAAATGTTCGACCAAGGATAGTATTGTCATGGTCGAGGAAGTGCAACTAAGTTGCTAAAATTTCAAGTTGCTGAAATTTCTACGATGTTGAAATTTTTGTGATGCTGAAATATACAGAATGTTGAAAATTCTGGCTTGGAAATGTTGTGCTCCCAAAATTTGGGTTGCTTGTAGCCCGTGAGTGGCTAATTATACTCTGGCATCGTAGGTCGAAGTGCACTCATTCCAGGGCTGCCACTCGGACTTAGTTAGGCATTGATTGGGTAAACTGCCAAATGTTCGGTGAAATGCCCCAAAGGGATAAGTGTGCTAGATTTTTAAGTTTATTGTTGATTTTGAAACACTCGTCAAATTTGGAATTGATCTTGACCTGTATAGGGTGGTGTGGCGTGTTGCCGGTTATTTAGGGCCTAAGGGAGGGCCGGGTTGGGTGTGTTTATAAGCGCACCTAGAGCGTTCGGTAGAGTTCCACACCCAACCGAGTTGGTGTAATTGTGAGCATACATACATGTTTTTATACTTTACCATGATTGTGCTTGTGATTTGATTGATGATCGGGCCGATGAGAGCTAAGTATGCCAAGCTAATGCCCGACTAGACGAGTATTGCTTATGGGACGAGAAGCTCGTCAGAGAGCCACAATGATGACAGATCTGGAGTGGCATTTGGTTGGAAGGATATTCCAACCAGAGGGGGCATGAAGACTAGTCGACCATCCTAACTCGTGGGGCACGGGGGCAGGAAGCTCGCTAGAGGGCCATCCTAGCGACTGATTCGTGTGATTGTTTACTTCGTGCTTAGCCATTTGTGTACATTGGCTTTGCATGCATGCATGTTAGATCGTTTACTTGGCTTACTGACAGTGGCGAATTTACAATGGGGGCAGTGGGGGCCACTGCCCCCACTGAAAATTAAGAAATAAAAATAAAAATAATTTTATAAAAGGTAATTGAAACTGAAAATTAAAAAAAATAAATAAATATGACGGTATACAAGCTATATTGGAATACTTTGAATTATTTAAATCGCCCTCGCTGAAAATTAAAAAATAAAATAAACATAATTTTTGAAGGATATATTGAAGTATTTTGAGTTAATTTAAATTGCAATGCAAAAGTGCAATTAATAATCATTTTGGGTACATTTTTTTTCTCACCAGAGAGAAATCAAATTTGTTTTCTCTTCTAATTTTTTTTTCTTGTCAACCCCATCTTGTATGTGATTAAAGTGTGGTTGTTATTTATTGTTTTAAATTTGTTTCTTCGTTCTCTCATGTATCTTTTAATTAAGGCAATTGGTAGTGGGTAATTGTTTTTGGCAAATTTGTTAAAATAGATAGCTAGTTAAATGAATAATTTTTTAGCAACTAGATATATGAATGATTGTTTGATTTTTTTTAAAGGATAGACAACAACAAGTGCTGACTTTTTCCACTATGAATTTTATAAAAGTTAAATTATTCAATCTCATGGGGGTTGTTCCTCTCTTTACTAAAACAACAACACATCTCTATCTCTACATTATCTCAGGAACGTAATCAAAGAAGGCTATACGTTCATGGCAGATTGAGAGCTAGACTTATCTTTGTTTGCTGGTTCATTTGGGTTGAAAGAAATAATCGAGTATTTAATAACAAAAACTCCACCACTCAGTTGACAACAATTGTTGCCGCCTCATTTTTTAACTTATGTTCTGGTTGAACTTTGTTTTTGGATCTATGTTTTTCTTTTTTTCTTTTCTTTTCTTTCTCTTTTCTCCTACTTGTTTTGCTATACATGTATCCTTTTATTACTCTTGAATAGAATGCAAGTTTCTTTTCCTAAAAAAAAAATTATGTAATCGCATGGGAGATGAAAGATTAAATGATTTTGGTTATGTATACTAAGAAGAGAGTATTTGACAACATTAACAACGAAAAAATTATGCAATGATTTTAAAACATGAAAACACATTGATGTCGGTTATCAAAATTAACTTAAACTTGAAATCTTGAAAATTTATGTATTAACTTTTCCCCACTAATAAAATTTTCTGGATCCCCACTGCTTACCGACGTGGATGCTTTTTACATTTTCTCGGCTCTATTTATATTATGATTGGCTTAGCGGGGGTTCGGTACGAGCCACTCACTGAGTTCCTATGAACTAATACTACTTTTTTAAAAAATTATTGCATGCTCTAGTAGAGGTACGCTAGTACCTGAAGAGTGCGAATGGAGGTGCAAGCTCGTCAAATCATCCTTGTGTCATAGTCGTAGGAGAGTCAGTTATTGTGTTAGCATCTTGTGCATGAACTCCTTAGGGAGTGATGGTTTATTTTATTGTTGTCGTGTTCCAATTCTTAACATGTTGGACATATTTGACATATTGCATCGTTTATGGTATGTTACATGTATGGTGTATGGTAGACTTCGGGGTACAGGTCAGTGTTCTTGGCCGATCACACGACTCTAAGTTAGGGCGTGACAAAGTAGTATTAGAGCATGGTTAGGTCCTAACTACGACAGTAGGGCATAGGGCATCGTATAAGGCATAGCTAGCATGTCGACATACAGTTTGTCCTACCTTACGGGATTTGGGAGACTAAGCTTGCACACCAGCGGTATGTATTGCCAATTAATTGCTTGTAGTTTTAAATGCCCAGTTTGATTGTTTTCTTATTTTCTTCGTAGTCGATGGAAACAGACAACAATGCAGTGCCGACCGGTAGTGGAAGTAATTCCACAGGCCAACGAGGAGGACGTGGCCAAGGCCGGGGTCATTCTCGTGGGATTGGAGATCGTGGGCGGACAGCCCAGGAGGAGGTTGAGCACAATCCCAAGTGGCATAGCTTGAGGCCCAGGTGGCCGAGTTGACTGAGGAACTCCGCTGTGAGCGGGAACTGGGGCGCCTATCAACCATAGGCAGCAGGGGAGTCTATATCACCGGTAGTAAGGATGATGGACCGTCAGGATGCAGTAGTAGGAGGAGTACCTATGTGGATTTCGTCAAACCGAGGACACCATAGTCCTAGGTACAATACATGAAAGTATAAGTCACTAGCTTCCTTAGCGACTGCTACGAGCTATGCGAGGAGTTGGGATGCACTTCGGAGGTCGCGGTTCAAATGGTAGGGCTACAGCCGAGGGGACCAACCAAGGAGTGGCTCCAAGCTTGGAAGTCTCATAGGGGGACTGATGCACCAACCCGTACCTGAGAGGAATTTAAGGGAGCTATCATCGAGCATTATTTACCTCGAAGTGTCTGTGATAGACGGGCGAGGGAGTTTGAGCAGCTTCGACAGACTGGGAGCATGACTGTGCATGAGTACGCGATGGAGTTCACGAGACTGTCTTGGTACAACCCTTTGATTGTGTCGACGGAGGCAACCAGAGTTAGGAGATTTGTGGAGGGGCTGAGGGTCCAAATTGGCAGGCTGATTCACTACACCAAGAGTACCACCTTTGCCCAGGTGGTCAATGAGGCGATACGCGCGGATCAAGGTTATGGTACTCGTGGAGAGTACGATGGACCTCCAAAGAAGAATTTCAAATTTTGTGGACGAGGGGACCGACAGACTCACTCCGAGGGGTCGCATGTGAGAGCAACCTGTCGGTGGGACTGGAGTCAGGGTAGTTTCAGGGGTCGTTCAAGACCAGGGTTTCCTCAGCGGGTTGTGTCGTTAGATTCACACAGGAGGGGGGAGATTCCACAGTGTGGGAGGAGGCATCGGGGAGTGTGCTATGGCCGTACGAATTCATGCTTCAGTTGCAATCAAACGGTGCACTTCAACAAGGATTATCCTGCTAGTGGCAATCAGAGGGCATCACATTCTCAAGGGAAATAACCTATTTCGACATCTTTGGCACAGAGAAGTCGATCTCAGGGAAGGGGGTAGCGCACTACTGGTTCAGGGAAGGTCCCAGCTCAAGTGTTCGCACTGACACGAGATGACGTTGAGGCATCGAAGGCCGTAGTGACATGTACACTAGCTATGTGTTCAGTTTTAGCATATGTGTTGTTTGATCCGGGTGCTATGCACTCTTTCGTTTCTACTGCTTCCACATCACAGATGGATAAGAAGGAGAGCCTACTTGAGGCACCTTTAGTGGTGTCAATGCCTACGGGCGATGCCCTCCTTGCGAAGACGGTCTTCCAGCTTGACTATGGAGTGTTAGTGTGGGCATGTCTTCCTTGACTGCATTCAGGACGAGATATGACCACTATGAGTTCTTGATCATGTCCTTCGGGTTGACAAATGCGCCAGCAACGTTCATGCCTTCATGGACATTATGAACCAGGTGTTCAAGAAATACTTGGACAAATTCGTCATTGTATTTATGGATGACATTATTATGTATTCCAAAAGCAAAGAGGAGCACAGTGAGCACCTGAGGATGGTCTTGGAGACCTTCAGAGGAGATCAGCTATATGCCAAGTTTGCCAAGTGCGAGTTCTGACTGGACAGTGTGAGATTCTTGGGGCACATTGTGTTGTGAGAAGGAGTGAAAGTAGACTTTGCAAAGGTGGAGGCAATTCAGAAATGGGAATGACCAACCAGTGTAACAGAGATCTGCAATTTCTTGGATTTGGTCGGTTACTATAGAAAGTTCATGAAAAAAATTTCGAGGATTGCAGCACTCTTAACTCGGCTGACTTAGAAGAAAGTCAAGTTTGTTTGGGATGGCAGTTGTGAGAAGAGCTCCCAAAAGCTTAAGGATTGCTTGACTTCGGCACCAATGCTAGCATTATTGTCAGGTTTAAGCAGATTTGTGGTATACTGCGATGCCTCGCGGGTTGGCCTGAGATGCGTATTGATGCAGCATAGCAAGGTGATAACCTATATATCTTGACAATTGAAAAATCATGAGAATAACTACATGACACATGATCTGGAGTTGGCGAAAATAGTGTTCGCCCTTAAATTGTGGCTTTATTATTTGTATGGGGTGGCTTGTGAAATTTATACTGATCATAAAAACCTCCAATACTTGCTCACTCAAAAAAATCTAAATTTGAGGCGGAGAGAATGATTAAAGCTTCTAAAAGACTATAATACATGGCAACAAAAATTATCGACTGGAGCATTAAAAAATTATTAACATGTCAACAAAACCTTAGTAATAATAGGCCATATGGCAACTTTGAAATATTGGATTTATATTGATATATAGATGCAATACTCATTATGGACAGAGAGGTGGATCTTTTACTTAAGATGATCAGGTTTTAGGTTGCTTTATTAAGGAAGAGGAAAAAAGAGAGGTGCATTATCAGCTCTATAATTTAAACCATAAAGGCAAACTCTTTGAACACGAACTTTTTATAGGAGCGTAATTAGTTTACATTATTATCGTATGGAACATAAGAGACAGCTTCTTCAAATGTTTGGTTACCAACAGATCCTTCTTCGAATATGATGGTTGCTTATTGGAGTAGCCAAATGCATGAGATTACGACACAACTCTACTGTGCAAATAACGAGGAAAAAAAATCATTTATACTCCTACAAGCAATTTTCATCTCATCTTCTAAACCATGATGCTGGCAGGAAGCCCCTAAGCTTTTTTCTGAAGACCACAGAGAGTGCAGATCCAAGTAAAGGCCAACTTGTGACAATGGCAATATAAGCTAACAACCATATTGATATATCATAACGACGTGCTAGCTGCTTTATAGATCTCTTTACTGGAGCAGTTACATTGTGGATAACTTCTGCATAGTTTTCGGAATTTTCCATGTCCAATGAATGTGCAGTGACGTCGTCCTTCATCTCATTTTCTGTTCCCTGCAATTTCTGGTCGGGAAGCATAACTGCGTCCTCAGATTTCGTGTTAGGGCATAATCCATCTCCATGCAAGTCCACTTTAGTCATGTGTTCTGCTCCTTCACTTGACATTGCAGCAACCATTCCATCTTCCTTGATATTAAGATATGGACCCTTATCGATGTCTGACTCAAGCAAATGATGCAAGGTCTGTTCTGGTGTCTGCATCAGTTTCAATTACTTAATACCACAATATCATGCATGTTATTTTAATTGAAAACTAGATCAGTTAATATTATCAGAGGATGTGAAGTTGTACAAAATGTCAGTAAAATAAGAACGTCGTTTTCAGGGTAACAGTAGCACCTTTTTCTGTCCATGCATGAATGGACTCGAATACAGAACACTGAGGTACTCACCGACTGCTCCAATCCACCTGGCAAAGAAAAACTTCAGTTCAATGAAGAGAGTCAGAGACTACATAATTATGACATGAAAGTTTGAGTAGATAGTCCAGCAAATGATTTCGATGCACAGATTTTCCAGATCTAAGATGTTGAAATGATAATGTAAGGAGGTGAAATCTCAAGATAAGGTAACAATGTCTTCACATGGTAAAATGCATTCGGCCAGTGGCGCTAACAGGATAGTCAAGATTCTTAATGTCCAAGTCTTTTTGTTTTAGGGTAAGAAGCTTTTTTTAGGGTAAATCTATTGCCAAAGCTAATAAAATTCTGCTTCTCTGGAAATTAGGAAGCCACAATGTATATGGCAAAGGAGAAAGGGAACAAACAAGAGAAAATCGTAAGTACCATAAACTATGTGCTGTTAGCCCTTTGAAATAAGCAAGATGTCCGCCATGTCTAGTTGTTGCTAAAACGACATTTTTGTTTGCCCTGTCGGAAAAAGTTAGATACAGAAAGGAGTGACTATATGTTCAGGAGGCAGATAACCTCAAGATAGAAAATAATCTTCGTGGTTTTACCTGCATTCATCCCAAGGAATTGCTTCCCGTGTACAGACAGGATCGTCCAATGCACTAATGCATAACAATGGAACAACTATATTTGCAATAAAACTCGCACTGCTACAGCAGCGATAGTAGGTATCTACAGTCTTGAAAAATGGAAAATATTCTGTAACTCACAGGAAAGATCCCAAAAATATAGTTAAGTGAAAGTACCTCAAACTTTCCAACAATGCAAGTAGCATGATTGTCAAAGTCCCGAACAGAGCGTGACTGCAAAAGCAACAAAAAAAAGGAGGGAAAGAAAGCAGATGTAAGATAGAAAAGTCCAGAATGCTAGTCATATGTCAATAACATTTTTGAGGACTAAAACAAAGCCTAACTTCCACCATAAAAGACACAACTTAATTAAATCATTTTGCAAAAACTTTACAGGATGTTATAACCATTAATTGGGTACTAAGACCATGTTGAATTCCTACCCAAGGCAAAGAAAAATGGAATTAACTGGATTTATATGGTCATTCTATTAGCAGTTATATACATTTATCAGTTGGATATTAAACTTATAAAACTAGAAAAAGAGTCTAGAAGTGTGAAGCCACAAATTTGATTGAGACCTATATATCATGATATAATGTCAACCAACTCAATAAGAATTTGTCCATATGCAGCAATTTCATGGAGCTTGGTGCAGCTTGGTGCTCTATATTTATCATTTGAGTTTACAATTTACTAAAGAGTAGACAAAGCTGCCTAACTCATAGTTATTAGAAAATTAAATAAAAAGTGATGTGTGGCATCTGATGCTTACTGACTTCTGATGTAAATAGAGAACTTATTGATCCCATACTAGGAAAGGGATTGCTATGTTGATCAAACTAATAAAGAAAATGAAAGGAACAATAATCAAGTATTTGTAGTGATTCTTTACCATAGAGACTTATGTTGTATTTGTATTTGAATGTGCAATGGGAACAGAGATCTCTTTGTGCATTGTGTAATTTGAGAAAACACCAAAGCAGTTTTACCGTCCTTGTTTATGTGTGACTGATTGTGTATGCACTGTAGATAGCTACTAATGAAAACAAATGGAAGCAATTACAAAGAAAGTTTATCACTAGTTTATTTTCTTTTTTTTGTCATACCCCATAAAATTTCTGTGCTTTCCTACATTAAACATCAGCTAATTGATTGGCTGAACTAAGACCCTAAGAAAGTCAGTTTGCAAATCACAGATGCTGGTTGAGTATCAAATAAATATCAATGACACTTCAAATAATGTTAAAAAATGTATACTTTACCTTTCTGATGCCCTCCCAGTTTGCTAGTCGAGTTAAAACAGGCTGATGTCTAAGGCAAAATCAGTATCAGTCTAACATATAAAAATTTGAGTAGGATATTAGACTACAAAATGAATGTAGCATATTCTTAAGTGAGGTCCCTACAAATTCACCAGATATGGAGTTCAGTAAGAACATACAATTGAGCATAACCCTTAAGACCAAATGCAAGAGCTTTGTCATACAAGCGCTGGACGAGCTTGCGAGAAATAAACCTGTCACCCACCTACAAGCAGGGAGAAAATAAAAATTAATACCTCGAAATGATAATTGAAGAAACCAAACATTCCAAATTTCCTTTGAACTGTGAATTCTGATATTAGCCACTCGATCGTGACTATTTTGGTAGGAGATTAAAAATTTAAAATTATTGGTATGCAGGATTATTGTATGCTACGAGAAACCTTATTTAGCTTTAGCTGTAAAGTTAAAATTTGATCTTGTGAAATACACAACTGGAACAGTGGACATGTCCATAAAGACAAAGAATAAATTAAACTTGAACAGACTTTTTGGTTTCTCCAATGCCTTCTAGAACAAACCAAATCGAACAAATCTTTTTTAAAATTTCCTATTTTCAACAGGATTGTAAGATCTAATCCATTTAAATCTAAACCAGTAAATTTGTCAACCGTGCATTTCACAGAAACAACTGTTGCCTTAATTATTTTTCTTTACAAAAGGCTACTACAAACTGCTATAATGGATTCTAAACACATCACTTCAAACAGATACCTTTAGAAAACAATTAAGCATCTATAAAAACTGTATATAGTTTAAGGTAAGCCAGCTAACCACAAGATCCCATGGTGAACAAATTGAGGCAGCACCAGCAATTGGCGTATTCTCCCCTTCTTCCCCGAGATACTTGACCTAAATAAAAATCCAAAACAACGGTAAAATAGTGAAGTAACTTTACTTCATCAAAGTTGTTAGAAAAACACAGCTTGACAAAATAAATCAATGATAAACTTTTTCATTAAACTGGAACTAATAGCAAGATGCCTACTAACTAGCTCAAATTTCCAGCTGAAGAGATATGTAAATGACAAGGAGCAGAAGAAAAATTTCTGAACTCTCAAGTCATGTAAACCACTGATGAATATACACTCCTGAGATAGTATCCCATTATGAAAAGGTATCTACAAAAGCCATAGAACATCAAAATTTGGAATTGGATTTTTTACCCAGATATTCCAGTAGAAGACAAATCTGTACAATGCATTCAAAAAGAAAATATCCAGGCAATAACAAGAGCTACAAAAATAACCTTATTACTATTCTAAAAGTTAGGGGTGAGCAACGGTTCGGTTTGGCTAATAACCGAACTGAATCATCGGTTAACCGAACCGAACCAAACAAAATCTTTTAACCGTTTACCGAACCAAAAAAAATTCGGTTAATTCGGTTCGGTTAACCGAATTTTTGGTTCGGTTCGGTTAATTTACCAAATTAACCGAAAAGATTAAAAAAATAACCAAAAAGATTTTTTTAAAAAAATACATTTACTAAGACTCGAACCCAGGCAACCCAACTCCAATTTTATACCTCTAACCATCTTAGCAAACTCAATTATCAATTTATTTCTAACTAACACATTATATATACAGTCGAATATAAAATAAATAATATTACACACTAGGATTCGAACCTAGGCGGGCGAGAGACTTAAAATTGTACTTAACCACCAAGGCAAATAGCAATATATGATATAATTTTTATTATATATATATATTCGGTTAATTCGGTAAATTAACCGAACCGTCGGTTAATTTACCAAACCGAAAACCGAAATCCGAAATTCTCTTTAACCGAAAACTGAACCGAAATTAATTCGGTAAATTCGGTTCGGTTAAATCGATATCAGTGAATCGGGGAATTTTGCTCACCCCTACTAAAAGTTGTATGCATACCAAAATATTTGCACCAATACTTGTCCCAACAGCAAACAGCGGAGCTTTTGGGTATTCGTGATGAAGATAGTTAACAACTTCGCGTAGATCTTCAGTCCATCCAGCATTGTACATGCAATCAGACTGTCAAAATGGCAATCCACATAAGAGTTTAAGGTTATAAAATGGAATGTTGCTTCAACTTAAGCTTTAAGTAAATACTGCAAAGTTGCAATCATATTACATTGACTCGAATTTAGCCTACATTAGACTGTTTGTGAGGCTTTACTGTCAACCTCAGAGCTAGATTACCAAGGGACTTAGCTTGTGCCCATAAAACTATTATTGTGTGTTTATCTTGACACATTCCACTGTGGCATACTATGTTTTACTACTTGGAGGCAGAAATTGTTCTAACACAATACTTAAATTTCATTCATGCAGTGGTACTCTTCAGCATAGTTGCCCATAGTCATTGACCTATTCACATAACCAGAGATACCCTTGTGCAATCTTTATAGTGTTGTCTTATCTCAGCTCTTCTTTGGCATCTCACAGATGTGAACCATAAGCATGTCTTGCCAGTCATAATAAGCAAAATTTTGCAGTATCTGAAGCATGATTCATGTCGTCATACATATTTCCGTTCTATTCTGGACATGATATAATCACCTTGAGCAAGTGGCAACTAAGAGCAAATGATCTTTATAGCAGAACCAGTATGATTTTAATGAGGCTAAAACTAGGGGCTAAACATGTTGCAAAATGCATTTATTAGCATTGCAAAAGAATCATGGAAACAGCTCAACGGCAAAAGTATAATATTTCCCTTTTGTAACATAAGAATAAGCATACAAACTTCATTATGTGATCAAGGGTTTAATATGAGTGTAGATGAAACTGTGAACTGTGAATAATTTTACCAATGGAAAATCCAGATATGAAAAGAAAGAAAAATATCTTACTGTGATGGAGATGCCTCCCAGACCTCGGTGATTGCTCACAACAACATTCCATCCATGTTTTGCCATGGAGTAAGTAGTATGTTTTATATACTGCAGCAAAAAATTAATGCTTAAATATTAGTTGATTGACTAGTGGGTATAAACAAAGAGAATTTTTTTACCCATAGTCTGCATTCAGAATATTAATAGACAATTCCAGTTAGTAGAAGTAAACTTAACATGATTTAGAACAGAAACTTTGCATTTATTGCAAAAGAAAGTGCTGTCCTCTATATTTTGATGTATTTGCTCCAAGGTAATTACGGTTTCAATTTGTACTGACATACACAAACAGTAGGATGGTTATCATCCTAATATTTTTCATCCTATATCTAACTAAGATAATAATCTGGCTAATTGCTCATGGTAAAGTTCTTGTAGTGTGATAGCTTTAGTAAGCAACTATCAAACTATGTAATCAATTTATGAAGCATACCTGCCAATCTCATCAGTTTGTCAAATGAATTGGTTCAAATAGAGTCAATTCAAAGGCTACTTGAACTATATAAGTTAATGTCAGATTTATGAATTTCCAAACATAAATACATATAAGAATAATAGACAAGCTAAATCAGAATCTTACAGGAGAAAACGAATCACTTGTCAGACCAGGGACCACAACTACAATAGGCGTAGTATCATCTTTTGAAATGGTGCTGTCTGTATCAGAAGATTGTCTTGCAACTATAGTGAAAAGGCTTGTTAGACTATGGAAAAGGAGAGGAAACTGACTAAAAAAGAAATATCCTCATAGAGAACTCATGAACTTATGTCATGTACTAGACCAGTAATTTTTTTCCTTGTTTTCATGTCATGTTCAACTTCAACTAACCTAAACATTAAACGGAGTTAATGCAAAATATTATGTGGTCAAGAACATAGTTGACAATTAGAATACGAAAATGAATGAAAAGATCCAACCATAGAACATCATCTTCCAAAAGTTCATCATTTGACATATACTATGAACTTGAAAATATCAGAGAAAATTAGAGAAAGATGGTTCACAGAATATATTAAGTTCAAAGACCAACTAAACATTACTCTGCAGCTAAAGAAAGAATTAAATAATAAATTGGCTAATCAATCAACTTTCATGCAATTCCAAGTCTTAATAAGGGCAATCCATGAATATTTTAGATGTACGGTCATACGAATCTATGACAAAGGAATACCACACGTTAAAAGAAAGAAATAATAAAAAAAAAGAGAGAAAGAAGAACAACTTCTGGAAATGCATCCTTGGCTTCATTCAATAAGCATAAGCCACAAATTTACAAGAAGACTCAGTCTAGAGATTCATGGCTTGTGAAAAAATCTCAATGGTCAAATACACTTAAAACCTGAAGACATATATACACAACTTCGCAGTACATTCTAACCAACATAGAATTCTAGTAAAGAGTAATACGCTTAAAATTAGCAACAAAATTCAAGGATGCCACACTACTGAAAGAGTAGCCAATGAGTTCTCTAAAGCAATGAAATACAGAAATCAAATCCCTAATAGTATCCATGAAATATCTATAAGATGAGGGATAAAAAAACTTAAGTAATGCCAACAAAACATGCAACAGAAAACAATCTGTTATACCAAACTAAACTATTTTGTGAGCATACCTTCAGAAGCAAACAACCAATCCAAAGCCACCGTTCCACCATCATGAACAGAGAATAATTGCCTAAAATAAAATAGTGCTCAAGGGATAAATTGAGAGCGTCGGAGATTCATAAGAGAATAGAAGAATTTAGACATAACACTATCCTTAGGAGTTGCAGCACCCAATAAAACAAAGATATATATATATATACAATGACAATCTCTTATTACAAATAGTTGAGTTCTAACATAGAAGATACAGTCGATGTAAATTTTTATCCTTATCATGGGAAGCTCATAAACAACAACTAAGCCTTAATCTCTAGTATACTAGATGTGGTCGGCTATACATTGAATAGGTGATCAAGAGTTGTTGAGACAGTGGTACTTCTATCCAAGAAATTTAGGAAAATTGATAAAGAGTTGCACATACTGATCTGTATAAAGTAATCTTCCTTTCTTGTAATTGCACAACCTGTTAATGTAATGGATTTTTCAAATAAAAAGTATGTTATATCTGAATCACACTCCTATAACTATTTCATGCTTATGGTCCCCCAAATTATTCAAGTGGATTACATGAACAAAAATTCTTATTCTCTCATATCAGGGCCAACATAGAATAGCAGCATCACATGGATTCTCATGTTGATCCCATCAGTCTCCTAGATACATGTGCATTATGACAGATAGAAATACATTCATGAGTGAATGCCCATCAAAAAATACAACAAAAAATCTTAAGTATCAAACAGCATGATATTAGTAGCACCCAGTTTGGTTATAATATGTAAGATTGAAGCATAATAAGCCAAACAGATTTCTGGAGCAAACAATTTTGGCATATTAATTCTAATAAATTTAACTCAAATATCTTTTCATGTTATAATAAGCATTAAAATATAGTTAGTATATATCATTTTTAGTTTTACTTTTCCTTTTTTTGGCCCTCGAGCAAATTGGCAAGTTGCAGGTATATATTTTATTCGAGTGATCATGCAACACTTCGAAAGCAGTAGATAGACGCACAACGTATGTTAGATAAGTAAAAGGATAATTACAGAACGGATTAGACAATTTTCAAAGAAAGCATAATAAGCACTGCTAGAGATCAATTCCATACAAAGGTCGGCAGTAAGTTGATAAATGCCCCAGAAGAGACTAGACAAAAAAGCGGATAAATAAGTTCCTTGAATACTCTAGAAGAACCATTGAAAACCAGAAATATTCCAAAAATAAGAGAAATGGTTAGAAATGGAGTAAAAATAATAGAGATAGATTATTAGGAAACTTTTTCCTTGCCAAAATCAATACGCGAATCAACGATAAGTCGGTGTATCCTTAAAAAGTCAATAGCAAGCTAATGCATCTTAATATCGAAGAAGACGCAACACTAACCTTCTATAAACAACAGATGGAGGCCTCCCGAAAAAGTTCAAAAATACAGTCTGGAGATGGGGGCTCGCGAGCCATGGCGTCACCAAATACCTGAAAACCAATCGCAATAGATCCACCCTTAGCTCATCCAACCATAAACGACGACCAAATCGATCCAAGACAACCAACCAATAAGGCAGCTTGCTGACCTCCCGTGAAGGATCCGGCACTTGGAGATCAACCCCTCGTAGATCTCGGACTTGGGATTGAAGGTGAGGGCCACAGGGTCTCCTCGGAATCCGCGGAGGAGGTCGCGCAGAAGGTGGATCTCGAGGAAGTTGTAGAGAAAGACGACAAGGACGAGGAGCGCGGCCGCCAGGTAGTGGGCCATCGGCACCATGGCGGCGGCCTGCAGGAGGAGCCTGGCGGCGGATGCCTCGTCGGCGCATGCAACGAAGGAGAACGCCATGGAATCCGGCGATCGAACCGAGGGAGGAGAGAGTAGAGACGAGTGCGGATATAACAATGGCGGGGAGGAGCGAGATGCGGGAGGCGTGGGCCGCGTGGCCAATTTGGCAAATTTCTTCTTCGAGGGTCTCGCGGTCTCTATGCACTATTGCACTCTACCGAACCCAGTGACGTGGCTCTTTTGTTTTCTCTTTTGCGGGACCCACCTGACAAATTGGCTCGTGGGTACCACGTGGAAGGTTCAGGGTGGTCTCACTTGTGAAACGAGGTATCGGCTAATGGAGCACATCTAGTAAATTTAATTTCATGAATGAGGACTGTGAGGTTGTGGATTCAGAGCAAGCGATCGGGAAGGTTAACCAACCTGTAGAAATACGTCACGTTGGTGAGATGATGGTCATCACGTGCGTCATATTTCTTAAGAGCGAGGAATATATATATATATATAAAATAATTTCTTCTCACCTAAATTCTCTCTACTCTTTCAATTTTTTACATTTATTTTTACCCTACTTATATTTTTATTTTTATATACTTAATTTCTAAATTTCTAACTTTAATCTTCACATAAAACTACTTTAATTTCTCTTTAATTTAATTTTTATATTAAATTAATTTCAAATTTTATTAATGATGAATTTTATTTTCCTTTAATTAATCATATTAATTTTTAAATTTTTGAATTAAATTAACTATAATTTATAAATTAATTTCCATATTAAATTAACTTTGAATTTTATTAATGATGAATTTTATTTTTCCTTCATTATTATGTGTAACTAATTAAAAAAATTCGAACATTAAATTAAACAGATTTCAGTTCTAATTAAGTATGCTTAATTTTTAAATTTTTAATTATATTTAAATTAATTAGACTTAATTTCAAAATAAATATGATTAATTTTCAAATTTTTGAATCCTTTTAAATATAAATATGTATAATAAATTTTAAATTTTATTAATTATTTAAATGCATATTAATTTCAAATTTTATTAATTAATGGAAATTAATTTCTAAATTTTCACACCTATTATGATTTTAAAAAATAGTTTTTCAATTTTCACACCTAGTACAGCTAGTAAATAAAAAAAATTGAGAGGAAAGAGATAAATTTTTAGTTCTTTTGCTTTAAAAAATAAAAATTTAAAAATAAAAAAGTAATGCTTTCTCTTTCCTTCATATAACTGATTTTCAAAGCTATACATATATATAAAAGAGTAGAAATTGATATGTTGAAAAAAAGACATGTGCATTATTGTATTTATAAGTTAAGAATTAAAATAAAAATAAAAATATAATATTAAATGTATTTTCACTATCTATATATTAATATTAAATATTAATATTGATAATATAAATATACTAAAATGCTCCTAATATTTTTCACAAGTATTAAAATGTTCTTAACATTTTTTTGGATCAAAACTATCTTTTACGTAATAGAATCGGTATGTAAATGATCATATAAGTTAACGGTGTTAATGGAGAGATAATGGAGCTGACCATGGCTATGATTAAGATTGATGATATGGGTGCGTGTTACACATGCAGAGACTTACTAATATTAATGATACTAAAATATCATTTACGTTTTTCATCAAGATACTAAAATGCTCTTCACGATTTCACTAGGGTATTAAAATGCCTTTGTTATTTGTTTCGGAGCTAAAACACTCCTGAAATTATTAAAAATAATACAAAAATATTTCTAATCTCCTTGAATGTCCACTGTAAATTCATCTTCTCAAAGCATCAGTTCAAGTAATCAAAAAAGTTGACAAATTGCTTCTGAACAACTACAGTACTTTTGTAGATATAAGAAGATGATCGTTTTATTGGAATCTTAGATTATCTAAATCCAAAATGAAAGGATTTTATTGACGTTGTACGTAGTTTGAGGATTTGGAAAATTCATGAAAGAAGTTTGAAGACCAACACAAATCAGGCATATAGTTTAGGGATCTCTGGTGCAATTTACCTTTATGGGCTCCCAAATTCTTATATTAGCACCTTGATCTGCCTTGAGTTGTTTGCTCTTTGTGCCTGTGTTGTGTTTTGTTTGTTTTATTTTTCATCGTCATGGTTGGTGATTAAAAAGTAAAAAAGTGGATCTGTTTTATGCTCAGAAAAAGAAATGTGATTGAAAATGACTTCATTAGGTTCACTTCTTCTTTTTTTCATTCATCAACCGTTCAATTTGGAAGTTCACTAGAAAACTTTTGATTGGTAAAATTTTAATATAGCAATCATGTCCGTGGACTTAGTAGCTGAGTGTCAGTTGGGCATTATATTTTAGAATAAATACCTCAAAAAAATAAGAATTTTAAATATTTTCCTATTTTTAACATAAACTTTTTTCGTTAGCAAAAAAATACATCAACTTTCATTTTATTACCCCGTTTAGCATGTTCCGTCATTTTTGACGATTTTGGCTGACCTGACACGTTAACAGCGATTACGTGGCAAGTGGCTATCCTACGTGGCAAATATTACGATTTTGCCCATCGTCAATTGCTCATGCATGTTAAGCGAGGAGGGGTAAAATGATAATTTTTACATGATCATCTTCAACATACATATGATGTTTCATCTGCCGCCTTCATTCCGTCTCCTCGTGGCATCTGCCTCCTCCATTCCGCCGCCATTACCCTCAAGATATCAGCAAGCTCAAAGCTGTCGCTGATGTCCTCGACGCCTCCAAATCCCTCCTGTTCATCGGCTCATGCGTCTTGGTGGATGACGACCACCTGAAGCCGACAGTGTCCGGCGAGGATCTCATCTTCCTCCAGCAGGTGCTGTAAAGAAAGATGGAGGGAAGGCCGGCTGAGACAGCGGGAGGAGTAGCATGAGGAGGAGGACAACCGCCGCCCCAAAAAATCGTAATCACCTGCAGCCGCCGCCCTAAAGATTAAGTACGTCCGCCCAAATCTCTCCACCATCGGATAGCCTCACCCGTCGGACTACCACGCCTGAAGAAAGCCGAAGGATAGCTGCTAATTATCAAGGAAGAACGATTGAGGTAGAAGAAACTTGTCGTCAAGGGATCGCCAGATCCGTAAAGGAGAGAGGGGAAGAAAGATATGCCCAATCGCCCAAAGGAATGACCAATCAGGCAAACATAATCCTGATCCGGACAATTTGAATGCCTAGTCAGGTAAACATAATCCCGATCCAAACAACTAGAATGCCCAGTCGGGTAAACTGATTCCCAATCCAGACAACGTGAGTCCAAACGGGCCAAAGCTAGCCCCAAATGAGTCAAAACATTCCAGCCTCATATTTTGTGGCTTCTGTACATGGCAACTTTTCCATGATCGCCTCCCACATCGCAGACCTTGCACTTGGCTTCGATGTCCTTGATGGAGTCCTCAAGGCAGCAGATCTCTTCCTCGTGCTCCGACACAGTGAGGTTGACGGTAGATAGGTCGTCAAATGCGATGCGGAATTCACCCTCGAGGCAACTGGCCTGGGCGACAACAGTCTTAAGTTCGGACTCAGTGTTGCTGAGCTTCGCTCGGGCGACTTCGACCTCCTCTTCGTCATCGAATTCGGCGGCTCCTCATCGTCGACGTAAACGACTTCGGGAGCCTCCTCACTATCGACGAAAATGACTTCGGGAGACTCCTTGTCGACTTTGACCTCCTCCTCATCATCAATGACAACGCAAGAAGCAAGAGTTTCATCGGCCATGGGAGCGGAGTCGGCTGCTTCATGCGTGGAATCTCTCACCATGCCTCCGGCGAAGGCTCTAACGGGAGAAGCACATCAGGAGGAGGCTCAAAAGCTTTGATCTTTACAGCACCCGTTGCATCATGTTGAAGACGATCATGTAAAATTATCATTTTACCCCTCCCCGCTTAAAATGCTTGAGCAATTGATGATGGGCAAAATCGTAATATTTGCCATGTAGGATAAAATTTGTCATATCATCGTTGTTAACGTCTATGTCAGTAAAACCCGTCAAAAATGACATTGCATGCTAAACTGGCTAACGGAATGAAAGTTGGTGTATTTCCTTGCTAACGGAAAAAAATTATGCTAAAAATGAGAAAAAGACCAAAGTTCATATTTTTTTTGGTATTTTACTCTATATTTTATTTATTATTTCCCTCATATTAAGCTGATAAATCTAGATTTCTCGACACCAAACTAGAGCTGAAACATGCAATCAATATTTATATATAGGGTTAATTAATGAATATATCACATTTTTTACCGAAATTCTCAAATCTATCACAACTTTTCATTTGTTTCGAATGCAGGCTTCAACTCTCGATTTGTTTCAATTGTATTACACCGTTACATTCAGGTTAAGTTTTCCGTTAAACTGCTGACCTGACATCGATGACGTGTCAACCTAAGTCCAGTCAGTCACTAATTTAATATAAAAAATAGGTAAACTGACGTGTATTAGTAAGTACAGTGTTTTGGTTAGCTATTAAATTACTATACTTACTAATACACGTCATCTTGCCTATTTTTTATATATTAAATTAATGGTTGAGTAGACTTAGGTCGACACGTCATCGACGCTAGGTCAACAGTTTAACGAAAAACTTAACTCAAGTCTGACGGTATGATACAATTGAAACGAATTAAGAGTTGAAGCCTGCATTTGAAACAAATGAAAAGTCGTGATAGATTTAAAAATTTCGGTTAAAATCGTAATATATTCATTAATTAACCCCTATATATAATCAAGTTGCAATGGTTAATCAGCAGAAAAGTGAAAAATAAAATAAAATTAAATACACTATTTTAGGATTTGCTAGATGACTAGTTATAAATACTTTAAGATTTGCTAGATGACTGGTTACTATTTTAGGATTTGCTAGATTCAAATATACTATTTTAAGATTCAAATTAATATAATCAAGTTGCTTGTATACTATTTTTCCTCCGCATTGTGAAATTATGCTTAAAAGGGAATATTGTATGAGAATGAATCTAAGCTTGCTAGATGACTAGTTATGAATACTTTAGGACCAGTTCTCTCCTTAATTTAGGATTTCCTAAGTTTGGGTTTTCAATTGAAGTAAACTTTTTTTTGTTATATCGCTTTTTGGTGGTATAATTCAGTGTTCACATGTTGCATCTGTTACAAAAAAATATGTACATAAAATAAAGAGAATCGAGGGAAGCAATGCCTCGTTTGCTTTGCCGAATTAAAGAGGTGGATTGGTTTTTAAAATCTAATCCATTTGCTCTAGCAATGGATAAGAATCGCACCAGAAATTAGGTGAATTTATTTTGGCCCAAATTCACCGTTGGCCCGATTTAGAAAACTTGGGGAGAGGTGGGTTTTTGGCTAAATGCACAAGATATGAATCTCATATCTTATCCATATTTTTTATCCTATGTCAAAACAAACATATGATAAGATTTCAAGAAATCCTCTTGGATTTCTATCCCCACCCTTATCCACCTCAAATCTTATCTCATCCAAATCATATCCTGCAAAGCAAACATGGCCCAAGTACTCCCTCATTATACAGGCTCAAAAGTTATGCTGTGATTCGAGCAGAGCAGGTATAACTAAGTATCTTTATTACTAAATTTTAAATTATTTTATTTAGGGGAAAAAATTAAAATGATGATTGATATTTATACTAGTACATGCTGAAATGGATCCAGAGCATCGAGAACCCTCAAGTTGGAAAATATTTTGTATTGCTCACACAAAGAGTGATGCTAGTTTGAATTCTATTACTGCACATGAGATTGTGATAATCACTGATGCCATTTTTTATATTTATTTAGTTTTATGGGATGAGCACATATTATATAATAAAATTATACATTTTTGCAAGATAAGTTCAAGGCTCTGGCTCAAGAGTCGGATTCTTCTACACCTACTACTGAAGATGAAATCTATCGCCAGGTTGTCGGACCTGAGAGGCATGATCGTACTCGTGGTTATGGCTTAGGTCCAACTCCAACCACTATCTTTGAGACTACTCCCGCACGCATTGAGCTTGTCTTCCAACTTCGAATTGCTAACACTCAAAATGCTGAGCTAAAAACAAAGATAGATGAGTTGGAGAAGAAAATAGACGATGATAGGAGGAAGATCGAGGAGAGGATGGAGGAGAAGTTGATGGAGGAAAGAATGAAGCTGGAGGAGAGGATGGAAATGGAGATGAAGAAAATGGAGGAAAAGATGGAGGAGGATCGACGGAAGATGCACATACTGCTTGATTTTGTGGAGGAAATGAATCAAAGATGGAACAATTCACGTGAAAAATGACTTGTTTGGTGTAACGATGAAGACTCTTATTATATGAATGATGTAAGGATAATTTAGACTCTTATTCTATAGTTTGCAATACTAATGTTTCAATGTATTGGGATTTTGGTTTGAATTTTAATGTTTTTAGACTCTTATTCTATGCACATACTCTTTTATAGTTTGTAGAATTAATATTTACTCTTGTTCTATGGATTGAGATTTTTGGTTGCAGTGTAATTAGCTGTATTGGTTTTTGAATTAGGAAATTATGACAGTTATATTTTAGTAATTAGTAGTGTAATTAGCTGCGAAATAGTTTGCAGTGTAATATTTGGATTTACCATAATTAGCAATGTAGTTGTTTAGGAAAATAGATCAATTTCCTAGAGATCTCGACCCCGGGAAATAGATCAATTTCCTTGGGGGTCTCAACCCTCGGGAAATAAATCCATTTCATGAGGGTTGCGTCCCCCGAAAATAGTTCTATTTCTTAGGGGCCAAGGCCGTCGAAAAATAATTCTATTTCATGGGGGTCTCAGCCCTCGGGAAAACTACTATTTCTTGAGGGTCGAAGCCCGTAGAAAAAAGTTCTATGTTGTGGGTCGAGAACGTCGATACAAGTATCTTTTCGGAGGGCCACTAGCTAACCTTCGAATATTCATTCACCGACGTGTTTTTTTTCTGGGGACATCTGGGGCCAGGTGGTCCTCACTAAAAGGATTTAGGGCCAATAAGAGTTTTAGTGGGGCCCGCGGCCTCCGAAAAATATCATATTTCTTATAATGAGTAAAATGGCCCTCTTTCATAAGAAGTCCACTGTGTGGACCTCCTCTCGCCCTCTTGAATTAAACTCTATCCTGGATAGAGATTATATTTTATCCGGACTTTCCGGTGATTAAGTAATATCATTTTTTTTCTTTGCAAAAAAAAAAGAACCTTATTATATTATCAATAAAAATAATACTTATATATGAATTGCAAATGTAATATTATTAAATATGTGGTCTAAAATTTTGAAATCTCAAACAAAAGATTTTAGTGATCTTATGCTTGACCAAGCCTGCTTAGACTACCAAATGTTGTCATCCCAAGCCCAAGGGAGGATTAGAAAGTGTAGATCATCATCTTAAAAACATAGGGTTGCAAAATAGATGAAACTACTTATCCCATACTCTTCCAAGGCTATAGAACTTATGTTCTATCTGTGGAGAACATGAAGAAAAGCAAAACTACTTATCCAAGGCTATAAAACTCTTCCAAGTTCCAAGGCTACGCGCGTCTCTGCCAAAGGATGAGAAATTATCTTGAGGGTCTTTTGTTAGTCATCACTCTGACATCATTTGAAGCTATGCTAGGAGAACATTTTCATCATTGACTAACTATACTCGAGGGCCAATTTAAGGAGTGCAATTTCTATGGGGAAAACATATGAACGAGTGGATATGAACAGAAAATAAATGGATATGGATGGAAAATAAATGGATATGAAATAAATGAATTGAATTCATATTCATTCTTTTTCTATATTCAATCAAAGCTCATATCCACTCGTTCAAAAAAAATTTCTATTGACAGACTGCTCATTAAGGTATTAATGCAACACCACGACACAATCGGTCACAGCATACATTTTTCCAGCAAAACAAGTCATGCATTGCATGTGCTGATTTATATTAGAATTCATTCGGAATTCCATACTTTGGCATGATATTTTCTGAACATAAAAACAATCCAAACGTTTCAAAAATGAAAATAACACTGCTAAACAATATTTAGCCCCCGAAGATATAGCAAAGAAACATTTCATATATTAATCAGATTCAAACGTGAGAAAGACGGATTTATTTATCAGTGAAGGCGAATACAGCTTTGCACTTTATTCCATGCTTTAAGACAAAGCTTGATTCATACTATGCTCATGCTCTTCCCAAGGAGATGGTATGTAACAGAGGGCAGAACATTAAGAACGCCCGGTTGCTCTGCAAACAAAATGAAAGAAACAGTTACAAGGTTACAAGCAACAAACATTTAATTTTTTTCTAACTAATTGTGAAAAGTCATTATGGACCAACCAAATAAAATCTGTATGGTTTTACTTACATTTCCAAACATATAACTGCGTATGTATACAATTTGGTGTATCTGCTCTATACTAATGCCTCATGAAGAATAGTTCATGTTTGTAGTACAAGAAATATTATTTCTCACTGGTAGACCATGTAATGTTTTAAAGAGGCTTTCAAGGTAAGAATAAAGCAGAGGCCCTATGGATGATAAGAATAATAATACTATGAACTTCTCTAAAGCACATCTTGTTAGAGATTAAAACATACTCTAGGAGTTAAGACAACCTAGAAATTTTTTCCAACATTGGTGATATATATAGCCCAAAACTAGTCTACTAAACTAAGAACAAAGGTAAATTCTAGGAAGAAGAACTTAAAAATGTATATCTCAAATTGCAACTATATTACAACCACTATATAATATACATCAACCTCAAAGTCAGTCACGAAACATAACGACCTGTTTGGTTAGCGAAACCAAGTCTGTTTTCATGGTTTCAGTTTCACTGAAACCAAAACTGCTTACGAAAACGTGTTTGGTTTAGTGTTTTCGTGAAACTGAATCGAAACCATAATGAAAACGAAACCAGTTTTCTTAATAAAAATGAAAACAACATAATGTTGTTTTCTGTGGTTTCGAGACTGTCAGTTTCGTTATCAAAATGCTGTGACAACTTTATAATTATAAATATTTTTTTATAAAATTAATTAATTTAAAAATAAATCAAACTATATCGAATTTTTAAAAATAAAAATAAAAATCATCATTTTTAACTCAAACTTTTATCTTAAATTTATAAAATAATTAAACCAATTTATATCTAATTGACTCAAACCCAAATTTTAAATAACTCAATTTTCTTAAAGTTTGTCTATTTATAATTTAATCAAACCTAATTTTAGATCATTGGACTTGTTTTTTTTTTGAAATTTTATAATAACTATTAATTAATTTTTATATCTAATTGAACAAAAAAATCTTAAATTACCAATAACTTAATTAATTAAATCAATTAAATATTTTGTAACCATATTAACAAATATTTAATTTTGTAAACTAACTAAACATTTAATTACTACTAAAAATGTTCAAGGAAAATTAATATTATTTTTATAATCAAATAAATATTTACTGGTTTCAACTAACTAAAACTGATGTTGTTTTTATTAACCAAACGCGTTTTCAAAAAACTGAAAACTAGAAACCAAAACCAAGTTTTCGAAATCAAGTTTTCAGTTTCACTGAAACCAAACCAAAAAATAATTTTCGCTAACCAAACAGCACCCAAGGGATTAGAACATACGTCATGTATAAGAAGAAACTGTTAAAGCTATAAGCATAAGGGAGTCACTGATAGATAAATAAACGCATATTTCATCCAAAAACATTAAAGTAACAGAGAAATAGCTAGGCTTCCTTTAGACCGCTGTTTAAAGGGACTCAAACATGTTTCAGTTTTTGCATCAAATAACAGGGAATGGGCAACTTCAATAATTAACAAATTATTATTCTAAACTCAACAGAAGATAAATAGTTCGAACAGAGAGACTTGAAGAAAATATAATCTACCACCAATGAAAAACATTATCCCACCAAAGCATATGTAAATCTACCTAGAAAAACAGAAAATCTGCAAAAGAAAAAAAAACTTTTGTAATAATGCACTATCGTAAAAATTAAAAGATTTATCGAATAATATCCCAGGATCGATAAAAGGAAGGTATTAAAAATAGACCAATTGCCCCTCCGCGCAGGGATAGTTCCAAAAGGGCAATAAAACAAGAACAATTAATGAAAGCAGAGCGGCAAAAAAAAACGAAATTGCAAGGATTAAAATGATGAGGACAACAGAAAAATTGGAACTTACTCCGCAATGCTTGGGCCTGTTCCGGGGTGAGTCGCGCTGCGAACCCGCTCGCCGCATACTTGTAATGAAAGATCAATGCATCCTCCGCGGCCGCCCTACTGCAAAAGGATTTATGACAGCTATAAGCATTACAGAACCATTCATCGATTGAAAAAAAAAACACGGAGCCATTAAGAAGAGGAGGAGGAGAAAGAGGCGGAGTGACCTCCCAAGGACGGCGGCGAGGGTATTGAGGTGAAAGGCCTCGGGTTGAGCGCCCTCTGGATATTGGACGTAGACGATATAGACGGAGGCATTCGAGATCTCCTTGGAGGGCGAGACGGAGACGGAGAAGAAGAAGGTTGCAGCAACGACAAAGAGGACGATTCGAGACAACTCCATCACGTCCTCCTCGCAATGGTTCGCTCGACGATTCGAAACATTTTGAAATGCTCTAGCGCTACGACTTAAGTAGCCACTTTCGATACCATCGCGGACATTGTAACGTCAACATGATGGTACGAACGTTGCCCTTTATGTAACCTGTTGGTGGCAAATTGGCTTCAATTAATATTTAGGAAAAGAAACACCAATAGGAAAATGAGAGTTATTAATCAAAAAAGTATATAAACGGGAGTTATTTTATTTCATTTAATCAAATTTTAAACGAAATCACGGAAATTCATCTTTTATCAGTGTTTTCATAAGATGCACTTTTATTACACATTTATTTTTAAATTGATTTAACGTTTTTTGCATGGTTGAATAAGATTTTTAGTAATTTAGTATTATATTTGGTTCAATTACGTAGGTTTATTGTAATTGGTCAATTTAAAAAAAGATAACTCGGCTGCGATATAAAAGATATAAAATTAATAATATGTAGAGGTAAGTTTATTATAGTGGCATCCCATGTACATGTAACACCTCAAATTAATGTGGTCGTTTTTTTTCTATTAGCATCATCAACATCTTGTTGTATAATAAACTAATTAAAAATAACTAGAATATTAATTAAAATTCATTAATTAATATAAATAAAATAATAAAAGGAATAAAATCTTTGGTTAGCCTCCATTTGATCGTTCTTCAAATCTTCCGTCCTTTCAGACTCGTTTGGTTAGCGAAATCAAGATTATTTTCATAATTTCGATTTCACTGAAATCAAAATTACTTACGAAAATATATTTGGTTTGACGTTTTCATGAAATCAAAATCAGAATGAAAATAAATTTTAGTAAAATTAATTTTCTTCATAAAAATAAAAATAGTACCATATGATTGTTTTTCATGATTTCGAGATAGTTGATTTTGATATCAAAATACTATAGTAAATTTATAATTATAAATTGAATTAATTTATAAATAAATTAAACTATGTCTAATTTATAAATATTTTACTTTTTGTTATTTCGAGACTATGATTTGTCACCGTCACCTAGATTCCTCGCTACACCAACGTCACTTCTACTCCGCCCCTTCACCTCTAATTACTATTGAGATAAATGTCCCCTTGACAAGGCGCACGATCAAATCATCCTAGGGATAGCAATTCAAATCGGTTAACCGAATCGCAAAATCTAATTTTGGATAATGGATTTGCAATTCAGTTTCGGATAGTAAAAATCAAAAACCGTTTAAAATCGATTCAGTTTCGATTATCGGGTCGCGGTTAATCGATAACCGAAACTGGTTATATATTCGGTTTCGGTTACCGATTTTTTGTGGTTAACCGGTATCCGAAACCGGTTTTGCTATTAATCTTTGAACTGGTTATCCGTTTACTATCGGTTTTTTACGGTTAACCGGTATCCGAAACCGATTTTATTATTAATATTTGAATCGGTTATTCTTTTACTACCGGTTAACCGATTAGTAAACGGATAACCAGTTCTATTCGAACCAAAAAATTCGGTTTCGGTTTCGGTTGGCGGATTTGGAAATTAGTTTCGATTTCGATTAACCCCCAAAAATACGATTAACTGAACCGTTGTCATCCCTAAATCATCCTTCGTGCTCCGTCGACATCACACCTTCCAAGTTCCTCGTCTTCTTACGTGACATGTCTATGATTCATTGCATGAGCTGCGAATCCACTCTACAAATTAATCTATTTTAATTATTTTTTAAAAAATAAGTAATAGGATGACATGAGTAAGTGAACAGAAAATGTTTTTGAAGAAACATGCTTTGCTTCCACGAAGTCTAGCTATGAAGGCCACCAACTTCTTCAATCTTTCTGTATAGTGCTCCTCTATTTTTTGGGCGTTTTCAATCCTTGTGGCAACTCATCTTATAACATCCTGCCTCGGTTCGATAAAAGTTTGGGCACGAGAACTCAGGCTCGGCATGACACGAAAACTAAACAAGTCGTCATGGTCCCGCCCATTAGCACGATTACGAAAAACTAAACGGCCCGCTCCTTTCTTGAATCTGGTTATCATGCTATGAGGTCGGGTTGGACCTACATCCCTTGACCCGACACGATAATGGGCAGCCTGAGCATGATTTTATTATGTCGGACTATTGGGTTGGACCAAAATTGCTAGACCTAGATATGGAAATGCAAGTTACAAGTTACAAGTGTAATTGCAACTTCCATTTGCGGCCAACCAAATGCTTGCAAATTGCAACTCTACTTGCGGGCAATCAAACAGTTGGCTGCAAATTTTATTTGCGTATATTTTCTTTTGCATGAAAATGTTTTTTTGCGATATTTGCATTTGCGGGCAACCAAACCCCTAAATGTATTTTTAATATTTGATATAACTGGATTTACATTGACTTGTTCAAGTAATGCATAAAAAATTCCATAATGATTTTGCCACGTCAACCTATATATACTAATGCTTGAATAAACAAAAACTTGAGGTAAAAAAAAAATTAATAACCTAATTCTAAAATGTTGCCGGTGAGCAAGTTCGGGTACCTTATATTTTTTATGATACTCGGATCCTACCCTATATAGGACTGATTCCTAAGTTTTGAACCCAGACTCTACCCTGTTGGGACATAGAATCGAACCCTACCTGGAACCTGTGATGTAGTAGAGATTCTGAGTACCCTGTTAGAACCTATACGTAAATGACAAAATCCAAGGTGTACCCTATTGAAACATGTTCATTTACAGGTTCCAAGATATAAGTTCAGGATACTCTATTGGAATCTATAAATGAATAAGTTCTAGTGTACATGTTTGGGATACCAATTTCGATTTCAATTCTGAGTACTCGATGTGTTGGACCCGAAATCGAAACCAATTTTAACTAATTACTTAAGTTTTGTCCCACCCAAATCTAATTCATGTCCACTCGAAACCTACTCAATCCGATAGGTTTCAACATATTTCAGATCTATCGGGTACCCATGCACACCCCTACGCCCAACGACAAACAAAGATGAGCTAAACACATGTGAACTAAGTTATTTAACTTCATCTCTTCATGTGAAAGAGATATAGAGCAAGACAACAAAGTAAGTGGGGAATAAGGTGGGTCAAAATTATTGTTATTACTTCTTGAACCCTTCAATCGTCACTATGGTGAAATATTAAATTCTTCTATTAGGAAAAATGATGTTGCAAATTAAAATATGTTTTTTTTTTATTTACATGGACTACCACATATACCTGAATAAAAGTAGAAAAAGCTCATATTTAACATTAATTAATCCTAAAACAATAATGCACTTGTATTTGCAGCCATTTAAATAATTATTATTGTAAGTTTGTCACTACATCCACACATAAATCCAAACAACTCGATAAGGGCACCTAGACATCATCTGTTGGGATTAGAAAGGCGAACCCCAAGTTTAGGCAAAGAAAAAATCACACAGAGAAATTAATGAGCATCAAACTGGCATCTCTTCTTAATCCCCAACAAATTTACAAGATAACACACCCTAAGTAATTAAGAGAGAACTTAAGACTCTCCCATCATTTTCCTCCTCTTCAGCCCCAACAAATTTATAAGACAACCTTTCGAAATAATATGTTAGCATCAATCCCTTCTCCACACAAGCTCCATTGAGTTTAAACGTCAAACATATTTACCAATCAATTCCAGATGAACAGCTGTAGAGAATACGCAATGTTGTTCCAAAGTCTACTAACTATGCAAGGCCATGAACAAACTTTGCTTTCTTGCATGCTCTGGGATAAGCCGCTCAAGAATATTTGGTGCAATACCCCTTATCTCTGCAAACATTAACAGCACAGCATAAGTAAAAACATGAAGCAGGTAAAATATGAAACAAAAGGGAAAAAAATTATAAAATTATTATACATATGTTCATATACAAATAAATAAATAAAATTTAAAAATGTGTTCAATATTTCAGCAATTTCTTGAAACCAGAAAAACTTTAATGAAAATCCGTAATACCCATTTTATCCATCCATAAAATCTAAAAGAAATTTATAATTTTAAAAAATAATTTTAATTCATGAAATATATTTTTTGTGATATAAAAGATGTACTAAAGTCTAAAAAATATTTTGGACCAAAATATTTCACTATTTTCAATTTAAATTTAGTATTATAGACTTTGAGCAAAACTCTTAAACACGTTAGAGATCGTCCAAAGTCTATAACATACTCATAATTCTAAAACAAATAAATTTTAGTACATGAAATATATTTTTTATGATATAAAAGAGGTGTTAGGGCTTAAAAAAATATTTTGGGTCGAAATATTCCACTATTTTCAATTTAAATTTAGTGTTATAGACTTTGGGTAAAAGTCTCTAAATATATTTTTATAACTCTAAAATATTAGACTTTGGGCAAAATCTAGAATAGTTTTATAACTCTGAAAACATTAATTTTAATTCATGAAATATATTTTTTATGATATAAAAGAAGTGCTAGGGCGACCAACTGGGTTTAATTTAAATTATTTTTTATTCTTTATGAAAAAGTCATTAATGCATTAGAGAGTTTTGCTCAAAGTCTATAACACCAAATTTAAATTAGAAATAGTAAAATATTTTGGTCCAAAATATCTTTTTAGACCCTAGCACCTCCCTTATATCATTAAAAAAATACATTTCATGAACTAAAATCAATTCTTTTAGAAGTATGAAGTGCTTTTAGATTTTTGGCAAAAATCTCTAATGCATTAGTGTCGCGCATTAGTGTGGTTAGCTGCCTTGAAAGAGATCTCATCCAAGGACGTCTTTGTTGTTGGACTTTAGAAAGTTCAGATGAAAATAAAGCTTTGTTCTATCCACAAGTTGAAGAACAAGAGGTTGGAAGCGTATCTTCTTCCCTATGATGGTGAAGAAGATCGTAGATGGCTGGTTCTTGCTTCCAAATCAGAACTATAGAGAGATAAGATAATAAACATGGAGAGGGAGAGAGAGAGGGAGAGGGAGAGTGGGGAGAGTAGGGAGAAAGATTTAGATGTAGAGAGACACAAATTGTAGAAAAATGCCTAAACCCCTATTCCATTAATGATTGTAGAATAAATATGTTTGTTCCTTACATATCTTTGAATTTGTCAACCACTTTATCCGCACCATGTTTGGATGACTCCATACATGATAGAGTCAACTCTTGCCAATGATAACTTGAGGCTTAATAATGATAACCCAAAAATGCTGCATGATAAAACAAGACTCATTCAAATGGAAAACTATATGGATGATGCTTCATGATAAAACCAAGGGTGCGTTTGTTTCGCTAAATTCACCGTCCTGGACAGTGGGCACTGGACTGTACGGAGCAGTGGGCACTGGAAGTGGGCATTGGGCAGTACCTTGTTTATTTCGCTAAGTACTACAGAAGGAAAATAGGTATTAAAGAGTAAAAGCATCCAAATCTTCCCTCCTGCGCCCTCAAATCATTGTCCCGAGATTTTTCTCGGGACAACAAAATGGCCCGTAGTCCAGTGGCGGGGTACTCACGTAGTCTTGTACCGAAGTGCATTTTGCAAAACAAACGGGGACGCCAGTACCCCAAAAAATTGTGAAACAAACACACCCAAAGATTCATTAAAATAGAAAACTATATGGATGTTGTGCTACACATAAAATTGTTATTTTGATTTATTCTCCATGATCTTTATCCTTATCCGAGCTGTGATTTTTCCTTACATAATGGTGGTCCCAACGTCCTCTTGATGCCATGTCAGCAGCAGCCAGCAGGTTCAAGTGGTGGGACCCATCCATAATAGTTAGAAACTTTTGCGGAGGGGTAAAATGAGTATTATGAGATCCCAATTTTAGGTTCTGGATCCGAGAATTTAAGCAACCATATTCTGGATCTGGGAATTTCCATTAAAATACTACGGTTCCGGGAATTTGCTGCCAATACTTTATACTGAAAGTTGAGATTTTAAGAAAAAGTTGAAAAGAAGGCCTGCACCAACTGTCAATCTATGTTCCAAAAAGGATCTGCAACAAACATCCTTGAAACAGATACTTTGTTGACAAAGCATTCTAAAAAAATGGAAAAAACAACTCAGAAGGCTAATTAACTGTTTGATTTTCATTAGTTGGTTCAACTAGAAAAATCAAACAGTTACATTAAGCCCCTCTCTATCTCATCTTTTTTTAGACTATTTTGTCCTTTATCTTTCAAGCATTCTACCATATGTTGAAGATGCATGGGCTGGAATATAAGATCTCCATTGTAGGTTACAGTAGTGAACAGGTAGGCCTATGTTTAGATTTAGAAACATTCTTTATATATATTTTATATTGATCATATGGTTAATGATGAACACACTTACACACCCTTAGAGGTTATTCACTCTCTTAAGAATACTTGGTTGTGTGTGAAATACACAGCAAGGAAGGAAATTATATTTCCAAAAAAGGGCACCTACAGGACAGTAAGTGTCCCAAAAAATCCTAGAGAACATAACACAAACCCCTGCCTTATACACATGCTTAAGCTAGAAAGCAAATTAACTACTAACCTTGTGATTTAAAGTTAAAGAGAGGAGGAAGAGGTCGACCATTAGGGAGGCGAGTTTTTGGGTCTCTCAGCTCGTCAAAGAAAGAGTGCAAACAGGCTTCTAACTGCAGAAACCAAGAGACAAGGTCAACAGCTTCTGGTGTTCAAAATTAGACACCATAAGGTACACAACATATCATTGGGATTATCTTATGTAAACTTACAGCAGTGCACCGCAACTCTGGTGAATACTGGAGAAACCGAGAGACAAGGTCAACAGCTTCCGGTGGTAATCGCTTTTGGAAAACCTGCAACACTTGAAAACTTGGTTAATTTGAACTTTAAGGGAGCCATCAACAAACTTTTACTATCTTATATTAATATTCAGTCAGTAACACAATAATACAATATGAACTATTTGCATGACAATGCACCCTGACAAAATTAAATGTGTCAACAAGCAACATGCAAAAGTTTCATAGAACTTCTAGTTTAACTTCCCATAATGAATGAGGCACTACTGATTATAGATCTTTAATTTTCTTTCTAAAAATCAAAGATAAAGGGAGGAACCCTCGTCCCTTTTGATTGTAGAATTTTACCAAGTGCAACATGGTCCAATTTACTAAATTGTTGGACACACCTGGTTATATCCATTAAATTGTTAATCATATACAAATTCAAATCAACTCAAATTTGCAACCCCTGATCTGGAAAAAAATCCCACCTTGAAAATGAACCTGAACTTGACAACTTAACATGATATTCAAATCTTTTATTAAAACCATGTTGAGGCTACACATTAAAATATACCTCTTAGCCCTAGCTAAATCAAAGTCCATGTGTTGGACTTGGGCCAATCATATCTAAAAACCCACATGCTAAGCAGACAGGAGGAGTCTGCAAAATATATACGAATAGATCATGTGTATCTAATGGCTTATGATTCTAGATGAAGTAATTGAAAACTTAAGAGGGCATATGAATTTCTTTATAAGACTTTAAAAAGCACATTGAGAACTTCCAAACCATCATATACAATGATATATCCTAAAATTGAGTGGTTCTCATGAAGTTCTCAGTTCCACAACACATGCATATAGATAACCCCTGTATAAATAATTTATCTTCATCTTCACAGTCATAACCCCATGTTATTTGCCTCCTTTCTCCAAAGTTTGTATTTACTTGGTTCAACATAAAACTAGCATTCAGATATTGGTAGTAGCTTTATTCCTTTCAAGGAGAAGACTACATTGTGTGTATACTGATCCTCCTCAATCCTCACATTGTAGGAGCAATAACCCTTTAGGTTCAACTAGGTTTTATCAGTTGAGAAAATAGGATATATACAAATTTTGTCTACAAAGGTTTGCATTTTATTATTTTGAAGGGGTATAACTTCCTTCACAACAGTCAAAATGAGCTATGAAAATTGCTTTTATTGATTTCATTTTAGGAATTGTGGTGAGGTATCTTGTTCTAGTGGATAGAAGTTGTGTAAAAGAGAATAAGACAGCTAACCGCAGAGGAGCAAAAGGCACTTGACTATCAGGATGATAATAATAATAATACAACAATAGCAATAACTATAACCACAATGATAACATGGATCTTTTCAAGTTTTTTGAGCCGTGTAAGTTCTCTCTAGTTATATCAAGGGAATTTAAACTATTTTGTATTGTTTTAAAGCTCTCTCTCTACTACACATTAACCATAACAAAGTCCCATTGTCTAACTACGAAACCTAGAGCTCTCCTTTGGGCATGTGCATAGCATCTGACTTTGTCTTACCCTCAATTGGAGTTACACCCATGATAACATTTATTATTCTATATTTACTAGTAATAACACCCATCCATCTCAAAAACGTTGTTGAAGGACCAAAGTGTAAATATCATTGTATTACTGGACTAATATGTAAAATGACAAGATTTATATATTGTGGTAGAGGGGGCTACCAATAGATGATTTTTTCCCCTATTTTCACATGGTATCAGAGCCTTCTCTTTGAATACCTTTTTTTTTTTCCTCTACCCGAAATTTTTCCTTCTGCCCGACCACTGTTCACGTACAGTGATCGGCCCCCTGTTTCTTCTTCACTGATCGAGCGCCTTTCTTCACGATACCACTATTCACGTATCAGTGAATCACAAGCGCCTTTCTCACTTCTCCGCCGGACTGCCGCGCTGAGTTCGCCACACCGCCACCTGCAATTTCTTCCTCCCGTTCGCTGGACTGCCGCGCAGAATTCGCCATGCTGCCGCCTGCAATTTCCTTAGTCTGTCGGCTGAAAAAATCTCTCTATGGTATGAAACAACGTGCTTGGTTTGGCAAGTTTAGTTCTGCTATCACCAAGTTTGGCATGGTCAGGAGTACTTCAGATCATGGTTTAAAATCTCGGTACCAGTACCGTACCGAACCGATACACGGTACGGTCCGATACGAAAATTGCATACTGACGGTTTTTTTTATTTAGAAATAACTCCAAATCTCCATACCGGGCGGTATGAACCCGAAACAAGTGGCCTCATACCGCCCATACCGGGCGGTAGGGGTGAGCATGGACCGGTTAACCGGTCCATTAGCAAAAAAAAAAACCGGTCCATTAACTTCGGTTTTTCAAAATCATTAACCGTAAACCGGTCCATTAACTTCGGTTAACCGCTATTTCGGTTTCGGTTTTTTCGGTTCGGTTAACCGATAATTTTCGGTTAACCAATAAATTTTTTTAACCTACAAACATAATAATATTATGCAAATCATGGAGAAAAATCTAAATAAATAGCAAATTCTCATTGAGAAAAAAAAAAGTGAAATCATTGAACCAAGATAATGTTCTACAAAAACTAATATTTTTTTTAAAAAAAAAATTGATTTTTTGATTTTTTTTGATTTTTTTAAATTTTTTTTAATATTTTTAAAAAAAAATAAAATTTTTTTATAATTTTTTATAATTTTCTGTAATTTTTCATAATTTGTAAATTATTATTATAATATATATATATATATAAAAAACTAAAAATTAATAAATTATATCCAACCGGTCGGTTAACCGAAACCGGCGGACTTTTTACCTCTCGGACCGAAACCGAAACCGAAAACCGATTTTTCCAAAAAAAAAAACCGAAACCGAAAAAACCGGTTCGGTTAACCGGAAAAACCGGTTCGGTTTCGGACCGGTTTTCCGGTTAATCGGAAAACCGGTTTTTTTTTCTCACCCCTACCGGGCGGTATATGACAAAATACCGCCATATACCACCTGGTATACCCAATATACCCGGTTTTTTGAAATACCAGGTATATCGTATGCCGGAAACCTAAAAAACCGATAAATATCGGGCTTACCGTACCGTACCGGGCGAGATTTTAAACTATGCTTCAGATCACTCGGTCTTCTTTCATACTTCTTCTGTTGGGAAACGAGTGATTCTTATTGTTTACGTAGATGATATCATTATTACTGGAGATGATACAGAAGAGATACAGAGGTCGAAATCTCATTTACATAAGCAGTTCCAAACTAAAGATTTGGGTGATTTGAAATATTTTCTTGGCATTGAAGTAGCTCGGTCAGGGGGAGCTATTTATATCTCTCAGAGAAAGTATGTGTTCGACATGCTACGAGATGCAGGCATGTCGGGAGCACGACCTGTGGATACTCCCATGGATCCAAATACAAAGTTGCTACCAAGTCGTTATCGGAGATTGGTAGGCAAACTAAACTATCTACCGATTACCGCCTGATATTTCTTTTGTTGTAAGTGTAGTTAGCCAGTTCCTTGATTCACCTGGTGACACTGGGAAGCTACATTAAGGATTCTTCGTTATCTCAAAGCTACACCAGGAAAAGGACTCTTGTATAACAATCGAGGACACCTACAGGTGACAGGTTATTGTGATGCTGATTGGGCTGGCTCACCTACTGATCGTCAATCAACTTCTGGATATTGTCTGATGCTTGGTGGTAATCTAATTTCTTGGAAAAGCAAGAAGCAAACTGTTGTAGCTAGATCTAGCGCAGAAGCAGAATATAGGGCTATGGCTCTTGTAACATGCGAACTGGTATGGCTTAAGCAATTGATGGGAGAACTTGGTATCACTCAAGTAGAACCAATGAAATTATTCTGTGACAATCAGGCAGCTATGCATATTGCCTCTAATCCGTGTTTCATGAGAGGACAAAGCACATAGAAATTGACTGTCATTTCATCAGGGAGAAAGTGCAATCCAATGAAATAGTCTTGTCATTTGTGAGTTCCAATGATCAATTAGCTAATATGTTAACTAAGTCCTTAAGAGGTCCAAGAGTAATCTACATATGTAACGAGTTGGGCATGCATGATATATTTGCTCCAACTTGAGGAGGAGTGTTGAAGGACCAAAGTGTAAATATCATTGTATTACTGGACTAATATGTAAAATGACAAGATTTATATATTGTGGTAGAGGGGGCTACCAATAGATGATTTTTTCCCCTATTTTCACAAAAGTGATGCCTTGTTCAAAGCTAATCTAGAAATACATTTAGATATGATGCCATGAGCTATAAAACTTGGTCATGTAAGATGAATGAACTCTTTACATATGAATTAAGCTGTGGCTTACCTTATGCCATGGATGAGCCTTTATTTGTGGAAACTTAAACTCGGTATAGTTTGGATTCATGCACTTTATCTCTTCCCTTGTAGGTGTTCCAAGAACCTATAGAGTATAGACATTGAACAAAATGTAACTTTTATGGGGAAAACCAGAATACTTTAAACATTTGATACATGGTTTCAAATCTCGTACCGTACCGGGCGGTAAGCTCGGTATTTACCGGTTTTTGAAAAAACCGGTATACGAGATGCCCGGTATGGGTAAATACCGGGCATCTCGGTAAATACCGCCCGGTATGTCCGGTATTTATGAAATACCGGGCGGTATTTGCTATCATACCGGGCTATACCGCCCGGTATGATATTTTGCACTGTAGCAAAATATGTATACTTTAGGAATACCGGTATACCGATAAATACCGCCCGGTATTTAGCAAATACCGGGCGGTAAGAGCTATGATACCGGGCGGTATCGCCCGGTATCACCCGGTATCACCCAACGTCCCAACCCAACGGCTCTTTTTAAGAGCCGTTGGGCTGCTACAGTGCCGACAGCCAGCACTGTAGCACCGACAGCCAAAAACGGCTCTTAGGGTGTTTTTGGTCATTTTTGGATGTTTTGGTGGCTATATATAGCCCCCAAAACACCTCTTTTACTCTCACTCACCCCCTCTACTCATCTAAACTCTCTAAACTCTCAATCTTTCTCAATCTCTCTCTCTCTCTCTACTTTCTTAATTTCTACGTCGAAATTCTGCTCAAATGGCGCCGAAATCTCAAGTCGACCCCGCATGGCAACACGGTGTTCGGTTGGAGAAGGCTAACCACTGGAAATGCATCCACTGTAATATGATTTCTCGTGGTGGAGGCGTCACTCGATTAAAGGCACACTTGGCCGGAACATCCAGCGACGTCGTCAAATGCACCCAAGCATCGCCGGAAGTCCGACAAATGTTTAAAGATGTGCTCACCAACAAGAAGGAGCAACGTCTTAAGAATGCAGCTCAACAAGCCGAGTTCGACCGACGAGCTACCCAAGATGTCAACGGTGGCCATTATGAGGCTCGAGGTGGCGATAACAACGAGGATCCGGAACTTGAAGCCGGCATCCGAGCTTCATTGGAGCATGCTGAATTCGAACGAGAACGGATGTATTATCCCGGATCTCAATTCGAATATGGCGGCGGCAGTGGCAGCGGTGGCATAAGCAGCGTCGGCTCAACTTCGGCTGCCGGAGCAATGGACCGAAGCGGTCCAATTCCCTCCGGTCCTTATATTGGTCGGAGTTCTAGCATGAGAGGACCTCAAACTCAGAGCAGAGGAAGCAGCAGAGGAGGCCTTCGTGGATTCTTCACAAACCTCGGAGCAAGTGGTAGGAAAACTAATATTAATGTTTCTGATCTTGATCCCAGGGCATTTCCTCCTCCATCAGCAAAGCAACCACGTATAGACGATATGTACGGCAAGTCGAAGAAGTGGGAGTTGGGGAGAGCCATCTCCAAATGGTTCCATTTCAGCCGGATTCCCGCAAATGCAGCCAACAACCCATACTACCGAACCATGGTGTCTACCATCCAAAAAGTAGGCCCAGGTATTGCCCCTCCAACTCCCTATGAAATTTCAGGTCCTTACCTAGAAGCGGAGGTCGAAGAAATAAAAACCTGGATCGATGGAATCAAGCGACAATGGGGGGAGTACGGATGCAGTTTGATGTGCGATAGCTGGACCGGGCCAACCCGAATGAGCATCATCAACTTCCTCGTCTATTGCAACCGGAGAGTTGTTTATCACAAGTCGGTGAACTCGTCCGATGAAATCCATGACGCTTACTACATCTCGAAGCTTATGACGGAGGTGATCGAGGAGATTGGACCTCAGAACCTTGTTCAAGTTATAACCGACAACGGAGCCAATTTCAAAAAGGCAGGTGAGATAATTGAACAAGATTATCCTCACATATGTTGGACTCCATGTGCAGCCCATTGTGTAGACCTAATGATGAAATATATCGGTGATATACCGATGGTGAAGTTGACGGTAAAGAAGGCGCAACAAATTACCCGCTTCATCTACAACCATACATGGGTACACGCCCTAATGAAAAAATTTACAGAAGGTAATTTATTAATTTTAAAGTAATTTCTAATATTTATTTATTAATTAGTTTATCATAAATATTTACTAATGATAATTTCATATTTTAGGTGAAATTCTTCAACCGGGAGCGACTCGTTTTGCAACCACCTTCATCGCATTAAGGTCACTCCAACAAAAAAAGGCGGCCCTTAGAACCATGTTTACAAGTGAGGAATGGACTTTATCAAGATATGCTGGAAAAACGATGGAAAACAAACAGAGAAGTTCATCCTCAACACGCATTTCTGGGATTGCATCGCAGAAATAGTCGTCGCCATAGAACCTTTGTACAAGGTTCTACGACAGGTGGATATGGAAAAGACACCTCAAATGAATCATCTTTACCACTACATCCACCAAGCACAAGAAGAAATCAAGAGGGTTATGATTTCTCCTGCCAAGTATGAACCATTCATCAAAATTATCTCCGAGAGATGGGATAATCAAATGAGCCGTGACATACACATCGCAGGTATTTTTTATTTAATATTAAAAAATTATTTAAATTTAATTCATTATGCTTAATTACTTATTCATTATGCTTAATTTTTTATAGGGTATTATTTAAATCCTTCATACCAATACCGGTATAATCTTGGAATGGTCGATAGTTTGTTATATCCCCTCCGCAAGGTCATACAACGAATGTCGGGATCCAACCAAGAAGCGGCACAAGCTCTCAATGAATTAAAATGGTTCCGCGATGCAACTGGCAATTTCGGAGATTCATTTGCAATCTCCATCCGAGATACTATGGATCCAGGTAGATAGATTTTCTTTGTCAATTTATTTATCAAAGATAAAATCCCGTTACTAATATTAATTTTAAATTTGCTGCAGTCGAATGGTGGTTGCAATTTGGAAACGAATCTCTAACTCTTCGAAAGATTGCAACACGCATCCTCTCGCAAACCACATCATCAAGTGGATGCGAGAGGAATTGGTCGACCTTCGCCTTGATTCATACGAAGCCGCGCAATCGCCTTTCGTACGCCCGATTAGAGAAGCTCGTATATGTTCATTATAACATGCGACTTCGAATGCGGGCGTCACGGAACGAAGATAGAGAAATTCTACATGTAGATCCGTTCGATGTCGAGTTCGTCCAAGGCAATGCAGACCCAATAATTGATTGGTGGAGTGCAATGGAGACTGACCCGCCTCTTCTTGATGAACCTCAACCAGGCGAACCACCTCGGCCTTCACCAATTATATTTGATGCTATTGAGTCCGAGAGTCAACCAGAAGACACGTACAGTCAAGTTCTTGAGAGGGACATGAACTTTGCTCCCTTGGACTCTCAACGAGTTCGACGAGTAAGACGACGATCCACGTCCGACTCTCCACCTTCACAATTAAAGGGAAAGAAGAAGGCACCTTCACCTTCACCTTCAAAGGCAAAAGGCAAAGGCAAAGGCAAAGGGAAACGACCAATTGATCCTTTGGACGTGATTGCAGAAGCGGAAGAGGACGAAGAAGACGAGCCCTCGGTTCGTAGCAGTAGCAGCACAGAAGACGGAGGAGATGATGATGGAGCTGGGGAAGAAGACACTGTCGTACCATCAACACTGGCACCTACCGATCTGTGGACGAATGAGCAATACTTCGACCACTCCACCCAAGATCAGGATCACGGTGCTAGAACCAGACAAACAACTCGGGTGTACGAGAAGAAAGGCCGGCGTCGAGGTGGACCGAAAGCTTTGCAAGATTACCACCACGATATGATGAGTAGCTTGCAAGAAGTTTCCGAATCAACCCACTCCGTATCAAGTACCTACACAACTGATGATACAGGGACTAGTTCTTGGACGGTCAACAAAGAAACACTGATGGGTATGTGGTATAATGGATACCAAGACATGATGACATGGGATCATTTTCAGATATGGGCATTGCAGACTTACGGTGTTGACCTTAGTCGTGTATGTCCCCAAGATATGTACGAGTACGATGGACGTCATTCGTCCGCATTTTAAACATTGTATTCATGTATTTGACATTTGGATATGAAATTTAAGTATTTCTTGATCAATCATGGGTTATTGGAGTTATTTTTAGCACAAAATCAAAAAAAAAAAAAAAAAAAAAAAAGGCTCGGTATGCCATTTACGTACCGGACCGTACCGTGTGTCGGTACGGTATCGGTACGTACCGGTACCGGTCATCAGCCGAGATGATGACCGGTATCGGTATTTTAAACCATGATTTGATATATATACATACATACATACATACATACATATATAAATATATCAATTTACCTTGATAACCTCCACCAGTTGGTCAACTCCACTTTCTCCAGGAAACAATGGCTAAAACAGTAAAGCCAAAAAATGTGGCATTAATTGTCAGTAAAATATCATGAATGAGATGCACTAATTATCACAAGATTCAGTAACTCCATGCTTCCAATAAAGAGAAACTACCTGACCAAGAAACAATTCAGCCATTACACAGCCTGTGGACCACATGTCAATTGCAGTTGTATACTCTGTTGCACCAAATATCAGCTCAGGTGCACGATAATATCTTGAGCATATGTAAGAGATATTAGGTTCTCCTTTGACCTAAACAGTGACAAAATAGCAGCAGGTTAGAGCATGTTTTGCCTTTAGATCCAATTGCAGATAAGCAGGGAAAAAAGATTACCAATACTTTTGCACTACCAAAATCACACAGCTTGAGCTGATGTGTATGCGGGTTCACCTGAAATTGACGTTTAATGGATAAAACAAAATGTAGTAGCCATTTGTACAAGATAGAAGAAGCTATAAATCAAACATTTTAGTGTTATGATTGCTTCATTGTTGATATCAGGAAATTGAAGGCACTCAATCACAATATTCTTAAAGAGATCAACCACAAAATTGAACTAGCAATTTAGCACACTTCTCCATCTGCATTCTCTCATTTCTGTATTGCAAATTCTACTTGGGTACTTCTAATTTTATCTGCACATGCAGTTAGAAATTAGTCATTGCATACTTTTATTTTTTGAAAAAAAAAAACATCATTTTCGCAGCCATTTCCATTTCAGGAGTTATAGGAGTTGTTTTAAGCAAATGATCATTAGAACAGAACTTTGACACAACTTATATGTATGTTGTAATCTAACATGCATTGCGTGTGAGTAGTTAGCAATGTTTTAAAACCCAGACCAAACCAGTCTATCTAATGGATAAAAAGGAAACAAACCCAACGCCGGTCCAATCCAATTTTTCGATCGGTCTCACAACTGAAAAAGATGATTCTGCAAAAGATCGGTCGGTTTTAAAAACTGAACAACTTTTGAAAAACCGGTCTGATTTAATTTAATACAAGATTGATTCATTAAATTAATTTTTACTTTTAGTCAAACTTGATTAATCAAATTCAAATTTAAGAACTCAAATCAAATTTTAATTCTAGCTTAATTTGTGTTTAACTTAGCACATTTGAGTACTCAATGAATACTTCTCAGACTAAAAACACAAGTCCTTGTATAGAGGAGTAGAAAAAGTGATAAATCTTCTGATTTGGGACTTAATACATACAAGAATAGACACTTACAAACAGTAAACATATAATCTAATATCATGAAACTAGCATGAGCACACATTAGTACTCTAATTATGTTAACTAAGGTCTAGAGTCAAAATCTCGCTAGTATTACTTTATGCATGAATTGTATGTTTTGATATAATTATTTTTTTAAAAATAAAAAAATCATAATATTTTATATTTGACTACAATAAAATTAATTAAAAAATATCAATTAAGATACTATCTAGTATATACATTTTTTATTTTCTTATTATATTATATTAAATTTATTTCTATTTTATTATAGTAAACTACTAGCAGCTAGATGAGTATGAACATAACATTTGCATATCTATCACATAGAACATCAACAATTGTTTGCAATTTTTATAACTTTTTAAAGAAAAATTATATATTTATCAATATAAAATTATTTTTAATATTTTTTAAAATAGTGGTTTCACCAGTTGAGTCACTGGTTCGACCACTAATTGACTGAGCCAAGGCTCCACCAAGTTGACTATTGGTTTGGTTCTGAAAACATTGGTAGTCTGTCAAGAGTCATCTTCACCATCTATTTATTTGGAAAACAAAGAATCAGCAGGAAGCAATCTGAATGAGACAGCATGCAAACACTCAGATGAAGTGACAAACGCCAACCAGATATCATAAAAGGAATTGATGGCAGTATGAACCAACTTAATATCTTCACACAGACTTACTACTTCAACCAGAATCACAGTGACTCGATGGATTTTTTCCATATTTATGTTTCAAAATTTTGTTTCAGTACTTAAACAGACTTCAAAATATTATTTTTCACTAAGTTGACTAGCTTCGGTCTAACATTATTTAAGTAACCAGCAAAAACAACACCATTTAAAAAAAATGCTTAAAGATCCAAAGCTCATAGTCATGTTTCAAGATCTGAAAAGCTTTAATCAATTTGATGGACAGAAAGTACACTCGCCAATCAATTAAGTTTTTAAGAGAAAGCAACATAAGGCATTAGAGAAAAGCACATGTCATAGACCAGGAACCAGATAATTCCCAATAAATTATTTTGAGAAGCCTGGAAGAGCGAGATAGAGATTAGAGATAGAGAGAGAAGAGAGAACAGACTTTCAAGTTTAGAATAGTCTGATTACCAATATCGAGATGTATAATTTCTAAAGGCTGAAGAAATGCACACTAATTAGATCAATGATATGGGTTGCTTCAATAGCTTTACATTGCATAAACCAGCAAAATTAGAGGCTTGGATGTGATATAAAAGCCAAAAAAAAAAAAAAAAAAAAAAACCTGAAGAGAGCATATAAATGGTTTAGGCCTTAATAAAGGTTAAGAAAGACCTAAGAAGAAACTAACAAGTAAGTTCTGTGGTTTGATATCTCGGTGACAAATCCCAATTGTGCTGTGCAAGTAAGCAAGTGCTCTACATATCTGCAAAAGAAAACCTTGTATCAGATAAGCATACAAGTGATCTGATAGAAGGAAAAAAATCTACGAAAAGAAACTTGACCTCCAACTGAGGCCAGAAGTATATTCTGCCTAAAACTAGCAACAAGAGAAGTGGCAATCATGTATTAAGCTTTAAAAAGATTTCTCAAATCTCCACCTGTTATGGCATCATAGTTATTCATCAGATAATATAATTATAAACCGTAAAAGCAACAGGATGAGTAAACTTTTTTCTTCAGCTGATAAGATAACAGCATCCAATGCTCCTGTTTCAGTGACTACATCCAATGCAACTTGGCATTCATATTCATGATCATTTATATGAAATCTATCTTCTGGTTGCCACGATATCAAAGATGTTCATAAGCTTCTAGAGAATAAAGCAAGGCCTTAAACTTCATGACAAGGAGATGTGTATATAATGTGCCCACATTGATAGTTACAAATTGGCAACAAAAGGTGGGAACCATCATGATTAGCAATTTAGCACAAGATATGTGTCATTCTAACATAGTGTTTTGACGTCAGCATGACCTCAATTGTAATATGGCCTTGCACCAACAACATGCCAACATCATATGGGCTAATACAAATAGATCAATGAAAGTTTTATTCCCCTCTTTTCTTGCATAAATTGATAATCTTGGTGAATATTGAAGCATGCTATAAATTTTCTTGCCATGATGTTTCCTAAGGCTATTTGTGCTTAATCATCAACTTTTGCTTCTTACCCAGCATCACCTAGGATTAATGGACCTGTCACATCTTACACTTCAAATATAAAACACGGTGGCCGCATAAGCCTCATTCTTTCCTCATCATTATAAACATGGTTAATATTAAGGTAAAGAAAATATTGTTGACATAAGTATGGGTATAAGTGTGGAGATAAACAAGGGTTTGTTATTTAGTTTCTCTAAACTTATGTAACTCGTTGTCTATATATTGAGAGGAGAGTTAGGTTAATGAAAGCACTCAGCGTATGCGGATAAAATTGCCATCCCTATCACTTCAAATAAACTTTTTCCTTTCTTCCTCTCAGCATGGTCTCAATCTCCATCTCCTGTTCCACGGGATCTTGTCTCTCAACGCACCTTAACAAGCCCTTGCTTCTCTCAATGTCCTTTGCTTCTTTATGTGCACCTCTTAGCAAGATCTTGCTTTTCTCGCACCTCTCAACAAGATCTTGCTTTTTATATTGCATTGCACCATGAAAGATATCATTTCTTCTGAAAACAAGTTTCAAGTCATTTGATAAATTTCAACCTTATGTTATTAACTAAACTTTTTTTGTCATTTTTTGGTTTTTAGTTTCCAAACTCAGAAAGTTTGTGTTTTACCACTGTCTTTAGTTTGATAGGTAATATTGAGAATATTAAGGTATAAATAATATTGTTGATATATATGTGGACATAAGTGTAGAGATAAACAAGGGAATGCTATTTTGTTTCTTATACCGAGGGAGAGGGTAAGGTTAATGGAGTTTTTCTCTTTCTTTTTATCATTTCATAAGGGTATTTTACTTCCATTTACCAAAACTACCACCATCCCTTTTGAGCCTAACTCCAAGTGACAACAATTAAGAATGTCTCTCTCAGTATAGTATTTTCTATATGCCATAAAAGTATAAAACACAGCTTTGCTTGCATTCTTGCACATTATAGTTTTACTAGAATGCCTATTAATCCTTTAATGTCCACTCCATGCAACTTGGTATTTTCTCCCTCGTGTCTCTATCACATGAAATATGTGTGGCACTGTCAGTGTTAATATGAAAATACATATCACATGCCTCATATCCCCATAACTATAGAAAGTTCTTGATCTTTAAGTAATGCACATGTACTTGCAGCATCACATCCAATATATCAACTCACCACCATATTAACTTCTATTTGTAATTTTATGACAAAATTCATTGGCTTAAAAAAGCATATACTCCCAAAATTCTCATGAACCATTCAACAAAAAATAACTATATGAAAGCCATGATATTTACTGTTAGTCTAGCATTTTAAGGTATCTTTAGCTGATTTCAGATGTTGGTTACTTTCTGCACAATGCCAATTTTGACTCTTATTCTGCCTGTTGGCTCTAATAGAGGGGAAGACGGGTACTTGTAAGTTGTAAGCCAGATCAACTACCAAAGTTCACAAGATTATCTTCCTAACATTACTCAGTTCCATCTGAGTGTCAATTTGAATATAAATCATATTGTTGACCTATTTAGAAAATATGTAAAACAATATGCATACTACATTCAACCTTGCATCAGAAAATTGTTTGATTGTGCAGCAAATTGACATGCAGTTTGATAACATGTGAAGGCATATTCAAAATTTATGCTTTGTTGAACTACTTCATGAACTATAATATGCATTATTCATTCGCACTCTTCACACTGAAGATACTATGATATGTGGCATGATGAACTATGCTTGATTCGGACTTAAACTCATCAAACCAACTAGGGTTAACAATTTAACATGTCTGCCCTAATCAGATCAAAATGGAATCATTTCCACCCATAATGAAAATAGATATAGCATGCAGAGTAAGCCTGGCTGAGAGAAATAATGGAAAAGTGATGTCTACATAAGCTACAATATGACTAAGTTTTAAATTGCATTTTCATGTAACAACAGGATAAATTTGTAAATTAAAATGACTAAGTTTTCAATTAGAGAAACTAATATAGTTACTCAAATGCCAGTTGGAAATATTGAATAATGCACCTGGTAAGTATAGAGTTTCACATATATGAGAGGCATCCGTTGGTTCATCCTGTTGTACTGTCTAGCAATATGATTAACTGTCTCAGGAACATACTCCAGTACAAGATTAAGGTAAACCTCTTCCTTATTTTTAGTTGAAAAGAAGAAGTGCCTCAAAGAAACAATATTTGGATGATCCAACATGTGCATAATCTGTAATTCCCTGTTCTTATAGCGCTTATCTTGAAGAACCTTCTTGATAGCCACAATTTCACCAGTTTCTCTGCACTTGGCCTGATAGAGAGAGATAGAGGGTGATAGACAGAGATTCAGGCACTTGAATTCCTTGTAGCAGGAAATGCTATTCCAACAAAAAGTTAAATTGGTACCTGAAATACAACACCAAAAGAACCTTTTCCAACTACACGCTCTGCTATGTAACTAATTGCCTGTCAATCAATCTTTTTAAGAAGAAGTAATCAAGTAGTAACCCCTAAACAAATTTCTGAGAAGAAATACCTGCTTTGGTTGACCATTCTGACTATGAAGAGTAGCAGCAATTACATGCCCACTTTCAGCACTAGCTCCATGAACAATTTCTGGTTCTGTATCCTGTAGAAGAAATATTTAAGTATCCTGTTGGATTAAGTAAAAGGACAAAGAGATACTCCTAACTAGTTCAGAAGAAAATGGAAGTTGTTTTTTTTGTCATAAATAAGCATAATAGACAACGACAGTTGCTGCTTTAACAAAAGAAAGTTTCTCATAAATATTTAACATTAACAAGAAATGAATATAGCAATTCAAACTTGATGAGTCAGATGAGCCTTACAAAAAATTACAGGAATGTGATAATCATACAAAATAGATAAAGAAAATAAAAAATAAAAAGTGAAGTTATACTTCTTCATCATCAGCATCTATTCTGACATCCTTTAACTTCATCTCCAGCATCTCTCTTCCAAGCCATTCAACTGAGCTGGACGACCCCTTATAACCGTTTACAATATGGGAACTGCCCACACCTGCTTGCCTTAAACTGGTGGATGACATTTAGTTGCTGAAGCCTGTGAAGTCTCTGATTCTTGCCACTCACTTAGAGGTCAGTGCCTCCAAGTCTCCAACTAATGTTGAGTCTTGAAATCTATTAGCACTGGAAATATAGATGATAATAAATATTGCAACTTACAAAAGTATTCTATTTTCCATGTTCAAAAACATTCTTAAAATATGAGCATATTCATTAAAAGAAAAATCCAACTAAGGGTAGAAAATAGAACCTCAAAATCATCATTCAGAAATGAGCTCATTAAAAACAAAGAAGAAAAAGATCCAACTTAAGGCAGAAACAGAATCTCAGTTTTTCATCTATGTTTACCGCAACTAGTTCAAGGATAAGGTCTCTAACAATAGAAAAAAGAATAGCAGTGGAGACTAATAACTAAAATTTATAAGTTAGATAGAACATGCTTAATCAGTGTATTTCTTTGGAATTGTAGACAATTTAATCCCATTCTGCAATTCCATGGCTTCTATGAGTCTACAGTGGCAGCATCTTTAAAGGCAGCATTACATTAACAAAACATTCCCTCAAGCATGTGTGGATAATATAATCTCCTACTATACATATGGATATACTTCTATAAGCCCATTGTGAGTGTAAGCATTATTAAAAGACAATTCAAACCATGAAAACCCCTTCATAAAGAAACAGATAGAGAAGTAAGAAAGAAATGAAAAAAAGAGAAACAAGTAAGAATACAAAGAAGAGATAGCGCTGAATGAGTCAAACAATTCATATTTCCTTAAGTAGACAGCAACTATAATAAGGACTGTAATGCAACATCAATAAAGAAATTCCAATCAACTTTATCACTCCTAATGCTTGCTTCTACAGACAAAGCTGGTTATGAAGCCTCATGCCAGAACTACCAAACATGCCTCACTGCCTCAGGATGAAACCTATTTGGTGGCTCATCTGACAATCTGAACGAATTTCATTCGACTCCCATCCCATGATGTGGTGCTTCTTGGATTTTTTTTATTTCATTTCTGATGGTCTTGAAGAAGCTATCAGTTAAGCATTGTTCATCTTCGCCCTTCTGTGTCATTTAGAAATATACATATATATCTATATACATAACCCTTCAAGAAAACCTAAAAGAACAGAATAAATAGTCTTATTGACAACAAAGGCCACTTATGCAATAATAATTTATGACTTATGAGAAACATGAAGATACAGTGACAAAAAACAAGCAAGACATATCCATAAGCTTACAATTCCCTATATAGTTCATGCTGAACAAAGACTCCACAAGCACACATGTTAGAACAGTATTCATTCACCAGGCCCAAGACAATACTAATACACTAAGGCCTGTCAAATGATAGGTCATGCACATTAGTTATCATCTTGTCAACAGAATTCTCATATTTGGCGCATGTACGAAAAGAAAATTCAACTGGTGGTTAGTTTTCAACCATGGAATAATAACTGCATGATCTACATCAATACTCAACAGTCACTATTCCGGCTCCTTGCAGTGCACAATTATCATTCACAAGTAGTTAGTAATGACTAATGAGAACTTGTGGCAGATATTCTGGATGTGGAGACTGCAATTTAACATTAGAATATATTCAAGTGGGTATCAAAAATTTTACTAAATCTTCTGCCACCTGCTTGCTTGCAGTGCCACAACAAACACAGTTCTTATTGAAATGTAGAGTTTACATTATTGCAATTTAAACATGTGTTCCCTACAAATAACAGAAACCAGGATACTGGTCTAATATCTCTTTGAAATGTTGTTTTGGACCAATACAGGCATTATCACTAAAACATACCACCCGTGTAAAAAACGATGAAATATCAAAAAATAGAAAAAGAAAAGAACTCTATTAGGCGAGTTAATTACTTCAAAATACAACCTTAGTGCGCTGACCAAACAAAGATGATAAAACCCTAATATTACCTATCCGCCCATTAATAATACTAGTTTTCGGCCTCCGCACCATCTTACAATTAAGACAAAACATTCCAAATTGCCGCCCAACCATGCAGTTTGTTTTACTATTTATTTTCCACTACAATAATAGTAACAATAATCATCATCGTCATCTTAGAAACGAAAACATAGTGGTAGGATTTTCACAACCTAGAGAAAAAAGCCAATTTGATCTTTTCCTACCAATACAGGAAAGAAGAAAAAAGCACAGAGAGAATATTTCAAGACCCAAATTTCACTCCTTTACCTAGTTGATTGCCTGCTTGGCAACAAATTCGCGTACCTGGAAAAGAATCTGGATAGAAGGAAGCAAGGATCGATCATTTTGCGATGAAGAGCATGATCAATCCACAGTAGGAGTCGTTCTCACTGGACCCGCGGAGGTAGCAGCGGTGGCGACGGACGTCCTTTTTTATATTTTTAGGACATCACAAAATAAAAATGAAGAGAGGATTGAATAAAAATTAACCAGTCATGCGGTATCCATTAGAGTACCCGTGCAGTGGTTGGAGATATTAGTGGGTTCAGATGGGTCCCACGATTAAAAGGAGGGGTTACGAAAATGGGCAATCGCGTGAACGGGACGTTTAGTTCTTTTATGGAAAAGCTGACGGCGACGACGACACGAGTAAAAAGAACACTGTGAGTGGACTTTCGTCGCCTTCCGTTAATGTTGCTGAATTAATTACTGTGATGATGTGATCATTATATCTTTCCGTTTGACGAATAAATATAATTATTTAATTAATTTACGTTTGGATTAAAAATGTTCATTCGGATTAATTAAATTCTTTTATGCCGAAATTTTCAGGAGTATATTATTGGAAAATTAACGTGAAACAATTTTGTCGGATATATGACTCATATATAATTACTGTAGCAATAAATAAAAGTTATTATAACAATCACCCTTTACATTATGCTAGGATAACTTCAAGCTGGAGGGTTTGGATGGAGATCTGTGAAAGATTTTGGAGGAAAAATTCTAAGGTTTTTGAAAAGATTTTAAAAATCTTATTTGGTTAGATTTTATATGAGGTTTGGAGGGATTTAGAGAGAATTGATCGATCACTGTGCTCTCGTTTATAATAATATATTTTTTATTTTAGAAATATTTTTATAATTTAAGTTTTTTTTAATTCATTAACCTTTCAAATTTCTTCAAAATCCTCCAAAATTGGAGTTTTGAAAATGAATTCTACAAGGGATTTTGAGGAGTTTGAAACTTCTCCAAATTCTTAAAAAAAAGTTATCCAAACAGAATATTTTAAACCCTTCCAAACTCTTCTCCCTCCAAAACTCTCAATCCAAACATAGTATTATGGATGACACTTGGGAGGATTTGGAATGGCGAAGTCCATCATATACCTGTACCCATTAAAAAACTCAATCCCAAACTCTTTCGAAACCTGCTACTATTTTGAAGGAAAATTTTCAAATCCTTCCCATTAATTTAACGGATACCCACTAGGTACTCACTTTTCGCCCGTTAACAAAATTTGTAAAAAGAAAAGCTCTTTTATATATTTATCAAAGCATTTGATGTGACTTATACAAATAGTTTAAAATAATAAAATGTGCTCAAATACAATTATAAGTTCCACGACAATAATCGTTCGAAAAAAACAATCATAATACTTAGTTCATTATATTAAACAAGTGACACAAATACTTAACTTCCAAATACAAGAAAGTAATTAAATCCCGATCATATATGAAAAATCCTAATTATCTGCAATATACAAGTCATGATCCATGTCCTCTTCCTGTGCATAAGTCATCCAAAAGTCCAACAACTATAACAAGACAACCAAAGATGCAATCAATAAAATGAATGAATAAAACTTGATTACATAAACATATATATAATAATGATAATAAAAAGAAATATGTGACACTACTTTCGAACTCGGAAGACAACCAACTTTGAGAACACATTAATGTTTATACTGTATCAGGATAATTAGATATAAAAAATAATTAATAATAAGATAATATTATTTTGTAGATATGGATAATATGAGAGATATTAATTTTGGTAACTTCATATTTAATGGGTTTGGGATGAGTTTTAGCGTAAAATTTAGAATCCTTCTCAAATCATACAAGATTTTTACCTCAAAACTCTATACCCTTTTCACAACCCAACGAGAAAACTCACTAATGACCTATCATAATTTGGGGCGGATGAAATACTCATTTACACAAACTTGTTGCCATCCCTACCACCACTTAGAAGAATTTTTGAGAGATTGATAATAAATATTCACTATTTCTTTGTATTTTTTCACTCTTAGTCCTTCTATAATATATTTTTCATAAATTTTAAATTTTTTTATAAATTTATTCAAAATATTAGAATAATTATATCATATTTGTATAGATACATAATATAATATAATTAATAATATTTTTAGTATTATTTATTTATATACAAATTATCTTATTTGTTAATATTGTAATCTATTAAATAACAAATATATTAAAATAATCCAAAGTATCATGAATAGTTGTGATTTACATTGAGCACAAAGAAAGTGCAAATTTTTTCAATGCAAGCTTTACACACAACTCTTAGGATATATTTGTTTCACACTATAAAAAGAGGATAAAACAAAAGGTGAACTTTAATCTCATATTTATTTGGTGTCTATATTAAAAGGAGAAATATTAAAAAAAGATAAAATTTATATATTGGAATAAAATATATATCTAATTATCTATCATTTCTTATTCTATCCAATATGGTATCATATTTGTTGAAACATATGGAGATAAGACATAAGTTTCACTCCCAAAGTATATATAAAATATATTTAAAATAAGGAAAATATTTGAATATGTCAAAATATTAAAAGGAATTATATTATAATCCAATATTTGCATTATATAACATATAAATTATAATATTTACGTACAAATTATTCTATCAAAGGAGCTCAAAATTAGACAATTAGAATTTCAAAAGTGTGAATATTGTGTTCTCTCTTGATATTGCAACCACACGATTTTTTCTTCTCCTTGTCCCAGTGAGCGATTTCTTCTCCGACTGATGAGATCTTGAACATCAATAATTTTTTTCTTCCCTTTCTCTTATTTCTCTTCTCGATCCCCCTTTGGATTATTGGTTCGTCTTTTCTTAAATTTCTCCTCCATCTTTTTCTGGTTTTTCTTCTTTTGATTTTTCCCATAAAAATTTATTTAAAAATTTCTCCTCCATCTTTTCCTTTTGTCCCCGGTGAACTCTATAGTGAACGCCAGCTCGCCAACACAGGTGCATCTCATTCGTTGCCTTTCCATTTCGTTGTATTTATTTAATTTTGCTTTGTCGATGGTTCTTTTGGGTGTCTTGATGCTAGATTATTTGTGCTTCTCTACTTTATGTAGATATATTTGCGAGATCTCATTTTTATTTTGAGATCTAGGTTTCTCTTCTTAGTTCTTCCTTATTGTTTACCTCATTCACGTGCTTTCCTAGTATCAATAAGTTCCTTCTACTAAAGCACTAACCCGGAATTTATTCCCCATTGTTACTCCGATTGGACTACTTTTTTCTAGCATTCTATCTGAAACTTGCACATTCGGATTAGTATTGCTCGAGATGTCATTTACATGTGCTAAATCTTACTCGTTCTTTTTATTAAATTTATTCTTTTAAAATTTTGTTTATGGGTCACTCAAATTTTTACAAAACACTCTAATTAATTTTTCTATCAATATTCTACTACGTGCAGTGACTGTTAGTTAGACCACGACGAGTCTTTTTCTTGTTGTTTATCTATGAAACCTAGCTTATTAATTGTCATAGATTTTCTTTATCTCACATGAGTTGCTAATTGATCTCCAGAGTTGTTTATCTACTGATGTTTACTTTATCATTGTTCATGTTCATAACGATACAATTCTACGAGCATTGCTTATTAAAAATTAGGGGTGAGCATGGACCGATTAACCGATCCATTAGCAAAAAAAAAACCGGTCCATTAACTTCGGTTTTTCAAAATCATTAACCGTAAACCGGTCCATTAACTTCGGTTAACCGCTATTTCGGTTTCGGTTTTTTCGGTTCGGTTAACCGATAATTTTTGGTTAACCAATAAATTTTTTTAACCTACAAACATAATAATATTATGCAAATCATGGAGAAAAATCTAAATAAATAGCAAATTCTCATTGAGAAAAAAGAAAAAAAAAAGTGAAACCATTGAACCAAGATAATGTTCTACAAAAACTAATATTTTTATTTTTATTTTTTAAAATATTTTTTGATTTTTTTAATATTTTTTTGATTTTTTAATATTTTTAATATTTTTAATATTTTTTAATATATTTTTTAATTTTTTAATTTTTTTTATAATTTTTTATAATTTTCTGTAATTTTTTATAATTTTTCATAATTTATAAATTATTATTATTATTATTATTATTATTATTATATATATATATATAATTAAAAATTAATAAATTATATCCAACCGGTCGGTTAACCGAAACCGGTGAACTTTCTACCTCTCGGACCGAAATCGAAACCGAAAACCGATTTTTCAAAAAAAAAAAAAATCGAAACCGAAAAAACTGGTTCGATTAACCGGAAAAATTGGTTCGGTTTTGGACCGGTTTTCCGGTTAATCGGAAAACCGGTTTTTTTTTCTCACCCTTATTAAAAATATATTACCCCAGACATTGTTATCCCTATCATGTTTTTCAAAAAAACACACATCAAGTCATTCTCTACCCATTTTTGGCTTGTTCAAGGGCCATGGTGCATTGGACGTGCACCCAAGGCCGCATCAGAATCATCAATGGTGTTATTATCATCCAGACCGATTCTTTTTCTTTTAATTCCTATACATGTGATTCCTTCAAAATCTGACAATATTCTCTTATTTTTTTACATAATTCTTGATACAATTTTGCATTTTTTTTTATCTTCTTGTAGACCCACGGATTAAATTTAACCCTTCAATTATTGAAGAAATGATGAGAAATGATTATTGAAAGAGAATTAAATTTAACCCTTCAATTATTATATATCAATTTTATTTTTGAAAATGTTTAAATGTGTTATCTAAAACAAGGGCAAATATTTTTGGATACCTAAAAAATTAAAACCTTTACGCAACTATTGAAAAACACATTTTCAATTTTTTTTATCGTAGAAAAATCTTGTTTGACTGTTACTTTTAATATAATGAGCTCTAAATTGACTAATAATGGGCAATTTATCATTTAATGGGCTCTAAATTAACATGTGAAATCACATTTTGTATATAATTCATACGAATTAAATTATTAGGTCTCTAAAGGGTCATATTTTGTTTAAATGAAAATACGAATTATATTTTCTCCTCCCTTGGACTAATTCACATATAATATTAGAATTGTCACTATAATTTCGAAAGCGATCACTTTTTCAAAACCCTCTTTTGTATGTTGCCACGATACTTGCAGTGAAGAAATCGAACAAAAATCGAGGAGACATCTCCAAGTCCAAAATGCAGCCCGACTTTACCGAGGAGCTCGCTGGCGAGGCCGCCACCTCTCGGCCTCCCTCCTCACCAACCCGTTCACCACCAACCCAGGAGGATCAACCATTGGTATCTTCTCCAACATCGCCATGCTACTCCTGGCTCATCACGTACCTCACAAGAGAAGAAAGAGAGCTCATAGGGCGAGTCTTCTCGATGTCCATAGATGGAGAGGTTTCTTCTCCTGAAGAGGATTGGACAAGTGTGAGGACGCTTGAGGAAATAGATTGCTCGATTTTTCTTCACCGCTTCCTGAGTTTGATGCTTCACTATACACCCTCGGTGGTGTCTTATATCAGTATAATAAAAGAAATGATGGAGAAAAAGCAAGATGAAAGGGAGGGATTTGATCTGCTCACTATGTTGGAGAAGACGGAGAAGATTTCTCATGGCTTGAGAAGGATGGCAAAGCTAATGCTGAGGAAAACCAAGTACGATCGATATCGCATGCGCATGGAAGAAGGAGGAAGTTCATCAGGTGGATCAGGCGACAGCGGTAGCAGCAGCGTCGGTGACATTTGAGCGCTTGAATGCTCAATTATGTTCATGCATTTCTTGAGTTGCTTCCCATGAGTTAGATCGAAGTTGATCAAAGTGCTGAAATAATCTCCTTTTTTATAATTCATAAATAAGATATTATGATATGTTTGTTTCATTGCATATGATAGGATTTGATTGAGTAATAAATGAGAGAAGATTTGATATGAATTTTTTAAATTTAGTGTGCATCAGATATAATATCAATTTTTTTTCTATTTTTATTTTATTTTAATTTTGCACTAAACAAATAATGAATATTAATTTATCCCTTGTATTACCCCCCTTATCCTACAAAGTAAACATGCCCTTATAGTTATTTGGGTACCTTAAGATGGTTCAATTGTTATAATCAATCCATTGTTGTTTTGAATTTGGATGTACACATTTGGAGTTGGATATTAATAATTTTATACTTAAGTTTGATTTTTCCAACTTATCATTTTAAAAATGATGAAATTAAATGATTATTTTTTATATTTATGACTATTTTTGGATAATATCAATTTGTAGATATATATTCTTAATAAGTTAATCATAAAAAAATAAATTTAATGTGCAAAGAATTACTCATTTTCTTCGTATCCTTCCTCTTTTCCTCCTCATTCTTTTCTTCTAATCACATTCCCCAATCACACTAGGCTTGCATGATCGCACCATTGCTCCTGCTCATTGTGTCATTGGCTGATCACTTATGTTGCCAAAACTGCAATGAGGAGCTAAGCTTAACTATCCCATACGCTCAAACATGGCGTATTATTGCGCATACGCATGATCACAATCGCAACGAAGAGCCAAGCTTGCGCGATCCGGGATGTTCATAAAACATCCATAAAATAAACTACGTAACAATTAAATAAAGGATTAATGTTTATCATTTTATTTTTATTACTATCAAATTTGGGACGAGACAAAATCAGGATGTTTATATTCAGGAGCGGGGCGCATATTTGCGTCCCAACTCAAAATCGGGATGGGACCGGGACATACCAAATCCTGGCTCATCCGTCCCGAACTCACCCCTAGCGGCGACCGAGAAGGCCACTACGACGGACTTACAGTCGGTGGATCATGGTGGGTTCGTGCCGCGGGCTTATGAAGCGGGCATCGTTCTCACTAGGTGATTGCCTTACTTCTGGAAGCCCCTAGTCGTGGTACATGCCCCACTCCGGCGGTCTCTCTCTCTTCGAGGTAAGACCTCTAAATTATAACTTTTATTAATTGATAAGTGTTCATTAGTTAGAATTTAATTAATGTTAATTATATGATGCCATATTAGCATGCTTTTAATTATAAGATGCCATGTTTAGATTAATTAATTAGTTGAATTAATTATTTTATTTTATTTTATGTTAATTATTGTTAATTAATTAGTTGAATTAATGTTAATTAGTAGATCAATCAATTTTATAACTATAAATTGAAATTAATCATATAACTAACGAGTTGATACATGTTGCATACGTATCGACAAGCTAGGCATGGTTACCCAATATCTTAGATTCGTTTGAAGGTTGTATATTTGTGTAAATGAAGTAAATAACGTTTTACACGTACGATATATAACTCTTGAATTATCCCTAATTAGACGATTTGGTAACATTGTTATTTGTATCGCACTTAGTTTTTCCTTTTTAGCCTATACATCTTTATTCTAAATTTCGACTAGTGAATCTCTCTTGTTCTCCGATACGCGCTAAGATGTTATGCGTACTCGAAGAACTATAGGGAGATCATGCTACCGAAATCTAGAATGAAGTTAACGACTAAAAGAAATACTTAGTGTCATATGAATAATATAAATGTTGAATGGAATATGACCATCCCACCTATAAAGAGATTAACTTATGATTTGGTTGATTGACATGATCATGTCGGTCGATCGAAGTTTCGAGTAGGCATAACTTATTTCTTGAATTTTGCCTATTCGAATAGAAAATTCGTCAGTGGCGACAAAATCTGATGTCGATGCCGCATTTGCTCGAACGAAAGATTTTTAGATCAAGAAACTATCACAATGCATCTGTCAACCAAGATATAAATCAGTGGATTTGTCACGGGGAGTCATATGATGTCGGAACGTCGAGCAATCCTACTGTGAAAACTCATGGTGAATCTTCTACTACTGGTACTGTTCCTTTAGCTAATCTTGGAAATTCATACACAACAATGATACTTGATAGTTGGTGGTCAATTCCATGTTAATGATAACGTCGAGCCAATTTCTGAGACATCAGTGGTGGTTACTAAAGCAGTTAATGCCACAAAAGAACAACCTGCTATGGTAGAGATTGACTTACTGAATATAGAGGCCGCAAAATTTTACGAGTTATTGAATGTTGTCAATGAACATTTGTATGAAATTTACGATGAATACACTTGATTATCAGTAATGACACAACTCTTAACTATTAAGTCCGATTGCAATATCAGTGAGGGTTGCATTTGATCAACTTGCGAGATTTTTGGATCGAGAATTACCTAAAGAAAACAAGTTAGAACCAAGTTTTTATAAAACGAAGTGAATGATAAAAAAATTAGGGCTCGAGTACGAAAATATACACGTGTGTCCTAACAACTGTGTTTTGTATTATAAAAAAAATGCACAGTTGAATGAATGCCATCGTCGTCGTTACAAGGAGAAGACATCATCTTGATAGAAAAATATTCCTTTTACGGTGTTTTGTTATTTTCCATTGACACCGAGGCTTCAAAGGTTATTTATGTCGAAAATTAGACTGCTCAGTACATGAGTTGGCATGCAAGAAGTCATGATGATACAATTATGACTCATCTGTCTAACAGTGAAACGTGAAAATATTTGGATAAGTGTTATCCTTCGTTTGCTAGAGATGCAAGAAATGTGAGATTGGGATTGTGTACTAATGGTTTTAATCTGTTTGGTCATTCGTCAACTCATTATTTAGTTTGGTCAGTGTTATTTAGGACTGTTCACGGGTCGAGTCGGGTCGGGTTTGGAGAAAAAAATCTATCTGACCCGATCAACAAGCAACCAGGTTTGGGTCGGGTCAAGTTTTGAAGTAATTTTTTTTGAACCCGATCCGATCTGACCCGCTCGAAATCGGGTAGGATCGGGTAATCGGGTTACCCGATAAATAAAAATTAAAAAAATTATTTTTAAAAAAAATTAAAACAACGCGGGAAGATGTGCATGTCTTCCCGATGCGTATGTTCTTGGGAAGACACATCTTCCCAAGATCAAATTTATCTTCCCAATATCAGATATTGGGAAGACAAGCAGCAACCACTCGAGTGGCTGCTACTTCTTGGAAAGAGGCAGCCCACGTGGATGCCTCTTCTCCGTTGCTTTTTGGGAAGACGCAGTATGAAGCGACCCGCGTCTTCTCAACTTATATATATATATATTAAAAATAATAATGTAATTAATTGGGTAACCGGGTCGGGTATCGAGTAATCAGGTTTCAAAACTTGAAATTCGAAACCCGACCCGATTATAGTCGGGTTTAAATAAATTGAACCCGACCCAACCCGACACGATTAATTCAGGTCGGGTCGATTTCTCGGGTTCATTGGGTCGGGTTTGACCCATGAACAACCCCTGTTTTGAAACCCGAAACCCGACCCGATTATAGTCGGGTTTAAATAAATTGAACCTGACCCAACCCGACACGATTAATTCGGGTTGGGTCGATTTCTCGGGTTCATTGGGCCGGGTTTGACCCATGAACAACCCTAGTGTTATTAACAATTTACAATTTTTCGCTATCAATGTGCATGTATGAAAGATGAATTCATCTTTCTTTCAATGATTAATCTTGGTCCTAAGGGTCTATGAAAAAAAATTGATGTGTTTCTTCGGCCCTAATTGATGAATTAGAAATATTGTGGACCTAGTGAACTATCACTTATGATTGTCATTGGAAGCAAAATTTTACCTTAAGGGTTGTTATCTTGTGGACAATCAATGATTTCCCTATTTACTCCATGTTGTTTGGTTGAGCACGCATGAGATACTGTCTTATCTTTATTGTATGGAACACTATAAAACATTTAATCTTTAGAATGGGTAGAAAATTTCCTTCTTTAATTGTTATCACCGATTCCTACCAGCTAACCATCAATATCGAAGGAATCGTGACAAATTTATCAAAGGCGAAATCGAAAAAGATGAGCCACCACCGATATTGTTTGGTGAACAAATATTAACACATGTTTCCTTGCTTTCGAATATTTTGTTTGGTCGGAATGATAGAGTGTCATGCTTTGGTCACACACATATTAAGTGAAAAAGAGTATCTTTTGGGAGCTGTCGTATTGGAGTTCATTACTGATTCGACATAATTTAGATATAATGCATATTGAGAAAAATGTTTTTGAAAATATTTTTAATACTTTGATGGATGTTTTGGGAAAAAACTAAATATAATGTGAAGGCTCGATATGATCTAAAAATATATTGTAGGAGGCCAGAGTTAGAGTTGTAAGAGGTCATTAGATGACTTCATAAGCCAAATTGTTATGACATGAGTTTGAGGTACGTATGACCTAATTAAACTTAATTTATATTGTAGACTTTTGTACTAATTTTATCGTTTTATTTTGTAGGCACGCTGCACGTGGGCCGCTGATCAGGAGCCCTTTATAGCGAGCGCTTGGGAGGAAGTTCCCTACGCTCACTAAAGCAGGCAACTAAACCAAGCCCGATCCACATTGATGAGAAAGTTGGGTACCACCCACGTTGCGCATACTCGGGGACACATCATTGAGTGGAAACTAGCAGATGAGTGGGACCAAATCATGGATTATTGGTCGTGAGAGGAGTGGCAGGAGGTCTCCAAGACTGCGGCTAGAAATTGTATGCCCGGGGAGGAGGGCGGGGGCTCGCCACATCAGGGGTTCCGTGTCATTCGTCGTGCACGAGCGCCGTATGATAAGTTTATATTATAATTTAATTTAATTATATATTTTGAAGTTGCATAAATTAACACATTTGTTTCCTAAATGTAGATGTGAATCGAGGATGATGGGACCGTCCATCGTCCCTCGTCGATGGAGGTCTTCGACCACACACATTGTCGACAACATGAGACAGGGGACTATGTCGATCGAAGTGTTAGGGACCTTCGGGTTTGTCAAGTCCTGTATGTGTCATGACGGTCCCTAACGTGCATTGTAAATATTGCATCATGAGCATCCATGTAAAAATTGCATTGTAAAACGCGTCCGCGCACCGCCCACCGCTCTTGCTCACACCTAGGCAAACGGCCTCGTTTGCCTAGGCGTGGCATGGACGGTGGGGGTGTGCGAACATAGGAATTTTGTCATGCTCCTCGTGCTTTGAGGAACCTTGGGGGTGGCACTTGGGGGTTAGGCTCCACAAGTATAGTACCCAGGTATAGCCTGGGCACACTCTAGTCTTTCGTTCTTGCTTTCGTTCAAGCATTTTCCAGCATTTTCATGCATTTGGCCATTTGGCCCAACAACGTTTTTGCGTCCAAGCACACGGAGGTTTCGGCCCACGCGAAGTGGGAGCCCGCGACTTTTCGACATTGGCCAAGCAGATTGGCTTAAGGCTGATTCCTCGCACGGGAAGCGAGGAAGCCGCACGGACATTTTCCGCCCAAACAGTTAGTCCGTGACAGTTGGTATCAGAGCGAGGCAAGCTCGCAAAGCTTTTGTGCAAGCAATCGACGCAAACCGTCAACAGACTCGTGCCTTCGTCGTTTGAGACAAACGACGTTGGGGCACTCAGCAATCTCGCAGGAGAGATTTTCGTGACCAATCATGGGTCGCAAGACAATCGGTGAAACGAGTGGTGTCGTCGATGCGATGACGACCATTCCGGAGGAGGCGTTGGTGGAAGAGCCAACGCAAACACAACCAGTTGGACAGACCAGAACGACTGTCCAACGAGTTGGAGAATTGGAGAAAATTTGTGATGCTCACTCGGCCGGCATGGCCCTAGTCGGCAAGATAGCCGACGCGCAAGAAAACTTGGAGTCAAGGCTAGAGGCACTCCACGATGACACTCAAGATGTAGTCAAACATCTGCAAGATGAGATTGCGGAGCTAAAGGCTACAGTCAGATTTCTTATCCGAGAGATACACTCGGGTGGTAGCAGTTCACGGCAGAACGAAGCGCCACAACACCATCTCAGAGCACCCGAACCAAAGCCTTACAATGGGGCCCGGGATGCCAAAGCGGTGGAAAACTTCCTTTTCGACTTGGAGCAATACTTCAAGGTCACGAGGACGGTTGAAGAAGATATGAAAGTGTCCGTTGCAACCATGTATCTGTCTGAAGATGCAAAACTTTGGTGGCGGACCAAGTATGATGAAATTCAGAAGGGGCAAGCCAAGATTGACACTTGGGATGAACTCAAGCGCGAACTGAAAGCGCAATTCTTCCCCGAGAATGTGGAGTTCATCGCCCGACGGAAGTTACGTCAACTCCGTCAAGACAATTCGGTTCGGGAGTATGTGAAGAAGTTCTCGACTATCATGTTGGACATTTCAGACATGGCCGAGACTGATCAACTGTTTACCTTCCTGGAAGGACTGCAGCCATGGGCACAGCAGGAACTCTCCAGGAGGAACATTCAGAGTTTGTCAGAAGCAAATATCGCAGCAGAACGACTCTCTGACTATAGCCCAGAGGAGAATACGGCTAAGGTGGCACCTTACAAGCCGAGATTTTGGGGACCCAACAACTCCAATGGCTACAGTTCAGAGGGGAATATGACTAAAGCGACACCCTCCAAACCAAGGTATTGGGGGCCTGACAACTCTCAAGGCAAAGGATTCATAGGCGATACAAGGTGGATGAATCATACCCACAGACCATACATCCCGAGAGAACACCCTCAAAGGGGGTCCCCTCCGAGAGGGAACCATTCAACAGTTTCGCCTACTTGTGCATTGTGTAAAGGACCTCACTCAGCCCAAGGATGTCCAGAACGACAAGCCTTGAGCGCCCTGATAGCAGAGACCGTGGTGGAGACAATGTCCAACGTCTCAGCGAAGAGAGATAAGGGCAAAGGAAAGGCAGTTGCCTCAACAAGCCACAATGGGGGGTCATCGAGCGACCACTCCAGCGAAGATGAGTACAATAGAAGAGCTAACATGGGAGCAGTACGACTGCTCAATGCTCTCAAGACTCAAGTGGGGGAGCGAAAGCCCACGACAAAGCGTCCAGAAGCGACGAATGAGCTGATGTTCATCGACATCAAGCTGAATGGTAGAACCACCCGAGCGATGGTAGACTCGGGAGCAACTCATAATTTCATTGCCACAGAGGAGGCAAAGCGAATTGGACTCAAACTAGGAAGAAGTTCGAGTTATGTCAAAGCAGTGAATTCTGAAACACGAATGATCGACGGCATCGCCAGAGACATTCCGTTGAAAGTTGGAGGATGGAAAGGGCAGATCAACCTGATGGCCGTGCCCCTTGATGACTATCAAGTCATTCTAGGGATAGAGTTCCTCAAAGCGGCAAAGGTGGTACCAATGCCCTTCCTCGACACGATATGCTTGATGGGGGAGGACAACCCCAGTATCGTTCCAACAGTGCGTTCAGCACCAAGAAGCCAGAACAAACTCCTTTCTGCCATACAAGTGAAGGAAGGAGCCCGACAAGTATGCGCAGGGCAGATGGCCTCTAAGTCACAATATTTCCGCGCAGAGCAGATGGCTCATAAGACGCAAGAGTGCGCAGAGCAGATGGCTCATAAGATGCAAGAGTGCGCATGGCAGGTGGCCTCTAAGTCGCAATATTTGTGTGCAGAGCAGATGGCTCATAAGACGCAAGGCTTGTGCGCATGGCAGGTGGCCTCTAAGTCGCAATATTTGTGCGCAGAGCAGAGGGCTCATAAGACGCAAGGCTTGTGCGCATGGCAGATGGCCTCTAAGTCGCAATATTTTCGTGCAGAGCATATGACTCGTAAGGCACCCGCGCAGGGCAGATGGCTCGTAAGACGCAGCGCACAGCGCAAACCCACAGTAGGGACAGGGGAGCAAGCCCCATATCGACCTCCTTACAGAAGGGCCCCAGCAGAGTTGGCGGACTTCGCAGTTGGAGGCATTTGCAAGCAGGAAGGACATTCCACCGCTTACGAGGGTCGAAAGCCGAACGACACGAAGCGACGGTACCCAGTCCGCATGATGAAGAAATGGAAGATCAAGAACCAAGAGCTCTCCACCGTCTTCAAGAAACGAGTCGACGAGGGCGTCGACTTCGTAAGTGGGGGAGAATGTTAGGGACCTTCGGGTTTGTCAAGTCCTGTATGTGTCATGACGGTCCCTAACGTGCATTGTAAATATTGCATCATGAGCATCCATGTAAAAATTGCATTGTAAAACGCGTCCGCGCACCGTCCACCGCTCTTGCTCACACCTAGGCAAACGGCCTCGTTTGCCTAGGCGTGGCATGGACGGTTGGGGTGTGCGAACATAGGAATTTTGTCATGCTCCTCGTGCTTTGAGGAACCTTGGGGGTGGCACTTGGGGGTTAGGCTCCACAAGTATAGTACCCAAGTATAGCCTGGGCACACTCTAGTCTTTCGTTCTTGCTTTCGTTCAAGCATTTTCCAGCATTTTCATGCATTTGGCCATTTGGCCCAACAATGTTTTTGCGTCCAAGCACACGGAGGTTTCGGCCCACGCGAAGTGGGAGCCCGCGACTTTTCGACATTGGCCAAGCAGATTGGCTTAAGGCTGATTCCTCGCACGGGAAGCGAGGAAGCCGCACGGACATTTTCCGCCCAAACAGTTAGTCCGTGACAGAAGGGTCGCTACAATCGTGGTATGTATAGTTTATTTTTTAACATATTATTTTAAATTTTTTATAAATTTATGAAATAATAAACTAACTCTTGTAGGAGACGTACACGAGGATGATCACCCAACACGGAGGGTCGTCGTAGTGTGACTTTGACGCTATTGCGTGAGTTGAGGCCATCGGTGGATGGGACCATGGTTGCGTGTACGACTTTGGAGATAGTGGGCATGCACGACGAGTGTTGGGGCCATTGACCCCCCAGTTGCTGGTGAGCGGCCCTCCACATCTCGGGCGCAGGACCAATCTCGAATGGCAGCCATGGAGGTGGAGATAACACATTAGAGAGAGATGATGAAATAGTAGAGACAAACAATGAAGCATCAGAGGAAGATGATGGAGCAACAGAGACAAGCGATGGAGAATATACAGATGATGATGACACAGTTTGCGGCTCACTCCGACATTGAGTTACCTCCTCCGTTTGATCCATCCTCCTCGACTCCACCAGATTTATGAGATGTATTTGGTGGACTTAAAAAATAATTATTTTGATTACTTCTAAAAATACTTATTTTGAATACTTCTAAAAATACTTTGCATGATGACGATGTTGCTTAATTTTGGTTTATATAAATATAAAATGGTTTATATTTCGTATTTTGTGTGTGGTACAATTTGCGTGTACTTAAACTTATAAAGCTGATTTTAAAAAAATAAATTTATTTTTTTTACATTATTGATGGCTGGGAGCGTTGGTAATGGGAAGAAACCATCAGCAACGGCCGCCCAGTCGTTGCAGTTCTACAACACACTAGTGACGACCTAAGCGGTCGTCTATAATAATATTATTTGCAATGACTCTCTAGGACGATGATGTCTCCCTGAATCTCGTGAGGATATACTCTTAATGGGCCGAGGTTTATCCTGTAGATGTTAAGATCATTACTGCTGAATCTCTGATAATTAATGAAGGACATTGGTGTCCTTGTATGGTCAAATGGAGCCCCAGCCTAGTTTGTAGTTGACTTGACTTGAGTATGGTTCATGTGTGTGAGCGTTTTTGGGTCTTGATCTGGCCGGGCCGAAAGTGCTAGTAAGTACATTTATAATATCAATTTTATATTCTTTTAATCTCATTTTCTTCTAATCCATGAACTAAATAAATAATGGATACTTCTTCTATCACCTCTATCATATGAAGTAAACAAGCTCTTATGGTATATTTGCTTGACTGGATAGAATATGATTGGATTAGATAATAAATAAGAGATGATTCATGATTGGATATGGATTTTTTAATTTCAATGTACCTCGGATATGATATTAATTTTATATTCTTCTATTCATATTTTTTTCTTCTAATCCATGTACTAAATAAATAATGAATATTAATCAATTTCCTATCCTATCATCTCTTATCCTATGAAGCAAATATGTACTTAGGTGGATGATAATTCAAGTTGGTTTTAAGGGGATATCTAACTATTTGAAAAAAATTGATTTTGAATAGTAAATTTATAATTGATTTCGATTTCAATTAAAAAAAATAAAATTGAGTGCGATTTTGAACAAACCCTTATATATTCGGCATTCAAAACAAGTTTCATATAATTTTAAGTTATATTTAGGTTGTATTACATTTTCAAAATTGGTAAAATTTTAGGTTATGTTTAGTTCACTATGATATAGTTTTAATTGATGTAGACTTTTGAAATTTTCTTAACTCTTTGTATTATACTAGCATACTTTTGTTCAAAATTTGTTATTATAATTTATTTACTTTTTTTAAACTAAAATGAAGGATACTTATATTAAAAATCGGCTAGTGTCGATGCCGAAATGGTTGTAAGACAGAATAGCCTCTAGTTTTGAAAGCCGAATAGATGATCAGATCAACGTGTCTTTATAGATTCATGCCTTGTTTGCTGCTCAATGAGTAATTTTGTTTCCTTGATGAAAGAACAAAAAAATCACAAACAATATAATTACATTGAACTTTTAAAAAAAATATTCGAGACAATTGCAAAAATGCTCCAAGTCGCAGCGAGCCCAAAATTTAAAATATGGACAATGATCCGTGAATCCAGAGGTAACCTGAGTTGCATACTTGAGTCCTCTCACCGCCATAGCCTTCGGGCCTAATTTGTTTACTTATAACTTTAATGTTTTAAACTTGCAACTACAACTTGAATGAAATATTATGAATATCAATGTCTATTCCAAACTATTTCGATGGGATAAGTTATCGATCAAATGTTTGACAATTGTTTATCCATCAAACTGCATTTGGATGATATCTAAGAACTTAATTGATTTGATTTTTATAAAAAAATTATAAATTATTTCAAATATGAATGTCTAGTTTAGACTATTTCACACGTGTCTGTCTCTCCAACAACATTACAAATGCCAAAGTCACAAATACATGTTTCTTTGGAAATTGGTATCTCATGAAATAACTTTTGATGATGCAAAGAATAAGTATTTGTTAACCGACTTAGCTTCATCAAAGCACTTAGGATATTTTTTTTCACATGATAAAAGAAGATAAACAAAAGATCGATTTTAATATGATGTTTATTTGATATCTATATTAAAAGGAGATATAGTAGAAGAATATAAAAATTATATATCTGAATACGCCAAATAGAAAAATTTATTCAATTTTCTTTTATTTTTTATTTTACCCAATATCATATCATATTTGCTGAAATATATAGAGACAAGACATCAGTTTCTACCCCCAAAGTATATAAAATATATTAAAATATTTTTTTTTTGAACAGGTTAACATATTAAAAGGAATTATATTATAATTCAATATTTGTATTATATAACCTATAAATTATAATATAATTATTTATTAAAGGAGCTCAAATTTTTAAAAAATTAAAATTTTAAAATCACGAATATTGTGTTCTCTCTTGATATTGCAACCCTTCAATCTTTTCTTCTCCTCGTCTGAGTGAGCGATTTATTCTCCGACTAATGAGATCTTCAACTTCTATAATTTTTTCCTTCTCCTTCCTCCTATATCTCTTTTCGGTATCTCTTTGGATTATTCATTCTTCTTTTCATTTTTATTTTCATTTTCTTTTTTCTTTCCGTTGTCCCCGTAATTTAAATAAACATTTATTTTAAAAATTATATTAAAAAAACAACAACATTTTGTATCAAACTTTTTTCTTTTTCTTTCTGTTAAAATTCCAAAATGCGGTGGCAAAATGGTAATAATGAGTGTCCCATGCGACTACAGACTACTCCATTTCTCGCCAAATAAATCTATTTTTCTCTTTCCCCGTGAAACCCTAGCAGAGCCACTCGTTATCTCCCGCGACCTCATTGGGGTGAACGGTCGACGATCAGTCTGTCTCCGGTGAACTCTGCGGTGAACGCCAGCTCGCCGACACAGGTGCTCGTTCGCCTCCTTTCCATTTCTCTGTATTTATTTGATTTCGCTCTGTCGATGGTTCTTTTGGGTATATTGGATGCTAGATCATCTTTGCTTCTCTTCTTTAGGTAGATATCTTTGCGAGATATCGTTTTTATATTCAGATCTAGGTTTCTCTTCCTCGTTCTTCCTTATCGTTTACCCCATTTACTTGCTTCCCTAGTATCAATAAGTTCCTTCTACTAAAGAACTAACCCGGAATTTATTCCCTATTGTTACTGCGGTTTGATACTGTAGAATACTGATTGGACTACTTTTTTCTCGCATTCTATCTGAAACTTGCACGTTTGGATTAGTATTGCTCGAGATGTCATTTACATGTGCTAAATCTTACTCGTTCTTTTTATTAAACCTCTTCTCTTTGAATTTTGTTTCTGGACCACCCAAATTTTTACAGAACGCTCTAATTAATTTTTCTGTCAATATTCTACTACGTGCAGTGATTGTTAGACCATGACGAGTCTTTTGCTGGTTGTTTATCTATGAAACCTTATTGTCATCTGTTTTCTTTATCTCACATGAGTTGCTAATTGATCTCTGGAGTTGTTTATCTATGTTTATCTAACTGATGTTTACTTTATCATTGTTCATGTTCATAATGATACAATTGTAACAGTACTACTACTTTAGAGGATGAAACATAAATCATTTGTGATGCTAACAACATGCTCACACGTATGAGCATTGGATTGTTCCACATACTTGTGGCTTCATATGCCATCACATTTGTGATTAAAACTGATCGAATACTTGTTGATTGTATACCTATTTATGTGTTTAGACATTTCCCAGTTCTTCCTTTTCCAACATCTTAAACCTCCTTCTCTTTGTAAGGAATATTCAGCTGTAGTGCCTATAGATATTAAAAAAATATTACCACAGACGTTGTTATCCATCTCCTTTTTTAAAAAACACACACATCAAGTCATCCTCTACCCATTTCTGGCTTGTTCAAGGGCCATGGTCCATTGGACGTTCATGCAAGGCCACCTAAATGAGCATCAGAATCATCAATGGTGTTATTATCATCAAGATTTCCCCCCCTATTACAGTCAAGGTATCAAACAGACCATTATAAGAGATATTAGTGAACTGGTCTGTATTCCTAAATAACTTCTCATTGGTAGTTGCCTTAGTAGCGAAAAAGTGAGTTTCTCTGTTGAAATCTCTCCTAATTTGAGATTGTGGGACCATTTGATAGTCTCAAGAAACTTGGTTGTTTATCAGATATACAAAAGGTTTCTGCACTCCTGATGGAATGGATGATTACCGCTCAGGATTTGAATAACAAAAGCACAATCTGATTTTGCACATATATTCTTGACATTTAATTTGACTGCTTCAATCAGACCTACCCGGATTGCATTTTTTTCATTCAGAGCTGAACCACACTTGAAGTAGGAGCTTTCAGCATAGAAAACTCTATTCAAGGAATTATGAAGTAAAAATAAACCATTATCTGCATTTAACGAACCACTTGACCACGAAGCATCACATATGAGCTCAAAATCAATATTCCAATCCCTTTTAGCCCATTTAGAGCTATCTCCATTACCATTAGCTGAGATTTTATTAAAAATAACAACATGCATGATTTCATAGTCATTGGTACCAGCCATAGATTTATAGAAAAGACTGCTTATTCCTTTCAGCTCCCCATCAATACATCTTACCTTCCTGCACCTCCAAATGTTCCACAAAGAATAAACAATTAACATTTTTATTTTAAATTCTCGTACCATCATCCTTATTCATTCCAGAGCCCCCCTGAAGCCAATTCCATTAACCCAAGTGTCATGAAATTTAAATTCAACTCCAATCAACCTCTGAATATTGTTCAGAATTACAAGAGAGACACTTCTGCTTCTGAATATTATAGAAATTAGACCATTCAGTTGTAAGGAGCCTTCTTCACATCAGTTTCCACAAAAAGACACGGATCCTAGGAGCAACCTTCAGTTTCCTAATGACATTCCAATGAAAATTAGAGACAAGCTCATTGCCCAGAGCAGTATCCTTCAAAAAATTATAAGAAATCTTAGTAGTTAGATGACCATTGACACTAGGGACTCAAATCCAAGAGTCTTCCACAAAAGAGAGGGAAGTTGAATTAGAGTAAGCAGATTAACAATTACAGGGCTGAGGAAGGTGTTCAGATTAGCAACATTCCAATTCTGATTAGCAATTCTATCACCCACCCATTTAACAGTATCCAGTTCCTCCATATTAATAAAAGTTGGCCACTTATCCAGTGGAATAGCATAAATCCTAGTATTGGACCAAAACAAGGTATCTGAGCCATTACAAATAACCTTAAACACAGTCTGAGCTGATATATAGTTGAAGAGGTCTAAAAGCAGCAGAAACCTTCATGTTAACAAAATCATTACAACAGACTTTGTTATCTTGGTGGACAACATTTCTTATGAATCAAACTTGGGTTTACTAAATCTCTAACATTTAACATCGATTCATCCCTTATGCTAGGATGATAAGGGAGGCTTCATTTTTATTTGATATTTTCAAACAGTTCATATATTGAAGCTGTTTTTGTTTTTGATGAAGAACATTACTTTAATGTATATTATATATATTTCCATATAGAAGAACATGCTTTTGTAATATACCTCTTACTAGATGAACTTGATCTACTATGTATATTCGTTTAATATATACTTATTTGTTTTGTTTCCTTCTGTTTAACTTGTATCAGCTTCATTATTATATTCATTTAGATTATCTAGTGTTTCTCTGTTGCAATTTAAAAGTAATGGATTTTTTTCTTCTCCCCTATCTGTCTGTCTTAATTACTTTGTCTCCATGTCTTGAGCTGTTTCCACAGTAAACATTATATTTGAGTCTTATGGTCATATAATTGTGTCCATATTGATCATGGCGCGCTTTTATGAGCTGATTGAATGCTATAAACTATGATTTTCCTTAGCTTGATTTTTGTTGATTCAGTACTCAAATATTGGATTTGAAAATTATGGGAATCCTAGACATAGATGATTTCATGACTGAATTTTGAGATGTTGATATTTAGAGTTCCTTGTATTGGTACATGTTTCAGTTCTTGATTGGACTTTGCTAATTGCTTTGAGTGAATCTAATAGGTAGTGTGTGTCATTTCAAAAATCTATGTCAGCTGCAAAATTGATAGAAGTTTTTTAGGTGCATCACTTTTCAATATTCATTCATATTGAGGACAGTCAATTTGAGTGTTTTTGTAATCTCAGCTGGAAATGTACGAGATTGTGATGTGTGAGGAACAAAACTGCTAACAATTTGCGTCTTACCTCTGTATAATGAAGAGGCTTTGTTAGCTTGTTAAACACATTTATTTAGTAGTATTATAATCTGTTTGAGACTTAAAGTGTCTCCCAAAAATGAATTTGATCTGGAAATGTATGGATGCAGCTCTATTTGCATGTAACTTTTGGGTAACAAAAATGGAGTTAAGAGTAAGTGAAACTGAATGTATAAGGTTGAGAGGCAAGTTTAGGTCAAAAGATCAGATGACCCCAGCTCTCAATCTCACATAGAGTCAGCACAAGTGGCTGACCTTGACGTTCCATGTAAAATATCTCAGGTCCATCACCCTGTCTAATAATGAACCTCAGCATATCATCCAGCTCAACATAATTCAGAAATGTTGAATTTTTTTAGTTGAATCTAGGTTCCACTAATTAAATTTCAACTTCTATGTTTATATTTAAGATTGTTTCCCACTATGTAGCTGGACTCCATTTGTGTTAGGAGGCAACATCATAGTTTGAAACAAGGTTATCGAATCGCAATTCACAACATGAATCGCGAGGCTAATTTTTGAATCGTGAATCGTAAATCGTATCGAATCGTAAGATTCAGAAACACATGAAAAATTACTTATATATAACATACCATAAATAAAATGATATTATATAAACTCAAAAAACACTAAGTCATCACTAAAGTCTCAAAGATTTGAGAAATAAAGTCTCGAGTAGTAGTAAGTAGCAACTCATATAATATAAGTAATAAGCTAATAAATTTTTTATTTATAAATGTGAAAAGAAAATAAATATGTAAAGGGCCTTTATGATATATTACTACTGTCTTTCCACTGTCAAGTAGAACTTTAATACATTGTCAGTTGTCACATCACCTTTTATCCCATTGTCTTTCCTGTCTGCAGTCACACAAAAGCTCCTCTCTCTCTCTCTTGCACAAAACCCAAGCAGTCTCATCCTCCTCTTAGACCAAACAACTTCTCTTTCTTCGACCACTTCTCAATCTTTTTTTCTCAGCACAAATTAAGCTCTCTCTCTCTCTCTGTGTGTGTGTGTGTGTGTGTGTGTGTGTGTGTTTTCTTGCTTTGCTGATGAAGGGGGACGGCTCTAGGTTTATGATCCCGGCGAGCGTGCGGTGCACGATCCAAATCATATGGGAGTTGCCGGCAACCACAGCGACGAGGAGAGGAGAATGTTCAGCTTTGGCGTAACTTATTTGATCTTCCTTCTCCCTTTTGATTGAATATTTTCTTTGTTTTATCAACCAGACGATTCACATTCTGCACGATTTTGAATCAAATCGTGTTGAATCGGCGATTCCAAACACGATTCATGGCATTTCTCGATTCAGAGCAGCGATTTGAATCGCCGCCTACATGAATCGCATCGGATCGCACGATTCAGGATTCTGAATCGTGCGATTTGATAACACTGGTTTGAAATAGCGCGCCATGGCGCGGGGCGCACACAGGCGCAGACCCCCGCGCCATTTTCCCCTCGAGGTGCTAACCTAGCCCCTCGAGGGCCTTGGCGCGGCACAAGGTGCGCGCCATATGCGCCACACACGTGTGGCGCTGGGTGCCCTAAGTTAGGGCACCCGAAATCTTATGTTCATTTCCAGTCGTTCTCCCGACTTGCCCAAGCGCCAAGCCTCTCTTCTCCTTTTCTTCTCCTCCGACGAGCCTCTCTACTGGCGAGCCCCTCCACCGGATTCCGGCGCCTCTCCACCAGATTTCAGCCTCCGACGAGCTTCTTCAAGTATATTTATTTTCTTTCTCTCCTTTCTCAGATTTCAGTTGTTTTTTTTTTGTTGAAATTTTCAGTCTTTCCCGAGTTTCCTCAGTCCCCCACTCCCTCCTATTCTACATTTCTACATGCTCCGATAGTCCTATTTAGATGGAAATTTTCAGCATATTGAATGTTCAGCAGCAATGATGTTGAATAGTCCATTAGCTTGATGATGTTGAACTTATTGTTCTCATGTTCTTTTAATGATGTTGAACTTGATGATGAACTTGATGTTGGCTTGTTTTTTCAATGATGTTGAACTTGATGTTTGCTTGTTTAGTTGTTCTTTAACAACTTTGACTTATTATCTTTATTTAATTAGATGTTAAATTAGATGTTAACTAGGTGATTTTATTTTAGATATATATATATATATATATTTATGTACAAAATATATTTTATAATTATATTTTATTTTTGCGCCTCGTCTCGTTATGGCGCGCGCCGTAACCTTGCGCCATGGCTCCAAGAGTCTTTGTGCGCCTTGCGCCATTTAAAACTATGGACAACATCATGATGGGATAAGGAGCCCTGTGCTTTTTTGACCAAGCAGATTGAGGTTCAAAACAAACATTTTAAGTTTTGCTTTCATGTTATGCCATAAATTCAAATGATCATGACTTTTGGCACATCACTTTATAATTTTGTCAATTTTGGACAGTTAAATTATATATTTGAATTCATCATATTATAAATATGCTCTGTGGTTGTTCAATTGTTTTATTTGCATCGTATATTAGTTTCCAGTTTCTTGTCCCACATCACAATGCATTGCCTATTTGTTGTACTACTATATATATATATTATCTATGCACAGTTGAGATGTGCTGACAAGATAGCAAACAGATGCAACTAGACAAATGCAAATCTTATCTTCCGGCCCAGTTTTAGGTCACTTGCTCACTTGCTCTCATTTGCAGCAGTAGCTATAAAGAGAAGTGATCAAAGTGGGAATTATTGCTTCGTCTTCCATATCTCCCAATCTTTTGTACGACTTTTGAGGTGATTATTGCTTGTTTCTCTCCTATTGTTTGGTTTCATGGTCTCATCATAAGGCTGATCACTTGGCTGTTTTGATCCACTCAAAGTGAATAAAGCTACCTGTGTAGGTTTTTTGTTTTATTGTTGTAATCTCAAAATCACCCTGGTCTTGACTTGTGGGTAGTGAGTTCATAATCTGGATTGGGATCTAAAATGATGTCTGCCGTTTATGATATGTTTAGTACACAGTAATCAGCCCTATAATGGAATGACATGGCAATTACAGCATGTGTCTTTATTATGTTATTTGGTATCTGTGGATGCTTGGAATGGCCATTACATTGTAATGGAATTTGATTCCAAACCCCTTGTTTTTCATTCCGTCCAAAGTTGGATGTAGTGAGTTATTATATTCTGTAATAAAAAAAATTCTCCCCCAAGTTCCAATACCACCCTTGCTCTCAAATTAACCTACTCATCCCAATGCCTCCACTCTTCTCTCGCGCACACTTCTCGGCCTCTCTCATCAGCTACTGGCATCATCATCGGTAAGCCATCTTTCCAACTTCCCCCCTCCTTCCCAAAACCCATCTTCTTTCTTCTTCTTCATCTCAAAACCTCAACCAACATCTCATAGATTTGTTGCTTCTTCTTCCTCCAAACTCCTTACAGAACTCCTCCTTCCTCTTCTTGTTTCTCTCCTTCCCAAAATCCTAAACGGACTCCTCTCAATATGTCACCTCTTCCTTTTGATTATTTAATGTGATTAAAATTTTTGCTTACCTAATTTTATTGGTTATTTTGATTATGTTTACCTAATTGCTAATGGCAATTTTACACATTTTATCTAATTGCTATTTTTGTTCTGATCATGAGTTCAAACCAATTGTAATTTTGATTGGTTGATATATTGCTCCATCAGCTAATTATTGTTATGGATGCTGGTAATGATTGACGAGATGATTTTTTTTGGGATGCCTTGCTTTATGCTTTATGCTATCACATGGCATTCCATTTTTCATGAGATTTTGAATATCAATGCAAGAGTCTGGAAACTATAGTGTATTTAAAAAATTGTTCAAAATAAGTTTTAGATTTTTAGTTTAACTCAGAATAGTTCTATTCAATCTTTGATATTACTAATACATATCTTTTACCCAATACTCAGTCTTTTGTCAATTTTCCTTTCATTCTTTACTTTTATTCAATTTAACAATAAGTACAGGTAGACTTCTTTATCCTCACAGTTGCTATTGTTTCAAAGTTATGATCAAACTACTTGTCATTCTTAGGAGAACATTAAGAATTTAAATGTGTTGCATGTCTCCTCATCAATATAACATTGCATAACATATCAACTGAGTTAGATCAAGATCAATATGAAATGAAATTATGTCAGATATATGCCAAAATATTAAAATGGATGTTCGATCATTAGGGTTTTAAATTCAAAACACTGGCCAATTTGTTCATATATATATATATATATATATATAACATTTTTAAAATATATTCAGTATTTTATTTTTAACAACTATATCTATCTCCATGTTTGTGGTTCCATTTAAAATTTATCATTAATTAGATCTTTGTTAACGGCCTTATTAAGTTGCTACCATGGAGATGCCCAATTAATAATTAGGTGGACAAGCATTGCCAAACCATATATGATTGTATGCACATGCTTCAAGAAACTCTAAGATCTCTAAAATCCTCATGTGATCCTAGCAACATCGTTTATCAGATGCTAACATCCATGTTTTATTCTAAGGGCCTTAAAGGTTTTCTTAAGAGGTGTACCTAGGTGGTAGATGTGGCAAGACTTGTCTAAGTAATGGTTGATTGGGCATGTAAATATTAGCAACTTAATAGATGAGTTAAGAGATCTAATTAAGGATATATTTAAACAAAACCCCAAACCTTAGTATATATTAGTTAAAAACTGTAAATCTGAAAAAAAAATTACAAGCCTGTAGATAAATTTTGATATTGATTCTATATAACAATTGCAAAAGTTGCAAGGTTGATGATGAATGATGAAGAATTGGAATTTATCTACATGCACTATAATATTAAGCAAAAAAATTTTGGCCTAAGAATTTTCAAAATATAAAATCCTAGAAAGGAACTTATTACTTGGAAAAGCTCTTATTGCTATGTAGCAACTGACTTTTTTTAAAAAAGTTATCATACCATGGCATATTACAATTTATATGAAATAGTTTCATCATATGGGTTTATAGAACTATAACATAGAGAAAATTGTTCTAAGCACACACTCCTACTATAACGTGATGCTGGTTAAAGTGCTTGTTGACAACTTGGATGTGCATTATGCTTGATGTCAGTAACATATAGTCTTCCTCCTAAAAAAGGTAGAGTTATTTTTGCCTTATGTGCTTTGTAATATGCATTTTTTGATTGGGCTCAAGAAGCATACTGGTGATGTTATTCATTTCTTTTCCCCTTGTAGACATACTTCTAAAAATTTTAGATAATAATTATGATAGTCATTTCATACATAGATCTTGCTACTAATTTATACTGATTTTTAATATTTTGGTAGCTTTGTTTGCCTTTATATGCAAATTATTAGCAAAAATGCAATTTTTTCAAGAAGTATATGGTGGATATTTTTCCATCTGAAAGCTTTGTAGAGGCTCTCTTGTCATTACCCTCTCATTTAAGATAATCTTGTCTATAGTAAAGAATATTTCGTTCTATATGTTTGAAATGATGTGGGGGATGGGTAGCCGACAATAACTTGCAGATATTTTTCTTTTGTGCATCCATTCGGTTGGTTTGGTGTTGAAAGATTATTTTCTAGCACTTATTTCATATCTACTTTTTATATTAGTTTAGATCTTTGACGTCATATTATCAGGATTATATTATTGCAAAAGATATAAAAGATGATTTTTGTATTTTTGTCCTGGTCCTTTGCAGCATACAGTTATTATTGCCTCCACTACAGTAGATTTAGGATGTCTAGAGCTCTAGATTGTAGCCGAGTCTATTTCCTATTAACAATTTTGAAGTATGTTGTTTTTCCATGAGATTTCCTTTCTTTCTGATAGTCATTGCTAACTTTCTTTTTTCATTAAAAAAAGAATATATGCACTATGTTTTTTGCTCAGCTGGTATTTTTATTGTCCACTTGTTTAACTTGGTTTGTTATTTCAGTAGTGCAAAAGAATGTTCTAATGTTTTGACGTAAGTTTTCAGGTTTGTTTGGTTGTCAAAGTGTCAAGCTTGGACTTCTATAAATGGGAGATGCAGAAAATGAACTACCTCCTTCCAAGAAAAGAGTTGCTGGGAGACAGCTTACTAAGGACGACCCTCCTGAGGACGATGATTTTCCTGAGACAGAAATGGGTACTTTCAAAAAGGCCAGTGAGGAAGTTATGGCTACCAGAAGAATTGTGAAGGTTCGCCGCAGTCAGCCTGCACCAGCCGCTGCTTCTTCGAATCCTTTTGCTGGAATTCGCTTAGTAGCTCCAGTGGACTCTAGTGCACAAGCAACAGAGCCCATTAACTCTCCTGAGAACTGTACAGCACCGCCAGGAGAATGCGACACTACTGAGAATAGTGCAGTTACAGATGCGGGTATAGGAAATGAAGCAAGAGATTCTTCCAACAAAATTGAGGACAGAAAGGAGGATGATAAAAAATTGGACGATAGTTCAAAACCCGCAGCTATAGGTGATGGTGGGGATAAAAATCATCCAGTTCAAGATGAAACCCAGCCTCAGGAAACTACTAAAGAAGCAGAAAATGGTGAGGGCAAAACTGAAGGTGAAGCTCTAGATGCCAAAACTGCAGATCAGCAGGAACAAATTGAGAAGGAAGATACAGAAACCAAGGAGGAAACTGGAGAGGAGAAAACTGAGAATCAGCAGGGAAAGATTGATAAGGAAGCTACAGAAAGCAAGCAGGAAGTTGGAGAAAAAAGTGAGAATGCAGTTGAACTAAGTGAGAAAGAAGCCGAGAATGATCAGAAGGACCCAGCAGTACCTGCTGCACCCCTGAATTCATTTCAGCAATTGTCAAGTAGCCAAAATGCCTTTTCTGGGCTTGCTGGAACTGGCTTCTCAACTTCTTCCTTTGCCTTCGGATCTGTTGCCAAGGAAGGAGCCACATTTGGAACAAGTTCATCATCTCTTTTCTCAAACTCATCACTATTTTCTTTTGGTACTGGGAGTGTTAATGGGAATTCTTCCTCGTCACTTTCTGCACCAGATGCCAGTAAAAGTGTGAAACTCTCAATGCCGGAGGTGCCTTTGGAGACAGGTGAAGAGAATGAAAATGCTGTTTTTACTGCTGATGCTGTAATGTATGAGTATTTGGATGGAGGGTGGAAGGAGAGGGGAAAGGGCGAGCTTAAGCTGAATGTCTCCATATCAGATGCTGAAAAAGCAAGGCTTGTTATGAGAGCTAAGGGGAATTTCAGACTGATCTTAAATGCGAGCCTTTACCCAGACATGTCTCTCACCAATATGGACAAGAGAGGGGTCACTTTTGCTTGCATAAATAGTGGTGGAGAAGGAAAGGATGGCCTAACTACAGTTGCTCTGAAGTTCAAAGACAGTAGCATTGCGCAAGAGTTTCGTGAATTAGTGATGACACATAAAGGGCAGAAAGTCTTTTCAGAAGAATCAGAACCCCCAAAGGACTCGACTAAGGAGTCCAATGAGTGATGTGGTGGTTTGGTAAACATACCGGAGTATCATATTCTTGTTTTGAACAAATGCATGGTGGCTCACTGTCTCTTAAACTTTCGTTGACGGTCTTGTTTTAAATGACTTGGTAATATTTTGAGTTCAACTTAGTGCAATTCAAAACTTGCAACTTAGTACTTGAGCAGAAACTTAAGAATTATACAACTATTCTTATCCTCTCTGGCTCATTGCATTGTTCTATCTGGTATCCTCTGCATAAATTACATGCTTTTGTTAAGTGAGGTCTAGTCATGGTTTCTGTTATCAATTTCTTGATAGATTGATCTTATGTTATGATCAATCTGCTCTTTTGCTTGACATGTGGATATGGGTTGATCCTTTTGTAGGATTTGGAACTGACTTTATTGGACCTTAATTGGGAAAAAGAAGCTCGTTGATATGCTTATCTAATCATGTACTAGGTTTGATTTCTTTTCAGCTATTTCCCCCCAAGCAGAATTCATATTCTGCTTATTAAAAAGATGAGTTATTTCTTAAAATCGAATGAAATTCAAAATATATTTATAATACCTCTCATAAATGGGATTGATGTCTCGTTAATTGTGTTAATCCCATTAATCTTGTTTGAACGGATTATTTAAATTGATTTTACATTTCATCTGTTAAATTATTTAAATAATTTAACAGTTATTTAAGCTCGAAAATATATTAAAATTATCAAAAATCATAAAAAAATTAATTTGCTCAATAAAATAAAGTCAATAACTGGATCGATGAGATGTACAAATTCCAGAATAAAAATGTTTAAATTATTTAAACAATTTTAATTTTATTAATTTAAAAAATTTCAGTGATATTATAGGGATATTCTGAATTTCATTCAATTTTAAAAAATAACTCATTTGTTATTTTGCTTTTGGGAATAAACATAAATTTATTTGGTAATTTTTTGTGAAATTAAACAATACAAAATCTCGAAAATAATTTTTTGGTAATTTTTTGTGAAGTAAAAAAAAATACAAATTTAGATTGCTGCATATGTTGACCAAACATGCCAAATTGAATAATATTATTTTACTAGTAAATTGAATGTGATAATCTATCTCGTAGTAATGTAAAGTAGCATTATAATATTATCAAACAATGTACCAAACAGAACCTAAGTCCCTAAGTCTCTCCTCCAACCTGATTCTCTTTTCTCATTTCTTTCGCTGCACACCACCAGGCCAAACTCGTTTCTATAGTCTTTCTTATTTGAACTAATAGTTTTATTTCATTAGAAATAAATAAAAGCAATCTCTTGGATTGCTTATTGTGCAAAATTTAATTATTTTATAAGTATTGAAAGATATTTTATAAAATATACTTATTTTGCCACTGCTACTGCCTCCACCCAATGACTTCCTCCTTCCATGCGCATGGGATATCAATTGCACTTGGTTTTTCTCGACATTAGCTTTGCCATTCTTCTCAAGCCATGAGAAATCTTCTCCGTCTTTTTCAACATAGTGAGCCGATCAAATCCTTTCTCTTTCATCTTGTTTTTTCTCCATCATTTCTTTAATAATACCGAGAACTCTTTTATACAAACTTATGTTTTAGTCTTTGATTGAATGGTAAAGTTCACGTAAGAGAATTCATCATCTGGCATATTCATAACCAAGATTAAAATTTTAGATGCATCCATTGTCATCCCATGTTAATATTAATATATTATACATTTAGTGAATTAATTAAATTAACTATACTATATTGGATCTATTTAATTAATTATAAACGATTAACAAAAATAAATAAATATAATTAAGATTATATGTATACATTAATTGTAATTTCAAAAAAATGACATAATTTTATATTTTTTTTAAATTTTCTATAAAGTATTTTCCTGCAGCACTGGTAGAAAGTTAGTTAGATAAAAATACAACAGTAAAGTTGATAAAAAATATATTTTAATATTAAAAATATTAGTTTAATAAAATTATATATATATATATTACTAATTCTATATCAAATAAATAAATAAAAATATAATCATGATTTTGTTTTATTAATATTTTATTTTACAATTGACATTCAATATATATGATTTAGGCTTATGTTTTTTTGTCGCTCAAAATATCATATTTTTTTCGTTTGATTTCTCATTTTTAAAAACTTTTCGTTTAGTCCATCAAAAATTATTTTCATTTCCGTTTTGGTCCCTTCATTAACTTTTCGTTAACTTTTGATATTAAGTGCCAACATGAAATGCTGACATGGATTAAAAAAAGGACCAAATGAAAAGAATAAATTATTTTAACAGACTAGATGGAATTTTTTTTTTTTAATATCCTAAAATATAATTATATAGTGTTATGTTTTAGGTTATTAAAATGTATATTATTATATTTTATATTATTATTATTATTATTATTATTATTATTATTATTATTATTATTATTATTATTATTCATCTAGTATCTTAAAATATTTTATTTTTTCCGTTTGATCACTCTTTAGTCCATGTCAGCATTCCATATTGACACTTAATATCAAAAGTTAACTGAAGGACCAAATGAAAATAAAAATATTATTTGAGGGACTAAACGGAAAGTTTTTTAAAATGAAGAATCAAACGAAAAATATATATGATATTTTGGGATCAAAAACATAATTAATAAAGAAGTATTTATTTATAAAAAGGTAATATTCAATATAATTAATGTAATTTAAATGTGACATCTAAACGTGATGTTAGATAGAACCCTTATTTAAATATATGTATTTCCATTCAAACAAAATCTAACTATTTACAGACCTAATAATTTAATTTGTATGAATTATATACAGAATGTGATTTCACATGTCAATTTAGAGCTCATTAAATGATAAATCGTCCCTTAAAAAGTAATAGTCTCTTGCTTTGAAATGTCAAACAAGATTTTTCTACGGTAAAAAATTGAAAATGTGTTTTTCAATAGTTACTCAAAAGTTTTAATTTTTAGGTATCCAAAAATATTTTCCCTTATTTTAGGTAACAAATATAAATATTTTTAAAAATAATTTTTTAAAATAAAATATAGAGAAATTACAATAGATAATTGTACTGGGATTTAAATTCTAGATTTTTAAATAATATATAAAATGTTATTATTAATCGTGCTATTCATATTTGGCTATTTTCAAAAATAAATTTGATATATAATAATTGAAGGGTTAAATTTAATTCTCTTTCAATAATCTTTTCTCATCATTTCTCTCCGAGGGCTTTTTTAGCATTGCAAAGTTTTCTCAGGTCCAGAACAAATGGAAGCTTCCGTTGCATCAGCGACACTGCATCTGTCATTTTCTTGGTGCTTTCTGGTAATTTTAGCACGGTCGTAATACTCAAAATATTTCTGATACCTTTCGTTAAAATTCCCTGTTCTTGTGCGGATTTTGCGCTTCCCTACTGGGAGCACTCTGTCATTCTCTTCTCTGGTTTTTCTAGATAATTTCTAGGATTATCCCCTCTCCAGCTTAATCGCGGACGATAAAAACCGTCAAAGTTCGAATCTTTGGAGTTCTCGAACTGGTAATCTCTCGACTTCTTCCCTTGGAACTGTGAACCCATTTGATTTATTTGCAGAAGAGTTTCTTCTTTGTGTTTCTCCAGCACCGTGACTTTGTGGCGCTCTTTTAGGGTTCTTGAAGCTCTTCTCCTTGTTCCTGGGATAAAAACATTCTAAGGTTACACTGGGATCGACTTCCTGTTCTTATCATAATACAGTAGCTATGGGCAACGCGCTGGATTGTATGCCTAGTCCGGACCCGAGAGACGGAATTGGGTCGAGGAGCAAGCGGAACTCGAAGCCGAGATCGCAGAGGAAGACGCTGGCATCTGAAGAGGAGATGCTGCACCGCCAGGCCCTGGCAATGGCGATACAGCAGCACCAGTTGTCGCAGCGGTTCGAAGGCTCCATGTCGCGGCGGATTGGGTCCACGAGCTCCCGGCGGCGGGACCTCCCTGATTCGCTTACTAATGAAAAGCAGGTAACTCTCGTTTTGCCCTTTTCTTTAATCACCAAACATTTTAGTTTTTTAGCTCAGCGATTTTTTTTCTTTTTCCTTGTGTGATTCATGAAGTCTTACTCATTTTCATGGAGATTGTACATCTATTCTGGTAGATCCATAAGGTAGAGATGATAAATTGATAGTGTTGCGATTATGCTTGGTTCCTAAATTTTTCAACTGGCTGAATTATGAGTTCATATAAGATTAGTGATGCATGGCTAAGTTTGTGTTTGTACTCAAGCATGATGGATAAAGAGACTACAATATGTGATGCTAATATAGTTTAGTAACCAACTTGTTTTTGCAGGATTAATTTAACCTTCATGACAAGCTTTTTCATTGCTGCTTGTTTATATTGCTCTTGACTCTCAAGTATTTTTTATCTAAGCAAGAAGCAATTCTAAATTTCTGCTCATATGCTCAATGATCTTTTGAGCCGAGAGAATAAGGCATCTCTCATTAGGTGCACAGAACTGGAAATACATGCTCCTCCACCAGCTTCACATGAAAACATATTTTTGAAATTATATTTAAATTATATTTCTAAACTCATATTTTTGAAATTTATTGTAAGATGTTGAGTATTTTAGGTCCAGTTGCATAAAGGAAACATGAACCTTTAAGATCTATCAATCATAAGATAAGGTGCAAGAATAGCTTAATGCTTCTGTTATCAACAAATGCAAACAAATGAAAACCAGAAAGATGCAGGATAAATTTGAGTGTATACTGAACCTTTGAAATCTATTAATCATAATACAGGGTGCAGGAGTAGCTTAATGCTTCTGATGGAAATTCAAAATGAACCCTGAAGCTAGCATGTCATGAACCCATACATCTATATAATGGAAATTCAAATGCCTTGAAGTCAAGCTCCTGCACCATGGCCCATAATCATGTTACATGTTGGATCTGGGTTTGCAACTCCACAAGCTAGCATGTCATGAACCCATACATCTAAGCATACCAACATGGGCACATTGGCCAACTTGGCTTATCATGCACCAAAAAGTAACATACCTGAAGGGCCATGTTGGGATATAAGCAACCTTATGCCCATGCTAGGTCATGCTTGGTTTTCCCATTACACCTATATTACACCTATATGTCACTATAACTATTTACTTATAGATCTCTCTCTTACTTATGGGGTATTGGACTCTGTACCCTCATTTGATGTAAAAATCTACTTGTTTCTTCTAAAACTCTATGTTGACTTATTTGTCAAAAGGAGATTCAGGAAACTTAATGTCCTCTTTTACCACGTTCTGTTCATAGGCATGTCATTCTAATCAGATTTTTGTTGGAATACACCACCACCCCTGTTCTGATTAACAAATTGGCTTATCTTTTATGTAGCAAAATGAAACATGTCAGAATCTAAGTGTGCAATTGCACTGGTTGGCTATGTTGTTTGCATTTGTTTGAACACCATTCATGATGTAGAGGCAGGGTTGAATGTACTGCTGATTGGGTCTTTGGATCATCCTTTCTCAGAAATGATAAAGTCTGATCTCATCATGAGATCTCTTCCAAGATATTCATTGTTGAATTATTGCTCATAAGTTTAAATTATTTTAGCCAAAGGATGACACTATAGTCAAAATATTTTTTCAATGAGAATAATTTTGGCAGCTAGATCTCTAGAAGAACTACATGCCTTTCTTCTCACCAACTTTTGATGTAGCTAAAATGCCACATTTGATTTCTGGTTTTAAGTAGAAGTCATAAATAAGAGCCTATGTAACGCGGAAATGGAAATGGGAACGCAGCACGATACAAAATGAAACGAAGAAACTCTAATCTTTAAAATATAAGACACGAAATCATTAATGAAATGCTAAATAAAAAAATATAGTTTTATAATTAATATAATATAATTCTAAAAATATAATTATTTATAAAAATATTTTAAAATATTCAAAATATGTTCATAAGGTTCACAATATATATATATATATTTCTTTTATATCATTTTTTCACGTTATCAATTCCGTCTTCTACAAAATCTTCTTCATATTTTCATCAATTTCTGCACACTATATGACAGTGACAGTGTATTCCCATCAATTGTTGCACTATATCATAGTGTATCAGCTCATCAATTTCGAAGCTCACTCAATAGTTTCCGATGTGTTTCCTCGAAGTTTTTGAGGGTTTTCGTGTATGAAATGTTTCCGATACGGAAACGGCAACCCATGAGAAGTTTTCGTGCTTCATAGATGAGAACTGTTGCTAACTCAATAGTCATCTAATACTACCAATATACCAAGCACTACACTGGCCTATATTGCTCTATAATTACAGCTTAAAAAAGGATCTGTAATTGACACTTTCAAACACGTGTGGATTTGGAAGTTCATTCATTCATTTCAACTCCCTAATGATTCACATACACATCATGCTAGAACCTGGATTCTTGGTTACACTGTAGACATCCCTACCTTGGTAACATTTACTAGTTCTTAATAAATGATTCCACAAGTTTCTTGCATCTCATTGTATTAATCACCTTATCAAAAGTTCTGCGATAAGTCTCTAAAGAGACTTGCCGAAAGTTTGGAAATATCTCAAGATCATTAACACCTACTAGAAGGAAATTAAAAGTTTTTTACTTCCATTCATTAAACTAGCTGTGAACAATGCAATATGATTTCAAATTTTCAAGTATTGTGTTCTACCTCTATTTTTTAAGGTGTTTGGGTTTGCAATAGAATATAGGAACATGCTTCTTTAATTAAACACTCACTTCTCTTTCTCAATTAAGATGTCCAGAATTCTTGCTCTAGGTTTCTGGTTGGTATGACTGTTCATTAGATATTGTGCAATTAATTTTTGTACAGTTGTGAGCTTATCCTTTTGAAAAATGTACTTTGAGCAGCAACTTGTTCTTGAGAATCTGGAGACAAAAAAAATTATTCTAGTCCATGGAGAAGGATTCGGAGCTTGGTGTTGGTATAAGACTATCTCTCTCTTGGAGGAAGTTGGACTAGACCCTGTTGCTTTGGATCTCACAGGCTCCGGGATAGACAACACAGACCCAAATGGAATAACAACCTTAGTGGATTATTCAAAGCCTCTAACTGATTATCTTCATAGCCTTCCTGATGATGAAAAGGTGAAAGGATATCTTGCAGACTTTATTTTCTTATATAGCAATTTTTGCTTATAATTTGCAAATATGTTTCACAGGTCATTTTGGTAGGGCACAGCTGTGGAGGTGCTAGCATATCTTATGCATTGGAGTGTTATCCAAAGAAGATATCAAAGGCAATATTTTTAACTTCTACCATGGTATTGGATGGACAGAAGCCTTTTGATGTCTTATCTGAGGAAGTAAGCATTCCTTTTGAGGGGAACCTCTGATTGTGTCTTGTGTATTCAGTTCTAATCCAATCTGCCAATTAACTACTTCCCCTTACACTAAGCTAATAACTAGATATGCTTTGATATTGCTATTTCCTCAAAAAAAAAAGATATGCTTTGATATTGCATCTATTTTTGCCAACCTTAGACTTCAGAGAATGGTTGTAATAGTTTTTCCGGCCAAATATTTTTATCAGACAATTTGATTATCAGTAAAGGTAACTGACGGAAATCATTCATAGTTGCTTGGGTTATCTTATCTTGTTATACCAAATATAAATTTACAATGTCTCTGCTCCTATCTCTTCATAATGCAGCTTGCTTACTTATATCAATTCTTTGCAGTTAGCATCTGCTGATGTTTTCTTGAAAGAGTCACAGTTTCTAATTTATGGAAACGGAAGAGACAAGCCTCCTACAACATTTATGTTCGACAAACTACAAATGAAGGGACTATATTTTAACCAGAGTTCTCCCAAGGTTTGGCCGAATGGACCCGAAGTCTTATATTTTTCCATCTTTTCTTTTTCAATTAGATGAAATATGTTCATTGAAAGTACTATATATCAATTCAAAAGATCATTCAAATTCTTTCCTTTAAATAACCATCACATGATTCTGCAGGATATAGCTTTGGCAGCAGCATCAATGCGACCTATCCCATTTGCTCCAATCATGGAGAGGCTATCTCTAACCCCTGAGAAATATGGCACAGTCCGGCGATTTTTCATCCAAACACTTGATGACCACATGCTTTCACCTGACATTCAGGAGAAGCTGGTCAGAGAGAACCCCCCTCATGGGATCTACAAGATCAAAGGGAGTGATCACTGCCCCTTCTTCTCAAAGCCACAGTCACTGCATAAAATTTTGCTTCAAATCACACAGCTTCCTTAGCAAAACATAGGTTTTGTGTCATGCTATCATCCTGAGGTTGCATCGCGCTCAGCAGGCTGTATAGAACTTGAGAGTTTATATATAGCAAGAATTGTTTTCCTTACAGCTTGTGTGAATAAAAAAATACTTGAATGTAACAAGAAAAATTGATGGAGATGCAATTCATTGATAGTTCTGGTGAGGTTTTGTGTTTGAAATTAAAAGATGATAGGAAAAACGTTTCATTGAACTTCCAAAATCTATGGACATCAAAATTCCACCAGAATAGATGGATATCTAATTTTTGTTCTAATTACTAAAAAAGGGAAAGAGAAAGATAATGACTAAGTTGAAAAGGATACTCATGAAGGTGAGCAATCTTAAAACTTATTATTGGATTAAATATTTTCATATTTTGATTAGGTTCCAGTTTTTCTAATTGATTTTAGCAAAACACAGATTTTAAATGATATTAATGATAATCCATTCTTGCTTGACCCGAACCGTGGATATTGTGCATTCTTGTGCCTAATGCCTGTCTTTGTGTCGTTTGATTATTTTATTCCAGGGAGTTTTCTCTTGCTTATGCCTGTCTTGAGTATGTCTACTGTCTTTGTTGCAGTAGATGAGTATATGAGTGTCAACTTTCATTGTAATATCATTTTTATGATAATTAATATTATTATTTTTTTGTTTTTTTTTTAACAAAGATAAAAAGTCACAATATGTGACCATATTAGGTAACGTTCAACATGTTATCACTAATTGTGCTACTCACGAATTGACCATTTTTTCTTGCTTTTTTGAAAACAATAATAATGATAATTCATTTTATCCAAACACATGAATTGAAATTTAAATTACAAGATTTCTTTTCCTACCACGAAATCTAGGTTCTAAAGATTTATGTATTAATAATGGATCAAGCAAGTTTGATGGTATCTAACAGTAATTGAGGCCACATTCTTCTCTATAGTAGTACTATACACATTTTTTGTTATTTAACTCCTCTGCTATGCATATATATATATATATATATAATTTAAGTTTGAAGCTCTGGGTATTATGTTGCTTTAATTTTAGAATACCCAGTGATCAGAGTAATTATTTAAGTATTCAGCAATTCATGGGTATAGAGAAAAACCATTCGTATCCTACTCGTTTAAACCGTTCTGTAAATTGTTTCCATTTCGAGTGATGCTCCAAAATGTGATTAACTGCATTGTTGCCAACCCTAATGACAGTCACAAGGATCAAATTATTCAAAAATTTGGCTGTATTAACAGAAGAGTAATGGCTGCTAACCAAAGCCAGCTTTGTTACATTGGCGTTCGAAGCAAATATCCTGAAACAAGAAAAGGTGGCAAAGTAATCTACAACCATGAGTTTAAAAATACACTAATGCTATTATCTGATATTTTGTACGAGTTGCCTCTTGTATCAAGACTTTAGACTGAGGGCTAATGAGCCCTTTTAGATACATATGGAGCTTAAGCCATACTAGCTGAGAGCATGAATGGTCAAGTATTAAGGCTGTTATTGGACACAGTTTGTATGTGAGCTTTATCAACGAAGAAGGTACACAAGTTGCTGAGCAAATGAAAATAAAATTAAAGAAGAGGATGATTCTGCCCAAACACAAAACCTAAATAAAATGAACAGGTTCCAGACAAGGAACCGTTTGTTCTAGTCAAGCTTGAAGACATAACCTAATGGCAGAAGTCTTGCAACGACTTTAAAGATCAGGCATCCCAATTCCAGCTTTAGCATCGTATGTCTTTTCTAGAACAAGGTCAATTGGTGTATCCTTGGGGCCGACTGCCAAAAAAGAGCTACAAATTTCAGCACTTTAGTGCAATCAAAGCAATTTGAGTAGCAGCACAACTAACACAAAATTGGATGTAGACAACCAAATTAGGACTGTACTAATCAGATTAGATATAAAAATTTGACGAGCTTCAAATATCAAGATAAAACTGATGCACCATAAATCTTGAGTTTGTAATGAAGATAACATGTCAAGCGGCAATCTGGAACAAAGAGCATTGGTAAATAGGGCTGTTCATGGGTCAAACCCGACCCAATGAACCCGAAAAACCGACCCGAGCCAAACCAATCGGGTCGGGTTCAAATATTTGAAACCCGATTATAATCGGGTCGGGTCCAGGTTTCAATATTTAAAATCCGATGACCCGAGACCCGATTACCCGAATTTTTTATATTTTTAATTATTTTTTTAAATTTTTTTTTGTTAAAAACTCTTTTTTTTCCTAAACAGGTAAACCCGACTACCCAACCTAGGTCGGGTCGGGTCGGGTCGGGTTTGAGAGGTGAAAAATTTTCAACCCAACCCGACCCGATTATACTTGGTCGGCTCGGATCGATTTTTTCCCTAAACCCGATCCGACCCGTGAACACCCCTAATTGGTAAATGATCTAAAATCTTAATATTAAGACTGCTAATGCCTTTTCAAGCTTGAGAATTGTAAAACAATCTCAATCAGTTCTAAAACAAGTACAATGAATCACAAGTGACAATGGATAGATGACTAACATATCAAAGTAGATGTTCAAGTTTCAGGAGTCTGGACAAACATGCTGGGAAGGAACTAGCTGAATAAATGGGTTTTAAAAATGCTATGAAAGGAGATAGCATTATTGGGTACAGTAGATAAATATGTGTATTCATGCTGAAATGCAGTCAAGATATTATATTACCCGTATGCCAAGCGCCATGCATTTCTAAGTACTCAAATGTTATAACTATGTTGAATATTTTTCTATCATTAACCTTCGTCCAGACCTACTATGCATCATGGTGAAACTTTTGAGAATGGGTCACTGTGTACACAGGGAGAAGTGTGTAGCAATCATGGTGCCGGGAAGGAGACTCGCCGGAAAGAAGAGGAAAGAAAAGAGGAAGAAGAAATACTCGGCAGCGGAGGAAAGAAAAAAAATAGGTCAAATTTCAGGTGCCCTAAGTTAACTTAGGGCACTGGGCGCCTCACATAAGTGTGGTGCATATGGCGCACGTAAGTGAGGCGCATATGGCGCGCGCCTTGCGCATCAGTGAGGCGAGCGCCATATCCCTTGAGGCGCTATGGGTGCGCCTCAAGAGAACAATGGCGCTGGGGCTTGCGCCTGTGTGCGCCCCGCGCCATGGCGCGCTATTTTAAACTATGATTTGAACCAAATTTTGAGCAACCCTAGATATGATCCCAAGCTTGCTTGTCAAAAGCAATTTGAAGCTTTTCTACAACAAATATGCCAACAATGGAACCCAGGACCGAGCAGAACAAGAAAACTCGTAAATTCAATAACAGTAGCTATCTACTCGCCGACTAAAGTTCTTGATGTGTTGCAAGGAAACCACCAAGCTGAGTTGTAGTCCATGAGGACTGTGTTTATCCCAGTGATGGTGTTGACCCAAGGGCAACCTCAGGCAAAGTTATTCCTAGCTTCGCCAAACTAGTTTTCCACATCATAATGAATCCAAGGGCCCTCTTAATTTGCTCACCACTGCAAACATTTCTTTTGCTATCAGTATATTTTGAACGCAAGGAAATTGGGGTCAGCTTCTTCCATCTTGAAGGTGATTACCAACTTTGGTTTCTCAAATTAGATTCAATTGTCCATCTCTCCTAGGACAAATTCAAGGACTATTAACACCTCAATTTTGGTCTTACCATTTGTGACAACAAACTAGGTGAACTCGCCAATCAATATAGTGAGAAGTAAAATGGACATACAATAATGTCATTAGTAAACGTAAACAAGCTCATATATAGAGAGATGACAGGGATACTAAAACAACTACGTACAAAGAGACATCAAATCACATTTCTCAAGTGGCTAGATATATGCAGTTAATCTAAGAGATATACTTTCAGCAATGCAATCAAGCAAATGAGCAACTAAAATACCAATGGTAGGTCGGGGTTTTCTCCTTTCTTTGAGTATCTCAGGGCGAGGAATAACAGCTCCAGATGCAGCTAGTCCTCTAGAGATCCTTACTTTAGTTCCATCTTCTAGAGATTTGTAACCAATCTTACATGGCTTCCTGCATCAACAACATGCTTATATGTATGTGCAAGACAAAGTTAAGAATCTAAAAGTAAATGATTAATGAAAAAAATGCTGAAGATACAATACCCAGTAACTGGGTCAAGAACCTGGACATTTGAAACATGAAGAGGAGCTTCAATGGAAAAGATTCCACCTTCATGTCCTTGTCCCTGTTTGATGTGCTTTTTCACCTGAAAAGAGAATACAGTTTCAGTATGGAATATGGATAGGAAAAGACCAGATCAAACTATTATGAAAAATCAAACTCCAACAACCCTAGCTATCATTAATACAGGGACTGAAACACAAGGAACTACGACCAGAAATTGAAGCATGGAAGATCCGACTTTGGGAAAAAAACTAGAATCCTAACCTTCAAGTACACTCTTCATGACTATTTCTCTAAATAATGTCAAAGGCATATAAAGAAGAAAAAATCATCAGTAAAAGAACAGGTTAAAAAACCCATCAGGTCAAAAATAACCTATTTCAGTTAGTAGTAGAAAATACAAGAAATTGAGGTTATGATAAGAAGCTTTCAACTGATTAAAGATAATGATAATCAGCTACAATAATATTTTCAAGTGGTTATAAATAAATAAAGAAAATAAACAGATGTTAACACTTTATGACAATAAATTGATCATATATAAATGCGTAATACAGATGTTAACACTTTCTGATAGCAACTCCAACAAGCAAGAAACATTATGTAAACTGTAAAGTACATAAATATATTTTAAAAAATAGTTCTATTACTATAGAAGAAATCATTTTTTTCCAAAATGCCTCAAAGTTATATCCTAATAATGGACGTAACTCTTCAACACAACATGCAAATAACATAACAGAATACTCATGTTCAACTACAGTAACAATCTAAATTCCCTTAAAGATACTTCAGTAAATTAGCACCAATGCTAGTATTAAACAAATTCCAAAACCAATTCAGCAAAACCACTGAATTCTATAGTATGAGAGAACAGACCAGATTCTTTCCTTCAACAATGACTCTATTCTGAGATCTAATGACACGTTTGATGGCACCAGTCTCACCCTTGTCCTTCCCTCTTATGATCATAACCTGCAAAGAAAATGACCAAGAAAAGTCACAAGTTTCACCCAAAAATATACCAATTTGAGTGAGAAAGATTTGAGCTGGAGATTACATTGTCGCCTCTAAGGATCTTCCAGTGCTTAATTATCTTCTCAGCTGCCTTCCACCCCATGGCTTTTCTAGCCACCTGAGCTCTTAGCCGCTCTAGCGTTTAAAAAATGCTGATATATATATTTGCATAAATGTTAGATTTGATTATGACAAAAGAACATAAAATTACACATGCATCCATGGGATTTCTATAAATTTCGGAGGTCAGAGGTGGAACCAGGCGAGGTCTGGTGTTGACCAAAATCCAACCTGGTCCTAAATGATCCAGTCAAAAAATTATTACCCAAACCCGCAAGTGAATCTGGTTGGTGTATCGGGTTATTTACAAGTGAATCTGTTTGTGATATTGGGTTATTTACAAGTGAATCTGGTATCGACAAGCACATTTCCAAAACAAGCTCAACACTGAAAATATCGCACAAGAAAATGCTTGTTGTAACCTTCTTGCATGAAAAGAGACATCACTCGAAACCACAACCGACTTTGACAAGGAAATCACAGAGAATGCAACTAGAAGTCAACATATCGACTACAAGAAAATTCTGTAAAAAAATATGATTATCCTTTCGGGCGAGAAGGCAGTCGGAAGAGCAAGGGGACTAGACGGACGGGCAGCGCAACGAAGTCCAGTTGGCTCAGCATCTCCACCCGCGTCCGCACATCGAAGCCTCGAACCGCTCCATCTCCTCCCCCGCCCACACCAGCAATTCGTCGACAAACAGGAAGAAAAAACAGATCTATGTCGAGGAAGAGACAAGAAGAGAGGGATTACCGGAGTCCGGAGGATCACTAGCGAATGGCGAGGGAAACCCCTTGTCGGCTATGCGTCCACCGTGCGGGAGACCGGGAGACGGGAAGATCAGTGGGAGGCGGCTGCGAAGGATATACCGGTACATCTTAGGTTTAATTTCGGATTAATTTCAGTTTGGCCCTCAGTGTTTTACTATTTTATTTATGTAACCCTAAAATATATTTGAGTTCTGACCCCTAATTTGTGTTGGGATGCCAGTTTGATCATTTTCTCGTCAAATCATTGACGACCTCCAAAATAAAGGATATTTCAACTAAATGAAATCAAGCAATCTGCGATCCATATTATTTAGAAATCAAGCTTGATTCCTAGAAGTTTGATTTCATATTATTTAAAAATCAAGCTTCCATATGCTTCAAATCAAACTAAATGAAATTAATTAATCAAGCAATCTGCAATCCTTACCTTCGGACGACGGGACGACAAGCGACAGCAGATGGGGAGCCGCTGGACGCGGGATGCCAGAGACGAGTTCAGGACGCTGACTGGCGACTGGGCGGACGAGTTCAGGACGGCGACTAGTGACTGGGTGGACGAGTTCAGGACGCGGACATACAAGTTTGGGAGGATTTGACATACTTGCTGCAGTAGCTCCTCCCCTGTTTGGGTACATACAAGTTTGGGAGGATTTGACATACAGGTTTGGGATTCAAATCCTCCTATATATTATATTTGTTATAAAAAAAAGTTAATTACACTGTATATTCTCAATTTTATTAAGTCTAAATATACTATTTTTTAATCTAAATATTTAATCTAGACATGAATATATACCTAGTTTCTATCAAATTATACTATATTTGAGTTCAAATATACTTTCTCTAAATATAGATATATACTCAATTTCTATCAAATATTTTTTTTAGTCTAAATATATTTTCTTTTAGTTCAAATATAATATCTTTTTATATATATATATACTCATTTTTATCAAAAATATATTCTTTTTTAATCCAAATATATTATATTTAAATATAAATATATTCATTTTTGGAAAATTGAATATTCTTAAAAAAAAATTACATATATTGAAAATATGAACAAGACTATTATTGTCATTTTCACCATTGTACCAAAATAACAAGTCATTGTTAGTTTGTTATTCCAAATTGGAGTAACAAGAAAATGGGTTTGGCGTACTGTCCCAAGACATCATTCTTATCTTGTCCATGGTACGTTTTTCGCAAACGAACATGGGACAACTTGTATTGTCCAGTGTTGTACCTTAAAATTATGCGAAACGAACGAATCCTAGGTGTTTTATCAATTTTGTCCCGAACTTTTATTTGTATCAATAATATACTCCAATTTTCAATTTGTATCAAATATATTCTAACGTTAACTAATCGTGAGTTTTATCGTTTGACGGATGACTGGCACTGCGTACGTGTGCCAGCAGCAGAGTCATCACGTTAAGTTAGAATAAAAAAATTATAAGTGACACAGCTTGAACTAGGGCTGAGCATTGGGCGGGTCGGGTCAATACCCGACCTGATCGGGTATTAATATGAAATTTTCAAAAAATTTATACTCGACATGACCCGACCCGATTAACTCGAATTCAGTTTAGAAAAATAAAAAAATAAAAAATTCATCTTGAAAATGGTGATAAAAAGGTGAACAATTGTATTAAAATTATAACCCAAGTAGGACTTAAACTCAAGACCTTCAAAACTTTATCTCCACCCTTCTAACCACAAAAACAATACCATCTTTTATCAATATATATAATAACATAAGCATGTATTATAATCAGGTTGGGTCGGGTTAAATAGGGTTTTCATCTGAACCCGACTCAGCCCGAAATAATAGATGAAAATTTTAAAAATATAATCCGACCCGACGGTTTTTCGGGTCGGATCAAATTTTGCTCAGCCCTAGCTTGAATGAACCCACGGTCGTCGTCTTAGGGTTTTTGACGACTTTTGGTCTTTTTGTTCAGTCACAACCTCAAGGAAGCCGCCTAAAGATCTCAAGCTCAGAAATTTTAACCTTGCCATAGAAATTTTTGACCCGGCAATCACCATGGAGGAACCCTAGAGGTTATCAGGGGGATCAGTGGAAAATGATGGGTTGACTCCGCCATGGCGCTCGCCTTGCTCCCTGTGCCCTCACCCCCACATCATGTTGGTGCACAGCAGTGTGTCGCTGCACGCGAAGTGTATCGGCGGCCTCCATTAACTATGTTCGCAGAGCTCTACTTCCCCTTATGGAATGGCTTCTTCCAAGATAACTACGAGGACCCAATGACAAGAATGAGATCACAACGTAGAGAGAAAACAATGCTAGAAGAATTCCCATATCAAGATGGTGCTCTTTCTTCTCTCTTCCAATCCAGGTAGGAAGGGAAGAGGAACAGAGGAGTGGTTATGGAAGAAATGCTGGATTAGTGCCAAAAGACTCAGGTCCACTGTTATTTAAGTTGTTGCTACAGTGACATGGGCGAGGAAACCATGAATGAGACGACATGTGTCATCTCCTTGTGGATTAAACATCATTGTCTGGTTTTAAAGTGTATATCTTCCTTGCCTTTGTTCTCACATGAGCAATTTCAAGCGAAAATAAGAGCACTCTTTCCTCTCTGTCTTGCTATGCGTCCAAACAAGAGACCGAAATTTTAGACTGTTTTGTCTTGGAGAACGGGTTGAATGTTGCATGACATGCAACTTGAAGATCCCTGGTTCACAAGATTGTAAAGGAACCTTGTGAACCCTTGTGTGAAGGTTCTGGAGGATCACATGGTCTTCAATGTAAACCTTGATGTTAATCTTATTATAATTAAGCCTTTCAAGCTTACAACTTTGGATATTCAATCATGGTATTTCTTGACGTGACCGTGTTTCAACATGCACTAAGACAACTCCAAATCTTTGGAAATCTTGCTAAATCAAGAAGTTAAGGCAGTGTCCATCATTCACTCAAATGCTGCAGGTGGAGCTCCATTTATAAATGATTGAGGAAGAATGAGAGAGAGGCAAGTAAAACAGGGCTTTCTATTAGTTAAAGGAAGCTTGTGGTGTGGGCATGAAGTGGAGGCAGGGAGGGAGTCTCGTGAACTTGGTTTGTATCATATGGAGCTGGTTTGTGGCCATGGAGGAGGAAAGACCTCCAGGTGGACAAGGAGACAACATTGAACAGTGACTTTGACAATGCAGATCGTCGTGCTCCAGTGCATCATTTGGTACAAGCTCATGCTCTTTTTGTTCGAGTACAGGGGCGCCAAGCTCCTCATCATGGAGTACTTCCCAGACACCGCCAGCTATATCATTTCCTTCCGGGTTGACTCCTACATCATCTCGCTCGACAGCAAAGAGCCGCTGTAGACCGAGGCGAAGCTCGACGACGACGATGGGAAACTCCATGAGACGGTGCACAAGTCGACGAGCTCCCAGTTCGAGGTCTTCTCGCGACGCTCGCACGGCCTCAACTCCGACGACATCTCCATTACACCGCGCGCAACGAACCTGCCGAATGCGTAGATATACTCGTTGTAGCCTGCAGTCGTCGTGGAACTCGACACCGAGGGGCTCTAGGTTCAATCACACAGATTTCTACTCCATGGTGAGGAACAGCAATAGCATCGCAATAAGTTTGAGCCCGAGGCACTCCAACTACGGAAATATTGTGTTCGATGTGAAGTCCACCGGCCCGAGGGCGAACAGTGTGGCGGCGTATCTAGCTCTGCCGGCGAACGGTATCGCCCGTGCAGACGAAGAAGAAGGCCAATGGGGTGGAAGGAGGGAAGGTATGTAGTGTCACGTCATCCGTCTTATTTTTTATTCTAACTTAATGGGATGACTCCGCTGCCGATCCGTCTCATTTTTTTATTCTAACTTAATGTGATGGCTCCGTTGCCGGTACACGTACACAATGCCATATCATCCATCAAACCGATATTAATTAATACAAATTAAAAAATTAAAATATACTGTTGATATAAATAAAAATTCGAGTCAAAATTAGAAAAATATTAAAATTAAAATTATACAGTGCAATTAAAGGATATTTCAATGTATAGTGCACTCCATTGTCATGTTCATATCAAGCTTTATCTAAAACAAATGCACATTTTGTCATATTATACATCTCAAATACACTGCAAATTTAACTATAGTGAAGGTTATAAATCCTAATTAGCGGATCGAACAAGTACTCGGGCTCCGAGTATAGCTATGATTTCGACAATGAGAGGCCACAGTCAACGCCCTATCCGATAGTAGAGATAACATATTTTATATATTTTATAAAAGCAACTTTGACTTGACTTGACTTGCATTGACTAAAAGTAGGAGCGATAATTTGAACGGATTAACCACGGTTAACAGACTAATCAAATCACAATTTTTTTATCATTTTGCAATTTAATTTCAGTTTCTGTTAGTAAATTTTTAAAGCCATTTAAATCCAATTTGATTTCGATGACCTCGTGAATACTTAGTAACTAAAATTGGTTTATAAAATATATAATTTTTAACATATATTATTAAATATATACTAATAATACTAAGGTGCTTCTTTCCTTGATATATATTCACTTAAGTCATCAAAGCCAACACTGATTCAAAGGAGCTCGATTGGCCCAATCGTTAGTCGCCTAACGCTACTGGTGCTTTCAAAGATGAAACTCTAGTCTTTTGAGATGAGCAAACAAAGGACACCTACCCTTTTGAAGTATGGGCGAACACTTTTTTTCTCCATAGGTAAAGACTTAAGTGAGCTAACACTTAGCTTAGCTTAGTGGACAAACATGCTAGGCTCGAGCTCTATGCACATCTTTCAAAGCACTTTCACGTGTGAACTGAAGTTGTGCTGCATAACTTGTTTAAAGTAATCTATCTATATAATTGGGCTAATCTTCTTAGATTTCTTCGCTACAATGCTTTTCTCTCGTATGCTCCACAACGAGTGATTTCGGTTTAAAATACCGTTACCGGTATTTTAAACAAGTGTAGAGAGCTAATAAGAGGTTGGTTAGAGACATGATTTAAAATACCGTTACCGGTAGTGATTTCGGTCGGTGATCGGTATCGGTATATACCGGTATCGTACCGTACCGACACACGATACGATCCAGTATGAAAAAGCATACCAGGCGGGTTTTTTTTGTTAAAAATAACTCCAAGTCTCCAATAACACATAATTGATGAAGAAATACTTAAAATAAATATTCAAATATCAAATACATGAATACAATGTTTAAAATGCGGACGAATGATGTCCGTCGTACCCATACATATCTTGGGCTTGGGGACATACACGACTAATGTCAACACCGTAGGTCTCTAATGCCCATATTTGGAAATATTTCCATGACATAATGCCTTGGTATCCATTATACTACATTGACATTAGCGTTTCTTTGTTGGGATTCCCAGAACTAGACATTGTATCATCAGTTGAGTATGTATTGAATACAGAGTGCGTTGATTCAGAAATCCCATGCAAACTACTCATCATATCGTGATGGTAATCTTGCAAAGATGTCGGTCCACCTCGACGCCGACCTCTCTTCTCGTACACCCTGATCCCAGTTGATCCTCCAGTTCTAGCACCATGCTGCCTCCTCTGCTCTGAGTTTGAGGAGCTCTCGTGCTAGAACTCCGACCAATATAAGGATCGGAAGGAATTGAACCGCTTCGGTCCATTGCTCCGGCAGCCGAAGTTGAGCCGACACTGCTTGGGCCACCGCTGCCACTGCCGCCGCCATACTCAAATTGAGATCCGGGATAATACATCCGATCTCGTTCGAATGTAGCATGCTCTAATGAAGCTCGGATGCCGGCTTCAAGTTCCGGATCCTCGTTGTCATCGCCACCCCGAGCATCGTAATGGCCACCCATGAGCCTCATAATGGCCACTGTCAACATCTTGGGTAGTTTGTCGATCGAACTCGGCTTGTTGAACTGCATTCTTAAGACGTTGATCATTCTTGTTGTTGAGTTGCGCTTTGAATATTTTTCGAACTTTGGCCGATACTTTGGGGCAATTGACGACGTTGTCATATCCTCCGGCCAAGTGTTGCTTCAATCGAGTGATGCCTCCACCACGTGAAATTATATCACAGTGGAGGCATTGCCAGTGATGAGCCTTCTCCAACCGACGACCGTGCTGCCATGCGGGGTCGGCTTGAGATTTCGGCGTCATTTCGACAGATTTTCGACGTGAAAATTAATAAAAACAAAGGATGAGAGAGAGAGAGAAAGAGAGAGTTTGAGAAAGATTGAGAGAAATTGAGAGTTTAGATGGATAGAAAGATGAGTGAGGATGAAATGAGTGTTTTGGGGACTTTATATAGCTCCCAAAACAAGCCAAACTTGGCCCCATAGCCGTTTGGGGATATTGTTCATTATACCGGGCGGTATACTGCCCGGTATGCACACAATACCACCCAAACTGGGCGGTATTAAACCAAAGCAGGTGGCCGACAACCCTTTCGGGCTGTCGGCCACCGTTGCCAATGGGCTCAAGTGTCGTTGGGCCCCAACCAATGGCTCTATGCAATCATACTGCCTACATTGGGCGGTATATGATAAATACCGCCTGGTATGACCGAGATACCCGGTATATCTCCCATACCAAGTATCTCGTATACCGAAAAACCAAAATACCGGTAAATACCGAGCATATAGCCCGGTACGGTATGAATTTTAAAATCATGGTTAGAGATATCTTTTTTCCCTTCCTTACTAATAGACAACCTAATATGGCTCCCGCATAAGAAAAAAAGATAATTCTCATCTCAAATCATAAAATAGGCTTAAAACCAATTGAAACCCTTGGAGGGGATAGTCGAGTAGGTCGGATCAGGGAGAGAGATGAAGGCAAGTACGGGAGGTTGAACGGATAAATCGTTCCGAAAAGAAAGAAAAACCTAAATCCATATATAATTTGGTAGGGTTATCACATATTCTATGACTGTCACGCCACCCGCGGAGGGAAATTGTTCCACTAACAAATCAATCGGAGATTACTTCAACCTTAATTACCTGTGTTTGAAAGCTGTTAACTCGGAGAGGAAAAAGAAACTAGCACATTAAATATCAAACACTATGTATTTTGGTTCATAAAGCCAAGTAGTATTGTTATCATGAAATGGTTCTTTGACTACTTAGAAACATTGTTCTGTTAAGACTCTTCAACATGAGCATTCACATAAACAAATGAAGAAATTTTGAGTAGATGAATGAAGAACATAATAAACTAAACTGTATGTTAGTGCAATAATATACATCATCATAAAGAGAAATTAACAAAGAAGGCCAATGTGGAACACAAATGAGCTCTACTAGACCTAAGTTTTTGAACCCATATGAGCATACAGTTTGGAACGAGTACCAAAAGCAAGAGACTTTAGTAATGGTGATGGAATCATGGAAAACTGAGAGCCTCTTCGCCATCAATGTCGAAATCGCTTGACAGAAACACAAAACCTGGCAGGAATAAGATTAAGCAAAATGATACCAAAATGAAACAACAATACTAGAGTTATTGCTATCCAGAATCAATCAAAGATCAATGGATTCTCACATTTGCAAGACAAAGAAATCCAGCATATTTAAAGCATTGTCATTGTGCTCTAAGATCCTCTAAGTAAAAAGAAGTTGACTTAGGAGAAAGATACATATGAACAGCTAATGGTGAATGGCTAACATCCACAAGAACAAAAAGAAGAAAAACAAATATACATAGCACACTATAGCAACAAGTATAATAAATTTTCTCTCACAGGCAGAGAGAATGAGCTGCACATCCTGGTACTCTCTCTTTGAGTGAACCTTTGTATCATCAACGTTACTAGAAAATTGCTTGCTTATATCCATATTGTTTTTTTGAGAAGTACTCCACATGTCACCAAATCTATTTCCTCTATGTAACAGAAATACATATAACCAAGTGTCTCTTTGGTAATTTTTCGAATCTCTTCTCTATGATTTCCCTGATACGCAGCTGAAACCTTTGCACACTGCTAACCAAATGAAAAACAACACCAAACAGAGGATAACATCAACAGCTACAATGATCTTTACATGGCGGCACCACACCCTCCTTCCTGCTTGTTGTAGGCTTCGCCTCGATGAGCTTGAGCTTCTTTGCACCTGCATGGATCCCATTGCCTGAGGGGGCACATCAATCTTCACTGCTCTATCGACATGATCATCGGTAACATCATCACTTTGACCTGCTTTATCCTTCATCTTCTTCTTGTCATGATGTCTCCCACCATTTTTCCCCAGTAATGGTGCCTTTGATGAAGTAGAACCATTGCAAGTCGGTGTCCCCTCACAATTGTCATCCAACGAGAAGGCAGAGCGAGGCATGTTCTCCAATGATGCAATAAGCCGCTGGATGATGGGCACCAATTCATCATGAAAACCATTCTTTGTCGCCTTCTTGAAACCATCTTGGATGTTCTCCAGAAACCGAAGAATTGCCAAATTCCCTACGCTGGGGTCGATGATGGCAAAGTATGTGTGCCCATCTGACATTAAGAACCCAAAAGTCCTGGTTCCAATCGAGTGAAAGTACCATTTGTGAAAAGCTGGTGCATTCTCAATGCAGAGAATGGCCAAGGTATCAAGCTCGGGCCCTTTGCTGTTGTAAGAGTACATAATCTTGTTCCCCTTGGCGACACAGCAGTAGACCGTGTTGTCCACGGAAGAACTCATTGGCGAGCTCTCTCCTAACTCTACTTCTATGGATTGGGAGTTGGACGAAACAAGTTTCACGGATCTGGACCGCCGTGAATTCATCAAAGCTCTGAGCTTTACAAGAGTTCCTAGTTACCATCCGAATCCTAAGAAACAAAAGATATCCTTTTTTCCCTTACGAGTCTTGATAGTGATATGTGCAAAGATCAAAATAGCAATTTTTTCTCTAAGGTACTGGAATTCTCGCTCACAGGCAGATTAGCTCAGAGAAATCAATCACAGAACCCAAAAGATCTATGCTAGGGTTTCAAAACCTTACCCCTCTGCTTCGTCCTCTACGGCAAAATACTAAGCTGCAGCAACACTTCGAAGAGAGCGAGGAACCACTCGTGTCAAGGGATCAGAATACCACCAAAAACGAGTTTAAAAAAACGAATTTTTGAGCTTCGATCGGAAATATAAGTTGAAAAGTAATCGACCAAAGAACGACTCAGCTTCGGCAACACAGAGCACAGCTAGTTAGGGTTTAATTGCAGGAAGGCATACCGTAAATATGAAACCGGATCAAATTCCTTTAGCTTCCAATTCATGGACAAAAAAACATGATAAGGAGCACATCAAAGATGCGTAGGAAGGTATTTATTTCAATCTTTTTCTGTGGAATTTGAGTGGGGGAAGGGAAATAAAGGATTTTTTTGGGTCAACGTAAAGAAGAACACGGAAAAGGAGTTGGTCTCCCTAAGTCCCTATTTATAATAATTGAGTATTTTAATCATTTAAAGTGTCGATCGAATATGAAGAAATTCACAAGAAAATTTAATTCAAGATAAGTACAATTTCTGGTAAGAACTCACTTTTAAAAACCAAACAACTTCATGGGCTAACGAGATTTTTCTATTTGTGATAAAATTCATTTGGAGCCAATATATTAAGAAAGTTAAACTTAGGTTGTGTTTGATTGAATGAATTGAAATAGTAAAAAATATGAACAGATAATGAATAAAAATAAATAAAAATAGAATAAGTAATGAATAATATTATCTTATTTAATTGTCATTATGAATAGACAAAAAATTGAGAGAAAAATAACTAAAATATTTTTATAAAAATATAACAAAGCATATTATAATTTATTCTAATTAGTAACAATATAATAAAGATATGTATTAATGTAAAATAAATTATTAATTTAAAAAATAAAAAAATATTAGTCTTTTATTTTTATAAAAAAAACAATTGAACTTTTATTGAATAATAATTAAAATATATTTAATAATAAAATAATAAGTATCTATTTAAGACATGTATTTATTATAATTAATTTAATATATTAATTTTTATTTTATCATGTAATATTATAAATATTGAATGATAATATTAGAAAATATTTATGAGAAATTATATTTTTTATCTATTTTGTGCAATCCACCTATTTCTTATCAACAGATTATAACCAAATAAAAAAATAAATAGATCATAAAAAATAATATTTTATTCATCATCTATTCTATCCAATCAAACACTAACGTAATGTTTGAGATCTCATGTCTTGAAAGTTTTTATTGATCCAAGGTGTTGTTGATAGACATGATTAGGGTAAATGTAACTTGAGCTCGAGCTTGAACTATCTTATTCAAACTCAAACGTCGACTCAGCTCAGCTCGATTTAATTACAATCTTACTTAGCCATGATTAGATAATAATCTCCATCCAAAATTTCAACTCAGATGAGAGACAAATTAAAGTCAATCCATAAAAAAAATGGTATATGTGTTTTATTTTCTACTAATAAATATTGAAACATGTCATGCATGAAAACAACTTATTAAATAGACATAAGAAAACATAAAAATATAGAAAAAAAAATCATAGTTAATTGCATTTCATAAACATTTTAGTTTACAACATCACGAAAGATTAATATATAATAAAAGACTTGGTCATATGGGGTAGCCACGTGGCAGACAGCTATTTGTTTATCTAAAGAGCAATACAAAATTATCCACATTAGTATTGTTTATTAAGTCAATGTCAAGATAAATGTTTTTATCACCCTTTCAATCCAAAGCCTTTAATACCTAACATTTAGCTAAAATCAAATATGACTTCCTACACCAAAAGTTTGATCTTAAAATGCTTTGATGGGGAATCTATTTGATCACATTTTTTTTTTTTTTTGCTTTAGTTCATTTTTGCATATTATAATTTGAACTACAGGGTCTTAATTCAAATTGAAATTAATAAAGATAAATGAAAATATTAAAAAATTGAGGATGGAATTGCGATTAAGGAGTGTTGAAAGAGTCAAACTCCGCGTGGGATATAAATATATGGAAATGTTAGGTGAGAAGATAATTATTTTGTTATGGTGGGCCAATAAATAAATAAAATATAAAGTTGAGGAGCAGATTGAATTGGAGTGGCACTTTGAGATAATTAAAGGGCAAAAGAAGCACGAAGATTTGTGGGTTAGGGAGAACTCCAAATCGTTATACGAGGCTTTAACTCAAATCATCGTATTCATATTATGAGTAATTTAGTGGATATAATTTTCATTTTTTTTAAAATAAAGATAATCATACTAAATTTTTAAACAACTTATAATATGTTATCATCAACTATATTATCCATCGTTGGTTGATATAATTTTCAACTTATCCAAGAAGAATAAAGCAAAATTATATTTACATATCAATAGGGAAATAAAGGGTATTGCTCATAATCTTACTAAATTACTAGTTAAATAATTTTGTCAAAATAATAAAAACTTTATAATTAATTATTGAATCCATAAATACTTTTGAAATATTTTTAAAATTGTAAAGTTCTTCTGTAAATTCTCAAAATACCCCTTAAATGTTGAGTCCTCATCTTTTGAATAGGCAACATTTAGACCATGTGATGATTAATTTTAAATATATATATAAACTATCTAGAAATTAAACATGTGAATAACAATTTATTTGTACACATATAATTTGTAAGGGACTTTGGACATGTAATGACTATTTTTAAATACATAAAATATCTGTAAACTAAAGATGTAAAGAACAAAAATATTTATTACATAAATAATGAGTTATGAATAAATAACATTTTAGCTAGATAACTAAATGGAATCTAAGATGTGAATAATAATTTTATTTTTACCTATAAATAAATAGAGTTACAGATTCTGAACCAAAGTTCCTATCCAATATTTGAGGGGCATTTGAGGGTTTTATTAAAAACTTTGTGTTTTTGGCAGTAGTCCAAATTAAAGTATTTCTGGTTTTGACAATTAATTAATCACAAAGTAGTGGGATGAATGGATGTATAAGTGTTAATGTTGACTTTTTCATTCGTAAGAAAACTTAAATAAAAGCTACAAATTAAATGAAATAATATATACATGTATCTATTCTCTCCACTACACTGTAATTGATCTATGCACAAAATTAAAGATAAATTAAATTTTTATTTCTAAATTTTATATTTAAAAATTTATTTTAAATTAGTCTCTAAATGATATGTTTGTTTAACGAAATCAAGTCTATTTTCATAATTTCAATTTCACTGAAACCAAAACTGCTTACGAAAACGTGTTTGGTTCATCATTTACATGAAACTGAATCAAAATCAGAATGAAAACGAAACTAATTTTCTTAATAAAAATAAAAAAATCAAAATATTATTTTCTGTAATTTCGAGACTGTCGATTTCGTTATCAAAATGCAGTGACAATTTTGTAATTATAAATATTTTTTTTTATAAAATTAATTAATTTAAAAATAAATCAAACTATATCTAATTTTTAAAAATAAAAATAAAAATAATCATTTTCAACTCAAAATATTATATTAAATTTACAAATTAATTAAATCAATTTATATCTAATTAACTCAAACCCAAATTTTAAATAATTTAATTTTCTTAAAGTTGATATATTTATAATTTAATCAAAACTAATTTTAGACAATTCGATTTATTTTTTAAAAAATTTATAATAACTATTAATTAATTTTTATATATAATTGAACAAAAAATATCTTAAATTATCAATAACTTAATTAATTAAATCATATAAATATTTTATAACTATATTAGCAAACATTTAATTTTGTAAACTAACTAAACATTTAATTAGTACTAAAAATATTTAAGAAAAATTAATATTATTTTTTATAACCAAATAAATATTCACTGGTTTCAACTGACTAAATCCGATGTTGTTTTTCTTAACCAAACGCGTTTTCAGAAAACTGAAAACTAAAAATCAAAACCAAGTTTTCAAAATCAAGTTTTCAGTTTTACTGAAACCAAATCAGAAAATAGTTTTCGCTAACCAAATATTATCTAAAGATCTATAAAGCCAACACCAATAGAGTCACTTAATTGATCTGACTCTAATATTTTAGAAACACCAACAAGAGAGTCTTTTAATTGATATGTTTCTATAGATCTTTAGAGGTCAATTTGAAATAAATTTTGTATCTATTAGTTTCTAAATATGAAATCTAATTTGTCTCTAAATTTGTATTTCTATAAGCCGATTGTGTTGTAGTGTCTCTTTCTCCCTTCCCCCCCTCTCTTGATCTCCCCTCCAAATACAGTTGCTTACCCCGAGGGAACTCCTTCGTCGAAACAGTAGCCACCGTACTGAAGAAAAAGAAGAAGCAGAGTTCTTCCTCAATAGAATAGGGAAAGCTTGATCCTTAGGTTGAGAATCTATGAGCTTCTTCATCGGAGGAATTCAATTGTTCGTAGACACAATCATGCACTCGAGCACTAGCTAGCAAATATGGTATCAGAACAACCCACGGGTGATGAACTCCAACAAGAACTTTTTACGCTCCTCCAATCCGTACAAGACTATAGAGTTCAACAACACAAGGAGTGAGCAGTCATGGCTGCAAAATTAGATGTTATCTCTAAGAAACTAGAGAAAACTCGTTTGACTTCCAAAGTTCATGAAGAATCCAACACCCAAAGAACTCGACAATCATATCATGCAGTCGAGTTCAACGGTCATCAACAACACTTGAAGGACCACAACCTTCTTCCAGGTTGGGGAGAGAGGCGGCAAGAAGGGTCATTGCTAGGCCTTCCTTCCCATGTTGTTATACCGAGACACCTGCCTTCTACGTTGCCACGCTTTAAATTTCTATGATTTGATGACACCAGTGACCCAAACTCGAGGCTTTCATGCTATAAATATTTTTTTTATCATCACGTCGTTGACTATGAACACTTGGGGATGACAACATTCAATCTAGAGGGTTGAGCGCAAATTTGGTTCCGCTTCTTCGAAGAACGACAACTGACTTGACATGGGCACCCTTCTCCAGGTACTTCTATATTCACTTTGGACCACCCAACCAAAGGAGATAATTCAAAGATATCACTAAATCGACGCAAACCAAATATGTGGTTGACTAGTAGTGTAGTTTTGAACGTCTTCTTCCCCAAGACGAACACCTTATGGAGCATTATCTCATCATGATGTTCGTGAGCAGATTGTAACCACACATACATATCCATTGTTGGCGAAATGGCGACACTAGAGGGGGGGGGGGTGAATAGTGTGTTTACTAATTCGATTAGCCTAAATTCACTTTTAATCGTTTACTTAGATTATTTAGGCATTATGCAATTTGACGATTAGATGCGGAAGCTTATAAATGATAGAGCAATTAAGCACAATAATAAATCAATGCAAACATAGAATTTATAGTGGTTCGGCCCTAATGCCTACTCCACTACCTAAGCACCCCGTTTAGGATTTTCAAACTAGTTTTACTAGATTAATTTACGTTTTTCTTATACACGAGGACTTTTCACCGAAGAGACGCACTCTCGACCTAAGGCACTTCCACACCCGGAAGTCACCACCTTCTTATCGAGAGTCCTCTTCCACCTCAACCCTAAGGGATAACTAAACTAATCCTAGTAAATACTAAGTTTACACAAGTGGTTTTACTCCTTCTACACCAAGGATACCACTTCACCCAATTCAAGACCTAACACCCGGTCTTACAAACTCAAATTAAACAAATAGTTAAAATAACATATAAAATACAATCAAAAGAGCTAAATAATAAAACCAATATTTGCAAGCTCCTTTCACAGCCTTGGAACCCCCAACTCGTCGAGGGGATGAGCTCGAGTCAGTTTCCGAGTTGAGGCAGCAACTGGCGCTTGAAAAATGAACTCGACGAAGAAGCAGATCACAAGCTTTAAATCTTTTGGAAGACTTTTATCTCTCTCTTGGATGCTAATTTTTTTTTGTAAGAATGAGTGAAGAAGATTAAATGAATCATACGAGGGTATATTTATACCCTGCTAAAGAAACAACTGTTCAACGGATAGAAAACTATTCGTTACAGGCCACCGGTCGAATGGTCGATCGACCGGTCTTTCGACCGCTTCTCTTTTCTCTGTGGTCGGTCGATCGACGGGTCGACCACCAGACGAAAAACTATCAATCCTGACCTTCGGTTGACCCGTCGATCGACCGACGCGATCTGCGTCTTCGGGTATCAATAGGTCGGTCGACCGACGGGTCAACCACCCGAGCTATTGCCCATTTTGGGCTTCTATCGGTCGATCGAAGTAGCTTTGTTACTTTTTACCTTCATTTGTTCGACCGCCCGATTGACCGAACCTAGGTGAAGTTTATTTCTTCAGCCTATTTCTTCCGCGTTTCGTTTCCGGCTTTCGACTTTCAACGACCATCAACTTGGAGAGCTTTCAAGTGATCTTTGAGCTCGTCCAAAACGTCTTTGGTGCACATGTCGCTCTTCGAGAAGTTTCCGCGACGAACCCGAGCGCGACGATCATTTTTCTTCCGATTTTCGATTTTCGATTTCTCCGATGTTTTCGATCGAGGACATCAAACGCTAATTGATATGGAACCTGAAAGATATTCTTAATGAAATCATTAGTCTCATGTTTGTTATCATCAAAACCATCAAAACTGAGATTAAAGCTAAGGTTGAAAACCTAAAGCCAACAATCTTCCCCTTTTTTATGATGACAAACATCCTTTAGAAAATATATAATCATTAAAGCACAAGGATATCAACTAAGGAACTTCTCCCCCTATCAACATGCATATCTATAAGAATAAACTTCCTCTATCTATATGCATGATTTTTCTATATTTTCCTCCCCTTTACATATACTTTTCTCCCATTTTAACTATACATTTCTCACCCTTTTGACTACACATTTCTCCCCCTTTTGACATCAATCAAAAAGGGCAAGAAAAGTCATTCTAATCAAAGGGATGAAACACAATTATTTTTTAGTTGGGACTCTAAGGAGTATTTTTCATGAAACATGAAAATCTCAACCAAAGGTATGGAAAACAAGTATTGATATGAAACAAAATCATACATAAAAAATAGATACAATTCATATCTAAATCATGTATGCTCTCATATGAATGTACTCATATCTTTTTCATGACATTTTTAATTTCATTCAAACTTTCAACATACCAAGATATAATTATTTAACTCATGTATATCAAGTTTGAAGTGAAACCAATGTCATTTGATCTAAATATGAACTTAACATGTTTTCATTTAAAATAAGCATGAAATCATGAAAATGCCAAGTCTCAAGTTTTGCTATTTACTCATGTTTTCTCAAACTTAGGCATTTAGACATCAAACATGAGATAATGTAAGTGTATGAATCAAGATTGGGCTTAAGATGAAATTTTTAAGTTACTTTGTTGACTTAAGTCAACATATACTTCTAGTTTTTTAAAAAACCACACATTTAAATTTATACAAAATCATATTTTTGATGAAAATTTTGAAACCAATTTTTTTGATGAAAATTTTTGATACCAAATATTGAATGGTCATTTGAAATGCATATATCAAGTTTGAACTCAAAATGAATTTAAAAATCAAAGTCCATCTTTCATCCTATATTGATTCTAATGAAAACACTAGATATTTCTAGCTATCATTCAAGAATTTAAAATCATTCATAGAAATAATTTTACTCAATCAATGATGTGAGTGATATTAGAAACATAATCAAAGTGGTATACACCAACTTTCATTTGAAGTATTTTTTAAAAAAAATCAAAGTATTGAAAAAAAATTGATATTAAAAAGATGATACTTTTTCATTTTGAAAATTCAACTTCAAAATTTCATTATAAATTAGATTCTTGATAATTTTTTTTAAAATTTTTACACATAAAACTAGATTTTTCAGTGAATGTGTAGTTTCAAGAATCATCAAAAAAAATTTCTCTATATTTTCCTAGAAATAACTGAAATTAATACAAATTGTAGATTGAAATGATATTTTTATAATTTTCAGTTATTCTTAAAATTTATTCATTTTTCATTCAAACTTTGATGACACCATATGATGGTCATGTAAAGACTATATATCAAGTTTGAAATGAAAATTATGTCATTAAGTCAAGATATCAACCTAGCATGATTTCATTCAAAACTAAACTAATTTTTATGAAATTTGCTAAGTTTCAATCTTAACATTTACTCATGATTTTTTAAATTTAAACCTATGGATACCTAACATGAGTAAATCTAAACATATTTCTCAAATATGAATTGAAAATAAGACCTTTAAGTCAACTTATTGACTTGGGTCAACATGGTTCAAAAGAGATAAGCATGAATTGACCTCTATTATCATTTTATTCATATTCATGTGAATTTTTCATTCTAAGTACATGAAAACTTGCCATACTTATTCCTAAACATGTTTATGAAGTTTGGACTTAAAATCAAGTGTCCAAGTCAATTTGTTGACTTGGATCAAACCTTCTCAAATTTAAGTCATCTTAAAGTGAGATACCAATTGTATTTGTTCATTTAGACATGAATTTTTCAAGTTTTAAATATCTAGACTCATGTGATATGTGTATCTAAATATGTTCATTTCATTTTTAACTTAAAATGAAGTCTCTAACAAGAAATTTTAAACTAGTATAATTTCATTCAATATTAATATTATGAAATTGTCTACTCATGAAAATTCAATATTTATCATTTAAAAACAATAATGAGTATAGAGATATTAATATTCATGAATATTCAATTATTACACTTTTAAAAAATTTGCAAAACTAATTCATACATTTTTCTTAGAAATTTGCCCAACTTTTTCATTTTCTTTTAGATAGCATAGCTTTCCAATTCTTATCACTTGCAAGTAGACATCATTAGTATCATAATGAAATAATATATCAACTTAGCAAGCTAACATACTAAATAGCAAGGTTCAATACAAAATTTTATTTAAAATCATAACCTATACTAGATAGTTAAGATTCATTTTAAGATGGATACCATAATTACAAAATGAATCTAAGGGATCAAGATGTGAACCATTTGAGGCATAAGGTCCCTTATCATGTTAAACTAGTTTGGACTTACAAGAAGGTCTCTATTAATAAATATCAACCTAGAGTAAGTTTCATTTAATAAAATTTGCCTAAGTGCTAAGATTCTACCTATTCATGAAAATTCAAGTATTTAACATGCAATCATTGTCATGAGTATAGAGACATAGTTTAAGCTTAACCATTGAGGTATAACACTAAGATTTTGAATTAATTGAAGTTATATTATTCATGAAATTTTAGCCAAACTAATTTTTTCATTCTTAATTATTAGCCTTCCTAAAATAAACTTATAACTTGCAAAAAGCTACACTAATATTTTTAAAGAAAATATAGCTACTTAGCAAGCTAACTCAACCAAAAAGTAAAGAGAAGCATCAAGTATCATTATCAAGTATCATTTTGCTAAATGGTTTCAAATTCGTTTTAAATAAGGTCAAGACATATCAAAATGAATTTTAAGAGATCACAAAAATAATAAATATGAAAAATATGATCTCCAACCCTTCCTATTGGTTGAAAATCGAAAGCCACAATGAGCATACGATTTAAAACCGCAAGGTCGCTTAGGCCCATTACAGGCCACCTGGGTCTCCGAAGAGATCGAGAAATCAAAAAATCAAAAATCATTTTATGAAGAACTCTTTTACAAGAGCGGGAAAAAAAACTCAAGTTAAACATAATATCATAACTCCAACTTAAATAAAAATAATCCAAAGTAAGAAGATGATAAAAAGTATACCTATATGTTAATTTTCATACCTATGGCATCATGATGGTTTGAAGTTGCAACCAAGAATTGATAATCCATTTAATTTCATGGTCAACTCCAACTCTCCACTTCTTTTTTATCCTTGAGTGGTGGCCCTCCCTACAAGAGAAGAAAATTTTAATACCTAAATGACTTTGGATCCTTGGGGGTTAGTGGGCTTAGCTACCCAAAGTGACTTAACACTACTTGTGTTCATTTTAAATGCACAATTATATATGGCATGCCCATACATACCACAACAAAAATAATTTTTATTAAACTTTTTCTTTTTATCATTCATATGAACATGAGGTCTAATATTAGAATGCTTGGCATGAGAGACTTGATGAACATTTTCATTCTTAGATGGAATATTTTTCTTTTTAGGATTTCTAAAAGATGAGATATGTATAAACTACTAGTTTTCCTATTCAAGAAAATGACCTTATTTTTTAAATCATTTATTGATTTATGTAAGGCTTGCATTTGAGATTTCATCATACTATTTTCATTTTTGATTTTCATATTTTCTACTTTTAAATTCTCAATATCAACTTTTGAGATATTTTTCAATTCAATTTTTAAATCATCATTTTCATTTTTCAAGTCAATATTATCACTTTTTAGGTCTTCAATTTCAATCTTAACATTATTATGACAAGAATTACTAGTTCTCAAAACATCAATACTACCATGGCAATCAACACTTGAGGAACTTAGATTTGCTTTTAAATTTTTATTTTCTAAATCTAGAGCTTGCAAATCCTTAGTTAGCCTAGAGTTATCTTTTTTAATTTTCTTCATTTCTTTACTCTTTTTCAAAAGCATGGCACACATACTTTGACATTCTTGTACTAATTCTTCATATGACATTTTGATTGAATGTGAAGAACTAGCATCACTATCATATGCTATATCTTTATCATGACTAAAAGTGGAATATTGTACCTCATCATGGAATGTGAGGCAAACCTTGGATGTGCCTTCATAGTCATGACAAGAGGATGCTTCTTGTGATTTGGAGGTGGATGTTGAAGCACTTGTCCTCATTTTGGCATTTTTCTTTGATAAATGATAATTCTTCTTAATGTGCCCCTTTTTCTTGCACAAGTAGCATATCACCTTTCTTTTTCTGCTTTTTTATTTGTTTCTTTGACTAGAAGCACTAAAATCATCAAAACCGATGTTAGTACTAGAGGGATGACCATTGTCATCACCACCATCAACAAAAGTGTTAAGCTCTTCGGTTTTCGCATAATCATATAACATAATTAAGCAAGCCCAAATATCGAATGTAGAAGAACAATGCATAACTTTTTCAAGTATATCATTTGAGAATGAGCAATAAAAAAATGCGTTGTCTTAGCATTCAATTCAAACAATCTAATTTGATCTTGAGTCCACTCATTAATGTCAATGGTGGGCTCAACATATTCATTTTTTAGCATGCACAATAGATCTAAACTTTGTGTTTTAAGAAAAGTATACATCCTACTTTTCCAAACACCAAAGTTTTTCTCATCAAACCTAGGTGGTGCAAATGCTATACTCCCTAGAGCCATTTCTAGATCGAGACTAGATGCAAACGAGATGATGAAATCTCAATCCACGACCCGCTCTGATATCAAATATTGACGAAATGACGACACTAGAGGGGGGTGAATAGTGTGTTTATTATTTCGATTAGCCTAAATTCACTTTTAATCGTTTACTTGGATTATTTAGGCATTATGCAATTTGACGATTAGATGCTGAAGCTTATAAATGATAGAGCAATTAATCACAACAATAAATTAATGCAAACACAGAATTTATAGTGGTTCGGCCCCAATGCCTACCCCACTACATAAGCACCCCGCTTAGGATTTCCAAACTAGTTTTACTAGATTAATTTACGTTTTCCTTACACACGAGGACTTTTCACCGAAGAGACGCACTCTCGACCTAAGGCACTTCCACACCCGGAAGTCATCGTCTTCTTATCGAGAGTCCTCTTCCACCTCAACCCTAAGGGACAACTAAACTAATCCTAGTAAACACTAAGTTTACACAAGTGGCTTTACTCCTTCTACACCAAGAATACCACTTCACCCAATTCAAGACCTAACACCCGGTCTTACAAACTCAAATTAAACAAACAGTTAAAATAACAAATAAAATACAATCAAAAGAGCTAAATAATAAAACCAATATTTGCAAGCTCCTTTCACAGCCTTGGAACCTCCAACTCATCGAGGGGATGAACTCGAGTCAGTTTCCGAGTTCAGGCAGCAGCTGGCGCTTGAAAAATAAACTCGACGGAGAAGCAGAACGCAAGTTTTAAATCTTTTGGAAAGCTTTTATCTGTCTCTTGGATGCTCAAAATTTTCTGTAAGAATGAGAGAAGAAGATTAAATGAATCATACGAGGGTATATTTATACCCTGTTGAAGAAACGACTGTTCAACGGATAGAAAACTATCCGTTACAGGCCGCCGGTCGAATGGTCGATCGACCGACTGATCGATCGGTCTTTCAACCGCTTCTTTTTTCTCTGTGGTCGATCGACCGACGGGTCGACCGCCAGACGGAAAACTATCGATCCCGACCTTCGGTCGACTCGTCAATCGACCGACGTGATCTACGTCTTTGAGTATCAGCATGTCGGTCAACCGACGGGTCGACCGCCCAAGCTACTGCCCGTTTTGGGCTTCCATCGGTCGATCGCCCGATCGATCGAACCTAGGCTGAAGTTTATTTCTTCAGCCTATTTCTTCCACGCTTTATTTTCGGGTTTCGGCTTTCAACGACCATCAACTTGGAGAGCTTTCAAGTGATCTTTGAGCCCATCCAATACGTCTTTGTTGCACGCGTCGCTCTTCGAGAAATTTCCGCGACGAACCCAAGCGCGACGATCAATGTCCTTTCGATTTTTGATTTCTTCTATTTTTCTGATCGAGGACATCGAACGCTAATTGATATGGAACCTGAAAGATATTCTCAATGAAATTATTAGTCTCATATTTGTTATCATCAAAACCATCAAAACCGAGATTAAGGCTAAGGTTGAAAACCTAAAGCCAACATCCATGTCAAGGCAAATCAGCTCACGAACTTATTGAGAGCCATGAGCTTGGCTCGACTTTTTGAACAACATTACTAGCCACAATGATTAATGCAACCACCAACTCGTGGATCAGTCATGGCATCGTCAAATCCCAGTATGCTCATTTTCAAAATTTAAGATTGTAGTATGGATGGCCCAAGGACTTTTCTTCCTTTGTGATGAGCAATGATCTCCAACTCACAAATGCATAAAGTTATTTCTTATCCAAAAGATATACGATGAGGAGGGGGAATCTAACCCCACGAAGACGCCCCCGAACATCAATTATCCTTAATGGTGGTACATGACATTTGTCAACCTCAAACCATGAGAGTCATTGGGTGGATTAGAGAAATCCTTATGAGTATTTTACTTGACTATGGTAGTTCGTTAAATTTTATTAGTACCGATCTCGTAGAGAAGATGAAATTGGCAATAGATGAATCATGAAGCTGATCATATCAAAATTGTTGCGACTAATGGGTGCTAATTGGTCGAGACAAAAATATTAGACACAGTGGCACTCTGGTTGGGGATCAAACTCATGAAGATTGATTTTTTATGTCATCCAACTAGGTGGCTTCAACATGGTGTTGGGCGCTCAACAGTTGCAAACTTTAGGTACCATCACTTAGGATTTTGAGACACTCAACATGCAGTACGCACTAGAGGGCGGATTGGTGCATCTACAAGGCTATAAATCCATCTCCACCACACCACCTCTACAAATAATCCAAAAACTAAAGACTAGCCCCTGGACAAAGAGACCATTGTTCTCCTTCAATAGTTTGCAGTTGTATTTGCAAAACCAACAAGGCTGCCACCAACTCATCAATATGAACATCATACTTGCCTCCTTCCCGAGACTGATCCCGTAGTGACAAAATCCTATTGCTACTCTTTCCTGCGGAAGGATGAAATCGAGAGACAATGTGCTGCCATGCTTGATCAAGGATTGATCTGGCCATGGAAATCCCTTTCTCCACACCCTCCTCTTAGTAAAGAAGTCCAGTGGGGGCTAGTGTTTCTATGTAGACTATCGTACTGTAAATGTAGTCACGATGAAAGGTAAATATCCAATTCTCGTGATTGATGAGTTGTTGGACAAATTGCACGAAGCTATGGTTTTCACCAAGCTGGACCTTCACGTGGGAAATCACGAAATCAAATTAAATTCATGCAGAGGACATTGACAAGATAACTTTTCGAACCCACCACGGCCACTACGAGTTCATGGTAATGGCATTTGGACTCACTAACGCATCTTCTACCTTTTAAGCACTTATAGTTGACATCTTTCAACCATGGTTAAGACTATTTGTGCTCGTTTTCTTCAATGATATTTTGGTGTATAACAAATCTTGGGCAAAACATGTGACTTACCTACAACAAGTTTTCAATCTCCTCCAACAACGCTTATTTGTGAAACAATCCAAATGCGGTTTGCTTATCATTTCTTACACTATTTGAGACACATAAATTCTAGTGCAGGGATGACAAATGACTCGTCTATATCCTCAAGCAATAGTAGATTCACAACAACAAGAGACTTGAAATTGCTTGTCCATTGACAGCGCGACTCCCCTAGCGTAAGCTTCATGGGAGCTCACCAAATACATGTGTACAGGTTAATGTTGACGTACTTTTTCATTCATTAGAAAATCTATATAGAAGCTACAATTGAAATCAAATGATAAGTAGGATTTTACTTTCTCTCTCTCCCTAAATATAGGAGCTCACCAGTGCAGGAACTCCTTCCTTCCTTCCTTCGTCGAGAATAGCAGCCATCGTAGGGAAGAAGAGAAAGCAAAGTTCTCTATTTTGAGCTTACCAATTCAACTGCCCACGGGTACGATCCTAAACTCGGACAATAATATATTGATCTATAAAATTATGACAAATTACTATATTAATAAGTGCAATTATTAACAAAATATTATCATAATTTTATTATATTAATTTTTTTTGTTTTAAGTATATTATTTTTTTGTTGATGGATATTTAAATATTATTAGAGAAACAAATCAAAGTTTTTGAATCACACAAAATAAAAGTTTTATAAATATGTTACTCCATGTTAAAATTATTTATATTATATAAAAATATACAAATTATAAATGTCATAATTATAACATAATTAATAATTACTTATATAAAACTTTAATAGTTTGATAAAGATATATACAATATTAAATTTAAAAGGATAAATATAAAACTTAATTTTAAGAGCTAGAGTTATGGTCTTAATTTATAATTTTCCTTCATTATATTAATGAAAAAGTAACTAAAATTAACTCAAGTGACATACATCTTTTCAAAATTTATAAGAGTCTAGATTAAACTAAAATTTAGAGCAATAAATATACAAACGAACATATACACATCTATACCAAAAAAATCACATTAATTAATTGGTGATGTATATACCCATCATACAAAATAATTTTTCCCTTGAATGGTGTTTATAGTGCTTATTTAAATATTAAGCAAAAGTTTGGACTTCTGTTACCTCCTGAGTTAGATGTAATTTTGTGTGAAGATATTTTTCATCCTGACCCATTGAGTTAATATAGTTTCTCTTTTGGTAAAAAAAAAATATTAAGCAAAAGTTTATATAAAATATAAACATTTAGGGTGTGTTTGGTTAGAAGTAGTGAATTCATAAGGAATAGATAATGAATGAAATAAATAAAGAATAATATTATCTTGTTTGGTTGATATTTTAAATAGGTCAAGAATAGAATTATTTTGTTTGATTAGCATAAGAAATATAAGAAATAGAATGTTAAATGACTAAAATATCATTCTTAATCAAACTGAATATATTTATTTTGTTTACTTAACATAAAGAATATACAATGAATTGAAAGAAAAATAATTAAAATATTATTTTAAAAATATAATAAATTATATTCTAATTATTCTAATTAATAACAACATAATAAAAATATGGATCAATATAAAATAATTTATTAATTAAAAATAATAAAATACTATTATTTATTTTATTTTCATTAAAAAATTGAATATTCAAAAAATAATTATTAAAATATTATTTAATAATAACATAATTATTATCTATTTAAGATATGTAATTATTAAAATCAATTTAATAATTTAATTTTTATATTCTTATTATAAATACTGAATAACAATATAATAAAATGATCAAAATGCCTTTTGAAAAATAATAACAACATAGTAAAAATATGAATTAATGTTAAATAATTTTATTAATTTAAAATAATAAAACTATTATTTATTTTATTTTCATAAAGACTAAATCTTTAAAAAAATTATTAAAATTAATTTAATAATTTTATATGATTATGTAATATTATAAATATTGAAGGACAATATAGAAAAATATCATAAGGAATAAACAAGGAATACTATTTCTTGGGTTGAGGTAAGAAATATTATTCACCATGCATGAAAAATAGTATTCCTCATCTATTCCTTATGGCCCACTTATTTCTTGTCTATAAATTGCAACCAAACAAGAAAATAAATGATGCATAAGGAATAATATCTCATTCCTCATCTATTTCTTTCGATAAAACGCTACTTTAGTTATAACAAGCTCGATGACTTACACAAGGATTTGGCTTAGCAAATTTTTTCCTTGGATTTGGCATTATAAGTAAACAAACTTGAAATAAGTCACCTTGTGTTGCTTTTCAACTCAGTCATGAATTAATCAATTAGTCTATCTCATAGAACAAAATTACTCAGTCATGACAGCTTCATTCTCCTTACTGAACAAAATTACTCAGCGACCTCATAGAATAGTTTCATCAACTATTCTTGTCATGCTATCTGAAAGTAATCCAATCCACATCAACTAGTCATTGATCTTTATTTAGCACACCTTTTGACTACAAACTCATATTATTAGTCATAATGAATTGCAAGTCAGAAAAAATGCAGCAAATTCTTATGATATTTGTTATTTCAACCCATTACTGACCACAAATTTAAAGCATGAACACAACAACTGAAGATCCAAAAACTCAACTCCATAACTCAATTTTGATATATGTTCATTGTTTCCATTCTGAACTAATCCTAGCATGGAGTCTTTTAACTGATTTAAGAGCAAGAAGAAATAAATACAAGAGATTGATTAATATCACTGTCAGATTCTACTTACAATATAACTTTTTAACACCCAATTACCAATGGTTGAAGTGTAAAAAAAATGCCTGAGAATTTGTCGATAAGATCATGCAACGGCAACTTTTGCAACACGCGGACATGACTCATAACTGCTGCTTTCAGCTATCAATTCTACTGGCAACTTCCTCTTGGTACCAGGTTTCGATAATGGAGTCTTTGGCGCAACATAAGTTCTTAACCTCTGTACATGTTTTACTTTAAGTGGCTTGATGATGAAGTCTTCAGCTCCCATCTCTTTGCAACTGCATAAAAATACAGCAGTCTTAAATGGTTACAAAGTAAGAGATGGATTGCAGAAATTTTAAGCTAAAAAGGTTTCTTATGCAATGTATCATTTTCTCTTTTTTTTCTCAGAGAATATTGGTGAAGAATGGTGAAGAATATTCATCCAAATTCAAAAGCATATAACTAAAGTGATTTCATCTCTTAGAAAGAGTTGCATGAGGATTGAGGATGAGCTCAAAAATCAACTGAGCAAAATGAAACTCTTTATGGAAGTAACAAGGAACCTGCTGATTCTCTGAGGATCATTTTCAGATGACATCATGACGACTGGTATCATTCTCAAGGTGCTGTGCTCCTGATAGTAACAAAGAAACAAAGAATTTAAAACCTGAGAAAGCATGACCAGTCCGTAAAGATACACTGCGTTAAAATTGTACTTGATCGATGCAAACAAAAACAGAGGCAGAAACACATACCTTCACAGCCTTGAGAAGGTCATAGCCAGTCATTTGCGGCATACAGTAGTCAGTAAGAATTACATCAATCTTCCGTTCCTGCATGACAACATTCATATATATAAGTACATCTTGAGTTGCCTTCATGCCTAATTTTAGTTGTTAATTTATAGCATGTATATTTTGAGTTGATACCAATGAAAAGGGGGAAAAGTCACTTGCCAATGTGCGCAAGATTAACTTGCACTAAAGAGAATATTTCCATGACTTAAAAGTTGATTAGTCTTCAAGTGATACTCGGGTCTGAGGTTGCAAATTAAGCCAATGGCACACATATATCTTCGTCAAGATTAGGATAATAAACTTGGAAACAGTCCAAGCAACTACACTACACCTAGACAAACTCCCACAGTCCCACTAAGTTAAGGCGATGAGTGCTCTAAATTAAGGAAGCCAAGAAAAGCTGATAACAAAGTAGTATAAAGATAGTGAGCCAATAACCGACACGCACCAAAATCATGACCGATACACGATTCCTATAAATAACGACTATAAGAAAATATTTTAGCATTTTCTTACTACCCCATACGATGTTGGTGGATAAACATTTAGTAAAGATTTTGAAAATTTGAGTTTGATTGGTTTCTAATTGTCATCTTTAAGACCATCCAGGTTTATGCTTGATCTCACAAAACCAATACGATTGGCAATTAATGAATTCTATGTTGGTTAGTTTTCTCAAATGGTGCCATTTAGACAGTTTGCTTGAGTTTACATGGGTGGTAATTCTAGAACATGTGATGTATAATTAGTCCGACATGGAAAGAGATCTAAAATCTGAGCCATCATATTCGTAGTATGAATCCACAATGTACAAATGTCTTGGATGGATGTCTGCACCAGAAATTTCTTCTCCTGTGACTTGGAACTATTGCTGACCCAACTCTAACTTTTGGGTTTATCGTACACAATCTCCTCAAGTTAGAGTTGCTCGCCTACACTCTTTTGCATAAATTTTTTATCGAAAAAAAAAACCGAACCCCAACACAATTCTACTCTGACCAAACTTATTCACAAAAAAGTTGGTCTAAAATAGAGAGAACGCTGATCCATTGCCAATACGACCTAACTAATTTGGGTTGAGCAGGATATTTCACAAAATTAGTAAATCAAATGAGTTGGTTCTTATAGTGCATTCCTTTTAAAAAATAACTTTGCCAGGTCCATGGAGATCTAGAATAAATTACTAATAGCAAATTTTATGAAGCATCATAAATGAATTAGAAAAAATTGACCTACATTGAGGGGAGTCCTTCTGGTTGCCACTTCATTCAAGCCAAGAACTTCCAATGCTTTTTTCCCCGAATCGACAGCAATAACTGAAATAAAGCTGGAGAATTTTAGCATTCCAAAACTAAAGCAAATAACAGTATTCAATTTTATGACTAAATTCTCCAAAACAAACAAGCATGACAATTCCTAACAAATCAATTAGCACCCCTTGATTTGAAGCAATGCTCCTAAACCTAATTTTTCCCCTAAAAGCACATATATCTCACTAATGAGACCCTGGTTAATTTTTGCATCATGTCTTTAGCAAAACACTCAACAAATAGGAAGCCAAAACATAACCAGAAGATTGGCATTTGACCACCAAAATTGTTCTTAGAATGAGAACCAAAAACATTTAAAGGCCAAACTAGAAACAGAAGTAGTAGTTGTTCAGGACTGACCTGATGAATTAGGGCTCAATTGTGATTAATCACTAAACATTGTAGACTGAGTAAAGCTTCACAAAAAATTTGGTGGTAAGATAACATTGCAACTATTCAAGACAAAATTTGAGAATTGAATAAGAGCAAAGAAACACAGTTATAAACTCGGTATTAAAGACAGGGAATTCCCAAACGGTACGAGCAAGAACAGTATAAACTCCACTTAAATGGAGAACAAATCAATCCACGGATGTCAAGATAAGAAATTTGCACCATCTCGAGACTAGAATCATACTCAAATATATAGCTACAAACACTTCAAATTAGAACACAAACAAGAATTAATCCACACACAGACAGATCTGGGTTGCTGAATCAGATACAGAAATCACTTTACCTTCAAAACCCCCTCCACTCTTCTTCAGCTGCATCTCCACTATCTTCCTATCCATCAGGGAGTCATCCACCACTAGCACTCTCACTAACTCCACCCCTCTCCCTCCTCCATCATCTGCACCACCGCCTTCCCCGCCGCCGCCGCAGCCATTACTATCTACCTCCTTCTTCACCTCCTCCTCCATCCCCCTCCGAAGCAAGAACAGCCCCTTCCTTACTCCCCTCTCCCCTCCTCCAAAGCCTTATAATTGAGAGAGAGAGAGAGAGAGGGAGGGAGGCGAGTGTGTGTTCTTGTGAGTGTGGACTGTGGAGTAGAAAGAGGAAAGGCGTGGAAGAGTGAAAGCTGGGATTCGTGATCTGCTCCAGACAACAAGCAGCCTTAGTGACTGGGTCCCAGCTGTTGCTATTTCCCATTGGTTGCCAGATTCGCTGTTTCCGGAGGCACACGGCGTGGTTTTGCTAAGTGGGCATCCGTGCGTTGAACATGGTGAGGTATGAGAGCGAACGGCTGCAGTTGCGGTAAAAGGGTGTTGGCTGTTGGAGAGGAGGAGAGCGGTGGGGACCAGAAAGGATGAAGAGGGAGTGGATGGATTTCTTTAATAGATTTGGCTGTCGGGGAGAGAATCTATCGCTCTCCTGTGTTGGGGATTGCAGTCATTGACCTTCCTCTTCCTTTTATTTCCTTCTTTATTATTCCTTTCCTTTTTTGATTGCAGAAATTAACTTTTCTGATCTTAAAGTGCTTTTTGGCTTTCAATCTTTTATTTCCCATATCCTCGCTAAGTTCTAAGCTCTGTTTTCTTTTTTTCACCAGTCTTATGTTCATTCTTATCAATCCTTCATTTCTGTATACATTATTATATCACAGCAACAACGACAACAACTCTCCTCTTCTGTAAGATTACATAACAATTCAACTTCAGAATAATTAACCCAACATATATTTTACAATTGTATTATTGGAACTGAACAAGAGGTGGGTGATGATCACTGGGCCCACCACATTGGGGAGATCTTAGATTGGTTCCCTTGTCCCAGAGTGGGTGCAGAGACATCCTTACCCATTCTGTCTTTAATCCTTGTCCCTGTCTTCCTTCCCTTCTCTCATGGCACTCAAAACCCTCCATCTTTGTCACCCTCTCATGAACCTTCGTTAATAATTACATCTCTCTCTCTCTCTCTCTCTCTGTGTGTGATTAGATGACACATTGACATTGAATTCACTGTTGTAGACACTGCACATGAGCATATAATGTGGTTAGTTAAGTAGGTATATCACTATATCTTGCAGTGTACTTGCTCCATGATGAAGCAGTAACATCAGTTGTGCAGCATATCTTTGAAATAAATGTAAGGGAGCCTCTTGACTCTTCACTTTTCCAGGGTCTGGATATAACAAAGTGCAGTATATTTCAGCTGTGCTATCAATTTATTCCTCTCTGTTTCAACTGTAGGATCAGAGAGCCACTGCGCATGATGCCTTTTCTTGCAAGAAACTACTGTTTGCAGCTTTCATCTGTTAGGTAACTTTTTGGTTTGATATTTGTGATTGATAAAGATATGATCAGTTTGCTGCTGAAACTCAAAAGAAGTGCCATATATATATATATATGTTGAAGTGGAATAATTGAGTTGAAATATATGGTGGCATTTCAATCTTTTCTACCCTAGGAAAGACATTAATGTCATATCTGATGTCATGTCGCGTTCAGTCTTCAGCAAGGGAATTGAGGCCATGAAGTCTTTGAAAGAATTCATGCAGAAGATTACATTAGAAACCTGTATTCTGTGCAATCTTGTGCCGACTGAAGATTTCATGAAATCAGTAATGGATTACATATTTTTGTCATCACTTGTTGCTCATCCACGAATAACTTCGAATATTATTAGGTACATAAGATAAGACTGAATATATCATCAGTAATGGACGACTTTGAAGGAATGGAATAATTAGCAAAGTTATTTACACACGCAATGATATCACGTGGAATGTCTTCAATGCTAAACGCAAATGCATGCAGTGTCATGCAACTAAGGCTTAATTATGATGGTGGGCAGTCTCACGGCACGAGCAACAAGAGATGGTGCAATTCGTGATGATGCAAGGACGAAGTGAGCGCAAGTCGTGGTGGCACAAGGGGTGGCGTAAGCGCGAGTTATAGTGGCACAAGGGTGGTGCAGAGCGCAAGTCATAAATTTATTGTAGATTTATGAGGTGAAAATTTTAAAATAATAAAAAGTAAATTAATGGGATTTTATATTGGTAGTTATACTTTAAGTTATTAAAATATATATTTTTCCATATAGTCCCTTAAAATATTTCATTTTTTTTATTTGGTCTCTCATTTTATCTTTAATCCATGTCAGCATTAGCACTAGGGGTGAAAATAGGTCAAGCAGCCTGTGACCTAGCTTGGCCTGCCCTATTTTAAAAAAAACTAAGCTCGAGCTTTGAAATAGACATATTTTCCTTATCAGGCTAGACCCATACTCAATTTAAAGTCTATTGAGCATGACAGATCGATTTGGGCCTTTTAAGGTAGTGTATATATAAATATATAATAAATATATAATGTTATTAGTTTATTACGTATTTACATTAAAATTATTTTAATGTAATAACTAATATGTTTTAATTTAATAAAACACATGCTACGTGCCAGGCCAATAAATAGACCACATGTCAAGCTAGACCAAAATTTTATATGGAAGTAGGTTTTATATTAGAAACAAGCTTCATAAACAGGTCACAGGTCAAGACATGCCAATGAACAAGCCAAGTTCAGGCTAAAATTTAAGCTTATAACAGGCCACACGCTATACCTAGGTCAATTTTTTACTATACATGCTTAACATGTTAAGGCAAAAGCCATGCTTAGCCAGACATGTTTTCACCCCTAATTAGCACTTAACAGCAAAAGTTAACAGAAAGTTAACGGAGGGACCAAACAGAAATGAAAATAATTTTTTAAAAAGGATGGACCAAACGAAAAAAAAAGTGATATTTTGGGAGACCAAAAACATAATTAAGCCTATAACTAATTTACAATGTTTTTGCCTTTTTAATTTGTTTACAATGCATAGATTACTACTACACGTAGTAACATTTTCAAATACTAGTATACAACAGTCAATAACTTAGGGGACATTTGGTTGACTACAAATGCAAATTCTACAACTCTACTTACAGCAAATAAATAGATTAATTTGTTTGGTTGACTGCAAAAATCTTTTACATCATTTATTAATTACAAGTTGTATTTTTAATATCATTTGTACGCTGAAAAATTCATTGCAGCCTAAAAAGCCTGCAATACAAAATCACATATTGCAAATGTAATAATTTAAGTATTAGAAAATAATTAATTTGGGTGATTTAGAGTCGTCGGATGAAGATGAGATAAATACCAAAATTTTATATTTTCATGTGCTGAACGCGATTGTAATGTCAGTTTTTAGATCTGATGTTGTTTGGCAGTTTTTTCTATATTTTTTGTTATTATTATGCAATAATTAAAAATTATTATTTTTTTGGTGAATAATTAAATAATATAAAATAATATTGTACTAAACTAAATGACGATTTAAAGTGTAAAAAAATATTATTCTGAGTCGGGTCGATTTCGTTGTAGTCAATAAATTATTATTAGGTAAAATGGCAAGTTTATCATTTTGTCTCTATTTGCTTGTTATTGTTTCTAAATTCCGTTGAACTCCTATTAGACCCAACAATTCATGTCGAGCAGAATATATCAGGCCGAGCTAGTTCGACCCGAACAAAACTTGTGTCCAGCCAGATAAAAGTTTGGGCCCAGGACTCTCGGCACGACACAAACAATAAACGTGCTAGCCCGACCCGTTAGCACAATAATAAGAAGGGAAAATTAATGAAAATATATCGAACTATTGAGTTTTTAACAAATTTGACCCATACTTTTATTTGTAACTAATTTATACTTGAACTTTCATTTTAGTATCAATTGTATACTCCCGTCAGCTGGGTGTTAAAGTAGTTGTTATATGCTAACGTGGACTACACAGTCAGCATAAATAAATCAATTTTTTATTCGAAGTTATCTCATCATCAAATGATCCACTCCAGCAAGGCCAGTTAAAAAAAATATAAAAAACTCTTCAATTATTTTTTCCCTTTTTTTAAGGTATGGCTTACGTGGCATTAAAGAGTTTTTTTTAATAAGAATTTTTTTTAAAAGTATGGATCAAATTTGTTAAAAACTCAACAGTTCAGGATATTTTTATTATTTTTTCCTAATAAGAAACTCAAAATCAGGCTATCGAGCCTGAATCGAGCCATTTGAACCGAGCTATGTAGGCGAAATGGTGACACTAGAGGGGGAGGGGTGAATAGTGTGTTTACTAAATTGATTAGCCTAAATCCACTTTTAATCGTTTACTTAATCGTTTAGGCAATTTGTAATTCGATGATTATATGCGGAAGCGATAAATGATAAAGCAATTAAATCAAACAATAAAGCAATGCAAACACGCAATTTATAGTGGTTCGATCCCAATGCCTACTCCACTACCTAAGCACTCCGCTTAGGATTTCCATACTAAATTTTACTAGATTAATTAGAGTTTCTCTTACAACGAGGGTTTTTCACCGAAAAGTCTCGATCCGCTCTCCAACCAAAGGCACTTCCACACCCGGAAGTATCCCACCTTCCTACCGAGAGCACTTTCCCACCTCAACCTAAGGGACAACTAGAACTAATCCTAGTAATAACTAAGTATACACAAGTGACTTTACTCCTTCTACACCAAGGATACCACTTCACAAATAAGACTTAACAACCTAGGTCTTACAAACTCAAATTCAAATAAAACGTTCAAATAACATGTAAAATTACAATCAAAAGAGCTAAGAATAAAATCAATAGTAAAAACTCCTTTGCAAGCCTTGGGCACCTTCAACTTGTCAAGTGGAAGAACTCGATAGAAACCTGAGTTGAGCCCAACTTGTGCGCTTGAAAAAGATTATCGCGGAAAGAAATAGGGCGCACTGCAATTGATCGATTAGAAGGCTTGATTCTCCCTTTTGAGTGCTCAATAATCTCTGTAATAATCAAGGAAGAAGATTAAAAGAATCATATCAGGGTATTTTTATACCCTGCTGAAGAAACTGCCGCTCAACGGATAGAAAACTATTTGTTGCAGGTCGCTGGTCGAATGGTCGGTCGAATGGTCGATCGATCGGTCATTTGACCGCTTCTTATTTTCCTGTGGTCGGTCGATCGACGAGTTGACCGCCCAGACGCAAATCTATCGATCAGCCCTTCGATCGACCCATCGGTCGACCATCGCAATCTCACGTCTTCAGCAAACGCAGGTCGATCGACCGACGGGTCGACCGCCCGAGCTACTGCCCAATTTGGGCTTCAATCGGTCGACCGCCCGGTCGACCGACGTAGCTACTGCATTTTCTTCCCTAAGTTTCGGTCGACCGAATGTCTACTGCCCCTTTTTACCTACAGTTAGTCGACCGCTCGGTCGATCGAACATAGGCTGAGATTGATTTCTTCAGCCTTTTTCTTCCGCGCTTCGTTTTCGGGTTCCGACTTTCAACGCACATCAACTTGGAGAGCTTCCATGTGATCCTTGAGCTCGTCCAATACGTCTTTGTCGCACACGTCGATCTTTGAGAGATTTCCGTGACGAACCCGAGCGCGACGATCAATGTCCTTCCGATTTCTGAGTTTTCTGATCGAGGACATCGAACGCTACTGATATGGAACCTAAAGATATTGTCAATGAAATCATTAGTCTCATGTTTGTTATCATCAAAACCATCAAAATCGAGATATAGACTAAGGTTGAAAATCTAAAGCCAACAATCTCGCCTTTTTTGATGATGACAAATATCCTTAAAAAAATATAATCATTAAAACATATAGGATATCAACTTAGGGATTTCTCCCCCTATCAACATGCATATCTATGAGAATAAACTCCCCTTATCTATATGCGTGAATTTTCTATATTTTTCTCACCTTTACCTATAGTTTTCTCCTATATTTTCTTATACTTTTCTCCATAGTTTTCTCCCCCTTTATACCTATACTATTTTTCTCCCCATTTATACCTATACTCTTCTCCATATTTCTCCCCCTTTTGGCATCAATCAAAAAGGGCAAGAAAGGTCATTTTTGTCAAAGGGATGAAAAACAAATATTTTTGCATAAAGTTAAGACTCTAAAGATTTTTCATGAAACATGAAGATCTCAACCAAAGGGATGAAAAACAAATATTTAATGAGAAACAAAATCATACATGATATGAAAAGAGTGATAGATACAATTCAAAACAAAATCATGTAAGCTCTCAAGTATGAATGTATTCATATGTTTTTCATGACATTTTTAGATTTTATTCAAACTTTCAAACTACCAAGATATGGTCATTTAACTCATGTATTAAGTTTGAAGTGAAACTAATGTCATTTGATCTAAATATGAACATAGCACATTTTTATTTGAAATAAGCATGAAAACATGAAGGTGCTAAGTCTCAAGTTTTGCTATCTACTCATGTTTTCTCAAACTTAGGCATCGAGACATTAAACATGAGATATTGTAAGTCTATGAATCAAGTTTGGGCTTTGAAATTTTTAATTCACTTTGTTGACTTAGGTCAACATATACTTAAAGTTTTCAAAAATCAAACTTTTAAGTTTATACAAAGTCATATTTTTGACAAATATTTTTAAAACCAATTTTTGGATGAAATTTTTTGATACTAATTATTGAATGGTCATTTGAAATGCATGTATCAAGTTTAAACTCAAAATAAATTTAAAAATCAAAGTTCATTTTTCATCCTATATTGATTTCATGTAAACAAATGGATCCTAGCTATCATCCAAAATATCAAAATCATTCCTAGAAATGATTTTACTCATGAAATTATGTGAATGATATTAGAAATGGAATCGAAATAGTGTACATGAGTTTTTATTGAATTTTTTGAAGAAAAATCAAAATATCAGAAAGATTAGCGTTTCAAGAATGATGATACTTTGTGTTTTGAAATCCAACTTCAAAAATTCACTTTAAATTCGATTCTTGATGAAACTTTTTTAATTTTTTTTCTGATAAAACTAGATTTTTCAGTGAATGTGTCGTTTCAAAAATCATCTAAAAAAGATTTTTCTATATTTTCCTAGAAATAACTGAAATGCATACCAATTGTAGGTTGAAATGATATTTTTGTAATTTTCAGTTATTCTTACAACTTGTTCAATTTTCATTCAAACTTTCATGACACCACATGATGGTCGTGCAAAGAGTATATGTCAAGTTTGAAATAAAAATTATGTCCTTAAGTCAAGATATCAACCTAGCATGGTTTCATTCAAAACTAAACTAGTTTTTATGAAACTTGCTAAGTTTCAATCTTAACATTTACTCATGATTTTTCAAATTTAAACCTATGGATACCTAACATGAGTAAATCTAAACACGTTTCCCAGATATGGGTTGAAAATGAAACCTCTAAGTCAATTTTTGACTTGGGTCAGTTTTGGTTCAAGAGAGGCTTTCATGAAGTTTTGACTTAAAGTAAAGTGACCAAGTCGATTTATTGACTTGGGTCAGACTTTTCAAGCTTAAGTCATCGAAAGTGAGATACCAATTGTATTTGTTCATCTAGATATGAATTTTCAAGTTTAAATACCTAGACTCATGTAATATATGTATCTAAACATGTTCATCTTATTTTTAACTTAACATGAAGTCTCTAAAGAAGAATTTTAACCCAGTTTAATTTCATAGATCTCATGATATCATGAAATGAGCTAAGTTATCAAGATTTTTTATACTCATAAAAATTCAAACATTTATCATGCAATCATCAATCATGAGTATGGAGACATCATTAAACATGAAAATTTAATTATTATTATAAGATTTTTGCAAAATTGAATCCATACCTTATTTTTTAGAAATTTGCCCAAGTTTTTCATTTCTTTTTTTATTTTTCTTTTAGATAGCGTAGTCTTTCAAATTTTTATCACTTGCAAGTAGACATCATTAGTATCATAATGAAATAATAAGACTACTAGCAAGCTAATATACTAAGTAGCAAAGATTTAATGCAAAATTTCAAATAAAAATCTTAACCTATGCTAGATAGTAAAGATTCATTTTAAATGAAAGATTTTACCATAATATCAAAATGAACCTAAGAGATCTTAAGATGTGAACTATTTGAGGGATAAGATCTCTAAGCTTGTTTAACTAGTTTGGACTTAAAAGAATGTCTCTAGTATCAATCTAGAGCAAGTTTCTTTTGATGAAATTTGTCTAAGTGATAATATTCTACCTACTCATGAAAATTCAAGAATTTTACAAGTAATTACCGTCATGAGTAATGAGACATTATTTGAGCTTAAGCATTGAGGTATAACACTAAGATTTTGAATTAATTAAAGTTATACTTTATTCATGAAAATTTAGCCAAACTGATCTTTTTCTTCCTAGTTATTAGCCTTTATATTAACCTTAGATTTAACTTGTATGAAGAAATTATTGATAACATAATGACATAATTATTTCAAGCAAGTTAATCATTCTAAATAGCAAAGTAAGCATTAAAGATTTCATTCAAAATCCAACTTTGCTCAATAGTTTCAAATTCGTTTAAAAAGAAATCAAGTTATACCAAAGCGAATTTTAAGAGATCACCAAAAATAATAAATATGAAAACTATGATCTCCAATCATTCCTATTGGTTGAAAACCGAAAGACCACATTGTGCCTACGATTTAGAACCGCAAGGTTGCTTAGGCCCATTACAGGCCACGTGGGTCTCCGAAGAGATCGAAAAATCAAAATCAAAAATATTTTCAAAAGAACTCTGTTGCAAGAGCGAGGCAAATAACTCAATCTAAACATAGTATCATAATCTTCAACTAAGATTAAACCATGCAAGTTAGAAGATGATACCAGAATAGTTTTGATGTCAACTTTACCTAAGGCATCAAGGTAGCTTGAAGTTGCAACTAAGGAAGGATTCATCATTCAAGTCCATGGTCAACTCCAATACACCACTTCTCATTCGTCCTTATGTGGTAGCTCCCCCTACAAAAGAAGATGAGACTTTTGGTACCCAAATTATTTTGGGTCCTTGGGGGTGAGTTGGCCTAGGAATCCAAAGTGTCTTAACTACACTTGGATTTTTTTATCTCACCTTTCATTTCATTCATGGATTTATGTAATGCATGTAATTGAAATTTTAACATGCAATTTTCTTTTTCTAAATTGTTATTCTTGAGCTTCAAATCCTTAAGCTCAAGTTCTACATTATCATGGCATAAATCAAATGATCTAGATTTCAATTTTTTATTTTCTAGTTTGGATTCATGCAAATGAGAATTAAGCATTACATTTTCCTTTTTTAACATTTTGTTTTCCTTATCATTTCTAACTAGCAAGGCATACATTTTTTGACATTCCTCAACTAGTTCTTCATATGACATATTGAATGAACTAAAAGAGCTAGTACTCTCATTATCAATATTATGACTAGAAGGGAAAGAGTGTACCTCATCATTGGTACTCATGAGGTAAACTTTTGAAGTAGCTTCATAGTCATTGCAATAGAATGCTTCATTTGAATGAGATGATGATGTAGAAGCTTTTGACCTCTTCTTTGCCTTGTTTTTCATGGTGGGGCAATTCTTCTTCACATGCCCTTTTCCTTGCATACATGGCACACTACTTTCTTTTTTCGGCTCTTGGTGCTACTTCTTTGACTATAAGAGCTATGAGCATCAAAACCAAGATCAGTAGTAGGTGAGTGACCATTGTCATCACCACCTTCACCAAAAGTGCCAATCTCTTCGATTTTGGCATAATCGTATAAAACGTTTAAACTAGCCCATAAATCATAAGCCGAAGAACAATGCATGACTTTATCTAGGATGTCATTTGGTAATGTGCTAAGTATGTAATTCATGGCATCTCCATTATACTTAAATATTTTCTTATCTAATTCACTCCAAGCATGCATGTCAACCTTAGGTTCAATGAATTCCCAATGTAGCATGTTAAAGACTCCAAAACCTTTAGTCTTTAAATAATTGTACATCCTATACTTCCAAAGACCAAAGTTCGAGTCATCGAACCTAGGAGGAGAAGATGCTACACTCTCTAGAGCCATTTCTAGATCGAGATTAGGTATAGACGAAATGGTGAAATCTCAAGCTACGAACCCGCTCTGATACCAAATATAGGCGAAATAGCGACACTAGAGGGGGGTGAATAGTGTGTTTACTAAATTAATTAGCCTAAATCCACTTTTAATTGTTTTCTTAATCGTTTAGGCAATTTACAATTCGATAATTATATGCGGAAGCGATAAATGATAAAATAATTAAAACAAACAATAAAGCAATGCAAACACGCAATTTATAATGGTTCGGCCCCAATGCCTACTCTACTACCTAAGCACCCCGCTTAGGATTTTCAAACTAGATTTTACTAGATTAATTAGAGTTTCCCTTACAACGAGGACTTTTCACCGAAAAGTCTCCGCTCTCCAATCGAAGGCACTTCCACATCCGGAATTATCCCGCCTTCCTACCGAGAGCACTTTCCCACCTCAACCTAAGGGACAACTAGAACTAATCCTAGTAATCACTAAGTATACACAAGTGACTTTACTCCTTCTACACCAAGGATACCACTTCACAAACAAGACCTAACAACCTAGGTCTTACAAACTCAAATTCAAATAAAACGTTCAAATAATTAACATGTAAAATTACAATCAAAAGAGCTAAGAATAAAACCAATAGTAAAAGCTCATTTGCAAGCCTTGGGCACCTTCAACTCGTCAAGTGGTAGAACTCGATAGAAACCCGAGTTGAGCCCAGCTTGTGCGCTTGAAAAAGATTGCCGCAGAAAGAAATAGGGCGCACTGCAATTGATCGATTGGAAGGCTTGATTCTCCCTTTTAAGTGCTCAATAATCTCTGTAGTAATCAAGGAAGAAGATTAAAAGAATCATATCATGGTATATTTATACCCTGCTGAAGAAATTGCTGCTCAACGAATAGAAAACCATCTGTTGCAGGCCGCCAGTCGAATAGTCAGTCGAATGGTCGGTCGAATGGTCGATCGATCGGTCATTCGATCGCTTCCTTTTTTCCTGTGGTCGGTCGACCGACGGGTTGACTGCCCAGACGCAAATCTATCGATCCGCCCTTCGGTCGACCCATCGATCGACCGTCGTAATCTTGCGTCTTTCGCAAATGCAGGTCGATCGACCGACGGGTCGACCGCCCGAGCTACTGCCCAATTTGGGCTTCAATCGGTCGATCGCCCGGTCGACCAACGTAGCTGCTGCATTTTCTGTCCTAGTTTCGGTCGATCGAATGTCTACTGCCCCTTTTTACCTACAGTTGGTCGATCGCCCGGTCGACCGAACATAGGCTGAGATTGATTTCTTCAGCCTTTTTCTTATGCGCTTCATTTTCGGGTTCCGACTTTCAACGCGCATCAACTTGGAGAGCTTTCATGTGATCCTTGAGCTCGTCCAATACGTCTTTGTCGCACACGTCGATCTTTGAGAGATTTTCGCGACGAACCCGAGCGTGACGATCAATGTCCTTCCGATTTTCGATTTCTCTGATTTTTTCGATCGATGACATCAAACGCTACTGATATGGAACCTGAATATATTCTCAATGAAATCATTAATCCAATCTTTGTTATCATTAAAATCATCAAAACCGAAATTAAGACTAAGGTTGAAAACCTAAAGCCAACAAGCTATTGGGCCCAAATCGAGCTATAGGGCAAATTTAGGCCTGATAGCCCCGATAATTAATAAAATAATTATCGAGCTATTGGGTCGGCCCGGGCCTATACTGTGTAGGCCGGGGCTGACCTAGGCCTGTCAAATCGTGTCGGTCCTGAGTTATTGGGTTGGGCTGGCCTGACCAAAAAAATTCGAGCCTGGAATCATCGGCCGACTTGGCACAACATAAAAAATAACGAGCTGGCACAGGTTGGCCCGTCCCGTTTAGCTCGATAACACGAAAAAAGATTAAAAATCGAGTTTAAACTAGATAACTAACGAGTTTTAAACCCGTTAATACCCAATCCAAGTATTTATCGGGCTATCGTGCCGGCTCGACCCAATAACACTTGGCCCAGCCCGACACGATAAGGGATCGGGCCTATTGGGTGGACCCGATAATGGCCCGAGCACGATAAGACCCAACCTGAACTCAATTTTTTCGTGTCGTGCCAGGTCAAAAACTGCCACCCTTAGTCTGACCCGATATTTGTTCAAGCCTTATTGAGCCGCCCGATAACGGGCGATCCGAGCACGATTTTATCATGTTGGCTATTATGTTAAGTCAAAATTGTCGGACCTAAATATGTAGATGATAGTTGCAAGTGTAATTGCAAATTCCATTTGCGGCCAACCAAAATAATATAATGCAAATTCTATCAGTGCACGTTTGCTTTTGCATGTAAATATTTTTTACAATATTTGCACTTGCGAGCAACGTACCAAACGCCCTCTTACTGTATAATTTGTCACACTCCTCCAAGGATCATTTTTCTTTAAGACGAATATTACCTAGGAGGGTGTACGATAACAAAAGCAATAAAACTTAAGAACCGAAACATCAAAGAAATAATTATAGCAACAACAATTATAAATTTTTTATATAAGAGAATAATATTGTAGAAAATGAAATAATCAAACACTACTCACATAAACTAATATTAATTAAGACGTGCATTTTCTACTTTATCTCACTAGTCATCGTGATCTACAAACTCATATCTATGAAGGTAAAAACATTACAAGGATTTTTATGCAAACAAATAATGTTTTCCAACAAAAATTAAGGTAATTTTTAAAATATTTTTATTCCCTTTTCAAGTTAAAATAATAATTTATGTTATATATGATTATATTTATATATAGTACTAGTACAAGTAAAATTGATTTGTACAAATAGAGATCAAGATTACAAAGAAGAAAAAGATGAGGATGACCAAGAATACGATCAAAACAAAGAGTAATCTACATTTGATATTTTTTTTTGTTAAGTGGTCAAATGTATACATATAATTTTAAATAAAATTTAATGGTGTAATTAACTAGACAAAATTATTTATATATGGTGCTATTTTTTATTTTACTAATTCATTATTGGTGAATGCAAATAATATTTTATTTTATATTTATAACATTTCATTATAAATTTATCATAAAATACCATATCCTAGTCTAGTATTTAGCAATTAAGCTGCCTCCAAAAGTTTTTAATTTTCTTTGGAATTTGTTGTATGGTAGATTGCCTACGAGGTCCTACTTATGTCATATTGGTCTTCTTAGTATTTTTGCTTGTCCTTTGTGTCATTCTGATTATGCCACTGAAACTATTAATCATATATTCTTTATGTGTCTTTATGCTGATTCATTTTGGACTCTTCTCCAATCCAGAACTGGCTTTCCTCTTAGTAATCATGCTTCTTGGTTGAATAAAAGTTGGCTTAAATTGTCTAATAATCAGGCTGAGGTTCTTTCCTTTAAGAATTTAATTATTATAACCTGTTGGTTTACTTGACACATTAGGAATGAGATGATACATCTTGTTAGGCGGCATTTCCCTCTTAGTTTCATGCTAAAAAATTATTTCGTTTGTCTCTCGGACTAATAAAACTCAGGTTCCTAAGGGCAATTTCATCTCACCATCCAACTCTAATTCCCTTAATTGGATTCTCCCGGAAGACAATTGCATAAAAATTGAATTGTGATGACTCATTTTCTAATTCTCAAACTGGTATTGGTTTTATTATTAGGAATAATTTGGGTGATTGTATTTACTTTGTCGACCAGTATTTTGATTTCACACTTTCTCCATCTTTTGCAGAAGCTCTTGCTATTCTCCATGTCATTCAGTTTGCGGATTGTAAATTTGATTCAATTATTATTGAATCTGATTCTAAGATGATTATTCAAGTTATTCAATGACAAAGCCCAGTTCCCCATAGACTGGAGCATATTGTCTCTCAAATTCAGTCTCTTGCTAGAGACTTTCCCAATTGTATTTTTTTTTTATTTCGGCGAATGTAATAAAATCGTCCATTGGGCCGCAAATAGAGCACGAAGCCTAAAGGAGTCCAACATTTGGACCTCAACCAGACCTTCGGAGCTCAACAATATTTTGTACCAGGACTTCCCTAGTCCTTTTTACTAATAGTTTATGAATATTTTATTTTTTGGCAAAAAAAATTTATCATAAAATTATATATATATATATATATATATATATATGCAAAAAAAAACTACATTAAATTTATAGTATCCTATTTTATTTAGTATATGTGGATACTAGCGTCGGTTTACAAATTAATATGCTAAATAATGTCAAATAAATGGTTGGTATCAAAATAATTATTTGTTACTTTATATTTTTTTTATAACAAAGATAAAAAGTCACAATAGATGATCATATTAAGGATCGAATCCTAAATCTCTAGGCAACATATAATATGTTGACCACCAATTGTGCTATCCACGGTTGGCTACTTGTTACTTTATATATACACACTGAGATTGGATTTTGAATTAAAATAATTAGATACTATTAAATTATTTTGATACGATGTTTAATTACACATTTTGAAAAAATAATAAAATTTAATATATTTTCCAAAAGTACTTTAATATGCCATTTAAATACATTGTATGTGATTTTTTTTATATTATTGTTTATGAATTTTAGTTATATTATTACTTTTGCCGTGTTTCTTAACAAAGCTATGGACGTGGCATATTATGCATATCTTGTAACGTTACCCTGTTTATATATATATATATAGGAGAAGTGCATATTTGGTCCTATAAGTTTTATTTTGATATTTTCAGTCTTATAAATTTGCTCCGTAGTATAGATTTAGTTCTATCCGTGACGGTCCGTTAACTCTTCGTCAATATGGACTAACTTCGTTCATACACGTTGACAGATTTGATCTTATAAGTTTTATTTCGAAATTTTCAGTCCTATATGTTTGTCACGTAGCACATATTTGGTCATATATATTTGTCTTATAGCACAGATTTGGTCCTACCTGCGATAGTTTGTTAACTCTCCATCCACGAAAAAATAAACGACTTTATGTCCATGTTGACGGAGTTAACAAACCGTCGTGGATATGACCAAATTTATATGATGGACCGACATATAGACAAGTTGGTATGATAACTGTAATATAGATTTGCTTCATAACATATATAAGTTTGTTTCATAACATTGATTTGATCATATTCATGATGGTCTGTTAACTTCGTCAACATGGACATAACGTCGTTTATTTTTTCGTGAACAGAAAATTAATGAACCATCAGAGATATGGTCAAATTTGTGCTATGAGGCAAATATATTGGACCAAATTTATGTTACAAGACAAATATATAGGATCAAGTCTATGCTACAGGACAAACATATATATATATATAACTGAAAATTTTGAAATAAAATTTATAGGACCAAACATATCAACGTGTATGAACGACGTTAGTCTACATTGACGGAGAGTTAACAGACCATCACGGATAGGATCAGATGTATATTACAGAGCAAATTTATAAAACTAAAAATGCCTAAATAAATTTTATAAGATTAAAATTTAAAAAATAAAAAATTTATATGACCAAATATATATATATATATATATACCGTTCCGATAATTTTGTGCCGATATCTTCGGGTAACGTGACGTCCTCGAAAATAAAAGCCTTCCGTTTCCGTCCCTTAAAACCTACGCGGGGTCCCACAGTCTCTTTCCAAACATGGAAACCAAGTGGGGACCCACTACCGATATCTTTCCAAACATAACGTGACGTCCGCTGTGATCTTTATTGCCTCCTTAAACCGGTTCCGACTCGCGAGAGATCGAAGCGCAAAAAGACGAGTTCTTCTCTCCATTTGCTTTCCAATTGCTTGCCTCCACGCGCGGTCGTAAAATTTCGGTTCTCGGTTCGTCCCGTGCGAGGGCTAGCGGACAAACCCTAGGTTCGTTGCCCACGAAACAGGACGAGCGGAGCGTTTTTGTGTGACTGTTCCCCAGGTGAGCTTCTCGTGATCCCTTCTCAAACCGCCTCCCGCTTTGGAGGTTTTCGCGTGGGAGCAGGCCGAAAGGTTTTATCTTTTGGAGGATTTTGATTAATTTTTTGCATGAGTGCTTTATTTATTGCTGAGGTTGCATTTTTTATGATTATTTTGTAGGGCTTGTTGCTCCTTTTGGTCCGGAAATCTTCAAAGGTTTGATCTTTTTTTATTTTGGTTACGCTAATTTATTGGAGGACTCAGGCATTGAATTGGATGGCCGCTCTGTTTTTTTGAGGAGCTGGTGTTTCTTGGCGTGGTAGATTCGTGTTTTTGCGGCTCTCATTTTGTTTGCAATCTTCTTCAATTTTTTGGGCCCTGCATCTGATTGGAGAAGGGAAAAAAAAATCGTTTTATTTACCCGAATTGGGAAGATGACTCTGAGGAACAAGCTAGATGAAGACGATGCTGATTGCTTCCCTTGGTCCACAAGGAAGAGTTGGACGTTTAGGTTGATCAAGTACATCGCGGTTCTAGCCATTTTCATGGCGGGGATCGTCGTAGGATTGTCATTGACCGGACGTTTCTCCAAGCCTTTCAATACGCCAGCCGAGATCTTCTTTCCGAGAACAATTTACACAGCCAACTGCGATAGGCAATGCTTGAGCTTCAAAAGCTTTCTAAGTCCGGGACGTTTGATGCATAGCATGTCTGATGAAGAGCTTTTATGGAGGGCGTCGATGGTGCCAAAGATGGTGGAGTATCCATTTAAAAGGGTGCCAAAGGTGGCTTTTATGTTCATGACAAGAGGGCCTCTTCCATTCGCGCAGCTGTGGGAGAGGTTCTTCAAAGGTCATAAGGGGCTGTACTCAATTTATGTGCACACGCTTCCAGATTACATGCTTAATGTCTCTGGAAGTTCTGCTTTTTATGGCCGGCAGATACCAAGTAAGGTAAGAACACTACTTTTAGTGCTTCCCACTATAATAGTGCACACTTCGGAGATGGTAGCCTCAATTTTTTAATTCGACATGCTGTGTTGCAGATCAATGTTTAATGCTTTAATATATCATAGACAGAGCGGTAGAATTACTTTTCCATTTTTTACATGGAATGGTGTATGTTTAGAGTCTGTAGACAATGAAATGTTAGATTCTGTTAAATCTTGAGGGATATCTATTTTACTCATTCTCTTAGTGGCAATATAACCATGAATGCTTATACAAAATTCATGAAGATTATCTATAGTTAGACCTGAAGCATCTTAGTCCACCTGCATAAATTTTCTTAGAGAATATTTATTTCATCTTTTGATTAATAAATGGCATATGCTTAATCAAACTACAAAATAGGTGCTAAAATTATGTAATTATTTAGGGCACTGCATCTGAGTAGTGAAATTAATGTTGCAATTTGAATAACACTTTAACTAAATTTTAACATCTTTTAGCTAGCAGAACGAGATGAAGTTTTTCAATTGATGTATTGTGTCTGACATCTTATGCATAATATATGTCCATTTACTCTGCCAACAGGAGGTTTCATGGGGTTCGGTGTCATTACTAGATGCAGAGAAGCGACTCTTGGCTAATGCTTTGCTGGATTTCTCCAACGAACGTTTTGTTCTTCTCTCCGAAAGCTGCATTCCAGTGTTTAATTTCCCTACTGTGTACAATTACTTGATAAAGTCTTCCCATAGCTTTGTTGAGTCATATGATGAGAATTCACAAACTGGCCGCGGGCGCTATAACCGTCGGATGGCTCCCACAATCAAGCTCTACCATTGGCGAAAAGGTTCAGAGTGGTTTGAGCTCAGCCGTGAATTAGCAATAATTATAATAGCGGATTACAAGTACTACTCCATCTTCCACAAATACTGCAAGCCTTCTTGCTATCCTGATGAGCACTACATAGCAACTTACTTGAACATGTTCCATGGGTCTTTAAACGCGAATAGGACTGTGACCTGGGTTGATTGGTCAAGGGGAGGTCCTCATCCTGCAACATATGGTGCTCCAAACATTACAGTGGATTTTATACAAGCTATTAGAAACAATGGGACCTCATGTATGTACAACTTCAAATCAACATCAATTTGTTTCCTCTTTGCCAGGAAGTTTGCTCCTAATGCCTTGGGTCCTCTACTCAACCTCACTTCAACAGTAATGGGATTTTGAAGTCTTTCTATGACCTCTCAAGTCCATTCAGTGATTTCATTGCCATATGCACATCAGTTGCCGGAGAGTTGACTATTACAGAGTTTCAACAAGCCTGCCTCTTCTGATATGCATTAGATGTGGCAGCTAAGCAGGAAATGATGTGCAGATTAGTATGGAACCTTTGTCCCAACTCTGTTGGTCATTATGATAGATAGGTGTGAACTAGGCACCTTAGATTTCTTAATAAATTGCATTTACAGGATAGTTGTCTTTGTTAATTTTGTGCATAACAACTAATCATTCATTTTTCTACTCTAAATTTTGTAATTGAAGTTAACCTCTTAAACCTTGAGAAGGGTTAAGTAATAATACAGCTGCACTTTGTTCTTATCTTATGGGTATCTGAAGTTGCAAAGTAGACATGGATCATAATACAATTAATATCTGGCTTCTCCTTGTGGCAAATGTTATCTGTGTGACTTTTACATCTGTGGTCTGAAATGCTGTAAAATGTATGATTATTGGTCAAAATGTCATATGTTCTTCATGTTGACACTTCGACTGGATTGGGTCCCATGATGGTATTCTTTTCAGTGTTTCTTTAACCTGGATTGGGCCTTGATCTGGTTGGCTACTGCTTCATGGTTTGACTGGTCCAAGTAGTTCACTTTATTCCTATTAGAACATTCAAAAGATAAATTATATCCATGTAAGCTCATGACAACTACTGCCTTGACAAATCATAGAGGTTGACTAAACATGGTGCAAAGATGCACATGTTAATCTTCTTAAACATAGTATTGAGTATTAATCTTAAGCTTTCTTGCATTAGATGAGGTGTATTCTTCTCAAGCATTCTTATCTAACAGTCTTACCTCATCATTGCCACCATCTTGGAGACATGTAAACTGATGGCTCAAAGACCATGCTAATATTGGCAGGACTTCTCCCTCTTGGTTTGCATTCAACTAGCACCATCTACAACTCTTCAATTAATGCAAATAGGATCACCTTATACAACTACAACAAATCAAAGCTTACAAATTTGAACCAACATCAATACACCAATCCATTAGACATTAACAAACAATAACTCTCCATGTGTGAATAAAACTCAAGCATTAACAATAATACAAAAAGTGATGCAGAAGTTCTAAGACATAAATGCTGGGTTATAAATTTGTAGTTGCTAGAATGCAAGATCAGACATAAAAAAACATTCATTAACCTTACAAGATGCCTCTGAAATCCTAATTGTGGATTGTAGAAAAACCTGTAACTCCATTATCTCCACTTGAATTGGAATAATAGTATCCATTTTGTAAGCTTAGTGGGTGTAGAATGTCAGCTGTAATGGGACCTGCAAAAAAGATCCCATTCTGCTCCAGAATCTGCACATTAAGCAACACATAATTATTAATCAAAATTCACATTTTAGTCAACTTTTTTATTCCAGAGACTAACATAACATTCCCATTAAATGTTACCTTTTCTTGGAGAAATTTATTTGCAGATTTCAATATGCCCTCCTGCAAAACAAATAAACAATTCATATGTTCCAAGTTGAAAATATTTTGATCCTACATATGAAGTTAATTAGTGGAAAATTCTCTCTCTCACATACATTGTCCTCCAGCATCTACACATTAAGCAACACATAATTATTAATTAATATTCATATTTTAGTCAACCTTTTTATTCGAAAGAATAGCATAACAATCTCTCTACAGATAATACCTTTTCTTGGAGAAAATTGTTGACAGATTTCAGTATGCCCTCCTGCAAAATCCATGGTCCAAGTTCTAAATATGTCATGCAATATATAAAGGTTATGTAGTTGCAGATTCACATATACTTGTCCATTAACTGTTCCACATAAATTTAAAGCTTATCACAACTTGTTAGTTGTTACCTTGTTCTTCAGGGATTCGATCTCTTGAAACATGATCTGCCTCTGTGTTTGGAAAATTTAATTAAACCAACATTCTATTTGTCCTTTCTTATTGTGCTTGAAACTAGCTAGAAAATTTTTAAAAGGGGTATTTAAAACCTTTGCATCACGGATGTGATATAGCCAAATCTCTATATGCTTTTCCAGGATGAGCAATTCATCCAGTGTCATATGTTGAGCAATTCTCTCTGGAATGTACCTGTTAAAAAAATCGTAATTATCGTAATCAAACATCAATCTTGCTGAGCTTCGGATAATTGGTTTATGGTCAGAATGTATATTTGTTAAAATTATTCAAAAATATTTAATATATGAAAAGATGAAGAGATGATAAAATGTCACTAAAAAATACTTAGCAATTATAAATAGATAAGAATTAGGATTTTGATTGATAGAACTTAATCACTCATATATTTGAAAAATTACTAGGTAATCCAAATACTTATTTTTGTACAACAACAAAAAGATGGGAGTTCACATTTTGTTGTCAGAAATAAGTACTTTTTCCTTTTTTTAAAAAAAGTGTCAAAATAACTAAAAATCCTATGGATGAATTAGTTTTTATCAAAAGTTGATTGCATATTTGATCTTTTAATTTGCTTGGAGCAGCCTAATTTATGTCTAATTTCCTTTTCTTGATCTTATCGGCTAGGTCGGTTTTGATTTTAGAACTATATGGCAAAAGATAAAGTAGCTCAAATCTAATTGTAGAAGATATGTCTACACTGACTCTGCCCCAATTCCACATTGGCAAAAGTTTTATATATTATGATCGTCGTTTTTTTTGGACACAGGTTAAAAAGTTGGCCTAAGTTTGTAGAGTGCCATAAGTATATTCACAGTCTAACATATTACTTATTTCATATGCATTTTGACTATGTTATTAATCACCTGATATTTTTCTGCAGAAGGCCAATCTCTTGCTTCAGTCTGGAAATCTCTTCCAACTGTGCTTCCTACTCAAACAAATTAAGAATTGCATATGTTTTCATCATACTTAGTTTTTTATGTTCTAATTATGAGCAGACCTGAGGTTGGTTTATCTGAATATCTGCAACTTGATCAGCTTCTCCGCAGACCATCTTGTACCTCTCAATCAAACCTTCCATTGTCCTAATTTAGGCATTAAAAAAAGAGGAGTTTTGGAAGTCTTTTCTCAAGTTAAGACAGTCATGCTGTTAATTACAATTCAAAAGCAAGTATATATACACAAAGAAGTTGGAGTACCCTGATGTGGCTAGTTGATAGATTTTTCCCTGTGTGGAGAAGATGATGACACCAATATCTGCATCACACGACACTGACAATTCAATAGCTTTCTTCAGCAGGCTTGCGTGCCGCTTGCCGAAGGAGATCTGCAGGCGAACCGGGTTCTCTATCCTCTTCAGCTGCACTTTGCTGCGTGTCATCTCCCAGTCTTCTTCTTCTTCTTCTTCCTCAATTAAGTATTCTGCTTCTCATGTTGACATAGTTCAATGAGAGTGAGGACTATATATAGGTGTTATGACTCAGTAGCATTGTTTTCTGCAGTAGTTAACTGAGGTTGAGCTTGACTATACTTGTGTTTATTTGATATAACTTGAGTTATGTTCATAATGAGTGGAATCCTACCCAGAATTATTCAAAATTGATTGACTCTTTTTAACTATTTTTTTTTGTATATTATAATGTGATTTGATTGAAATGGTCCGGGAACAATTTGGTCTAACTGGTTCAAAGACTCAATCCAAAGTTTAATAGTAGTGTTACCAAAAGTAGGTAATTAATGACTCAATCCAACTGGTTCAAAATCAATCTGTGTATACACATTGCCATACTTGGTTTGATCTGTTCTGGTGCACTACCTCTGGCAATCTGATTTGAATAAGTTTTTGGGGCTTAAAGTGGAGTGTCTTGGACTTCTATTGTCCTCAAGCCTACATGCATATTTCATTATTGCTATTGATGAACTTATGTAGCAATTTTTGGTAAGTATATGCAGAGGTGGAGATTGTTACAACAAATGTATATCTGTTAGGTGTCTTGAATTTGTTATATGGGCCGGGGCAAAGGGCCGTTAGGAACGGACGAAGCCCCCCGCGGTACGAATTATCTAACTCGTTATGTTGCAGCTGGACCCATTTAGGGTTATTTTGTATTTATAGGGTTAGAGAAAAAATCCGCATAATGTCCTGAACCACGTAAGTCGTGTGTGTTATCTTTCTATTTTCTCGAGCTTCGTTGTTTTGTTTATCGATCTTTTCTCTACAATATCCATCGTTAATTGTAGGGTTTATTAGGTATACAAATTGATATTCTCGTATATATACAATTCCCAAATATGTTATTCCTCGTAGTGTTAAAAAAATATGTCTAGATGTTATGATAGGAAAATATTAAAAATAATTCAAATTTGTTTGTGAATGTAATGTTTTGATTTAAAAACAATAATATTCCATTTATAAAGTAATTATGAGTAATATGGAGTGGTAATGAGTTTATTATTATTATTATTATTATTATTATTATTATTCATCTAGCTGGAGTATAAAGTAAACTAATTTTTTTTAAAAATGGTAAAATTTTAAATATAAGATATATTAAAAGCCACATATTTTAAAAAAATGTTATGATTTAGTCTAAACAAAAGTCATCTAAATAAGTATCAATACTTTTGAATGGTTTAAATCTAATTTGAAAAAAATAAAATAAAAATGGAAAAATGAATAACTATTATAACTGAACTGATACCATTAAAATTGGGTTGATTTTGAATTTTGAAATATCAACTAATTAATGGGAAAATATTTTTTAAAAGCATATTAAAAGAAGAAAATAATATTAAAATAATGACAATTTAATATTAAGTCAAATTTCACCTCATAATAAATAAGAATAAAATTATTATAAGTGGATTTTTAATTTTCACATTAATGTTCACCAATTGGGAAGTAAATTCCCACTCGCTAAAAATTGAAATCCTATCTCTTCTCAACCAAAACTATATTTTGTTATTTCCTATCATATTTCTATATCATGGGAATAAAAAACCTACAATATTAACAAACCCTAATTGACCATCCCACAAAACAATGATTTGGTGACATACTATATGATTTGTCAACTAATTACATGCTCATAATCCAATGGGTCTAATTTTGTCATCTAAGTATTCCTTGCCGAGCACATTCTTGGCATGTGTTTTCTACAATGTATTGGATGATGATGACTAAATACAACCAAGGTAGTAAAGATCTTAATTAATTTCGAGAATATTGATCTTGGAGTGATTTTAACTTGATTTATTAAGCTTAGCACGAATTTAAAGTTAAATTAGGTTAATGATCCATAAAAATTTGAAATTTTAGATTTTCCACACTTTTAGGTAAGAACTTATGTGATCGATGCATAACATGTTCAATTTAGAAGCTATTATTTTTAAAGACGAGATAATAATTTAAATCTACCTTATAATGAAAGATGATAAATTGACAAGTATCTTTGGAGAGTGGTTACAAGATAATATTGCAATTAAAAGCTTCGTCTTGGCATACATCGTCATTGAGTTATAAGTAGGAGCTTGTTTCTTCGTGTCTCTATCAACTACGATTATAATCATTCATCCATCTATAATTTTTTGCCATCATAACATTTAAAATAATTTGTATAATAAAAATAGGGAAAAGTTTCAAAGTAATGTATTGATATTAACATTTAAAATAATTTGTATAATAAAAATAGGGAAAAGTTTCAAAGTAATGTATTGATATTAACATTTAAAATAATTTGTATAATAAAAATAGGGAAAAGTTTCAAAGTGATGTATTGATATTAAATCCCTATGTATGTAATTGAATTAATTCCATTAAAATCGAATTGACTTTGAATTTTGAATTTATCAACTAATTAAATGGACAAACAAAAAAATATTTTAAAAAGAAGAAAATAAAGTTAAAATAATAAGGATATAATAATAATATAATATTTAGTAAATTTCAGAATAACAAAAGATCTATTAATTAAAATGGCTTTTTAATTTCCACATTAATGCTCGCCGCTTGGAAAGTAAATTTCCACTAGCTAAAAATTGAAATCCTACCCCTTGTCAACCAAAATTATATTTTTGTTATTTCCTACCATATTTCCATATAATGAGAATAAAAAACCTACAATATGAACGAACCCTAGCTAAATTAAGATACCAGTAATCATCGCTAGGGTTGTACAAAACTTGAATCGACATGAATAAATTGATATGAATAGACTCGAAATTTGCATTCAGGTCAGGTTATTAGAGTTATTCGGGTCGGGTCAGGTAATGAAATTTGGTATTTCTTGGGTTTGGATCGGGTCGAGTTAAAACCCAAAAACCCGAACTGAACTGAAATATATATAATTATGTATATTATAGTTACAAAAAGTAATAGTTGGCCTATTAGTTGGGACATTGAAAATGGAATCCAATGTCTTGAGTTCGAATTTGACCCGATCGATGCTCATCCCTAACCAAAATTATGGTCATTTCCACCAAGCTAACCATCCCTAACTGCCAATTAGTTATGTTCTCAAAATTCATTGGGTCTAATTTTGTCATCGGAGTATTCCCTTGGCCAAGCACATTCTTGGCACGTGTTTTTTACCTTTTGTGTTGGGTGATGATGACCCAATTTGACGACGGTTCTTGACAAAGATCTTAAATTCATTTTGAGAATATATATTGATCTTGGAGTGATTTTAACTAGACTTATTAGGTCGGCACAAATTTGAAATTAGGCTAGGTTAATAGTCCATAATAATTAAAATTTTAATTTTTCCACACTTTTACGTAAGAACTTAATTGATCGAAGCACGACATGTCAAATTTAAAAACTATTATCTCCGAAAATGAGATAAGAATTTAAATTTACCTTACAATGAAATATGGCAACAACATAGTATCTTCCACGCTTATTTAAGGCGAAGAATTTAAATTCTTGCCTTTTACATAGAACAACCATTTTCATCGCTTGCTGCAAGTATCTTTGGAGAGTAATTACACGAAGACGAGATAAGGCAAAGAAATTGAAAGCTTCGTCTTGACAACATGTCCAATTAAAAACTATTATCTCTGAAGACTAGATAAGAATTTAAATTTATCTTACAATGAAAGATGACAAGAACATAGTATCTACCACACTTGTTCAAGGGCGAATAATTTCAATTCTTGCATTTCACGTAGAATAGTTATTTTCATCACTTGCCACAAGTATCTTTAACAAGTGTTTACAAGATGATGTTGAAATTGAAATTAAGCTTTGTTTTGACAAACATTGCTAGTTCCTCCTCGTCTCTATTTATTAAGACTAAAACTAATAATTCATATATAATTTAACATCATAGTATTTAAAATTATATTTAAAATAAAAAGTAGGGAAAAGTTTCAAAGTTAATGTATTGGTGATATAGATGAATTGATTCCATTAAAATAGGATTGACTTTGAATTTTGAAGTATCAATTAATTAATGGACAAATATAAAAAAAGTTACTAAAAGAAGAAAATAAGGTTAAAATAATAAGGATAGAATAATAATAATGCAATATTTAGTAAAATATCAAAATAACAAAAAGGGTTATTAGACGAAAATAGTCTAAACTTTCACGAATTTTTTAATTTTGGTCAATCATTTGATTGGTTTCAATAATGACCCTCCGTCTGCAAACCGTGATGTCGCCCGTTAATTTAGTGACGTGATAATTCAGAAATTATTTAAAAAACTCATTCTTCATATTAACTATACACGTCTGATTATTTTTTTAATATTTTTTAATTGAATCCCACCTCTCTCTCCCTCTCCTCAACCTCCTCCATCTTCCTCCCGCTGCTGCCATCCATCTATTGCGAACAATGATATCTCCGACGAGCTCTGGCCATCGCGTTCATTGGCGACAATTGGAATCGCAACACCATGGTCAGCGTGTGCAAGCTATCGCCGTACACCCGCTGCTACAGCTTTACCACATCGTTGATGGAGGCGGTGAAGAGGTAGTCGTCGAGTTGGTTGACGAGCATGGCGCTGACCTGCCCCTCGTGGAGCTAACCAGCACCTCGCTCAGCCGCCACGCCTTCATCGTCCAATCCCACAAGCCTGTGTAGGCGAGACCGTCGGCGTGGTGCAACGCGATGCAAGAGATGGTGTAATATATTATATACACATGACGAATATCCAAAACAGAAGAAGAAGCCCCTCACTGATTGCAGTGTAGGAAGATATTGCAGCAGAGATGTATCACTGTCTACCTTTAACATGAGGAAGAAGAAGATAAAGGAAAGAATTATTGGCAGAGAGCAGTTGAGCCTGGCAAACCTACCTACACAGCCAGTCAGAGCTAAGCCTGCGACTGCAAGCCGCTGGAGTTGATGAAGGTGCCATGGAAGTCGTAGGGCACTCGCGAAGGTAGCTTGACGATGGGCTTGAGCTGCATGTTGGCGGCATTGACGATGAGCATCTTCGACTCCAACATCTTCTCGTCGTGCATGAAGGTGAGAATGTAGCTGTTGTCCTCTTTGGTAGAGTTGGAGTCGCTCGGCACGAAGTAAGGCTCGCCACCATAGCGGCTGTCGTCGAAGATGAATTTGTTGATCTCGCCGGTGAAGAGAATGCTCTTGAGGCACTTGTTGCACTCGTTCAAGACAGAGTCTGGCGGTGTCATGCAGGAGCCGATGACCACCACCTCGCCTGTGGTTGGCTCTTCCCACGCGTTACACAAGTGGAAACATAAGCAGTTGGGCATGTCGACCCAGCGCATCTCGGCGGCGTACTTGGGCAGGACGTCGAACTGGGCTGTCCTGGACTGGTCGTAGACCATCGGCGAGCCACCGCGTATCATCTCTTGCAGCTTGAACACTACCTACTGGTTTGGGACGACGACGTAGTTCTCGGTGATGGCGAAGTCGTGCATCATGGTGGCCTGCTCGAGGGGGACTTCTCGCTGTCGGGGGAGAAGTAGAAGTACTTGAGGTAGGGCTTTTGGTGTTGTGTGAAACCCGACACTAGAAGGGGGGTTGAATAGTGTCTGTCCCCTCTTTTAATTTTCTTCTTACTCAATTTTATCTTTACTTAATGCAATTGTTACTTACTGATTAATGTGATCAAAATTCAATAACAATGATAAAAGCAAGTAAGAAAGCAATGCAAACAAGAATACTTATAGTGGTTCGGCCAACCGCCTACTCCATTACATTGACTCCTCACCAAGGATATCTAACCACTACTTTATAGAATTTATGTTTCCCTTTGAATACAATGAGGACACCCTTCTCACCACTCGGAGAACACCTCAATCCTATTCACCTAGGCAAAACACAATTCTATAAAACTATCCTAAGTGTTTCCTAGCACACCTAGCAGCTATCTCAACTTGAAAATAAGTTTACAATAAAATTAAAATACAAGGAAAGAGCTTAAAGAATGAAATAAGAACCAAACTTCTTTCCACCGTCTTCTCGTTTTCAACTTGCAAAAGGATGACTCAAAGGATCGCAGCACAGTTGAAGAAGCAGAAGCAGCGCCTGGTTTTTGATGTTGAAGATGGAAGCAGAGGGTGCGCGCAGATGGCGATCGTTGAAGGCTTTAGAGAACTTCTTTAATGCTCAGTAAGGATTGTTAAGAGTTGTAAAGAAGTTAGGTGAGGAGTATTTATAACCCCTCACTCGAACGACCCGTTCAACGGGTGAAAAATCGATCGTTGGAGCTGTTCAGTCACAGGCCGATCGATCGGTCGGTCGAGCGACGGATCGATCGCCAGTGCGACCGCTGGCTGTCTGTGAGAGCTCGGTCGATCGACGGGTCGACCAGCTGACGCTAATCTATTTCTTCCGACATTCGATCGACCTGTCGGTCGACCGAATGGCTGGAGCCAGGGTCGCGATTAGGCTATCTCCATTTTGGTCGATCGATTGGTCGACCGCTACCATTTTGCCTCTTTTTTGCATCTGTCGGTCGACCAACCGATCGACCGACGTAGCCCTGTAATTTTACCTTCACCAATTTCGGTCGACCGACGTAGCCCTGTAATTTTACCTTCACCAATTTCGATCGACCGACTGGTCGACCGACAGGCTACTGCCTATTTTTACCGACATTCGGTCAACCAATCGATCGACCGAACGAGCTGCTCATCATATTATTGCCTTGTTCGGTCGATTGACCGATCGATCGAACCCAGGCTGAGGATGGCTTCTTCCTTGGATTTTTACATGCATTTTCTATGGGTTTGATTACCAAGTTTCAACTTGGATAATTTTACAATTTTGGCTTGGGATAAACTATCCTAGGGATATATTACATTAATTCTACTTGATTTAATCCCGAGCCTTTCTTCAATGATTTCTTCTTTCGTTTCTTTGACGATCTTTTCTTTCGTCCTGTTTGAATGGATTTGGCATGCATATCGCAACCTCAACCTGAACTCAAAACTTCACACTTGGATTAAATACATATTTGTTACCATCAAAATAAAGACCGAGGCTTAAGAGAGACCCTTAAGCCAACATTTGGATCACGTCGCAGCTAAGCGCAAAGAGCTCGCGCGAGGTCGGGTCGAGCTTGGGGTGGACGATCATGGAGGACTGGAGCTGGCTGTCGAAGTCGTACCGCCCCACCATCTCAAGGTCACCGAGAGAGGTGACACGGACGTGGTAGGATGTCATCTTCGGACATGGCGAGGAGGCGGTCGTTAAAGTAGACAAGGTTGATGTTGGCGACGCCCATCTCGCGGCTTTTGTCGACGAGGTTGAAGAGGCTGCGGGCGTAGAACATTAGCACCCGCGCGATATCGGAGTGGTCATGGAGCTCGCTAATCGCCTTGGGGAAGACTGGCTTCCTGATGGCGCACTCCTACCGAAGTCGCTTCGTCTCGGTGTACCGGCACGAGTAGCTGGTGTCCCCATTGCGGAGGTGAACGACATGCACCATGCTGTCTCCGTCGAAGAAGTGGTGTTCGACGACGGGCTCAAATAGGGGATTGGCGCACAAGGGGCAAGTCAGCGCCATGCTCGACGACTGCCTCTTCACCACCTCCACCGACAACATGGTGAAGCTGTGGCGGTGGGTGTATGGTGACAGCTCGCACACGCTGACTATGGTGCTATATACGGTTCCAATTATCGCCGATGAACGCGATGGCCGGAGCTCGCCAGAGATATCATTGTTCGTCGGAGATGAGTGGTAGCAACGGGAGCAAGATGGGGCAGGATGAGGAGAGAGAGAGGGGTGGGATTCAATTAAATAAATATATTAAAAATAATAATCCGACGTGTATCAATCTAAGATGAAGAATGAGTTTTTTAAAAAAAATTCTGGATCGCCACGTCACTAAGTTAACGGACGACATCACGGTTTACAGACGGAGGATCATTATTAAAATCAATGTTAAAGTTCTTATATACAATTGAGACCAATCAAAGGATTGACCAAAATTGAAAATTTTACGAAAGTTGGTGCTATTTTCGTCTAATAACCCTAACAAAAAATATACTATTTTAAGTAGTTTTTTAATTTCCATATTAATGCTCACCATTTTGGGGAAAAAAAATCATTTGCTAAAATTGAAATCCTAGTGTACCAAAATTGTATGTTTGTTATTTTCTACCATATTTCTTGTCACGAGAATGAAAAACCTACAGTATGGGCTAACCCTAAATTAAGATTTTAGTTAACCATCCCACGACACTGGTTCTCAAAATCCATTTGATCTAATTTTGTCATCCAAGTATTTCTTGGCCAAACACATTCTTACCATGTGTTTTCTATGTACCTTGTGTTAGATGATTATAACAAAATTCTACCACGGTAGTTGACAATATTGATCTTGGAAAGATTTTAACTAGACTTATTAGCTCTAACACGAATTCAAAATTAAGCTAGGTTAATATTCCATAATAATGTGAAATTATAGCTTCTCCACACTCCTAGGTAAGAATTTATGTGATCGGAGCACAATTGTCCAATTTAGAAACTATTATCTCCGAAGACGAGATAAGAATTTAAATTTACCTTATAATAAAAAATGACAACAAGTATCTTTCGTGCTTATTTAAGGCAAAGAATTTTAATTCTTGCTTTTACGTAGAATAATTATTTTCTTCACTTGCCGCAAGTATCTTTGGCAAGTGTTTACAAGACGATGTTGAAATTGAAAGCTTCTGTCTTGACATGCATTGCCAGTTCTTTCATGTCTCTATCTACTACGACTAAAACCAATAATTCACCCATAATTCCCCATCGTTCAACATCGTAATATTTGAAATAATTTGGAAATAAAAAAAAAAGTAGGGAAAAGATTCAAAGTTAATGAATTGTTGTTCATGAAATCCTACATAAATTGTTCAATATATATACATTGTTTTTTATTAGTAATTGATTTTTCTTTGATTGTTTTTTGAAAAATCAGATTCATTATATACGTACACTCGAAAAGCAATGAAATGAAAAGAATTAGAGTAGAAATGTAACATTAAAATATCATTCTACTATTTGGCATGCAATAATCCGAAATAAATACAACCAACTTTTTGTTATTAAAAGATTGACATCTTATTATGATTATTTCTTTTTAATTTTCGCCTTTTACTCCTTTTTCCTTTCATTACATCTTTTACCAAATGAGTCCACCATTCTTTTGGGAAGAAATTTAAGTAAATCTATCAATTGCAACAGGCCAATCACTGCTTGACACGTCAAACGACCCAGCCGCATGTTTTGACAAATCAAACCAATCAAACGACCTCCAATGTCCGCAGTCAACTACTCCCAGTCCCAGAGCAAGATTCACCAAGCTCATCACCAGCCCTCCATCGCCGGACGGACGGCTCTGATGGACGCCCTTCACTCACGTGGCAAAGTCGCGTGTGATTCCACGCAGTGCCAGCGCAGCAGCAACAGCGCACGGAGAGAAGCCAACACCGACAGAAATATAAGTGTAAAGCCTGATCCTGACACGGAGCAAGATCTGTAAACTCTCTCTCAATCATTTGAATTCTATATATTACTGCGAGAAAAAGAATCCAAGGCCCTCTTCTGGCCTCGGCATATCTCCCTCTCTCTATCTCCTCTCTTGTGTGTCTGCCTGCAACGCCAGAAAGAGAGAGAGAGGAGGGAGAGATAGATAGAGAGGTGTTTCATCTCATCTCTTGATTGCCAGACCTCTTTATCCTTCCAATATCTTGCTCTATCAGTCAACCAGTGAAGCAGGGTAAACAGTTGACTATGGACGAGAGAATCCCATCTCCTGCTTACTTCCAGTACTCCCCTTCCGGAATCCACTCGTCCCCTTCCCCCCACCACTCCATCAGGTCTCCTGCCTCTTCTGATAGAGAGAGGTCTGCCGCTGCTTTTCCCAATCTCTGATGCTTAAATTGTGGTTCTTGATCCCTAGCTAACTCGATTGGGGATTTGTGGTTTTCATGTGTTGACTCTCAATTGGTTGACTTGGATGTTCTTTTGCTGTATATGATTGTTAATTCTGGATGCATGTGCTGTGGATCCTTTTGACTGGATTCGGATACATCTTTTGGTGCTTTTTTCTTTCTTCTGGTTTGGGGCTTTTGGCGATTTCGTGTTGCAGATTAAGGATTGCTAAAGACTAAAGTAGATTTGGGCTTCACATGCATATGTGTACTGAATCATTTACTAGAGGGGTACTACCTGCAGCTTTGCTTGGGGGTTTATTTTGTCATCTTTTGCCCTTGTCTGTGAACTTGATAAGGATGCATCTAATGATTGTTAAGCATGCTTCTCTATGCTGTGTGATATTTAGCCAGTTGAAGATCCAAATAATGGCTTGTAATGATAATAATTATGCCAACCATCCTAAGACGAGTTCCTGATTGTGGGTTAATTGAGAAATGTATGTATATCATTGAAACTTGCAGTTAAATGGATATGTGTCCTTGCGGTTTCAAAATAATTCATCACCTATATATGCTATTCAAAAGTGTGATTCAATAGTTTCTCGAACTTAGTTTATATATTTCGGTAGTCCGTTCTCTATAATTGTGATCATCATTATTGTTTATAACTTTTTGTTGTCTTCACAGATATTTGGCTGAGTTATTGGCTGAGAGGCATAAATTGGGGCCATTTATGCAAGTTCTTCCATTTTGCAATAGACTTTTAAACCAAGGTATGTTGTTATATGTTTGTGCTCACCACAACAAGTTTAATCAAAACATGTGATTGGCAATCAGCGTCTTACACGGGCGCCGATTGGAAACTGGCGCTAGAGCTGCTGGGCGCTTGTTTGCCATTGCAAATTGGCGCCAAATGGCGCTAGTGCCGAGAGTGGCGCCAATTTGTTGGAAACCAGCTAATTAGTCCCACATCAGCTATTTATTTTCTTAAACATCATTAACTGTTATAAATGATTCATCAATCATGTATTAATTCTTACATTAATGCATCTTGACATTAAATTTTTTTTTTCAAACAGTGCAGAAGTTTTGAGTTTAATTACTATAATAAGCGTCGGTATCCAAATTCCTCCGCACTTTCTTTCTGGCTCTAATTTATTTAGTTTTAAATGAGTCGGAATTCCAATTTGGGCATCGATCCAGCGCCAAATTTTTTATTTGAAGTGACACCGATTTTTTATTTAATTTTTTGTAGTGGTTGTTTATAATATTAACTCTCGGGGTTGACATGTGGCTTGGATAGCCTAAATTTTGATTGTTCATCTAATAGTTCATATTTAAAATAAATTGGTGCATTAGTTGTAATATGCCTTTGTGAATGCTTGTCTGGAATATAAGTAATCTTCATCCTTTCTTCTGGAAATTCTAGTCGAAGGACCTTCATTTGTAAATAAACATCTATTTTAATTTTGTTTTCATTGATTTTCTCACTAACCCTGTGTCCCTGTGTGCGAATTCATTTTAGTAGATCATTTATAAGTTATATACATAATACCCTATATGTTACTTCCAAAACTGCAAATTCGACCTCGGTTAATTCTATTTTTGTTTACAGAAATTATGCGGGCTTCTGGTTTGGCATCTAACCAAGCTTTTGTTGATTCTGAGAGAATGGAGCATGGCTCTCCATTAAGATTAGGTGGACCGATGGATCTGGAGGGATGGTCAGGAATGCAGACAGAGGTAATGCAGCTTTCACCTTTATGTAACGGTTGGTTCAAGTCAGCACCAGTCTTTGCTTTATGAATTAATCTGGAACTGACTGCTAGCTAGTGATGGATTTTTTGTTTCTGAACAATACTAGCCTCATGCCATTCTACCCAAATCAGTTGATACTTTTTCTTGATTGACATTATTCTTGCTGGGATAGAAAAAAAAACCAAGATGTAAATCAAAATCAGTAATGCACTAGAAGAAAAAAGAGGGTAAAATACCAACAGAATTAGCACCAAGTGTGCTGATTTTGGGCCCTCTATACCTTGGATTCGGGGTATACGGTTGCAGTGTTAATGGGAAAATTTGTATGTGGATTTCTTGTTAATCATCTTTATTTTCTATTGATGACTTCTATAAACTACTAAACACTTAATGGTGTTCTGCAATGTGATTTATTTTTTATGTTTTGCATATATGGAAAATTACTAAGCATTTACATCCATCTAAATGCTATCAAACTCATTTACATCCAGATATAAGATTCTGGATAAGATTTGTATAGCAACCCACTGCTTTGATTTTGCTAAGAAGATTGATTCTCACATATGCAATCCATTAGAGAATGGATGTGGGAAGATTTCAAGAAAAAAATTGAAATCTATGGTTGAAAGTGGACTTATCATTGGTATATTTTCATTTGTTAAATAATCATCAGCATGTAGTAATCCTCTTCAGAAAATAAAATACAGATAGTAATTTAATTTCTTTTTGAGTTTTCATTGATGATCTTTCTTTCTATCCTAAAAGGAAGGGATTCATTTTGTTACTCAGTTTGTTCGCTTGCTTGTGGAAAACCCAATATTATGAAATAGTTCATTTGTAAAATACTGGTATTTGATATATGGGTTAGATCATGGAATGAAGTCGATCCAGTATGTTTGCAATGTGTGAATAAAATTGTATGTTGTGGTCCTTGTGGAAGAACAAATAGAAAAGATAGGAATATGAAGATTGTAGAATAGCAAATTGTGATTCTTAGTAATAAAATGGAAGGAAAAATGAAGAAAGTAGATGCAGTTTAATCTTTACAATGTCATTTCACTGGTCTGTAAATCCATAGTTTCCAATGAAAAAGCATATTAATAGGTGATAGCAGTCGTTTTCCCTAAAAAAGGTTATAGCAGTCATAATGGTAGTCTAATTAGTATCTCCAATGGAAGATATAACCCAAGATGTTCCATAATTTCCTTTCTAGACTTTATGATAAGTTCTATAAAACAGAACACCAGATATGACTCCGATCAGAGCTCAGATCACTATCAGTTAGGACTGGGCAAGTTCCGTTCTTGACCCATGGGATATCCTATCTGACTAAGAAATTTTCAGGAACTGGTTTGGTTAAACCAGTCACCCAAATCTATTCTTTCTCCACAAAACTCTTCCCCTCCTCAGACACTTCTCAATTCCTGCGGTAAATGCACGTAGCTAACACTGCAACGGTCGAGAGATTCACCCTAAGATCTCAATCTTTGGTTGGCTCCGACAAAGAAACAAACTCTTAACCAAGGATAGATTGACTAAATGAGGGCTTAGAACAGATGTAGTTTGCTCCCTTTGCAACTGCTCTAGGGAGACTCATTTGCACATCTTCGAAATTTGCCTCTTCTCTCTTGAGGGCTGGCATCTCTTCCTTAGAGCTCTTGGGGAAACTTGGTTTCCAATTTCATGGTCACCCCTGAACTTGTTCCCTCCTTCGGTAACAAACAAGCCCCGGCATAAATTCATGATCATGTTCCTCTGGTTCGAGCGGAATAATCGCTGTTTCAAGGATAAAAGATATTTGGCTGCTCATTTGGCACTTTTAGCAGCTAATTTCTGCTTAGTTTCAGCTGTTTCCGCTTAATTGTACAATTTATTGTTGTTGGTAATGTACCTTTTGCTATTCTTCCCTCGTCTCTCCCACCCCTTACTTGTATTACTTTCAATTCTCTTGAATCATATACAAGTGTTCTTTTCCTCAAAAAAAAAAAGCTGCTGCCTCCTCCAATTGTTCTTCTTCTTCACCACTGTTGCGACAGCATCCCACTTCTTCCATAGTAGCAGCTTTCCTTTTCAGCCCTATTCAATAGTAATTAGTTTTACAGCAGAACGATTTATGTTGCTGAAAATGCAATTGTATCGTATTTGATCAATGTTAGTGATTGAGATTCATATTAATGACCAGCCTACATTTATGTAAATTGTTGTTGATTATGTGATTTGAGATATAGTGACTGATTCATATTTCTTTTTTTGAAAAGGAGAACCCTGCATTCTATTCAAGAGGTATGAAAGGTACAGGTATGGGGGGAGAGAGTACAAAATAAGTTGAAAAGTAAATAAAATACATTAAGACTGATTCATATTACTGCATCACAAAATTGTTGTCAATACTCAGTAGGTTATACGCACTAATAATTTTGTATTATTTTATTTTGTAAATAATATTATAATGAGCCACAAACCCTTTGATAGCAAGATTGTATTCTTATTATCATCCATTTGATAGAATGTCTCATTGCTGATATTTCTTCTATATTCAGGAAAATGGATACTTCAACAGGGTAGGGACGATACAAACATCAAATGTAGGCTGGAACGGAGTTCCTGGAGTCAACGCTATGCCGATCATGAAAAAAGTTGTGAGGCTTGATGTTCCTGTTGACAAATACCCTAATGTATGTAAATTTCATGCCTTTTTAGCTGAATCTTAAAACATCAACTTTTACTAACTTCTCAGACCTTTTTTACTTAGTACAACTTCGTTGGACGCTTACTGGGACCACGAGGAAACTCCTTGAAAAGAGTTGAAGCTACCACTCAATGCAGAGTTTACATCCGAGGCCGGGGTTCCGTGAAGGACACTGTGAAGGTAGTGCATGCAATAGTCTATTTCATTAGAGAGCAAAAATCACAATGTTTTCATTGGGTCTGAGAATTAGATAACAGTCTTTCTTGTTATTATTTTCTGTAGGAAGAAAAGCTAAGAGATAAACCTGGATACGAACACCTGAATGAGCAGCTACATGTTCTGGTGGAGGCCGAGTTTACAGCTGATATCATCGACACTCGTTTAGATCAAGCTGTGGCAATATTGGAAGATCTTCTGAAGCCAGTGGTAACATATCAAAATGTCTTTCCCATATTGGTCAATGTGACCAAAAACTTCACATGTTATCATCACTTCATATCACAACTGCTGATTATTTTTATCATACAGGATGAGTCTGTGGACTACTACAAGAAGCAACAGCTGCGGGAATTGGCCATCCTGAACGGAACTCTGCGAGAAGAGAGCCCTCAATTGAGCCCAAGCTTGTCCCCGTTCAATAGCACAGGCATGAAACGGGCGAAAACGGGGCGATGATTTGAGACTTCCTCGATTCTTACAAAGATTCAACTCACTCATACCATCAGAACTACCTAAACACCCTAAGGTGACCCATACCATCAGAACTACCTAAACACCCTAAGCTTGAGGCATCATACCCTTTTATACAGACATATTGTGTGATGGTTCCTTATTAGTTATTTGTTAATGTCCTTGGAACTGTTTGATTTTTTATTCTTTACCAACCTTTACCCTTGAATGGTAAAGTTATGAGAGTTGAATAATTTATATTAGTGGTTTTGCTCTAGAAATTTGATAATTATTGTTAGTATGTAACCTTGAACTGATGGATTTGTTGGAAATGGACATTAGACAATAATTAAGTTGTTAGTTATGTTTTGATCTTTTTGCTATGATATCATACAATGTTTTCTCTCTCATGAAGAGTTAATTGTAGTTCATCCATATGTGGTTAAGTAGAATCTAACTTATTGTGAATAATGAAGCTTATTCCTTGCCTTGTGGCTCAATTTTGCACTGCTTCTTCAGAGTAGCAAATTTGAGTGGTTTATCACTAGTTTTGAAGTTTTGTAGCATGACCAATTAATTATAACTATGAAATCTTAAATTTTAATGTTTGCTCATGACTTGGAATATTTATAGTTATTCTCTGTTGTAACTTGGTTACTGGCATGCAGGTGGTCACTTTGGAGCGGTTTTAATTTGTTTTTGCTTTTGATTTAGTTTTTTATTTCAAGAAAACACTTTTGGAAAATAAAATGTTCCATACTAACGTATTTGGATCCATAACCATGAGTTTCAATGCAAAGTTTTGATACTCTTACTCTTCCACTCGATGAGTTGCTTTTCTTTAGTTGAATTCTGATTTTTTGAAAATGTGTTTGGTAGTTTTAAATTTTTTGGACTTTAGTCCTATAAGTTTAATTTCAGAATTTTTAGTTCTTTAAGTTTCATCCGTAGCACATATTTGGTTCTATCCGTGACGGCTCGTTAACTCTCCATCTACGTGGACATAACGCCGTTCATACACATTGATAGATTTGGTCCTAAAAATTTTATTTTGAAATTTTCAGTCATATACATTTGTTTCGTAGCACAGATTTGATCCTATCAGTGATGATCAATTAACTTTTCGTCCATGAAAAAAAATGATATTATGTTCATGTTGATAGAGTTAACAGATCGTCACAGATAGAACCAAATTTATGCTACGGAACAAATATATAAAATTGAAAATACTGAAATGAAACTTATAAGACTGAAGTTCATAAAATTTAAAATTTATAGGACTTCTATTTCACTCCTCCCGTTAAAGTTATAACAAAACCTACTTTAACCATACCATGCTTAAAATACTTTCAGCACATTAATTAATTAGTACATATTTGGACAATCCCACCATTTTATTCGTCATTAGAGGTACTGGATAAGAAGCTTAACTGATACTGAAACTGAGAACACAGTTAATTAGTACATATTTTGGACAATCCCACCATTTTATTCGTCATTAGAGGTACTGGATAAGAAGCTTAACTGATACTGAAACTGAGAGCACCAACTGTGTATATTTCAGTTGACTCTTCGACAATTCAACCTGATCTCTCCTTCGTTGCCCTCTTTGACATCAAGAGACCCCATCTTGACCATCGCCTGCTGGAAGTCATTGAAGAATCTGGCTTGGTTCATCGCATAACCGTTGACTATCATCTGGGTTTGCGGGTCGGAGTACAAGGTTTGGTCGGAAGCCAGCAGCCCCATCCTCCCTTGCAGCGCATAAAAGTAGTTTAAGTCAAACCTATTGCTGGTGAAATCAAACCCCACTTGTGCATCGTCTCCAGCACTGCATGTTCTTGACAGTCTCCTGGCGTAGTTCGAATCGAGAGTTGGGTCGACGTCGTTGTTGGCGTCGAAGTTGCTCAGCCTTTGCTTGAAGTTTGCACACCTTGCAACTCCCAGAGTGTGAGCCCCTGATGAAGTACTCTTGAATTAATTGTTGATCTTAATTTGTTGAAGATTAATTGCAAAGTTTGTATGAGAGAGTTGTATCCTATCACAGTTGATAATTAATTACCAGCTAAGGCCACCAAATCCTGAACACTGAATCCATGTTGACCAAACATCTGGATGAGGGCTGTACTGTTTAGGGATGGTGGAGGAAGGTTGATTGTATCTTGTATTTTAGATCTTCTCCCATCCTTTCTTCCCTTTGCTACATCATAGTAGGGACCTCCAGCCTATAATTATGAGCCAAATTAATTAAATAAACGTTGATCATTAAATATTAAGCATCATTATAAACACTTAAATGATGAAAAAAGCTTATATGGGTAGACCGCCCAAAGAAATTTTTTATGAACGACTGAATATGAGCTTTGACTGAATGAACATGATAAATAAAAGAATTGATAGCTAATATGAAATTAACCCTATCATATAATTAATTACGTACGGGAGAAGTGCAATCGAAGTTCTATAAATTTTAAATTTTTTGGCTTCGGACCTATAAAATTTATTTCGGTATTTTCAATCTTATATGTGTGCTCCATAGCACAAATTTGATTCTATTCGTGACGGTTCGTTAGCTCTGTCAACATGAACATAATGTCGTTTATTTTTTCGTAAACAGAGAGTTAATTAGCGGACCGTCACGGATAGAATCAAATCTGTGCTATAGAGCAAACATTTAGGACTGCAAATTTCTAAATGAAATAAACTTATAGGACCAAATCTTTCAACGTGTATGAACAGCATTATGTCCACGTGGACGGAGAGTTAATTAACGAACCGTCACGGATATGACCAAACTTGTGCTACGGAGCAAACATATAGGATTGAAAATACCGAAATGAAACTTGTAGGACTGAAGTCCAAAAAATTTAAAACTTATAGGACTTCTGTTGCACTTCTCCCAATTAATTACCATGTAAACTGCATCTCTAGCTGCCATTGCAACGATGTCGGCGCAAGAAACAACTCCAGGGCATTGGCTCTCAAGAAATTGCTTGGCCTGGTCGATGACCTCGTAGCCGCGAAGGCTTAAGTTTGCGGTAGAATTCTTCTCCGCCATGTTATCACCCGTGGAATCGATTAGAACCGATGCATCGCATCCCTATATATACATGCACGAATTAGATCAAGAACATAATATAAAGCCAAAGAAGATGATCCTTTACTTGGACAAAGCAGTCATGAAAGTGCAGCCTGAGAAGGCCTCCGGCGAGACTGGGATCATCACGTAGAGCTTGGCTCACTGTGTTCCTCACAATGAACTCTGCAAAAGGGCAGCTCATGGCATAATAATTTGGTGTCAAAGCATCCACGTTCGTAAGCTGAACCCCCAGAAGTATCAGCTTAATCAACAGTAGCAACTCCATCAAAGAAGTAATCAGCTTCAGTACTGATCAGTTTGATCAATGTGCTTTGTGTATACTAAGTGAATAGAATTAAGGTTGCTTAGAGTACATGTATATATATATATAGCTGGAGAGATTTGGTCAGTATATATATATATATATGCAGAAGGGTCAATTAGATTTAATATTATTAATTGAGGTGGAATATTAATTCTCTTTAGTGGAAACGAAGCAGGCACAGACCACTACAAATGCATGCATGACTGACGGTAGAAAACATAATCTGACAACGTAAGCATGAAGATGGCCAGTAATGCTGTTTATCCTGTCATGCATCTGAGAGATTATTGATCTGCGCATGCAAGCAGACACCCATATATCTAATTACAAGGACAAGGCCACTTGCAGCACTCAAGATATTTTACCAATAAAGAACTATCTTGGTGCAGTTCAATTTCCTTTGAACTGAAACAATAAAATAATCATTTTTCATCATGAAGTGATATATATATATATATACAAATGGAACATGAGCGCAGTTTTTCAAATAATATAAAAGCCATATATAATAATTCGGGCGATATATATGATCTTGAGGATTGAGCAGCTCAAGTCAACAGAATAAGTGGGGGGGGGGGGGGTAAAAGATGATTCCATTGTTTAATTGCTCTAGATGATCTCTCTTTCTCCTCCTTTCAGTGTCATCACGAAGTGGATCATTAATTCTTGTTTCTTTCATAAAAGTTGTAAATATAAGCATGAGTTTCACATTAATTGACGGCACATACAATAAGTCAAAAGTGAACACTAGAACAGTTATAGTGCTTGATAAAAAAGCCTACAAATAATCTGTACAGTGATTGTGCTTCCTCTTGCAATGCCAGCTTATATAGAGGGATATTTTGGCTTGCTGCAACTTAATTGGTGGTGGATTCTGACTAAGATATATATGAGGAGGTTCAAGGTTTTCAAAGTTCTTTGAGATTCTACATATATACTTTTAGTAGTATATATATAGTGCTTTGAGGATAAGTAGGAAATGCTATGTCCACTTGAATTGGATAACTAAAATAATAATTGTCACAAGTATTCATTACCCTCTACATCTATATATATATATATAAGGTCAACTACACAATGTGAGATATTAATAAACGTACAAATACAAATCAGGAAGGGCGGAAAGAGAAGAAAATAGAAACACAATAAACACATTGTGTTTATATTCGTCCACAACTGCGCTTATAAAAGAATCCACTATTTTGTAAATGTAATTTATAGGTTGTTTTACAATTGTCTGATCCCACGCACTATTATTTCTCCAACATTATATATATATATATATGCTAGTGCTTTCCTATGTAGAATAAACAAGGACATGCTTTTGAAACACGAGAAGAAGTGCATGAACTGCATAAAAACTGACAAAGGGAGATGCACTCGATATCATTTCAGCATGGCTGGAGGAACACTACGATAATTAGAGGAAAAACCGATGCTAGTTTATATGGAAAAATCAGTGTTTGATGGGTGTTGGAATCAAAATTCGATCGGATGCTTCTAAATATGACTAAATCGGAGTCAGAAAAAAATGGGGAAAGAATGTGGATATATATTGGCACCTATTTTATTGGCAAGAATGTGGAAAAAAATGGGGAAAAAAATGGGGAAAGAATGTGGATATATATTGGCAAGCAATATTATCGCGAGGTTTAATTAAAAAATGAATATAAGATTATATAGTGGACTGGACTAGTACTTTTGGGCCCAGCCAGATTCGGCCCAACAACGTCCACACTTATGGATCCAAAGCCAAACTAAGTGGTTCTGTCTGGGGGCTCAACCCGATCATACAAGGACATCCACGTCCTCCCTGATTACAAGAGATACGCCATTATGAGTCTGACATCTTTGGTATCAGCCTCGACCCATTTCGAGTACTATCCATGCGAGAATATCGGACGACGTCATTACCTCCTCCTACAATAAATACAAACACAACGCGCCTCAGGTAATCTAAGTTTCAATTTTATTACCTCCATTTGGAGTACCTACTGACTTGAATGTCGGAGTATCTTTTGCAGCCCCCCCTTCCGCGCGCGCGCGTCGGAGTTGCACCAGACCCATCAGAGACACCACACCACACCACACCACACCACACCAGACCATGCTCCGATCAAGCATGAACATATAGTGTTTTTTTAAAAAAAATAATGTTAAGATTGATCATATAAGATAGACCAATTGAAAATATGATATACATCGGATTAATAAATGATCGATGAGGTATTTACAATAATTACTTATGATTAGAGACAACAAAAATTAGCTGATGTGAGATTAAGAGGCCAAAAATCGGCGCCTTTAAGGGTAAAGGCGTTAGTTTCGTGGAGACCGACGTTGGTTCCCGACACCAGATACACGCGCTGATTTTCTGAGGCATTCTTCGATGTAGATAGGATGAAACTAGTGTCATCAAGAAGACTATATTATAAATCTATGTTGTAGTGGAATGATTTTGAGTACTTATGCCTCTAAGTCCTACTCCTTGAGTACTCCAGAATGACTTCCTAGCTTTCGTCAGTTATATACATCCATTAATGCATGTAAATTAAAATTTGAAAGAGATTTATATATAGAATAAACTGACCAAGAAGGGATCCACTCAAAAAAGAACAAGAATAAAACTTAAAGTAGAATTTCGGGTAAGAAGAAAAGTATTTCGTGTTTCTATTTAAATTTTCAATTTGGATAAATTTTTTAACTCGGGGATATTTTCAATTTCGAGTTTCTATTAATTCTACATGGATGGAGGATCGATTAGCGGATCGATGTCAAGACTACTCAAGCTACCGACATGTTTACTCTTCGAAATCAAATGTCGTAGGTGATTCAGTACTTGGGACATATTGCATCACTTTTGCTCGGTGTTGCACCGCCTCCATCAGTTGGCGCAGCGACATCAGGATTGTATCCATTATCATTTGGATGACGAGTGATGCGCTCCCCCACACATGTAGTCCATTGCCTCGCTGCAACCATTGCCTGATCGTGCGCCATGATTGGATTTTGTATGTTTATTTTGGACTGTGAGAGATGGTGGTTTGGCTTAATAGTAAAGTTAATCACTTGTGACTTGGAGGTCATAGGTTTGAGCCATGAAAATAGTCTCTACAAAAAGCAATGAGAAAGTTGCATACATCAATTCTCCTCAGAGCCCACAAAAGTGGGATTGCTTTGTGCACTGGGTCATCTTTCTATTTGACGATTACATTTTTCTAATTTATACATTGATGTATATATTATTTGATACATTTGATGTAAATACTCAATTTTGATGTAAGAGGTGATCGCATTTTCTAGTTTTCTGCGACGAAGTCTTACGTAACGGACGTCTACCATCGCAGAAGGTCTTCGGCGACGATTTTGCGACCATTGGTGTTGTAGACAATTTTTTTGTAGTGATTTTATCTGAATTTAATTGGGATTACTTGTACTTCTCCGCGTATTAGTTTATTTTAATATCTCTGTGCAACAAAAAAATCAATCAAGAACTCTATTAAAGAATTCAAAATTAATATCAACTAGTTGCAGTAAGCTATGGTTTTATAAATAAAAAATAATAAAATAGAATTTTATATTTTTAATATATCATTATATATAAATAGAATAGTCTATCACAAAATTTTCAATACTTTTCATATTTAGTAATAATTTTTCTTTTTCCCTCTGTATAAAGATGCCCGCACACTCATAGACACACGTATATACATACAAATATATGTTCATTGTATTATACTAATTTAGTCTCATATAAAGTTTATAAGAAGTTATTTGATAACACTAGGAAAAAACTTCGAATTGGGAGGGTGATCCTCCCAGTGAACTGACCGTACCCCAAATCGACACAGGTGAATAAGTAAAGTATATTAGGGCGCGTCGAGAGAATCATGTCGAAGAAACTTAGCAAAATGACCCCGTAACTTCGGGAGAAGGGGTGCTCTCCTATCTTTTGATTAGAAAAGCGGCACATACCAGGGGTAGCAATTGTTTATTAAGAACACGTGACTCTGCTGAGTGGTAACATGATGTATAAAGTCATTAACTCCAACTTGGATATTTTATACTCCGCGCTTAATTAGACATGTGAGATTAATAGATAGGAGGCTATTTGGGCCCACAAGCTCAACTCCTATTGGTTTTAGCTCTGAGTGAGAGGGCCCGTAGATTGATCATGAGCTATTATCTTGGTAGCTTCAACTGACCAATAATGAGTTTGATCACGTAGAAAAAGAAACCAATAGCTTTAAACCACACATCATCTGTTTATTATCTGCCTTTGTCCCAATTGTAGTGACGATGTATACGAACCATGACACGTGCACAAATAAAGCACGAGCAGACATGGAAATCTCGAACCCGAAGAGCTTCAAATAAATAGACCGTCACTGATTTGAAATTTTACTTCTTCGCAATCGCAAGTGGGGCGGACGCTGACAAAATAAGAGATGCCGTATCACAAGCGTCCGGCCTCATCTTTTATGGGCCAATAGCGACCTGCCACTTCAGCCGACAAAGACCAGAAAAGCGTCGAAATGCGATAATGCCGGGAACAATTGAACAAGTATGTGATAAACATAGAAAATACAGAAACAAAATTCCCAATCCACTCCCACGTCAGCGATGACAGGGGACAGAGAATGAGCGGCCTGGTTTACCCAGCAACGCCAATTTTAAATGGCCCGCATTCGCTTCAGCTCATGATTTATTAATTTCTTTCTCAAAACTGTTAGAAAAATAAATAAACCATTCCCACTTTTGAAGCTCTCTGCCGTCCTTTTAATTTATATTGGGTTAATTTCATTTGAGTAGACTTCTTTTTTAAATTTATTTCTAATTTTAAACATTTTATTTTGGCTCCTAAATTTACTAAATTATTTTAATTTAGTTCAAACGTCCCTGAATTTACTATATTATTTTAATTTAGTTCAAACATTCATATAACATCTCTGTATCACTGTATGTTTTACGTGCACACATCTTTTTTAATATAAAATTAAAGGAAAATAAATAAATATTTTTTGTATCCAAGAGTTGCATTAGTGCATGACCTACTCATGATTCATGAACATCAACAGAATCAAATAGTGTTCCAATTTTATCGGAGGTGGCGTGGGGTGGCTAGCAATCAGAATCTATTCTGGTTCAAGTTGTTTCTTACAAATACTTTTACGGTATATTTGTTTCATTGAATTGAATTGGATTAGTTAATAAATGAGGATAGATTGAATATAAATTTTTTAAATTCAATATACACCGAATATAATATTAATTTTATACTTATTTTCTTCTAATTCATGCATTAAACAAACAATGAATATTCATCCATCGCTTATCATATTCTTTCTTGTCCTATGAAGCAAACATGCACTTATGGCGTGTTTGTTTCGAATGATAGAATTTCAATCGGATAAGAACTTAGTTGGAATTAATCGGGATAAGAATCTTGTGAGATAAGCTTATATCATTCTATTTGATGTTTGTTGAAATCTCGGATAAAAATATCATAAAATATAGGATTTTGAAATTCTATATTTGTGTTGGCTCCGGACAAAGGAGTTAGGTATTAATAATTTAATACTTGAACTTAATTTTACCAAATTTTTATTTTAAAAATTAAAGAAATTAAATTTAAATAATTATTTTAAAATAATAATAATAATAATTTGATAAAAATATTTCTAAAATTTGAATTAAAATGAACTTATCAGAAATATTCAGCTTAAATGACACGAGAATGAAAAAAATTCGAGGATTTTAATTCCTAATCCCCTGTGAGGATATCTATATCCCATTAGAATCGTATTTAGATTCGATCATATCCAACTTAAATGATATTCGAAGCTCGTAGCAAACGATGGATAGAATTTCACAAATCATATTCACTAGTCATATCCCGTAAAATAAACGTGCTATTAGAGTGATGAATGGTTTGATAGGCACAACACTAACTTGTGGTCTAAGGTTTGAAAAGATATCTATGCCACAAAGATATTCTTCTTAATTGGCATGGAATTGACAATGTGAATGACGATTAAACGAGTTTGGAACAAGTTGTGGTTCAGAAATCAAAAGCTCTATGAGATCTTTCCTCAACTCTTCATAGTAGCGAGCAGAAATCATAGAATGTTGGTCCGCGAAATGGCAAATCTTAGGCACAAACATTGCAAACTACTGTGGTGTGTGCTCGTGGATCCAGGCTAAGTCCAATAGTTAACAAGCCTCCTAGGGATGCCTACCCTATTTGATCAAATCGATATAATTCATCGAAAATGAGATAGGTCTGGGGGCTTCTCGAGGATCGAAGCAACAATCTTTACCAATTTATGGAAGAATCATTGTCCAAGCAACATGAAAGTACATATGTGGATTGCACTCAAGAATAGGCAACAAACCAAAGATGGACTCTTAAAACACGACGTATCCTTTGACAATCTTCTATGCATCTTCTACAGCAACGATGCAAAAATGCAAGATCACATCCACAATTTGTGCTCGGGCACTATCAATGGTTAGCATGCTTTTATCTCTCTCTACAGTGACGGCCACTTCCTAGTCATCCCAAGAACTGCATAAGAGGGTGAGGATCGGACAAAGCGACATTGCTTGGCCTCGACCATTTGGAGTTGGACCCTTTGGCAAACGCGGAATGTGGTCATATTGAGAAATACACCGTGATCTGTTGAGAATATGGTGTGAGCTTCCTTATACTTTTGGGGTCGGCTTGTATAGCTATACTCTTATCACTAGGCCTATTCGACCCTTCCGTATATTTGGTACCTTTTATATCTCTTAATTTTCTATTACTTTGAAACTCTTGAAATGAATTTGTGTGGCCTCCTCAGAGGTCTTACTTTACATCAAAAGAAAAAAATCAAATAATGTTGACCTGCAGATCGAAAAGATAAAACATACAATAATAAAATTCTTTTATATGAAATTTTATGTCTCGTTTGATTGACATGGAAAGTAACTTTATGCAAAAAATTATAATTCCCATGAATTAACTTCTCATATGTATTTCTCGAGAAATACCTAAAAAGTATTTTGTTGACAATAAGTTAATTCATAGGAAGCTAGTGTAACTTCTCACCTACAACATGTTTGGTTGACATGAGTACTTCATAGGAAGTACACATGAAATGATCGACCAATATATCTTTCTTTATAAATTAATATTTTAATTTATATGTATTAGTATATATGAAAAAAATAAATTTTATTTTTAAAAAATTTAAAAAAATATTTTGTTAAAAAAATTAAAAAAATTATATTTTGGGAAATTTATATTTTTTATTTTTTTAAAAAAAATATGATATTAAATATGACTTAGAAAAATTACATATGGATCAATAAGGTATCGACATGTGGTGTTGATATGGAATTTTGTTAAAAATTATACTTTTGATCCTCATAGTTTGCTCTAATTTTTGTTTTAGTCTTTATAATTTCAAAATTTTGGTTTTAATCCCCACACTTTATTTCTGTTTAGGATTTGGTCCCTACCATCACATGAGACTTAAACGAAGCTGATGCGGATAACAGGTGTTGGCTAGACATTATTGACGTGGAGCCTGCAGGGATCAACTTTGTAAATTATGTGAACTAAAATTAAAATTTTATAAACTATGGGGACTAAAACTAAAATTTTATAAACTATAGGGACCAAAACCAAAATTCAAGTAATTATTTATCCTAATAATATAAAAAAATCACATGATATTATTTTAATTTATTTATAAATAATTATAATATTTAAAAATATTAAAATTAAATAAACTTTTTACTGATTAAGATGATTTATTTTGAATTTTATTTTGAAAAGTGCGATAACATGTTTATATATTTAGAAGATTAGTTTAATATTTGCAAGATTAATTTATTTTCTCTTTTAAGGCACAAATATTTAATTTTGTATTCTTGCATTGAACACATTAATCGAACACGGAACATATTAATATTTTACAGTATGTTCTATATCTCTGAATATCCCTTAACAATACCCATGAAATCGTAGCAATAACCTTGTATTATGGTATTGCCACTACAGCAAATGTATGAAAAAATAACATTTATTAGAATAAAAATCAATATTTTTTTGACGTTCGAAATTAATCTAATTTAAATCGCTTTGGACGCGCCAAATTTAGAATCAAAATGGAGGTGATGAGGTGATCAGTGAAGTGATGAGCAGATCATGAGAGCATGTTTTTGAATTCTGCAACTACTGTAGAATTTACGTTAAATCAGTGTAATTAACTAATAAAAACTAATGCTTAATGACAACATCCGTTTAAATCCACTCAATTTAACGTAAATTACTATAGTGTGCTCAATTTTAATATTTTTTAATATATAATTATTTATAAATAAATTTAAAAATATTTTGTGATTTTTTATATTTTTTAAGAAAATAATAATAATTTTGATCCATATAATTTACTTGAATTTTGGTTTTAGTCCCTATAATTTACAAAATTTTGATTTTAGTCCTCATAGTTTACAAAGTTGGTCCTTGCAGGTCCACGTCAGCAATGTCCAGGCCCCTAGCTTAAGAACTTAATTTTCCTAAATCAAGTAATACGCGATACGAAACCCTAGCGAAGGGGCGACAACCGCCTCCCCTGCTCTTCTCGCCTCTCCCCAGCGTCCGTCACCCCCTGATCCCCCTGATCCTCTCCCCTCTTCATGTTCTCCTCTGTCCGACGCTTCTCCTTCACCGATTTCCCCTCTCAAATCGGCTGAGGCAAAGTCCCCTTCCTCGCAGATCCTTAGATCTGGCGGTTCGCTGGCTCTCAGCACCCCTTCGGCGTCGATCCCCTCCGATGATGCGATCGCGGCTACTTTCAACACTGTGCCTCCCCCGAAGCCCCTTTCCTGGGTGCAAATGCTCAAGGCATCGACTCCTAACGCCTCCGATCCCTCGTTGGCTTCTACTCTCTCCAAGATCCAAGCGGCTACCACAGATCGCGTCCGCTTCTCGGAGGACCAGATTTCAGCCCGGCGACAGCCTTGGGAGCGTTCCCTAATAGGGAAATTTCTTGGTAAACCTCCTTCCCTTGAGTCCATCCAGAGATGGGCCTCTCAAATTTGGTTGACTATCGGTTTTCTATCTGTTATGGATTTAGACAAAAACTTTTTCATTTTTCGTTTTTGCTCTGTTGAAATGGCGAAAGCGGTTCTTACCGGCGGCCCTTGGTCACTTCGGGGGGATGTGCTCCGTCTCATCCCCTGGAAACCCTTGTTCCGGCCCTGGGAAGAATCGTTCAGTTTCACCCCTATTTGGATCAGTATTCACTCGCTGCCTTTGGAATTTTGGAATCGAAATTCGGTTGCCCTAATTGCAAATTCTTTTGGTAATGTGTTAAAAATCGATGATCGATCTTTCTTGTTTGAGCGTGGTCAATATGTTCGTATATGTGTTGAAATCAACCTTGTTGTGCCTCTCCGTCAAGGAGTGTGGCTTGATGTCGATAGTGATTCTATTTTTCTTCCGGTTGCCTATGAAAATTTGCCTGCGGTATGTTTCCAATGTGGTTTAATCAGTCACATGTAAGACTCTTGCTCTCTGGTGAAAACCAATGCCTCAAATGCTTGTAATGTCAATGTTGATAAATCTGTTGATAGTAATGTGTTTAATTCTAATGTTAACAAATGCTTGTAATGTTGTTGTTAACACCATAGATTCTACCACGGTTGATGTTAACTCGAACCCTCTCTTTTCTTCTCCCCCCTGGCCTCCTCCATCGCCCCCTGAGCCCGCTTGCGGGCCCTGGATTAAAGTTTCCTTGTGGTAGGACAGACGACAGCGCAACGCAAATAGCCGTCCTAATGTCCCCGCCAAGGGCAAGGAATGGGACCCCCAGCCTCCATAAGCCCTTGCGGCAATCCTCCTCTCCTTCCAAGAGCATATCCCCAATCTGAAATGTTCCTAAGCCCTCAAATAATTTTGTTAGGCATCTTCAGTCGAATACCAAACCTTCTACTAATTATAACCATGTTCTCCCTCCCTCGCGCCTCCTTGCGTCCATGCCTAAAGCTACTAAGGACCCCCCTCCTTCAGCTGCCAATGACATGGATGTCTGCACCACCTTTAGTGCCTCCTCTTCCAAGCCGTCTTCCCCAAAGACTCTCTCCCAATTTGCTGAAGAAGTCTCCCTAATCTCCAAAGCCAACCCTCCTCCCAACACTAGTATCACCTCTTCTAGCACTAAAAAGAAGAATGATACTATGTCAAAAAAATCCAACTCCTTTAGCACTACCATACCTTCCGAACACAACCTTAAAAGACTTAGGGCTAGTGCCAGTGAAGCCAAAGCCAAAGCTTCTACTTCCTCTCCTATAACTCCTGCTGTCCCTGCCCCTCCACCCCCATGTTCCCCATGTCAATCCTTAATTGGAATGTCACGGGGGCTTGGAGACCCCCTGTTAGAGAATCTATCTCCAACCTCCTTAGAAACTCTCAAACTTTAGTCATCACCTTGCAGGAAACCCACCACCAAATCTACTAGGTTCATCCGATCCCTTGGTAAAACTTGGGATGGTTATTTTTATCCTGGTATTAGAGCCTCAGGTGGTCTTATCACTGCCTTGAACAAATCTTATGTTCAAACTCATCTCATCTCCATGAATACCCAAATCGTTCACATTGTCATCCAACTTAAGAATTCTGAATCTTTTATTCTTTCCAACACCTATGCTAGCAATGGCTCATCTCTTAGGAGCTCCCTTTGGCCCTCCCTCAAAACTTATGATCTCAGCCCTTATTCCTGGCTCATCATGGGAGATTTTGATTGCACTCTCTCCCATGATGATAAGTTAGGGGGCCAGCCTTTCAAGGTCACCAAATCTATTGCTGACTTTAGGAATTTTATTAGTAGTAGTGGCCTTATTGACCTAGGCTTTAAAGGCAATAAATATACCTGGTCTAACAATAGACAAGGCCTTGCAAAAATTCTCATTATGCTGGATAGGGTCTTTGCCAATGCGGCATGATTGCATTTCTTTGAAAATGCTTCTGTGGCGCACCTTAACAGACTCACTTCCAATCATAGGCTCATTACCATATCCATTCCTCTTGATAAACAGTCTAGGAATAAATTCTTCAAATTCCAAAGCTTCTGGACTGAATACCTTGATAGCACTGAGGTTGTAAGCAGTGCTTGGGGTCTCCCTCTCCCCCTTTTAGCTGTTACTCCTCCTTCAACTCTAACATTTCCAATACCAGGAGTGCTTTGTTTACTGGAACAAATTAACATAACCTCGGTAGGCTTGAGGAAAACCTTAACACCATAAATCTTGACATTATTCAACTTGGATCCTCCTTCTCCTCCATTCCTGTATCTCTCCACCTAGAAAATAAGCTCAGGACCCTCCATAACAAAGCTATTGCTTTGCAAAGGCAAATATGTATAAAATGGTGGTCCATAACCAAATGCAAGTGGCTTTAGGATGGAGAGCACAATACTATTTACTTCCATAGGCTTGTTATCATTTGTAGAATGCTCAATCTCATCACCTCTATTACTACCCCCTCTGGCCTTATCCTTACTGATGACAAAGCCATCCTCAATGAATTTGTCTCTCAATACTCTAACCTTTGGTCATCTTCCTCTCCCCCCCCCTCTTATAACTCTCCCGCATGGCCAACCTTCCCTAAGCTTCCCCCCAATCTGGCTGACTCCCTTATCCAACATTTTAATGTCTCTGAAATTTGGCAAATCATCAAATCCCTGGGCAATGGAAAAAGCCCTGGGAATGACGGCTCCACTGCCGAATTTTTTTAACACTATTAGGCTATAATTGGTAATAGCTTCTCTCAATATATTCTAGAATTTTTTTATACCAGTGTTCTTCCTCTCAACTGGAACCAAATCATCTTAACCTTTATCCCTAAAATTAAAAATCCCAAGCTAGTCAAAAACTTCCGCCCTATCTCCCTCTGCAATCTATCATATAGTATTTTGTCCATGATTCTTGCCAATCGCCTTAAGCCTTGTCTCAATGAGCTTATCTCTAATGAACAGTCTGTCTTCATCAAAGGTAAAACTATTCATGATGACATACTCATTGTCCAAGAATTCGCTCACTCATACTATGATTCTAAGAGCAACAACCCTTTCATTATTGTCAAGATTGACCAGAAAAATGCATTTGACACCCTTAGCTGGGATGTTGTCCTCAAGGTCCTTTCCTTGAACAACTTTTCCCTCGTATCTTCATTAATTGGATTCATTCTTGTATCTCCTCTGCAAAATTTTCCTGCCAAATCAACTCTAAAAATCCTTCTGGTTTCCCTCATTTAAAGATCTTAGGCAGGGAGACCCCATCTCTCCCTTTCTTTACATCATAGTTGCTCAAATCCTCTCTCTCCTCATTAATCATGTTGTAAATTTCGAAAAGCTTACCCCCTTCAAACTCAAAAATTCCTTCCTCCTTAGCCACTTGATGTCTGCTGACGATGTTATTTTATTTCTCAAGGCAAACAAGAAAAGTCTGGATTCTATCAAGCATATCCTTTCCACCTATACTGTTTTTACTGGTCAAAAAGTCAATCTTTCCAAATCCGAAATCTTTTTTCCTAAGCACACCCCCTGCCACTAAAAATAGAATTTGTCAGCACCTTAATATGTCTAAAGGGTCTTTTCCTTTCAAATACCTTGGTGTCATTATCTCCCCTAGAAAACCTCCATCTGATTCCTTCAACTTCATAACTGATCAAATTGACAATAAGCTAGGTAGTTGGTAATCTAATCTCCTCTCCCAGAACGAGAAACTTATTCTCATCAACTCGGTTCTTAATGTCATTCCTACTCACACCCTTATTGTTTCTTGGCTTGGTAAAGATACCATCAATAAAATTGAAACTAAAATTAGGAATTCCCTTTGGGATACAACTCTGACCATCACAGCATACACCTTTTAAATTGACATACTGTCACCCAACATAAAATCCTTGGAGGCCTCGGTATCCAAGATCTCCACCTTAAGAGCATGACCCTCCATGCTAAAAGAATTCATCTCTACATGAATAACATAGATTCCATTTGGGTTAGCCTAGTCAAACTTAAGTACCCCCCTATGACTCCATCATTCAGCCCCCTCCTAAAATTTCTTGGGTTTGACACCTCTTCATTCTCTCCTTCAAAAATCTCTTCCCTGATTTTAAAAAAATCTTGGGTTTGGGTGATAACACCTCTCTTTTAAATGAACCTTGGATTTTTAATATTTCAATCTCTCTCAAGCCTACCTTTATCAACATGAACATTAACAACCTTATGTCTGACAATTCTTGGTCCTCCTTTTTTGGCCTCACCCGCTTCAATCATACCATGTGGGATAGATGTAAGATAATTATGTGGCCACAATTAAAAGACCTCATTAAGATAATTATCTCCACATTAAGAGATAAATATAACCTAATAAATGAAGATAAACATTTAATAAATCAACAAATCTAGGTCATTGATCTGGTTACTTGATGGACGTACCAGATCAACTGGTCGTTGAGGATAAACCTTGAGTTGGTCCTCTCCCTGCCTATATAAGGAGGAAATGCCTACAAATCTAAAAAAAATACAACTTAGATCTTTCCACCATCACCTAAAGCTGCATCTCTTAGAAAGTGAGAAAAAGAAAATAAATCAACTCCGGCGAAGTGATCGACGATTGAAGTTCTAATGGTGAATTCATCAAATCCGGATACACCTTTTTTTTATTGTTATCAAATTAGTAAAAATATGAGTTGTTAAGATCCTAGGCTTATTATTATAATTTGATCCTTAATTTCATATATTGGTATATGCCTGGATTATGAGAGCCAGTTAATTAAAATTTCATGTTTTTCGATGATGATGCACGTCGGATTATATATGCCTGGATTCGTGATTATTTATGTCATTTATGTTACATGCATTATTGTGGTTCATATACTGATTTATGATGTTCATGTTAGTAATTACTGTTCAGGTTAATTATTGTCGTTTATTATGTTGATTTATCGTTACTAAGTATGTATTCTATTCGCAGTGTTGTTCATACGTTGGGATGATTTCATTTCTCGCTGAAGAAATAAGGCAGCCATGCCGTAGGCAGAAGCCGCTGCCGTGAGAACAGAGTTGAGGTCGCAGGCCATAAGGATAGTCGGCCTAACATAAGTGTGGACGGAGCCGAAATCTCGGTGGTGAAGTCTCTCTACCGGCCTCAAGGTCTGTTCAGCAGTCAGCTTCCCTTGTCCTTGCAGTCTCTCCTCGTCGACTAGTGCTGGCATCAACTGCCGGCGCATCAGGACAGTCGGCGATGGAGGTTGGTCGGCGTGGAGGCATGGTGCGTGGTCCGTACGAAAACAACCATGGTAGCTTCTTCTCCTCTTCTCGCCACCCACTTCCGATGTACGACGGAGGCTAGTCGGTGACAGAGACTGGTCGTCGACGGGAACAGACCTCTGGTCGACGCCGTCGATAATGAAGACTGGTCGACGCAGATGAGGAAGAGGGCCCGCTGCAGTAAGGAGGCGGCGGCATGCATCAAGAAGAAGATGCATGTTACGTGAAGAGGGTTTTACTTTCAATGGTAAATGGTTTTGCTTTCAATGGTTGAGATTAATTTTTTTTAAAAAAAAACAAATCAGTGGCTGTGATTGATTCAAATCTTTTTAACATTGCAGCCCATTCATGGTCCATTTAAATGGTTAAGATTAAAAGTTGCTTGTTTTGATGACTGTGATTAATTGTTTCTTTTGATGGTTGAGATTTGATCAAATAAATTGAAAGGCTAGGATTTAATGATGGGTTAGTTAATTTGATCTGAATTTATTTCGTAAGGTTTAAGATCCATTAAGAGCCAAAACTCAACCCAGTGAAACCGGTTCACCCTTATAAATCACAAATCGGTTCATGTTTTTTTTTAAATTTGAAATCGGTTCATGCTTGGTTCACTGATTTATGTCCAGGTTTTCATCTGTTCGATTCAATTTTGAGCGGTTCACTAGATTTTCCAGCTGAACTTTGCCGATTCAATATGAATTATGTTTGTTTTAGCTTAATTGCATCTAGTTCATGTTTAAATTAATGAATTTTATGATTGGTTCAGCTTCGGTTCAATGTAATTTATGATTGGTTCAATATAATTATGTTTGGTTTAGTTTAATTGATTAAGTTTAGGAGGTTCATCAATTTTACCTTATAATTAGATGATGATATTATTTTTTATTGTCTTTGAAATTTATTTATTATGATTTGATTGTCACCACCAAATAGTAAGAAATAAATTTTTTAAATAAAGATGATCCTGATATTATAATTAAATAATGTCATTGTTCTATATTGTCTTTGAAATTTATTTACTATGATTTGATTGTCACCAAAGTGATCAAATAGTAGAAAATAAATTTCAAATGAAGGCAATCGTTATGTTGCATACAAATAAATACCTATTATTGTGATGAGTTCATTATTTGCTAAATTTTAATTTTTGTCAAAGGTAAATTACTATTCTACAAATAGTGAGCATAAGTGAGATAAATTATTTATTTTTGATCATATGCGTATTTATTTATCCAAAGATAACATATGTCTGGTTAAGAATTTTAATTTACCATTAGAGTTATTTATATAAGACGTTTAAATTATAATATCATAATATAATATCTATCCAAAGGAGAACTATATTGTGCTTTGATGATTTATTATCTGAATCCTTATGTGTTTTTTAAATTTGTGAGCAATTATGTATTTAATTTTTGCAACTATTTCAAATGCATTCGCAAGCTTCGTCTTTAACTATGTTTGATGGTGTAAATTTTTTCTGAATAATGCGAGTAAGTCAAGTTTCACTTAGGTGTTCTTGATCTTGACTTGATATTTCTTAAAAATAAGACTGCTATTACTAATCTAAACAGTGACACCATAAAGCATAAGAACGTTCTAACAAACTTAGCCTCATGTTCATGCGTATGACAATTGCCAACAACATAAAGACAATAATTTCACAGACAGAAAGTGCGAAGGAATTCCTTCAGTCTGTGGAAGAACACTTCCTCATTGTTGATAAGTCAGTCGTTGGTACCTTAATAGCATAACTCATGACCATGAAGTTTTGATGGGTCGTCAAGTATGCAAAATCATCGAGATGACCAATATTGCATCAAGATTAAAGTCTTTAGGAATGAATGTGCTACTACTCATCCAAGTAATATAGTGCAGGGACTCCTTACGATCCAAACCTCAAAACCAAATAAAAGTTTATTTTTTAAAATGGGAAATCAAATGACGGCTCTGATTGAAGGCATAGGGACTTACCGTTTGGTCTTGGACACTGGGTTCCATTTAGACCTCCATAAAACTCTATGTACCTTCAATTTCTAAGAACTTAATTTCCGTAGGAAAAATTAGACATTTCTGGGTTTTGATTTTAAGATTGGAGACAATAGTTTTAATTTATTTAAGAATACATTATCTATTGGTTCTTGTATTCTTACTGATGGTTTATATAAATTAAAACTTGATGATAATTTTGATGAATCATTGCTAGTAGATTAGGATCGATATAGGAATGAAACTTAGTGTTTGTATTGAAAATTCTGCTTATTTGTGGCATAAACGTTTGGGACATATTTCCAAAGAAAGATTAGAAAGATTGGTAAAGAATGAGATTCTTCTGAATCTAGATTTTACCAATCTTAATATTTGTGTGGATTGCATTAAGGGAAAGCAAACCAACAACACAACAAGAAATGAGCCACAATAAGTAGTCAACTTCTTGAAATCATACACACTTATGTTTGTGATCTTTTTGATACTCCATCTTTAGGTACAGAAAAGTATTTCATTACCTTTATTGATGATTTTTCACGTTATGGATTTGTCTACTTGCTTAAAGAAAAAGTCTCAAGCAGTGAATGCTCTTGATATTTTCATAACTAAAGTTAAAAGGTAATTAGACAGAAAGGTGAAAACTATAAGGTCGGAAAGAGATGATGAATATTACGAGAAACATAATGAAATAAGGACAATATCCTAGTTCATTTGAAAAGTTTCTCGAAAAAGTGGCATATGTGTATAGTATACTATGTCAAGCACACCTCAAAAAAATGGTGTGGCAGAAAGGCGCAATCGGGCACTAATGGATATGGTTAGGAGTATGATGAGTAATTTATCATTGCCCAAAATTTTGTGGATACATACTTTAAAGACCGCTTTATACTTGTTTAATAGAGTTCCTAGTAAGGCAGTTCCAAATACACCTTTTGAACTGTAGACATGTAGGAAAACTAGTCAAAGACACCTGCATGTTTGAGGTTGTCCAACTGAAGCAAGAAATTACAATCCATATGAAAAGAAATTGGATTCTCGAACGATCAGTAGATACTTTATTGGTTATATATCCTGAGAAATCCGAAGGGTACATCTTTTATTGTCCTAATCATAGTCCGAGAATTATAGAAACCGAAAATGCTAGATTCATAGAGAATGGTGAAGTTAGTGGGAGTACTAAAAAATAAAGTGTGGACATTCAAGAGATAAGGGTAAATGTTCATTTATCGATAAATGTTCCTCTGTCCACACCCACTCAAAATATTATTCATAATGACTTTGAACAACATTCGAGTAATGAAATATCTCATGAAGTAACTAACTCATAAATACCTAATGCAAATGAACCACAAGGAATTCAATTAAGAAGATCTCATAGAGAAAGAAGATATGTAATTTCGGATGATTTTGTGGTATATTTGCAAGAGTATGATTTCGATATCGGAATCAATAATGATCTGATTTCATACTTACTTATAAATACCTGATGCAAATGAACCACAAGGAATTCAATTAAGAAGATCTCATAGAGAAAGAAGATATGTAATTTCGGATGATTTTGTGGTATATTTGCAAGAGTATGATTTCGATATCGGAATCAATAATGATCTAATTTCATATGAAGAAGCCATATCTTGTGCTGAGTCTAACAAATAGAAAGATTCCATGAAAGAAGAGTATAATTCCTTAATACAAAATGAAGTCTTTGATCTTGTTGAGTTACTAGAAGGTTGTACACGAGTCAAGTGTAAATGGGTCTACAAGACCAAGCGTGGCTCGAATGGTAACATCGAAAGATATAAATCTAGACTAGTAGCTAAGAGTTTTACTCAAAAAGACATGATTGATTATACAGAGATATTTTCACATGTCTCAAAGAAAAACTCATTGAGGACTATTATGACTTTGGTGGCTCAGTATGATCTAGAGTTATACCAAATGGATGTAAAAATAGCATTTCTTAATGGAGATCTTGAGGAAGAAATTTATATTGACCAACCTAAAGGTTTCTCAACTGGCGGAAAAGGTCACTTATTGTGTAACTTAAGAAGTCAATATATGGACTTAAACAAGCTTCCCGACAATGGTATATTAAGTTTAATGATATCATCACGTCTTTTGATTTTGAAGAAACACCGTTGATCGGTGTATATACCGAAAGATCAGTGGGAGCAAGTTTATCTTTCTAGTCATATATGTTGATGACATTTTGTTGGCTTTAGGTTTTCAACCTTAGCCTTAATCTCGATCTTGATAGTTTTGATGATAACAAACATGGAACTAATGATTTCATTAAGAATATCTTTTAGGTTCCATATCGACTAGCGTTCGATGTCCTCGATCAGATAAATCAGAGAAATCGTGAAATCGGAAGGACATTGATCATCACGCTCGGGTTCGTCGCGAAGTTTTTCGAAGATCGACAAGTGCACCAAAATTGCATCGAACGAGCTCAAAGATCACATGAAAGCTCTTCAAGTTGACCGTCGTTGAATGCCGGAGTACATGGATATATGCTCATTGATAGGGGGAGTAAATATATTGATAAGAGAAGTAGTATAATTGAATACATTCATATAGAAGATACAAAATGTTAAAAGATAATTGAGAAGATACATGCATATAGATAGGGGGAGTTTATCTTATAGATATGCATGTTGATAGGGGGAGAAATCCCTAAGTTGATATCATTATGCTTTAATGTTATATTCTCTTAAGGATGTTTGTCATCATCAAAAAGGGGGAGATTGTTGGCTTTAGGTTTTCAACCTTAGTCTTAATCTCGATCTTGATAGTTTTGATGATAACAAACATGGAACTAATGATTTCATTAAGAATATCTTTCAAGTTTCATATATCGACTAGCGTTCAATGTCCTCGATTAGATAAATCGAAGAAATCGCAAAATCGAAAGGACATTGATCATCGCGCTCGGGTTCGTAGTGAAGTTTCTCGAAGATCGATGAGTGCACCAAAATCACATCAGACGAGCTCAAAGATTCATGGAATGCTCTCCGTCATGATGTTCGTTGAAAGACGGAACCCAGAAATGAAGCGCGGAAGAAATAGGCTGAAGAAGTAACATTCAGCCTAGGTTCGGTCGACCGCCAACCTCGACCTGATTCTTTCACCATTCGGTCGACCCGTCGGTCGACCGACTCGATCTTGCGTAGCGGGAATCAGTAGGTCGGTCGACCGACGGGTCGACCACCCGAGCTACTACCCGTTTTGGGCTTCCATCGGTCGGCCGAAGTAGCTCTGCTACCTTTTTTATACCTTCGGTCGACCGAACCTAGGTTGAATGTTACTTCTTCAGCCTATTTCTTCCGCGCTTCGTTTCTGGGTTTCGTCTTTCAACGAATATCATGACGAAGAGCTTTCCATGGATCTTTGAGCTCGTCCGATGCGATTTTGGTGCACTCGTCGATCTTTGAGAAACTTAGCGACGAACCCGAGCGCGATGATCAATGTCCTTCCGATTTTACGATTTCTCCGATTTATCTGATCGAGGACATCGAACACTAGTCGATATGGAACCTAAAAGATATTCTTAATGAAATCATTAGTTTCATATTTGTTATCATCAAAACTATTAAGATCGAGATTAAGGCTAAGGTTGAAAACGTAAAACCAACAATCTCCCCCTTTTTGATGATGACAAACATTCTTAAGAAAATATAACATTAAAGCATAAGGATATCTACTTAGGGATTTCTCCCCCTATTAACATGCATATCTATAAGATAAACTCCCCCTATCTATATGCATGTATCTTCTAAATTCTCTTTTAACATTTTGTATCTTCTATATGAATATATTCAATTATACTACTTCTCTTATCAATATATTTACTCCCCCTATCAATGAGCATATATCCATGTACTCTCCCCCTTTTGTCATCCATCAAAAACAAATATAGCAAGCATAGCAAGATGAAAAATACATCACATAGTCAATCAAAGACAAAGTGTCAATACATCACAATACCAATACATCAAGGTGTTAATCAAAGACATGTCCATATGATGAAAAATACCAATACATCATATGTTCGGTCAATAAACCAATACACCAAAATATCAATACTCATTCTCAGGTGGTGGAGGAGGTGGTAGATGCAACTGATAATACTGCCACATCTCATCCACTCTCCCATACATTTCATCAATTCGACGACCGTACTCATCTATTTGCTGACCATACTGGTCAACACGTTGACCATACTCGTCGATGCGCCGACCATGGTGCCAAACTCGTCCATCTGTCGATCGATCGCTTACATGTGGGCTGATGATGTGTTGTTCCATTCCATCTGATTAATCTGAAACTGCGCAAAGCAATGCTCCAGATCACTTTGACTCGCACAGGAAGGGCCGGATGATGATCCTCCACCAGTTTCATCCTCCTCCATCTCTATCTCATGCTCCGCCTAGTCCATAGGATCTCCTCGCGTCCTTTTGCCGCGCTGATGTTCAAGAATCTTCATGCGACTCAGGGAGGAAGAGTCTATGGCTCTCGGAATAGGTTCTATCTCAAATCTAGATCTATCAACCTCAGCTTCATATATGAAATAAGAGATTACTGAGGCATAAGGAAGAGCTTGTTTTTTGGAGGAGTGGACTTCAGCTATGTATCTAAGCATGAGGTCAGGGACATCTATAGGTATACTAGACATGGCACAGAAGAGTACCCTAGAACTCATGGAGGTGACCTCATCGTAATGTCCTGCTCTAGGAAGAATGTTATATGCAATGATGAGGTGCACAATCCTAGCTATGGGTGAAAGCTTGATGCTTTGGGTAGGTATCACTCCCTCATAGTCCTCAGGGCATATGGTTGGTATAATTACATGAGGAGGGTACTCCTCATAAAAATGGTTGGAGGACATCTTATAAATTCATTTTCCCATTAGGGGAAACTCAAAGACATCTCTAATGAGGGATTCTGTGATGACTATGGGTTTTCCTAAAATTTCAGATCGTAGGACTAAGCCATCACCAAGCTTTGCCTTCTTTATTACTAGATTAGAAAAAAAGACTTTTACTAAGATGGGACAAACCGGTACTTGTTTTGCTAAAAATTCTACCCAACCCATGCTAGCAAGTTTCTCTCGGATATCAAATCTTTCTAAGTCATCTAAGTTTACTGGCCGAGTTTGTAGGATGGCTCTATCTACAAATTTGGAGGCTTGTTTCTTTCCTAATTGGGTCAAGAGATTATTAGGTAAGGATGAGAGTTTGGTTTTAGGTATCATTCTGCAGAACAATTTTGAAGATGATATAAGGGATTAGTCTTTAAATGAAAAATGGATGATTTCTAATGCAAAAGAAAAAGAGCAAAAATATTTAAAACTCGATATAGGCTCATGCAACAAAGATTTCTCATTAAATCTCAAGATAAATAAAAAATAAAGATAAAATAAAATAAAATAGAAGGGTTAATCATGAAGATCCATATATTAAAAAAATGTTTTGGCCAAAAATAAATTTTTTCAAGAAGACCTAAACTTAAAATTGAGCCAAAAACTCTTGCAAGCAAACAAGAAGATTTTTTACGGACAATTTATGATCAACATAAAATTTCATTAAAGAACAAATGATGAATCATTTTAAGATCACATGAAATCCTTAATTTTTTTGGAAGAAAAAACTCTTTTTGAGGTAAACATGCTCAAGAGAAGTTATATAAAAAATTGCATGAATTACATTTTGTGTGTGAATAATGATGCATTGAAAGAAGAAATCATGTTTTTGAAGACAACTTCATGAATGAAGGATGAAGAAAGCTTTTTACCTTGGAGAAGAAGCTTAGAGAGGAGATAGAACCCTAAAAGATGGTAAGAGAGAACTCAAGATGGGACACCCGATCGATCGGCGGGCGAAAAAATGCCCAGATCGCCTAATTTTTCACCCAGATTGAATCTTAGCCGTCCAATGGTTGACCAATCAATCGACTGACCTGCATATGAGCCGCGATGCAATACCGTGTCAGTCGACCGATGGGTCGATCGAAGATCACGAATCGCGCGATCTGCGTCTGGCGGTCGACCAGTCGGTCGACCGACCACAGGGTAAACAAAAGCGTTCGAATGACCGGTCGATCGATGCTTCGATCGGCGCTTCGACCGATGGTCTGTAACGGATAGTTTTCTATTCGTTGAACGTCGTTTCTTCACCTGGGTATAAATACACCCAGGTATGATTCATTTAAACTTCTTCCCTTCATGTTACAGAATTTATTAAGCATTTAAAGAGGGATTTAAAGTCTTCCAAATGATCAATCGTGCGCGCTCTGCTTCTCCAGCGAGTTCCACTTCAAGCGCAAGTTTTTTCCTCAACTCGAGAATTAAATTGAGCAGTTCGTCTTGACGAGTTGGGGGCCCATTGAAGGCAGTGAAAGGAGCTTGCAAACATTGATTTTATCTTAAGCTCTTTCAATTGTAATTTTACTGTTATTTAAATTATTGGATTTGTGTGTGAAGACAAGGTGTTTGGTCTTGTCGGGTGAAGTGGTATCCTTGGTGAAAAAGGAGTAAAGCCACTTCTGTAATTAAACGTAGTGTTTACTAGGATTAGTTTAGTTGTCCCTTAGGTTGAGGTGGGAAAGAGCTCTCGGTAGGAAGGTGAGATACTTTCGAGTGTGAAAGTGCCTTCGGTTGGAGAGCGAGTCTTTTTGAGGAAAAGTCCTCGTGTGTAAGGGAAGCTTGATTAATCTAGTAAAATTAGTTTGGAAATCCTAAGCAGGGTGCTTAGGTAGTAGAGTAGGCATTGGGGCCGAACCACTATAAATATTTGTGTTTGCATTGCTCTTTATTTTTGCTTTAATTGTTTAATCATTTGTATTGCTTCTGCATCGAATTGCAAATTGCCTATCTAATCTAATAAATCGATTAAATTAGAATTTAGGCAAATCGTTTACTAAACATACTATTCACCCCCCTCTAGTGTCGCCATCTCGCCTTCACATTTTACTTATTGTTAATGATTTGGGCATCTTACGTGAGACTAAATATTATCTCTCTAGAAATTTTGATATGAAAGATATGGGAGATGTATCCTATGTGATTGGAATTGAAATATTCTATAATAGATCACAAGGACTGATAGGACTATCCCAGAATGGTACATCAAAAAAAAATCTAGAGAGATTTCATATGGATTAATGTTCTCTTGAAATTATTCCAATTCATAAAAGAGATAAATTTAATCTCAATCAATGCCCAAAGAATAATGTTAAAAGAAAGGCAATGGAATCCATCCATATGTGTATGTTGTAGGCCGTTTGAATTATGTTCAAACTTGTACGATGTCGTATATTAGCTTCGCTATTGAACTATGTACTAGGGTGATATATACTAAAGCAACCCTGACATTGATCACCAGAAAGCTGCAAAGAAAATTCTGAGGTACTTGCAAGGAACCAAAGATCTCATGCTCACTAATAGTAAATCTGAAAACCTTAAAGTTATCGGATTCTCAAATTCAGATTTTGCTGGATGTCCAGAAAGTAGAAAGTCTATGTTTGGCTATATGAATATATGCTTGCTAAATGAGCAAAATCATGGAAGAGTGTCAAACAAACTGTCATTGCGTCATTCACTATGGAAGCTGAATTTGTAGCATATTTTGAAGCCACAATTCAAGGATTATGGACTGTGAAATTTTAATTCAGGACTTGCGGTTGTCGACAACATTAGCAAGCTGCTGAAAATATATTGTGATAATGTCGCAACAATTTTCTTCTCCAAGAACGACAAATATTCTCGAAGTGTCAAAGCATATGGAGTTAAGGTATTTGACCGTTAAGGAGAAAGTTCAAAAACAAATAGTGTCTATTTAGCACATTAGTACCATTTTAATGATTGCAGACCCTTTGACGAAAGGATTACAATCGAAAGTTTTTAAAGAACATGTTCAAAGAATAAGTCTAATGTATTATGATGATATTTGACACTATGAGCTCCCTTATTTGTTTTTGACTTATAGTGTTAATTCCTTGTTAATACATTATGATTACTTAATTTATAACAGGAAAGTCTTTCGAGATATTATGGAGGGTCATAATAAAAATTAATGTTTACATCTTGTATGGTAAATTACAAGTGTTGTAGTATATGGAAGGAAGTATACTAAATGATTTGTATACAACCGTTATAACTCACATTTGTTGGTTTATCATATATTCGTAATTATGATGATATCAGTAAAGGTCTGTTCTAATGCGCGCCTAATGTTTACATTATTAAATATGATGATCTATTTATCAGGCCAAGTGGAAGAATGTAAGATAATTATGTGGCCACAATTAAAATGCCTCATTAAGATAATTATGTCCACATTAAGAGATAAATATGGCCTAATAAATGAAGATAAATATTTAATAAGTCAACGGATCTAGGCCATTGATCTAGTTACTTGATGGATATATCAAATCAAGTGGTCGTTGAGGATAAACCTTGAGTTGGTCATCTCTCTGCCTATATAAGGAGGAGATGCCTACAGATCTAAAAAAAATACAACTTAGATCTCCACAATCACCTAAAGCTGCATCTCCTAGAAAGTGAAAAAATGGAAAGAAATCAACTCCGACGAAATGATCGACGATTGAAGTTCTAATGGTGAATTCATCAAATCCGGGTACACCTTTTTTTATTGTTATCAAATTAGTAAAAGCATGAGTTGTTAAGATTCTAGGCTTATTATTATGATTTGATCCTTAATTTCTTACATAATCCAGGATATTTTGTTGCTGGTCGCCCCCTGTGATGACTGATATGCTTGGAATGATTCTTTGGATGGTATAATTACCTCATCCTCCGCTTATACTTTTCTAAAAAACCTAGAAAGCCCTCCTATTAGATATTCTATGGTTTGGCCCAGGTTATGAAAGCTTGATACCTCTCCTAAGGTAAAGCTTTTTCTTTGGAAGCTTTTTCATGGTTGGCTCCCTACTAGAAACAGATTACTTCACTTAAGAATGCAAGTTGTAGACCAATGTGTTCTTTATGATTAGCACATTTTTTTTACTGTACCATGGCTAGTTTTATCTGGATTAACCTAGGTCGAACCTTTAAGATGAATTTTTCTAATAGGACTGGGTGGTGTTCAGGTAGTTGTCTCTTAAACTCCCAGCAAACCTCGGTGGGCTGGGATTTTAGCGTCTTTGATGCTAACACCACTTGATTTCTTTGGTTTTTTCGCAATAATATTTTACATGAAGATGATTGGCAGCATACAACTCCAAATTATATGAATCGAATTTTGGCTTTTACAAGCCAGCATACAAAGCGTACCATGCCTGAGGGCACTATTTTTGTCTCTTCTTTTACAAATGCTTTCTCAAATGCTTGAATTTCCCCTCCTGTTACTTGGTACAAAATCAATTGTGATGCATCTTTACTTGATAACTCTTGTGACATTGGTATTATTTTCAGATATCACTTTAACTCATGTATTGATGCTCTTACTTAATTACTTTGTTCATTCTAATTCTATTATGCATGGATAAGGTACTGTTGTGTTACTTTCGATTTCCTATGCAGGTTCTAAAAAGTTGGAAAATATTATTTTCGAGTCCGATTTTAAACAAGTAGTGGATGTCATCAATTCTGAAGGTCTCATTCCTTCGCAAATCAGGAATCTCATCCTCAACATCAAATCTGCATTGCTCAAGTTCAGCAATGCTAATGTGCAATTTGCCTCGCGATCTGGAAATTAAGCAACTCATTGGGCTTCAAATCGGACACGTGTCTGAAAGGAATCAAAGATTTGGACGTCTATTTGTCCTCCGAAGTTATCTGTAATTATTAATAGAGACAATGACTCTACTGCACCCTCTTTTGATTTAATATAATTATTTCTTTCTGTGCAAAAAAAAAAAAATTCTTTAGGACTTTTGGTTAAAAGTCTTTCAACCATTACAACTAACACTAGAATTTTACTTAACAAGTTTTATCTTTATAAATTTTGTTTTCATTGGAATATATAAAACACCTCCAAATATTATTACATTTGTTAAAAATAATGTATTTATTAATCAAGAAAATAAATATTTATATATATAAATGACTTAAATGTACAATTCATAATTGTACATGTGAATCAATATTTAAATTAATATTATTTAAGTATAATTTATATTGACGATAGATTAAAATATGATCTCGTGAAAAAATACACACTTTTGAAAAATATTATTTACATGAATTTTGACAATATATACCTGATACATCATACAATCATAATTAATAAGTTTATACAATTTGAAATGTTTTTATTAAATTTCTTCTGATGAACATTAAGCTAAATTATATATAAAATCTATAATATTGAGTGATGTCAATACAAACTTTTTTTTATTTAAAAATATTTATTTAATTTTAACAGACTTTAATAATGTGATATATTAGAAAATTGAAATAAAATGCATCATTTGCTATTTATGTTGAAAATATATATTTTATCTGTATAAAATTATGTAATTTTCTTCATTGATATACAATAAGAACATGAATACTCAAAGTTAAATCAAGTAAATAAAAATTGAATTTTTATTGCTGAGATGATTTAAGTATAAAATTATGAAGTTATTTAATAGAGGGGTATTTTGGGGATTTTAAGAAAATACTAGTTTTTGAGAATTTTACAAGCTTTTGAAAAAAAAAACAAAAAATTAATTTGGTTTTTAAAAAATTGCTCGAACTTTTATAGCTGACCTAACTCATACTCCAACTTGGCAACTTCATATTTGACCGTCATTTCAACGTTGAAACCATGTACAATAATGGTATGTTTGCCGTGTCGGGCAATTTAGGTCTCGATTAAAGAAAAATTAAAGAAATTAATGTTCATTATTCTAATCAATTTTTAAGTAGGATTCAAGAAGATCTGACGATTGCGATTTTTTGTTGAACCGAACCAGATTTGATTCCATAATTGAACCGGTCTAAATGACCCGGTCAGTTTCAATTTTCCTAACACTATATTCTAGTACGAAATGAATTCCGCCGTTTTTTGTCACAGTCAACGGGATAACGTGCTACGTACTACTTGTTACTCCTTCGATTTTGACTTAATTTAATCGCTCTAAAAAGTCAACTTTGAATGTCAACCATAACTAGTCATTAGAATACATGATTCTAAGAAAACCTTGCATTTGAGGAAATTGGACTGAACCAATGTGTTGGATTAATTTGATTGAAATTCAAATTGGATACTATATACGTTGGATATTTAACAGTGGCCTCACGCTCGGGGCCAAACTCACGTGAAAGGCTTGGAGTGTGAAGTTTGCAAGACCGAACATTTACGAGTAGTAGTCTAACATCGCAACACTAGTGGCATTGGTAGTTCTGGTACCATGTTAAAGAAAATAAATTTGGATTTAACTCTATCCTAAAAATTAGCTCGGAGGATGATTGTCCAAGTCATTATAATAAGCATTTTACACTTATAATTCGTCGATGTGAAATATCTAATGTTGATGCTTGGATTAAAAGAATACAAAATTGATGTTATATTGGGTGTACACTAGATAATAAAATCTTATGATATTTTTCTCATTATTTGTTATCGACAAATAAAACATAAAAAATTAATCTCCTACATCATGTGTCAAACATTTACTAGCGCATACACACATGAGTACACCCTCTATTGAGATATGTTTCAAATTTCAAAATAAAATTATATTAGTTAATAATTAATTAAATTTAATTACATTAGACGAGAATTCATGGATTATCAAATTAAAATTACTCAAGTTATATAAAATTTATAAATATATCTTTTTATTTTTTTTTATTTTTCAATTTAAACATTTATTGAACATAGAAACCTCAATTGACGTCTTATCAAAAAAAAATTATTTTGGTTCCAGTGTTTCATAGAATGTGTGTTTTGAGTTATACATTTGGTATAATCAATAATTGATACTTTTCTTATTTTAAATTTGTACTGGATGAACTCCTTCCAAAGTGTTGCCTTTTTTTTAAAGAATAAAATTGATTTAAGAATTTATGTAATTTTAATGTTGTAGCTAGCCAAATAATGGAGAAGAGATTGATGCAAGGCGGGAATAAATTTTTTTTTTACATAATAAAATTAATATCGATTAGAAAATAGAATTTAAATAGTAAAAAAAAAAATAGTGAAAAATAATCATATTCAAGAGTTTCATTGAATTCAAAAGTTTTAATGTGATGTTTGTACATTGTCGTATATGATGATCCAAGTAATACACCTTAGTTAATACATTATTTAGGAACTATTGTGAATTTTTTATAATTGTTTGATGTATTTTTAGTTGGGAATGATTGTATTCTCTTGAACTAAATTTAAGAATTTTTGTGTGATACTTGTACCCTATCATATATGATGATTTCAAGTAGTGCACATCGATTAAAATATTATTTAGAAATTATTGTATTTTTTAGTAATTCTTTGATATATTTTTGGCGAGAAATTACCCTATTAAGGAGTTTTGGTAAGATACTTGTACGCTGTCATATATGATCCAAGTGGTGCACATCAATTAATATACCATTTATGATTTATTATGATTTTTTGTAACTTTTTGATGTATTTTAGTATATTTAAGATTTTTTCACTCAAATTCTTGAATTGAGTTCAAGAGTTTTGGTTGGCAACTTGTATGCTGTCATATGATGATGCAAGTGATACACATCTGTTAATGTATTATTTAAGAATTATTATGATTTTTGGTAATTTTTCGATGTATTTGTAGCGAAAAAAAATAAAACTCTTGAACTGGATTCAAGAGTTTGGATGGAACCTTTATAAGTTGTCAATATAATGACCTACGGGTGCACCTCAGTTAATGCAACACATAATTTTTTTCATATTTTTTATAATATTTTGATGTATTTTTAATGAGAAATGGAGTAATCGACAACTATTAACGGAATTAAAGAGAGACGTTAACGATAGTTGGGATACAAGGATATTTTGAGAAACTTTTGAATTATTTTCCGATTTTGAAAATTTCAAGGATCATGTTTTACTTTTGGAAATTTTTGAAAAAGTTATTCCTATTTAAGAAAAATCTAAAAATTAAATATATTTAAAAAATATTTCTACCGAGTACGAATAAAATTTAGAAAAAATTATACTTTTGGTCCCTACAATTTATTCGAATTTTGATTTTAGTCCCAATAGTTTTAAAATTTTGGTTTTAGTCCCCATATTTTATTTTCGTTTAGGATTTGATACCTACCGTTATATGAGGCATAAATGGAGCTGACGTGGACCTACATGGACCAACTTTGTAAACTATAAGGATTAAAACTAAAATTTCATAAACTATGAGGATTAAAACCAAAATTCAAGTAAATTATAAATACCAAAATTATTATTTTTCTTAAAAAATATAAAAAATCATAACATATTTTTAAATTTTTTTATAAATAATTATAATATTAAAAAATATTAAAATTTAGCAAACTACAATAATTTATGTTAATTTGGGTGGATTTAAACTGACACCGTCATTAAGCGTGAATTCCGCAATGGTTGCAAAATTTGAAAATTCGCTCTCCCGATCTGCTCATCACTTCACTGATCACCTTCTCACATCCATTTTGATCCTAAGTTTAGCGCATTTAAAGTGGTTTAAATTAGATTTCGAACGTCAAAAAGTATTGATTTTTACTCTAATAAATGTCGATTTTCCATGAATATCCTTTAACAATGCCAATGAAATCGTAGTAATAATATTGTATTATGGTGTTACCACTACATCAAATGTATAAAAAATTGACATTTATTAGAGTGAAAATTAACACTTTTTGATGTTCAAAATCTAATTTAATCATTTTGAATGCACAAAATTTATGATCAAAATGGAGGTGATGAGGTGATTAGTGAAGAGATGAGCAGATCGGGATTGTAGATTTTTGAATTCTGCAATCACTGTAGAATTCACGCTAAATTAGGATAATTAATAGATAAAAATCAACGTCTAATGGCGGCGTCGATTTAAATCTACTCAAATTAACGTAAATTATTGTAGTGTGCTCAATTTTAATATTTTTAAATATTATAATTATTTTTAAATAAATTTAAAAATATATTATAATTTTTTAAGAAATATATAATTTTAGTTCCTATAGTTTACTTGAATTTTGATTTTAATCCTTAAAATTTATAAAATTTTTGATTTTAGTCCCCATAATTTATAAAGTTAGTCCATACATGTCCATGTCAACAATATCCAATCAACATCTGTTATCCATGTCAGTTATGTTTAGACTTTATGTGACGGTAGAGATCAAATTCTAAACGAAAATAAAATGTGAGAATTAAAATTTAAAATTTAAAATTATGGAGACTAAAATCAAAATTTGAATAAATTGTGGAATGAAAAGTATAATTTTTTCTAAAATTTATATAGATAGTTTGTTCATAAACTAGTGAACGAACATTTTGATTGAATAGACATGAATAATAAATAAATAAATATGAATTTATATTTATTTTTTTTATTTATATTCATTGGTCGGAGCCGTAATAGTTGCACTCGTTAGCGAAGGCCAGGTGCCAAGCGCCAACCAAGCAACGATACGTTGATACCCCTGATGACGAAAGCATCCCGCTGTAACACCGCTGCTTCGAGTGCGCTTTATACTCCTCCTCATTTTTTTTTTAATCATTTAAATTAATACTTTTTTTTTTCTGGCCGTCCGTTTCGCTGCAGTTCCCAACTCCCAACTCGGCGCCTCCGAATGCGGCCGCGACTAAACCGAGGCTGCTCTCCTCAAAATCTCCGTCTCCCACTTCACCCTCTCTAAATCCCTCTCTCCTCCTCCTCCTCCTCCTCCTCCTCGATCCATGGCTCCGATCCCATTGAAGCAGTCGACCAGCTCCGCCCAGACCCTGGCTCGCGGCGGCGTCCCTGAGACTCGCGGGCTCATTCGAGAGGCTGTCCGCGCAACTGCCGCCGCCACCCTCGCCTCCTCGCCTCCGATCGCCCCTCCTGCTCCGACGCTGCAGGAGGACCGAATCCGGGCGGAGGTCAGGTTCGGGCCGCCCGTCGACGCGGGGCTCGCCCTCGTTGAGCCTGCGCCTAGGGTTCTCTGCTGCGAGGAGATCGACGGGCGGAGGTGGAATTATGTGCTGGATGTCGAGGGACCCCCCGGGAAGTCGCGCAGGGGCCCCTCCGTTCGCGTTGTGCCGATGCAGGGCCCGGTGGCTCCCTTGGAGGTGAGATCTCTTAGAAATTGTTGGTTTGGTTTGTCGTCGGATGATGCTTGGTTCTGAACAAAGATATCTTATTCATTATTACTATTTTTCTCTATTCTGCCCGCATTGATTGAAATTAATTTCTTTCTCTTGTGAAACGACTAAATGCTTCTTTTTAATGTCAGCTAGCTCATCATCTACCATTTTCACCAAAATTCTTTGGAGTTGCTTATTTTGCAACCAAATTCCTAGCTAAGGTGCAGCATAAAAAGTATTTCGTTTAGATGGCAGACAGAAATTTCTTAAGTTGAGCTAGATGATAGATTTTTTTTAAGTCAGTCGATGTAGATGACAATTGATACTATGCAAGATGCTAAAGGTCATTTTTACCTGGAGACTAACAATGACTGAAGAAGTATAATTACCTGTGAAACAAGGAAAGATACTTATAGACATGACCATTGATGTATTCTTTACATGCTGTTTTAGTTCATAATGCCGCTTCTTGAGGGAACATAGTGCGTAGCATGCATGGTTTTATATATGAAAGCATATTTGCTGATTTGGGAAGGTATATCTATTAGTAGTATATTACGCACTACCATAACGGTCCTATCCATTAGAGGTAAGGGATTTAACCATTGAAGTATGTATATTTCGTTCTTCCCAATTCGCCTCTGGATATTTTCCCATTTCCTTTTGTTTTGGAAAACATTAATGAAAATTGTAGGTTCGTATATAAGGCATACTGTAATAGTTTACTTTATCCAGCTATTTGCAGGAGAACTGATGAATTATGCTATGCTTGCATAAGATGTTTGTTGTACTAGCAGTCAATTGAATACCTGATCTGCTGCATATTTCTTCAAATAATTCAGTGAAGACATAATATTCTCAGACGTGCGAGCATCATGAGTACACATTTATTTGCAGGAGTTGATGTCATTTGTAAGATCGTATGTCGTGCCTGAAGGTTTTCCTGACAGTGTTACCCCTTCGTATGTTCCATATATGACTTGGAGAGCTTTGAAGGTATTCGTTTGTTCTGAAATGTGCTGAATTCAATTATTATAGCAGAACTTCTATATGCATGCATATATTTACAAATTCATTAGAATTCTTTTTTCACTTGACTTCCTCCACACTTGTGATTGTCATTATTGATCAGCATTTCTTTGGTGGAGCTATGGGTGTTTTCACAACACAAACGTTATTGAGCTCTGTTGGTATATCTAAAAATAGAGCCACATCAGGTGCAGTTGCCATCAATTGGATACTCAAGGTAAAAGAAAATCTGCATCTTCTGTCTAAAATATCATAAATAATAGTTATGCGAAAATGCATCTGTTAAAACTTTCAACTTTGTTCTCTATTTTCAGAAGGTACAGAATATGAAATATACCCAACTAGATAAGTCTGTATGTGAATGTATACGTTTTGAATGCCATCCATGATCCATCTTCATTCAAGAATATGGAAGTAACAAATGGAATATGCATCTTGTACTATATACAAGTGCATGGAACTTATATATTATGTTTAATTGATCCTCATAATAATTTGTTTTGGTCCTTACCGAGAGTCTATGGATTAAACCCACAACTATGAAGAATGCAGCTAGACATGCTGATTGGATGTTGACATGACTCTGGTGTACAGTCGTTAAGCAGTGTAAATAGAATTTGCTTAGGGGTGAGCAATGGTTCGGTTCGGTTCGGTTCGGCCATCGGTTAACCGAACCGAAAAAAAAAATTGGATTAACCGTTTACCGAACCGAAAAATTCAGTTAATTCGGTTCGGTTAACCAAATTTTTCGGTTCCGTTCAGTTAATTTACCGAATTCACCGATTTTTTTATTAAAAAATTATATATATTTACACCAATGCAAAAGTTCGAACCTGGCCCCTTTGACATTTATACTTAACACTCTAACCAACTCAGCAAACCACAATATTGAGTTATGATTGACTAACAATGATTATATAACATATACAAGATAAAATAATTATAATAGCACCCATCAGGATTCGAACCTAGGCAACTTGGATGGTAAAATGCCTCTCTAACCAAAGGGGCAAACAATGTTATATGCTATGAATGTTAATTTATATATCTTATATATAATATTCGGTTAATTCGGTAATTAACTGAACCGATCGGTTAATTTACCGAACCAAAAACCGAAAACTTAAATTTTTTTAACCGTTAACCGAACCAAAAATTATTTGGAAAATTCAGTTCTGTTAATTCAGGTTCGGTTCGGTCGGTTAATCGGTAAATTTTGCTCACCCCTAAATTTGCTAAAGATAATTTCTTATTGTCCTACTATGGTTAAGTACTTCATTTCCTATAAGCTATATTGAAGCTACTTGCTTACAGGGCCCTTTCCCTTGATACAGCTTTATCTGTTTGCGACTGAAGTAATCAAGGGATTGTTAACAATATTAACAAATGAATTTACTTATTTCGTGGATAAGATATTCTTTCAAGCAGTTCGTCCAAAATCTTTCTATGTCGGAGCAAATTTTCTTGTGTTGTTACTATTATATCAGTCCAATCTTAACAGGAACTGTTGCTCTGATGTTGATGCTTAATCAGCTATAGCTTCTTATCAATAAACATATTGATGTTTTCCTGCTGACCGTTGGCTTTCTAATGCTGAAATTATCTAAATTTACCTATTGACAAGTTGCTATCTTTTTTTTGAAGGGTTTCCAGATTATTTAGACATATTGCTAAACTATTTCATATAGCAATGTATTCACATCAGGATGCTGAATTCACCTATTGACAAGTTGCAATCTTTCCTTAGTTCATTATCCTTTCACGTGCTTATTCATGCGGTCCATGAGGATACTTGTCAATGTTAAGTCATAACATTTAGTTTTGCAGTACTTAAAAGAATAGTTGCACTTGGATCCCTAGACACCTATAAGCATTAAACAAATGAAATTGAAAATAATTTAAGTCTTCATTGCTGGATTGAAGGCATGTTTTTGTTCTGTTGATTCTTTGGAAAAAATTGCATAGGCATTTCTTTCTTTCGTGTGATTTGGAATTGATTTCAGTTAATATTTCACCTTGGAATCTAGTCTGTTTGATGTAGAAATGCTTTATTTTGAGGTTTTAAACATTGCTTCAAAATTATTAGGATGGAGCTGGGCGTGTTGGAAAAATGCTCTTTGCACGACAAGGAAAGAAGTTTGACTATGATCTGAAACAGGTAAATACTCTTGTGCTATTTGTACTTCATTTTAAGTATATATATTGTATTAACTATTGGCTGATAATTTATCTTTGTGCCAGCTTCGCTTTGCAGGTGATCTTTTAATGGAATTAGGTGCTGGAGTAGAGTTAGCAACGGCTGCTTTTCCACAACTTTTTTTGCCACTTGCTTGTGCAGCTAATGTAGCCAAGGTTTGAGGAAAAAATTAAATCCAAGTTCTCAGTTACTAGTTTTACCTGAGAATAAATGACATATGTTGTTTTTGTTACATCCTTTGTAGAATGTTGGTGCTGTGACATCAACATCTACACGCACTCCGATCTATAAGGCCTACGCCAAAGGAGAAAATATCGGGGATGTCACTGCTAAAGGAGAATGTGTTGGAAATATTGCTGATCTGGTATGCTCTTCTAGGTGCTCTCATTTCATGTATATAGATGTCTGAAAAGTTTTAAGAATTTTGGTCTTCAATCAGTTCATCTGAAATACTTCATGGTGCAAATTTGTGTATGCCAGTCTAGATGACTTTGTGCACCCATATTTTATTGTTTTTAACTTGTGCTGCACTTTTTAAGTGCCACAAAGTATTTCTCCCAAGATTGGACCAAGTTTTCCAATCTTTTAGAAGAAGTGGAATTTAGTAAGGAGGAAAAATGAAAACATTTCACAAAGTAACAGAAGAAAATTTTTATATATATGTATAGAATTAATAGGCTAAATTGTAGAATTATATGATAAGCTTTTTTTATTAATCAATGTAAATTGCAAAACCACACAATAAGTGATCGTTGCTACTGGAATTAAATTTCATTTGTTTGTCTATGCTGAAAACATATAGCCCTACTTTTGTGGCAAATCCTGCTTCGTAATACAATGAAATTAAATAAATATATCAATCCTTCAACAGTATTATCAAAATACACAATTTGGTGTGGGTTCTTTTGCTCCAATTTAGTGTACTATACTTCCTGCAGTCAATATTTTGTTCCTATCACATGCTAAATTAGGTAGGAAAGCGTATTCGTCAGTCGAAATAGATTAAAGTGTCATGCTGTCTTTATAGCCTCCTGAGGTTGTTCAAAATTTTAAATTGTTGGTATTTCACAGAGATGTAGAATAGTTACAAATGCTGGATAGAGGTGTGGTATGATAAGTTTCTATCAAAGTTTGACATGCATCTTTACGTGTTAATTAAAAATCTCCTGAAGCTTCAACAAAATTACAAGGAATAGCACAATCCCCAGTGTCTGTGCCCAGGGAATTTAGCCAGTGTTCCCAGCGCGATTTAGTGTTCCTGTCGAGCTGTCCTCCTTGCCCTCTTCTTCCTTCTCTAAGAGGCGAGGTCGACATTGTGGTAGGAGAACTTCCAGAACCTCTTCTTGGCCTGCGCACCTCCCACATCAACCACATTCAAATCATTCGCCATTGTTGCCTTCTGTTCTCTCTCCTTAGAGTTTGCGGCGAACAATAGTAGCATCTATGGTAGAAGCATCCAAAGCCTAAGAGGTTCGAGACCAAGAAGTGGAACACCCTCTCAACCTAGGATATTGTGGTCGACAATTGTGCAATTTGTAGGAACTACATCATGCACCTTTGCATCCATTGCCAGAATATAATGATGATGTTGGGTGTTGAAATTCTGTGCTCAATTATGTGATTCCCAAATCTGCAATCAGATCACCCTCATTGGTTTTGACCAACAAACTCTTGTTATATTCTCTATCTCTTGGCTGCAACTAGAGTGACAGTTAACATTTGAGATATATTCTTTGTTATCTTATGTCATCATCATTCGAGATATCTTCTTCCTCCATCACTACGTCCTTGACGAGCTCCATGGTCATCACAATGGAGAAGATGAATAGAAAGAACTATCCTTCTGAGGATATTTTGGGTATCAGCCACGACCTGTGGTTACTATTTCATCATATGAGTACTCTCGGTTCGGTACTAGTCTGCTTACAAGTCAGAGTCACAACAACCATTCTCTTCGTACATCCTTGGATTATAGACTCTAGGGCATCTGGTCATGTCGCTTTCTCCAATTTAGTTACCCTCAGTTTATCTAGATAAACTAGAGTCACTCTTGCTGATGGGCCCTTCTCATTATTAAAGGGTGTGTCTTATCCACTTCATCCCTACCACTTACACATGTCTTTTATATACCTCAACTTCCTTTAAGTTTCCTTTCTATTAGTAAACTCACTCAAGATCTATGTTGTTTTGTCATAATTACCTTTTATTTTATTGTTATCTAGGATTCTCGAACTGGCAGGGTGAAGGGCATGAGTTTAGGGTGATGTACTAGTTGGTTGTGCCATACTGCCATCACCCTTAACTTTGGTGGTTGATTGCTCTCCATTATAGACCCATAGTTGGTTAGGGCATCCTCATTTGCAAATCTGAAGATGTTCTCAATCTCTCTTTGATTTCGAGTCTTGAGTGTAAGTCCTATCAGCTGGGTAAACACTCTTGGTCTTCCTTATCACTTAAGATTAATAAGCATACTTCGACAACCTTTCCTCTTTCATTTTGATATTTGGGGTGCTGGGTTTGTTTCTTCCAAATTGGATTGAACATATTTTGTTACTCTAATAGATGAATACTCTCATATGATGTGGTTATTTCTAATGAAAGATGGATTTGAACTCGTCCATGTATTTTCTACATTTTATGCTGAAATAAAGAGTCATTTTGGTGTTTCTATTCGTGTGTTGAGATGTGATAATGCCAAGAAGTATTTTTCACATACCTTTGAGTCTTTTTTCCTCAACCCATGATCTTCTCCACCGGTCTTCATGTTCCCAATACACCTAAGAATTGACACTTAGGTAGCATTTAGTTCAAGGGAATAGATGGGGAGTGAAATATTATTCCCAGAATCCCATCCATTCCTTTGTTTTGTTGCACATAATTAATCCAGAATAGGTGGCCATCAGTAGGCGAGCCTTCCCGATCAACATCAGTATGTGGCTCCTACCACAATACAAGAGCCCCTTTCCTAGAGGGGCATTGAATAACGAAGAATCCTTGATATAGCTCCGCAATAACTGGCAAGGTAACTCAAGGAACTAGCTAACTAAGCACACAATGAATGAAATATGAGGCCTTGTGACTATAAAATAGTTTAACTTGCCTACCAATCTACGATATGGACCGGGATCAACTAAGAGCTCCCTATGTCATGGTGGCAGTTTTACATTCGGATCCATGGGAGTACCTCTAGCTCAAGCTCCCAACATGCCTACATCCTATAACATTGTCAAGCATATACTTCCTCTAACAAATATAGATAGTTCCCACTGATTGAGCTATTTCAATGCCAAGTATTTCAAATCACCTAAATCCTTAGTATGAAACTATTATGGTAGATAAGATTTCAATTTCTATATCTCATCTATATTGTCTCCAGTAGTAATAATATCATCCACATAAATAATAAGAATTACTCGTTTCCTAATAATTGAGTGATACCACGTGCCTGCTTCAGACCATAAAGGGACTTCTTTTGCATAAAGACTAAGGTAAACTCCCCTCGAGCAACAAACCTAAATATTGCTCCATATAGACCTCCTCATCAAGATCATCATGTAGAAATACATTCTTGATGTTAAGCTGATGATTTTGTCAACAAGACACCGTTGCTAGCATGAGAAGTAGGCGAACTGAAAGAATCTTAGCAACCAAGGAGAAAGCATCCAAGTAATCAACATTGTATCGTTGTGTATATCCTTTGGCTACCAAATGAGCCCTAAGCCAATCAACGGGACCATGTAGAGCAGAGAAGCGGAAATAGAATTGAAATACTCTTCCCGATCCTCTTTTGGTATCAGAGCTTGGATTGTTTTAGAGGGTCGAGTATACAGGTGATTTCTTTTGTCTGAGTTATATTCTCTTCTTGTAGTTCAAGTTTTCTTGGTCTTCGTTCTGAAAGTTGATCTGAAGATCTGAGATCGAACATTTGGGCAACGTGTTACTTGTGGTATGCCATAACAGGAGAAAAGTGCCATTATGATTAACGAAGTATCATACTTTGGCTATCTCAAGTAGGCGATCTATCCATCTGTAAGATCGAAGGATCCGAAAGATCGGTCGAAGGACGATCTGAGAAAGCCAGAAACTGCTTGATTAGAATATCTCTGAGACTTCGTTCAACCTGTTATTCCCCTCAACACTTTACATCTTTTTGGAAGATTGCAGAGGCGCGCATCTACGACTGAAACAATTGAAGACGCAGAGACGATGACCATCATACCATCGGAGTCTATTGAAGAGAGAACTCTACAGATCGACGTCCTCAAGATCTGTACGGGCTGCGAGCTCGATGCCGAAAAAGGAGACGGCGCGAGGGCCGTTCGGCATCTACAACAATTGGCGCGGTCGGAACCTAAGACTCCCCTTGAGAGGGATGCTTCTTCAACGCTGAATGATGAGGAAGTTCTCCGGAGAACTTCTGTCAGCATGGTCCGATTAAACATCATGGCGACATCCGTTCCGCAATCATCGTCATCATCTCCTCTTAGTGATGATTGGGAAGAACCTAATGAAGAAATTCCAAGAATTTCTTTTCGAAAGGATGGTGGGGGAATAAGTTTAGATCTTTTAATTTCTGACACTTCAACTCAAAAGTCAGAAGTTAGCCCGCCTTTGTCTGCCATGAATCGCTCGGATAAGTCTACCCAGACTGACCCTCGCAGGAAGAAGAAGAAGAAATCTTCTTCCAAGGATAAAACTTTATACCGCGAAGCTGAGCCTCGTGCCAGGCGCAGCAAATGCTTTATCTACGGTCAAGAGGGCCATTTCGCAAGAGATTGCGAAAAGAAGCGGGACAAGTCCAAGAAGATCTCAGTTCCTGAAGACCGAGCACAGGAACCGAACCCTGCTTCTACTACATCGAGTGGTGTTGTGGTGTGACCGCTAGGACAGAACCACCACAGTTATCTTTAACGCTTTGTTTTGCAGGAGCTCGAGGCCGACGGATGACCGAGACTCCGTAATTACAAGGGACCCACAACCACATGGGATCCCTGTTCTATGTGTTGAGCGACTGTCAAAGGACCCGCAGCGTATGGCGCAGCACTGGAATCCAAGGGTGTACGCGCGCAAGCTTTCGGCGATTATTGACAAACGGCTCTATAGTATGTTGGAGCACATCGATGCCATCGGTTGAGCATGAAACAGCACATGGCGCACGGCAAACCAAGCGTGCAGCACATGGGCGCGACACGGGACACCAAACGTGGACGTGCCGAGCTGTCAATGTCGACTTTGTGACATTTAGCTCAATTATTGTACTAGTGTGCTGAAAGGATTAGATTCCTTTCAATTATTGTACTAGTGTTGTCGTGTCAAGGTCACTTCCAACTTGTGGATAGCCATCACTTAGTGGTCGATGGGGCCAATGAGCACCCGCACTAAGGATGAGCTTCCTTCGTCAGGAAGCAACCTTCAAGTCTATTTATAGAGAATTAGTATAAAGTTGCAGAGCATCCTCGAGACCCGAGTAGTTCTACTCTTCCAGTATTGTAATCCCTCCTCCGCTTCAATATAATTTCCTCGTTTCGGCAAATTCTATTTCCGCTTCTCTGCTCTTGTCTTCATTTCGAATCCGTGCTCTTCGCAGCCAGCGTTCGATTTGAAATACTCTTCCCGATCCTCTTTTGGTATCAGAGCTTGGATTGTTTTAGAGGGTCGAGTATACAGGTGATTTCTTTTGTCTGAGTTATATTCTCTTCTTGTAGTTCAAGTTTTCTTGGTCTTCGTTCTGAAAGTTGATCCGAAGATCTGAGATCGAACATTTGGGCAACGTGTTACTTGTGGTATGCCATAACAGGAGAAAAGTGCCATTATGAGCAACGAAGTATCATACTTTGGCTATCTCAAGTAGGCGATCTATCCATCTGTAAGATCGAAGGATCCGAAAGATCGGTCGAAGGACGATCTGAGAAAGCCAGAAACTAACCAAACAAACAAAGTAATCTTATACTTGGTCTATTTACAATGTCAACCAAACAAGGTGATATTATTCCTTGCCTATTTCATTCCTTGTTTATTCCTATTCCTCATGAATTCACTCCATCCAACCAAACGTACCCTTAGTTGAGACAATTTGTACCTTTTTACTACATATAAGACCATTGCAGTTTTGGGATGATGTTATTCTTACTGCATGTTGCCTTATTAGCAAGATGTCATCTTCCGTTCTCCATGACCAAGTCCCCTTCACTGTCTTTTTTCCATGGGATGCTCTATATGGTCTTCCTCGTTGGGTGTTTGGAACTTTGGATGTACTTGTTTTGTGCATTATCATTCCTTGGCAAAGTCAAATTATCCCTAAGTTGATCAAGTGTGTCTTTCTTGATTATTCTCATCTTCATAAGGGGTATTGTTGTTACTTGATTTGCGTCGTGATTTTGTCTCGGCATATGCTACCTTTTTTTAGTCCAAGTTATTATTTTCGGGTGGCATGAGGCCATGACTAATGAGATGATTACTTTGCACTCTAATGGCACATGAGAGCTTCTTCTTCCTCTTTCCCAAGAAATCCATTGTTGGGTGCAATTGAGTTTTAACCATCAAGACAAAAGATATAAAGATTAACTAAGGAGGTAGTACAAAAGGGAGAAGTAGAACTCCTTCGCTCCGAAGTAGACTTTTTCTCCTAAGCGCTTCAATAAAATCTCCTCATTCAGTCTATTTTATTTCCGCTTCTCTGCTCTTGCTTTCATTTCGAATCCGTGCCCTCCGCGGCCAGCGTTCGATTTGAAATTTTATCTTCCACAGCCGAATCATCAGTAACGCGAATCCCAAAGGAACCAATAATGGGACCAGCACTATATCCACCAGGCTCAGTAACAACAGGCCCGAAAACAGTCCCAAACATCAACATGAGGGTGGGTAATTTACGAGGAGGTTTTGCAAAACAACATAATGAGAAATACAACCTCCCCTCTGCACAAGCCAATACAGGTGCAATACTGGTACTACCCGAGCACTTAGGGCAGTACAGCGACGTTATCTCCCGATGGGAATCAATTACATTGAATCTCATCAATGAAAGGAATTGGCCCGACAACAAATCCAAGATGTGTTACATCGAAAATTTGTTGGGAGAAACCGAAAAGAAAGCATGGATCCAGTGGAGGATGGCATTCCCCACTGAATATGATGAGCTAACTCATATAGCTGATGATCCACAAAATGTACTATCACAAATTAGACGAATGTTCCTGCTAGAGGACCCAGCAACAGGGTCTACAGAAGAACAGACAAGGGCATATGAAGACATTGAAAGATTGTCATGCTACCATGTGAAAGATCTGTTCAACTATATCAATGACTACAAAATCCTAGCAGCAAAGTCGGGAAGGATGTTTGTGTCACCAGAACTTTCCGAGAAGTTTTTCCGAAAGATGCCACCCATCATCGGAAAAGAACTTGAGAATGCCTTTTCTGCGAAATTCCCCGGCAACAACGTTGGTATATTCCCAAGAATCCACTTTACATACCAATACTTAGAGGAGCAGTGCAAGCGAGCTGCTTTCCAGAGAAGTTTAAAGGACTTGTCGATCTGTTCACAGATACCCATACTTGGGTATTATAAAAAGGAGAAGAAATATGGCTTAAGAAAAGCCAAGACTTACAAGGGTAAGCCGCACGACACACATATCCGAGTGTTCAAAAGAAAACATTCGGATAAAGTTCGAAAATGCAAATGTTTCATCTGCGGAGAAGAAGGGCACTTTGCCCGAGACTGCAAGGGGAAAAGGGGAAACATTGCGCGAGCCGCAGTAATTGATAATTTAGAACTATCTGAAGACTGGGATGTAGTATTAGTCGAGCAAGATGAGCCTGACAGTGACGGCATCTGCTCTTACTCTGAAGGAGAATCCGGTCTAGCCACAAAGCTCTCAGTAGACTACAGTGATATGCCATATGAGACGGCATTCGCCATCTCAGATGAAAAGCCTGAGAAGGAAAACTCTTGGCGAACCAAGGTGATCCTTCCAAACAACATTGAACAATGTCCTCATCAATGGGAGGATAATACAGAAGTCACGCCAGGATATGAACGCTGCACCATTTGCAAAGAAATTACCAATCCTAACATGAGGTCACACTGCAGAAGTTGCACATTAACGGTATGTCCAATGTGCTCCAGATTCAGTTTAGGAAGAAAAATAATCATCAACAGAGCACCGTTCAAGCCTTATGATGATAAGGATACACTGATAAGAGAATTATTGGAGTACGTAAGCTTTCTACTAGCGGAAAATGACCGCTTAAAGGAAGAACTCACAGAGTTCAGATTGGCCTCAGATATCAAGGATCTTGAAAAGGAATTTAGCAGCATGAAGATTGACCAAGAAAGGGGGAGGAAAGGAAAATCCCCAATGATAGAGGAAGAAGTTATCCTTGTGAAAAGTTCAGGGATATTCTTTAAAGAAACAGCTACAAAGGCAACATTAGGAACAATTGAGGAAGAAGACCTACATTCAATCTTCCAAGGACTCCAGAAGGGACGAAGAGTCTTGAATAGACTCTATAACATGGAGATTACAATGGAAATTCCAGGAGTCAAAAACTTTACTGTGCAAGCAATTCTAGATACTGGAGCAACTGTGTGTTGCATTGATCAAGATTCCATTCCTGCGGAGGCACTTGAGCCAAGTGCATACCCCATACAAATCAATGGGGTTAATTCTCAGCAAACTGCAAGGCTGAAAATGAAAGGGGGATTAATGTCCATAGAGGAGAATAAGTTCAAAATCCCTTTTACATACGCATTTCCAATGGGAAAGCGTGATGGAATCCAAATGCTAATCGGCTGCAATTTTATTCGTGCGGCAAGGAGGTGTCCGCATTGAGGAACAAACAGTGACCTTTACAAGAAGGTAACCACCATTAATACCAGATTGGACACGGAAATAACAGCATTCGCAACCATTGAAGAATTAAACCTCTCAGAAGAAGAGTATTTAGAAGTAAAGAATGCAGTAGCCTATGACAACTTCAAAGAATCCGCAAGTTTCAAACAGAAGTTCAGCCCACTCCTTCAAAGGCTGAAAGACCAAGGCTACATAGGAGAGAACCCGGCCCAACATTGGGCCAAGAACCAGATAACATGCAAACTGGATATAATTAATCCAGATTTGACCATTCAAGACAAACCATTGAAGCATGTTACACCACTGATGAAGGATCAGTACAATAGGCACGTCCAAGCTCTATTGAAAATAGGAGCTATCAGGCCCAGTACAAGCAGACACAGGACGATGGCCTTAATGGTAAACTCAGGAACGAGTATAGACCCATCTACGGGTAAGGAAACGAAGGGCAAAGAGAGGATGGTCTTCAATTACAGGACATTAAATGATAATACACACAAAGACCAGTACAGCCTACCCGGAATAAACACCATTTTGAAAAGAATTGGTAATAGTCGAATATTCTCCAAATTCGACTTGAAAAGTGGATTTCACCAGGTGGCAATGGATCCTGACTCCATCCCTTGGACTGCGTTCATTGTGCCAGGAGGTTTATATGAATGGCTAGTGATGCCATTCGGGCTGAAAAACGCACCAGCTGTGTTTCAACGCAAAATGGATCAGTGTTTTGCAGGAACGGAAGAATTTATAGCAGTATATATAGACGATATACTGGTTTTCTCAGAAGATGAACGGAAACACGCAAAGCACCTGGAAGCTATGTTGAAAATCTGTGAAAAGTGGGGATTAGTCCTATCTCCCACTAAATTGAAGATCGCAACTCGTGAGATTGAATTTTTGGGGGCAATAATAGGCGACAGTAAGATCAAGTTGCAGCCCCATATCGTTAAAAAAATAATCAGTTTTGAGGAAGACACTCTCAAGAGTAAGACAGGCCTCAGATCATGGCTTGGAATACTTAACTACGCAAGGTCATACATTCCTAACCTTGGAACGCTACTTGGACCGCTCTATTCTAAAGTTGGACCGCACGGAGATAAGAGACTGAAACAGTCTGATCTTCATCTTATTGCACAGATAAAAAATATCGTGCAGAACCTACCTGATTTAGAACTTCCAACCCCAGGCTCATATATTGTCCTTGAGACAGACGGATGCATGGATGGCTGGGGAGGAATTTGTAAATGGAAACCAAGGAAAAACGACCCTCGGAGCATGGAAAAGGTATGCGCCTACGCTAGTGGTAAGTTTCCAGTTACTAAATCAGCGATAGATGCGGAGATACATGCCTGCATGGAGACACTGAAGTCTCTAAAAATTCATTATTTAGACCAGAAGGAAATTACATTGCGAACTGATTGCCAGGCAATAATAAGCTTTTATAATAAGTTTGCGCAGACAAAACCATCCAGAGTTAGGTGGCTCAATTTCCTGGATTTTGTTACAGGCACAGGGGTACTAATCAATTTCGAGCACATTGACGGAAAACATAATACCCTCGCAGACGCATTATCAAGGCTAACTGTTAGCCTAGTTCAAGCACAAGAACCAGAAGACATTGTGTCCGCACACCTCAGTCAATTAGAAGATGCCTTAAAGGAGGCAGCAGAAAAATCACCACCCCCCGAGATAATTCAGCATTTGTGTATAGCTATTTCCAAGATAAGTGATATACTCAACACACAAACCCTGATGACTCTCACAACATGGGACGACGAATGGCAAGAGATCATCGAAGATAACAACTCTGCCATCGAAACAGTCATGGAAAATGGGCTCATATATAGGTATGAATATAAGCCAGAACCAGACCCAAATCTGCCAAAATGGGCCGATATCCCATACTGGGATGAGATTGAAGAAGACGAAGATATTATTCTCAGGGTGGCTCGATATGAAAACTACTTTTCCTTGGACGGAAATTATTATGAACATCGAGACAGAGAATTTGCTGAAAGTTCCAACAGGAACGAACAACCAGAATCCTCCAAAGCTCGGCAACGAGAAGAAGATCATATGCGCATGTTGGAAGAACACAACCTATACAGCCAAGCAATGAACAAACTGTGTAAAGAAACAGAGGATTTCTTCAAAGCACTGGACATGCAATTTCCCAAAAGTGACAACATGTCCGAAGAAAGGGATTACGAAACCCTCAGAAAGGGGAAGTATCCCGCAGAAGAGTGATGACCTACTGAAGTACACCACCGGGGGAAGCAAAGACCCCCTCAACAAATATTTGCAGTTATCTTAATTAGTTTTTCTTTTTTGCAGGATTGCTTTTGAAAGTTCTTAAGATGATTCTTGACGATTTGAAGAAACTAGCAGACTCAACCCGAGGTACCTATGCAACTACCAGGAAGGCATTAATGACTGCACAACATTGGGCAGTCTTAGGTGGAGCAACTGGGCTCGAAGAACTGGAAAGGCTCACTGGAAAAATCCTATTCCAGAACCCGCGAATAATGGACACGGAAGATGACTGGGCTCACAAAATATACAAAATCCACAGTTCACAAACCCAAAAGACCATTGGTGAATTGGAAAAACTGATAGCCATGGCTTATCTGCAAAAAGCCAGGTTGGAACAAGCTGCTCCTACAGATAATTATGCATCCGATGTACTACAACCCGTGAACCACCATATTCAAAATCTAGAACAGTGTCATAGGATGCTAACTAGCAGCAAGAGCAGTAACACCTACTGTAACGTCCGATTTGACCTAAGGTAATTGATGGAGACCGGACGTCAGAACTGATGGAGACTAGACACCACCGCAGAAGATAAGATAACGCAGAAGATACCCTCGAGCATGGTTTAAAATACCGATACCGGTCATCATCTCGGTGGATGACCGGTACCGGTACGTACCGGGCGGTATTTACCGGTATACCGGTATTTTAAAAAGAAAAAGAAAAAGAGGCTCGGTATGCAATTTTCATACCGGACCGTACCGGTACCGGTCATCCACCGAGATGATGACCGGTATCGGTATTTTAAACCATGCTCGAGGGTATCTTCTGCGTTATCTTATCTTCTGCGGTGGTGTCTAGTCTCCATCAGTTCTGACGTCCGGTCTCCATCAATTACCTTAGGTCAAATCGGACGTTACAGTAGGTGTTACTGCTCTTGCTGCTAGTTAGCATCCTATGACACTGTTCTAGATTTTGAATATGGTGGTTCACGGGTTGTAGTACATCGGATGCATAATTATCTGTAGGAGCAGCTTGTTCCAACCTGGCTTTTTGCAGATAAGCCATGGCTATCAGTTTTTCCAATTCACCAATGGTCTTTTGGGTTTGTGAACTGTGGATTTTGTATATTTTGTGAGCCCAGTCATCTTCCGTGTCCATTATTCGCGGGTTCTGGAATAGGATTTTTCCAGTGAGCCTTTCCAGTTCTTCGAGCCCAGTTGCTCCACCTAAGACTGCCCAATGTTGTGCAGTCATTAATGCCTTCCTGGTAGTTGCATAGGTACCTCGGGTTGAGTCTGCTAGTTTCTTCAAATCGTCAAGAATCATCTTAAGAACTTTCAAAAGCAATCCTGCAAAAAAGAAAAACTAATTAAGATAACTGCAAATATTTGTTGAGGGGGTCTTTGCTTCCCCCGGTGGTGTACTTCAGTAGGTCATCACTCTTCTGCGGGATACTTCCCCTTTCTGAGGGTTTCGTAATCCCTTTCTTCGGACATGTTGTCACTTTTGGGAAATTGCATGTCCAGTGCTTTGAAGAAATCCTCTGTTTCTTTACACAGTTTGTTCATTGCTTGGCTGTATAGGTTGTGTTCTTCCAACATGCGCATATGATCTTCTTCTCGTTGCCGAGCTTTGGAGGATTCTGGTTGTTCGTTCCTGTTGGAACTTTCAGCAAATTCTCTGTCTCGATGTTCATAATAATTTCCGTCCAAGGAAAAGTAGTTTTCATATCGAGCCACCCTGAGAATAATATCTTCGTCTTCTTCAATCTCATCCCAGTATGGGATATCGGCCCATTTTGGCAGATTTGGGTCTGGTTCTGGCTTATATTCATACCTATATATGAGCCCATTTTCCATGACTGTTTCGATGGCAGAGTTGTTATCTTCGATGATCTCTTGCCATTCGTCGTCCCATGTTGTGAGAGTCATCAGGGTTTGTGTGTTGAGTATATCACTTATCTTGGAAATAGCTATACACAAATGCTGAATTATCTCGGGGGGTGGTGATTTTTCTGCTGCCTCCTTTAAGGCATCTTCTAATTGACTGAGGTGTGCGGACACAATGTCTTCTGGTTCTTGTGCTTGAACTAGGCTAACAGTTAGCCTTGATAATGCGTCTGCGAGGGTATTATGTTTTCCGTCAATGTGCTCGAAATTGATTAGTACCCCTGTGCCTGTAACAAAATCCAGGAAATTGAGCCACCTAACTCTGGATGGTTTTGTCTGCGCAGACTTATTATAAAAGCTTATTATTGCCTGGCAATCAGTTCGCAATGTAATTTCCTTCTGGTCTAAATAATGAATTTTTAGAGACTTCAGTGTCTCCATGCAGGCATGTATCTCCGCATCTATCGCTGATTTAGTAACTGGAAACTTACCACTAGCGTAGGCGCATACCTTTTCCATGCTCCGAGGGTCGTTTTTCCTTGGTTTCCATTTACAAATTCCTCCCCAGCCATCCATGCATCCGTCTGTCTCAAGGACAATATATGAGCCTGGGGTTGGAAGTTCTAAATCAGGTAGGTTCTGCACGATATTTTTTATCTGTGCAATAAGATGAAGATCAGACTGTTTCAGTCTCTTATCTCCGTGCGGTCCAACTTTAGAATAGAGCGGTCCAAGTAGCGTTCCAAGGTTAGGAATGTATGACCTTGCGTAGTTAAGTATTCCAAGCCATGATCTGAGGCCTGTCTTACTCTTGAGAGTGTCTTCCTCAAAACTGATTATTTTTTTAACGATATGGGGCTGCAACTTGATCTTACTGTCGCCTATTATTGCCCCCAAAAATTCAATCTCACGAGTTGCGATCTTCAATTTAGTGGGAGATAGGACTAATCCCCACTTTTCACAGATTTTCAACATAGCTTCCAGGTGCTTTGCGTGTTTCCGTTCATCTTCTGAGAAAACCAGTATATCGTCTATATATACTGCTATAAATTCTTCCGTTCCTGCAAAACACTGATCCATTTTGCGTTGAAACACAGCTGGTGCGTTTTTCAGCCCGAATGGCATCACTAGCCATTCATATAAACCTCCTGGCACAATGAACGCAGTCCAAGGGATGGAGTCAGGATCCATTGCCACCTGGTGAAATCCACTTTTCAAGTCGAATTTGGAGAATATTCGACTATTACCAATTCTTTTCAAAATGGTGTTTATTCCGGGTAGGCTGTACTGGTCTTTGTGTGTATTATCATTTAATGTCCTGTAATTGAAGACCATCCTCTCTTTGCCCTTCGTTTCCTTACCCGTAGATGGGTCTATACTCGTTCCTGAGTTTACCATTAAGGCCATCGTCCTGTGTCTGCTTGTACTGGGCCTGATAGCTCCTATTTTCAATAGAGCTTGGACGTGCCTATTGTACTGATCCTTCATCAGTGGTGTAACATGCTTCAATGGTTTGTCTTGAATGGTCAAATCTGGATTAATTATATCCAGTTTGCATGTTATCTGGTTCTTGGCCCAATGTTGGGCCGGGTTCTCTCCTATGTAGCCTTGGTCTTTCAGCCTTTGAAGGAGTGGGCTGAACTTCTGTTTGAAACTTGCGGATTCTTTGAAGTTGTCATAGGCTACTGCATTCTTTACTTCTAAATACTCTTCTTCTGAGAGGTTTAATTCTTCAATGGTTGCGAATGCTGTTATTTCCGTGTCCAATCTGGTATTAATGGTGGTTACCTTCTTGTAAAGGTCACTGTTTGTTCCTCAATGCGGACACCTCCTTGCCGCACGAATAAAATTGCAGCCGATTAGCATTTGGATTCCATCACGCTTTCCCATTGGAAATGCGTATGTAAAAGGGATTTTGAACTTATTCTCCTCTATGGACATTAATCCCCCTTTCATTTTCAGCCTTGCAGTTTGCTGAGAATTAACCCCATTGATTTGTATGGGGTATGCACTTGGCTCAAGTGCCTCCGCAGGAATGGAATCTTGATCAATGCAACACACAGTTGCTCCAGTATCTAGAATTGCTTGCACAGTAAAGTTTTTGACTCCTGGAATTTCCATTGTAATCTCCATGTTATAGAGTCTATTCAAGACTCTTCGTCCCTTCTGGAGTCCTTGGAAGATTGAATGTAGGTCTTCTTCCTCAATTGTTCCTAATGTTGCCTTTGTAGCTGTTTCTTTAAAGAATATCCCTGAACTTTTCACAAGGATAACTTCTTCCTCTATCATTGGGGATTTTCCTTTCCTCCCCCTTTCTTGGTCAATCTTCATGCTGCTAAATTCCTTTTCAAGATCCTTGATATCTGAGGCCAATCTGAACTCTGTGAGTTCTTCCTTTAAGCGGTCATTTTCCGCTAGTAGAAAGCTTACGTACTCCAATAATTCTCTTATCAGTGTATCCTTATCATCATAAGGCTTGAACGGTGCTCTGTTGATGATTATTTTTCTTCCTAAACTGAATCTGGAGCACATTGGACATACCGTTAATGTGCAACTTCTGCAGTGTGACCTCATGTTAGGATTGGTAATTTCTTTGCAAATGGTGCAGCGTTCATATCCTGGCGTGACTTCTGTATTATCCTCCCATTGATGAGGACATTGTTCAATGTTGTTTGGAAGGATCACCTTGGTTCGCCAAGAGTTTTCCTTCTCAGGCTTTTCATCTGAGATGGCGAATGCCGTCTCATATGGCATATCACTGTAGTCTACTGAGAGCTTTGTGGCTAGACCGGATTCTCCTTCAGAGTAAGAGCAGATGCCGTCACTGTCAGGCTCATCTTGCTCGACTAATACTACATCCCAGTCTTCAGATAGTTCTAAATTATCAATTACTGCGGCTCGCGCAATGTTTCCCCTTTTCCCCTTGCAGTCTCGGGCAAAGTGCCCTTCTTCTCCGCAGATGAAACATTTGCATTTTCGAACTTTATCCGAATGTTTTCTTTTGAACACTCGGATATGTGTGTCGTGCGGCTTACCCTTGTAAGTCTTGGCTTTTCTTAAGCCATATTTCTTCTCCTTTTTATAATACCCAAGTATGGGTATCTGTGAACAGATCGACAAGTCCTTTAAACTTCTCTGGAAAGCAGCTCGCTTGCACTGCTCCTCTAAGTATTGGTATGTAAAGTGGATTCTTGGGAATATACCAACGTTGTTGCCGGGGAATTTCGCAGAAAAGGCATTCTCAAGTTCTTTTCCGATGATGGGTGGCATCTTTCGGAAAAACTTCTCGGAAAGTTCTGGTGACACAAACATCCTTCCCGACTTTGCTGCTAGGATTTTGTAGTCATTGATATAGTTGAACAGATCTTTCACATGGTAGCATGACAATCTTTCAATGTCTTCATATGCCCTTGTCTGTTCTTCTGTAGACCCTGTTGCTGGGTCCTCTAGCAGGAACATTCGTCTAATTTGTGATAGTACATTTTGTGGATCATCAGCTATATGAGTTAGCTCATCATATTCAGTGGGGAATGCCATCCTCCACTGGATCCATGCTTTCTTTTCGGTTTCTCCCAACAAATTTTCGATGTAACACATCTTGGATTTGTTGTCGGGCCAATTCCTTTCATTGATGAGATTCAATGTAATTGATTCCCATCGGGAGATAACGTCGCTGTACTGCCCTAAGTGCTCGGGTAGTACCAGTATTGCACCTGTATTGGCTTGTGCAGAGGGGAGGTTGTATTTCTCATTATGTTGTTTTGCAAAACCTCCTCGTAAATTACCCACCCTCATGTTGATGTTTGGGACTGTTTTCGGGCCTGTTGTTACTGAGCCTGGTGGATATAGTGCTGGTCCCATTATTGGTTCCTTTGGGATTCGCGTTACTGATGATTCGGCTGTGGAAGATAAAATTTCAAATCGAACGCTGGCCGCGGAGGGCACGGATTCGAAATGAAAGCAAGAGCAGAGAAGCGGAAATAAAATAGACTGAATGAGGAGATTTTATTGAAGCGCTTAGGAGAAAAAGTCTACTTCGGAGCGAAGGAGTTCTACTTCTCCCTTTTGTACTACCTCCTTAGTTAATCTTTATATCTTTTGTCTTGATGGTTAAAACTCAATTGCACCCAACAATGGATTTCTTGGGAAAGAGGAAGAAGAAGCTCTCATGTGCCATTAGAGTGCAAAATAATCATCTCATTAGTCATGGCCTCATGCCACCCGAAAATAATAACTTGGACTAAAAAAAGGTAGCATATGCCGAGACAAAATCACGACGCAAATCAAGTAACAACAATACCCCTTATGAAGATGAGAATAATCAAGAAAGACACACTTGATCAACTTAGGGATAATTTGACTTTGCCAAGGAATGATAATGCACAAAACAAGTACATCCAAAGTTCCAAACACCCAACGAGGAAGACCATATAGAGCATCCCATGGAAAAAAGACAGTGAAGGGGACTTGGTCATGGCGAACGGAAGATGACATCTTGCTAATAAGGCAACATGCAGTAAGAATAACATCATCCCAAAACTGCAATGGTCTTATATGTAGTAAAAAGGTACAAATTGTCTCAACTAAGGGTACGTTTGGTTGGATGGAGTGAATTCATGAGGAATAGGAATAAACAAGGAATGAAATAGGCAAGGAATAATATCACCTTGTTTGGTTGACATTGTAAATAGACCAAGTATAAGATTACTTTGTTTGTTTGGTTAGTTTCTGGCTTTCTCAGATCGTCCTTCGACCGATCTTTCGGATCCTTCGATCTTACAGATGGATAGATCGCCTACTTGAGATAGCCAAAGTATGATACTTCGTTGCTCATAATGGCACTTTTCTCCTGTTATGACATACCACAAGTAACACGTTGCCCAAATGTTCGATCTCAGATCTTCGGATCAACTTTCAGAATGAAGACCAAGAAAACTTGAACTTCAAGAAGAGAATATAACTCAGACAAAAGAAATCACCTGTATACTCGACCCTCTAAAACAATCCAAGCTCTGATACCAAAAGAGGATCGGGAAGAGTATTTCAAATCGAACGCTGGCTGCGAAGAGCACGGATTCGAAATGAAGACAAGAGCAGAGAAGCGGAAATAGAATTTGCCGAAACGAGGAAATTATATTGAAGCGGAGGAGGGATTACAATACTGGAAGAGTAGAACTACTCGGGTCTCGAGGATGCTCTGCAACTTCATACTAATTCTCTATAAATAGACTTGAAGGTTGCTTCCTGACGAAGGAAGCTCATCCTTAGTGCGGGTGCTCATTGGCCCCATCGACCACTAAGTGATGGCTATCCACAAGTTGGAAGTGACCTTGACACGACAACACTAGTACAATAATTGAAAGGAATCTAATCCTTTCAGCACACTAGTACAATAATTGAGCTAAATGTCACAAAGTCGACATTGACAGCTCGGCACGTCCACGTTTGGTGTCCCGTGTCGCGCCCATGTGCTGCACGCTTGGTTTGCCGTGCGCCATGTGCTGTTTCATGCTCAACCGATGGCATCGATGTGCTCCAACATACTATAGAGCCGTTTGTCAATAATCGCCGAAAGCTTGCGCGCGTACACCCTTGGATTCCAGTGTTGCGCCATACGCTGCGGGTCCTTTGACAGTCGCTCAACACATAGAACAGGGATCCCATGTGGTTGTGGGTCCCTTGTAATTACGGAGTCTCGGTCATCCGTCGGCCTCGAGCTCCTGCAAAACAAAGCGTTAAAGATAACTGTGGTGGTTCTGTCCTAGCGGTCACACCACAACACCACTCGATGTAGTAGAAGCAGGGTTCGGTTCCTGTGCTCGGTCTTCAGGAACTGAGATCTTCTTGGACTTGTCCCGCTTCTTTTCGCAATCTCTTGCGAAATGGCCCTCTTGACCGTAGATAAAGCATTTGCTGCGCCTGGCACGAGGCTCAGCTTCGCGGTATAAAGTTTTATCCTTGGAAGAAGATTTCTTCTTCTTCTTCCTGCGTGGGTCAGTCTGGGTAGACTTATCCGAGCGATTCATGGCAGACAAAGGCGGGCTAACTTCTGACTTTTGCGTTGAAGTGTCAGAAATTAAAAGATCTAAACTTATTCCCCCACCATCCTTTCGAAAAGAAATTCTTGGAATTTCTTCATTAGGTTCTTCCCAATCATCACTAAGAGGAGATGATGACGATGATTGCGGAACGGATGTCGCCATGATGTTTAATCGGACCATGCTGACAGAAGTTCTCCGGAGAACTTCCTCATCATTCAGCGTTGAAGAAGCATCCCTCTCAAGGGGAGTCTTAGGTTCCGACCGCGCCAATTGTTGTAGATGCCGAACGGCCCTCGCGCCGTCTCCTTTTTCGGCATCGAGCTCGCAGCCCGTACAGATCTTGAGGACGTCGATCTGTAGAGTTCTCTCTTCAATAGACTCCGATGGTATGATGGCCATCGTCTCTGCGTCTTCAATTGTTTCAGTCGTAGATGCGCGCCTCTGCAATCTTCCAAAAAGATGTAAAGTGTTGAGGGGAATAACAGGTTGAACGAAGTCTCAGAGATATTCTAATCAAGCAGTTTCTGGCTTTCTCAGATCGTCCTTCGACCGATCTTTCGGATCCTTCGATCTTACAGATGGATAGATCGCCTACTTGAGATAGCCAAAGTATGATACTTCGTTAATCATAATGGCACTTTTCTCCTGTTATGGCATACCACAAGTAACACGTTGCCCAAATGTTCGATCTCAGATCTTCGGATCAACTTTCAGAACGAAGACCAAGAAAACTTGAACTACAAGAAGAGAATATAACTCAGACAAAAGAAATCACCTGTATACTCGACCCTCTAAAACAATCCAAGCTCTGATACCAAAAGAGGATCGGGAAGAGTATTTCAATTCTATTTCCGCTTCTCTGCTCTACATGGTCCCGTTGATTGGCTTAGGGCTCATTTGGTAGCCAAAGGATATACACAACGATACAATGTTGATTACTTGGATGCTTTCTCCTTGGTTGCTAAGATTCTTTCAGTTCGCCTACTTCTCATGCTAGCAACGGTGTCTTGTTGACAAAATCATCAGCTTAACATCAAGAATGTATTTCTACATGGTGATCTTGATGAGGAGGTCTATATGGAGCAATATTTAGGTTTGTTGCTCAAGGGGAGTTTACCTTAGTCTTTATGCAAAAGAAGTCCCTTTATGGTCTGAAGCAGGCACGTGGTATCACTCAATTATTAGGAAACGAGTAATTCTTATTATTTATGTGGATGATATTATTACTACTGGAGACAATATAGATGAGATATAGAAATTGAAATCTTATCTACCATAATAGTTTCATACTAAGGATTTAGGTGATTTGAAATACTTGGCATTGAAATAGCTCAATCAGTGGGAACTATCTATATTTGTTAGAGGAAGTATATGCTTGACAATGTTATAGGATGTAGGCATGTTGGGAGCTTGAGCTAGAGGTACTCCCATGGATCCGAATGTAAAACTGCCACCATGACATAGGGAGCTCTTAGTTGATCCCGGTCCATATCGTAGATTGGTAGGCAAGTTAAACTATTTTATAGTCACAAGGCCTCATATTTCATTCATTGTGTGCTTAGTTAGCTAGTTCCTTGAGTTACCTTGCCAGTTATTGCGGAGCTATATCAAGGATTCTTCGTTATTCAATGCCCCTCTAGGAAAGGGGCTCTTGTATTGTGGTAGGAGCCACATACTGATGTTGATCGGGAAGGCTCGCCTACTGATGGCCAGTCTACTTCAAAATATTATGTGATGCTTGGCCGTAATATGATCCCATGAAAAAGTAAAAAGTAGACAGTTGTTGCTAGAACTAGTGCGGATGCAGAATATAGCGCTATGACCCTTGAACATGTGAATTGTTATGACTTAAGCGGCTAATGGGAGAACATGATCTCATCTAAATGAAACCAATGAAGTTACTCTGCGACAATCATGCAACTATGCATATTGCCTCTAATCTAGTTTTCCATGAGCGGACAATGCACATAGAAATTGACTGTCACTTCATTAGGGAGAAAGTGGAGTTCATAATCATGTCATTTGTGAGTTCTAGTGGAGTTCATATGTTAACTAAATCTTTGAGAGGTCCTAGAATAGGGAAGCTACCTAATGAGATTTCTGCTTCTTTCCCTAATTTCCACAACAACCATGTAGATCTTTTATTTGGGAAATATTATCTCATCTAAGATTATAGATAATAATTTGTGGGATTCATTATTCCCCTTGCTTTATTAAGCTTTGCAATACAAATACAGTTCATGACTTAATGCTATCTTGATTTCATATATCTTGTTGTTTTTAGTTGGGAACTGGATTATGTATCTTGATATCAAAAAGGAAGCCATCTTTGGTGGCTTCATTCACATTCCTGTCATGTGGATATGTTTTTAGCGCTTATCAAGAGGTTAGCTTCAGTTCTCTTACAATCTTTTCTACCTTTTTTCATCAATAGTTCTGTCAGAAGAATGCTCATTGCTTTAATTATACATCCTTGCTAGGTCAAATCAGTTGTATTGAATACACTAAACAGGGCAAGATTCACAGTGGCAGTGGATTCCTTCTTAAAGACTGGTAGGTCAAGAGCAATCTCTTGTAATTTTAATGAATTTTTGTGGGGGGAGAGATGTGTCCAATTACTTGATGTGTTGTTTGTTTCAAGGGGAGAATATAGAAGTGCAACCATAATGTGGTATTTTTTTTTAAGGTGTGAACATCAATGATACCATATCAAGTGATCTAAATTTAGCAACTTGCACCTGGTTAAGTATGTATGACATGAGCTGTCTAAACTTGGATACAATGTTTATGTATAAATTTCGTGCAGAGTTATATTATCAAATTCAAGTAGTAACTAAGGTTTTAAATCTATGTTCAACTAAAGATTTATTTCGCTACGAGATATTTCAAAAATTTAACCATCTGAGAATCTTGCTGATGATATGTTTGAAAAATTTCTATACAATTGTAGGAGTAATAACAAGACAAAATTAGTAATAATGGTAATAATATAAATATAAAAAATATTACTAATAAGAAGAAAACTGAAACAAAACCATATTCCATACATGTGGCAGGATTAAAAAAAACAAACTTATGAGGACAGCAAGGAAATCATATATACGGTTTCATTTTAAAGATGTGCAGGCCATGCACATATTTTGGCCCCATATAACATTCAGTTTTATAGTAAATGAAATGGTTGCAACTTGCAAGAACCACACACTGGTATAGTGCCAAACAATAACTACATGTTAGGCTGCCTACGTATTTCTGTCACTAATGTACTTATTCACTACCCACTACCATGATCTCATATCTGTGAGGCTCCATCTATAATTCAATAATAATATTTAAAATCATTATTTTGGTTTCATACCAGGATAGTCAAGCTGTAGTATCATCTCATAATCTGCATTGCTAGTTAGTATATCTACTACAGTAACTATTTGCCCTATCATTGAAGTATTCTTCTATTTGTTCATTAATGCTATGAGTTTGTCAATCTGTACTAAATAAAAAAAACCCTTGCAATTTTCCAGGGCATGTTCCATCATTGAAGGAAGGAAATTCGAAGGAAAATATCTTCCGTCCTCCATGGTCAAAACATACGTCAGTAGTTCTTGGTATGTGATAAATAGGTTGTATTACTACTTTTTTTTTCGAGGTTGTACTACTATTCGTCTATAGCAATATAAGCACTGTTTTACCCTGCCTCTAGGACCAAGATTTTTTGAAGCATTCCAGGAGCCATCGTCATTTCTTGCCACACAGCCCTTGTTCGAGGTAATATTTCTTGTCATTCCATATTGATTCAATCTAATTCACATACATCCTTACAGTTCGAGTTCATCCTTAATGTTTCTGCTTATGCTACTTAGTTTTGGAAATCAGAACCAGTTTCATGACTATTGTTTCTCTATTTTCTGTCATTTTGATATGACTAACAGCTTTTATATGTGCTGCATGTAATTACAGAAGGAGAGATACATGGTTACCTATAATCCTTCAAAAGATAAGATATATGCATTGCTCAAGGATCAAGCGAAGTCAGATGATATATTGAAAGCAGCTTTCCATGTGAGTATTGATTACTAATGTTAAAGCATCTGGAAGACCTGCTTGCTTAATCTGGCACATTGTCTTTATTACAGGCTCATGTACTTTTGTATTTCATCCGTTTGTCAAATGCAAATCGTGCTTTGAGAAAACTGGGGAGCTCTAACCAATCAAAATATGATGAGCCCTTACTACCTTCAAGTGTAGACTTCCTTTCGCAAGTTGCTGAGTCTTGCAAGATTGTTTCATCTTCATATGGAATATTCAAGGGAAAAGCAGCAGAACAGGTGATGTATTGATAACTTGCTAGCTTAAGTATAGAGTTTTGTGTTGGGCCTTCTGCTATATACTGTACGCTACTACTCATAAATGCACGTAGTGTTATGCAAATTAAACCTACATATCCAAGCAAATTTTATATAAGATGAATTATTTTTTGTCAAAAAAAAAAATCCTAGAAGAGTAGTTTGCCACTGAAATTGCCAGGCTCTTTGCCACATTGTTTAATTATTGTATGGGATTGTTTACTGCTTGCTGTTTCTTGGTAACATTCCCACTACTATGTTTCTTTTTTAAATAATTTTTTTTTTCAGACTATCCTCCCCAGTCCCCCCTACATGTATTCACTTTCAATACTCTTGAATAGCAATACAAGATTTCTTTTATAAAAAAAAAAACTAGAATAATGAAAATGCATTTCTGGTAAAGGCCATTTCATTTGTAGCCCTGTAAAGAACTAAAGATAAATTTTGTGTTTTCCCCCATAGTTGAATAATTTGCGTATGCTTATCAGCTTACATGGTCATGGTGTTATTTGTGATCTAATATTTCCTTACAGCAAACCATGGTTTAAAATACCATATTGTATTGCCCGGTACGGCCGGTATTTATCGGTTTTTTTTAAAAAATCGGTATACGAGATACCCTGTATAGGGCGGTACCGGGTATCTCGGTTAATACCGCCCGGTATGGGCGGTATTTGATAAATACCGCAAATACCGGGTGGTATTTATAAAATACCGGGCTGTTACAGCCTGGTATGACAGCACTGTGCTGTCTTTTAGACAGCAAAAATAAAATAATAATATTTTTTTTTCAGCCGGTATGCCTTTTTTGTACCAGCCCGTACCGTGTGTTGGTACTGTACCGGTACCGGCCAGTCACCAAGATCGGTACCGTTACTGGTATTTTAAACCATGCAGCAAACACGATTTAGGGAGTGGAAGACCTAAATAAATATTATAGCCATTCCCAATGTTTCAAATGAGGCCTGCATCTTTTAAGATCTATTGTATGGTGCTAGTATGGTATATAAAGATTCATCAGGGACACAGGATAAATTTTTTATCTAGCTGTTAAAATTCCAAGGATGTCAATGTCTATTTCCTGGATAATAGGTTTCTTCATTTGATAAGTAGCAGATAAATGAATGGTAATAGATTTGGCTCATAAATCATCCATGGCTTATTGTGGTTGTTAGTGCTTTTGGCATTCTTCTGAACTAGTTTACCTAGAAGCCCAAATGACTCCATGCTGATATTGCCTTTTACTTTTGCCAGGGATGGATAATGTCAGACTCGTTGCTCAATCCCGGTAGAGCTCGGCTATTTAGTGCCAACGAATGCTGATCTACTGATATCATTCATACAAAATCAGCAGATCTTTCATTTCAGTGTCTCACGGTTAAGATTGTGCAGTGAGAGCTCGAAGATGGAACCACTGCTTTATATTGGATCCAATAATAATAACACATGAACAGTGGATTTCCATCAAGCAGTAACATTTTAGGCAACTGCAGAGTATACCGTACGCAGCAGTGACCACACCATTAGGTGGCTGATGATATTTAATTTTTCGATTATCTCCCATAATTGGTGCTTCCTACAAACATAGAGCCTGACTATTTTCTGAAGCAGTTTTGCTCTTGTATCTCCAGAGTTGCAACTTTCTGTGCTTTCAACATGATATGGCTGGATATCCTTTTCTTTGCTAATCTATAGGCTTTTTTTTTGAACTGTGATTTAGTCTTGTTCATCACAATGGTGTAAGTTTCTTTATATTCTGGTTCAGAAAGAAAATGATTGTATCATAGTAGGTTTTAGCTGCAAGTTGATGACTAGCATTGAAAGCTAGACGAAGTGCTTATAGAGATTTTGTTACCATTATAAAATGTTTTACCAGGAAAATAAATTTTGTGGTTTGCATTGTACTTGGTTAAAATGATGATGCTGCTTCCCTTGAGATTTTCGTGTTCTTGTGATTCCTACTGACTTATAGTTGGTCAAAACATACAAATCAACTTACTCATATGGAGTTGGCAGTAATACAAGGTCGTTGCTTGGTAAATTACCTTAGGTGACATCATTTTAATTTAATGTGGATTTTCCAAGATTATTGTAAATATTGGTTCACAGATGTGGGGCAAGTGGGTTCGGGTACTTTGTATTTTTCATACATGGATCTTATCTTGTATATGATCGGTTTTTAGGTTCTGGACTCGGATCTTACTTTGTTGGGATTTGAAATCGAATTCTATTCGAAACCTATAGTGTGGTACATGTTCCAGATACCATGTTGGGAATATGTAAATGAAGGTTCAAACATGGTATTTGAAATTTGTAAGTGAACAAATTCTTGGGTATAGGTTCATGATACCCTCTTGGAACTTGTTTATTTATAGGTTTCAGAATATAGGTTCCGAGTATATATTCCAGTTTCGATTTTGGGTACCCAATGTGTTGGACTCGGAACTAGAATTAATTTTAATCAATTTGTTAATTTTTATTTTGGACTCTATTTAAATTTAATTCGAATCTATTCAAAATTTATCCGATCAACTAAGTTCTAATCTATTCCTAATTCATGCACACCCCTCACAGATGCATATGATCGCTACACTCAAACCACTCATGTCTTGGTTTCTCTATCACCTCTTTTTCACGTCCTTTCTCATCATCTCGCTGTATTTCCGATCATACGTAGCAATCTTTTCATTCTCTTTGCATGCATTCAAATAAAGTTTAAACCATTACAAACGTACCATTCGGTATATCAACTGAATTCCCGCGTTCCATTTACTAATTAATCATGTGGATCCATTTCTTCATTCTTATCCAAATCATGATACTTAACCCGAACCCGCTAATTCTGGATGCGCGGCTTGCGCGCGAGGTTCTCACCATGGGCCGCCTGCTAATCTCGTGGTTTGGGTGCATTCCAGGTTAACGGACCCACTCCAGCTAGCTCTTCTATGCGTCTCTGGGAACCAACTTCAATGCGCCATCGTCTTGGTCCGTTGCATGTCCCTCGACATCGCTCCACCACACTCCGCCCGGATCAAAACCCTCGATCACCTCAAGCAACTCCATGCCCACCTCATCCGCCGCACGCCGCTCCATGGCTCTCGACATCACGCCGCCGCTCTCCTCCTTGCCCACTGCGCCAGCGCCGGCGCCGGCGCCCATCTACCCTACGCTCGCGTACTGTTTGAGTCAATTCCCCACCCAGAGACCCGCGACTTCACCTCTATCCTCAGGCTCTGCTTCCTCTCCGGCGCTCATGATGACATCATCGCGTACTTCCGCCGGATTTGCCGGCTCGCTCTCAGGCCCCACGCCCCCTCTACCTTTCCCATCTTGATCAAGTCGCTCGGTCCTGCCGCAGTTTGCGTTCACGCGCTCGTTCTCAAGCTGGGACACGACCGCGATCGCTTCGTCCGTAACGCAGTGATGAGTTACTATGCTTATCATGGACCGATCCAGACCGCGAGGCAGATGTTCGACGAAATGTCGGTTAAAGCGATCGTCGACTGGAACGCCATGCTCTCCGGGTATTGGAAGCGCGGATGCAATGAGGAAGCACTTAGATTGTTCGAGTTGATGCCGGAACGCAATGTGGTTTCCTGGACTGTGATGGTGACTGGGCTGTCGAGGCTTGGGGAGCTGGAGGCTGCTCGGAGGTTATTTGACTCAATGCTTGAGAGAAGTGTTGTATCGTGGAATGCAATGCTATCGGGGTATGTGCAGAATGGACGGGTGGATGAAGGGTTGAGATTGTTTGAGCAAATGATGAGCGCTGGTGTTCAACCTAATGAAACCACATGGGTCTCCGTCATTGCAGCTTGCGCTGCAAAGCGTGATCCAAGACTTGCTGAATCCTTACTTGGTTCAATTGCTGAGAGCAAAATCTACATGAATTCTTTCATAAAGACAGCCCTTATAGACATGTATGCTAGTTGTGGAAGTTTGGCGAAGGCAAGGCAAATTTTTGATGAGATGGATGATCAGAATTTGGCATCTCAGAATGCTATGATAGCTGCATATGCAAAGGATGGTGATCTAGGTGGCGCAAGGGAGCTATTTGACAGTATGCCTTCTAAGGATGTGATCTCCTGGAACACAATGATTTCAGGTTATGCACAAAATAGCCAATGGGGTCTTGCTATTGAACTCTTTAGAGAAATGACAATGGTGAAGGGATTGAAACCAGATGAAGTTACAATGTCGAGCGTTATCTCTGCTTGTGGGCATTTAGGATCTCTGGAGTTCGGCAGATGGTTGGTTGATTATATAGAAGAGAACCAGATCAAACTAACAGTTTCTGTAAGAAATGCTCTCATTTTCATGTACATGAGTTGTGGGAGCCCAAAAGATGCTAAGAGAGTTTTCCAAGAGATGCCGAAGAGGGATATAACAACATACAACTCGTTGATCTTTGGCTTAGCAGCTAATGGCAATGGGCATGAGGCTCTTGTAGTGATGAAGAGGATGGAAGAAGGTATTGAACCGAACAACATCACATATCTTGGTGTTTTAACTGCTTGTAGCCATGCAGGTCTGACAGAGGAAGGATGCAAGGTGTTTGAAATGATTCAGATCCCTACTGTTGATCACTATGCCTGTAAGGTCGATCTCTTGGGCCGAGCTGGGTATCTGGATGAAGCAAAGAAGGTGATTGAGGAAATGCCTGTGAGGCCTCATGCTGGAGTCTATGGCGCCCTTCTTCATGCTAGCCGAATCCATAAAAATATCGAACTAGGGGAGTTTGCGGCAGAAGAGCTCTTCAAGCTGGAACCAGAGGATGCAGGCAATTATGTTCTGTTATCCAACATCTATGCATCTGCAAGGAAATGGGGATTTGCAGACAATGCAAGGAGAAGTATTAGAGAAAGTGGTGTGGACAAAGTGAGAGGGTGCAGCTGGATAGAATTGAACAGTAAAGTGCATCAGTTTGTAGCTGGTGATCAGTCACATTGGCAATCAGAGGAAATCTATGAGGTTTTGATGGTGTTATACAGGAACATGACTTCATTTGGTTATGCTGCTGCTGAGGTGCTGTAAGTAGGACTTAGTAAATGATTGCTTCAGAGGCTGTTATAGTAACTTTTGCTACTCAATGAATTCAGATACTTGATCATATAAGACTCTTCTCATATTCAATTATTTGGATGCCAAGGGGAAGTGATGCATAACAAATGTACACTATAGGTAACTCCTTGAATTGCTCCTAATTTTAGTTTCAAGTTAAACCTTAATTTTAGGCCCTAATTCCTTTTGGTTTAGGTTTTCAGTTCCTTATTATTTTTGCTTCCACATCCTATTAGATATACTTTGATTGAAGTTCCTTTTGTTGTGCTTTCTATTTGTTTAGTGTTTCCTTAGCTGGCATGATCCAGCTCTTTGAATATTTAGCCCTTAGACAGGGAGATTCATACAATTTGGAATCAAGCATTTGAACTTTCCTCCTCTTCTCTTAACCCCTTGGTTTCCACATCACAAAGTTCCGCTACTATGTGAAGTCACATTTTCATTTGCAGGATCCCTCAAATGTTCAATTATTTGGGTCTAAAGGAAAAGTCTTAGTAGTGTATTGTATCTTTTTTTCCGAGAAGAAAAATCCTAATCTTATACTAGCAGTGTCAATGGATCGAGTAGATGAGCATTGCATAAACATGTGAATCAAAAGGCTTTCTTTATGCTAGATTGGTCCGGATCAAATAATATTATAGTCATATTAATGTTTTATTGACCTTAATTTGTTTTCGCTGCGCCTAGTAAATTTTTGTTCGTCCTTGGTCAACCTGCAAAGCTTTGTATGTATATTATGATCTTCATTTTGTAAATAACTTGTGTTCATTCCTCCCTCTCAACGATATCTGACCCTGCACCCTTTAGCTTAACCTTATTTGAATTGTATTGTGTTTTTTTCCTAAAAAATCTAATGTTTGAATATTCTCTATAATTTTTAAGTTATTTATTATCATGATTGTTTGGAATTTTGAGACGAGTTAAACATAGTGCAAATAAGAGTTGAGTCTAGTGTAAACAAAATATTCTAACTTTCTTCACAAACTTTCGGACTTTAATTGTAGATTCTAACTTCTAAAATTTTTATGAGTTTCTATAATGAAAAATAATTATCTTTTATATTGTGGATTTGGATTTTTTATATTTATATCTAATGTGTTGAGTACTCTTTTCATCGTGTTGGAAGATGATTTACTAAAATAAATATCTTATATATATCTTAATTGGTTATTTATTTTCTATGCGCATGATCATTATTAAAAGAATTTGCATCGCAGCTCTTGCATTCGTCTCCTCGGATTTAATATTGTTGATAGGAAATCATTAGCAATTTTTTTATGAATTTTCTATAATGCTTAATTCGAAATTAAGATAACCAAAATTATTACCTTTTTCTCTGTTTCGATCATTTTCATTAAAAACGGTTATTATTATTTTTTTGCTGTTTATTGAAGCATTTACCAGCAGATTTTTATACTAAAAATATTGTAAAAGTCAATCCTCATGAAGTGTTTCACTGGCTCTTAGAACTACACATTTTTAGAAAATGTTCTGAAAATTCTATACTTACAGGCATTTTAAAATCTTCCTCTAAGCCATGGTCTAATTTTTTGTGAATGAATTATTTTATCATCGTAGATAAATAGAATTTTGATGGATTGGTCCAAATTATAGTATACTCGGGACATGTTTATTTCATGAGAAGTAAAAAATGATGAATTTTAATTCTTTATTTGTTAGTTGATTGGATCTAAAAAAAATATAAAAATTAATATTATATTTGATATATACGAGATAAAATCTTATTAAACTTTTTTTTATTTATTATCCTACCATAAGCGATTATTTTAAATTTGGTTGGATTATACAAACTTTCACTATTATAATTGGAATACAAAATTTCCAAAGAATTATGTGATCTTCGAATTGAATCCGAATCAAATCGGGCTGGATGTATAATTTGGTTGGGTCAATGGGATTCAAGTATGGTTACTACATAATTTTAAGTGTCAATTTTGTCCTTGTCATTCTTTATCCATGTTAGTATTATTATATTTGATCGGCTTTAGGAAATAATAGAAAACATTAGAGGAACATATTCGTCAACGAAAGCTAAAACAAAAGTTTTAGGTCAACATCCCTCCAAATTCTAAACCATTGACCAAGCAGGGAAAATATTATTACTTAAATTTGGTGATTCTAATCCTTATTCCTCAAGTTATCAAATTATAATTGACGGTAAAAGTGTATGCCATTCTAAATTTAATTTTAAGCGAATCTAAAAAGATTAACCGAATTTAGTTGATGGTTAGCTTAAATTTCATCTAATATTAGGCAATTGTTTTATTTAAGAAGTAATAATTTTTAAAATTTAAATTATTAATGACTAATGTTGGAAATCATTTACTTGAATTCATTGGGTGATGTAAAATATTTAAGGCCTTTTATATACAATATTATTTTAGAAAAATAAAATAGGCAAAAGTTCCTGAATTGGAAAAATGAGTACAAAGAGAACTCTTAATAAAATACAATTTATTGGTTTTAGTTTGCAATTTATTAATTATTCCATAATATAGTTAAAGGTTTGTATAATTATATTTTTTTACTTTAATTTTTTATATGACATAATGTTATTATTTTTTAAAAATAAATATTATAAGGATTTAGGATTTCCAACTTAAAATATTGTTAAGGCCAAATTTTAGCAGTTACGTCCTTCACTTTATTTAATTTGTTGAATCCCCACATATTCTCGTGTAGTTTTGCGCGTCGTCTCGTATCTTTGGAAGTCTCGAGAGAAGGGGGAGAGACGGAGGACGAACGGCAGGGAGATGGCGCCGGTGCCGGCGAGCGTGGCAAGGCAAGCAGAGCTTCTGAAGCAGGACGGGAACACCTACTTCAAGAAGGAGCGCCTCGGCGCCGCGATTGATGCTTACACCGAGGTACACATTCCATCTCCGACTTCTATTTTGCGAGGAGAATTCGATCCGTGCGCCCTTCTAACCCTAGTCAGTTCGATCCGTCCGTTTTCTGTTCTCATCCCTGGGAACCAAACTTGAAACTTTCTCTAGTCCACATCTCTTCCTTTTTTGATTGCAAACCCATAGTTCTTTACGCTGATTAATCTGGTATGAATCTTCAGGTCGGACCTTCGTGTATGCTGGATCCTAAGATGTTGTTCTCCCTGTTAATTTTCTGTTTCTTGCAATTTGCTTCAGGAATGTCATTTTCATGCCTTTCTGGGTCTTAATCTGATGTGTGATTTGATGATCCAGGCTATTACTTTGTGCCCTGATGTGGCGGTTTATTGGACGAATCGTGCGCTGTGCTATATGAGGCGAAAGTTTGTAACTGTCACCATATGCCTCTTCTTCTCTTTGTCGAATCGACTGAAACGGCAATCTTAACTAGCATTAGGCTGTTTTGGTTTTCGAGTTTTGTAGGGAGTGGAATAAGGTCGAAGAGGACTGTAAGAAAGCTCTTCAGCTAGACAGTCATTCTGTTAAGGTGAATGCATCTTTTTGCTAATGTGCATTTAATCTGTAGATTTGCTGTATTGTGCACTTGGTTATTTTGTTGAACATGAATCACAATTTCATCTTTTTTGAATTCGATTTAATCTATTAACTAAACCTTTAGTTTTTCTTTTCTATCCCATGTATTTGATATATGGGACTGCGGTGGAATACAATTTCATTACTGTAGCACGGGTTCTTGTCTTGAGCTCAGTGATGTTCAGTTCCAGACTCATTTTTTGGTTATTTCACTTGCTACTATAAATCCTTCTATATTAACTTTAGTACTAAATTTATCATTTCAGCGATGGGCTAAAAAGTTTCTTACTAAGGTATCTCCATGTTGAAATGATTAACTGAGAGAAAATAAGTATTTGTGATCTCTAAGGAAAAAGAAAATAGTTGCTTGCTTTACTAGGCCCCATATATTAATTTGCATATCAAGTAAGAATAAGCGTCACACACCTATGTAAAATCCTGTGTTCAAACAAGATCAGTGTTCTGAAGGTAAGCATTTATAGCTGCTATATATAATTTTAGAGCTTGGTCCCAAATAGATTTATCGCGGTACAAGAAGCATTTTGGGTAATACTTTCTAGCGATTTTATACAATGCCTATAGGAAGCTGTTGACTACTGTTAAGAATAGAAATGAATAGATAGTGTTTCATCTAATGGTTAATCTTTTAGATGGAATGACATTAATCAAAAACTTCAAAAGAACCACTTTAGCAACTACCGATCATACACCTACAGAAACCATTCTATCCTATATAAATGCTCCCAATATTATTTACATAAAAGAAAATTGTGAATTTTTGTTTTTAACTATTTTTTTTATAAAAAAATCAAACAAAAATCAAAAGGAAAATTAAAACAAAAAAAGGAACAAAAATGCCACTTCCTAATCTAGTAGTGGTCCTCTTCGTCATCTCTTCTCTGTTTGAGCAAGATCATTATTATATTTGATTCTCATTTATAAACTTTTGCTCTTTGTCCATCATGAGTCTCTTGCATTATATTATTTTACTTTTCTAAGGGTGATTCTACGCTAGATTGTTCACAAGTCATAAGCAATATTCTTGACTTTGATATCATGTATAATAGAAAGTTAATGTGATTATGACTTTTGATAATAGTGTGGTATCCACTACAAATGAATTTATTATTTGAATTTTTTAGGAACATTTGGTGTTTGGATCCTCGTTACATTATCGTTTTATATATTTTGGTTGTATATTATTTGCCCTGCCTTGCCGATGTATGACAATTTAATGGGATTATCCTTTCATTTTTGTTAAAAGATGAAAAGAAAAGAGGAATCCACAGTTGTTATGCTGGTATGAGTGTTATCACACCTACAAACTAGGCACAACTGAGGATCACATTCTTGTCCTCATACCATGTCTATTTGGTGTGGGGTTTTGAGATGGTAGGATGAGGGGAGCAGGGCACACATGTCTATATTAGTCAAAGGCTTAAAATATAGGGTAAATTACACTAACCTCTCCTGAGGTTTAATGAAATTATACTGACATTTCCTCTATTTTTTCAGGTGACACTCACCTACCCTATACCTAACGGTGTTAAATGGAGTCCGTTAGTAATGTGATTTCTCTCTTATACCCTTGTTGAAAAATTATTAAAATACATGCATAAAATAACTGAATAAATATTTTTAAAATAAAAATTTGAAATAAATTATTTTATTTTTAAAATAAAATTTTTGAGAGAAATAAAAATGACATAAGGGTATTTTTGTCATTTAAAATAAGAAAAAAAACTGCAAATATTTCAAAAATGCCATTAGTAAGCATGTGCATGGCACATGATAGACACTCCACTAATAGTTTTCGTTAGTAGGAGAGGTCTGTGTAATCTTTTACAAAACTCAATGGGGTTACAAGATAAAGTTATAAATAGAGGGGATGTCAGTATAATTTCACTAAACCTCAGGGGAGGCCAGTGTAATTTACCCTATTATTATAGGTAAAATTTTGAAGTATTAAGTTGGTGTAAGTATGAGACGTGTTAATCTCTTCCCTGTCTGTGCACCAATCCTTAGGTTAATCACATCGTCTCTAATGGGGACAGGTTGGATGGGTTCCATTGGGGTGGATCATATTATCATCCCTAGTCACACTTCATCTCCTGGCTTCTCACCAAATGTGTCTCATGTAGAAATGATGGCTTCACAAAGATCTCAGACCAGTAAAACACAAAATAGGAAAAGATGACCTCTTGAGCGATTGACCACTTTTTTATTACGGTCCTTTCTCTCTCTTAGATACTTGATTGCAAGAAATGGAATATAAAAAGAATGAAGAATGCATCATAAAAAATCCTATTTGTTGGTTGAATGACAATCAATCACCTATTTGTCTTTATTTGAAGCCGATAAACTTACTAATGTGTTTGATGTGCAATATTTCCTTAATGCAAAATCCTTGATTGGTAGCAACCATAGTTTCATAAAGCGATCGGCCGTGTATGTTTATTTAGAACTAGGATGTAATTGCTTTACCCACATGTGATCTTCATAATAGGTATGAACTAACTATTAGGCTGGTTCAATTCCATTTTTTGAACACGAAATAATTATTTTTTGAACTATTTCATTTTTAAGTTACTAGTCACATGAAGTTTAAAGTGGCACATTTTTGTTATCGATTTTGTTGCTCCCCATTTAAAAACTTGATGAAGGTACCCCTCATCCCTATTTCTCATAGGTCAGGTAGTTATTTAGAATAACTTTTTATTTAGTTATGAATTTAGCTCTTGCTTGCTTCATAGGATAGAGGGGATATGATAAAATATGGATTTTTATTCATTATTTGTTTAGTGCATGCAATAGTAAGAAAATGAGATTAAAATAATATAAAATTGATATTGTATCCAATAAACATTGGATTTGAAAATCCTATTCAATTCTACGTTTCATTTGTTATCCTATCTTATCATATTCAATCCGGTGAAGCAAACAAACTATTAGAACTTTGGTGGTAGTTGAGGGGTACCCCTGATGCATTTAACCCTATTTAAAAATATGAATTAATAAATCATGTCACAACCACCGTTATAATCTTTTAGATGGAATTACTTTGATTAAAAAAAAAAGGTTATTACTGGTTGGACTCTTTTAATGTATTTTTATTCTTTTTGTTGAATTTCCCAAATTGAATGTCAATACTATATTATATGATTATTGATAACTGTAACTAATAATGTAGTAGAGTTAATAGAATTCCTTGATTGAGGTGATGCAGGCACACTACATGCTGGGGCATGCATTGCTGGAAAGGCAAGACTATGCTGGGGGAATTAAGGAATTAGAGAAGGTACTCTTCTATTTATTGGTTTAGTCTTTAATTCCAAATTCTCTTATAGCTCGTTTGCTTCACTCGATTAGATAGGATAGGATAGGATAGGATAGGATAGGATAGGATACAAAAGGTAGAATTGAATAGGACTTTTAAAATCCAAAGTTTATTGGATATAATATCAATTTTATACTCTTTTAATCCCATTTTCTTCTAATCTATGCACTAAACAAACAATGGATAAACATTCATATCTTATCCTATCTCCCTCTATCCTATGAAACAAACAAACCCTTAAAATATATAGTGTGAAATACTTGTCCTAGTGCTTTGAACAGATGGTCTTCAATGGAATATTCATTTTTTATGTCAACTTCACTTGCTATTGAAGCTTGAACTTGTCATTCTATATACATTTCTCTGAATATGATTGTGGAGTTGCAAAGCCATTACCTTTGTCGTGGGAATTAAGTTTTTCCCTTCATATTTGGTATGTAGTTGGGAACTACACTTACAATCTATGAAGGACACTTTCATGATAGTTAAGTTTCTCTCCACATATTTGGCATTTAGCTGGATATAATTTTTTGTTTTCATGTCGATTTGAGATTAAGAAGCTAGTAGAATTAGTATTTTGGTTGATACCATATTGAATTTTATGTCTTCTTTTTATTTTAATATACATATATTAAATCAGTTGTTGAAACATGAATCATATTAACTGATATCAATTTCTGGAGTAGTCTGAATTGCCCATCAAATGAGCCTTAATACTTTGGAACTACTATTTTGGGACTTGTCCACATGTTATTCAACAGTACAAGAAAAATTACATGTTTTGATGCAATAGATGCTATTTATAACAAGTAATTCTGTGGTTGTTCAGTTGGTCATATTTTTCTGTCAACTGTACTTCATTCATATTGTTCTTGATATAGAAAAGATCATTCTGTTCAAAATTAACAGAAGACTGTAGTAGCTAATGATATTTTTTGTAGCTTGGATATTTCCAAGGTATAGACTTCATAGCATCGTGTTTTTAGACTGTTGAATAACTTTTGATGCTTTTCATCATACAGTTCAGCCAATGTGAGTATAAATTTTACATCTATGTGCTAATTCTTCTTTACTCTTTAGCTGTTGATTTTTCATATCCCTTGAGCATCTTCTATATCTTTGTGTTGTCTTCTTTTTTTTAGTATTATTCCGTATTTACAGCAACTTTAACCATGGAAGACTATTGATGTAGGCATTGGATCTCGGGAGGGGTGCTAATCCTGCAAGCTACATGGTTGAAGATATTTGGCAGGTTCTTGCCAAAGCAAAGTACTTGGAATGGGAAGATTTATCTAGCAAGCATATATATAGAATGCATAAGCTGATGTGGGTTGCATGTTCTTATTAGCAAGTTGTTGGGAATTTGCAGCTCTTGATACCTTCACACTATTCTAAGATTTTAAGTCGCCCATACCTAACATTTTTATCACCATTTTTTGTTCCAGGGAAGCATGTGAAAGAGCTCTTACGAGCTTCTATACTATTGAGGACTCTCAAGTGCAAAATGACTGTGAAGAAATTGCAAGTGAACGATTACAACAATTGGAATTTCTTAAAGACGTATTCGGCAAAGCTGAACAGGATGACCAACCAAAAGAAGTGAGCCATCTTGTTAACTTTTATTACAGCATTCTTTTAATTCTTTAAATTCTAACTTCATTACGTGATATTTTAGGTGCCTGACTATCTGTGTTGTCAAATTACACTTGATATCTTCCGGGATCCTGTGATAACTCCTAGTGGAATTACCTACGAGAGGGCTGTGATTCTTGATCATCTAAGGAAGGTGGCATCTCGTTCTCATTTTAATAACATGAATGTTTCTTCTCGGTATCAGCACCACATGACCACATAACTACCTCGTTTCATAATTTTGAACAAAAGGATCTCCTTTTGTTGTTTTATGAAATTGGGTTCCTTTCCATTGATATTATTCCAATTCTTGGGCTAAACCTAGGTTTTAGCACCACAAAGTCAAAACTTAATCAAATACAGAAGTAGAATTGATGCATTGTGCAGAAACATAAGAAATGGTTCCTATTTTCTTTTTGCTGCCTATCATGGAGGGCATCCATAACAGTAGGGCTGTAAACAGGTAAGGCTTTAGCCCCACAAAGCCAAAACTTAATCAAATATAGAAGTAGAAGTTATGCAGAAACATAAGAGATGGTCTTATTTTCTTTTTGCCTCCTATCATGGAGGCAATTGCCATAACAGGTAGGGGCCTAAACAGTTAAGGTTTTAGCACCACAAAGTCAAAACTTAATCAGAAGTATAAACATAAGAGATGGTTCTTATTTTCTTTTTGCTGCCTATCATGGCATTAAACTAATAAATCATACAATGAAACTTTAGGAGATGGTGATAAAACATCGACTCTGGGACATTACGTAAGTGTCGGAGGACCAATTCAACTTTATGCCCGCTTGATGGAAATTTATAGAGAGAAGAGGAAGGATCTCCATATGGTTTTCATCGACCTAGAGAAAGCATATGATAGAGTGCCAAGAAAAGTGCTTTGGTCGACATTGGAGAAGAAAGGTATTCATGTTAAATATATACATGTTATTAAGGATATGTACAAAGGAGCACTTATAAGTGTGAGAGCAGGGGGAGGAATTACGGAGGAGTTTCCTATGACAGTGGGTTTACAGCAGGGTTCGGCCTTGAGCCCATACTTGTTTATTTTGGTAATAGATGAGTTGGCTAGTAGTATACAAGATGATATCCCATGTTGTATGTTGTTTGTACATGACATTGCATTAGTTGATGAGACAAGAGAAGAGAGGGAGTTAGCATAAGTTAGAGGTATGGAGAAACACTCTTAAAAATAAACAGATGGAATATATGCAGTGTAATTTTAGTCTAAGTAAGAGGGATGGATGGAGGGGAAGCGAGTTTAGGTGGTGTAGTAGTGCCTAAGTATAGCAATTTTAAATATCTAGAGTTCTAGACTTTATTTTCCAAAATGATGGGATGATAGATGAAGTTGTAACTCATAGAATCAAAGCAATTGTTGAAATGGAGAAGTGCCACAAGCGTGTCATGTGACAAGAAGATATCTAACAAAGTGAAGGAAAAGTTTTATAGAACAACGGTTAGAGCGAGTGTTGGACAACTAAAGTTCAACATATACACATGTTGAATGTGGCAAAAATGCATATGTTAAGGTGGATGAGTGGCCATACAAGATTGGATAAGATTAGAATTGAATACATCCGGAAGAAGGTGCATCTAAAATATATTGGAACAAATTAAGAGAAGGTCGTTTAAAATGGTTTGGACATGTGCTATGGAGACCCTAGGTTTCCTGTTTGAAAATGTGATAGTTTAGTAGTTGAAGGTGGGAAGAAGGATAGAAGTAGGCATAGGGTTACTTGGAGAGAAATAGTGTCTAAAGATCTACGGTTACTTGATATTGAGATGGATCTAGCCTTGAACAGAGGGATGTGGAGACAGAGAATCCATATAGCAGATCCCATCTAGTATGAGATAGATGTTTAGTAGTAGTAGTAGTTGTTGTTGTCTATCATGGAGGCAATCGCCATAACAGTAGGGGCGTAAAGAGGTAAGGTTGGATTAGGTCTTGGAGAAAACCGGATGAAGAACTCAAGACATGACGGAAATCAGGGAAAAAAGATCTAGCATGACTTGGATCAGGATTTTGGTTTTCTTTTGACTTGTTTAGGTCTACTACTTGAACTATGTACTACTTCCTCAATCTACTTTTAAAATTTTTATTTAATACTTGCACTATGTACTACTTGTTCTACTTTTTGATGGTTATTTTATTGCTTGCATTATGAACAGCTAAAGCTATTAAATTCTTTTGTTCTTTAAATGAAAAAGCTGATAAAAAATTACTAAAAAACAAAATGGCAAATTGATTGGTATGTTAAATAATGTTTATTGCAACAAAATTTCCTGTTTTTTTGCAACTTTGATGTAAATTTTGACCGAACTTTAAACTTAGGTGGGGAAATTTGACCCAGTAACTAGGGAGCCACTAGAACAACACCAATTGGTGCCAAATCTTGCCATCAAAGAAGCTGTCCAAGCATTTCTAGACAAACATGGCTGGGCTTACAAGATGAGCTGATCCAGGATGTTTATTCCCCGTAATGAAGTCATCTGATCAAATAGAGTATGCCAGTATTCTTTTCCTGATTATTTTTGCTGCTCCGCTGGCTCTTCTAACACCATCTCATCCTGTGGGGAGCTGCTTTTGAAATGTTTTCATGTACATATTTATGGTTTCATATTCTGATGTACAGTCCAATTAGAGTTGTAATTGAAGCTCACCCTTACTCATTAGGGAACTGTATTAATGCATAGGGACAGATAGAACCAAAGCTTTGGATTTGCTAGCCAAGAGTATGAACTTTGATGACTATTCTCTTTATCAATTTATGAATATTTCTTTGGATATACTGCATTAGTTTCTGAATGCCTTTCCTGGTTAAGCATATGTGGATGCCCCATCATTTGCAGTTGAGTTATTTTTTCAACTTCATTAATGATGATGAGAGTGGGTGCATATATGATTCTGAATTCGATCTTTCCTTTCTTTGTAGCAAATTGAAAGTAGCAAAGAGTACATTGGACATCCAAATTTCTCATAACTAATTGCAATGAGCAGGTTAGTTGTAGTGTTCTAATTATTTGATGTGGCAGAACATAATTATATATCTTTACATACATCATTTGATGTGGAATATATTCCAAAAGACCATGGCGAGTCAGGAAAACGAGCACAGCAAAATCCTTCCATTCGAAATTAGTGTGCTAGATGAATGACTTGATTCTCTGTAACAGCAGATTATTTTCAGAAAATAATGATTAATAGAAATTAATTAAAAGGAAATGATTTTAAATAAATTTGGTCAATCATAGTAAATTACCTAGATTTTGTAATTAAATCCATTGATTAGTTATAATCTGTTAAGAAGCTACCTTTCTATTTCATCATACTCTACCAAGTATGTTCAAATTGCCTAGATGATTTTCCACCTTTTCTCCTTTTTATTTTATTAGCCAGTCTCCTTTTTCCTCTAATCTGTTTCACAATGTGCGGAGGGAGCGGGATGAAAGAACTAGTCGACTCAATAGTAAATGTGATTATTTGAGTAGGTTATTCTCATTATACTTTTCTCGGTGCATAATTTTTTCTCTTTGCTTGATTGTTTGTTAAACAGGGCTATTGCTATTTTTTTTTGGGAACGGTAAGTGAGGCGGGTTTTCATTTCACTAGATTTGAAACATAGACATTACATATTCAAGGTAGGAAAAAAATTAATGAGCTTAACTCATTTCAAAAATTAGCTCACTAGAAAAAAAAAATTACTCAAATTATTTAAAAATTATATTGATCATATTTTTAGTCTAACGTTAAACTTTAATAGAAATCCCTATGAACCAAAATCCCAACTAACTAGAACAACAATAGTGAGACCAAAAGGACAAAGCTAGTCTAATAATGATGCCTAAGGGGAAGAAAGTCTCCCTAAAGGTGCTCCAATTCATTGTGTGCCACACAGCGACAAGCACCAAATCAACCCCGTGGGAAAACACCTTTTATCGGACCAAGATGGTAGAGAATTCCGAGAAGGCAGGGAGGACATTGATAAATTTATTTGTATAATTGGAGTATTATGCTTTCATGGTGTATGAAATTGTTGATTTTGATATACAGATTGGAATTATGAAATTTGTATTATTCTTATGATATTGGAATGGAATTTCAATTGTACAATGTATACACAAAACCAAAACCTTATCCTATTCTTTATTTAACAAATTATTTTCAAAATTTCAAATTTGAATCAATTACAACTTGCACTACGTACCTCGCCCCCATCGTGACGCTCGCTGTGCTGCCAATTGAGCTGTTTCTCAACGTCGGCAGTGACGCGGCGTCTCACGCATTTTTGGGGAGGTGCGTGATGAGAAGAAGAGGCGGCTGTCGATGGCGATGGCGGTACTGTAAGAGGTGGGCGTGCTGGTGGGTGGGGACAAAGATCTCTTGGCCACGATAATGAAATAATGATACAGAAGCTGACACACCAGATATCTTTATTTGACAACTGGTGGTATACAGAGGTTATAATATATTATATTTCATTCAGATACTATCTATACATCATCATAATAAATTAATAATGCCAACACGCATGTTTGGCATGTCAGGATAAACTCCACGAGACAATTACATCAACCCAAGTCAACTCTTCTTTCTTCTTCCTCTTCATCTTTAATTCTTTATAAAGAGAAGCTTCCCACGCCGGCCTCCATAATTTCTTCTAACCGGAGCCAGAGCCAGATCGATAACAACGATGGAAGGACTGATCCCATACATCTACCGAGCCATCAAGAGAAGAAGGGCACGCAAATACTACCGCTCTCTCTCCACCGGTGCCTCCCAGTGGTTCGCCATGCCCAACACCCACAAGTACCTCCGCCCGCCGCCCATCGAGCTCGGCAGCTTCGGCGAAGACAACCACCGCCACCACCGGAGGCACCGCTCGCTGGAGGACTTCTCCGGGGAGCCATTCTCGCCCAAGAGGCCCCCCGGCGGCCGCTTGGCGAAGGAGATGATGTCCGGGAGCAGTCGCATGTTCGCATGCATTACTGGTGCGACTTAGATTGAATCGAGGAGGAGGGAACGGAGATCTCCTGAAGTGTAAAAATTGTTTCATGCTTATGTATGTATACTTTATGATGCATATTGTTTTCTTGTTATTAATCGTGGTTTGGTTCTTGCAATCAAGTCTTCTCGGAGAAGAAGAAGAAGAAGACGACTTTCTTTGGTTCTCGAAAGAAATTTAAGTTTTCTTTCTGGTTTTAATATATTGCACAATAGTTCATTAATTGTGTAAATTTATGATAGTAATTAACTGGGAAGTGATCAACGTTTTGATAGAAGACCAAGTCAAATTAAAACTTATTGAAACAGGAAGGAAAACAAAGCAGATTCAGCAAGGAACCTGTTGCTTCTATAATTCAATTAGCTTGATTGATTTTGGTCATTTTGATGTGACGCAGGTTGGATGGAAGAAGTAATAAGCCTGAACCAACTGAAATTAATTATAATGCTAATCAAATTAATCATAGTAGACTAGCTCATTGGACATAATCTTTTTCAGGTTCAATGTCACACTAAGATATAATGGCTTCATTATACGTACACTTGGATCTCCTTTGTTTGGGTGGATAGAATTTGAGGCACATAGGATTTCAAAAGAAGTAAAAGTGGATAGGATGTAAATCCTATATATCAATCTATCATATAATTTGATTCATATTTATCTTGATCCATTGAAAAGAATTTATTAATATATATAGCAGATGATAGCACTAATTATAGAAAAGGAAGTGGAAGGTAGGAATCCACCAGGGAATAATCAAATCACGTGAGTTGAAAAATGAGGAGAAAAATATGTAGCTGATGATGGCAGTAATTATAGACTTTGACCTGAGAAAACTACAATGACATGATCCTCGAGCAGGGTGGGTTTTGCATATTCTACCCCTCCTGCTCCTCCATCCAAAGCACACAGATTTCCTTGTGTATTAGTCAGAGTCATTGTGCTGGTCCTCGCATATGGGAAACCTTTCTTCAGTTTTCTTGATCGTTAGAATTGACAAAATTCGATAAAAAGATCATAGTTATTAAATTTCTAAAATATATATAATCAAAATTATTACATTATTTGAAATAATACTTTGTTCTTGCTTGAAGCCAGGGGTGATGCGGTCTTGCGCGCCTCCTGGTCCATCCGGGATTCCGACGGAAGACCTGCAAATATATTTTGTCGTTCAAGTAAGAAAGAATCACGTACATGTGTGGGTTTGGAGATTAGAATTAGAAGTTGAATTCTTTAATGTTTCCCCGAATCTCGCGAATATGTGTTCAAAATAGATCGAGACTAGTCCCAAGTGTCCTTGTATGATTGGGTGGAGCTTTCAATCGGGCTACGTGGTATCTGATTCGACTTGAGTACGATTCATAAGTGTGAATTCTTTTGGGCTTAATTCAACGGACCCAGAGTACTAGTCCAATCACATAAGTGTCCCCAAGCTTGCCATGTAAATATTTCATCATTAGTTTGAAGCTTTCAAATTTTTAAAACATTCCAACAAAATTGTACTTTTAAAAGTTAGTGTACATCATGTTATAGGAACCCTTTATAGATAATAATTCTTTTAAAATATAAAACTATAAATAATAGAAAAATATTAGATATATGTGATAAGGTATACTTTTCTTTGCACATCATATTTAAATTCAAATTGCATCCAAAATAATTCCAAGTTTGATCATACCCAAATTGAAGTTGATTGAATCAAGATAAGGTTGAACTAAGTTAATGAGCAAAACCTTATTTGAATGGTAGGATCAATTCCATATCATCCGTTGGATGCTATAAATTTATGGCTAGGATCTGCCCAAGCCCGACCACTTCCAATCAATATTGCACTACATCCCACACAGGTCCGTTCTCTGGTTCTCTTATACAGAAATCTCCAGAAATCGCATAACCGGCCCAAAAGGCCGAAAACCCTCCTTTCTTCTCTTTCCTCCACCGTCTTAAACCCTAAAAACGAGCTATAGACCTTGCGAAACCGCCAAGAGATCCATCCGGGTGTATTCTTCACTGTTGATTTTGATCTTGGAATAGATCACCGCAGTCTCCTATGAAGCCAGAACGCTGAGATTCTCGTTTCTTGCCGCTGAACTCTTCTATATCTTACTCGGCATCCGGGAGTTTCTGGTTACAAATCGGAACTTTTTGACGCTTTCTCGCCAAAAATCCAATATTTAGGGGCGTTTGTTCTTCATAAATCCCCAAAAGCTGTTAAAAGTTTCGATCTTTTGAGTTCCTGCTCGCCACCGCTTAATGTCGCTTCCACTCGACCAGCAGTCGCCGCCGGCGTACACAGAGCCCTCCGCATCTCAAGGCGGGTCGATCGGGCCGGTGATCGGCGTGCTGGCGATGATCGCGGTGCTCGGGGTGGTCGCTGGAGTGCTGGGGCGGCTCTGCTCCGGCCGCTCGATACTGGGGTATGGGCGGTACGACCTCCACGGGTGGGTCGAGGCAAAGTGCGCCACTTGCATTGATGGAAGGCCGGATGCACCGGCGCCGCGGTCCCAGCCGGTCACCAGCGGAGCAGCTGTGCCGGCGGGGGCGGAGCAGGAGGCCAAGCGGGCTGATCATGTGGCGGAGGCCTAGGAGGCAACATGAGAACCGTTTGAGCTGCCATATTTCTCTCTTCTTCTCGAGTTTTCGCTGCTTTCTTTCTTCTCCATATCCATAGTCGTGAAATATAATTAATTTGTTGTTTCTGTATCCATAGTCATGCTTTGCTTCTCTTTATCATCTTTTTTACTGATCCAAGTCTCTCGATATCATTCTCATGCAATTATATAAATACAAAGGATGTTTGTTTCTGAATTATAATATTGGTTCGCATCTGTTGGACATCTGTGTTCCCCTCAATATCGACATGAAGAGTGAGGACAAAAAGTCAGCTCCATAACCTCCATTGGGTGGAGCAGACTTCTCAAACCCTTTGATGGGGCCAGTGATTGAGACTTGAGAGAAGAGCTTCGTATACTCGCATTATTTTATCAGCTATTTTTTATGACTTTTGTTATGATTTCCACTTCCACATGGAGAGAAATCAGAAGATAATTAGAAACATGATCTTGTCAAGGGAAGCTACTTCAAATGTAGAAGTTGGCTTGATAGTCAAATAAAAGAGCCATGGTTTTGGATTGGAGGGGACAATTGGGCCACTAGATTGCAGTTTAGATACAGTGTAGAGCTTCAATCCTTTGCAGAAGAACATCATCTCAATTGCACTTTTGAGGATTAACCGAAACCGAAATCGGTCGGTTTCAAATGCTTATATTCGAAACCGAATCGACTTGGTTTCGATTATCCACGGATAACCGAAACCGAATTTTTCGGTTCGATCCGAATCGATTATCCATTTACTAATCGGTTAACCGATAGTAAACGAATAATCGATTCAAAGATTAATAAGAAAACCGATTTCGGATACCGATTAACCGTAAAAAAACCGGTAGTAAATGAATAACTGGTTCAAAGATTAATAACAAAATCGGTTTCGGATACCGGTTAACCGCAAAAAATCTGTAACTGAAACCGAATATATAACCGGTTTCGAAATTAAACCGATTTTAAACGGTTTTTGGTTTTTACTATCCGAAACCGAAACCGAATCGCAAATCCACTATCCAAAATAGGATTTTGCGGTTCGGTTAACCGGTTTGAATTGTCATCCCTATCTCAAATATTGTATGGGTGGATGGAGAGGATGTCATCAGATTAGGGATGACAACAGTTCGATTAACCGCATTTTTTGTGATTAACCGAAATCGAAACTGAAATCGTTCGGTTTTAAAAATTAGTATCTGAAACCGAAATCAGTCCGGGTTCGATTATTTGGCGGATAACCGAAACCGATTAGTTCGGATTATTCGTTTACTAACCGATTAGTAAACGGATAATCGGTTAGAAAATTTTTGGAATATACAACATGCTCAATAGATGGGTATCAAAATAATATAAGCAAACCTATTACAATATTTGAAGGTTCAGTCAAGAAAAATGAAGCTTGGAAAATGGAAACAGTTAAAATAAAAATGATCCTAAAACAGCATTATTGCAATAGTTTTATTCAATTTCTGTTGCCTCAAATAGATTTCCGAAAATAAAATAAGCGTTCAACGGGAAATTAAAACAAACAGAGCATCAATGAATATTTGAATGCATATACTAAAGCTCAGCTCTCAAGTTTACAAGACCTCTGACATCAAGTGCAAACAATGACAAGAACGCAAGAGTATAGACTTAGCCTATAACCCCATAGTAGATTAGCTTAACCAGGAGCCTGAATCAGCAATTGCATATTAATATCTCCCCTGTTCCATAAAAAAAAGATAAGTTATCAATTACATTGAAGAATAATTGTGGATAAGCTAAAATCTGCACCATTAATCATATTGTCATTGTTCATAATACAAAAAAAATAATAGTGCTTGAGTTCACGTGTGTTCCACCAAAGCAGCATTTTATATGAGGCTTTTATAGTGCAGACCAATATCCATAGCATAGCATTAGGCCAAAGTTAAGGCTCATCTTAGCAAGAAATTGTTCAAATAAGAACATAGTAATAACCAGCCGGTCATATCAATCAAATTAAAATCAAGTCAGCAAGCAGCCTAGAGAAGTGGGCAGCATATAATTCATTCTTTCATTGCGTTGAAGTCCTCACCAATAATAATCGTGGCATAATTTGAGAGCAATAGGAGCTCAGCGAGCTCACACAAAAAAATACTCTTTTTTCACTATCTCGATGGGCGATAAATGTCAATAATTCAAAACACAATATTTCAAGACCTATGAATGAGGAGACAATCAACATAATTGTTTCGAGCGAAAGATTGAATTCCTCCCCAATAGTCTCAATTCCAAGCAAATATACTAATTTAATTACGAGAAATTTATTTTGGAGATACAATACATGTTTTTAAGGACCAAAATAATTTCTTCTTTATAAACCATATTCGTACGTCCACTCTTTCTCGTTGTCCTCACTTGCTATAAAAGTACTGAAAACACCTTCTAACGACTTCAGAAAATGGGGGTATTCTCGTCTTTTAAATTACTTCGAACAGATGGAGAAAAGGAAACTCACACCGCCTTCCCGCCCGATCGATGAAGATCTCTGAGCTATCGCCGGACCTCCGTCAAACCCCTGGCGACCCACAGCCCATCCTTCAACATCTCCTCGAAGACATTGAATCCTCCGTGAAGGAAGCCGAGTCCCTCCATCCCGACAACCCCTCCTCCTCCCCTGCTACCCTCGCTGGCCGCCTCCGCCGCTCCCTCTCCCGCCTCAGCGTTCCCTCCTCACTCCCCCTTCCGGAGCCCACCAAGCTCCATCTTTGGAAGCTCAGCTACCGCCTCTGGAACGCCTGCGTCGACCTCTCCAATGCCGCCGAGCTCCTCCTCCCCGACGCCCCCCGCCTCAAGGCCGAGCTGGCCGAGCTCCGCCACGTCGCTGCCGATATTCTTTTCGTCGCCGGGATGCCACTCGGGGTCCCTTCCGCAGCTTTCAAATCTGCCTCATTTTTCCACAAGACTGGCCTCATCTGGCACGAGCTTGGCCGGTTCGACCTCGCCGCGGAGTGTTTCGAGCGCGCCACCGAGCTGGCCTCCACGGCCCAGGTCGAGGGCGCCCCGCAGATCGTTGGTGAGGACGAGCGGCGGCTCCTTCTCGACCTCAACCTTTCGAGGGCACGTACGGCGTGGGAGGTCGCGGATCGGAATCTCGCGATCGCGCTCTTGAACCGGTCGAAGAATCTAATCTTTGGGTCGCCGTCAGGGTTTCGAGCACTGGCGGAGCAGTACCTTCTGTTTGGTAAGCTCGATCTTTCCAGGAAATCATCGGAGGGGAGATCGGACGCCTCGAAGTTTCTGACCGAAGCATTGGATCTGTGCGAGAAGGGGATCGCTGTCGCTCGAGGCCGTGGTACCGGCGGCGGAGGCGATACCCTAGAATTGGAAGGTTTGAAGCAGCGGTGCCTCCGGTTTCTAGCGGCGGAGCGACTGCAGGTAGAGGACTACGATGGGGTAATGAAGTGCGTCCGGGCTTTGAGGAGCGGTTCGGCAGCGCCACTAGCGACGGAGCACCCGAGCGTAAGGTACGTGGCGATGAAGGCCTGGCTAGGGGCGGGGAGGTTGCAGGAGGCGGAAATGGAGTTGATGGGGATGATGGCGAATAAGGAGGTCCCGGAGGCCGCGTGCGTCTCGGCCGCCGAGGCGTATCTCTCCGTGGCGGGGCCGGATGCTGCCAGAGCCGTGCTGCTGGGACTGGCTGGGCGGTGCCATGCTAGCTCCGTGTCGGCGCTGAGGGTGGTGCGGAGAGTAGCTGAGGGTGGAGGCAGAGGGAGGTCGAGGGTGTTGGCGGAGCTGACAGCGGACGAGAGAGTGGTGGCTTTGTTCCAGGGCTCTGTTGCATCAAAGGAGCGGAGTGCAATGCACGCACTCCTCTGGAACTGGTGAGCTGATCACCTCCTTCTCTATATAGCAACTGCAACACATATTTGTACTCAGTCTATCTCCTTCGATTGGTGCTATCAAAACAGCGGGGCTGAGCTTTTCAGGTCCAAAGATTATGAATTAAGTTCTGAGATGTTCGAAAAATCAATGCTTTATGTACCTCGTGATGAGGAGCACCGATCTCGCCGATCCAACTGCTTCAGAGTACTTTCCCTCTGCCATCTAGGTCTTGGACAGATTGATCGAGCCCAGGAGTTCATCGAACAAGCAGAAAAGGTGTAAGTTTTTTACTATTTTATATTTTTTAAAAATACAAGAAAAAATTGCTGGAATATGGAACCACTTCTCACCAATACCATCCTCCTTCCACAGCTTGAACCTAACATCAATTCTGCTTTCCTAAAGGTACCACCCAAGGTCTCTCACTTACAAAGGTCTTGATCTTGATGTATAACATTAAATTTAACCATATTGTTGTCTTCTAAATACTTGACAGTATAAAATTTATCTGCAAAAGAAGGACGAGAAGGAAGCCATCAGTCAGATGCAGGCAATGGTTAACTGCATGGACTTCAACCCGGAATTCCTTACCCTCTGCACCCATGAGGCTATTGCTTGCCAGATGCTTCCTGTTGCCACTGCTGCTTTGACTGTTCTCCTCAGTCTCTATTCCCCTGGAAAGAAAATGCCAATGCCTGAAGTTTCGGTGCTTCGAAATCTCATCAGCCTCGTCCAAAGAAACCCAGACACTGAGCCGGAGATCCTCAAATACACACAGTATGCTCGAGCCAGAATGGACGATCTTGGTGTGGAGTGCTTCTTTGGCAAGGGAGCAGTTGGTAGCCGTGAGCTGAATTGGCTTGCAGGAATTTCCTGGAACATGGGGCAAAAGACTGGTAAGGAGAAGAACTACGAATTATGTGCCAAGTTCTTTGAGTTGGCATCTGCTTTTTATGGCACAATTGCTGATGAGGATAGTGGCAACCAGACTATATCTTGCAAGTCCCTAATCATAAGTGTAGGTGCTATGCTCAACGCCGAGGAGCAAAAGAAGGTTCCTTTGTCAGATAGTGATGTAAAGATGGCCATGGAAATGCTTAACAGAGCTGGGAAGGTATATCCCCAAAATTTGAACACACATTATCTTACATTGAAGGAAAAGCGCTATATCTTAATGCAATTCCTGAATGCTTGCAGATATTGCCCCTGATTTCTTCCTCAGTAAAAGAGTCCAGAGAACAAGAAGCTGAGAACTCAAATCTCTGCTTCCTCCACACCTACAGCACATATCAACTCATAAACCGACTCTCTGACGATGCAAGGTCCCAGCAGCTACAGCTTGTCAAGAGCTTTGCTGCTTCGAAAGCATGCACTCCGCATCACCTTCTTCAACTAGGCCTTACTGCCTGTTGCGGAGAACGGCATAATCCAGAAGTCGCAGAATTCACATTCAATGCTTGCCTCTCGGGCCTCCTTGCATCCCCTTCTCCAGATTACAGTTCGGTCAGCATTGTTATCCGGAAGTTGGTTTGCCTTGCTGCATCAAGAGGCAATGATGATGGAACCTATGATGTATACAGGCAAGCATACCAGATAATTCTTGGGCTCAAGGAAGGCGAGTATCCTATTGAGGAGGGGAAATGGCTTGCAATGACAGCATGGAACAAGTCAGGGCTTGCCATCCGGATGCGGCAGGCTGCCAATGCAAGGAAATGGATGAAACTGGGGTTGGACTTGGCACGGCATTTGAAGGGTATGGAGAATTATATCAGTGGAATGGAGGAGTGTCTTGCTAACTTTGAGAAGCTTTGTTGTAATGGTGGGGTTGGTGGAAGTGGTGAGGCTAGTAGCCGGTCTTGACCTATCTTTCTGCAAGTAACATAGTAAAATTTTGTTAGTAGAGATGGTAAAGTGTCAGTTTAAAGGGAGATGCCTGTTTGCTGAAATCGCCTGGAAGAAGTTATAATGATCTTTTTTATTATCCTTTAATAAAACATTGTCAAGTTTTTACTTGATATGCATGTGACTTGTCAAAGGAGCTTTTTCTTCTGTGTTTTGTTGTCATTGTTAGAAGCTCACTTCATTTTTAAATGTAATCAAAGTGAGGTTAAACCTTGGTTTGGATGAATTTTGCCCTATTGAAACAAGAAATGTCATCTTGTTTGGCAAGGGAAAAAACTCTCCCCTTAAAAAACTCTCAATCAAACATAGTGTTAGAGTGTGCAAATTTCAATTCAAACGGAAAAAAACAAATCAAGTTTGAAAGGATATTGTCAAGATGAAGTACTTTGTGCATAAGCATTGCTAGAACCAATCCTTGACTGTGTTGCAAAGGCTAAGCCTGTCCTAGTAGGCTACATAGTGGGCACAATTACTTTTTTGAGCTTTTGGTTGGAGAAATGAAGGGATCAAGTACTTTTAGTTGGAGAATTGATGGGAAACAATTACTGTGCCTTTGCATCTTTTTCATATAAGCGAAATTGAGATATATCTTGAGGTTCATGATGACATAGTATGTGAAGAACCGCATGAATGGTAGGTCCATGATGACAAAGTATGATATTAGTGATTCTGCTTCTCTAGCACTTATCTTAATAAGGAATGACAGTAGATGGAATGTGGTGCAGATATGCCATTCACATCTGCACCACATTTCGTATCTGCGTATCACATTTCATATTTGCATATCTGCATTCATACGACATTCGTTAGCGCACAAAGATGTGAATAAATGCAACATATAAAGTTTGTTATGTTTGATGTCTATTTTTAAGGTCTGTTTGAATACCGTTCATTAAAGAGGGGGGGGGGGGGGGGGGGGAGAAGAGAGGGTAAAAATTAACTATGAGTATAATTTAATAAGAGGAAGAAAATAGAATGAAAAAATTAACCTTGTTTGAATGTACCTTATAAGGAGAAAAAAGAGGAATGAGAGGGTAATAATTAATTATATTTGGGTATAGTTTAATAGACAATTATCCTTTTTATTTCTTTTTTTACCATTTCTATTCATGACTACAAATATTACGATTAGGCAGAAAAATTATGAAGAAAAAAATTGAGAATGAGAGCATTGTACAGAACCTGCAAATTTCAATTGATATGGAAAAGAAAACCGAAAAATTCATTAAAATTTACATATTCAATGTATAAGGGGATATATAAATAGTAGAAGAAATTTAACCACGAATTAGAATATGAAAGATGATTGTGGGAACAAAGGCATGCTAAGACTTCACAGTTTCTCTCTCTTTCTTTTTTGTTGTTGTATTCAATTAGGATGGGAAGAGGCCGCTAGAGTTTAATGAAATCTTATAAATTTATTAAAAATAATTAGGACAATTTTGTAAATTTATTTTGGACAAATTTTTTATAATTTTATTCACCCATATTCAATCTCAAATCGGGGTTGAAAAAAAATTATGATTTGGAAGGGAACCAAGGTAAATAATCCCCCTAAGGTGACAATGGGCCATGCATGGCATGACCCGAGTGAAATCCGGAGAATTTTCAAAGGGGTGGCCCAACCCGGCACAAGGCTTGCCCTTCGGGCTCGGCCCGAGGCTTGATAGGCTAGTTTGCACCAGGCTAGTCTGACGCAGACTAGGCAGCCAGGTTGCTCCAGGCCAAGCCCTAGCGCGTGCCGTGCTCAGAACAACATGGACACGGGCCGTGCCAAGCACGGCTCACGTGCCCCAAGGGACGAGCTCGGCTGGTCCCGTCCCTTGGGCGCGGGCGGACCGTGCTTGGCCCAGTCTAACCCAAAATTTTTCGGGTCGGATCAAAGCACGATTCCTTTCTGGGCGACGTCCGTGCCGCCCATGGGCTAACATGATGCATTGCCACACATCTACTAAGTACTAAAATCAAATACTTCCAAAACAAGGTCCCCCAGCGATCTCGAGGAGCCACAAGCGCCTCAATCTCAGTCAGTCTCCCATGGTCGAGGAAGCCCACCACCACACCGTGTCCATCTCGCTCCACCCGATTGGATAATCCCGCGACGACGCACCGTCACAGAATCCGCCACTTCCCAATCCTCCCATCCTTCCCTGCAACTCAAAGCCACAGATCCCTAAATCCTCTAGAACTCCCACACCCTTCTTGTTGCGGAGTCTGAGGAATCCTTGTGGGCAACACGAGGGAAGAAAAGCTTCAAAGTCAGTGGGATGCTGTCGCTCTGCTCAGCTGCTGCTACTTTCTCTTCTTACGCACAGGTGATCGCCTCCCTCTACTCGTCGATTCAGCCATAGCTGCTTCTAGTTTCCGTGTTTGATCATAGGTTTAGCCTCCAAAAATTCCGCCTTTCTACTTTGTTTCAGACATCAGCCACATGTTGAGAATGCCCTTCACAATTTGATTTATAGAAGACTATTGGCCTCAAAATTCAATCAAGGTTAAAATTATCATATTGTTTTCATCACCCAATTTATGGGATGCTCATACCCTAAAGATGTTTGCAAGCCTTATTGTGATAAAGACTGATGGAAGTGATATTCATTGTTTGGGTTGTTCGGGAAAAATCTTTTACTTGTGTTGCCTGATTTTTATAGATTTTCTAAACATATTTTGGTATTGCATTTGAATACCAACATGTCTGATGAGGTTGTAGTAGGACATTTTCATGGTTCCTGGCCATTACTAGAAATTCCTCTATGCACAATGTACATACATCCGATCAAATAGTTACTCAATAGCTTGATTAGTGTCATATTTTAGATTTACTTATGTTTAATGTGTCAATTTTGATACTAACTGAAGTATTTTCTACTTATTGATTGATGCTTTCTACTACTCTATGTTTCCCATTTGTTCTTTTGAGATTTATATTATGGTTTGGTATCTTAAACCCTATAAAAGAAAAATTGGCAAGAAGAAAAACTCCACTTTTTATACTGAGGATATTTTTCTACAGGCATCTCTCCATGCTGGTGCAAAGGCATTTTATCCTCTTCAGAAGGTTATAGATGATAGACTCCTCTTTGATGTTAATGGCAAATCATACAGAAGACATGCTACTAAATATATGCATTCGCTAGTTGTGGAGAGACCTCAGGGATCCTTAGATACCTCCATACTTTCTCCTTATCCGGATGAATCTGATGATATAGTGCGTGGGTTTCAGAATGAATATTTCGAAAATTTGCCCGAAAGCAGTAGTTACTCAAAAGGCGAGATATATGGTTTATATCCAGTTGCTGAGGATTTACCTGAGCCTGAAATTTTGCCCAGTGAACTTGGAGTAGATGATGCAAATGATTTAATCAATTCCAATGTCACAGTCATGCTACAAGAATCAGCATATGCAGAACTACCATCAGCCACATCCTCTAATGGTGATGAGTTTCCAAATATATCAGAATCTCTTAATCAAAGCTCAAATGCATTATTGGATGCCAATTCTGATAGCTCTATATTGTCTTCTGATGCTACAGCAAGTACTCAAGTGGTTTCTGACACATTTGATGTGAATAATAAGGGTTTCTCAGATGTTAAAGAAAATGTTGAGAATTTTATAACTGGAATCAATCAATCTGTAGATGCATCATTTGGTAGAGCTGAAGATGTTATCCAGAGCACTCTCAAAGCAATTAAGATGACAGCCTCCAACTCAGTTGAAAGCCTCACAAAATCAATTGATAGTGTGATGAGCAATATGCTCTCCTCGGTGTATAACTCTAAAGAACAAGCCACCAATGAATTGACAGGTTTCTCTACTAAGTTAAAGGAAAATGCGTACGGAGCTAGTAGTGGAGCTATTGACATTCTGAGGCAAGCAATTATTGTGGTGGAGGATTCTTTGGGCAATGCAACATCGTTTCTTGTATATTCTTATGGATCAGCAAAGTCATTGCTTCCACCGAATATTAAGGAGGCACTTAACTTTTCTGAGGAGAAAGCTAGTCAAATTGTGGAGCCCGTTGGAGCCGTTTTTCAGAAGGTACATTGACCGATCATCATCTAATCACTTTCTGAATCCTTCTTCAATTTTGGTTTTATGTATGCCACGATGCAGGCATATGTCATTATTGAAGGGTTCGAGAGAAACCTTGGTTTGGATCCTACTGATCCAGTTGTTCAGTTTTTACTTCTACTTGGCAGCTCAGCCGCTATAGGGTAAGTTAACTGTCTCTTTTGTTCCTTTACTTGTCTTAGTAATTGCTGATCACTTCTCATTCAATCTCAAACTTGTTTGCAGAACATCTTACTGGTTTTACACCTATGGTGGATACTCTGGTTCCTTGACTCCTGAAACTACTTTTGAGCTTTTGAAAGATAGGCAAGATGCTGTGCTTATTGATGTCCGGCCTGAGGCAAGATACTGTAAATTTCACAAGCCTTTTCTTTCGTTCTATTATTTTTGATAGAGTAGATTCTGTTGTAGCTTTTTAAATATGATTGCTGTTATTCTATATTATATCTGGGGTGGGTCCAGGACCCAAGTGACTAAGGGGGGAAAACAAAATTTGAAACTTTTGTATTCATACTGATCTATGTTGGGACCAACACTGATTGATATATTGAATGTCAATCAATACAACAAAAAATAAACAAAGGATATATCATTTTTGTGATTTGATAAAATCTATGTGGATTCTTTTGGGATCAGTATTTTAAAAAATCAGATCTGGTTAGACAAACCAATCCAGCCACAGTACAATTTTTTTAGAATAAAATGATTTGATTCTTGAGGGTGCTTCATATTTTACCAAATTGATTTTTGAGATTTAACTAAATTGATTCCAGGTTGTACCATTTGAATAGGTTGGTGTTCTATTTGCAAAATACTATGTCGAATTAATATGGATAGCTTACCACGAAGCAGGGTTTAAAATCATGATAACATTATTACCTATATAATTTAATTATATAAAAAAACAAAAAACTAAAATACGATGAAGAATTCTTTGCATGAAGACTAACTGGGGCAACTAATTAAGTCACAAATAAAATATATTTTTAATTGCATGTGCAATAGAGGTAGTCTTCCTTCCTTTTTAACTCAGTGAGGGCAATTGTCCACACTCCACACTGAGCTCTACTCCAATCCATCCTTGATTATAATTACATGCCATAGAAACTGTCTCCATTTCTCTTAATGGATTATGATGCCAGTTTCTCATTCAGTAATTCAGAGGTATACATTTCTTTTGATTTTGTGTTTGATACAAGAGAAAAAGAATCATAAATTATATACCAGTAATGCTTCTGTTTACAATCGAATGTGTTTCTGTAGGATCTAAGGGAGAAAGATGGTCTCCCTGATCTACGTAGAGGAGCTAGATCTAGATATGCAAGCGTAAATCTCCCTGAGGTACATTCACAGTCCTTTTTTCTCATATGTCTTTTAAGGACATAAACTACAGCTGACTCATTCTTATAATTTGGCTTCTTTTTTTCCTTAGATTGATGGCTCAGTAAGGAAACTGCTAAAGGGTGGGAGAGATGTCGATTATTCTTTAATTGCAGCTGTGATTCGCAACTTAAAAATTATTAAAGTACTCATTCTTTTTTAGTGCTATGCAGTGACAGAATTAAGTTATTTTTCTTCTACTCAAATATCCATTGTGATTCTTATTTTCATCAAATTTGTAGAGCAACTCAAAGGTCATTGTTATGGATGCTAATGGTAGCTATTCTAAAGCAATTGCGAGATCCTTGAAGAAACTTGGTGTGCAGGCAAGCAAGCGCTACAAAATTTTTTCATTGGATAATATCTGTCTAGTTTAATTATTTTTTCTAATTGACACAACTTCAAAATAGAGTCCATATATGGTTCAAGGTGGCTTCCAATCTTGGGTCAAGAATGGACTCCGCGTTAAAGAGCTAAAACCTGAGACTACATTGACTTTACTGAATGAGGTATGACAAAACTCATTAGGACTTGCATCATATATTGCTATTCATTCATTTTTGTGATTTACCAAATGTGGATTTTTATTAACTGCTCCTTTTGAAATATTCCAAAGAAGAACTACTATAGTTCTTAACATTAACTCCTGCTTATACCTTCATGGATGAATATCTTTCACATTAACAATTTCTAGAAGCATGGAATTTTTTTCCCAAATTAGTAGAACTGAGTTATAACTCAACCTTGAAGATATATTCTATTAGTTTCTTGACTTTCTTCATTTATTCACACATTTCATTTGGAATGTGTGCAGGAAGCTGAGGCAATCATTGCAGATATCAAGCCTACCCCAACATTTGTTATAGGATCTGTCTTGGTAAGAAGACATAAATGACGTTTGTTTACAAAAACTGTCTGCCAAAGTCTTGGTTGGCGTATCCCTTGAACCATAGAATTCAGCTTCTAATTTTTCCAGGTTGATTTTCAAGTCAATTTATCCAATATAAGAAAATTCTCTATCCTTCAGTATTGAAAAAAAAATCAATTTATCCAATATAAGAAAACCCTCTATCTTTCAGTATTGGAAAAAAAGTTATATTATCAACTTGCCACTTTTAAATCATTAGCTTCTTTTTGTTGTATAATCAGATGCTTTAGCTTTCATCCACCTAGTAGATTACTGATTTTCATGTTTCTATTTCCAGGGCATTTCTGCAGCCACCTATGCTTTTCTAGGTAAGCATGTTGAATGAGGAAAATGGCAATTGTTTCCGGTAGTCATATAGCTTTCCTGTTAGGTTGTTGAGATTAGTCATTCTCTATGAACAGATATATGAACATAGAGGTTTTTATTTTTTTTCATCTATCAATTATTTTGAGTTCTTAACATGACAATGATTTGTTAACAAATTTAAGAGATCTGAAAATTCTAGTTTGGTTAGGCTGATGATTTGTGAAAAGATTAATATTCTATTAGAAACTAAATTAACTTATCATAATGTCATCAGAAAATTTAAATTTCAGTTTTGATGTTTCCAGCTAAATGTGTACTTTTGCTGCAGAGTGGGAGAAGACACTACAAGTTATTGGTATTATTGGCCTTGGGCAGGTAAAAGTTCTTCAATTGGGCTTCATACAGCTGTAAATTTCTGATTATATCACTTTGTTCGTTCATCACTATTTTTGACATTAATAAGCTACATTGCTATATAAGATGTTTCTTCCAAATGTCCATTTTGCTGTTTGATAAATTACACATGAACTTATTCTTGGAGATGATTTATAGAATCGAAGCTATACCCTGAAGGAAATCTAAATGTGATGATTAATAATATCAAGAAAATTGGTTGTTTAGGATTTACATATTCTTGGTGATGATTAATATAACTTTTTCATCTCTTAAATGTGCTTCTGGTTTTAGTTGTTGCTGCAAAACTCACCCGAAAGAAAGTGAAAAAGGATCTCTGCGGTATGACAAGAACTTGAAATAGAACAAGCAACATTGCTATTGAGTATATAATCTTATTGTTCCACAAATATAGTTGGTTCATTGATTTACTTCTCAGAAAGTAGGTCTTACCGTCTTATTTTGTCAAAATTTTGGAAGTCTCAAAACGAAGTATGCTTTCAAGCAAAGTGATTATTTATTTCTCAGTCTTTGTTTATCGTTCATTTTTTTTCAAAAAGAGGATCACTCTTAGACCCGTTGAAGATTATTCTCTTTGATATTTTAATCACTATGAGTAGTAATACTAAGATTTTGCAATTATTTGGAGTCACTATTGAATTTTCCATCCCAGAGAAAAATCTTAACCTTGCTATCATCCATTCCATATCTTGTCATTCAATCATCACCAAATTGGACATGTTGTCATTAATTCATTTGATTGTTTATGCTGCTTGTAAACTTATGGAACACCCAAAGCTGCAAGTCAAGAGTTTTCTCATTTGAACTGAGTGATTCATCAGATCATCTTCTTCCTCAATTCTGTAGCTTACCAAATGTAAAATGCAATAGAAGCATCACAAAATTCTCACTTATATCTTACGAACTTGATGAACCTAGTATGTCTAAATTACCATTTCGTTATGCTTAAATGTAACCATGGAAGAAGAGTTGTAGATTATCATTTCCTTTCACAAGGTATGCACAGATCTTCTTTTTTTTTTGCTATAACTTCAAATGCTTCTAAACCATGCATATAGGTACTCCTTGTCAAGCTAGCATAATCATGCAAATCAACATGATCATTCTCATTTAGTCCAGTTATCCACTAATTTATGTTACTTGTTGTCTAGTCTCTCTATCAGAGGTTTGCTTCGTATGAGGATTCTGAAGATTTGAAGAAAGATATTAGGTAAACTTAATGGTCCTTCTGTGCTGATATGTCTTTTTTATGGATCAAGGAAAATTATTCCAAACCTAATATAGTGTGCTTAAAAGCTCATGAAATTAGAATAGGAAATGGATCTAACTTATAGTGGATGGCAGCCAAGAAATTAGTTAACTTATAGTGTTAAGATTAGAGATGAATTGATTATGTAAGGAAATGTTCCTAATGGAATCGCCAAATAAAGCATTAACTAATAACATAAACCTAAAAGGTAACTTCTTAGAAAGAAACCAATTTAATTAATTCCCTTATTACATAATTCCTACTTAATATTCTCAACAAAATGGAATGTTATTATCAAAAATTATAGATGGTATTAGATTGACATACCACCTCGTGTTTATATTTTGTCCAAGCCAGGTTTTTTTAGAGAAAAAAGATACCCCCAGGGCCCCAGGTAAGTCAAGTCCATATCTTGGACTTTGGCTGGTCCCATCAACCGACTCACAGATGGGGAGTACTGGAGTAGTTAGAATATAAATAAATAGATTATTCCTGATCTAGTGAATTTAAATTTTAAAATCATAAATGCTACATCATCCTAACTCATGTGCCCAATAATCCTCCTAATACTCACATATAATAAAGTGCCCATGATTATTGATAAAATTGCAACTTATGTCATTGTGAGTGATTAAAAAGATTATTAGTCACATTTTTAAGGAGGATATAGCAACACTCTTTTAAAATGAAATGACATTGGTCAAGTATACTTTAATAGGAATAATTTCTTTAGTTTGTGGGGATTAAGGTCCAAGAAATTATTAACCAAGCCTTTTTTTTTAATTCTCTTTTTATGTGGTCTGGTATAATGTAGAACTCTAGCCTGGTAACCTTTGTTAAATCCTAAAACCTATTATTTAAACTCTGCTAAGTTCGTATCTTGGATGCTTTTCATTTCAGTTTGTTGCTGTCACCTGTGAAACTGGGGGCTCGCGCATTCTCTTGGGCCACTGCAAGATTAGAGCAGAACAAACTTGGCCTGCCGACATCGCCATCATCGACAGCCGTGCGCGATCGGGTCGTGCAGGCAGCTGCAAAGCATCAATCCCAACCTTCAGTTACTGAGGAACTCCAGGGGCTGCCACAGGAATCATTAGTTCAAACAAATGAGAATCAAGTATCGGAAGCATGAGGCCTTTTTTTTGCATATGTACATAAGAATCAAGAAAGCTTGCACCCCAACCTTATCTTTCAATTACAAGTTTAATCTCAAAAGTTGTTTGCTCCTTGTTGTATGGAAAATAAAATGCGTAGACTGTTCTACTCTACTCACCTTATTCATGTATGGAAATGATCAGCTAATTAATGGATTAATTGGTTTGTCTAATCTTGGCTTTTTTTTATCTATAATCTATAAACTTGGAGCGCTATATATTGGTTAATTTGCAGGGCCTATAAATTATACATGCATATTCTCCGAAATTCAACTTTTCAGCTCATTGTCATCTTCTCCCAATCTAATGAATACTTCTGGCTATGTGACACAAGATTTTTAATAACATATAATCTAGCAGAGACATCAATTTTAAGAACAGGTTTTTTTTCCTAAATTAATAGCCGAAAGAGAATTCACCCAAAAAAGAGAATGTTCAACGCAGAAATCCCAAACATGCGGACAGCAGACAGAAGTAGAAATTATGAAAACACGACGTGATGAAGATAAAAAGCAAATAACTCTCGAACAGCGGACTACATGAAGCTCCTATTCCTGCCGCTGCCGGCAACAGCTCCCACCGGCAGCGACACGATGGATTCGATGCTCATGCCACCTACGGACGGCGTTGACCTGTGCCTCCCTTGTCTTCTCATGCTCCTTGCCCCGCAGCCGCCGCCGTCGCCGCCACTGCCAGTAGTTTCCTTGCCGGTGAATAGGGACCCTATGCTCTGGCTCAGCCCGAGCGAGAACCTCTTCTTTTTCGGCTCCGGCACCGCCGTGAACGTGCGGTGGCCCCTCGCCTTCGCCTGGGCCGAGACGGTGGGCGCCATGTAGTTGGGCACCGCGAAGGGCGGGCAGCTCGTGAGGCTCGCATCGTCGGCGTCCTCCGGCTTCAGGCGCGAGTAATAGCGTCGGTGCGGTCGGCAGGCAACTGACGCGGCTTTAAAGCGTCCTCCGGCGGCCGGGGCGGCGGAGCGCGGCGTTTGCGGACGCGGCATTTGTGAATTATAGCGCGGCGTTTGCGGACGCGGCGTTTGGATGGGCGGCGTGGGCGCGGCTCCGGCGAAGTTGGAGGGGAGTTGGCTTTCCAGCCATGCCCACCACCAGGGGGCCCTTCCAGTGCGGAGGTCTGTCAGCATGGCCTCGGCCGACCTCGGTGTCACTTTCAGCAGCTGAGGGGAGTGCATTGAGATAAAGTAAGAGCTCTATCTTTCTAATAATTTCTTAATTTTCTGATATTTAGGATCTAATTGTTCTTTGTTGTTCTTGACACTGCATGCAATCTAAGTTTTCCTAACAAGAAGCATATAAATGGGGAGGGTACATTAGGATTGTAGCATTGGAACCAATTCAAGGATCATATAGATGGATTGATGGCTTTTCGATCATGAAAACAATGATGCATTATTTGAGGAGTATCCATCAAAACCTTAATTCAACAATGAGGAGAACAACCATATATACCTGGTGTGTGTAAGCATAAGCCAATGCTCTCTCCCTCCTGATGACTGCCTCCACCTTCCTTTGCATCCTTGCCTCCATCTCCTCTTTTGTGAGAACGCTATCATCCCATTCTTCAAATCTTTCTGCTTCAGTCTGCAAGACGCCCACAAGCGAATTTGTCAGCATCACATTGTTTAAAGATCAGCTGTCAAGCAAATGATGGTCTCAATTTCTTACTTGGTGAGCAACACTCCATCTGCCAAAGTTGCTCCCTGTCTCCTCATTCTTTCGTGGAGTCTGGTGGAGCTGAAGGCTTCTGCTCTCCACCATTTGCAGCCTCCGGTCTCGAATTTGCAATTGTACTCGAACAAGGGTATGCATATATCTCAGGGTGTTCGTCGTCTGGCGCTTCACACTCGGCCCCCTCATGACTCTTTGGAGCCTCATTAGTCCCTTCAGTGCTCGGTAGCTCCGCCTCGCCTGATTACCAGAAATTTCAGACATCAGAGAAGGTGTTAAGGACCTTTGCTATTGACAGTAAGGTCTAGTAGTCAAAGTCCTGCCTCTGCTAACTAGATTAGTTTGATGCATGAAGAACTCAGTGAACTTACCCTATAACCTCTATAAGCTGCTTGAATTTTTATTGCTGCAAGATGAGCATAATTGGGGATGATCCTTGGTTTTCTTGCAGGTGATTTAGATTGTTGGACCTTCTTAGGGATTACTTGATGCATTCTGTGATGCTGCTGCTCATTTCCGGCATCCTCCAGTATCTCTTCAATGCTGCTTGGTTGCCTATGCAGAGGTATGAAGGAATTGATTTCGCTATGCTTCGATTTACCAAACCCCCATTTTTTCTTCTCTCTTGTAAGTTTATTTTCTGAACCCTGCACTCATAAAGACTTTCTTTATTAATATGAATATCCTTGATTGAAAGATGAGATAAAATTATAAATTATATTCTCTTCCTTGCTAATATAATTATACATGCTGTAGTTCGAGCTTACTTGGATAGAAATACTTGTATCAACAAATTTTTCGTTGGAGCTTGAAGTGAAGGCTCTTTTAAAGATCGATAACCAACTTGATTTCTTGCCCATGTCTTGTGATTACTAGATTAACCACAGAAATGCATGAGATAATCAAGCTTTTAGATACTTATGGTGCTAGTAGTGATCAAAATCTCTCATTTCATATTGTGAAAAATAAGATCAGCTTGTGTCTCAACCTGCAAGAAAAACCAGCATTAGTATAGCACTGCTTTCTAGCTTCTTTTTTTTAAAGAAAAACAACCTGTATTCTATTCAACGAGAAATGAAGAGAGTACAGGTAACCAAGGAGGGGGGGGGGGGGGGAGTAAAAAAAGGAAAACCAAGCGGTCCCTAGAAAAGCAAAACAAGCAACAAGCAATATTACGAAACTACAGCAGCTTCTCCAAGCTAGGCTGTATCTTTGAAACATTTGATGCCTAATTCAACACTACAAGAATAAGAATCTAGATTTAAAATATTGATGCTGTTAGTTTAATATTAGAGAAGCGTGGCTCAGGATGATTAAAAAATGATGTCTAACATCACGATTATTCATATGTAAAAGGTTTGAATAAAAATTATTTATTTCGTTTATTGCACTGGAAACCAAATCTGTTTATAGATCTTCCACTTCTTTCTTGTTCTTGTGGGCTCCTTTTTTTTCCCCAGTATTTTTTTAATTTACCTAAGTTAATCAAAATATATAGCTTCATTTGAATCCAGGAAAGATGAAGGTGGAATTTCTTTCTTTTTTTTCACCAGATTAAAGAAAATTGCAAGTGCATAGAAGATTAATTTTTTAATCAAAACTTATGAAAAAAAATAACAGATTGTTTAAATTCTAGTTGTGGTTTGATTTTGTTCATCAATAAACTCATGAGTTATTGCAATTGAAGATTACAACATTGTAACATTGTAATTGATTAATATATATTATGAATATCATTATTGTCTTTTTTCATTATTAAGGCATTGCCTCCGGAGAAATGAGAGAAAATAAATTTTAGTATTATGACAATCCCTTATGCATTTTATGTTAGCTAATAAAAATCTATTTTAACATACTACAAAAAAGTAAGTGAAGAAACCCTGCAAATTACACCAAAAAACATTATCAAACTTTTGGCAATTCTGCAAAATCAAGACTAATGAAATGCAAAATATTTTCTCTTGCAATTTCAGTGGCAATTCCTGCACTGAGTAGATTAGCAGATACTATACAGGAACTATAACTTGAGTGAACTTGTTTACCGTCGTCACAACGAAATAAACTCGCCCAATTCTTCTTTATTCTATTAAAAATGAAGATCAGCAAAAGGAAGGCACATGTTTATTACCTGGTCAGATTTCAGGAATTACATTCAGCTACAGGAGATGTTGGAGACAATTGCTTGAGCTTGGTGAAATCACCATTTTTATTATCTTACTCAGGGCAATTGTCTCCAGGTCCTTCCTCGCAGAGACTGAGATCATTTGAAGTCTCTCTCCTTTTCAACTTTTTCTATGTGCAGGCTGTTATATAACACTCTTTTGGATTGTTGAGCAGGAAGATGGCCACTCACTCCATGACCCCAAACCAACTTTACTTCCACAGCAAGCTTTCTGAAGACAGCTAGGGGCACTTGAAGAACAGTTTGGTTGGCTTCTTTTTCTTGATGGAGAATTGCACCACTAGGAAGAAGTCAGTAGAGTCCTACGGAAGATTACTATATCAAGTTTGTCTACAGATACAAAGCCAAGGTATGTAAGATATTTCCCCTGTATTTGGAGCATGTGGTCACTGATCCAAATGCCCATTATACTACTCTGTCTGCAATCATTGTGAAGTCCTTGTGCCTAATACTGACTTTATTCTATATATGAAAATGTTGTGTTTGTGGGTTGTATTCTTTATAAGGTTTGTGATGCGTTCATCAAGATAAAAGAACATAAAAATACGGCATGATAATAACATGGTTCAACTAGGATGTCTATGTCGACAGTGTAGAGGAAGAATCATTATAATCAATTAAGAAGAGATTATAAACATCAGAGCTCGCCCATGAAGGAACAAGAGAAAGTAAGAGTCTACTTCTCTTTCATACGTGACACCTCTTTCCCACAATCTCTTTCACTGCAGCAGCCCTAATACATTATCTCCCAACTCAATCTATCTTTCTATATATGTTTGAATGGTGTCCAAACTTTCATCCCTAAAACCTATGTCCAAATCTCCATGTAAATCTTGTAATTTGTGTGATCTAGGTTTGTCATGTACAGTATCATAAGGTGTAGGCAAAGTGTAGAAATCATTGTAATTTGTATACCTGTAAGCCAAGTCCTGAAGCAAAATAAGGAAAAGGTAGGATCAATAGGACTGGACCATCCTGCACATATAAAATGGTCCCCAATCGTGCATCATGTCAATTTAGATCTTTTCTTTTATTGTTTTTTTTGTAATAAACTTATAAAGAACATAGAGATCATGTGTCAAACTTGCATTTCTTTTTACATTAATGTTGTGGGCTGGGATTCCTGGGAATCTGGATGGCTTAGAGGAAACATAGGGAAATAGGGCATTTGCTTATAAGCTACTTAAGATAAAGGAAGCATGAATCACAAAAGAGGAGGGTAGTTCCCTTATCCAAATCAGAGTTGTTTAGCTTCCTTTTCTTTAAAAACTAATATACTCATTGAGTCATTGATATGACTTGTAATGGTCCTAATTATCTTGTTTCCTGATAGTGATATAACTGAATTGAAATATCAATGTGTTCGGTTCAAAAGTCTTGGATTTCTGAAATTTATATTTTTTATATGTTTCCTTTATCCACAAAACAAATTTCAAACCAAGAAACATGATGCCTGATCTTGATCTGTTTCCTTTTTTGTTTCAAAGCATTCTTGATTTTTTTTTCTATTTTTTTAAAAACTTTATTAAGACCGCATCTAGAAAATTCTTGCAACAAAGTGAAATCCCAATAGTTCATTATAAATTTTTTTGCAGCAATTGACCAAAACAGGAACTTATTTTGATTTCACCAAAACTAGAGCTTGAAACTTTTTCATCAAAACCAAAACCAACTTTCTTAGTGGGGGTGACAACGGTTCAATTAACCGCTTTAGCCGGATAATCGAAATTGAAACCATTTAGAAATTCATTATCCGAAACCAAAATTGAAATTAGGGGTGGGCAAAATTCACTGATTAACCGAAAAATTGATTAACCGATCGAACCAAAATCGAATTAATCGAATCGATTTTCCCATTGATTTCCAATTCAATTAACGATTAAACATTTAGATATTTTCGGTTTTCGGTTCTGTTTGGAGTTTACGTTAGTAAAAACAAATAATTATATCAAGTACCTTGATTTATTTGAATGGTTAAAAAGATATACTTGTACTTTAATGGCCCAAGTTCAAATCATAGTTAGACTCGACAATTTCGTCTGACCCGATAGCCCGACCTGATAAAATCGGGTTCAGGCTGATGTTTATCATGCTCGGGGCGTTATCGGGACGACCCGATAAGGCCCAAACCCTTAGCGTGTCGGACCGAACCAAATGCTATCGGGCTAGCCTGACACGATAGCCCGATAACAATGTGTGGGTCGGGTATTAACGAGTTTAAACCCCATTATTTATCGGGCTATTGTATCGAATTGGCCCGATAAATTAATTCAGACCCCTTATTTTTTCTTTCTTTTTTGTGTTATCAGGCTAACAGGCCGGGCTGTGTCAGCTCGTTATTTTTTCGTGTCGTGTCAAGTCAGTGATTCTGGGCCCGAATATTTATTGGGCCGGGTCGGGCCGAGAATGAATTTTTTTCGGGGCGGGCCGGCCCGACACGAATTGTCGGGTCTAATCATAGTGTGGTAAAATAGTCATTTTATTTTTTTTATTGCCTCTTTGCACAACTAACGGTTAACAAAACTTGTTCTTTTACAACATAAAATGATTACACGGTGAATTAACTGAGTCGAACCAAATTCTTTCGGTTAATTCGGTCGGTTAATCGAAAAAAATTGGTTCGGTAAATGGTTAACAAAAAGTTATAAAATTCGCCCGATCACCGTGATCAATTAATTTACCGAACCGACCAATGCTCACCCCTAGTTGAAACCGAATAGTTTTTAAAATTATTATGTGAAACCGAAACCAATTAAATATCAGATATTTGCTAATCGAACCACATTTAATCGGTTCGGGTAGATGTAGTTATCTGTTTAATAACAAATAATCGGTTATTAAAACAATGAAATAAAAAATTGCAAAAGTTGAGACTATTAAGAAACTCTTGGGTAAGTAAAAGAGTTATCATCAAATGAAAATATTTTAAGCCAAGAGTGAACCAAACAATAAAGAATGTACCATAAATGTCATTGTACGTTGGTTTATAAAAGTGCTTAAAATATTTTCCATAATTGAATTTTGAGGTTCGATTAATTTTGCGTATTAATTAGTCGATAATTGATTTTAATTGTCATCCTTATTTCTCAGTGTATCATAAATGTCATTGTATATTGTTTCACTAAATTTAGTATTCTGTTTAAGTGGAACAACATGTTGAAGATGAAAATAATTTTCAGCCCCATCTCTTATTCTCTATTGCCACGGGTGTCTTAGGAGCACACTGTCGCCACCACTCTCAAATACTAGGACGCGTGTGTCCTTGTATGTAGGTCGATTGGAGCTCCAGGATTAAGTAGTGTCTGATTTGATTTGGATTTGATTCATAAGTGTGAATTTTTTTGTACCTAATCTAATCGGGCTCAAAGTGCTAGTCCTGTTCTGGTTCGAACTTATAATTCTAATTTTAATTCATTCTTGAAAATATTATAGAAATCACGAGTAATTAATTAATCTCTCTCCGGATGGTTATTGATGGAAACAAGTCGAAAAGGCAAGAGTGGAACAGAGACTTAACCAATAACCATATAATATATATCGAATCAATTTCTAAGAAAATTGCAAAAGGAACTCTCGGCCATTATCTTGTTAATTAACTCGACAAGTCCCAATCATTTGGATCAATTGGAGCCTACGTACACATTAGTCAAATCTCAGGACATTAATTTGAAATCAAATTAAATCCTATAAGATTAACAGCACAAATGTTTGATCATGTTTTCCGGAGGCTTATATATGTTCTATGAAATTGGAGGATGGTGAAAGTGATGTCAGGCTAATCCATTTTTGGCATAATCGATCTTCCTTCTTCAAGTACACCATTGATTTATGAACTATCTTGTTTAAGTCAATATCTTAATTAAATGATAAAAAAGGTTAAATTTCTAATTAATTAGTAGTGCATGGGTGGAAGTGCTTTAAAAGTATCATCATCATTGGTTGAAGATTCCTCTTCATCAGTCATCACTACGTACACTTTTACCATCATCATCATCATCAACAACAACAACCATTCTCAGACGCAGATGTCAGCAATTAAAAATACAAAAAGGAAATTCATCTCGAATCTCGATCAGTTAAATCAAACTCCATGATTCCATCCCATTTCAATGACTAATTTCATTAGTAATTACCCAGTCATCAGAGTTGACTATAGATTTACTCCATTTTTAAAACATTAAACATAAAGCCATATATATGTCTAACAATAATTTTTTATTGAAAACCAAAATTGACTTATGAGAAGAAAAAAACTTCTTCATCACACATTTTATTCAATCAAAACCGGTAAAATCCAAGTACAGTACCCAACTCTAATTAAAGGCGTATCTATGCCTATGGCGCAACAACAAACCCTAGCAACTTAAGAAGATACAGTATCAACTACGAACCACAAGCACGCGTGTGACGAGGACAAACCAAATTTCGACACGTACGCGCAACTAATCAGTCTCAAGGATAGAATTAATTAATTAAAGGCTGATCATGTTCTAGTTGGGTAACGAGCATTCGTAAACCTGCAGTTCTTCCTAATCTCCCCCTTCTTCCCCGTCAGCACTCCCAGGCTTCCCATCCGGCTCATGGAGAAGGCGAAGTAGCGCTGGAAGTCGCTAAATCCGTGAGAGAACTCGTCGGCGATACGCAGGCCGTCCTTGGAGGTGATAAACTGCTGATCGATGCCGAGCACGGCGCGGTTGTCGATGACCCGCGTGTAGTAGGAGCTGGAGAAGCTGTAGTTGCTGCCGGAGTCCGGGTTGAGGAAGACGGTGGGGTCGGCCTGCCCGGGCTTGAGATGGTAGGGACAGGTCTGCGCGAGCTGCCGCGCGAACCGGCAGTCCATTTGGTCGTCCGGCAAGCCCGTGTCGTTGAAGTTGTAGATCCTGTCGTGGACGTAGCGGCAGTGCGTCACCCCCATTGTGTGAGCACCTGCAAGTCAAGAAGAAGAAGAAGATGATGATGATGATGAGTATATTAATGAAATTGATCGATTAAATTAATCAAAGGAATAAGTTCAACCTAAAAGAGTGCCGAGATCGAGCACATCGAGACCGTGAGAATCGAAGTATGCGAGAGCATCATTCCATGAGATGTATGGCGATGGCAGGTCCACTGCTATTGCATTCGATATATTGCCGTCCCTTCTTCCGGTGAACACCGGGTAATTCCATCCTCCAGCCTGCAAACATTTAATACTCGATCATCAACTAATTAATTAAACTTCTAATAATATATGAATATATGATTATTGCAAATAACAATAATTTGATTAATTACCAAGGCGACTGCATCCCTGGCAGCGAGGTGAAGTACATCAGCACAAGACACCACGCCCGGGCACTGCGTCTCCAACTCCTGCTTGATCTCGTCGACGATCTCAAACCCCCTCAGCCCGGCATTCTGAGGCGCCGTCTTCTCCGATCTCTCCCCGTCCAGTAGAACCGAAGCATCGCATCCCTATACTCAAAACACGTACAACATCCACATTACATAGAAGAAGAAATTATTAAATCATAACTTTAGCTATAAGACACGATCAATCCGTACCCTCACGAAGCAGTCGGAGTAGACGAGGCGGAGGAGGGCGGGCGCGACGGACCGGTCGGCCTTCCACGCCTTCTCCACCGTCTCCCGCACGATCTTCTCCGCTTTGCCGCACTTGGTGTTCTTCCCGTAGAAGTCGTACTCGAGGCCGTTGACAGGTAACTTGGTGGCGCCGTCCGCTGCTTGATGCAAGCTGAGCGCCACCACCAGCACCATCAACCACTCTCTCTTGCACCGCCACGCCATCTTGTTTCAATCAATTACTGTCTTGGACCGCAAGGAGGGATCGATGGGTCGAGTCTATTTATAGGGTTGAAGGGATCTGAATGGGTTCGATCGATGCATCAATGTGAGAGCTAGCTTTGGTGGATCCTAGAGAGCGTTGAATGCAGCAGTAAAAGAGATTTTGAGGGATCCTAGGAGAGTTGAGTTACGAATCGATCTGAGATGGGGGGTTAATATTAAAAAGAAGATTTGGGTTATGTGGAGGCGGGAAATTGAGCATTTAGTTGATTGGATCATGCGGTGGCGCTCGCAGTGTGAGGATGAGGGTGCATGGCGGCGTCGACGTGCCGGCGACGGCGCTTGCATGGATATCGGCGATGATGGCGCGGGCTTCACGTGTGCTTGCTGCATGCCAGTTCATTCAGTGCGTACGTGCAAATATTAATTTTGACAACTCGTCCTCAAGTCAATTAAATTGGACCGGGAAGTCAATACTTGAATATGTTTTCATATCTTTGGGAAAGCTTAGAATTGTGTAATTGCTCATTTGTGATTACCATAATAAATTGCAAATCATATTATCTTATGTTTTAAAATTTATTTGGTTAATTAAGTTTTTGGATAGCTTATAAATGATAGCAATTTCCAGCAGTTTGATTATATATCTATTCATTAATTGTTTTATGTTTTAGAATTTATTAAGTTGTTGGATATATAGTTGATCACTAATAGTAATTGTAATCGGCGGCGGATTCAGAAAATTTTATTACTGAGGGCAAATTAATACATACATTTTTAAGATTTCAAGTTCAAGCTAATTTTGATAGTTAAGTCTTCATGTTTTAAAAAAAAAATTCATGATTTCTTTTAAAAGGAAATTTTTTTAAAAAAAATAATGATGCTACAAATTAAATTGAACAACATATATATATATATTTTCAATCAATTTAAGCAATAAGAAAATAAAAATTAAATATTGAGATAATTAATAATGCTGATTTTTTTTAAAAAAATCAACAACGACAAATTTATTAATATTGAATGAAATAAAAATATAGATTTTACCACCTGAAGAAAGAAATAATCAATAAAATAAAAGTATCATATAATACCGGTAGTCCGACGGAGATTGAAGGCAGTTTAACGAAGACTGAAGACAACGAGCAGCCCCGGCAAAAGAACATAATCAACTGTAGATGCCAATGAAGTATAAATGTCAATAGCTCTCATGATTAGTAGATATGATAGATTCACCGATAAAAAGTGGAACTCAATATAGAAAGTACTTAAGTTCCTCTTCACGATCTACATCATTTAATAACTTGCTCTTATCTCCTAAAAGTTTGGTGTTGGATGGAATTAATACCCATCAAATTAAGTCTCTAAGCAGTTAGAGACTTGACAAAAAATTAATATATATATATATATATATATATATATATATATAATTTTAATTTATAAAATAATTTTTATCATAAAAATAAAATATTAGAGAATAAAAAATATATTTTTCAAACTCTATAATGTATTAAAGACTTTTGTACAAAGTCTATAAATTTAAATTTAAATTAAAAATTATAAAATATTTTGATGTAAAATATTTTTCTATATCATAATACATCTTTTGTATCATTAAAAATTTATTTTATGAATTTAAATATTTTTTTAAAAAAATTATGAAGATATTATAGATTTTGCACGAAAGTCTCTAATGAGTTAGAGACTTTTGTTTATAATAATTTTATAATTATAAAAAATAAAATTTAATTCACAAAAAAATATATGTGATATAAAAAATATGCTAGAGTCTATCAAAATATTTTGGACAAAAAATATTTCACTAACATCATAATTGAAAATTAGTTCTATAGACTTTGGACAAAAGTCTCTAATACATTAAATATTTGCCCAAAGTCTATAATATCAAAAGTATTTTACAATTTTTAATTTTAATTTGAATTTATAGACTTTATGCAAAACTCTCTAATGATTTTGAGAGTTTGAAAATATATTTTTTAAACTCTAACACTTTATTTCTATATCATTAGAGAGTTTGAAAATGTATTTTTTAAAATCTAACACCTCATTTTTATTATACCTCTTTTTTTAATATTTATTTTTATATATTTTTTAATTTTTAACCAAAGTCTCTGATTGATTAGAGAGTTTGAAAATATATTTTTTAAAATCTAACACCTCATTTCTATTATACCTTTTTAATATATAAATTAAGTTTTTTTTTAAAAAAAAACAAAGTCTCATTGGTTAAAGATTTTGATCATGGGCAAAATCGATATTGAATCCACTCAATTCATATTTAAGAAATTCCTCAAAGTTGAATCCAATTTTAAAATTTTTTCATTCCCAAAATTCGATTTGGATAAATTGCTCTATATAATTTTATGTCCTTCAATATATACGACTGTGAACTATAAAGGCGACAGTCGGCAGAGCTCGAGACTCGAGTGAAGGCGCTGCCTGCGAGCAGCCTCGGCGGCAGCGGCAGCGAGCAACCCCGGCAGCAGCAGCAGCGCTGTGAAGGAGCTGTGAGAAGCCGACAACGCTGTGAAGGCGGCGGCAGCGGCAGTGTGTTCGTGAGAAGCCGGCAGAGCTTGAGAGTTCGTGAAGGCGGCAATCGACAACGCTGTGAAAGCGCTGCCTGCATGCAGCGAGTTCGTGAGAAGGTAAGTGAGTGAAGGGAGGGAATGACGAGTGAGAGTTCACGTGGTGGCATTGGCATTTAATGTTAATGAACAGTGTTGTTTGTATATGAGAGTTGAACACGCCACATTAAATGAAGAGGATATGAAAAGATTTCACAACAGTTTGTGTATATAAAAAAAGAATATTTCACTATAAAGGCAGCTGTGAACGTATATTTGTATTCATGGGTTTCATTTCACACGGAAGTTGTCAGATTCAAAGTTCAAACCCATGATTGTGTGGGGCATCCAAAATTTCTTATTAAAAAAAAATTAGTGGGGGCCACCGCCCCCACTGGGCCTATCCGCCACTAATTGTAATTCATAACTATTGGAGTATAAGGGATGAAGGCAAAGCAGACACGAAAGCAAAAACAAGCAGAGAGGAGTAGATGATCGCGGGGAATTGAAAAAGAAAGAAGATGAAGAGGAAATGACAATTACTAGTCAATAAAGTAGAAATAAGTGTAGTTGGAATAAAGGGTTCAATTGTCTTTTACTTTCCTTTAGTTTAATGGTAGTGGATCCTGTTATAATGGTAATGGGTTAATTTTTCAAGTAAGTAGTGTAGTTTTAAACTCTAATTCAAATTACTCAATTATGCGCTCCTTAATTTTCACCTCTTCTCTTTTCTGTTTGAGTTCTCTAGGGGTCGTCTTCTCCAGCTGCAAGTTCAACATGGTATCATAGCAGATCTTCAGATCTACGTGAGCTAAGTACCCGAGTCCATCTCGAAATCCAAGTGGTGAATCAGATTCAGAAATGGCGAGAAATCGGAGGTCGTCGGCTGCAATCATATCAGTCGCCCGTTGTGACCATATCAGTCACCGGCTGCGACCATATCAGTCGTCGACAAATCTCAGATCCATCAGAAAAAGGACTCAATAGTCGGAGGCGCAGAAACAGAAAACGATCCCATCATATTAGCTGGGAATGATCACCCATGTATGAATCTCGTCTAAGTTCAATTGATTGGACACGAAAATTATCTGACTTGGAAAGAATCGATGACTATGTCATTGTCGGCCAAGAACAAGATTAAACTAATAAATGGAGTAATTAATAACACCACTAGAGGAAGATGATAGTCCTAGATATTGGATGTGGAAGCAATGTAATGATCGATATGGTGCGATCATGGATTGTTCAATCCATCGCACCAAACATTCAATCAAATATTCTGTATGCACAAACAACCTCTCATATGTGGATTTGGAGGATAGGTATGGGAGAGGAAATTCCTCAAGAATTTTTGAGATTGAGATGCAGATTAGCAACACTCGGCAGGGCAATCAAACAGTAGTTGCCTATTACACGAAATTGAAGTGTCTATGGGACGAAATTAATGCCCTAACACTCCATACTTTCTGCAATTGTAAAGTAGGCCGAGAAAATAGGGATAGCAACAGACTAAGGCAGCCCCTTATGGGTCTAAATGAGGTGTATGTTAGCGTCAAGGGTCAGATTTTGTTAATGAAGCCAATTCCAAATTTAAATCAGGCTTATGCAATGCTTGAACAAGAAGAGTCTCAGAGGCATGTTGGTGCCAACTCTAATTCCATAGTTGATAGCATCACATTGAACACTCAGTACCAACAAATTTTTAGCCTGCCAGATGTACCAACACCTACTAGCCAGAAGAGCTTGTCTATCCCCCTACCCCTAGTGAACCAAATTATTTCTTTTACTGAAGCCTACTTCAGTAAATTCAGACCTGAGGGCAATTTATTAAAATATTATATCCCTATCAGATGGGCTCCTCCACCACTTGGCATTCTTAAAATAAATTGTGATGCATCTTTTTCGAATATGACAGGCGGAATTGGTTTTATTATACGATCATCGGATGAACATTGCGTCTCGGCTGTCAGCTCTTACATGGAGGGTAGATTTGCTCTTTTTTTGGAAGCTTTGGCAATTAAAAATTGCATACTGTTTGCCTTGGAAAAAAATCTCCCACGTTTTCAAGTGGAGATGGATTCCAAGATTTTAGTTGATACCTTGACTAAGAAGATAAATGTTCCGTGGGAAATCAACTCTATTGTGGCGAATATTTTTTACCTTGTTGATCAATGTAATTTTGTTAACTTTATGTTTTGTTATCGAGAGGGGAACAAAGCTGCCCATTGGGCAGCAACTCAGGCACGCTGACACCATGATGTTATGGTTTGGTCGTCTATTCGTCCTCCCGAGTTAGAGGAAATTTTGTATTCTGACATTTCTGATCCCGACTATGACCGGGTTTTAATATAAGCTTTTTATTTTGGTAAAAAAAAATACTCAGTACCAAAACACTCAATATCAAAACAATCAATACCAGAACAATCAATATTAGGGATATATATGAAAATAACTATCCCAACAGCATGGGGAGGTTGAAACCCCCGCCTAATATCGACAAGAGCAAGAAATGGAGTTCCATCGCACCTATGGGCACACCACTAAAGAGTGTGTATTGCTCAGATATCAAATCAAGCGCTTAATCAGAGAAGGCCGCCTCGATCGCTACGTTAGCCGCAGATGAAGTCGTAGTTAAGACCAACAGGACTACAACTCCTAACGTCGAAGTCCAAGCAGGATGCCACCGCCAAGGAGAGTGACAGGCGACCACGGTGACAAGCGACCACAGTAACCACCAAAACGATCAGTCAGGCACTAAAGGTCGTGGGGTCATCGATCATATAGCAGGAGAATTCGCCAGAGGAGGCGAGACGAGCTTGGCCAGGAAAAGGTGGTTCGAGCCATCATGACAGTCAACGGCGCAATCCGCTTGCAGAGGCCACACATACGAAACCCGGGTAAAATCATTATATGAATTTGATTTCCAGGGGATTGATACAAATTTACACGACTTTGTTGATTTCCAAAGGTGTCCATTATTCGGCTTACACCGAACCGAACCAAAAAACCGAATCAAATTTTTTGGTTCGGTTCGGTTTCAACGACGTGGGGTTTGGTTCTTGACCCGAACCGAACCCGATCAATGCTATTCGGTTCGGATCTGATTCCCAAAATTCGGGAACCGACCCGAATCAAAAACTGAATAACCGAAAATATTAATTATTTTTTCCAGATTTCGGGTTCGGGTCGGGAAAATATTAATGAGTTAGGCCCGTTAAGTTTAATATTTGGATTTCTCCCTCAATACCTCATTACCTCATTCCCTCTCGAGTCCCGACTTCCCGAGCCGTCTGTCGTCGACTCGTCGAGTACTCGAGCCGTCAAGCGCCGAGCGAGCATCGGCTCCCTCAATCTAAGACTCTCGAATCTACTCAACGAGCACCAACTCCAAGCGGCGAGCGCATCGTCTGTCTGAGACTCCTGACATCTACTCCAGCGCTTCATCCCCTCCGATGTGGCGACGCACCACGCGGTCTCCCTCATTCCTGGCTTCCTGTGGTCTCCCCAGTCCCCACTCCGTCGTGCTACTCTCCAGCGACCAACGCCGCTGCCTCTATTCCTCCCCTTCCTACTTTCCCGCTCCTTGGCACCTCGGATCTAGCTATCTAGGTAATGAACTTAATCCTGCCTTCTAGCTATTCTTTGTGGATTAAGTTCAAATTTGAAATTTCAATCCCGCAGGAGTGCAGTCAAAGTAGAATAGCCATCTAGGTAATTTCAAATTTGAAAATTCAATCCTGCCTTCCCCTTTTGATTTGAACATTTTATTTATAGGTTACAGCTGATTTATCTTTAACATTTTAAATTACTTATCTTGCTTTAACATTTTATATTGGTTTTTAAATTACAGCTGATTTATAATGAAATTAAGTGATTCCCATTCATGGATGTTGGGAGCATCATATGTTGATTCTTCTTGGATCAATATTTTTAGTCTAAAAAGATCCAAAGAAAGCAATGGATTTATGCTTTATGTTTGTAAATTTGGATTGAGTTTTGGATCTCTAGGGTCAAATTATCAACAATTTGATATGAATTGTAGTTTGATATGAATTATAGTATACTAAAAATTTTCTTCCATTCTCTCACTGTAATGTGAATTGTATTTGATATGAATTATTAGATATAATGTTAGATAGTATAGTATGATATCAACAGTATAAAGTTGTTAAAGATTTAAGTATAGTAATAGTGTTATTTTTCTTAGAAGTATAGAATTATTTTTCAATTTAGTATCATGCATTTTCTTATAACTTGCCTAGATGAACTTAATAGTATATATAATGTTGCTATGAATTAAAGTTTTCCTTTATGTGTTCATTGCAATTACTATGATTAATATGTAATTTTATTTTGCATAAATGACAGAAGAAATATCTCCTAATGTTGACATTGGTGTCGAGGTCCTCGAGAACTCTAATAATCTCATTGAGAGTTCATGTTCGGGTTTAGGACCAGCACGTACCAAAGAAAAGAAAAGCTATGAAACCACGGGTTGATGTGTGGAATCACTACATAAAATTTTCCAATAAGGAGGGGAAGCTGAAGTGTAAGTGTAACTATTGTGAACAAGAGTATGCTTGTGACACAAAGCAGTGCGGTACTAGTACACTTAAGACACACCTAGAGAAATATTTTGAATATACTCCTAATAAGGAAAAACAACAGAAGAAGCATACAGAAATTGGTTATACACCAAACTTGGTTGAATCAGGTCATGGGTCGAACATAATGAGCACATGGAGGTTTGATCGAGCTGCAACTAGAAAATCACTTGCACAAATGATTGTTAGGGATGAATATCCCTTTTCATGTGTTGATGGTGAAGGATTTAGGGATTTCTGTGCTACTGGAATGCCTAGGTTTCAAATTCCTTCTAGGCAAACTGTGAGAAGAGATTATTAGGTATGTGGCGGAGAGGTTAAATCTGAAGAAGCAATTGCAGTTGGAGTGTCAACGTGTTTGTCTGACTACATATACGTGGACTTCTATTCAAAGAATCAATTATATGTGCATTACAGCTCATTTTATTGATCGAAAGTGGAAGGTGCAAAAGAAAATTCTAAACTTCTGTCCAATTAGTAGCCATAGAGGTGAGAACATTGGAAAGGCAATTGAGAAGTGTTTGAATGATTGGGGAATTGATAAAGTCATGACTATAACGGTTGATAATGCAAGCTCAAATGACACAGCTATTGCTTTTTTGAAGAAGAAAATGAAAAATTGGCCTGATGGATGTGTCATGAATGGTGAGTTCTTGCATATGTGATGCTTTGCTCATTGCATGAATTTGGTAGTTCATGATGGTTTAAAGTTATCTAATATGCCGCTCACTCGTGTTCGGGAGGCCATCAGATACATTCGGCAATCACCAGCTAGGCTTCAGAGATTTAAGACATGTGTTGAGAAAGAGAAAATTAAAAGTAAAGCTCTTTTGTGGCTTGATGTCCCCACGAGGTGAAATTCAACCTATCAAATGTTGGAGGTTGCTTTGAGGTTCGAAATGGCCTTTAAGAGGTATCACAAAGAGGATCCTTGTTTTGAAAGGAATCTTCTTGAGGGGGATGGTGGGGGGCGGCCTATGGATTTTGATTGGGTAATTCTAAAGGGTTTGGTTCAGATGCTTCAGATATTTTATGGAGTCACTTTGACTGTATCTGGAATGATATTTGCCACTTTTAATGTCTATTTGCATGACATTAGCGAGATTGCAGCTCTTCTAAATGAATGGGTGTCTGATCGATCTCCATGTCCTGAGTTTCGAGAGATGGCAGTGAAGATGAAAGAGAAATGGGATAAGTATTGGGGAAATCCAGATAAATTGAACTTCCTGATATTTTTTGCCATGATCCTTGATCCTCGATGTAAGTTTGGTTTGGCCGAGTTTGCACTTGAAGGGATGTTTGGGGAGGAGAAGACTCGAATTATTTCGAGGAAGATGAAGGATAAGTTTTTTGAACTTTTCAACGAATATTCTGAGAGGTTTAATAATGGGCAATTAAGGAGGAATCCTTATGAGATTTCAGACTCTTCTAGTTCTCATACTTCTAGCATGCAATCACCAAGTCTATCACGAACACCAATTGTGGATATCACTTTTGGAACAAGAAGAACAATTAAAAAATATAAACAGAAGAAGCAGATACTTGGTGTTGAAAGCAAGACAGAGTTAGACTGATATTGGGATGAGGATCCTGAAGCTGATGATGTTGATGTTCTAAAATGGTAGAGTGTCAATAGTGGGAGGTATCCTATTCTAGCTTCGATTTCACGAGAAATACTTGCAATTCCTATCTCCACCATGGCATTTGAATCTACTTTTAGCACAGGAGGTCGAGTTCTCGATGAGTTTCAGAGTTCATTGGCTCCTTCTATGGTGGAAGGACTTATTTGTCTTCAAGATTGGATTCAACTCAGAAAAGGAAAGCAAGTTGTGGACGATTTGGAATAGGTTGAAAAATTACAAGAAGGTATATTTTGGATTAATAAGTTCTTTTAAGTTTTAATTATATTGGACTTATTTTATTGTTTATATTGTATTGATGATTTCTTATTTTATTGTAAAGTTTGCAAAGATCAATTTTGCACTGCCTATCATCGACATTCCTAATTGATCCAGTCGTCTTCTTAGCAAGGAGCAACGATGGTTTTGTTTTGTTGAATTTTATTTGGTTTGTTGGTTGGTAATATTTTGCTACTTTATAATGTTGGTGTCTAAGTGTCTCGGACTTGATTAGTGACTTAGTGGTTGATACTTGACATAATGTTTTTAATACTTTATAATGTTAGTTTTTAATTTTCAGGTTCAATTTTTAATTTAGTGGTTGATAATAGTTGATATATAATGTTTGTAATAAGTATTGGTATTTGGTAGAGATAATGGTTGTTAGTTGATAATGTTGTTGCCTGTAAAGTGTAAATGTGCATGTGCAGGTTCTATAATCAGGTTCTATCAGTGTATGTGCAGGTTTCAATTTCAGTTTTTTTCGGGTTGAAACCGAACCGAACCGAACAATTTCGTTTCGGGTTAAATTGGGTTAGGACTATTCGGTTCGGGTTGAAGTTTGAGTAAAGAAAAAAAATTAGTTTGACCTAAATCGGTTCGGATTGAACCGAATGGACAACCCTAACCACGGTAACAGGTGACCACGGTGACCATCAAAATGATCAGCTAGGCACTAAAGGTCGTGGGGTCATCGATCATATAACGGGAGGATTCACCAGAGGAGGCGAGACGAGCTCGGCCAGGAAAAGGTGGTTCGAGCCATCATGGCAGTCGACGACGCAACCCGCTTGCAGAGGCCACACATACATAACCCGAGTAATATCATTATATGAATTTGATTTCCAGTGGATTGATACAAATTTACACAACTTTGTTGTCATTTTTGTAATCGTTTGCGATTTTCTTATCAGGAAAGTCCTAGTAGACTAGGGAAGTTCAGTCGACATCCTGTTCTACTCAACGTTTAGGAAGATGCACATCGATGAAACTCTACTCCACCCTTACCATGGAGACCTCATCGGCTTTTTGGAAGAACGAATCAGTGTCCAAGGCTACATCTACCTGACGACGATGTTCGGCTCTCCACTAAAGACCAAGTCGACAGACGTGCAATACTTGGTCGCTAAATGCCCTAGCCCTTATCACATGATCTTAGGACGACCATCAATGAAAAGCTTGAGAGTCGTCGTTGTTGGCTTAAGATTTTCAACATTGTCTTAATATCGGTTTTGATGATAATAAACATGGAACTAATGTTTCATTGAGATATCTTTCAGGTTTCATATCGGTTAGCGCACGACGTCCTCGATCGAAAATATCGAAGAAATAGGGAAATCAGAAGGATGTTAATCGACGCGCTCGGATTCGTCGGGAAGATAGAGTATAAGTTTAGGGTGTCTAGTTTATATTATAATATCCTCATGATGATGCATAAGAACCCAAAAACCATCCCCGAATTCCAAAACATGAAAACTCGGAAACCGTCCTGAAATAACCTAGGGAGCTCCTTGGAGGGCTATATGACCTAGATAGTTTCTTGACATAAAAAATAGCGGTAATTGTTCCTTGGGTTAAAATTAGATAACGAGATATTTTTTAATATTTTTTGGGAACCTTTAGCCTAACCATATTTGACCCAAAAGATTAGAAAAATTTTGTTTTCTAAAAATTTGTACTAGACCCCAAAAACTAGATTTTGATTCTTAATGATTTTAATTTTTAAGATATTTTTATTGAATCCAAATGGAGGTAATCCTTATATAACATTTATGTTTTAAAGTTATTAACTTAAAGTTAATAAATATTATATAAGTAGACTTAGTGAAGACAGAACCAGAAAACGAACAAACAAAACCAAACTGCCCAGTCCAGTCCAGGTTCGGTCGACCGGTCGATCGACCGAATACTGCCAAAAACTGGCAGTAGGCAATTCGATCGACCGATCGGTCGACCGAAGTGTGACAAAATTTGGCAGTGCGTGCGTCGATCGACCGATCGGTCGATCGGATTACGGATCGCTGAAGTTGCGACTCATTCGGTCGGCCGAACAGTGTGATTAGAGCCAGCAGTCGCTGGGCGGTCGATCGGTCGATCGACGATCGATTGGCAAGCGACCGAACGGCAGAAACGGCTAGTTTTCCGCCCGTTGAACCAGTTGTTTCGTTCCATTTCTTCTTGGCTCTATAAATACCCATGCCTAAGCCTTCCTAAGATACTTTTGATCACTCCTACACTTCATTGAGCCATCCTTGATCAATTCCAAACTTTCATTGCGTCAATTCTTGGAAAAACCCTAGCTTTGATATCTCATCCCTTTGATTGAGCCTTACCCTCATTGTTTCACCATCAAAGGCATCAAGAGGAAGCTAGGAATCTTGTTGTGAAGCTAAGTACTTTATTGTTTGATTTATTGCTCCATTTTGTGTTGTATTTTGTTATTTATTTCATTGTATTTGAGCGTACAAGAAGACTTATTATTAGGTCTTGTGTGTAAGTGGTATCCTTGGTGTAGAATGTGTAAAGCCACTTGTGTAAATATAGTTTACTAGGATTAGTTGAGTTCTCCCTTAGGGTTGAGGTGGAAGAGTGCTCTCGGTAAGAAGGCGGAGACTTCCGGGTGTGGAAGTGCGTTAGATTGAGAGTGAGACTTTTCGAGTCAAAGTCCTCTTTGTAAGGAAAATGATTTAAATCTAGTAAACTAAGTTTGGAAATCCTCAGCGGGGTGCTTAGGTAGTGGAGTAGGCATTGGGCCCGAACCACTATAAATTCTTGTGTTTGCATTGGTATTTTGTTTGTCTTTACTGCTTTATCATTTATCGCTTCCGCATTTAGTTACTTAACTTGTAATTTGCCTAAGTAACCAAAGAAATGATTAAAATCGGATTTATGCAACAAGAATTAGTAAACACACTATTCACTCCCCCTCCAGTGTGACCATTTCACCCAACAGTCGTATCGACTCCCCACACAACAATCAAATTTATGTCTCAGAGATGGAAGTGGGAGTGGTCCACTCGGACAATAAGGAAGGTCGTCTATGGTACAATGAATGCCTAAAGCGGAGACTAACCGAGCCGGAAGAAATGCCAAACACCTCATCTCAATCGGCACTCTCAATTCTTCACACAGAACATCAACCTAGAATTTATGAATTGAACCAGAGGAGATGTCCAAGGGCAGCCCTAGCCTGCCAACGATCTAGAACTTCTACAAGTCAAAACCTCCCCCAAACATGTGACTTACGTGGGAGCTCGCCTCCCCTTCAAGCTCAAAGTTCAACGCGATACTCTTCTCAAAGACAACGCCAACCTATTTGCATGGACGCCAGCTGACATGCCAGACATAGACCCTCGAGTCATCTGCCACAAGCTCGTCATCGACCCTCGGGTTAAGTCTGTTGCACAGAAGATGAGAAAACTTGGGGCCGAGCGCCAACAAGCATCTCTCGAAGAAATCGGAAAATTGCTAAAGGCAAATTTTATCAGAGAAATTAGATTTACCACATGACTTACGAAAATTGTGATGGTCAAAACGCACTCAGGAAAATGTCGGATGTGTGTCGATTTCACCGACCTCAACAAGGCCTACTCGAAAGATTTCTAACCGCTACCGAGCATAGACAAACTTGTCGATGGCTCCTTGGGATACCAGTACATGAGCTTCATGGACGCCTAGTCAGACTATAATCAGATTCGAATGCGTCCAGAATATGACGAAAAGACAACCTTCATCACCGAGCATGTCCTTCAGCCTCAAGAATGCAGGGGCTACATATCAACGCCTAATGAACAAGGTCTTCGAGCAACAGATCAGCCGAAATATGGAGGTGTACGTGAATGAAATGGTCGCCAAAACACTAGCTACTGGAGACCACTGCAATGATCTCATCGAGATCTTCAACCAACTCAGACATTACAACATGAGATCAAGCCCGGAGAAGTGCGCCTTCGAGTCCACGATGGCAAATTCCTTGGTTTCATGCTTACGAACCGAGGAATCAAAGCCAATCTTAAGAAGTGTCGGGCTATCCAAGAGATCATGCGTAGCCCGCGCAATATTAAGGAGGTGCAGCAACTCATGGGAAGAATGGTTGTCATGTCGAGATTTCTCTGCAGGTCGACCGACAGGGCCGCACTCTTCCTCAAAATCTTAAGAAAGAAATTGTACTTCTAGTGGGACGAGAAGTGTGGACAAGCATTCGAGGAGCTCAAGAGTTTCCTCGCTAGCCCGCAGTTCGAGATAAGCCACAACAGGGATAGACACTCTTTTTCTACCTCACGATCACGAAAAACGCCCTCAACTTAGTGTTAGTTCGGGAACAAGGAAAGGATAAAAAACTGATCTACTTCGTTAGCAATGTCCTCCAAGATCCTAAAATCAGATACCAGATGCTAGAGAAGCTCGTCTTCACCATGGTCATCTCGGCCAGAAGATTAAGGTAGTATTTTCAGAGCCACCACATCCTACTATGCACGGAATATGAGAATATCTAGATTTGCCACATCAGCAAGACTTAATTAATACAATTGATTATTGCATGTCAACGCCTACATCTAATTTGCTCCACAATAATTGTTCTAATATATTAGATTGTTGTATAAATTTAATTGATATAATTGATTATTGCATGTAACAATTAAACCAGTAGGTGAAAGGGAAACAAATTTGTTTCAAGGTGTGGTGGGAAGACCTTCTGCAATGCTATGGAGACCAATACCTTTGTATTTGGAACTAGGAAGAAAGTAATAGAGGAGATGGATGAAGACGAACTAGGGAGAAAGTAATAAAGGAGATGGATGAAGAGGGGATGGAAGTGGGAAACAATATGAGGCTATGTTAGCTGTGAATTTGGCAAAGTCAGTTAAGAAAATCTTGGATAATAAATATGCAAAGGATGATTTCCTGGATGTGGGTGTTGATCCTGAATTTTCAAGGCTTAGTGAAAAGGATGGATCTAAGTCCAGGAAATGGAATAAGAAAGAATCAAATCTTTTCAATATTCCTATTGAATACATAAGTGTGAAAATAAAAAAGAGGAGACATTCAAAGGAGAGTAGCATGTTGAAAGATGATGGAGACCCAATTGGGGAGGATAGTTGTAGTAAGAGCTCAGTTTTTGTTACAAATGAAGATTGTTTCATGGAATATTAAGGGTGCTCTAAAGAGGAAGGCTTTGGTCTACCTATGGTTCATGGTAAATAAAGAAAGGATTGTTATTGTGGTGTTACAGGAGGCTCGCCTTGAACAAGAGGAAGCTGATAAGTTTATCAACAGATATAGGAGATATTGGAATTGTGTGGTTGTTCCAAGCATGGGGAGATCTGGTAATATCATTCAATTGTGGAGGAAAGACCTGTTAAGTGTGAATATAATTTTCAAAAATCAACAAGTCATTGTTCACACTGTTAGCTAGAGTAATAATGAACAGTTCCTATTGACTAGTATCTATGCTAGTAATAACATCAAGAAAAGAGCTAAACTATGGAATTTGTTAGGGGAATTGGACCGTGGAAACATGCCTTGGTGGTTGGAAATATGAATTGCATAAGGGAGAGAAGTGAGAAACTAGGTGGCAGACCTTTTCATTATTCACAAGCAGTAGCTGATTTTAATGGCTCAATTACTAAAGCTGGATTGTTAGATCGAGGCTGAGTTTAAAGGGCCTAAATATACATGGATAAACAATGGAAAAAGAGGAATATATATATCTAATACAAGCTAGATTAGATAGAGCTCTCTACAATGAGAACCGGTTAGATTGGAATGTTAAGATAGGGGTTGAGCATCTACATATAATAGACTATGATCACATGCCTCTATAAGTGAAATGTGATAAGGAGAAAAATACTAGTAGGAAGGATAGAAGATTCATGTTTGAACAAGAAGATTTCAGGGAGGTGGTCAAAGCTAATTGGGAGGAAGATTCTACCAGTAGGGACTCTATAAGTATTAAGGAGGAAGTATTATCAAAGAAATTGACATTGTGGAATAAGAACAAAGTGGGTAACTCGGAAAGAAACCCAATAATACTCTAATAAAGATGAGAGATTTGGAGGCAACAGAGGAAAGGGGGTGGTTATCAGATAATAAAGAAATGTTACTAAGTATGCTGATAAAGAAGGCAGGTGCTCTTTGCAAATAGGTGCAAATTAAGTGGTGGTCCAAATCAAGACTAAAATGAATTGAAGAGGGAGAAAAAAATATCAGATTCTTCCATAACTTAGTGAAGATAAGGAGAAAGAAAAATAAAGTTGAAGTTTTAACAGTGAATGATGTAAGGATTACTGATGGCAGAAAAATGGCCAATTATTTTGCAGACGGGTATGAACTCTTGTGGAAACGGTCATCCAAAAATATGGCATATGATGATGAAATAACAAATTTGAATTGGGATGTAATTGAGGTGAATGAGGCAAATGACATGATAAAAGATATCAGTTTGTAGGATATTTATCTTACTATCAGGTCAATGGGGAGAAAGAAGAGCATTGTGACTAATGGTTTTATTCTAGAATTTTATTTGAACGGTTGGGATATCATAAAGATGACTTTCAAAAAGGAATTTGACATAATATGGAAACATGGAGCACCAAAGCAAATACCTGCAGAGTGGAAGGACATAGTACTGGTCATGGTTCCAAAGATTGAGGCACCAAAGCAAATAATTGGTTTCAGACAGATAGCTTTATGCAATGTGGTGTATAAGATATTTGCTAAAGTCCTAACAAACGGGTTCATGAAAGTACTAGGGAAAAGTAATTGGAACTGAGCAGGATGCCTTTGTTCCAAAGAGGTGCCTACATGATTGGATAATAATGCTCAATGAGATAGTTAACCCTGTTCATAAATCAAAGGCAAAAGAACCTATTCTGATACTGAAGTTGGACTTGGAGAAGGCCTATGACATGGCTGACTGGATTAAATCCTGAAGATAATGAAATGTATGGGATCTCCAAGTATGTTCATAAAGTGGATTAAAGCATGCATAAAGGGGGTAGCTTTTTCTATGAAGGTGAATGAGGAACAGTCTAGATGTTTTCAAAGCTACAAAGGTTTAAGTCAAGAAGATCCATTATATCCTTACTAGTTTATTGTAATGGAACATGTGTTCACTGGTATGTTGAAATGTTGCTGTTGAGAAGAGGAAAATAATTTCATTTAGACAGAATGGGATATCTTTGAGCCACATTCTATTTGCTGATGACATGGTTCTGTTTGTGAAAGGGAGCAAGAACTATTGTAAGAATTTGAATAGGCATTTGGACAAGTACTGCAGGTGGACTAGGCAAAAGGTGAATAAGAGAAAATCTAAAATATTTTTCCCGAGAAAATATGATGTTGTTTACAAACAAAGAGTATGTCAATATTTGGATATCAAGGAGGGTAACTACCCTATGAAGTATCTAGACACATACATAGCACCAAAAAGGCTTGAGAACAAATATCAGATGAAATTGGTAAACAAAGTGAAAAGCAAATTTCAGTACTGGGCTAAAAATCAAATAACACAAGCTAGTAAAACAATGTTATTAAACTCAGTCATTAACTCAGTTTTTGTTCATTCTTTATTATCTTCTTGGGTTAGTGAAAAAGTCATTAACAATATTGAAAAAATGGAGGAGTTCTTTTGGGCTACCAGTAATGAGACACACTCAGCTAAGTTAATTAGCTGGAAAAAAGTTACTCATAGCAAAAGCAATGGGGGACTGGGAATAAGGAATCTTCATGTAATGAAGCAAGCTCTTGTGGCCAAAAGAATCCTGCTTGTACTTAATAAGGATGATGCTCTTTCGGCAAAATTGCTAAACTCCAAATACAAATGTTTGCATCCTTGGAAGGATGTTGAAGGCAAAGGAGCATCTTGGAATGTAAAAGCCTTGTTGTCCGAGGATGGGCTGAGAATGGCTGTAGGGGATGGAAATTCTGCAAGTGTGCGGAATGACCCTTGGATCTCTGAGATGCCTCTGAGATGGTGGCTTACTTTTATTAATGTGCAGGAGCTCTCAAACTATGAAGTTGTCCGTGAATTACTTACCAATGGGAATTGGAATATGAGTCTGTTATATCAGTGTTTTGATTTGTCCTTATGTAGGAAAATTGCAAACTTATGGGTTGATACTGAGCATGGAAAGATTAAGTGGATCTGGAGTTTAAATGACACTGGGGTTTTAACTAAGATGGTTTATTGCTTCATTAAAGGAAAGGATGATGGGAATGATTCAATCTGTTTTGACTGAGCCAAAATATGGAGACTAAAAATGCCTGAAAGGGTAAAAGTATTTGTATGGAAACTAATATGGGGTAGACTACTTACTTCAAAGTGGTTTTGAAGTGGTTTAGTACGTTTTCTGGAGCTGAAATTAAAAAATGCTATATTTGTAAGGATGTTTAAGAGTCACCTCCTATTTGAATGTGAGTTTGCTTGCAGGTATTGGAGATTGGTTGAGAATAGACTGGGGGTTGTTTTCAGAAGGAGGGATGAGTGGACCAATGGAGGTTGGTTAAGTGAGGCTAAAGCTTTTTACGTTGAATATGACAATAAGTTGTGTGTGTTTATTGCTACTTCACTATGGCTTCTTTAGGAAAATAGAAACCAACTGAAATATGAAGGGAAGTGTTGTACCCTATATGCTATTTTTGTGAAGGCTTTTAATGAGGCTTTGTATTACATCAACAGTGTAGTGGTGCCGAAGGATAAACTAGTAGTGAAGTCTAGTGTATATCCTAAAAGTGAATGTCTCTTGAGGAACAAGATTTTGACTCTGTTATGTGATGCAGTCTGGAGAAACTCATCTGAAGGTGGAGCAGGCTTTGTATTAACTAAAATGGATAACTGAAAATGCTTGGGCATGGAGAAATTGATGACTGAGAGTTCACTTAAAGTTGAATTCATATTTATCTGATTTGGTCTTGATAATGTGAGCTAAGAAAAAAAGGGCTCAAGGACATGGTTGTTGTATCTGACTATCTAAGGACAATTAGAGTGTTGAGAGGAGACTTTGAAATACCCTGGAATCTGATAAATTTGGTGAATAAAATTTGGCTGCTTGTAAGGAAGTTGGAGTGAAGGAGTGGATTCATGGTAATAGAGAGATGAATGTAGTAGCTCATATTGCAGCTAATACTGCTATGTGTGATGGTATTTGTGGGTCTCGGATATGTGAAAATTGTGAGATAGAAAGGTTAGATGATGTAATGGGTCTTTCGTAACAATTATTTTACTGTCATATAAAATTTCATCTAAAGGTGTAGGCAATCCTAGGAGTGGAAGGATTGGAGTGATGTCAAATTTGGCAAGCTCCAATTTTTTGACCTCGGATGGTGATACTGTAACTTGATAGATGTGTGCTTTGATTAAAAAAAAGATTATTGCATGTAACATCTACGTCTAATTTGTTGCACAATAATTATCCTAATCTATTAGATTACTATGCAATTAATTCTAATCGCTCCATCCAATTAAATCCACGGTTCTAATTTGTGCAGTTAATAATAACGTCTATAAAATGAGAATAAAATATAAATTAAAATTAATTAGCAAAAATATGTGACGGCTGAAATTATACACATGCATTAATTGACATAAGAGATTAAATGAATATTGAAAATTAAAAAAACATTGTTTCTATATTTTGCACCATAATTTGCCGTGCAACAATTGTTCCAATCTATTAGATTATTATACAATCAATTCTAATTGCTCCCTCCAATTACATTCACAGGTATAATTTGTTCAATTAACAATAAAAGCCTACGTAGAGAGAATAAAGTATAAAATTAATTAGTCTCAACATGCTACATTAATTGGCGGAAATTATGCATGTGACATTAATTAACATAAGATATTAAAGGGATATTAAAAAATGAAAATTTTTAAATTTAATGTACATTGGAAGCCGATGACTGACGAAAAAATATCGCCTCCTATGTGACATTAATTAACATAAGATATTAAAGGGATATTCAAAATTGAAAAAAATTAAATTTAATGTACATTGGAAGCTGATGATTGGCGAAAAAATATCGCCTCCTAGGGCGACTGCTTCCTCCCAAAGGCCGTCGTCGGTGCCTCCCGATGGATCTCGTCGACAACCCCTGCAATCGAAGCCTCCTAATGGTGCGCAACAGATCTCCTCTTCCTCCCCCCCCCCCCCAATGGAAACTTCTTGGGCACAAATACTTAAAGGGGGAAATCCTAATGCTGTCGGTACTTCCCCCTTGACCACTCTACAAACGATCAAATCCCAACCGATGGGACGCATCCATTTCTCGGCTGAGCAATTCCAAACCCTAGCGCAGCTTTGGTCTACTAGCCTAATAGGTAAATTTCTAGGTAAAGCTCTCCTAATTCTTTCGATCCATCACTGGGCTGATCGGCTTTGGCAATCCGAGAGTTTTCAATCCGTTTATGATCTTGAAGACGATTTTTTTGTTTTTAAATTCGATTATTTGGATGATGCAGATAAAATCCTTACGGGAGGACCTTGGCAAATGCGCGGAGACATTATCCGCCTTATGTCATGGAAACCCTGCTTCCGTCAATTTTTTGAATCGATTTCTACTGCCCCTATGTGGGCTCATTTACAAGGACTTCTGCTTGAGTTCTGAAATGACGATTGTATTACCATGATAGCTTCTGGTCTCGGTCGTTTGTTGAAAATTGATACTAGATATCAAGGTTTGGATCGAGGGAAATACATACGAATCTGCATTGAAATCGATCTTACGAAACCTATCCGGCAAGGTGTTTTTATCAGGGTTCCTAATTTTGAATTATTTCAACCTCTTACCTACGAAAATTTACCATCGCTTTGCTTTACTTGCGGTCTTGTTGGCCACCTTATGTCGGCTTGTCCTAAGAAGAGTACTGTTAAATCAGGGGTTGAGGGATCTCCTCCTGTTGTGAACTCCACGAATACTCAGTTTGCCAATACTTGTAATCTTCCAATCCCTTCTAATGCCGATACTATGGATAGTTTCCCTAAAATGGAACCGATTTGCAGTCCCTGGGTCCTGGTCCAGCGTCGACGACAACGCCGATGGCCACCTCAACCGACGCAACCCTCTGTTAACAGAGTGGAGGAGCGTGGTGATGCCTGGGCTGACCAAGTCGACGCAAACATGGACGTCGTGGACGAGGAAACAAATCCGAATGTTTTTAGACAATCGAAAAAGGATCCGACCTGTAACCCAACCCGTCTTAAAACCCTGATAAAGGTACCCGACCTAATCCTTATTCCTGTACGTAATGCTACACTCTCATCCCTTCCCCACTCTTCTGCCGCCACTCGAAACCCTACTTCCAAACCTTCCTCTGCTTCCTTTGAAGAGATGACAAGAGATATCAAAGCCATCTTTTAGTCCACGGTCATCCCTCCTCCCCCGAAGCTAACTGTGAAGCCTAAATCGAAGCAAAAGAAAAGTTCCAAGCTGCAAAAAGATGAGCAAACCCTAATGACTACTGATCTTCCTACTTCTTCCAAGAGTCCTAGGTCAACTCCTATCCTCATCGGATCCTAGAGCTCGCCAAGTTCTGCGACTCCTTCTAAACAGGCCAAGAACACATCTTCCTTTAAATGATTATCTTCAACTAGAACTGTAGAGGTCTTGGTAGACATTCAGTACGTGACTTAATTTTTCATATGCGCAGATCTACGTCTTTTCCTCTTCTTTTGTTGCAGGAGATCCATCTAAAGGACTCTAAAGCTCTCGAGTTTGTATACTCCATGGACAAAACCTAGAAAGGTGCTGCTTTTTCTTCAATCGGAGCTTCTAGTGGATTCATTGTTGCTTGGGACTCGATAAGAGTCAAATTGCAGGTGCTATCCATCCAATCTCAAACTATCAGTGTGTTAGTTCAAATTGATGGCATGCCTTCCTTTATTATTACAAATATTTACGCTTCAACAAATCCTCCTATTCGTAATAGCTTGTGGCTTCAGTTATCTCATATTGACATGTCATCTTTTCCTTGGATGATTGTTGGTGACTTCAATTGCATTTTAGATCCATGTGATAAATATGGTGGTTTGGCTTACAAAATCAACCATGCCATTATTGCTTTTAAATCCTTTTTGCTGATGTTGGTTTGTTTGATTTGGGCTATGTTGGCCCACATTATACTTGTTGTAATAATACGCTAGCTTCTAAACGTATTTTGGTAAGATTAGACAGAACTTTTGTTAATTACTCTTGGCTTCATTTCTTTAAAAATACTAAAGTAACTCACCTAAACAGAAACTCATCTGATCACTGTCCCCTAACCATCTCTCTTACACCTACAAACAAAACCAACCCTAGACTCTTCAGATTTCAGTCTTTTTGGACTGAATATGAAGATTCTCTCAACATAGTTAATGATTGTTAGGATTCTAGTAACACTTTAACTTCTCCCTTCAATTCATTCTCCAAAAACCTCATTCTCACTAGAAAATGCCTTACCAATTGGAATAGGAACACTCTAGGAAAGCTAGAAGATCTCCATGAAATGAACTCTAGCATTTCTAATTTAGAGACTTTAGAAGCTTCCCAGGGGCTAAATCATGACCAACAACTTAACCTTAAGTCTCTGCATAACAAGTTCATGGCTCTTATTAGACAAATCAACCTAAAATGATTGTCCAAATCAAAAACTAAGTGGATTCATGAAGGTGATGCTAACACTGCTCACTTTCACCGTATGGTAATGCACCGTAGGCATGTTAATCATATTAAAAACATTCACCTTTACAATAATATTATTATCAATAAAGACAAAGACATCACCCAAGCTTTTGTCTCTCATTACTCTCTTATTTGGAGTTCCAATACTATTCCTAATTCTAACAGTACTTGGCCAACTTTCACCCAAATTAATCATTCATCTCACAGCTACTTAATTTCTCTTTTTTCCAAAAAAAAAATGGGACACTATTAAAATATTTTCCAATGGTAAAAGCTCTGACCTGATGGCTTTACCATTGAATTCTATAAAAAGTATTGGTCCATAATTGTGGACAACTTCTCTCAATGTGTTCAATACTTCTTTAATAATGCTTCCCTCCCTCTAGTTGGAATAGAACTCTCCTTATCTTCGTACCCAAGAAGAAAAATTCTTCTTCCATAAATGAATTCAGATCCGTTGTCTTATGCAATCTTTCTTATAGAATTTTAAGTAAGATGGTTGCTAACATGCTCAAACTTTTCCTTCCATCCATTATCTCTCCTGAACAACCAGCTTTTATCTAGGGTAGAAATATTCATGATAACATCCTAATTACTCAAGAGCTTGTGCATACCATCTACCCCTTCAAGGGCAAATACCCTTATATTATTCTTAAATCATATGTTGCCAAAGCATTTGATAATATTTCTAGGCAAGCCATCTCTCAGGTCTTGTCCCTATGTAATTTTCTCAAAAAATTCACAAAATAGATAATGTCCTGCATCTCCTCCCCAACCTTTGTCTGCCATGTTAATGGAATCACTTCTCATTTTTTCAACTCCAACAAAGGAATTAGGCAGGGGGATCCTCTCTCCCCCTTCATGTACATTATGGTAGCTCAAACTTTTTCAAATCTCATTAACAATATTGTTCAACAAAAAAAGATTACTCCTTTTTGCATCAAAAATAATTTCAGCATCAGTCATCTTATGTTTGCTGATGATCTGCTCATAACCATCAAAGCCAATCCAAAAAACTTACAAAAACTCAAAAAAATCTTAGATACCTATGTCAATCTCACTGACCAATTCATTAACACCCAAAAGTCTGAGATATACTTCCCCAAGGTCACCTCCCCTAACACAATTGCGCATATAATCGGTGTCCTTAATATGAAATAAGGAACTTATTCATTCAAGTACCTAGGTGCTATCATTAGCCCTAATAGATCCCCTCCAAATGCTTTTGATCATATCACTCAAAATATCCAAAGTAAGCTTGCTAATTGTAAAACCAAATTTCTCTCCCAAGCTGGCAGACTGGTTCTCATAAACTCTGTTCTGAATGCCATCCCCCTTCATTCCCTAGTTATCTCTTGGATTTCTAAGGGTGTTTTAAGAAAAAAATCACTAAGACCATTAGAGCTTTCCTATGGCAAAGCAAGTCTGACCAAACAAAACCTCTAGCTCTCATCTCTTGGGATATTGTTATCCTTCCTAAAAAGGAAGGGGGTCTTGGTGTTCAAGACATTTATCTCAAAAGTATTTCTCTTCATAACAGAAGAATTCTTGATTACCTCAACCAAGTTCCTTCATCTTGAGTTAAGTTGGTCCAAACTAAATATTCTCTGATTTCAAACTGTAATACTTCAACTCCAAAAAATTGCTCTTGGTCTTGGCGTTTGTTCATTGAATCTTACAAAGCTATGCACTTTAATTTTATGAAACATATTAAATCTGACCTTAATACTTCTGTTATGTATGATAGTTGGATTGATAACTTACCTCTTGCAATAAAACCTACTTATTTAAATGTTGATTTAGTGGGCTCTTTGAAACTTATTTATGATCTTATACATGATCAACAGTGGAATGACATGTAAGACAAATCTTAATCAAGTATTTCATGAATATAAGAATATCATAAATAAATTAGTAAGATAAGATCTTACTTGATGACGACATATCTGCAGCGGAATAAATTTCTGGATCTCCAAGGAAAGCCGGGTCTTCCTCCACAACACCATCTCAAATGCTCTGCTTTTGATGGGGAAAGCAACTATGAGCTAGGGTTTTTCCACACGGTGTATAGAGGGGACATAGCCTCTATTTATAACTGATTATATGGGCCCGTCCATCACGGGCTTCATTAATCGGGCCTACACTTGATTAATCACACCAATCATGGTTAAGTGTTTCAAGCTCAAATCACATGGATCAAGATCACATGAGCTAACAGGCATCTCAATAATGGATCATAAGATCAAACCCGCTTTTATTAAATCAAAACATTACAATTGATTGTAGCCCACATATGAAAAATGAAAATATAGAATATTTAAAAAATATTCTAACATTCTCCCACTTGGGCAAGATCAATTGTAAAATTTTATTTTTGAAAAAAAATATTAAAAAAAACGACACTCGGGTTTAATCACATATTTCAAAAAATAAAAAATGTGGCCACAAAATAAATAAAAATAAAATAAAAAATATGATCCAAGATGCAACACTTATTATGACTCATATCAACAACCAATGATATTGAATCATGACAGCCATCATGACAATACTGGACATAGGACTTTCCATGGTCATGAATACCACTGACATTGCTGACAATTGTCATTGGTGTGAAGTGTAGCATGAAAATAACACTCAAAATGATCCGATAAGAACAGTGTTATTTTCATTGTCAGTCCTCATACTTTCTCTTCTAGATATACCTTTCGGCAGGAGAAAGCGTATGATTTTTTTAAAAACCATCAAGTCCCTAGACTCAAAATTGGCATCAATCAATGGGCAACATGATTCACATGACACCGAGCCTTTAAACAAAAAACATGATGTCTCTAGACTCAAATATGGTATCAATCAAGAGATATTCTGATTCAAATGATACCGAGTCTTAAATAATTATTGAACACATATATTAAATATGACAATATGATCTCAAAGGAAAAAAAAGTTTATTATTGAACATGCGGTAACATAAACCTAACAATCATGTATCAAAGTGCTCAAAACAAAAGGAAAAATAACTCCCACTAACCAAGCACATCAAAAGAACTCAGAATGCCCATATTTTCAACATGTCTTTTAAAGACTATGGGTCTGAGTCCCTTGGTTAAGGGATCAGCAAGCATCAGATCTGTCTCTATGTGTTCAACTAAAATGTCTCCTTTCTTTACAAGATCTCTAACAGTCAAATATTTCAACTCTAAATGTTTGGAGCCACTAGAGGTTTTATTGTTCTTCGTGAAGAACACAACAGCACTGTTATCATAATAAATAGTAAGAGGCCTAGAAATAGAATCAACAAGCCGAAGCCCAGAAATAAGATTCTTAAGCCAAACGACTTGAGAAGCCGCAGCATAACAGGCAACAAATTCTGCTTGCATAGTGGAAGAAGCAACTAGAGTCTGCTTCTTACTTTTCCAAGAGATGGCTCCACCAGCTAACATGAAAATATATCCAGATGTAGATTTTCTGTCATCAAGGCACCCAGCAAGATCTGAGTCAGAATAGCCTACAATCTCTAAGTTTTCTACTCTTTTATACACAAGCATGTGTTCTTTAGTCCTCTGCAGGTATCTCATAACTTTCTTAGCTGCTACCCAATGATCATAACCAGGATTAGACTGATATCTGCCCAAGACTCCAACAATAAAAGCAATGTCCGGTCTAGTGCAAACCTGTGCATACATCAGGCTCCCCAGTGCACTATCAAATGGCTTGTCATTCATTTGACCCTTTTCTAATGCATTTTTAGGACATTGATTTTTGCTAATTTATCGCCTTCAATGACAGGTACATCACCAGGTTTGCAATCTAACATGTTGAACATTTCCAAAATTCGATTAACATAAGCTTTTTGAGATAATCCAAGCAAACAACGAGATCTGTCCCGATGGATTTCAATTCCCAGTACAAAAGAAGCTTCACCAAGATCCTTCATATCGAAAGATTTAGTCAACATAGATTTAGTTTCAAGAAGGAGAGCAAGATCATTTGAAGCCAGCAGAATGTCATCCACATATAATATGAGAAAAATTATTTTACTCCCACTGACCTTGATATATATGCAATGATCAACTTTATTTTCCTCAAAACCCATGGAAGCCACAATCATGTCAAATTTTAAATACCACTGTCTAGAAGCCTGTTTCAAACCATAAATGGACTTTCTCAATTTGCATACCAAATGCTCACTGCCAGACTTTTGATAACCTTCGGGTTGTTTCATATAAACCTCTTCATAGAGATCACCATTTAAAAATGCTATTTTGACATCCATCTGATGTAACTCTAAATCAAAATGAGCTACAAGGGCCATAATAATTCTGAAAGAATCTTTAGAGGAAACAGGTGAGAAAGTTTCATTATAGTCAATGCCCTCTTTTTGGGTAAAACCCTTTGCAACAAGTCGGGCTTTGAACCTCTCAACATTACCTTTGGAGTCCTTCTTGGTTTTAAAAATCCACTTACAGCCAATAGGTCTATAGTTTTCAGGTAATTCAACCAAATCCCAAACATTATTATCAGCCATAGAAAGCATTTCCTCATTCATATCACATATCCATTTATCTGACTGTGCACAAGAAATGGCTTGATTATAGTCACTAGGATCAAGGACATCCCCAACATCATAATCATTTTCATTAAGATATACCAAATAATCATCAGGGATTGCAGATCGTCTTTCTCTAGTAGGTCTTCTCACCGGCACAGGTAAAGCAGGTTCAGCAGGAAACGGGTCAACAATAGGATTAGGCGGATTAATAGCTAAAGGACTGTCCGAAGGAACAGGGGAATGAGGAATATTATCATCATGACTAGCAACAGAATCACCTGGAACAAGAGACCTAAGATCATTGATAAAAAGAAGAGGAACTGATACATTATTGACAGGTTCAGAATGAAGAGAATCAGGCTCAGCTACATCAAGTTCTAAAAACTTTGCTGTCAAAGACTTCACAATTTTAGTGCATCTGCTTGGATAATAGAAACGGTAGCCTTTTGAATGATCTGAATATCCAATGAAAAAATAACGAATGGTTCTAGAATCAAGCTTTTTCTTAGAGGGATTATAGATTCTCACTTCAGCAGGACATCCCCAGACCCGAAAATGATTTAAACTAGGTTTTCTACATGTCCACGGTTCAAAAGGGGTTTTGGGAACAGATTTACTGGGGACACGGTTAAGAATATAGAGAGAGGTTTTAATGGCTTCGCCCCACAGAAATTCTGGCAAATTCGACCTGCTCATCATGCTCCTCATCATATCCTTAAGAGTGCGGTTACGCCTTTCAGCTACACCATTTTGTTCAGGACTATCTGGCATGGTATATTGAGGAACAATGCCACATTCTTGCAAGTATGAAGCAAAAGGTCCTACATGTTGACCAGCAACACCATGTCTACCATAATACTCTCCTCCACGATCAGATCTCACTATCTTGATAACTGTTCCCAACTATTTTTCAACTTCGGTCTTAAACACTTTGAATTTATCAAGCGCTTCAGACTTTTCTTTAATCAAATAAATATAGCCATACCGAGAAAAGTCATCAATAAAAGTGATAAAATATTTATGACCCCAAATGGTAGGAGAGTAAGGTCCACTAATGTCTGTATGAATGATTTCCAATAGACTTGAACTTCTAGAAGCACTCTTTTTCTTGGTTTTGGTCAATTTACCCCTAATACAATCAACACAAGTCCCCATATCTTCAAAATCTAAGATAGGCAAAATTTCAATTTTAACAAGCCTTTCAATCCTTTCTTTAGAGATGTGACCTAAACGCTTATGCCATAAAATAAAAGATTTATCTTTGATCCTTGATCTTTTAGCAATTTTGTTTTCAATGTTTAGAGATGTAGATGGACAATCAGGAGCTAACGACAACATATATAAACCATTAAACAAAGATCCACTTCCAATAAATTGAGAATTCAAAATAATATTCATATTACCATTTCCAAAACTAAAATAAAATCCAAATTTATCTAAACAAGAAACAGAAATCAAATTTCTCCTAAATGAAGGTACATATAAGGTGTCCTTCAGAACAAGTTCAAATCCTGATTCTAAAAACAATCTAACATCTCCTACAGACTCCACAGTCACTTCAAGATCATTTCCTACTCTCAGTTTGCTTTGCCTCAAACTTGGTTTCCTCAGGTTTGCAAAAACCTGCATAGAAATAGCAACATGGGTTGTGGACCCGCTATCAAACCACCAAGAATTAATAGGGACATCAACTAGATTAGACTCAAAACAAACAATGGCTAAGGGGTTACCTCCAGCTTTTTGCTTCTTTTCTAACCAGGCCTTAAACTTTGTACATTCAAACCTTTTATGTCCTTTCTTTTTGCAAAAGAGGCATCTGACAGATTTCTTAGTAGGGGCAGGCTTAGGACCTTCATTGGGGTTATTCTGACCACTACCTTGTCCTTTATGAGATTTCTTTGGAGCAGCAGGTGAGGAATGCTTAAATTTCTTATGAGACTTGCCATAATGGGGTTTAGGATGAACTGTTAGAAGGGATAGATCACTTTTTTCTTTCTTAAGTTTCTCTTCCTCAGCAACACATTTAGTGATGAGATCATTCAGGGTCCATTTTTCATTCTGGGTAATATAGGTAGTCTTAATTTGACTGAACTCAGCAGGAAGAGAATTCAGGGCATGAGGAACAAGGAAAAGGGAGTCATCTAGTTCAACTTTCAAGGCTTTAAGCTGGGTTTGAAGCATAACCATTTTCAGAATGAACTCTCTTACACACCCAGAGTTATCATAAACTATAGTCGTCAATTCTTTCATTAGATATGCAGTCTCAGCATTATCAGCCACTTGAAATCTTTTCCCAATAGAATTAAGAAACTCTTTGACATTTGAAGTATCAGACAATCCACTCATTAAATATTCAGGAACAATCCTTTTAATGGCAAGCAAGCTTAATCTGTTGGATCTCTCCCACTTAGCTAATAGATCTTTTTGATCAGGAGTGGCGGTTTGACCTTCAGGAATGACCGGCTTGTCTTCATGAATAGCCATGTCAAGATCAGCCATGCCTAGAGAGAATTCTATGTCGTGTTTCCACTTCTTAAAGTTTGAACCAGTCAACATATCAATAGAGGCATTGCAGTTGTTCATACTAAAAGTAGCTGTGACAAGAATGGAAATACATTAGATTAAATTATAGGGCATGGAATATAATTGAAATTGAGGCTAACCAAATATTACATATTCACCTTTGGGCAGAACATGCAATCACAAAATAAAGCCTCACTGAGTTACAGAATGAGAATACAGTGATTTTCGAAAATCTATCACCTTTGGGCAAACAGATCTCTAGACCAATGCACCCTAATAACTCCATTTAATAAGACCTCCAATTAAAACACTCAATAATCATCCTTTGGGAAAAACTATTGAATGAATTAATCTTCAGTATTCCTCATATGATGAGAAAATACACCACTGATTATAAGTAATCCCACTTTGATGGTAATTATAAATAATAACTAGTGAAAAAACTCATTAGGAATCAATATTATGCCCTTTAAATTATTTATATTTATTTATAAATTATCTCAATCTCTACACCTAATTGTCACAATATTAGGTTTGAGGTTTTATAGAAGATAACATAATTTACAATAATAAATTATCATGTATGAAATTTGCATAAACAAAATAAGTAATTATGCAAAAAATATGACATGAATTATAGTCAAATCATAGCAATTTAATCGCAACAATAATTCATAAATCAAGTCAATTGAAATATGATTAAATCTATTACAATAATAAATTGACATGTATAAAATTTGCATAAATAAAAATAAATAATTGTGCAAAAATATAACATGAATTATAATTAAATCATGGCAATTTAATTGCAACAATAATTCATAAATCAAGCCAATTGAAGCATGAATAAATCTATATATTGGCATTTATAATGTTCAAATCATTATAGCAAGAAAATCCACAAATATATGCAGAAGAAATAATTCTGGTCTAAAATTTTATTGGGTAGATTTTCCAAAAAATATTATATATATATATATATATATATATATATATTTAATTTGTTGTGAATTGGGTCTGTAGTGCTGGGCTCAGCAGCCCAGCCCAGCGACCCAGCCAGCCCAGCCGACTGCTGCGGATCGGGCACAGGATGCGGGCGTCGCCCGCGTGCCCGTTAGGGCACAGCAACCCCTCTCCTCGCTTCGTGAAATGACGCCCCACACGTGAGACGGCGGCCTCTGCTCGCATCGCGAGGCCCCCTGCACGCACCGCGTGGCAAGACGCGGGCGCTGCATGCCTCGCAAGCGGTGCGGTCGTCGAGGCGGAAAAAGCCTGCCGCGCCGCGAACGGCGATTTACGCGCGATGAGGAAAGAGAAGGCGATGTCATGCTCGTTAGGGCACGACTGACACGGATGGACTCGTCGAGCGCGCCTTTGACGCGTGCGTCATCTGCAGCCTTCGACGAGCACGCCGCTGATGCAGCGGTGAGCATACCCAGGACACGAGCGCGTCACGCTCGCTGGCCTTGTGCAGCGAGGCTGATTGAAAAAACAATCGATGACGACAATTAAATCATGCTTTTCAATAAAGATCAGCGGGTAATCAATTTACACAAAAGAGGAAGAAAAAAGAGCCAACGGGTAAAACCACGATTCAACAGAAATATATAATATCCGAAGGATAATAAATTGATTCGAACATAAAATTAATTTTAATATTCAAACATGATGAATCAAAATTTTAAACAGATTATTCATCATATTAAAATCATCCCATAATTATCATAAACGAATTCTTAAATTCATGAAAAGGTGCTCTGATACCAATTGTAAGACAAATCTTAATCAAGTATTTCATGAATATAAGAATATCATAAATAAATTAGTAAGATAAGATCTTACTTGATGACGACATATCTGCAGCGGAATAAATTTCTGGATCTCCAAGGAAAGCCGGGTCTTCCTCCACAACACCGTCTCAAATGCTCTGCTTTTGATGGGGAAAGCAACTATGAGCTAGGGTTTTTCCACACGGTGTATAGAGGGGACCTAGCCTCTATTTATAACTGATTATATGGGTCCGTCCATCACGGGCTTCATTAATCGGGCCTACACTTGATTAATCACACCAATCATGGTTAAGTGTTTCAAGCTCAAATCACATGGATCAAGATCACATGAGCTAACAGACATCTCAATAATGGATCATAAGATCAAACCCGCTTTTATTAAATCAAAATATTATAATTGATTGTAGCCCACATATGAAAAATGAAAATATAGAATATTTAAAAAATATTCTAACATGACAATGTTGGTTTAACTTGGTTTGAAAAGGATTTGTGGGATTCAATTATTATAATTGAGTTGCCCCTACACCTAATGATGATAAATGAGTACATGTTAGTGAGAGTAATGGACTTGTTACCTCAAGTGTTGCATACTCATTACTAAGAGCCGTGAATCCACTAATGTTACTGCTGCTAATGTTTGGCATTCTATGTGGTCTTTGCATGTCCCTCCAAAAATAAAACTTTTTTCTTTGGAAATTCCTTCATAATAAACTTCCTACCAGAGAAAAACTATATAGGTTGGGCATTTCCAATACTCATCTATGTACCCTATGTAATAAGAAAACTAAAAATATTCAACACTTATTTTTGCACTGCTCCGTTGCTTCCGGGCTCTGGAATTTGCTTGCTTCCAAACTAAATTCAAATTTCTCCAATAAAAATGATTGGCATAGTGGAATATGGATCCTTTCTAACTCTAATCTTCACATGAAGGCCCCTCATATAGCAGTAGCTTGTGGTTCACCTAGCACGCTAGGAATGAGTGCTTGCACTCTGATCGGCAGCAGACCCCTTTTACCCTCGTGAACCGAATTCTTGCCTTTATGGAAAATTACAAAACATACCCTCTAAGGTATGAAGGCATGACTAGAAATTTAACAATTCAAAATAATTGGATCCTACCTACTCCAAACTGAGTCAAACTTGATATTGCAACCAGCTTTAAGAAAATGAGCACTAGCATTGGTTTAATCATCATGAATCATGAAGGATACTGCTTACATGCTGAAGCCATCTACCAACAGAAAACCTATAATACTGCTAGCATTACTAGTGCCATCAAGAAGGGCCTCCTCATCTCAGTGGTACTCCAAGAATATTGCTCAATATCTCAGTGGTACAAAAAAACCCCTGGTGGCATCTCAATATTGTTCAATATATTAGGCATTCATGTAATATGTGTAATACATTCCCTAGTAGTGTTAATGTTTATGTGTCTTTTGATTGCAATAAGGCTGCCAAATGGGCACCTAACTATACTGTAAATTCTCAATCTTTCTATTTTTGGGACACTGACTATCCAACTTCCTTGGATAGAACTTTTTTGTAAATGACCTCTTAGGTCATCTATCTAATTAAATTTAGAGGGTTTAGTCCTCCTTTTTTGCAAAAAAAAATTAAATTAAATTTACCACCTCAACAAAACTTGATTTATGCGACAATTTTGAACTTTACATTTATATATATAGATTTGTTTACCTAAATAGTGTATTGCTTTTTATTGAAGTATATTGTTTGCAACTTTTTAGAAGATACAATAATCTTTAATACAATTTAAGGGAGATAAAGTTTTATTTCCACCTCAATGGTTTAGCTCCTTTTTTTTTAAACAAAACACTCATCCAATGGTCAGATTACATTCGGGCTCTGGGTAGTGAGGGCAGAGGACTCATAGCCGTGCACCCCACACCAAAAACCTGCATGCCACCATTTCCCCAAAGAGTGTGTTCATTACTATTAATCACAAGAGATGGTACATCTTTATTCCTCCTATAAAAAATTGTTTTGGAAGACTCCTTGTCCCTAGGAGTTTTTACACCACTAGCTACATCAAGAAAAGCAAAGGAAAGGGAAGACATATCCTTAACGACAGTAGGATCAAAAAATAAAGAATTTGCAAAAAGCCTGGATGAACAATTTCCTATTTGGCTTACATCAAAGCAAAACCATTGTTCTGAATTCCTAATTAAATCCATGTTGCCAAAGAGACCAGCTTGAGCAATGAGATGAGCTCTATTATTGCAATTCCTTCTTATATGCATCCATCCATCAACAGATACCTTTTCAGCAATCAATAGTATTATCATTCACCAAAGCCTTGATATACCATGGCCTCTTAATTCTCCTCGACAAAATCTCTATAGCTTGTTTGCAATCTAGAAGATTTTGATATGCTTGATGTTCATCTGATTTGCCTTTAGTAGACACAACCAAATGGCTCTAAGTTTGGCAGTAAGGGCATCAGAAGAAATAGAATTAGAAAAATTCATAAAAAATCTTCATTATCTGAGTTTGAAAAATGAAAACCCAGACCAGCCTTCCCATTTTGACTGATCCATGAAGCATCACAAAACCCCCAAAATTTAGTGTTTGGGTCATCTTTCATAATTCTGTGGATATTCAAATTCTGAGCATCCTGCAGATTATTATTTGCACCATTACTCAATCCCTTTCCACTTGAAACATATTTCTTTAGAGATAAGAAATTTTCTACTTCAGCCATTACTTTGAACATTATAGATTTATGACCATGACCTTTGCCATTGAAGCAAATACCATTCCTATTTTTTTAGAGATACCAAAGACCAGTTACAATTGTACTGATAAGATTCCTTTCATCAACTTTGTCTAAGAGTCTACCCTCTTCTAACCATTTTCCTTGGCCCCATAATTCAAAAATGAGCATTCAGAGCTCTTTCTAATATGTTCCAGAAATCCACTACAAATTTGCATTCAAAAATGATATGACTTGCACTATCAAGCTTTTCATCACAAACATAACATTTAGGGACTTCCACCTTGCTGATTTTTGTCAGCCAAGATGAGGTTGGCAGCCTACCATGTATCAATTTCCATGTAAAGACTTTGACTTTAGGGAGGACACCAAGATCCCAAATAGCATTCCAGTTATCAAAGGAGAAGACACCAATATTATCCTTAGCTTTTAGGAAGTTATAAGCAATCTTACAAGAGAGTTTGCATTTTTTTATTCAATGCTCAAATCCAACTGTCAGCTGCATCCTCCTTTGGAATATAGATTTTGAAAATTTCACTTGCTAGTTCTTCACTGAAAATTAAACTGATCATTTGAGTATTTCATTCATTATTGCTAATAAGATCATTGACTGAATTAACGCTTCCAATCATGTTCATGTTGATGTATGTAGGTCATTTGTCAAAAGAAATACAACTTACCCAGGGGTCACTCCAAACATTGGTGCTCATCCCATTTTCAATTCTTATCTTTAAGCCATCCCTCAGCTTATGAATAGCCAAGAAGATACCTTTTGCAGCCCATCCTTTGCGTTTCCCCAAGTCATCAAACCAAGGGTGAATAGTCTTATATTTCTTGAGTAGAAGATCCACCCAACCATAGTCCTTTTTATTTAGTAGAGGGAGAATTTTTCTTGCATGGATTGAGATTTTCATCAGGTCAAGGTCCTTAATTCCAAGTCCACCACTGGACTTACTTGATGTAACAGTTCTCCAGCTGATCAGGTGAAATCCATGTTTTTTCAGCCCTGTCATCCAAAAATAATTTTTTGCAAGCTTCTCATATTCCTTAACCATCTTTTCATTTAACCAAGAAGTGGCCAAAGTGTGAGATGTTCACCACCTAGTAAAACAATTTTTTCTGCCTATGAGATGTTCTTGCTGGCCCGGCACTCAACTTTGCTTTCTGCTTTAGAGATTAACTGCCTTGGAACATTTATTAGAATCATATTTTTATCAATATTAGCACCCAGATATCTAAAAGGAAAAGTTCCCTCTTTTATACCCATCATGTTGTAGATTTCTTGCTTCTTTTTCCACTGGTAAGCACATGGGAAATAGAGTTCAGACTTATTGAAATTAACTCTCTGATTAGATATTTCATCATACTGATTCAGCACCTTCATAATCTGAAAACATGATTTCTTAAGGCACTTGACAATCATGATTATGTCATCAGCAAAAAAAAAAGGTGGCTCAAAGAGAGCCCTCTATACTTGAAACCTTTGATATGACCTAAAGTAATACTCTTGTTGATTAAGATTGATAACAATTCTTGAAGCAAGATGAAAAAATAAGGGGATAAGGGATCTCCTTGCCTTACCCCTTTAGAGCTACCAAAATTATTCGATTGCTCACCATTGATTGAGCACCTAAAATTTGCAATTCTTAAACATACCATAAGCCAGTTTATAAATTTTTCAGGAAAGTTCATACAGTTGCATATAACTTTGAGAGCATCTTAATCAACCATGTCGAAGGCCTTCTCCAAATCAAGCTTGATAATAAAAAAAGGTTTTTTTTCTTTTTGACTTACTGATGATGTCAACAACCTCAGAAAGCAATAATACATTGTCATGAAGATTCCTTTTTTAAATGAAAGCCGACTGCTCTTTTGAAATGATAGAACCAATCAAGGGCTTAATTCTGTTGATCAGAGTTTTAGAAAGGATCTTGTAGGCAACATTGCAAAGAGTAATGGGCCTGAAATCCTTTACTTCCATAGGGTTATTCTTTTTAGGAATGAAAACCAGGTTAGTACTATCCCATGAGTTGGAAAGCTTATTTTCAGTGCAGAAAACATGAACAATTTCCATGTGTGAGTCCTTTATGACATCCCAGAAGTTCTGGAAGAATTCCAAACTGAAACCATCAGACCTCGAGGTCTTTCCTTTACTAAGACTATTCATAGCATACTCTATTTCCTTGTCAGAAATGTTGCTAATCAATCCCCTGTGCTTGCCATCAGGTATTCTTTTCCATTTCAACAGTTTCAATATATCCCAGCTAACATAAAGATTTTCATCCTGCTCCCACAATTTCATGTACCGGTGAACAAATCCACTTAAAATATGTTGTGTATCACTAAACACTCCACCATCAATTGCTAATTCAAAAATGAAACTTTTCCTCTTTTTGAATTTAGCTAAGTTGTGGAAAAACTTTGTATTCTTATCATTCATTTTAATCGATGTGGACCTTGATTTGGTCCACCATTTAATATGTAATTGTCTGTTAAGGGCCATGGCCTTATTTGTTAATCATTTCATTCTGATTAGGTCATCATCATTAGCCATCCCACTTTTGTCAATTGCTTCCAAGACCCCTAGTTCCTCCATTGTATTCTTGAGTTGCTTGTCCAATGAACCAATATATTCTTTGCTCCATCTACTCAGAAGATTCCCAATATTCTCAAGATTGCTTTCAAAATGCTTGCCACCACTGCCATGATGAGTGAACTGATCCCAATTCTCTTTGACAAGCTGAAAAATCTCCTCATACTCTAGCCAGTAGAGTTCGAACACAAATCTCTTTTTTTTACTGAAGTTCATATGATTGTATCTAGTTTCCAGAAGGATAGGCCTATGGTCAGATGCTATCTTTCTTAGGTGTTTGACAACAACATTACCATTGTTTGAAATTCATTCATTATTGGCATAAACCCTGTCGAGCCTAGCTAGAACTCTCTTATTTCCACATCTATTATTACACCAAGTGAACCTGCAACCTGTAAACTTCAAGTTAACAAGGCCTGAATCAAATCTTAGGTCTTTAAAGTCCCTTGTAGAATTCCCAACTCCCTGCCCCCTTTTTTGTCCTCTTGGTCTTTGATGCAATTGAAGTCACCCAATAATAACCAAGGGATGACATTTATGTTGAGGCTCTTTAAGAAATCCCAAAGAATACCTCTCTCCTTAGGATTTGTACTGGCATAAATTTCAGTAAACAACCAAGACAACTCATTCTTGTAACACACATATGCATGTATTGTTTGACTACATTTATAGATGAGTTTAACATCCATAATATAGTGCTTCCAAACCATGATGATACCCATGGACCTACCATCTCCAGGCATATAGTGATCCAACCAATCAGAACCAAACTTTTTAATGCACAATTCTGAATTCATACCATCAAGGTGAGTTTCAAGAAGCAAAATTAAATCAGGATTATTCTCTTTAATTATGAGCTGGAGATAGTCCCAACCTGAGTCTTTGAGGTCACCCCTTATATTCCATAATAGGATTCTCATGATGAAACTTGTTTACCTTTGCTTTCCCCCTTTCTTGAAGAAGGGTCCCCATCAAAGTCCATTGACCCTTCATCCTTCGAATTTTTTTCTTCTTAAAGCTAGTTTGCTTTGCATTAAAGGGAAAGCACTCATAGTGAATATTCTAAGAGGAGGCCTTTCTAGTTTTGCACCCATCAGGGGTAGGATTAATAGAGAAATCCTCATCCATGACATCATCCGAAGAAACTTCATATTCTTTGACTTTGTTAACATCTATTGCAAATGTATCAGTAAGTTTAGCATGAAAAGCATTCAAGTTTTTCTCAATGTTGACCTTAACAGACATAGGTTCAATATTATTGGATTGAAATTGAGTATCCTTATAACTTGTATCAGCCACAGATCTCTTATCAAGGCTAATTGATTCCTTCCCCTTATTTAGAGAAATCCCATGGCCAGGATTGCCAACAAAGGGAGCCTTACTTACAAAAAGAACCTCCTTGTCCTTACTCTGCGGCTTGCTGAAGTTGCCTCTGAATTCAGTGTTTTGGTTAGTCATATAGACTTTTTGATAGCTAGATCACTGTCCATATTTGGAGCAAAATTTTGTTTATCCAACTCCTTGAGAACCTCATATTTATTCATTGACTTGTTATCCTGATTTTCATTTCTTTTTCCTATTTACCACTTGCCAAGGTTCGAATTCCTCGTTGGTGTCATTATTTGCTGGAGTACACTTGGATATGCTATTACTTGCACTTGTAGGTTTGTTTCCAAGAAGAATTTCTTCATTAGCATCCTTACTCTTCATAGGACAGTATTCACAAAGATGATCCATTTTTCCACAATGGAAACATAACTTTGGCACATTCTCAAAAGTTATAGCTTGCCAAAATTTTGCTCCACCACTGTTAATCCAAACACCAGATGGGACCTTATTTCTTAGGTTCCAATGGATACAAATTCTAGCAAATCTTGCCCTTTGACATTTGAGAGTTACTTCGTCAATTTTAAGAGGTTGCCCAATGCTACTGGCTATCCTTAGTAGAACTTCTCTTTGTAAATATTCCAAGGGCAAGCCATGAAGCTATAGCCATATGGGTATCACTTCAATTCTTTCAAGAAATGGCTGAAAATTATCCCTCCAATGTGTTAAAAGCAGTGCTTGACCTATGTAGAACCATGGCTCATCTGTTAGAACTCTGTTTAGGTCTTCAACACAAGAGAATTTAAAACAGAAGTAACCAGCTGCCAAGTCTATAACCTGCACACTTGCTTTCACTTTCCAGATTCTCGGCAAGACTTGTTGAATTATTTGCAGTGGAGGAGTACTCCCATAAAATCTGCCATACAAGTTGTTCTTCCATTCAGTTCTAGCAGCATCAATAAGATAGTCATCGATCAGGACCTCATCTGTGGAGGCAGACTGGATTCTCCTTAGCTTCTCATCCAAAACTGACTTAACAGGCAAATCGTCGATCACATGAGCTCCCCTAAATAGGGCAGCCCAAGAGGAAGGAGCCTTAATTTTGTTTTGCACAAGAGGGGCAAATTCACGATTCATCACAAAAAAGGGATTTTCCATAGAAAGAAAGCTATTTGAAGATTTAAATTCATTCCCATTGCAATCGGAAGATAAGTTTGTAGGAAGCGATTCCTTACCTCCCATCTGGAGATTGAGAGAAGAAGGCGCAGAACGCAAGGAGATTTTGTCTTGGCCGATCATCAGATGTGTATCGGGAGAAGCTTTAGATCGAAGAAAGGATCCCTTAGATCGCAGATCAGGAGGTTTCTTTGGGTTTTGCGGAGATCCAGATGAATTCCCAAATGACGGGTTTGAAGTATCGCCCTCGCCGTCGTCTACTGGAGTTCCCGCTATCAGCATGTAATTGTCACCCGATTTAGCTCCATTTTAAATTCATTTTCAAACTTATAAAAGTTTCAATTTAGTATAGTTTTAAACATAATAGATTCAGTTTAATCCGTATGCAATCGTATGGGTGAATAAAAAATTCGATTAATTAAAAAACTGATTTGAAATCGAACCAAATTTTATAATTTTCGATTTATTATGTGTCGCTTACGTGGCAAGTTGTTCTCTGCATATGCGTCACGTATAAAGTCAATATTTTTATCAGCATCTATGACATCTCCGTTAAGTCTCACATAACAAAAATTAGTCTGATGTCATTTTTGTACCATTTTCAATAACCTTAGGAGTATTTTAGGTCCAAAACAAACGTTAAAGGTATTTTAGTACTTGTGAAAAAAATATTATGGGTATTTTTGTACCTGTGAGAAAATATTAGAAGCATTTTAGTACCCATGAGAAAACGTCAGGGGCATTTTAGTACCTGTGAGAAAACGTCTTGACCCGCATGCACGTCAGATGTCCACGTTATTAGTCCTAGTCATCAGCCGCATCAGCTCCGTTATCTCTCAACCTAGTCATCAGCCGCATCAGCTCCGTTATCTCTCAACTAACATCATTTGCTTATATAGGTATTTTTGTATCCAATTCATAACGTGAATGATATTTTTTATCCCAAAAAAATATTAGGAATATTTTAGTACCCATGAGAAAACGTCGGAAGCATTTCTATACCTTTTCCCTGTATTATTCGTTGTCTAATATATATATATATATATATATATATATATATATATATTAGACAACGAATAACAATAGTTAGATTTTATTTGGTAATATTTATGTATAATAATCAATTTACTCTCCTTCTTTTTGCTTTCCTTTTGCCTTTTTGCCTCACGTGCTCTATAATTAGTTTATTTGATAATATATATGTACAATCAATCAATTTTAATAATTATATATACCTAAAAATAAAATGTCATACATATAAAACAGTGTCTAATCATTATCGTTGTTATTTCAAGAAGATTTCATTAATTTCTATCAAAAAATGATAAATAATATTTTATTTATATTTAATTAAACATTGTTTTATATATTTTTAAAATAATAACTGATTTTTAAAAATTATTTTATAATAATTCTATTTTTACAATATTCTTATTAATTAGAACAAATTATAATACACTATAATTTGAATATATAAATAATCAATAGTATTAACAATACTATTTTATTATTTTCCTTTGTTTTCTTGTCGGTATCTTATACCAATGAAATAAGAAAATAATTAGTGATGTGCATGAGTACCGAATATATCCTGATTGAAGTTGAACCTATCCGATGTGATAGATTTTGGATAGATCTGAATTAAATTTGAATAGAGTCAATTTAAAAAATTAAGAAATCGATTCCAATTTCAGTTCCAAGATATCAGATACTTAGAACCAGAACTAGTATTCGAAACCGATTAAGTGTAATATTATTTATCCGATTCTAAATTATCTACTATAATCACTATTCAAAACCTATTAAGTTGGTATTCTACGATATGTATTCTACATTATATATTTACCCGCTTTAATTTTTATTTTTATTTTTATTTATTAATTTATTAAATTATGATATATGAAAAAAAATGAATATGTACCAACGAGGTACTCATAATATGTACTACATCACATATTCTAGATAAGGTCTGATTTCAAATACCAGCGTGATAAAGTTTGAATCCAAAATTTAAGAATTGATTCTATATAAGATAGGGGTTCAAATATCTAAAAAATATAAGATACAAAGACTCGCTCACTCCTAAAATAATTATTCATGTTCTATTTTTAATGCCAACTAAATAGCATAATATATTTTTTGTTTATTCTATTTGTTATATATTTATATTTCTTATTTGTTTTTATTTCTTGTAATTTTTTCCCTGATCAAACGGGCTTGAAGGTTATGGAATTCCATAATTTTGATGGTTAAATTGAAGCGCAGAAGTAATACAAGCTAAATAAATATGTATTTAGTTTGCTGGATTAAATTGATAATTAGTTGTGGTGGATATATTATTAGTGAAATATATGATGAAATGTGAAACGTGATGAAATATATAACTTCAAAAATTGAGCCTCTTAGCTTGTTTGCGAACCTAATCGACTCGGGTTGTTTACGTTCAAATTTATCTTATTTATTAAACTAGCTTAGAAACTTTATTTACTTAATAAATAAATAGTAATTTTTTTAAACTAGAATATAAATTCTTGACATTCTCTAAAATCCAATATAATTTTCGAAATCAAAATTAAATTTAAAAAATACCTAAAATATTCTTATACTAATCTTACAAAAGTAATCATTTTAACTATGAAAATGTATAGTAATTTTTTCAAAAAATCAAAAAATTCTAAATTAGAATTTATTTTTTCTTGTGATTTTTAAAATATTTTTAGGATATTTTTTCGTGATCAAATGAGCACTTTCAAGAGTTTCACAAAATTTATCTATGAAAAATGTATCATAAAATGCTAAAAAAATTATAAAAAATTAATTACCTAATTTACAATTTTTGTGATTTTTAATTTTTTTAATATATTTTCATCTTCAAAATCATCATTTTGTGAAACTAGTACAAGGATATTTTGGATATTTTTTAAATTTAAATTTTGATTTCGAAAATTTTAGAAACTATATTCGATTTTAAAGAAATTTAAAGATTCACATCCTGGCCTAAAAAAAAATATGATAAATAAAGAGCAAATACTCAAAATTATATCTTTAATCCCACTTTTTTCCAAAATCATAACATAGATTCGAATATTCCCGAATCAATAACTGAATTCTAAACTTTTCGATTTTACCCTCAAAAGTGTTGGACGGGTTGATTTACACGATGACCGACCGATTCAATAAAAAATGGATCGATTCAACATGATTTTATGGTATAAAGTAAAATGGACAGTATAAAATATTTATTGGGTTTAAATATTTTGAGGTTGAACCATAAAATCTTGTTGAATCGGTCCATTTTTTATTGAACCTGCCGACCATCGTGTAAATCAACCCGCCCAATACTTTTGAGGGCAAAATCGAAAAGTTTAGAATTTAATTATGGATCCGGAAATTCTATGTTATGATTTAAAAAAAAAAATAGAATTGAAAATATGATTTTGAATATTTGCTCATAAATAAACTATCGCAACAAGCCCTAAACGAGTAGTTAATTTACAGTCCCCACGTGGAACAAAATATAAGGGCTAAATTAAAATTTCTCTTTTTCAAGTAAGCCCTTGCTTGAATATACACACGGTTACGGGCCATCTAAATTGAAGAATTTAGCAGGGCAAAAAGGGGTTCACAATTTTGCTCGTAAACGGGCGTGTCCGAAGAGGGCTCGTTAACTACAGGAGACCAGGCGAGGGCACCTCCTCCGCCAAAGTCCCGTATAACCAAAAGAGGGGAGCCGGAGACGGGATCCAAAACCCTCACCAAAACCCTAACCCTAGCGAGAGAGAGTAATCTGAGAGAGGATGGACGCCATCCGGAAGCAGCTCGACGTGCTCATGGGGGCCAACCGCAACGGGGACGTGAGGGAGGTCAACCGGAAGTACTACGACCGCGACGTCTGCCGCCTCTTCCTGGCCGGCCTCTGCCCGCACGACCTCTTCCAGCTCACGGTGCCTAAACTCACCTTCTCAATAACCTGCCCTTTTGAGTTTATCTGTTTGTTGTCGATTTACAATCTTAGCAGCTAGGGTTTTCTTAAATTTCATTGATGCTGTTGGTGTTAAATTGAATACGACATTCTTTTGGGTCTCAGAATATTTCCTCCCTTGTTCTGAGATGATACCGCGTTTGGCCCTGGAAAAAAGTTTCTAGCTTTCTAATGCGTTCGTTATCATGTCAGGCTGTGTTTTCTCGAATATCTACTAATCCATTTTGCTTTTGTGTTTTGAGCACGGTTTTGGTCTATTGTTATGGTAGTTTGAATTTGAATAATATTCTGTTGTGAAATATGTAAACTAATGCCTCCTTTTGTTTTCTGATCTTCACCAGGAGATTTTGCAACCTCATTACTTATTTCTAGCTCTCTGTGTAGTGTTGAATTTATAGTTTCAAATTGTAGCTCTTTATGGTTTATGAAGTTCCATCTTTATGCTCAAATGCCATTACCTCTTCAGTGTTCACAGTAGCAATTGGCTTTATATTACCTATTACACTTTTGTTAATTTGTTTTTTTCAGGGTAGTTCTGCACTTTGTTATGGCTGCAGTTAAATTCTTGAACTTAGACATTTTTCTTATTTCGTGTTCCCTGATACAATTATACTGATTTCTAACAGAAAATGGATATGGGTCCTTGTCCGAAGATTCACTCCTTGCAGCTGAGAAAGGAGTATCCTCTATGCTTAGAGTATATGCATCTCTTTTTCCTTGGATTAATCATCACATCCTGAAGTTTATAGAAATGCAGATTTCTGGCAAACAAAAATTTCTTGCAGCATTATAAGTATATGATTATCAAGGCTATATAAAATCACGTATTCTGTCAGATGTTGGGTTTTGTTAGCAATAAATGACTTATTTATGTCTTATACAATAATAGAAACTTAGAATTAAACATTTCCTTTTGTGACATTTTTAGCTGTTTAGTTTTATCTAGGAATGGTAACCAAATAGTGATTAGGAAATGGTTCCTAGTTTGGACTTTGAACTACGGGTCTTGTTGCAGATGATTTTTTTATTATACTAATGTACTTATAAGTGCACAGTATCCGATTAATCAGTTTCCCTCATATTTTTATACATGTATACTGGAGAGTAGTTTAAGCAATTAGGTTTCCTTCTCACATTTTCTTAATCCATTTTGCATAGTTTTATCCGCAAGCTATATGTCCTTGGGCCATTGCAGACGGAGTATGCTGTGTACTAGTGTATATGTAGACACATGTCTGTATTTAAAAAATATTATACTAATAAAAATATAATATAGTTATTTGTTTAGAACTTAATCATCTTAATAAAAACTATTATATGATGACTATATTTATATAGTCATTTATCATGAAATAGTGTATTATTTTCAATTATAATAAGACAATTCGTGATTTTAAAGATATAAATTAGTAGCTATAGAAAATATTTTATGTCTATAAACAACAATTAAGTTTCTAATACTTGATAAGAGAAGAAGTTTGTGCATGGGAACCTGAATAGTCATCACTCATCCACTAGCATCAATTACAAATTGACAAATTTGCTGGTGAGTTAGTTGTGATCAGTAAAGTGGTTTGATTTTATCCCAACTGCATGTATGGTATATGCTGGCTGTACAGGTGGTCCTACTGCATGTTACCACTGCATAACTTACATGCTGCAAAAATCAATTTCTGATACATTTTTTCTGTGCATTTTAATAATTATTGGCTTTCTTTTAGAATGTAATACTATCCAAATGCCTGTGGTACTTTTTTGTGGCTGTTTTTTGCAGGTAAGTAGGTCTAACATATGGGCCTATCATTTTATAGTTTTTACACAGAAGAAAGTGGTAAAACACTCCTTGGTTGTCTGCATATGTCAATTGCATCTCCTATCAAGCTTGTTTATTAAACAAAACCTGTCTTTTGAGTGCTTAGTTGATAGCTTTATAATATACCAAAGAAAGGCTATGTACACTATAATGCAGAATACTGTTAAGTTTTGGAGATATCTCCTTGTGTCTGGATTTAAAAATGCATTCCAACGTTGGACTTTCTAGAGTCAAGATTTGAATTTTTTTTATGGCTCTTTTTCGTGACCACCTCAAGTTCCCTTATTTAATTAGTTGGCATGCACAGTCATATGCTAGGTAGATAGCACTGGCTTTCTTGGTTATATTCATGTTTACTCACTGTAGTAACTCGGTGGACCACATTAGTACACTTGCATTTGTGGATGGCACAGATATACTTTAGGATCTCTTTACTTAACTATGAGAAAGAACCTTAGTGATTGGATCTTCCACATAGATGGACGATATCTATAATCATACCTAATAATGATTGTTTTAGTAAGGATTTCAGTTTATGAACTAATTGATCGTCAATGTTGTCTCTGTAGAATCACATTCTGAGTAATAGATTAAGTCCATCCTCGATGTTTGATTGTCCCATAATTGTCAGGGGCGAAAAGCGCAGCAACGCGCAAAGGTCCCCTGGAGCTATAGTGCATAGCACAGTGCAAAGCGTGTGCTTTATTGAATAAAGCGCAAAATAAAAACATAGGTATATATTTTATGTATTCACCAAAAATATCAATAGATTCCACTTTCATAAATAACAACAACTAAATATTCACAAATGATGAAGACCAAATGTATAAAAAGAAACCATGTTTATAAGATAAGATAAACCAAGCAAAAGATCGTAAATCGACCATAAGGGATAAGTCTAAAAGTTAGCAAAACAAAGTTTTAAAACCTAGAATTCAAATTTCAAGCTTCAAAATTTCCCCAAGACCCGAACTTCATTCGAGGATATTTTCATCCTCAAAGTTAATCTCGTCATCCACATCAAGACCATGAGAGCCATAGCCTTCATTGTCTAAATTCTTCCGTATAGTTTGGATGGCTCTAAATTCTTCATCTTCATCATTTTTTGGAATTTCTACCAACTTGCCTTCCAAAAAAACCCTTCTCCTTCCAAAGAAAACGGTTGAAGATTAAGAGACAAAATGCCTTTAGCGCACTTCACTGTGGATAGCGCCGCGTAGCACGCTACGCCTAAAGTCTACTGCGCATAGCGTAGCGAAGCGCACAGGGTATAGCGCGGCATAGCGCGCTATGCTAAAGTCTACTGTGCATGCATTATAGTGCTCTATTGACAACTATGGATTGTTCATGCATTTTCAATACTTACTGACCTTTTCTAGTGTATATATACATTACGCTGACAGAGTTGGTTTGCTCATATTAATGTTATCATATTTTACATATTTGACCAATGTGTTTCATTGCTATACACATTTGCATACTACATCTTTTTTTTGTGTTTAAAATTTCAAATACATAACATTAGTTGTGTTCCTCAATGGCTTACTCCTAATCGGAAACAAATTATTTTATTTCCTTTTCTGTTAACAAAGCACGAGACGCATGCATTGTTTTTCCTGAACTTTCCATAGCTATGAAGAAGCAAAAGCAAAAGGTGATCATAATTTTGACAGAGAACTAGAGGATATGATAGAAAGACTCATTGTTGAGTGCGAAAGAAAAATTCAAAGAGCACTCAAGCGTCTTGAGGATGAAGATGCCAAGGCTGCTGTAGCAATATCAGTATCGACGGTCACTCAGGTATTTTGTTTTATGCTTTACTATCATGTACTAATCAATAATCTAATAACTGGAATGACCTTTTTAATGAATTTTATTCTTACTGATTTAGACACCTGAAGTCCTTGAACTGTCAAAGCAAATAAAGGAGAAACTCAAAGAAGCTGATGCTTTTGGTAATTTCTTTCTTGTCAACCCCAGCTCTGTTCTCCATGAGGCTTTTTGTTCTATTTGTGAAATGTTTTTATTGCGCTATTTACATATGGATAGCGGTAGCTCAAGAACAATTTATGCCCTTCTTTTTCTTCTGTTACAAAGCTTTAATTATTCAAGTGATGACAAGCCCGTCATTGGTTAAAAGCTGGATTAATATCATACTGATGTTAATTTTTAGTTGGAGTTAGAGCAGTGTGAGCATAGTAGGCGTGGAAACTGTTTTTCTTCTCTCTCTCTCTCTCACACACATGCAGACACATTTTTTTGTTTTTCTTGTACAGAAATTGTTTGCAGTAGACTGAAACTTATTGCAATAAGATTGGATCTTATTGATAAATGACTGACTGATGTTGGAGTTAAACAATGTTGTCAGAGTCATTAGTATTGATGGTATTGAAGGCTTCGTTTCGCTTATGCTATTTTCAGTTGTTATATCTTTTTTTCCCTATAGGCATTCTTCTAGTGCAGTTTATGATTTCATCTCTGAGAAGAGGTCTATGTCAATTGTCAACATTCAATGTATAAATGTACTCCAGATGAAGACAACAATCTTTGTTCTGTCACAACCCTGTTTCCCGGTTTCCCGGTTTCCCGGAATTAATGATCTATTTGCAATTGAACATAAAACTGCAAGGATCTTCTTTTCCACATACATGGTGTCAGAATCTCAGGCGCCTTCATTTGCAAATCTTTTTGTTTCCTTGATGCTTTCTATCTACGTCCTTCACTTCATCCACTGCAGATTATCTTATCTCTAAGGATTACTTATTGTTCCTTTCAAATAACACAGTTATTAGTATTGTTGTTCTGGAATTCTATGCCTATGGCAATGAATTGAGTGTCTTAAAATTCCAGATTTTGAAGGAAAAACTGATAGTAAGATACGGGTCCTAGAAGTGGTTGAAGAACTCAAAGGACAAAGAGCTGACAAACAGGTACTATTCTTCCTAGTCATTGGTGGTAAATTAGGTGGTACTATTCTTCAGAGCCGATGACTATTAAATTTGTTCTGTGCTTTATACTATGTCACTTATTGCTGTTACTTTAGTTGCATTAATTCCTTCCTTTTGCCTGCAGTCAATGCTGCTTCTTGACGCTTTCAACAAAGACAGGGCTTCTTTGCCACTGCCGAATCAGATTCCTCCTCAACTGGCATCCTTGCCTGTTCTAAATCCCCCAGATCCCCGCACACAGGAAATGATTAATGAAAAACTTAAGAAAGCAGAAGATCTTGGTATGCCACTGTCTTTTGTTTACAATGTTATGATTCTCTATGCATGAATACATGTTCTGGCTACCTAGAGCAACTATTGGATGTAGTGATCATGTTAGATGGCAAGAGATAGGATTTGGGTTTCATTAGACCATCTCTCCAGAGTAGATACATGATAAAAGGTATAATGTTCCATTGTAACAATATAACGCAACGTAGGCCAAAATGGATAAATAACACAAACATTTTTAAAGTAGATAGTACATTGTTAAATTTAATAATATATTATTACTCAGATTTCACAAATCTGAGTAATAATATACTATTGTCATTAGGTTGGTGACTTGGTGGAAACTATCTGTGAAAAAATATTGTTGCCCTAAAATGCCAATAATTGAGGTCTAGATTCTATCTCATGTTAATCAATAAGATGTTTCTAATAATTAATGTCGGTGGTTGTCATTCACATTTATAAATTCAAACCTTTAGCTAAGATATTTAGAAAACGTGAACAATGGCTATGGCTTATTAGTTTATACATATCATTTTAAGCATCAACTTCATTGTGACATAATCGTGCAACTTTGTTCTCAATCCATGAAAAATGCATCTTATGACCCTTAGTTTAGTTGAAATCCTACTTGCTCACTTAAGTTTTATATCTTTCCGTTTCAGTTTTTTTCTATTAGTTAAAATAATAGGCATGATTACCTATTCTTGCATCATAATGAAATATCACTGATGGTCGTGTTTTAAATGACATGTCTGTGGGGCTCATTGAGTCTTATATTCAATTTATAGCAATATTGTAGTGGTCTGGTGTGGACATGTTGACAACTTGTTGGCATGGTGCCGTGTGTTCTTACATTGCATCTGATGTGAGACTAATATGCGCCCTTTTTCATCCTTTCAAACTGTCAACACCATGCTTATCCTTATAGGCCCAAACATCAACAGGCTTGATTTCTTATTTAGTATGATTATTTTTATTTTTAACATTACATGCATGCTCAGCCCCTTTTTAATGAAACTTGAGAGAACAAAGGCATTTCTATCATTTGGTGGATGATGGGAAAGGCCAAGAAATATCATGGTGCAATTTCTGTTCACGTTAAATATTCTTTTCTATTACAATACATGAGCATCTTCAAAGCTACTTTTGCCCTCTTATTCACAGGTGAGAGGGGAATGATAGATGAGGCCCAAAAAGCTCTAGAAGAGGCTGAAGCTCTGAAAAAGGTAATTCTTCATTTGTCTCGTTAATAGATAAATTTCACTTGATTTTTCTATTGATCAACCTATGACTTGTCATCTTATTACACAATACATTTTTGCTTGCTTCAGCTGGGTGCTCGACAAGAGCCAGTCCTAGAATCTTCAAAGTATAGCGCAGCAGATGTTCGAATTGTAAGTCCAATTGACATTTTCCTTTATTGAGTTTATATAATTCTTTTTATATGCATCAGCCAAATTATGGTTCTTTTTGTGCTGTTGCACTATAAAGTATGCATTATTATGTGGGAATTTGTTGACCTTTGTTACATGGTATGGTCCCATTATCTTTGTTTATCTCTGTCTATGACCAAGTTAAAAGCCCTAATAAAATTTATATTTGATAAACAACAACTTACAACTGAAAAAAATGAAACAAAGATTTAATTTAGGTAAAAATTTTAGTGAGGCAAGGGCTTTAGGAACCTCTTGACTTGACTAGGCAAGTACTTAAGCCTCTAAAGCACACGCCTGGTTGAAAGTGTCTCCTCTCAACTAGGCCAAGGCGATTTTGCTCTCGAGCGCTAGGCAAGTGCCTTGACAACATCTGAAGGGCTTACAACTTAATCCATAGTCTCCCATCCTTCCCCTCTATGTTTAATTTTGTTTTGTTACAATATCTTTCAAATAGGACTATCGAAATTAATTCAAATAAAGTGCTCTTGTTAGGGCTTTTTAGGCTAATTTGACCTAAACTGGACCCTAGAGGCTGTCCAAAGTGCTTCATAAAATAAAGACCAATATAATATTAGCTGTAACTTTTAGGCTGCAACATCTTACATCATCTGATTTTCATGAATTTTTATGTCACATCTTTCTGCTTAATCATGTAGTAGAGATTGTTGCTTTTACCAGTTGTGGTCTAGAGATGTGATTTAAATAAACAGCATATTTGAATCTGGGCTTCTTTTGCAGACTGATCAGAAGTTACGCGTTTGTGATATCTGTGGAGCATTCTTAAGTGTCTATGACAAGTAATTCCCTCACTTTATTATATGTAATGGTCTTGTTCTTCTGATCAGGTGCTGGCACTCACAGCTTTATGGGAGTCCTTATTCAAATTAGCTTATGAGTCATAGTGTGTTTACAGTATGATAGTTGTGACTGTTTCTTCATAATTTTCTAACGAGCCAATTATTCATTGTTCTGCTATCTAGTGATCGTCGACTGGCTGATCATTTTGGAGGAAAACTTCACCTTGGTTATATGCAAATCCGTGAAAAATTGGCAGAACTGAAGGTAATCTTTTCAAATTATCTCCTTGTAAACTTCTCTTTCCTGAATGTTCTCTTGTCTGTACTTAGTAAATTTCACCTTCTTTCGATAGATGATGCAGCACTACAAATGAAAACTTGAACTGGACTTCTGTTTTTCTTTTGGTTTTACATTCTGTGTTGATTCAGTTTGTCTTCATACTAAATTTCTTTGAAGTTCAAACTCTGAAAATGTTGGTCAGGTGCTGGTATAATGTTTCACATTCTGCAATAAAGAGTTACGCTTATTTTTGGAATCAGTGAGTTTTCCTTACCTTGATGTGGTTATGTTGAGTATCTGCCTTCACTTCTTTTACTTGGCTAGTACATTGTGATTGGGGAGGGGCCCATTGAAGTAGCGAAGGTGGCCATATATGGACTCAAGAGAATTTCAGTCCTGTTCCCCCAAGGAAAACTGCATTCACCTAAGTCAAAGAATCTGTAAGCAGATGAACAGTATGTAAAGCATATTAAAATTGATAGCAAACAATTGTGTTCTTTTCATTTCATGTAATTGTTCATTTATTCATGGACCTGATCTTTTATTAGTGATTCCGGGGCTTGATGCTAGAAAATAATGAACTTAGTAGCATCTGTTGGGTAAATTATGGGCCATCTCAACAACCATCATTTATTTATGTAAGTGTTTCTTTGAAGCACTTATTTTGACTAGCCAGCAAATTTTTGGAATATAGAGTTTTAAGGGAATGCTTCTTATACTTCTATATGTTCCTCTGATGAAAAGTAGTTATATTTTTAATGTTATATGTTTTGCCCCAAATATGAGCGGCTAATTCAATTTATTCATGCTGCACCTATGACTGCAGCTTAGTTCCAGATTATTTATTGAACTTCCATGGTTACACTTTGTTTTCCATAGCTTCTTAAACGATTGTAGGCTTCTTGAAGCCTGAAGGTATTATGTACAGGATTGCTCATCTTCTTACTTTAACATTAGATTACCGCTATAAATTTTTTGTTTGCATTTGTGGCTTTTGATCTTGTTTGTTTACAAACCATCAACTCTCTGGGACATTTTTTATGTGAAGTAGACCATCAAGTCTCAGGGACACTTTTTTTTTGAAGTAGAAGGTAGTGGTTGGAATTTATTTCCATAAAGTGCATCTTATAATTCTTCAATGAAGTCGCTGCTGTTTTGGTGGTCTTGTTTGTTATCTAATATTTCCCATATGTGATTCTTGGATACGAGCACATGGGACAGGGGGGGCATGACCATGATGAGATGCAATGTTGATAATCACATTGCTTATCCACATTACATATATATATATAGTATATTATAAAAATATACTTTGTTCAAGTTGTGCTTATATATGTGCAATTCAAGTTGCATAGCAGTCAGCCAGTCATCCATCCATATACTACCTCATAGTGGATCCAAATTGCTTGTGCACGAATTATAAGCATTGAATGCACAACAGTCATTCAAGAGTTCCTCGCGACCTCTAATCCATAAAGAACATTATGGAGACATTCACAGTTATAACAAGTTAAAGTCCAAACACTTGTATTAAGTCCACACATAAGTCTTCTATAATATAGAAATCCTAATGCCATTTTTGACATTAATTATTGTAGATTAGATGCCCTATATTTTCTCATATCTCCAAGTGTCAGACTGGAGTTAGAAACACAAGTACTCCAAGCATTTTGATGAACTTTTCTTTATTGGTCTTTAGATGATGTTATTTATGTGACTAGTTGTTTGTCATTAGTATATTTTAATAAGATCATGTACCCTGGGTATTCTAATATTCTAAGCATCCACGTAGTTCAGGTGTGCTGAAGCAAATGAAATGGTCAAGTTCTGAAGGTGACCTATCTCGATTTGTTTGGTTCATGAAAACAATTTCCAAAGTCATCTTTGGTATTGGTTTCAATAGACTTAAATGATTTCACTTTGCTGATTGAAAAGTGGGAATATCAAGTCATCCGAAGTGGGGCTACACTAATTGCCAGTAGCCAGTCGATCATGTGTTGTTTTGGTCGCTGGTTGCATTGTGCAGTAGCAGTCACTTCTCTCCAATTGTCTTCACATCAATATTTTCCAATGAGATCTTATTCAATGATTTTCTATCAAAGTGATCAAGGATCAGCTGGGTGGTTCAATTGATGCCAACCAATTATGGGTCAAGTAATCACCCTATAAGCATTTATCTTTGAATATTGACTTGCTAACAATCATCTACATCCAATGATTTGTTGTGTCGAAAAAATCATATACATCCAATGATTTGTTGTGTCGAAACAGTAGGAATTGAAAGTATCTTTTTCTAATTATCAATTTCATATTCATTTGTATGGGTGTCTGTGTGTGATTTTTTTTAAAAATAATATCTCTAATGTGTGTGTGATTTTAAAAAAAATAGTATCTCTAATCTGTATCAAAGGAATCCATGCTTATTTGCATCACCAATGTGACCTTTGTGTGTATGTTTCCAACATTTTCAACATATTTGGAGGAAAACTACAGGCATTTTATCTTTTTGTTCTTTTTTTTTTAATTTTGTTGTCTTTGTTGCTTTTAAACTTACTAAAATATATAGGGTATAGCATGTCCTTGTTGGCATAGCCAGATGTGATCCACTTGTTATTTCCAACATTAATTGTCTACACAATTTATTTTACCAGGAAGAGAGGAACAAAAAGCGAAGGACATCTGAAGATGATCGAAGGTAGTTCTTTGTTTGTAATTTCTTATTACCTATGTATCATAAATTAGTAATAATCTTACTTGATTTATGCTTTAGGTCGAAAGAACGCAGTAGGGATCATGACAGGGCCGAGAGCAGGGATCGAGATGTAGATAGAGAGGCTCGAGTTGATAGCCGGGTTGATAGCCGAGTTGATAACCGAGTTGATAACAGAGATAGAGGCCGAGAATATGATCGGCGAAATAGGGATCACGACCGACATCATGATAGAGACCGCAGAGATCGAGATAGAGATTCTGATAGATCTCGCAACCATGATTCAAGGAGCCGAAGGTCCCGTTCTCGCTCGAGGGATCGTGGTAGAGACTATGACCGGCATAGGTACTGTTCTTTGCACTTCAAAGTTTTTGGTATTGTTCCTTGTATTTTTAATAGCTGCCACACTCAAATGAGAATTTGTTGGTATTGTTCCTCAACTAATTTCTTTAGAGAAACTGTTTTTCCTCTTCCCGATGGTAAATATTTCTTATAGTATGGAGTGTTAAACTGTGAATCAAACTTTGCGCATGTTTGGCAGTAGTTGACTTGCCTGGTAGAGCTTATATTTTTTGGATGTCAGACAATGTTGTTAAATTGCTGCCATTGCGCCATGGCATGGTGGATAGTGATTTTTACGTGGCGGCTTGTGGCGGCCGCATTCTGCCAGGCCATGTGGTGGCTTGGGTGTTTATTTTTTTAAGGAGGGACGTTTTTGTATTTTTCTATAGTAGAGAACCCACTCCTAGCTGCGTCTGCTCCACTCCGGCGACAAACTATGCTCGTTCAGCGACTTTGCAGAGAGCATGAGCAGCCGCCATTCACAGTTTGTCCTCCCTCTCTCAGTTTCTTTCTTTTTTTTACTTCTATTCTAACAGTATTTTTAGTATATTTTCTGAATATATATATCGACATACGTATTTCAGCCGCCATTGGCTGCAACGCCATCCGCTTTATTTGTATGGCGGATTTTTGACTTTATGCCATGAGCCATCATCCGTCGTTAATAACACTGATGCCAGAAGAACATTTGTGGAGCAGGAGTTATTTTATTCATTTTAATGAAAACATGATGCAGTATGAAGATCTCTTTGATTTTGTTCACATAGAAGCAAGATACAGGATCATGAGTGTTACGTTGCGTTCCTATTCGCTTCATTGTTCCTTCTCTCCAGGACCTTGCTTTGCTTTATCATACATGTTGCCTTCGTGTTTTATTTATTTATTTTTCTTTTTTTAATGAAGCTTGCTCAATATAAAATGTTTCTGTTTGCAGCAGGCGTCATGGTAGGTACTGAAATATTTGCATCCGATCACCTGGATGTTTGCTGTGGACTGAGTAGGGTACTGGTGTCATTCTGGTGTTATTTCATCTCGTCTTCGCCACAAGCATGTATTATTTTCGAGCTATCTGTATCCAGTGATTGCAATATCTGGAATTGGCGATGCCTGAACTAGGGCAGGCACAACTGGAGGAAACTTTTTTCTAGTCTTTTTTATTTTAGAAGACCTTGTCAGATATGTGGCATGGAACATCGTAGTGAAAATTTGATTAGCTAATTTATGATCTTACTGTTCCTACTTTTTCTTCCTGTTCATGTATTTTAGCCCAAATCTGGGATTTACTATATAGTGATTTGGCCTAAAGATGCACCTGCTATATTTGATCAATATGATTTTACTAAAAAATTATTAAGCCTTTATGATTAAATATATAATATGTATGTGATGGAGTTATCCATATGATTTTGCAAATAATATATTATCAAAAGGTATGATTATTTGGATAGTTTCTTCCAAATCAACCAACAAGGTTTCTCTTGAATTATCCATATGGATTCAGATAACTAAAAATTTGCAGTAGCAACAGCTCTTCTCTGGTTTCACAACGACAATTACACTTCCCAGTTGCACTTGTATTTAAATATTAAGAAAATTAATAAATCTAACTCATACTTGAAATTAATAAATCTAATTTATTTTTTAATTTGCATCAATTCTAATTCATATTTACGAATTTACATCAATTTTAATCATCCGTCTATTTATTATTAATCGCCTCGTTAATTGTTGATGTGGCATCTTAATTAATAATTTAGTTAATATTTATTAAATTTAATTTGTCACGTCATCATCTTCCAAAAAAATAAAAAATTATTTAATCCGAATAAAATTATAAATTAAGTTGCATTGCTATTACTTGTTTTTATTTTTTTTAGTTTTTGAAAGAGGATGACGTGGTAAATTCGGATTAAAAAAATATAAATTAAGTTGCCGACTAGGATGCCACATTAGCAACTAACGGGGCGATTAATAACAAGTAGACAGAGAGTTAATTAGAATTGATGTAAATTCGTAAGTATGTGTTAGAATTGATGCAAATTAAAAGGTACATTAGATTTGTTAATTTCGTCAAAATATGAGTTAAATTTGTCAATTTTCTCTTAAATATTTGTATCAGGATACACATTATGATCTCGTTTGGTTGACACTACTTTATGTAGAAAATTATACTTCTCAGAAAGTAAAAAAAAGAGCTCATGTCAAACTACTTTATGCAGGAAATTGTACTTCTCAAGAAGTACAAAAAAGAGCTCATGTTTGGTTGACACACTTCCTGCATTTTGTAGAAAGTACAATTTTATGAGTAAGTGCAACTTTCTGCAAAATGCAAAAAGTAACTTACCTAGGGGGGCTAGATAAGTTGCACTTCTTGCATTATATTTGAAGGAAAAAATTAATTTCACCATCACATTTGCATTTAGTACAGAATTTATAATTTATATTCCCAATATTATAGATTAGATAATCCTTGAATTCTTTACCTATTTATTTTAATTTAATTTGTTTTTTAATAAAAATATGTAATTTTTTATATTAACTATAAATAAAAATTAATTTTTCATATATAATAAAGTATATATTATATTAATTATATATACGAAAATTATATTATATTTTACTATATATTAATTTATAAATAAATTTATTTTTTTCATATATATATTCTAATGCATATAAATTAAAATATTATTTTATAAAAAAATTTAAAAAAAAGTATATTGGTCATTTGATATGTACTTCATAGAAAGTACTGATGTCAACTAAATATGATATAGGGGAAAAGTTGCACTTCCTATGAATTAATTTTTTGTCAATCAAATATTTTTTAGATACTTTCTGGAGAATATATATAAAAAATTAATTCATGTGAATTATAATTTTCTGCCGAAAATTACTTTTCATATCAACCAAACGAGACATACGTGACTTAGATTTCTCATTAGCTTTCAGTTAATACTGCTTCATGTCAAAAGCATAACTTACATATAATATATATATATATATATATATAAACAAGAAACCACTCTTCCTGCCTAAACTCCTCCACTCCCTCAAAATTTTACATTTATTTTTATCCCATTTATTTTTTTATTTTTACCCCACTTTCTTCACCTAAATTTTCTCTCCCAATTTTTTATCCCACTTAAATTCGTAATAAATTTTTTTACTCAACTTATTTTCTCTATATGCACCTATTTGATATTTAATATTTTAAATTTATTATTTTTTAATAATAATTGTAAATATTTTTTATTTATTGAAGTTTTTATATTAATTTTTGGGTTTTGAAATATTATTTTTTGAGTTTGCTATTGAAAAATAGTATTTCACAACCAAAAAAATTTATGCAGTTTAGAATAATTTAAATATCTTATTTTCTATTTTTTAAACTTATTATCTTATATTTATATTACATTTGATTTATATTCATAGAAATTTTATTAATTTTGCATTAATTTTTTTTTTGATAATTAAAATTTATATAAATTAATTTTTTAATGTATATAATTATTTTTTATATTATTTTTGTGTTTATGAAATATCATTAATTTTAAATTTCTTTTATATATATACAAGCAACGTATCATTCCCGTTTAAACTCCATCCCCTCAAATTTTTGCCATTTTTTCTACCAAAATCTTTTTCTCCCAAATTTTTCTCCCACTTAAATTTAGAATAAAAGTTTTTATCCCACTTATTTTCTCTATATGCACATATTTTTATATTTTTAATTTTTAATTTATTGTTTTTTGAATAATAGTTATAAATATTTTTTATTTTTAAAGTTTTTTATATTAGTTTTTGAATTTTGAAGTATTATTCTTGTGTTTGTTAATGAAAAATAGTATTTCAAAATCAAAAAAATTTATGTAGCTTAGAATAATTTAAATATTTTATTTTAAATTTTTTTATCTTATATTTATATTTTATTTTATTTTATCCATAAAAATATTTTTATTATTGATTTTTTTTAAATTTTTGGTCATTGAAATCTATATAAATTAATTTTTTAATGTATACAATTATTTTTTTATATTACTTTTGTATTTACGAAGTATCATTTTTTCTTTTATTTTTGAAAAAAAAACTTAAATTCTTTCAAAATTTTTAATTTTTAATTAATTATCTATACTTATAAATTTTTAATTGATATACTTTACTTTATATTTGCATTTTATTTGATGTATATCCTTAAAATTATTAATAGTTTCTCATTTTATTTTTCCTATATATTTTTTTGTTAAAAACCTATATAGTATTATTTGTTTTGAAATAGTTTTAATTTTTTCTATTTTTAAAACTATTACTTTAATTTTTTATTCAAATTTTTTTATTTTGAAGATTTATGCATTTTGAAATAAATTAATATCATTGTATAAAAAGATTGTTATCATTTTTAAATTTATATCTTATTGATATTTAATTTATTTTGATTGTCATACTAGATTATAAATATATGAATTAAAATTATAAGTTAATCGTGCAAAGCACGGTACTGCAGCTAGTTATACTTAAGTAAATAAATAAAAGTAATTTAGGTAGATTATAAAAAGTTAAAAAAATTTTTATGATTTTTTCAAAATTCTCTAAATTCAATTGGCCACTTTACATTGCGATATAACCATATGTAAATTATTGGTAGAGGAACTTACATTAGTTTAATTCACTCGTCGCCCATAGGTCATAGGTTCAATCAATTTCTAATTCTTTGATTTGAATTGTATTTGTTATACGGCATTTAAGGTTGATGAATTAAAAACAATATAATTAGTATTAAATATCATAGTTTAATTAGGAATTGAGATTCATATTTCTAAATTTAACCTATTCAAATTATGAATTTTACTAAAATGACTAAATGTAATTCCAATTCCATTTCCCCCCCCAAATCAGCTTTAAAAGTTATAGCAAGTTTATTTTCTCTCACTGAATTAAGGAGATCTAGAAATGAGTGAATTGAACTAGAAATGAGATTACAATCATACATCATATTTTTCATATTATAAGTATTGTCTTGTAAGCATGTTCTTCCCATTTTCATAATGACAAAATAGCAGTAAATAAACAGTTTATTTACCATAAATAAACACATTTTTTAATATAATGATTGATTATATACTGATAAAATTTACAAATTATTAATGTTCCTTTTTTTTTCTTCAATTGCTACTTTGTTAGTATCGGTGAAATATTTTTTTAAAAGAAATCATGGTAATATTTGCTCTTATAACCAATTAACAGTGGTTGATACAAGTAGGTCGACACTCGTCTCTTTAAGCAAGATCCTAGGTTTGAGTTTTATGAATAGAAAAAATTATCGTTAGGAGATGGAGAGTTTTACCCCCTTAGGGAGCCGACTAAAGAAAAAGTTCGAATCAAATCATGAACCTATTAGTAGCTTAGTGGTTACATATCCCATTATATTATTAATAATTAAGTCTAAGGTTCGATCCTCGGTTGTAGTGCTTTATGCGTATTTTTACGTCTTTGTACGTTTTATAAAATATATCTTGTTCGTATAATTTCCGTATCTTTGCACGTCTTATAATGATTATATTATAAGATAATTTTTTCAAAAAAATATTTGCTCTTATATTTTTTATATTCCATTTATTTTGTTTCGTTTACTTTAGCCAATCGGATTAGTTTTAGATGAATATTGTGCACAATTGAAACAATATTGAAGGAAAAAAAAAGAAATTATCCAACATGAGTTGATGGCTTGATGCTGAGTTTACTAACTAAATCGGTAGGATTAGGGTTGATGTGGATATTCCTTGTAAGAACTAAGAAGAGGCGGGAACAACTAAAATGCCCTAAATTGAAAGATTTGATTAGATTTGGCTCGCGATTCAACTTGATCATTGTGGTGTGAGGTTTGGGCTTAACGGGTCAAGAAAATCTCGACGGGTTGATGTGGATTAGGGTTGATGCATTCAGGGCTCGAACACGAATCTTGACGCACTCCACGAGACAAATAAACAAACCTTGTTGAGGATGCTGCGCTCTTCTTCCAACGCACTGACTGTGACTATCATTCGAAATAGCGCCAACGATTGCCTTCGTCCCTCTCTCTCTGCTCTGCGATCGGTCGCTTCCTCCCCGTGCGTGCTTGGATACGATGAAGCGTGCGAAACCTTTGGGAGGTGGCGCCGCTGCCGGCGCCCGCAATAGAAAGCGGCCAAAATGTTCTGATGGCCAGCCGTGAGTCGTGGTTTCTCTTCTCGTAGCGCTTTCAGCGTTCATCTGGATTGGATATTTCTTGTTTGTAGTTTCGTTTTCTCGTTGAATGGAAATTTTGTGCGCTTTCATTGTTTATACGTTAGATTTTCTCTGTGGAATGGGAAATTTGGGCACTTTCTTCATGTCTAGCTCTTACTTCGTTCTCTCTGTGCCACTAGAAATTGAGCGCTTTCTGCGCTCATCTGGATTAGATGTTTCTTGTTTATTAGTTTCGTTTTCTTGTTGAATGTCAATTTTTTGCGCTTTCTTTGTTTCTAAGTTAGATTTTCTCCGTGGAATGAAAAGTTTGGGCACTTTCTTCACGTCTAGTTCTTACATCGTTCTCTCTGTGCCACTAGAAACGTTTTGCTTGATCTTTTAACAATCGGGGCTTCTCTGGATTTCTGAAGGGCTTCGCAACAATATCGTGGCTCGACATCGGCGGCGGCCAGTAATGACGACGGGAAATCGGGATTGGATGATGACCTCCGGCTGTTGATGGCTCTCAAAGAGAGTCTTGATGGAAGCTCGTACGAGGAGTTTCTGAAGATTATTATGGAGATTTCCACACAAAGGTTTGGTTTTTTAGGTTCTTTAGGTCATTTTCATTTGTACACTTTTATTTTGTTTGCTCGCAACCCTTCAACCTTGGAGTTGATTGCAGCGATCACCCAGTGAGGTTTGTGGAAAGGGCGAATGAGTTGCTTAAAGTGCATCCTGAGTTGACCCTTGGCTTTGAGAACTTCTTGCCAGAGGACTCCAATTCTGAAACGAAGCTAAATTATAACGACGCATTATCCTTTATTCAGAAAGTAAAGGTAGCGACGATCCTTATTCTCTTCAAGTAATTACGTATTTACTTCTAGAGCATTATTAGGTTTTCCAATTCCTCAATATTTTTTTTTCTTCTCACAGAACCGTTTCTCAGACAATTACTGTAAGTACAAGTCATTTTTGAAGATCATCAAGTTGTACCAGTTTACTCAGAAGTCCCCCAGTCAAATATATGAAGAGGTATTTGCATTTACCTTGTTGTCATCTTTATTGGAAATTTACCTTGCTATCATTTTTGTGCTGATTTTCTATCTATTTCTAGATGGTTCTTAACTTCTTTGTTCGACAGGTGGTAGTGCTCTTACAAGATCATTTTGACTTGCTGGAAGAGTTCAAATCTTTGATAGGAGATAGTTCAGAAAGAATGCCAGCTGATCACGCACCATATAGTAGACCTTTTCAACTCATGATTGAAGGAAGACCAACAAATTTGGTTAACGATCAAGGTCAGACTCTCTTAACATTTATTAGTTGCTACTTTTTATCTTAGGTATAGAGTTATAGACTATAGATGAGAGTACTTCAGGTATGTCAACCTGAAGGAACTCATTGGGTGCACTAGTTGATGATTGGGATCTATAAATAAATTTCCCTACATATTTAAATAATATTCAAATGAATAACTTTACATGCATTCACTTCATAAATTGGCGAAGCACATGATCATTAACTTGCTTTTGTAACTACATACAATTGGCATGCGTCATGCCTACCTATTTTCCTTAATTTATATCATCCCACATTGACATTGAATTTAATGGTCAGTATTGCATCCTCATTATAAATGACATTGCTTTTTCAGAAAATCATAATTAAAATAATGAATACAGTTTCTAAATGATATTGCTTATGAAGTCATGCATGCTAGTCGGTGACCATATGCAAGTTTAATATTTGAATGAGGTTGAGTGTATTCGAATATACAATTATACTGTTCTTATGTTGTTCATTAATGACTTGTGTCTACATTTTCATTTAATGGTATAGGACTATTTGATGGTATACATTCATTAATGCTATTTTCAGTTGCACTGCTTATGCGTCCATTGTGAATTAAAGGAAGGGCTAGAATGAAAATCAGTAATTAATGCAATAATGTAAGATTAAATTGTGCAATAATTAATGCAATAATGAAAATCAGCCAAATGCTAAGTTATCGGCCAATCTTCCGCCGATCTTCGATCGACCGAAGTGTTACAACCAAGTGTTATCGGAATTTCCAATAACAGTTCGGTCGAAGCACGGCCGATAACTTGGCATTTGGCTGATTTTTTCCGATTTCTGATTTTTTGGGTTACAAATTTATGGATCGGGGTTTTAGGGTTCTTTGCATCATAGAGAGGATATTACATACATTCTAGACACCCTAAACCTATACTCTAACTTCCCGATGAATTCCTAGCGTCGACGAGCATCCTTCAAATTTCTCTTATTTTTTCGATCGCGGACGTCGCGTGCAAACCGACTTGGAACCTGAAAATATTTCTTTATGAAATCATTAGTTTCATGTTTGTTATCATCAAAACCGAGATTAAGACCTAGGTTGAAAACCTTAGGCTAACAACGCTTTCCTTAGCGCCGCTGGCTCCTTCCCCAACTTCGGCCGTGCTGGGACCGCTGATGACTCCAAGCACGAGATCACCGCCTTCTTCGTGCACGTCAAATATGGCGGTCTCGAAGTGGAAGGCGGCGAGGGTGGGTCAGTGCATGGTTTAATACCGATACTGGTACCGATCATGGTCAGTGATCGGTACCAGTATGTACTAGACTACTGGTACCGTACCGTACCGACACACGGTATGGGCCGGTACGAAAAAAGCATACCGGCCAATTTTTTGTTTTGTTTTTGCTGTTAAAAATAACTCAAATAACACATAATTGATTAAGAAATACTTAAATTTAAGATTCAAATGTCAAATACATGAATATAATATTTTAAATTCGGCCCCAAACGGCTATATGCAACTGTAGCAACGGCTCCTTTTAAGAGCCGTTACGTCATGCCGGGCAATACCGCCCGATATGACATCAAATACCGCCTGGTATGGGCGGTATTTGATAAATACTGCTCATACCGGGCGGTATTTAGCGAGATACCCAGTATCGCCCAATATCGGATATCTCGTATACCGGTTTTTCAAAAAATCGGTAAATACTGGCCGTACTGGGCGGTACGGTACGGTATTTGAAACCATGGGTCAGTGGTCGCGAGGAGACCTTGGGCGGGGTTTGTATGTCGTTAAAGGTGAAGAAATAACTTTTGATATAAAAAAATTATATTTTGTCCACGTCGGATTGCCATGTCACCACTTTAATGGGGCTGGCGATGGGAAGTTGACGGGAGGATACAATTAAGACATTTGTAATAGTATATAATACAATTTGGTGAAATGAAAGAATTGGATAAATTTGCGAAAACGTGTAAAGTAAAAGATATATTTAGGTAATTACCTTTTTTAAAAAGATTATCTTTGTTAATAAATCATGATTGACATTACAAAGAGTGAGAATAGAGAGAAAAAACTAAAACCATAGAAATTAAAGAAACTAGAGTAACATTAGCACGAAAAGAAAAAAAAACAAACCCCGGCCTGTATGAATCTCCTAATGCGGCTGCTTTCCCAGTAATCCATTTAGTTGGTTAAATTCCAGTGTGACATTGGATGTTCCTCTGCTGATTGACTGTTAATTAGTTTCAATGAAGCCTTAGGTTCCATTGTAATGCTAGTTTAATATGTTCTTTGTTGTGATCTTTATTGTGTGTTCCTCACTGATATCCAGATTGAGGTCTAGATGATAGAACACTTCTCAACTTGTTTGCAGCTTAATTTTTCGATGAATGTTCTAGGATAGAGATTGATTAGTAACTGGGAGCTATTTTCCCACATGCTTCATCGTCCAAATAGTTAAAATGAAGCACAAGCCTTTTTTTAAAAATTTATATGCTAACTCATTTTCATCATAGTTGGGTAGTTGCTGATAGTTTTCAAATTTTCCTATATGGTCTTGGAAATGCAGATTTAGATCTGGACCTTTCAAAATGCAGCCGTCCAACTCCTAGTTACTGCCTTTTGCCTGAGAAGGTGTTCTTCGTAACTCATTTTCTTTTTTATTTTTAGGAATATTTCTTGCTTTGTTATGCTAAAATGTTGTATTTTCTTCTTTGTAGTTTTTCTTCCCACTGCCAAGCTGTGACACTAAGCTTGGTGAGGATGTGTTGAATCATTGTTTGGTATCATCAGTTCCATGTGGCAGTGGCTCTTTTAAGAATCCACAGAAGAACAAATATGAAGAATGCTTATTAAGAGTAGAGGAAGATAGGTATTATTTAATTTGTTTTGAACTTGCAAATGAAAACATCATCTTTTAAACTAAGCTTAACTAGTTCGGCTTTGCTGAAGTCAAGTACCTTAAATGGTTCAACGACAACTAACCTAAAAATTTTTTGTTGATCGTTCTCCATCTCATTTATGTGTAGAGTCCATCTTTTGTAGCTTGCTTCATTAGCAAAACCAAAAACCATATTTATCTTTGTTTTTTGATCCAAAAATGCATTTGTGATTGATTGTCTTTTCTAATATTACTACATTTATTATTTCTAGGTTTGAACTAGATATCCTAATACACAAACTGACTTCAACCACTGAGAAGGTGGAGAAGTTGCTAGAGCTGATCCAGTGTGATGAAGTTGTTAAGATTGAAGACCATTTCACTTGTTAGTATATCTACAAAGCTATATAATTGATTTTTAGAATTTGCATTCAAATCTTTTGGTTGAATGTTTATGCTCTTTTTGTTCTTATATTACAGCTTCAGATTTGAGATCTATAGAGCAATTGTATGATGACCATGGTTTGGATTTTCTTGATAAACTACGTGAGGAAACAAGAGCTACATTACCTGTTCTGTTGGCTCGTTTAAAGCAAAAAAAACAGGAGTTGTTGAGAATACAGACTGACTATATACAAGTTTGGCATAAAGTTTTGGAGGAGAACCATGCAAAATCTCTTAATCATCTCAGTTCTGACTCCAAGCAGAAAGGTTCAAAGTCATAGAATTCAAAAGGTGAATTTAGTTTTAATAGATTATAGATTTCTTTAATCTTGAATTTTTTGTATTCTCATATTGTCCTTGCTAAAATTTGGCTATGCTCAAGGCCAGCTTAAAAAAATAGTATGAGCCTTTGTTTACCTTTACAATGTCAATTGCTTTCACTTAGTTTCAAGTTTAATGTTCTAGTTTCTGCTTGCTCGTTTGAGGCATGCAGTTTATTTCTACTAGGCCGGCCTTTGTTCAGTTCCAAAATTCTACTAATTCTTAAAATTTGCCTTCAACTCCTGAAAATATCCACTTCTATTTTCCAGTATGTACTGCCTAAATGTAAATTTACAAAATTAAGTGTTATTTGGCACTCTGCCTGTGTGCATATCTGGCTACCTTCTGGAAAACTTTCAGGGCAGCAATTGCCTTGTAATCTTTCTATTGAATGTCATAATATGTTATTATTTTATAGTGTTGGGTACACTATGAGTAGATGCTATGATCAGTTGGAACAATTATTACCACAAGGAAAAAGGTTGATAAATAGGCAAATTATAGGAAGATGGGCGCTTTTAATTATTTACAAGATATCATAAAATTTTACAAGTGGATGGTGGACATATTGATCTGCTGGTGCAAGTGATTTTCCTTTTTTAGTTCATGAGCTTTCTTTATTGGAGTTATTCATAAGAATATCAATATATCAGTACAGATGCTATATCTTGCAATTGATTCTGCTATATACTAAGACTGCCAAAGATTTAGTTTCCTCTACTTGTGTTAAAAAGCTCATGAATGATCAAATGATCACTTTTGGGTTAGCTGGTTTGTAGATTAAGTTTCAGAGTTTATGCAGGAAGTTTTTATGTATTGTTCAAGAATATTTTTCCTCAGTCTAAGATTGTTTACCAGATTGTGCTTCTCATCAACAGCACGATTACAAATAACTCAGGTTATATGCTCTCAATCTTCAAGGCTTCGTCCTGGGTGATCAAGAAGATAGATTGTCGTCGGCGGAAATTCTTTTGGGGGAGAGCGGACGGTGGACGTGGATTCTTGCTGAGGCAATTGCCGCATCAAATGAGATCAAATCATGACTACTAAAGATAGCAGGCGGGGCAACTACTACCATTGGGCATTTTTCAGGGTTTGAATATCAATTCCATCACCTACCTAGCTAACCGCGGGGCAGCTACTACCGTTGGCCAAGGAATTGGAGGCGGTTAGGCACTCTCATGGCGAGGACACCATCTCTTGGAAGTGGTCAAAGGAGGGAGTCTACATGGCAAAATCTTTATACTGCCTTTTAACTTTCAGAGGCATTACAAATCCCATCCACTGCTTCATTTGGCATATGAAGAAGCTACTACCAAAAATTTCGATCTTCAGGTGGATTTGGTCCATAAAGCGATTGATGACTCGTGATAAGTTGGTCAATTCGGGAATCGGCGGGGAATCTCGTGAGCATCTGTTTCATACACTGTTCTCAAATCTCAGCCTACTTTAATGCCTTCACTTAACTCGCTTCAACTATAAATTATTGCTCTTTTTTGTTTCATAAAACAATAGCAATTTCTTAAATATCAACATATATAATATTGATATTGCTTCTTTTTACAGTAGATGATGAGATAGTATTATTTGTAAAAAGACATGACACGTGTGAGAAATATATCCCATACTAGAAACCACAGAGAAGCCAAGTTTCAGATCAGTGTCTTAATTATAGGATCAGCCAATCAGAGTGAAATATCTGCTAAACAATATATATATATATATGATTGATTTCTAAGGCATAGATATGTATATATTCCCAAGTTGCTGCAAGATTCCTTGTCGGATTTAATTCTTCAAGATATACTCTGATGCATGGTTTAAAATTTCGGTTTCGGTATTGATTTCGGTATCTGACCGAAACCGGTACCGTACCGTACCGACACTCGGTACGGTCCGGTACGGAAAACACCATATCGGGTTTTTTTATTTTTTTATTTTTTTTTATTTTAATTTTAATTTATTTATTTAAAAAGAGTTAGATATAACTTTAATAATACATAATTGATGAATAAATGCTTAAAATTAATATTCAAATGTCAAATACATGAATACAATGTTTAAAAGCTATTTGGTATTGTATTAGGATTTTTCACAAATACAAGAGAATTATATTAGAATTAATATAGGACGACACATGATATTCATCATCTTAGTTGATGTTGCACTACGTCTTATGTTGCACTACGCAGAGTCTTCGGCGGTCTCGTTAGTCGGTTAGCGGGCAAGGGGACAGCGTCCCCTGCCAGGGGTGTGGGGGCGGAGCCTTCGAAATTTTTTTTAGACCCTTTGGGTTGTGGGATTGTGTCGCACTATATTAATTCTAATGTAATTCTCTTGTATATATGAAAAATCATAATACAGTACCAAATAGCTTTTAAACATTGTATTCATGTATTTGACATTTGAATATTAATTTTAAGTATTTATTCATCAATTATGTATTATTAGAGTTATATCTAACTCTTTTTAAAAAAATCGATATCGCGACATACCGGGCGGTATGATACATATACCGCCCTTATCAGGCGGTATATGGCGAAATACCGTCATATACCGCCCTTATCAGGCGGTATATGGCGAAATACCGTCATATACCGCCCGGTATACCATATATACCCAGTATTTTTAAATACCGGATATATCGAATACCGAAATCCTCAAAAACCGATAAATACCAGACTTATCGTACTGTTTCGGCCGATTTTTTAAACCATGCTCAGACGTCAAATTAACTAATTCACGGTTTAATATTCTACAGCAAAATAATACATATATAGAGATAAAATCAAGTTTAATATTGAGAGGTATCAAAAATAACTAAGCTATTATAGAAAGAGCAAATATTTTAAAGAAAATTATTAAGTTTACCTTTTTGATCTTAAGATAAACTTCAACTCAACAATTTAATTAAAAATCAGCACAATCTAATTGAAAAATGGGTGCCGAGTAGATGCTAAAATTTAAATTTTAACGCTTTCGAATGTGAATGAATTGAAGTTAAAATAAAGGTATGAAAATATTATGATACCGATCGAAACCCAATAATTAGATGAGATATTTGGATACCAACGCCTCTGGTCAGAGGCACCGGTATTAATATTGTTTTTAAAATATCAATTTTTAAAATGTTAATTTATGTGATTTACGACTAATGTGCTAAAAAAAATTTATTTAGCAATAATATATAAACATCGACAAACATATGGCTTAATCGAATTAATTCATCATCTTAAAAAAATTTCATGTTGCTTAAAAGAAAAATAAGCAATCAAATCGAATTAATTATTTGGGTGCTTACACAAGCATTGAAAAATGTGCGCATATGTATGTAGTATCGGATGTCTAAGGGCGTGTTTGTTTGTCCAGTTTTCAGTTTTTGTTTTCGCGAAAATTGAAAACTGGGTCTGAAACGGAGTTTGTTGTGGAAAACTCGTCCCGTTTTCGAATCTATTTCGCGAAAACGACTTCCGTTCGTTTTCACGTTTTCGCGAAAACTGGAGAAACGAGCGGTGGTATACTTGTAATTACGATGCGAAACCCGTCCGTTTCGCCCGTTTCGATCGAAAACCAAACAAAACCCGAGTCCTCACGCGTCGGCTCCATCACGTGACCTCCCTCACTCGACCCAAACACCTCGATACTATTCGACTTTTGCTGGCGACACAGGCGACAAGTTGTCGCCACCTCCGTTTTCAATCTAGGGTTTGTGATTTTCGTCGCTGACTTCAGTGAAAAAGTTTCGGCTCATCACTCGTCGGCGATCTCGTTCATCAAGTATATTTTTTTTTTTTTGATTTTAGGCATTTTCCGAGTTAGCGTTTTGATGTTCTTGCGTTCTTATGAGATTTTTGATGTTCGGGTTTCTTCGATCTATGTTTTCTTTCTTTGAGTTAGGCTTTTTCCGAGTTGGTTTTGATGTTCTTGAGTTCTTTCGAGATTTAATGTTCGGGTTTTCCCGATCTAGGGTTTCCAATCCAACAATGTTTTCGATGTAGGGTTTTCGATCCATGTTTTGGATCTAGGGTTTTTGATCCCTGTTTTGGATAATGCATTTTCCGATCCATTGATGGTGTTTGGACCTAGGGTTTGTTCGAGTTGGTTTTGATGTTCTTGAGTTCTTCCGAGATGTGATGTTCGGGTTTTGTTGCTAGGGTTTATGATGATGTTGTTTTGACATATTTGTATTTGCAATGTATTCTAATATAAGAGTTCTAACTGTGCAATTGTATTTGCAATGTTATTATGATATAATTGTATTTACTTGTATTCTGATATAAGAGTTCTTGAGTTCATTTGTTTCGGATTTAGGATTTCAATGCATGTTATTCTGATATGATTGTATTTGGCTGTTATCCAATCATTCTAACTGTGTAATTGTATTTGCAATGTTATTCTGATATAATTGTGCTTGTATTCTGATATAAGAGTTCTTGAGTTCTTTCGAGATGGATCTAGGGTATCAATGCATGTTATTCTTAATTAATTGTATTTGCTTGTTATCCAATCAGTCTAACTGTGTAAAATTGAGAATGATGGTGTATTCTGATGCATGTTATTCTAATTTGACTAATTGGATGAGTGAATCAATAATATTCGGTTGGACTTTTTAAATAGATATTATATGTAATGTTTAATATTCATGCATGCTTCCTGATATTTTCCTATTATTTGCCAATAGACTGTTTAATTATTTGCTAATACTCAATTAAGGCTATGTAATGTATTAGTTTGCTAATAGAGTTTATTTTCATGCATGCTTGGCTCAGTCTGCTCAGTAATTTATTTTCATGCATGCTTGGCTCAGTCTGCTATATATGTTTGCTATTTGTTTCATGTTATTTTCATGCATGTATATATGTGTGGCTATTTGTTTCCTGCTCAGTCTGCTCTGTAATTTATTTTTCTGTAATGTTTAATATTCATTCATGCTTCCGATTATTTTCCTATTATTTGCCAATAGACTGTTTAATTGTTTGCTAATACTCAATTAAGACTCTATAATGTATTAGTTTGCTAATAGAGTTTATTTTCATGCATGCTTGGCTCAGTCTGCTCAGTAATCTATTTTCATGCATGCTTGGCTCAGTTTGCTATATATGTTTGCTATTTGTTTCCTGTTATTTTCATGCATGTATATATGTGTGGCTATTTGTTTTTTGCTCAGTCTGCTCTGTAATTTATTTTTCTGTAATGTTTAATATTCATGCATGCTTCCTGATATTTTCCCGTTATTTGCCAATAGATTGTTTAATTGTTTGCTAATACTCAATTAAGGCTATGTAATGTATTAGTTTGCTAATAGAGTTTATTTTCATGCATGCTTGGCTCAGTCTGCTTAGTAATTTATTTTCATGCATGCTTGGCTCAGTCTGCTATATATGTTTGCTATTTGTTTCCTATTATTTTCATGCATGTATATATGTGTAGCTATTTGTTTCCTGCTCAGTCTGCTCTGTAATATTTTTTTTTGTAATGTTTAATATTCATGCATGCTTCCTGTTATTTTTCTATTATTTGCCAATAGACTGTTTAATTGTTTTCTAATACTCAATTAAGGCTCTATAATGTATTAGTTTGCTAATAGAGTTTATTTTCATGCATGCTTGACTCAGTCTGCTTAGTAATTTATTTTCATGCATGCTTGGCTCAGTCTGCTATATATGTTTGTTATTTGTTTCCTGTTATTTTGATGCATGTATATATGTGTGGCTATTTGTTTCCTGCTCTAAAGGTCTCTATATCTGACGTGATAAATCTGGAAACTTCTCTCGTGCTTTGGCGATTCGAGAGGCGAAAGGTTTGGCGATGGATAACCCTAGGGTTTCCATCGCCGCCGCCACATCTCCCTCCTCTGCTCGACCGTAACCTCCTTCTGTTCCCCCTGCTCCTCCTTTTCCTCTCAACCCGCCATCTGATAGCCTCACATCACCCACTATTCTGAATGACCCTAAGAAGAAAGGTGATGTTTCGTCGCCTGCGTTGAAACCCAGTTCCTGGGCCGAAATCTTGAAAGGTTCTTCTGCATCTAAAGGCTGGGGATCTCAACCCACTAGCCTTTTCTCTAAGATCCAATCCTCGACTAAAGATCGAGAGGTCTTCACCCCCGAACAGGTAACCTCTCTTCGTCAACCATGGGAGGCGAGTCTCATCGGTAAGTTCCTCGGCAAACCTCCACCTCTAGAAGTCATTCGATCTTGGGCTAATCGATTATGGTTTTCGTATGGTTTTCAACCGATTCTGGATTTAGATGATTTTTTTTCGTTTTTCATTTTGCTTCAACTGAAGCTGCTAGATCTGTTCTTACGGGAGGTCCTTGGTCTCTCAGGGGGGATATCCTTCGTATTATTCCTTGGAAACCAATGTTTAAACCATGGGAAAAACATTTTCTTACTACTCCCATCTGGATCCGTCTCCAATCTCTTCCTTTGGAGTTTTGGAGTGATGAATGCATTCGTCATATCGCTTCTTCTTTCGGTTCGATTTTGCGTGTGGATGAAAGATCCTTTGGTTTTGAAAGGGGTAAATATGTTAGGGCCTGTGTTGAGTTAAATCTCGCTCACCCCCTTCGTCAAGGAATTTGGATCTCAGTAGGGGATCAGGAATTTTTTCTTCCGGTTTGTTATGAAAATTTGCCGCCTGTATGTTTTCAATGCGGTCTCATAGGGCATCGGGAATCCGACTATCCTAAATTAAATCATTCTTCTTCTCCGAATGCTTCTATTCATCCTCCGATAGGCCCTGATTCTTCGAATGCCCCTTTGGAGGAGGCTTCTCTTATGGCAATGGATTCGACTTCAAATTTTGAAAACCCTAATTTAGGGCATCCGAATTCTGAAAAATCAAATCTATTTCAATCGGCCTCTTCGGATTTGCAAAAACCTTTTACTGATGCTGATTCTAATACTATGGATGACCCTGTTATGGGGCCTTGGATTGAAGTTCGTCGTAGACCTTCTCGCCGGAATGGTCCTCGTAGTGCGCGCCAGCCCTCCTTGTTGAGGGAAGGCCGTGCTCGGACTAGGGAAATCTCGGCTGAGCCTATGCAGGTAAATGAAAAGGTAAATTTTCACAATGTTCCAGTAAAATATATTGATATTGCTCCCAGCTCTGCTTTTCCTAAATCTCAGATAGGTAAGGCTTCTAAAACTAAACCTATCCCTCCAATTTCCCATAGAAAAACTTCCCCTTCTCCTCTAAGGCAGAAACCAATAATAGAAATAAATCTTTGGCAAAACCTACCCCTTTCTCCCTCACCATCGACCCTCCTGGGTCTAAATCTTTGCCTCAGTTAGCCTCAGAATTGAATGCAATTTTCAATGCTCAACCCTTAGGTTTTCAATCAAATATGCCCTCAAGGGTTTCATCTAAAAAAACGCCCAAGGCCCCTAAGCAAAACCCTAAACCAAAATCTCCTCTCCACACCCCAACCATTGGAGTTACAAACAAAAGGCATAGATCCAATTCTATTCCTGCTATTAGTATTAATGAACCTTCCACGGAGCCTGGATCTTCCTCTCCCCCTAATCAACCCCATACTGATCATGAACCTATTGAACTAGAATGTTAGAGGAGCATGGAAAAAGCCTGTTAGGGAATTTATTAGTGCACAAATAAGATTATCAAATATTAAAGTTTTTATTCTTCAAGAAACTCACATTGATAGTAATAAATCCAATAGGCTTATTAACTCTTTTGGTCGTTCTTGGAATGGGGCCATTCAGCCTAGCACGGGTGCTTCAAGAGGCATCATAGTAGCTTGGAATTCTGAGCACATTCAGGCTCAGGTGATCTCTACCTTAGCTCAAGTTTTAAATATTATTTTAAAAATTGATTCTGCTGAACCATTTTTACAATCAGCTATCTATGCAAGCATTGACCCTAATCTTAGAAATAATCTATGGAACTCTCTTGCTAATTTGGATTTAAATGCTTATCCTTGGCTTATTCTTGGTGATTTCAATTGCATTTTGCATAGCTATGATAAACTAGGAGGTGTCCCCTTTAAGCTTACAACTCCTATATCAAACTTTCGTAGCTTTGTAGCAAATTGCGGATTGATTGATTTAGGCTTTACTGGTCACAAATACACTTGGTCAAACAATAGAACAGGTCTTGCTAAAATCCTCATTAGACTAGATAGGGTGTTTTCGAATGCTGCTTGGCTTCATTTCTTCAATAATGCCACAGTAAAACACCTAAATAGAATCACTTCAGACCAAAGACCCCTTCTCATCTCTCTTCCTATCCATAATCAACCAAAAAATAATCTATTTAAATTTCAAAACTTTTGGACTGAGTATGAAGAAAGCAAAATTATTGTTAAAAATGCATGAAATTCCCCTCGTAGACCTCCTGGTATTTCTATCTTCTCAAACAAGCTCATAAGCACTAGAGGGGCCCTATCCCACTGGAATAATTTTTTTTTAGGTAAGTTAGAAGCTAACTTAGAATCCACAAGCAATGAGATCAGCCTTGTTGAATCTCTTGAAGGCTCTCCTTGTGCTCCTATTGACCTAGATATTAGATTAAGATTTTTGTACAACAAGTTTAATGCCATTCAAAGACAGATTTGCCTTAAATGGTGGTCTAAATCAAAGTCTAAATGGATTCAGGATGGTGAAATTTTTTTTGCTTACTATCACAGATTGGTAACGATGCGCAGAAGACAAAATTTCATTCCTTCTATCCTTAATAACCTCTCTATGCCTATCTCTCACTCAAATGAGATACTTAGAGAATTTATTACCTTCTACTCAAACCTTTGGTCCTCAACAAATAATGCCCTTCCCAATCCTTTAGCCTGGCCTATCTTTAAAAGGTTGCCTCATGATTCTGTCAGCCTTTTAATCGGGTCTTTCTCTTCTGAGGAGATTTGGAATACCATAAAGTCCCTTGCCAATGGCAAAAGCGCAGGTCATGATGGCTTTACCATTGAATTCTACAAAATTTATTGGCCCATCATTAGCAAAGACTTATGTTCAATTTTAAAGGACTTACATACCACTGCAAATTTGCCTCCAAATTGGAATAAAATATTGCTAACCTTCATTCCTAAATGCACAAACCCTAAGGTGGTAAAAGACTTTCGGCCTATTGCTTTATGCAATATATCCTATAGAATTGTATCAAAGCTGCTTGCAAACAGGCTCAAAGTCTTCCTTCCTGAATTGGTGTCTTTAAATCAATATGCATTTATTAAAAATAGAAGCATCTATGATAATATTTTAGTAGTTCAAGAGCTTGCTCATTCGTTCTTCAATTCAAAAAGTAGAACTCCCTTTATCTTAGTCAAACTTGACTTAGAAAAAGCCTTTGATTCATTGAAATGGGATGCCATTATTAAAGTCCTATCCCTTAGTGGTTTCCCTGAAATTTTCATAAAATGGATTGACTCTTGTATATCCACTACCTCCTTTGCTTGCCTGATTAATGGTCTGGTTTTTGATTTTTTTCCTGCAAATAAAGGTGTTAGACAGGGAGATCCCGTATCCCCCTTCTTATACATCCTAGTTGCCCAAACTCTTTCAAACCTAATTGACAATGCTATTGGAAATAATCTTTTAACCCCATATAAGATTAGTGACTTAATCATAAGTCAACTTATGTTTGCAGATGACATTATTCTCATCTTCAAAGCTAACTCTAAGAGTTTAAATACCTTTAAGAACATATTCTCCAACTATGAGCTCCTGACATGCCAAAAAGTTAATCTTAACAAGTCTGATATTTATTTTCCAAGAGGTACTCCTTCTTCTGCCAGAAGGCATATCTCCAATCAGTTAAACATGAAGGTGGGTAAGTTCTGATTCAAATACTTGGGGACAATGATCTCACCTAGGAGACCCCCCCTAAGACAAATGATTACATTCTTACCCAAATTGATAATAAAATTAGCAATTGGAAAACCAATATGCTCTCTCAAGCGGGTAGAATTATCCCGGTCAATTCTGTTATAAATTCTATTCCCATCCACTCCATTTCAGTTACCTGGCTCAATCAAGAGCTCATTGATAAAATTGAAATGAAATCTAGAGGGTTTCTATGGAAAAATTCCAACAATGAGCATACTATGCACTTAATAGATTGGAGCACAGTGGCTTCACCCAAAACTCAGGGTGGTCTTGGAATTCATAACCTGAAAATAAAAAGCTTGGCCCTCAATGCAAAGAGAATTCAAGCTTACTTGAATGAAGACACTACCCTTTGGGTGTAGCTTGTCAAAGCTAAATACCCTCCCATTTCCTTTACCTCTAAGGAAAACTATAACTCTTCCAGAGTATGGAAGCTTTTTCTTGAAGCTTTCCACTCTCTAAAATTTGGCTTCACCAAGGTAATTGGCTATGGCAGCAATACCTTATTATTGCATGATAAATGAATCCTAGATATGCCTCTAGCTATGAAACCTACCTTCATTAATGTTAATTTGCTGAACTTTTATACTCATGTGCATCATCTTATGCTCAACTCTAACTGGTGCTGCTCTGTCGGAAACATATTATGTGCTGCCCCTTTATGGAATGCTATGAAGGAAATCAGGTTGCCAAAGGAACCCTATGATGATCTCTATATTTGGAATAATGAAGAGACTGGTAGGGTTTCCTCTTCATCTGCATACAATTTTCTTAGGATCAATAAATACCCCCCTGAAAGTTTTAATCATGTATGGGATAACCTTTGGAAACTTGCCATTCCTCAAAGGTAAAGGTTTTTCTGTGAAATTTTTTTCATGGTAGACTTTTAACAAATTTGAGATTGTTTCATTTAAAAATATCCATTTGCAAAAACTGTGTTCTATGTGGTTTAGAAGAGGAATCTATTTGTCATCTTTTCTGTGAATGCCCTTTTGCAACTGATTTATGGCTTTTTCTGGGTTCGAAACTTGGACTTGATTTTACCTTAAGGGATGGGTGGTGATCTGATAGCTGGCTGCTGCTGGATATTGATCCTCTAATGGTGATACGTCCCTCAGCCATTGTTGCTAACACCCTCTGGTTTATTTGGTTCTTTCGAAATTCTGTTGTACATGGTGAAGAGCTACCTTCCATTTCCAATGCTGGTAATAGAGTTATTGCTTTCACAAAGCAGTACCTACCAAATATAGAACCTGAGGGAAATCATAATTTACATCCTCAGACTGTTACAGTTTGGCAACCTCCTTCTAATGGCTGGATTAAGGTAAATTGTGATGGTTCCTATGCTGTCCATGGCAGTGGTTTAGGTTGTATTTTTTGAAATTATAACGCTGAATGTTTATATGCTTTATGCAACTATTTCAATGCTACTTTTGCTATCATGAGTGAGGCACTTGCTATTCATTCTGCTCTTGTATTTGCAGCCTCTAAGAGTTTGAACAACATTGTAGTGGAATCGGATTGTAAAGTCCTCATAGACTGTCTCAACAAATCTTCTAATGCTCCTTGGAGCTCCTGTCCATCATTAAAGATATTTGGACTATTGTAAATCACTCGTTGAATGTAAAGTTTAATTATGTGCCTAGAATTGTAAATAAAGCTGCCCACTGGGCAGCAAATTGGGCGCGAGTCAGAAAAGAGTCCGCTATTTGGAATTTGGTCCGACCACCTGAACTTGATGCTTTATTGCTTAGTGATTGAAATTTCCTTTTTATGAAATTTTTTTTGTTTCTTGCTCAGTCTGCTCTGTAATCTATTTTTCTGTAATGTTTAATATTCATGCATGCTTCTTGTTATTTTCCTGTTATTTGCCAATAGACTGTTTAATTGTTTGCTAATACTCAATTAAGGCTTTGTAATGTATTAGTTTGCTAATAGAGTTTATTTTCATGCATGCTTGGCTCAGTCTGCTCAGTAATTTATTTTCATACATGCTTGGCTCAGTCTGTTATATATGTTTGCTATTTGTTTCCTGGTATTTTCATGCATGTATATATGTGTGGCTATTTGTTTCCTGCTCAGTGTGCTCTGTAATCTATTTTTATTTAATATTTAATATTCATGCATGCTTCCTGTTATTTGCCAATAGACTATTTAATTATTTGCTAATACTCAATTAAGGCTCTATAATGTATTAGTTTGCTAATAGAGTTTATTTTCATGGATGCTTGGCTCAGCCTGCTATATATGTTTGCTATTTGTTTCATGTTATTTTCATGCATGTATATGTGTGTGGCTATTTGTTTTCTGCTCAGTCTGCTCAATAATCTATTTTCATGCATGCATGCTTCCTGTTGACTGTTGCTCGTATTATAATTCATGTTATAATTCATGAATGTTATAAACTTTTCATGCAAGCTGTTGACTGTTATTTTTCTGTTGACTGTTGCTTGTATTATAATTCATGTTATTTATTGCCCTATTTAATATTTTATGCATGTTTCATAGATATAATTATTGTTCACTTATTTTTCAAATAGATATAATTATAAATGAGTCTCCATTGTAATCCGAGGGAGAAGTCGGGAAACTGGTCCAAAAATGCTACGGAGGACTTTTTGTTTATACTGCATAATAAACAAATAGAATTAGACACTTTGAATTTTGACAAGCCTGTATGGGAAGAAATTAGCGATAGGCTCCTGGAAAAATGTGTCACTAGGTACGGGATTGATCAGTGGAAGGGAAAGAAGAATCGCCTTCATCTCATGTTTAAAGACTTTCAAGAATTGATTAACCACACTGGGGTCACCTGGAATCCCGACACAAGGAGGATTGAGGCTGACGAAACGGTGTGGAATAACACAGTAGGCTTTTCATAATAGAGTAAGGTTGCATGTTGGGTAGCATTTTAATAGAGTTTATTTCGTGTGCACAGAGGAGGGAAAAAAAGTGTTTTAAATAATTTAAGAATGGGCCACCTGCCAACTACACATTGTTGGAATTAATTTTCCAAAATCAATCAGCAACTGGTGGGATGACCCGATCATCTACACAAGCGCCTTTGAATTCATTCGAGGAGCGTCAGTTAGATGATGAATTATTGGGGCAGAATGCACGCGGTAAGGAGCCTCTTGTGGAAGAGGAAGGGGAAGAGGAGGACACGGGGGATAACGACCATGAAATCCCTCGATGTCCATCTGTTTCTTCAAGTCGTAGTCGCAGTAAGAAACGAGGTAAATCATCGGTGAGAACATCTCTAGAACAAGAGAGGCAAAAGATGTATGAACTCATTAGTGAACACTTTGCAGCCCGTCGTGTTCGAAGTGAGGCAACCTCAGTATATACTACACCCCCACTGGTAGATCCATATAGCCTAGCAAATTACGTTGAGCGCATTACTAATTTGCAGGGGCTATCTACAGAAACTCATACTAAGACTTGCCATTTCATGCTTGCTAATGCGGAATCTCGGATACTTATTATGACGTTTCAAGATGACAAACTGAAGAATTTTTTGGAAACTTTGTAGTGAGTGAACTGTCTTTTAATTTGAACAGAAGACTTTGTGCACCCTTGTATGAGCACCTTTACATTTATTTGGTGTTGTTACTTTATATTTCAAATACTTATTTGTTTGTTGTGATATTTGTTTGCTTATTTCAGTTTTAGATTATTTGATTATTTCAGTAATAATTTTTGCTTATTTAAGTTTAAGATGAATTGCATATTTGTGTGATGATTTCTTTCTCTATGTTGTCGTAGAATGAATCATCCACCAAATACATCATATGAATCGGATAGTGATGAAGAGCAATACTGTGATGATGTTATATTAGTAATAATATTGGATATAATGGAATCATTAGACAACCAACTAAATGCTCCTCCACGAAGAGCAGTACGCACTTCTATGTTGAGAGGTGCTGACTACGTCCAAGAGTTGATACATAGTCCAATTAGATGTTACGAAAATCTTCGTATGAAACCACCTCTCTTCTTAAGATTATGTGGTGAGCTTAGGAGATTAGGCTTAGAGGACAAAAATATTTATGTGGAAGAAACTGTCGCTATGTTCATGTATACAATTTGTCACAATGAGCGAGTTCGAGTAGTTGTAGAGCAATACCAACACTCAACTCAAACATGCCACAAATGGTTCAAGTATGTACTTAAAGCGATTCTAAGGTTGAGAACCAAACTTATACAACCTCGTGAATCGTGAACAATTCAACCGGAGATTCATGAAAATCCACGGTGGTTTTTATATTTTAAGGTAATGTACAACACTTAGGCACATTATTTTAGCTTTAAGGGGTCTTACTAATCGAAGAATGGTTTTGTAGAATTGCATAGGGGCAATTGATGAGACTCATGTCTCCGCTTTTGTTCCCGCCAATAAATCATCTTTATATCGTGGCCGTAAGGGAACAACAACACAAAATGTGATGGTGGCCTGCGCCCATAATATGCAGTTCACATATGTGAAGGCAGGTTGGGAGGGAACCGCAAATGACTCGCGGATTTTTGCACATACAATATACTCTCCTAACACAGATTTTTCGATGCCAAACGAAGGTTAAATTCATGAACCATAATCACATTCTTGTATTGGTTTTATTACTAATGCATTTTATACATTGTATTGATAAATGAATATTATTTGGTCGATGTCAGATATCCTAATGTACTCGAATTTTTGGCATCTTATCGAGGTGAAAGATATCATCGGTCAGATTGTCGTAGTCGAGGCCCAACATCTAAAAGAGAATTGTTTAACCAACGACATTCATCTTGTCGGAATGTTATCGAATGATGCTTTGGACTCTTGAAAGCACGTTTTTCGATCCTAAAGATGATGCCAAACTACGGGGTTTCAAGACAATGACGTATTGTATTCGCTTGTTATGCAATTCACAACTTTATTATTAAATATAAATTTTTTGATGAATTAGTAGAAATTTGGAAGAATGAAGAAGTTATTATTGATGATGATAATGAACCTACATCATCAATAGGTGAACCTTCTTCTAGCCAAAATGTAATGCATGGTATTCGTGAGGGTATCGCTAATCAACTTTGGGCGCATCACCGGTGATGTATTTTCATTTTTTATGTTAATAGATACAATGATGTTATTTTCATGATGCTTTGAATTTTATTAGTTTTGTTAGTGCATAGTACCAATAATATACTAACATAATTGCGATACCATAACAGAATAGTATGGCAGCTTCCTCAAGTCGCATAAGTAAAAATACAACATATTTGCGATACCAAAATAGAATATGTTATTGTGGTATAAAAGCTGTAGTACAGATAAGTGAAACTTCAAAAAATCTTGGCCGTTTATTTGCGGCTTGCTCTTCAAGCCCCAAAGGTCGTGGATTCTTTCAATGGATCACTCCCATTGCATTAACCATACGCGATGGGGAAGAAGAAGTGAACCAAAGCTTTCTGTGGGCGAAATGGCGACACTAGAGGGGGGGTGAATAGTGTATTTACTAATTGAATTAGCATAAATCCACTTTTAATCGTTTATTTAGATTATTTAGGCAATATGCAATTTGACGATTAGATGCGAAAGCTTATAATGATAAAATAATTAAGCACAATAATAAATCAATGCAAACACAAAATTTATAGTGGTTCGGCCCCAATGCCTACTCCACTACCTAAGCACCCCGCTTAGGATTTCCAAACTAGTTTTACTAGATTAATTTATGTTTCCCTTACACACGAGGACTTTTCACCGAAGAGACGCACTCTCGACCTAAGACACTTCCACACCCGGAAGTCACCACCTTCTTATCGAGAGTCCTCTTCCATCTCAACCCTAAGGGACAACTAAACTAATCTTAGTAAATACTACGTTTACACAAGTGGCTTTACTCCCTCTACACCAAGGATACCACTTATACGCAAGACCTAACACAAGGTCTTCTCACAAACCCAAATAAAAAACAAGTTCAAACAACAGATAAAATTACAAGGGAAAAGAGCTTAAAGTAAAACAAAATTATCTACTCTTTTCCAAGCCTTAGAACCTCCAACTTGTTGGAAGATAAATCTTGTGTTGCAGTAGAGTTGAGGGAAGCAACTGGCTCTTGAAGAAGAACTCGACAGAAGAATAGGCGCGCTTCAATCAATCACTTGGAAGACTTTAAACTCCCCTTTAAATGCTCAATAATATCTATAGAAGTCAGGGAAGAAGATTAAATGAAGTATATGAGGGTGTATTTATACCATTCTGAAGAAACGATAGCTCAACGGATAGTTTTCTATCCGTTGCAGGCTGCCGATCGATTGGTCGGTCAACTGACCGATTGACCACTCACATCGGCCGCCGTATTCTGTCTGTGGTCGGTCGACCGACGGGTCGACCGCCCAGACACGATTGTTCATTCCTTCAATTCGGTCGACCCACTGGTCGACCGACGCAGGGAAGCCAAGATCGCGCGCTGCGCAATTTTTTACTCCAGTCGATCGTTGGGGCTACTGCCCAAAACCAGCCTCTGTCGGTCGACCGAAGTGCCCACTGCCTATTTTTAGCAGTGTTCGATCGATTGAAATGGCTGGTGCCATTTTCTTACCCTATTCGGTCGACCGCACGACCGATCAAACTTAGGCTGAGTTGAATTTTTAGCCAGGTTTTCTTCCGCGCTTTGTTTTCGGGTTTCGGCTTTTAACGAGCATCATCTTGGAGGGCTTTCATGTGATCTTTGAGCCCATCCAATGCGACTTTGGTGCACTCGTCGATCTTCGAGAGGTTTTCGCGACGAACCCGAGCGCGACGAACAATGTCCTTTCGATTTATCGATTTCTCCGATTTTTTTGATCGAGAACATTGAACGCTACTAATATGGAACCTGAAGATATTCTCAATGAAATCATTAGTTCCATGTTTGTTATCATCAAAACCATCAAAACTGAGATTAAGACTAAGGTTGAAAACCTAAAGCCAACAATCTCCCCTTTTTGATGATGAAAAATATCCTTAAGAAAATATATATTTATTAAAGCACATAGGATATCAACTAAGGGATTTCTCCCCCTATCAACATGCATATCTATATAATTAAACTCCCCCTATCAAAAATATGACTTTTCTCCTCAATTTTTATATACATTTCTCCCCCTTTTGACATCAATCAAAAAGGGCAAGAAAGGTCAATTTTGTCAAATGGATGAAAAACAAATATGTTTGCATGAAGTTGAGGCTCTAAAGATTTTTCATGAAACATGAAGATCTCAACCAAAGGGATGGAAAACAAATATTTAATGAGAAACAAAATCATACATGATATGAAAAGAATGATATATACAATTTAAAACAAAATCATGTAAGCTCTCAAGTATGAATGTATTCATATGTTTTTCATGACATTTTTAGATTTCATTCAAACTTTCAAACTACCAAGATATGGTCATTTAACTCATGTATTAAGTTTGAAGTGAAACTAATGTCATTTGATCTAAATATGAACTTAGCACATTTTCATTTGAAATAAACATGAAAACATGAAGGTGCTAAGTCTCATGTTTTGCTATCTACTCATGTTTTCTCAAACTTAGGCATCAAGACATTAAACATGAGATAATGTAAGTCTATGAATAAAGTTTGAGCTTAATATGAAATTTTTAATTCACTTTGTTGACTTAGGTCAACCTATACTTAAAGTTTTCAAAAATCAAGCTTTTAAGTTTATACAAAGTCATATTTTTGACAAATATTTTTGAAACCAATTTGTTTGGATGAAATTTTTTGATACCAATTATTGAATGGCCATTTGAAATGAATGTATCAAGTTTGAACTCAAAATAAATTTTCTAAGTTCATTTTTCATCCTATATTATTTTCAAATAAACAAATGGATCCTAGCTATCATCCAAAATATCAAAATCATTCCTAGAAATGATTTTATTCATTAAATTGAGTGAATGATATTAGAAATGGAATCCAAATGGTGTACATGAGTTTTTATATGAAGTTTTCGAAGAAAAATCAAAGTATCGGAAATATTGACGTTTCAAAAATGATGATACTTTGTGTTTTGAAATCCAACTCCAAAAATTCACTTTAAATTCGATTCTTGATGAAACTTTTTGAAATTTTTACTGATAAAACTAGATTTTTCAGTGAATGTGCAGCTTCAAGAATCATCTCAAAATTATTTTTCTATATTTTTCTAGAGATAACTGAAATTTATACCAAATGTAGGTTGCAATGATATTTTTGTAAGATTTAGTTATTCTTTAAAACTTGTTAAATTTTTATTCAAACTTTCATGACACCATAATGTGATCATGTAAAGAGTATATGTCAAGTTTGAAATGAAAATTATGTCCTTAGGTCAAGATATCAACCTAGCATGGTTTCATTCAAAACTAAACTAGTTTTTATGAAACTTGCTAAGTTTCAATCTTAATATTTACTCATGATTTTTCAAAATTAAACCTATGGATACCTAACATGAGTAAATCTAAACATGTTTATCAAATATGGATTGAAAATGAGACCTTTAAGTCAACTTGTTGACTTGGGTCAATTTGGTTAAAAAGATGTTTTCATGAAACCACCTCTATGTCATTTTATCCATATCCATATGAATTTTTCACTCTAAATGCATGGAAACATGTCATACCTACTCCTAATCATGTTTATGAGTTTTGGACTTAAAATAAAGTGACCAAATCGATTTATTGACTTGGGTCAAACTTTTCAAGCTTAAGTCCTCTAAGGTGAATTAGTTGTCACTTTATTAATCTAGACATGAATTTTCAATCTTAAGCACATGATAACTAATTATTAACACACCTAAACATGTTTATGAAGTTTGGACTTAAAATGAGATGACCAAGTCGATTTATTGACTTGAGTCAAACTTTTCAAGCTTAAGTCCCCTAAAGTGAGATACCAATTATATTTGATCATCTAGACATGAATTTTCAAATTTTAAATATCTAGACTCATGTGATATGTATATCTAAATATATTCATTTTGTGTTTACTGAAAATGAGGTCTCTAATAAGAAATTTTAACATAGAGCAAGTTTCATTCAATCAAGATATCATAAAATTGCCTAAGTTATCCAAATTTTTTTTACTCATGAAAATTCAAACATTTATCATGCAATCATCAATCATGAGTATGAAGATATCACTAAACATAATAATTCAATTATTATACTAAGGTTTTTACAAAATTGAATCCATACCTTATTATTATTATTATTTTTAAAATTTGCCCAAGCTTTTCATTTCCTTTTTCATTTTTCTTTTAGATAGCATAACCTTTCATTTACATTCACAACTTGCAAGTAGACTTAATTAGTAGATAATAAAATTAATACGCCTACTAGCAAGCTAACATACTAAATAGCAAACACTACTAGAAAAATGGACATCAGCAACGGCTGATGCCGTTGCTGAAGAGCATCAGCAACGGCCGCGCCGTTGCAATAGAGTCGTGACAGAAAGTCGCGTTGCTGATAACTTAGCAACGGATCAGCAACGGCCGCTCGGGCCGTCGCTCAAAACATTATCAGCAACAACCGCTCGGGCTGTCGCTAAAAATATTATCAGCAACGGTTTTGCTACAGACCCGGAGCCGTTGCTGATAACATTAATAGCAACGGCCGCTGAGTCCGTAGCAACGCCGTTAGTAAAAGCCCGTCGCTAAGTCGTTGCTGTAGGTCATCAGCAACGGCTTTCGATACACTTTTAGCAACGGCTTTCCCACGGACGACCGTGGGAAAGCCGTTGCTGATGATGTGTACCTGGAAATAGAAAAATTGAAAATTGAAAATTTCCATTGATACATTGATACATTATCTGATACATAACTCACACACCCATACCCTCATACACACATTCATTCACACATCACAAACACACCAAGATATACATCAAAACAATTATATTTATATTGATAATTATCCACGATAGTATAAAAACAATTCAAATGCAAAATTGAAGTATCAATATCCAAACAAAATAAGTTAAACAAGTTCAATATCTCAGTAACAAGTTCAATATCCAAACAAAAAATCTCACGATCACGATGGAGGATGGTCTGGATCATATGGCGGGGTCTGGAGTGCTTGAGTGTACACCGGTGTGGACTGACTCGAGGACGATGGATTAGATGATGCCGAAGAGATGCCTGCTTCGGGATGACCTGACATGTTGCGTATCATAGATTGTATATCTTCCATCATAGATTATGTTAAATAAACAACAGATCAAAGATGTTTGTCAATGGGTAAAAGAACTTAGATTACCCGATGGATATGCTTCAAACTTATCTCGATGTGTGAACGTCGATGATTGCAAAATATCAAGGATGAAGAGCCATGATTGTCATGTATTCATGCAAAGATTACTTTCGATCGCATTTCGAGATCTTCTACCTGATAATATTTGGGGTCCGTTGACTGAATTAAGTATGTTTTTTAGAAACATCTGTGCAAATGTCCTTCGAGTCGAAGATATGTCAACACTTGAAAATAATATTATTGAAATCATATGCAAGCTGGAGCAGTTTTTCCCTCCTGCATTTTTTGACTCGATGGAGCATCTACCGATACACTTGGCATACGAGGCACGAGTTGGTGGCCCCGTTCATTATCGGTGGATGTACTTATTTGAAAGATACATGAATCGTCTGAAGAAAAAAGTAAAGAACACCGCAGCTGTTGAAGGATCAATATCTGAATCGTATATCATCCAAGAAATTTCAACATTCTGCTCATTTTACTTTGAATCGACAGTACAGACAAGATTTGATCGTCTTCCACGTAACGACGACGGGGGTGTTCGACATTCAGATGGACGTTTAAATATATTTTGTCACTCTGGTCGTGCTTTTGGTTCTCGTCCATCTCGACACTTAAGCGAGGAAGAGTATCATTTGGCACACTTGTATGTATTACTCAATTGTCCAGAGATTGAACAATTCATTGAAATATTTGACATTGAGATGGTGCAAAAATACTCTATTCACAACGATCAAGAATTGGAGAGATTACAGAATCGTGATTTCCCTACTTGGATTCAGACTTACAGCAAAGATCACAGAGCTGAAATAGATGAAAGAATATTTGAGTTTGTTAGTGGACCGTCGCGACTTGTGTCGTGCTATAGCGGATATTTTGTTAATGGGTATAAATTTCACACGGTTGAATATTCATTTACAAAGAAGACGATGAATGCTGGGGTCTGCGTGAAAGGGACAACCTATGTTGAATGTGATATGGATTTTTATGGACTGGTGGAAGAAGTGATAGAGTTGCACTACTTCGGCTTAAAATCAGTGATCATATTTAGATGTCATTGGTTCGATACAACAGAAAGGGGCATGAAAGTTCATCCAAAATACAAACTTGTTGAGGTTAATTACAAATCGAAATTGGCAGCAAATGAGCCTTTTATATTGGCATCACAAGCCGAACAAGTATATTACGCGAAGTATCCGGCTCGAAATAAAGATAGAGCAGATTGGCGTGTAGTCTGTAAGACAAAAGGTAGAGGAAAAATTGATCCGATAGTAGGAGAAAATGAGCTGATACCTGATATGACACATGGTTTCTATCAAGAAGATGATCCTCCTGCTGTAGATCGTATTATTCCAATACTCAAGGATGCAGACACAACGTCAATTCAATTAGAAGTTGAATATGCTGCTGATGATGATCATGAAATTGAGGAAGCTGGAGATGAAGAAGATGAAGAAGAGGAAGAAGAGGAAGAATTCGAAGACTATTATTCAGATGATGAGGAATAATTGTAAAGTATATATTTTATTAAATATATATCTACTATTTATACAATAATCTGATTATATGTCTGTTCGACAGATATGCCTGGTCATGGTTATCGACGCAGGACAGCTTCGGAGTCTTCGATCGGTGAGACTCCAGCACTTACTCATGCTGCTGATCCTCCTGTTGCTGATCCTCATGCCGATGATACTGCCGAGGCTAGTACATCCAGACGCAGCCGGCCACGCGGGCCGAACAGGTGGCAGCCTCCACCAGCCACAGAGTCACGTAGATTGATTAGCGTGATTGGGGAGCGGTAATATATCATGAATTATGAATCATTACAAATTCATTATATCATAATATAATATTAAAATTTATTTTTGTTGTGCAGGTTCGAGCAAGAAGAAGTGTCGAGGAGCATTTCTTCTACTATTCGACGATACATGCACGGGGCATGGCCTACATGGTCTCACGTGCCTAGCGAGCACGTCAACATGTTATGGCGCGAGTTTGAGGCACGTATTATTATTATTTTTACATGCATGATGATTAATATTGGTACTGATATTATTATTTTGCAGGCTCGCTATACATGGGTCGAGGACCAAAGGCCCTTCATTTACGCTGCCTGGGAGGCTATTTCCCGGGCAAGGTACAACGGGCAGCTGGGGCAGGCTCGGTCCCAAGCGATGGCCCGAACTGGGACCACTAACATCGCGGAGACTCGGGGATACGGCCCCGATTGGATTACTCCGGATATATGGGACCAGCTCGTGGGAATATGGTCGACGGATCGATGGCAGGAGGTTTCTCAGAATGCGGCTAAAAATCGCATGTCGGGGGGAGCAGCGCGTCACACCGGCGGCTCTGTTGCATTTGCAGTGCACGCGAACCGTATGGTAAGTATATCTTTTAATTATATATTTTATTTGTTACTATGTGTACTAATTAATGTATTTGTTTTGTAAATGTAGACGACGGTGTCGGATGACGGGACTGTCCAGCGACCCTCCCCGATGGCGGTGTTTGAGCGGACTCACCGTCGAGCACATGGGACGGGGGAGTACATCGACAACCGCGCTGCATACATTATGGTAACTATATATTTGTTTAAATTATTCATTATATATTTATAATTTAAGTTTTATGATAAATATTAAACAGAAAATCAAACTCAAGTAGGAGACCTACAGCCAGACGGTGGTGCAGCGCGGGGGTACCCCCGAGGACTTTGACGCAGCAACGTGGGTCGAGGCCGCAGGTGGCTGGGACCATGGCCGCGTATATGGCTTCGCAGATAGTGGTCATGCGCGAGCCGTACTAGGGCCACTTGGGGCACCGACCCCTCCGGTCGCTGGTGAGCGGCCGTCCACCTCTAGATCCAGTTATGATCATAGTAGCAGAATAAGGACTCTAGAGGACACGATCGCGCGTCAGACTGAGATAATGGAGCGCCAGAGTCAGATGATGGCGGATATACAAGCTATGCTACGCAACATGTCAGGTCATCCCGAAGCAGGCATCTCTTCGGCATCATCTAATCCATCGTCCTCGAGTCAGTCCACGCCGGTGTACACTCAAGCACTCCAGACCCCGCCATATGATCCAGGCCATCCTCCATCGTCATCGTGAGATTTTTTTATATTGACTTTGTTACTGAGATATTGAATTTGTTTAATTTATTTTGTTTGGATATTGATACTTCAATTTTGCATTTGAATTGTTTTTATACTATCGTGGATAATTATCAATATAAATATAATTCTTTTGATGTATATCTTGGTGTGTTTGTGATGTGTAAAAATGAATGTGTGTATGAGTGTATGGGTGTGTGAGTTATGTATAAGATAATGTATCAATGTATCAATGGAAATTTGGAATTTTAAATTTTTTAGTTACCAGGTTCACATCATCAGCAATGGCTTTCCCACGGCCGTCCGTGGGAAAGCCGTTGCTAAAAGTGTATTGAAAACCGTTGTTGATGACTTACAGCAACGGCTTAACGACGGGATTTTACTAACGGCGTTGCTACGGACTCAGCGGCCGTTGCTATTAATGTTATCAGCAACGGCTCCGGGTCCGTGGCAAAACCGTTGCTGATAATATTTTTAGCAACAACCTGAGCGGCCGTTGTGGATCCGTTGCTAAGTTATCAGCGACGCGATTTTCTGCCACGACTCCATTGCAACGGCTCGGCCGTTGCTGATGCTCTTCAGCAACGGCATCAGCCGTTGCTGATGCCCATTTTTCTAGTAGTGGAACTTAGGTTGAGTTGAATTTTCAGCCAGGTTTTCTTCCGCGCTTTGTTTCCAGGTTCCGGCTTTTAACGAGCATCATCTTGGAGGGCTTTCATGTGATCTTTGAGTCCGTCCAATGTGACTTTGGTGCACTCGTCGATATTCGAGAGGTTTTCGTGACGAACCCGAGCGCGACGATCAATGTCCTTCCGATTTATCGATTTCTCTAATTTTTCCAATCGAGGACATCGAACGCTACTGATATGGAACCTGAAGATATTCTCAATGAAATTATTAGTTTCATATTTGTTATCATCAAAACCATCAAAACCAAGATTAAGACTAAGGTTGAAAACCTAAAGCCAACACTTCCATCAACCGTTTCATCAAATAGAGGCCAAAATTGACAAGCTCCTTGATATGAGATTCAAGGGGTTACTAGTACTTATTTTTATTGCTATTGTATTTTTGTGTAAGTAAGATGTTATTGTGATGATGTTTTTGGATATACTGCTGCTGTATATATGCTGTGATGATGTCATTTTTTGGATATATTGCTGTTGCGATGTCGTAATTATAGGGAGTTGTGCTTTTTTTATATATTTTTTATTTTTTTTTCATCGGCGAGGAATTGGAGGCGATAACCAATTAATGGTTCTGCGCACTTTCCTCATAAAGCCGTAAAGTAATATTGCTCATTATTATTTATTTATATGCATTGTTATTACCAATTTATTATATGTTTTCCGATCTAGGATTTTAATATTATTGCGTGGTTGTGGTGATAATTTACATTGCGTGGTTGTGCTGATTTTAACCTTGCGTGGTTGTGCTAATTTTATCCTTGTGTGGTTATGCTGATTCTGTGATTATTAAATAATGAGCAAACCTATTTTTGGTGGACTATGAATTGGAGGCGGTCACCAACTAATGGTGATACACATTTTCATTCATAGTCCGACATTCATATAATTCCGATGCCAAATACGCATTTATACCAATCATTCATCTTCTTCTCCAACTCGGTGCTGATGGAGGTGGTGGAATCAGGCCTTGACTGTTTTCGAGCGAGCTGAGGTTTACTTGTGCTACCAAAAATATTTGAATTCACTAGATTAGAATTCAATTGGATGTATTTAAATTCATTACATAAGTTTGTTTTTAATTTTTGTGGTACATATGTAAATTTATTTGGTTAGAATTTAATTGGATGTATTTAAATTCATTACATAAGTTTGTTTTTAATTTTTGTGGTACATATGTAAATTTATTTGGTTATTTATTCTGCATATAGATGTTGTAAATATTCGGAAAAAAAATTGTCTCAGAAATTCTACAGCAACAGCAAAAAAAAAAAGACTTAATGATATATAATTAATTAGGTAATTCTCTACTCGTAGCTTTCGTTAGGCGTGCTACTGCTTTAGGAAGACAACAAATGGGCTCCTTCATGTGAGTGGACAGCTCAAAGCTTGAATCTTTCTCTCTCTTTCTCTGCATTTTTTTTTCAAGAAAATAAACTACTTCATATTATTAACGAACAAAAATGGGACCGCAAAAGTCCCTTCCACAAATATTTTGGAGCTTCGGAGGTCTCACATGAGACCAAACCTGTGAGACACCATTTAATCGAGCAAATTTTGCAGCCCAGTGGGCTGCTTTATTACACTGTTTGGAAGCAAAGCTAAAGGAAATATTATTACAAGCTAAACAAAAGGATGAGATATAATCAAAAATAGCTTGTATTCTCCAATCCGAGCAGCTTCTAAGCTTCAAAGAGTCCACGAGTGCTTTCGAGTCCGATTCGATAATGACATGTTGGTAATGCTCCTGTAAAATAATAACTAGTGCTTGTCGGACAGCAAGGGTTTCCGCATGCAGAATAGAGTTAGCCTTAATCAAAAAACATTCAGCGTATAAGATTTTACTAAGGTGATCCCTAGAAATAAGACCAACAACAGATAAAGAGCTAGAAAAGAAAGCATCACAGTTGATTTTTATGCAACCTGGAGGAGGGGGCATCCATTTACATATGAAAGGAGTTCTAGCTTTAGCATTACCCTCAGAATTTGAATTCGAATCGAGAAAGCCCACATAAGAGATTATTTTCTTCGTTAAGCAAGAGGGGGAAAGCTGTCGCGCCTGGTGCAGCCCCTCATTTCTCCCAAACCAAATGAACCACCATGAAACCACAATTAATCTTTTTATCGAGCAACAAATTGAATAGTCAGTCAAGATAAGGAGATTGCTATCAAGAATCCATGACTGTCTATTTGGTAGCATGATTTTAAAATGGTTTTGTAAACAAGTCAAAATTTCAAGAGTAAAGGAGCAAGAACAGAACAGGTGTTCAAATGTTTCAACAGCCAAATGGAAAAATGAACAAGAGTTGTTTGAAGATAATTTTAAAGAGTAAAGCATGTCCTTAGTAAGTAGTCTACCATACATCAACTTCCAAATGAAAAGCTTGATTTTTTCAGGGAGCTTTAAAGACCAAATAGCCATCCAATTAAAAGGGGGATTAGCCAATAAAACATCATGCTTGAGGTGAAACTTGTAAGCTACAGCAGTGGTAACGTTTCCATTCTTACTATCAGTCCAGATAAGTTTATCATCATGAGGTATTAAAGGAAGGCCAATCATAGAAACAGATGCACCCAACTCTAGAGAGAACATTTCATTACACAGAGCCGCATCCCATTGCTGATCTTTAATGAGACAGCTTACCTTCAAAATATTAATGAAGGTGGGTTTTCCGTTGAATGGTAGTTCAAGTAACCAAGGGTCATGCATGAGGGATGTGTTGTTCCCAGATCTGATGATAGATTGGAAACCAATAGAGAGCTTGTTAAAAGATTTCACAAAGAGTCTCTAGGACCAGGAACAAGAAGGAGGAGGTTCAGCATTAGCAATGGAAAGCTTAGGGTATTTGTGTTTCACTAGATGGAGCCAAATGTTGTCATTGTTATTAAGATAGGCATCCCCCCTTTTTGCATTAAGGGAGAGACTTTGAAGGTATACATTGTAGATACCAAGGCCACCATTTGCTTTAGGATCAGTAATGTTGTCCCAAGAGATCAAATGCATCTTTTTATGATCATTGCTAGACCCCAGAAAAAGTTACTTATGATGTTGTTGATTTTATTCATGGCTTTCTTAGGCAGCCAGGAAACAGAGATTGTGTGAAGGGGTATTGAGGTCAGGACAGATTTCACAAGGGTAAGCTTCCCAGCTTGGGAAAGGTAATTAGATTGCCATGATCCTAGTTTGCTGTTAATAGAGTCAAACAGGTAGTCATAGGCTTTATCAGGAGGGTTTTTGGGGGAGATAACAATACCCAGGTATTTAAAAGGAAAAGTGCCCTCTGTCATGTTGAGTTTATGACAAATAGATTGCCTAATATTTATCTATGTGCCTCCCTCTACCCACTTGCCTTTTTTTTAATACTTCACTCTATATATTATAAGTAGGAATCATAAGTTATTATTTTTATTGAATAACTTATTTATTAATTTTTTCATTAAATGAGGTGTAGATGCAAATGCAGTGTAGATATGTTCGCATTTGAATGCGGTACGATTATGAATATATTCAACGGATGCGATGTGAATATGGATGTGTGATGTGAATGTGCGCGATGAAGATAATACAATATTTGCATCGTATCTAATTCGTAATCATCTCTAATTATTTTATTTTAAATTAAATATAAAATAATATTTTAATATTTTAATATTTATATTAATTAATAAAATAATATTTATTTACTGATTAACATAATTAATATTACTAAACATATTTTTTAAGTTTGAAAATAGATACTATGTTTGATAAACAAACGCAGTTTTAATTTTCGTCTTGAAAACAGTCATCGAAAATAACACACAACAAACGAGTTTTCGCCGTTTTCGTTTCGCGAAACATGAAAACATGATATGTCAAACAAACACGTTTTCGCCAAACACAAAAACCGAAATTAAAAACTTGAAACATGAAAACTCATTTCAATTTTCACGAAACGAAAATTACTTCTAAATTTTTGTAAACAAACACGCCCTAGTTAATTGTTCAAATGTGTCAAATCAAATTTCTTTGTCAATTATATGTAGGTTGATCTTGTAAATGACATAATCATGTATCAGTTTCTATTTTATGTATATCGACTATAACATCAATTATATATTTTAAAATTTTTATATTTTTCTAATTCAAACATCAAATTAATAGTGAATAGTTAAGATAAGCTCCTTTCATTTAGATAATTAATCGATGATAGGAGGAAGATTAATAAAAGCATACAAAAAAGATAATATAAAACTACGCTGTCAATTGTTATTGTCTAATTATACATGGAAGCATCAAAGTCAAAGTAGTTAACTATAATGTTTATCGGGCTAAATTAATATCATCATTTTGGTTATTCATTTTTTACTAAAGCAAATCAGGAAATATTTTCACTTTAGTTAATCATTTTACTATAATGTTTATCGAGCTAAATTCTTCTATGTCAGATAGTGGTAATGGTTGAATCTCGTGAGCATCTGTTCCATACATGCACCTAAGCAATGACTGTCCTTAAACTCAATGAAGTGCCCCTCCGTACTTTATGATTTTTAAATAACCTTCCTTTGGCTGAAGTAAATGACACTACTCTCGGGAGGAGTCGCATCATCTTGACCTGAAGTTGGTTCGTCTAGTTTGAAAGGAACAAAATATTGGATGAAATAATCACACTAGATGAGGGGTGAATAATCTAAATTTAATTTTACACATTTTCTTAAACTACTTAGACAAATTATAATTTATCGACTAAATGCAGAATCAATAATAAAATAATTTAAACACAAACAAAGATATTAATGCTAACACAATTATTTATAGTGGTTTGACCCCAATGCCTACTCCACTACCTAAGCATCGTGCTTATTATATATATATTTCACACCCAAATTCACTAAATTATGAGTAGCTTACAATTGAGGACTTTACACCGGAAAGATCCTACACTCACAACGAAGGCACTTCTACACCCGGAAGTATCCCGCCTTCCTACCAAGTGAGCTTTCTCACTTCAATTCCTAAGACATATTATTAACTTAGTTTACACAAGTGACTTTACACCTTCTACACTAAGGTTACAACTTACACACAAGACCACACACTAGGTCTTTTTACAAACTCAAGTAAATCAAATCAAATCAAAATAAAAATACCTTAATTACAAGAAGAGAGTAAAAATGACTTATCACAATAAGGACACATCTTCTTCTTGAGCCTAGCAAACTTGAATACCCATTCAATGAAGAACACTTGAAGATGAGAGATCAAGAGCTAGGTTTTGTGGATTTGATCATGAAAGGGCTTAGGAGATGCTTAGGACCACTCTTTGAGACTTGGATGCATCAACATTAGCTAGGTTTGGGGTGAGTATTTTTAACCCCCAACCAAATGACTCGTCAACGGGTGTTTTTCTGCACGTTGGCAACGCCCGATCGCTTGTCGGTCGATCGTTGGTCGATCGATCGAGCGGGAGTTGATCAACCGATCGATCGATCGAATTGGCTACTGCCAATTTTTTACCACATTTGGTCGACCGAATTGCCTTCTGCCGAATTTCCTCTTCTGCCAGTCGACTGAATCTAGTCAGGGCAATTTTCTTGTGTATCTTTATTGTGCGCTTCATTTTCGGGTTTTGGCCTTCAACGCTGCATCAACTTGGAGAGATTTCTAGATGTTATCTGAACTCGCTCATGACGTCTTTGGTGCACATATCGAACTTCTAGAGATTTCTGCGATGAACCCGAATGTGTCGATCACTACAAGAAAACATAGCATCACCAACAGATTTGTTACCAACGGATTTAATTTGTTGGTATTACCAACAAAATTACCAACAGATTAAAAAATCTGTTGGTAAATCAGCCTATAATTTCCCCCCCTTCTATTTTAACCGACCAAATATTTCCCTCCTACTCACACACTAAAATACTATTTTCGTGCCATATTTTTTTCAAGCCCTAATACAGCGACCCGACGAATCCCTAAATTTTTCCCAACCGACGAACTCCCCGCGCGACCTCTCCCTACGACACCTCCCCATTCCGCGATCTCTCCCTGCGACGCCTCCCCATTGTGCTCGACCTCTCCCTACGATGCCTCCCCATTCCGCGCGACCTCTCCCTGCGACACCTCGTCGTTCTCCAAAAACAAACGGTATGTTTGGGGAGGTGTGGAAATATTGTTCTTTTTTCTCTCCTCTTAAACTCACCCTTTCGCTCTTTCACCATAGGGCACCAGAGACGAGGCACACGAGAAGCCGTGAGGACTGAGGAGGGTCGGCGCCCACTTCTTCTCTCGTCTGAAACCCTAGTTCGTTTTGTGTTTTCCTTCTCCGGAAATGTTCCTCCGGCGAAATTTGTGGCGGAGGGGTGCCCGATCGGAGGCGCTGCTTGGGCGGCTGCTCGGCCGTGGCCTCGCCTCCGCGCCTCCGTCCTTGCCGCCGTTCGACCATCAGTCGCGGCCGTACAAGGGAATGCTGGCCAATGAGGTCCTCCAGAAGCAGAAGAAGTTTCTCGGGCCATCGTTGTTCTATTACTACCATAAGCCTGTAAACTTCTCTCCCTAGCCTTAGTAGTGCTTTGACAATCTTTGTGCAACGTCGTTCAATCCAAGTTGGGTTCTTTTCGGATCCAATGCGCTATCGATGGAGCAGTGTGGAGCAGAGCTCTCAAATCATATATTGAAGGATTTTTTAACCATATTTTGTGCAATATATTTAGCGCATTAAAAAAACTTCTCATTTTAACACGTTCCATTTTCCTTTTATAGGCCCCATTACAATTTCTGAACGTCTTTTGGATGAAGTTTATTGTCTTTCATTATGATTTTTCTTTAAAATCTCTTTTCAGCTGAATATTGTGGAAGGGAAGATGCAGTATCTTTATGATGATGCTGGAAAATGTTATCTTGATGCGTTTGCTGGCATAGTTACGATTTCTTGTGGGCATTGCCATCTTGATGTGGTGAATGCCGTGGTGGAGCAGACAAATCTACTTCAGCATACCACCACCATCTACTTGCATCATGCCATTGTTGAATTTGTTGAAGCTCTAGCTTCAAAAATGCCAGGCAACCTGAAGGTACGCTATCCCACTGTTCTGGATTTAATTGAATTTCTAGTTAATTCATGTATTATATGTCAACTACTACAAACAGTAACTAGAGATGAATATTTCAGCAGTGTGAGAAAATATTACATGTAGATAACCATGAAAACAAAGACCTTACTTGATTTTGTGCTATTTTGTTCTGCTTAATTCCTGGTACTTACAGGTACTTAAGGTTGTAACCTAGGCAGATAGGTTAATATGAGACTACTCTTTAGTCTTTATTGCAGAAACTTTTCAGGTCAGATTTGTCTTCTCAAAGAAGCTGAAAAGTAGTAACTACTCTTTAGTCTTTAGCTAGCAACTTTGGAGTTTGGATCTTCATTTTTAGTTTCAAATGCTGACAGGGAGTTGGAGGAGCTGTTGAATTGGCACCTGGGTACCTAAAATTGGTATATGATATTGTTCGAAAGGCCGGTGGAGTCTGCATAGCTGATGAAGTTCAGAGTGGATTTGGCAGGACAATAAGCCATTATTGGGGGTTTGAGACACAGGGTGTCATTCCTGACATTGTCACAATGGCAAAGGTAATATATTTTTTTTTTCTACTTTTGATGTTGTATTCTTTAGAAGAAAAGAACAATTACCACATGTAGGATTTTGTTGATAAAAACTGCATCAGGTTTGAATATGTACCCATTATTTCTAAAATATTTTGATTTATATGGTGTTGGCAACTTTAATGATTGTTACAGGGTATTGGCAATGGCCTACCCTTGGGAGCAATTGTAACAACACCTGAAATAGCAAGTGTGATGTCACAAAAAATACAATTCAACACTTTTGGTGGAAATCCTGTATGCTCTGCTGGTGGACTAGCTGTTCTCAATGTTCTGGACATGGAAAAGCGTCAATCACATTGTGCTGATGTTGGTTCTCACTTGATAGGACGATTGAGAACCCTTCAGGAAAAGCATGACAGTAACTTCCAAATACCTCTATATTTTTTTTTCATTAAGTTGTTCCACTATATGTTATGAGATAAATCTAGAATCCTTGCATCAAATTCTTGTTGCATAGATTTTTTCATATTACGCACAAGGTTGTATCTATCTTTAACTTTGTATAGAACATGCATCTTATCATATATTTTCAGCTGTCTTCTTTTCAGTCATTGGAGATGTTAGAGGCAAGGGATTGATGCTGGGAGTGGAACTTGTAACTGATAGGAAGGAGAAGACACCTGCCAAGGCAGAGACAACAATCTTATTTGAGAAACTCAAGGGTATGATTCTGTACTTTGCTTCGTGAAGGTGTTTTTTTCTTTCAATTATATGTAAATGTCACTTCTTTCTTGATGTAGACTTCTTAGTGGATGCACTGGACTATGCCATTTCTAGATTGTGAAGCCTATTGACCTCAAGAAAAGGAAAAAGAAAAAACTCCCGCAGTCAGCAGTTAATCAGATGAAGGACTGGGAAGATGCATGCAAAGTCACCTAGATTGAGGAGAAAATGTAGCAAAATAACCAATGCAATTTTCTGGTCTAAACATTGGTAATAAATCAGTCATTGATGATTGCTGAACGTTAGAATGAAAGGAATTGGTATGTTGGCTAATGTACATTACTGCAATTCAAAAGTTTAAAATCAGTTAAAATGACTTAAGAACACCATCGATTCTTGCGTGACTTGGTTTGTATGATTCCAATCTTTTGTTTATGTCCTACATGAATTTTTAAAGAGAATATTCATCAATCTTCCTTTAGAGAATTGGTTTGTATGCTTCCTTTAGAGAAGATCTAATTTGCTTAGCATCAATCTTCTTTTAAATAGTAAAGATAGAAGTTCGCGTGAGGAAAATCTTTCCCTAGGCTTGGACAATCCAGAAACTAGTCTCTCCATAGTTGCACTTTTGGCATTCATGTTTTGATAATTTACTGACATGGTAGTTTGAACTTGCCAGGACATGTATATTGACATTGCAATTTCTAGTTCGCTCCTTTATCCTGACAAGCTTTCCCCCCCACTATTGACATGACTTAATGGATGCTATCCTCTTAATTTTGAGCCAGTCTGCTAATTATGGAGAAAATATTCAAAGCTGTGTTATAAATAGTTCATGCTTAAATTTGCAATATGAAATGTTGTAAAATATTTTCTGTTCACATTGGAATTGTATTCTTATATCCCTAAAAGAGAAACGTCAGCCTTTTCATACTTAATAGAAATCAAAGATGAGAATTTTTAAGGTATTAAATGGTTTTTCTGGCAGTACATTTCCTGTGTTTGATGCTCTTTTTGTTTTTTTTTTCAGGAAGGACTTGTGAAAACCCTTTTTGATACAGAACAAGTGATGGTCTACCTCCAGTAACATTTGCTATAGCTGCAGAAGAGACGACGGGTGTCAATGTGTCTGAATGTCCTTGCTTCATGATTAGTGGAGGTTCCGATGCTTTTACAGCTAGGGATATGTGGTGTGCAATCAAAGAGGTTGGTGATATTTGTTTGTTGACATGTAATATCATTATAGCGAAAGCATCCACCAATTCTCATTCCTGGTGGCCTGAATCTCACTTGGTTAGCACTGTTGCGGAAAGTTTGCAACTTTAAACATTCACATAAGATGTGGAAGTAATAATTTATTGCATGTTTGTCTGGTAGTGCCAGATAACAAAAGCAGTAGTTTGCAACAATATCATGGTTCTACACTTCTACTTGTTGGTTGCTTATGCAATGCTGGTCAGTGTGGTTCATGGTATGCACATTTCTTTGACCATCCTATGTCATCCTCATCTAAGTTGACTTGGTTTACACTAATCAGATTCTGTATCATGCTTGTATCCATTCCTCTTATCCATGAAATATCTATTTTTCTGCATAAATATCTATTTTTCTGCATAAGTTGAAGAAACTACCTATTTATACTATCGTTTTTGTCTAATTTGCCATTTGACTATACTATCAATTTTGATGCTGCTATGTACCTTCCATTTCATGTCATTCAAAATGAAGTCAACCACAATACATAAATGGTTGATGTACACAACCTTCCCATTAGAAGCAGATGGTGTATTTATGAAGTGGCCATTAGTACAGAATCCTGTATTGTACAAATTAATTGCTTTGCTTTTCTTAATTCATTGCAATTCTCATATTGGCATTATAATAAAAAATTACATCAAACAGAATGAATCTTTTGACCACCTTAATTCTTCTGAGATGCTATTTCATTCTGAACCTGGATCATCAATTGGAGCCGCTGTTGCAGCTTATGTGGCAATTGCTTCACAAACAACTCGTACTGTGACATTTTCTTTAGCATGGGCTTCTCCTAAAGTAAAGTTCCCTAGTGGAAAAATCTATCATAGGTTGGTAAGCTGATGTCCATCCAAGTAAGCTAGGCAAACCAAAGAACCTTGTACTAAGTAGAGTTCCGATGCAGGCGCTATACCAAATTTTATGGAACTGATTGTGATGCAGTAGCAAGGCTTGTGCATGATGCCATTATTCGTATGATATATTGCTTAGGCTTTTGTTTTCTTTGCTTTTTCCTCTATACTAGCTCAGATTTAACTCCTAACTCAATAGAACATGGTTCCTGGGAGACCTAGATTGAGGAATGACAAAATCCTATTCTGCAGGATAAAAGGTTCCCGACTTGGTATGTTATTCAGAAACATTATAAAATTACTGTTGCAAAATGGCTTTGACATTAATTTTAGTTTCTTTCTAGGTATCCTGTCACTCTATTTAATGAACTATACTATCTTAATGCTGGAGGAACAATTTGGGCAGGTGATTTTTTTTTCATATTCAACAAACCTAATTGAATAATATTTCATAATATCAATGGTTCATCATGTTCTGTGGCAGATGGGTCACTGCCAATTTAGAGTTTAGCAAGTATTGAGGAAAGGAAGTTCTCTCTTGATATGCCACATGTAGATTTCAATCACTTGAATGAGGCAATAACAAGAAAGAATACTGCAGTAGATATCCTTGATAGAATGGCAATAGTACTCGAAAAGTTGCATGCACCTAGTGCATCAAATTCTGCTATAGGAACACCATTGCTTCAATAAGAAAACATTGGCCAGTTTCTCTATTTGGAAGGAGTTGAGTACTGTATGTGGAATACATATGATGTCCATTTCTATTCATATTGGTTGTTAATTTTGTTGACAATGAATTTGTATTTGGTTAAGATTTGTACGTTGGTTATGATTTTGCACTACACAATTCGGTTGATGTTAGGGAAGATTTGTCTTTTAGTAAGGTTTGTATTTGTTTGATAATATACTCGATTGTAGATGCTCGGTACTCAGTTGTTTTGGTTATGAAAACGACACTATTATTTGGTTATGAAAATATGACCTTTTTTTTCTTGACTTGTTGTGTGTGTATATATATATATATATATATGTGATTGGGTAATAAGAAATTTGATGCGTGATTTGCCTTCAAGGTCGTATACAGGAAAATGAAAATTCATATGAGTATGAATATTTTAATTATAAAATGCATTACCAACGGATGTCTCCATTGGTAATACCAACGGATGTCAGTTGGTAATACCAACGGATGTTATCGGTTGGTATTTCCAACGGAAATGATATCCGTTGGTATCACCAACAGAGTATATTTCTGTTGGGGTTACCAACGCATAATATTTTTCGTTGGTGTTACCAACGGACATTAATTATCGTTGGTGTTACCAACGAATATAATAATATCCGTTGGTAATACCTAGCATGGTCATCACCGACGTATTTACCAACCGATAATCCGTTGGTAATATATTACCAACGGATTTTTGAGTATTACCAACGGATTTTGTCCGTTGGTGATACCCTATTTTTTTGTAGTGGATCAATGTCCTTCTGATTTTTCAATTTTTCCGATCGAGAACATCGAGTGCTAACCGATATGGAACATAAAAATATTTCTCATTAAAACATTAGTTTCATATTTATTATCATCAAAATCGAGATTAAGATCAAGATTAAAAACTTTAGGCCAACACAAAAGATACTTTGAGGGAAACACTAATGGTGTCCAATCTACGGTGGCTGCAACTCTTAAGTTTGCATCAGCCTATGGCTGTTTGTAGTTTCTTTTGTTGTTGGTGTTGTCCTTCTTGGTGTTGTTCTTTTTGCCCCTTGTGGGGTTCCTTTTAACTTTTAACTCTCTTATCCCTACCTATTGTATTTATACCTCTTGAATTAATGCAAGTTGCTTTTATTAAAAAAGAAGAAGAAGAAAGATTGTGCTTCTTATTTCATGTTCTGATAAGTAACTTCATTTGATGTTCTACTGAAAATTAAGTTCATGTTTTCTCATTTCAAACATAAGATACTTTTTTCCGTGCAGCTTTCCTGGATAAATTAAATGAGGACAGTGTGCTTTCATATAAGGGATGGTCACATTACTCACACGTGGTGTTTGAAGTAGAGACACAAATACATGATGTGCTGCAAAAAGTATTAATTGAGTTGTCATATGAACCTGACGGGTTCACCAGTACAAGAACTTGTCAAATTCTTTGTTGACGGGCATTAGGGAAGTAACGGTAACAAGAAAATATGAAGCTAGTAAAGAAATAAAGTGTTGTTGAAAAGAGAGAGAGACTGTGTGTCAAATTGTACTTTTTATTTTTTAAAATTGAATTTTGGGTGAAAATTTTCAAATTCAATTTTTTTTTTGGAATTTCTAGATTCGAAACATAATATATATTTAGAATATCCATTTTATCATTGGAAAAAGTTTCTATCTTAGTAGAGACTTTCGCCGAAAATTAAGAAATATATATATATATATATATATATATATATATATATATATATATAATGAATTAGAGACTAAAAAAATTATCAGAGACATTTCTGATGAATGGGAGACTTTTGCACAAAATCTATAAAATTAATATATTAGATAAAAAAGTTTATAAAGGGATAAAAAATAAATGTTAGAGTCTAAAAAAATATTTTAAAATTCTATAATGCATCAGAGACTTCTGTACAAAGCCTATAAAACTAAATTTAAATTAAAAATTATCAAATATTTTGATGCATTTTTTTTGGACCATAGTGCTTTTATATCACAAAAAAATTATTTCATAAATTAAAATAAATTTTTTGAGTTATAAAATTATTATAGACTTTGGACAAAAATCTTTAACGCATTAGAAATTTTTGTTCAAAATTTATAAAATTAAATTAAAATTAAAAATAATAAAATATATTTTGTCCAAAATATATTTTATAGACTCTAGCACATCTTTCATATTATATATATATATTATGGATTAAATTTTAATTTTTATAATTATGAAATTATTATAAACAAAAATCTATAATGCATTAGAGATTTTTGCCCACAATCTATAAAACTAAATTTAAATTAAAAATAATTAATGAAATATTTTGTCCAAAAGTGTCTAAATTTTATATAATATATATTATGAATTAAATTTTATCTTTTATAATTATAAAATTATTATAGACAAAAGTGTCTAGCACATTAGAGATTTTTGTCTAAAGTCTATAATAATTTTTATAATTCTAAAAAAATTAATTTTAGTTTATAATATATATATATTACAATATAAAGAGCGGTGCTAGGATCTAAAAAATATTTTAGACTAAAGTATTTTACTATTTTTGATTTAAATATAATTTTATAAATTTTGGGCAAACGTCTCTAATGCGTTAGAGACTTTTGTCTAATGTCTATAATAGATTCATAACTAAAAAAATTTAATTTTAATTCATGAAATATTTTTTTATGATACAAAAGATGTACTCTGGTCAAAAAAAATATTTTACATCAAAGTATTTCATAATTTATAATTTAAGTTTAGTTTTATAGATTTTGTGCAAAAATATCTAATGCGTTAGAGAGTTTGGAAATATTTTTTTAGACTAACATTTTTTTTTCATCATAAAAAAAATATTTTATAAATTAAAATTATTATATATATATATAGTTTTCGACGAATGTCTCTAATGAGTTAAAGACTTTTGCCGAAGGTAAAATGAGTAATTTCCACTTCTCAAAAGCCAATTTTGGGAAATCGTTGTTCTTCTAACTTATGCTTAGTATAAATGTATTTAATGACATTTATAAGATGAGTAATTACCTAAATATATCCTGAATTATACACTTTGTCTCATTTGTGGTCAATTTTAAAATATTACCAAATTGTATCCCGAACTTTGACATTTGTCTCAATTATATCCTCCCGTCAACTCTCTGCCAGTAGCACCGTTAAGATGACAATGTGACGCTCTAACATGAATTAAAATAATATTTTTATTTAAAAATATAAAAAAATACTTTAATTTATATTAAATAATATAAAATAATTTTTTTATTATATATTAAATAATCACTCTAAGCCATGTTGTGGGTGAACATGGAGTGATGTTTTGATATAAAATATAAAATAATATTTTATATTATTTAATATAAATTGACATGATTTTTAAATATATTTTTAAAAAAATATTATTTTAATCCACGTTAGAGCCCCACGTCATCGCCTTAACGGTGCTGTTGACGGAGAGTTGATGGGAGGATGTAATTGAGACAACTGTCAAAGTTCGGGATACAATTTGGTAATATTTTGGAATTGGCCACAAATGATATAAAATGCATAGTTCAAGATATATTTAGATAATTACTCTTATAAGATTGAAACCTTTTCGATATTTCAATAAATAGTGTTTGCATGTGATTTGTATGAGCCTTGGTGTAAGAGAGAGAGAGAGAGAGAGGTTAACGAGCTTGTCACGCCCCAAGTTCAGGGTCACGTGATCGGCTAAGGTATACGTGCATATACCTCGCAGCCTAACCCATGCACGTGCCAACTCATAAAATAGCAGAATAAACAACAAATTTTATTAATAAAAAGAACCAAAATAGATTTTTATTTCAAAATATCAAAGTTTTTAATAAATAGCTCAAGTGCGGAAATAAATAAATCGGAGAGCAACAGTTCTTTAATAAATAAAAGACTGAATAAAACATGAATGCCCTCACGGGATTATAACTCAAAATACCAAAACAAAAGTGCATGATAATCTACTACAGACTCGACTACGACCCCTAACAAGGACTGCTATGAGATCATGTGGCTCCTCTGCCCTCCAGCTACGGCAAGTGCTCCAGCCCACCTCACCGGTCAGGCTCTGCAAAATAAAACAACGACAACGGGTGAGTTCAAAGAAATCAGTGAGCGATTCTATCGACCCCCACAATAAAACAGCACAGAGATAAACAATAGCATAACATCCAACTCTACAGGAATAAGGTGACGAAAGTGTGACTAGCTATTCGACCATCTGGCCACTACCTGCCCGAAGGCAGCCAACACCCATATGGTGAAGATCAACAGGCCTAAGCCTACCATGCCCTAAGGCAACAACACATACTAGGATAATCGGGAACGCCCTCCGAATTTATCCTAGTATACAGAAACTCGGGAGCAATCGGGAAAGACCCTCCGAACTTACTCGACGAGACGCGTAGGGACAATCGGGATTCGCTCGTCCGAATTTGCCCCTTTAGGATATCATAGGAGTAATCGGGTAGGCCCTCCGAACTTATTCCTTAACAAACTACTTTAGGGATAATCAGGAAGGCCCTCCGAACTTATCCCACGAGGCCAAACCAGAACTATCGGGAAATGCCCTCCAAACTTGTTCTGCATGTCGGGAATTAGCCATCCAACCTCCCGGGCTTAGCCTACAATTCGGCTCCTCAACGAGCCTCTCCGCCATTCACAAAGATATGGTGCGCCATGACCTAAGTCATGACTCTCCTACGGTGTCTTAGGGGTGATCCTATTGAAAATTGTCTCAACACTCCAAATTCGACCCCAACTCCTAGACCTGTAATGTCATAAACCTGTGTGATTTTATTTCATGCATAAACTTCTCATGTTGGTTCTTAACAGATTATGCTGATCCATTTCCCAATTTTAATTATACAATTAAAATTTAGTTAACCACAATTAGGGTTTTATTTTAGCTTACTGTTCTGCCCGAAATTGATGTATCTAATCCGAATCTAGTAGGGATGGCAATTCAAATCGGTTAACCGTGGTTAACCGATTAACCGAATCGCAAAATCTGGTTTTGGATAGTGGATTTACGGTTCGGTTTCGGTTTCGGTTATCGGGCCGTGGTTAACCGATAATCAAAATCGATTATATATTTGGTTTCGGTTACCGGTTTTTTGCGGTTAATCGATATCCAAAACTGGTTTTATTATTAATCTTTGAACCAGTTATTCATTTACTACCGGTTTTTTACGGTTAACCGGTATCCGAAACTAGTTTTGTTACTAATCTTTGAATCGGTTATCCGTTTACTACCAGTTAACCGATTAGTAAACGGATAACCGATTCTATTCGAATCAAAAAATTTGGTTTCGGTTATCCGCGGATAACCAAAATCGAGCCAGTTTCGGTTTTGGATATAGACTTTTGAAATCGATCAGTTTCGGTTTCGGTTAGTGGGTTTGGAAATCAGTTCCAGTTTCGATTAACCCCCAAAAGTGCGGTTAATCGAACCGTTGCCATCCCTAGAATCTGATCTCCAGAGTGTGTTATATATTTCTAAACTATATTTTCTGATCAAAATAATAGGTTACATAACTATGTTCAGATAAATACACACATCACAACAAATAATTTAAAAACAATACAAATTCATCATTTCAGCATGCAATTTTAGCAACATCAAATTTTCAGCATAACATAAAAATAAATCCAAAATTCCCAGAAATTAAGCCCTTAATTATCATTTAAACATAATATAAATCTTGTGATAAATTTCTCAATTTCCATGCTTAACAACAAGTCTAACAAGCACTAACAACATCATGAACAAGAACACACACCATGATCAAGAAATTTCCTTCAAGAATCTTCATGGCATCAATATCAAGATCTTAATTTTTAGAAACATGATTTATATCCAATAATCACAGATTTATTACCAAGCATGCTTTTAAATTATAATCATCAAGATTAATGAACAAATTGAAATCTTAGAAGGTAAGAAAAAGCTACACCCTTCTCTTAGACAATTCATCGAACACTTGTAGGGCACCCCCTTTCTCCCCCTTGGCCGAGCACCCCTAGGCACATCCTAGGGCTGCCGAACCACATAGGGGGAGGTTTTAGGGCCTCCTCAAATACGGCACACAAAAGATCAATGATAAATCGAGAGTTCACCGGAAAACAAATCAAATCATCCAAGCCTTCAAGAACGGCTTCAAGAAACTCGAAGAAATCCCGAAGAACGAGAGTAAAACCACTCACCTAGATTTGGAAAAATGATTAGAAGAGAACCCCAGATAACGGCCCTCGAATCGGCTTCAAGAAACTCAGCTCGATTCAAAGAAAAGAGAAAGGTGGGGCGGCGGCTCACTCCAAGCCGCCGGCTTGGAGAGAGGGAGAGAGGAAGAGAATGGGTTGACTTGGCTCCTCTCGGCTTGGCTCCAAAGGAAAGGAAGAAGGAGAGGAAGAGAGGGAGAGAGCGGCTGGCTTGGTGGCTCCAAGCAGGAAAGGGGAGGGGCGGCTGGCGGCTGAGGCTCCTCTTCTCAAAAATATTGTGTGGTTCTAAAATAGGGAGCCACAAACCAAAGGGATGAGGTTTTATACTCCCTCCTCAACCCTAATCCATCTAAACTCTTTATCCAACCCGCATTCACTTCAAACCGAACCCGAACCCGCTAACTTAATTACTTAATTAAGCCTATTCTAATCTCATAATAAATCATAAATAATTAAATAAGCACATCCACATAAACATAATTAAACAGTTAGGCACACACAATATCAAATTGAATAAATTTAACTACTCAGCCTAATTCACATATTTCATATCCTACTTACCCGAGCTCGCAAGCTCGCACCGGACCATTTGTCGACTCGGCTCGACCTCGCACTAGTCCGTTTGGCTGGCAAACACAAACATAAGAGGAAAAATAAAATTAAGATATCTAGGATATTACAGAGTTAGGCTTATTGAGCTGTTAACGAGCTGAGCCGTGAGCTGGCTCGACTCATTTCTAGCCCTACCACTGAATATGTGGCCAAGGTGTACTTTGCCTTCTTGAGAGAGTTGGTGTTTCCGTAGCGTTGAGAAGACACAATCAAGATGGTGGAGATGATCTGTTAAGAAGACACTATAGATGAGAATGTCATCGAAAAAACAACATACTTTCGTAACATCAGGCGAAGGATATCGTTCATGAGCGTGTGGGGGAGGCGGAAGGGGTGTTAGCCAATCCAAAGGGCATGATGAGAAATTCAAAATGCTCGTGATGAGTACGAAAAACCTTCTTTTTCACATCTTTGTGTATGCGGATTTGATGGTAGCCGGATGACAAATCAAGCTTGGAAAAAATGGATGCGCCATGTAGTTCATCTAGGAGTATCAATTACTAGAAATTTATCTTTGATTGTTATCGTGTTTTACGCTGGATAGTCAACACAAAGTATCACAAAATCATCCTTCTTTTTTAACTTAAAGGACCGGTGCTGAAAATGAAGAAGTGCTTGGGCGAATGGTCCCTTGTTGCAGCATTTGTTGGCATTACATCTCAATATTCATCCTTTCGACGATATAGGTATCAGTAGGGTAGGGGTGCACTGAGATCGGACTTGAGTGTGATTGTACGTAGACGGATGTTGTGATCATGGGTCTGAATTGGGGGGAGGCCTTGAGGTTCTTGAAAGATGTTGCAAAATTTGTCGAGGATGGGCACAACTTGATCATCTTCTGTCAAAAGGATGGGCACAACTTGAGGAATTTACTTCTACTTTTTCGTTGCCTTGAACTAGCCTCTAGGCTGAAAATCAACCTTAACAAGACTAGTGTTCTGAGCTTGGGCGGTGACCTTGAGGCTACCAAGCAACTGGCGAATGTGATTAATTGTCAACCTACTATTTTTCCTCTCACTTATCTGGGCTTACCTCTAAGAGTGAGTAGGTTGCACCAGACTGATTGGATACTTTGGATTGCTAAGATGGATGCTAAGCTCAGCTCGTGGCAAGGCCGACGGACTCCTTGAATGCTAAGGGAAAATGCTTGGTGGATTGGTGTCTTATCACTTTCCCTATCAGCGAAGGAGGACCCGCAATCATTGATGTTAAGGCTCATAACTTGGCTCGCCTTGGCGTCTGGTTTTGGAAGCTAATCTGAAAATGTGAGGTTCCTTGGGTGAATATTATTTGGCAGCTGTATGGAGACATTCGCCTTTGGAGTCGTAGCTTTCTTGTGACTAAGGTCTCTCATATTTGGAGGGACCTCCATTGATTAGCTGACTAGCTCCAGTCCAGTTACAGATTTCAGGTGGAACGTGGTGACACTGTCAAGCTATGGTTTGATAGATGGAGATTGGGAGGCTGCCTTGTAGATAGGGTATCCTTCGCTCTTCCGTCTGTTGGAGCAGCCCGATATATGCATCTACAAGGCTCGGGAATTGGATGCTGAAGGTCTTTTTCTCGGATGGAATCTAAGCTTCTCCTCCTTGGTGAGTGAAGAGCTACTAAATCGCTTTGCCAAGGAGTTGGATGATGTAAGATACATGGCGGGCTTCGATACTATCTTATGGAATTGGACGGATTATGGAAAGTTCTCTTCTAACAGTTTGTATAAATTGCTGAGCTGTCGTGGAGTATCAAATTGTTTTTCTAAGTTCTTATGGCAGCGGCACTTACCTCCTAAGATCTCTGTCTTCGAATGGATTTGAATTCGAAGAAGATTACTTACTCGGGATCGTTTGGTTAGATGGGGTATTACTGCTGATGAGTCCTGCCTCCTTTGCTTTGGCGAGAAGGAGTCGTATCGGCACTTATTCCAGACCTACCAGTACTCAACTGAGGGGTGGAAGTTCTTTCTCAAGGCAATGAATGAGAATTTCTTTACGCTATTACTCAACCGTGGGACAAGACCAACTCTATCAGTGTGCGCCTCCGAAAGAGAAGATGTCGACTGATCTTGATATGGTGTTGGTTTTTATGGTTTGAACGAAATTGCAGGGCCTTCAGGACCGAAGCTTCTCCCTCCGCGGCTCAATCCAGAGCAGTCTCAGCTGCCACTATGTTTTCGTTGAACATGTCTTGAGCTTTACTCTTGTTCTCTATTTTTTTCTACTTTTCTCTAGTTCTTGTTTCCTGTTGGTTTGTTTTTCTTAAATTTTCACACTCTTCTACCCCTTATACCGGCACTCTTTTCATCCCTTTCGAATAGAAATACATGATTCACTCTTTCAAAAAAAAAAGAATTTATCGAGGATGGTTTGAAGGATAGGCTGTAGTAGCGGTGGTCGAAGATGGTCCGAGCTGCTAGAATTGAATGTCGTGGAGGGTGACCAATCGCTTGGAGGAAGAATAATGGAGCTAAAGTTTGTTCGAGTCCCAAATAATTGGATCCAGGGTTTGCAGCCATTGTACTCCGAGGATGGCATTAAAGTCACTAAGGGGGCGTTTGGTTGCGCGCAAGTGCAAATGCTACAACTCTAATTGTAGCATTTAGACAATAAATTTGTTTGGTTGGCTGCAAAAATATTTTACAGCATTTACTAATTGCAACTTGTATTTCAAATATTATTTGCGCGCCGCAAATGGAACTGCAACCCAAAAAGTTGCAATAATTTAAATATTAAAAATAATAATAATTTTGGCGACTTAGAGTCGTCGGATGCAAATGAGATAAATATCAAAGTTGTAGGTTTTTGCGTGCTCAATACGATGGTAGTGTCAGATTTTAGATCTGATGTCGTTTGATAGTTTTTTTAAAATATATTTTCAGTATTATACAAAATTTAAAAATTATTAATTTATCAGACTAGGCCTGACAAATCGTGTCGGGCCTCTGTTTTCGGCCCGTCCCGAAAAAATTCTTGCTTGGCCCGGCCCGAAAAAATTTAGTGCCCAGCTCGGCTCAGCCCGACCCGGCCCGAAAAAATTCGTGCCCGACCCACCCCGAAAAAATTCGTGTCCGGCCCAGTCCTGCCCGAAAAAATTCGTGTCCGGCCCAGTCCTGCCCGAAAAAATTCGTGCCCGACCCGGTCCGAAAAAATTCTTGCCTAGCCCGGCCCGACATGTCCCTAAAAAATTCATGCACGGCGGGCACGAAAAATTTCATGGATGGCCCTGCTCGTTCCAGCCCGGCTCAACCAGACCCGAAAAAATTCATGCTCGACCAAGCCCGAAAGAGTTCGTGCCCGGTTCGACCTGAAAAAATTCATGCCCGACCCAGCTCAGAAAAATTCGTGCCCGGCCCGTCCCGTCCCGAAAATATTCGTGCACGGCCCAGCCCGAAAAAATTCGTGCCCTGCCCGGCTCAAAAAAATTCGTGCATGGCCTGGCCCGATTTGGCCCGACCCAAAAAAATTTGTTCCCGACCCGGCTTGAAAAAATTCATGCCTGGCCCACCTCGGGAAAATTCGTGCCCAGCCTGGTCCGAAAAAATTCGTGCCCAATCCGACCTGAACAAATTCGTGCATGGCTCAGCTCGGCTCGTACCAGCCGGGCTCGGCCCGACCCGAAAAAATTCATGCCCGGCCCAACCCAAAAAAGTTCGTGTCTGATCCAGCTTGAAAAAATTCGTGTCCGGCCAAACCCGGAAAAATTCATGCCCGACCCGACCCAAAAAAATTCGTGTCTGGCCTAGCCTGAAAAAATTCGTGCCCGACCCGGCCCAAAAAAAAATCGTGCCCGGCCCGTCTTGGTTGAAAAAAATTCGTACCCGGCCCGTCCCGGCCGAAAAAAATTCATGCCTGACCCGGTCCGACCCGAAAAAATTCGTCTGGCCTAGCTCGAAAAAATTCTTGCCCGGCCCGGCCTGGAGATACCTGCCCGGCCCGACACCAAAAATAATGGGTTGGCACGACCCGACCCATTTAGCCCGATAGCAGTAAAAAATACTAAAAAAATACTGATTCGAAATGTTTATCGGGCTATCGGGCTGAGCCGACCCGGGACGATAAGGGATCAGCCTTATCGGGTCGGTCAGATAACGACTTGGACCCGATAAAAGCCAGCCTGCACCCTATTTTTTTTGTGCTGGGTCGGGTCGGGCTATCGGGCCGAGCCGAAAACTGCCACCCCTATATCAGACCGTGTCAAAATTACTAAACCTAGATACGGAGATACAAGTTGCAAGTGTAATTGCAACTTCCATTTGCGGCCAACCAAATGCTTGCAAATAGAAGTTGCAACTCTACTTGCGACAACCAAACTGTAACCTACAAAATTTATTTGCGGACATTTACTTTTGTATGTAAATAGATTCTGCAACATATGATGCAGAAGGATGCTGAAACAGGTGCCATTTACAGCTCAATCTTTTACAATGCCGTTTACATCAATGTTCATTTACAACTCAATTTTTACCCCTTACAACGGAATCTTAATCCCAATACCAAGTCAACAGCCAATTCAAAGAATAGGAACCCTAAACTAAACTAAAAGCTAACTTCTTGAGAGAATAAAAAGAAGAAATCTTTTGAGCAAGTCTCGAATCTCCTCTCCTTTCCACAGCTTTCTACACCCCTGCCTCTCATGTGCTTACGTAGCAGCTGTCGAATTCTAGGACTTTGGATCTTGCTGCTTGGAGCAAGAACTGAGATGCGCAAGAGCTTCTTCAGAGTCGACTGATAATTCCTCCAACTTTTGCTTCAAGCGAGCCAAGAGAGCTGGTAATGTAGCAACTGCTTTCTCATGTAGATTATCAAGAAAGTCCAAACCATACAATTCCTCTGCACACCTCAAATCAGAAGCTGTGGTATAAGAACAAGAGAATATTATAAAGATTCAGACTGTCAGCCAAAAACTTTGGAATCCAAATTCTAAAAAATAATACTACTAGTATATATACTAACGAGTCAAATGGTCTTCAATTTTAACATCTACACCGCATTGGATCGTCTCTATCATCTTCTCCACCTTCTTAGTAGTGGAGGCCACCTTGTGTATAAGGGCATCTTGCTTAATCTCTAGAAATAATAAATCAAGTGATATATATATGTTAAGAAAGCAATCAACAGCAGATCGATGATTAATTGATAAATACAAAGCCTACATATGCAATTCGACTCTCATCTATAGATAAGCAAAAACAAACACTACATAAAACTTCAGAAATTAAGTCCGACCTTGAACATCAATCTTGAGTCCAAAAGGTATACTAGATGATTGATAACCATCAGGTAAGAAATTTCTGAACTCTTCCAGCAAGTCAGAATGGTCTCTTAATAGCACATCCATCTATCAAACAAAGAAGTCAGGAACCTTGTAGAGATAGATAGAGAAATCATCACAAAAATGATATAAGGTCAATTTTGAAGAATTAAAAAAAGTCATAACAAGGTAAATGCAAATACCTCTTGCTGTACTTCGACCAAGTTCTGATTAATCAAGTACATGTCGAGAATATCCAAAAATGACCTATACTTGTTGTCTGAGAATCTTGAGAAACGATTCTGAGAGAAGAAGAAAAAGTAAATGTGAAATGACAAAAAATAGTAATTTCTTCAAGAGAATAATAATTAAGGATCATCCTTACCTGTACTTTCTCAACAAATGATACGGCCTCATGAAATCTTGGATCATGCTCGTGTTTCAGGACCATCCTTACCTTTACGCTCGCACCCGGGCTCGCCGACGTCGCCGTGGTCGAGCCATGGCGTTGCTTTGAAATCCTTCACAAACCCATAGAAGCCCCAATTTATAAGACGAAAGGTGAAAATTTTGCAAGAACTAGGCGCAAAGAAAGTACCCAAAATTTCCAAGTCGACAAGAAAAAAGAAACAAGAATTAAACAAGAAACCCAGAGCATCGAATCCAACGGCAAGGTTCCTAATTGCCCAAAGAAAACCAAGGTAGAAACAGGAAACATCTAATCCAAAAGCGCGCAGAAAGCGCTCGAACGAAAAGCGAGGGTTCACGCACGCTTCGCCTTCAGAAGATTCAGGCAGCTTCTCTTCGCGGCCGGCGGCATTGGCGCCACCTCCCGAAGCTTCCACAACTTCGGTAAGGGTCGAGGACGTACTGTTACTGAGGGATTGATCGCTGAGTGGAGAGCCGGAGGGAGTGGTTGCCTCGCCATCGCTTTGCTCTTCCTCCATGACTCTCCAACATGGAGAAGCTGCGTGCGAATGGCGAAAGCGAAATATATTGGACTTAGTTCAGGAGAGGTTTATTTATTTATAAATCGTGGTGGCGAGTGCGTCAAAGTTCGTGTCTTATTTTGAGGCCGTTGATACTCGCTTGAGGACATCATGAGCCATTGATTTTTATCATGCCCTTAATTTTATCTTCGAATATTCCTCCTCTTATTACCTTACAATTAGATTTATCTACTATTCAAGCTTGCTTTGACCCAAAATTGACTTAAACTCAAATTTATCATATATAAAAATTCAGCATTAAAGTTGGATATAGAGCAAAATTTCTGTTATTGGGTTGGCTGGAAGTAAGAAAATGCGAATTTGCAAGGTTTTGATTGGATAAAGATTTGGTTAGATTTTTGGAGTTCATGGTTTTATGATCACCCTCAATCATAACAAAAGCCCTAAAGGCCCATTTTTCAACCCTAGAGAGTAGAGAGGTTTTCTTTAGGTGTTTGAATAAGTCCTTAAATAACAAGGAATATTTTAGTAGTAAATCGCCCAGGAGATTTCTTTTGTGAAAAATCCACGTAGTCAAAGCACTTGCTATTGATGATAAGATATTTTTTGTAGTAGCAAAGATGACAGGGGAAAGGAGACTCCAGTATTTGGAGGTTGGCAATCTTTTCTTCCTCCTGCAGTTGGCTTTATTCTCTTGGTCTACCTTGCCTTTGGAATTTTGTGTCAATTGGAACGCTTCACGAAAACTCTACTTATATATACTATTAATGAATGACTTTCTACAGTAAAAGTAAATTAATCATTTGTTATTGGAATTGATTCCAAACAAGTTGCGTTGCATTGCATAAGTAGCAAACAATTGGCTCCGAGTTCTCACCGCTAAGAACAGAAGCAAGCAGTAATGGGGTCGGAGACCAGTACGGTAGATTTGCTGAAGATGGAGATACCCTTGGAAGAGGAAGCAGACTTCGTTCTCTCACACGAAGCTAATCCAGGGAGGAAACTGGGTCTTGTTCTTGTGGATATTGTCAATGGCTTTTGTACTGTCGGAGCTGGCAATCTTGTAAACCTCCCCGCTCAGATATCTCTTTCTCTTGTTTAAACTATTGCCTATTCCAACTAAAATGATGTGCAGGCTCCAACTAAGCCTAACAGGCAGATATCCACAATGGTGAAGGAGGCAGCAAGGTTAGCGAAGGCCTTCTGCAACATGAGATGGCCTGTGCTCGCGTTACTCGACTCCCACCACCACAACAAGCCTGAGCCTCCTTATCCTCCTCACTGCATACTTGGATCAGGTGAAGAGGATCTTGTTCCAGGTGCTACTCTCCATCCATCCCTTTTCCTACTGCTCAAACTATTCAACACAAAAAAATGATGAGTTCGAATTCTTGAAGAAGCAGTGATAAGTGATCACCGAATTGCTTCAAAAAATGATTTATTTTGCTTGTCTTCCCTCCCAATTTGCAGCTCTCAAATGGCTGGAGGAGGACCCAAATGTCACGATCCGACGCAAGGACTGCATGGATGGGTTCATCGGTTCCATGGAGAAGGATGGAACAAATGTTTTCTCAAAGTGGGTGGAAGCTAATCAAATTAAAGTTGTGAGTGGATTCATCTAGTTTTTCCTACTTGCTCTTCACTGATACTGAAAGGAAATTTAAAAAATTGCTGTTCTATTGATCCTGACAATGTTCAGTACTGTGTCATCTTCTAAATCAAATGATTCACGTACATAGAACTTGATCAGCTGACTTATATCAAAACATGATGCAGGTTTTGGTCGTAGGAATATGCACAGACATATGTGTGTTAGATTTTGTGTGCTCCACTCTGTCTGCTAGAAATATTGGCATGGTGCCACCTTTGGAAGATGTTGTGGTTTATTCAGGTGGATGTGCTACCTTTGACTTCCCAATTGATGTTGCTAGAAATATCAAAGGGGCATTAGCCCATCCACAGGTATTCATGTTTCTACTTATATATGTTGAATTATCATATACTTGCACGGGAAGGATGCTAAACTCAAATATACAAACATTGTCACAATGATTAATTTGTTTTCAAGTTCCTTCTTAACGTAGGAATAGGGAGGAGAAAATGCTAACCTTTGGTTTGTGACTTTGCTTGTTTTCATACAGGAATTGCTCCATCATGTAGGACTTTACATGGCCAAAGGAAGGGGTGCAAGGATAGTGCGCAAAGTATCCCTTGGCTCAGGATGCTGCAACTTTGCTTAGGAGAAAGGAGAGAGGAGTGCTTCTACAATCATCATAAATATTATAAGGAATATCCTTCATCATCAATGTTGTAACTTATAAGCAATTGAAGTCCTGTTCACTGGTGTAAGATGAATGATTTCTTTCCTTTGCAGATGTATGTATTAAGTTATGCTATGTATGAGCTTTGATGGCTAGCAGCTGTAGAAGTTTACACTTATGTCCAATAAGTAATAAGATATGAGTGGAGTTTGTACTCCCCTCCTTGTGCTTTAATTGATGGATAGCAGCTGTGAAAGTTTCAACTTAAATTAATATCCAATAAATAATAAGATTTGAGTGGAATTTGTACTCCACTTATTTTGTTTTTATTAAAGGCTAAGAGCTGTAAAAGTTTATACTTGTGTTCAATAAGTACTAAGATTTGAGCCGGATAGAATTTATCTAGAGAATCTAGATGAAAGAATATTTGTAAGCAAAAAACTATCATGTGGACAGAATCGCATGAATAGAAACAAAATGGAAATTTTAGAATTTGGAGATGTCTATTAGAAGTTTGTAACAAGAGACTGTGTGGTAATCCTTAAACAAACATCAATGTAACAAGCAAAAAAACTAAAAATTCAGATGCTTATCTTGTCAACATTGTCACTAAAGATTGAGCAAAGAAAGAAAAGTATCAAATTACCTTCACGCTAGGAGTACCAAGAGGACTTCAAGATAGATTATGATGTATATATCAAGCACAAAGATGAGTGAGTCTAGTAGCAGAAAAAGTCAACTACTTTTTTTACAACTTGATAAAAATAGAGAACTGGTTATTAGAATTATCCCTACTTAAGCAAGAATAGTCCACTGGGTCATGTTTCATTTTCCTGTCTAGGAGAAATTGTAATTCTGTCACATGCAAAAAATTTGCAGGAATTATTAAGAGAAGATCATGTCAGAATTGTATATCTAATAAAATGAATTATTTCTATACATTTATTTATGTACCATGCTTGTAAACCTCTCCTCTCAAATAGAAATCAATATATTTTCTATTAATCAGTAAGTTCAGGCTGATTTATACTGATATTTGTCTCATATGAATGTCTTTCATAATTTATTATGTTAAATAGTTCTTCCAACATATGATAGATTGATGCAGACTTAGGATGAGATTTATCTCCTGCAACAAAATAATGCACCTCATTGTTAATCTGGATCCAACTCCATCCAGCTGCTTTCTGGACTTCATTTTCATCCATTTTTCTCCTTACTTCCTCTGCTTCCTGCCATTCACCATGCAAAGCATGCAAGTTTGAGAGCAGCACATAGCTTGCAGAGTCCAATTGGGTCAGCTCAAAAATCTTCTCCGCAGCAAGTTTTCCAAGTTCAAGGTTTCTGTGCAATGTACAAGATCCTAATAACGTTTTCCACACCATAATATCTGGATTACATGGCATCTGCTCAATGATATGAAGTGCCTCTTCAAGTCTTCCAGCTCTACCCATCATGTCTATCATACATGCATAATGTGAGGGAGATGGTAAAATGCCAAAGATATCATTCATTATCCTGAAATATTGAACTGCTTCAGAGACACTTCCGACATGACTACAAGCGATCAAAATCCCTAGGAAAGTTGAATCATCTGGAATGATATGACTTGTCTTAAGCATTTCATCAAGCACTTTGAGGGCCTCCCTCCCCTGCCCATGATGAGCATACCCATGAATTAATGAGTTCCACGACATGACATCATGAGTACACATGGTATCAAATGCCAATTTTGAATCCTTGATGCAACCACATTTAGCATACATATTGATTAGTGAGTTCCCAGTGCAAACATTAAGGTCACATCCAGACTTCACTGCAAGAGAATGAAACTGCCTTCCTTGATTTAATAAAGCAAGATTCGCACAAGAACTTATGGCACTTGATAATCCATACTCATTAGGCATGTATCCTTCTCTATGCATGCTGCAAAGTAATTCAATGGACCTGCCATAACATCCATTCTGGAAATTGCCTGAGATAACAGCAGTCCAAGAGACAATGTCAGGTTTCTCAATTTTCACAAACACCTTCTCCAGTTCTTCCATCTTAGCACATCTAGCATACATGGTCAATAAAGCATTAGATACTCGTATATCTGATGTTAGTTGGTGCTTAATTGCTAAACAGTGGAACAGCAAACCCAACTCATTGAATTCTTGAGATAACCCACAAGCTCCAAGAACAGTAGAGAAAGTGAACTCATTAGGTCTGGTGCCAGCAGAAACCATATCATTGAATATTATGAAAGCATCCCTTAGTTGCTCATTCTGAAGATAACATGAGATCATTGAGCTCCATGTGACTACATTCTTAGCTTCCAATTGTTGGAACACCAATTTAGCTAGTTTAAATTCAAGATTTCTCGAGTAAAAGTCAATCAAAGCACTTGCAGAATGAACACTGTTGATGATCATGGTTTTGATCATGTATCCATGAATTTGCTTGCCAAGAAGTGGTTCACAGGCTGTTAATATACTTGAAATAGTATGCTCATTTGGCTCTAGTCCTCTTCTCAACATTTTATCAAATACTCTAACTGCAGGCTCTAACAAATTATTTCTACAGTATCCCGCGATTAGGGAAGTAAAACTCACCACATCTGGATTAGTAATCGCATCAAATACTCTCTTAGCTTTGTCGATGAAGCCAGATCTCGCGTAGAACTGGATCAAACTATTTGCAGTCCAGCAATTATCTCCAAGGCCAGAGCGGATGATTAGCGAATGCAACTGTTCTCCAGTTGCAGCAGCTGCCATGTCAGTGCAAGCCTGGAGAGCAGCGTTTAATGCGAAGTCATTGGGGTGTACACCGCCTTGAAGCATTTCAGCAAAAAGATAGAGAGCAGTTTCTCCATAGCCATTCCTGATGCACCCAGAAATCATCGAAGTCCACGTGACGACATTTCTCTCAGGCATTCCATCGAACACCTGAAAAGAATCGCCCACCCGTTGAAATTTCATCAACAAATCGATCAGCATGGACTCGAGAACAACTCCAATATCGATTCCTTGGGTTTTGATTTCAAGATACAGAGCCATAGCCTCTTGGTGCATCTTTGACGCGACTAGTTGCTTCAATTTTTTGACGGAATTTGGTATGGCGGTCAGGCCAACCATCTGTGGGGTCGGTGCAGATAAGCTGTGGTTGGGAATGCCAAGTTTTGGCGGCAGAAAGGTGCGGTTTGATGGCATTTTGTTCCATGGCAAATGAAGGTAGAAAGGGCAATGTGAGATATGCAGCTTGACAAGGTTTGGAGACGTGAAAGACGACGGAGGAAAGGAGCTAATCATCTTTGTATTCAACGGTCAAATTGCATATTAAATAGATAAGGGTAAATTACACTCACTTCATCTAACTTCATCTCAGATTTAGTAAAATTATACTAAAATTATACTCATTTCCTCTTTATTTGTAATTTTATTTTATAATCCTCCTGAATTTTATAAAAAATTATACAAACCTCTCATATAACAAAATAAGATTACACAAACCTCATCTAAATTTTATAAAATATTACACAAACTCCTCCTAAATAAATTACTCAGGGAAGATGATTGTAATTTGGACAAATAGAAGGGAGATCAGTGTAATTTCACTAAACCTCAGGGGAGGTCAGTGTAATTGATCCAAATATGATTAAAAAAAAAGAATACAAAAAAAGGAGTATAAAATATTTTAAAATAATAAATAATAAATTAGCACAAGAAAATGAAAGGATATTCTTTATTTTTTAAATTAAGGTGAAATTCGTTCTAGAAAACACATAAATATATAAATGCCGGTACATTTTTTGTTCAGGAAAAATATCGAAAAGAATTATATATTAGTATATGAAGAACAAATAAACAACATAAAAAATAAAATAAATCACAAATTGTTTTACTTCTAAAACGAAAAGGTTTCCTAGAAAGAAAAGTAAATAAGAGGAAAAGGAATTAGCGAGATAGGAAGAGTGAAGTGTCGGGTCATGTTGCAGTTTGCATGTTTTTAATTAAGCCAAAATAATTTGGGTGATAAAGTTAATGTTAAAAATTGGACCGGACTAGGAAAAGTTGGACAAGTGTCATCTGACTCTCGAGCGTTTCAGATCGGAGTTGCAATAAATTAGATCAAGACCTTTTAGACATTTGAGCAATGGTGGTTGGAGAGTGCGACGGTGAAGGAGATAAAGGGGAGACGCTGAGTGCCGGAGCCTAAAGCCGGCCAGAGAAGAGGAGAAGAGGGATTGAGGGTGAAGATTTGAAGAAGAGGGTGATACTTGGGTGCGACTTGAGAAGATGATGGATTAAGGGTGAATAAGATTAGACGAAGAAGAGAGATCCAGAGATTGCGGGTGCGGCTTGTTTCGAGAGAGGGTTAAGGAAGAGGGTTATGGAGACTTGGGTCGGGTGAAGACAATTAGAATTGAGAGGGGGTTGTTTCGAGTTGAGGCTTGTGGCTACAGGAAATAGAGGAGGTCGGGATCGGGTCGACAAAGAGAGGAGGGCGAGGTTATTAGGGTATTGGATTGCGGGAAATGTAGGATTTCGTGAGAGTCATCTATCGACCTCAGGTTATTAGGAATAGGTGAGGGTCATTTTTATTGTCATCATAAAATATAGGATTTCGTGAGGGTCATATTCGACCCTTATAGATGTTTCGTTTTACTGACAGGTTTTTGTGAAGGTTACGACGTTTATGAGGGTCACTTTTTAAATCTTAGAGGGGATCTTTTCGTGACCAAAAAACCCGAGGGCTCTCATAAATAAGTTGATTTAATGGGGGTCGATGCGTGACCCCCACCAAATCACGAAAATATAATTTATTGTAATTGATCTTTGACCCTTGCAGTGCAAGCAGCTAGTTTTTCCTCCCTAGTGGGCTAAGCTTGTTCTTCTGGGGTCCTCAACCCTCCGAGTGTGGCCTCCCTGCGTGTGGCTTTTCTTTGGTTTCTTTTTTTTCTCCCTTCTCTTTTATCTACTGTATTCTTTCATTGCTCTTGAATGAATGTGAGTTTTATCTTTTCACAAAAAAAATCAAACTCTAAGATCATTAGTTTTGCATGCAAGATCTTATGAAATCATATTTGATTTATGGTTACAATAATAATTATTTTTAAAATAAATGTATATATTTATTTTTGATATTTATCTTGCATTTCAGATGGATTCTCAAGATACTAATTCTCTTGCTACATTAATAGCACCATCACGAGCAGTGCGACCTACATGATGTCGATTTTCAAGATGCCTTCTTGGGTCGTTAAATGGATTGACAAAATAACCAAATTCTTCTGGATTGGCTCCAAGGCTGCCTCGCTCGAAGGCAAATGTTTGGTGAGACGGAGCTATGTTACCTGCCCTGAACAAGATGGTGGGTCTTTAGCTAGACCTACAAAGTCATAACTAAGCCAGGCTGGCTCTTGGCTTTGGAGTTTTATTCAGGGTAAGCAGATGAAATGGGTTCACCTTCTTAGAGGGGTTACCGATACACCATGTTCTTGGATTGATCTTAGGACAACATGAGACCTCTCGCCGATTTGGAGGGACATTGTCAAGTTGACAAACATCTTCAAAAGTAGTATTTGTTACCGAGTGGGAGATGGGGCCCATATCAAACTTTGGGAGAAAAGGTGGAACGATGAAAGTTGTCTCACTAATGCACACCCGACCATTTACAGGTTTGCGGAACAACCAGATATCACAATCACCAATGCATGCATGTTCAACAACCATGGCGACTTTATTGGGTGGAACCTAAGATTCACCAGATTCATGGAGTCCGGTAGCATCCTTAGTTTCACTCATGATCTTTCAGCAATTAGTAACTCCAGGGGTGTACATTCTCTTGAGTGGAGGTGGGCGGCAAATGGTAGGTTAACCTTGGCCCTTGGGATAACACTAATATCCACCAAACTCCTTATGGCCTCCATAGGGCACGGTTGCTTCTCATTTGAAATTAGTGTTGGCCTAAGGTTTTTTACCTTGGTCTTAATCTCGATTTCGATAATAACAAATATGGAACTAATGTTTCATTGAGAAATACGTTCAGGTTCCATATCAATTAGCACTCGATGTCCTCGATCGAAAATATTGAAAAAATAAAAAAAATCGGAAGGACATTGATTTGACGCGTTCGGATTCGTCGCCGAAATATCTAGAAGTTCAACGTGTGCACCAAAGATGTCTTGGACGAGTCTAAAGAACACATGAAAAGCTCTCCAAGTTGACGCACGCTGAATGCCAGAACCCAAAGATGAAGCGCGCAAGAAAATTTCACAAGAAAATTGCCCTGCCCAGATTCGGTCGACCGACCGATCGATTGGCAGAATAGGAAATCGGGCAGAAGTCAATTCGGTCGACCAATCGATTGACCGAATATGGCGAAAAATTGGCAGTAGCCAATTCGGTCGACCGGTCGATCGATCGAAGTGCACCCAGAAGCGACAGAACGCCGCGGTCGATCGATGATCGATCGGCAAGCAACTGGGCATCTGCAACGGGCAAAAATACGCTTGTTGACGAGTCATTTCATTTGGGGGTTATAAATACCCACCCCAAACTCTCTTCCAAGCCTTCAATGATGCATCCAAGCTTCTATTGAGCCATATTTGATCATCTCTAAAGGATTTCTTGAGCCATCTCTTTGTAATCCCTAGTTTCCATGATAAAACCTTGATCTAGCCTTTGAATATTTAAGATTCATCTTCTCAATGCATCAAGAGGACTAAGGAGTTTCTTTTGGAGCTAAGTATAATTTGATTTGTTTATTGCTCAAATTGTTATTGTATTTTCTTGGTTATTTTAATTGTATACCATTTGTGTAAACCTAGAGTGCTAGATTGATTGAGTTGGTGGTTGCCTCGGTGTTAAGGCTTAAATCCACTATTGTAAACTTAGTTTACTAGAATTAGTTGAGTTGTCTCTTAGGTTGAGGTGGGAGAGTGTTCTCGATAGGAAGACGGGATACTTTCGGGTGTGGAAGTGCCTTCGGTTTGAGAGCGGAGACTTTTCGATGTAAAGTTCTCTTTGTAAGGGAAATGATATAATCTAGTAAAGCTAGTTTGAAAATCCTAAGCGGGGTGCTTAGGTAATGGAATAGGCATTGGGGCCGAACCACTATAAATAATTGTGTTTGCATTGGTTCTACTTATGTTTATTTCATTATCGCATTTACTTTGCTTTCGTTTGCTACTCAACTTATAATTTGCCTAAGTAACCAAAGAAACGATTAAAATCGGATTTAGGCAAAAAGATTAGTAAACACACTATTCACCCCCCTTCTAGTGTGGTCATTTCACCAACAATTGATTATTATGGTATGAGAGAAATAAAAGTGCTTTGAGGTAGGCCTGAAAAATTTTAGCCCTGCTCGATAAAATCGTGTTTGGGCTGACCCTTAAAGTGTCGGGTCATTATTGGGCCAGCACGATAAGGCCCAAATAGTTATCGGGTCGTGTCGGGCCAGATGATGTAGCTAGGCCCGACATGATAAGAAATTTTATTTAATAAACTTTAATAGGACCCGTTACCATAATATCCCGAGCCCGATAGCCCAATTTTGACTTTTCGTTATCGTGCTAATGTGTCGTCTCGTGCCGTGCCGGCCCATTTACTTTTCGTATCATGCGGGGCCGGGATCCTGAGCACGATTTTTGTTGGCCCGACACGAATTGCCAAGTCTACTTTGAGGACTCTTTGAGTCATTTTGAACTCGCAGCATCAGCTGCTAGCTTTGTTAGTTTGGTTGAAAGCTTCCATGGCATCTTAGCTGATGTTTAGGCCTTACTTTAGGGCCACTTGGCCTACTCTTTTTTCTTTGCTATTTTTAACTATCTTCCTTGCTTCCCTACTTGTATTCCCTTCAAAACTTCTCATTGAATACAAGATGCTCGTTTCCTCAAAAGGAAAAAAGTTAGGGGTGAGCAAAAAAAACCGGTTTTTCGGTTAACCGGAAAACCGGTCCGAAACCGAACCGGTTTTTCCGGTTAACCGAACCAGTTTTTTCGGTTTCGGTTTTTTTTTTTGAAAAATCAGTTTTCGTTTTCGGTTTCGGTTTCGGTCCGAGAGGTAAAAAGTCCACCGGTTTCGGTTAACCGACCGGTTGGATATAATTTATTAATTTATTAATTTTATTTTTATATATATAATAATAATAATTTATAAATTATAAAAAATTATAAAAAATTACAAAAAATTATAAAAAATATTAAAAAATATTAAAAATATATTAAAATATATTAAATATATTTAAAAAATCAAAAAAATATTAAAAATATTTAAAAAAATCAAAAAATATTTTAAAAAATAAAAATAAAAATATTAGTTTTTGTAGAACATTATCTTGGTTCAATGATTTCACTTTTTTTTTCTTTTTTCTCAATGAGAATTTGCTATTTATTTAGATTTTTCTCCATGATTTGCATAATATTATTATGTTTGTAGGTTAAAAAAATTTATTGGTTAACCGAAAATTATCGGTTAACCGAACCGAAAAAACCGAAACCGAAATAGCGGTTAACCGAAGTTAATGGACCGGTTTACGGTTAATGATTTTGAAAAACCGAAGTTAATGGACCGTTTTTTTTTTTTGCTAATGGACCGGTTAACCGGTCCATGCTCACCCCTAAAAAAGTTGCCTACATGTATTTTCTTCGGAAGTAATTGCCTAGTAGGCGTTTTATTAATACGAACTCTGAAAGAGAAAAGGTACATGAGGAAATATTGAGTAGAATAGTTGGTGGTACTGAACGCCAAAAGATGATGTGATTATAGAGAATTTTAGTATCGGAGGTCACTTTGTGGACTCTACTGAAAATGAGATGCATTTCCAAGCTCTACAAGGAGAAATAAATTCAAAAATGTCCTTAGCATCAAGGCTGATGGCGGGGTGCTCACCCAGGAGGACATCTCGGATTTCAAGAAAGCTAAAGCAGAGCTAGATCATCTGTACACAAACGAAGCCACCTACTGAAGACAACAAGATAAGAGGCGTTGGTTTAAAGGAGACTGCAACACTAGGTACTTCTAGCAATATGCCATTCAGCTAAACTTGTGATTTGTTTTGAAAAAGAAAAACATGCTAGTTAATTAATTATTTAGTTTGTAAACTACAAAATGATCAAATTCGTCCCTCAATTTACCATTCAGCTACGGGTGTGCATGTACATTGTTTTGAATTGTTAATCCAATGACAAACTGTTTATTATTAAAAATCTGAAAGTATATAATTCTTTCAAATACATTTCAACGCATTCATTGCTAAGATTCTTGGAACCATTATGTATAAAAGAGTAATTTGCAATCATTAAAGAAGCTTAATAGAGTGAAGCCGCTGTAGCACAAGTGGTAATAATATCCTGTATATATTCAGTTGGTCTGGGGTTTGAACCCCAACAATGGCTGCTTAATTGCATATTTTCCAATTTATCTGATATTGTTGATTTGTAATATTGATTTGTTCATCGTTCCGCACACGAAAATGATCTTAAATATTTATCCAATTTAGTACTTGATTGCTTCATTCTAAAAATGAATTCTACTATCTTTCGACATATATAAAAAAAGAGCTTAGTAGAGTAATCAATGGAGGCATGGAATGAATAAGCAAATAGGTTTACATGCACCATCGACTCATCAAGGAAACGTTATGACATGAATACACTGAAGACAAATTAGGGACTCAAGACCAGATAAGAATTTCTTGAATTGGAGCATGACAAGTGTACATGATATTTTTGGTCTCGCATAGCTTGGTCAATTATATGGAGCTTCACAAATTAAATACCACAAAAAGAATTGTATCAATCTCTCAGGTAACCTGAAGCAGAGAAGCGACCTGCAAAGGAGTTTACAGCACACAAAATAAGAAATTAATATAATTCAATTCCAAATTGATCCTAATTGTTTTTCTAATCAAAATTACTCAGAATTAATTCCCACAAATCCTATGCGATTCCAAGTTGGTTTAAACGTATAGTTGATTCGAACATATTCAAATTTCAGTTTATCTTTTCTGTTTGCAAGGTGAGCCAAACTCAAGTATGTTTAAAGACTAGTAGTTGAATTCAGCATAGAGGGTCGGCTCATTTGCAACCCTGATTTTGCATGCATAGGAAGAAATATAAGTAACCCAGAAAGCATACCAAAGGCATATAAATTTGTTGCTGAATCATCAATCAATAGGTGGGAGAGAAGGAGCTTTTGGGAAAGAAAGTTGTTTATTGACAAGGAGAGGAGACAGTGCCTTGACCACAATGCTCATGTTGGGCCTGAACTCGGCTTCATATTGTACACAAAGAGCTGCCACAGCAGCAAACTGCATAAACAAAACAAATTTTTCATTAACACAGCCAAAATGATCCATTTATACTACTATAATATTACTAGCAAATGCTCACAAAAGCAATGAACATGGAAACATGCAAACCTTTGCAACTGCTTTTGGTGGATATTCTCCATTCATTCTTGGATCTACACATTGTCTGACCTTGTCCTCGCTCAATCTAGGAGTTGCCTGCATTGAGGTGAGAAGTAACACACATTGTGTGATTGTCTATATTACAAGTTTTTCATGCCATGCTTCTATTGCATGTAATGTGATAGTTAAAAAGAGAAGCTTATGGAAGATCTTCATGTTTGAGAACAGCATCTACCTACATATGTTTCTATTCTAGAATTCAGGGATATGCATTTGGGGGAAGCTTAGAAATGCCTTATATATGCTCCTCTTTTACTTTAATTAGTTGAACTAGTTATCAAATTGATGGAGACACCTACTATTTGCGTACAACATTAATATTACCCAGGTTACAAGACTTTGCTGCCCTCTAGGCATTGTGTGATCAACTGGTTTCCTGCCGGTCAGTAGCTCTAGAAGAACCACGCCAAAGCTATATACATCACTTTTCTGTGTCAGATGGCCCGTCATAGCATACCTGCATAAATTTCAACAAAGCAATAATCTGCATTATGCTGAAGCATACAAAATATGATCTGAATCTCAAAAGAAACAAATTCATCTAATGATGCAAGAGATGTAAAATTTTGTTCAGAAAAAAAGGATGATAGTGGTGAAACACATAAAACTGAATTGTAATATACAACATTTAACTAAATTGATAGGCAATGCTGTTTCAGTTGTTTCTAGTAAATTGGTCAACATATTTCTTAAACTTCTCATTACAACTTACAAAATAGCTAGTCAATAGAATTTCCAGGTTTCAGCTGCAACAACAATGATCTCAAGGAAGTTAAGACAGCTTCTATCTAGAGGTTTAAAGTACTTTCAGAAGTAAAAAGTAAGAGGAAAATTTCCTTCATATTCCATAACTGTTAATTAAGTACTATTTTGAACCTTAAGAACTGTGTTTTTTACTCATTATTCCTAAAAGTTTACTGGTCCAAACATATCAATAGAAGAACTGAATAAGATTGACCTTAGTCAATTATGGTAGGTACTGGATTATATCTAATGAGTAGTGAAGGTTTATGACCTTTTATGATATCAAGTGATTACCAGCAGATAGTTTTAACCTGTTATTTTCTAACTTTTATTCCCCTCTCCCCCTATCCTGTTATCCTTCATTTCTCTTGAATAAGATTCCAGGATTTCTTTGTATATATAAAAAAAAGTGATTACCAGTGAACATTTTAATTCTTTTGAAATGAATCGTGTGCCCCTAGGTCTCACTCTCTCTAAAAAAAATGTAATTACCAGCAGAAGAGTTTCATAACAAGCATTATCACAACCTTCAATAGGTAAAGAACTAGTCAGTATTATATGTTGGGTGGTAGAGTTTTTTTACTAAAGGATGCATAGAATAAAAGTAACAGAAAATAGTAAGCATTCTAATAATTAATATATATTGGGACAATTCAAGAGTCTTAAGTTATGTAATTACTCTGGTGCATGATAACCAAAAGTTCCAAGGACACGAGTTGAATGAAGGCGAGCAGCCATATCAGGACTTTGATTTAAGAGATTAAAGTCAGCTATTTTTGCTCGTAAATCCTCAAATAGAAGGACATTGCTGGATCTGACGTCACGATGTATTATTGAAGGCTGAACCTTCTCATGGAGATACTCCAGTCCCTTTGCAGCATCAATAGCAATCCTCACTCGTTCTATCCAGCTAAGTGGAGGACCAGGTTGTGCACCTTGAACTCCTTTTTTGCCTATACTTCAAATAAGAGTCAGAAAGTTTGTTTGTATGAGAAACAACAAATATATAGAAACTGCACAGGTCTTACCATGAAGAATGTCATGTAAAGAACCCATAGTTGCAAAGTCATAGGCCAACAAACGCATATCTCCTGCCACACAATATCCCAACATACCCACAAGGTTATCATGCCTCAACCTCGATGCGGTAGATACCTAACATTTAAAGAATGTGCAGTCAGTTCTTCAAGGCCATATAGCAAGATGAAAAATAAAACATGGTAATTTATTAGTTGTCCTGAAAAGTCCAACATTGAGACAAATTGAAAGAGAGAGATATCCTTATTAGTACTAATGCGTTAGAAGACATACCTGGCTTAAAAAATCAGTACTGCCCTCAGATTCTGATGAAGAATCTAGTTTTTTTATGGCCACTTGCTCACCATCCAAAACTGCAAGGTACACTCTTCCATATGACCCCTCGCCTATCAAAGCTTTTGATCCAAAATTATCAGTTTGCTGTTTCAAGTCATCTAATGAGAGTTCAGGCACTTCTATAGAGAGTGGTGCCTTTGGGGGTTCCCTTTTGGAACCAACTGAGTACTTTGAACCTTTAGGCATTCCTAGACCCCCCCAACAAAGAGAACATAAGCTAATGCAACCAGAAAAATAAACGAAACATAATAAAATCAAAAGATGAAAATAGTTGGAACAAGAATGGAATAGTCAATTAAATCATTTTGCAAAAGACAGAGAAAGATTTAAGATAATATATGTCTACATGTGCCTGAAAAGTAGTCTATAGAACATTCTCTACATATGCTAAACTTACATAGAAAAATGCATGTGGTAATCCATTTTATAGAGTAAATACATAATGACATAATTCAGGAGTTCTCAGAAGGGGTATCTAAACAGTTATGCCATATCTTTATAGGAGAACCAACCAAAATAACTTGATAGTGTGACCTTCATATCCATAGTTAAAATTACTGCAAAACAACAAATTTTTAGTGTTTACCAATAAAAATGAGAAATTGGCTAGCAACAATTAATGTATGCTTCCTTATTCCTTTGAAAGCTGGATGACCAACCTTCCTTAAAAGCTTAAGCTGTTAGGAAAGAGACAAATCTATGCATTTATTTTACTTAACACTCCCCGTCACTTTTGAACGGGTAAACTTGAGAAGACTGGTCTAGGCCCGATAAGTGAATCGACTTAATTGAAGTAGGGTTTTCTAAAAGAATACTAGTGTTAGGAGGCTTTGATACAATGTTAAATTTGATTGGATGACAAACTTTTCCAAAAACTTAAGCTATTAGGAAAAGGACCAATCTATGCATTTATATTCTTAATAAAAGTTGTTAAGAATATAAATGAATAGATTGATCTCTTTCGTAACAGCTTAAGCTTTTACGGAAGTTGGTCATCCAATCAAGTTTAACATGGTATCAGAGTGGGAGGTCCTGAGTTCGAATCCTCCTAGAGTCAATTTTTAAAAAAAATATCTCCCACCTCAATTAAGTCAATCCACTTCTTGGACTTGGGTCAGTCTCCGCAAGTTCATCCACCCACAAGTGAGGGGGAGTGTTAAGAATATAAATGAATAAGTTGGTCACTTTCCTAATAGTCCTAATAGTTTAACCTTTTAGGAAAGTTGGTCATCCAATCAAGTTTAACAAAAGCAATTAGCTCTTACATGATATGCAATTAATGGTTAACATAGGAGAGCAACCAGTGCGGAGCCACGTACATGGGAGGGGGGCAATCATTTCAATATGTTTTATTTATATAGGGAAAAAAGTCAAGTTTGCCCCATACATATAATGTTTGCCCCCCTCTATATATAATATTCTTCTTCTTTTCTCTTTAAAATAAAATTATTTTGCATTATTATTTTTTTATCTTTTAAAATAATTAAAAAATTAATAACTAAAGTTGCTAATCCAATCCATTTTTTATCCTCATTTCTCGTTCTTTTCCTCTATTTCGATCATTAGATATTGTCTAAGTTGTCCCACCCTTACGCTCACACCATCACACATTTTTATCCTCGCACCTAGGTCCCACTCACACGCAACTACAACCCTCGCCCAACACGGTGACAGTCCTGCGCGCCAATCCAACGCGCCTCCAACGTATATTTGTTAACAAAGATATTTTTCAATGATAATGAGATTATTATGCAATGTTATCGATGCATAAAACTCGTCGAGAGTAATTATAATTTTTAAAAAAATTTAAAGATACTTTTTATGCTTATAAATTGTGTATGGATAATATTTATTAATACTTTATACATAATCTAATGCATTGTCTTTTGGAAAATATATTGATCATCTGTTGCTTGAAGTTTGCCTCCCCTGGCTTTGATTTCTGGCTCCACCACTGGGAGCAACCAAATTAGGTTTATAATATCAAGCAGTTGCTCATCCTAGAGAGACAAAAAATGTTTATACTTAACCCAAGGTCCTTATATAAGGTTTAGATGTTGATCTCTCAATATCAACAACTTGATAAACTGATATGAATCTGCAATCATATGTAAGTTATAACAAATCAGCATGTAGAATAACAAGCAATAAAATGGGTCCAGAATCATGATATATGAAATTGCATGTGTTCAATAAGATTAAATCAATGCGAAACTGTGGGACAAGATAATAGATTATGAAGGGACCAAGAGGTCTAATGCTATAATAAAATTTAAAGAGTAAAACAACATAATGACAAGCACAAGGTGTAAACGAAAAGAAAATCGTAGGACAGACTGACACAAGGAATAACTAGAAGTTAGAAATAAAAAATGCAGAATGAAAACCCCAAGTGTACTGTTCCATAAAGGTAATCTTCAGAAAGCAAAATGTACCAAAACACTTGTTATGCCACTCTAAATCTAGCCTCAATAATGACAGATACCTACATAACATCACCATTACTGTCCCTTCCATGGTCTCTATGAAGTATGATCAAGGTGAATATTACAAAACACAATATTTACAGAACATCAGTTTACAACACAGAAAGTAGTTATGTTATGTTATGTTAATCTAGCTGGTGAACTAACTTACCATATGGGTCATACCCTTGGCCTGTCAAGTATTCCCTTTCATGGGCTTCATTAGGTCTATCCAAATGACGAGCACAGCAAAACCAACGGCGCATTTTGCTGATCCTTTTTTATGTTCTTGTCCTTGATGGATATACCTTCTGAAATTAGATGAAAAATAACTTGTGTTAGAACCCAATAATATTGGAGTCCAGCTTGTAGATATCCTAAATTATAATGTTACAACATAAGTGTGTGGTGTCTAATGTGCCTCTTGCAAATTATCTTGTGAAAATGGCCTGCCAACAAAGTTCAAGATCTCACAGCATATATATTTACCTGAATCATATTTTCATAATTGACTTGACGAAAATATATGTTATTTAATTTAATAAACAAATTTTATATTGCAACTGCATGGATGTCTAGGACCGATGTAAAACATTTTTTTTTTTTTTGATTTAGGACCGATGTAAAACATGAACATTCATTTATTGGTAAAAATAAAAACAGAACATTTCGCAAAAGTTGCAAACTTGGCCCAAATTGCATCATATAAGTTTGGATATCTGACTCATCTAGACATCTTGGCTTTGTACATGGGGCCACAAGATGGGTGGATTCTTAATCCTAATACGCATATTATATATATATACATAATGGAGCCATATCAGTTCTCCATCGTCAAAGAAATAGATAAACTTCTAATCCTTAATCATGATGAGCATTCATCTCTATCGAGCAAAAAAATGCACGTGTTGGATTCCACGAGAAGTGAGAGATAAAAGAGAAAACAAACCTTGAATAACAAATAAACATACAAAAATTAAGATCGTCAAAAACAAAGATTAACAAGGTAATCTCTACAGAACAATCACCAATAAAATACATTTCTTTTCAAAATAAAGAGATTACTAATCACCCATTCAAGTCCAAGCAACTCATTATAACATAGGCTCTAAATACGACCAAGAATCTAAGCATATAAAATTGGGACAAACAACAGCGAGAAAAAAAAGAGAAGGCCATTGATAGTTTATGAAGACAAACAATTTCAACTAATGAAGAACAAGATTAGGCAAATTGAAAGGAATAACATTACCTGGGAGACGGCAGCCAAGGAGAAGTCTGCCTTCTCTCCAACCGCCGACCCCGAAGGATGAGAATGGTGTTATGGTAACAATTAATGGAGAAGACCAAGATGGAGCGGAAAGAAAGAGGAGGAGAATGGGGAGGAAGAGAACCTCCTCCACCACCACCGTCTCACCCTTGCCGCTCGCGACGCGATCGGAGCTCTTCGTCTTGTTCGTGTTCAAAACAAAATGCGCCAATCCCTCCTTTCCTTTCCATTTCTTTCCAGGTTGGCATCTATAATTAACGTAATCAACTTTTCTTACTCGTTCATGGTTACCACGATGACCCAACGCGTACTTGTCATCAAAGCTAATTGTGGGGCCCATCATATGTATGCAATCAAAATGGGGTGTATAAAACTCGTGTAATCCAAGGAGCTATGTGTAGTTTTAAATCAAGAGAACGATTGTAGTTGTGCCACATTGAACTGAGAGGACTGTGAAGCAGCGGACCCTACTAATATGACCATTTACAATAGAGGTAATATTTTCCGATTGCATGAGGGAGGTGATTGTAATTATGCTTAAAATATATATTTATTAAAATAGTAGGGCGGGTCTCTAAACGTGGCGGGCATGAAACTGGACACGCGGCACACGTGGGTTTTATATTTTTAATATTATGCTTTTCCGCTAGAAATTTTGATGTATAACTAGAAAATTTAATTTGGCGACATTTGATTAGTATCTGTTTAAATATTCTATATTTAGAAAAATATTATGTGTAGAGGTAATATAGGAAAACTTGTAAAAATTTTAGAATTGTTAATGAAATTTCGATGATTTTTTATAAAAAAAATACTTCAAACAAGATCACTCATCACTCAGTTGAAGGGTGGAGGGTGTAGAGGGTCACCGGCCTTGCATTCCTCGTCTGCAACCAAGCAAGAATATATTCTCCATTGAAGCTTATCAATATTATTATCATGATCATAATCCTGTGCATGTACGTAGTTAAGGAATAGTTAAAGAGTTTGGATGATTAAAAATAAGAAATAGTGCATGTGTTTGTGTATATAAGTATAATCAAGGTTTCTAATTTGATGTAATCATGGAGATACTAAAAATAATTATCTTAATCAAATTTTAAAAAAAATGAAGAAAATATTATATTTTTCACAAAAATGCAACAAATAGGTTTATCCCGCCAACTTGTACTTTTTTTTTTAACTTGCAAATTTAATGCTATCCACCCCTTCCTTAACTTCTCTCAATCTCTTAACTATATTATTAATTTGTATGTATCAAATAAATATAATAATAAAATATATTATTAAATATAATTACTTATTATCTTATTTATTATTTATTATTTATTATATTGTATTATTTTATATAATAGTTATAAATGAAAAATATATTAGTTTATTCATACGTGGTTTTTGAAAAGTATATAGTTGCGTAAGAAATCTTTTAAAATTTTAAATGAATGATTATAGCTTAAAAATTAAAAATAAAATCCCTAATAAAATTTGAGATAGGTTAATTAAAATGCCCAAAATTAAACATCAATTATGGTACACACGTGATTCACATGATGTATCTCTCGACCTAGTTATCATCTTCTCTCCCCTTATTTCCAACTAAAAAATTGAGATCATTAGACAATGAGAATTTGAAAAAACACCACATTGACCTTGAATATTCCCTGAAATATAATGATAATACTAACATTGATGGTTTAGATTTATTTTCAGAGTTAAAAATATTAAGAGAAATTGTACATGTTGAAGATAACGCTCCACTTGATATACTCAATCACATAAAAAAGACTTATTCTTTTTCAAATGCATGTATTGCTTATAGAATAATATAAACGATTCGTGTGACGGTAGCTTCGGCAGGAAAAAGTTTTTGATCAAAATTAAAATTAATAAAACATTACCTAAGATCTACAATGTCTCAAGGAAAATTAAATGGATTAATTTTATTATCAATTGAGAAAAAAATATTAGACGAAATTGATTATAAAGATTTAATTAGTAATTTTGCATCTAAAAGATTTTGAAAAATAAAATTTAGACAAAAGTTTATATTAATTTTATTGAATAAATAAAAGGTCTCATCTTAAAATTTTGCCTTAAACCATAATATTTCTTGGGCTGTCTTGTGTATAACACTATTTTTTAATGAGCTTTAATTGTGCTACTTTGGAAAAATTAATAAAGATGTAATATTTAAATATTTATAATAGTTTGCTGGGTTGATCAGACGTTTTGTTTACAGATAACTTTAATAAATGGATCAACAGTGTTGAGATGAGAGCAAGTAGTTATTATAGTTGGTTTGTTTATACTATTTTTTACAACTTTGGACAGATTGTATAAAGTATTCGAAACTGAAAGAACGAAGATAATGAGCTAAAAATAAAGATGAAATAGAAGGATTGGTTTCATAGTAACATAATAAATAATAATATTAAACCAAATTATAAAAAAATTAAATATTTCATAAATAATAATATATATGAGCAAAAACGATCAATTCAATTTAGACATTAAAAATATAAGCAAAAGAATTTTGAATGTACCAAAAAATGAAATAGCTAAATTGAATTAAGAGTTTCAATAAAATTATAAAATTAAAACTCAATAAAATTAAATAGATAATAACTAGAATATACGTACTGATTGTAATATTAAAAGATAATGTAATATATTAAAAAAATATAAATTTGTATGAGAATATTGAGGAGACATTGTCCTAGTCTCCTCAATAAATTTGTATGAAGGTTAATATTCTATCCACGAGAATTTTGTGGATAATTTTTTATACCCGCTTATTATATGAGACGGGTATGAATATTATAATATTCGTATTCACGGGTATTCATTATCCGCGAAAATAAATAAATTACAAAAATAATCCTTATACATAGGGGTGGAAATAGGCCAGACGACCTATCAGGGGGCTTGTGGCCTGACCTATTAAAAAAAAAACTTAGGCTTATTTTTAAGCCTATTTTTCTTATCAAGCCAGACCCAAGCTCATTATAAGGCCTATTGACCGGGTTGGGTCTATTAAGGTAATATATATAATAAATATATAATAATATTATTATATAATATATAATATATATTGGTATATATAATATATTTATATTATATATAATAAAATATATATTTTTAATTGAATAAAATAACAATTATACACAGAAGCCCTAATCGTCAATTCACCCCATTTTTATCTCACGAGTCACGCGGTCACGCCTCCCTGCTTCACGCCGACGCCGAGTACTCGACACTGAGTCGCCGACGCCCGACACTACATCACGCCGACGCTACATCACGCATTCACGCCGACACTGCTCTGACGCCATCGCTGGACGTCGCTTCCCCTCGGACGACACTGCTCCGACGCTGGATGCCATCGCTGAACACCTAACACTAATCTGATGCTGCTTCACCCAGGTCAACACCGCCCACATCACATGCACAGCCCCGACACTGCTTCGTCTAGGTCATCGTCATTCGCCGGACCACCAAAGCTGCTTCCTCAAATTGCATATTGGGTAAACTGCTTATCTACTTCGCATAACTTGTTGAGTATAACTTTTGTGCTGGGAGAAATATACCTTGTTATTGTTGGATATAACTTGTTTAGGTTTCTCCATATTTTCGTCAAGCCATGGAATAGTTCATCCATAGCCACTCTCCCCTACGTGTGGCCACTGGCCAGGCAGAACTCTCCCCGACGTTGTTGGATGAAACTTGGTTTAATACTAGTGACCTACTTTTCTACGACATAGGTATTTTAATTAATCATTTTGTTAGGAAAAAAGGCATCTATCATCTTAATGCCAATTTTTCTTTCATTTTATTAATGAAGTAAAATTATGGTATTTTTTATTTTAATGCTTTTGATTCCCTCTGTATTAAGCCATCAACTTGTTTTCTTCACCATTAGCTAAAATGAAGTTAAACTAAATCATTGAACATACCTCGGTGAGCATCCCAATGCAGAAAGAGAACAATTGCTTGACCTGTAACTTAGTTATCTTCCCGCTGCATTGAGCTGTTCATCTTGGGAGGTTCATCTTTGTTTTATTTTAAAATAGAATCCATTTGCCGCTTAGCTCAATCCGCAACTTAAGTAAAATCTGGTTCGGTTTAATTGTTTTGGGTTTATTTTAAAATCCGATTCAATTGTAAATGATTCACCTCTAATTTAACATGATATTGATCCGGTTCAAATCAATTGAACCCGGTCCAATTCATTTGATTTTGGGTTGATTTCAATTTCTGATTCAAATTGTTTTGGTTCATATCTGGTTTGATGAAAATTTTGGCCTGATTCAAACCAATTGAAAATAGGTCCAATTTTATTTTGGTTCATTTGATATTATTTCATTGGTTTAAACCAGTTCAATAATTGGTTCAATATAAATATGATTTGGGTTTAAATTTGATTTCTTTTAAATTGTTTAGATCAACTCAATTTAAATTTGTTTCATGAACTAGAAGCATTTAAAGATTAATATTAAATCTATTTATGATTGAAATTCAATTAACAGTAAATTTTCTTTTTATATATTGTGTTCAATCATGTTATATAAATATACTTATTTACTTTTCTTTTTATATATTGTGTTCAATCATGTTATATAAATATATTTATTTACTGTATCATTTTTATGTTGCATCTATTTGTCATGTAGTGCATTGTTACATTAAATAATTAAATTATGTCATGTTGTAGTTTATTATGATGCATATTATAAATAATAATATGTTAATTCATGTAACTATCTATGCAACATTACGATGTTAAGTGACCTATAGAATTTGACTAATTGAGGAGTAGCCACAGCATTTTTAGTTATGTTAAATTATATATTTGACAATTTTTAGGTCACATATGGATATATATGACATCAAATTGTAATTAGCTATTTGGAGTATGATAAACCTCATCCCACGAGATTTTTTGTCATACTTATATAGTTAATTAGTATGAAATAATAGATTATTTTTCTTAATTAGCCCACTGGTATTAGGAAAAGGTATATAGTTTTTAGTTTAACATAAAATCTAACATGAGTCCTAAAATAAAAGCTTCACAGACAATTTTTATTGTATTGACTCATGTTATTTTTATTTCTTGTTTATATTGGTAAAACTAGAATCTTATATGCTTCTATTTAGACAATGAGCATTAATATATGGTTTAAATATGCAATAATTTAAATTTTTAGCTACTCTAACTTTAAGACCGATTTCACGAACTAATCAGGGATAATTATAGAATCTAGAGAGAAAAAATTCTCTTTCATTTAGGGTGCATGAACATATATTACACTATAATGAAAGATATATCACTTGCTTCTACAGATACTAGCATTACGGCTGAGATCGTGTCTTATGAACAGTAGGAGCAATCTCATCGCCTTAGTGATGTCCATAAAAAATCACACATTTCTGCTGGTATTTGTGGTTCCATTTAGGTAATAATGTAAGGAATCTACTGAAGACGTACTATAAATGAGCAGTTTCAATATTCAGATAAGGTCCTTGCTTGCACCTTAATGACTAAATTGTTATCATTGAGGCTTACTAGAGTTAGAAGTGTGCATTAGCACATCATGTAGATGAGAAATATAACGACCTAACTTAAAAACTAGAGATTGGTATGTTTGAGTCATTTCAAGTGCATTTTATTTTAAACTCCTTACCAGCAATACAAGACCTTTAAAATCTCTTAAAACACACATAAAGAGAAATGATCAACTAATGAATTTTTGGTCATGTGTGTATAAGAAGATGGAAAGCTGCTCGCTGAAATGGGAGAAAGTGCACATTCAATCTTTTGGTTTGCTATGAATCTAGTATGATTAATATTTGTTATAACACTTGATGGATTGATTCGGGTTATATAATCTATATTTCCAATACCTCGCATGGCTTTCAAAACCACATGAAACTAGTGGGAAGTGAGCATTACATCTATACAGAAAACAGAGTGCGCTTACATGCGAAAGTCATTGGAACATGCTGGCTTATTTTAAGTTCTGGTTTTACTTTGCATTTTTTTTTAAAAAAAAACCTTATTGAGTTGCAAGATAATTTCACTTATAATGCATTGCATATTCAATAAAGTGCGGGTATTAAAAGATGTGTTATAGATAAAAACTCTTTTAGGTTGTAGCAGCAAAGGTTAGGACTTATATCCATTAAAATGATAAAAGGGTTGGTAAATAAAGGAGTACTTAGTGCTTTGGATTTTACTGATTCTGAGACGTGTATAGACTGCATAAAGAAAAAGTAGACTAAGATATCAAACAAATGTGCTAATAAGAGTTCAATCATATTAGATATTATACATATAGGGATTTGTAGTCCAGACATAGACTCATATGGTTAGAAGTGTTTCATCTCCTTCATAGATGATCACTGACGCTACATATATATCTACTTGCTTCATAATAGGAACGAAGCACTCGATGCCTTTAAAGTTTTAAGGTAGAAGTGCGAGAAGCAAATAGAGTTCATGAGATCAGATAAGGGAGGTGAGTATTATGGACGATACACTGAGGATGGACAAGCACCTTGGTCCATTTGTTAAGTCCCTTCAAGAGCATGGGATAATTGCCCAATACACCATGCCGGGATCTCCAAATCAAAATGGTATTGCAGAAAGAAGAAATCGAACATTATATACATGGTGCATAGTGTGCTTAGCAGCTCCAAGCTTCCTAGATCTTTGTGGTATGAAGTCCTTAAGACGATTGTGTATATTAAACCGAGTTCCAACCAAGGCGGTTCCTAAAACGTCATTCGTGTTACGGAAAGGTTGAAAATCGAGTTTGCAACATATGCGCATATGAGGTTATCCGTCTAAAATAAGGGTTTACAATCTATAAGAAAAGAAACTAGACACAAGGACTATCTGTAGGTATTTCGTTGGATATACCAAAAAATCTAGAGGATATAAATTCTATTGTCCATCTCGTACTACTAGATTTGTGAAGTCAAGAAACGAAATTTTTTAAAAAAAAACTTGATTAGTGGGAGCGATTGATTTCATAATTTAATTACTAAGAAAGATCATTTAGATGAGTCCACTCCTGACTCAAGTGAAAGATTTGTTGTTATTCACGATACACCTCTTCCAGGTGTTCAACAATCGATCACTGAGAATCCACAAATAGTTGATAATGATCAAGTAGATCCTGGTACTCAATAATTACCAGACAATGTTGAGCAACCAGTTGTAGAACATGCTCCTCAAGAGCTTGATGACACAACATTAAGGAAATCTACTAGGATAAGAAAGTTAGCTATTCCTAGTGACTATGTAGTGTATCTACAAGAGTCTAACTATAATCTTGGGGTTGAAAATAATCCAGAGATGTTTTCACAAGTCATGAGTTGCGATCAATCTAAGTTGTGGTACAATGCTATAAAGAAAGAAATTAGTTCAATAGGCATCAAACGAGGTCTGAAATTTTGTCGAGTTGCTTGAAGGTTTAAAGACCATTGGTTGGAGATGAGTCTTTTAAACTAAAAAGGATTTCCTGGGCAACATCGAAAGATATAAGACTAGATTGGTGGTCAAAAGATTCACTTTGAAGGAAGGAATCGACTACATGGTGATCTTTTTCTCTTGTATCTAAGAAAGATTTCTTCTGTATCATCATGGCATTTGACTTGGAATTTCATCAAATGAACGTGAAAATGACATTCCTCGATCGATACATAGAGGAGAAAGGAGGAGAAAGGTTTATATGAAACAATATAAAAGATTCTCCTTTAATGACAGTGAGCACTTGGTGTGCAAGCTCAAGAAATCTATATATGGATTGAAACAAGCCTCCCGTTAGTGGTACTTAAAGTTTCATAAGGTGATCTCTTCATTCGGTTTTGTCGAGAACATCATGGATCAATGCATATATCACTTGATCAGTGGGAGTAAGTTTTGTTTTCTTATCCTATATGTGGATGATATTTTACTTGTAACCAATGATAAAAGAGTTGCTATATGAGGTGAAGCAATTTTCTCTCTAGGAATTTTGATATGAGTGAGGCATCTTATGTCATTGACATTAAGATCCATAGGGATAGACCTTGAGGCATTTTTGGTCTATCTCAAAAGATCTATATCAATAAAGTCTAAGAGAGATTTCGGATGAAAGATTGTTAACCGTATATAGCACCCATTGTGAAAGGTGACAAGTTTAGTCTTAAAGTAGTATTCCAAAATGTTTTGGAAAGGGAACAGATGCAGAACATTCCATGCTCAGGCTTGTACAAGGTCCGACATAGCATTTGCCATTAGAATACTAAGCAAATTCCAGAGTAATCCAGAAATAGACCACTGGAATATTGCAAAGGAAGTGATGAAGTACCTTAAGGGTACTAACGATATCATGCTCGTGTATCGACGAACTGATAACTTGACCCAGTTTGTACCTTGTTTTGAGGCTACCTCACATGGTGTGTAGTTAAGGAGCTTCATTTCGGGTCATAGAATCGTGGATTCCATTACTAGACTCATGATGGTATATTGTGACAATTCAGTTGCAGTTTATTTGGCTAAGAGTATAAATCGAATCAAATACATCGACATAAAATATTTAGTCATAAGGGAATATGTTAAAGAAAATTAAGTAGTCATTGAACACATTCATGCTGAATTGATGGTCGTCGATCCCTTGACAAAGGGCATGCCGCCAAAGGATTTCAAGGATCATGTAGACCGAATGGGACTTGGTCCCATCATGTAATTATTGTAAAGATATTTTTGTCTTTGATAAAGCTCCTATTCAGTTTTGTTATTTCTCATTTTATGGTGTACACATATAGTTCGAGAATAACAATTTCTGTTGGACCTAGAATAAACATATGGTTTATTCATAAAGTTATTTTGAAATAAAATGCATTGTGATACATAGAAGACAATACTCGCTTAAAGATGACTTGTCGCTATGATTCGTGTATTTTATTTCATCTAAAGCAGATATGAGATTTTAAACATCAGAGTATTTTAATTTATGAACCAAGTGGGAGAATGTTAGACGTGCGATTTAAATTAAACATGGTCCATGTCATTATCTAATATGGACCATGTGTCCACATTGGTATCCTAATGTGGTTCACATATTATATGGTTTTACCAGTTTACCCATATATATCTTAAACACGATTAAAGCCTATCTTTCCACCTTTGATGGCAATGTGCGTATATAAATTGGCCGGGATACTCATAGGTCCTCATACTCATTCCTACTTTCTACACCATCTATTGAAGGTTCCAGAAGAGAGTATTGGAAAGTCTATTGAGGAAGGAACACATGAGGGAACACAATCAGAGCAGCGCAACGAAACAACAATACGATATCAATGGCGGGAGGTTAGTATTGATCCTACGCTTCCGCAATCTAACATACTTATAGATTTATGCATGTTCTATTTATGATTTCATTATGTCGTCAGTTAGATCATATCTATAAAATCTATCACTGTAACTTAGTTTTCTTCCCACTGCATTGAGTTGTCCATCTTTGGATGTTCAAGTGGTCCTAAACTTAAAACTTGCTTTCCTTCTAACAACATGATCATTAATTTGGGCCCTTGAGTGACACTTGTATGTATCTTAAATTGATTTATATTCTTTGTTTATTTTTATATTACAGATTTACAGGTTTAGTTAATGTCATCTCCATTTGAGAGTGAAACAATGTCATCTGCTTCTGCTTCCCCTAATGCTCAAAATGATGATGAAACAATGTCACAAACACCAACGACAGATTTAAGTTAACCAACTGATGATCAAAATGATGGACCTGATGGTGATGATAGTGTCATTAAGAAGAAGAGAAAGAAAACCTCACATGTTTGGGATGATTTTAATCAAGTTAAAAATTCTGAAGGGATAAAAGTTGTTTGCAAGTTTTGCAAACATATATTCTTTTACTCAGGAAAGGGAGCTAGCACTACGCATCTTAGGAGACATTCTAAAGTTTGCTTACAAAGAAGGTTGCATGTTGCTTCATAGTAGAAACAACCCACCATTTCATTTCAACCTTCTAGTTTGAGCATTAATTCATTTGTGACCCCAGATGCTAGATATTCTAATGAGAAGATGAGATAAATAATTGCTACTGCAATCATGGTACATGAGCATCCTTTTCTTCAGAGTAATTGACAATGAGAAGATGGGTAAACTGGTAAATGACAATGTCATGATTGTTAATGCCAATGAAGGAGAAATTTGACAAATATTGGGGAGAGTGCAATTTGGTAATGACCCTTGCAAGTATTTTGGATCCTAGATGCAAATTATATGTTATTAATTATTGATTTTCTTTGATTTATAAACCTGATTACGTAGCTTTTGAGAATGTGAATAAAGTGATGAATTATTTAAAATTGATGTATGATGAGTATGCTAACAAGTATAGGGGAGAGACAACTTCTAGTCATGAAGTTGACATTAATGGCAACAACCCTCCAATGTAACTAGCTCAATAGTTACAAGATTTGATCAAATCATGAGCATCATTCGTGAAAAACAAGCAATTCCCCCAATGAAATCAAATTGAAAGTTTACCTTGAGGAAGGTGTTTACATTCCTGAGGAAAGTTCTAACTCCTTTAGTGCCTTGGAATGGTGAAAGAACAATAGCTTAAAGTATAAGATTTTATCTAAAATAGTTGTTGACATATTAATTATTCCAATTTCAATAGTGGCATTAGAGTCCACATTTAGTGCTGGGGAAGAGTTATAGATGAATATCGTTCCAAATTAAATGAAGAGTCAGTTGAAGCAATTATTTGTGGTGGGGATTGGCTTCGTAACAAGTATGATTTAAAGAAAAAAACAAAGATACATTTTACATTATTTAGATATAGTTATTTCTTTTCTTATAGTTATTGCTTGTTAAATTATATTATGATCTAATGATATATTTGATTTCTTATTTTTTAAGGTGTTCGAACAAGAAGAAGAAATTACATTGAAGATTTGATACATTGTTGAGACTTGAGAAAGAACAAGGTTTAAATTATGATGCTTGTTGTAATCATGTTATGTTTGGTTTTATCTTCTTAAGTTAGTACTTTGGAAAACAAGTTTGTAATTTGTTCGGATTAATACTTTGGAAAAATATGTTTAAATTATTATGTTTGTTGTTATCATGTTATGTTTAAATTATTGTGTGTTTGTTGTTATGTTTAAATTTATTGTTATCATTTTTGTATTGAAATTTGAAAGTATATTTTATAAACATATTTCAGATTTTAGCAGCCTAGCAGGTTTTATAAACAGGCAACAGGCCAGACCAGGCTTATGAACAGACCAAACTCAGGTCGAACAATTAGCCTATAACAGGCCACACGCCAAGCTCATGCTGATTTTTTACTATACAGGTCTGGCTTGTTTCCACCCCTACTTATACATATACAAGAAGACGTTACGTTGAAGACCTTATGTTTTAAGACCTTATGTTGATGTTGTTAAATATTTGTAATTTATATTTGAAGACCTTAATAAAATATTATAATTTATTAAATGGGTACTCGCCAATATCCGTGGGAATTCGTTCCCTCGCGGGGAATTAAATGAATACCCATTTTTGATACCCGCGGGAAATTAAACGGGTAGTGGGTACCCATATGTTTCGCAGGGCGAGTAGCAGGTAGGCACCTTCCGTACCCACCCCGCCCCGTTGACATCCCTAATTATCGTTAACAAGCAGTGTGGATGTTGAAACATGTAAAAGTCTTGTGGTCCAATTAATGCATTTTGTGGGGAAACCTCTTGCCTTAAGCAAATCTGCAAAGACTTTTTCAAAGTCGATCTTGATCATGCAAGTATCATCATTTTTTTTGTCTGCATGCCCAAATGGTTTCGTGCACTGTCATAAAACATTCAAGGCTGCTTCTACTACAAATGAAGGCCCTTGGTTCTTGTCCACTAGGCTTGTCCCGATTGGAGAGTAACTTGGAGAAGATCTTAATCAAGATATTTTCTAAGCTGATAGGTCGAAAGTCAGTCGGAGAGTTAGCGCCTCACATTTAGGAATCTAATAATGAAACAGGATCTAATAATTAAAAGCTAAAAATATATAATTTATTACTTTTATGTTATATTTATTTTCAAATTTATAACAATTAATTTTTAAAAAAATTATAATGAGTACAAATGGAACAAGAAAAATTGATTCAATTAATTATGCAAGTTATACCTGTGTAGTGTTTTAAGAAATGACAAAAATAGCTTAAGAAAGATCGAGAATAAGATCGAGAATATATATTATTATGTCCGGTGGACAGATTATATATGAAAGCTATACATATATACAAAATTTTAATAATTTTTTTATATATCCAAAATTTGAAAAATAAGGATTTATTATATATATATATATGCAATAATTGTACAATATCAACTGTGACATTTCTCAAATTAATGAAAGCCCATGATAGACACTTCCATCGAAATAAAAAAAATTGTATGCATGCGTATGCACCATGCATGTATGTAAGATAAAATGCATGCCTGCGTTATATATGCGCGCATGAATATGATTATTCATCTATTAGATGCATGATTAATTTCCAGTGATTGACTTTTTTTTTTTTTTACAAATATACAAGATGTTTAAATCCTAAATCTCTAAAAAATATACAAGATATTAATATCAACTGTATTACCCTGAGTTGGTCAGTGATTGACTTAATTACTGTAAATATTTTTCTATTTCGTATATTACTGTAAATACATTTTCCTATTAATTATATGCATATATTTAAATATTCAATAATAATTTTCTAAACGTTGTTGAAATGAAATGAGTGATATAACGAGTGGGAATATTTTAGCTGGATTCTTTGTCACTATCCTGTTTCTCCATGCCACGTGTCGTATTGGAATTGAGTGCAAATCCAATTATGATATCCCTGCCATTAATACTTCATTAGAAAATAATAATAAAATTTAACATTCGCCCCTTTTTCTCTTTCCTTCTTTGAAATTAACGAAAATAATTATTGACTTATTATTATTATTATTATTATTATTATTATTATTAATTTATTCAAATAAAATATAGAAAATAAATAATTACCCTTTAAGTAAATTACCATAATAATTATTTCTGCACCATTTTCTCTTTGCGCCCTCCTTCCTCCTTCCTCTTGCACCCCTCTCCGATTTCCATGGAGTCTATCCCAGTCGACGCCATCCGCGCCTACCACTCCAAAGAACGCCAACTCTTCTCCCGCCTCGTCTTCATCCTCGGCGCGGAGCCGAGCCTCGCAATGAAGGTCATCGCCTTCTGGCTTTGGCTCGAAGAGAACGGCCACCGAGACATCATCCGCCGCATCACCTGCTTGGACGACGGAGCCCTTCTCGATGTCGCCTCCGCCGGCAAAGCGTTCGTGGAGTCCCTCTACCTCAGCTTCTCCTCTCCCGGCCATCGCCACCAGGGCTTCAGGGAGGCCGCCGTTTGCGGCATCAACTTCTACCTCAACGGTGTCTGCCAAAAGGTCTTGGCGGACATCCAGAGGAAAGCTGACCGCGGCCTGCTGCTGGCCGAGGAGATCAGTCTACTTCATCTGGGCGCGACGGCGAACGCGCAAGAGAGGAGGAATATTGTTGAAGATGGCGTTGGGATTCAGCGCACGCGCGTGGCGTTCACTGATCGCAGTGCTGAGAAAGATGAAGCGAGAAGTGCCTGTCAAGTGTTGGACGTTTTGCCGGCGCGGAAATGTATTGTGAAGGACGCATCGAGCTCGAGCCGCTCCAAGCTTTTGTCGTCGTCGTCGTCGTCGTCGTCGTCATTGAAGGCGCAGTGCAATATGCCACGTGATGAACGGACGCTGTTCGTGACATTCTCCAACGGGTACCCCTTTAACGAAGAAGAACTACACGAGTTTTTCATGAGGTACTTCGTTTATATTAGGGTTATTATTTCCTCGCAAATCATGATTAATGCTTGGTTTTTATTAAGAGTTAATTTCAATTTAGCATTCAGAATTTTTATATTTCATTTCATCTTTTGTCCGAATTGATTCTGCCCCAAAAATGTTCATAATATTTAAGATTTTGAAATTTAAAGGTGAAAAATAAAATTAACCCTTCATTAAATATCATATAACTAGGAATTTGAGCATTAATGCATGGCATATTTTTTATAATAACTAGGTTATTTTTTTGTCAAACAAACTGTGATATATATATATATATATATATATATATATATATATATATATATATTTGATTGGTAGTTCATTCTCCAGTGATATTTTTTATCTTGATTGTACAATTTACCAGGAATTAGATGGGGCATGCACTGCAAATAGATTGAGTCTACTATTTCCAATCTAATTGGGAATATACTATAATTCTCATCCCCAACCTACGAATATAGATATCCCTATTTATTATCAATTTAATTTTGGTCTTCCACTGAGAGGTTTCAAGTTTCAACAATTAAAATAACTAAGTTGATTAAATGAAAAATATTGTTTATAACATTAAATAGATTAGTTTAGTTAATTAGTCATTTTACTATGAATCTTAATTAATATTTCTCCTAATCAAATTAGAAATAGTTATTATTTATTAATTCATAATATATTCAAATTGTAAACAATAAGGTATTATTTCCTTTATACTTTGTTTCTTATTTATTTATTTATTTATTTATTTTGCCTATATATTATTCTTCCTTTGAGTTTAATCTATTTCAACCAAATAACTTGGCCATAAAATTATCCAATAAAAAATTGTCACTAAATTACACTACAACACAATTGACCTATAGAGGCACATAATTAGAAATAAATTAGATTTTTATTTTTAAATCTTCACATTTAGAGATTAATAGACACAAAATTTATCCTTAATTAGTCTCTAAAAATAGCTTTAGAGTCAAATCAATTAAGTGATTCAGTTGCTGATGTTTCTATAGCTTACAGTCAAATCAATTAAGTGACTATGTTGTTGTTGTTTCTATAGATCTTTAGAGGTTAATTAAGAGCAAATTTTATGTCTATTAGTCTCTAAATGTGAAGATTTAGAAACAAAAATATAATTTGTCTCTAATTTTGTGTCTCTATAGGTCAATTGTGTTGTAGTGTTAGTACCACAAAACTTAATTGTCGGTTCATCTTGTAGTACACTGGTTTAATTCTACATCGACATCGAAAGCATATTGAATATTATGTTGATTAATACAATCTATCTATTTTCAATATCATATTTTTTTCAATATATAATTAATTATAAAACTATTTGTGTCCATATTGTTAAACATAATATGTGATTGAGTTACATGAGTATATAACTATACTACAATCTAATTCCACACTAGAAGGTTGTTTGGTTGAATGGAATAGATGGAGAATGAAATACTATCTTATTTCATTGTATGTTTGGCTGTAATATATTTTTATATAAGAAATGCTAGATAACTCACGTTCGTTGGTTATAAGTGTAAAGTGCTCCTTACCTCTCATATGAGCTAGCTTTTGGAGTATAGTTAGGTCCAAACTCATTTTCTTCAACTAGAAATATGTGGATCAAAAGGAATAGATAAAGAATATTGTATTCCTCTTGGGTGGAGAATACCTCAATCTAATGTATAGTATTTCCACATCTATTTCTTGTGACTTTACCAATATTTCCCTTCAATATTTATAATATTATATAAAAAATTAAAATTAAATCATTAAGCTAATTTAATAATTACATAGACTAAAAAAATGACTATTAATTATTATTAAATTATACAATTTTAATTATTATTTTATGAAAATTCAATTAATGTTTATGAAAAGAAAAATAGATAATATTTTTTATTATTTAAAATTAATAAATTATGTTACATTACTCCATATTTTTGTTGTATTGTTATTCATTAGAATAATTATAATACAATTTATTATATTATTTAGAAGGATATTTTTGTCATTTTTTTTTTGTCCCGCTAATAAAGTAATACTATTGCTTATATATATTTCTAATGTCAACCAAACAAGAAATACTATTGATTGTCTATCTAATTCGTTATTTATTTTATTTTATTGTCTATTTCTATTCTTTATTATTTCATTTCATCTCATCAAAGACACCTTAAGGACATATGAGAAGTTATGTTGATTAATGGAGTTTAATGAATAGGATACTACCATTAACTTTAGTTTAAATATCTTGTTCAGTAATTTAGGCTTGTGATATTATTTAATGGGTGAGATTATGATAATTGATGACAAAGTATTGCTTAATTTGGGCTTGTGATATTATTTAATAGGTGAGATTGGCAATTGATAATAAAGTATTGCCCATCTACAACACAAACGATCTATTGATACTGTAATATATGCTTCTATAAGTTAATTATTTATTCCTTTTTTTTTAGAATTAAATTAATTAAGTGACTATGTTACTACTATTTTTATAGATCTTTAGAGGCTAATTTGGAGCAAACATTGTGTCTATTAATTTTTAAATGTGAAAATTTAGAAATAAAAATCTAATTTATCTCTAATTATGTGTAACTATATGTTATGCTGATTGTGTTGTAGTGGATTACGAAGGAGAACATGAGGAAAGACTTACTGGGGATAGTGTATATTAAGTCGTGGTAGATTAGAATATCACATTTCACTTAATTAGTCTTGACGACAACATTAAACTTGAACTAGGAAGGAGTATAGCACTCATCTTATCCCTTAGAATTATACAATGAGGTGTTGTGTTGGTTGATAAATTTTCTTAGATGTATTATTATTAATTTCAAGTACTTAAGCATTTTAGCACATGGTTAAACCTAGCTATGATATTAACGAGTTGGTTATTCCATCAAGTGGAGTCGTCCATAACCATAGTTCTATAAAAATCAAATATTGATATGAAGATTTACACAAATCTTCAACCTTCAATTGACTGTTGTACTTGGATGATAACCATAGTTCTATAAAAATCAAATAGTTATCATATTAGCTAGCTAGTCACTAATTATTATGTGTATATGTTAATTTGTAGGCACTATGGAGATGTTGAGATGGTAACAGTTCAGGAAGCAGCTGATGGGAAGCCCCCTCTTTTTGCACACGTAACATTCTACTCTTTGGACGCTCTTCTACGGGTCTTAGATGGCGATGTCAAGGTGAAGTTTATGGCCAATGGAAAACACCTTTGGGCTCGTCGGTTCATCCCCAAGAAGAAACTTATAAAGAACGACAACTAATAGTAAGTGCATGAACCACACTTGACGATTACTGTCTTCATTGTACATGTAGTGCTTGTTTGCTGATTAATTACTGTTGTTGTGATTATATATATATCATCAGTACGTACGTGTAACTTATCTACACAATATATAGTTTCAGTTCTTGAGTTGTGTGTTTATCTTAGGGCATATGACATACATTGAATGTATCAAACAAGTTTCATCAAAGTGATATCATCCCCCTTTTTACAATCTTTAATTGTTTTTATTTGTTCAATAGTAATGCTAGTTCTTATGTATATTTATGTTGTGGATCTATAATTCGTACATTGGTTTCAGTAAAAAAGAAAGAAAGGATATTTTGGCCCCATTGCTATTCATCTTAAGTTAATATCAAATTCAAATATGGATGAAGTTACATTGGGTAAAGTACTGACAGACTCCCTCTCGCCTGGATGATAGGCTCTTTCCCCTCTAGAATTACCATCTCTTGTCCTCTGCCATCAAGTTACCGAAATCATCCAAAATTATGGGCAGAATAGTAGTAATAACTTCTCTCCTATGAATTTATAGGTATTCTGGTAAACTTGAAGTTAACGTTAGTAGAGTTAACATAGTATTTTTGCTTGAAGCCGGGGTATCTCCTGGCCCGATACGACTCCGGCGAGGGATCTGCAAGGATATTCCACACTCAAATAAGAAAGAATTCCAAATTATGGATATGAAATTGAAATCAAAATTATACATGATGTGCGTCGTGTCTGTATATACACTACAACAAAATATCAAAATATTGGCATAAATTTATTACCAGTGCCTATATGAGATTCCAGCTTGAAACCTGCACCAAATTATCCAAGCTAGTGTTGGTACTAGCTTGGAGCTAGCGCTAGTTTTCGATATTTTTATTAATTATGACAGATTTAATCCCATAAAATAAAAAATTATAAGCAAAATAAAAAATATCTTAAATCCCACATTGATGAAAATTATTTTTTAAATATTTTTAATTATTATAAATATCATATTTATAGTCTCGTATCAATACTTTTGTTGCATTAAATTAATCATTGGGCTTAAATAAAAGTCCTAATCCTGATAAGTACACATGTGAATTTCTCAAAAACTATTGAAACATTATTGTTCCTTTTTTTATTTGCCTTAGATTATTTTGACATGATGAGATTTTACCTTATGACTGGAATTCTACTTCGTTGATAATTGTTGCTAAAAAAAAGGTCATTCTTTTTCATTTACGGGTCTATTTCTTTATGTAATGTTGCTTACAGAGCTCTTTCTAATAGATTAAAACTTTTACTTGATAACAATATTTCTATGAATCATTCTACATTCAGGAATTACTAGTAGTTCCATCTATGATAGCATACTTAATTATTACACAGGAAATCATTCATTTTATTCATAACTTTAAAGGGAAAAATTATTTTATTATGACTAAAATTTACATAGAGAAGAAATTTGATAGAATTCCATTTATTCTATGCTTGGGTTATTTAATTTTTCCCTCACGTTTATCAATTGGATTAAAATTTGCATTGATTTTGCTTCTTTTACTTGTAATATATATAAATGACGTGCAATCAAAAACCTTTTTTTTTTGTGCCTCTTTATGATATTAGATAAGGTGACCTCTTATTTTCTTATTTTTATAAAATTTTCATTTTTTATCTTCTATGCTTAATTCTGCTAATAGTTTTGGAAAAATTAATCTTGTCATCGGTCAGCAATTCTGTTAAAATAAATGATAATATTTAGAAAAGTTTATATAATAATTATGTTAAATATACAATGATAATAATTTAAAAATATGTTCTAATAATAAATTTAGTTAATATATTCGGATTTATAACATTTATTACACAGAAATTTTTAACTATTATGATATTTTTAATTTTTTATATAATTATATAATCCAAGCAAACTCGATTGACTGATAAAATCTTTATTTTTATTTTTCTAAAAAAAATAGATCAATTTAATCAACCAAATTAAATCAGATCTCGGAATTAATAGGTCAACCAGTTTGAAACGGTATCAAGTTTTGACTTTTGATTGAGTTTGTCCCACCGACAATGAAATCTATCAAGCTAGGTTTTCACTAGCTTTGACTTTGACCAGACTTGACTGGTTATGGCCACATGTTTTGACCAAGGAAGAATAAATTGACATTGGAATAGGACTCTTCTTAAATTTGAATAGAATTTTTGTAGAAATGGACCATGAAGGTCAGTCTTATGTTCACTAGCAATGTCAAAATCAAAGTAAGATGATGAAAACCTATCAAACTCGGTCAAACCTAATCAAAATTTACTTGAAACGGGTGAATGAATAATTGAATTTTTCAAATTTTGATTTAATAGAGCACATTTTTTTAGTTTTTATTCAGTAATTTCCCAAAAACAAATTACGGTGAAGAAAAATTATTGAGTGGCAAAAATTCTCAAATCAGAAACCAAATTTATATAATACCAATTTTACCCCCGCAAAATATCTAACCGATTAGACATCTTCGCAAAAAACAATCTAACGTGACGTAAAAATTCAAAATGCACAAGTATACCATCACAAATATTAGTTTAATGCCCCTAGAATTGAATCAGTTTTAGTGTTAAAAATAATTTTTTTCATTATTAATATGTAGTTTTATCAAAGTATCTAACCAATTAGACAATTTCGCAAAAAATGTACGTATAACACGAAGTAAAAAATTTAAAATGCACAAATATACCACTTCGAAAATTGGTTTAATGTCCTTAGAAACCAATTAACATCGTATTGAACTAATTTAAGTGATAAAAATAATTTTTTTAATCGTAAATATGCAGTTCTACCAAAGTGTCTAACCAGTTGTATAGACACTTTCGCGAAAAGTGTATAACGTGAAGCAAAAATTCAAAATGCACAAATATATGTTACGCCCCAACTCAGGATCACGTGACCGGACGGGAATACCACATATACCCCGAGGCCTAACAACATTACCACAATATGATAATGCAAATGAGATGCATAAATAAAGATAAATACCCATCATCTGGGTTCCGCACACTTTGATATAAAATGTCGAGACTCCAACTGACAATATGAATGTCTCATAGAAAACTACATGATATAATAGTAATACTCCATATGTTTATTACAAGACTCAGAGAATTTTTAATTGCGACTGGAGAAATCTCCTCGTTGAGCTTGCGTCACCAACCGCATCAGGCACCACGTATCTCACCTGAATATGCACATATATGCAGGAGGGCATGAGTTTACAACTCAGTCAGTGGAAAACATCATCCTTCTCAATCATAATCAATATAATAAGTAGTAACATGGTAAAGAGGCCAAACTCATGATATGATAATCTCAAAATAACTCTACGGGTCATGACATCACATACTAATCACGCTATCACATAATAATCAGGCATATCATATAATCATGCTATTACATCATCATCTCTTCGGACATGCACACTAGCCGCTATAAGCCCCTTTAGTCGTTGTCTGATATGGTTGGGAATGTACATCCAATGCAACTAGCCAAGTACATAAGGTAGTCAGTGTGGCCTCCCGACGCATTACCCGGCTCGGTGCCGTCTCTTCGGGGCATTCAACGTCATCAGATGGGCTTCCAGAGCCGTCTCTTCGGGACACTCCTCGTTACCGGTCGGAATCAATACCTAGCATCGTCTCTTCGGGGCATCCCCTGTCACCGGATAGGTTTTCGGAGCTGTCTCTTTGGGGCATCCCCCGTCACCGGATTGGTCTCCGGAGCCATCTCTTCAGGGCATCCACCGTCATCGGTCGGAATTGCATATCAGACCATCGTTGTCTCTTTGGGGCATCCCCCCCCTTACTGCCACCGGATGGAGTCACATAACATTATTCACATGAATAAAGTGTAGAGCACAGTAATAAAATATGCGCATAAATTCATATATGCATGATGCCAACACAACATAAATCCAAATACTCATCTCAAACACGGAATTATAAGCTCAATTGCCATGATTTAATACACACAAATAATATAAGAAGACAACTCTTAAATAGGGGTTAAAATAGAATTCTCCAACACTTAGTCAAAATTTTGCAGTTTAAAAATAAATTTAGATAGTCTTTTGTCACACATGTAAATATTTTAATTCTCAATTCATTTCCAACAGAAATTACATATCTAGCATGTCCATATATCATATTAGTCATCCCCTAATTTTCAAGCTATTTGAATGAAGATTTGACCATAAAACCACGTGACGAACATGCCTACTCAGATTTCTCTAGATACAAGCAGTTTTCACAGTTTCACTTATCCATCTTGCTAAGCCCGCAAACGCTTCAATACTTAGTCCATTTGCCTCAGAAATAATTCCTAAGATTGTCTATATATCCTACAAGCTTTTCCCAAAGTTTCATTGGCATAGGATGACGTCTTGCCCTCCGTACGATGCGTTAAATTCACCTACTCAGTTTTGGACTATCATGCATAGAAATGGGCATATTTAGTTAACCATCTTGCACACTATATAAACCCTTTAAATCTCAGCTTGTAATTTATTGAAAATTGATACCGGGGTTATATATACCCTACGAAATAATCATGATATTTCAATTGAGTAGGATGACATCTCGGCCCCGAACCGCATGCCAAATATGCCTATTTGAATTTCTGGGCAGATTTGAATGCCCTTAGACCATCCACTCAATAACCTCTTAAACATGGGATTTCGACCCTTATGTCGGCCGATTCAACTACTCTTGGTTGTCGCACACATACTCCATACCGGCATAAAGCTTCACTAAAGAGAAATTAGGATTTAAGCATAATCATGTCGGTGTGACATTTCACCAAACACTTGGTGGAAATGCTCAAGTCGCGTCATGCTTTACTCTATGCGGCCATCTACAAGGGGAAATTCGGCTATCAAATGCAAGCCCACCCCTAACTGTTATCTAAGGTCCTTAACCTTAAGGGTCAAGAAAGTGAGGTCGTCCCTTCCAAACTAAGACTGATTACCCTAAAGTGAACAAGGGGATTTACCTTCCCCAAATTCCTAATTGAACACTAACTCAACCATCAAAGAAAAGAGATTCATACCATGTTAATTATGAAGATCAAACACTAACCAAAATAGTCCAAAAAATCCCTAAAGTTAGGGTTATCATTCTGCCAAATCCACCCTAGGGCTGCCCTATACCATTCGCGCCCCATCAAGCATCAAAACAACAAAAATATTTCAATTAAAAAAAAATGACTGAATCAACACAAGAATTGGTTCCTTCACTTTCAGTTCATCTACTTCAAGGGATTTCCCTAGAGAGGGGCAAATCCCTAAAGGTTTAGGACCACTCACCTTAGATGAAAACCCTACGTTGTGCTCTGACGAACTCCGATGAACTCGCGTCGAATTCCTCTAAACCATTGTCGACCACTTCTCTCTTCCTTGATTTGTGTGCACACACTCCTTAGGGTCATCAAAGTTCTGCCCCTTTCAAATAATATTCATATTATATAAGGTTTTTCATTTAAATGCCAAATGATCAAAATGCCCTTCACTTGAGTTTGCTTCCAAACGAGTTCAAAATTCAGTCGGATTGTACCGATCGACTCATGACACCCGACTCGTTTCAATAAACTCAAAATCAACTCAATAATTCAATTTGGCATGCACGTAAGTCGTTCCTCAGACCGCAGTCTCCGATAATCTCTCTGACTCGTTCTGACGTGCAAATTGATTCTCAACCTGAAATGAAAATTACGGGCACAAGTATTATAATATACCACTCATAAAATTAGTTTAATGTCCCTAGAGATCAATTCACATCATATTTAATTAATTTAAGTGATAAAAATAAATTTTTCCATCGTAGATATGCAGTTCTACCCATTAAAGTGTATAACACGAAGTAAAAGTTCAAAATGTACAAATATACCGCTCCAAATATTGGTTGAAGAATTTGTTGTTCCCAGCCCGGAACCAACCAAAACTGTTGTTGCAAGTCCGGAGCCAACGAAAAGAAAAAAAAAGTCGTTGCAAAAAGATACTGTAAGAGGTCAAAACATAAGAAAAAAGATACCACAATAATTTTTCCATTGAATTTAAATCTGGATGATGAAGATCATGAGAAAAAAGATGAGAAAGCTGAAGTTATCATTAAAAAGCATGCAACCAAAAATGAAAAAGTTCTTCGAAAGGTAAAAAGTAAAATTTTCAAAGTTATAATTAAAAAGCATGCAACCAAATAACTATAATTAATGACAATAACTCTCTTCTTATTTTTGATACAGATAAGAACTGAATTCAAAGATGTGGACGATGACATTGCCAATTTACTTCTATCTTTGAATAAATTAGAGTGAGTGTTATTATAATTTAATTTGTTATTGCGAGACAATAATTATATTTGTGAGTGGATTGAATATGCTGGAATGGTGTAGTAAATTAAATACTTTTTAGTATTTTTGATTTATTTTAGGTTGAGCATTGATATATTTGGAGATGTAGGCACTACTATTTAAATTTGGATGGTTTATGAAATATACTAGACTTTGATGCGCACATCGACGACGACACGATTGATGACTACGCTTCAGTCTTATTAAGGAATGCTTGTAATAACCCAACTAATCATATATATTTGGGCGTAATTTTTGAGGTAAATTTTCATAAACTAGTTTATGGTAATATATTGTTGTTTTTTAAATGAAATTTCAGTGTTTTGCGAAAGTATGGATTCATTAATTTTGCACTTCCAGAGTATGGAAGTTGGCTTCTTTTATGTATTTATGGCATTCTACAATTATCTCAAAGTATGGAATTTGGTTAATGATTTATTTTATAAAATTCCAGAGTTTTGCGAAAGTATGAATTCCTTAATTTTGCACTTCCAGAGTACGGAAGTTGGCTTCTTTTGTGTATTTATGACATTCTACAATTATCTCAAAGTATGAAATTTGACTAATGATTTATTTCATGAAATTCCAGAGTTTTAATAAAGTATGGATTCATTAATTTTGCACTTCCGGAGTATGAAAGTTGGCTTCTTTCGTGTATTTATGACATTCTATAGTTATTTCAAAATATGGAATTTGGTTAATGATTTATTTTATGAAATTCCAGAGTTTTGCAAAAGTATAGATTCCTTAATTTTGCACTTCCAGAGTATGGAATTTGGCTTCTTTTGTGTATTTATAACATTTTACAATTTTCTCAAAGTCTAGAATTTTGTTAATGATTTATTTCATGAAATTCCAGAGTTTTGATAAAGTATGGATTCCTTAATTTTGCACTTCCAGAGAATGGAAGTTGGCTTCTTTTGTGTATTTATGACATTCTACAGTTATCTCAAAGTATGGAATTTGATTAATAATTTATTTCATGAAATTTCAGAGTTTTGATTAGGGATGAGCAAAAAAAAACTAGTTTTTCAATTAACCGCAAAATCGGTTCGAAACCGAACGGGTTTGTGTGGTTTCAGGATGTATTTTTAAAAATTTCGGTTTTCGGGTTCGGGTTCGGGTCGAGGTTTAAAAAGTCCACCGGTTTCGATTAACCGACGATGGACATATATTTTATATTTATATATATTGTATATATTATATATAATACTTTTTAATGAAAAATAAATAATAAGTTAATAATTTAATACTTATAAACTTAGAAACCCTAACTTTTACTTTTATACCTGTTTGCCCCACTTGCCCTGTCGCCCCGAGCCCTCGATACGGTGATACTTCTCTTCTCTCTCGCCCTCTCGGTGCTCTCCGCTCTCCGCGTCTCCGCCTCTGCCCCGCTCGTCGGCCTTCACTCGCATCCATCTCTCCGCCAGCCTTCACTCGAGATCTCTCCACCAACCTTCACTCGCATCCACTGCCCAGATCTCTCCGCTGGCCTTCACTCGCATCCATCTCTCTGTTGGCCTTCACTCGGGATCCACTACACGGATCGACCTTCACGATTGGGTATGTATCACAGAGTTTTCACAAAGATATTGTAATCTTGTATATTGCTTGAGAAATAGTGAACATTGGGTATATTGCTTGGGTACATTGGGTACACTACAACAAACCTCGTATATTTTGACGTCAAAATATAAAGGTGTTTCGACGTCGGCAACCGTCAAAAATAATATATTGACGTCGGCTTGGACGACGAAATCGAGTGGAATATAACAAGCGCTCTATATAATATTTCGACGTCTATTTGGACGTCGAAATGTTCGACGTATTGACGCCGACTTATAGACGTCAGAAGGCGTCGATATCAAGACGTCGAAACATTTAAAAGAATTAAAAAATTTGCATATTTACGTCCGTTAAGACGTCGATATGTAAATAAAATATTTTAAAAAAAATGGAGCCGCTCAAAATGGAGCCGCTCCACCGTCCTCCAGTACACGCCCGCGGGCGTCTCGCAGTGCTACAGCATGAGCCGCAGCGACTCTGACGCCTTCGGGCAGTACGAGCAGCAGCTCATCCTCCGGTCCACCATCACGTCGGGGCAATCCGGCAAGTTGCGGCACAGGTAGCCGACGCTGTCGCAGGCGGAGTCGCAACGGTCCAGGAAGCGATCGCAGAAGGCGGGCTTGGGCTCGACGATGACGGCGTCCTTGCTGCAGTTGAAGAGAGGGAGAAGCGGGTGCTACTGTCGAGGCTGAAGGGGTTAGCCGGGCGGCGCGGAGGCACGGCGCCGTCGACGTCGGAGGAGCGGTAGCTCCACATGGACGGGTTAGTGACGACGAGGTGGGGGGCGGCGTAGTCGACGGTGGCGACGGGGTACGTGCCGGATGGCGTGCGGAGGAGGAGGCGGGAGGCGGGAGTCGTTGGCGCAGAGGAGCATGGCGTCTTCTTTGGAGGACGACGAGGGGCCAACAACGGGAGACGAGGCGGCGGCTTCGGGGGCCTGCAGATCGGAGGCGGGCGACTCCGGCGTGGGCTCGGGCGGCGGCGGGGGAGGGGGCCAGGCGGGGGATCGCGATCGGGACGGCTGATGCGTGAAGAAGAAGAAGTAGAAGTAGAAGTGAAAGAAATGAAAAAAATATATAATTAAATATTAAAAAAAAATATTTATTCTAAAAAAAGAAGGAGGCGGGAAATCTCCCGCCTCCGGCTGGGCGAGCACGCGTGCCACGCGCGCTCGCCCGCTTACCCACGACTCCAGCAGGCGCCAAATTTTTTTTGGCGTCTGTTGAGACGCCGACGTCGAAATTTCGACGTCTCTAGGCGTCGAAATATGTTAAAAATATTTTTTATTAATTATTTTTTGACGGCTGAACCGACGTCGAAACGTTAAATATTTTGACGTCTTCTCAGACGTCGAAACGAATATTTCAACGCCTGTCAGCTGCTTTCAGGCGTCGAAATATTTCGACCCCTGTTGTCAACTGTTGTGAAGCGTCGAAATATTTCGACACCTATTGTCAGGCGTCGAAATATTTGTCAGATGTGGAAAAAATTTCGACGTCTACTAAAGACGTCGAAATTTATTGTATTAAATTTTTTTAATAATTTTACATTTCGACGTCTTTAGTAGACGTCAAAATTACGAAGTCGATATATAACGATTTTGTTGTAGTGGTATAATTTTCACAAAAATTTTATGCATTATTACCAATAGTGAACATGCATTTTGGTTGATACCAATATGTTTAGGCTTATTGAGCAATATTAGGCTTATAAAAAATTTGTTTAGGCTTATTGTGCAATATTAGGCCTTCTCTCAGTATTTTAGGGTTATTGAGCAATATTAGGCTTACAAATTCATTCTCTAGAAGTGTATACCAGGGAATGAGAGAAGGAGCAATAAAAAATTTGTTTTTATTTTTTTAGTTGATACAAGCTTTATGTTTATGCTATGTTTTTTTTCCTCTCTTTTAATCTTTTATGTACATTCTTTTCTTTATTTAATGATATTAAGTTGTTTTCTATTATAAAATTGAGATTTAATTGTTTTCTATTATAAAATTTGTAAGGAGAATTTTCAAATATCATGAATGTAAGAGAGCAAATTGATTTTGTGCTTTTCTAAGTCAAAAGTTAGGTGCTTACTTACCTGTTGTAGTTATATTTGCATCTAATTAAATTGTGGTAAAAAATCTAATTAATTTATTGGTTAATCGGTAATTATTGGCTAATATATCGAACCAAAAAACCAAAATCGAAATGACGGTTAACCGAAGTTAATGGACCGGTTTACGGTTAATATTTTTGAAAAACCCAAGTTAATGGACCGGTTTTTTTTTTTGTGCTAATGGACCGGTTAACCGGTCCATGCTCACCCCTAGTTTTGATAAAGTATGGATTCATTAATTTTGCACTTCCAGAGTATGAAAGTTGGCTTCTTTTGTGTATTTATGACATTTTACAGTTTTCTCAAAGTATGGAATTTGGTTAATGATTTATTTTATGAAATTCTAGAGTTTTGATAAAGTTTGGATTCCTTAATTTTGCACTTCCAGAGTAAACAAAGTTGTTTCTTTTTCCAGAGATATTATAGAAGTCATGAAGCTACCACATTGAATGGAATTCAAAGGTCATCGGTCGTGTCTTGTAATCCTAAATATATTTTTATGCTCATTAATAGTAGTCACCTCCGTCATTCCAATAAAGCAAAAGATACCGGAGGGTATTGACATCTTCTTGTGGTGGACGTTGAGCAAAAGTTATTCTTGCATCTAAATTCAATGTCGTCCTACCATGACTCGTCGTAAGATTTCGAGAACAATGTGAGTGTTTTGTATATGTTATAGTTCAACATTAAACTTCTATAATAACTGCTTCTAACCAATACATACGTGACATGTAGGTTTTAATGCTTCAAACAATGCCATATGAGCATCTGGATGCAATATGCCACAACCTTAGCACCCACGTCAAATCAGAAGATTGGAGGAAAGAAATTTATGAATGTCATCAACAAGATTTCAGTGTTGACTGTGGTATCACTATAACAATAATAATCATTAATAGCATGTCATAAATGCTATTATAAGTAGTGTATAATATTATACGAAACGCTATCAAATCGCACGCTATCTTATGTAGGGAGGATATAATAACGTTTCACAAATGTAATAACGAATGCTATATAAATATTATTTTATAACATTTTTTATCTGTTATGATTAGTTTTTTATCGCATTCATTACCTGTTATTACTTCTCTGTACAATAGCATAATTAATTTGTTATCATATATATTTATATAATATTTGCAAACCGTTATTATATACTATTGTTATAGCATTCTTGAGTTGCTATTACTTATTTTTACAATAGCAGTATTATTTAGTTATCATATATTCAAACCATGAACTGTCACTAAAGAGAGCAATTTAAAGCTGTCATACAAACTACTAAATCTGTCATATTAATATACTAAAATCAAGAACATTTCATAGATCAATATATAAAAAATATTTTTATATTAAATAAAGAGTACATTACATAAATCCAAACTACTAAAACATAATATTATCCGAACTTAGTCAATATCAACAAAAGTAGATTGATTTTTTTTTAAAAAAAATAGATTGAATATTAAGTGTACACAGTAGCTAGTTTGTTGTAGTCAACAAAAGTAGATTGAATTTTCTTTTAAAAAAAAGTAGTTTGCTTTTTACGAAATCTTTCAACAAATGTGCTCCAATTGCTCTCACCCTTTAAGTTCTAATTCCAGAACTGCATAAGATAAAAAAGTATTTTATTAGTGTCATTGTTTCACATATTTAGGAAATAATGACTGCAAGTAAATTTATACAACTATCTTGAACTTGGATGCATGCTTGGTTAGGTCATTATAGATATTAGACAATGGGCACATAATCTTAATTAAGATGGTAAGATAACAATAAAGAGAAGAACATATCAAAATAAATATATGTGGAATAAAATCAAGCCCAAACCAAGATAAGAAAAATAACTAATTGAAGAATTAGTTCTTTCTCTAGAACACTGGTTATCAGTTTCTCAACTCATGATCTAAATGCCAACTTTTTCATTCAAACAAGGAAAAAGTTCACACATTTCAATAAAACAAAAATTTATGTGTACTGACTTGATTAAGAGAAACTCCATATATTAAGTGTCATAGTTTTTTATGATGCCAACCCAGCAACAAAAAAAAATTCTAGTTCTTTGGTTAGATTTAATGCTAGCCCTAGAAAAAATCAAATGGATAATAAATTCAAAAACAAAGGGAAACCTATCAAATTTAGAACTCCACCACTCATTGATTTTCTAACATATTGTACACATCAATGCATATAAATGATTGAAAATAATGGAAATTCTAAGAAGAAAGCATGCAATCATAAAAACATACCATTGTGATGCAATCATAATAACTTTGTCTGAAGGCCATGCAACGGTTGATCCTATAGCATCTTCAAGGCAGCTCATACCGGATGTAGGTCTCCATAAAAACATTTTAGGCTTTCTTACTACATCCACCCAAACTCTCACAGCATTTGATCCTAAAGGAACATGATGAACCAAGACTTTTTGATCATTTAAAGACCAACGACCTTCAGCCACTACTTCTCCTGAACCAAGCCAATCTAATAATTTGCACGTACTGCTAGATATCCTAGTATTGACACTCTCCAAAAGACAAAAAAAAATAGAAAAAAATGCATTAGAAAATATTCATATACCCGATAACATAATTAAAGATATACATACAACATTCATCTTGAAAAGATAAAGTAAATAGATATTTACCACAGGGGAAAACATAGGTTGATTTAAACTATCTTGACTTTGTTGATTTTGTCCCTAAGAATTCAAAATATCGTTAAACTAATAATGCATTAGAAAATACAAGGGTTTTTTTATTATGTTATTACCTGGTTTCTCATTAAAGTGTCAACCAAATGATGTAGCTGCATCACTTTCTCTTCTAAATCCTTTACATTTTTTTGGAGTTGATTTGAATGGTCTTCATTTTGCGTTAAAATTTGTAGCTTAGTAAGAGTAACTCTTTTTCCAAGTGCTCTCACTCTTCCAGATTTTTCAGAACCAAGTACTTTAGACAAAGCATCACTTTTTATGTTTGTTGTAATACCCACTGATTCATCTTCTTCAATTGAATTCATACTCTCTTTTTTATTACAATGCTTTTCTTAGGAACTGACATTATTTGTTCAAAAAACAATAATAAACATAAGCCAAACAATAATAAAAAAGCAAGAAATCTAATTTATGCATGTTGTCTAATTGCAAACTCTGATTGCAAACTATCAAGTAAAATTGCATACTGTCAAGTAAATCAACTATAGTAAAATTGCATACCGTCAAGTATGCAAACTCTAATCCATAGAACTATTAAAAAGAAAAAGTAATAATCTAATTCATGCATATTGTTAGATTGTGCAAACTCTGATTGCATATTGTCAAGTAAATTAGCTATAGTAAAATTGCATACTGTTAAGTAAATCAGCTATAGTAGAAACTAAATTGTTAAAAAGCATACTTTTACCTTAAACCTTTCACTTGATTTGAGTTTGATAAATTGTTTCCAATCAAGAGGTGACTTGATATTTTTAGACTTCAACTCCATCTGTTCTTTCACACTTTTTGTCTCTCTAACTTTCTTCACTAATCTTGATTTGGATGCCCTCCATAGTTCACCAATTTCCTTACTATCATACAATTATATTTTTTTATAGCAAACAATAAAAACCAGGTAAAAAATATTACCTTAACAGCAGCTCATAGCACATCTTTCATACCATGAGGAACTTTTCTCCAATTTTCATATGTGAAAGGTACAATTTCTCTCACCAATGGACCCAAAAATAAAGATAAACTTATAGATCTAACACTAATGGGTTGTCCCATCTCATTATTGGACTGTAATTCTCTCGTAAGGATGGAGCAAACTTGATTTGCACATTATTGGACCTCTCTTTCCTTTCTTCTTGTTTGATGATTGACCAACAACTTTCGGAGTTGCTTTTTCCTGTTCTTGTAAATCTTCAATAGGTGACATGTCATCATCTTCCACATGATGTTCCACATGTAAATCATCAACAGGTGGCAAGTCATCATTTTCCACATGTAAATCTTTAATAGGTGGCATATCATCATCTTCTACATGTTCTTCCAAGTGTAAATCATCACCAGGTGGCAAGTCATCTTCTTCCACATGTAAATCTTCAACAGGTGGCATGTCATCATCTTCCACATGTAAATCATCAACAGGTGGCAAGTCATCTTCTTCCACATGTTCTTCCAAATGTACATCTACGACTGGCAAGTCATCATTTTCCACATATTCTTCCACATGTACATTTGCAGTCATCTTTTTTCTTCGACCTCTCTTTCCTTTCTTCTTTTTTGATGATTGACCAATAGATGGCAAATCATTTTCTTGATTTGGATATTGTACATCTTCAACATTTATTTCAAATTTCGGAGAAACATCTTCAAGTACAAGTGGCAAGTCATCTTCATTTGGACACTTCAAAACTTTATCATTTCGTGTTATTCTTTTCCTTGTTGCAGCTTGGGGAAAGTCATTATATTTAGACATCATTCTAAATGATCTTCGTGTAGCCATCTGTAAACAACATAAAGTGCATTAAAGCCTTTGTTGGACCATCCATTTGCAATTTTAACCTTGTATAATGCTACAGCAGATGACAATTTTGTGTACTTTGTACAACCAGCATACAAAGGGGTTTGAGCATTCTCTAATTTTCTATCAAACTCCTCATTATTTGTTTCACTAAGAGGCTCCATATAATTTTCATCACTCAGATTTGCAGCCCTATATAAGTTATATGTGTTAGAGAACTCTATATATTATCACTATCAATTAGTTATCCACGATGAAACCACTTTGTATATGTAGGATCCATTCCCTTTATGATTAGATGCTCATGAACAATTTCTAAACTATGATGGTTCAAGTTTTTACAATTTTTACAAGGACACAAAATTACTCATGAATTCTCTGTAATTGTATCAGTCATTGTAATAAACGTTCTTGTTTCTTGAACATATTCCTCTGATGCTCTACCAATTTAAACAAAATAAATAAACTCAGGTAACATCTATAACTACAAAAGAATAAAATTGACAAACCTAAATGAAAGTACCTGCTAAGATGAACCCAGCTTTTGTCCATCTTAGATATTTTCCTCTGTCTTTAAATGTTTATCGCTTTCCCTTTTCTATTTTAAATCAAAATATCAAATATACTCTTTCTCGGTTGATAATTCATACCTATGTGGCAGAAAAAATTGATATTTTGATTTAGTAGCATAACAAGTGAGATGGGAAGACATATGTCTATGTATCAAGACAATGTTAAACCAAATTGAAACAATAAGCAAACAACTGTTAAACCACACTTGCATAAGAAAATTTAAAAATGTTATGTATTACTAGAATATAATTAAATAACCAAACAACATATGCATTCATGACGAAATCACATGTGTCTTTGATATGAGATTTGCTAGACAAATGAATGCTATTTTTGAAGGTATAATTACAAAATTGAAATAAGTGAAGCAAGAGTTAGATGGAGGGTATAATATAAGTATCCAACATGAAACAAGAACATAAAATAAAATAATTATAATATTCCTTACTTCCAAATCTAAACCTGGACACTTCACAATTGATAGATTAATGATCCTACCTATCCAATAAAAGCAAAGTGGATACATCAATGAAATTCAAGTAATGGTAGAAAAAGCAAAATCGAAAATTATCAATATTTGATATGAAATCCTTCTGAAACTTAGCCACACTTTCAATCTACTGAGCTACCCGAAGTGCAAAATTTTAAGATTTATTTAAATAGAGAAATAACTTGAGCTTGATATACTAAAAAATTAAAAACCCGTGCAAATGAAGAAGTTGTTGGAAAAACTTAGTCACAACTAAAATATTACATGCAACTATATATCTTACCAAAATAATTAAAACTATTAATTTTAGTTAAATCATTACATGCAACTAGATAATAACAAAGATAACTTTCATGAGTTAAATCATTAATTTTAGGCAATGAAAATCTAACATGGTATACCCATGTGGAGAATTTGAAGGCTCCATCTGAAAGTCCTCAATGTTGCTGCATCTTAGACCAAGGTTAACATGCTTGAAGCAACAAACAGTATCATCATTGTCATAATCAATGAGCTAATACCATGAGTTTTTTGAAGAACAGTTGGTAATTGTTAATCCAACAAGTCTTCATGTTGGCTATGAGAAACTGCACCTCCCTACCAAATGGTAGGCAGTCTCAAAGAGAGGAACAAGCCACCAATTGCAAAAACTAATTGCAAAAATCATGGAAGAAGTTATTACCACTTCAGCCACCAATTGCAAAAACTAATGCTGGAACATTGTAGTGAACGAAGCAATGTATGCCTTCTTCGTAACCATTGACTAGTTTCAAGGTCACTTCTCGAACACTAGCACATACTAGTTTCAAGGCCACCAATTTTTGGGATACTAAGAGAACTAGAAACACACATACTGTTGCGACTCAAATTAAGTGAACCTTTGTGTGTTTTGTTATGGGTAATGATCGATCACCACCATCCATGATGAAAATGTGGCCTAGTCTAGTTGTTTGGTTGATTCTAGTTCCTTTGACTAGTTACCTTTCTTGGATCTTGTAAAGGTTTTTCCTCAGATAAAAAGAAAATCTTGTACAAGATCTTCAAGTACTACAAAATTTTAATTGAAAACAAGTATCACGTCTAGTTTAAAAAACTGGCGCTAAATAAATGCCCGAATAGAAATTTTGACGCTTTTGAAAGCATTCAACTTCTTGGACTTCTTTTTTAGGATAAGTGAGGCCTAATTAAAGACCACATGGTTCATTTCAAAAGTTTTGAAATGTACAAGATACAGACTTGAAGAAAAAAACAAGTATACAACATGCAAGTTAGGAATGATAGATTCAAGAAGATAAAGACAATGTAAAAAGCCTACAAATACTTGATGACCAATCAGCATCGGAACCATGGTGATTATTTTACCAGAAATAATCAAAAGAAGGCGACGAGGTTTCATGCATCGGTATCATCGGCATCTCAAAAGAAGGAAACCGAAATCAAACAGAGGGCAAGAAAAATAAATCATAGAATGCACACTACGACATCATAATTGAAATCGAAAGCAAGGAGTCAAGAGAAACTAGGGCACGAGAAAGCGAATCAAACCTTCTAGGTCCACCCAGCAGGCGCCAGCGAGCAGGAGAGACGAGGATTGTCGGCGAGCAAGAGAGACGAGGCATACGTGGACTCTCGTTGGTGGCAATCGGGGTGAGGTTTTGTCACTAGAGGAGAAGGGGAACGTGGGTTGAGATTTTGTCGCTAGAGGAGAAGGGGGTGAGGGCTGAGGTTTTGTCGAGTGAGCGGGGATTTTTGTTGTCGACGGGAAAAAAAGGAGGGACTTATCTCGTGCGTTGAAATTTTAGCCATGGTTAACGATAGCGTTTTGTTAAAACACTATTGTTAAATGCTATAGAAAGCCTTAAATATTGTAGTGTATCTTTTTGATGAAGTACATTGAATATTTGATCGAATCAAAACCAATGGAATGGAATCAACACAACATGAAAAGGTTTCGGCTGGAACTTGTAATTACTTTTTTCAATGACACATATTCAAATGTCAAGTTATAACGATACTGAAAATGTTGTACGCCAAACTATTTATGATCCCTTATTTGATAGAGGATTATCACAGTGTAAGCATATTATTGCACATGGTTTAATTTGACTAGTTGTATGTCTGTATTTTATCCAATTTCATACTTTCACGAAAGTGTGGAAAAACTAATATTTTCATATTTACTCATTACAGATATATTAACTATACTCATAGTTCCAAACAATCATACATTAATAGATACTAATAGACATGACATTCAAAAACTAGTATTTATTCTAGTTTCATACTTTCACAAAAGTATGGAATGACTTCTTCTGAGTTTAACTCATACAGAATTCAAATTATAGTCATTAGAAATGATATCCAATCATATATTAACATATAGTAATTGTGATACAGAGTCAAAAACTAGTATTTTCACCAGTTCCATAATTTCACCAAAGTGTGGAAAAAATATAATATGATATCAACTCATTAACATAATTCAAAATTACTCATTACAGATATATTGATTATACTTATAGTTCTATACAATCATACATGCACAGATACTAATAGGCATGATAGTAAAAAACTAGTATTTATTCTAGTTCCATACTTTTACAAAAGTATGAAATAATTTCTTCTGAGTTTAACTCATACAGAATTCAAATTATAGTCATTAGAAAAAATACTCAATAATATATTAATAGATTGTAATTGTGATACATAGTCAAAAACTAATAATTTCACCAGTTTCATACTTTCACCAAAGTGTGGAAAAAACATAATATGATATCAATTCATTAACATAATTCAAATTTACTCATTACAGATATATTGACTATACTCATAGTCATTACGCAATCTAATAAATTATGACTATACATCAAATGGTATCCAAAATATGATATATACCCTCAAAATTTTATCTAACAAAAAAATTATCCAAAAAATGAAGTGTGTTGTCAGTTGAGTGGGGGAGCTCTACATGAATGCTTGTTGTGCCCTACTTGCTTGCATCTTGAGCACTTCCTATGAAGTTTGCCCCTATATCTTGATTCTCTTCTATTTTTTCTTTTTCTACCAGGTTGTGCTAAAGATTGGGGTGATTTCACTTGTGTATCAAAAGGTTCTTGCTTGTTTCTTATTGGATGAATTTTATCCTCATATATTTTTTTATAAGTCTCAACAGCGAAATAACGCTCACAATACTGATAAGAGTCAAGACTACAATAACCAATAATAGCCATGGCATATGAGCAAGGAATACCATAAAGTGGAAACTTCCTACAATAACATGATCTATTAGCTAAATCAATAATAACTATTTGTACCTGCTAGCAATGGTCCTAATGTGGATACACAACATGCCAACGATATTTGTGGCGATTCTCTGCTAAAACTATTTTCATTTTTCCAGTCAAAGTAGTGATCAATGTAAGAGAAACTTTACGTCTCTTGAAGAACCACTCCGAGAACTTGCGTATTGTCATCTCAATCAATGTTATGATTGGCAACCCACAGACTTTCCTAAATAATGCATTCAAGCATTCCACAGAATTAGTTGTTATGATATTATACCTCCTACTAGGGAAAAAGAAATTAGCATATTTCTCCTTCTCCAATTGAGATATCCATTGGTAACTTTGCTCATGAATAGTCAATATCTTTTGCATACATTCATTAAATGAATGTTCCGTGGTTGATCTTGTAGTTGCCCAAAACAATGGCACAACATCTTTTGAACGAACATTATGTACTAAATTTTTTGCAAGATGAACCATACAATATCCATGCGCAATATTTGAAAAGTCATTTCTCACAGTAGCTATAACGCTTGGGTCTTGATAGCTCATAATACTTAATCCCCTATAACCGGGGATACATCTCAAAAGTTCATCCAAAAACCACTCCCATGTTTTTATTTTTTCAATTTCAGTCACAGCAAATGCCATGGAAAAAAGCCTATTTTCTGCATCAATAGAAGTTGCAATCATAAGAACCGCTGGGTATTCACCTCCCAGATGTGTTGCATCAATACATAATATAGGCCGCATATATTCTCTAAATCCACGCAAGCTTGCTCCAAAAGCCCAGAAGACTCGTCGGAAACGGTGGGTCGAGGAACAACTCATCGATTTAACTTTTGGTTCAAAGTCATGAATCCTTAATTCCCTAAGATATATTGACAAATCTTTGTAACATTGATCATAGTCACCACGAACGAAAATGAGAGCAATTTGGAGTGCAGTGTACGCTTTCTTATAAGATATACGCACTCCAAATACCTTTCTTATCTCAGAGATAACGAAACGACTAGTGATTTTCTCATTGCCCAAAAGATGCTCCTTTATGTGATTCAAAACAAAAGTGGCAGTGCATTGTCGATGGTCCAAGTTCAGCATTGCAACAGTACAATTATGCTCATTGACAAAAGTCACTATTTAAAATTTACCCCTACCGGTTGCTGACAACGTCCAACAACAATTGGGTTCTTTACATCCGACTTTGATATAATGACTATTGTTTTGGATGCGTCTCAATTCAAAATTTCGCTTGATGCAATAATTGGTAAGAGCTCTCTTGAAACTATCTCTATCGAAAAATACCTAAAATTAATACAAGGTCTCATATCAACTCATAAACTAACAGATACAAATAGTATGACCTGAGTTCAATAATAATATGTTCTCATTTCACAAAAATATGAAATGCCCTTTACATGCTATGATTATTGTAATTTTGCACAGGGTATAATGTCAAATTATAAACTAACAGATACTAATAGTCATTGCATAGCGAAAAACTAGTTTTTTTTTCCAGATCCATACTTTCACAAAAATATGGAATGTTTATATATTGTATGACTATTATATGGACTCATACAAAATTAAATTATAATCATTAAAAATAGTATCTATTAATTGATATCCAAGAAATGATAACTGGACTGATATTTTCTATAATTCCATACTTTCACAAAAGTATGAAATGTCTTTATATGGTATGACTATTATATGGACTCATATAGAATTCAAATATAGTCATTAAAAATTATATCTATTAGACGGGTATCCAAGAAAGGATAAATGGAATCCAAGAAATGATAGCTGGACTGATATTTTCTCTAATTTTATACTTTCACAAAAGTATGGAATGTCTATCAACGAATATGACTATTATATGGACTCATACATAATTCAAATATAATCATTACAAATGGTATTTATTAGACTAGTATCCAAAAAATGATACATGGACTGGTTTTTTCTCTAATTATATACTTTCACCAAAGTATGGAATGTCTTATATTGGTATGATTATTGTAGTTTTACAGAGGGTAACATATACAAGAATACATTACATACAACAAAACTAGTATTGCTCTAGTTCAATACTTTCAAAAAAGTATGGAACAGCTTATACTGTTACGATTATTTTCAAATGAATTACCTGATGTAGATATAATTCTGAAGTTTGTGAATCATCATCAATTAGATAAACATTCATGGAGTTTACCAGGGTGTTATCTTCTTCTTCGACTTAAAAATCATGATCCCCTATGTCATACTAACCGTTAGTGAAGTCAAAATCAATGCAATTGACATCTTCAGAAGTGAAAACATCATAGGATTCTGGAGGAATTTGGGAAAATATCTTCATTCGAATGACATCTTCATCTTTGTTCACATATGTTTCAGCCTCTTCATCGCTTGTGTGGATATTCTCCAACCCTCACCTGCTCCATTATTCTCGTACATATGTTCCTCCAATGGAAAATATCTTTCAATTACATCACTATAAGTAAAAATTGAATTTGAGAAATCCTCAATTGCCTTCACTTCCTCTTTTATTCTCTCCTCAGCAAGCTCTTCCTCAATGTAGTCATACTCATCATCATTAAATATCAAAGAGAAGTTTAGATCTAAACATGGTTGACTTGTATTTTCTTGAGCCTCTTGAGCTACAATGTCAGTGGCAGCTATAGTTTCAACCCGGTTTAATGCTTGTTATGTAGAAGTTTGTACATTGGCATATGTATCAGACACAATAAAATCATCGTCGTCAAGATGCTGCGACCTGCAATAATATAAGTTAATCATTATTTGTTTCTCTGTAGTCAACAATAAGTGAACATGAATGACATATATTTCAATAACTCACAGGATATTGTCAGCATCAGAATCTTGCACCACAAAATTATATGCATCAGCCATCACACATACACTTATAACCAAATAAAATCAGAATGTGTATGGAATAGACTAAAGAATTCCATACCGTGGCTAAAGTATGGAATTAAACAAAAAAGATAATATCATCATTTTTATCATTACTAATATAGAATGTTTCTACTTAATAAAATAAAAAACCAAGGACATTGATGATACAAACCTGGACGGATATACTTACAGACTTCTGCGAAAGTCTTGAAATAACTCCCAAGTTACAATTAGGGTTTCTGTTAAATACAATGTAACAACCATTCTTGTTTAAAGTGACTAATAATCAAGAAACTTTCCTAACGAAACTGTATGAAATGCCGCTAAGTATCCAAAAACTAGGGCATTAGATACTTTCATAAAAGTATTGAATTAATCAAGCAAAAAGAGTATATCGTTGGAGATTTGTTCACTAATATGGAATGTGTCTATATAATAAATAAAAAAACCAGTGAAACAGTAGGTACAAACCTGTGACGGCTAATTCCAAATTTTGTCGAAAGTATATAACTGCCAAGGTATTAGTCGAGGTCGTAGAGGAATGAAGAGAAAACCTCGGTGTCAACAAAGCAAGAAATTCTCGGCGTCAACAAAGCAAGAAATCCTCAGCGTCAAAAAAGGAAGCCGCAAGTAGCAACAAGGTCGAGCTACTGTCAAGCACAGGGAAGAAGAGCAATAGAAGATGAAGAAGAAGATACATGCTCCAAGCTCCAACGCCAAGTGCATGCATAACAGTGGCGGTATAGAGTAAAAAAAGCGGTATAAAATAAAATGGATAGTATATTTTATTAATTGGGTTTAAACTCTGTTGAACCACAAAACCCTTTTGAACCAGTCCATTTGTTATTGAACCGGTCGACCAACGTCCAAACCAACCTGCCCATGACTTATGAGGGCAAAACCGAAAAATTTGGCTTTAACTTATGGATCTGAAAATATCCGGATCCATGTTATGGTTTTGGGAAAAAGTGAGGTTGAAGATATGATTTTAGGTATTTCCCGAAAATATAATTTAATTATATGTTATTTTGTTTGAAGTTTGGATGATTATTAGGGGTGAGCGGATCCAGATATCTTATATTTTTTATGATACCCAGATCCTATCTTGTATAGGATTGGTTCCTAAATTTTGGACATGATCCTATCTTGTTCAAACCTAGAATTGGACCCTACTTGAAACCATAGGTTCCTGTTTCGATTCCAGATATCATATTGGAACTTGTGCATTTACATATTCCAAAATAAGATTCCAAAATAGTTTTCAATATAGGTTCCAATAAATTTCAGTATAGATTCCAAAACAGGTTTCAAGTTGGAACATGTAGCTTGGAACTTGTAAATGAATAGATTTTAGGGTATAAGTTTCGAGTACCGATTTTGATTCTGAGTATTAATTTCGGGTACCGATTCCGATTCTGAATTTTTGGATATTCGATGTGTTGAATTTGGAACCAAAATTATTTTTAATCATTTTTTTAATTTTTATCTAGGACTCTATCTGAATTTAATTTGAATCTATTTAGTACCTATACACACCCCCAATGATTATATCTCATCATTGTAAGGCGCCTAGGATTAATTTTTACCGAACTTTTTCTCGAATTCGTTTGATGTTTAGAAGTGTTGCCAATATTAAGAAATAAATACATGTATAAGAGAATTTGTCCAGCTCAGGTCAGTATCGTACTAAGGGCAAAACAAACACACTCTAAAAATCTAAACAAGAATAGGATAAGATTGCGTGTACACCAATCATTTTCTCAATTATCCAGTGACTCGAAATTGACGACTAATGGGCATACCGATTCGTTAATTGGAGGGACGTGATGTCGTGATCAAACATCGAAGCACTCGCGTCCGCGTCAAGAAAGCAAAGTGGAAAAGTAACCCAAGTTAATTAAAGAACGGCCGACATCTACCCACTGAATCTTTAGTTTAATTAGCCATCGACGTGACATTAACTTTAAATTATACTTATACGAACATTATCCATAATTAATTTGAATTGGGCGATGACATCAGCACGTGCATTCCTCTTGAGAGGCTAACTTGATTGGACACATTACAAGCTACGTCACTCCTCGACCAATGAGATTATTATTGGCTAATTAGTCCACCTCGCGAATGCGCAGTCAATTAACTGCGCTTTAATCATGGTTTAGTTATTCAATTGGACTTTGAGTGAGGCTTTTCAGTTTTCATCCACGCCAGTCTAGGCTGCCAATATTCACCGGAGGCGGAGGATGCATTGATATTATGGGTCGGATTCGGGTTGGCTGGATTATATATATGTAGGATGTAGGATCCACTTACGATGACTTGGACAATAAATATTATCATATCTTCAATTAGCTACATTATTTTTATTTTTATTGTTGGATTAATTATTAGTAATAATTACTTATATGGTATATACAAAAGATTGGTGAGGTAAAATCCCCTACGGCTTTGGGCTGAATCACTCAGTGGAGATAAAAGTGGCTTTTGCTATAAATAAAAAAGAAGGAATATACTTGCTTCGTTGTTTCCAACAGTTCTTCGTCACACTAATTAATTTTCCTGTGGGTGGTGCCTATCCCTTCGCGGTGTCACTATTCACTCGATTGCATTGTATTAAGGTGGCAAATGAGGTGTGCCCGAACCGATCTAGACAGGCTCATCGTTCGTCGGGATCGTGCCTAGCATAACCCGAACAATACTCGGGGCGTGCCAAGCATGACCCGATTACTCAAAGGGGTGGCCCAACTCGGCACAGGGCTCGCCCCTTTGGGCTCGGGCCAGCCCACATTTTATTTATTTATTTATTTTTCAATTTTTTTACTCGTCTAACGCGATCAGGTCTAGGATCACCTCTGCCAAACCTAGGATGATTTTGCGCTAGACCTAGCGTCAGACCTAGGTCTGGTGCAAGTGGACCTTGTTTGGCGCAGGCCGACCTAGGTCTGGCTAAGAATGACAACGGTTTGATTAATCGTATTTTTTATGGTTAATCAAAACTGAAATCAATTAAAAATTTCTTAATCGAAACTGAAACCGAAATCGTTTGGTTTCAAAAATTAGTATCTGAAACTAAAACCACTTAGTTTGATTCGAATAAAACCAGTTATTTGTTCACTAACCGGTTAACCGAATAGTAAACAAGTAACCAATTATCTAAAAATTATCAAAATAATTAATTATAGCAGTTTCATATTTGATTATCCGCGAATAATCAGTAACTGAAATCCAAATATATAACTGATAATCTACGAACCAATAATTGAAACTGAACCTGAATCGAGTTTTCATATTCTCCAACCGAAACTAAAACCAAACCATAAATTCACTATTTGAAATCAAATTTTGCACTTCGATTAATCGCGATTAAATGGTTTCAATTGCCACCCCGATGCCCGACCGCATCGGGCCTAGGTCGGCCCACACCAGACGGACCAGCATGGGTTGCGTGCCGTGCCGAGCATGACCCACGTGCCCATGGGACGAGCTCAGTCCATCCCTTAGGCACAGACGTATCGTGTCTTGTCCGGCTCAAAAATTTTTGGGTCGGGTCAAGCATAACCCTTTGTCGGGTCGAGTCCGTGTCACCCATGGGCGGATCCGGTCCATTGCCACATCTACATTCTATTATGTCAAAATGGAGTTCCTGACATTAAGTGTATATATATATATATATATATATATATTCTATATTTTTAATTTAGTATTGTTCCTAATATATATTATCTTCAAAGATTATATATGATAGGCGTTGCTTATGATTTGACACTTAAATTAGCCTAAAATTATTAAAAAATCAAACATAAAATTTCCATGACTCAGATGTTCCACTCAAAAAGTATTCCAACTACTCATTTTCAGTGTTATAAATTAAAAACTGAAATTAATGGATGGCTTTATTTATGTAAAAAAAGACCAACCTAATTATAATCAAATTGGATTTAGACTTAACTGAGATATTTATTTTCGTCTCATAGTGATTTTTTTTTGAAGTCTTCCCCCTAGCTTACTATTGTTATACTATACTCTTTTAGATATTCAATTTATAATTGAATATAGTTATTATATCATAATGACTTCAGCATTAGGGTTGACTGAGAATTCATGACATGTGGATTCAATTATCCAAGTTCAGAAGGTAAAAGAATACGACAAAGTTGGTTTAGAATTCTTAGTCATAGCCATATTGTTAATTGAACAACCATTAATTACTTATTGTTTGAATCAATAAATACTAATCAAGGTATCATATCAATATTTTAAAGTTGAACTTTGAGTAAAGTTTATTATCGAACTAGAGCTAACTCAATCTATTAGCGGAAATAAATCCATTAGAGGATATTTGATCGAATGAAATAGATTAGAGATATAATACTATTACTGAGAAAGAATAGGCGGATCAAAAAAAAAGACAAAGGAACTATTGATGATAGATAGATAATATGATTTTTAATTCTATCCTTCAAAATTTATGATAATTATATCAATCCAATATCTCAAAGTTTAATTTTTTCATCTTAACATATTATCAAGATTATATAAATATCTTTCATTTTTTACTCTTTTTTTAATTATAGTGTATAATTTTGATTTATTATTATTATTATTATTATTAACTTTTCTAAAAATAAAATCAATAATAATATTTATTATTTCAAATTTTAATAAATTATTTTTGATTAAATTAAAATTAATTCATACTTTTATAATTATAAATTAATATTTGATTAGAAATTCATTTTACATTATTCCGTATTTTGGTTATTATTATCTCTATTCCTCATGACTAAATAAATGAATAATGTAAAATGACTTAAGATCAATTTTCCAATGTTAAAACTAAACATAAAAGATTCAATAAGGGGATTAAACAGGTAATTGGAACAATAGGGTTGACTTTAATTGACCAACTAGAGATTATATAAGAGTCAATGTTAAAATGAGATCAACTTTAACAAGTAAAGATGGAGAAAATGGTCAAAGGCACTATTTTGACGGATAAGCTTTGGAAATGAAGGTCGAAAAGGTTGGCGATGATTTGACTCGATCACCGTGAAACTCTTCCCGACTACTTAAAGGTTGACAATATCTTGGAGAGGTAGGGTAGGAACACAGCTGTTATTTGCCTAATCCCCACCGTCAAAGCGAGCTCCAAAAAATCTCCTTCATCCACATGCAATGCAATACATATATTTTTACGATGGCTCGAAAATCTAGGCCCTTAAAAAATTATCCTTAATTCATTACTAAGTTCAATGTTTCCAACGAGAGATTCTAATGCAATCCACATCTCCATCACATGCGAATCCATACATTATTTTAATTTTTAATGATAAAAATAAATCAAGTGCCAACTCTCATCATTCGTATTTTCATATTCAAAGTGTTCAAACTTCAAACACCAGGCCCAACCCCCCCCCCCCCCCCCCCCAAAAAAGATGCACCCACAAAAGTACCTCCTGTGGGTCCCACCTATTTCCGCGGGCCCCACCCCCGCACGAAGTCCATTCGCTGGTGCTAATATAAACTGACCCAACCATCGTCTCCGCTCGCCATCGCGTCTTACTACTATTCCTCTTCCGCTTTCGTCCTCCGTCCGCGTGCACCGAGGCGATGAACCAAGCTGCGCCCGGCGGAAACAAGCCGAGGTCGATGGGCCCTCCTCCTCCGCCGCCACCGGGGCTCTCCCGCTACGGCTCGGCCCCCGGCGCCTTCCTCTCGGGGCTCGCGGACTCGGTCATCGCCGGCGGCGGGGAGCTCTCAGCTCCGGCTCCCCCCGAGGGCATGATGGGACGGTTCTTTCCGGGCGACTCCCCGTGCCTCACGTCCGAGTCGAGCTGCCGCGGCGCCGGCCGTGACGCGCCGGGGTCGGCCTCTGGCGTCGTTGGGGGTTGCCTGCAGGGATCCTACGGCGGCGGCCCCGGGGAGGTCCACGCCGCGGCGGGCGGATCGCCCTTGGTCCGGCATAGCAGCTCGCCCGCCGGGTTTTTCTCCCACCTCCTCTCGGATCACGGTACGCTTCGCTTCGCCAGTCACTGTACAATCGATTCCCTTGCAAAAAGTTTCGAATATGAATGTTAGGTTGGTGTTGGCAAACTACTTGCTCTGGATGCTGCGTTGTGTTTGAGAAAATGACCCATCCGATTGCTACACGTCCAAGTCCAATGAACGACACTGTACTTGTGCGTGTGTGTATGGACATGGATCTGCACGATGTGGTATGGAAGCATAGCCGGAGAATTGAGATGGCAAATTCAAATAAGACTTTTGGTGGTGTGCTGGGGGTGTGGGGGGGGGGGGGGGGTGAACTTTAGGAGGAGCCCACCTGGTCGATTTGCTTGTGTATGATTCTTGTCTCATGTGGACCAATACGTTGCATCATTCACTGTTGCAGTGATGCCTTTAGTTTTGTTGGGAACCCCTGCCCATCCCTTCTCTAGCTGGTGATGCTTGAAAGTGATAATTATCTAGACCTTAGCATATATGGCATCAAAGTTTTGACTTATGGGTCATTTGACAAACGAATCAGATAGAAATAACTAAATTTATGTTGTGGTGAAGTGGTGTTATCTACCAATTGCCATACTCAGAATTATTTGTTGACCTTTAGATTCCACCTGCTGATTATTACTAGGGGAAACCTGATGCCTATTAGATTGACATCATAAGTACATGCTGGTCATGCCCTTGTATAATAATATATCTGACTTTGGCTAGTTGTCCAAAGCCTTGGTTGGACTCTTGTGTAGGCTTATATTAATTATGCTCTTAAATGGGAAAGTGGCAAGTTGCATTTTAGGGCTTCGTTGAGGCTAGCAAGCTGGTGTTTTTGTTTTATAGAACCAAGTCTTTCAAGTGATTCCTCTGCTTTTGGGTTCTGATATTTGGTTGGTAGATGTAGCTTTCTTGACTTGTGAATAGTCCGTTGATACTTTGTAGTTGACCATTTCAATGTGTCTGTACAAACTTTTTTTTTTTTTTGAAAATGTGTCTGTACAAACTTTGTACAGACACATTGAAATGGTCAAAGTTAACAGGGAATACCTTTATTTTGATCCATTTTGAAGGGTGAGGATCCTTGGACTACATCTCATCAAGGTTATCTAATTGCAAGCCTGATCATTGAACTCAGAAGTCAGATATGGTCACTTCCACAAAGACTTGGATAATTAATAACGTAATGCCCACATAATAGAATTTGCATAAAACTTATGGCTAAATTTATATTTTTTGGTTGAATTTTGACGAAAAATCATTAATATTGTTCAATTTTGGTCATATATCAAAAAAATTTATTAGAGTTTACTAATTTTCTATTATTTACAAATCCTGAACTAACTTAAGTCTCATTACATAGTACCTTTCAATTTTGGCCTTTCTTGCAAATTTACATTTCAATTTTAAAAATATATAAATTTGAACTCTTAATTTAAGGATTTGTTAATTCAATTTGATATATAAACTACACGTGAGAATTATTTAATTTGTTTTGTCATTTATAATTTGGATAAAAACTAAACGTGATTTGCACCTAAAGATTAAGTGAATCGAAAAAACTTGAATTTGTCTTGAATTGAATTCAACTCATGTTGCTTAATTTGGTAAGCTCTTAAAAAGGCTAATCAGCTTGAGAGTTTATTGGAATTTGACCATTAAGTGCAATGAACTTATGCTTTTTACACATTTGATCTTACAAACTAGTCAAGTGTCTCATACAACAGTTTTCATCTAAATGTTAAATGTTGTCAACACATTAGAAAAAAATGAGTCAAGTTGAAACAAAACTATCAAATTAAGTAGTTAAATAAATTATTTAAATTTTTAGGGGCCAATTTACAAGGAAACTTATTAGAGATAAATTGCTTCAATGGATGAGCTCAAATATTAATGGGTCTAGACCAAATGTTTGACGCGAAATTGGATCATTTTCAAGAAAAAGAAGTCCACATAGCAAGAACCTATATATATATATATATACATACTAAGTTAATGCTGAACCGTTGATTATCTCTAGTAGTATGTTTGCTTCATTGGATAGGATTGGATAGGATAGGATTGGATTGGATAATAAATAAGGGAGGATTGAATATGAATTCTTTAAATTAGATGTACATCGGATATAATATCAATTTTTTATTCTTTTATTTACATGTTCTTCTAATCCATGTACTAAACAAACAATGGATATTAATCCATCCCTTATCCTATAAAGCAAATATACCCTAGTAGTGCCTGGTTGGATTCTGTTGAAGATTTAAAATATAAATTTAGAAAACAGTTGTACTATACTTCTTAATTATTGCCAGCAAAAGAAAGATGGAAGTTTCTTAAATGTTCCATTGTTAATTTGATATTTAGGTCTTTCTGCTGCAAGAGGAATGTGTAATTACCATCAGACAGGCACTGATGGCATGCATGTGTCGGCAAATAGAAGGCTGAGGTCCCAATGGAGCTTCTCAAGACAAGATTCACTGTCACAAATATCAGAATCGAGCATCCCAGAAATAGGAGAGAGTGTTACGTGCTGCACAAGCTCGGATGAGGCAGCTGGGCATGCTGGCCAATCCTACATTTCTGGCAATTTTCAGTTGGGCTCCTGGGATGATAACAATTCTATTGCATTTTCAGCTCCACCCAGCAAACGGGCCAAAGATAATAATGGGGATATAGTTACTAGTCTCAGTAACATTGACTCTCAGGTAAGTTCATACTTACTATTTAGCATTCCAGAGTTAATCATGTACCGGAACAAATAGTAATAGAATGGGTTTATCCTTGGATGTTCATGTGCCCGTTTTGAGTTGTCTTCATTACTACCCTATAAAAAAAATGCACTTATTACTACCCAAAATATGGAGAAATTCGACGACAAATGTGATATGTCAAGAATGTTACTGACGATATAGCTTCATAGTAACAATTACAGCCTATTCTATGCTAAAAAGTCTGTCACCAAAAATCACTAACTTTTCACTGGTAGGAACTCATTTGTGTCGTGATTTGAAACATAATGAGGTCCCTATTGTGTGTCCATCAATGCTGCTTAATTTAGTTGTCAATTTTCTTACCCTTAGAATGTATATATATTGATGACTTTAAACAATTGCCAGATTCTTAATGACATCTCACTGCAACTTATATCTTCAATTCATGCCAATATTAATTTTGTATTCATGAGGTTCCCTTCAACATTTCCAGTTTGGCCTGCAACGGACTTCGTCAGAAATGTCTGCTTTAGAGAAGTACCTCCAGATCCAGCAAGATTCAATCCCTTGCAAGGTCCGAGCTAAGCGTGGCTGTGCAACACATCCCCGTAGCATTGCCGAGAGGGTTAGTAAAACATAACGTTTTTCCTCTCTTTTAAGCATACCCTGTAAAGTATATTTACCTGTGCATTTTGCTTCAAATCAATGTGCCATGCATCATGTTCTATCACTCAGCATATCCTTCCATTGGCTTGGATTGTTACCTGTGTAGGATACAGTTTCTCCTTACATGCACAAACTTTATTTTACATCATTTCATGTGGTATTCATTTGTTATTTTTCTTTTTGTTTTTCAAGTACAACCACGAACTAAAATGTAAGTTCTTACTGGACCATTTTGCCTTACGGATCACAGGAGAGGAGAACTCGAATTAGCAAAAGGTTGCGGAAATTGCAAGATCTTGTGCCTAACATGGACAAGGTAAAATGAGATACATAAAGGACTTTTGTTTAGTTGATGAAGTTCAAATCCATCACAAGTAAGATGGATACATCGTTTGTTTCCTAAATTGATTTTGTCCAAATCATCATTTCATAGGATTGCTTAATTGATGAGAAAACCCTTTGCATTCAGTATTTTTTAATTTAAAACTAATTATCATATTCTTAAACTTGTTGAAGCAAACAAGCACTTCAGACATGTTGGAGTTAGCAATTCAGCACATTAAAGAGCTACAGAACCAACTTCAGGTGTGTACAGAAAAGCTGATCATACTTGCAAAGAAGTGTTATATATATATATTTAAATCTTGTCAATTTAGGGGAGAAAAAGCTCCTAATAAACTTTCTCCATGGTTACATTATTGATTATATGCATACATACAACAAGGATACTAAAAAGGTAGCCCAACTTAGTAACTTTTGGCTTTGTCATAATTTAAGTATTAACTCATTGTCTTATATAATATCACTACCGATTCATATAATTGTATACCAAGCAGTTAAAAAATCATCTTTGATCATGTTATGGGTTCATGCTATGTGCTATACATTAAGTTACTTATATCAAATTAGAATTAGTTCCTGAAAAATATAGAATTAATTCAACTAATTAGCTGTTTGATACTTGATAAATAGTAATGACTTAAAAATCTATCGCTTATAGCATTGCTTTGTTTCTTCAGAAGCTTAAACAAGAACAAGCAAATTGCACATGTCCAGGGAAGCAGCTGGAGAAATCTTGATATAGTATATATATTGGCATCTTATTTTTTGTCATGTATTAATTAAAGAGAAATTAAGGCCATTGATATTTGGGTTGCTTTGGTAATGGTAGCCGATAGGAACAAGTTACTGTGAATTCGCCAGTAATTAATGTAGTTGTAATAAGATCAACTTGTTGATTTCTTTTTCCTCTGTACCATGTGTAGACTGGATTGGTCATTGTAGATTGTACAAGTAACAGCCGGCCTCAATGTGATTGATTGGTAATAAGATAGATGGGGTGTTGATCAAAATTTACCTTTGAAGGTCTTATTTATTATGTTTCTTTTATTTATTTCTTGTCTATATATTCCATTTTGTTGCAGAAGATCCACTTTTTGGAAGTTTTTACGTATCACGTATCAAGAAAAAAGTTTTTATATTTATATGATTTTGCAGTGGGTTATTGCCTTCCATGATGCCATCTTCTTCCTTAAAAAAGGATAGTGGTTGAGGGTGTTATCAAGAGTAGACACACTAACTTGGCTAGTCAGTGCTTTTGTACTAGTACAGGGTACATGAAAATAATTAAATTATTTTAAGTTGGAACAATTAGGTGCGATTACAATGCTCATCTCCAGCGTGAAGGTGATTTAGAGCTCCTCATTTATTAAGAAATGTCTCCCTCCATTGCACTAAAATTAAATAAATGAAATCTATCAATCAAGAATATAACAAATAGTATCATATCAGGATCTAATCCTAAATAGACACTGCCCAAGAGCAAACATAATTAGATAATAAGATACCATAAAAAGATCATGTAACAAATCATAAATAAATAAATAAATTACTGCAGAATGTAAAGTTCAATCATAAAGAACAATAAGGTTCATACTCCAAAGTGAAACAAAATAATATTAGAAGTAATCTAAACGAAAATCTTAAAAACTAATGTTGCTACCAAGGTTCAAACACGGGAATCGGTACCAAAGCAACTTCACTAACTCTAGCTAGATAACCTGATAACTCCAGACATGACACACATGTGGATCTGAGGCAAAAATAAAAAGAATTAACGGAAGACTGAGTAGAATTCAACATCAATATAACAAACACATAAGTAATTGTTCGAAAATATCATAAACTCCAATTAATGCAAGTATAATTCTAATTAATAGCTCTATGTGCACTAATGCAACCCTACGTGTATTATGTCAATAAATCAATAGTGGTGTAGACAAGAGCTCCATAGATTTGCCCCTGCACTTTCGCACCCGAGAGTGGGCCTCCCCGTCCGCTTGTACATAGAAGCGACTATCTGAAGATAACCTGCAAGCACTGTGCAATACCCCCACGCCGTAACGTATATACTAAACACTGGCGTTCTTACCTATAGACTCTCTCAGGGGTCCATTGGGGTGTAATATATATCTCCCCACCCAAAGCACAAGGCTAGTGGGCCCCAAATAGATCATCATAATGAATATACATGTTACTATCACTATAAATAGTAGCACTAAAGTTCTACAAGTAATAACATGCTCATGTTATAAATGCCGCTATAACACATATTCAATAATGCATAAAGTAATGCATTTCTATATCAGCATGAAATATATGACAAACTCTTTTGAGCAAATGAACTAGCACATGAACTAACACATGACATGTTCGATAAAATTATGGATAAATGCTAATACAAGCACATGTATAATAATTTGTGAGCAATACATGCCATGTACAATAAAATCATGCAAGAATTTCCAATAATAATAAAAGAAGCAAAGTTCAATAAATATGAGAACAATAAGGATAATGTCACTTAGTGTAGAGTCCACATGAGTCTACGAGAAGATTCACCCAATTTTGATAACTAAATAGCTCTAATTATCATAACACAAATTTTAAAAGAAAAATTAATGAATCTAACCCAAACAATGACGAAATTAATGAATCTAATCCAACTTTTAATTTGCATCAAATCTAACCTAAAATTTCAAATTAACACCAATTATATCCCATCGCCAAGTTGCTATAAATGAAATTGTTAGTTGTTGACGTGGCATCCTAGTCAACAACTAATATATTAATTTTTAATACTCATATACATAAGTCAACTGTCGAAAATTTTAAAAAATACATAAAATCCTAACTCGACATTTATCCCCACCCAAACTCCCCTATCCCACCCGAACTCCCATACTACTTACTTACTAATATGACTTGACAATATGATGTGGCATCCCAGTCAGCAACTATAGTGGGTTTTCAAGTCATATTACTAAGCGAGTAGTATGAGAGTTCGAGTGGGGATGAATGTCGAGTTAGAATTTTGTGTGTTTTTTTTAAAAAAATGTTCAACTGTTAACTTGTGTATATGAGTATTAAAAAATCAATATATTAGTTGCTGACTAGGATGTCACGTCAGCAACTAACAGTTTCATTAACAACAACTTGACAACGGGATATAATTGTTGTTAATTCGAAACTTCATGTTAGAATTGATGTAAATTAAAACTTGTGTTAGATTTGTTAATTGCACTATACTTTGGGTTAAATTCATCAATTTCATAATGAAAGTAGATGCACCAAAATTGAGCACTGCTCCAATGACTCATGCCCCATTTGGAAAAATTGAATTCACCAATGGGTACAAAGCGTCAATTACATAAAGATTCATATTATATATGTAGAAAGCCGACTTACGAAAGTCTCTAAAATATTTTTTGAAGAAAAATATTTATTTTTATTAAATAAATAAATAAATAATCAATATAACACTATTATCGAGTTTATAACACTATTACAAACATTTATAACACTCACTTCTACATTATTTTCGAATATAACTCATGTTTTATAAAAACACTACTATAACATAAATGTCACTATAGTTTGTAATGATGACATAATTTTTGGCGAAGTTACCCTAACTTGCTCTTACTTGGGTCAACGACAAGGCCACTGGCTAGGTAGCCTGGGCAGCGACGTCCGCCACCCTTACACCTCGAAATGGGCAGCATAGGCTCCCCCGATCGGGGTTGTGCCTTCGTCGGAGCGGGCCATAACACCACCGATCGAGCGCCACCCACCCCATTGGGGACGCAACCCTCCCGATCTGGGTGGTTCCTGTGTCACCCGATCGCCCAATCACGCAGCCCCAACTGGCCCATAGCGACGATGATCGGGTGCCGCTCGACCCATCGGGGATGTTGCCCACTCGAAGGGGCTGTCATCCTTGGCGTCAGTGGTGCTCGCGCTAGCGCCTTTGTGCTCTATCGCTGGCGGAGCCCAATGTCGGGGTTGGCATGGCCGATATAGAGTTAGTATGTGTTTTCGTCAGCTTGCTTTTGTTTTTGGGCAGTTCATCGAAAAACTCCAAGAACACCAAAAACTCGAACAAAATTCAATATCAAGTACCGAACATGTTAAATCCTCTCAAATTTACGGGTTACCCTACACTAATGACCTGAAGAGAAAAGATAGGAAAATAATCCTATGTCAGAACGCAAAACCCCTCTCAACCCGCGAGCACTCCGCTTCTGCATGTCATGCACCTTCTCGCTCTGCAATCACCAATCGTAAAAAAGACATGAGCGTGACAATGAGGCAAGGGTCATATATATCTATAGACGGTAAGTGGTGGATTTTTACATAAAGCCCCCCCCCCCCCCCCCAAGTTTAATTTTTTTTTTTTTAAAATAACCTCTAAAATTTCAAAAATTCCAACAATAATAAAATCTAAAATAAGGGTATAAAATTCCACCTCTCTTAAAGGAATTTGATCCCCAAATTCAGGTACCTATGGTCTCGAAAAGCTGGGGATAGTGCTCGTGCACATCCTCCTCAAACTCTTGTGTGGCCTCTTGGTCCGAGTGATGCTATCATCCAACCTTGACAAGTGGGAACACATTATTACGCAATTGACGTTCATCTTTCTTATCGAGGATACAAATTGGAAGGTCATATTAGGCTATCACTGTACCACCTGTCCTAAAGTATGTAAGTGGAATCTCCGACATACTTCCTCACATACACATGAAACATGCCATGTACGTGCCTACCAACAAATGTGGTAGCACTAAGCGATAAGACAACTCCTACTCTCTCTACAATCTCAAACGATTTGATACGGCGAGGGGCAAGATTCCCCTTCGACCGAACCTCTTCACTCTTTTGGTTGGTGAAACACGAAGGAAGACATGATCTCCAATGCTAAACTCAAGGTCGCAACGCCTCTAAGTTGGAAGAATTAGGTGATCCTGGTGTGATTACAATGCTAATCTTCAACGCGTGAAGGTGATTACAGCTCAAAAATGTAAGAAATTATATCAAAATAGAAGATAATCCTAGGTATGACGGAGTGTAGTCGTAGACAAAACTCATTTGTGATTTTTTTTCATATTTATCATTAGTAAAACCACATACAATGGTTCGACAACGATAATAACTTTAGCGACACAATTCCTAGTTGAGCATGCACTTTTTGGTATATTTCCTATTAAATCTTGATGCATATTTGGACGAAGGCCATTCTGGACTCATGAAGATTGTCCTTAAACCGATCTTCTTTTGTTAGAGAGACTTCAATGCGACAAAATTTGTTGCAAATGTAGTCGTTTTAGGTTGAAGAATCTCGCATGGATACAAATTATAATTAACCATTAGCTATAATAAATTAAATCTCACCACCAATAACTATGTGAGAAGGGGCTATTCGGAGATGCAGTGGAGCCGCTATTAGGCTTTATCAAATATGTCGTTGACTTGGGTGTGATTTTGAGCTATGTGTTAGACTTGAGTTAGGTTTAGACATGAATGTTAAGACATAAGTGAGAGAGATTATAATACCCCACGTCGGAAGTATGTTGGATGTTGTGCTGTTGATAATGCTTCATGGGTGTACTGTAAGTGGAAATGACACATCAGATAGAGGTGAATATAATAAGATACAATTATTGGAAAACTAGCTATATAGGCCAGATTTTGATTGAAAGCTTATTGGAAATTTCAAAACCAGTTCCAGCGAAGTTCAAACAAACTTGGATCAACTGACATTCGACCAAAATTGATCAATCAATCTTTTATTTTTGCTAATTTTTGTCCGACTTCAAGCAACTGATCACGGATCGATGTCTTATGCTTATCAACATCGAAGCTGGAATTATTTTCAGTAAACCATTGATATATTTCTTGTTTGTCATAATCAAAACTAATGTTACCTTAGGCCAACATATGTACTATATATTATCAACACCAGCTTAAGCATTTTTACTAGGCTAATGGTTTGGATCTATAAAATTGATAAGGTAGTTATCTCATTGAGCCGAATGTAATAAATAAAATGATTACATATAAACGATTTTTCTCGTTGAAATACAATGACAAATTAATAAAACAGTCATGAGTGATATTAATTTCATTTCAATTTTATACATATAATTTCGAGAAGGGATATCATGCATCCAACGAGAAGACAAGTATGTCACTTCCATCCAATGAAATGAAAAGGGTGTGTGGGATGTAGGGATGACAATAGTTCGATTAACCACTTATAAATTCAAAATTGAAATCATTTACAAATTCACTATCTGAAATCGAAACTGTTTAAATATTGAATATTCGACGATTAACCGAACTGTATTAATTGGTTCAGATACTTGTGGTTATATATATATATATATATATATATATATATATTTAATAATGGATAACTAGTTACTAAATGGTTAACTAGTTAAAAAAAATAAAATATATTTTTTAATATAAAAGTTGGAACTATAAAAAAACCATCATGCAAATAACGAACTAATAATTAAATAAAAACATCTTAGACCAAAGGTGAAACAAACAATGAAGCATGCCCAAGCTATATTTTTTATTCTTTTCAATCAAATTATATTATTGATTATTCATGAATCTATAATCGAAATCGAATCGATTTTAAGTAATTTTCTAAACTTACTAACTAAAACCAAAAATGGATCGCAAAGTTATTATATATCCATAATCAAATTTTATGGTTTGGTTAGTTGATTAGTCGGCTTTAATTGTAATCACTAGTGGGATGCGCCATACACTTGCCATGTTCAATTTTCGGTTTATTTCAGTGTTCATATAATTTTTATTCACTTTTGTAGTAAGAACAATTTTTTTAGTGTTAAATAAGTGATATCTACAATGGGGCATTGGGGTGTGGAGAAATTTATATGGCAAAATTAATTCAAAATATAAGCAATTGGATAAGGTTCAATTCGTTCTGCAACCAGTAAAAAATAATTAAGCAAATTAAGATTGAGTTTTAAAAGTAGGTGTTCTCAGGTAAATAGATTCAGTAATTTGATTCCTATTCTATTTCTTTGCTGAAATATGTTAAATTCACATGTTGAAAATAAAAAGTTTGGTTCGATTTTAAATTATTTATTGATTTAGTTTTAAATTTATTTTCGCTAAATATGTACGTCATCAAAGCATATATATATATAAACATTATTTGTAGTTAATTTGGTGCAAAATAAATAGAAGATTTGGAAGCAAAAATATAAAAAGGACTACACTTATCATCTGGGGTGCTAGTTATTTTATACTATTTAAATTAGGATGATATTTAGTTTTAGATATTTTGAATAATATATTCTACTTTAGTGTAATATATTTTGTATTTTGGATTATATATATATATATAATATTTGCACTTGATGGTGAATGTACGTATTAAAACTGTTTAATTAAGTAATGTTTGCATAATTTCATGAGCTGATATTCGTGATAGGGAATTTCACTTTAATTTTTAGGAAAAGTTTTAATTGTTAAACTTTTGATCGGGGGACCTTTTCAATTTATATTAATTCATATTAATTTTAAAAGTCATAATATGATAAAAATAAATTTAAATATTAAATTATCGATATTCGACTTCCTCATCCGAAGTCCAAACAAATATATACATGATTTGAAAAACTAGTATTAATTACGTGATTTTTTAATTCAAAATTTTAACAAACATAAGATATGATACAAGCTTATCACATAATTTTCTATACTATTCTTATTTCATAAAAATTCTATCTAAGATAACTCTAATTAGAGATATCTTTGAACTGGTCCGGTTATGGTAAAATATCTAGGGTATCATGGTAGGTTTAACAAAAAAATCGGTTGGATCAGTGTAACCAATTGGTTTATTGCAAATTCAATCTTTCTATTGAACCGGGTTAATTGAAAAGTTGGCCGGGTTTACTTGCAAATTCAATCTTTCGTTTACTGGCTTTTCGAGCGCTTCGCCAATTTCGAAGGCCAACTGAATACTATATATACACATGTACACCCACTTGGGATATCACATTGCCTGCTTCCTCAGTATCTTCACTGCTTCCTATTGATCGATATGGCTGAGGAAATCTTCGTCAACCGCGAGCCGATATCACCGACTCCGCCGCCGCCACTCGACGAGGAGATCTTGCCGATTAAGAAAAGGAAAGCAAAGCTTCATTGCTTGCTATTAAGCGATATGGCTGAGGAAATCTTTGTCAACCACGAGCCGAAATCACGGACTCCGCCGCCGCCACCCGACGAGGAGCTTTTGCCGATTAAGAAAAGGAAAGCGAGGCTCCGCGCGTTGCCGTCGTCTCCCCCTCGCGTAGACGACCGCTCCCTCCCCGCGGAGGACGACGCCAAGCGCCGCCGCATCTCAACCGTCGACGATGCGCTCTCCTCCGGCGGCGTCCTTGGCGAAGAAGCATCTTCCGAGGTTCAGTTATACAAGTGCTGCATGTGCGTCAAGGCGTTCCTCTCCTTCCAGGCTCTCGGGGGGCACATGACCGTCCACCGGAACCCAACGGACGCCTCGACCGGCCGCACAGATCCTACGGCCGTGGTGGTCGCGGGAGGGATGAAGTCTTACGTGTGTTCGGAATGCCACAGCTCGTTCTCGACGGGACAGGCGCTGGGTGGGCACATGAGGCTCCACTACAAAGGCAGCATCACTGGCAGCAGTCGCGCTGCCGCGGCCAGCGTTATGAGGACGAAGGAATCTTCGTCGACGGCGAGGTCGACGGTGAAGAAAGCGAGGGACTTCGACCTGAACGAGCCGGCGCTGCCATTTCTTTCGGAGTTTTTTTGAGCTACGGAATGGAATTCGCCGAAGTTTTTTTTGAGTTTTTTTCGTTGATGAAAATTGCTTAAATTAGGAATATAATATATATATTTCACTTATTTGACATTTCACATCCTTATTTCTTAAATTTTATTTCTTTTTCTTTATCCCTTTTAAATTTCTAATATTATAACATGAGTTCAAATCCGTCCAATTTTGTTTAAGTAAAACTTTTCAAAAGTTTACAATTAATTTCATTTAATATAGTATTTCAAAACAAAAAAAATCATATAATTTAAAATAATTTAAATATCTTATTATCTAATTCTTTCAATTTGTTATCTTATATCTATGTTATATTTATTTTTTATCCATAAAAAATGTTCCTATTTTTATAATTTATTTATTTTTTATCATTGAAATCTATATAAATTTATTATAATTGCTTTGATTTTTTTCATGTAAAATATCATTACTATAATATTATTACTATTAAAGATTTTTATTTAAAAAGTTACTATATTTTAAAACAAATGTGTGTAAGTATAGATAAGAATTATTTAAGTATTGAAGTCAAAAAAAAATTAAAAATAAATAAATAAATCTTGATTTACATTTTATGTAATATTTTACTTTTATATTTCTGTAAATTCTTTGCTCTATCTTTTCTATGTTTATTCTTTAAAATCATTATTTTTCTAAATTATAATAATTATAAATTTACTAAATAACTGTTGAAATTATTTTTTTATTACTTTTGTATTTATAAAATATCATTTTCCTTTATTTTTGAAAAGAAACTTAAATAATTTTAAATTTCTCATTTTTGAATTAATTATCTATACTTATACAATTTTAATCGATATACTTCTACTTTATATTTGCATTATATATAATGATGTTTACCTTTAAAAGTAATTTATTTTAAAATATTTTGTATTCAAAATAATTACTTTGAATAAGATATATGTATTTTTAAAGAAATTAATTTCAAATATTTTTATTTTAAAACCATAAATTAATCGTGCAAAACAAGTTTAGTAATTAAATGGGCCAAAGTTGGCTTTAATAATTAGCTAATCTAGTTGTAATAATATCTAGTTGATAAAAATATTAAGCCAAGTGCTTGCTGGTATTGTTGACTGAATTATTGTTGAGTTGGTTGAATATTCTTGCAATTATAGTGCCGAGTTTTAATCGAGTACATTATTGAGAAAGATCGGTTTGGGATTCACGATTAGTTAGATCCATGTTCGGACTTGTCAAGTTCAATTATTATACATATTCAGAATATATAGGCAAGAATATTAATTTAAAATTTGAAGAAATTTTTTATTAATATAAAAAGAGCTAGATGAAAATTTTTTCTTAAACAAGAATTAAACCACAAGTCATGAATTTTACATGCTAAATCATTAAAAATAACTAGATGCGGAAGCGTACCTGAATCCATTGCTTAGTTTAGGAGATGGGGGGCCTTCCAGGTCTATGCACCGTTCACTAGTCGTATCTGAATAATGGGGCTTCAAAAATTAGAATCAAATGCATGACCCAAGGATCATAACCCCTCTATTTATAACAAAAATCTGAGGTAGTAGTAATTACTATTTTGCCCATCATAAAATTAATAATTACCCCAAATGGTATCTGTACAATTAAATCCCATATAATATTGAGATGTCGCAGGACCATAAATAAATATAATTAGATCACTTAAGATCTGGACCGTTTATTTTAACAGTGATGGATGCAGGCCTATTGATATGTGTTGGTCCATATCAGATTATTAAAATCAATCTAACAGTCTCCCACTTGGGCCAACATATGAATCATTGTATAGCTGTGCATACTAACTTTATGAGCTCATCATCACTATTTTATCAACCATCTTCAACAATCTAGTCCATCGATCATACCAACAAAAAACCAAAGCGACTTTCGCCACATTTATCGTGACTAAATCCATCAATGATCATAATGTTAATACTTTCGACAACATAGATCGTATATGGGTGCACAACATGAAAATTATATGCAATGTGATCCTTACATGACTATTTCCAACTGGTCCTACTTTATTGAGATCAATCAAAAATATCCAGAGTGTAAAATAATAAAACTTTATTCTGTAGAAAAATGTCATAAAGCACAGTAACAAATTACAAACTCCCACTGAACCATCATATCAATACATGATGCAGCACCCAAATGAGCAACATGCTCATAAAAGACCATGGGTGGAAAAACTTTAGTAAGCGGATCCGCCAATGTGGAAGTTATACCTATGTGCTTTATGATCACTCTGAATTCTCTTTTTAGCAAAGAACTTTATCACTACTGGAAAAATAGGCATCAGCAACGGCTCTAGCCATTGCTGGGTCGTTGCTAAAAACCATCAGCAACGGCTTGCAACAGCCCTACTCGTTGCAATGGAGCCGTGGCAGAAAAGCGCGTTGCGATAACTTAGCAACGGCCGCTCGGGCCGTTGCTAATAATATTATCAGCAACGGTTTTGCCACGGACATGGAGCCGTTGCTGAAAACATTAATAGCAACGGCTGGTGAATCCGTAACAATGCCATTAGTAAAAGACCGTTGCTAAGTCGTTGCTGTAGGTCATCATCAACGGCTTTCGATAACTTTTAGCAACAGCTTTCCCACGGATGGCCGTGGGAAAGCCGTTGCTGATGATGTGAACCTGGAAACGAAAAAAATTAAAATTTCAAATTTCCATTGATACATTGATACATTATCTGATACATAACTCACACACCCATATACTCATACACACATTCATTCACACATCACAAATACACCAAGATATACATCAAAATAATTATATTTATATTTATAATTATCCATAATAGTATAAAAACTATTCAAATGCAAAATTGAAGTATCAATATCCAAACAAAATAAATTAAACAAGTATAATATCTCAGTAACAAAGTCAATATAAAAAAATCTCACGATGACGATGGAGGATGGCCTGGATCATTTGGCGGGGTCTGGAGTGTTTGAGTGTACACCGGCGTGGACTGACTCGAGGACGATGGATGACATGATGCCGAAGAGATGCTTGCTTCGGGATGACCTGACATGTTGCGTAGCATAGCATGCATCTCCGCCATCATCTAACTCTAACGCTCCATCATCTCAGTCTGACGCGCGACCGTGTCCTCTAGAGTCCTTATTCTGCTACTATGATCATAACTGGATTTGGAGGTGGACGGTCGCTCACCAGCGACCGGAGGGGTTGGTGCCCCAAGTGGCCCTAGCACGGCTCACGCATGACCACTATCTGCAAAGTCATATACGCGGCCATGGTCCCAGCCACCCGCGGCCTCGACCCACGTTGCTGCGTCAAAGTCCTCGGGGGTGCCCCCGCGCTGCACCACCGTCTGGCTGTAGGTCTCCTACTCGAGTTTGATTTTTTATTTAATATTTATCATAAAACTTAAATTATAAATATATAATGAATAATTTAAACAAATATATAGTTACCATAATGTATGCATCGCGGTTGTCGATGTACTCCCCCGTCCCATGTGCTCGACGGTGAGTCCGCTCAAACACCGCCATCGGGGAGGGTCGCTGGACAGTCCCGTCATCCACACCGTCGTCTACATTTACAAAACATAATACATTAATTAGTACACATAGTAACAAATAAAATATATAATTAAAAGGTATACTTACCATACGGTTCGCGTGCACTACAAATGCAATAGAGCCGCCAGTGTGACGCGCTGCTCCCCCGACATGCGATTTCTAGCCGCACTCCTAGAAACCTCCTGCCATCGATCCGTCGACCATATTCTCACGAGCTGGTCTCATATATCCGGAGTAATCGAATCAGGGCTGTATCCCCGAGTCTCCGCGATGTTAGTAGTCCCAGCTCGTGCCATCGCCTAGGACCGGGCCTGCCCCAGTTGCCCGTTGTACCTTGCCCGAGAAATAGCCTCCCACGGAGCGTAAATGAAGGGCTTCTGGTCCTCAGCCCATGTATAGCGAGCCTGTAGAATAATAATATCAGTACCAATATTAATCATCATGCATGTATAAAAAAAATAATACGGCCTCAAACTCGCGCCATAACATGTCGACGTGCTCGCTAGACACGTGAGATCACGTAGGCCATGCCCCGTGCATGTATCGTCGAATAGTAGAAGAAATGCTCCTCGGCACTTCTTCTTACTCGAACCTGCACAACAAAAATAAATTTTAATATTATATTATGATATAATGAATTTGTAATGATTCATAATTCATGATATATTATCGCTCCCCAATCACGCTAATAAATCTACGTGACTCTGTGGCTTGTGGAGGCTGCCACATGTTCGGCCCGCGTGGCCGCCTGCGTCTGGATGTACTAGCCTCGACAGTATCATCGACATGAGGATCAGCAGCATGAGTAAGTGCTGGAGTCTCACCGATCGGAGACTCTGAAGCTCTCCTGCGACGATAACCACGACCATTGACAAACATCTTTGATCTGTTGTTTATTTAACACATATGGGGCATTCGGTTTCAGATATCGTCCGTTGACCTCTTGTAACTCTAACTCCGATCTTTTACAAAGTATTTTCATATCATGTCGGGCTTTGACATTATCTTTAGTTTTTCTTAAATATCCATCAAAGTGTTGAAAATATTATCAAACACATTTTTTTCAATGTGCATGACATCTAAATTATGTCGAATCAATAATGAACTCCAATAGGGCAATTCCCAAAAGATACTTTTTTTTCACCCAGTTATGTGTTTGGCCAAAACCTGACACTCTTTCATTACGACCAAATACTATATCTGGAAGTGCTGAAACACGTGCTAACATTTGTTCACCAAACAACATCGGTGGTGGCCCATCTCTTTCGACTCTGCCCTTAGTAGACTTATTACGATTCATTCGATACTGATGATTACCCGGTAGGAATCGACGATGACAATCAAAGAATGAGATTTTTCATCCGTTCTGAAGACTGATTGATTTAGAGTGTTCCATACAATACGGACAAGAGAGTCGGTCGTGAGTGCTCCAACCAGACAACATGCCGTACGCTGGAAAATCATTGATTGTCTACAAGACCACGGCTTTTAAATTGAAGTTTTGCTTCCAATGACAATCATAAGTGACAGCTTCCTCAGTCCACAATATTTTCAATTCATCTTTCAAGGATCTGAGAAATATGTCAATTTCTTTTCGCGAACCCTTAGGACCCGGAATAATCATCGAAAGATAAATAAATTCATCTTTCATACACATTGACGGTGGTAAATTATAAACTGTCAACAACACTAGCCAAACTGAATAAGGAGTTGCAGAATGTCCAAACGGATTAAAACCATCTGTGCACAATCCCAATCTTATATTTCTAGTATCCCTAGCAAATGAAGGATAATATGTATCCAAATGTTTCCATGCTTCACTGTCGGATGGATGAGTCATTACTGTATCATCACGACTTCTTGCATGCCAACTCATGTAGGGGGCTATTTTTTCCGACATGAATAATCTTTGAAGCGTCGGTGTTAGTGGAAAATATCGAAGCACTTTAAACGGAATATTTTTCTGTCGGGCCGATTTCTTCTCCTTGTAACGAGGATGTTGACATACAGGGCATTTATCCAACTGCATATTTTTTTTATAATATAAAATACAGTTATTTTGGCACGCGTGTATTTTTTCGTACCCAAGCCCCAATTTTCTCATTAGCTTTTTAGTCTTATAAAAAGTTGGCTCAAACTTGTTATCAGTAGGCAGCATTCCATTAATCAATCCTGCAATCCGATCATACGCAACCCCGCTAATATTACAATCGGCCTTGATGTTTAGGAGATGTGTAATTGCTGAAAACCTTGTGTATTTAGGACAATTCTCATACAAAGGTTCATCGGCAGCTTTCAACATCTCGTAAAATTCTACAGCTTCTTTATTCGATAATTCAATCTCTATGACAGTTTGTACTTGTGTGATATCAACCGCTGTAGTATCTGGTGGGACTGATGTCTGGAGAACTGGCCTATCAACATTATCATTCAGGTGGAATTGACCTCCAAGACTATCAAGTATCATAGTTCTATAGGGATTAGATTGACTAGATGAAGAAGCACCAGCAGAGGAAGATTCACCATATGTCTGAACAACACGATTACTCGACGTCCCGACTTCACGTGACTCCCCGTGACAAGTCCATAGAAAATATCTTGGTGCAAATCCTTTGCTATATAGATGCAGAGTGACAGTCTCCCGATCCAAAAATCGTCCATTCAAACAAATGCGGCACGGACATCGAATTTGATCACCGATGCTAACGTAATTCTGATTCGAATAGGCGAAATTTAGGAAATACATTACGCTTAATCGAAACTCATTCGTTAAAGCTCCACGATCAAGACGTCGGTACATCCAACTTCGATCAGCCGACATGATTCTGTCAATCAATGACAATTTCTTTGGTTAATATCTTTAGGTGAGATTGTCCTATTCCATTTGGGATTTATGTTATTTATATTGCACTAAGTACTTATTTTAATCGCTAACTTCTTTCTAAATTTTGGCAGCATCTCCCTACAGTTCTCTGAATACGCATATCATCTGGGCACGTATCGGAGAACTAGAGAGATGCTGCCGAAATTTAGAATAATTAGTTAACGGTTAAAAGAAAAACGTAAGTGCAGTACAAATAACTATATTCCCAAATTGTCCAATCAGGGACAATTCAAGAATTGTACGTCGTATAAAAGATCATCAACTTCTTTTACACGAACATACAATCCCCGAACGGATCTAAGGTTTTGCTAAATCATATTCGACTCGTCGTTGCGTACGTGACACATATCAACTTGTCGGATAGATGATTATTTTCTAAATGTTTTGAGTCAGTTCGAGTCCACATTGGACAATTCCAACACAAGTCCAAATTAGACGATTTCGGCGGGAGTCCAAAATGAACTATTCCGGCGCGCGTCCGAAGTGGATGATTCCGGCGCGCGTCCGATGTGGACAATTCCGACGCGAGTCCACTAAGAACAACTTTGGACTAATTAACAATATTTTAACTAATTAATTAATATTAATCTACATCATTTTCATTAATTTAAATAATTAACCTACTATTATTAAATATTAATCTAACTAAATTAAACTAAAAATTAATATAAACTCTAAAAATTAATCTAAACCCTAAAAATTAATCTAACAAATTAAAAAATTAATTAATTGATTAATTAACAAATAAATAAATAAATAAATCTAAAACTACGATTTCCCGGACACTGTACAAGCTCCGGCGGCGGCCATCGGCCGTCCGCCGCCGGCCAAAATCCTAAAAATAGGGTTTCGCTCAAACTTTCTGCCGGCCGCAACGGGAAGAGAAGGCCAGGCGGCGAGGAATACCTAAAATCGGCGATCGAGGACAGACGGCAGCATAGGCAACAGCAGCTCGGCGGCGTCGGCGTCGGCAACGATGGTGAGAGGCGAGAGGAGGAGGCGGCGGCAGCAGCGGGAGGAAGAAGGGGCAAGCACGATCTGCGACCTATATAAAATTATCAGCAACGGCTCACTCGCCCGTTAGAGAGCCGTTGTTGATAAGTTATCATCAGCAACGGCTCACTTGTCCGTTAGCAAACCATTGCTGATAATTAAAATTATCAGCAACGGCTCACATGTCCGTTAGAAAGTCGTTGCAGATACAACATATCTGCAACGGCTTGGGCGGTCGTAAGAATGTCGTTGCAAATAGAACAGCTTGAGCGGTCGTTGCTGATAGCCGTTGCTGAAGACTCAATTTCTAGTAGTGTATATTGATTTGCTTAAATTTCATAGAGTTCTTGTTGTTATTGGAATAACACTGCCTGTTTATTGTCACAGAATAACTTTATTAGTCTTTCAATTTTATTACTATAGGCAGCCTAGTGACAAAATTTCGCAGTCATATTCCAAGATTGGATACCTTAAAATAAGTTATGAATTCTGCTTTTATATCTGAAGCTGCATTGAGTGTCTGCTTAGCACTCCTCTAATAAACAGTTTTTCTGACAAACAAAAAAATATAACCAGAAGTGGATCTTCCAACTTTTAGGCATCCTACAAAATCAGAATCAAGAATACCCAATGATCTCCTATTGATCTGATTTTCTATATGTAATGCTTTATTCTCTGTAAATACCATATAACCTGTTTGGCTGCTTTCCAATGATCCATTCCGGGATTACTTACATATCTGTCTAATATCCCTTTAGTGTACGCAATATCCGAACGCGTACTTTCTTGAGCATACATCAGATTTCCTGTAGTAGACGCATATAGAATCTTCTGCATTTCCTCATGCTCAATTTTATCCTTAGAGCACGATTTGAGACTAAAATTACATCTTTTAGCAAAATGGGTACATAGGATAATGATCTTGCTCTGACTAAACTCATGGTATATGCATTCATCAACCATATTTATCTCAAAACAAAATGAGATAATAACTTGATAAATTAATAATACCTCTAAAGGGAAGCAATAGTTCTTGAGGTCATTGAGTTTGTACTTCAAGGGTAGATTTTCAAAGAATATACTTATCTCCCCCCAAACTCAATAACTTCAATGAACTGAGTATTACTTATATCAAAATTATTCTATAATATCTCATAGACCTATCAAAGTACCCAATAAAGTAGCAGCGGACTGTTCCAATGATTTTTTCCTTTGACCAATATGGCCTAGTCTCAACTGGACAATCCCAAATATTTAGTATGGGCTTCTTGCCCGTCCATAATATATAAGGGTTTTTATGTACTGTTGTAGATGGTACTTTAATCAGAATATAAGCCGCAGTCTTAAAATTAATTAGACTTCTCACTATTTAGATATAGGTACCCGTATATGAAGTAATTGTCTATGAACATAGAAATATTATTTGACCATTTCAAGAAGCCATAGGGAAAGGTCAATAAACACCCGTATAATTATGTTCTAAGATGTTTGAACTCCTATTAGTACCTTAACCCTAATGTTTGTTTGTTTTCCCTTGATGCATTTAGTATGGACATCAAAGTCCGTAGCATCAAGAATAACTAGAATCCTATTAGACACAAGCCTCTGTATTCTATACTTGAATATATTACCTAAGTGCTTATGTCATATCATGATGGAATTCTTATCAGCTAATTTTTATTTTGTACCTTTTGAGTTGGTATGTAGGATATCATTAGATGGAGCAATTACATCAAGCATATAAAGGTAATTGAAATAGGACATAAATGGTACCAGCAAAAATAGAATTAAGATAAAGACTAAACTTTCTATTTCTAAATGAACAAGAACAACTTTGTTTGTCCAAAACAGAGATAGAAATCAAAATCCATCTAAAAGATGGAACTACAAAAGTCTCTCTCAATTTTTAAATAATAATTAATCATAAACAATAACCTAAAAAAGTCTATAGCTTCAACTTTAGCTGATTTGCCATTGCCCACAAAGATGAATCTTTCAACATCACTCAGCAGTTGGCATCTCAAGTAATCCTGCATAATTAAACTTATGTGAGTAGAAATACCAAAATCTATCCACCAAGTGTCTATAAGTATAAAATTTGAATTAACTTAAGAACAAACCAAAGTGAAAAATGTATAATTCTTAACACGTCAAGCGTGGTACTTGGTACAATCTTTCTTTACATGCCCACTTTTCTTGCAGAAGAAATAGGTAAAAACTTTAGTATGTTCCTTTTGCTTTTTCTTTTGAGGAGCATCTGCAGCTTCTGTAGTCTTAGGTCTTTTCTTGCCTTTATCTTTAGAGGCCACAGCCAAATGAGCGTTTTCAATCTTATCTTGCTTTAGTCTTTCTTCCTCTTGCACATAATGAGAGATGAACTCATTAAGAGTCCACTTCTCCTTTTGACAGTTATAACTGATTTTAAAATGATTGAATTGTGCCGGAAAAGATATCAGAACCAAATGCACCAATAAGTCATCAGGGAGGTCTAATTTCAGTGCCTTTAATCTAGAGACAAGATTTGACATCTCCATAATGTACTTCCTAATGTTCCATTTGTCTTTATACCTTATTGAGACTAAATTTGTTAATAACATGCTTGTCTCAACCTTCTCATTTTTCTCAAAACGTTTTTTAAGAGCATCTAGGAACAATTTGGCATTAGTCTCTTCAGATATAATGCCTCTAAAATAATCTGATATTGCCCTTCTCATAATCATGAGACTTGGGCGGTTGGATTTTTCCCACTGCTCATATTTTCTCTTGTCATCAAGAGAACTATCATCTGTAAGAGCAGGCTCGGTTATCCTAAGTGCCAAGTCTAGATCCATGGAACCAAAAACAATCATAATATTTTCTTTTCAGACTTTGAAATTCGTGCCAGTCAGCACAGGGATAGAACTTAGAGTGACAGTAATATTTGATGAAGCAGAAATGTTAGCTGAACAAAGAATAATAAAAAATATTAATATATTCAGCTCAATAAATTAATTAAAGCAAAAGAAATAAATAATTAATAGGTCCCATTACAAGATACCAAGCACAAAATTGACACTTCATCTTTGGACAAATATATATGTCAACTTGTAAGCGGTACTCTCGATGCAGTAATCAAATATTGACAATCAATCATGTCAAACAAGAAGTCTTTCATTGGACCGACTCTTGTCCACATGAAAAATCTTATGACCATCACATATTTATTACCGTAGGTACGTAAGGAATCCGACAAAGTAATAACCTTCCTTTGGGCCGATCATTACCCGCATGAATTTCTAACATGCTAACATCTTTATGTTCTAAAACATGCTAATTCTACACAAGAGATCTCGCTTTGGCAAGATGTTGTTTCGAACCAACATATTCCAAAACATTAGACTTGATGGACTATTATTTTATTTCTTGTTAAATTGGTAAAACTACAATAAAGCGGTCAAAATTGAGTTGAACCAATGTTAATTGAGTTGAACCAAAGCTAAATTAGGTTGAACCTAATGCTAATTGCATTGAACCGGTTAAAATTATGCTAAACCAGATGCTAATTTTAGTGAACCGATAAAGAAACCTACTGAACCGCTTAAAATGTGCACTGAACCGACCTAAATTGACTTGAATCGATGCTAAACCAGTGAAATTTGACCTAAACCAGTGCTGAATCGGACCTAACTGCACTGAACCAAACCTAATTTCAGTGAACCAGACCCTAATTTGAGTGAACCGAACCCAAACTTGATAAACCAAACCTCAATTGAATCAAACCAAATTAAATTCAAGTGAACCGGATGAATTGGAAATTAAACCGGGTCCAATTGAGATGAACCGGCTAATAATTGGGTTGAACCAGATCCCATTAAACCGGTTTAATTGTTAACGGGTCGGGTTTTAACTTATTATTGGGTTGGGTTTTAATTTAATAATGGGTCGGGTCAACTTATTAATGGATCCGGATTTAGCTATTCTTAACTGGATCCTACCCGTTTGGTTTAAATAAGAGGATCAGGTTTAATCTTAATGGATCCGGGTTAAGATATTTAAACCCGGATCCAACCCGATTACAAACCCTAATTTAATAGACCCTAATCCCAATTAAACCCTAACTCCCTAATTCTTCTCCCCCACGACGCAGCAGCAGTCGCCGCCGCCTTCTCCCAGCCGACCCATGCACTTCATCCACCCCCTGCCGACAACTGCTCCCACACCGGCCATCTTAAGACGCTGACCACCATGATGCGTCGGAGTCGGCTGGTGATGAGAGAGCTGAGGCGGAATGAGGAAAACCCAGAGGAGAGGAGGAGTCGGACGTAGTCGATCCCATCTTCACGCGCCCCTCACGCATTGACGCCGCTGCACCTTCCTGAGACGCCGGCGGCCTTTCTTATGCCGGCATGAGACGGCGACAGGAGGTCGAACCTCCATGGTGGGAGTGCGGAGACAAGCCGAGAGGCCTCTGCTCTTCCCTCTCATCCAGACAAGGCGGCGATCGGAGCAAGGAAGACACCCGAAGTCGGTTTCCCCTCCGCGATCGCAGCCAACCGCACGAAGGAAGAAGAGTCGATTTGTCGACTTGATCCGGTTGCAACATCTCCGTCGCACGAAAGACTCGACCTCGACGGAAACTATGCAGCCGACTACCCTCAGGTGCGTGAGAAAACCGGCAAGGCTTCATCGACATCTTAGTCGCCTCTCCGTCCTCCCATCTGGTCGAAGCAAAGTAACACCTTGCTTGCTCCGGCCACACCGACGAGAAGGAAGACAACCAATATGCGATAGTTTTCAAATCCGGTGTGAATCGTGCAGCGTGGTCGCCGTCGCGTCCGCCAAGGACGAGGCTACATCGACAATGGAGGATCCAGAGATAAAGGGACGGGGAAGATGAGAAGAGGGATGACCTTCGGCAGCCTTCATGGTTGCCGCAAGAATTTTTTTTTTTTTTTTTTTAAAGCAATGTCTGTATCTACTGTTCTCAAAATGAAGCAACTTATGAACGAATAGAACTTGTATGAGCGGCCTGCTCATCCTCCGCCACATGTATTATTTCGAATCTTGATGATATCAAGAATTAAATCCCATTTGTAATTTCTCATATCCGACACTCATACCCGAAATCCAATCTTTCAAAACTCATACCCGAAATTTGGATCCATACCCGAAACTCCGGATCATCAATATGAGTTGCGGCCTGCTCTGTCGGTTGACCTTCCGACTTCCGTGAGTGGGGCGACTAAAGTCCGGCAAGCTCAGAGCGACTGAAGTCCAGTAGGCTTATTTCCCAGCTACCTCGCCGAAGTTGGTGAAGTTTTTCGGCCTGCTAATATCCACGGCGAGCTCATGGTGACTCTGCTCCGTCGGTTGACCTTCCCACTTAAGTGAGTGGGACGACTGAAGTCCGGCGAGCTCAGAGCGACTGAAGTCCAGCAGACTTATTTCCCAGCTACCTCGCTGGAGCTGGTGGAGTTGTCTGGCCTGCTAATATCCACGGCGAGCTCACGACGACTTTAAGGAGGCAGAATTAGGTCGCATATATTGTCGACGACGGAGCGGTCGAGCGATAATTTTTATCCCTCCACATCCATCTAGTTTTAGCGTATGGTCATCTTTTTAAACTTTATATCCATCCAGTTTGTCTGATGTAGTTAATAAAAAAACTAGGTCAATGGCATGTCCTGCTGATTTCAGGACGTAAGGTTGTGATAACATTGTTGCATTGTGATGACATGTAGGCTAATTACATCATGTTTTCATGTCTTCTTCGTTATAAGCAAATCTTATTTTATCATGATTTCATGTTTATAAAGCTTGGAATTGCATTTGTCCTCCTACCTACTGGAGAAGGACTAAACTGAGACAGTATGATGGAAGGGCAAAGTCAATCAGAAGAACTTGCATTTGATTCAACAGAAGGTCCAAATCAAACGGAAGAAAATACAAGCGCTTCATTAGATGGTATATTATTTACTTGTTTTTTATATATTTGTTTATTTGATGTATTTATGTATTTGGTTGTATAAAATTGTTCCATCATCATTATGTTTCCCACAATAATTGCAGAAAATTCTCAACATGAACCAAAACCTGGAATGACATTTACATCAGAAATGGATGCATATGACTTCTACAATAGTTATGCTAAGAAACATGACTTTAGCATTAGGAAGTCTCAAGTTGAACGTCGAAGTGATGCTATGAGAAGCAAAAAAATTGTATGTAGCAAACAAGGGACAAGAGAAATTCATCGAACGCATGTCACGAAAAAGCCAAAACCTATTGAAAGAACAAATTGCAAGGCTCTGATTGAATTCAAAATAAATACCAACAATGTGTGGAGTGTATCAAAAGTTGAGCTGAATCACAATCATCAGTTGACAAGCCCAAATAAAGTTCACATGCTTCGATCACATCGGAAACTACTACCATATCAGAAGGAATTAATTGATCACATGGATAAGACTGGGTTTAGACCTCATCAAATTTTCAATTTCTTTGAAGCTGCAGCTTCTAAGCCTGAATTGGTTGGATTCATTCGAAAGGACACAAACAATTACATAAGCCAACATAGAATGATGAAGTTGAAAGCAGGTGACACTCAAACATTATTACATTATTTAAAGAGTAAACAAGTAGAGGATCCGTCCTTTTTTTATGCCTTGCAAGTTCATGAGACAGGAGAAATAGCCAATTTCTTTTGGGCCGATGGGAGAGCAATTATTGATTATAGTTATTTTGGTGATGTTGTATCATTCGATACCATTTTTCAAACAAACAAGTATGAAATGCCTTTTGCTCCTCTCCTTGGGATGAATAATCATAAACAAACAGTTTTATTTGGTGCGGCATTATTGTTTGATGAAACAGTGGACTCATTTGTTTGGTTATTTCAAACTTTCATGGCTGTAATGGGAGGAAAGCAGCCATCTACAATCTTTATTGATCAATCAGCTGCTATATCCAAAGTCATTCAGGTTGTGTTCCCAAATACTTGTCATCGATTATGTTTATGGCATATTTTTCAAAATGTTGCTACTAATTTATCACAAGTGATTCATGATCATCCTAAATTTTTGCAAGAGTTTAGAAGTTGCATATATGATTCGTCTTCCGTGCAAATCTTTGAAGAGAAATGGGTTAAAATGATGGACACTTATAATTTGGTTGATAATTGTTGGCTACAAAACTTTTACAAGCTGAAGGAGAAGTGGGCAACAGTATATAGACGAGAATCATTTGCGCTGATATGACAACCACCCAACGAAGTGAGAGTATGAATGCACAGTTTAAAAGGTTTTTTTTAAAAAAAACTCTCCCTTTCAGAGTTTATAGACCAATATCATCGAACTTTGAAGCTATTCCGGGAGAAGGAGTTATTCGAAGATTACAAATCAAGACATTCAAAACCTGCTGGACTACCATTGATGCCTATGCTCACTGATGCTTCTAATGCATATTCTAGAGTGATATATGCTGAATTTGAACAAGAGTTCAATAAGTCATTATGTTGTCTTTGTCAAATGATAAACTTGAATGAGACAATGCATACATATAAAGTATCTCAACTTGGAAAGGAAGACCTTGCGGTTAATGTCACTTTCGATTCAGATGATTTAATGGTGATATGGTCATGTCGAAAGTTTGAAGCTGAAGGAATATTATGCATGCATTGTATCAAAGTTCTTTTAAATAATAATGTGCTACATTTGCCTCGTGTCTATATTTTGAAAAGATGGACAAAATATGCTAAAGAGGGGATTGGTTTCAATATCCAATGTCGAATAGTTAGTGAAGATGGAAAAGAAGAATTGTGTTCCATGTACACTCGTATATGTCAAAAAATTTATTCACTTTTTATAAAAAGTTCAACTTGCAGGGCTGCACTTGAACTGTTGGACAAAAATGTTGATAAATTGATTGAAGAAGTTGATCAATTGCTACAGAATGTCATTATTGAAGATTATACAAAACAGACGGTTGAGGATTCTCCGAGGAATGACATGATAAATTCTTTAACACCGACACATAATGACAAAGTTTGTGACATTAATAATGTAATAATAAAGCCTCCACCATTAAAGAAAGGCCCCAGAGCCAAGAGGATTACAAGTGTGTTGGACAGGAGAAGAAAAAAAAACAAAAAAAGTAAAAATGACAATCCAACACCCAGTAAGTATGATATATAAGTTATTGTTTTCACATTCATTATTTACAATATCATTTTTATTTTAATGAATGACATTTCCTAGGACAAGAAGAAGTTATAAGCCAAAGTTTTACGATTTTGGGGAGTCCTAAACATACTCAAAGTTTTATGGTTGAAAGTCAAGTTCAAAATCAAGTATGTGCTGAATTAGCATGCATATACCTTTTTTACCAAACTATTTGTATGCACATATCTAATTTATTTTAATTTGGTGTTATGCAGGACTATGCATCCGAACATATGACATTCACAAGATTATTGCAAGCGGTTTGTCCACCAAGAAAGTTAGATTTTGAGGAATCACATTTCTTTTCATGAGTTGGTGCATAGTAAACTGAATGGATATGAACTCAAACTGTGGATATACAATTAAACTGGATGGATATGATCTCAAACAAAGTGAACTGATAGTGTTTGATAGCACATAGTGAACTTGTATTTTGGTTTGCTGTTGATTAGTTTGTATAGCACATAGTAAACTTATATTTTGGTTTGCTATTGATAAGCTTGTATAGCACATAGTGAATTTGTATTTTGGTTTGCTGTTAATAAGCTGTATAGCACATAGTGAACTTGTATTTTGGTATATTGTTGATAATCTTGTATAACACACAGTGAACTTATATTTTGGTTTGCTGTTGATAATCTTGTATAGCACATAGTGAACTTATATTTTGGTTTGTTGTTGATAAACATTATAGCATATAGTAAACTTGTATCTTATTTAAAATGAAATCTGTGTGACTATATTTGGATGCATTAAAGACAATGGATATGCATTTAAATTGGATGGATATGCACTGAAACAGAATGGATATGCATATCAACTGGATGAATATGAACTGAAATAGAATGAATATAAATTTAAATTTGATGAATATGTACTAAAATAGAATATGCACTGAAACAGAATGGATATATATTTAAACTAGGTGGATATAGACTAAAACATAATGGATATACATTTAAACTAGGTGGATATAAACTGAAATAGAATGAAGATACATTTAAACTAGGTGGATATAGACTGAAATAGAATGGAGATATATTTAAACTGGATGGATATGAACCAGAACATAATTGATATACATTTAAACTAAGTGGATATAGCCAGAAATAGAATGAAGATACGTTTAAACAGAGAGGATATAGACTAAAACCGAATGAAGATATATTTAAACTGGATGGATATGGACTAAAACATAATGGATATACATTTAAACTAGGTGGATATAGACTGAAACATAATAGACATACTTTTCAACTGGGTGGATATGCACAGAAACAGAATGGATATGTATGTCAACTGGGTGGATATAGACTGAAACATAATGAATATGCATTTCAACTGGGTGGATATATACTAAAACAGACTGGATATAAATTCAAACTGGGTGGATATGACCTAAAACATAATGAATATACATTTAAATTTGATGGATATGGACTGAAACAAAATGGAGATACATTTAAACTCTGTGGATATGGACTAAAACATAATGGATATGCAAATCACACTCATACACAAGCACTATAGCATATAGTAAATTTGTATTTTATTTTAGTGAAGTCTGTGTGGCTTTTTTGGGATGCATTGAAGACTGTGTGACATTCCAATTGAACTGGATGGTTACAGACTGAAACAGAATAGATATGCATTTGAACTGGATGGATATGGACTGAAACATAATGGATATGCATTTCAACTGAGTGGATATGTATTAAAACAGAATGGATATATATTTAAACTTGGTGGATGTAAACTGAAACATAATCATATGCATTTCACACTCATTCATAAGATTACAATTTTACACTTGACAATATCGATATTCAGTGAACTTGTCCATTCATTATAAGTATTCACAAAATCTATATAGTTCAACTATCCATTAGTTTCACACACAAATTTACATGTATATCACAGTCAAAATTACATACAGCTTCATATGTCGTGTTTGTCAATCTCAACCATTATGGACAAGAGAATATTCTCAGTTTCTTCGTATGGATTTTCCCTTCAATCGACGTCTACTTTTTACATCCCTAACCAAACTGGACAAGAGAATATCACTACTACAAACTTGGTCTTCAGCAACGGCTATCAGCAACGGCCGCTCTAGCCGTTGCTATTTGCAACGGCGTTCTTACGGCCGCTCGAGCCGTTGCAGATATCTGTATCTGCAACGGCGTTCTAACGGACAACCGAGCCGTTGCGGATTATTTTAATTATCAGCAACGACTTTCTGACGGAAAGGCGAGCCGTTGCTGATTATTTAATCTTCAGCAACGGCTTACTAACGGATAAGTGAGCCGTTGCTGATGATAAGTTATCAGCAACGGCTTTCTAACGGGCGAGTGAGCCGTTGCTGATAAGTTTATATAGGGCACGCTCTCGCGCCCGACCCTTCTTCCTCCCGCTTCTGCCGCCGCCGCTCCTGCCGACACCTTCGCCGCTGCTGCCGTTGCTGCCGACGCCTCTCGCCGCTGCTGCCGGTATGTTGATCGGCCGGCGTATACCGTTTCGGCCGGAGATGTTAAAATCCGACCGAAACCCTATTTCTAGGGTTTCGGCCGGCGGCGGTCGGCCTATGGCCGCCACCGGACCTTCTACAGTGGCCGGACAGTGTGTCCGGCCACTGTACGCCGGCGCCGGAGGGTGGACTCCGGCGCCGGAATATATATATATATATTTATTGTTTTGAAATTGTTAATTAATTATTTTATAAATGTTAATTAATTGTTTAGATTAATTGTTTAATTTGTTAGATTAATTATTAGGGTTTAGATTAATTTCGGACGCGCGCCAGAATCGTCCACTTCGGACGCGCGCCGGAATCGTCCAATTCGGACTCGCGCCGGAATCGTCCAATTCGGACTCGCGCCGGAATCGTCCACTTCGGACGTGCGCCGAAATCGTCCAATTCGGACTCGCGCCGGAATCGTCCACTTCGGACTCGCGCCGGAATCGTCCACTTCGGACGCGTGCCGAAATCGTCCAATATGGACTCGAACTGTCTCGAAACATTTAGAAAATAATCATCCATCCGACGAGTTGATATGTTTCACGTACGCATCGACGAATCGGATATGATTTAGCAAAACCTTAGATCCGTTCGGGAATTGTATGTTCGTGTAAAAGAAGTAGATGATCTTTTATACGACGTACAATTCTTGAATTGTCCCTGATTGGACAATTTGGGAATATAGTTATTTGTACTGCACTTACGTTTTTATTTTAACTGTTAACTAATTATTCTAAAATTCGGCAACATCTCTCTTGTTCTCCGATACGCGCCCAGATGATATGCGTATTCGGAGAACTGTAGGGAGATGCTGTCGAAATTTAGAATAATTAGTTAACAGTTAAAATAAAAACGTAAGTGCAGTACGAATAACATAAATCCCGAATGGAATAGGACAATCTCACCTAAAGACATTAACCAAAGAAATTGTCATTGATTGACAGAATCATGTCGGCTGATCGAAGTTGGATGTACCGACGTTTTGATCGTGGAGCTTTAACGAATGAGTTTCGATTAGGCGTAACGTACTTCCTAAATTTCGCCTATTCGAATCGGAATTTCGTTAGCATGGGTGATCAAATCCGATGTCCGTGCCGCATTTGTTCGAATGGACGATTTTTGGATCGGGAGACTGTCACTCTGCATCTATATACCAAAGGATTTACACCAAGATATTTTCTATGGACTTGTCACGGGGAGTCACGCGAAGTCGGGACGTCGAGCAATCCTGTCGTTCAGACATATGGTGAATCTTCCTCTGCTGGTGCTTCTTCATCCAGTCAATGTAATCCCTATAGAACTATGATACTTGATAGTCTTGGGGGTCAATTCCACCTGAATGATAATGTTGATCAGCCAGTTCTTCAGACATCAGTCCCACCAGATACTACAACGGTTGATATCACAGAAGTAGGGGCTGCGGTAGAGATTGAATTACAGAATAAAGAAGCTGCAGAATTTTACGAGATGTTGAAAGCTGCCGATGAACCTTTGTATGAGAATTGTCCTAAATACACTAGGTTTTCAGCAATGACACAACTCTTAAACATCAAGGCCGATTGTAATATCAGCGGAGTTGCGTATGATCGGATTGCTGGATTGATTAATGGAATGCTGCCTACTGATAACAAGTTTGAGCCTACTTTTTATAAGACTAAAAAGCTAATGAGAAAATTGGGGCTTGGGTACGAAAAAATACACGCGTGCCAAAATAACTGCATTTTATATTATAAAGAAAATGTGCAGTTGGATAAATGCCCTGTATGTCAACACCCTCGTTACAAGGAGAAGAAATCGGTCCGACAGAAAAATATCCCATTTAAGGTGCTTCGGTATTTTCCACTAACACCGAGGCTTCAAAGATTATTCATGTCGGAAAAGACAGCCCCCTACATGAGTTGGCATGCAAGAAGTCGTGATGATACAGTAATGACTCATCCATCTGACAGTGAAGCATGGAAACATTTGGATACATGTTATCCTTCATTTGCTATGGATACTAGAAATATCAGATTGGGATTGTGCACAGATGGTTTTAATCCGTTTGGACATTCTGCAACTCCTTATTCAGTTTGGCCAGTGCTGCTGACAGTTTATAATTTGCCACCGTCAATGTGCATGAAAGATGAATTTATTTATCTTTCGATGATTATTCCGGGTCCTAAGGGTCCGCGAAAAGAAATTGACATATTTCTCAGACCCTTGATAGATGAATTGAAAACATTGTGGACTGAGGGAGCTGTCACTTATGATTGTCATCGGAAGCAAAACTTCAATTTAAAGGCCGCGGTCTTGTGGACAATCAATGATTTCCCCGCGTACGGCATGTTGTCGGGTTGGAGCACTCACGGCCGACTCTCTTGCCCGTATTGTATGGAACACTCTAAATCAATCAGTCTTCAGAACGGACGAAAAATCTCATTCTTTGATTGTCATCGTCGATTCCTACCGGTTCATCACCAGTATCGAAGGAATCGTAATAAATTTACTAAGGGCAGAGTCGAAAGAGATGGGCCACCACCGATGTTGTCTGGTGAACAAATGTTAGCACGTGTTTCAGCACTTCCAGATATAGTATTTGGTCGCAATGAAAGAGTGTCAGGTTTTGGCCAAACACACAACTGGGTGAAAAAAGTATCTTTTGGGAATTGCCCTATTGGAGTTCATTATTGATTCGACATAATTTAGATGTCATGCACATTGAAAAAAATGTGTTTGATAATATTTTCAACACTGTGATGGATATTTCTAGAAAAACTAAAGATAATGTCAAAGCCCGACATGATCTGAAAATACTTTGTAAAAGACCAGAGTTGGAGTTACAAGAGGTCAACGGACGATATCTGAAACCGAAGGCCCTATATGTGTTAAATAAACAACAGATCAAAGATGTTTGTCAATGGGTAAAAGAACTCAGATTACCCGATGGATATGCTTCAAACTTATCTCGATGTGTGAACGTCGATGATTGCAAAATATCAGGGATGAAGAGCCATGATTGTCATGTATTCATGCAGAGATTACTTCCGATCGCATTTCGAGATCTTCTACCTGATAATATTTGGGGTCCGTTGACTGAATTAAGTATGTTTTTTAGAAGCATCTGTGCAAATGTCCTTCGAGTCGAAGATATGTCAACACTTGAAAATAATATTGTTGAAATCATATGCAAGCTGGAGCAATTTTTCCCTCCTGCATTTTTTGACTCGATGGAGCATCTACCGATACACTTGGCATACGAGGCACGAGTTGGTGGCCCCGTTCAATATCGTTGGATGTACTTATTTGAAAGATACATGAATCGTCTGAAGAAAAAAGTAAAGAACACCGCAGCTGTTGAAGGATCAATATCTGAATCGTATATCATCCAAGAAATTTCAACATTCTGCTCATTTTACTTTGAATCGACAGTACAGACAAGATTTGATCGTCTTCCACGTAACGACGACGGGGGTTTTCGACATTCAGATGGACGTTTAAATATATTTTGTCACTCTGGTCGTGCTTTTGGTTCTCGTCCATCTCGACACTTAAGCGATGAAGAGTATCATTTGGCACACTTGTATGTATTACTCAATTGTCCAGAGATTGAACAATTCATTGAAATATTTGACATTGAGATGGTGCAAAAATACTCTATTCACAACGATCAAGAATTGGAGACATTACGGAATCGTGATTTCCCTTCTTGGATTCAGACTTACAGCAAAGATCACAGAGCTGAAATAGATGAAAAAATATTTGAGTTTGTTAGTGGACCGTCGCGACTTGTGTCGTGCTATAGCGGATATTTTGTTAACGGGTATAAATTTCACACGGTTGAATATTCATCTACAAAAAAGACGATGAATGCTGGGGTCTGCGTGAAAGGGACAACCTATGTTGAATGTGATATGGATTTCTATGGACTAGTGGAAGAAGTGATAGAGTTGCACTACTTCGGCTTGAAATCAGTGATCCTATTTAGATGTCATTGGTTCGATACAACAGAAAGGGGCATGAAAGTTCATCCAAAATACAAACTTGTTGAGGTTAATTACAAATCGAAATTGGCAGCAAATGAGCCTTTTATATTGGCATCACAAGCCGAACAAGTATATTACGCGAAGTATCCGGCTCGAAATAAAGATAGAGCAGATTGGCGTGTAGTCTGTAAGACAAAAGGTAGAGGAAAAATTGATCCGATAGTAGGAGAAAATGATCCTCCTGGTTTCTATCAAGAAGATGATCTTCCTGCTGTGGATCGTATTATTCGAATACTCGAGGATGCAGACACAACATCAATCCAATTAGAAGTTGAATATGCTGATGATGACCATCATGAAATTGAGGAAGCTGGAGATGAAGAAGATGAAGAAGAGGAAGAAGAGGAAGAAGAGGAAGAAGAAGAATTCGAAGACTATTATTCAGATGATGAAGAATAATTGTAAAGTATATATTTTATTAAATATATCTCTACTATTTATACAATAATCTGATTATATGTCTGTTCGACAGATATGTCTGGTCGTGGTTATCGACGCAGGAGAGCTTCGGAGTCTCCGATCGGTGAGACTCCAGCACTTACTCATGCTGCTGATCCTCCTGTTGCTGATCCTCATGAGGATGATACTGCCGAGGCTAGTACATCCAGACGTAGGCGGCCACGCGGGCCGAACAGGTGGCAGCCTCCACCAGCCACAGAGTCACGTAGATTGATTAGCGTGATTGGGGAGCGGTACGTAATATATCATGAATTATGAATCATTACAAATTCATTATATCATAATATAATATTAAAATTTATTTTTGTTGTGCAGGTTCGAGCAAGAAGAAGTGCCGAGGAGCATTTCTTCTACTATTCGACGATACATGCACGGGGCATGGCCTACGTGGTCTCACGTGCCTAGCGAGCACGTCGACATGTTATGGCGCGAGTTTGAGGCACGTATTATTATTTTTTTTACATGCATGATATATTAATATTGGTACTGATATTATTATTTTGCAGGCTCGCTATACATGGGCCGAGGACCGGAGGCCCTTCATTTACGCTGCCTGGGAGGCTATTTCCCGAGCAAGGTACAACGGGCAGCTGGGGCAGGCTCGGTCCCAGGCGATGGCCCGAGCTGGGACCACTAACATCGTGGAGACTCGGGCATATGGCCCCGGTTGGATTACTCCGAATATATGGGACCAGCTCGTGGGGATATGGTCGACGGATCGATGGCAGGAGGTTTCTCGGAATGCGGCTAGAAATCGCATGTCGGGGGGAGCAGCGCGTCACACCGGCGGCTCTGTTGCATTTGCAGTGCACGCAAACCGTATGGTAAGTATATCTTTTAATTATATATTTTATTTGTTATTATGTGTACTAATTAATGTATTTGTTTTGTAAATGTAGACGACGGTGTCGGATGACGGGAGTGTCCAGCGACCCTCCCCGATGGCGGTGTTTGAGCGGACTCACCGTCGAGCACATGGGACTGGGGAGTACATCGACAACCGCGCTGCATACATTATGGTAATTATATATTTGTTTAAATTATTCATTATATATTTATAATTTAAGTTTTATGATAAATATTAAACAAAAAATGAAACTCGAGTAGGAGACCTACAGCCAGACGGTGGTGCAGCGTGGGGGTACCCCCGAGGACTTTGACGCAGCATCGTGGGTCGAGGCCGCAGGTGGCTGGGACCATGGCCGCGTATATGGCTTCGCAGATAGTGGTCATGCGCGAGCCGTACTAGGGCCACTTGGGGCACCGACCCCTCCGGTCGCTGGTGAGTGGCCGTCTACCTCCAGATCCAGTTATGATCATAGTAATAGGATAAGGACACTAGAGGAGACGGTCGCGCGTCAGACTGAGTTGATGGAGCGCCAGAGTCAGACGATGGCGAATATAGAAGCTATGCTACGCAACTTGTCGGGTCATCCCGAAGCAGGCATCTCTTCGGCATCATCTAATCCATCATCCTCGAGTCAGTCCACGCCGGTGTACACTCAAGCACTCCAGACCCCGCCATATGATCCAGGCCATCCTCCATCGTCATCGTGAGATTTTGTTTATATTGACTTTGTTACTCAGATATTGAACTTGTTTAATTTATATTGACTATGTTACTGAGATGTTGATACTTCAATTTTACATTTGAATTCTGTTTATACTATCGTGGATAATTATGAATATAAATATAATTGTTTTGATGTATATCTTGGTGTGTTTGTGATGTGTGAATGAATGTGTATGAGATGTTTGTGATGTGTGAATGAATGTGTGTATGAGGGTATGAGTGTGTGAGTTATGTATCAGATAAATGTATCAATGTATCAATGGAAATTTGAAATTTTCAAATTTTCTGGTTGCAGGTATAGGTCATCAGCAACGGCTTTCCCACGGGCGTCCGTGGGAAAGCCGTTGCTAAAAGTGTATCGAAAGCCGTTGCTGATGACCTACAGTAACGGCTTAGCGACGGAGTTTTACTAACGGTGTTGCTACGGACTCAGCGGCCGTTGCTATTAATGGTATCAGCAACGGCTCCGGGTCTGTGGCAAAACCGTTGCTGATAATATTTTTAGCGACGACCCAGTGGCCGTTGCTGATAATGTTTTGAGCGACGGCCCGAGCGGCCGTTGCTGAACCGTTGCTAAGTCATCAGCAACGCGACTTTCTCTCACGGCGCTATTGCAACGGCTCAGCCATTGCTGATTCTCTTCAGCAACGGCATCAGCCGTTGCTGATGACCATTTTTCTAGTAGTGTATTCTCAGTTTCTTCTATTTCGTCAGGAATGCAATGTTGGACACTAGGTGTTGTTGTGTCACTGGACTGCTGCTGCTGAAGCTTTGAATTGCCACTAGGACTCACTTGCATTGGACTATGTTGAGCTTGAAATATTGGAGTGATGGGGCTATCACTTTGTTGTTGGCCATGACAAGCAAAGTCCTCAATTCCATGACTTGTTAACACATAACGTAATCGTTGATTTTCAAGTGTTAAGTCATGAACTGTTTTATCTAAACAACTTAATTTTACTCGCATATCAACCAACTCAGCTTCAATCTTTTCTATTCGACAACTTTGTTCCTAAAGAATATTCAAATAGACCATAATTTATCAGTGCATGATTAAAATAAATATACCTTAAATGAATTAATCTCAAAGCAATAATATTATACCTGTAAAGAGTTTTGTTGTGAATATGCTTCTTTGATGAGACGAGACTCATGAGCATTTGGGTGAAGCACTTCAATTATCTAAGTAATACAATCATTTAAAGGATATTAAAAATTCAATTCCACAATTTACTATATAGGTATCATTCAAATAAATTTCAATTTAAATTCACCTCAGACAACTTTAATTTATCCACAACTCTTAAATGAGTGACTTTTTGTTTAAAAGATACTTTCACCCAATGGAATAATCTTGGTGAATTTAAGTCAACATCAATAAGAGTTTCGTAATGAAGTTTCATATGCTCGAAGAACCAAACCTGTATTCAAAAATAATTAATGTGATAAAGATAAAATGTAACAAACATATATAAAATTATTGAAGCTTAAAACTTACATTTAAGATGATGGAGAATCCTCCTATTGTGATCTCTTTGATCCTGTTTGGTTGTTCTATTTTCTTGTGAGCCGAATCAATATGCTTAACCAAAAAGGAATGTATAGCTTGTGACCAATTATAATCACCTAAATGCTTCAAATTTTCCGTATACTTCACAAGACCTTCTGGCACCGAATAATTTTTTTGTGCAAAAAAAAAGGTGCTAAACAGATACAAAATAACCAATCTAACAAACAATCTTGTTGTAGTCTCATCATCAATACCTTGGAGATCTACTAACATTGTCTCCAATAAATTTCTTGTTATTGGCTTACCATCAAACATCTGAACTTGAAAGTCATTTTTTCCTTCTTTGTTTTGAAAATTAACCACATCACCATAACATTTTAGTCCTGTTATTAATGATACATCCTCCACAGTAAATGAGATTTTTTTCCCCTTTATATCAAAAGCATTAGTAGTTGTATCCCATTGGCGAATCAAATAATCTAATAAAGATGAGTCAATCTTAATTTGTGGGATTCTTGAGTAACAATAGAAAGGAGTTTGTTGGAGAAGAGCCTCCTGGGTTTCATTTCGCTCTATTGTTTGTGCAAAAAAAGTTGAAACTCTTGTTGGATAACAACGACCAATGATTAATTTAGATAATGTTTCCATATCTTGTGATATCCCTACAATAAAACACCAAATAAATAATTTATAACTTTCATTTTCAATGAATCATAATTAGGATACTAATGGAACATGAAAAGTAACAGGAATAGTGGATTGAAATAAAAAGAAAACTATAGCTTAGTTGATAAATGTAGAATTCTAAACAAAAGCAAACATATAAGTAGCTAACTAAGTAATTTGAAATAAAAGCAAACAAAATAAATTCTCAAAATATATCCTTAATTGCCTCATTCTTTATTGTCTATTTAAGATGATGAATGATGTTAAATCTTCTCATGTTTCATAGTTGATATCAAGATAATATATAAGCAAACTAAATAAACAAACAATATATTACATGTTCTTAACTACTATGACTTATTGCAGTCATAAAGAATGTGATAGAGAAATGTTTATATATGAAGTAAGCAATCCAACATCTCATTGGAGTGAAAAAAATCAAAACAATGATCTTTGTAAATTTGATATTGTCAATTATAAATTCCGGAAGGATTCATTGACATATTCAAAACTAGCAATATTGACTCGAGTTTTAAGTGATGACACCTACGATTGCAAAAAAAAATTATTTCATATAAAAAGTTTAAAACAAAGGAAAATGGGTTAAAAAATCATGCAAAGACTCTAAAATTATGTGGCAATATCAGTAAAAGATAAAAAACAACTTAAGAATGATGGTTATCAAGTCAATTATACAAATTATGTGCAATATAAACGATGTGCTACAGTTGAGGGTGTTGCCAGACCTGAAATGTGTTACTACTGTTAATCTAATATGTATGCTCTGTTGTCCTAGAAATACAACTTTATTATTTTTTGTGTTCACAGCTATTGGTGCTTTCAACATTGTTGAGATGTTATACAGCACAAATCTTCTAGCGATAGTTGGGGCAGGGGAGCAAGTACTTAGAGAAGCTTTGATCTCAAAGTTATCCTTTGTTAAGATTCTTACTTGTCAAAAGAACTACAGATCCTTTGTTAAGTTTTAAACCCAACTATGTACTAAATAATTATAAAAAATTATTGGGAGGTCAAACTAATAGTCCTCAGCTTGAAAAACTAACAATGAGTAGTTTTTTTCTGCAAGAATCAAAATATTAAATGCAAAAACATGTCATTACCGGAACCTATTTGAAAAACACATAGATAATGATAAGAAGAGCATTAAATTCTAATTAAGAAGAATAGTAAACAAGTTTTTGTTTCACCCAAATCATTCAAACTATACACTTTTTGCCCTAAACACTCTATGAGAGTAGAAAACTTAAAGTGACAGCATAACAATTTAAGACAGACCTAACATGATATGTACATAAAAATCATTAGGATTATGGTTTATTTCTATTGTGCATATTCCTCCATAATAGGTGTATGTCATTGGCTTGTTTGCTCTTTAGCAGTGAACATTTCTCTTTGATATAAAATGTAATATTAATCCTTGTCTAAGCATAATTCCTATAAGTAAAGCTTTCAATTCTAAATAGAAGAAATGTTTTACTTAAACTTAAAGAGTGTAAAAGAATGTAGCACAAAGATGGAGAGTTTACTGCTAGTTGAGATTATTTCCTAACATATTTTGTAGAAACTTCTAGGTTTAAAATTCTTATAACAGTTAATCAGCACATACTAATAGTAAAATTGTAACAAAGGTTCATCAGTTGCAGGATCTCTATTTTCACCCTCTCTATTTCTCATTATCCACTCTTTTTTTTTGAGGGAAATGATCCACTCTCAGTTTGTGATCTTAACTGCTAACCGAACAATGAAAGGGGCAGATTATGATTTTTTGAGCTTCTACGAAAAGAAGAATCATACACAGCGGCGAGGAGATGTTTTGAGGCGGGATGTATGAGCAGCGGCGAGGAGATGTTTTGGGGCGGGTCGAGAAGCAACGACGAGTGGATCCGGCAGAGAAACAACGGCGAGCAACGAGCAACGAGTGGATCCGGCGGCGAAGCAGCGGCGAGCGATTTCCCAACAGCAAAGAAGCAGCGGCGATTGAGTGTATGAGCGGCGAGGAGATGTTTTGAGGCGGGATGTATGAGCAGCGGCGAGGAGATATTTTGGGGCGGGAGGGAGAAGCAGCGGGCGAGGAAGGAGCAGGTCAAGAAGCAGCGACGAGTTGATCCGACGGAGAAACAGCGGCGAGCAGCGAGCAACGAGTGGATCCGGCGGAGCAGCAGCGGCGAGCGATTTCCCAACAGCAGATGAGCAGCGGCGATTGAGTGTATGAGCGGCGAGGAGTCGCGGGGTTTCAAAATAGGTATTTTGGGAAGGCGGGATTTCAAATTAATTTTCATGTATAAAAAATTGATTTGGAGTTTCGGGTATGGATCCAAATTTCGGGTATGAGTTTTGAAAGATTGGATTTCGGGTATGAGTGTCGGATATGAGAATTAAATTGCATATGAGATTTAATTCTTGATGTCATCAAGATTCGGAATAATACACGTGGCGGAGGATGAACGGCCTGCTCATACAAACTCGTATGAGCAGGCCGCTCATACAAGTTCTATTCCTTATGAACCATAGATATATATTCATCAAAGAAGCGTAATGGATCAATCTACTGTTTGATTGTAAGAAACATTGATCAAAATCATAACATGATCATAAGCCGGTATTGATCAAAAACATGCATGAGAAAATAGCAGTTTTCTAACAACATGCCTACCTTAATTCATATCATAAGAATAGAAAATTGAGATATTAAGCATGCATTGACATACGAACAGTAGATGTAATCATAAAAATTTTATTTCTCAATGACTCAATATGATTGTCTCTGATACCAATTAAAATAATTTTCTTAAATATGAATTAAATCACAAGCCAGGAATTTTACATGCTAAATCATTAAGAATAACTAAATCCATTGCTTAGTTTAGGAGATGGGGGCCTTTCAGGTCTATGCACCGTTTACTAGTCGTCTCTGAATAATGAGATTTTAGAAACTGGAATCAAGTGCATGATCCAGGGACCATAACCCCTCTATTTATAACCAAAACCTAAGGTAGTAGTCATTACTATTTTGCCAATCATAAAATTAATAATTATCCCAAATAGTATTTGTAAAATTAATAATATTGAGATGTCGCGGGCCCATAAATAAATATAATTAAATCACTTAATATCTGGGTCATTTATTTTAACAGTGATGGATGCACGCCCATTGATATGTGTTGGTCCATATCAGATTATTAAAATTAATCTAACACTAGAATTAAATTTTTTATATCAAGAAAATATTGATGAAACTCTAAACTTGATTTCTAGCTAGTTTCTTGGTATCATATATTACTACTAATAATTATTACCGTATAATTCGGTAATCACGTCTTCCAAGATAACTAAATTTGAACGAAGTTAAGCTGTCCGTGTCATTCGAAAGCAACATATATGGGAAGAGAAACTTTTCTTTCTGTTGTGTTTTGTATTTAACCATCATTTGATGTATATATCATGTGTTGGATCAATTAAAACTCATTAGAGAAGAAATCGTGATTGCCTTGGTCTGTTAGAAAATTCTCTTGATTCTACAGCTGCTCAAATATCTTCTCTAGAGCTACTTGATGCATCATCTGGTCTAAGTTCTTTTGATAAGAACGATTTACGTATGCTTTATAGTAAGACTTTTGCTCTTTGCAGGCAAATTACTTTAAAATTGTGATCTACAGCCAAATTGAAATAGTTTTCTGATGGTGACTTTAATTCAGTTTATTTCTATCGTATGGTTCTAATGTGTCGTAGCATTAATAGAATTAATGCTATTAATACTAATAATGAGCTTGTTCGGCATGTTGATTATGATTTTTTTCTGATAACTCAGTTTTCATGGATTTATATGCTTCCTTTAACCTGCATGGTATTTTTGTAGCTTGTTCTAATGCTCTAATTAGACCCTTTTCTCTACTGGATGTTGTGAATATTATTAAGGCTCTGCCGAATGGAACGAGCTATGGACTTGATGGATTTACGGTGAAATTTTACAAGCATTATTGGTCAATTATTTGTAACTCGTTTATGGACTATTTGGATGTTTTTTTATAATTTTGCTTTTTGCATTTGGATTGGATTTCGATGGTTCTTACCTTTATTCCAAAAAGTAGCAACTCATCCCTTGTTAAGGACTTTCGCCCGATTACCCTATGCAACTTAAACTACATGATACTTGTCAAATTGTTGGCTAATCGTATTTGCCCTTTAGTGTCGAACTTAGTCTCACCTGTGCAGTCGACCTTTACCTAGTACTAAAGTATACATGACAACCTTTTTCTAGCTCATGAGATAGCCCATGTACTCGATCTTCTCATCTAAAGGTAAAAACCCGGTGGTTATGGTTAAAATCAATTTAGAAAAAGTTTATGACAAGTTGTCGTGGAGGGCCATTATCTCCTTGCTTTAGGCCTTTAACTAATTGGATTTATGCTTGTCTTTTCTCAGTCTCATTTGCTTGCTTAATCAATGGTAGACTACCCCCTTATTTTACTTCTCAACGAGGTATTCGGTAGGGTGATTAGGGCTGAAAACCGAGTCGAACTGCTCGGGCTCGACTCGGGCTCGACTCGGAAATTGGCGAGCGGGACTCGGATTCGATGTTGGTTAGAGCCGAATCCGATCTCAGTTTAAGGTTCGACCCTTTACTCGAGCCGAATATAATCAACGGTGAGTTCGGCTCGATAACCCATCGAACTACTCGTCTTCTTCCCGAACCCTTCGCGAAGTGTTCGCTCGACATCGCGCGAGCTATTCGGGAAGAGCTCGACTGCTTCGATCGGCTGTCAGCCATTACTCTCGATGTCTCCAAGAGTCCAAGACTCCACTCCCATCTCCCGATGTATCATGCTGCTTCCGAGTTCCGCCATTACTTCTGCCCTAATTCTAGAGAAGTTCAAGCGCCGATCGGCGATTTTCGAGTCAATCGAAAATCATTCTTCATCTTCGTGAAGTCCAAATCGCTAGCAGATGAAGAAGTTGAAGGGTATTCTTCGGTTCCAAGAAGATCTGCTCCTGTAATCGTGTAAGATTCACCTTCACCCTAACTTCTACCCTAAATCCCTAATACTCTCATGTAATCATCCATGCTGCTTCCGCGGTTCCGCCATTACTTCTGCCCTAATTCTAGAGAAGTTCAAGCGCCGATCGGCGATTTCCGAGTCAATCGAAATTCGAAAATCATTCTTCATTGAATTCAATTTATGTTTCACATGAATAGAGCTTCTGAAACTCTATAAATAGTTGGCCATTTGGCCTCAGTTCTCGCAATCTCCACTTCTCCAGTAGACTCAGTAGTTGCAAGTCGCACAGTCAGTAGACTCAGTTCTCGCAATTCAATGGTTAACCTAATTTCTTCATAGTCTGTGTAAGCACAAACAGTGAGCAGTGAGCAACATCCTCCTTTAGTCCTTCTATTTCTTTACTGTATAGGCACAAACAGCGAGCAGTGAACAATTTTTTCTCCATTTGCATCATGTCTAACTCGGATAATGGTAAACAATGATACTGTAATTTTCTCCATTCTCCCTTATATTTTTGTTTTGTTATACTATAAATTTTAACTCTTATATTGAATCTGTTATATTGTAACTGTTATACTGTAATTAATTTGTGCTAATGCTTTGAGATATCAATATATCATCATCGTAATTTAGATCTGCAGACCCTCGTTGTAATTAAATTGATTTCTTTTGTCTTGAAAGAAAAAATTACATATGATTCATTAATTAGGATGATGATACATACTGCCCTAACTTGCTTTATATTTACATACTTGCATTTATACAAACTGATACATACTTCATTTCAGCTTTATATTTATTTAATTCAATTTAGTTTCTTCCAGTTGCATACTTGCATCATCCTGATTTCTGAATTCTGATTATAATGTGATTTCTGAATTCTGATTATAATGTGATTTCTGAATTCTGATTCAATTTAGGGCTAATGATGCTGCATTGAATTTGCCTTATATTAAATCTGTTATATTAATGTAAATTTTCAGTTTTCAGTCCCTTTCACTCTCATAGTTATAAATTTATAATGTAAATTTTAACTCTTATATTAAATCTGTTATATTATAATTATTATACTGTGATTTTCTCCATATGAGGGAGAAGTTGGCTTGCAGTCTTGCAGACAAATCAAACTCATGAGATGAGAACCTGATCCATTGCTTTTCCTTGGTGGTGATTCATTTGCTGGTCTGAACTCTGAAGACAAGAACCAAGACATGACTATTCATTATTCAGGTTAGGTAAACTCATTATTCAGTTTGTTGAATTGTTGTTGTTGCTGTTCTGGTTTGGTGATTTGCAATACTTAGTTTGTTTAATTATTTCTGCTGCAGTGATGAACTGATGATTGTTCAAGTAGTGATGATTTGAACTACTGCATAAAACCTGATGAACTGCTGCAACCTGCAGTGATGAACTGCTGAAACCTGCAGTGATGAACTGTAATAATACACATTACATTTAGTTGCCAATGAAGAGCTACTGCATAAAACCTGATGAACTGCTGCAGCCTGCAGTGATGAACTGTAATCATACAAATTAGTTCTGTTAGCTCCAATTTGTAAGTCTGTTAAATAGGTGTTGACTTGGTTAAACAAGTGTTGATCTTAATGTATTTTCAAACTTGGTTGTGTACCTTACAAATTGAAAGTCTGTTAAGATTAATGTATTTTCCAACTTGGAAATTCCAAGTGTTGATCTTTGTTTTGTATATCAGTATATCTCAAATTCTGTATGCATTGATTTCCAAGTGTTGATCTTGGTTTTGTATATATCAAATTGTTAAGATTAGGTCTGTATGCATTAGTTTTGAAATTTCAAGTCTGTTAATTTCATACAGTTTGCATTGAAGTCGAACAGTACTCGGATTCATTTCAATCGGACTGTTCGAATGCGAACCGAGTCGAGCAATTACGAAGTCGAGTGTTCGAATATTCGAATCGAGCCGAATATAATCAGCAAGTCTAGGTAATGATTCGAATTCGAATCGAATTCGAGTCTGCGATGTTTAATACCGAGCCGAACATGAGCAGACTAGTACTCGCTTGTGTTCGGCTCGTTTTCAGCCCTAAGGGTGATCCACTATCACCTTACCTCTTTGTTTTTATGACTCAGGCCCTTTCTTGTCTTTTAGATAAGGTTGTTAGTCTGGGAAAATTGCATCCTTTTAAGCTTAAGCAGAGGGTAAAAATAAGTCACCTTATGTTCGTTGATGATGTGTTGCTCACTTTCAGGGCTAATAGACAATGTCTTACTACCATTTTTGAAGTTATGGACCAATTTGAGAGATTCACTAGCCTTTCAGTGAACCTTAGTAAATCTAAAATATTTTTCCCTAAGTCCACTTGTAGGGAAACTGTGTTAAACATTAGCCACTTCCTGAATATGAAAGTTGTTGCCTTTTTGTTCAAATACCTTGGATCCATGGTGGCCCCTAGGAGGCCACCACATTGCCTCGACTTTGTGTCGGACAATATTATGGCAAAACTTAGCTCTTGGCAATCTAAGTATTTGTCCCAAGCTAGTAGAATTGTCATGATTAACTCAGTGTTAAACTCAATTTCCTTACATTCCCTAGCAGTTACCTGGGATTCCTCTACCTTCTTAGGTAAAGTTGAACAAATTTCTAAACCTTTTCTTTGGTTTGGGAACCCGGGTCATACCAGTCTCCATCACATTGGCTGGGAAATGGTTATCCAACATAAGACTTTGCGTAGATTGGGGATTCACTCACTCCTTGAAAATCCATGACTTTGCAAGCTAAACGTGGGTTAGGGTACTTGAATAAAACGCCTTTAAGAGTTGACGGCAAATGCTCTTGGAGTTGGAGACTCTTTAGAAATGCTTTCTCTGAGCTCCTGCCTCGTTGCGTGAAGATAATTAATTTAGGAAAGAATCCTTTCACTATTCTTGATTGTTGGGTTTTGGACCTACCGATTAGCCAAAAACCCACGTTTTTGTGATATTGAATTGTTTGCACGACTTGATTTTGTGATGTAATACTGCCTTCTGTCTACAGCTAGCTCAATCCATCTCTCGACTCTATTTGCCTACGACCCCGATGATGACTTCTATCACTACTAGAATATACCACATCAGCCACGGGCATCACCGACGGCTGCCTCGACTGTCAGAATCATTCACAGCATTTCGACGGTCGTCGCATCCGTGGCTGATGTAACAGAATCAGTCGCGGCTCGCATACAGCCGCTTAGAGTCGTCGCTCATAGTTGATGGCGCGCACGAGTGCGAAATAAAATAAGTTATTAGCCACGGCTTAGCGGGGGCGCGAGAGCCGTTGGTGATATGAATAAGTCATTAGTCATAGTTAGAAGCGGTCGTCGCTTATTAATAATGGCGTGAACACAACACGAAAACTAAAACACTCTAAATCGACGGTTTAGATAGGGTCAGTCGTCCGTGATATTAAAATTATGAATCCACGGTTTTTCGACGGATGGCGAGCCGTGGGTGAAAATACTTTTTATTTGCGTTCGCGCCCGACCCTTCTTCTTTCCCCCACTCTCTTCTCTCTCCATTGTTGCCGACGATTTGTCATTGCCGATCGTCACCGCGTCGCGCCGCCTGCTCCCTCGCCCTCACCGCGTCGCTTCCCCGGCCCTCTCCCCCTCTCTCTCTCGCCCAGACCGCCGCCCCTCTCCCCCTCGATCTCCGTCGCCCACGCGCGTCATCGCCGACTGCTCCCTCGCCCTCGCCGCCACCACCAAGTGAGTTCATCCCCCTCCCCTCTCCAGTCCGACGCCGGTCGAAACCCTATGGTTTCGACCGGCGCCGACCAATATATATATAATTAGTGTTAATTACTGTTATTAGTGATTAATCAGATTTATTTACTGTTAATTAATGTTATTAGAGATTAATTAGGGTTAATTTTAGATTTAATTAGTAAATTAGTGTTAATTTTTTAAAAAATTAGATTAATTAGTTTTCAATTAGATTTAATTATTGTTAATTAGATTTAATTATGATAGAATAAATGTTAGGATTAATTTTAGTTGGGTGTAATTATAATTATGAAATCATTCACTTTGGACTCGCGCGCTCCGGAATCGTCCACTTTGGACTCGCGTCGGAATAGTCAATAAAGGATGGACTCGCGTGCGCCGAAATCGTCCACGGTAGATTCGTGCCGGAATCAAGATGAGTTGATATGTTTCACGTACGCATCGACGAGTCAAGTTTTAATTTTGCAAAATCTTAGATCCGTTCGGGGGTTGTATGTTCGTGTAAACGAAGTAAATGATCTTTTATACGACATACAACCCTCGAATTGTCCATAATTGGATAATTTGGGAACATAATTATTTATATTGCACTTAGTTTATTTTTTTTAGTCATTATTCATTTTTAAATTTTGGCTTGTATCTCCCTTGTTCTCCGATACGTGCCCAAATGATATGCGTATTCGAAGAACTGTAAGGAGATGCTGCCGAAATTTAAAATGAAGTTAATGACTAAAAGAAATACTAAGTACAATATAAATAACATGAATCCCGAATGGAATAGGACCAACCCACCTAAAGACATTACCTAAAGATATTGTAAACTTTTTGACAGAACATGTCGGGCGATCGAAGTTGGATGTACCGATGAATTCATCGTGGAGCTATAACAGACAAATTTCGAGTAGGCGTAACTTATTAAATTTTGCCTACTCGAACGAAAAATTACTTAGTGATGATAAAATCCGATGTCCGTGCTAGAAATATTTGAATATAAGATTTTTGGACCGAGAAACTGTCACACTGCATCTGTATACAAAAGGATTCACACCAAGATATTTTATATGGAATTATTACGGGGAGTCACGTCAAGTCGGGACGTCGAGCAATCCTATTGTCCAAACTCATGGTGAATCTTCTTCTACTGGTGTTTCTTCTTCCAATCCACCTAATCCTTAAAGAACAATATTTCTGGATAGTCTTGGAGGGCAATTCCATTTAAATGCTAATATTGAGTCAGTTACTGAGATGGTATTGCCACTAGATACTACGACAGTTGAAGTCACTGAAGAACAACCTGCGATACAGATTGAATTACCGAATAAGGAGACTGCAGAATTTTACGAGATGTTGAAAGCTGCCGATGAACCATTGTATGAGAATTGTCCTAATTATACAAGATTTTCGGCAATGACATGACTCCTAAACATCAACTCCGATTATAATATCAACGGAGTTGTATTTGATTGGATTGCAGGCTTTATCAATGGTATGCTACCTCCAAATAACAAGTTTGAGCCAACCTTTTATAAGATAAAAAAATTGATGAGGAAATTAGGGCTTGGGTACGAAAAGATACACGCGTGCTCAAATAACTGTATTTTATATTATAAAGAAAATGCACAGTTAGAGCAATGCCCGGTATGTGAACATCCTCGTTACAAGGAGAAGAAATCGGCCCAACAAAAAAATATCCCCTTTAAGGTGCTTCGGTATTTTCCACTAACACCGAGGCTTCAAAGGTTATTCATGTCAGAAAAGACTGCCCCCTATATGAGTTGGCATGCAAGAAGTCGTGATGATACAATAATGACTTATCCATCCGACAGTGAAGCATTGAAACATTTGGATAGCTGTTATCCTTCATTTGCTGGGGAGACTAGAAATATCAGGTTGGGATTGTGCACAGATGGCTTTAATCTGTTTGGTAATTCGGCAACTCCGTATTCAGTATGGCCAGTGCTGTTAATAGTTTATAATTTGTCGCCCTCAACGTGTATGAAAGATGAATTTATCTATCTTTCGATGATTATTTCGGGTCCTAGGGGTCCTCGCAAAGAAATTGACATGTTTCTTCGTCCCCTAATTGATGAACTCAAAATATTGTGGGCTGAGGGAGTTATCACTTATGATTATCACCGAAAGCAAAACTTCACTTTACGAGCTGCTATATTGTGGACAATCAATGATTTCCCGGCCTATGGCATGTTGTCTGGTTGGTGCTCGCATGAGCGACTCTCGTGCCCGTATTGCAAGGAACACTTAAAATCATTCAGTCTTGAGAATGGTTGGAAAATTCCCTTCTTTGATTGTCATCGCCGGTTCCTACCGTCTAACCATCAATATCGAAGTAATCATGACAAATTTATCAAGGGTAGAGTCGAAAGAGATGAGCCACCACCGATTGTGTCTGGTGAACAGATGTTAGCACGTGTTCAACTGCTTCTAGATATTACTTTTGGTCGGAATGTAAGAATTTCAGGCTTTGGTCAAACACATAACTGGGTGAAAAAAAGTATCTTTTGGGAATTACCGTATTAGAGTTTATTACTTATTCGGCATAATTTGGACGTCATGCACATTGAAAAAAATGTGTTTGATAATATTTTTAACACAATGATGGATATTTCCAACAAAACTAAAGATAATGTGAAGGTGACATTATGTAAAAATACTTTGTAAGAGACCTGAGTTAGAGTTGTAAGAGGTCAACGGACGACTTCATAAGCCAGAGGCACCGTATGTGTTAAATAAATAATAGGTGAAAGATGTGTATCAATGGATAAAAAAACTCAGATTACCCGATGGATATGCCTCACACTTATCTCGATGTGTAAACGTCGATGAATGCAAAATATCGGGGATGAAGAGTCACGATTGTCATGTATTCATGCAGAGATTGCTTCTGATCGCGTTTCGAGATCATCTACATGATAAGATTTGGGGTCCGTTGACAGAATTAAATATATTTTTCAGAAATATTTATGCAAATGTACTTCGAGTCGAAGATATGTCAGCACTTGAAAATAAAATGGTTGAAATCATATGTAAGTTGGAGTAGTTTTTTCCTCCTGCATTTTTTGACTCGATGGAGCATCTACCGATACACTTAGCATACGAGGCACGAGTTGGTGGCCCCGTTCAATACCGATGGATGTACTTATTTGAAAGATACATGAATCGTCTGAAGAAAAAAGTAAAGAACACCACCGCAGTTGACGGTTCCATATCAGAAGCATATAGTTCAAGAAATTTCAACTTTTTGCTCATTTTATTTTGAATCAACCATCAATACAAGACTTAATCGTCTTCCACGGAACGACGACAGGGGAGCTCGACCATCAGATGGTTGTTTAAATATCTTTTGTTACCCCGGTCATGCTTTGGGTTCTCGTCCGTCTCGATTCTTAAATGATGAAGAGTACCATTTGGCATACCTGTATGTTTTACTAAACTATCCAGAGATTGAGAAGTTCATTGAAATATTTGACATTGAGATGGTGACAAAATACTCAATTTACAGCGATGAGGAATTAGAAAGATTACGGAATCGTGAGTTCCCTAATTGATTTCAAGCTTACAGCACAGAACACAGAGGCGAAATAGATAACCAAATCTTTGAGTTTGCTAGTGAACCGGCACGACTTGTACAGTGTTATAATGGTTATTTTGTCAATTGATATAAATTTCACACACTTGAATATTCATCTACAAAAAAGACTATGAATGTTGGGGTCTGCGTCAAAGGGACAATGTATGCTGAATGTGATGTTGACTTTTATGGACTATTGGAAGAAGTCATTGAATTGTAATTTTTCGGATGTAAATCAGTTGCCCTTTTTAAATGTCATTGGTTCGATATAAGCGATAGGGGCATGAGAGTTCATCCAAAGTATAAACAGTTGGTCGAGGTCAATTACAAATCAAAATTGGCTTCAAATGATCCATTTATATTGGCATCTCAAGCTGAACAAGTATATTATATGCAGTATTTGTCTCGAAAGAAAGATGGGGCAGATTGGCGTGTAGTCAATAAGACTAAAGCCAGAGGGAAAATTGACCCAATAGTTAGAGAGAATGAGCAAGTATATGACTTATATCAAGAAGAAGATCCTTCCAAAGTGGAACGAGTTAGTTCAATTGGAAATAGAATACGTTGATGACGACGATAATGAAGTTGAGGAAGGACAGAATGATGATGAGGGAGACGAAGAATAATTTTAAGATTTTGATACAGAAGAACAATAAGAAGAGTACTACACGAATGATGAATAATTATAAATGTGAAGTATATATTCAATTATTAAATATATCTATTAATTTATTATATATAATCTAATTATATTAATTTTTACAGCTATGGTTCGAGGTATCAGTTCTCGAGGAGGCATTCCTCGTAGGACCCCCCCCCTCCGACGATTATCACCCGCCCCACCTGTACCCATTGACCCTTCGTCTTCCACCACCATCCCCCCACCTCTGACCACCATCCCCCCACCTCCGGCCACCATCCCGCCACCTCCAGCCACCATCCCCCCACCTGATCCATCCACCATTCCCCCAGCTGACATAGTCACCATCCCCCCACCTCCACCCACCATCCCTTCAGCCGATCCAGGCCCGTCGACGTTGAGACGTAGGCCACGAGGGCCTAACAGAATTCTCCCTCCGCCTCTCGAGGGAGAACTACGCAGAGCAGTTAGTGTGCATGGAAGAAGGTAAGTATATACATGAATTATTTCTTATAATTTATTTATAATTCAAAATATCATAATATGAATTTATATTTGATGCAGATTTGTGTAGGAGGACGTCCCCCGCACGATAGCGGGGACAATCCGGAAGTTTATGGACGGGGCGTGGCCTACATGGTCTCACGTGCCCCGTGAGCATATGGATTTATTGTGGCGAGAGTTCACGGCAAGTATATTTATTAAATTAATGTTAATGTTAAATATTCATCGGTAATAATAATTTTTTTTTGCAGGGTCATTATACATGGCCGGAGGATCAGACCACATTTATGGAGGCTGCATGGGAGCGTGTTGCCCACGCTCGCTATAACGGGCTGCTTCAGTATGCCCGTCAGACTGTGATGAGACGATTGGGGGCCACACAGATAGGGCAGACTAGGGGACATGCCCCCCGAGTGGATTCCTGGCCCTGTGTGGGACCAGCTTGTTCAGTGGTGGTCCACACCTGAGTGGCAGGAGGTCTCCCGGACTGCGTCGAGAAACCACATGTCCGGGGGGGACAACACGGGCGCACGCCATACAGGTGGCTCCATCTCTTTTGCAGTTCATAAGCGTCGTTTGGTATGTATAATTTAATTATTTTTAATTAAATTATATATTATATATAATGATATTAATGTATTTGTTTTCTAATGTAAGATGCATGTGACGAAGGACGACACCGTTCAACGCCGTCGATGATGGAGGTGTTTGACCACACCCACCGTCGTCGACGAGGAGCGGGGGACTACGTTGATAGCAGAGCCTCGTATATAATGGTAAGTACTTATATATGTCTATTTGATTTACACAATTTTTATTTATAGTTTATATATATTTAAAATATAAACATGTGTAGAAAACTTACACGGGGACTGTGATCGAGCGTGGAGGCACACCGGAGGAGTTTGACGCAGGAGCTTGGGTGGAGGCCGCAGGTGGCTGGGAGCACGACCGTGTTTATGGCTTTGCAGACAGTGGCCATGCACGCGCCGTGCTCGGGCCACTTGGGGCACCGACCCCTCCGACTGCGGATGAGTGGCCCTCGACATCCCGAGTGCAGGACCAGAGCCGGATAACGGCCATGGAGTCGGAGCTCACCCAACAGAGACATGCGATGGAGGAGCAGAGGCAAGTGATGGAGGAGCAGAGGCAGATGATGGAGGGGTAGAGGCTCGCGATGGAGGAGCAGATGCAGGAGCAGAGACGGTCGAATGACGAGTTGAGACAGACGATCCAGAACTTGCAGACACTCCTCACTCAGATTGCATCTCAGTCTGGTCTTCTACTGATAATGTCACAGCCGTCGTCCTCCTCGACCCAATCGACGCTCCTGACCCAGTCTTTGTCGACTCCACCGCCTCCACCACAGCCATGAGCGTTTGATTAATTATATTTTGTTTATATTTTGATACTTGGATGTGTGAGTTTATATTTTGATAATTGTTTGTCTCTGGTTTGAGGCTGATATTGATGATATTTATGTAAAACTTGTATGTTTAGTTTCTAATGCATGTGTATGATGTTTTTTGATTGTAATATGTGATTGAAAATAGTTTGTAGTCGATATATCATTGTATACAGAAATTTATAAAATTTTCAGCTTTTTCAGTTACATGATACATCTTTAGCCATGGTCTACCGTCACTAAGCCGTGACTGAAAGCTTATCATAAATGCTAGATGGCCTGGGCAACACCAAATATCATGATTGCTAATAATATCGCCGACGGGACATGATCGTGGTTGATGGGTTGGTATCAGTGACAGCGCCCCGAGCCATCACTGATGTTTTTAATCAGCGACAGCGAATCGGACTGTCACTGATGTTAATCAGTGAGAGCGCACGAGGCTGTCGTTGATGATTATGTGTGACGGGCGCTCTCGGCCGTCACAACCATCTGAGACGCGTGCATCAGTGATGGCTGTTTGCCACGGTTGTCGTCGTCCGTGATACATATCACCGACGGTTTAGCCACGGATATAGCAACCGCTGATGACCACAATTCTAGTAGTGTATGTTTGGAAGGGGACGAAAGACGATAGAGCTACTGCTCAGTCAGCTTATAGGTTCCTTCGATGTTCAGCTTGAGTCAAGCTACCTTTCTTTTTGGCCACTCATGTGGAAACTCCGCACTGCCCCTAAGGTCAAAACCTTATGTTGGAAGCTATTGCATCTTCCCATTAGATCCCGCCTACACCACCTTGGCCTCTCCAATACTCGTTCCTGTCGTATTTGTAGCCTTTTTGATGAAACTTTCAAACACCTCTTTTTCTTTTGTCCCTTGGCCACTTCTTTGTGGAATTTTCTCTCTATTAGACTTAATCTTGACTTTTCTAACTGTTCAACCTGGGTGGCCGGTAGTTGGTTGAACAACAACTTCTCTTCCCACCGGGGTGATTCCTTCGGCCCTGCTGTGGTAGCGAACTCTTGCTGGCTCATCTAGTATGTACGGAACCTTCTGCTGCACGAAGCTTGGCAACCTACCACAACCACCTTAATGAACCAAGTTCTAGCATTTACTTATATGTACTTTGCTACGCTTGAGTTTGAGGGGTCTCCTCGGAGACATCTAAGGCCTATGAAATGGATTGCACCAGTCGTGTGTTTTTTAAAATTGAACTGTGATACTTCTTATAATACCCGTGCATGGGAAATTGGTATGGTTGTCCGATCGCATAACAGGACTTGCGTGGGTGCAGCTAGTATTTTCACCTATGGTGACTCTGTTTTGGCCTTGGAAGCACTGGTGGTTAAAGAAGGACTTCTATTCACGACCAATATGAACTTGCCGTCTTTTATGGTCGTGCCTTAAACTCCGAGACTGATGTGCATTGGAGTATTTTTGGAATAATTTCAGATATTTTTGTTTTAAAGGATTGTTGTAATTGTATTCGATTTGACTTTTGTAATCATGATGGAAACAAAACTGCTAATTAGATAGCAAATAGTGCTCATATCTGTAAAGATCTTTTGATCTGGTTATCTATCCGCTCTCCTGAATTGGAGGTCATTATGTTTGATGACCTTTTGCTGTTGACTCCTACCAACTTTTAATATAAGTACTTTTTTATATTAAAAAAAGAGTAGAGACACTAACTTGGCTAGTAAGTGCTTTTATAGTATTGGCAGCTACTTTCTTAGATTTCATTTAACATCATATTAATTTTAGCAAATTTTTCTTTAAGAAAGTATTCCTTCGTTTCTTTGAAAAATTATGGTACCAAAGACATGAATTTATGCACCAAACACGGTCCCAAAAACAACCTTAGAATTTATTGAATAAAAAAGTTATGTATATATGGTTAATTACATTATATATCCTGAACTTTAGGGGTGTTTCCAATTTTGAACTTAACTTTCGGTCGTATCAATTTTATACCCTAATTTTTAATTTGTTTCAATAATATTTCATTGTCAAGTCATAGTGAAACTATTCACTATCACATCAGCATGTCACATCAGCAACAAATTTAAACCTGAATAAATAATGTTAAAAAATACATGTCAGCATAATTAATCATACTATTATCCTGAACTTTAGGAATATTCTCAATTTTGATCCGAACTTTTGTTTGTATCAATTTTATACCCAATATATATATATATATATATATATATATATATATGCTTACATGTCCTTGACCTTGGATGTTTCTAGCCATGTACTAGTACATGATACATGCAAATTATAATTAAATTATTTTATGTTAACTTAACAATCACAGTATCACATTATAATCAGGTTTATCGCATAAAACTCATGCTATCACATCATCCTCTCACAGGACATGCACACTAGCCGCTATAAGCTCCTCTAGTCGTTGTCCAAAATGGTTGGGAATGTACACCCAAATAGCCACATATGGTAGGTAGTCGGTGTGGCTTCCCGATGTATCACCCGATCCAGTGTCATCTTTTCGGGACGTTCTTTGTCACCAAATGGGCTTTCAGAGCCGTCTCTTCGGGGCACTCCCCGTCACCAATCGGAATCAATACCCAGCGTCATCTCTTCGAGGCATCCCTTCTCATCGGATGAGTTTCTAGAGTCGTCTCTTCAAGGCACTTTCCTGTTACCGATCGAAATCGCATATCAACCCAGCGTCGTTTCTTTGGGGCATCCCCCGTCACTATATAGGCCTCTAGAGCCATCTCTTCGGGGCATCTCACCCCCGTTACCAGATGGAGTCACAAAACACCACTCACATGAATAATATGTAGAATACATTAATTTAATATGCGCTTAAATTCATACAAGTATTATACTGATACACTCATAAGGCCGAATGCTCATCTCAAACACAAATATAATAAGTCCAACTGCTATGGTATGGTGCGCACAATTATAATGTGAAAACATCCCTTAAATAAGGGTTAAATCAGAATTCTCCAACACTTAGTCAAAATTCTGCAGTTCAAAAATAGATTTAGATAACATTTTGTCACATATGAAAATCCTTTAATTCTCAATTTATTTCCTATAGAAATTACATAACTAGCATGTCCACATATCATATTAGTCATCCCTTAAGTTTCACGTCATTTGGATGACGGTTCAACTACTAAACCATGTGACGGACATGCCTACTCAAATTTCTGCAGTCATGAGCAGTTTCTACACAATTTCAGTTAGCCATTTGGCCAAGCTCGTAAACCATCAACACAACTCAATTTCCTCAGAAATGGTTCCAAAACTTGCCCATAAGTCTTGCAAGCTTTTCCCAAAATTTCACTGGCGTAGGATGACTTCTCACCCTCCGTACAGCGTGTCAAACTCGCCTATCCAGAATTGGACTTTCATGTATATAAATTGGTAGATTCACTTATCTCTCTTGATAAATACATAAACCCTTCAATTATCAATTTGTAATCTAGTGAAATGAGATATTGGAGTTGTACATATGCCATACAAACTAATTTCGATATTTCACTCGAGTCGGATAACATCTCGGCCTTCAAAACACATGCCAAAGATGTCTACCTAAATTTTTGGGCAGACTTGAGTGCTCTTAGGCCTTTCACCCAAACAACTCTTGAACATAAGATTTCGGCCCTTAAAATTAGCCAACTCAACAACACTTAGATACTACACACATACCTCAAACCAACATGAAATTATACTAAAGAAAATTCAGATTTAAAAATAAATTAAGTGGATGTGGTATTTCACCAAACATTTGTTGGGCATGCTCACACCACACCACACTCTTATTCATGCGGCTATTTACAAGGGGGTTTCGGCCACCCATAATTGATAACAACAGTACATCCTTAAGTTTAAGGGTAAAAAACATTGGGAGTCTTGGTTTCCTACTAGGGCAGCATGCCCTAAGAGAAGTATTGGGTCTAACCTCCATACTTTTTCAATCAAACTCAACTTCAAGCATCCAAAGAAGAAATTCTGTAATTTATCAAAAGAGAAACGATTCCACATGGGTTTTCATCAATCGCTACCCTTAGGGTTTTCATTCGTCCCTACCCTTAGGGTTTTCATCTGACCAAAACCCTCTTATAAGGCCGCCCTAAAACATCTACACCCTATCAAGCATCAAACAACAACAAAACTTCGGAAAAAAATGCAAATCAACACCCAATTTGATTTACATCAAACCAGTTCATATACTTCCATGGGATTGCCCTAGAGAGGGCAAAACCCTAAATGATTAAGGCCACTCACCTTGTAGACAAACTCCCTACACCGTGTTCCGGTGATCACTTGACGAATTCGCGTCGAAGTCCTCTCAAAATCCATCAGCCACTCCCTTCTCCTCCTCAACTTGTGTGTGCTTTCCTTGGGGTGTAATTGACCAAAACATCCATTCACTTGAGTTCGCACCCAAACGAGTCCAAAATTCAGTCATATCGCACCGATCGACTCGTGACACCCGACTCATTTCAATAAGCTCAAAATTAACTCAATAATTCGATTTAGCATGCGCGTAAGTCGTACCTCAAACAACAGTCTACTGTGATCTTCCTGACTCGCTTCGACGCGCAAACTGAGTCTCAGCCTAAAATAAAAAATACGGACACTGATATTACACATGAGTGATATTTCATTTAAATTTTATACACATAATTTTGGGAAAAGATCCCATCCATCCAATGAAATGAAAGGGTGGGATGACAACAATTTGTTTAACCACTTACAAATTCAAAACTGAAACAGTTTACAAATTCACTATCTGAAATTGAAATTGATTAAATATCGAATATTCAACGGTTAATCGAACCGTATTAATTTGTTCATGTACATGTCATTATCCATTTAATAATAGATAATTGGTTACTAAATGATTAACCGGTTACTAAAAAATATTTTTCTAAATAAAAGTTGAAACTATAAAAAAACCTTGTGCAAATAGAGGAGTGATAATTAAATAAAAACTTCTTAGACCAAAAGTGAAACAAATAATGAAGCATACCCCAAGCTATATTTTTATTCTTTTCAATCAAATTATATTATTGATTATCTGTGAATAGATAACCGAAATTGAATTGATTTTAATTTAACCAATTTTTTAAACTTACTAACTAAAATCAAAGTTGGACTGCAAAATTATTATCCTAATCAAATTTTATGGTTTGGTTAGTTGGTTAATCGCTTTTAATTATAATCCCTAGTGGGATGTGCCACTTGTTGTGTTCAATTTTCGAATTATTTTAGTGTTCATGTCATTTTTATTCACTTCTGAAGTAAGATCAATATTTTTGAGTGTTAAATAAGTGATATCTAGTTATCTACAATGGGGTGTGGAGAAATTTATATGGCAAAATCAATCCAAAATATAAGCTATTGGACAAGTTCATGTAACCAGTAAAAATAAACAAATTAAGATTGAGTTTTGAAAGTAGGTGTTCAGGTGTATAGATTCAGTAATTTGATTCAATTTCTATTTATTTGCTGAAATGTCAAATTCACATGCTGAAAATAAAAATTTTATGGGATAAGTCTAATTTTGGTCCTATAGTTTTACTATTTTTAAGTTTTGATTTTTATAGTATAAATTTTTTTATTTTAGTTCCTGTAATTTTACTCCGTTAAAAAATTAGTCCCCGTCGTCACCCCGGTAATTAATGGTATTAAATATTATCTCGTGTGGTAATGATTTATTAATATGATAGTTAAATTAATTTTATTCTTTCTCACGTCATTTAAATTACGATCTTTTTATTTTTGATCCATATATTTTCACGATTTTTTTATTTTGGTCCCTCTATTTTCATGATTTCTTAAATTTTGGTCCCTATATTTTCACTTTTTTTTTATTTGTCTTTATATTTTCACGATTTTTTATTTTTGGTCCTTATAATTTTTTTAAAAAAATTGGTTTTTATCCTCGTAATTTTACTCGGTGAGGAAGTTAGTCTCTACCCTACATCATTTTCTTTATTTTTCACATCATTCCACATCTGAGACCAACTCGTCACCTCCAAATTCTATATCAGGTTGTGCAGTAGCTTGTTGGGATGCAGGTCATTCTTAACCAATTTGTTGACACAATTTTCTCACGATAGGAACTAACTTCTGATGCGAAAAATAAAAAAAAATGATGTACGGTAGGGACTAACTTTCTCATTAAGTGAAATTACACTGATGAAAATCAATTTTTTTAAAAAAATTATAAGGACCAAAAACAAATGTCGTGATGAAAATATAGGAACTAAAATTGGGTTTATCCCAAATTTTATTCAATCTTAAATTATTTATTAAATTATTTTTAAAATTTATTTTCCCTAAGTACGCCATCAACGCATCAAATACAGTTGCGCGCTTCGTAGATAGCAATTACATGAATAGAAGAACTTGAAGCAAAAATATGAAAAAGGTGAAGAAGGACGATGATTGGCAAAGGACTACACTTATCATCTGTTTTTTAGTTGGTGTTAGCTATTTTACTAGTTAAATTAGGATGCATGCTATATAGCTTTAGATCTTTTGAATAATTATACTTTTGTGTAATATATTTTGTACATATTTTGGATTATATTTAATATTTGCACTTGACAGTGGATTATATATAATTTCATGAATTGATATTTGTAATGGAGAATTTTACTTTAATTTTTAGGAAAGATTTTGTTAAACTTTTTTTTATCAGGGACCTTTTTCAATTTATATTATTATATTAATCATATTGTTTAAAATCATAATATGATAAAAACCAAATTTAAATATTAAATTATTGATATTTGGCTTCTTAGTCCGAAATCCAAACAAATACATGATTTGAAAATCTAGCTTATGTGATTTTTTAATTCGAAATTTTAACAAACATAAGATTTGATACAAGCTTATATATCACTTGATTTTCTGTACTATAATGCTTATTTTATAAAATTTCTATCTAAGATAACTTTGAACCAATTGGTGGCTATCTGGTTTAACAAAAAAATCGGTTGGATCAGTCTAACCAATTGGTTTAATTGCAAATTCCATCTTTCTATTGAACCGGATTAATTGGGAAGTTGGCCGGGTTTAATTGCAAATTCAATCTTTTGTTTACTGGCTTAAATTTTGAGCGCTTCACCAATTTCGAATGCCAACCGAATTCTATTCCTCCTCGTATTCGGTCCGCGTTTTCCTCCATATATTACCATATATATATATATATGTACACCCACTTGTAATATCACATTGCCTGCTTCCTCAATACCTTCACTGCTTTGCATTGCTTCCTATTCTTCGATATGGCTGAGGAAATCTTCGTCCACAGCGAGCCGATATCACCGACTCCGCCGCCGCCGCCCGACGAGGAGCTCTTTCCGATTAAGAAAAAGAAAGCGAGGCTCCGCGCGTTGCCGTCGTCTCCCCCTCCGGTAGACGACCGCTCCCTCCCCGCGGAGGACGACGCCAAGCGCCGCCACATCTCAACCGTCGACGATGCGCTCTCCTCCCGCGGCGTCCTTGGCAGAGGAGCTTCCCACTGTAACAAAGCGCTGCTAACTCCGCCGCCGCCTTCTTCCGAGGTTCGGTTATACAACTGCTGCAGGTGCGACAAGGCGTTCCTCTCCTTCCAGGCTCTCGGGGGGCACATGACCGCACACCGGAATCCAACAGCTCCGACCAGCCGCAGAGATCCGACGGCCGTGGTGGTCGCGGGAGGGATGAAGTCTCACGTGTGTTCGGAATGCCACAGGTCGTTCTCGACGGGACAGGCGCTGGGTGGGCACATGAGGCTCCACTACAAAGGCAGCATCACTGGCAGCAGCCGCGCTGCCGCGGCCAGCGTTATGAGGACGAAGGAATCTTCGCCGGCGGCGAGGTTGACGGTGAAGAAAGCGAGGGACTTCGACCTGAACGAGCCGGCGCTGGGTGGGCACATGAGGCTCCACTACAATGGCAGCATCAATGGCAGCAGCCGCGCTACCGCGGCCAGCGTTATGAGGACGAAGGAATCTTCGTCGGCGGCGAGGTCGACGGTGAAGGAAGCGAGGGACTTCGACCTGAACGAGCCGGCGCTGCCATTTCTTTCGGAGTTTTTTTGAGCTACGGAATGGAATTCGCCGAAGTTCGAGGAGTATGAAAAGAAAGCATTCTTTTTCGTTGATGAAAATTGTGTAAATTGGGAATAGAATTTTATTATCTGTAAACTTTTAGTAGTCTTTTTTTTAAAATAATAAACTTAGTAGTCTAAGATCAGAAAATTAAAGAGCAAAAACTAGTTAGCTTGAGGAATAGGAAGCAAGTAATTAAATGGGCCAACGTTGGCTTTCATAATTAGCTACACTAGTTGTAATAATATCTAGTTAATAAAAATATTGAGCCAAGTGCTTCCTGGTATTTTTGACTGAATTATTGTTGAGTTGGTTGAATATTTTTGCAATTATAATGACGAGTTTTAATCGATCGAGTACATTATTGAGAAAGATTGGTTTGGAATTCACGATTAGTTAGCGCCTTCTTCGGACTTGCCATGTTCAATTATTATATATATAAAGAATATATGGGCAAGAATATTAATTTAAAGAAATTTTTTATCAATATAAAAAGAGACCGAAATCTTTAATATCAAGAAAATATTGATGAAATTCTAAACTTGATTTCTAGCCAGTTTCGTGGTATTATATTATTACTAATACTTGTTCCAAAATAATGTCAGATAATTATTACGTACCATATAATTCGGTGATCACGTCTTCCAAGATAATTAAATTTGAGTTGAGTTAACCTGTCCGTCTCCGATATATATTCGTTGATGATACTCAATAACTATGTATAATTGATTGTGATGAGACGATTAGTTCTGATGCTATTTTGACTATCCTGATACTTCTGTAAAATAAGTTCTTATTAATTAGATAATATTTTCTTGTGTAAAATACTTTGTACAAAAATCAAATTGAGGGAAAAAAAACTAAGATGAAAAACACTGTCAAGTACGGGACTGGATGCAATAAATTTAGATTAAATTACACTGATCTTCCCTGAGGTTTAGTGTAATTACCTGAGGTTTAGTGAAATTACACTGACCTTCCTTCTATTTGTCCAGGTTACAATCACCTCCCCTGAGTAATCTTTGAGTATTTTTTTTAGGAGAAATTTGTGTAATATTTTACAAAACTCAAGGAAGATTTGTGTAATCTTTTACAAAACTTAGGAGGATTATAAGATAAAATTACAAATAGAGAGGAGGTCAGTCTAATTTCATTAAATCGGAGATGCATATGATAAACATAGAGTATAAATACATACATAATGGGGAGCCAACTCAAACCTCACCAGGATAGCATTTTTTTTTAGTACAATTTGACCTTATCTCACTGATTAAACCACTCCTATTCTAATTTCTAATGCCCATGAGCATAAATAAATAAATGAATCCTTTACACTCTCGATGGCAGGCTTTGAAATCCAAATTCTATCAACATATTTCATGTACTTTTGAAAGACAATGATGCTTGTACCGAATGTGATAAATGTGTATATTCAGGAAAGCAAGCCTGATTAAGTGTGCAGAGAAATTTGTTTTGTACATCATGCTATGATGTTGTCCAATCGACTGAGCAGAATATTGCAAGAAGTTCAGAGTTTAAAGAGCAGGAATATTGCTTGTGCTTCAGGAAATCCTACTTCCTGTGCAACATGGTGACTTGCCACAAACGAAGATTTGCTCAGTTTCCAGATTGACTTGTTGAAAGTTAGTCAGTAGAGACAAGCGATTAAGCATGTGCAGTCTACTTTATGTGGTGCCAACTCTGTAGGCACATCCTAGAACTGGGGTCATACTCCCAAAGACCAGATACCACTTGACGCTCGAATTTTCTCTTTCTACTACTGATCCAGTTGTTATGAAGTATAAAGCACCCCAACTTCGTGCAAGAAGATCTAACATCATGTGTTTCCCATAAGCCCTTGTAAGCTCCATTTGGAAATAAGTTCCTGTCTAGGAAAACCACAGTCAGGTTCGTTTTGGGCTCTTGACACTTACTGTCACCAACACGATTGACACCACCTTCACCACATAAAACATCATAGAAACTTGGTTGTTCAGATAGTTCTGAAGTTGATGCATGATTCACCACCATTTCCATTGCGGCAATTGTGGTTAAGTCGGAGTGAACAAAGTAGAAACCAGAGTTTAATCTTCGTGGCAAGTTTATAGGCCCTGTGTAAATTGAACAATTAATAAAATCATTAGAAAACCTAAAAAGGAAGCAAAAGATTTCCAAAGAGTAGTGAATAAGTTATGTCCTTACATTCCTTCAGAGATTACTTCTTAGGTATGTTAGTTTAGGTCTATCACTCAAATAACAAAACTTAATTGGTCATTTTCATGTGTAATCTGCAATCGTCAACTGTCCTTTGGATCTAATTAAACTGATAGTGGTAGATTATGCTTGATCAACTCAAATTTGGCTATATTCTTCCAATAATACACTGGTAATCATTCAATTGAATAGAATGAGATGAATATCTAAAGAAGCTTAGATAAATCTACAATAACATACATAAAATTGAAACTTGAAAATCTGCCAATAACTCAATTAAGGGCATTTTACTAACCCAGTCATCAAGGAATATAAGCCAATTATTTACCAAACATCATGACAAATGCTTCATACTTCATAGGATATAGAGATTAAAAAATTGAAAATTAGGACAATTTTCACTTTACCTGTCTCATTATATTCATCAGACTGTGCTACCAGTGTACCAGTTCCAAATAACATAAGGAATGGAAGCGGATTGTTAAACCAATAAACATCAACATCACTCATTAGGACATTGTATCCCAGTCTTAATATCTGCAGAACAATTCTAGATTTTACTTTTGTCACTCTCTGAAAGCACTTGGTACCAAAGTGGCAATCATTAAAACTGATATTGCTTGGAGAAAGTGGATCCTTGAAGACTGGTAGTCCCTGGAACAGAAAAACGTTGCAACATATCTAAGCATAAACTAAATCCTTGAAGCACAAGTTTGTCTTGAAAGCGAAGAGTAAACCAGAGCTTATTCATCTAGAGCCAAAAGGATTCCAGGAAAGATACCTGTAAAATCGAGAAGCGGTAAATTTCTGAATCAAGGGCACACACCAAAAAGTTTTTGATTGATAGATGTCGTAAACGACATACCCAGTTCATGAGCATGTCTTTGTAATTTTCTCCAGCAACCGCAAGGACAACAGACTTATTCTTATCTGCAACAGCTCCTAGGAGTGGTTCTAATGAGAATGGCAATGACAATGTTAATGGCATTTCAGAAACAGAACCACGAAGTTTCATAATAGATGATTGATGGGACACATCCAATGCATCAATAGACTTCATGCAAGATTTCCATTTATTATCTGTCCATGAGTGCAGAAATGTTGTGAACAACTGCAACTTCGTTCTAACTGATGGACGAGAATCTCTGCTATAATTTGCATGTTCGTCCAATCTATGGAAGGAGTAAATACTATCTTCTCCTTGATCAATCAAGTAACACTCCCCATAGCACTTCACAATTTTAATGAGATTTTTATAATAGTTATTCTGTTGGAAGGAAAGTGATCCGTACAGCGCAGGCAGTTGATAATTTCCTTTGTACCACCAAACTATTTCATCTGCACTGTCAGCATCTATTGAGAAGTCGTTGGACCATTGACCAAGACTTTCAGGGAAGAAACTAGAGAGCACCAAGCTGCAATCAAAAACCAATCTAAACTCCGAAGCTAAGACCTCATTTACAAGCCATTCATTGTGAAGTCCCTCCCTGTATATAAAAGGAGGAAGAGTCCCAGCATGCAGAGGTACATCCCCGTTATTCCATGCCATTAGAAGTCTCTCACTACAAGGACTCCAATTATGTTTCTGAATTAGATGTTCCTGCAACTGATTGAAGAAAACATGGATTTATCTTAGCCACTCCGGATGCAAGCTAGGTGCAAGCTATAGGGCTGACAACAATAGATTGCATCATACCTTCTCAGCTTCCAGCATATTACCATCTTCATCTAACCAATGCTTTCCAGTATCAACAAGTTGAAAAGGAAAGTTTGAAATACAATTGGGCTTGGAAACAAGGAACCAATCCTTCTTTATAGCCTGAGCATAATGCAAAATACTAAGGAAGTCAGGTAGGAGAATGGTCTCAGGATCAATAAGAACAGAAATTCCAGAGTGAAAAGCCTTTGACCTGGCAACCATGGAATGAAAAAATGGTGTTCCGGTGAACCTAAAACAAAGATAAAACTATCAGTGAAACAACTCAGCATTTCTGAAGGCCCTTTGGAAAATATGACAAAAATCATCCATGTTTTTGTTAATAGAATTATGTAGGTTATGGATTAGATTTTATAAAGTAACAGCCCTTGCTAAACTATATGTACACTAAAATGCATTTTTGCTACTCGTGATAATTTGTCAATTGAAACTCGAATGAAATGATAATGATAAAGACTTGATGTAAATATGTAATTAGGATTCAAGCATAACCATCTCAATTTCAGCAGCCTGATACATCTCCGCAGGTTTCTAAGACTATGTCCTCACTATATATTGATTTAGGTACATGACATAGATTATAACACCCTATCTCATGTATCTTAGAACCAGTGAGAAATGGGTAGCATATTTCCAACAATTTAGGGGCTAGTATTTACCAAATGGTACATCTACGCAGGTTGCTAAGTCTATGTCCTCACTATATATTGATTTAGGTACATGACATAGATTATAACACCCTATCTCATGTATCTTAAGAAACAATGAGAAATGGGTAGCATATTTCCAGACAGTACCTTAAGAATGTAGGGACTAGTATTTACCAAATTGACATAGAATCATAAATGCAATAGTTTTAAGTTCTAAAATGACACTTTGCGGTGTGCAAGTTACTGCATTTATATTCCTTCTGTATAAAGTTTACCAGTCCATGTTTTTGAGTTGATTATATGAAAAGATGAAAATTATACCCCTACAGGAAAACATTCAGATTCAAGCAACAACAACAGAGACGGAGTACTAAGATTGATGACGCTTCTATGAAATTACATTACCAAACCGCTATAGGTTAACTTGCATCATGCTTATTTCCTTTTTCTTAAAACAATAAAGTGGATCAATTAAAATTGTAGATCACTGTTTTTGAAAATTAAATCAAATAAGCTCATGAATACTACATCTGCTTACGTGAAATCAATGGCGGATTCGACTGTAACCCGCGGCCCAAGGGAGCTGGCGAAGGCAAAGATGGACGGGTGTTGACCAAAAAGGACAACGGAGACGTCCGGAGAGAGTGCCAGCCACGACCGGACGGCCATGTCCTGCCTTGCATCCGCCAAATTCCGCTTGGCATTCGAGAACGGCCGCGGGGCGGCAAAGATGACTATTTCAGGCCAATCGAGGGAACCATTGCTAGGAAGGAGTTGCCGGTTCAGCTTCTGATCAAGTAATAACCGTTGCAGTTCATTTAGAGCGGAATAAATCGAGGCATCGAGGAAGAAGAAGAGGAGGCAGACGCACCCAAATCCTGCGAGCAAGCACGGCATTTCCTGTAAAAAAGAGGGATGTTTTAGTCAAAGTAACAGCCCAAGAAGAAAGAATAAAGAATTATACAGATGGATGAATGGTACCTTGAAGTTGAGGCGGCGACGGCGGCGGCGGAGGCGGAGATTTGGGGAGGCGGAGGAGAGGAGAGGAAGAGTGCCATTTGTGGCATCTTTAGAAGAAGAAGAAGAAGAAGAAGTACTATTTGCTGGCTCTGCTGCTGCAATGGGAAACACCATCGGAATCTGGACGAGGAGATAACGGGAGATAGAATGGAACCGGATTCGAATTGAGAGGTGCGAAGAGGAAGAACAAGTGGAAAGAGAAGTCAATAGGGATTCGAAAATGGAATCGAGAGAAAGTTGGGTGATGCCGCAACGAGGAATTGGAACTTTAACGGAAATGTTTTAATAATAATAATTAATACTAAATAATGAGTGAGATTGTGTGGGTCACCACATTATAAAATTTGAATATTGAAGTCAACGCATTGGGTCAATCAAACAATGGGAAATAACGTAGTTCATATTTCGATGCAAATTGAATATAATTTTCATTATTATTAATATTATTATTGATAAGAAATAACTTTATTAACTTGAATCAGCTATTAACAGTGCCTCAACAAAAGGGGGAGGAGTCCCAAACCAAGTAGCAGATGCACTCCTTAATGCATAAGCTGCAAGGAAGTCAGCTACCTTATTACAATGTCTAGGAACACATGAAAACTCGAAAGTGTGAAATGATAAAGTAGACATCCTTATTTCTTGAATTGTCATCCCAGTATAAGAGAGGTCTTCGGAGTTTGCAGTGATATTCTGGTACACCTCTTGCGCATCACCTTTCAGCTCCACACAATCGCAGCCGATGCCCGTGACAAATTGAATTCCCAACCTTGTCGCTTGAACCTCAGCCGAGTAAGCATCCATTCGGCCTATACAGCGGACACTTGTTGCGGCTATAAATTGGCCCGTCCAATTCCGAACAACAATCCCAATGCCATAAGCTTCCGTTAGAGCGGTTACCGCTGCATCGACGTTCACTTTAACCCAGTTCAGATTCAGCTTTGTCCACCCTTTTGCGGTGATTATTATTTTAACCAAACCAACCTCACTGTTTTTGGCTTTCAGAAATGCCTCTATGAACCCAGATGCAGTCCTGAGGATGTGATTGGGAAGCATCAACTCTTGACCACGCCATTTCTTATTTCTCTCAGTCCAGAAGCAGTACCAAATCATAGGAAGGAGTTGCATCTGATTCAGAGTAGCCCTCTCGCTGATATTGTTGATGAGTTGTAGGGGAGAATTGGCTAAGTGTAAATGTACATGCTGCCTCAAATCACTAGGTAATATATCATGCATAATACTACATTCTCCAAAAAGATGTAGTGTAGTCTCTTGTACACTCGCAGAACACAGTTGACAGTTCAGGTCCACATTCACTCCTTTTTTGCACAAGTTTTCTTTAGCAGGCAGGATGTTAAGACATGTTCTCCATCCAAACAAACGTACCTTTGGAGAGAGTGGAAGCTTCCATAATATTTTCCACCAATTGTTATATCTACGAAGCTCTTCAAACCTCTCATATCCAAGCAGCCCCTGTTGAGTTCTACTTTCAATAACCCGATTCCAGGCAATCTTGTATGCATTACGGACTGAAAAAATTACCCTCCGATCAAAGAACCAATAGATAGCATCCACCATGTGCTCACGGCTGATGGGAATCTTCCTAATCAGGTTGGTTGTAGTAGTGGGAAAGATGCCAAAAAAAGATCAGTATTCCATGTCAATCCATCTTCTGTCATCAGATCACGAACATGTTCAATCGATAGGTTCGGCACATGAGAGTGTTCAACGTAGTAGTTATAAGCGGTAGGCAGCCATGGATCATTCCAAATATTAACATTCCCACCATTCCCAATCCTCCATAAAGCACCTAGTTCAAGTAATTTCCTTCATTCAATAATACTTCTCCAGGTGTACGATGGATTTTGACCCTCACTTGCGGTGAAAAGAGAGTCATGAGGGAAATACTTAGCCTTCAAAATTCGGGCAACTAAAGTGTCCGGATTACGTAGAATTCTCCATCCTTGTTTGGCGAGCATGGCAAGATTAAAAGTATGAAGATCCTTGAACCCAAGACCTCCACTTCCTTTCGGCCAACATAGTTTATCCCAACTTAGCCAATGCACTTTCCTTTGATCAGTTTGGTTTCCCCACCAGAATTTTGCCATCATCTGTGGAATCTCCTTGCACAACGAAAGTGGGATTTTGAAACAACTCATGCAGTACGTGGGAATAGCTTGTGCAACAGCTTTTAACAAAATTTCCTTTCCTCCTGAAGACAACACTTTGTCCTTCCAACCCCTAATTCGCTTCCAGATCTTATCCTTTATTGTTTGGAAAGAGATAGTTTTAGCCCTGCCTACCATCGTGGGCAAGCCTAAATACTGTTCATTGAGTACGATAGTGTTGATATTAGTAAGCTCTTGGATTTGAGTGCGGAGATTGATTGGCACATTAGGACTGAATGAAACTGCAGATTTGTCATAGTTCACTTTCTGTCCTGAGGCAGCCTCATATATGCCGAGCATGTTCTTAATAACTTGTGCTTCACTAACAGTGGCCTTGGTGAAAAGTAGACTATCATCTGCAAAGAATAAGTTTGACACCCCTGGAGCTTGCGGCATATTTTTAATCCTGAAATCTCATGTTGCTCCTCGGCTTGCAAAAGAAGTGAAGAAAGGGCCTCCGCACAAATAACAAATAAATATGGCGAGAGAGGATCCCCTTGACGAAGACCACGAGAGGGAATGAAAGACATCCCTACCTCTCCATTGAGAAGTATTGGATAAGACACCGAGCGGACACACTTCATAACAATTTGTATCCACCCCTCTCCGAAGCCCATCCGACTCATTACTGCTTCTAGGAAGTCCCATTCGATCATGTCGTAAACCTTACTCATATCCAACTCCCAAGCCATATATCCGTCATTACCCGATTTTCTATTTTTCAAAGCATGGGTAAGCTCATATGCTATAAGAATATTATCGGTAATGAGTCTGTTGCTAACAAAAGCACTCTGAGATTCTGAAATGATAGAGGGTAGCACCATCTTCATTCGGTTGGCAAGGGTCTTGCTAACAAGTTTATAGATGACATTGCATAGTGAAATGGGCCGAAATTGTGACATATTGTCAGGACAGGCTACTTTTGGTATCAAGACAAGGAGCGTCTTGTTGACTTCTTGAATTGGGCTTCTATCATTCAGCATGTTTAGTATTGCTTCTTAGTTCTTCCACATCTGCTCCTATTATATGCCAATATTTTTGGTAAAAATAAGAGAATTCGGATAAAATCATATTTATTGATAAAAGTGTAAATACTTCAAAATCATAACTTTTTATAATATACCCAAATTATCCTCCAATTTCATTCATTAACTTAAGATTTAATTATATTTTTGATCCCTCACAATATCATATTTTTTCCATTTGATCTTTCATTTTAAAAAGTTTTCGTTTATTCTTTTAAAAATTATTTTCGTTTCGATTTGATCTATTCGTTAACTTTTATTGTTAAGTGCCAACATGACAATGGTGATATAGATTAAAGAGAGATCAAACGAAAAAAAAATAAGACATTTTAAGGGACTAAATGAAAATATATATATTTTAATAACCTAAAGCATAACAATATATATTTTAATAACCTAAAGTATAACAATATATTTTAATTACCTAAAGTATAACAATATATAATTATATTTTAGATTATTAAAATATATATTTTTCCCATTTAGACCCTTAAAATATCTCTTTTTTTTGTTTGGTCTCTTTTTAGTCCATATCAGCATTCCATGTTGGCAATTAACATCCAAAATTAATAAAGTTAACGAATGGACCAAACGAAAATGAAAATAATTTTTGAGAGACTAAACCAAAACTTTTTTAAAAGAATGGACCAAACGAAAAAAATATGGCATTTTGAGGGACCAAAAATATAATTAAGCCTCAACTTAATTATAATTAAATTGACTCATAAGAATTTGATGAAGTTATATATACACACACAAAAAATTAAATTTAACATATTTACCAAGTTAATAAATCTAACAATCTAAAATGAGATGTTGGTCGCGGTTATAATGTTTGTTAGAGATTTTGGTGAAAAGTTTGTGATTGTAATTAATAGGGGTGAGCATGGACCGGTTAACCGGTCCATTAGCAATAAAAAAAATTAGTCCATTAACTTCGATTTTTTCAAAATCATTAACCGTAAATCGATCCATTAACTTCGGTTAATCGTTATTTCGGTTCGGTTAATCGTTATTTCGGTTCGGTTAACCGATAATTTCTGGTTAACCAATAAAATTTTTTAACCTACAAATATAATAATATTATGCAAATTATGGATAAAAATCCAAATAAATATCGAATTCTCATTGAGAAAAAAGTAAAACTACTTGAACCAAGATAATGTTCTACAAAAACTAATTAAAATAATATCAGTTTTAGTTGGTTGAAACAAGTGAATATTTATTTGGTTATAAAAAAATAATATTAATTTTTCTTGAATAGTTTTAGTAGTAATTTGATTTTTGATTAAATAGTAAACTAATTCATATGAAATAATTCAAAAAACTTAATATGGCCGTACAAGAAGGTTGTGTATTATATTTGTAGTTAGTTTACAAAATTAAATATTTTCTAATATGATTATAAAATATTTGTAAGATTTAACTAATTAATTAAGTTATTGATAATTTATTTATTTTTCAATTAGATATAAAATTAATTAATAGTTATTATAAAAATTTTTAAAAAAAATAAGTCCAATGGTCTAAAATTAATTTTGATTAAATTATAAATAGATTTAATTTAATAAAATTGAGTTATTTTAAAATTTAGGTTTGAGCCAATTAGATATAATTTGCTTTAATTAATTTATTAATTTAAGATAATAGTTGAGTTGAAAATGATGATTTTTATTTTTATTTTTATAAATTAGATATAGTGTGATTTATTTTTAAATTAATTAATTTTATAAAAAAATATTTATAATTACAAAATTGTCACTGCATTTTGATAACGAAACTGATAGTCTCGAAATCACAAAAAATAACTTTTTTCATTTTTATTAAGAAAATTTTGGTTTCGTTGAAATCTATTTTTATTCTGGTTTCATTCAGTTTTATGAAAATACTGAACCAAACACGTTTTCGTAAGTAGTTTTAATTTTAGTGAAATCGAAACCATAAAAACAAATTTTATTTTGCTAACCAATTAGCAGGCCCTTAAAGTTTCATATATTGTAAAATTTGTATAAATATGAATTTTTCACCAAATTTGCTAACTGCTAATATAACTGCAATTAACAATTTCAATATAGCTAATTAAGAATATTATAAAGGATATTTTATTAGAAGCCCTCCTAAAACTCAATCAAGATCAAAATGCTTGGCTAGATTAGGTTTGGTGCAAAGAGTCTTGAGTTGAGTTGCATCGAGCGGCTTTGTCAGTATATCTATTAAATTTGACTAGATGATCAACACTCTCTCCTCAAACACAAATACTGTACTAGCTCCTTCGGCTATTTAAAATGCCCTCTGCTTATACACTCTACACAATTTGGCATGCTAGAAACCAAGCCACTTTTCGACGAATAAGACCACCTATTTTCAGGCTCTTTGCTAAGGCTATCTCTTTGACTATTGACTATGCGGATCAATCCATTTCTAAGGAAAATATTAATGAAAGTATTAATTCTAGATATTCTTGGCAGCCAACTCTTGTGGTTCGATTAAAATAAATATTGATGGATCTTCTGATAACCTTACTGGTTATGAAACTTTTGCTTTTATTTGTCGTAATGCTCATAATAAAATTTTATCAGCTCAAGGTGAGTCCAATGTTCATTTTTCTACTCTTGCTAATGAAGCTTTTGCTATCAAAACTGCGATTAGATATGCCATTAATCAAAATTGGAGACATATCATTATTGAATCATGTGAAATTTGTCATTGAGATGTGTAATAGTAAAATTGATTGTTATTATCCTATTAATACAATTATTAATGATATTTTGTTTTTGGAAAAAAAAAATTGAACATTGTTCATCAAATTTGTTCAGAGACGCAAGAATGAGATTGCAAATTGGTTGACCAATTATGCTAGAAAGAATTATTGTAATTTTACTTGGGAAGATCAATGGAAAAAAAATTAGATGATCAATTTTTTCAAAAATATAATTTATTAGAAAAGAGATCAACCGATGCATTTGTATTCTTAACATGTCCATTGTTATGTTGTTGCTACCCATCAAATCCTTTGCATTTTAATAATTCATATTTGACTATTTAAGAACTCTGCTCCAAGTCTTGAATATGTCATGTATGAATTTTCAAAAGAGTTTTGTTTGTCTAACACTTCACTCTAATTTAAATTTAAGAGGTGAAAGAAGTGTTAGGATTTGGAGGAAATAATATATAATTTAAAAAATTTGGAAGAAAAATCGTGTTGAAAGAATTTAAATTTAAGAGATGAAACAAGTGGTTGGATTTGGAGGAAAGTATATATAATTTTAGGATTTCTGAAGAAATATAAGGGTGAAAGAATTAAGATTTGAGAAAAAAAAATTAAAAGTAAAAGAACTTTTTTGAGATTTTAATGAAAATAATTATTGATTTTGGTAGCTTTAAGTTTTATTTATGATTTGACAATAAATCATAAAACTGTTGCATTTTGGTAATTATATCAAAATTTAATCCTATGCGTAGGTCGATCTTTATTTTCCAAATTAATATTAAACATAATTTTTTGGAAAAAAGTATTTTCTCATATGCTTTAAAAATATAATTTAAGAATAAAATTCTTAAAATTCATCATGGACGGTCTCAATGACAAAGCCGATCCTCCTTAGCAGATTATGCACATTTTTGGTATACTTAGACAGCAATCTTACGATTGTAACGGTGTAAAATTCGTTTATGTACCTAGAGCTTGTAATCAAGCTACCTAGGGGTGAGAAAAAAAAACAAAAATTCGGTTAATTAGAAAATCGATTCGAAATCGAATCGAATTTTTCGGTTAACCGATCCGACGATTTCGATTTCAGTTTTTATTTTTTAAACTTTTGATTTTCGATTTCAATTCTGGATTTTTAGTACCGATGAACCATTTGTCCACAGTTTATATATATAATATTTTAATTTTACACCAATGTTTTTATATTTTTCTCTCTAAAACTTATATAAAGTAATACATTGAAGAATATTTAAATTATATTTTATTCTTCAAAATTTGACCAATTATATTTATTTATTTATTTATTTAATATAAATAAATATTATGATACAATCTTCTCTAAAATATTATAATATATATTTTTACTATACAAAGATTTGAATTTCATGTTGAATCTATCCAATTCTTACAATTATTTGTGAGGATTTTATTTTTTTTGACTTTTAATTTATGAATATTATGTTAGGTTTGTATTTTTTATTTTGAAATACTTTCAACAATTGAAATGGACTTTGCAATTTGTATAATTTTATTATTTTTATACGTTAAAAACTATTATTGGTTAACCAAACATTATTGATTAATTGTATCGTAAAAATTGAAATCGAAATACCGATTAATCGAAGCTAATGACCGATCTATGGTTAATGATTTTGAAAAGGGAAAATAGTCAAATTTGTCTATGAAATATTGAAAAATATACAAATTTACTTCTTAAATATGTTTTGGACCAAAATTACCCTCCTCGTTATATAATTGGCTCAATTTTATCTTTTTACTTAACGGAAGTCCACGTCAGCAAACGAAATTCTATGTGACAAGTGAAGTTTGGCCACATAAGATGCCGCGGTGGAAAATGACACGTGGCAATTATGTACTAACAATGACAATTTTAGCACAAAATATATTTAATGGGTAAATTTGTACATTTTTCAATACTTTAAGGGCAAATTTGACCATTTTCCCTTGAATAAAATCTATATAGTGCTCAGCTAAAGTGTTTTATGTCCATTGCACGATTTCTGCAAATTTGACTTTTACCTTAGAATTTAAACAAATATTTTAGTGAATTTCTTGAGAAATATAAATTTTAAAGATGAAACAAAAATAATATTTAAAAAGATATATCTTAACTAGTAAAATAAAAACTTGATTAAATTTAATTATTAGTAACAAGTGGTAATGTTTGCGTTTGTAAATTGTGATGGCATTATCTTATTCATGAGACTTTTTATTTATTTTAGTTTGTAGTTTCTCATAGTTACTATTGCAGGCTCTGTTGTAGGGGTGAGCACAAGTCAGGACATCCTGGTCGTCCTGGTCCGGCGCGACCTGAAAGTTCGAGAAAAATCTCGTACCAGTTCATAATCGAAACAGGATCGGGACAAATATGTTCGTCCCGATTAAACATCTAGATGGGACTGAGACGACGTAAAAAAATTAAGATTGCCTTGGTCCAGCCCGGTTTATGATATAAGTAATATTAATTATTTAATATTAATTTTTGGGACAGTGTAACTAAGGAAAAATTAACAAATCTAACTCATACTTTGACGAAAATAATAAATCTAACCCACATTTTAATTTACATCAATTATAACACATACTTCTGAATTTACATCAATTCTAACCCCTCATCTACTTATTGTTAATCTCCCCGTTAGTTGCTGACTTGGCATCCCAGTCAGCAACTTAATTTATATATTTTAATGAAACTTGTCACGTCAACCTATTCCAAAAAACTTTTTTAAAAAAAGATATTTTAAAAAAAAACCATAAATATCTCGCTCACCCCCTTCCCCCAACATCCCCCGATCTCCCTCCCCACCGCCAACCCTGATCGTTCGCCCCCTCCCCCTGACATACACAATCAACGGCCGCCAGAAGATTACCATGACGCACAACCCATTTCGTTCGCCTAGCACTTCTTGTCAACCGCTTGCCTATGCCCAAAGAGATCTCAATTGTGAGGTAAAAACTATTAGCTATTCATCATGTATTTATGTGTAAACTGAAACGTTAGTTGTATGTATATATGTCTAAACTGTGAGGTAAAACTATTAGCTCTTCATCGTCAATCGCCTACGTTAGCTATTTCATATTCAAAGAAATTATGATCAGTGATGTAAAGTTTGATATCATTGCATTAGCTGATGTATATATGATCAATGATGCATTAGTTATTTTTTAAAACTATTGTTAGATAAGTTTAACTGATATCCCTTGAGACTGATATTAGCACTTTTTTAATCTTTTTTTGCAAGTGCTGAAATCAACTCCCAAACCAACTCCTAAATACAATTGGTAGGCAATGACATCAATATCAACTGCTATAACTGAAGTATCTTTAACCTCATCGATGTCTCCATCATTTTGTCGTCATAACCTTGCAGCCTGTTTGTTAACATCAAATACTAGGAAAAATCCGGGGAGGAGATTCCGTAGATACTTACATTGGAAGGTAAATAATTTTGATTGTCATATATTTTGCTTATTGTAATTACAACTAATTATACATTACCAACTATTTATACAGAAAAAATCCGGGGTTAATGTTGATTGCAGCTTTTTTGAATGGCATGATCCCGATTATTTGACTACAAATAAAGATAATCTAAGACAACACATCATCCTACTTCAGGAAAAGAACAATGTTCTCATCGAGAAATTGACAATGCAACAAGATATAATAAGTAGATTGGAAAAGAATAAGATGGAAGAAAAATATATAATGATGAAATACAAAAATGACAAGATGAGGACCCAACTTTGATTATTACTTGGTGCTTGGATTGTAGTATGCATGACCACTTCCTTATATCTCATGAATTGATACTAGTGTATCAAACTTTATGTAATTGTGCTTGGATTGTAGTATGTGATGAATATTATTGTATCCGTTTCAATCTATGTAATGAATATTGTTGGTTTAAATCTATTGTAATATTGTTGAATGAAATGTTGAAACAATATAGCATTTCAATCTTTAAAATTTTACTGTGTTGAATGAAATGCTGAAAGTGCGTAGTTTGACTAGTTTAAATGAATAATGTTGGTTTAATGAATTGTTTTAAATCTATGTTGAAATGCTGAAATAGTATATCATTTCAATCTGTGTAATTTGATTGGTTTAATGAATTGGTTTAAATCTGTGTTGAAGTGCTAAAACTGAGTAATTTCATGATTGTGATGAATACGAAACTGATACTCAAACGTATCCATTTCAGAAATTGATACCCAAATTGATACTTAATGTAATACCCTGATTTAGTCTCACATCGAGAGTATGTTGGATGTGGTGTTGGCTTATAAGGCTTGATGGGTGTGCTATCATCAACTTCAGCTTAAGCATTTTAATTAGGCCAATAGATTGGCCTATGAAGTTGGTGGACCAGTTAGGCCAACCTATTGGCCTATTACAATATCCCCCACTTATGTCTTGATGTCCTCGTCAAGATCCAACTCGAGTCTAACACATAGCCCAGAAGCACACCCAAGTCGGCGGCATGTGAGGCCTAGCCTAGTAGCGGCTCCACCCTATCACCCGGGCAGCCCTTTCTCACATAGGCTCCCTCACCATACCTAGGACTAGGTCATGCTCTGATACCATTTTGTTACGCCCCGCCTAGGTTCATCCCCAATAAGAGAAACCTCCTAAGAGAAGCGTAACCAATAATCCAACCAACATCTCACATCAAGGTATATACAAAGAAATATCAACAAAATCAATTATAAAATTTTGAACCAAACTACAATGTAGTAACTGATATCAACCTACAGTCCAACAATCTAACTAAAACAATAAAGAGAAACAAAATCATATGTGTCTCCTCCTCCAGGACTCTGGCTACCCAACTCCAACTACCGACAACCTGCAAATCTGATGCAACAACAAACAACATCAACAAAAAGCTGAGTAGGAGAATCAATATGTCAACAATAAGAACAACAATCATGATGTGATGATACTGCCAAATACAACAATATACGACTCTGCAATAAAATGCAATATGTCAACAACAAGACACTTTTTCACCTATCGATTAATGCAACTCATATCAATCAATAGCATAGTGGACAATTGGGTTTCCTCCGCACTCTCACACATCGAGAGTGGTACCTCAAGCCTGCTCAAGCAAGAGGTGCGACCATCCAAGGATAGTCCGTCAACGTCTAACAGCACGACGCTGCACACGAGCCCGTCGATGTCTAATAGCGCGTCGCCGCACAAGCAGCTCGGGTGAAAATTTCGTGATCACTAGTGTCACCGCCCATACACCTCGGGCAATAAATCAACAATGTCCGGACTTGCGCCCACAATGGTTATAATGCAGCATGTCAGCAACAACTGGTCTACGATACTAGCAAAAATAACTGATACAACAATAAGCAACATGATAACTAGATCTCACCACATGACAATCACAACCGATCTACGATGCTAACGATAATAAATGCTACAACAACTATCAACTGAAGATGCAATCAAAATAATTCATGTTAGCAAATACAACTTATGACAACGCTAACAATGTGCACCATGTCTAGCATAATATCATGCTCAATAATCATTAATGCATAACAGCTAATCAGACTCATGCAATTATCAACATAGCATGTTCAAAAACATAATGCAACAGGAAATGAACGGATTTCAGAAGCAAATCAAGCAAATAGAGGCAAGGGGTAAAATCGTCAATTTACTCATTCAACATTCATCGGCTACAACATGAGTCAACTCGCACCCACCACAATTATTTATACTCTAAATCACCACCTAACATAGAATACAATTATCCTACATTATTTAATTATTTATCAACCGAATTAATAACTCGCATCTACCAAATAATACTAAAATATAGAAAAGACCTACCAGGCGACCTCTGATCAGAAATCTGACACCACCATCGTGTTCAGAACATGAAAACCTACAAATTTGGTATTCATCTCGACTCGATCCGACGATCCTATGATCAATCCAAAAATACCCTCATATTTCATAAATTAACCTCATTTCATGCGATGCAACTCTCTTCTTAATTAACCTATTTATTAAATCAAATAAAACCTCTCCCTATCTCACTCGTCTCCTGCTCCCAACGCCACCCTCCCCTGCTCCGCTCTAGTTCACGCTAGGTGGCCCTCTACGCCACCGGCGATCACCTCGCCGCCCCTTCCCACGGACCCCGATGCCAGTGGGGTACCGACGATGGGCCAAAAAGAGTCGTGGCTCTGCCTGCAGCGGACGTGGCCACTGCATTGCCATGGGTAGTGTTTGTTGTCGTGGCTTGGCAGCCGTGATCGCAAGCCAACAATCACGCAATCGGCGCCTAGGCAACGGCATGACCGCCACGATCACCTTCGGCTTCGGCTCCGCCGGTCCTACTCCCTCCAAATCCTCTCCCGTTGTCGCCGATGATGAAGAAACGGAAAATAACAACCGGAAAACAACAGGGAAGAAGAATGCAAGACTCCTACCTAAAAACTCCTCCAAACTCCGATCTTTACCGGAGTCTTCTCACTGCCATCGTCGCACATCCCGCTCCTCCGCCGCCGCTGCTACAGTAATCAAGAGAGAGAGAAAAAAGAATTAGAGAGGAGATTAGAACTAGTTAAATAAAATTATGCACTTTTGCAAAAATGCCCCTCCAAGAAAGATATTTACAACAAGGTCTCCAATTTTTTAGGTCATAACACTCAAACACAAACACATACCATACATGCTGAAACACATCCATTTCAAATACTCAAATTGGTATAGCATTTCAAATACTCAAACTGCTGAAACACATCCATTTCAAATACTCAAATTGGTATAGCATTTCAAATACTCAAACTGCTGAAACACAAACACATAGCAGGCATGCTAAAACACATCCATTTCAAATACTCAAACTGGTATAGCATTTGAAATACTCAAATTGCTGAAATACAAACACTGATACTCAAACTGGTATAGCATTTCAAATACTCAAACACATCCATTTCAGAAATTGATATTGCATTCAGAAACTCAAACACATAAGTATCAAATACACCAAATTGTACTGTATGCTTACATTCAGAAATTGGTATAGCATTTCATCAAATGATATCAGAAACTCAAACACATAAGTATCAAATATACCAAACTATATAGTATGCTTACATTCAGAAACTGGTATAGCATTTCACCAAATGATATCAGAAACTCAAACACATAAGTACTAGATGCTGAAACAGTATGCTTACATTTCAAAAACTCAAACACATAAGTACCAGATGCTTACATTCCATCACGATACAATATTCATCTTGTATTAAACACCAAAATAACAGTACCATCAAATGACAGTACCATCAAACATCAAAATAATAGTACAATATCATTACAAATCATTACAAATCATTTTGATCATTTTGTGATCCTTGAACTACATGGACATCATGCTGCCTTCCTTGAACAGTTTGTGATCCTTGAAGTATGTGGACATCATGTTGAATTCCTTGAACAAATTGTGATACTTGGACATCATGTAGTGCTTGGACCCTCCTATCACGTTCACGAATCAATGAGCTACTCCATTCACCTCTAGATGAGCAAATTGATAAACTTGATCCATGTATCTAAACAAAAAGAAATCAAACATAAATCTCATAACTTCAAATATAAATCTCACGAATCAATATGCATTTAAAATATTTACTCTGAAATAGGTATTCTCAGTTTCTTCACCTACGAAAACTCCAAAATCTTGTGATGACAATGCTCTTTCCCTACAAAGGCTTACTACTGCAGTGCTTCCTCTTGCTCCCCTACTTCCTCTAGTTGTGCCTCTACCTCTTCCTCTTGCTCCCCTAGAAGATGATGGTCACATGCTTGCTGAATTATCACTTCCTAATGATTGGTTCAGTTGAGCCTTGTAAAAATATAACAATACAATATCAATATAACGAAAATAGTAACCAGTATAACGAAAACAGTAACCTCAGTATCAGCATTAGTATGTGATGAAGATGCTTGTGCTCTCAACGGACAACTTCTTCTATTATGATCATCTTGTTTGCACAATTTACAAGTAATAACAATGTCATCTTGTATCAGTATTAGATTATTCATAACCACATCACATTTACAATTGATACTGATAAAAGCTTGACAAAAAGTTAATGTAGATAGTATTTTTATTTTGTAGGAAAAAATAACATTAACAAATTCGGGACGTTCCGATCCCGTCCCAAAAAATTCGGGACGGGACAAAATCGGGATGCTTCATATTTGCATCCCGACTCAAAATCGGGACGGGACCGGGACATACCAAATCCCGGTCCGTCCCGGCCCGAACTCACCCCTACTATGTTGGTTGGTTTCTTATTACAAGGACAAGTGGTTAGAGCTGATAATTCATATCTTTGAGTAAATAATTTTTAAAAAAATATCATTCTTACAACACAAAGTATAATTAAAAAAATATTCTTTTGATTTTGGCAAAGATGATATCAACATCATTCTTATAATGTTAATTAGAATCAAATTAATGATAATAATATATAAAAGAAAGAATGGTTAAATTTATCCCCGAAGTATTGAAAAATATATAAATTTACCCCTAAAATATTGAAACATGTATAAATTTACCCCTTAAATATGTTTTGGGTCAAAATTACCTTGAAGTATTGGATCAATTTTACCATTTTTCTTAACGGAACTCCACATCAGCAAATGAAAACCTTTTAATTTAAGGGGCAATTTTGGCTCAAAATATTTTTAAGGGGTAATTTTGCACATTTTTCAATACTTCAAGAGCAAATTTGACTATTTTTCCATTTGAAAAATTAATATTAATGGACCGATCGGCATTCAGGTTGAAAGAGATAAGTTGAACAAGTATGGTCGTCCCCTATTAGGATGTACTATTAAACGGATTATCTGCAAAAAACTACAGTAGAGCGGTTTATGAATGTCTACGTGGTGGACTTGAAAAAATTATTAATGTAACGATTAATCGATCCATGCTCACCCCTAAAATTGCCCATTGGATAATAAAATTCAAAAAAACTTTCTATGAGTCACATGGCCGGCCTTTAATTCGGCCTCTTGAGCTTGTAAATATTCTTAATGATCCAGTTGATCAATAAAGGTTATCTTATTTTTTCTCTGAAAAAAAAGATCAAAATTCTTAAGAAATTATTTTAGCATACATTATTAAACAAACAAACACTAATTGAACTTTACCTTTTCCAAACTACTTTAGAAAATTAATTTTCTACCGATTATGTATACTCAAGTCTTATTTATTTTCATGTGTTTGCTATTTAAGTATTGTTTTTTTCTTTCAAATATTTGAAATGCTGTACGGCGTGTCAACCACCTAATAAGTATAAATTTTAGGTTCACCGCTTAACTAGATTGATACCTTAAAGGAATATAATTTTTTAATTATGCAACCTTTTAATTCTCAAAAATAATTTATTAATAATATTCATTTTTTATATGGTTGCATGAAAAATTTAATTATGTTAATTCATAGTTGAGAGGAAACTGTTACAATCGAATTAAGTCTCACGTTGAAAATATATTAAATATTGTGTTGATTTATAAAGTTTGATGAGTTTACTACTGAAGTCCAACTTGAGCATTAGACCAATGATTAAAGTCTATAAAGTTGATAGATAATAATTAATATTAGAACAAGATCTAATGATTGACTTGGTGCGAGTCGATTTGAAAAAGAACGTGCCCAAGTTGGGATGAAGCCACTATTAGGATAGGCCTCAATATATCATTGACTAAAATGTGTGTGATTTGGTGCTATGTGTTAGTTCGACTTAAGATTTGACTGTGATATTAAGACTCAAGTGGGGATGATAAACTTTCGCTTATGTATTTTAATTAAGCTAATGATTCCGACCTATGAAATTGATGAATTAATTATCTCTTGAATGAATCGTAATATATACAAATATAATGGATTTGTTTGAATTTATCTAGTTGATTGTGTCCTTAAAATACACTTAATTTGAGTTTTTTTTAAAAAAAATAGATTTAGTTATTCATATTTTAGTTGCTTTTAATTTATAGGGATACATTTATCTTTTTTTCAATTGACTAAGAAAACCTTATCAAAGTGGATTACTTAATTAATATATTGATAAAACTAGCAAGATTCATAACTAAATTAGATTATTTGTTGATGGACTGACTAGCTGTTTGAGCCCAGTTGAATCGGACCAGGAAGCACCCCTACTCATGAATTATACTCAGACCGAATCAGCTTCAATTTAGCTCGAGGGCTCTACCCGGTCAAACAAGGATATCTACATGATACATTTATTACTAGGGATTCAGTAGTGATAAATTCGCAATCGCAGGGATAATAATTGATCTATTCAGGGCATATCCTCGTGAAATTACCGAAAATATCCTAGTCGAGTACCCAGACCTGCCTTATAAAATAGATACAACACACTACATGTATACTCTTTGTTCTAATTTTCACACACACCATCAGGAATCCTCTCACTTGAGCGTCAAAGTGTCTTTGAGGTTACCATCAGAGCTGCGCTGAACCAGGAGACGCGGAGGCTTGCAGCACCCTCGACTTCAAGTGAGAACATTTGGCGCCCACCGTGGGGCCGAGTAAATCTTACCTGCTCCACCATGATAGACACCCAGAGTTAGGAGAACACAGCCGGCAATAGGTAGCAATTAACCTAACAGCAACGTTCCCCCGCTACCTAGAGATGCTAACATGGCAAGGAGTGACACTCTGGTGATCACCAACTCAACTCTAAAGGAGCTATGATGCATGACTGTTGATCTCCAAGAACAAAACCATGAGAGAGATAGCCACCATGAGAGAGATAGCCACTCTGGTGATCACCAACTCAATTGAGTGTGAGCCCTGCCGCTTAGAGCACGAAGAAGATAGCCACCATGAGAGAGATAGGAGACCGGCCTTAGTCTTTAGAGACGAAATCTCTCACATGCAACACCAGAGAGAAGGAACCAGGGCCACAAAGGTTGTTCCTCCCCTTGATGTCGACTCGGGGCTATTCGCAAAACTTATCCTGACGGTTCCCCTTCCCGACAATTTTACACTGCCAACCACCCTCCAACCTTACGACGACACGGGCGATCTGATCACCCACCTAACTATGTTTCGATCGATGATGCTTCTCAATGGCGCTACCGACTCCATCCTGTGTCGAGCTTTTTCCACCTTCCTAGATAAGGCCGCACTGCTATGATTCTTCATCCTCCCGTCAGGATCCGTGCACACCTTCCAAGAGCTCTAAGATATTCGTCAACAAGTTCTCCTCGTCCCGGATCTATTCCAAGGCCGAGGACTCCCTCCACTACATCAAGCACGGCCTGAAGCCCGAATAGTTCGCGGACCAGATAGCCTTGTCCAAGCATAGAACCATGGCCGAGTTCCGAGAACAAGCAGTATATGAGATGGAGATGGAAGAGCTTAGAGAGACCAGAAAGACCGATAGACAGACCAACAAAGATAGCGCCGATAACAAAAAACAAAGAAGCTTGATAAAAATGGAGAAGGGCGAGATCGCCGAGGATAAGACGACAATAAAGGAAGGAGGTCGCCACTATGACCTAGCACCATATATGACAAATACACCCCACTGAACACCAAAAGGGAGATCATTCTCTGAGAAATTTACAACCTACAGATTCTCAAATACCCCAACAACGTCGAGAAGCAAAAGGTCCCGTCTAACGCCGATAGAAGTAATAAGTAGTACTCAAACACCAGATCGAGCACTTGATACGGGAAGACCGGCTTGATTGCTACATTAGTCGTGGAAGAATCCATAGTCGGGACCGAAACGGTCACGATGATCGACGTTGACGTCGGAGTAGAACGCCCTCAAAGGACACCGAGCACAATAGAGACAATGGTAGAACAGATCAGCCACACAATGAAATATGCGGGGTCATCGACCACATGGACGGAGGATATTTGGGAGGAGGGGAGACAAGCTCGACCAAAAAAAGGTCTCTTGGAGCCATCATGGCAATCGACGACACGACTCGCCCCCAAAGATCTCGCTCCAAAACCCCGATAATATCGTTCTACGAATCTAACTTCTAGGAAATTGATAAAAACCTATATGACCTTGTCATTATTTCTATAATCGTTGGCAACTCTGTTGTCAAGAAAGTCCTAGTAGACCATGGGAGCTCAGCCGACATCTTATTCTACTCAACATTCATGAAGATGCAACTAATTGAAGCCTCACTCCACCCCTATAATAGAGATCGTATTGGGTTCTCAGGAGAGCGAGTTAACGTCGGAAGCTATGTGTGGCTAAGGACGATGTTTGACTCACAGCCGAAGACAAAAATGACTGATGTGCAGTACCGGGTCATTGACATCCCCAACCCTATCATATAATCCTGGGCGATCTTCACTAAATAACCTATGAGCAATCGTATCAAACCCCCACCTGGAACACAAATTCCTAATTTCGGAGACAGAGGTGGGAGTGGGCCACGCCGACTAGAAAGAAGCCCGCCTGTGCTACAATGAATGCTTAAAGCATAAGTCGGCTAAACCAGGGGATGCACCGAGCACTCCCTCCTAGCAGGTGCAATCGGTGTTCCACATAGAGCAACAACGAAAATATCCGAGCTAGACCCAAGTGGAGACATCCAAGAGTGGCCCCAGTCCATCGACAACCTGGAGCCTGTACAGATCAGAGCTCAAGTAGGTGACGTTCGTTGGAGCTCGCCTATTAGCCAAGCTCAACACTCGACCCAAAGTCATCTACCACAAGCGCGCCATCGACCATTGAGTCAACCCGCGACACAAAGGGAAAGAGAGCTCGGAGCCGAGCGCCAGCAAGCATCTCTGAAGAGAGATCAAAGAACCACCAAAAGCGGAGTTCATCAAAGAAATCAGATTCACCACATGGCTCGCGAACACCGTGATGGTATGGAAAAATTCAGGCAGGTAGTAGTTGTGTGTGAGCCTCATCGACCTAAACCAAGCCTACTTGAAGGACTCTTACCCCGACGCCGAACTCACAGACAAGGAAGGCCACGTCAACCAATTCAAAGCGAGCAATGACCCAAAAGAATATGAAGCTCTGGTCGTCGGACTAAAGCGCGACAATGGCATAGGACCACGGAAAGTGATCGTCGATGGGAACTCACAGCTTGCCATATGACAAGTTAACATTGATTTCCCAGCAAGGGACCCCTCCCTAGAAAGGTACCTATCCTCGGTCAATTCGTTGATAACTAACATTGATAATTGTGTGGTCCAGCACGTATCTTGGGAAGAAAGCACCCGAGCCGACCTGCTATCCAAGCTCCCTGACATCAAGAAACCTCAAAACAATAAGTCAGTCATTCAACAAGTCCACGGTCGCTCGAGCATCCAGCCGACCGACACCTCGATCGTGGTCCAAACAGTCGAACTGGCAACCTACCGCATGACCCCCTACCTAATCAATGCAACTGCATAGTTGTCTACTACGGAAACTCTATATAGGCTCGTCCTCGAAGCCTTGATCCCAGTAGAGATTGTAGAGCCCAAATTTTGGAGAACAACCCTCGATGAGCAAAACAACTCAGAAGCCCATAAGGATGAACTTGACCTCATCAAAGAAGAACAAAAGCTAGCCCAGCTTAGGGAATAAGCAACCCTCCTTAAACTACGAGGGGTCGGTGCACTCTTTTTTCTTCATTGCAATTTCTTCCCACTAAGTTTTTACATTTGAAGGTTTTAACGAGGCATAACCACGCATAGGCCAAGCGCCCTGTTCAGTGGGACCTAATGTACTATCCATATCCATTTATTCAATAATATTATTTCCTTTTTCCACATATGTGTGTGCATCCAAGTAATTCGTAACCATCTTATAAAACACGATGAAGAATCTTCATGATCTCACGACGGGAATGCCACCCCACGGTAGTAGCAACTTCCCTAATGTGCAGCGCATATATTCTTCACAACCCCAGGCGTGGTCATGTCTTACACTCCCAGTGAGCTCATCTTGACCCACTCATGGTCCTCAGCTCTAAATGAGACCGACTACGACTCTAAATGAGCTCAGAATTTACTTATGGCCTTAACGCCCTTGAAGACCTCCTCGACCTCAATGATCTCGAAGTCAACCTCGGCCTTAAATGCGGCCTCCAGTTCTAAATGAGATCGGCTCGCTCTAAATGAGCGCGACCCCAAGTGTGGTCTTGTCTTACGTTCCCAGCGAGCTCGGCTTGACCCAGGCGTGGGCGTGGTCCTCGGCCCGAGATGCGGCCTCTCTCTAAATGAGCAAGGCCCCAAGCGCGATCTTGCCTTACGCTCTCAACGAGCTCAACTTGACCCCAAGCACAATCCTCGGCCTCAGCACCCTTACTTACAGCCTTAGCACCCTTGAAGACTTCCTCGACCCCATGCATTATCTTGCCTCACGCTCCTAGCGAGCTCGGCCTGACCCAGGCATGGTCCTTGGCCTCAACGCCCTTGAAGACCACCTCGCCCTCGGCGCTATCCTCGACCCTAAGTGTAATCCTCGATCCTGAATGTGGCCTCAATGTCCTCAGCACCCTCCTCGGCCCTAAGTGTGGTCCTTGGTCCTGAATGCAGCCTCAACATCCTCGGCACCCTCCTCGACCCCAAGTGCGGGCCCCGATCCTGAATGCAACCTCGGCATCCTCGGTGTCCCTCTCGATCCTAAGTGCAGTCCTGAATGCGACCTCGGTGTCCTCGGTGTCCCCCTCGACCCTAAGTGCGGTCCTTAGTCCTAAATGCAGCCTCGGCGCCCACCTTGACCCTAAGCGTGATCCTCGATCCTGAATACGATCTCGGCGTCCCCCTCGACCCTAAGTGTGGTCCTCGGTCTAGAATGGGATCTCGATGTCCCCCAGCGTCCCCCTCTACCTTAAGTGCAGTCCTCAGTCTTGAATGTGGCCTCAGCGTCCTCGACACCCTCCTCAACCCTAAGCGCGACCCTCGGTCATGAATGCGGCCTCGGTGCCCCCCTTGACCCCAAGTGTGATCCTTGGTCCTGAATGCGACCTCGACATCCTCGACGCCCTCCTTGACCCTAAGTGTGGTCCTCGATCATGAATGCGGCCTCAGCGCCCCCGATGTCCCCTCGACCCTAAGTATGGTACTTGATCCTGAATGCAGCCTCAGCGTCGTCGGCGTCCTCCCCGACCCTAAGTGTGGTCCTCGGTCTTGAATGCGGCCTCGGCGTCCTCAGCGTCCCACTCGACCCTAAGTGTGGCCTCCTCGACCCTAAATACGATCCCCGACCCTGAATGCAACCTCCAACTCAAAACAAGATTGACTTCAACGAACTCTGTGATCGAGTAGCTTCGAAAGAGTTCAAATTCAAAGGACTGGCGACCCTAAATGCACCTCCAATGCAAAACGAGATCGGCTTCAACAAACTTCGTGCTCGGGCAACTTCAAAAGAGTTCGGATTTAAAGGTTCGTCAATCGTACGAATAACCACTGGACATGTAACCTTGATCATAAATCTACCTCTGATAGTAATCTGGTTTCGACCTAAATACCTAAAGGTGGTTCACGACCCTAAGAAACATCTACCGACTAGTTGACGTGGGCCAAAGAAGCGCTAAAGTGCTCTTGTGCTCGAACAACCATTGACTAGACAATGTCAGCTAAAGCAAAGAAGCCCTAAACGCCATACTCGGCCCTAGAAGTGTTTACCGACCATATACCGTCGGCACCTGCCAAACACTTAGCTTAAAGCAAGCAAAATGCCACAAGCGATATAAAACATGCAGAGACATCAGAAATAATACAAGAAAAGCATGACAGGAAATCAACAATCCAAGAATATATTTACAGGCCCATGGAGGTCGGGCAATTGTTCAAAACTCACAAAGGGGTGAATGTTAAAAGCCTTGAAGGGTAGCAATCCAAAGACAAACAATATGTAATTACAATGCAATGGATGAATATTGGAAATCACAAGCTTACTGAGGTGATGCAGGAGGAACGTTGGTGGCTATAGGAGAAGCATCGCTTCCAAAAACGTCAGCCGCAGTCGCAAGGATCGGAAGGGAAGTCGACTCGACAGCATGCATCGAGGACTCTCCCTCATCTTCCCTTGTTGGCAAACGAGTGTCCTCCCCCTCCGTGGCAAGATGATCGACCAGGGAATCATCCCTTACCTATTTGAAGTATCCGACCTCTAAGAAGTCGGCTTCCGGGTTGAGGAACTTGGCCTGCTCCAGCACCTTTTCAAACCCCACAATGAACTGCATAGCGGCCTCCCCATGATAGTCATCAACCTTGCCCTCGAGCCTGTGAACTTCCCCCTTAAGCCAACTCACTTCGGCAAGCAACCGGGAAATCTCAGCCCTCAGTTCGACATTCAATTCTGCCACAGCGTTAAGCATAAGCCGGGTTGCCTTCAATTCTTTGCCCTGGGCTTCGACCTTCTTCCTGGCAGCCTTGGCCTCGGCTCGGGCACCAACCAGCTCCTCCAGCAGCAACACCACCTCCTTGTGGGGCTCTGTGAGAACGCCTTTGAGGTTCGAGATCTTTGCCTCGTTCTCTTCAGCTCCATATTATGGTTGAGCTTCAACCCCTCCACCTCGCGAGCTAGGCCGCCACCTTCTACATTGGCGCCAACCTCTTCTCCACGACGACCTACGCCATCCCGGCCAAGCGAACCCCATGGATCTCCAGGTACTTCAGCATCCCAGCAAACCCAACCCTCTCTAGTAGACTGACGTCCCCATCAAACTGAAGGTGCTTATCGCATAAGAGGTGGAAGGGGAAGTCTTCGAAGTTCGAACCATAGAGAGTCCGAGTTGGCTGAGCTGTGGAATCCATGAAGTCGAAGCTGAGCCTGAATTGGATCCGCCATCCCAAGGTGCTCGGGGCCACGAGAGTGGGTCCCCACCTCCACGATCCCCCTAGGGAGGGAGTCCACCTCCATAACGGCCAAACCTCCACGCTATGAGTACTTCTCGCCAGAATTAAATGCTCGAAAAGCAGACACTAAGAAAAGGTGAATGCATGGAAAAGACACTCCATCTTCCCACAACCACCATACTAAGTGTAGAAATCAAAAAGTTGCAAAACGACAAGGTCAAGATACGTTGATCCCATCTACCTCGATGATTCAACTCTGCACGTGCTCACGTACTGATCCAAAGTCTGAAGCTGGGTCGAGATTAGATGCTCGGCACATGCAAAGAGCTCGGCAAATAAAAGGAGGTCGACACTCTATCAGAGCTTGATACAAAGTCCTCGGAGTCCGACCAAGCTTGGGTATGAGGACTAGATCCGGAAGCACTCCTACTCATGAACTAGACTCAGACCGCGAACCAACTTCAACTTAGCCCGGGGGCCCCCACCCGATCAAATAAGGATATCAACATCGTACATGTCACCGGAGATTTGGCAATAATAAACCAGTAATCACGAGGATAACAGTCGACCTATTTAGGGCATATTCCTGCGAAATTACTGGATACATCCTCGTTGAGTACCCAGACCTCTCTCATAAAATAGACATGGCACACTACAGGTATAATCTATGTTCTAATTTTCATACACACCATTTGGAATTCTCTTTTACTTGAGCATCATAGTGTCTTTGCAGGTCACCACCGGAACTGTGTTGAACTAGGAGACGCGGAGGCTTACAACACTACCGATGCGAGAACAATTGATTTTTATTTTTTTTGTGTATTCTTTATCTTCTCTTGATGAAGTTATATATTTCATAAGAAAATAAATAATTAAATATTTCCAATCATATAATTGAGTGTCCATTTGATTCACCAAATAGGATAGGATAAAAAAATTAAACATACCGTGATAGGATAAGGAATTAAGGTGATGAGCATTATATATTTCATAAGAAAATAAATAATTAAATATTTCCAATCATATAACTGAGTGTCCATTAGATTCACCGAATAGGATAGGATAAAAAATTAAACAAACATGATAGGATAAAGAATTAAGGAGAGGAGCATGAATATAGTTTTTCTTATCTTCTTCTACTCATATCTCTTCTAATCCACGCATCAAATAAATAAAAGATTAAAATCTATTTTTGTTCTATTATTTTTTATCTCGTGAAATAAACATATACCAAGAGTATTTTATTCTTTCTCTAAATAGGAATACTTGTATGATTGCATGCTTATGATGTCGGATTTAACTTATTGAAGAATCATCTATTCCTAATTTTACTCATTAAGATTTTATCTTGGTTACATATGATAAATTACATAGTATATGTGTTGATATAATATTTTTAACAAAAAAATATTTAAATAATTTCAACTGATTTTAAACCTATTATATTATAATAATATCATATATGATATCATATTAGAATTAAAAATGATGTGTATATATATATATAGTATAATAATATCATATAATATACTATAGTTTAAATTAAAATATAAACATCCAAGTATATATATCAAACTATTAAAATAATATAATATATTCTATATATTATTACTGATATATTAATTCTTATTTATTATATTTGCAATACAGGATATTAATATTAATTTTAAATTAATTTTTCCATTTAAAAATAATGTTTTATATAAATTAATATTTTAAATTATAATATGATTTATTGTTTTGAGTATTTATTTAATTGTTAATAAGAATATTTAATTTGATCCTTTTTTTATTATGGTAACCAATCAAATTAAGGAATAATTATTTCATTCTTATATATTTATTCCATTTCATCTTAACATCCCCCAATCATTCTTATATATTTATTCACTACAACACATCGTTTGAATTTTGACGGCAAATTATAAATAAATTTTGACGTCGGAGGAAGTAAATATTTGCATACTGACGACAGTAAATTCGTCGAAAACGCGTGTCAAATAACCACCGCTTAATTTTAAATATTGACGTCTATGCAGGTGTCAATATTTAAAATTCGACGCCTTCTACCGTCAAAAAAGAGGCGTCAATATTTAAATTTCGACGACGTGTACGGTCGAAACGAGACGTCAATATTTAAAATTTCGACGATCACGGAGGAAGGTATATTGACGCCAACATATTGACGCCTTTGACGTCAATATCCTTAGCATATTGACGTCTCCGCAGGCGTCAATATGGCGCTTTTTTTATTAAAAAATAATAATTCGTGAACCGCGTAATTAATATACTCGTAACAAATAATTAATATATTAATTAGCTAATTAATTTAAAATTATCAAATTACCTCTGACCCATTAATCAAATTATGCATCAAATTCATAATTTCATTTAATTAGAACAGTAATACAAAATTTGATTAAAACAATAATCCGTAATTTTATTTACAAATAAAATTAAATAATCTAATCTTCATCGTCTATTTCCTCCTGCTCCTCCTCATCTTCTTGTTCTTCCTCATCGTCTTCTCTATATGGATCAACATCTCTATCTATACATTTATATCAATTATAAACATATAAATTTAAATATTATTAATTAAAATATTCAGTATGACAATATATAAATTACTTACAGTTTAGAAATGGATCTTTACTTGTACCTTCTCCGATATTAGCCGACGGTATTTCATGAGGAAGACTTTCAGGAACACACAATCGACTCTGTTAGAAAAACATATTTAATTAATTACAATGCTAAAAATATCAACTACAAATAAATTAAATACATACATACATAATCAATTGGCGAGGAAAACATATTAGCTTGATTAATAATTGGATTTAGCCCCTGTGACGATGAATTATCAAATTGATGTTGAAACCACATCTGCTCCATTCTTTTGAGTCTTTGTTGAACCTCCCTCATCTCAGCATCATGTTTTTGCTGCATTTCTTTCATTGCAGCCTCTTGTTGTCGTCGAAGCTCGTCATATGTTGCATCGTGGGAAGATGCAACAAAAGGTTGTCGATGATGTTGATAAAATTGACTTGGTGTGACTCCAATCCCTTGTAGGCGAACTCGAGAATGATGTTCGGGACCAGATATTTCCCGATATACTTGGTTCTCGAGTTGAACTCGCTCTGTTGTTGGATTAGTCTCAAGTCGCTCATTAAGTGTTCGTTCAGCGGTGGCCTACAATTCAAATAATAGATTATAAATTTAAAAAATATTAATTTAATTCATTCATAGATGTGTTATACCATAAATTGAGCTGCTTCTTCGCGTACATATCCTCCTCCACTTCTACGAAGATGTGTTGTTCTATACACTTCAAGCTCACTGGGCTCTCTATCATGTGCACGCCGCTTCACACAATGTAAATAAAAATTAATTATTTAAAAGATATTAAAAATAAAAACAAATAAATTATAAATTATTTACTAAACTACTTACAAAATCAGCACGTCTTTGAATGTAAGGGGTCGCACCGCTAGTATGTATGCAATCTTGAGTTGCACTTCTTGCCCTTCGACCCCGTTCAGATGCAGCCTGTCATATTTAATTTTAATTATAAAACAAATATTGCAAGTATCAAAATATAAATTCTTACCTAACTAGCTGAAGAATGCCAATAGTCGACCATTCTTATCCATGATTCTCTACTAACATTTCGTGGTCGACGTGTAAGATTTTCCTCTTTTGACTCTTCAATTTAAAAAAAAAAAATTAATATAAGTTTATAATTTTTAAATTTTCTGTCAAAGACCGCCATAGTAGTGCGAAAAATATGATCCCTGTTCTCAGTAGGGATCAAAAAATATCTCTGCATTTATAAATGATATTAGTTTGACCCCAAAATATATATTTAATATATAGTTTCACACAACTAAATAATGCAATCTAACATAAATTCATATAAATTCATAACATACCAATAATTGCTCCCATAATCCATTCTTATATATGGAAGAAATTTAATTCCAAGGGTCAGGCGTCAATGGTAAGAATGTAGAATCACGCACTAGTAACCCCATAAAACGTGAGTATAATATGTGGCCGTCATCATGACTTTGACCCCAATCAGAAAAATTGACCATAATTAACTGGTCGGGATTAAGTGTATACACAGAAGAAGCTGTAAAATATGGAGACCCTTCATGTTGCATTTGTGTTGTAGTGTATGTTTTTAAATTACATCAGAAAATATTAATATAAATTTAATTAAATAAATAATGTTCACATGTATGATGACATAAAAACTAACTCCAAATGTAGAAAGGTCTATGAATTCGTCCTTGTGACGACCCAGGACGATCACTCTCGGGACTAAGTTCACCCTCCTCGTGGGTCACAGCATCTGAATCTATTATTCTTGATCTTGACATCCTATATAATAACATAATATTATATATTGATAAAAACATAAAGATTAACAAATTATATAAATAATATTGATAAATAATAAGTTATTTACCGATGTCATATAAATCTCTAGGATATACATTTATGACATGCGACCACTCATTATTCTTCGGATCTGACATGTAAAATACTTGTTTTGCTTGTGATGAAAACACATACGGGTCATCTTTTAGAAATGCACCGGTATGAAATAATCGAGAAAGATTAACTAATGTGAATCCATTCTCATCCACTCGTAAACCCCGTGAATTCCTTATATCAACTCATTCAGCACGAAAAAGAACTACCTTGAATACCCCATGATAGTCCAATTCAATTACATCCGTTAGAACTCCATAATCTCAATTCAGTTTCATCATTGACATATATCAATTGGTGTTTCATCATTGACATCAATTGACGTTTCATCATTATGATAATGTACTTGATGGGATGCTTCAGCTCTGTTTGATATATCAAGTTGTGCTTCTGTTGTCGGATATAAAGGTTCACCATGGTAATACCAAATGGTATGTCTCGGTAAAATTCCATTCCATATTAAGTGTCTTTCAACATCTTCTGGTTTATGATATTTCCTATTGATATATTTTTTGCATCCAATCTATTGTCAATTGCGAACTGAATAAAATTTTTCATTCATCTCGCATAGGCTTTAGATGATTGAGGTGCTGACATCCAAGTTTTATCCATCTTTGACTTCAAAATTGAATTTCAATGTTACTATAAAGGGTATAGTCATATAGGTGGGTTGGTCCTATCTCATTCAGCAACACATTATTAATATCGCACTTATAATCTCATTTAATCACAACAAGTCACTGAAAATTTCGGCAGCATCTCTTTTTAGTTCTCCAAGTACGCAAAACTTCTGAAGCGTACCGGAGAACAAAAGAGATGCAACCGACATTCCATTGACATGTGTGATCAAATGAAATTAAATTTGCGATATTAATAATTGTGTTACTAAACTGTCCAATAAGGGACAATTCGAGATTTATTATTTGAAAAATATAAATTTTGTTGATATTGTTTAGTAAAATATTAAGTAGAATACGCATTCCTCCATATCGAAATAAGTATTCAACTTAATATTACAACTAAATTTTATCAACAAAATTTATAAAATCAATAAATATTTCTCGAACGGGTCTAAGCTCTTGGTAGAAAATTATAAAAATATCAAATTGAGAAGTTTAAATAAATAAAAAGTTCATTGTTGGGAGCAAGAAGTTTATAAAATCAAGACAAGTTTAATGAATTCTAAATTTAATTATTCTAATTAATTATACTCTAATATAAGTTTAAATAATAATAATAATTCAATAAATAATAATAATAATAATAATAATAATAATATAGTATTTATAATAATATTATTATTTCAGTAATAATAATAATAATAATTAAATAATAATTAAATAATAATAATAATAATAATATAGTATTTATAAATAATAATAATAATAATTAGTAATAATAATTAAATAATATTAATAATAATAATAATAATATAATAATAATAATAATAATAATAATAATATAATAATAATAATAATATAGTATTAATAATAATAATATCAATTCAGTTATAATAATAATATTAATAAATAATATAGTAATAATAATAATAATATAGTATTTATAATAATAATATTAATTAGTAATAATAATTAAATAATAATTAAATAATAATAATAATAATAATATAGTATTTATAATAATAATATTAATTAGTAATAAATAATTAAATAATAATATTAATTAATTAATTAATAATAATAATAATAATAATAATAATAATAATAATAATAATAATATCGTAATAATAATAATAATAATAATAATATAGTATTAATAATAATAATATTATTAATTCAGTTATATAATAATAATAATAATAAATAATAATAATATAGTATTTATAATAATAATATTAATTAGTAATAATAATTAAATAATAATAATAATATAGTATTTATAATAATATTATTAATTAGTAATAATAATTAAAATAGTATTAATATTAATTCAGTTATAATAATAATAATAATAATAGTATTAATAATATAGTATTTATAATAATAATAATATTAATTAGTAATAATAATTAAATAATAATATTAATTAGTAATAATAATTAAATAATAATAATAATATCGTAATAATAATAATAATAAATAATATAGTAATAATAATAATAATAATAATAATAATAATAATAATAATAATAATATAGTATTTAATAATTATTATAATAATAATAATATTATTATTATTATTAATTCGGTTATAATAATAAATCTGTATTTATAATAATAATTATAATATAATATAATATTTATTATAATATTAATAATAATTCAGTAATAATAATAATTATATTAACAGTTATAATAATGTAGAGATGAAAATAATGTAAAGAGTAACATGTAAAGCATAACTTGAAATATTATTCAGTTAAAAAAAATCTAAAGCATAACATGAAATATTTGATATAAAATTAAATAACATGTAAAATAGATAAAAAGAGTAATATTAAATAACATGATCTATCATAACATGAAACATTTGATATCATGATGTATATGCAGGTAAATGAAATCTAAAGCATAACATGAAACATTTGATATAAAAATTAAAAATTTATACTAACTTGAGTTTGTTTCGCCGGAGAAAAAAAACGAGAAGGGAAGTAATTTGATTTCACCGTCCGGGGGAAATTTTGATCAGTTGTTGGTTCGACGAAACAAGAGCTAGACCTCGGGCTGCTGGTTCGACGAGATGAGGAAGAAAGCAGCAGTAGCAGGCGGCTGCTGATTCGACGAGGGAAGAAATCGGAGGCTGATTCGACGAGAGAAAAAATCGGAGGCTGATGAAGAAGAAAGAAGCAGCAACAGGCGGCTGCTGATTCGACGAGGGAAGAAATCGGAGGCTGATTCGACGAGATGAAGAAGGAAGAAGAAGAAGAAGAAATAGGCGGGAGGAAGAAAAAATAGGCGGGAGGAAGAAGAAATAGGAGGGGAAAATAAGAATGAAGAGGTATATGCGAAATTTATATACCAAATTTATTATTAAAAAATTAAAAAAAACGGTAGCAGTAGCTTAGAAAATTATATATATATATTCGTACGGTTCTGCAGCTGAAAAGAAATTTCAGCTGCATACCGTACGATTCGTACGCTCACGGGTTGAAATTTTCAACCCATGATGCATGCTTCGACGACCGCGCGGGCGTCAAAATATTTCGACGCCAGCTGCGTCGAAAGAATGGCGTCGAAATGTTGAACATTTCGACGCCTTTCCGTCGAAATGCTGAACATTTCGACGCCTTTCCGTCGAAACTCTGGCGTCGAAATATTTCGACGCCAGATACGACGAAAAGCTGGCGTCGAAATATTTCGACGCCAGCTACGTCGAAATGATGGCGTCGAAATATTTCGACGCTGCCATTTCGACGAAAAAAACGTCGTTTTATCGACGGCGTCAAAATATTTGCTTTTTACATATCGACGTCTATATTAAACGTCGATATTTATAAACTTTTGCTTCATCCGTCCTTAAACATTTCGACGCTTCTTCAGACGTCAAAAATTAAACGTCATTATTTCGAGATTTTCTTGTTGTGATTCCATTACATTCCATTATACATTTAACCAATCAATCTGTGGCTATTCGATCTCTGGTCAAAAATTAATGAGTATTTAATATCTTGGTCAAATTCAAGATTAACATCTTCATAAAAATACAAATAGATGTAATCGAACAAGAGATAATAAATTATAATATTTCAATAATTAATTAATGATGATAATGGATATAGCTGTTCAATAATTAATTAATAATGATAATAGATATAGTCTGGAATCCATTTCAGTTTTAATATCAATGGTGCAGATCACGCCGCGTCCTCTCTCTCTCTCTCTCTCTCTCTCTCTCCGCGTTCATGCATTGCGTCAAGTGTTTGTATACTGTTTACAGCTGTGAATGCAATTAGTGCACCATGCAATGCAACGCGGCCTCTCGTTGGATTTAATTAATTCCCCTCCACATCACGGAACAAGAGACACTTTCATTCCCGACACCTTGGATATTTAATCAATCCAATTCCCTATTCTTAATTCATCTCTCTCTCTTTCTCTCTCTCATAATCTTCTTCTTCCCATCGATCACGAGAAGGCCAATATATAAGCAGCAGCAGCAGAAGCAGTATTGAGATAGTTTAGATCGGGATGCCGTGGAGCGTCGTCAACGATGGCGATGGGTTGCCCAGGATCATCTTGACGGAGCCTGCCGGTTCTTCCGCAGTGGTTCGCATCTTCAACTCTAACCGATCTCTTTAATTAATCAACTATTCAATATTGGGGTCGATCATCATCTGTTTCCTCGGTCCTTTTAGATTAGTCTTTATGGAGGACAAGTAAACTCCTGGAAGAACAAGAAACGCGAGGAGCTTCTTTTTGTGAGCGCAAAGGTATATATATATATATATATATATATATAACGATATATTTCATATGTAATATTAATTTGGAGATCATTAATATATGTCTTTGATTTAGGGTATCGCAAAATCACACAAGCCAATCCGAGGAGGAATACCTATTTGCTTCCCTCAGGTACTATACCTACAATTTTATATGTGTATATATACTTGTATTAATTTAGATGTCATGTTTATAATTAATTAATATATATTGACCCACATAAAATTATAGTTTGGCAATTTGGGGTCTCCAGAAAGGATTGGTTTTGCAAGAAATAGACTATGGGAATTAGACACATGCCCTTCTCCATTGCCAAGATCAAATGATCAATCTTCAGTGGACCTGATACTGAAGTCCACATCTGAAGACCTGAAGACATGGCCACATAGGTATATATATTTCATTCATATCAATTAAATTTTATGCAGATGTATGATTTTATTTGATAAGGAAAATAATGACACTATGACAGTTTGTAGCAATTAGCAGCTGCCTACATACTTATATTTTTCATTACTTCATGCGCAGCTTCGAGTTACGACTTCGCGTTATCCTGAGTCCGAGTAAGCTGACACTGATTCCGCGGGTGCGGAATACCAGTAGCAAGCCCTTCTCATTCACTTTCGCAATCCGAAATCATATCTCCATATCAGATGTCAGGTTAGCACAAAAAAAGCAAATTAATTTGGTGAGATAGCATTCATTAGTGACAGTTTTGTTATGAAATTTATGATTTATGAATTCATTATTTTGATATGACATTCATAAGAATTGTTTTCTTCTTTATTTCTGCATCTTGTTGTGCTGATGTGGTACGTACATATGGCTTGGTTTTAATTATTGCAGCGAAGTACGGGTTGAAGGATTGGAAACACTTGACTATTTCGATAATCTTGAAAGTGGGGAGAGGTTTACAGAACAAGCAGATGCAGTTACATTTGATGGAGAGGTATTTAATTACTTGACTATTTTTATAATATTGAATGATTCGGTGCTGCAGCTTATGATCAATTATGTCAAACATATGATATATGCACACCTTTTTTCATGGCGTGAGTCACATAATTCTTGATCCTAATTGATTATATGCTTCATTAAATATGAACACAGGTGGACAGGGTATATTTAAGGACCCCAACTAAGATTGCCATCATAGATCATGAGAAGAAAAGAACTCTGGTGCTGAGAAAAGAATGGCTACCTGATGCTGGTTGTTGCTTAGTTTATGCTTTTCTTTGTCATATATACGATTTCAAGGTAATTAATAAGTTTGATATCATCCTAATGCAAGCAGGTGTCTGGAACCCATGGGAGAAGAAAGCCAAGGGTTCCCCAGATTTTGGAGATGAGGATTACAAATCCATGTTGTGCATTGACTCTGCTTTTGCAGAATCCCCAATTGTTCTCAAGCCTCTTGAAGAATGGACAGGATATCAAGAACTCTGCAGCGTCTCGTCAAGCTATGCCAGTGGCCAATTGGATCCTAGAAAAGTTCTTAGTCTTGGATGATGATCATATATACATTTCCTTAATTCGTTTGGTTGGAGAGAATAAAGTGGCAACCTCTATAGCATTCAATACAGGAAATCTTCTGTATATCGATGATATAATTGAGTATTTTGCTCTGGGATGGTCTTTTAGATAAAACAAATAAAAAAGAAGCAAGCACATCATAATAGTCGCCAATTATGGGTAGTACACTTGGTGGCAACATATTGAACATTACCTAGAGATCTAAGGTTCAAACCTTAGTATGATCACATATTGTGACTTTTTATCTTTGTTTTTTTAAAAAAATACATCATAATGGTCTAAACGACACTTAAAGACTATTATTTCCTTTAAAAAATAATAATAGTAATGAACAGCTTTGGAAAAGTATTATTTCCTTTTTTAATAAATAATTATCTTGAAGGATGATACATACAGATTACAGTGACATATTACATTCATTTTGTAAAAAAAATCACTATTCTTTAGTTATTTTGTATACGTTATTGCTTTGGCCGTTCCACTCGAATAAAATTACGGAGCAAGCCAATCAATCTGCAATGCTCGGGAGTCGGGGAGGTACCTGAACTATCCGTTGGATTAACACGCAAAGGCATCTGCTTGTCTTTTGACTAACCGTGCGTACAACCCATCCTTTTGAATTAGCTCCCTGTGGTTCCCCATCTGCATCGACACAAGTTGTCCATTTTTTGTAATCTTGCAAACTTACCAAATGTGTTGTTTCAAAATCATATTTCTATCTATGGTTTTAGTCAAGGTTGGCTTTGGTTTGTTTGGAAGTATTTCTTTTACTATTAATAAAATTCTAGTGGGCTTGAGGAAATACCTCGACAATGCTTCCACTCTCCATTGCTATTATTCTGTCAGCAGCTTGAATTGTAGATAGCCTATGAAATCAGTGATAATATGAGAATGACAACAAACAAATACAGGTTAAATATCTCTTTACTTACCTATGTGCTATTACAAAAACAGTTCTATTTACACTGGATCCATTCTGAACTGATCGAAGAACCTCCTGAGCCAAAGAATAGAACAAGGGGTTTCAGTATTACAGCTTCCCGCAGTTGTGTATCCCATCTATTTAATATGTTTTTTTATTCAAAAGTGCAGTATTACCTTCACATAGTATTCACTCTCTGCATCAAGAGCACTGGTAGCTTCATCAAGAATCAGAATAGTTGGATGTCTAAGGAAAGCCCTGGCAATAGCAATCCGTTGCTTTTGACCACCACTAAGAAGAGTGTCATCAACAAGTGTGCCATAGCCATTGGGAAGGGAAGATATAAATTCATGGGCGTATGCCTGTTTTGCTGCCCACTCTACTTCCTCATGACTGACATTCCTAGGGCACCCATACCTTATGTTGGAACTAATATCCATGCGGAAAAGTCGTGGTTCCTACTAGTTTCACATAAACATAAAAAGTTTAACTCAAATCTCATTGCCAGTCAAAACCCGTACAACACATACTCAAAGCCATATAATTTACCTGTCCCACATATCCAATATTTTGCCTCAGCCATTTGATATCCATATCACCAAAAGGAACTCCATCAACTAGTATCTGTAACACGAAACAAACTTCTGTTTGACATATTGAATACTGAAAACATTTTCAGACACTACTGATAAAAAACATTAAATATTGGTTGGACCACAACATTTTTTGGGTAGATTATGAATATGTATATTTACAAATGGGCACAATGTTGCAACAAATACCAAATAAATTTGCTCATTTCCATGCAAATCAAATGCATCAATCTTACTGCTTGAAAATTTAATTGAAAGAACATGCCAGATAATGTGATTCAAATCCCAACTACTAAATGCCTTGATAGAGACTAAAGGAGAAAAATATCATTCTTAACAATATTAAATGTTTATACTCATAATAATAAATAATATTATAATTTATTCTAATTCATAAAAACATAATAAAAGTATGAATTTTTGTAGTCAAACTTTTAAAAATAAATTATTAATTTTAAAGTAAATAATAATTTTTTAATTAATTAAATAGTTTTGAAATGAATGTTATTATTATAACATAATATGTTAAAAATCGGTTGAAATTAATTATATTTTTTGTATTTGTTAAAAATATTATAACAACATAATTAGGATTAACTTTGATGAGCAAAATTGTAAAAATATTACTAGGAATGGTTACTCCTTGCCTCAAAATGAAAGAATAGCTATTCTCCATCCATCGGGAATAGCTATTTCTTGTCTTTAAAACACAACCACACTAGGTAATAGGAAGAGAGGAGACAAGTATAACAATAGAGGAGGAATAGCTATTCCATTCCTCTTTATTCCACCAACCAATCATGCCATTATGGGGGTGTTTGGTTGGATGGACTAGATGGGGAATGAAATATTATTCCTTATGGCCTATCTATTCTCTTGTTTTGTTGCAACTTTTTGATAATGAATAGTGGGTCATAAAGAATAAATAAGGAATAATATTCCTCATGGATGAGGGTACACTACTAGTCTACCTTACCGTAATCCAAAGAATAGTATTCCTCATTTATTCCTTATAATATTTACCAATATTGTCCTTCAATGTTTATAATATTACTTAAGAATATAAAAATTAAATCATTAAATTAATTTTCATAATTACATATATTAAATAAATAATTTTGTTTTATTATTAAATGATATTTAATTATTGTTATTTTATGAAGATTCATTTGATTTTTATGAAAAGAAAATGAATACTATTTTATGTTGTTTTAAAAATTAATAAATTATTTACAATTATCCATATTTTTACTATGTTGTTATTATTAGAATAAATTATAATACAATTTATTCTATTGTTAAGAATGATATTTTTTATTTCTTTCTATTCAAGGATGGCATAGTCCAGCACAACCATGACTATCTACAATTAATTGCTTTTGATGTAGTCCTGTCATTTGAGCACCAATAATTGTGAAAATCAAGGAACAGCATGTGGTGAACACTATTATAACAATGTAAGAATGCCTGTAATAATACTAAGGTGTGATTATTTTCCATATAATAATTTGTGAATTACTTTATTTAATAAAAATATTTTTAATGGTAAAAAATTTGAAAATTAATAAAAATGATCAAAGTCCAACACTATGTTAAGATCATTTTTTATTTTTTGCCATTAAAAAACATAAATAATTTATGTCATAAACTTAAGAGAACATGAGAGATTGATTATTGAAAAAATCAAAGGGTTTAATAACTCATAGTTGAGGGGATGATGTTGTTATTTTTAGAAGTAGAGGGGTTGGTAATGTAATTTATCCTTATAGCAATGTTGTGGTTCCATGCCTATTAGTAGCAAAATTAAAAGAACAAATAAGCCAGCACAGACTACATACCTGACCAGCAGATGGTTCATATAAACCTAGAAGAAGATTAACAAGGGTGCTTTTACCACTTCCACTAAGACCAACCTGACAAAGACAAGGAGAACAGGACTATGATGTGAGCAAGAGCACATAAGCCAGGCCACAGATCATTCAGATCTACCAATTACAACCAACAACGACACATAAAAAATTGATCCAAGAATCACCAATAATTAAGCATACTTACAATAGCAACTACTTCGTTAGGGTGCACTGACAGGTTTACTTGTTTCAGAACTGGCACCTGTTCCAATATAAATGCACTTGATAAGTGCACAAACATTTCTACATAAATGTCCTTTCCTGATTACTTATAAATGATTGACTTAAACATCTAAGTTGGATCAAGTCCAGGATATCCTATTTTTATGGGGATTATACAGAACTATTTCAGCAAAATATGATCTGGCAAGGAAAGTTGAAACCAAAGTACCAGTCACGGTGGAACTTATTGTGACACCATGAGAAATATACAGAAATAAAAATAGTACCATGATGGAAACTTGAACATATTAAAATCAGATGTGATCAAATAATCATTTAGAGAATCCAATCCTAATAGTTAATCCCATATACATTATGGATCCTGCAGGCTCCAGTAAAGATCAGAAATCTTTTTAATCACTCATGCATCATTCTCATTTATATGTGCCCATTTATTAAAAAGGTAAATGACAATTCTAAACAAGTAAGCTCAACTAATGTGAAGAAGTGATTTTATATGGCCACAGAGAAAATAATGGACTAAAGTCAGTCATATTTGACCCAATCAAATGCTTTAATGGAGCAGCTACAGTTGGTCTATTCTAAAGGGACATGAGAAACAAGTCCAGTTGTATAATGCATAGAATAAATTACATGTGCCATGAATCTTGTATATTTTTTCAGATATTAATTTCCATACTTGCATGTTTTGCAACTAATCTAGCAATTTGTAAATCAGTTTTTGGAATTTTTCGGAGGATTTACCTCATGTAGGAATAGGTGTTACATCAGAAGACAAGTCTGAAAAAGGCTATTTGAGAAACATAAAAGTGCAGAGCACAAGTGTTAGGAAGATTCACCCCGAACAATGGTTTCTCGGTTTAAATGGAATAAAATGAAAATTTTATTAGTTTCTAGAACAAAAGAGATAATTCAACCCTAGCCACCCTAAGGGAATGACTCTGCTCTTATTTAGAGCTAATAAACCCTAAAACATTTCATCACTGTATCTACAGTGCCCACTATAGCTTCCCGCTTGCATAATTTGTCCCGCTACTATGGTGCCATAAATGTAAAGTCGTCGCCCTTCCTTCAGTTTCACCTTGGGGCTTGTCTCCGAGGTGAAATCTATATGATATTATAGTGCTAAGCTATCATGGTCCTCCCATGTTGTTTGTAGTCTACATCTGACTAGCAATCAGTTACAATACTAAAGATGACCAACATTTGATTCTCCATAGTATGGGTCAAGCTTGGAAAAATAAAAGATATGATCACTGTATTTGATTTCTACTGTAGACTCACTCTCAGTGATAAGATAGACTCAGTTTGATAATTATGGAATACCATGTTGTGCATCACCAAATAGGATGGAAATGAATGGGACAGTCGGATAAATTGATGCAAAATCACCATGTTGGAGGGCTTGAGTCCTTGTGCTTGAAGACACATTTCTTCCTGTCTTTCTCAGAGGTGATCGCCATTGACTGACAATTCTAATCTATGTCATTATCATCATTCTAAAACCATGTAAGACCATAACAACATTGGACCCCTTGGGATCACAAATAAGTAAACAATGATTTTCAGTCCCTTGAATAATTAGTGGAATCTTCACACATCTCAACTTTTAGCTTCAGGCATTAAGTGATCCTGAAGTTGATGAAGCAATGAGTGGAGCCAGTCTGATGAATAATCATATTACCTTTATTATTGTTTACCAACGATATTAACCATGATATCAAAGAAACATCTATACTGTTTGGCACTAAAATGCAATTTTTGGTCTATTTCAGGATACAAAGCAACACCTGATAGAGCAAAGTAGCAAACATCAGCAGAAGAGTTCTCTAATTTATACAAGAGAATTCTTCTAAGATAATCACTAGGAAAACATAGAAGTTAAAGACAAATGAATATTTGACGCTAGACAACAATGTTATGTAAATTAATCCGTAATGAATTGTGTATGTTTACCATCTTACCCTGAAGGTTGTGGAACTAAAATTTCGAGAATCAAATGAACTATGAATTTTCTTGAAATGGAATTGTAGAGTTTGTCAGAGTTCATTCCTTCAGTTAATTTCATGAGTTCTGTAACAGGATATATCTTTTTAAATTACAAGAATGTAAAGAAAAAAGTAGTCACATATGCATGCATAGCTACATGGGTAGATTTCAAAGGCAAGCATACCATTGATCTTGAAGGATAACTAAATGATACATCCACAAAATCAATATGTCCCTCGAGCTTTTGCAATTTCATCCCTGTCAAAGCATAATAAAATCTTTGAAGATATGTGACTGAGGCTAACAATTGAAACATGATAAGTTAATAACTTGATATAAATGAAAATGTCAAAATGAAGATTTACCTAAAATACTACTTGTGAAATGACCATAGTAGAAAATTATCCATGAGAAAATTTCAAAACTTAGCAATCTTTTAAGAACTAGTATTTTATTATTGAAAATTCCAATACAGCATTAGCAAAAAGATTTGATTAATGAGCCAGAGATAGATATGGTCTGTGATTCAAATATACAGCAGTTCTTCAACATTTCTTGAGAAGATTCCATCTGTGTGGGAATGCTAATTTGAAGCCAATTAAATATATATGTTTATTTATCATCACTTTTTCTGCTACCTAGATGAAATTGTTCGCCCATGTTAAGATCTAGATGACTATAGGATGATTGAAAATGTGTCTTTCTTCATCCAAGATTAATTATTGTAAAGAACAAAACTTTGCTCTTAATTTTTTTACAGATTAATGGGCATAGAGAATAATGATTTTAATTTGAATAGTTCTTTTTGCAAACAAAACTGCTAACCTTGCTTTCTAAGATAAAACCTCCATCATGACATACATAAAAAACAGAAGGTTCTTAAAATGCAACAGGAATACTAAGTGCTTGCCTCCAGATACCAACTGGTTGCTTGGCAATAGATCCAACAGCTCAAAAACCTTTTCACTTGCTCCTACTGACTGCATTAGTGAAGACCAGTTGTCTCCCACCCACCAGGTAGAATAGATCAACCACTCAGAATATAGTATAAACTTGGTTAGTTGTTCTGCTGTTATTTGACCAGAAAGAATAGATATTCCTCCTACCAAAACTGCAACCACCTGCAAATGTTATTTGTGATATGACATTAATTAACTCAAAAGATTAAAGAAAACAAGCAGAGAAGATAAAGATGCCAATTAAGAAGCAACCAATCAATTGTACTCCATTTCAAAAATGGAAAGCATACACATTTTAGTCTGCACTTTGTTAATATTCAGCATAACATAAAGATGCAAGTCCAACCCAACAAGTCAACAAATCTATTCACATTGAAGATATTATTAATAAAAAAAGGCTGGAATTGATCAAGCGGGTCTAGATTCTGAAAGAACACTCTAAAGACACTGACTATCTGCAAATGAATTTCATCTTCACTAGACATTTGTGAAATACTATGTAGAAAGGGTGGATCCTACTGAATTTCCCTAATTAAATTTCAATCTTTAGATAGATTGATCCTCTCTTAGGATCAATATATAACTAAGATTCAGTAAGTTGTTTTTGGTTGTGGCACATATGAAGTACATGGACAAAAGATTATAAGAGAACCGATGTCAAAGAAATGAAAGAAGTAAAATATATGCAAGATGATATTATTCATTTGCAAGGATAGATTATGAGTGGGGCTATGTGCCTGGCATGCCCATAAGCATATTGAAGCCCACCAAATTGAACAAGATAGCATGCTAAAATTCTACAGAATTGGCCAAAACTCATTGGTTGTTAGCATGTGACTCAACCATGACGAATAAAATTTCATGCTTGAAATTGATAGGATACTGTCAGAACAGGCCAATACCATACCATAATTGTACCGGCTATATTTACATTTTTCTTAAGACTTGTAGCCAGTTATACCAAAAAAAATTCCAGTTCCACCCAATTCTAGCTGTTCATATTGATCAATTGATGATACTTCCTAGGATATTCATATTGGAATTGATTATTTTATAGAAGTATAATTCCACATTAAAATTTCAAAAGCATGTACCATAGCACAAGCAAAAAGATCACGAATATCTTGGTTATGGTCCTACGAGTTGAAGGAAGAAAATGCAGGTTATATGTTAGCCTATTCAGGAAAGTCAAATCCTGATGCTTATAAGCCTAAAAATCTTGACCTGTTTAAATTAACTGTCCAACATATATATCGAGTTCAAATAAAGACCTTGTAACCTACAATCAGGTCAGCTAAGCTTTGGCTTGAATTCTCATGTGTGATACTTTAAATAGGCTAAGCATAGTTGTAAAATCGAGATTCGAATCATGAATCATTGGGCTGATTTTTGAATCGTGAATAGTGAATCGTATCGAATTGTAAGATTCAAAACACAACTTAAAAAATATAATTTAAAATATATATAACTACAATATGAACAAAATACTCATAGGACTCAAAACTATATGTCTATGTACCATGATAACCTAATAAATATAATAATTCATCAATCCAAAAATTCCATAAGTCCTAAAGAGTGAAGACTAATGCCAAAAGACACTAGTAGTCTAGTAATATATTGTCCTAGTCCTAGTATTATCCTACTCTTCTCCTTCAATAATCAAGATCTATGTCACTGTACTGAATACATTGATACCAACACCACCATCATCTAACAAGGGTATCTCCTCATCTTTTTCCCCTTCATTTTACCATCATCGCTTTCATCTCCAATGTCTTCAACTTCTTCTTGTATCTCAATGTCTTCAACAAGGGTATCTATGTCACCCGGCAATGACCTGCCTAACCCACCTGAATCTGGAAGCTTTCAATCGTCGATTTTGCAATTCGAGTCGCAGTGATGGGAATCACATGGTTCCAGCGATTCCAACCACGATTCAAGGCCAACTTCGGTTCATCTTGCGGTTCCAATCAGTGGAATGCAGAATCAATCCGAATCACACGATTTGAATTGCGGATAGTGCGCTGATTGGAACCGTGTGATTCTGACAATACTGAGCCTAAGTTTAAGCACAAACTAAGCTGTAGAAGTGTATCAGTCAGAACTTCTAAGGTGCCACGATAGGGCCTTCTCGAGTTTGTAGGGCTAGAATATTCTGATAAAGGGCTTCTTTGGCTTCAGTTTCTTTTGGCTACAAAATCCTGATTAACCTAGGCATCTTGAACTCTACTAGCCACTAAAAGTCAAATAGCAACATGATCCAACAACTCCACCACTAGTGCCTATGGCATCCATTCGAGCTCTCTCACATGCTCATAAATGTGCATGGACCACTATAACCATCTCTTCTCTATGATTTCCTTTCTTCCGAAATGTTTTAGGGGTCACAATTGATTATTATTAGCATTTGTAATGACCAAATATTTGGCTTATAATTTTCATACATTGACATATATTGAGCCATACCCTCATTTTTCTTGTTAGGATTGAGGATTCAACAAAAATTGATCAATCTATGTCATCCATATGGATTATACATATAATGTTCGTGAGCTCAAAAGGACCTAAAAATATGAAAAAACAGCAATCCTTATTTTGATATGAAAATGATTTAAATACCGCTTTTTGTTCTTAGGCATCATCTATGAAGCACCGACACCGACACCGACACCGACACCGACACCGACACGGGGACACACCAATTTCAAAAATTTACAAGACACGGACACGGCATATATAGCATATATATATAGTTCAAGATTTATAATAATATTATGATATTTTCATTGATATCAAACTTCCAATTTTCAATTTTTTCTAGACACCTTTCAAAATATATGAAGCATTCTAGAATCTAGATAATTTCTTGTGTTAATACTTACTATTTCTAAGCCCATTCCAAAAGCATGGGGCACAATATATATTGACATCTCCCAAAAAAATTCCTAAATTAGCATGTCTTAGTAGAACTAGCCATGTACAACCACATGTATACAAAAAGTTAAGTAGAGTCTCACTATCTTCATCATGGTTCATCAAGAGAAAGACCGGCAACTTCAAGCATTCCATTATCTTCATCAATAGGTGAAGACTCATCTTATGTAATATCCCACATCATTGTTTCTCCTTTATTATATTGGGGAGTTTTCCTTGAAATGAGACGAAGATTACTATGGACAAATACTAAATTATCCGCACGTTTAGGCTTCATCTTGTTCCTTTTAAGGGAATGGATAAAAAGGTAAGTGCTCTAATTTCTTTCACAACAACAAGAAGATAAAATACTAAATTCTCTTGATTGTTTTATTTTTTTAAAAAAAAATGCATGGCTGGCCATGTCCAAGCCGTGTCCGGGCAAAAAAAATTGACAGGTCAAGACACTCTTGGACACGTGTGTCGGATGAGTGTCTTCGTGTGTCGGTGACTCGGTGTCCGCGGCGTGTCGGACACGCGGACACGGCAGTCCCACAGAGTGTCCATGCTTCCTAGGGCATCATTTGTCTCAGTGGATATGATTTTTATTGGATAGGAAAAGAGTCTGAAAAGGATAGGATAGTAATGCAAGCAAGTAAGCCTAAAATGTTATCCTATGTAAATTTCAGTGTCAGATGAGACAATTGAATAAGAATAGATTTCTAGTCGTGTGTTTGTTTTGGTCTCAGATGAAACAATAGGATAATTATAAAATAGAAATAGCTAAACACTAATCATTCTTAAAAATATAATATAGAATGCTACTGTAAGGTCTTGTTAAAAATTAGAAAATGCCATCCAACAAACAGTATTGGACAAAAATGACAATTTTGCACCAATTCTTGATATCTATGAATTCACTCTCCCTCCTATTCACTTACCATTTCTATCAACCTTGTAATACCCCTGTTTAGTGTCACATCGGGAGTATATTGGATGTGGTGTTGACTTATAAGGCTTGATAGGTGTGCTACCATCAACTTTAGCTTGAGCATTTTAATTAGGCCAATAGGTTGGCCTATGAAGTTGATGGGTCAGTTATCCCATCAAGCGGGTCATAACAAATGGTATCAGAGCAGGACCTAGTCCTAGTGAGGAAGCCTATGTGAGAAAGGGCTGCCCGAGAGTTGTGGTGGAGGAGCTACTAGCCTAGGTCTCGTTTGAAATTTACTAACCTGTTACTCATTTACTAATGGATTAACCGGTTAATATGGGAACAGAATTTACCGATTTCGGTTATCCGACGGATAACCGATAATGAACTGATTTCGGTTTCGGATGCTAGTTTGTGAAATCGAACGATTTCGGTTAACGGGTTTTTAAATCGGTTTCGGTTTCGGCTAATCACGAAAAACGTTGTTAACCGAACCGTTGTCATCCCTAGTTTAGTCCCACATCGGGAGTATATTAGATGTGGTGTTGGCTTATAAGGCTTGATGTGTGTGCTCCAATCAACTTCAACTTGAGCATTTTAATTAAGTCAATAGGTTGGTTTATGAAGTTGATGGGTCAGTTATCCCATCAAGTGGGTCATGACAAACCTTCTCTTGCTCTTAGTGTTTCCAACTCTCTAGCTTATTGTATTCTAAAGCAAGCTTTGAAGTTTGACTTTCTTCAAAATGGTTAATCTATTTTTTTTGTTGACTTGCCTTTTAATGGTTAGCCTCTTTTCTTAAAAGAAATGTTTGACTTGCTTTGTGGGTGTTAATCTTCTCAAATTGAAGCACACCCAAAGACTGTACATCTTCAGATTGGCAAAATGCTGAACCTCAATCCTGTTGTGTGTATATTTTATGTATATCCCCAGAATGATAAGATCTATGCTCAGTCCAAGTTTGTGGCATTATGTTATCACTTTCTAGTAGCACATCCCATAATGACATCTATACTGTATAGAACACAAGCTATTTTTTTTCTTATTCAAATCAAGTAAAAATGCATCCAACATAGACTACATTGTTCACATAATTACAATGGTCAGGTCCGTCAGGACCATGGTTTAAAAAATCGGCCGAAACAGTACGGTAAGCCCAGTATTTACCGGTTTTTGGGGATTCCGGTATTCGATATACCCGGTATTTGAAAATACTGGGTATATATGGTATACCGGGCGGTATATGGCGGTATTTCGCCATATACCGCCCGGTAAGGGCGGTATATGTATCATACCGCCCGGTATGACGCGATATCGGTTTTTTTTTTTAAGAGTTAGATATAACTCTAATAATACATAATTGATGAATAAATGCTTAAAATTAATATTCAAATGTCAAATACATGAATACAATGTTAAAAACTATTTGGTACTGTATTAGGATTTTTTACATATATAAGAGAATTACATTAGAATTAATATAGAGCGACACAATCCCACAACCCAAAGGGTCTAAAAAATTTCCGGGGGCTCCGCCCACACACCCCTAGCAGGGGGCGCTGCCCCCTTGACCCCTGCCCGCTAACCGACTAGCGGGACCGCCGAAGACTCTGCGTAGCGCAACATAAGACGTAGTGCAACATCAACTAAGATGATGAATACCATGTGTCGCCCTATATTAACTCTAATGTAACTCTCTTGTATCTGTGAAAAATCCTAATACAGTACCAAATAGCTTTTAAACATTGTATTCATGTATTTGACATTTGAATATTAATTTTAAGCATCTATTCATCAATTATGTATTATTAGAGTTACATCTAACTCTTAAAAAAAAAAAACCCGGTATAGTGTTTTCCGTACCAGACCGTACCGAGTGTCGGTATAGTACGGTACGATACCGATTTCGGCCAGGTACCGAAACCGAGATTTTAAACCATGGTCAGGACAACATTACAAATAGTACAACTTTAAATCAGATATGTGCACAATTACCTCAGAATAAACTATAAAACTCAATCAACTTAATTTATAGTTAGATTCACGAGATCCACCAACCAATGAGTATATCAAATGCAATAAACAGACCTGTGTCGAATGATAGAGAAAATTGAAGCTTAAACTCCAGAGTCCATAAGCCACACTCTGTCTCAAGCTGACATCAGCCAAACTTTTGAGCCAGTTTGCATACCTGTCAAAAGAATTTTACATCTGACCCCATATATGTATATATCTCAATAAATCTACAATTGTTTGTTAATGATATGTTTATATGTGTGTGTGTGTGCGCACACACACACACAGTATATTGCCTTCTGAATTCTTGTTTCTCTGTTCCATAAACTCGGACAGTCCTGAATAGTGAAAGCGTTTCTTGTGCAACCTGATTTGACAAACAAGCATTAATGTAGAAGACACAATTATTTAAATTTGACAATGTCAAAAAAGTTTAATCTTACTTCATTGGCACTTGCAGTAAGTTCCTGAGTTAACTTTGCTGCTTTCTTCTGGTACCTATAGCATTAAGAAGTAAAACATGAAATTCAATTATTATCCATGATTCTAGGGGCTACAAGAATGAGATTAATCCATAAGGAGCAGAATAGCAGATACTCCCTCCTACATGCTATGGGATAAGAGAATGGATGAGAAAACAAGGAAAATAAACACAAGATCATAAGTAAAGAGGAAGACAAATAAACGACATGGTTCAGCTAGGCTTTGGCATGCCTACGACTGCATAGAGCAAGAACAAAACCCCTATATTTCTTCAAGAGCAAGTATATGAGATGATATGCCCTATAAAGTATAAATATAAGGAGTCTAGGGCAAAACATAATGGGTGCATAAAGATGAAAAAACCCCAAATAGTAATAAGCCCAACAAAATGAGTCAATGCCAGTAAATTTCTATCTACATTTTTCGGGTTGTGCCTCCAAATCCTAGAAAATTGTGCCATTATATACCAATAGTGAGCTCTATGCATGGGTGCATAATATCCTGTACTCAGAAGAGAGCTCAGCCCCTGTTTACATGGGTGCATAATACATTGTCACGCTAGAAATATAATCTCAAGCTCCAATCAGGCTCCATACTTCATCATCATGCAAAAATCATTAAAAAAGATGCGCTAGTTAGAGGCAACAATTATCAAAATCAGTTTTGATTTTATACAGAATAGTCCAGCAACAATATATAGATGCAAAAAGGGGGAAATAAAAACATAAGAATAAAATGATCCTACAGCTCATTCAAGATCTTTTTGGCGTATTGGCCAATTCTGAGTATGTTTCAACTTGTAAAAAACTCCTCAAATCTGGTTTGACCCCCGAGTGCAAGCATGATATACAACATAGTAGTCATCTAATTTGTCTCGTCTTTAATGAATAATCATTTATCTTCTCTTCTCTCATACTACATTGTATATTCGCTGGGAATAAAAAATTAGCCTATACACCAAAAACATCTGAAAAGGAATCAAACAATTCAAAAGCTATCAAATTAGACAAATAATTATACCAAATACCCACAAGGACATAAAAATCAATTAGAAAGCATAAATTAAAAAATAGAATTAAAAATTCCACCTTTTGGAGTGAAGCAATCGGTTCAACCTTGAACCAGAACTAATTTGCTAGTGGTTTGATTCACAGTGAAACACCTGGTAAACAACAGTTCTTCAAACCATGCCCCAAACTCAATCTCAAGGTAGCATCTAAAGCTTCTTCACTTCCCTCGTACTAGGTTTATGGACAACATCGTCAATCTCAATCCTAGGGAATTTTTCTCCCAATGGATTGGTGGATAACAATTAAAAAAATGTTATTCACTATTTAATAAATTTTAATAAACAGATAATTCACCACAGCATTACATTTCAATATCCCAATAAATGAGGAAAAAGAGAGTGACCAAAAGGCAACAACAACTAAGGATGAGAGGATGCCAACGCTTGGGAATGATAGCTAGGGAAAAGACTCCCCTCCATGGTATGATGCCATTGGCTGTCTATTCTTGCAAGATTCATAACTCTCGCAATTGCAAGACACCTCACACCAGAAAAGCCCATACATAAAACCTGTTCATCTAAGTTGTGGAGACATGGCTCTGAGCCATACATTGGACACCTGTTCGCATAGCCTTACATGATCTTACCTTTCAGCATGCATTGTCTCTAAGCGATGCATACCTTATGTAGAACTACTATAAATAAGCCCCTTCAGTATGCAGCCAGGAGCAAGGGGAAAAAAGTTGAGAGAATTAATATCAACACCTCTCAAGGAGAAAAAAGTTGATAAAATGCCTAGTAGTGATGTTGCAACAATGAGGGTGAAGTTATGTTCCAACAGCCCAAGCACCAAAGACAAGGACGGACCCATGTCACCTGATATGATGATCATGGAACCAAAATTAATAAAAACTATAGAAGCCTTCTATAATAAAAATTTACCCATTCACGGACCCATGTCACCTGGTATGTTGGTAGAAAGAGTAACAAAGTTTGGAGATGAAAATGTTGCTAGGAAAAATGAAAAATGATCAGGTATTTATAGGAGTTTCATTAAGGGTGAATGGGTAAATTTAATGTTTTCAATTTTAATTTTTTTTCCAATGAAAAAATGGTCTGGCCGTAGGGTCTGGCGTGCCAGACCTAGGTGAGACCCAAGTCGGGCGCACGCCAGACCTGGCTTCGCGCGCGCCAGATTGGGAGTCGAGGTCAGCTTACACCAAGGCCGGACCTAGGTCTAGCCGGCCAGGAGTAGCCTAACCCGCGTGTCGTGCTCGACACGGCATGCACGCGGGTCATGCTCGGGCCAGCACGGTCCACATGTCGTGCTCGGCCCGCGTGCCGTGCTCGGCACAGCATGCACGCAGATTGTGCTCGGGCCAGCACGGCTCCACATGTCATGCTCGGCCCGCGTGCCATGCCGAGCACGGCCCACGTGCCAAATGGATGAACCCAGCCCGTCCCTTGGGCACAAACGAGTTGTGCCTAGCTCGGCCCAAAATCTTTCTAGCTGGGTCCGTGCTGCTCATGGGCGAACCCAGCCCATTGCCACCTCTAATAGAATGATGGGCCAAGGGAGTAGAACAAAGGTTAAAACAAATGGATTATACAGCTATTAGAGATGATAACAAACTTACTGGAGGTTGAGTGATAGTAGCTCCTCTTGGTTACTATCAACTAACAATAAGACTGTGCATTAGAGGCCTTGGATGAGATTCATCGTAATAAAACAATGTCCTTGTTTACATGCTATGAAAATCCCAATGCTAGCGCAACTTGTTCAAACGAATCATGAAGGCTTGGTGCAAATGTGGGATACAAACTCTAATTACTTGCTACAGGGGACTATGTGGGCATAGACCCATATGAGATCGACCTTAGGGGGCGTTTGGTACATTACCACTTAACATTACTGGGAATCTAAATTACCACTCAAATAGATTACCACTTTTAAAATTACCGGTAATGTTACATTACCATGTTTAGTATGTACGGGTAATCTCGCTAGTAATCCGCATTACCTTATTTGGTATAAAAAAAGATGACTAGGAAACTTATATCTTTAACTAAAATACTCTCAAATTAAAAAAAAAAAATAAACTTTAAAAAAAAAAAAAAAAAAATTAAAAAAAAAATATGGATTACCAATTTACTATGAGATGAGGCGAGGATTTTTTTCTATGTCAATAGAGGGTATTTTAGTTGGGGATATTTTTGTCAAAAAATAAAAAATAACATTACCACTTTATAGATAATCCACATAGCCACCCCCTCCCTTGGTAATGTGGATTACCACTTAAGTGATAATGTAGATTACCATGGGCATCCAGATTACCTGTAATCTGTTTCAACCAAACGCGTAATCTGATGGGGCCCAGGTAATTTTAATTAAGATTACCAGTAATCCATTTAGATTACCTCATACCAAACGCCCTCTCGGTCTTTAGGAGCCTAATCCTCCCATCTGCGATGCACAAAGCTCGTATTGTTATTAGTATGGTATCCTACTAATAGTGATGACCAGAAGAGCTTCTACGGTAAGATCCAGAAGAGCTCGTATTGTGGAGATGAAAATCCACAAGATCACAGCACGAAAATAAAGACATGTACACTAACTAGAAGTCTAGAACCATACTGTCCGTAGAAGAGCATAATTGCTGACAAGCCAGAGCAGATCAGCAATGTAGATAATGTAAGACGCCAAGATAAGATAAACAAGTATATCAGTGCACCTATTGCCTGCAAAAAAGTAACAAGTTTATGGCATATCAATTCCAGAGTGATAGATTGTAGTAAAGGTGAAAAGTGCCATGTAATACCTGGAGCACATTGCGTGATATCAGATTAAGGTCATTCCCGATGACACGAGATACTTGCTGACAATCTGAGCCAAGTCTGCTAGTTAAATCACCAACTGTTTCATTGTCCAAGAACGATACATCCTGAGACCAACATGATAATAACTGGATTCAGGGTGAGAAACTTTGTGAAAGAGAAAGTAAATTGACATCGTTTCCATCAGTGAGCGAAATTAATTAATTTCTCTTGGATGCAGATTTGACCTGAAAAAGTAGAGCATCATATAGCATTTCTCTCATACGCCTAACCTAGGAAATGGAGCAAAAAAGCAGACAATATCAAATTCTCTATCATATGAATTTGTCCAATACATGTCAATAAAGAGTTTGAAAAGTGATTTTTTTCATAAAGGTCAATTATAAATCAACCAAGTTTTACCAATATCATGTTTGCAATGCCGAAACAGCACCCTCGTAAACCACTGTACAATAGATCAGCAATAAAGGTGTCAGAATTGTGCTGCGCATCTATGACTAAAGGCTAAATAGCTTACTATGATCAAAGATTACAGAAAGTAAACAACAATACAAAAGATCCTTATGCGAAAACCTAGATCACAATATGCCAAGGTCTCTCTGGGCTCTGCAATTTATGATGCAGAAAACTTCAAGCCATAAGAACCCCACCTTGTTTGGCAGTTGGCACTACTAAGGACTGGAATAACCCCTTCAGAGCCAGAACCAAGCATGACAGAGACATAAATGACATCAGTTCAATTTTATTTCATTTAAGATAACAATAACTTGGCTTTGATGTATGGAGTGCTTTCCTAGGTCAACTAGAAATTATACAAAGAGCAATAAAATAAGATAACATGTTTCCTAATATGGAAAAGACATATTAACAGTTGAAAAGGAAAAGTGACTAAAATATGCTCACTACCATACCATACCTGGGTACCAGACTCAGAACCGGTCAAGTAGTATATACCATCAATTTCATTTACCCCAAAAAAGGAGATGAAGAAAAAAGAAAAAAGAAAAAAACAATCCCACTACTTCACCAATGTAAAATGTCAACTTTTGATGTCTAAAATTGTTTTACATATAAAAACATAAAATAAAATAAAAGGGAGGTTTCTGACTATAGAAGATTGTAGAGTGTTCCAAAACCACTTACTGTCCAATCAATACCTGATACAGTACACCCCCACCCCCTTGACCAATAATGAAGATATAATAGTCTCATGCACTTGTGGTGCTAGGCATAATTATGGTGAACTGCTGAACAATCCAAGAACCTAGTGAGAGATGACTCAGCACTGACAAAGATCGACTATTCTACACAGTAGATTTGTTGACAACCAGAGAATGAAAAGATGAATTAGTTCCACCAAAGATTATGCCCTTCTATTATGTGATTGCATATAGGAGGCACATGATGAAAATATCAAAATAATAGAACAAAAGCAATCAGAGGTAGCGGACAACTTATGTCAGCTGAACAATCTCAAAAATGTTTTAAAACTTTCATATGCCCAAAATGTTATAATAATCAACATTGGGAAGGCCTCCCAAGTGGGCAAATATAACAGATTTCCCAGGGGTTGGTTTAGGCAACACATAGGTTCTACTGACCGCATGAAGCAAAACAGTTATAAGAAATTTAAATTTATATACATGTATGAGAAATTGAAAAGAAAAAAAAGTGATTCATGATAGAATCAGAATAGCACAGTTCATGTAGATGATATCCTAATTTCTAAGTGCTAATTGTTAAAGTAGTAATCACATTGGAACTTACAAACGGGATCTCAGAAGATTTCAGATATAAAGAAAGTAAAGTGTAAAATGGTACTACAAAAAGTCAACAAATTACCAATTTAATAAAATTCAACAGAGATGTAATAATAGAAAATTGCGAAATGTGGACGACTAATGCATCCACCGGTATTGTCAAGCAACTATAAATGAACAATTTCATTCATGATAGTATTAGAATGTGAATTGTTATGAATATAAATCAATAGATTGGGTGGGTCTTCCTAACAGCTTAACTTTTAGTGAAAGCTAGAGCATCCAATAAAATTTTAGCATTTGAATCTTGTTGATAACTAAAATATAGACCCCCAGTTACATAAGCCAGTACAACATGGTGGGTTTGGGCCAGTTGAATCATGATCATCCATCCACACAAGAGGGGGGGGGAGTTAAGAATATAAATGAATAGACGGGCCCCCTTACTAAATGCTAAAGCTTTTGGGAAAATTAAAATGATTGCAGTCCAAACATATTATTCTCATAACCATGAAGTTGACATAAATAAGCACTTTAGTTCTGTTAAGAAATTAGGGATTTCTTGGCCATACTTTTAACCAATGTGGGACTTTAACAAGTTCAAACTTGCTTTTTGGATAATGCAATACAAAATAAGACCAAATATTAGACAAGGTAGGTAGGATAGAAACCATACAAGAAATTAACCTGCATATGCCAGAGATGATACAAAACAGAACTAGTAGCCTTGCGTTTCCATAGAACATCATGCTTTCATGACTTTGGGCAGAAAAAATAGATGCTGTTAAGAAATGGGGGATTGAAATTTCTGATAGCTGCATCAAATAAGAATAAACAAATTGCAATGACCAATCATTAAAGATTACTTTAAAAAATCTCATAAATAGGAACATAACTAAGTACAAAATGATGTGGGTTGTGTTGTTGACTGTCTTAAAAAAAATCACAAAAGTGAACTTGTTGGCTACAAAAACTGAGAACCATCAAAAGCCAGCAAACGACATTTGCTTTCAGAAAAGCACTTTTGAATAATTAGACAACAAATTTAGTTTGCAACTGTAAAAAATCCATACTATATCCTAAAACCTCATAGTGTTAATTGACTCCCTTACCTAGTGTACTTAGCCTTTCTTCGTTCTTCTGTAATTCGTGTCCATCCCCTCTCAACCAAAACAAAAAAATGAACTAAAGAAACTAAACTACATTTTATACCTATACATTTTTTCAATAGATTATCACATTACTTATATTTTAAGAATTCTTTATATCAAATGATAATAAAATATGAAATAAAAAATTATACAATAATTATCAGTTTTAACAATTTTTGTTTTTGTCATTTGAAGTTTTGACCTTTGATCTTCTACCATACTTTCACCATCACTTTACCAAAAAACCTTCAACTACATAGATCATTTTCCTACCAAACTACTAATGTACTATTAGTTTTCCTACATCTTTTATGTTGCAGATTTTTCACAAAACTTTACCACACTAAACATAAATCAGGCCCATCTAAAGATATGCATAATAACTTGGGCTGGGTTCCTAATGAACATTCAAGCAAATCTGCAGGTCATCTTCCTTTATTAGACATTTTTGAAACAAACATCACTCTATGCAATAGATCACAACTCACTGTACCTAAGGAATCAACTGCCTAGAAAAGGCACTAAGATATGAACTGCCTGGCATGGAGGAGTTTTTGCAGACAAGATAAAATATTAAGAAGTGAGTTTAAATATGTGTTGGTCAAAATACATCTGAATAAGCAAAAAGTAGTTGGAATGATTTATAGGTGCTAGAAAACTATGTCATAAATAAGCACAATAACATTTATTTACAATGGAGTAGTATTCCTTGGATATTGTACAATAACTCAACGTCATTTATTCTCCCTCACTTCTCTTATCGTCTCTTCTTCCTCTCCTTGAAATCCTAATTTCCTAATCTTGGTTAAGTAAGAGAGAATACTAAAAAGATCCATACTAATCAATCTTAACCTACCTTGTCCTGATAAAAAAAAATTGCTCAAGTATGGCATGCCTCTACTAATATTAGACCTGTCAATGGGCATTGACTGAAAATCTCAAGAGATAGGAATCTCATACAAATTCAACCTAACATACTGTTGGGAAAGATTTTCGCAAAAAATATTTAAGCATTTGACTGAAAATTCAACTGACCGAAATAAAAGTTTGGAATGAGAACACTATTTCTTGAAAAAAAATGGAATTGAGAATCCTGCCTGGTTCCAATTTATAAATCCCGCCCATTTTGTCCCAGACACTACTATACTCATAGCCAAATGGTTAGAGAACCACCTACATAAATCCAAGGAGAGCTTTCTTAGGAATAATAGAGGGCATCTCCCACTAATTTATTGAGATAAAGATGCACTTACATATTTCATAGTTAAAGAAAAGAAGATTGTAAATTGTCACTCTGGTGTAGAAAGATTCTGTTAGTTCTTTCTTTCCACACATACCAGTGCATCCGAAGATAATGCCACAAGCTTGCTTTTTATAATTTGGAAGTAACAAAAATGAAATTTAGTATTTCTCCGAACATAAATTTAGAGTTCAAATTCTAAGGCATTCACTTCTTGTGGAATTAAAATACTTCTATTTCGAGAATTGGTTCCAAACTAGCTGCCAAAAACTGAAATATGCTACCATGAAATATTTCATTAAAATAGTTGTATTATTAAAGAAGGCTGCAGTAATCATTTAAACACATCATACCGCTGCGATGAAGAGGGACGTAAAAGCCACGAAGATGACCAATCTATCATTAGCCACGAGTACCCACATGCGACGCAGCGCAGCACTAACGGGCAATCCCTTATTCTGGCGATCCTGTCCTCCAGCTTCACCTTTCGTTACATCCACCTTATCGAGATTCCACCAACTCCCACCAGGAAGGACATTTCGAAGGAGCACGAGACTGGATTGCAACCGATCAAGGAACCCCACGTCGCCATTGGTTTTCAACTCGAACTCCCCATACTCGCGCCCCAGATTTGTTCCGAGAGGAAGTGAGGAAGAGGATGGCGAGGCCGCCCTGATAGGGCGAGAGCGTCGCAGGCGGCATCGATTCGGGGACAGGAGGCAGAGAGGGGAAAGAGAAGAGGGAAGTTTATGGGGACGAGACTTGGTGTTTGGTGAGAAAATGGAGGAGCAGAAATGCAGTCTTCTCCGGCAGTTAATGGAGGAGATGGGGAGAGACGGAGCGGCAGTCGCGGCGGCAGGGGCCATGAAGCCGAGAACGCTCGGAATTATTTGGGGATCAGACGCCGTTTATTACCTATCGCCGTTTTCTTGGACCTAGTTTCCGGTTGCTTTACGGCAACGGAAAAATGTGGGCTTATTGGTTATGGATGGCCCTCGTTTGATTTATTTTTAAAATATATATATATATATATATATATATATTATGATCAAAAGTATTCCTTTTTGTACCTTCACAAAAAAATTATTATTATTATTATTATTATTATTGGCATTTGAATTCTATTATGAATGACTTCACGTTGGATTTTAATGGGTACCCTAAACTATTCAACTTGGTTAAACGGAGTTAGATTAGTCCTTAATCATCGAATCAGGTTTAAGCTGAATTTTAATGTCTATTTGATTGCTCACAAGAAATAGAATAGTCAAGAAAGAATAGAATAACTATTTCTTATTTAGTTGGCATTGAATAGATCAGAAGTAATTATTTTTTTATTTAGTTAGCATAAAGAATTGTGGCCCCCACTGAGATTTTATTTTTAAAAAAAAAAATTGGATGGCCCCCACTGCACTGTCACGCAGTGCCATGAAATTTTTTTTTATAAACAAACGGTTGTGAATTGTGATATCTTACCGTATCTTTTCATTTAATGTGCCGTGTTCAACACTTGCGTGATCTGTTCAACTTTTACTCTCGCCTTCACTTGAATTCGCTCGTCTTCTCAAGAAATCGCTGCTCGCAGGCAGCACCTTCACACTTCACATCGATGTCGCCTGTCGTTGCCTGCCGCCGGGGCTGCTTGCTACCGCTGCCGTTGCCGGGGCTACTCGCTGCTGCTGCCTCACACTTCACATCGCTGTCGCCTATCGCCTCCTACCGCTGGGGCTACTCGCTGCCGCTGTCGCCTGCCGGGGCTGCTCGTTGTCCTAGGCAGCCCCTTCACTCAAGCTTTGTTGCCGCTGTCGGCTTCTCACTCACGAGTCACAAACACGCTGCCTTCACACCCGTCCAGCATCTAGAGTATGCCACAGGAGGAGCTCCTTGAAGCTCCTTGGCCCAGTCACAGTTCTACGCCGAGATCTCGTCCAACGTCACTACGTCAGCCACAGTAGGAGCTCCTTGGCCTTCACATTCGTAAGTTTCTTGATCTTGTGATGAGTCAGCAACTCTCTTTCTTATTTTACAATTCTATTGGATTTCAATGTTACAATATTGGAGTTAAAAAACAAAACTGAAGCTTTGTATTGGATTTCAAAAGAGTATAATTTTAGTTTTAAACCATTTGAATATTTTCCACCAGCTTTCTGATTCAATATCTCTCATTTTCTTATAATTTTTTTTTGTTACAGTACTTCAGAAAAATAGAAGAAAATATCTCACTGCGTTCAACCTTTGTAGGATTGCCTTCAATCTCCGCCGAGCTACTGACATCGTATGATATTTTTATTTTATTGATTGTTACTTTCTTCGAGCGGTAAGATCGATAATTTTATTTCATTCAATATTAATTTATTTTGTTGTTATTTTTTAATTTTCAGCATTATTAATTATATCAATATTTACCTTTTGTTTTCTTGCTAATTGAATTGATTGAAAAAATATATAATTAAATTTAATTGATAGCATCATTTTCTTTAAGAAAATTATGAAAGAATTTTTGGAAAAAAATTTAAAAAGAAAATCAATAGATAATGATTCTAGTTTCGAAAATAAAACACAACCTCAATATAAAAAAGAATACTTAGAAATTAACTTTGCAACGTTTTCAAAACACGAAGACTCGTCGATGTCGACTATCAAAATTAGTTTGCCCCCACTAATAAATTTTTTTGAATTCATCACGATAAAGAATAGACAAGGAACGTAAACATAATAATAATAATATCCTCCAATATTTAATGATTATCCTTATTTATAATTTATTCACATATTATATTGCATTCTAATGATATTATAATTTATTCAAAAATGATTAAAATAAAGATAAAATTATAAGAATAATTATAAATAATATTAAATAATTCATAATAACATAATAAAAATGTGAAATATATAGTTTTTAAAATAAAATATTAATTTGAAAATATAATAAATAAATTTTCAATCAGTTAAATAATTTGTGGTATAATTTAAAAATATAATAAAAAAACTAATATAATATACATTGTGTAATTAAGATTAATTACAATGGATAAAATTAAAAAATATTATTAGGAATAAGCAAAGAATAGTTATTCCTTCCACTAAGACAATGAATAGTTATTCCCATCCATCAACAATAGATGGGAATAGGAATAGGAATAGGAATAGTTATTTCTTGTGTTTATAATAGATAGGAATAGGAATAGCTATTTCTTGTGTTTAAAATCCGGTCAAACAACGTGATAGAAATAGATGAGAAATAATTATTCTATTCATTATCTATTTAAAGTTTCGAACAATCAAACACGTCCAAGCAAAAATTATGCAAATACTTGATTCATAATATTTAATATATTTACGCGAGTATATGCGAGTTCAAATTCCTATTTAATTAATTCTTATTATGTTCAAGCACGAGAAAAAAATTATTTGAGCTGAATTTGGGTACCAAAGTCTGTAATCAAATTTTGATTAGTAATAAAAATATGAATATTCAATCTATTGTCAAATCTAATTTTTAAATAACTAAAGGTGGTTACAAATGCCTATTCAAATAATTTTTCCCTTTTTTGATATAAAAGGAAATAATTATTACCATTTTAAAAAATCAAATTACTATCTTATAGAAGTATCACAGTATGCATACATGACTCCATCTTTATCTACACGAGAAAAACTACATATTAAAATTGTCATCAAAACTTTCTTTTACCAAAGCATCTTTGGCAAGCTTGTCAGCTTCTTCATTACTTCTTATGAAATGCCAATCAGCCAGCTCAATCTCCATTGCCAGATTCCATAATTTCTCCACCACAACAGTCATTTCCCAAAGAATATCCTATTCTTTCTTTAATAGTTTTATAGTTGTTTCACAATTTGAAAAATACGTGTATGCCTTTCGCCTGCATATGAAGGATCAACCGCGGGCAAATACTACACAACTTCCATTTATTACCTCTTTCATATCAGAATGTCTCACAAATCCACACATGACTTTATACTCTCTCTTCCATGCTGCACCCACAAATATACAATTCTTGCAATCAGTAATAGTGGGATCAATAAGGTTTATTGCTACTAAACATATCATCTCATCAGCTTTCTTTATAAATTTTGGTAAAGATTGATTCCATATTTCATGCCTTGTTAATTACCAGAATAAAAATACCATTGATTCCATAAAACATATCATCTCACCGGCTTTCTATATAAGCTTTGGTAAAGATTGATTCTACTTTATGGGCTCGTTTGGTATCTCGTATAAGCATCATGTATAATATTAGGACTATACAATATTTGGGAAGAATATTAATTAATACATGCACTAAAAATAATACATCATAAGCTGTCATAAGTTGTATTAATAATACACTCTCAAAGCTCTTCATTAGTCTGCATTAGAACTTTCAAAATTTTGGATACTCATTTTACCTCCGGGCAAAAATTAAAAAATATTTTTAATTTATAAAATATTTTTAATGATAAAATATATTAAATTTTTATATTATATTATATTATATTATACAAGTTAGTCAATAGTGACTAGTCTATACAGACTAGTACTATACAAGCTAGTACATGTGTGTACAAAATACTATATAATAAAAGTACAATACATGCTAATACTATACAGGTTAGTCAATATGGACTAGTACTAAACAGGCTAATACTATATAATATACCAAACGTGCTCTATATTATAGACTAGTACTATACAATATACTAAACGTGCCCTATATTGTTTCTATTTTTTGAGAACAACCATAATGAATTTGCAATGAAAGCTTTTAATCTTTCAACAAAAATGTAATCATATCCATAGACTTCTTGCACCCATTTGCTGCATCTATTTGCCTTTATTCCAATCATCCTTGAAACTAAATTTTATATTCATTTTATTCTCAACAAAGCTCAAGTATTCTTTCACGGAACACTACAAAAAAATTAATTGAAACCGACGCTTGTTATTTTGAAAAACTAGCTCTTATTTTGGGTCGGAATAAAATTTTAGGCGCTTATGAATACGTTGATATAGAAGTAAAAAATGGGAATGAAAGAATAAGAACAACCGACGCTCTTGAAGGCGCCAGCTTGAGTTTAACAAGCGCCCCCTCAGAGGGCGCCAATTTCGAAATGGAATTCCAATGGAACCGGCACCCTCTGTAGAGGGCGTCGATTTTAGTCAAACTGGCGCCCTCTGCGAGAGGGCGCACGTAAATTGGAACCGACACCCACTTTAAGGGTGTCGGTTTCATATTATAATATATTTAAAATATATAATATATAATTTGTATTATACATAGGATATATTAAATATATTTATTATATATAAATATTCTTATAGTGAAAATTAATTAATATTATTAATATATATTAATAAAACAAACAGGTAAATGAATATTAAATAAATATTCTGTATATATTTATCAATAAATATTAATATATAAATATATTTATATTATATTCTCCATATTTATATATTTATATATTTTTATATATATTTGAATATAAATAAACATGATATTATAAACATTTATATTTTATATATTTATAAATAAATAAGGACTAGTTCAAATGCGATCAATAATACTAACAAAGTTGATACTATCATTTGAGGTGAAAGAAAACCTCACATTGTATATGCTAAAGTTTTCAATGATACTACAAATAATAGAGTTTTCACTCATCGAAGTAATTTTTTATTACAAGGTTTAAGTTTAAGTGCACAGATGTAATTCAATCGAGAACAAACTTGGATGCATTAATTCCACAAGAGTGCCTAAGATAATTTGTCTTTGACTTGCACCTTTAGCAACAACTTAGAGAAGGTTGGCTCAGCAACTTCATCAACAAGTCCTCATGGAGAAGTCAACCTATGCCAGAAGCAACAAAGGTTGTGATAAAGCAGTGGATTGTAAAATGAACTGGATCAGAATTGTAGAACAAATCTTACAAAATAAAAGAATTATGTTGGGTATGGCCACATGGATGTCAACCGATAGATGGAAGTAACATGTGCTATATCAATATGTTGATGCTTGCAAGACACCAGGGACGAAGCCAAATTATTTCAGAAGGGGCGAAATATAGAATTGCATATCACAGAGGTAATTATATGATAAAAAATATTTTTAGAGGAGGCAAATATAATTAAATACTAATACATATAATATATATTACTATATAGGTTGATTGGAAAGACCAATGTCAGGGGGGGGCAATTGCCCCCTCTAACAATAAGCTGGCTCGGCCCCTGCAAGACACTATATATCACTGTCATTTTTGTTTAATTGTTGTAAATAAGTTCAAACAAGGAAATAAATTTAGTCATGATAAGTATTAGTTAACAATTAATCCACATAGTCTGATTATATACTAAAAATTGATAGTGTCATATTCACTTACAACTGGGTGTTCAAGTCTAATGTTGGATCTGAAGGAAGGAACCATGGCAAATGTCATTGTCTAAAGGTATCTGCAGAAATAAACTGAGTAATGATGAGACCAATAGCATTAGATTTTATTCTCCAACTCCAAGGAGTACACTTCCAATACTGACCTCATCTAGCAGCCCTTCATATGTTAGCTGAAAGCACACTGGTGTCACCATATCAACCTGCAGTGCATGTGAGATCAGAAAGGTTATAACTTATAACAGAAGTTTCTTAAGGAGTCATCAAGCCTTGGAACAACATGAAGTAAAAAAATCACACTGTATAAAATGCAAGTAAAGTGTGTGTTGCAATTTAATCACAAAGAGAGCTAAGAAACGGATGAACATTACTGCAAAAGAACAAAGAAATTTATAAGCAAAGTAGCAGCCTACATGTTGATATGAAATTAGCAAATGATGTTCAATGGATGAGTCTGATGATAACTAAAAATGCAACAGGATAATCAAACAACAAGATCCTACTTCTAGGGTTTGCTTTGTTAACTGTGATTAGTTCATAACTAGTAAGCTGCATAAAAACGCTGACAAGTGAGGAAGGCAATGGCAAGTGAGGAAGAAAATATGCAATAAGTCCAATAATTCAAGCTAGAATAGACCACTATATAGTTTGAGAGAAAAAATAACTATTTCTTAAGTAACAAAAAATAAGTATTTAAAGTCATCAAAGAAACTAAGGAGCACATTGAATCTCATAATACAAACTGGATCAGACAAGCATCACTATCAAACTGCCATAAACAGCAACTGATATGCACTGGGTCATCAATAAGGTCACGGAATGGATTATAATTTGGATCTGCCGGATCACGTAGAAAATATAAAACTCCATTTCGCAACACCTACCAAAAGCAACACAAAATGTCAATCAGGTTATTAATTTATATATATAGCTAATTAGATACAACAAAATATGATATATTACCCCTCTAAGAAGACTGACAAAAATGCTGATTTGGAGCATGTAAACAATACCAACTAGCCAGTGAATTGAGGAGCTAGCTAATGGTGAAACTGAAAAGAATTCAACTCTTTGAGCAATTGTTGTCCCCAACATCCTCAAAGTACACACATCAAGCCACCATCCACACATCAATGGAAAGACCCCAAGTTCAGTAACTAAAAGAAATGCAACTTTAACCATGGTCATTAGATGTCTCATTCCAGCCAGGAACTGTCTAAGGAGAGAAGGAATTGCTTCTGCTACTGTAAGAAGACCATAAAGCCTCCCAAATATCACACACTCACCTCTACTGTATCAAATCAAAGCAAGAAGCCCAAGATAGAAGAAAACGAAGCAAAATATGAACATATATCCAACTGCAAGAGTAGCCACATCAGAAAGATGGGAGGAACCAATAACTGTGCCTTTGAGAAGATCAGCTGAAATGGACCTGCCAACACGATTAGAGACCTCATCCAGTCCCGTAGCATTCAATTTCTGGGATCCAGTGACCACCTCCATCATGTGCCCCAAGAGGCCCTCATTGTGGCTTTCAGTGGACAAGTTCTTTGCAGCTGTAAGTGCATTCTTCAAGGTGCTGTTAGCCAAAGTGAGCATAGATTCTGAAATAGGCGAGACTTTTTCCAACACAGGGCTAGAAACTGATGAAAAGAACCAAGTGATATAGTAGAGGACGATTCTCCCTAATGAAAAAGGAATGAAAATGACTACACCAAGGAATATAGCATTACTTGCAAGTACCTGTCCGCAGAAGAAAACAATGTATCAAAGAAGAAAGCAAAAAAATTCAATAGAAATATTACATATCAATAAGCCATAAAAAATTATCACGGAGTTGGGTATACCTGAAATGCCACAGTGATTAATGTTAAATCATGAGCAGTTGATGGAATTAGGCAAGAATTTGACTGTTGGTTTTAGCACTAGATCTTGTGGAAAAAGCATGTTACTGATCATTATTCTGGGTGGTCCATACTCCATGCTGTAGTCAAGCCCTACATTTGTATATTTTGTAGCTGAATATTGAATTGGAAGTTTCCCAACTTTTGCAGGTCCAGGTGGTTGTGATGAATGCCAACATGGGCTGCAACCACTGCAGGCAGAGGGTCTCCAAGGTTGTCTCCAAGATGAATGGTAAGAATGCATATGTCTACACTTTAAATCAGAACTAATTTCTGCATGTAAATAAATTGTTCTCCTTCTTATGTTATGATTTAGTTCCCTTCTGTCCATGCTCAAACTAATGGACCCTATGTGAGAATATAGGACAACATGGGCACTTAAAACCAATTTATAAAACATATGAACTAAATTGAGATAAAGTAATTACATGTGCCAAATTGATAAAGGAAAATAAAACTGTTTCCATTCATATTCTTGATGTTTAATGATGATTTTTTTCCCTTATTGCTTTGGCAAATGAAAATTTCTCTTTTATTTGGGGATTGGATTTTAGCAGGCTTACTGGATTACATGGTGGACTTGCAAAAGAAAGGGGTAACAATGAGGGGGATTGCGGACACAAGAAAGAGTAAAACACCCCAAAGGATCATCAGTAACCAGAACAAGAAGACAATCCAAGGCCATTTGGGCCTCTTTAAGCTGATGTGCTCAGATTCTTTCTAGTGCCACAAAATGCATGCCGCCTCCAGTAGTGGCTCTTACAGTAGAAGATTCAGTACGTATTTATGTAAAATATTTTAAGAAATTTTATGGGCATGAGATGCACATTGATTGAACTACCATTTACTCCTTTGGATCACATCAATTCATGTTACCAAGAGAAAATAAAATAAGATAAAATGATCCCTTGTTGAACTGCAGCCAAATGAAGTGTCAAAATTGGAGAAAAATAGAGATTGTCAGAGTGCAGCCAAATGAAAGATTTCATGCAAGGCACTGCAAGTACATGAAACCTCAATGTTCAAAGAGATATGAATGAGCTTGAGTACATTAGATGAACCATGAGTCCATGATTGAGGCACTCCAGAGAAAATTGCTTTAGATATCCATAAACAAAGAGTGGACGTGGAAATTTATTTTTGCCAGCAAGAAGGTTTCAGAATATCCACATCGAAATGTCTCAAGATACAGCATCTGAAATTATTTATTTCATAAGGTATCCTCCAGATGATTGATAGGGAAGAAAATTGAAAAATGAAAATGGCTGCTTTGTCAGCGGTCGGTTGAATCGATGTATGCATAGTCAAATTTTAGAATAAGTTTCTACTTTTGTGTGCTGAGCATCAGCTACTATTTGAATCAACACAGAACATAAATTACAACCACCAAGTGCCAGAAACCAAAAACACAGTGAAACCTTTTATCCATATGCATGGAAGTTAAAACAAAACACATCATGTCTACCTCTAATTGCTCAGATGGTTACAATACTCAAACATGTAGCTTTTAGGCAAGGGGGATATCCCTGGTTGTAGCGTCTTTGTACACATGATTTGCAATATGATGTCTTAATATAATTATTTATTTTAAAAAAACAATATTTCTTAAACTAACCTTACACGACTGTTGATCTACAAAACAAGCATATGATATGATGGATTTAAAAATAGTTAGGATATGTCGTATATATTTAAGTTTACACTAGGATACGCACTGTTCCTGACAACATTGATGGAAATCCACAGCGTACCAGCAAAATAGACAATGAAGTTGCATACCAAACCTACACAATAGAAATAGAAGACGTGGAACTGTTTGGCACATTTTGGTATCTTTAATTGAACCTATACTCAGATCAACCTAGATTCTTGGACTAGTAGAGTCTGATACTTGAACTTGTTATTGTTCCAGGTTTAAGATAGTTCAGCAAGATAAACTATTTACAGCACATGCCATTGAGAATGTCAAATGTTTGAAAGAATAAATAGAAATGAAAAATATGTAAGTTTCAAAAGCTTAAAAGATACTTACTGTTAAAGCATTTTCAACCAAATGGAATACAGGCCCTTGCATTCCCACAAGCTCATCAAATGGCACATCCTCGGCACCATCAGCATCATCTAGTCCATCAAACATCTGTTCAACATTGGCTTCAAGACGAGCTGCTTGCATTTCCAACCAAGCAGCAACGTTTTCTGCATTTCGCCTAATTATTTGGCCTGCCCCAGCAATCCCTTGAGCCCCAACTGCATCTTCAGCATTTCCATTAACAGCAGGGATCCTATTAACAGGGCCAGGAAGTCTCCTAACAGCACGTGCCCCGTTCCTCTCCGGAACTTCATCATCCCTCTCCGGACCTTTAGCTTCAACACAACGGTGGTTCACAAAGCCAATCTATGGAAGAAACAAGAGGTGTGCAACTCATTGTCACTTGAGATGGTAAGAAGAAAAAAGAAGAAAATACTTATTAATTAAGGGTTGATCTCGAACCGCTTCTCTTCTTCTCTTGCGACAGCGGCTTGATCGCGATCTAGCGCCGGCTTGATCTCCTTCTTCCTCTGTTCGGAACAGGGGAATAGATCTGTCTTCTCGTCGGAATCCGATTCTTTAGGAGGAGCGGCTCGTCGGGCTTTGCTCGGCTTTGCTCTCAGCACTCAATGTCGGTGACGCGAACAGATCAGAAAAGGGTGACGCGAATAGAGAGTAGCAGCGGATAGAGAGGTGAGGCAATGAACTAGCGGGAAACGGAAACGGCGGACGTGAGAAGCAGCGGGAAAAAGGAAATAGCAGACGCGAGAAGCAGCGGGAAAAGAAAAAATCTCTCTCTCTCTCTCTCTCTCTCTCTCTCTCTCTCTCTCTCTCTCTCTCTCTCTCTCTCTCTATATATATATATATATATATATATATATATATATATATATATATATATATATATATAAAACAAACGACTCTCCCCGCATAAACTCCTTCCCTTCCTCAAATTTTTACCATTATTTTTATCATATTTATCTTTTTATTTTTATCTCTCTTCTCAAACTTTTCTCACCTAAATTTTCTCTCCCAATTTTTTATCTCACTTAAATTCGTAATAAAATTTTTTACTCAACTTATTTTCTCTACATGCACCTATTTTAATATTTTAAAATTTAAAATTATTATTTTTTAAATAATAATTGTAAATATTTTTTATTTATTAAAATTTTTATATTAGTTTTTGAATTTTGAAATGTTATTTTTTGAGTTTGTTATTAAAAAATAGTATTTCAAAACTAAAAAAAATTATACAGTTTAGAATAATTTAAATATCATATTTTTTATTTTTTTCAACTTATTATCTTATACTTATATTATATTTGATTTATATCCATAAATTTTTTATTAATTATGTATTTTTAAATTTTTTGATAATTGAAATTCATATAAATTAATTTTTTAATGAATATAATTGTTTTATATTACTTTGATGTTTATGAAATATCATTTTCTTTTCTTTATTTTTTAAAAAACTTAAATAATTTTAAATTATATATAAGCAACATATCATTCTCGCTTAAATTATATCCCCTCAAATTTTTGCCACTTTTCCTACCTAAATTCTTTCTTCTCAAATTTTTATCCCACTTAAATTTGGAATAGAAGTTTTTACCCAAATTATTTTATCTGTATGCACATATTTTGATATTTTTAATTTTATATTTATTATTTTTTGAATAATAATTATAAATATTTTTTATTTATTAAAGTTTTTTATATTAGTTTTCGAATTTTGAATTATCATTCTTTTGTGTTTGTTAATGAAAAATAGTATTTCAAAATTAAAAAAAAATTGTAGCTTAGAATAATTTAAATATTTCATTTTTAATTTTTTTTATCTTATATTTATATTTTATTTTATTTTATCCATAAAAATATTTTTTTATTGAATTTTTGATAATTGAAATTTATATAAATTAATTTTTTTATATTACTTTTATATTTATGAAATACCATTTTTTCTTTTATTTTTGAAAAGAACTTAAATTATTTCAAATTTTTTAATTTTAAATTAATTATCTATACTTATAAATTTTTAATTGATATTTAATTTTGAATATCTATACTAAAGTCAAATTTCTTAATTTTGAACTAATTATTTGTATTTATAAATTTTTAATTGATATACTTTACTCTATATTTGCATTATATTTGATGTTTACCCTTAAAATTATTAATAGTTTTCCATTTTATTTTTTCTATATATATTTTTGTTACAAACCTATATATTATTATTTGTTTTGAAATAGTTTTGATTTTTTTAATTTTTAAAATTATTACTTTAAATTTATATTAAAAAAAAATTATTTTGAAGATGTATGCATTTTGAAATAAATTAATATCATTATATAAAAAAATTATTACCACTTTTAGATTTATATCTTATTGATATTTAATTTATTTTGTTTGTCACACTAGATTGTAAATTTATTTATATATTTTTTTTATTAAAATTATAAGTTAATCGTGCAAAACACGAGTACTGTAGTTAGTAATAAAAAAAAAAACCAACGGCCGCTGGTTATTAATCTAAGTAATTAAATATTACATTAAATTAATAACCGGCGCTACATGAGGCCGCCGGTTTTTTTCCACAGCAAACACTTTTTTTGCTGCAGTGGAAGTAGACTCAAATAATAAGTGCTTCTGTTCATCTTTTACAGACTTATAAATATAACAATCATCAAATTCATTCCCCGTAAAACTTTGAAACCAATTCGAAGTGGGTAAATTTCCCCATGCAACTTTCCAAATGTAAATCTTTACCTTCTCAACCACTTTAACTGTCCACATCCTTTTCCAATTGAAGTCCAACGCTTTTATAGAGGATTCTTTCCGTTTATAAGTTCCCCTTTACACTGTCCTTTCACACCCATACATCTTTCTCTTTTTCCATATCTATTTTTATGCCGGCGACCTTATCACACAGTAATCGACCAAAATACTTTGCAATAATATCTATTTCCACCCATTTTTTATCAATCAACTCAGTAACTAAATTATATTTACTCAACTCATTGATATTAATATAAGTAGGCCACAAGTTCATAGGAATTTCATTAAGCCATGAGTCATACCATACCTTAGCATTCGTTTCACATGCCAACTTCAGTCTAAATCCCTCATTTAATTCACGCATGCATTCTTTAACCGCATTTGCTTGGTCTGACTTTAATTTGCTACTTCAAATCTTCCAAGATGCAAACAATCATATTTTGAATGGTATATATTATACCATATATTATTATCCTTATTTAACAATGGTAATACCCACTTTTTTTTCATCAGGGATAGGTCTTTGATACCTAGACCTCTCATGCATTTATTAGTTGTTATCTTCTTCCAGCTCAACAACATAGCATCTCTTTCATTAGAGTTTGCCCAAAAGAAGTCCCTTGTTACTATTTGTGATTGATAGGGTGTGCTTACCTATTCAAATAGAGTGCTGATGGGGTTAAGTTGAGAGCCAGATCTATGAAGATCGATCGTTTAGAACCATTGGAGAAGGGATCGGACTCTTGACGAACTCCGAGCCAATCAGATCTAGATCGTGATCGGCATTGATCGTCGAAGGAACAGATGAGGTGGAGAGAGAGAGAGAGAGAGAGAGAGAGAGATATGGAAGAAGACTTTAATCAACTAATGCCTGTCTTCATTATGTTCTCGTACTCGTATTTATATCACAACTACAGTAGCATGCAGTTATTTAAGTTCTATTTCTTTACAGTGCTTTACAATTCGTATTCTTCTAAGTGTTTTGGTATCCGTCGTACACGTGCAATTGGCTGACGCGATTTCCCCGCATCATTTCTTGCCACTGTAGCATTCTCTTCCTCATCACCTGGGCGTGTCATGACATTACCTTCCCGGTCGAAAAGAACCTCGTCCTCGAGGTTGTCTGAGATTTTATGGTTGCGGTGGCTAACCTCCGCATTGCTTTGATCAAGTACAGGTGAGGTCTGTAACATGGGAAGAGGTGCCATCTGCATCTCAGGTCTTCCTCGACATAGTTTCAGCACGGAGATATGAAATATTGGGTGTATTTTTGCCGACTCTAGTAAGTTGAGCTTGTATGCAACTTTCCCACTCGCTGCACTACCTGATATGGTCCAAAGTATCGGGGGCTAAGTTTTTGATTCCGTTGCAATCTTAATGAAACTTGCCGATAGGGTTTTAGTTTAACAAACACCTAGTCACCCTCTTTGAATTCGACATCCCTTCTCTTTCGGTCAGCTTGAACTTTCATACGTCCTTGAGCTTTCGACAAATTGATTTTTAACCGCGTTAGCATCTGATCTCTGGTAGTAAGCTCTTTATCAACTGTCGAATTCCTTGCTCCGCCTAAATACCAGATCAACTGTGGTGGGTCACGTCCGTATAATATCTTGAAGGGTGTCATACCAGCCGAGGTCTGGAGTGATGTATTGTACCAGTATTCCGCCCATACCAAATATCCTTCCCATTTTGATGGATTGTCAGCTGCAAAACTGCGGAGATACATCTCAAGACATCAGTTCAACGCTTTTGTTTGACCGTCAGTCTGAGGATGATACGACGAGCTGAATCCTAGTTCTGTCCCCTGTAGTCGAAATAGCTCTTTCCAAAATTGACTGAGGAAGTGTCGATCACGGTCACCGACGATCGACCGTGGAACTCTATGTAATTTGATAACACCATTAAGAAAAAATTTCGCTATTTTTTCCATCGAGCAGTGGCGTGGCAGTGAAAAAAATGTCCAAATTTAGAGAGCTTGTCCACTACTACCATGATCGATGTCTTGCCGTTGGACGGAGGAAGCCCAGTGATGAAGTCCATGCTCACATCCTCAAAGACTTCCTCTAGGATCGCCAGAGGTTGTAACAGACCTGCAGGAGATCTTTGCTCGGTCTTCATCCTTTGGCAAATTTGGCATTCTTCAACATACTATCAGATATCTTTTCTCATAGCCTTCCAGTAAAAATTTTTAGCCATCCTCCGGTAGGTGCGGCTAATTCCTACATGCCCCCTTGTTCGGGAGTTATGATACTCTCTCAAGAGCAGTGATTTAAGAGTGTTTTCATTGGGAATAACTATTTTATTGTGAAATAATAACACCCCATCTCTGATCTCATACCCTTCCTTCTCTCCTTCCTTAAGTTGTCTATGTATCTGCCGTAACTCATCACTGTCACGGTTAAGACGTTTGATATCTTCCAGTAGATCACATTGGAGGTTCCTGGAACAATGTGTCACCAATTATGTTTAACTTGCTCGATCTATACTTGATATAGAAATCATACCCCAAGAGTTTGGCGAGCCTTTTTTGTTGCTCCGGGGTTTGAATGGCCTGCTTCACCATCTCTTTTAAGGAACAGTGGTGTCAACTATTTGAAAGCATCCTTCTTCAATAGATCCGTTAAAGGAGCTGTCTTTTGTGCAAATCCTCTGATGAACCTGCGGTAATATCCCGCTAATCCCGAGAATCCCCTCAATTCTTTAATAGTTTTAGGAGGTGGCCATGCTTGTATTGTGTCGACTTTGGTTGAATCCATCTGCAACCCTTCCGAGGAAATCAAATGCCCCAGGTATTCAATGCTGGCACATCCAAATGAACACTTTGATAGCTTAGCTACCAGCTTATTATCTGTAATATCTCAGATATTTAAATTTATTATTTTCCTTTTATGTATGTTTGCCAGCCTAGCGGACTAGTTCGTGGTCGAGTCGAGTCGACTCATGGTCCGGAGCGAGCTTGCGAGCTCGAGTAAGTAGAATATAAATTTATATTTATAAATTTTATACTTGGGTAGTTGAGAGTATTTAATTTGATGTTGTGTGTGCATAATTGCTAATTATGTTCATATGAGTATTTAATTAATTATTTGTGATTTATTAGAATGACATTAATTAAATTATTTAAGTTTATCGGGTTAGCAGGTTTTGGTTTTGGCTTAAGGTGGATGCAGGTTGTGAATTAAGGGTGTAAGGGCTTAGGGTTGAGGAGGGTGTATAACCCCCCCCCCCTCATGGTTGTGGCTCTTATTTTGGAGCCACCGAAAAAGTTGAGAAAGGGAGCTAGCCGCCAAGCCAAGCCAAGCCGCCAACCCCCTTTCTCTTTTCTCCTTGGAGCCGCAGCCACCCAGAGCCGAGCCAAGCCGCCAAATTCCTCTTCCTCTTCCTCTCTTCCTTCTTTCTCTTTGGAGCCAAGCCGACCTGCTTGCTTCCTCTCCCTCTCTTCTTTCCCCTTGGAGCTATTTTTTTTGGTTGAGCCATCGACCTTTTGAAATCGGATTCGAGGTCGTCGTCCGGGATTTCTTTCCTAATATTTTTCTAAATTAAGGTAAGTGGTTTACCGTCTCTCTTCGGGATTTTTATCAGATTTTTTGAAGCTGTTCGTGATGGCTCGATATTTATGCCTTGTTCTTGGATTTTCTTCGAGTTCTTGCCATGTTTTCTTGATGTGCAAATCATGATTTATTCTCCTAATTTGGTTTCTTGATTTGTGGATTGTAAGCTTAGGATTAAATCTGTGATTTTGGGTAGAAATCAGATGGTAGGCTTAAGATCTTGATAATGACTAATTAAGGATTCTTGAGAAAGAGTTCTTGATCTTAGTGCTTGATTCTTGATTAAGGAACTCTTGTTATATATGCTAGTTTTTATTTAGTAAAAATTATGAGATTGTATGAATGATTGGCATGATGACTTGAATCTGTGATGTTAGAAATTTAGGAATTTAATTATGCAAAATTCGGATTTTATTTCATGTTGTGCTGGAAATTTCTGCTTTCTGAAATTTATGTGATGTTTATTGAATCTGGGCTGATTTTTTATTTCTCTGTTATTATGTGATTTGATATCTGATTATAGTCGTGCAACCTATCGTTTTAACCAGAAAATATAGTTTGGAAACATACGAAAAACTTTGAAGAGTAGATTCGGGGAATACACAGCACTTCTGGGCAGAACAAAACTCTAAAACAAAACCTTAATTGAGACGATCTAGATTTTAATTCTATAATTAAAATTGGGTCTAAGGGTGAGCATAATTTGTTATGAACCAACTTACAATGTATTCATAAAATAAAATCACACGGGTTCATGACGTTGCAGATCTAAGGGGTAATGGTCAGGTTTGAAGTGTTGAGACGCTTCATAGTGAGGACACCGTAGGATAATCTTGACTTAGGTGTTGATGTGTCATATCCTTGGGAATGACGAAACGGCTCATTTAGGAGCCGAGTTACGGGCTACGCCCGTGTGGTTGGATGTAAATTCCCAACCTGCAGGATAAGTTCGGAGGGCCCCCGATTATCATGATATGTGCACGGTTACCTTTAGGCATGGTAGGGATTCGACCCGATGCACCTCTTGATGGTGATGTTGCCTTTGGGCATGGTAGGGATTCGATCCGATGCACCTCTTGACGGTGATGTTGCCTCTAGGTATGGTAGGAATTCGACCCGATGCACCTCATTGATGGTGATGTTGCCTTTGGGCATGGTAGGGCTTTGACCCGATGCACATCTGTGATGGTGATGTTGCCTTTGGGCATGGTAAGGCTCGACCTGATGCATGTTTTTAGGTGACGTTGCCTTCGGGCATGGAAGGGCTTCGGCCTGATGCACCTCTTTGAAGAACTAGATGTCGTGGGCATGGGTGGCATGTTGGCCTGTTGGCCTGGTAGCTAGTCACACATTTGTGACATTGCCTCTGTAGAGATAGACATATTCTTGTTATCTCTGTGATGTTGATTTGTGAGGGTTAATAAAATTGCTCACTGAGTTCTTTGAACTCACCCGTTGTCGTTGTTTTATTTTATTTTGCAGAGATTGACCGGTGAGGTAGGCTGGAGCACTTCGCGCAGCTGGAGGGCAGAGGAGCTACATGATCTCATAACAGTCCTAATTAGGGGTCGTAGTCGAGTCTGTAGTAGGTTGTCATGCACTTTTATTTTGGTATTTGGAGTTGTAGTCCCGTGGGGATATTCACATTTTATTCAGATTTATTTATTAAAAGAACCGTTGTTCTTCGATTTATTTTCGCACTTGAGATATGTATTTAAAACCTTGTTGTTTTGAAATGAAAATCTGTTTTGGTTCTTTTATTATTAAAACCTATTATTTGCTTGTTGTTTATGATGTTGGCATATGCATGGGTTAGGCTTCGGGGTATAGGCACGTATACCCTGGCCGGTCACGTGACTCTGAGTTGGGACGAGACAAAGTTGATATCAGAGCATATGGTTCGGTCCAACTACGACCTAGAGTAGTCACCGTATACGGCATTGCTAGTGTGTCAGTATATGGTAGGGGTATGCTATGAGATCAAGGGGCTAAGTCTGCACCTCAGCGCGACCAGTGGTTTAGTTTGCAAAATAGTGGGTGAATTCAGTTGCTTAATCTTGAATTATTTATTTTCTGGTGTTTCCAGATCAATGAAGGCCTTTGATGCCACAAGGAGCGGTAGTGATAGCAACTCCATTGAGTGCCGAGGCCGGGGCTGGGGTCGAGGGAGACCACCGCAAGCTCAGGAGGAGGTGGGACCAGATTTCATGATTGTGCAGCTGCAGGCCCGAGTGGCTGAGCTGACTGAGGCACTCCGTAGGGAGGAGGAACTGGGACAGTCCCAGGGTAGCACAACTTGAGGCTGTGAATGACCATGTGCTAGAGAGTGCACCATTTTTGGAGGGGCTACCTTTGTATGGGTGCCTGATTAGAGATCCTTGCAATGATTATTTAGTATCTTGAATGATTCATTGGGTCTCATCATAGAGTTAAATATTTATGGTGCAGTATGGTTAGGGTGGCCCTAGGGATCCTGGGGGGGCCGGTTGATAGAGTTCTTCAGAAGGGATCTGTAGGGGTTGGCTAAGAGTAAATTTTTCCTATAGATGAAATTTTGGATTGATTGGAGGATCTTTCTCTTAGATTTTAGGAAATATAAATTATGGGTGTAGAGCGACCTTATGCTTAAGGGCCATGGTTATGTGTGACCAAAGAGCGGTTTCGTTCTGAGGCATGTTTTGGGTACAGACAGGTTGGGCACTTCAGGAGGGATTGTCTTAGAAGATGTAGTCAGTAGCCTGATCAAACCAGAGGAAAGACACCAATGTCAGTGGATTTCGTAGCTCAGAGGGGTCAAACTCAGAGAGGAGGCCAGTGAGCTGGTGGTTCAGAGAGGCCCGTTGCACGGGTGTTCGCTATGAACCGAGAGGGCGCTGAGGCGTCTAGGGTAGTAGTATTAGGTAACCTTGTTGTAGGTTCAGCTATTGCATATGTCTTGTTCGGTGCAGGTGCTATGCTTTTGTGTTTGCCTTGGTTGCTGCTAAGTTGTCAGGGATATCTTCTGTGCTTGAATTGCCCCTTGTGGTGTCTACACCTACGGGCGTTTCTGTGATGGCAGAGACAGTCTTTCGAGGCTGCAAGATTGTTATTTGTGGGCATGTGCTGATGGCCGATTTGACACTCCTGCCGATGTTAGAGCTTAATGTGATATTGGGCATGGACTGGTTGGCGGACCATTTCGCCTTAGTTGATTGCAGGGCTAAGACTGTGACCTTTAGTAAGCCCGGGATGCCCTAGTTTACCTTCCAAGATGAGGGAAGGGGTGAGTCGTTGATGGCGATATCAGCTCTTAAGGCCCGAAAGTTATTGGGGTGCTCCAGTGCTCTTTGTAAAGAAGAAGGATGGGTCCATGCGAATATGCATTGATTATCGACAGCTTAACAAGGTAACAGTGAAGAATCGGTACCCGTTGCCCAGGATTGATGATTTGTTTGATCAGCTTCAGGGAGTGCAGTGGTTTTCTAAGATTGACCTACGGTCAGGGTATCATCAGTTGAGGATTCAGGATAGTGACGTCCCTAAGACTGCTATCAAGTCATGGTATGAGCATTTTGAGTTTCTGATGATGTCATTTGGGCTGACTAATGCACCTACAACATTTATGGACCTGATGAACCGAGTGTTCAAGGAATACCAGGATAAGTTTGTGATTGTGTTCATTGATGACATTTTGATTTATTCCAGGAATAGGGAGGAGCATGCTGAGCACTTGAGGGTAGTTCTGGAAACTCTCATGGAGCACATGTTATATGCCAAATTCTCCAAGTGTGAGTTCTGGCTGGAGAGCGTAGGGTTTCTTGGTCATGTGGTGTCCAAGGAAGGAATAAAGGTGAACCCTGCAAAGATAGAGGCAGTTCAGAACTAGAAGAGGTCGACCAATGTCTCGAAGATTTGTAATTTTCTGGGGTTGGCAGGTTACTACAGAAAGTTTGTGGAGAATTTCTCTAGGATTACAGCGCCATTGACCCGCCTGATCCAGAAGAAGGTCAAGTTCGAATGTGACAGTAGGTGCGAGGAGAGCTTTCTGAAGCTCAAAGATTGCTTGACGTCAATGCCAGTTCTAGCAGTACCCTTGGGTTCAGGAGATTTTATTGTTTATTGTGATGCCTCCCGAGTCGGCTTGGTTGTGTGCTGATGCAGAATGGCAGAGAAGATGACTTGGGCCGTTGAAGGACTATGACTGCATGATCATGTACCATCCAAGAAAGGCTAATGTGGTAGCTGATGCTCTGAGCAAGAAGTCTATTGGAAGTCCGACGCATTTGGCAGTCAGGAGGAGGCCGTTGGCTCAGGATTTGGCCCTATGTTTGGATGGCGGAACAGTCTTGTCAGTATCAAATTCTGGTACGCTGGTGGCTCACTTGAGAGTGCAGTCCACATTGGTTGACATGCTACGGGCAGCGCAGGAGGAGGATGCTTTTTGCACTCACTAAGGATCTGGTCAGGAGAGAAGATGTAGATAATGGGTTCAATGTGGACTCGGAGGGCGTCCTGAGGTTTAAAAACCAGGTTGTGGAACCAAATATGACCGAGGTTCGCAGGCAGGTGCTGGAGATGGCTCATCGATCCACCTATACTATACATTCGGGAGCCACGAAGATGTACCAGGACCTAAGGCAAAACTATTGATGGAAAGACATAAAAAGAGAAGTGGTCGAGTTTGTGTCTAGGTGCTTAGTGTGTCAGCAGGTGAAAGCTGAGCATTTGAAGCCGGCAGGGTTACTCCAGAACTTAAGGGTACCGGAGTGGAAATGAGAGAATATAACCATGGATTTTGTGACTGGGTTGCCAAAGTTCGGGAAAGACAATGACTTTACTTAGGTAGTGGTGGATCGCCTAACCAAGTCATCGCACTTCATACCAGTCAGGACGACCTTTTCAGCCGAGCAGTATGCGAGATTGTTTTTGGATCGGATCGTTGCTTATCATGGAGTTCCAGTTATGATTATCTCATATCGGGGCACTCAGTTCACGACTCGATTTTAGCAATCCTTCCAGGAGGCGTTGGGCACTCAGGTTTGGTTCAGTACTGCATTTCACCCTCAGATGGATGGTCAGTCAGAGCAAACTATTTAGACGCTGAAGGATATGTTGAGGGCATGTGTCTTAGACCTGGAGGCCAATTGGGAAAGACACCTACATTTGATTGAGTTTGCTTATAATAACAGCTACCACAGTAGCATTGGGATGGCCCCCTTTGAGGCGTTGTACAGACGGAGATGCAGGTCGCCTGTAGGCTGGTTTGAGGCAGGAGATTCCCTTATGATGAGACCTGATTTGGTGGAGAAGGCTATGGAAAAAGTGAAGCAGATCAGAGATAGGCTGTTGGCAGCTCAAAGTCGCCAAAAGATGTATGAGGATGAAAAGGCCAAGGAGATAGTTTGCTGAGGGGGACATGGTGTTCCTCAAGGTGTCCCCTATGAAAGGGGTAAGGAGGTTTGGTTAGAAAGAAAAGCTAAGCCCTAAGTTCATTGGGCTGTTTCGTATTCTCAAGCGCAAGGGAGCCGTGGCCTATGAGTTGGCCCTACCTCATAGTATGGACCGAGTACATCCAGTATTCCATGTGTCTATGCTGAAGAGGTATATTTGGGATGAGTCCCATGTGATCGAGCCTACAACAGTAGAGGCGGATTCAGCAGTCTCATATGAAGGAGCGTTATCCTTCATTGTTTGATGTTGTGGTAAGTCATTTTTTTTTTCTTCTGAAATTCGATGACGAATTTTCTTTAAGGTGGGAGGATTGTAATATCTCAGATATTTAAATTTATTATTTTCCTTTTATGTATATTTGCCAGCCTAGCGGACTAGTTCATGGTCGAGTTGAGTCGACTCATGGTCCAGAGCGAGCTTGCGAGCTCGGGTAAGTAGAATATAAATTTATAAATTTATAAATTTTAGGCTTGGGTAGTTGAGAGTATTTAATTTGATGTTGTGTGCGCATAATTGCTAATTATATTTATATAAGTATTTAATTAATTATTCATGATTTATTAGAATGAAATTAATTAAATTATTTAAGTTTATCGAGTTAGCGGGTTTTGGTTTTGACTTAAGGTGGATGCGAATTATGAATTTAGGGTGTAAGGGCTTAGGATCGAGGAGGGTGTATAAAACCCCCCTCATGGCTTATGGCTCCTATTTTGAAGCCACCTAAAAAGTTGAGAAAGGGAGCTAGTCGCCAAGCCAAGCCGCCAGCCCCCTTTCCATTTTCTCCTTGGAGCCGCAGCCACCCAGAGCCGAGCTGAGCCACCAGATTCTTCTTCCTCTTCCTCTCCTCCTTCTTTCTCTTTGGAGCCGAGCCGAGATGAGCCAAGCCGAGCCGCCTGCTTCCTCTCCCTCTCTTCTTTCCCCTTGGAGCTATTTTTTTTGGGTTGAGCCATCAGCCTTTTGAAGCCGGATTCGAGGCCGTCATTCGGGATTTCTTTCCTAATATTTTTCCAAATTAAGGTGAGTAGTTTACCCTCTCTCTTCAGGATTTTTATCGGATTTTTTGGAGTCATTCGTGACGGCTCGGTATTTATGCTTTGTTCTTGGATTTTCTTCGAGTTTTTGCCACATTTTCTTGATGTGCAAATCATGATTTATTCTCTTAATTTGGTTTATTGATTTGTGGATTGCATGCTTAGGATTAAATATGTGATTTTGGATAGAAATCATGTGGTAGACTTAAGATCTTGATAATGACTAATTAAGGGTTCTTGATCTTAGTTCTTGATTCTTGATTAAGGAACTCTTGTTATATATGCTAGTTTTTATTTAGTAAAAATTATGAGATTGTATGAATGATTGGCATGATGACTTGAATCTGTGATGTTAGAAATTTAGGAATTTAATTTTGTAAAATTCGGATTTTATTTCATGTTGTGCTGTAAATTTCTGCTTTTTGAAATTTATGTGTTGTTTATTGAATCTGGGCTGATTTTTGATTTCTCTGTTATTATGTGATTTGATCACTGATTATAGTCGTGTAACCTATCATTTTGATCAGAAAATATAGTTTGGAAACATAGGACATACTTTGAAGAGTAGATTCGGGGTATACACAACACTTCTGGGCAGAACAAAACCCTAAAACAAAACTCTAAAACAAAATTCTAAAACAAAACCCTAATTGAGATGGTCTAGATTTTAATTCTATAATTAAAATTGGGTCTAAGGGTGAGCATAATCTGTTATGAACCAACTTACAAGGTATTCATGAAATAAAACCACACGGATTCATGACGTTGCGGATCTAAGGGGTAATGGTCAGGTTTGAAGTGTTGAGACGCTTCATAATGAGGACACCCTTAGGACACTGTAGGAGAATCTTGACTTAGGTCTTGATGCGTCATATCCTTGGAAATGGCGGAGCGACTCATTTAGGAGCCGGGTTACGGGCTACGCCCGTGTGGTTGGATATAAATTCCCAACCTGCAGGATAAGTTCGGAGGGCCCCTGATTATCTTGATATGTGCACAGTTACCTTTAGGCATGGCAGGGATTCGACCCAATGCACCTCTTGATGGTGATGTTGCCTTTGGGTATGGTAGGGATTCGACCCGATGCACTTCTTGACGGTGATGTTGCCTTTAGGTATGGTAGGGATTCGACCCGATGCACCTCATTGATGGTGATGTTGCCTTGGGGCATGGTAGGGCTTTGACCCGATGCACCTCTGTGATGGTGATGTTGCCTTTGGGCATGGTAGGGCTCGACCCGATGCGCATTTTTAGGTGACGTTGCCTTCGGGCATGATAGGGCTTCGGCCTGATGCACCTCTTTGAAGAACTAGATGCCGTGGGCATGGGTGGCCTATTGGCCTGGTAGCTAGTCACACATTTGTGACATTGCCTCTGTAGAGATAGACATATTCTTGTTATCTCTGAGATGTTGATTTGTGAGGGTTGGAAAAAATTGCTCACTGAGTTCTTTGAACTCACCCGTTGTCGTTGTTTTGTTTTGTTTTGCAGAGCTTGACCGGTGAGGTGGACCGGAGCACTTCGCGCAGCTGGATGGCAGAGGAGCCGTATGATCTCATAACAGTCCTAATTAGGGGTCGTAGTCGAGTTTGTAGTAGGTTGTCATGCACTTTTATTTTGTTATTTGGAGTTGTAGTTCCGTGAGGATATTCACGTTTTATTCAGTTTTATTTATTAAAAGAACTATTGATCTTCGATTTATTTCCGCACTTGAGATATGTATTTAAAACCTTGTTGTTTTGAAATGAAAATATGTTTTGGTTCTTTTATTATTAAAACATGTTATTTACTTGTTGTTTATGATGTTGGCATGTGCATGAGTTAGGCTTCGGGGTATAGGCACGTATACCCTGGCCGGTCACGTGACCCTGAGTTGGAGCGTGACATTATCCTTCAGTGCTTGCAGAACTTACCGCAAGTGCTCTTGGTGTTCATCTAATGTTCTACTGTACACAAGTATATCATCAAAGAAAACTAACAAAAATTTACGAAGGAATGGCTTAAAAATATCGTTCATTGTTGCCTAGAAGGTGGACGAAGCATTGGTGAGACTGAATGGCATCACCAAAAACTCGTCGTGACCCTTATGCGTGCGGAACGCTGTTTTGGTGACGTCACCGTCATGCACTCTTATCTGGTGATACCCTGCCAAGAGATCCAGCTTGGAAGATATTGCTGCTCCCCCCAACTCATCGAATAGTTTATCTGCAGTTGGTATAGGGAACTTGTCCTTAATAGTCGCCGCATTAAGTGCTCTGTAATCTACACAGAACCTCAAGGTACCGTCCTTCTTCCTTACCAATAATACGTGAGAAGAAAATGAGCTGGTACTTGGTTGAATGAGTCTCTCTTCCAACATCTTTTGTACTTGCCGTTCAATCTCTTCTTTCTGGAAGTGGGGATACCGGTATGGCTTTACATTGATGGGTGCATGATCGGAAGGAAGAAAAATACGATGGTCCGTCTCTCTGGAGGGAGGTAAGCCTTGAGGTGGTTCAAATACTTCTGGAAATTGCTCTATGACCTGCTGCAATTCCTTTAGTTCACATTGTGATACAACTCGAGGCTCTTCCAGAAGCTCTAAATGGTACATTTCTACCAATGCTTGTGTATTTTGCATTCTTAGTAAGGAATGACATTCAACTCTTTATGGAATATTGTTCTTTATACCCGACCATGAGTGTTTCTGTTCCTTAGAACAAAATTCAAATATTTGTTTTGCGAAATCCATCACTACGGGACCCAATGTTGCCATCCATGCAACCCCAAGCACCAAATCTGATCCCTTTAAAGGTATCACATAGAAGTCAGTATGAATTGTTGATACCTGAATGTTTAATGGCAGCTCATGTACCACTCCTTCACTTCTTATCTTGGCACCATTACCGACCATTACTCCAAATGAGGACGTGGCTTCAATTTGCAATCCTAGGAAACGAGCAACCCGAGTTTGTATAAAGTTATGAGTGCTGCCCCCGTCTAATAACACTTGCATTGATCATCCTTGTATTGTTCCTTGAAATCGCAAGGTCATGGGAGAGAAAGAGCCGGACATGGCATTGAATGATATCAATGTTGGTTTTGTGAGTGCCATTTCTTTAGTCTCTTGAACAGTGTCAATTTCTTCTTCACCTTCTTCTTGTACAGCTTCATCATCCAACATAAAAAATTGTGGTGATTTTCATTTGTGTCCCCACGAATAACGTTCGTCGCAGTAATAACATAGTCCCTGCTCACGATGTTTTTGGGCTTCAGCATATGATAATTTCCGCTGTGGTATCCGTTGAGTAGCTGGCGCCAAGGTATTGTTTACTCTACTTGTTGTTGGCAGTGTACCCATTGCCTTGTTTCCTTGATAGGGAACTACTTGACTTGACACCCCTCTAGTGGGTGTTAGTAGTAGGGCTGATCTCTTATTCCCTACCCAAGCCGGAGGAAATCACCTCGAAGCATGTATTTTTGCTTCAAAACGTTTTGCCAACAGAATGGCTTCATGCATTGATGTCGGCTGATGAGTGAGCACCTATGTTTTGATATCATTTCGAAGACCCGAAATGAAGCACCTAATTAAAAATGATTTGGGCAAATTATTGGTGCGCAGTGCCAATTCCTCAAAATGCCCTTCGTATTCCTCCACATTTGACGTCTGCAACAGTTTGGTAAGCAGTCCTTCCGGTGGCTCTAAGTCAGTCGGCTCAAATCGCCTTCTGATTGCCTCGATCAAGTGATTCCAGTCGGAGAGCTGTTTCCGCCTCTACATCCAGCGAAACCAACGTTTCGCCTATCTTACCATTCTGAATGAAGCCATCGTTACACGATGTTGGTCCTCCGTCGCGTAAAAGTCAAAGAAATCTTCGGCTGAAGCGATCCACTCCTCCGTGTCAGATTCGTCGAACATCGGCAGTTCGATCTGTGGCGGCTTGGGAGGAAATGGAAAATCGTCATCGTCGCCAACATCCCCATGCGCGATGAACTTTTTTTCGAGCTATTGGTGAGACTTGAGATCCCCCCGATTCCCCAGCTTCTGATTTAACCTTCGCCATTTGAACCATCTGCGTGTTTAACAAGGCGATCTGCGATGAAACTGATTGCAATAACTTTTGCTGTGCTTCCATCACTTGTTGATGAGTTTCCAAGTTGGCTTGAATCGATCCCAGCATTTGCTCATGGCGAACACTGGTTTCATGTAATGCTTTCACCGATTCACCCATTGCTTGCGCTCTTGTTTCCATATCAACAGATAGTTCGATTCAATGTAATCAATGAAAGCACCAATTGATAGGGTGTGCTTACCTATCTGAACAAATCGCGGATGAGATTGAGCCGAGAGCCAGATCTACGAAGATCGATCGTTTAGAGCCATTGGAGAATGGATCGGACTCCTGACGAACTCCGAGCCAATCAGATCTAGATCGCGATCGACATTGATCGCCGAAGAAACAGATGAGGTGGAGAAGATTAAGAGAGAGAGAGAGAGAGAGAGAGAGAGAGAGAGAGAGAGAGAGAGAGATGGAAGAAGACTTTAATCAACTAATGCCTGCCTTCATTCTGTTCTCGTACTCGTATTTATATCACAGCTACAGTAGCATGCAGTTATTTAAGTTCTATTTTTTTACAGTGCTTTACAATTCGTAATGTTCTAAGTGTTTTGGTATCCGCCGTACACGTGTAGTTGGCTGACGCGATTTCCCCGCATCATTTCTTGCCACTGTAACATTCTCTTCCTCGTCACCTGAGTGTGTCATGACAGTGATCTTCTTTATAGTTTTCTCTTTAACATCTGATGTCATCATATTGTAACCAAGAATAGAGCATACAATTGAATTTATCAAAATTGATTTTCTAATTTGTGATATTAAATTTCTGCCCATAAATTCATTCTTCTTGTTATCTTTTCAAAAATACTATTATGGTAATCTGCATTCATTCTCTTTGGTGTTAAAAAGGTCCCTATATATTATAAGGGGTAAGTGTCTTCCTTTGTATTAAATATATTGCAAATGTTATGCTTTATATCATGTGCTAAAATGGATAGAAAATATATTTCTGATGTCTAACTATTGATTTTCTTTCTAGTAATACTAGAGTAGTACCTATCCAGAGAATCCCTTAAACCGCCGTACACGTGTAGTTGGCTGACGCGATTTCCCCACATCATTTCTTGCCACTGTAGCATTCTCTTCCTCGTCACCTGGGTGTGTCATGATAGTGATCTTCTTTATAGTTTTCTCTTTAACATCTGATGTCATCATATTGTAAGCAGGAATAGAGCATACAATTGAATTTATCAAAACTGATTTTCTAATTTGTGATACTAAATTTCTGCCCATAAATTCATTCTTCTTGTTATCTTTTCAAAAATACTATTATGTAATTTGCATTCATTCTCTTTGGTGTTAAAAAAGTCCCTATATATTATAAGGGGTAAGTGTATTCCTTTGTATTAAATATATTGCAAATGTTATGCTTTATATCATGTGCTAAAATGGATAGAAAATATATTTCTGATTTCTAACTATTGATTTTCTTTCAAGTAATGCTAGAGTAGTACCTATCCAGAGAATCCCTTAAACCTCGCTCTACAAGACTTCAAAATTCCTTTACTTGAAAAAATAAGTCATCCACAAAGTAGAGATAACTTAAAATTTTTCACGTTAAAATATTGTATCTTCTTTCTTGTGATGAAATTATTGATTATTATAGACAAGATTTCTTCCATTAATATAAAAGGTAAGAAAATAGAGGATCTCCATACCTTATTCCTTTAAATCCCTTAAAAGCTTTGAAAATATCACCATTAATCTTACAAAAGAACCTTAGGGTGCGTTTGTTTGCGAAAATTTAGAAGCAATTTTCGTTTCGTGAAAACTGAAATGGATTTTCGAGTTTCGAATTTTCAATTTCGGTTTTGATGTTTGGCGAAAACGTGTTTGTTTAGCATATCCTATTTTCATGTTTCGCGAAATGAAAACAATAAAAACTTATTTGTTGTGTGTTATTTTTAGTGATTATTTTCGGGACAAAAACTGAAACTGCGGTTGTTTGTCAAATATAATATCTATTTTCAATTTTTTACTCAAACTTAAAAAAATATTAATTAATTAATTTAATTTTTAATTCGTAAATATATATTATTATTAATAATATTTTATTAGTTAATGTATATATAATCATATTAAATTATTTTTTATATTAAAAATGGAATAGACTATTTAAAAAAATTGTTTTATAATTATTATTTATAAATGGAGCCATTTTGGTACTTTCGGTCTGTGTGTGTGAAGAAGTATCATTCTCTCTCCCCAAACAATATCTTCTCTAGTCGCATAAAAATAGAGGTAACTTCGGCGATGAAGGGCATGCACAAGCAAGCACTGGCCTTGGATTCAATACTCTTGTATTATGATTTAAGAAATCGAACTAAACGTATGCCCCTTCATATAGGGTTTTTCCTGATGGAGAAGACGATAATGACTATAGTTTTTTTTTTTCTCTCTCTCTCTCATATTAAGAGGAGTTTAAAACATATTAAATATTTATACAAAAAAAAATGTCGCGTACAATAGCAATCTTTCTTATGCTCTCTTTGATTCTCGGTGCAACAAGTAAGATGATTATTATATTAATCTTTTAAATGTTGATTTCTTTACTATTACTACAACTATATATGATTATTTTATAGTGTGATTTAATTAAATTATATTTGGTTGTGATGTATGATCAGAAGACTACGTTGCTGCTGTTCTGAATAAATATTGCAAGGATTTCAAGCTTGGTTGTGAGAATTGTGATGTTGCCACGTGCTCTAATTTTTGCCAAGGATAGAATTTTTATGATGGAGCAGCAGGTCAACGCTTACCAGGCAGACGATGTCATTGCCATTGTTGAGTGTTGCCCATAATCAATCCAATCAAGAAGAGCTTGAACAATTAATAAGTTGGATGGTGTAATTACAAGGTGTTCTTTATTTTTGTCGCGACAGCCAGCAAGCGTCGTAGGCTCAGTCGTGGGCCAACTGCAACGGTTTTCATCGTTGCATGATATTATCTTTACGACAGCATGGTGACCACCGCTTGCAACAGCTGAGACGACCGTCGCAAAGCCGTTGGTGATAATTAATTATGGTTTGAGCAGTCGTTGTTATGCCATAGTAAAAAAGTACGTAATATGCGATAGTAACTATTTCTAAGCAAAAGTAGATTTTTTTTTGCCACAAATATATACAAGCCGAAAATGCTGCTGGAATTAATGAAATATGCATCTCCAGTCTAGGAATGGTTTCATAATTATACCTTTTGGTGTTACATAAAATTTTTTCTTAATAAATACAAAGAAAGAAATGAATTAATGAAACATATACTGCCGGAATTATAAAATCAACTCTTGCATCAACACAACTCTTGCATCAGCCAATTAACAGCAAACAATTATACACACAATACTAAATAGCATGCATCAGCCTGCTTCAACCAAGGCAGCAACCAATTTGCAGCAACCAATACCAAAGAATCACCACCAGCAATAGAACATACTCATCAGAACCAACGCTATATTTGGCATCGGAATTATATGAATGTAGGACTATGAAGGAAAATGTGTATCACCATTAGTTGGTGATCGTCTCCAATTCATAGTCCACCAAAAATAGGTTTGCTTATTATTTAATAAAATCAGCACAACCACGCAATTATAAAATCAGTATAACTATGCAATGATAAAATCAGCACAACCACACAATGATAAAATCAGCACAACCACACAATGATAAAATTAGCACAACCACGCAATAACATCAAAACCTAGATCGGAAAACAAATAACAAATTGATAACAACAATGCATATAAATACAAAATAATGACCAATATTATTTTACGACTTTAGGAGGAAAGTGCGCATAACCATTAATTGGTTATCGCCTCCAATTCCTCGCCGATGAAAAAAAATTAAAAAATATAAAATAACAGCACAACGGCCTATAATTACAGCATTGCAACAACAATATATCCAAAAAATAACATCATCACAGCATATATACAACAACAGTATATTCAAAAACACCATCAAAATAACATCTTACTTATACAAAAATACAATAGCAATAAAAACAAGTACTAGTAACTCATTGAATCCCATATCAAGGAGCTTGTCAATTTTGGTCTCTATTTGATGAAACAGTTGATGTAAGGTTTGGTTCACTTCTTCTTCCCCATCGCGTATGATTGATGTAATGAGAGTGATCCATTGAAAGAATCCACAACCTTTAGGACTTGAAGAGCAAGCCGTAAATAAACAGCCAGAGTTTTTTGCAGTTTCACTTATTCGTACTACAACTTTTATACCACAATAACATATTCTGTTCTGGTATCGCAAATATGTTGTATTTTCACTTATGCGACTTGAGGAAGCTGTCATACTATTCTGTTATGATATCGCAAGTATGTTAGTATATTATTTGTATTATGCACTAACAAAACAACATGGATCATGAAAATAACATCATTGTATCTATTAATATAAAAAATGAAAATACATCAGCGGCGATGCGCCCAAAGTTGATTAACCATACCCTCACGAATACAATGCATTACATTTTGGCTAGAAGAAGGTTCACCTATTGATGATGTAGGTTCATTATCATCATCATCAATAATAACTTTTTCATTGTTCCAAATTTCTACTAATTCATCAAAAAATTTATATTTAATAATAAAGTTGTGAATTGCACAACAAGCCAATACAATACTTCCTTGTCTTGAAATCCCGTAGTTCGGCATCATCTTGAGGATTGGAAAACGCGCTTTCAAGCGTCCAAAGCATCGTTCGATAACATTCCGACAAGATGAATGCCGTTGGTTGAACAATTCTCTTTTAGATGTTGGGCCTTGCCTACGATAATCTGACTGATGATATCTTTCACCTCGATAAGGTGCCAAAAATCCGAATACATTAGGATATCCGGCATCCACCAAGTAATATTCATCTATCAATACAATGTATAAAATGTATCAGTAATAAAACCAATACAAGAATGTCCTATGGTTTATGAATTTTACCTCTGTTTGGCATCGAAAAATTCGAGTTAGGAGAGTATATTGTATGTGCAAAAATCCGCAAATCATTTGTGGTTCCCTCTCAACCCGCCTTCACATATGTGAACTGCATATTATGGGCGCAGGCCGCCATCACATTTTGTGTTATTGTTCTCTTACGGACACGATATAAAGATGATTTGTTGCCAAGAACGAAAGTGGAGACATTAGTCCCATCAATTGCCCCTATGCAATTCTACAAAATTATTCTTGGATTAGTAAGACCTCTTAATTAAGCCTAAAATAAAGTGCCTAAGTGGTGTATATTACCTTAAAATTTGGAAGCTATCGTGGATTTCCATGAATCTTCGGTTGTACTATTCGTGGTTCACGAGATTTTATAAGTTCGGTTTACGAGGTTTTATAAGTTCAGTTCCCAATCTTAGAATCGCCGCAAGTACATACTTGAACCATTTGTGGCATGTTTGAGTCGAGTGTTGGTATCGCTCTGCAACTACTCGTACTCGTTCATTGTGACAAATCATATATATGAACATTGCCACAGCTTCTTCCACATAAATTTTTTTGTCCTCTAAGCCTAGTCTCCTAAGCTCACTACATAATCTTAGGAATAAAGATGGTTCCATACGAAGATTTTCGTAACACCTTACCGGACTATGTATCAACTCTTGGACGTAGTCAGCTCCTCTCAACATTGAAGTGCGTATTGCTCGTCGTGGAGGATTTAGTTGTTCGTCCAAGAGATTCAAAATAGTCATCATAAGTATTAATGCAAACTCAAAATCATCATCATCCTCTTCCTCGCTAAGTGATGAATTTGATGGATGACTCATTCTAAAATTTCAAATAGTGCCAAGTACTGAATTCAAAAAAACTTCAAAAAAATAGTGCAAGTACTAAATTCAAAAAAATAGTGCAAGTACTGAAATATAAGCTAACAATGCAAGTACTGAAATATAAGCTGAAAAAATAGCAATTACCCGAACAGTGCAAGTACTGAAATATAAGCTGCTGAAAAAAATAGTGCAAGTACATAACAGTGAATATAAGCTGGAAAAAAATACAACAAATGAAAGGTGCACACACAAGAGTGCACATAGTCATGAAAACAGATAACAATATTGTTTCTGAATTGTTCACTCACTCACTGCAAAGTCTTAAGCCAATTGATCAATTTATCATCGGGCAATATCATAATAAGTTCCCGAGCTTCAGGATTACTAAGCATGAAAGTGCATGTTTTAGCATGTGTTTCTTCAGACAACCCCTGCAAATTAGATAAGCGCTCACCACAATTTGCAGGGGTATATGGATTTGGGGGGGGGGGGGGGGGGGGGGGGGGGGGGGGGGGGGGGGGGGGGGGGGGGGGGTTGTACCAACTGATGCGGCCTCACTTTGGGCACGACGAGCTGCAATGTGTTGACTCATAAGTTCAAACAATTTTTGCTTGTCTTGTTCTATAGATGATGTCACCGATGATTTACCTCGTTTGCCTCGTTTGTTACTGTGACTTGAAGATACAGAAGGACGTCTAGGGATTTCATCGTTAGTATCCCCAGTGTCCTCCTCTTCCTCCTCCCGTTCCACAACAACAAGCTCTTTACCCTGAACATTCTGCCCAAAAAATTGATCCTCTAACTGTCGCTTATCATCTGAATTCAAAGGCGCCCGTGTAGATGATCGGGCCATCCCACCAGTTGCAGACTGATTTTGAAAAATCAATTCCAACAACAGTAAATTGGGAGGTGGCTCATTCCTAAATTATTTGAAATAATCTTTTTTTCCTCCTTTATGCACACGAAATTTACTATATTAATATGCTACCCAATACGATACCTAATAAATAACTCTATTAACAAAAACCTACCATGATATTCCACACGATCTCGTCAGCCTCAACCATCCCAGTATCGGGATTCCAAGTGACCCTAGTGTGGCTAATCAGTTCTTGCCAATCTTTATACAAACGATGAAGGCGAAGTTTCTTTGCCTTAATCTTATCAACATGGTACCTAGTGCCACATTTTTTCGCAAGTCTAGTGCTAATCTCTTCCCACACAGTCTTGTTAAAATTCAAATTACCAAATTCTATTTGTATATTATGAAGTATAAACAAAAAGGATTCAGTAGTATCTTTGGACCAATTTTCTGACTTCTCCCTTGGATTACGATGGCCACCCATTTATTATTTCTATTATCACATAACAGTATATATATATATATTAGAACAACATTCAAATGAATAAACTGAACAGTATACATTAACTTCAAGACCCATATAAGATATGACAGACCAACATATATTAAAATAGAACAGTATATATTAGAACAACATACAAATGAATAAACAGAACAATATACATTAACTTCAAGACTCACATAAAATAATCTGACAGAATATCATATATTAAAACAGAACAGTATATATTAGAACAACATATAAATGAATAAACAGAACAGTATACATTAACTTCAAGACCCATATAAAACAATCTGACAGAAAAGCATATATTAAAACAGAACAGTATATATTAGAACAACATACAAATGAATAAACAGAACAATATACATTAACACATAAGATATGATAAAATAATATATAAACAATCAGAACAGTATATATTAGAACAACATACAAATGAATAAACAGAACATTATACATTAACTTCAAGACCCACACAAAACAATCTGACAGAACAGTATATAAACAAACAGAATAGTATATATTAGAACAACATACAAATGAATAAACAGAATAGTATACATTAACTTCAAGACCCACATAAAACAATCTAACAGAACAGTATATATTAGAACAACATATAAATGAATAAACAGAAGATCAAATAATCGAAACCCTAGATCGGCTACACATCAAAACCCTAGTTCGGATAACAATCAAAATAGAAGAGGCAATCGACTATATTAACATCAAAACCCTAGTTCGGGTAAGAATCAAAACAGAAGAGGCAATCGACTACATTAACTTCAAAACCCTAGTTCGAGTAACAATCAAAATAGAAGAGGCAATCAACTACATTAACTTCAAAACCCTAGTTCGGGAAACAATCAAAACAAAAGATCAAATAATCGAAACCCTAGATCGGCTATATTAACTTCAAAACCCTAGTTCGGGTAACAATCAAAATAGAAGATCAAATAATAGAAACCCTAGATCGACTACACATCAAAACCCTAGTTCGAGTAACAATCAAAACAGAAGAGGCAATCGGCTACATTAACTTCAAAACCCTAGTTTGGGTAACAATCAAAATAAAAGAGGCAATCGATGAAAAATCAAAACCCTAGTTCGAGTAACAATCAAAATAGAAGATCAAATCATCGAAACCCTAGATCGGCTACACATCAAAACCCTAGTTCGGGTAACAATCAAAATAGAAGATCAAAAATCATCAAAACCCTAGATCGGCTACACATCAAAATCCTAGTTTGGGTAACAATCAAAACAAAAGATCAAAAATCATCGAAACCCTAGTTCGGCTACGCATCAAAACCCTAGTTCGGGTAACAATCAAAACACAAGATAAAAAAGAATCGAAAAAACCCATCAAAAATAGATCTGGAAAAATATAGATCAAACACGAATGCATGTGGAAACCATAGATCAAATGAGCTAAACCTGTAGTGGAAAGGAAGGAAGAGGCCGTCGACGTCGATTTCAACAGGCGGCGATCGATTTGCACCACCGGCGATGGATTCCAAGAGGTGGCGATAAGTTGTTGCCTATCGCCGCAAGGAGTCGAGTGAGGATAGAAAGAGAGAGGGTCGAGCGTCGAGTGAGGAGCCCTAACGGGCGTCTCGGTTTTGTTCGGTTTTCGGGCGAAACGGGTGAAAAGTGCGAAAATGGCATGATATTTACAAGTATGCCACCACACTTTTTGCGAGTTTTCGCGAAAACCATGAAAACTACTCCCAGTAGTTTTCGAGTTCGTGTGTTAAATGGCTTTTCGCGAAAAGCCATTTTTGCGAAACACGAACTGAAAACTCATGTGTTTTCTGTCAACAAACAGGTTTTCGACCCGGTTTTCATTTTTGGGCGAAAACGAAAACCCAAAATAGGGCAAACAAACAGGCCCTTATATTTTCAATTCATCCTTTTATCCAGTCGAATACTTTCCAAGAAAAACCCATACAAAACATAACTTCATATATAGCTTCCCAACTTACTCTGTCATAGGTCTTTTTAGGCCTATCTTCAGTATAATAAAGGGCCTTTTTGCCTTTGAAAAATGGACAGAATTTATGATCTCAGTCACGGTTAAGATATTATCTTGTATGTGTCATTTTGATACATATGCAGTCTGTTCCAGACCTATAAATTTCTTCAACAATGGTATTATTTAGGGATGTCAACGGGGCGGGGCGAGTACGGGAGGTGCCTACCCGCTACTCGCCCCGCGAAATAAACGAGTACCCGTTACCCATTTATTCTCCGCGGGTATCAAAAATGAATACCCATTTAATTACCCGCGGAGGGACGGATACCCACGGGTATTGGCGGGTACCCATGACACTTTAAAAAAATATAAATTATAATATTTTAATAACACTTTAACTCTTCAAGTATTTTGATAACAACTTCAAGTATAATAATTTTATTTTGATAAATACACAATATTTTGATAACATCGTCATCATAAGATTACAAAACATAAAATATATGAGTATTGAATTAGGTTAGAATTTTTTTAGTATATGTACCGAGAATAATATTGTAATTTAGTAATTTTCGCGGGTAAAGGATACCCGCGGGTACGAGTACTATAATATTCGTACATGTCCCATATAATAAACGAGTAAGAAAAATTACCCGCGAAATTCCCGCGGATAGAAAACTACTCCCATACCCATCATAAATGGATAAATACCCACGAGTATCCGCCTAAACGGATAATATTATCATCCCTAGTCTTATTTTGTCAAAGATCACTTTTGCTAATCCAATATAATAACCCCTATATGGTCCCTCTGTGATAAGCCTAAAATAAAATCTTTTGCAATAAAACCCAAAAGAAGAATCATTTACATAGATTTCTCGAAAACATTTAACGAAAAAAATCTAAAAGGCAGGCAAATCACTATGACATGTACTATGCATAATTAATTGGGCAGCAAGGGCAACCTTAAACAGTATTGCACTTACAAGTTATTTGCTATTTTTTTTTTCTTGAAACATGTTCAATAAGTTTAAAGAGTACTTTTTAAAGTCTCACATTGATTAAAAATATGATCAAGATAGTCTTTAAAAAATTTGAACAATCCTCTCCCCATGAGCTAGCTTTTAGGATGAGTTAGATCCATTAATTTCTTAACATGATATCAGAACCAAACCTGTGATTAATATTGTGCCACCCGCAGATGTCCAGTCCTGCAAAACTCCACGCTCCAAATGTCCATGATGAGAGTGTGTTAAAATCTCATATTGGTTAAAAATATGACCAAGATAATCTTTAAATAATTTGAACAATCCTATCCCATTAAACTAACTTTTGGAATAAATTAGGCTCACTAATTTCTTAACAATACTCAACACTCTAAATATTTTTCTTGGTACGCCGAGGCTTTCAGAAGGCAACACAGAATGATGTATCTATAAGTAAAAGATAATGAAAAAAAAAACAATATTTGTAAAAATACAAGAATCCCCTCCATCAAGCATAGTTTACAATTTGCACATTCTTTGATATCTGCAAGAGAAAAGAGGTATCGCAAGAGGGTAGATATCCTGTGGAACTTGTTTGCATATAATATTCTTAATGCAAGTAATCATGCCAATGTGAAATGGATGCACCGACTGCAGGAAGAAGTCTATCCCATAAACAATGATCTTTTATGATCCACACAACAAAAATCTTCATCTTTGTAGGATAATGGCTGTTCCAATTAGGCCAAGCCATAATGTGACAATAACCCAGAAGACCCTGTTCTTGCCCAATCCAGTTGGCGGACGCCAACCAAGGAAGTCACCCCAGTAGTCCTTCGATGGTGGAAGTTGGTCTGTCTTTGTCGCCTTTATTCTTTGATCCTGGTTCTTGTACTTGTCGCTCCAAGTGCCAGCATACCTGTTATTTTGTGTTGCATATTAGATGACAGTTCATCATATATATAAACTTAAATGGATGCTCAATGAGTGCCAGGTCATGAAATGTTCATCATGTAATGTCTCCTTTCAAGCTAAGAACATCCTACTGTTTCATCTTTGACCATAGAAAAGGCAACATTCATCTATTTAGCCTATTTAGGATTACAGCAAAGTTTTCCGGTATCAGATATAATTATTTTTGTTTGAGGTACAATGAACACATCAATTATTATACTCAGAGAGCACTAGTAAAACCTACCAAATGTTGCCTAAACAGAAGTATATACAGATGAATTTTCCTCAGAGAAAATAGAGGGTTTACATTCTTTAATTTCTTATAAAATATAGGACTAGCTTAGCTGACAAGTAAATAATCAATTAGACTTGTACGACTAGAGATGTTAGTCAAGGATCATAAGATTAGACTACTTGCTGAAACATATGAATGCTTCATAGAAATGGGTAACATTAGCCAATAAATCATAACAGAAAATTCACGAGAAACTACATATGGCTTATAGGCTTTATGAAAAATATAAGAAAACCAAATAGCACTAAATATAAATTGAATTGTCATGCACATGAAAGATAAACATCATAATTGATAGGTCAGATATAGGCTTTCTGATGTAAATGCAAGAACTCAAGGATTATGTCCCACACATGATGTTTGCATAATGTTGTCAAACGCGACTTTTTTTGCATTTACATAATCCCCAAGTCCTTCGTATGATGTGATGTTTGGTATGATCCTTAAATTAAACTACTGCCAAAAATTTGGTATGATGTTGTTATCACGAAAATTAATGGTCATAAAATGATTATTAGACATCCATATTATGTTGCAAATTTTGCATTTACATTATGTTGCAAATTTATAACTTCAACTTAAATGGAATCAGCAACATGTGCATGACTGGATTAGCTTCACAAAAGTGTATAGTAAAATTTTCTTGCCGCTTCAAATTTTTTAATATGAGAAAATATTTGTTTTTATTATTGATTGGCATTATTTTGTGTTAAACTGAAGTATATTGTATCTGTAATTTTTCAAAAAATACTACACTTAGTAAATTGACTACCAAATCATTTTATGAACTCATCTAGGTAGGTGCAAAATTATTTAACTTATAGTTGCATCTTAGTTTTCGAATTTGAAATAAGATTCTAGCATTTTGGACGTATCATTACACATCTATTGTTAATTGGTCAAGAAAGAACCATAGTTTCCCTTTTCAAGGGCATCCTTCTGATATGTAACAATGTTTAGGTGGATGAAGACATGACCAAGATAACCCGCCTTCTCAAAGGAAAAGAAGAAGATACATATCAAAGATCAAGATTTCCAACACTTGATACAACAAGATAAATATTGCCCTTTTTTGACCTTGCTTCCTACATACATGAGTAATGAAGTATAGATACATTTTATCATTGCTGAAATGCTAACAATAGAGGAATAAAGAGAAAAGTGACTTACCAATTTGCTTCGCACTAATAATCAGGGTATGTAGTCTACTAAATACCAAAGTCTCTATATACAATAATGTATGTAGTTTACTACTATATCTAACATAACAAATTGCTACAAAAAACCAAACCATAAATGAAAACAAAAAGGAAGTCCCTACATCATTAAGTATATAATACACTCCTATGAAAGAAAGAAGATAATCCCAAAATAAAATTCATGAGATCATACTTTCTAAATGTGCGCCTATCATGGAAGACATACTGAAGCAATATTTTTCAAAGCTCAGTCTAAGAGCTATATACTACAGAACCAATATAAGGCAACCACTTTTCAGGTTAAGTGAGACAAAATATAACAAACAAGTTAAAAAAAGCATGCAATAATCTTTAATCTAGTAGTAGTTCCAAAAATGTGATTATGAAATTATCTAAGAACAAAACCATCAATCATTACATCCTGCTACAAGCAGAGGTAGTTTTCAGCACAAATAATATCTTGACTAAATCAAACTGAATTTATACTGAAAACCACATAATATGAAGAAGTAGGAGAGAACAGGATGAATGGGCTAATAGAACAACTGAAAATCTAGAATATCTTGACTCATTAAATTGACAACTTATAACAAGACAATGAAAAACATATCTCAGTAAGAGAACTAACCAGTCATAACTGGACCCAATTAATGGTATTGAGACCATCTCATCCTTTGATATCTTAAGTTTGGGTGCTTGCAAGATATAACGAAGTTCAGCAGCTTGACGTCTAATGCTGACACTAGGATGCTGCTTCTCCAACTGCTGGTACAAGGCAATGCAGTCTCTATGACGATTATTGGCCTCGTAAGCCATTGCAAGCCATATTTGAATCTGCAATCATATAGAATATGCAATTAGACCATTTAAAAGTCTCTTGGTAAGCTTCAATTCACACTTGTAAAATGACAATTTCTCAACGTATGCTTTTGCTATATTATCAGGCTGAGAACCGAGTCATTCCGCTTCATGTCTGTTGTCTGAGTCCAATGTATGCAGAAGTCTCTCTATAAATTTTCTGTGACCAACAGAGATCTCAAATGCTTATAATTTTCAATACCTATTTAGCATGAAAAGGGAACGGAAAACATGACACGGTACGAAACGGAGAAACAACAATTTTAAAAAAATATAGGATACGAGAAAACGTTGAGGAAACCTTAACAAAATAATATATTTTTATAATTAATATAATATAAATAATGTATAAAAATACCAAAAAATATTCACATCAATCTTAAAAATATTTTTTTTTAGGAGTGTTGAAAATTTTCTGTTTCCTTCTCCCTATCGTTTCCTTAAATAAAAAAATAAAGGGGAGTACATGCAGAGATTCAAACACGTTTCGGGATAGTTTCCGGCCGTTTCCCCGTTTCAGAGTTCAATACCTCACCACCTAGGAGTGTGGGCCTTGGAATGATAGTAAGCGCAGCTTCCAGGAATTCAATTGCCCGAGAATACATTCCCTTGCCATAAGCCTTCTGCCCTAGCTCAAACATCAGTTTGGCCGTCTTCCTCCGTTCTGCCTGCTCCCTTGCAACCTACTTTTGCCAAACAAACAACAGCAGCACAACATTCAGTATCAAATTCTCCTCTGGCGAACTGATCAAACAAAAACCAGTATCTCTGGCTCATGATTGTAGGCATGAGTAAATCAGAATTAAGATCCTAAAATTTCATGCTAAAGCTATGAATTTGGTCCAAAACCTGCAAAGAAGACTAAGAAACTGAAGGTGAGAGGTGAAAAAGGGGGAACCTTTTCGAGCTCCCTCCGAACGCGTTCCCTCTTTTCCTCCTCGCTCTCCTCTTTACCTTCGTCGTTGTCCTCTGCTACCAACTCCGCAGCCTTCTTTTCGAGCTCCTGCATCTCCTCCATTTCCTTCAATCGGCTCCGGAGATCCTCCTCCCAGTTGCCTTCGGCGTCGCTGTCTTGCCCTCCATTCCCACCGACGCCATCGGAGCCGGCCGCGCCGACCCTGGAGCCAGCGCCCCTTCTCTGGCGGAAGGCAATCCTGGGGGCCGCGCCGGATTCGCTTCCAGAGTCGGCGGTATCGTGAAAGGCCAGAGCGTGGGCGGCCAAGGGAGCGGCGGCGGGTTCCCTCCTCGAAGGGCGAGACATGGACAGCTCTGGATACCAGGTCTTTCCGCAGCCGCTAGCAGCGCGGTCAGCGGCCATGGCAGCCCTGGGGGAGCTGGCGTCGAGTAAGGGCGCCAAGTTCCCGAGGAGAAGGGCGGCGGCCATTTCCCCCTTCTGTATAGAGCGACGGTGAAGTTATCGTGACAAGGAGAAGTCTTTTGGTCAGGAGGAAAGACGAGCCGGTCTCCAAGATATTTGTGGTATGTGCGCGCGTGCGTTGTATGCGCGTGTACGATTTGGTTTTACGCGAGAAACTAGTCGAGATCTTGCGCTCGCGGCCTCGCGCGTGGTATAATTATATATAATTTAAATTAATTTTAAAACTTATAATAATTTCAAAAAATATAATTTAATATTAATAATTAAACTATTTTTTATTTTAATCTTTTCATCAAATATATAACTAAAATTATAAAATAAGAATATCATTTTTAAGGTATATAAAATAAAGATCCAATTATATAATATATAAATAACTATAGAAATTTAAAATATATTTTTCTAAAATTTTAATAGTAAACTTTTGTTTAACTATTAAAGTAAAAAATTATTCTTAATTATCTAAATTTTATGGATAAACATAAATAATACAAAAATAAAATAATCTCTACCAATTAAAATCGTATAAGCATAAATAACTCATTTAAAAATAATAAATTTTAAATTATATAATATTTCAAAAACACAAAGTTAATAAAAAATAGGCTTAATCATAGGTTGGTCCTCCAAAATATCACGCTTTTCTGTTTGGTCCATCCTTTTTAAATACTTCCCGTTTAGTATATCAAAATCTATTTTCGTTTTCGTTTGATCCATCTATTACTTTTGTTGTTAAGTGTCAATGCTCATATGGATTAAAGATAAAATATGAGACTAAACGAAAAAATAAAGATATTTTAAGAGATCAAATGAAAAAAATATATTTTAATAACCTAAAAGCATTATATATATATATATTATAAAAGTTTTCTCTCTTATTAACTAATATAAAATTTCATCAATTTATTTTTTATTGTTTCAAAATATTCACATCACAAATCCACAATAAATTTACGACTCACGCTCGTGTTGCCCTTGCGCCACCACGACTCACGCTTGCGTCGTCCTTTTTGTGTGAGCATCTTTTATTCCCCTAACTCTTCTTTGCCATCACAATTTATTTATTAGTTAATTTTAAAAAATCATAGTGGAGAGAGCTAGGTCGTTGTAGTGTTACATAATGATGGGCGATCTCACGAGCAGCAAGGGGTGGTGCGAGTCGTGGTAGCGCAAGCGCGAGTCATAAATTTATTGTATATTTTATGAGATAAGATTTTGAAATAATAAAAAATAAATTGATGGAATTTTATATTGGTGAATAAAATGGAAAAGTATATATATATATATATATATATATATATATATATATATATATATATATATATATATATATATATTCCATCTAGTCTCTTAAAATATCTCTATTTTTTCGTTTGGTCCTCCATTTTGTCTTTAATCTATGTCATCATTGACACTTAACAGTAAAAGTTAACGAAAATTTAACGGAGGGACCAAACGAAAACAAAAATAGTTTTTGAAAAATTAAACAAAAAGTTTTTAAAAAGAATGGACCAAACGAAAAAAATATGATATTTTGGAGGACCAAAAATATAATTAAAAAAATAATTCTATAAATTAAAAATATTTTGAACAACTACTCAATAAATATATGATTATTACCATAAAAAATATGATCAAAGAATTAATATAGAAAAAAAAAATTATAATTACAAAAGAGAAAAATGTTAATAAAATATAAATATGAAATCAACATTAATATATATTTTAATTCTTATATAATTATATGCATTTATTCTAAAATATATTTAATTAACAAAAATTATTTTGTAATTTTTTAATAATTTTTTTTATCATAACGATATAATTTATAATTTTTTAAATAAAATTCAAAGTAATATATATATATATCTCAACAACTTGAACCAAAATATAAAATAAAAATAAAAATTACAAAAATAGTAATATTTTTATTGATAAAAATCAAGTATAATACAGATATAATATAATAAACTAAAACAAATTAGAAATTAAAAGAAATAAAGAAATTTAAATTGTTCTGATCTACATAAATATATATTTGGTTTTAAAATATTATTAAAAACAAACTCAATGAATGATATTTCAAAAACAAAAAAAACTAATACAAAAAATATTCAATACATGAAAAAATACCTCCCTGGTAATCTCAAGTAATATTAATCGGCATCACTCAGAGATTGCTAAATTAGGTCATCACAAAAAATAGTACTTGAGATTGCTTTTGAAATTTCCAGGGAGGGGCGGAAGACATTCTCTGGTTTCGATTCACATGTGAGGCAGACAAAATCCAAAAGACCTTATTTTTAGAGGAGATGAAACAGATGAATCATAAGGAGACACCATTAGGACTTTGCCGCTCAAGATCGGTGGTTAATGATCTCCCTCGCCACATTCTCATTGACCTGCGATATCCAAAATGGAGGAAATCACATAAAAGCAACACGATTACTGAAACGGAGGATTAGATCGACATCATTATCAAGAGAAAAGAAACAAAGATTGCACATTTTGGCCTCAGGGGATGTACTTGACAACGACCAACTCGCCCATCTCTATGTTCCTCATCAATCGGGCGACCCCGAAGTTTCCCGACCGAGATCCTTCAGCATCTCATACCTCTCCATCATCCCCTCTCGCATGTAATGCCCAAAAATCTAAAAAATATATTTTATTCTTAAGCAGAGAATCGTGGGCTTGAGTTAGCATGGATTGGCGTAGAGCTGCGGAATTTAACCCGAGCAAGCTTTAAATATAGAAAAATTTAGAATAAAAGGGTTCCGAGTCGAGTCTATAGGTTCGAGCGGAACTCGAATCGGAGTTAAAACGAATTAATTATGAATTTTAGAAGTTGGGGCGAATAAGTGAGAGCGTTTTGATAATTTAGGCCAACCATGGCCCATAAATTTCCTAATGGGGGCGCATGACTGCTATTTAGCCGCACGCCACCCAAGAGAAATAGAGAGAGGAGGCGACACCAAGAAGGAGGAGCCACCAGAGCCAAAATTTCGCAAGTTCGTCGGCGTCAATTGAAGGAGGATTTTTATCGTCTTCTTCCTTCTCATTTTCTCCAAAGATGTGAGTGGATTGGCCATCTTTTCCCTTATTTTTCATCAGCCATGCCGCCGCCCCCCTCTATGTCATGGGGTTTTGTCGATTTTCGATTCGATTTTGTCGTATTGTTTTGAGTTTTCGTATCGAGGGTTTTCCTATCATCGTTGTGATTTTGCCAGATCGAATTTTGGGCGATTTGGCCGCCCCTACCCTTGCTATGCCGCCCCCTTTTTCTTCAATTTCTTGTATCCCCCCCTCTTAAGGGTTCTTTAGGAACCCTAGGGTGGTCTGCCACCCAAAGGAGGGAATTTTAGGGTTTTAAATATATTTTTACACTTAGAAGTTAAACGTTAAAGTATGTTGAATTTATTCATAATGTTATAAATATTGTAGAAACCTATAGTTATGGATTAAGGATCCTAGGGACACTAGAGACATTAGGATCCTACTTTAACTTTCGGAAGGACCGACCCTAAGAACACCTAAGGGGGGGCGAACCTTCCTTGCCCTTAGGGCACTTGGGTGAGGGAGGTAGGCCGGCCCTAGGGTATTTTGCTAGGGTCACCAAAGGCGGTTAAAATGCATAGGATTGCTAGGTGGTGATACCCTATTTTAAAGGACTTTCTCTATGTGCTTTTCGTTCCCTTTTCCCTACGTTTTTGGATGTGTTGTACCTTTATTTATGAGCTGTACATTTCATGTCATATTATATATATATATATGGTTGTGATTTATGACTTGAGAAGGTGGAGGTTGAGGTATATCCTTAACCTAGCTTGTTGTTATTGTTAGCGCATCTTATATTTATTTTTATAATTGCGTGTGTGATGTGCTTGTGCATTTTCCAGTAGCCTCGTTGGTGAGGGGAGGGTATGACCCAAAGAGACAGCGTTGGCCTTATTCTGGAAGTCCGACTGATGAGGGGAGATCATACCCCAAAGAGACAGTCCGGAGACCCGACCAATGAGGGGAGCGTATGCCCCAAAGAGACGGTTCGGAAGAGCCAATGCCGGTGAGGGGAGTGTATGCCCCAAAGAGACAACATTGAGCTAGGTGGTAGTTCGGAGGCCACACCGTCTTGCTACCCTATGTGGCTTGAGGGGCCGACGGGTCCGGAGATTAATCATGTGAATGTGACATTGCATTATGATGTTTTATCTGTGATGGATGTGGATATCATGTGTAGAGTAGTAGATATGCTTATTATGTCATAGTGCTATTTACTGCTTTTTGTTATATTTTCTTATTGCATGATGATGATGATGATGATGATGTGGTGAAATCGATGACTGATCTACTCACTAAGTCCTAGTTGGACTTACCCCTCATTCTGTTATTTTTCAACACCTGAGCTAGATCAAAGAAGTACCATGATGCAGTAGCGCGACTGGTGGCGATAGGGCAGCGGGTCTCGTGACATGTCGTGGTCGAGGGGGATACTTGAGTCTTTTATCTTTTTTTTTGAGTTATTGAGTCATGTAGACTCGGTCGATGTTTTCGTATTTTGTTACTTTTAGGAGTCTTGATTATTTATTAATCTTTCTTAAAATAACTTGAGCACTTTATATTTATTTTTGAGTCTATGGTTTGATTGTAATTAAGTTGATTTATTCTATTTTGATAAAGTATAAGTCTGTTTAGGTTATTTCTATGTTGTGTTTGAGTTGGATTAGGCTTCGGGGTACGTGACATGTCCTGATCGATCATACCGGATTTGGAGTGTGACATCATAGACAAAAACATAATTACAGATCCCATAGAGAGATTGTGATGGCCTTCGCCTTTGGATTCTTGGTCGGAGTCACAGATTGGCTTCTAGCCTTCCTCTTATTGCATCCAAGCATTCCAGCAGATCCCGCGGAGAGATCGCGACGGACCCTTCGCCTTTGAATTCTTGGTCGGGGTTACATATTGCCTTCTCGGCTTCCTGCAGTTACGTGAGAGATTGGTCGGAGTCACGTATTGGCTTCTCGGCTTCCTGCAGTTAACTGTGGAGAGAGGGAGAGAGAAGACGTGTGAGATTGTACTATAAATTAATTGATGTAAATTAATTATAGTAATTATAATAATAACTGTTATGTTACGTGAAAGAGAGAGAAAAAAGAGAGGAGACGTGTGAAAGGAGAAAATTTATTTTAAAATTCTAAATTTAACAGGTCAACTTTGCTTGATTATGAAAGTGTCAGGTGATATTTTTGAATCTTACTTTTTTTTAATATATATATATGAAAAAATTTATTTAAAAATTCTAAATTTGAGATGTCAACTTTGCTTGATTATGAAAGTGTCGTATGACATTTTTGAATATTACTCTTAGGGCCATTTGGTTTGCTAAAAAATGGGGAACTGGACTGGACATCCGCCCATATCCCCCGTTTGGTTTGCAAAAGAAGCTTCGGGACAAGGGCTGCAATTGTCAAAATTATCCCTTCCTTCGATGGAGCCGGGCCACCATCGTCGGACTGGTCGCGGAGGTCGGGGAGAGGGCGGACGTGTCGCCGGGATGATCGCCGGCGGCCGGGAGGACCGGCCGACGTGGGTCCGAGCGAAGCAGAGGAAGGCGGCGCTCGGACGGGAGGAGGCGGCGGGATCGGACGCAGAAGGGGCTGACGATGAGTCAGATCGTGTCGCCGGGAGTGATCGCCGGCGGCCGGGAGGACCGGCCGGCGTGGGTCCGAGCGGACCAGAGGAAGGCGGGGCTCGGGCGGGCGTCGGGTGGAGATGGAGACGAGTGAGGGAGAGGGTATTTATTTAATAAATTGGGTAATTAAAGAAGAGAGCTGTATCATATGAAATTGGATTAATTTATGAATTATTGGGGTATTTTTGTAGTTGATCGTAGAGTCGTCGGATCGAGTCGAGGTGAATACCAAAGTTGTAAATTTTCACGTGCTGAACGCGATGGTGGTGTCATATTTCAGATTGGAGATCGTTTGGTATGATTTTTATATTTTTCGGTATTATCCTATTATTATACTTTTAGGTTAGTTGAAAACTTATTAGTTAAACTATATATTAGTTGAAAAATATTTGATACTATATATTAAGATTTTTTTACGTATTAATCAATTTTAAGACTAATTTACAAGGGTATTTTAGTCATTTTATCATGTATAGTACTTTGTTATAGCGAAACAAACGCAGGACAAGACGAAATATCGTGTCCTGTTCTTGACGAAACAAACACGGTATAGCTACTGTTCCAGGACACCTGATGTCCTGTCCTTGTCCCTGTCTGGTGTCCTGTGACGAGCAGTTTGCGAACCAAACGGGCCCTTGTATACATATATACAATAGGGTAGCAAGAATTAAATATGACAATTGAAATCAGTTAATCGTGGTTAACTGGTTAATCACATCGTAAAATTCGATTTCAGATAGTAAATTTATGATTCGATTTCGGTTAGTAAAATAAAAAATCCGATTAAAATCGGTTAATTTTCTATTTTCGGGTCAAAGATAATCGGTAATTAAAATCGATTATATGTTTCGGTTTCGATTGTCGGTTATCCGCAGTTAATTAACCGGTAATGGAAACCGACAATATTAATTATTTTGATAATTTTTATATATTTCAAAATTTATTTTAGTAACCGGTTATTCGTTTACTAATCGGTTAACCAGTTAGTAAATGAGTAATCGATTCAATTCAAACCCACTAACTAGTTTCGGTTATCCGATGGATAATAGAAACCGAGCCGATTTCAGTTTCGAATACTAGTTTTTGAAAATGACCGATTTTGGTTTTGGTTAGTGAATTTTTAATCGATTTCGATTTCAATTTCGATTAATTGAACTGTTGTCATCCCCAGCAAGAATGGCAACGCTTGCCTAGCAACATGTCAAGCCGATGAACAATATTCTCAATCTCGCCACCATGGAGGATTTCAATAAAATACAAAATATGTAAATAAAATAAATTCCTCCTATATAACATTAATTGATCTTATTAAATAAATAAATTTATCAATTATGATAACATGTATTTATAGTCTTGCGCGTGACAACCACGTGCAATAATCCAAATAACTTAGAGCATATTTACTTCATAGGATAAAGAGGATATGATAAGAGATGAATTAATATTCATTATTTGTTTAGTGCATGGATTAGAAAAAATATGAATAAAAAAATATAAAATTAATATTATATCTGATATACATCGAATTTAAAAAATTGATATCTAGTCCTCCCTCATTTATTATCTAATCATATCTTATCCTATCAAATGGAGCAAACATATTGTTAGGAGTTGATATTTGTATTTAGTCCCATATGGGGTAATTTACATATGTAAATTTTATTTTCATTATATAAATATATGTGGTAGGGGAGGTCTACCATAATGGAGAGTTTTTCATCTTATTTTCCTCCCAACATGTTATCAGAGCCATGATATTTTTTAACCCTACATTTTTGGTCCCACTCCACAGTGGCACCACCGTCATCGTCAAAGAACACCTGTGTTCTCAAGCTAGCAACTACACCTTCTGCTTCCCTATGTTGCACACTTCCCAAAGTAGTAGAGGTGCCTTCCTGTGTTGCGTGTGAATCATCCTTTTGCACGGTTCCTATGTTGCACGCCTCAAAAGTCGCAACTACAATTTGTGTCTTTTTTCCTTGTGCTGCACATCCCTTGTGTTGCATGCACGACGAAGCCACATCTCACAGCAACAGAGGGTGTGTTGCCACCTCCTTCATCTATCGTGAGTCGCTCCAAAATCCTTCTTCGCAGCCAAGGCGACGTCCATGAAATCGGCCTCATCTCTCTGCCTTGATGCGGAAGTAGAGCAGCCTCTCTATAGCTTTCTGCACCGCACGAAGAATACCAAATCTCCTTGTTCTGGTGGAGGAGAGATCAAACTAAGCCCTAATTATTTTCTCATCAGCGTCGTCGTCGTCGTCGTCCAAGCCGCGAATTCCTCACACGCCGACGCCTCAGGAATTGCATCCATCCTCTCTGCTTCGTCGCGCACGCGCCCCCCATCTGCTCGAGCGCCAACTTCAGGTGCACTTTAGGCCGCGTTCCACATTGGCATCGAGCTCCTGCTTCCGAGTCGTGATCGCAGAGAGTGCATCCCCCTTCACAAACACCTGTTCAGATCTGGATCTGAGATCTGATAAGTTCATATCAGCCCAATTTCACTTCATTATATTCGGCCCAAAGGCCCAGCATGCTTCCTTCCATGCAGTCCAGTTTGTAGGCCTTCAAATAGGTCCAACAGCTTTGATAAATAAATTTAAAAAAGAAAGACAGAGAGATAGAAATATATATATATATATATATATATATATATATATATATATATATATATATATATATAAAGCATCATCATGTCTCTTGTCCAATGAGGTGATCAAGAAGGAAGCAAAAGCGCCGGACATAGGCTCAACATTAGTATTTTTATTGAGGACTTATATGCCTCTATAAGTCAATTATTTGTCTCTAAAAGTTTTAAAGTCATATGAATTAAGTGACTCTATTGCTGTTGTTTCTATAAATTTTTAGAGGTTAATTTGGAATAAATTTTTATTTGACTCTAAAACATATAAATAGAGACAAAAAATATTGACTCTAAAATAATCAAAAGTATTTAATCTAATTGTCTCTATATACTTTTTAGAAGCAGATATAAACAATTCTATATGTTATAAGTAAAGCATTCTTATTAGTCCCTATTTACTTTTTAGAAATAAATTTAATTAGCCAAAATGATCTAATCTAATTGTCTCTATATACTTTTTAGAAGCGGATATACAAACACTTCTAGATGTTATAAGAGGAACATTCATATTAGTCTCTATTTACTTTTTAGAAATAAATTTAATTGTCTCAATGTTCAAGAAGCAAATGCATTAGTCTCTAAAATGTGTATTTAGAGGCACATCATTAAGGCTCTTATTTTAAAATTTAAATAAAAATAATTATCAAAATATCAATAAGCTTCAATAAATATCAATAAGCTGAATTTGATTTTTGCTTTAGTATGAAATATTTAGAAAAGTTATACTAAAACATTTACCATTAAGATTATACAATTTAGAGCATATAGCAATTAAGATTATACCAAAGAGAAAACAATCACATATTCACAAATTACAAATTACCATTACCCATGTAGATAATAACAAAACCTAACTTGGTGTTCATTCACAATCATACATTCACAATTTATCATTACCCATGTACATTCACAATTTATTATTGATTAATAACAACTCCTATTATGTAATTGTATCCATGAAAAAAAAATACAAACAAAAAGCAAGATTCCTCCAAAATTTCATGTCCGCCACATGTGACTTCAGCATACTGAGATCACAACAAAAAAGTGGAGCAAAATCGGTGCTTATTATGGTGAAAATGCACTTAACCCATAGTCAGAAACTTTAAGGATGCCATAAGAATTTTCTGGCTACAAGGAATGGGTAAGTTTATTAATTTTGATTCAACAATCTTGTGACTAGCTAGAAAGACAGTAAAACTCAAAGAAACCAAGTGCGCTATAAATTACAATAATGAAAATTATTATCAGAGAATCAATGAGTGAATATATCAAATCTTAAGGTCTCTATGATGAGTTTCCATAGTGAATACACCCCTACTATGGCAATAATCCATTGCATGGATGAGTTGCTAGAAGTATCTCCTTGCTTCATTTCTTTTAACTTGCCATGGTTGACCTATAAATTAAATACTTGCTTTTGTCAAAATCAAATAGAAGAACTTTTGCTTGAATACTCACGGCTATAAATATATCCAATAAAACTTGAAAGGCATTTCAATATTAAAATTGATATGACAATAAACTTGAAGAATCGTGTTTTGTCATCATGTGTACTCGATATTCAATATCTACAATACCATATTTAATGGTTTATTTGTTGTATTTTATTTCAGAATTGATCCTATATTATTGTGATATATTCTATAAGTTTATGACAATATCCTATGATTGTGATATATCATATAAGTTGCAGCACTAAAGAAATAATTTACAGCACTAGCATAACAATATGCAGTAGAAAAAAAAAGAAAAAAAAAAGATGGAGTATACCAACCTGGAGCAAGCCAAGCAAGTATCATGAATGCAACATCAACTTTACAAGATAACCCATATGTAGGATACTTTTCTTGCAGTACTTGATGAATATGATGCATATGCAAAATACTAAATGAAAATGCAGAATAAAAGACAGTGATTGTATTAATTAATAATAGATTTAGCATAATCAAGTGTTTGAATTTCTTCAGAATAAAAGGAAATGCCACAAAGTTTAATAATCCTAACTTCATACGAGACTGATTTGCTTCAAAATTCTCAACTATGATCAACTATGGTAAACTTAACAAGTAGACCAACCATATTGAATTTTTGATACCGGAATCCTACTTTAGGTAATGGTTACTTATTGAATAATTAGCATTCTTAAACAATTTTTTTTTTTATATACCTATAATTATAGTATTGCCAAATGTCAATTACCCATACATGTTCCCAACTATATGAAATCTAAAATTATAATCAAAGAAGGGCCATAAGATAGATAGATATCAGTATCCAAACACTATCCATAATAAGGATAGTGTTGGCTTTAGATTTTCAACCTTGGTCTTAATCTCTTAATCTCGGTTTTGATGATAACAAACATGAAACTAATATTTCATCGAGAAATCTTTCAGGTTCCATATCGATTAGCGTTCGATATCCTTGATCGAAAAAATCGAAAGAAATTGAAAAATCGGAAGGACATTGATCGTCGTGCTCGGGTTCATCACGGGAATTTCTCGAAGCTCGAAGAGTGCACTAAAGTCGCATTCGACAAGTTCAAATATCAAATGAAAAGCTCTCCAAGTTGATGCTTGTTGAAAGCCACAACCTGGAAATGAAGCGCAGAAGAAAATGGCTGAAGAAATCAAATTCAGCCTAAGTTCGATCGACCGAAGAGGGTAAGAAATTGGCAGTAGCCAATTCGGTCGACCGAACACTGCCAAAAACTAGCAGTGGCTACTTCGATCGGTCGGTCGGTCGACCAACAGAGGCCTGAAATGGGCAGTAGCCCTAGCGGTACCGGATTAAAAATCACGCAGCGCGCGTCTGTGCTTCCCCTGCGTCGGTCGACCGATGAGTCGACCGGATTGAGGGAACACGATCTCGCATCTGGCAGTCGACCCATCGGTCGATCGACCAGAGAGAAGATACAACGGTTGGTGTGATCGATCGATCGATCGGTCGACCGACCAATCGACCGGGCGTTTGCAACAGATAGTTTTCTATCCGTTGAGCTGTCGTTTCTTCATGAGGGTATAAATATACCTCACCTATCTCATTTAATTCTTCTTCTCCCACTCTTACAGACTTGATTGAGCATTCTAAAGGGAGATTTGAGCCTTCAAAGGATTGATCAACGGCGCTCTGTTCTTTCGTGAAGATAATGTGAAGCGCCTACCTTTCTTCCTCAACTCGGTTTTTGATTCGAGCCCTACTACTCGGCAAGTTGGAGGTTCCAAGGCTTGGAAAAGAGCTTTTACTCTTGGTTTTATTCTTAGCTCTTTTGATTGTAATTTTTATATGTTATTTGAACTGTTGTCTCTTGGATTTGGGTTTCTACGAAGATCGGGTGTTAGGTCTTCTTGTGTGAAAGTGGTTACCTTCTTGTGAAGATGTAAAGCCACTTGTGTAAACTTAGTGTTTACTAGGATTAGTTTAGTTGTCCCTTAGGGTTGAGGTGGAAGAGTGCTTTCGGTAAGAAAGCGGAGATTTCTGGATGTGGAAGTGCCTTAGGTCAAGAGTGCGACTCTTCGAGTCAAAGTCCTCATTGTAAGGGAAACAAGAATTAATCTAGTAAATCTAGTTTGGAAATCCTAAGCGGGGTGCTTAGGTAGTGGAGTAGGCATTGAGGTCGAACCACTATAAATCTTGTGTTTGCATCGTTATATTTGGTTGTGCTTAATTATTTTATATTGCTTCCTCATTTAAATTGCAAGATTGCATCTTGCCTAAACGAATTGAGAAACGATTAAAATCGAATTTAGGCTAATTGAATTAGTAAACACACTATTCACCATCCCCCCTCTAGTGTTGCCATTTCGCTTTTAGATAGCAGTGCCCAAATGCAACATATACTTACCATATCTTGTTTTGATTATTCGTAAACTGCCTCACCAGATCAGCCTAAATGAAGATAATAAATAAATCACAATTATAATGGACACTATCATACATATAAATTATATTAAAGTGAAAAAATCATGTGATGAAAGATTACCGATTCCTAGCCAAAAAAATTACAAACTACCACAATTATATTTACGAAAAGATGGAACTTCACATGAAAATTAGCTACCCTGGCTGGTTCATGTAACCAGATGAGGCTTATCTGAAGCTGAGTTCTGAGAGGGCTGAATATGAACAGTGAGATTTTTTATTTGCGTAGAACTCAAGTTGACTTCAAGGCTAACGAAAATTCTTAACAAGCTTAGATTGGAGATACTAAAGCCTCAATTTTTCTGTAGGATAGATTGAGGCTTAGAGGTGGAATTTTGAATAGTTGATTAATTTATGTGAAAACATAAATTTTTTCTTACCTCTGCTTCAAATCTTTGAAAACCTAAAGCTTTAAGTTACCATAAGCTAGGAGCATCATGTACACTTGCCAATATGCACGTTGGATTACTGAGGTATATGACACTCAATTTCAGTACTCATTCATGCATGAGAAAGGAATGCATATACAGGTGATTGATATTGATGACTTTGTCCTACAAGACTATAAATCAGATTGTAGCAAAAATCTAGCTCTATTTGATTTCTTGTTAAAAATTAGGTCTAAAGGTGGTATGTGTTAAATAGTTTACAAAATAGAATAACAAGAATGTAAATATAAGATGCAACAAAACTATTCTTTTAATTCACTATTCTCCTATTGCAAATCATGCACTTATTACATGTAGAGTCTATTATTTTTATTATTTGACATGAAGGATCTTTAATTGGAATAGAACTCAATCTTAAACTTTACAACTATAAATCGAGAAATATGCTTTCTTGCTATTGGATGAAGCTCTATATTGACAACACCCATACATGCTGAATGGAATGTGCAAACAAAAAATAAGTATAAAAGTCAACATACACGTACCTATCATACACGTGAGGTGATTAGAATCACATTGATCATCGAGAGCAAAGTCTTTTGTGCAATTTAATATGAGTTTACCCTTTCAATACCTTCTGGAATAAAGAATCCTTAGTTATCAGACATTGTTGGCATATGTAGAGGAACACCAGCACCACCAACTTTCCTGCAAAATATGATTCATAAATGAGCAAAAGAAAGTTTTGCCCCTTTAGGAGGAGCAGTCTGATGATTTAAAATATAAGAACGAATGAGATTCACATTTCTCAGAATTATAGAATCTCCACATAGCACTAAAGGATGGGCAAACAAGAATAATCATACACCTTTTTCATTTAGCTTATATGTACTTGTTAAGAATATAATGTTAGACTCAGCCTCTTATGAAAAGCTTAAGCTTTTGCAGTAGTTGGTCGGCCAATCAAATTTAAGAGGTTCATACCAATTACCAATTAGTATACCATAGGAAATATTCTTTCATCTAAATATGTATTTTAATCATATTAGAATATTTTAATATGATTAAAATATTAAAATGTTACTTCTATTTTAATTATACAATATCTTCTCTTTCATTACTTCTATCCAAGTTCTCTTCAGTTATCTATCCCCCTTGTATCGCACCAGATGACCCTATTTGAAGATATTTTAATCATATTATCAGATTTTTCCCCATCTTCACCTAATTTATTTATATTGCCCAGATCATCTAATAGCTTACCTCACAATGGGCAGTTGAAATTTTCTACTATTTCAAGTAGTGTTAGTTGTAATTACCATTATTCAAAATTCAGTTTTGACCTAAGTTGAACTAACAATCTTTCATTACATCATATATGAGAATAGAAATCCATAATTATCCTTTCTTGTGGCTTTGGAATGTATGAAGGAAACAAATAAATAACTAAAAAACAAAATAATTACAGGCTTGTTATATCACTCCTAGGAATGTTACGCTATGGCTCTAATGTGTATTACCTATTACTTAGTCAAATTTAGATAATGTGTAGTCTTAGCAGCTTAAGTGTCTAGCAAGAAGTTGGAGTTATGAACAAAACTACAACAAATTGATTAAAAGAATGTTCAACTAGCTAAAGATCAGAAACAACAAGAGCACATAACCAACCTCTCTTGATGGTCAATTAAAGATCAGGAACAGCAAGAGCACGGTAAAAGCCACCATCTTCTTGTATTAGTATGCAGTGATATCACATACTCTGTTTAAAATTCTGTTGAGATGAAAAAAAAAGACACAATGTCTATTCTTACTCAAATATAACGGGAAGGAAAAGAGCATGAGCACAAGTATATATGTTCAAGATATGAACCAGTAGTTTCTACTTCCTACACAACAAATGCTTCAACTGGACTTTATATCTTCTACTATCAGGCAATTGCCATTCATTCATAATGGATTCATTTATATTTTTTGCTGCAAGTACCATAACCTTCATAAAATAGAAAAGAAAAACATGCAAACCATTATTTTGATAGGTGCTCGATTGGCTGATTTATAATTGGCATGGAAATAGCAGGAGACTTGTGCAACTAGAACTAGAATTAATTCCTAATTCAGCCTCAAGAAAAAGGTCAACATTGTAAGATTCATAACTAAGAGGAACTTGATGGCTCACTGAAAAATAGCACTTGGAGGATGGCACCCACAAATTGGAGCTCCCACAAGAAGGCAGGCAATAGCTGCAAACTATTCAATTTATTTCTGCTATAAAAAACAAAAGAAGCAAAAACACAAAGATAAAAATGAAAGGTAAACTCGATTCAGGATCGCTTTTGGGGAACAGTGAGAGGGAGAACACAAGGAGGCAACCTGAGAAGGAACTTCAGCTTCCGCCTCTAGCTTTTCCCTTCTCTCCCACTCCTCTTCCTCCTCTTCGTCCATGTAGTCATTGAAGTTGGCGAAGTCATGGAGCGGGCGCCTACGAAGTGGGCGGAGGGTCCGGCGTGGCTCTGCCTTAGGCGGAGGGGGCGAAGGAGAGTGGTGGAGGCGGCCTCCTTCAGTCCTCTTCTGCGGCTAGCCGCTATTCTTTGTCGTCGCCGCCATCATTATCATAAATCAGGGAAATAAAGATGGCATGGGGGAGAAGAACAGAGAAGATGAGGTTTAGGGTTTCCGAAAATGAACGACATGGGGTTTAGATTTCTCGAGGAGATGAGGAGAACGACATGGGATTTATTATGTGAAATATTGTGTTAAATATTATTACGATAAGTTTATCATAAATTTATTATAATGATAATTTATCATTTAAGTTAAATATTATGTTAAATATTATTATGTTAAATTTAAATTTAAAAATAATAAATATATTTTTATTCAATACAATAGAGACAAATAATTTATATCATATAGGGACTAATTAACAATTAGCATCTAAAAGTGAAGAATTAGAGACAAATAAAATTAACTATTGAGACATATTCTCTATTAGTTTCTAATGTGAAGAATTAGAAACAAAAACTCTAATTAATTAGTCTCTAATTATGTGCTTATATAGGCTAATTGTGTTGTAGTGCATGGAGGTGCATCTACTGCTTGTTTAACTCATGCCTTGGGCTCTAATCTTTGGATTTTGAATTCAGGAGCTTCTGAACACATGTCTGATAATATTTCTTCCTTTTCTTATCTCAAGGCACCATCCCATCCCATCACTGTTACCCTTGTTGATGGGTCTCACTCATCAGTAAAGGAGATTGGTACCGTTTCTCCTACGTCCTCACTACCACTATCTTCTAAACTTTCTATCTGTAAGCAAACTTACAAAATTATTAAATTGATCAATCACATTCACTTCTGATTCTGTTATTATTCAGGACTCGAGGACCGGAAGGGTGATTGTCACTGAGCATGAATCTCGAGGCTTATATCATCTTGCTACAAGACATCCTTTTTCATTAATGGCTGAGTAATCCCCTCTCCAAATCCATTGTCGTCTGGGTCATCCTCGTCTACGTAAGCTTCAACAAATGGTACGATCTCTTTCTCGTCTTCAAAATCTTGAATGTCAATCATGCCAGTTGGGAAAACACATTAGATCGTCATTTCCTAGTAGAGCAAGTAATCAAGCTTCAACACCTTTTTCCTTAGTACATTCTGATATTTGGGGTCTGAGTTGTACTTCCTCCAAATTAGGGTACAAATATTTTGTTACATTCATTGATGATTATTCTAGGATGACATGGTTATTCCTGCTCAAAGAACGTTATGAATTGTTTACCATTTTCTCCACCTTCTTTGCTGAAATTAAAACTCAATTTGGCACCCCTATTCATGTGTTACGAAGCGACAATGCTAAAGAATATTTTTTAAACCAATTTCAAACATTCTTTGCTCATCATGGCATACTTCATCAATCATCATACTTCATCAATCATCTTGTCCTCACATACCTCAACAAAATGGGGTTGCCGAACGAAAAAATAGACATCTAGTAGAAATTGCTAGAACTCTTCTTTTTCACATGAATATCCCCCTCACCTTTTGGGACGATGTTGTTCTGACAACATGTTATCTTATAAACTGCATGCCCTCATCTGTTCTACAAGAATAAATTCATTTTTCCAAATGACACACTCTACAAACTTTCGCCTCGCACCTTTGGTTGCACATGCTTTGTTCATATTTTATCTCCGGGAAAAGATAAGTTAGCCCCAAGAGCAATTAAATGTGTTTTTCTTGGGTATTCTCGTCTTCAGCGGGGTTGTCGTTGTTATTCTCCTGAACTTCATTGTGCCTTCATCTCTGCTGATGTTTCATTCTTCGAGGATACACCATTCTATACTAGTGCGTCCTCCACATCTGTGCCCATTACCGAGGTTTTATCTGTTCCTATACCTTTATCAACTCCACCTGACCTGATCTCTTCCTACCATGTCTCTTCCATTCCCGTCTCTTCCGACCCTCCTCCAGCTCAGCCATTACATGTTTATCATCGTCGACCATAGCCTATCGCCCCTACAGTTCCGAGTCTTCCACCTGACACTGACAATGATCTTCCCATTGCTCTTCGAAAAGGTACTTGTCAGCGTAAAATGCCTTATCCCCTATCAAATTTTATCTCTTATGCTGCTTTATCACCAGACTATTATGTTTTTATTTCCTCCTTGTCCTCCGTTACAGTTCCCCAGCATCTTTCAGAAGCTCTTTCTTACAAAGGATGACGGCAGGCTATGATTGATGAGATGTCTTCTTTTTATGATAATGACACATGTGATTTAGTTCCCCTTCATTCAAGCAAATCTACAATTGGTTGTAAATGAGTTTACATTGTAAAGACATCACCTGATGGTTCTGTTGACAGGCTTAAGACTCGATTGGTAGCCAAGGGTTACACTCAGATTTATGGTGTGGATTATATGGACACTTTTTCTCTCATGGCCAAAATTGTGTCTATTCGTCTCTTTCTTGCTATGCCTGCCACTTTTGATTGGCCACTTCACCAGCTAGACATCAAAAATGCATTTCTCCATGGTGACATTGATGATGAGGCATTTACGGAGCAACCACCAAATTTTGTTGCTCTGGGGGAGTCAAGACTAGTGTGTCGATTGAAAAAATGTATATATGGTCTAAAGCAATCTCCGAGAGTTTGGTTTGGGAAATTCAGCTCTGCCCTACTACAGTTTGGCATGGTCAGATGTGTTTCAAATCACTCGGCCTTCCATCTCAGTTCATCCTTTGGAAAACGAATACTCTTGATTGTGTATGCTGATGATATAATCATCACAGGAGATGACACCGAGTGGATTAGGAGACTAAAAACCTATTTGTATTAACAATTTTAAACAAAAGACTTGGGCAACTTGAGATATTTTCTGGGCATCGAGGTAGCTCGATCTGAAGGAAGGATATTTATGTCACAGAGAAAGTATGCACTTGATATACTCGAGGGCACGGGTATGCTAGGAGCCAAACCAGTTGACTCACCTATGGATTGTAATGCCAAGCTACTTCCTAGTCAGGGGGAGCCTTTATCTGACTCAGGAAAATATCGCAGGCTAGTAGGACAACTCAATTATCTCATGATTACTAGACCTGATATTTCATTTGCGGTTAGTGTGATTAGCCAATTTCTCGAGAGTCCTTATAAGGATCATTGGATAGTAGCTTTGAGAGTAGTTCTCTATATTAAGGCTGCTCTTGGTAAAGGACTTATATATTATGGTCAAAGCCATTTTCAAGTAACTGCATATACAGATGCAGATTGGGCATGTGCACCCATTGATCGGCGATCTACATCCGGCTTCTGTGTTCTTCTTGGACGAAATTTAATCTCATGAAAAAATAAAAAAAATAAAATGTAGTAGCAAGATTAAGTGCAGAGGTAGAGAACAGTACTATGGCAATAGCTACTTGTGAACTAATGTGGGTGAGGCAAATAATGACAGAGTTGGGATTCAAGCATCATGAGCCTATGAAATTATATTGTGATAATCAAGCTGCTATGCATATAGCTTCTAATCCAATTTTTTATGAGAGAACAAAACACATAGAGATTGATTGTCATTTCATTAGGGAAAAGGTTCAGTCTAAAGAAATTACAATATCATTTGTTAGTTCCAATGATCAATTAGCTGATGTATTTACTAAATATCTCTGTTGTCCAAGAATTGAATATATTTGTAACAAACTCGGGCTTTATGACATTTATACCCCAGCTTGAGGGGAAGTGTTAGGAGTTAGGACATTTGTATTTAGTCCCATATGGGGTAATTCACATATGTAAATTTTATTTTCACTATATAAATATATGTGGTAGGAGATGTCTATCACAATGGGGAGTTTTCCATCTTATTTTCCTCCCAACACATATCATGAAAGTAATATGATACAAAGGGATGAGGGGAGGGGAGGGAAGGGGTGAGGAGGGGGAGGATAATTGGATAAAGAGGGGCGGGGAAGGGATGGGAAGAATAAAGAGAGGTGGAATAAAGATTTACCAAATCTCTCTCCTTCTAAAATTGAAAGCCAAACATGAAATAATTAACCTCTTCCTTCTCCATCCCTCCTTTATCCCTTCCTATTCCACAATCCAAACAAGCCCTTAGACTATGCTTGGATAAATTTGAGTAAGAGGTTTGGAGGGATTTGAAAGAGTTTGTATGAGGAGGGATTTGTAGATTTTTGAAAGGGTTTAAAAAATCTTATTTGGTTAGACTTTATAACTAAGAGGTTTGGATGGATTTGAAAAGATTTAGTAGACCATTATGCCCTTACTTGTAATCATTTTTTCAAAAATATTTTTATAATTTATTTTTTTATTCATCAACCCTCTCAACCCCTCCATCCCCCCCCCCCCCCCCCGAGTAGCACGTGACGTTCGCGAGATCGGGTGTTAATCATGCTCGGAAGATGACAAAGATTCAAGAAGGATGTTAATCATGCTAGTGGAAGATCGACGCGAGATCGGAAAATTCACGTTCCAACTAGTGGAAGATCGACGCGAGATCGGAAAATTCAAGAAGGATGTTAATCATGCTTGGAAGATGACGAAGATTTAAAGATCAGGTTTTTTGGTCTAGAATCAATGTAATATTCTCAAATTTTATGTTGATGATGAAGAAAAAAAACTTGAAACCCAAAACTTGGACTGTCACTCGAACTTATGCTGAAATTATAGCGATTGCAACTTTGGTCGATCAGTCGATCGACTGCCGTTGACCGGTCTGAGATCGGGCGACAATAACAACTCTTTTCTAGCCGTTTAGAGCCATTGTGTTTGAGCCTAACCTTCATATTTCCCTATAAATTGGCATTATCTTCCTTCCTTAAAGCTTCTAATGATCCTTGAGTCATCCTAAGTATATTTGTGAGCCTTAGATGAGCCATCTTTCTCATTTGACCTAGTTTGAAGTTGAAATATAGATTTGGCCTTTGCTCTCTTAGATTGCATCACCAAAAGACATCAAGAGGACTAAGTGATTTTATTTGAAGCTAAGTACTTGTTTAGTATATTTATTGCTCTATTTAATTATATTTTGTTTGTTATTTTGCTTTGGTTAAAAGCTTGTTAAAGATATGGGGTGTTAGGTCTTGAGTTTGAGTAGTTGCCTTGGTGTAGAGGTATAAATCCTCTAATAACTATAATATATTATTCTACACTCAATTGATTAAACTTGTGATTTGTCTAATAATCAAAGAATCGGCTAAAATCGAATTTAGACTTTTTTTTTTACCAGAAAGAACTAAAATTTATTGCAAAGAAATAGGAATGTCCTGGAACAAAATTACATCAAGTTCAGACGGCCTACTGGAAGTCCATACATTGGACTCCTTAAGTTGCCTAGCTTTATTTGCAGTCTAGTGGGCTGCTTTATTACAAGTGCGTGTGTAAAATTGAAATTTACAAATTTACAAATTCCTTTTCAAAATCTTGATCTGTTTCACCATAGCTTTCAGCTTTAAAGGAATTTGACCAAGATCATTGATTGCTTCAACAACTGATTTGGAATTTAATTCCACAATGATTTTTGAAATTGATCTATGCAAAGCAGCATTAAGGAAATGCAGTATAGCTTGAGCTTCAGTCATTGCCGGGGAACAGAGATCCACCAAGTAAATGTTAAAAGAGTATGATCCACCAAGTAAATCGAATTTAGACTTAAATATTATAATAACATACAATTCACCTCATGTAGTCTGATAATTTCCTTTAACAAATTGGATACCCAAATTAATAGGGATATATATAGTAGATATTTCGTGGTTACTTCTGTGCATTGCATGTTTGTTGCGCTGGACACAATTTTAGCTATGAACTGACTATTGTGTCATTGAAACCAAATTGACAAATTGTAATGTTATTAACTTCTAAATATATTGTATCATTGTAACTTGTGATATTATCATAGCATTTGTGACAAACTATATAAAGTCTAATTTAATTGTGATGGACCATTGGTACAAGTTAGACAGATGAAGCAAAATTAGGGGTGAGCATGGATAGATTAACCGGTTCATTAGCAAAAAAAAAATCGGTCTATTAATTTTGATTTTTCAAAAATATAATCGTAAATCGATTCATTAACTTCGGTTAATCGTCATTTCGATTTCGATTTTTTGATTCGATTAATCAACAACTATCGGTTAACTAATAAATTAATATTATTGATAATGCTTAATGTGAGAATTGCTGGAGCTTCATTGAATTGTCATCGCACAGTATAAAAACTGAGGATTAAAAGTATTATTTGATAGAGTCTTATTGCTCACTTACATTTACTAACTAAAAAGGCAATATTGTTATTAGATGAATTAAGAAAAGACCTCTTAGTGTCACTAATTTATTTCATTGTTGAAATTATGAGAGATCAAGTTTGGAATCAAGTCAAATATGAACTAGAGAAATGGCTTCATTTTCCTTCCTATAATTGAAAATAAAGGGTTTTGATATTTACAAGGAAGAATAGAAAGAAATAAACACTGAAAAAATTTTGATCTTATAAGATTTGTTCACCCAGTAGGAAAGAATCATATCAAAGATTTTTTCATCCGAAACAATTCTCCTTGCAAATTTTTTCATCATATCAAAGCATTATCTTAATAATTAAGACAATTACCTTACAAATTAAGACATACATAATGAAATAGACAATTTGCATGAATTTTTACCATATGGCTGAGATTTCAAGTGAGACAGGCTGATTAATTATACTCAATGGTTGCGATTCAGTAATGGTTAGGGTGTAGCATATGCACATGAACAATTGAACATGAAGTTAAAGCTGTATAATACTTAATTGAATGATCTTGATCAAGCAATCAGTGAGCTAGTGAGCTACTGAGCTGCTATGCGGAAAAGATGAAGTATTAATTCCATATTTAGCTAGGATCGTATGATATCATATTGTTGAGTGTTTTGCCGATACATACCCGGTTGAAGATGGGAAGAGGCGGAGAGAGAACAAGCAGTGCTCGACTCTTGGGCACTACTCGACTTGACTCGTCGGCGCCGTGAAGGTGCCGGGACGGTGAAGGTGAATCTGAAGGTGAAGGTGCCGAGACAAAGAGAGAACAGACTGGTGCGAGAGACTCGGAGTCAGGACGATGAAGGTGCGATGACATGCGAGAGAACGAGAGTGCGGCGGCGTGAGAGAGAACGAGGGTGCGGGCGGCGGCGTGCGAGAGAACAAGGGTGCGGCTATGTGGCGGCGTGCGGGAGAAGACGAGAACAAGGGTGGGGCGTAAGGGGCGTTGGGCGTGTACGAGAAGTCTGAAGACAGAAGTTGAGATCTGGGGTTTTTAATTTTTAACTTATCATATAAGTATTAAGTTAAGTAATATAATTATATATATGTGTGTCTATCGCGCGATTGGTTAATCAAAATCGGTGGACTTTTTAAATCTTGAACCGAACCTGAAAACCGAAAGTTCCAAAAATACAATCCGAATCCGAAAAAACCGATTCGGTTAACCACAAAAATCAGTTCGATTACGGACCGGTTTTTCGATTAACCGAAAAATCAATTTTTTTTTCTCTCCCCTAAGCAAAATTGTTCATGTGACATTTGGACTGCGGTGGGAGTGTATGTTGATTTTATGTGATTGTTGATGTCATAATATTGTACGGTCCCAATATTAACCACATGAATGAAATATTGATATTTTTAGGTGATGTAATCATCTAGTTTCACAACACATTCTTTCAATTTTCACCCGGTTTCATATCTTACTCACTTTCGTGTACGATATTGAGCCTGTTTTATATCATATTCACCCTATTTAGTATGATATACACTTAGTTTCATATCATATTCACTCAATTAGTATCATATCAACTTATTTTATATCATATTCATCCTGTTTAGATTCATGTTGCCTTATTTTGTGATATATGTATCTAATTTCATATATTAACCTATTTTAGATTGGATAAATTATACGAAACCCTCGTCGACTATAGACCATGTGTGCAAGACCTATCTAAACCACCAAGTGTGCACAGAACCTCCTTCACTATATTAGTTGTTTGAATAACCCCTTTCGTTAGCCATCCCGTCAATAAGTTAACGTTTAAAGTCATTTGTGCACAGAACCCCCTCTGACACCTAAAGAACTGAGTCAGTGGTCTTCTTCAACATTTTCTTCATCTTCTCCCTTCTTGGGAGGATGATAATTAATTTGAGAAACATCTTTCAGAAAAGCAAGAATACATTAATATATGGAACGAACAAGCAAGTTTAATTAATATGTGAAACATCTTTCAAAATGGGGGAGGAGGAGGAAGTGGTGGCCGCCAGAATAAATACGAACATTACTTGAGCTAAAAGAGAGAAGGATCTACCTTTTCTGCTCTAAAGAAAAAGAGGAAGAGGAGGAGGTGACGACGACGGAGTCTAGGGGAAGGGTATGGTGGAGGAGTCGAGGTGGATGACAGATGAGTAGTCGAAGAAATGATGGCTGTGGGATGAGGTGGAGAGTGTTGGCGATGGAGGGAGATTCTGAGCACACTCGTATCAAGTATCATCTGCCACGTGACTTTGTTTTGACGGAGAACTAACGGAGTGAGTTATTTGAACAACTAATATAGTGGAGGAGAGTTCTGTGCACACTTGATAGTTTAGATAAATTTTGCACACATGGCCTATAGTCGAGAGAAGTTCCGTATAATTTATCCTTTTAGATTTATACAACATATGCACTAAGTTTAGTGTCATATACAACATGTTTATATTCATCGGGATTCACAAAATACATTCATCAGTTCCACAACATTAATAAAAGTTTAGATAGTAGTAGTATCTTTGCATTCTACTAACGGCAAATAACATTATGTCAGCACACAAGATAGAGTCGGTTAATCTTCGGCCATGATACAAACTATAGTTCAATGAGTACTGTTACTCATGCTGCGTATACGCTTCATGACGACGACAATAGTTACCATGAGAGATAACATAAACAAAGATCTCAGTATGTCATCCAAAAGATCCAAGCCTTTATGACCATCCACGGTATGAAATAGCTCGTTGACAAGCTGGGTAATCGTCACCAGAAGCCCCATAACTTTTGTTTTGATGTTTTCCAAGATCCACTTCACAATTATTGAAACAATGTCGCCAACTCCATTTAAGAATTCATATTGGTTATTTCCATCTTCTGTTTCACAGCTTGGGAGAAGAGCTCATGTTAGAATCTTAGCAAAAGAATTTCCCAAAAGAATTTTACCATGTGAGACGAAGATAGCACAGATTGATTACACAGAGTCACATATCAACTACATCATGCAATATTTCTGGACGAAGATAGCACAGATTGATTACACAGAGTCACATAACAACTACATCATGCAATATTTCTGGTTTTCGATGACCATGTGGTTTGTTTCTTGCCATTGTTAGATTGGCACTCTCGATGAGATTGCTACGAGATATGGTGTTTAATCTAATAATAACACAAATTAATTTATTTAGAAGGAAAAGTCTATAATCAAAGTTCTGAAAATTTATTATGGTGAATTTTAGAGAAATATTCTAGTACTTGCTTATATTTGATGTGATAGAAGATAAATTTGATAGACTAGTAACTAGTATTATAACTCAATGAAGCATGTATGTTTTGCAAGGACTATTTTGTCTTTATCTTTTCATATTGGTGATGGATAATTGGATGAACTTACATAAACTATATACATCGTGGTCTTCTATAGCTTATATTATTTACTAATGATATTGATTGGGTTGACCAAAAATTAGTTCATATTGTTTACAAAAGTAAATTATGGAAATAAGCCTTAGAAAGCAAAGGTTAAGTACAGCTAATAGTACATACACGATTGATACTAATGAAAAAATTTAACTATAACTAATAGTTTTACATATTTGGAATATACTATTAAGTAGAATAAAGAGATTGATGAAAAAAAGTGTCCATAGAATAATAGTTGAGTGGTTAATGTAAAGAGAAGGATGAAATGTGATTTTTTATAGTCACCATATGCATCTTTATTTTTTTTAGAGAATGCTAAAAGACAATTCTAAGACAGTCATAAGACTCATAGCTCTGTAGATAAGAATATTTGGCGATGAAAGACATTATAAAAAGATAAAGTAGCTTATGTTGGTTTCTAATAACTAAAAAGCATAGAACAGGAAAAATAAGGTAACTAATTCATGATAGTAAGTACATGTCTAATGACAACTACATTGATTTTGTGGTTAGAGGGAGTGGATTCATTTAGATTATTAAAATGAGATTTTAATGCTTCTTGTTAACTAGGAATATTAACTTGTGCTCTTTTATTAACAACAATGTCATTGTATCCAAATTACAGAAAAATGCATACGTAAGTCACCAAAACAGTGATAATAATCTGTTTTAGTATTGTATTCCCTGTATAGATGGTTGAGACAATACAGCTTATTCTTTACTTGTATGTCAGCTTCTTGAAACATTAGAAGATAGTATACCTACACCAAAATTGTCAAATAAATATTATGCCAAATTGCTTCACTCCAACTTTGAGAGATCATGTTCTAGTCATGGAACTAGCCTCATTGCAATTCAAGGTTAAGACTGCATACATTGATCCTATCCAAACCCTACATTAGTGAGAGACCCATGAGCTGGGATTGGCCTTTTTCTGGTTTATATGCAGGCAGGTTTGCTACTCATATTGGTTGTCTAGTTTTGGTGAAAACAATGGTGTATACTGTTTACTAATAACAAATTGTTTGTCTGAGTGAATCCTACTATCAAATGGAGACTTACCTCTAGAGCTTCCATACCATAGGCATCTACTAATTAAGAAATTGTTTGTCTTACTGAAACTACTGTGAAATGGGGACAAACCTATAAATTTTGAGAAATATGGGCAGAAATCTGTGAAAAAATAACAAGGAAATAATCTTCTGATCTTCTCTAAAAGCATGTGGAGAAAAAAATCCTACAAAAAACAAATACATGAAGTGCATTAATCAAAGAACAGACAAGAACACAGAAACTGGAACCTTAGTTATCCTACGTTCCAACTTCTAGCCAATATCCTGTGTTTCACTAAAATTACTATGGTGATGAATTCTGATACAGAAGAAATGAGGTCTGATCAAATAGTAAAAAAATTAATGTAGGATTATTAAATGAAGAAAAAGGAAACTAATAATTGCCATGTAACATTTAAGTTTGTTCTAGACAACCCAACACTTACCTGTTAAGAAAGATTGCTTGATTTCTTTGACTGCTTCATTTTTCATTACTGCTTCCCAGATGGCCTTATCAGATGACAACGACACAACGATTTTCTGCAAAAGCATAAGTGCAATTATCGAGAAGTTATATCTAAATTGAAGTTGAAATTGATTAACTACTTATAATAAATTAAAGTGTAGTTTACTAAACTTTTCAAGCATACCATATGACACATTCATTGCATTAGCAAACATCAATATCTATTTAATCCAAGAACTTCTAAAAGAAAACACTAACATACTTCCATTGCCTGCATCTTTTCATGATTATCAACAGTGCAACTAATAATACCACATCATTGCACTAAAGCACACCAGTGAGATTGTAGCATTGACATTTTTTAATCTACTTTCTTTTTGAGAAATAAACATTTAGAAAAGGTATCCTAATTTTAATACATTTCATATGTCTATCCCATCTATTATGCATGTTTTTGTAACTAAATACTACTTTTAGCTAAGTAACAAAACACCATGCAACAAAGGAGTCTTTTGGTAAAGGGAAAAGGGTCAATTTTGCCCTTGAAGTATTGAAAAGGGTGCAATTTTACCCCTTAAATATATTTTGGATCAAAATTACCCTTATCGTTACAAAATTGGATCAATTTTACCCTTCTTTCTAACAGAAGTCCATGCCAGCAAACGGTGGCTGATGTGGCAAGTGAAACTCATACACATCATATGCCACGGTGGAAAACACGTGGCAGTTATGTACGAACAAGGGCAATATTGGCCCAAAAAAATACTTCAGGGGCAAATTTGCATATTTTTCAATACTTTATGGGTAAATTTGCATCTTTTTCAATACTTTAGGGGTAAATTTGCACCATTTTCAATACCTTAGGGGTAAATTTGCACCTTTTTAATACTTCAAGGGTAAATTTGACCCATTTCCATTAAAGAAATTATATTTAAGATAATTTGAACTTTAATTAATATTTTTTTGTTAATTAATATGGTGTTGTATCTAAAAGGGACATAAGGCTAGCTATGAGAAAGAAAAGTCAGAAGAATATTGGAACAAGAGTTATTGCATTTGTTGGAGATGCAAGTGGAGCCTCGTTGCCTAAGAATCTCCCATACCCATCAAAGAGATTCAGAACAAAGGGGAGACCTACAGTCAGCTCAAATGGATTGCAAATTGAGAAGGAAAAATATATTGAAAAGCTTAAAAGGAAGACAACCAGCAGTTCTACAATGGACTAGTCTTATAATATTTTGGGCCATAGTATTTTGCAATTCTACATCTATTTTGTGCTGCAATTTTTTTGCAGCAAGAATATGTGAAGTGTTTGATTTTTGAGATCCTTTTTGGTGGTTGATACAAATCAACTTTTTGATTTTTTGTATGTAAAGTATTGGAATTTAACCGAAGATGTCAGTTCAAATGTATTATATTTTGGGATATATAATTTGAAAAGAGAAGCTTTTTGTATTTCCTATACTATATTATCATCTCTTTCGCCCCATGAAATGCTACAACTGATCTATAATTTGAAAAGATATTAGTATTGGTATTCATTTTTAGTGAACTGACCTACTCACCCCATAGAGTGCTACAACTAAAAAATCGAACTCATGATTATTAGGCAATATAATTTGCCTATACGTCTAACTAACAAGCTACTAGTGGCGAACAAAATATAAACTAATTTGGGAAAACATATATTACATGTCCAACACCATATTAATTAACAAAAAAAAAATTAATTAAAGTTTAAATTATCTTAAATATAATTTCTTTAACGAAATGGGTCAAATTTACCCTTGAAGTATTAAAAAGGTGCAAATTTACCCTTGAAATATTAAAAATGTGCAAATTTACCCCTAAGATATTGAAAATGGTGCAAATTTACTCTTGAAGTATTGAAAAAGGTGCAAATTTGCCCCTGAAGTATTTTTTTGGGCCAATATTGCCCTTGTCCGTAGATAACTGCCACGTGTTTTCCACCATGGCATATGATGTGTATGAGTTTCACTTGCCACGTGGACTTCTGTTAGAAGAGGGTAAAATTGATCCAATTTTGTAATAGTAAGGGTAATTTTGATCCAAAATAAATTTAAGGGGCAAAATTGCACCTTTTTCAATAGTTCAAGGGCAAAATTGACCCTTTTCCCTTTGGTAATGACTACTTTCATCCTCAATATCATTTTGTAATGCATATGTCCTTTCACCTACGTCACGAATGCATAAAATTATAAGATATATAGTTCTCAGCAAGGTTTAAAATTCCGTACCAAACCAAGCGGTATGCTCGGTATATACCGATTTTTGGAAAATCTGATACCTAATACACCTAGTACCAGGTCGGTACTGGGTGTACCGACATATACCGCCCATACCCGGCGGTATTTGCAAGATACTGGGTGATACCGCCCGGTATATGAGCTACAGCTTGCTTGCTGACAGCAAGCCAAGTTTGCTTAGCAAAACTCGTCGGTACCATTTTTGGTACCGGACTGTACCGTGTGTCGGTACGGTACTACCGGTACCGGTCAAACACCGGTACCGAAACCAAGATTTTGAACCTTGGTTCTCAATGTAATAATGTTAATGAAGTTTTTATATGATTATGAAGAAAAAAATTAGATGCTCGAGCGGTGATATTAGTTCCCACCCTTACTCCTAGGAGAATATGTTAGGATTTGTTAATGTTATCAGTAAGAAATTATCAAAGATATACCATGGGAGTTGGTATGTCAAAGAAAGAATTCGAAAGATGGAAATCGCCATGGGCATCACAAACAGAGCTAAAAATTCTGGAAACAAATAAAAGGTGGATGTTGTTTATTACCTGAAGAGAAGGATTTACACGTAATAAGTCAAATATTTTGAGAATATTTTGTTGCCCTTGGGATTGTAACTCCTTTAAACTGCTAAGTTGCATGGCTTTAGGGCCATGAAGATGTGGTTCGCGACTATCTTGCTCTTCTTCAGTTTCTCTTGTTTCAGATGAAATGGACACCTTATCCACAGCTCCCTTGCCCAAACTGGAAAGACCATTTTGTACTGCATTACAAAATACACCAGAAAGAAATATCCTGCGACCAATAAGTGATGTGGAATTAGTCATACAAAAGATATGCACATTCTTCTATCACCTAACACTTCAAGTACCTTTATAAGAGGAAGGCCATTTATCTGTTTTTTTTTGTTACTCCATAGCTGAAATTTATTTTTTGAAAAAAACTTTATTGAATCAAGTGTCTAATTGACATGTCTTTCCAGGACTTACAAACACAGCTCATCCCTGCATACTAAGCATTGTTCTCTTTTTCAATATACAACTAATTACAAATATTAACCCTCGAAGTTAAAATCAGAACATCATCAACTAAATGAGACATGCCAAAGAGGGGAGCTGGATTTATTCTGATTGCTTCTTGGCATAACAACCCACCTCTAGATTAACTATAACAAGCTCAGATAAGTTTTTTATACCTTCCAAACTTGCTTTTAGCAGATCTAGCTGTGAAAATAACACGTCAAGCCTTTTTGATCCGTTAAACCTTTTGCATTTCTAAGAAATCAGCACTTGGCTGAGAACTATCAACCAAAACTATTACCATTTCAGCAAGAAGGTAGTGTTTGTTTTTGCTAGTTCGAGGGTAAAACTTTTTAACATTGCTTTGACAAGACCGTAGTTCACCAAAATAATGATGAAATTTAAGATAGAAAATCAACAAGCAATAATCACACATGATATAAGAAATTCATCTAGCCAATATATCCTTTCCATTAAACATATTAATACTTGCTACAGATAGTATTAGCTATTCTTTTAAGGATCACAATTCTTAAAAGAATAGGTCATGTTTCATCTACTAGCTATTCTTTTAAGCAATTAAGAGTTTCTAATTTGAATGCTCAGAATCTCTAAGTTTGACTATTCTCTTGAAAAAGAGAATGCAAATTTACATAAACTAGAGATGATTATGAATAGCATATAAAAGTCAAATTTGAAGATTGTGATATCTAAGACCAGTGAATTTTGACTAAATTCGGATTTTAATTATCAACAATATAAATGCCGTGGATCTTAATTATCAAAAACGAAGGCGAAAAGAATTGAAACCCTCTTTGATCAACCCTAAAAGATCACCATCAGCCAGTGGGACGCCATCGTTTGCATCTTCTCCACGACATTCTTTTCTGAAGAAGAAACCTAAAGCTTGAAGTGAAGGAAGCAAGGATAATAAGGTAATTAAAGCTAATTGCTGCTCACTGCTTGAGGATAGACATGGCCGCCTCGGCCTCTTCCTCGGAAGGGGGCAGCTCGAAAGCGGGACGAAGAGAGGACTGAGTCCCATTCCTGCACCTCCCCGACGTCCACAACGGTGAAGAGGAGGCGGGGGAGATGGAGAGGGGTTGCCCGGGCTTGGTGGATCCCCGCCCGGCCGACGCCAGCAGCTTGTCTTTGCCCATGGTGCGCAGTCTGCTGCCTCCGCTTACGGCTGAAGCCACCTTCCACTTGTGGAGATCTATTCGTTATCTTCTTTTTTTAACATCATTGCTGCAATTGAAATCGAAAGTCGATTAACTTCGGTTGATTAACTATAGTTAATCAGTTAACATAGTTAGATTTCGATTTAGATGAGTAAAATAAGAAAATCGATAAAATAGATTCGGTTTCGGTTATTGAGTCACGGGTAATCGGTAATCGAAACCATCCGATAACTAAAACTGATTTTATGTTTCGATTTCGATTATTGGTTATTCGCAGTTAATTAGTAACCGGAACGGGTAATATTAATTATTTTGATAATTATTATATATTTCAAAATTTATTTTACTAACCGGTTAATAAATAGGTAATTGGTTCTATTCGAACCCACTAATTGGTTTCAGTTTCAGATACTAGTTTTTGAAATCGACTATTTTCGATTTCGATTTCGATTAATGAATTTTTAATCGATTTCGATTTCGATTAACCACAAAAAATATGATTAAATGATCTGTTATCATCCCTAATTGCTAATGAGTTTGTGACTTTATTTAAGGGTTTATATGGGCTTACATTTTCCATTGAGGATAAATATTTTTATCCTCATATTTGATTAGCGAAATCATGTCTATTTTCATATATTCGGTTTCACTGAAACCAAAACGACTTACGAAAATGTATTTGATTCGACATTTTCATGAAATTGATTTGAAATCAGAACGAAAATATGTTTCGATGACACCAATTTTCTTAATAAAAATTAAAATGTCATAAGGTTGTTTTATATGGTTTTGAGACTATCGATTTTAATATCAAAATAGAGTGGCAAATTTGCAATTATAAATATGTTTGTATAAAATCAATTAATTTACAAATAAATCAAACTATATTTAATTTATAAAATAAAAATCATCATTTCAATTCAAACTATTATCTTAAATTGATAAATTAATTAAACCAATTTCTATCTAATTGAATAAAATCTAATTTTTAAAATAACTCAATTTTCTTAAAGTCGATCTATTTATAATTTAACAAAAACTAATTTTAGACCAAAACATATTTTTTTAGAAATTTTATAATATTAATTAATTAATTTTATATCTAATTGAACAAAAAAAATCGTAAATTACCAATAACTTGATTAAATCTTACAAATATTTTACGATCATATTAGAAAATAGTAATTTTATAAATTAACTACAAATACATAATTAATATTTTATAAACCTATAAATCTCTCTTTTTCATCTTTATAATGGTTTAATTAGGATGACGACTCTTCCTCTCCCGGCGACTCGCGAGGCGACACCTTCGGAGGCCACCACTGACAGTGATCCGCTCACCCCCGACGACCCATTCCTCTATGCGAAAAAACCACTGACTCTAGTAGACGCTCCCATGGCGGAATCCGCTTCATCCTCGGCCCCTTCGATGGCGCTACAAAACCCTAAATCTTCCGATCTGATGCAAACCGAGAAGACACAAGCCTCTTTACTCCATGTGCCTACTGTTGAAGATGTTTCTATGGAGGATCTGGCCACTGTTCCGCTCGATTTGATGCCTCATCGAAAACCAAATCTTCAAAGTCTGGTTCAAATAGCAAGGACTCCGAATCCTTTGCCTTCTCCTCTCCCACCCTCGAATGCTGACATTTTCATGGAGGAACATATGCAATCCTTGGACGACTCACTGCCCGATTGAACCCCTACTCTTCAAGACTCTGAACAAAATTTGGGGATTCAGGCCCCTTTGCTTTTCTCTCGTAAAATCTTAACTGGTAATGAATTTTCTTCATCTTCATTAACTAATCCAAATTCTTCTTTGCCTCATACAGGTGCGAACCCTAATGGAGATAAAGTGAACAGTGTGGACTCTCTCCACACTTCACCTCTCTCGGTGTGTCAAACAAAATCTCGTCAGAGGCCTCATCCTCCCTGACCTGGACTCAGATACTTTGGGGTTCCAATCCCAAATGTTCAACCAAACCTGAGGCTTCTACCTTTGCTAAAATAGTAAATAATTACTTCGGTAAGGTCTCTTTTACCCATGAACAAGTTTTTGAATGACAATCTCAATGACATTCACGTTTAGTAGGTAAATTTCTGGGCCACCGCCCACCTCTTTATGTTGTTTCACGTTGGGCGCAAAATCTTTGATTTTCTTACGAATTATGTAATGTAATGGATTTAGAGGAAGCTATGCTTCTTTGTATTTAAATTTTGTGAAAAACAAAATGCCACTACCGTTCTTACTGGTGGACCTTGGTCCCGCAAGGGTGACATCATAAGGCTTGTGCCTTGGAAACCCTTTTTCAAGCATTGGTTAGAAGATCTATCTTTTGCACCTATTTGGCTAAAAATTCATGCATTATCTCTTGAATTGTTGAATTATACATCTATTTCTATGATAGAAAATAGTATTGGTAAGCTTATCTCTATAGATTCTAGGTCTTTTGAATTTCATAGAGGAAAATACATTAGAATATGTGTTAAATTGATCTGTCCAAATCTATAAAACAAGGAGTTTGGATATCGGTTCCTAAAAATGAATTTTTTTCAGCATGTTATGTATGAAAATTTTCCCTCTATTTGTTTTATATGTGGTTTGATAGGACATAGAGAAAACACTTGCAGTAAACATCTAAAAAAGTAAATTGCTACTACCCAAAAGAGTAATACTGCCTCTGAAGCCCAAAAAAATACTCAAAACACTGATCCAAATCACACCCCCACAAAGGGAATTGGGGTGTCTCAAGCTCCTAGTGTCGAGGAATCGATGTGTGGTTCTTGGATTCAAGTTAGAAGAAGATGGGACCGTAAAAATCTTACTAAACAAAAGACTCCTTCTGATACACACCATGATGCCTTTAGTTCTAACTTGAATTTTACAAACCAAAGTGATATACACAAGGATGCCTCGACTAGGATCCCTGAAGGTAATCATATCTCTGAACAATCTAAGTCCCTTCTTAAAACTAAGAATAGACCTCCAAATATCCCTAAAACTAACAATATTAAAGGTGTCCCCTGGTTAAAGAGGCTACTGTTGCCTTTTCCAAACAAAACCCTAGTATTACTAAACCTACAAATCATAGGTCTTCCTCCAAAAATACCTCGAACAACAATCCTAACACTGAAGAGGTCATTCCTCATCCTAAGTCATCTGCTTTTCTCAAAAAAAAATTTGATGACTTGGTGAAGGAAGTGTCTATTCTCTTCAATTCAGATACCCTAAGCAAAGAACCTTCTACCTCCAAGCCTACAAATAGGAAAGGTAAAGCAACCTTAAATTCTAAAGCAAACAAGTCTAAACCCAAAAATCTCACCCTCTCTCTTCATGATACTTCTCTTTTAGGGCAGAGTAATGGCAAGAGACTTAGATGTGATTCCCCTACTAAAGTGATACATGATCCACCTGATCAAGCTATGACCTCTTCTGTTGTTAATACATGATTATGAATATAACTGTTTGGAATGTAAGAGGGGTGTTAAGACCCCAAATTCTTAACCGCATTCATTCTCTTACTAAATCATGTAATGTTAAAATTTTTGCTTTACAAGAGTCTCATGTTGATGATTCTAAAGCTACCCTTTTTATTTCTCGCATTGGTAGAAATTGGAATGGTTTCTCTTTCCCTTCAAATAGTGCTTCTGATGGTTTAATTATTGCTTGGAATTCTGTGTGTATTAAAACAAATATTATTCATGCTCAATAAGATATTATCCATGTTGTTATTTCTATAAATAATGACACTTCTTTTCTTTTCTCTAATATATATGCTAACACAAACCCTACCATTAGAAACTCCATTTGGCATTTTTTATCTTTACTTGAGTTATCCTTCTTTCATTGGCTCATTACTGGGGACTTTAATTATATTCTTGATGCCTCCGACAAAAAAGGTGGATTAGCTTTTAAAGTAAATCATCATATTAGGAATTTTATATCTTTATAAACAATTCAAATCTAATTGATTTAGGGTTTAGTGGTCCTAAATACACTTGGTGTAATAACCGTAAAGGGGGTCGTAAAATTCTTATTAGACTTTACTGTGCCTTTGCCAACCCTGCTTGGCTACACTATTTTGGCACTTCTAGAGTCAAACACCTTCTTAGACATGGTTCTGATCACCGCCCTATTCTCTTATAATTAAATCCAAAAATTATCATCAGATCCAAACTTTTCAAATTTCAAAACTTTTGAACTAAGTATCCTGAATTAAACCACATCATTCAGGAGGCTTGGTCTAGCTCTTCTCTACATTCTATTCCCTAGTCTAGTTTCTCTTTAAATCTTGCCCATACTAGAAAGGCCCTTTCCATTTGGAACAAAGATCAGGTGGGTAACTTAGAAACTAATCTTAAAGTCACTCAAGCTGCTATTTCTAGGCTTGAGAATAAAGAGGCTAATACTGGTCTATCTCCCAATGATCAATCCAGCCTTGACTCTTTTTATGGCCAAGTTACTAGCCTTCAAAATTAAATAAGTCTCAAATGGTGGGCCAAAGCCAAAATAAAATGACTTTTGGATGAGGACAAGAATATTGCCTACTTCCATAGGGTTGTTACTTCTAGAAGAATAATTAATTTCATTGGTAAAATCATTGATGATTATGGTATTTCTTTGACTAAGGATGTTGATATCTTAAAAACCTTCGCTAATCATTACCAGAAGCTTTGACAACCAAATCAATTAAATACTTTTGTAATTGAATTATGACATTGTTTTCCTTCTATCTCCTCAGCTATGAAAAATAACCTCACCAAGCCTTTTACTAAGGAGGAGTTATGGGATACTGTCAACTCTATGACCAATGGAAAAAGTTCCGATCTTGATGGATTCACCGCTGAATTCTACAAGCACTATTGGTCTATCATTCTGGGTGATCTTTTTAATTGTATAACAAATTTCCAAAATACGACTTTCCTCCCTTTTTCTTGGAATCAAACTGTTTTAACTTTCATCCCTAAAACCAAAAATCCTACTAAGGTTAAATACTATAGGCCCATCTCTTTATGTAACATGAACTACCGTATCATCTCTAAGATGTTAGCAAATAGAATGAAGGATACCCTCCCTTCTCTTATTTCCCATGAATAATCTGTCTTCATAAAAGGAAGAAATATTAATGAGAATATCCTCATTGAACAAGAAATGACACATACCATTTACAAATATAAAAGTAGAAAACCCTTCATTATGGTGAAACTTGACTTAGAAAAGGCTTTTGATTCCATCTCTTGAAAAGCAATCTTCACTGTCCTGGAATTAATTGGCTTTCCTCCTACTTTCATAAATTGGATCTCTTCTTGCTTAACCACCACTTGCTTCTCTTGCTTGATCAATGGAAATCTTTCGGGCTTTATTCAGTCTTATAGAGGTATAAGATAAGGTGATCCTATCTCACCTTTCCTCTATATCTTGGTAGTTCAAACTCTATATCTCCTTATCAATAAAGCTATCCAAGAAAATAAACTCACCCCCTTAGCTTTAAAAACAATTTTCAGCTTAGTCACCTCCTCTTTGTTGATGATATTATGCTTTGTTTTAAAGCTAACAAAAAAAGTTTAGATTCTGTCTTGTCTATTCTGGAATATTACTATGCTTTAATCGGTCAAAAAGTTAATCCTTTGAAATCCAACATCTTCTTCCCTAAATACACCCTTCCCCAAGTTAAAAATTCTATCAGTAATTATTTGGGCATGACTAAAGGACTCTTTCCCTTTTAAGTATCTAGGCACCATGATTTCTCCTAGGAGATCTCCAAATATTGCATATGATTATCTTTTTGATACTATAAATAATAAACTAGGTGCTTGACAATCAAACTACCTCTCTCAGGCGGGTAAACTCACTCTTGTAAATTTTGTTCTAACTTCCATTCCTTTACATACTTTATCTATTGCTTGGCTCTCAAAAAAGACCATGTTGAAAATTAATAGTATAATTAGTAATTTCTTTTGGAATTCAAATAATGATTCTCACAAGATGCATTTAATCTCCTGGGATCAAATTACCCTTCCTAAATATGAAGGAGGCCTAGGTGTTCACAATATCTTCCGTCAAAGCTTATCCCTTAATGCTAAAAGGGTTGAAGCTTATCTTAGGAAAAATAATAACATTTGGGTTAATCTTGTTCTAAACAAATACCCTAGTATTTCTATTTCTAACATTGTTTCCCCTACCAGCTGCTCCTAGTCATGGAGATTATTTTTGAAAGCTTTCAAAAATTTGAGATTTGGTTTTCAATATGTTATTAGATCTGATAGTAATACATATGTTTTTAATGACATTTGGGTGCTTGACTTGCCTATTAGTATTAAACCTACATATGTCAATGTAGATATTCTTTCTTTGGATGCTACTGTTAATGCTCTAATTGAGAACCAAAGTTGGAATCTTCCTATTTGTAACTCTATTTTTTCAGATGTGATCAGTGATTCCATTTATGAGATTGGGCTCCCTTTAACTCCCCATGATGATTTCTATATTTGGAAATAAAGTAATGTGGGAAATGTTACTACTACGTTAGCGTATTATTTTATCCTTAAGCACAATTATTTTAAAAATGATTATTCTTATAACTGATTAGCTTTATGGTCTCTTTGTGTTTCTAAAAAAAATAAATTATTTCTTTGGAAACTAATGCATGGTTATTTGCTTATGCGATCTCGGCTTTTTGATCTAAAGTTATCTTCGGTTAAAACTTGTCTTCTCTATGGTATTGGTGATGAAGATTATGAACATCTTTTATATCATTGCCCTTTTTAAAAAATTATTTGGAATCTTCTTCACTCTCATCTAAAAAATGTGCTGCCAGATTTTACTTATTAGATCTGTGGTAGCGACCTTATTATCTTGAGCGATAACTCTGTTTGTTGCTTGATAAAAAAGATTGGTTACCGTTTCTTGGTGGTTTATCTAGTTTAGGAGAAATGAAACGTTGCACCAGGTGCGGCAACTTTCCCCGTTGTGCTTAATGAAAAAAATCATTTCTTATGTCTGTATGCTTAGTTTTATTTCAAATCCTGAGGGAAACTTTAAAGTTAAACAACCCATATCTCTTAAATGGAATCCTCTCATCTTTAGCCACATTAAATTAAACTGTGAAGCCTCTTACTCCTCCACTAATTCTGGTATTGGTATTATTGTTCGCAATCATTTAGGTGATATTGCTACTGTAATCGCTTCTTCTATTCTATATGCTGAGGCGCTTGCTGTAAGGCAAGCTTTAGTGATTATTTTGCATGAACACTACGAGCAAGTCATTATTGAATCCGACTCCAAAGTTCTTATGGACAGCCTTCAGCACAAGATATGCCCTGATTGGAGAATTCAACATGTTTTTGACGACATTTGCTCTTTTTCATTAGCTTGTACTGCTATCTCTTTTGTATTTGTATACAAATAATGTAATCAAGCAGCCCACTGGGCTGCAAATTTTGCTCGTCTTTCCGGTTGTTTGCAGGTTTGGTCAAATGTTCGACCACCCGAACTACTCAACCTTGTTGTAAGGGACCTCTCGGGTCCTAGTTACCTTCGTTATTAATGTTAGTTCTTTTTTGTTTTGTGAAAATAATAATAATAATAATAATAATAATAATAATAATAATAATAATAATAATGGTTTAATTATAAAATAAAATTAATAATTACGATGAGAAGCTAGTAACATTGATCACTAGAGTTATTTATTTTTTAATTGATTAAATTCCAACTTATTTTAAAATGGATACAAAAATTCATATTTTAATTTTTGGCAAATTTATCTTAATTGTTTGTAGTCCAAATTATAGTGTTGAATAATGGTTCCTCTTACTTTTATCAATATGCGACTTTCTTCTACAATAACTATTTCATATGAATTATTTTACGTTCTCGCCTGAAGTTGAGAGTGATGCAAGCCTATGCGTCTCCTTGGTTCAATGCGACTTAATTCGATGGTGATGTGCAAAGACACTTCGACATCAAGTGAGAGGAACAGATGATGGGTTTGGAATTGGAATTGAGTGTGTACCTAATGTGCATGCGTCTTGTTTGTTTTATGAAGCAGGTCGAGGTGTTCGGCGATGATGTCTCCCAGAATCTCGCGGGGATATGCCCTGAACGGGTCAAAGTTTATCCCGAGATGGCGGGCTCATTACTGTCAAACCCTTGGTAATAAATGAAGGATGTTGATATCTATGTTTGGCCTGGTGGAGTCCCTGGGCTAAGTTGTGATTGGCTCGATCTGAGTCTGGTTCATGAATGTGAGCGCTTCTGGGCCTAGTTTGGTTGGGACCAAGGAGCTAGTCCAGTCCACAGTCCCCGAGCTTGGTCGGAGTCCGAGGACTTCGTGCTGAGCTTTAATAATGTGTCAACTTTTGTTTACCTACTGATCTCTTTGTGTGTTCTGAGTATCTAACCTCGGTCGGATTTTGGTATGCGAGCATGTGTTGAATTATGTTCTTAGTTGATTTGCTGAGATGGGTGAGATTAGCGTATCTTAGTTTTGTCGTTTTGTGACTTTTTGGTTTTTGTGCTCAGTATGGTGGCTGCGGGAAGAGGGAGTGCTTCTTCCACGGGACGACCTTCTGTCATTGCCTGCTTTCTCTCACATTTAATTCTGGCAGGGGTAATCATGATGCAGATATCTAGTCGTTCATGCTTGAGGGGTTTGAGTATCCGCCACTGATGAGGCAATCAACTAGGATTCAATCTGCTATCTGAGCATGACTTTTAATCATTTGATGACGATGTTGTCGCTTCCTCGTCTTTGAAGCTCCCTCATCTCCTTCATTTTGAATTTTCTTGCGCTCCAAGTTCTTTCTCGTTTCTTATTCATGCCCTGAGACCTTCGTCGATGACATTGCCACTATATTCTGCTTCGTCCACGACCATCCATCCCTGTAAGTCTTCTTGACCTGACCTTTTATTTATGTTTTGTCAGGGTCGGTCTTGGATTGGTAGGTTGTACTGACTTGTCCCTCGTTCATTAGGGTTTCTAATTTCATTGGGTTGATGAAGACGAAAGGCGCTAGCTTTGAGTTGGTAGTAGGTAAGTCGGGCGAGGTCACAGACCCTTACGCGTGGGTTCATGATAAGATAAGGCGACATAGCTCGGTGATGACCACCTCGAGCGGCATTAAGGCATTATGCAAATGTGCGTTATTTTCTCGTTGCAATGATGAGAATGCCTTCGAGAACCTTCATGTTCCTCGGGTGATAGGGTCTTTCATTCCAAGAGGGATCTTGAATTTTTCTTTGTGTGTCGGACCATGTTTGAGGATCTCGACATCAGATTGTCATTTACTGATTTTGAATGTGGGATATATGTTGATCCAAACGAACATTGCCCCGACACAACTTCACTAGAACAATTGGGCATCCGTCTGCTACTTTGAAATTCTAATGGAGTTCCTCGATGTCAAACCAAGCCTCAATGTATTCTTTTATTTCTTCCAAGCCAAGGGGACACAGAAGGGCCTGTGGGTGTCCTTTAGCAGCACCCGAGGAGGAAGCTTTTTGGCTTGTTCAGGAGTTCCTATAAAAACTTCAAGAAGCAATTCTTCAGGGTGAGGACGAGGTTGAATGACCGTCAGTTCTTTCTGGACGAGGTGTTGGCCACGAAGAAGTTTCCCTTGTTTTGAAGGCGGAGTCCAACCACCATCTTGACCCTAGAGGAGGAGGCTATTCTGCCCAAGGAGAGGTTGGTAATTAGGTTTTTAGACCAGTGCTGGCCTTCTACTCCTTTTTCTTGTAAAGAGTTGTTGAACTGGGACCAAGACGAGTCCTTGGTCGCAAGATATATAAGTAAGTTTGGGGTTGTATGGTATCTACTTTGATACCTTAGTCATTTTGGGTGTGCTAATTCTCGACTTCTCTTTACATGTGAGATGGCCCCGAAGTTGAATTTGACGTCCCTTCGGTCCAATTTGAGGAACTAATTAAAAGGGAAGGCCCCGATTATCTACAAAGGGAAGGGGCCAACGACCGATGTCTCACTTCGTCCACCCTCACTAAGATCGATAAGGATTCTGAGACCTTGGGCTCAGTCTCTTGGACAACAAGAGATAGACCGCAGGTTCCTTCGCCATCTCTGTCTCCTTCTCCTCCCCCCTCCTCTCAAGTGAAAGAGGAGGGCTAGGGCTCTGGGCCTTTTTAGTTTGGAGGAGGAGGATTTGCCCCATCAGGAAGCTATTTCCCATAGCATACCGTGGTTGTGATGGCGACGGTGATGATGTCAATGGAGGACTTCCAAACGGAGTGGCACCTTGGTATGGGTACTCTTTCCCAGGCTCAGCGGGGATTGTATGCCCAAAACTCCTTGGCCGAGTCTGACTCCTCGTGGTCTGAGGGGTTTTCTTTTAACGATTGACACATTTTTCCAAACATTGTGGTCAACCTGATCTAGGAGGTGGGCTCGGTCGAGATGATCAAATATATTGAGGTTTAGGACCTCTGACTGGCTAGCCTGGCGAGGCAGTTGGAGAAACATAGGCCATCCGTGCTGGAGATGGCTAAGGCTCGGACTCAGGAGGTCGAATCTCTGAAGGCCAGGCTAGGAGAGAAAGAGAAGACTCTCTATGCGAGAGATGACAAAATCCTGCATCTTGCTAGTACTCTCGGCGATGCCATGAATAAGGCGAGGGAGGCCTAGGCGGAGACCGACGTCCTCAGAATGAAGGCCGAAGGCTTGGTAGGGCATTGGCTGCCTTGTAGCTCAAGGTCAGTGTCGTGGAGGAGGCAAAGATTAAGCTGAAAGCCGAGGTTGTCGTCGTCTGGGTTGAGGCTCAGAGGCTTGAGGGGGAAATGCATATATAGACTTGAGGGTGTGGTTGAAGACTATTAGGATGAGGCTATTTTGCAATATGTTGCGGGTTTTGATAAGTTGCTGGAGCATGCCAGATTCCTCGACCCGAGAGCCGACTTATCAAAGGTCAGGTACTTCAAGGAGATCAGGGATGGCGCCTTGACGTAGGGGAGGAGGAGGCTTCTGCGCTGATGAAGGAAATTGAGGAAGAGTCATGGGTGATTGTTTTTGAGTCGACCTCCCCTCTAGTGATGGCAAATGACGTCTCTGAGGGTGATGCCCCCTCTATGGCCGCTAATGTTCCTCTAGCCTCGCCTTAGTAAGTTTGTAATTTGAATCATTCAACCCTTGCATTGTAACAGTTTATTGCCTAGCTATGGATTGTTGCTCTTCAGGGCTTTTAACATTCGCTCTTCGTGGGCATCTGATATTGTTGCCCCTTGTGGGCCTATAGATGTATTTCTAGATATTCTTACTTCCTCTTATATTTTATTGTATTATTTTTGTTGCCTTTGTTTGTCGTGAGCTAAGTGTTTGGCAAGTGTCGATGTCATTTGGTCGGTCGAATGGAATTTGGTTGATGTTGTATGGTCGGTAGCCGCTGGGGCTGAAGAGCATTTTGGTGTTTCTTTGGCTGATGTTAGGCAATTGGTAACTGCTTCTTAGGGTAGCAAATCACCCTTAGGTATTTAGGTTGAGACCAAATTTCCTATCAAAAGTAGGTTTAAGACCTAAGTTACCTCTTCGGTAGCTATTCATGGGCTGATAACCCTTCGGATACAATCTTCGTCGAAGTGGTTTGTGCCAGAAGTTGGAAGCCATTTTTGAGGCCACACGTTGCATTTAGGGTTTTAGAGGGCGTTGCAGATGCCTTAACTGATCTCTTTAGAGTCCGAGGCCACACTTTGGGCTGAGAAAGACACCGAGGATGCCTAGGTCTTCAAGGGTGCTAAGGTCGTAAGTAGTGGTGCTAAGGCCGAGGAATGTACTTGGGGTCAAGCCAAGCACGTAGGGAGTGTAAGGCAAGACCATGCTTGGGGTCGTGCGCATTTAGAGTGGGGTCGCAATCCGGACCCGATCTTCAGTGGCGCTGAGACCGTGAGTGGTGACCTTGAGGTTGAAGCCGAGCTCGCGGGGACCGTAAGGCAGGACCATGTCTAGGGTCGTGCTAGAGTGGGGGCCGCAATATGTCCCTGGTCTTCAATGGCGCTGAGGCCATGCGTGGAGACGCTGAGGCCAAGGACCGTGCTTAGGGTCAAAGCGAGCTCGCGAGGAGTGTAAGGTAGGACCACTCCTGGGGTCGTGCTCATTTAGAGCATGGCCGCAATCCGGGCCAGCCTTTAATGGTGTTGAGGTCGTGAGTGGTGGCGTTGAGGGCGAGGACCATAGTTGGGGTCGAGTCGAGCTTGCGAGGAGCATAAGGCAGGACCATGCTTGGGATCGTACTCATTTAGAGTGGGGCCGCTATTCAGGCTTAGTCTTCAGTGGTGCTAACGCCGTAGGTGGTGGCATTGAGGACGAGGAGCACGCTTGGGGTCAAGCCGAGCTCGCGGGGAGCGTAAGGCAGGATCACGCATGGGGTCTTGCTCATTTAGAGCAGTGCTGCAATCCAAGCCCGACCTTCAGTGGTGTTGAGGCCGTAGGTGGTGGCATTAAGGCCAAAGACTATGCTTGGGTCAAGTTGAGCTCACGAGGAGCATAAAGTAGGACCGCACCTAGGGTTGTGAAGGATGTATACGCCGCGCAAGAGAGAGGTTGCTACTGTCGTGGGGTGGCGTTCTTGTTGCGAGATCATAGGCATTCCTTCGTCGTGTATTATGAGATAGTTGTGAATTTTTTGGATGTGCTAACATAGATGTGGAGAAAATAAATAATCTTTAGATCCCCATCGAGCGGGGCGCTCGGCCTACGCATGGTCATGCCTCATTAAAACCTTCAAAGGGAAAAACCATGTGAGAGAAAACCGCAATGAACGAAAAAGAGTGCACCGACCACTTGTAGTTAAGAAGGATAGCTTGATTTTTCCTCGATCGGTTCGAACGAGCTTTCGTTCCTTGGCAAGGTCTAGATCATCCTCACGGACTACTGATTTTTTTGTTCGTCGAGGATCATCCTTAGGAGGCTCGGCTCTACGATCTCCGTTGGGACCATGGCTTCGGCTTCAAAGGCGAGCACATGTGAAGTCTCTAAAGTGGGCGACTGTGCGATCGCGTTAAGCTTCTTTTTAAGTTGTGTCGGGATGACTTGTTGGCTGCCTCGGCCAAGCTATTGGTTGGAGGGTCCGTCGCTCGCTTGGCCGTTCGGACCTCGACCTAGGTATCGGTCGGCTCGATGCTCGGACGATCGTGGACTTGTTGAATGATCAACCTGTTGTTTTACAGCTTCTTGGTGCTGATGAATTTGGATGGCAAGTTGGCTTGGGTGTTTTCCTCCCTATTCATGTGCTGGATTACATAGTGATCAACATTAGTTACCAACGAATGGGCTAAGGATTGGTACCTTTCCAGTGAGGGGTCCCATGCTTGGAAGTCGTAGTCAACTTGTCCCATAAGAAGTTGTGGGTTTTCGTCTTCGATTCCGACGTTAGGGTATGAGTCCTTTTGTTGGTGTTGGCTTCAAATTTTCTCTCCTTTTGTTGCCACGAATTTGACCCGAGGGTCACCGACAAGCTTATGGTTCATGACTTTGGGGTCTATCCTCGACATGTCGGCATTCGTTTGTGCGAACATGTCGACATTATTTTTTAGTGGAGCACCATGTTGAGCTTTGAGCTCGGTTGGGAGGGGAGCTCCAATAAATGTCACCCGCTCGGGTGACATTCTAGTATGCATGGGCTTCTGGTCGTTGACGGGCTAGGGTCTCTCTTGGACATCCTTGTTTGGGTCCAACTCAGGTATTCTCGGTTGCTGCTTTGTGTAAGATATCGAGAGCACTTGCTAGGGTGGAGTGCTCGACACTTCATCTTGTTTGGTCGCCTTATACTTTAAACATTCGTTCTAGCACCGCTGGGCTTCTTTATAGTCAGCGTGGATTGCTCCCACTTCTGTCTTCAAAATGGGGAATTTGATCGCCAGGTGGGGAGTTGATACGACGACTCTCAGATTGTTATTGCACATCGATCGTCTTGGTCTTCGGCAGGGAGTTTGTTGGTTTTAGATTTAGGGTATCTATAATAATTATGTAATCATATTTTATGATGCAAAGAACCCCAAAACCAAACCCGAACTGGAGATAGAACCTTGTTGAAACTTCATTCAGTGCAATTTTGGTTGATGGTTCAGTCGACTAAAAGGTCGATCGGACTTCGACTGAAATCTGCTGGAAATGTCCAATAACCATTCGATCGACTATCGGTTGACCGACCTCCCGTCGAAGGTTCGGCCAATGCTGTAATTAACGGATAGAAAAATAGTCATTTCTATCCATTGAGCCCGACTGTTGCTTAATGTTCTATCTATTTAAAGGCCTCCCCAGCCTTCCTATGACGTTGAACCTATTATGGCGTCCTTTGATAATCTCTAAGTCTCATTGAACTAATTCTTGTGGAAACCCTAGCCTTAATTCCTCATCTCTTTGATTGAGCCTTATTTTCATTATTTCATCATCAAAGGTATCAAGAGGAGCTAGGTGGTCTTGTGTTGGAGCTATAAGTATAAGTTATTTTGTTTATTTGTTCCATTACTTGTGTATTTTTGTGATTTATTATCTTGTGTTTAGTTTTGTTGAGTGTGGTGGTTGACTTGGTTGTAAGGCATAAGTCCACCCTTATAATCTAGGATTAGAGTGTCCTTAGGAGATAGTGAGGTAGGAGAGTGCTCTCGGTAGGAAGACGAATATTTCTGTGTGTGAAAGTGCATTCGGTGTGAGGGTGGAGACTTCCGGGTGTGAAAGTGCCCTCGGTGTGAGAGCAAAGACTTTTCGAGAAAAATTTCTTATTGTAAGGAACTTTTTATCTAGTAGATTGCGAGTGAAATCTTAAGCATGGTGCTTGGGTAGTAGAGTAGGCATTAAGGTCGAACCACTATAAATTCATGTGTTAGCATTGTTTCTATTTGTGCTTGCTTATTTGTCATATTCACTTGCTTTCGCATTTAGACTTTGATTTGAGCATTAACCTAAGTAATTAAGAAAACATTTAAAATTGGATTTAGGTTAAGCTTTTAGCAAATATACTATTCACTCTCCTTCTAGTGTAGGCCATTCGATTTACAGAGTCAAACGTCATTCTCAACCATACATTGACTCGTTCTCCTGAGAAGCCTATTAGGTCTTTATTGTAGGGATGGAGTGAAGCTTCAGTTGGTTGCATCTTTCTAAATGTTGCTTGGAGGAGGATGTCGATTGAGCATCCCTGGTTTACCAAGACTTTATTGACAACAAAATTGCCAGCGATTACAGAAATGACGATAAGGTCGTATAGATTTTTATTAATTATCTGGAAATTAGATTCGTAGAATTATATTATTGGGGTTCTAGCGCTGGGCCTCTGCGAGCTAGTTGTGCTGTCAACTGCCATAATGGCTCGGAGGGACCTTTTTCTGCCCGAGCTTGTCTCGTACCCACATGTGAATCCTCCGGCTATGTGGTAGATGACCCCATAGATTTCATTGTTTGGTCGATTTGTCATGTTGTTCTGTTCCCTCGGTGTTGCTCAGGGGTGTTCTACTATGACTTCGGTGTCGGCGATCGTGGTCGTTTCGATCCTAGCTATGACTTCTTCTGTGATTAATGTAGTGGCCGAGTCGTCCTTCACGTATCAAGTTCTCGATATGGTTTCTAAGCACCACACATTCCTCAGTGGTGTGGCCATAGGTGTGATGGAATTCACACGTCTTCCTCCTATTAACATTGGGCGATATCTTTTGCTCCCCAACTTTGTTGGGATGTTTGAGAAGCCATAAGTCATAAATTTCTCGAAGAATAGTCTCCCTCTTGGTATTCAGTGGGGTCTATTCCTCATATCGGGCGCTAGGTCAGGGCGGCGACCTCCTTCCTTGGTCGTCATCTCGTCCTTGGTGATCTCATCCTTCTCCCTTTTCATTAGGCTTTTTTTGCTTTCTTATCTTCGGTGCTATCTTTGTTAGTCTGTATGTCGGTCTTTCTAGCATCTCTGAGTTATTTTATCTCCATGTAGTATATTGCTTGTTCCCAGAACTCATCCATAGTTCTTGTCTTGGACAGAGCTATCTGGTATGTGAACTGTCTGGGCTTCAAGTCGTGTTTGATGGAATACATGCAACTCGACGTGAGGGTTCAAGTTAGGGATCTCCATAGCCATGGCGTGGAATCTCTTTTGTCACTCCCTCAGCGGCTCATTCTATCCATGCTTGATGTAGTGGAGGGAGCCCTAGGTCTTGGAATAAATCCAAGAAATAGGAGAACTAGTTGATGAATGCCTTAGAGAGCTCTTGGAAGGTGTGCATGACCTTTTCTAGGAAAGTGGGAAAAGATCGGCACAGGATGGAGTCAGTGGCACCGTTAATGAGCATCATAGACCTGAACATCGTAAGATAGGTGGTCGGGTCACCCGTGTTATCATAAGGTTAGGTTAGGACATTAAGAGATGTGTTATAGATGAAAGCTCCTATAGTTTATGGCACCGAAGGTTAGGACATATATCCATTGAGAGGATAAATATATTGGTAAATGAATGAGTACTTAGTGCTTTGAATTTTACTGACTCTAAGATATGTATAAACTACATAAAAGGAAAGCAGACTGACATATCAATGAAAGGTGCTAAGAGGAGTTCAAACATATTAGAGATCATATATATGGATATTTGTACTCCAAATATGGACTCGTGTGGTCAAAAATATTTCATTTCCTTTATAGATGAGTACTCATGGTATATATATCTACTCGTTTGATAATAGGAACGAAGCATGGGATGCCTGTACAGTCTTCAAGGTAGAAGTAGAGAACCAATGCGATAAGCGTATGAAAATCGTGAGATCAGATAAGAGAGGTGAGTATTAAGGAAGGTACACTAAGGATGGACAAGCACATGATCTATTTGCAAAGTTTCTTCAAGAGCATGAGATAGTTGCTCAATACACTATGTTATGATCTCTATATCAAAATGGTGTTGCAGAAAGAATGAACCGGACATTATTAAACATGGTGCGAAACATGCTTAGCAACTCCAAGCTTCCTAGATTCTTGTGGTTTGAAGCTCTTAAGATGATTGTGTATATATTAAACTGGGTTCCAATCAAGGTTGTTTCTAAAACGCCATTTGAGTTATGAAAAGATTGGAAACAAAGTTTACAATATATGTGCATATAGGGATGTCCGTCTAAAATAAGAGTTTATAATCCACAAGAGAAGAAGTTAAATCGAAGAACTATCAGTGAGTATTTCGTTGGATATACCGAAAAGTCCAAAGAGTATAGATTCTACTGTCCATCTCATACCACTAGATTTGTGGAATCAAGAAATGCAAAATTTCTTAAAAATGACTTGACTAGTGGGAGTGATTAATTTTAAAAATTAATTTATGAGAGTGATCATTTGGAAGAACAAACTCTGGAGTCAAGTGACATATTGATCATTCATAATGCACGTTAAAAAGGTGTACGAAAATCAATCATTGAGAATCCACAAATTATTGATGATAATCTAGTAGATCTTAGTACTCAACAATTGTAAAACACTGTTGAGAAATCAATTTTGGAACAGGCTCCTCAAGAGCTTTACGACATAACATTAAGAAGATCTACTAGGATGAGGATGACAATTATTCATAGTGATTATGTAGTGTAGCTACGAGAGTCTGACTACAATCTTGGGCCAAAAAAGATCTAGAGACGTTTTCACAGGCCATGAGTTGCAATGAATTTGAGTTGTGGCACAATGCTACGAAGAAATAGATGAGTTCAATGACATCAAATAGAATTTAGGATACTATAATATTTTATGTTTTTTATAGCGTTTTAAGATAGTGTTCTACCAAAATGCTACGGTAAATAATGGCTAAAATTAAAGTGACAAGGGCTAATTTCCTCTCCCAATATTTCACGGGGCGCAATTTTTTTTTTCTTTTCCCGACTCCCCGGCCGTGCCCTAAACTCTTTCTATAACATATACATAAAGAAGAGAAGGGCGCTGCATCCACACCGAGCTCGACCTCACCCGTTAGATCGACGTCGAGGCCTTCTTCATCGCTGAGCACCCCCCGCTGCGTCATCATCGCCGTTGCCAAGGTTGGTGGAATCCATGCCAACCCCACCTACCCGACCGGTTTCATCGCTGTCAACCTCCATATTTTTTCCTCTCGATACTTTACTCACCTCAGGTTTCTCATGCTCTTCACTTTCCACTTCCCGCACGTGTTCTTCACGCGATCGAAAACCTCGTCCCTATTTTCTTTCCCCTTCCCGTTTTCCATTCCCCATCTCCTCTTAAACCCTAAACCCCTTCCCACTTTCTTGATCTTTCCCTAATCTGCACCTGCTCGTCACCAAGGCTGATGGAAGGGATGTGCTCCAAGTCGTCATCACGTTAGCCGGCGCTCTTCGCCCACACTTCAGTATCCACAACGCCAATTATGTCGTCATCCCCAAAGTTCCTGGCGGCCGGCCACAGTTCCGGTAGCATGACAAGAAGCTCCTCCATGCTCAACTTTCTCTCCATCTTCTTCAGTATCGCCATTGTCGCCTATGGCGAGGCCCGATTCGATGTCTGGGGTGTCACGCTCCAACTCGGCGCCGTCGCCTACCTCGCTCTACTACGTCGCCCCCTGCTGCATGGCCCTCCGCCTTGTCCCCTGGGCGCTCGTCGAGCTACCCATCCTCCGGGATAAGGCCTCCTTCTGCCCAGATATCATCGTCTTCAGCACAAACTCCTGCACCTTCACCCTTAACCTCGTCGTCTTCTTGTTCGTGTGAAAGACCTTAGCCCTCACCATGAACGTCGCCGGCGTCGTCAAAGATTGGCTCCTCATTGACTTCTCTTGGTGTGTCATCCGCAACACCATCACTACCATCAACCTCCTCAGCTATGGGGTTGCCTTCCTCGGCGTCGCCTACTACAACCATGCCAAGTTGCAGGCCCTCAAAGCCAAGGAGTCGCAGAGGAAGACACAACAAGACAACAAGGAGTACGTCCAGGAAGCTCCTCCAACTCCAAGAGAGAGGTGATTGGAAGAACGAATCCCAGGCTTGATTTCTACTCATCCAATCTGCTCTTTCATCATCTCTAATTTGGCTGCCATATATATATACCTTTTTGGCTTACTATTTACGGAGGACAGAAAAGGGGAAAAATCTAGTTTTGGGAAATTATGCTTCTTATTTATCAGATTGGGTAACTTGTTCAATAATGTTGTTTCCTTCTCCTTTTAATTGCTTTCTTATTATTGTTGCAAATATAGGAAATATACATCCTCTTAATTTCTTTAGAAGATTTAAGAAGATTTAATCTCTTGATGTTTATTTAATCACTCGGACTCATAGTAAATTTAACTTGTTAAAGTAGTAATTAATTGCAACTATCCAAAGGGACAATATGATCCTAATCAATGTACTTTATTCTGTTGAAGCATTTGAACCATTTCTCTTACCGTAATACAGAAATCTGGTTACTTTAAGCCCAAAGAAAAATGGGCAATTGTTTGTGGTACCAATATCTGCTTGTTTATGGCAATCTAATTGATTTAAAGGATGCTTATTATGGTCTATCTTAATTAAAGTTGGATGCTTTTTTTTGATACCTCAAGTTCAGTTAGTTTACTGCTATCACTAAAAAAAATCATGAGTACATAAACTACCTTCTAATTGAACTTGTAATTTTGCTAGATTTGCTATCAGTTAGTGTATTTCTCTCTAAAAAAATAAGATCATGAGTACATAAACTACCTTCTAATTGAACTTGTAATTTTGCTAGATTTGCACACCAGTTTCTTTCTTTCTTTGCTTTTTAACATTGAGGATGAGAAGCTACGTATCAACTTTATTTTCTCATCTTTTGCCTACTCTTGAGCTAAGAATGACATCCTTCTAATGTTAGAATTGCAGGCAACCCAAAAATTTGTTTCAAACTCACAGGAAAAAGAAAGAACATAGTCCAAAAACTTGCAATCCTTCTTTCTTGCATAGTTCTTGCTATCATCCTATCTTTTGTGGTGGTCATTATTTGCAGACTTAGAAAGCAACAAGGTTATTCTTTTCGCTACTCCTAATGCAAGCTTAATTCATGTAACTTTTTTTTGCTTACAAATAACATTCACTACTTAATTAATGAAAATCCTTGTGCAGAGATAATAGAACCTACATAACAGTATCCACTACAACTTCATACTCAGCAATTCACTTATGGAGAAGATAACCAATAACTTTGAAATAATCATCAGACAAAGAGGATTTAGAACAGTCTATCATGGTTACTTGGAAAATGAAACTCAGGTTGCCGTTAAAGTACTATCTCAAACATCATCACAATGGACTAAAGAGTTTCTGGTAGAGGTAAATAGTCAATATTTTTTTGGTATCCGAGTTATGTAGGCCTAACATCAAGATGTATATGTAAGATTGTGGTGCTTCTATATTATTGATGAATTTGCATATTATCATTTATTGCTTATTACTTGGAGATGATGTAGGCGAGACTGAATTTCCTGCGCATAATGCTCGAGAGGCTTCAATTTCATCTTCTTGGTGAGTTCCCTCTCTTCTCCTGCATCCAACAGCTCATTCAGATATTGTGACTCTTTTTCTTGTATTCTTCCATTATATAATATATATGCTGATCCTTAGTGTGTAATGATTGTATGGTGGTTCTTAGCTACATGAAAAACTCCCTCCCTTCTAGAATGCTTTTATGAGCTAATGTATATTTGCCTAACTTCTATATGTCAAACTTTCAGGTTGCAAATGAACTCGTTACTGAGTTTACAGATCCTAATAATAATCCAGGATCTCAAGATCAGGTAGCTAACAAAATGACTATCCCATGGAAGATTATATGTGGTTATATTATTTTTATTCTTAATACTACTAAGTGTTTTCTGAGATTCTGATATGTTTCACTAAAAGCAGCAATAATATGATTTGAAGAACATAAGACAGAGGGGTATATGATGCATTGAATATTCTCATGGTGATGGATATTATCTCCAAGGACAGAAAGGAAATACAATGGAAGGGTTTACAACTTGAGGTTCAAGTATTTCGCTTTCTATTGGAGGCTCAGATCATATTCATGAAAAGGATGGAACTTTAGTGTTTTGTGACTCTTAGCTTTCTCAAACCATGAAACACACTGTAGTAATAGGCTAATAGCCAATAACGTTCTCTTATATTCCTCCATTGGGATGGTATGTAGAAGCACTATTGACACATGGGTATGGCCACCATGTGACTAACTAAACTGCATTTGGATTTGCAAACTTTCCTGTATGAATATGGTACTTGCATTTTCACCAGAAAAAAGCTTTGTCAATCATTTCTGAATTTGGTTCTTCTCATATATGGTTGGTGATGTTGGGATTTATCTTGTAGGGAAGCTAAGAAATTAACAGTAGAGAAACAAAAAAGAATAGATGCTGCTCAAAATGCATTACTACTACTCCATACTACATGTATAGTTTGGCCTAATGCTGCTTCAGAGGTCTTTTTTATAGAGTCTTTTGATGGATGGACTAATAAGGTACATTTATTCTGCAGCTTTGAATTATGGTTTATATAGCATGTTTCATTTTAGTTTAGAATTAAATAATAAATGAATGTGATTATCATTTTTCTCAAAGAAACTGGTTATTATTTATCATAGAAGTTGTGTTGTATTGTGAGCCTTAACATCACAGCAAGTCAACAAGGTGACTCCTTTACCATCTGTTCAATGACTTAACCACGATTTGAGCTATAAGCCTTTCCATTTATGATGTCTTATCTGGACTGTTTCTCTTTGCTTTCACTTAATGTAATTCTTGTTAGAGGCCATTCGATCCGAAATTGTTTTCACTTAGTCATCCAGTTGCAACCAAAGCTATAATATTCATTTTATTAACTTCGAATAGTAAATCCGTCCAGCTTCTCAAAATTTGCCCAGTAAATTTGATCATTTCAACTAATATATTCACTCATGGAATTATTTTTTTGCAAACAATCATTATCCATTATATACTTATATTCTTTGTCACATAAATGAGAATTTTGGTAGGAAAGATTGTAGCTAATTGGAACAAAAATCAAGAAATATCCTATTATTAAAAACTGATAAAGTATGCTGCTATAATTAGAATTACTTGCTGCTATAATTCATAATATGATGCCAAAGTATGTTGATATAATTCATTTTTTATTCTGCAGCAAGGGAGATTTTCTCAAGTTGAAACAACTATGAAGAAACTCTGGTAAAGAAAAAGTTGTTGAAGTTATGCTTGGCTTAGGAGCAGGGTGGACATTGTTTAACTAGAACTTGATGTTGTTAGTGAAATGATCACACTAGAGGGGGTGAATAGTGTGTTTACTAATTTTTTCGCCTAATTTCAATTTTAATCGTTTACTTGATTACTTAGGTAAGTTGCAATTTATCAACTAAATGCGGAAGTAATAATAAAGTAATTTAGCACACACAAAGATACCAATGCCAACACAATAATTTATAGTAGTTCGGCCCCAATGCTTAGGATTTTTAAACTAGTTTAACTAGATTAATTAGTTTCCTTACAATAAGGATTTTATACCGAAAAATTTTCGCTCTCAAACTGAAGGTACTTTCACACCCGGAAGTATCTCGTATTCCTACTGAGAGCACTCTCTCACCTCAATCTAAGGACAACTCAATTAATTCTAGTAAACTACGTTTATAATGGTGGGTTTAAATTTTAACACCAAGGCAATCACCAACTCAATCAACCTAGCATTCTAGGTTTACACAAGTGGTATACAATGAAAATAACCAAGAAAATACAATAACAATTGGAGCAATAAACAAATCAAACTATACTTAGCTCTAAAAGAAACTTTCTAGTCCTCTTGATGTCTTGAGAATATGAATCTTGAAGGTTCAAAGGCTAGATAAAGGTTTTATTATGGAAACTAGGGATTGCGAAGAGACAGCTCAAGAAATCCTTTAAAGATGATCAAATATGGCTCAATGGAAGTTTGGATTAGGGGTGGAAGGCTTGCTAAGGCTTCTATTTATAAGCCTTGAGGAGATGACATGAAATAACCGGCTCAATGAGCGAAAAATTAATCATTTTCGTCGTCCGGTCGATGGTTGGTCGATTATCGGTCGATTGGTCGATCGATGGTCGACCGGTCGATCGATCGAAAGCAAACTGTCGCTTTCTGGCACACTTTGGTCAACCGAATTGGCTACTGCCAATTTTCAACCCTATTCAGTCGATCGAAATTGGAAAAATTAGCCCAGTTTGCTGATTTTTTTGCTCGTTTGCTCGTTTCTGGTTCCGTCTTTGTTAAGTCTACTTATATAACATTTATTAATTTTAAGTTAATAATTTTAAAAGATAAATGTTAATAATTTTAAAACATAAATATTATATAAGGATTATCCTCTATTTGGATTCAATAAAAATATCTGAAAAATCAAAATATTTAAGAATCAAAATCTAGTTTTTGAGGTCTAGTACAAATTTTCGGAAAATGAAAATTTTCTAATCTCTCGGGCCAAATATGGGTAGGTTAAAGGCTTTCAATTTTTTTTAAAAAATACATCGTTATCTAGTTTCTACCCAAGGAATAATTATCGTTATTTTTTTGTGTCAAGAAAATGTCTAGGTCATATAGCACTCCAAGGAGCTCCCTAGGCTTAGTGAACTTCGGGGCGATTTTTGAATTTTTATATTTTCGGGTTCGGGTATGGTTTTTGCGTTCTTAGCATCATAAAGAGGATTATATTATATTCTAGATGCTCTAAATCTAAACTCTAACTTCTCGAAGAATTCCGAGCGTCGACGAGCGTTCTTGTTAATTTCTTCGATTTTTTCGATTTTCTCGATCGGGGACAATGTGCGCTAATCGACTTAGAACTTGAAAGATTTCTCAATGAAATATTAGTTCTATGTTTGTTATCATCAAAATTGAGATTAAGACCAATGTAGAAAATCTTAGGCCAACAGATGCTAGTTGGAAGATTTCAACTAGTCAAAGGTCAAATATCTGGAAGCTATGTTGGAAGATTTCAAGACCATAATAAGCTAGTTATTTTTATTTTAGAAGACAATACTTAATTTTTTTTTTATTATTATTAAAAAATAATATTGATTTATGTTTAAGTTCATTAATTGATATTTTACTAAGTTTGGATTAATGTTATGTTTTAGTAGTTTGAATTCATGTAATGTACTCTTGATTTAATATAAAAATGTTCTTTAAATATTGATTTATGTAATGTATTCTTATATAGTTAATAAATTACAAAAATAAAAAAAATATTTCAATAACAACGACAAGCTGAAATTGAACTTATTTTTGTATGACAATTTTGAAATGCCTTTTTAGTGATAGATAATGATTTGAAAATATTATATAAATATATGTGATAACTAATTAATTATGCTATTGTAGAGAGAAGTAATAGCATATTATGAATGCAATAACAAACTAATCATAACGGATAAAAAATATTATAAAATAATATTCATATAGTATACACAATCACATTTCTGAAACGCTATTGTAATTTTCCTATATAAGATAACATGTGATTTGATAACATTTCGTATAATATTATACACTACCTATGATAGCGTCTATAACATGTTATTAATGATGATTATTGTTATAGTGAGATCATGTCGAGGTGCTTGAAGGTTCAAAAGCCATTGGTTGTATATGTGTCTTTAAAACTAAAAAGGATTCACTGGGCAACATTAAAAGATATAAGGCTAGACTGGTGGCCAAATGATTCACTCAAAAGGATGGAATCGATTACACAGACATGTGTCTTCTTTTCGTAACATCATGACATTAGTTGTCAATTTTGACTTGGAATTGCATCAAATTGACGTGAAAATGACATTCCTCGAGGGAGACCTAGAGAAGGAGGTTTATATGAAACAACCAAAATGATTCTCTAGTGAAGGTGAGCATTTGATATACAAGCTCAAGCTAGAAGTCCATATATGAATTGAAATATATCTCCTATCGGTGGTACTTAAAATTCATGAGGTGATCTCTTCATTCGATTTTGTTGAAAACATCATAAATCAATGCATATATTACCTGGTCAGTGAGAGTAAGATTTATTTTCTTATCCTATATGTGGACGACATTCTACTTGCAACCGATGATAAGGGGTTGCTATATATGGTTAAACAATTCTTCTCTAAGAATTTTGACATGAAGTATATGAGTGTATGATTGAGGCATCTTATGTCATTGACATTAAAATCCATAGAGACATACCTCGATGTATTTTAGGTCTATCTTATGAAACCTATATAAATAAAGTCTTAGAGAGATTTCAGATGAAAGATTGTTCACCGAGTGTAGCACACGTTGTGAAGGGTGACAGATTCAATCTTAATTAGTGTCTAAAAATGATTTAGAAAGAGAACATATACAAAATATTTCATATGCTTCGGCAGTTGACAACCTTATGTACACTTAGGTTTGTACAAGGCCCGATATAGAATTTGTTGAAATGCTAGGCAGATATCAGAGTAATTTAAGAACAGACTATTGGAGAGCTGCAAAGAAGGTGATGAGATACCTCAAGAGTACCAAGTATTTCATGCTCAAGTATAAACGAACATATAACCTGGAGGTTGTCAGCTACTCAGACTCAGATTTTACTAGATGTTTTGACTCAAGAAAATCGACATCAGGATACATAATTTATGTTTTCCAGTGGAGCTATTTCATGGAAGAGTGTCAAGCAAACTTTAACTGCTAATCTATCACATATGCCGAGTTTGTATCTTGGTTTGAGGCTACATCACATGATGTGTGGTTAAAGAGTTTTATTATGTGTCTCAGAATCGTGGATTATATTGCTAGACCTATAAAGATAATTTTATGAGAATTTAGTTGTGATTTATTTGGCTAAAAATAATTAGAGTGGAAGTTGAAGCAATCATATCGACATCAAGTATTTAGTCATATATAAGGGAGTGGTGTTAAAGGAAATAAAATGGTCATTTAACATGTTCATATTGAATTAATGATCGTCGATTCTTTGATAAAGGACATGCCATCAAAGAGTTTCAAGGATCACGTAGATTGAATAGGATTTGGTTCTATCATGCAAGTATTGAAAAAACATTATGCTTTTAATAAAACTCCTATTCAGTTTATTATTTCTCATTTGGGTGTAAATATTTAGTTTGAGAATAACAATTTTTGTTGGATCCAGAATAAACATAGGATTTATTCATAAAGTTAATTTGGGTTTGGGTTGAAGTTAAATGAATAAAGTGCATTGTGATACATGGAAGATAATACTTGTTCTTAGAGTATTAGAAGATTTATTGTTATGATTCATGCATTTATTTATTTTAGGGAAAATGTATAAAAATACCCATAATATTTTCTCAGAACTACTAAAATGCCCTTAAGGTTTTTTTGGGATCAAAAATACCCATTACGTTATGAACTTAGGTACAAAAATATTCCTATACGTAAACGATGTTAATTGAGGGATAACGGAGCTGACGTGGCTAATGATTGGGACTGATGGCATGGATATGTGGCACACATGCAGGCCAAAACATTTTTCCAGAGTACTAAAATGCCCCTGATATTTTCTCACGGATACTAAAATGTCCATAATATTTTCTTACAGGTATTAAAATGCCTCTAACGTTTGTTTTGGAGCTAAAATACCTCTGAGATTATTGAAAATAGTATGAAAATAACACTAAACTAACTTTTGTTAGGTGAGACTTAACGGAGATATCGTAGATGCTAATAAAGATATTGACTTTACACGTTGCACACATGTAGAGAGCAACTTGTCACACAAGCGACACGTAAGAAATCAAAATCGAAAATCGAAAATTTAAAAAATAAAAATCGAAACTGAAACCATCAGATCAGTTAATCAAAAAATTTAGTTCGGTTTCAGACAAGTTTTTTGATTAACTGAATTTTCGATTTTTTTGCTCATCCCTATGTTGCATCTTACATGTCGCTTGTGTGACAAGTTGCTCTTTGCATGTGCACCACGGTAAAATCAACATCTCTATCAGCATCCACGATGTCTTCGTTAAGTCTCACCTAACAGAAGTTAGCTTAGTGTCTCTTTTGTACCAATTTTAATAATCACAAGGGTATTTTAGCTCCAAAACAAACGTTAGAGATATTTTAGTACCCGTGAAAAAACGTTAGATGTATTTTAGTACTTGTGAGAAAACGTTATGGGCATTTTAGTACCCGTGAGAAAACATCATGGATATTTTAGTACCTAGAGAAAATATCTTGGTCTGCTTGCGCGCTACGTGGCCACGTCATCAGTCCTAGTCATCATCCACGTCAGCTATGTTATCCCTCCATTAATGATGTTTACTTATAGGGGCAATTTTTAATCCAATTTCATAAAGTCAGGGGTATTTTTTATCCCAAAAAAACTTGATGGTCATTTTAGTACCCGTGAGAAAATATTAGGAGTTTTTTTTTGTACATTTTCCATTTTAAAAAAAATCAGACATTGGGTTTTGAACATCGATAATTTATGAACGAATTGTGAGAATGTAAGACATGGGGCCCACGTGTCTTATAATGTGATCCATGCACCCATGTATTTATCTTGAACTGGTTCATATATATAGATGATAATTATCATGTTCTGTACTCTTCCAAGTCTATCCTCTCGACTCGATCAAGTCTATCACTTATCATTTTTGATGGCAAGGTGAACCTATAAATACGCTTAGACGCCTCAGGGGTCCTAGACTCAACAATACAATTTCACACCATCAAGAGAGTATTGTGAGGGCTCTGGAAGAATCTCTTGCATAAAAGAAGAAGTTGGTTTCAAGAATCCAACTCTCAATGGCACGAGGTAAGTGTTGTACGCCTCTGCTTCTAATTTTCTTAATGATTCGACATGTAGGATTCTCGATTTAGGGATTAAATTCTTGTATTTCATATATTCTTTTAATCATGGCTAGATACTGCTCGCCATTAGGTAACTTGTTCAACGACAAATAAAACACATGACAATCATCAAGTAGAAGAATAGATTCAACAACGAAATTCCAAAATTCCTAAAATTTGAAACACTAAACATCACAAAAATTGGACACAAAACCAATCATAGTGAACAACATCATCCATATATTATGCTTTTACATAAATTTTCATTAAGGCAATAAGGAGAAAGAAACATATCTCTGGTCGACAACAAAATTCCTTCCGTGCAACGCTTGGTTGCCCCATTAGTGAAACTCCCAGAAAGAGTAGGTTTAAGCTTTACATGGACCTAGGCTTAGGGAAGTTGAAAACATCATTCAAAAACATGTTTTCACAACTAAGCCCCTACTTCTTAAATATAATTCCGATTTTTTTTTAAAAAAAATCTTGAGAATTAATAAAATGTCTGCTTCGGAACAATAATGGTTAAAAAATTGATATCAACATAAAATCAGTGCATCATATATGGCAACAAAGTCTTATTTCAAAATTAATTATCCACTGATTGTATCATCCAAAGAACAAACATGAGGTAGCAATCGAAATATTTTCAAAAATAAGTTGATCACCACATTTGAAATCCAATTCATGGTAGTTGAAAGAGTGTTGATTCTTCAAGATTCGGAAGAGGGAGAGGGTGAAAGAGTGCTCACATCATGATGATGGAGGTTGGATTCGAAGTGAAAAAGTAGGGGACATCAGATAAGCTAGGTTTGTGTTGGAACTAAAGCTATGGCTTTTAAAGAGGGTGGTAAAAGCAACAAGAGGTGTCGATAAGAGAGAATGTTTCAAGGGTTTGAGAGGTAGAAACGAGAGGGAATGGGCGGATGAGCAAGCAATCAACGATCCGAGATGAGAGAGGAAGAACAAGGTGCAGGAGTGTCCACGTCGAGAGAGGAAGAGTGACCAGTCCTATAGTGAGAGATGAAGGAGGGGATGCATGGGATTGGCTGGTTGATCGACAATACTTGTCAATTGGATTGTGGGTGACGACATAGAGACCGGAGAGTGGTGGGAGTCGAGGGTTTTGGGACTTAGGAGTTAGCAAAGGATTATAAGGATTTATTTTTTTTAAAAAAAAATCATATTATATATAGATATAATATATATCATATGTTATTGGGGTGATATTGACATTTACTCATGTATCTTTTAATTTTATATATAAACAATGTAATCAACCAGTTCATTGAGTTGCAAACCTTGCTCATTTGAATGAGGTTTTGCAGATTTCGTCTCAAGTTAGACCATCCGAACTCCTTAACGTTGCTGTAATGGATTGTTGTTGTCGAGGTGTTAATCGTTAATATGATCTAATTTATTTGTCTTGCAAAAAAAAATTGGGGGTGACATTGTAATTGTATTTGCGTGGTATATATGCATATCAAATATGGTGTATTATGCTCTCATATTTGCATCAACATTATATTCACATATATTTTAATTTTTTAAATTTATATATGCTTTTAAATGATCCTAGTGCAGATCTTGATATTATTCAATTGGTATATATATAATATTAAATAGCCTTCCAAATAATTCACTTTAAAAAAAATCATTAAAATAACTCAGGGCACATAACAAGTTGTCCTTGTCCAAAGGTACATGTAAATTGAGTTCAATATACTTAAAGTCGAACAAGATGTGGTCGTTGACCAATTGTGCAACAAACTATAATTTCATCAAGTTATATAAAAAAATCGAACGATTAAAATTGAATCAAATATGTCAAAAACGATCAAACTCCATTGAATTAGATGAAGATCGAATTAATTAGTTAAATTAAACAAAAAATTTAAAACATTTTGTTTTTAAAATCCTTTTGGATCCACCATTCCATTTAATTAAATCTTTTGCAAGTTTCACGATGATGGCGAGTGTGAGTGAAAGGGCGAAGGTGACAAAATTTGACCTGGTCTCGGCTCCCATCTCGAGACCGAAGAAGCCACCTGATCCGACGATCGGGGAGGGGGGAGGGGGGAGCAGGATGAGGGGGGATTGAAGAGTGATGACTCGAAGGAGTTCAGGAAAGGAAAGACTAAAGAAGATACTGAGAATGGCGCGTTAAGCAATGCTGGTGGATCTGGAGCTGTTGGTGCGGTTTGAAAGGGGGCAGCGCCGGGGACTTGGGCGGGTCTTTTTAGGAGGACGAGGATTGAGAATGATTGGGGATTTTCTCATGAGCTGCTTGAGAAAGTGACGAGGATTCAGAGGGAAGCTAAAGGATGTGTATTCATTGGAGAGGAAGACCTTTTGAAGGCGAAGGAAGACTGCAAGTGGCTCCTCTACGCTAAATTTTTCGAAAGAACTCCTGCTTTAGATCTGGTGAAGAATTATATGCCGAAATTATGAAAACTTAAATGTGATTGTAAGATAGTTGATCTTTCTGGAGGATTTTTTGCTTTTAAATTTACTAGTGAGGAGGAGTATTGGGAGGTGTATACAGGAGGGTCATGGTTCTTTAGGGGCCAAGCATTATCTCTGATGCAGTGGAGAGAGAATTTCCAACCGCTTAAAGAGGAAATTAATATCATTCCAACTTGGATCCAATTATCGGGTCTTCTGTATGAATTTTTGCATGAAAGCATTCTGCCACAAATAGCAGCTGTAATTGGGAAACCAGTGAAGTTTGATGAATACACAAGGGCAGGAACCAGGGGTAAATTTGCGAGAATTTGTGTTTTGCTGGATGTGAAGAAGCAATTGGAACATGGATTCTGGATTGAGACCAGGGGAGGGAAGTTCTTTCAGTCTGTGGCCTATGAAAACTTACCAGTTATTTGCTACTCTTGTGGGAGGATAGGGCATAGGGAGGAGATTTACAATTTGAAGAAGGATAATTCTGGTAACAAGGAATTAGTTAAGGAAAGGGTAGCCAGAGATGTGCAGATGGGAGAGGGGAGCAATGATTCGCTGATGGGGCCATGGATATAGGTTCAGAAGAAGAACATATTTTTCAACAAGCAGTCATGCAAATTTTGGGTCACAAAGGAAAATGCATTTAAGGTTCTGAACAACCCAGCTTATGAGGCCCCACAGGTAGAGGATATAAAGAGTTCTGGTGGAATTGTCAGAGGGTGGCTTTGTAGCACACAGATGGAAAGTAAAAGAGGTAAAGTAGCAAACTGTTAAAGCAAAGAATCATGTGAAGGTTTACAGGGAGATAGGTGGGGTAAATGTGGTTGTGGGAAGTGGTAATTCAATTGCTAAAGGGGGGTAAAGGGGAGGATATGGAGATTGAATTAATCTCTAAAAATAAAGGGAAGGAGAAGGTTGAGTTTAGGCCAAAAGAAGTGGCTGGCCAGAAGGTGAGGGAGGAAGAGACAGGGAGGAATGTGAGATTAGAGGAATTGTCTGAGAAGCTCTCATCCTCTTTTGCTAGAATTCTGAATAACGAGCATGCAAAAGAGGATTTTATTGAAGAAAGGTTGGACCCAGAAACATCTAGAAGCCAGGAATCAAAAGGGAATAAAGCCAGAAGGGGAAGTAAAGGTAGTGGAGTTTTGGTTAATATACCTGTGGGGTATAAAAATTTAAAAATGAAAAAGAGAAGATTTTCTACAAAAACTAGTGCCAGTGGTGATGATGGAGATCCCGGGTTCTAGAGTGGTAAGTGTCTTTGAAATGATATGTCTTCATTAAATATTATTTCTTGGAATATCAGAAGGGCTGAAAAGAAAGAGGCCAATGATTATATTTGGCCATTGGTGAATATTCAAAAAATAGATTTTATTTTTTTGACTGAAACTCATATGGATGACACTGAGAGTAGAAGGTACTTAATGAGGAGAAGAAGATATTGGGAGGGTGAGTTTGTCAGTAGTGTTGGAAGGCCAGGAGGTTTGTTGCTTATGTGGAGGAAAGGTAGGTATCAGGTGAAAAAAGTACATAAGGATGATCAGTCTATTAATGCAGTTGTTGAATGGAACAAAAGTAGCTTTTGTTTAATTTCAAGGATTTATGTTAAGACTGAGGTGAGATTGAGGGGTGCTCTATGGAGGAGACTTAGTGAGTTGGAGGTGGATGATATTTCCTGGTTGGTATTTGGGGATCTGAATTGTATAGCGAAGGCTGATGAGAAAAGAGGAGGTAAGTCATTTATGTTGAAGAAATCAGTTGTGGACTTCAAGGAATTCCTGAGGGATGCAAGATTATATGATGCTGGGTTCGAAGGACCTCAATTTACATTGACTAACAATACGAAAGATGGTAAAATGATATTGGCAAGGCTGGACAGAGCTCTATTTAATGTTAAATGGTTGGAATACAATTATAAAATAAGGGTGAAGCACCTACCGCTTATAGGGTCTGATCATAGACCTATCTTGATATCTTGTGAAAATAAAAATGGTGCCTTTAAAAAGAAGATAGATTTTATGTTTGAACACTTTTGGTTGGAATACCCAGAAATGAATGAGTTAATGTTGATTTTTGAAGAAATAATGAGAATAAAAGTATAAGTCTGGTTGAGAAGTTAAATAAGTTGAAGGATGTTCTGACCAAGTATAACAAAGAGGAGATTGGATGCTTGGAGAAGAGATGGAAGTGTACCATGGAGAAGTTAGCTGAATTAGAAACAAAGGATATGAAGGAAGGGCTGAATGTGTCAGAAATACAGTATATGAGGATGTTAAACAGGAAGATGTTGGCTTATAGTAGGTAAATTCAACTAAAATGATGGTCTAAATCTAGGAGAAAGTGAATTGTAGGAGGTGATAAGAATTCAAAATTCTTTCATAACCTTGTGAAACTCAACAGGAGGAATGAGAGGATCACTGAACTGATTGTGGATGATATGAAAGTAACAGAAGAAGAGTTGATAGCTGAGGAATTGCAAGACATTATGAAAATTTGTGGAGAATGAGAGGGAGTGAAAGACTGAAGCTGCACAAACTGGAAGAGTATAATTGGAAAGTGTTATCCATTGATGATAGGAAAAGGCTGAGTACTCAGATTACAGTGGAGGAGATATGAAATGTTGTAGCTGGGTTGGGAAGGGGCAAAAGTCCTGGAATGGATGGGTACATAGCTGAGTTCTATATTCAGAATTGGGAAAGCATAAAACCTGTCTTAGTTAAAGAAATTGGGAAAGTGTTCAAGTACAATGTTATGCTTGTGGGGTAGAATGATACTAAATTGGTGCTTATTCCTAAATCTGAAAAGGCAAAGGTTATACATGAGTGTAGGTCGATAGCTATATGTAATGTCATTTACAAAATAATGGCTAAGATTATAGCTAACAGAATCAGATGTGTACTTGATAAAGTGATAAACAAAGAGCAAATGACATTTGTTCCTAAAAGAAACACCCAGAATAATGTGTTGGTGGTGACTGAGATTGTTAATTTATTTTACAATTCAAAAGCTAGAATACCTAACATTTTACTGAAGTTGGATCTTGAGAAAACTTATGACAAAGTGGAATGAGAGGCTTTGTATAAAGTAATGAGCTTGTTGGGATTCCCTAATGTATTGATTAGGTGAGTGAGATGTTACATTGAGAATGTCAATTTTATTTGTAGTATTAATGGAACGTTGTCAAGAAAATTTTCAAGTCAAGGGGAATCAGGCAGGAGGATCCTCTATCTCCTATTTATTTATTTTGATGGAAGAGACCTTATCTGCTTTTAAATGGTCCTAGTGCAAATCTAGATATTATTCAATTGGTATATATATAATATTAAATAGCCTTTTAAATAATTCACTTAGAAAAATATCATTAAAATAACTTGAGGGCACCTAACAAGTTGTCCTTGTCCAAAGATAAATGCAAATTGAGTTCAATGCATTTAAAATCGAACAAGATGTGGCCGTTGACCAATTGTGCAACAAACTATAATTTCATCGAGTTATATAAAAAATTCGAGCGATTAAAATTGAATCAAATACGTCAAAATCGATCAAACTCCATTGAATTAGATGAAGATCGAATTAAGCAGTTAAATTAAAAGAAAATTTTGAAACATTTTATTTTTTAAAATCCTTTTGGATCAGTCGAACCAATCAAATCGGTGAATTGAGGTGTCATTTCGATATGATTTTATAAACATTGACTAAAATGCAGACACAGAATTCAAGTAGATAAATAAACGAGGGGATACAAATGATAAATTAAAGTTCAACATGGATGGCGTGTTGGCTATTTAATCAATAAACTAAGTACAGAACTAAAGGTTTAAATATATCAAATTTTTTTTGCAAGATTCCTATTACAGAACTAAAACAATGGTGAAATATTAGGATAGATTCGCTTAGGGTGTTCATTAACCTCGATTATCCGACCCGAATAAAAGTTAGGATAAATTCGTGTAGGGTATTCATTGAATCCGAGAACTCAATCCAACCCAATCTATTTGGGTTGGATCAGGTTTGGTCGGATAAAATCCGACCACAGATGAGTCGGATCTCAAGTTCCAAAGTTTGGAATCAAATAACCAGAGACCCGACTCGATTATCCGATTAAATTATTTATTTTATTTTATTTTAAAATACTTATATACTTCAAAGTTCAAATCCGATTATCCTTACTTAGGTATTCATTTGGAGTTTATTGTTTAATCCAAACTAGTAGACCCGACTATCCGCCAAAGGTCGAATCAAGTCAGGTTTAAGAGGCAAAATATCTTGAACCCAATCCAACCCGACCCAATTATTTTTTATCAGATTGGGTCAATTTTTTTCTAATTTCGATCCGACAAGATCCGTGAATAGCCCTAGATTCGCAAATCAACTCTTGGTAAAATTAGAGGATGAGAGATACGAAGTCTTTAATTTTTCTCTTCTACAAAAATGTAAAACCATTCCACTTTTCATTCCCAAATTAGATTTTTTTTTTGTTTTTTCTTCCTTCCTCTCCCGACGCTTTCCTTAAATTTTTATTTCCCTGCCTCATTAAAATCTTCCAAATAAGTGAATGATATTCCTTCGGAAATTCTCTAAATAGGAACAACTTTATTATAATTTTCCAAAATTGAAATATGAATTCTAAAATTCTAGGATCTAAAATCAAGTTTTGATAATACACATTCGGATCTTTAAAACATTAAAGATTTTTGTCAAAAATTCAAAAAAAAACTAAAAATATGCATATTTTTATAATAAAAAGATATTTTAGGAGTCTAAAAAAAATTGTACCAAAAATCTCGAATATTTTAAAGACTTTAATCCTAAGTATATATAAAACCAAATTTAAATAAAAATAATAAAATATTTTGGTCCAAAATATTTTTTAGATCCTAGCACTCATTTTATATCAGAAAAAACTCAAGAATTAAAATTAATTTTTTAAATTTTTTAAAAATTATTCAGGGCTTTGGGCAAAAATTTATAATATGTTAAAGACTTTGAACAAAGCGTATAAAACTAAATTTAAATTTAAATTATTAAATTATTTTGGTCTAAAAATATTTATTTAGGGACTAGCATATATATTATACCATAAAAAATATATTTTATGAATTAAAATTATTTTTGAGGCTTACAAAATTATTATAGACTTTGGATAAAAAAATTTAATTTAAAATATTTGTTTAGATCTTAGCACCTTTTTTATATCATAAAAAATATTTTATGAATTAAAATTATTATTTTTAAATTTATAAAGTTATTCGAGATTTTTGGGCAAAAATCATTAATACATTAAATTTTTTTGTCCAAAGTCTATAATAATTTCATAACTCTAAAAAAACAATTTTAATTTTAAAATATATATTTATGGTTTAAAACATATAAGGTTGTTTTATATTTTTATGGTATAGATATATTTTTGGGAAAATTTCATTAGAGTTGTTCCATTTTAAAGAAATTCCTGGTATTCCTTTGGATGTACCAATTATTTATTATTCAATAAAGAGAAATAAGATAAGAGCACCCTAAATAGGGCCAATATTTTATTTCTCAAATTAGCTGTACCTGCTATATATATTATATATATATATATAGTTGGGAAGACCATTCAAATTGTCTTATCTAAGTCAACTATAAATCTTATTCCAAAAAGGCTGTCTTCTTATTTTAGTCCCTGAAATAAATTGCCAGGTGACGACAAATTGGTGTTTCCACCTAGGGGTGTAAACGAGCCAAGCCACTCGCGAGCTACTCGAAATCAATTCGGTAAAAACTCAAACTCGACTCGAACTTATCGAGCTCGAGCCGAGCCGAGCCGAGCCGAGCCATACATTCGAGCGAGCCGAGTTCGAGCTAACCTATACTCGGCTCGAGCGGCTCGCGAGCCTAATCGAGCCTAATCGAGCCTTCTATATATATTATATACCGGGTTTGATTTTTAAATTTTATGAATCCGTTACCCTCTCAAATGAACCCGAGCTTAGTCGAGCTCGAGCTCGGCTCGTGCGGCTCGACTCATGAGCCTTGATTTTTTTCCCGAGCCGAGCCGAGCCGAGCTCGAGTTGCTTGAATGTAACTCGAGCCGAGCTTGAGCCGATAGACTAAAGCTCGATCGAGCTCGAGCCGAGCCAAGCTCGGCTCGGCTCGGCTCGATTACACCCCTATCTCCACCTTCCAGCACGTACCTCCCGTTGCAGTAATTGGAAACAGGGAAAAGACTTGGATATTATCCAATATCCAAGGCTATATATGTCTTTTCCTTGGGAGATTGGGATTTTTTAGGCGCCATATATAAGATTACTGTTCACCACCCCCCTGTTTTCTGAGGCTCCCTTGTCACCACGCGAGAGAGAGAGAGAGAGAGAGAGAGATCCATGGAGGGTAGTATCCGGTGTTCAGCCAATTACGTGCCGCTTACTCCGCTCAGCTTTCTCGAGCGTGCAGCCGTGGTCTACGCCGATCGCACGTCCGTCATCTACGGCGGCACCACCTACACCTGGAAGCAGACGCGCGATCGCTGCCTCAGGCTCGCCTCCGCCCTAGCTGCCCTCGGTGTCTCCTGCCGCGATGTGGTAAATAAGTTCCCCCTTGCTTTGTAGTCTCCGGCAATGGTTGTTAATTAGATTTGCGAGGTCGTGTGTATATGTTTTAAGTTTTTTTTTTTTTTTTTTTTGAGGGAAAGAAACTTGCATAAGTTGCATTCATTTCAAGAGGGTTGAATAGAATAAGTATAAAGGGAGAAGGAGAATAATAAAAAAAGAGAAACAAAAACAAGAAAACAACATGGCAGTCTGAAATGGTTGAATAGAATACAAGTATAAAGGGAGAAGGACTGAAGGAGAATAATAAAACAAGAGAAACAAAAACAAAACCAGAAATGGTTGAATAGAATACAAGTATAAAGTATAAAGGGAGAAGGAGAATAATAAAACAAGAGATACAAAAACAAGAAAACAACATCGCAGCCAGCAACGCCCAACAAATCCAGCAACTAGAGAGATGGGCTATAGTAATCGGCAGCTTTGACGGCAAGTGCAGTATTGGAGGCTTGGAGCATGCTGAATTTTGGAAGCACCGTAGATCCACGCTCGTAGCAGATAAACCAGCACCAAGTAAGGATGAGGCGGAATTTCAGTTTGCGCTTGCCCCCTACAGGTGCTGGCTCTCTCCAAGGAGTCCAGCGGAGCAAGCCCCCTACTTAGTAAGTCACTAAGTTCTTGAAGCAAGCCGAATAAGGAAGATGAGTCAATAAAGGAATGGAAGCGAATGTCCCACCCCGCGAAGTTTCCCAACTGATCCTTCAACCTAGCCCTGGAGATAGAAATATCTGTATATGCTTTAAGCTTTAGTTACTTTTATGTTATAATTTCTGATCTGGTAGTTAGGTTGACTACAGACAAGGATAGTCAAGCCTATCTTTAAAACATAATCACGTTTCAAGGTGAGTTTTTGATCCTGAATAGAGCTCGTGAGATACTTGAACTAAGACAACCAATGCCCAAGCTTGTCTAGCTATGTAAATAGTCTGTTTGTTATGTCAGTGAGATAAGCTCAAGCTCAACTTTGCAGTTAAGTTTAACTTGAGCTCGAGCTTGACCAGACATGTCTGTAGCCCTATATGCGTATAAGGTTATGATATTTTCAGTAAAATTGTTGAATGCAGGTGAAATATGAAATATCATCAACATAACATCACCATCATCATCATCATCATCATCATCATCATCATATCATCATCATCATCATCATCATTATCATCATCCATTTTTTTAGTTCCTAACTTTTAACAAAATGTAACACCTTTGTCCAATTACATTCTTGTTTCTTACAATCATAGTAAACATAACTACAGTATATCCTAAAAGAATGTAACCAATCATTAAATTGTATAGTTCTATATATGCACTAAACTTAGGCATGTTATTTGGGAGTAACATTATTATTGTGGTCAAATGTTTCATTTAGTATTGCCTTCCAGACTTACAGTTGTCTAGTAGTCAAAATTTTGTTCTTGTACCTACATACAAGGTCTTATTCATCTTAATTTCTAGTTGATGTTTGAATAGTAACCATGCTATAACTAGGTTGCTGTGCTTGCTGCAAATATTCCAGCTATGTATGAGCTACATTTTGGTGTGCCGATGACCGGTGCTCTTCTCTGTACTCTCAATACAAGGCATGATTCAGCTATGGTCTCTATTCTACTTAAGCATTCAGAGGCAAAAGTTCTTTTTGTTGATTCTCACTTGCTTGAAATTGCTCAGGGAGCATTAAAGCTTCTTTCTAAGTCCAATACCAACCTTCCTATTATGATCCTAATCTCAGACTTGGATGACTCCATTCATGTAGTCCGAGGTGGTGACGTATCAATTAATTTAGAATACGAGTCACTTCTGCAAACTGCCCCTCCTAACTTCGAGATCAAATGGCCTAAAGATGAATGTGACCCAATCTCAATAAACTATACTTCTGGCACTACTTCTAGGCCAAAAGGAGTTATCTACAGTCACAGAGGAGCTTATCTGAATGCTTTAGCAACGATTCTTTTCAATGACATCACGACAATGCCTGTGTATTTATGGACTGTGCCCATGTTTCATTGCAATGGATGGTGTCTTGCATGGGGCATGGCAGCTCAAGGAGGCATCAACGTTTGCCTTAGAGATATTACAGCAAAAACCATATTCGATAATATTGCCCTTCACAAGGTAACTCATTTGGGTGGTGCACCGACAGTTCTTAATATGATCATAAATGCTCCAGTTACAGTGCGAAAGCCACTTCCTGGAAAGGTAGGAGTAATGACAGGTGCTGCTCCTCCACCTGCCTATGTTTTGTCTAAGATGGAGGAGCTTGGTTTCGTTGTTAGTCATGCATATGGTCTTACAGAAACGTATGGTCCAGCTACTGTATGCACCTGGAGACCAGAGTGGGATACTTTGCCCCTTGAGGAAAAAGCAAGGCTTAAAGCTCGCCAGGGGCTTCAACACATTGGAATGGAAGCTATTGACATAAAGGATCCTGTCACCATGAAGAGTGTTCCTGCTGATGGGCGTACTATGGGTGAGGTGATGTTTCGAGGTAACACAGTCATGAATGGGTACTACAAAGATCTACATGCAACAAACGATGCTATGTATGGAGGATGGTACCACTCAGGGGATCTTGGGGTTAGGCACCCTGATGGCTATATTCAAATCAAAGATCGGTCAAAGGACATCATAATATCAGGTGGGGAGAACATAAGTTCAATTGAAGTGGAGTCGCTGCTTTTCAGCCACCCAGCGGTGCTTGAGGCAGCAGTAGTAGCAAGGCCTGATGATTACTGGGGTGAGACACCTTGTGCTTTCATCAAGCTTAAGGATGGTGTTAAGATTGGTGCAGAGGATATTATAAAGTTTTGTCGTGCTCGATTACCTCATTACATGGCTCCTCGGACAATTGTGTTTGAAGATCTGCCGAAGACTTCCACAGGAAAAACTCAGAAGTTTGTACTAAGAGAGAGGGCCAAGGCCATGGGAAGCATTTTTTCAAAAGGTGGAAGCAAGCTGTGATGTTCTCACTTCTCTGTACCAACCAAGCAAAGGTAATTGTTGAATCATCCAAATAATCAGATGTTTATACATTATAGCAGATACATTATGTTGGAAATATATCCTCAAAAACTCTTTCAACATGTATGATATAGCTATTTGGTAGTCTAACTCATGAAGAATTTTCTGAGATGCTACTTTTGTTCAAGTGGAACTAATTGCTATAAAAAACTCTTGAGAAGACAGATCCTGAATAATGGTCTACTTTTATGTTTCATTAAATTCATACGTGTCATTTTTCTTCATAAATTAGAGTCGATTCTTGTGAGCAGTATCAGCAATTTTTTTGTTAATTAATGTATGCCATGAAGGTTATATTGTTCCATTTGCTATTTAGGTTCAATATTTGATTGTCAATTATACTTTTCATGATTTGAACTTGACTATCCAAGTCATAAGGATTAAGGAAACAACCACAAATATTCTCCCTTTAGTTGGACTACTATCTAGTTTAATGCAAAAGATGAAATCTTAATAAACCAATTTTATAGCAAAACTGGCAACATTGCGTTGTTTGCAAGACAACTCCTTTGACCCTCTCAAAATTGCTACGAGGAATAAAGCTGTTGTTTTTTATCCTTTTGCTTTATCTTTTATATGACGAACGCCGTGGAGAATGGAGGTTGGGGGTCATGAGGAATCATGGTTGACTAAGCTTCTAGATTCCCCTCTGTAGTGTGCATTTAGGATTAGAGTGGCAGAGAATCTTTGATAGCATAGCAATCCACATGGCAGTAAAGTGAATTTCTGCGTTTTAGTGAGTTTTTCTTGCTATTGAATCGGGGTTGTCTTGACTGAGTTGAAAATAAAGATGGAAATATGTATATGCAACTTCAACTCGATGTATGAAATTTTAAAAAGAGTAAATCTCAATTTGTTGATTTAATCTAATGAAAGAACAAATTGATCAAATTGATCAAATTCTCTTATTTTAAAGTCATTTCAAAAATTACTTATGCCTTTAGATGAAAAGGTATAGTTCTTTTCTGATATTTTGATTGAGTTCCTGCAATTCTAACTTGAAATTGGAGTCATAAATAAATTTGACCTTATTTTCTTGTACTTACTGGATGAGAAGAAAAAGAACATTCAAAAACAGGAGATGTTGGACCTTTGTTGATGCAATGACTGCATCCTTGAAGATACCACACAAGTCCTACAATTTCATTGAGTAGGCCTCGTCAGATGCCTGAAAGGTGAAGAAGATCCTCAATCTCAATCCATTGCGACTCATCCCCTTTGTCTTAGGATGGTGATGATTCTACAGAAATTTACTGAATTTGTCTCAATCCATTGTTAAGCTCTTCTCAGTTTCTATACGTACTTGGATATATATAGTCTGGAAAGGAGGAGAATGAGACTTGATACTTGTCTCTTGTGCTGCACTTCCTTGGTATAAATAAAACTATAGAAGTTAGAACACAGCACACAAAAGTTAGAACAAAAGAAACATCTTTTCAGATTAAGCCAAGCATGTGATACCAATGTGAGTCTTAGTTTGTAATGCAAGCATGCAGGAGTTCTGCAAACAGGCACCCCTTTTTTTCTATATACTATTACTACTATCCTTTGGCTCATTGAAAATTTATGGCATGTGGGAATGCAACTTCATTGGTTCTTTGAAAGGTGAACTCAAGGGAGGTCTTGAAAGATTAGTGAAATTGATTGAATGGATTCAGTTCCCACAAGTTGTATTGCTGATAAGTTCATATGACCTGATACTGCTGCCGATTGGAGGGAAACCTTACAAAGATGGCTTATAATTAAGAGGTTTTCAAATGAGATTTTGGTACTGCATGCCCGCGCTTGGAAATGGAGAGTGATTAGGGACTGAAACCAGCAACCCAAACTGGTATATCATATCTTTTAGGGTAAATATAAAAAAAAAGCACTAACTTTGGACTTTTTCCCATTTTTAGCATAAACTTTTTCCGTTAGCAAAAAAATACACAAACTTTCATTCTGTTACTCCGTTTAGCACGCACCGTCATTTTTGACGGTTTTTGCTGATGTGCCACTTAACAGTGACGACATGACATAAAAAAGAAGTCATGTAAAATAAATAATGCCATGTAGATTATATTATTGACTAAAATATCGACTTATCTTATCTTCTCCTTCGCACCTTCTTTCTCACCTCTTTTCTCCGACGACGGCGGCGACACCCATTTCAAACCTTAAAATTTCGCCAATCTCAGACGAGAGGTCGCGCAGATCTCTCCATCCGGACCTCCTCTCAGAGAGGTCGCGCAATCATGCGCGGCCTCTCTTGCTCCGCCTCCTCTCCGCCTCTCTGGCAGAGAGGTCGCACGCCTCTCTGCCAGAGAGCCGCGCGTGGCAGAGAGGTCGCACGATCACGCGCGGCCTCTTTGCCTCCGCTTCCTCTCCGCCTCTCTGCCAGAGAGGCCGCGTGTGGCAGAGAGGTCGAGAGGCGGAGAGGTCGCGCCTCCTCTCGCCGACCTTGCGTGCAATCTCTTTGGCGGAGAGGTCTGCGACGGCGATGATGAAGAGCTTCTACCCTGCGACGACAGCGAGCTCATCCCCAGCGACGACCCGTGGAGTGCAGTTAGCGTCAAGATTTTTGTGAAGAAGGAACACGTCATTCATAATAATAATTTTTTAATAATAAAATTAATTAAAATAATAATTTATGTAGTATAAAATTTGCCACGTCGTCACTGTTAAGTGACACATCAGCAAAAATCGTAAAAAATGACGGTGTGTGCTAAACGGAGTAACGAAATGAAAATTGGTGTATTTTTTTGCTAACGGAAAAAGTTTATGCTAAAAATGGGAAAATATCTAAAGTTCGTATTTTTTTTAGTATTTACTCTATCTTTTATTCATATATTAACTTTCTTCTCCTATTTGGTAATAATAAAATTAAGGGTAATTACCTAAATATATCATAAACTATGCACTTTATCTCATTTGTGATCAATTTCAAAATATTACCAAATTATATCCCAAATTGTATCCCGAACTTTGACATTTGTCTCAATTACATCCTCTCGTCAACTCTTCGTCAGCAGCACCGTTAAGGCGATGACGTGACGCTCTGACGTGGATTAAAATAATATTATTTATTTTAAAAATATAAAAAATCACTTTTATTTATATTAAATAATATAAAATAATATTTTTTTATTTTATATTAAAGAATCACTCTGAGCCATGTGGGGAGTGAACATGTAGTGATTTTTAATATAAAATATAAAATATTATTTTATATTATTTTATATGATTTTTTTATTTTTTAAATAAAAAATATTATTTTAATCCACATCAGAGCGCCACATCATCGCCTTAACAGTACTGCTGACGGAGAGTTGACGGGAGGATGTAATTGAGACAAATGTCAAAGTTCGGGATATAATTTGATAATATTTTAGAATTGACCACAAATGAGACAAAGTACAAAGTTTAGGATATATTTAGGTAATTATCCTAAAATTAAAACATAAGTACTTGTATAAGACACTCACAATGCATCTTCTGGCGAATAGAAAAACAGATAAGAACATTTCCATTGTTAAGAACATTGTGCATTGAAGAAGAGATTTTTGCGTTATTTGAGAATAATTGGGAGGCAAGAAATGTTGCCCTCTTGGGGTTCCGAGGCTAACATGGCATCCACGTTCGAGCCTTGTGACCCAGATTTGTCCTGCAAATTGGCACGCCCAAACTCAATGAGAGGGCTCGATTGGGAGCGCGCAAGGCGTTGACAACGAGGTTTCCATTGCTAGACCTAGATTCAGGGGTCGTAAATTGGCTGCAATGGAGCCGAAGAGCTCGAAGAACTCCGTGAATTCACATAACTATTTGCACTCGAAAAATCACACAAATAACCATTACCAATTGCATGATAAGGAGAAATCATTGTCAAACTAACTAACAGAGTTCTTAGATATGGAAGTATCAGCCACAAGTCTGGTAGAATCATGAGCTTGCAAAAAAAAAACATTTGAAATGTTTGCAATATTTAAAACATTAACATTAGCATAAACAGATTGAAAATCATTAGAAGATGGAACATTAGGATCACTACAGATCTTGTGAGAGCAATTAGATTCATGATGCCCAATCAAACCCCGGTCAAAACAAACTGAAGGAAGATTCTCATGTACTATCGATTGAAAGATGTCATTGCCAGCTTCTCCAATCCCAACACCTTGTGCGAGGCTTGGCCAAATCTATCTCGAGGCAAACTTGGATATACAGGCCTCATTCAAAAGCAACTTTCCATACTTTATATTGCTTTTTATTTTCTATCTTTTCAAATATTTAATTGAAAATATAAAATAATACATGTGATATAACATATGAGACTTATTATTAAAATAATTAAGAAATTATAACAAATTTTAAATAAATAAATAAATAATAGGATCTTTGAAGACAGTAAATTGACTCTTCAATTTGATGAATAATAGATTAGGACAATAATATGCATCTAGTTTGTGGAATCAATTTTTAATTTTTCTTTTTAGTCAACATTGATTTTTTTTTTAAAAAAAAGCAAAACAAGACCTCTCTGTTTTCTAATTTTTGAAAGGGCAAACGAAGCTTTTTCCTTCATCCATGGTCTACTTTCTTGAAAATTTTCCACCAAGTATTTCTTTTTTCCCCAAAAAATAACGGAATTCATTTATAGGATGTTACTGTCACTTGTGCTACAGTGAATTCACACCAAGTACCCTTTCATCGTCAACTATTCCTACCTAATTAATCATTCAAAAATAATACGACAAATAATTGGAACTTCTCAGCATTTAATTATGTATTCCATCTTAATCTCGGAATTGAGAAAATTTGTATTACCTAACTACTATTAAATTTTATATTATATAATCTTAGATTAAAAATATCCGTTTTAGTAAAAAAAAATATTTTCCATACCAATATTCGTAATTATTCTTTTTCCAAAAACAAAATTAAATTCTATTAATGATTTGAGCCGGACAAGAACTAATACATGCCATATTTCTATAAAATAATTATAATATTCAAAATAATTTATTATTTTATAATATAATTTTTTGAATTTTTTATATTTTTAAATTATATAAAATACTTTTTATTTTTAAAATATAGACACTTCATATCATGAGGCGCCTTAATACATTTGATTTGCGAATAGTAAAAAATGTTTTTCAAATACACAACATAAAATTACAAAATGAATTATTATTTTTTTTCTCTTTTCTATAAAACAAATGTATCCGTAGTTAGATCTTGTTAGAAAATAGTTACTCCACTGGCTGGCAATGACAGATTTACAAAAGAAAACATAAATTGATCAAATAGCAGAGAAGTTCCACTTCTTGATAGTAAACATAGCCATCCATTCTATGAACAAGCACCCATTTATATTTACGGGAAGCTCAATACTTCACAGATGTATCTATTGAGCGAAGGACAACATGCAGAGACCTTATATTATACAAAATTATTAAGCACTTGATTAAGCCGAGGCTCCATTAGATTTTGATCAAGTCTCAGGATACTCAATCGAAAGCTTTTGCTCCACCATCCAATTAGTTGTTATGCAATTGGGCTGCTTTGCTTGTCAGTGGAACATAGCGTACAGATGTTTCGCTCCGAATGCTGACTGAGCCATCCATCTTCTTGTCAACAACCTGCAAATCCTGGAAAACCTTTCCAACTGGGATCACTAGTCGACCACCCGGCTTCAACTGGTCGATTAGTGGCTGAGGAATCTCAGGTGCAGCAGCACCAACATGGATAGCATCGTAAGGTGCGAGTTCTGGCCACCCAAGTCTTCCATCTACAGTAAGCACAATACACCGATCAAATGACAGAATAGGAGATTGTGAGGATGATTTGATAGTAGCAATTGTAAATCCCAAAGATGATTGAGATAGACCTTTTTCTTTAAGTTAATTCTACTAAATCAACAACTACGATTCATGCGCAGAAGCATGCTACAAGTGATTGAGCCACTGAGGCACTGACCACAAACAACAGGTCCCAATGTCTTAACCATTAGAGGTTGACAAACCTGTCAATTGCAATAATATAAATTGTTTGATGTAATCTGATTTCATAAGCCGTTCATCAGGACAAGATATCATGCCATGTGATAAGAAAATAGTTATTTGCATAAAACTACCTACATTAGTACATTGTCGTCCATCCCATCATCCTTAATGAAAAGGCCACCATCATCAAGCAAATATACACCATGTAAGCATATACATTAAACCTCTGTTTGCCCTGTTGAACTTACCATGGATTATTGGGGAATGACAACAATAATCCAGCTATTTTGTTGACAAGGCGGAAACATCTTTATAAAATTTGACAAAAACAAACTTATATTGCCCATGCAAAATGCATTTAAAACTCGATCAACTGCTTTTCACCCTTTCTTAGTCATGTTTAATTTGCAACTTTCTACCTGCTCTGTGTTTCAGCATATGGTTAATTACCATGACTACTATATCAATTCTTAATTGCTAGACTTGATAAACATGTAACTGATTTCATTCTTTCATCCATGAATCATTAACTGGTTATATATTGTTGACGCGATGAGAACCTAACTAGCTAATGCCCTTTTGGTGAGAATTGGACAGAAAAACACAAATGCCAAAACCATGCTGGAATGTTAGTGCGAGGAGAGCACTAGTATTTGAAGACTGTTAATGACTTAATGTACCAGAGAGGCAAAGAGTATAGTGGAAGCTCGAGTCAAGGAAACTGAGGGTGAGAACAAGTGTATGTGATAAGATTAATCATGTTGAATAAAACACTTCAGAGTAACCTGGTTGCATAATTTAGAGATAAAGCTGTTTCCGTTGACAAAATGTTGGGAGGGTCTGTAGAAAGAACACAGCTCTATTTAACTGGAAACAGATTTATCTCTATATTTTTTGGATCCGGAATTCTGGATCAATCCAAAGACTCAAAACACAATTTATCAATTTATTTTCTTCATTTGCTTCATAACAAATATAGACAGAAATGCATAGTAGATGCAGATAAATTCTAATAAAGGAGCTCGAGTAATTAATTTGACAATATTTCTGACATGTTCTTCTCCAGGAAGTTTAAATTGACTGTTGAACCTATCTGATAACATTGATTTAATTACATGCTTATGCATAGATGTATATGGTGTAATCTGCAGATCATCAAGAAATGGGCAGAAAGAGAATAAGATAAAAACACTGAACCTATCTGATAAAGGAACTCAACCAGTAAAGTTTTGAAGAAGTTTGATTCCAAAAGAAAATTGTCATATTCAGCAGAACGTACCAGCAACATGTACAGACAATGAACCCTTCTCCAAAAATGAGGATGCCGCACTTTTCTTGATATTGTTGATTGAGAAATCAATAAGTTCGGGGATGTGTTCAACACCCACAGCACGACCTTCTGGTCCAACCATCATCGCAAAGCAAGCTGTTAAGTAGCCAGTCCCTGTCAAAACCAATACAAGTAACATGTATTCTTTCCTGATACCATGCTAAAAATAGAGTACTTTTCCAAGGGAGAATGACAACTGCCACTTTGTAATCCTGGTAATTGATTTAATGAATCAATAAACATGCAAAGATGACAGGTGTAATGCATAGAAAGGCAACATAAGCATAATAAGCATAATGAGTACAGGTGGATCTTGCACATTATTTCATGGTTCAATAGTCCTTTGGATATTGCACTATGGTCATAGTAATAAATTGGTGCTGAGGACGTCCATAAAAGAAACTAGACCAATTGATGACACAGAAAGAGATGGCGAGTGGAGACCACAACATATGGCTCAACACCCAATCCTACACAAGTAATGACATCAGCATGTCTCAGTTAATTTGCAGTACTTTGAAGCTCTGAAGATAAAAAAAACACTTGGCAAGTTCAAATCTCTTACCTATCAAAATTTAGTTAATTTTTTCAGCAATTCTTATCTAAAAAGACTATAAGGACTCAAGACTAAAAGCAAGTACAAGAACAAGGAAGAGAAATGGATAAATACAGAGCAACAGCAAGTATACCCAATCTATCATGCTCTTCTGTCAACAAATACATACTTCCATTGGTTCCATCAGATTAGGCCTTCCAATAGGTAGCATAGGAAGAGAAATACCAGAAAACAAGTATAAGCCTAAACTGCCAATTAAAACTACTGAGAGACATCACATTCATGGTTAACACCAAGCACTCTTACTCCTTGTTCAAAATAAATGAATAAAGTGATTTATTCGAAGAGACAAAAAATCCCTGCATTATGATTGTAGTCTCTGTTAAGAATATAAATGTATAGATTGATTTCTTTCCTAACAGCTTAAACTTTTGAGAAAGTTGATCATCCATTCAAATTTAACATGGTTTCAAAGCAAGAGGTAGCAAGAGGTCTTATGTTTGAATCCTTCTAGCATCAATATTTAAAAAAATATACTCCTACTTCAGTTAAGTTGTTAAGTTGATCCACGAGTTGGGCTTGAGTCAGTCTCCTCAAGTTTATCCGCCCACACATGAGGGGGAGTGTTAAGAATATAAATGTATAGATTGATCTCTTTCCTAACAACTTAAACTTTTGAGAAAGTTGATCATCCAATCAAATTCAATAGTCTCATAAAATAGTCTCTATAACTTGTAATTTCAAGAAAAAAAAGAGATATAGTCAGACTCGATCTGTACAACAAGGCAGAGATCTCTTTGTCTGATTTGGGTGTTTTGCCAAAGACCTTATCACTTATTCACTATAGTCTATAGCCAGTTCTCCATTACAGATCCTCCTCATCTGAATATAGGGAGATGATGCCTCTATGCAGTTTAAGTTTTAGTTCCTTTATTTGCTATTCATTTTCTCATGACCAGAAGAACAAACACCAAACAAGCAGTAACAGTTTAACCAAATAAAGAGTTGATCAAATGAAAAACACATGAGAAACAAAGATTAGTGGTTCCTTTGACTTCAAAAATTTGTTATGCAAGAAAAACAGTAATATTATCCTTAATCTAGTTCTTTCAACTAAAATAAATAGCACATCTATTGAGAGTTTAAGATCAGGCAATTTTTTGGGTGCCCAGATAGAATCTACAGTATAGTGAGTACAAATGAAAGAAAATGAACACAATAAATGCAAAAAACATATATATGCACCTGAACCAACATCCAAAACTCTCATCCCCGGCTGAAGATGCTCTGCCAATAGTTCTAGACAGGCTGCATGCATATGAGGTGCGGATATAGTTGCATTATAACCTATTGGCAGAGGAGAATCAACATAAGGTGCACTGCCAGGAGGTGCAAATAAACCCCTGTCAATTGCCTCCATCACTTCTGCCACTTTCTTTGACTTGACAATTCCATACAGCTGCAACCGTTCTATAAGTTCTTTATTTCTATTAGTTGACCCACTAGTCCAAAGCTTCTGCAGTACCAAAGCACAGCTGAGCAATACATGCCTAATGATATTAATTCATTTAGAGTATTCTACAGTTAAAAAGGATCACATGATTTAGGAGTCTATAGGATTCAAGGAAAAGTTAGTTGAATATTAAGGATAAAACAGAACTAATTCTCATTCACATGCAAATTATCTCCTAAAAGGCCTTAATATTATCATTAAGTCTATACACATGTGAAATTATACAAACATGCATAAGAAAATGTTTGGCATCAAACAAAAAGGAGAAGAACAGCATGGACAAAATAAAAATGTATGAATATACAACGTCATGATAGTGCAGACTGCAGAGTATTCATTAGTCTTTAGACCATAAAAATTTCATATCTCGTGTTGTTTATTGAAATGATATATTTCAATATTGTAAGAAGTATACACTAGAAAGATATATATAACCCACAAAGCTTAGATGTGCAGACACAAAAGTCTGTAGCACTGCTTAGCAGTAAAATAAATAACTTAAATTTTGCATATTTGAACCCAGCCACCATTTTTTAAGAAAACAAAGGCACAACCAAATATTTCAATGCAAAGACAATACTAGTCTAAGAATGCAGTTGATGACAATGTCGAGTTTAGGGGAGTGACCCAACCACCAAAACCAATAAGACAATCTTCACACAAAGAAGGGAGCTTGGTGGCCTTATAGTTTTTTTCATTTTTGATTCTTTTGCTCTTTTTTCCTTCTATATGTACCTTCCATCCATCTCTGTGGTTATCCTCCTTACTAAGCACAGTTGCAGCATAGATGCATTTGACTCAACTAAATGTAAAGAATAACATGGAAAGAAAAATAAGAAACTCCTAGAGATGAAACACTAACTGAAGTGCAAGTTGTATCCACAAAATTCCAAAAATTACTAGGTAAGGGTGTAATCCAGCCAAGTTGAGTTGAGTAATGCAAGTACTCAAAGTCTCAAACTCAACTCGACTCTAGAACTTGAAGCTTGTACTTGATGAAGCTCTAATTTCTGAGCTCGAGTTTGAGCTTGTGTTCATCTAACTTTGTACATGTGATACTTGATTAGCCTTAGTAAAGCTCGATTAGGGTTGATTAAATATATTAAGCTCGATTACGCTTGCGAAATTTGAGCTGCTCAAGCCAAGTATTGTGATACAAAACTTGGCTAAATTGGCTACTAAAACTGGAGCTCAACTTGACTCATATTGAGTAAAGTTCAAATGTTTTGTGACAGATTCAAGCTACTTGCAACTAGCTTGACTCACTTACACCTAAAGACTCAATAACGGGATACAGATACAAGTAGGTCTAGTACATAACAACCAATATATTGATGATCCTATTAGGGATGGTGACTGACTCTATAGTCTAGTACCTGTAAGTATACATTCTTGTTAATCCAGATAAACCAGAAAATATAGCTAAGAATTACTACTAGTGTCTATTGATTCATAACACTTCTATGATGTGTTGAAGACAGCAGAAGACATTAAGACCAATATGTTGATTAATGCTCACAAATACTTTTCTACTGCCGTTTGAAATTCAAATAGGGATGATAATGGCTATCTCTGTGGAGAAAAAAAATTGCTGTCTTCTGTTGTTATTCTAAAAATTAGAAGGAAGATGTAATCACTTTTTCATTTTCTTGTACTTTTAAAGAACTCGATTGCAGCTTAAACCACAAAACAACACCTTCAAATCAATGTGCAGCCTTCAAATCCCAATAAACAAAAAGGGAAAACAGAAGCAGTTGATATACCACATAGCATCCCTTAAGCTAACATAATTTACTACCAGCTCCGATGTTACTCAAGTTCAGACTGCATAGTTGATATTAGCAAGAAAACATTTAGGATGAAGAAACGTTCTTTCAAATATTCAAGTTTTTTTCAAAGAAGAATAAGAATCTTTCTCTTGATCAACAAGATTGCTTCCCGCATCAAATGCAAATTTAAAATCAGAACATAAACGTGAAACTGCACGAAGAAAATCTCAGGAGAGGAATACCGCTTTAAGCCATTCTGGCAAAAGAATAACCCTCAGATAATTGCAAAGTGGAGTACAATGTAGATAAAGAGGGGGAAAAACAAATTCTGGAGAAGAGGATTTAGGCTTCAATTCGATATTATCCTACTTATAATTGTCAATGACAATTACTTTAGTAGAGGGGCCAACAAGACGAGTGAAACCAAAAAATTTACAACTTCATCAACAACTAAAATCCATCATATTTTATTCGTTTCTTTATGCGAACACACGAAAGTTTCGATCTTCCATCTAATACGGTAATAAGATCAAAAGCGGCACCAAGCTGATCGTACAACAAGAACCATCCAAAGCTTCTTACCAACAAACAAAGAGGGAGTCCAGGAATCAGGACTTACACGAAAGTAACGAGGAAGGAGTAAGCGAAGTAGTACCTCCATTCGTCCGAGAAGAGATGTGCTTGGGGCAACAGAGGATGATGAAGAGCTTCTCGAGGATTCGATACGGCGGAGAGGGCGAAAAGAAGAAGCGATGAGGATTCGAGAAGGATAGGATAATCGGGCGGGGGATGAGGAGGTCGGCGTCAACACCGCACCGGATTCTGCAGCGCGACGGCGACAAAAGGAGAACGGCAGTGGAGACCAAACGCAACCGGCATCTTTCTTTATTTATTTCATCTATTTATTTATGCATTATGATTTCACATTTATACCCTTTTCAAAAAAAATAAATCATATTTACCACTATATATTTTGATGACAAATTTTCAAATAAAAATTAATATTTTTTAATTTTTATAAATATTAATGCTAACTTAAATTTAAGATATAAATAAAATTAATCATTTTTTTAAGGATATATATTTCATTTGGAAAAGAAAAAAAATTATAATGCCGGTCCGGATTTGAGCTTATTACTACGAGTTTTATTGCACGAAATTTTGAAGCAGTGCTTGCAGTGAAACTAAAACTTTTTACGGCAAATATCCTGAACTTTGAGGGGTGGATATGTAAAAGCGCTTTTATTTTTTAAGATTATCCTGAAAACCCTTTATTAGTATTTTTAAGAAGACTTTTTCCGTCCTCACCCACCACCGTGGGCCCGGGCACCACTTCCAATCACGTGATAAGTATTTGGATAAGGCATAAGCGGGTAGGAAAATATTTATATTCCCTTTTTAATAAGCTCGATAGAGATTCCAGGTGGAACATGTGCTTATAATTTTAGTTTAGCCTTGAGAAAGGTAGGGCAAAGATTCCAATTTTGGCCAATTCGACTAATCCAAATACAAAATTCAAAAATTACAAATTAAAATCTAAGAAAAGTGAGTCCATTTGATTTGAAGCTAAGAACGATGAATCATATATGTGTCCACATGTTCATAACAAAAAAAAAATTAATTCAAACATAAGAACATGAAGAAGAGGATGTATATTAGAGAATGTCTAAGTTAAAATTCATCATTATTGGTGGACTTTGTTGGCTATTGATCAATTATGACCTTATCAAGGAATATTCCAATTTCACCATCAAATTGATGTAGGAGCCAACATATAAAAAAGCCAAGTGTCTTTTTAAAAAATAATATAAGTGGGTGGGTGGGTTCTTTATGGAACATTTAGAGGCAACTATTTCTTTTATAAAATTGAAGAACACATTGACAAAAACATATAATTTAGAAATCGACTGGAGTGGGTCCGGAAATATAGAAAAGTTTTCAGCTTTTCTTATCATAAGATGCGGTTCAATTTTCCATATAAGTAAAGTCTTTAATTAAAATTATATATAAAAGTGCATGTGGTGATGATAAGTCATTTCTGTGATGCGGTCAGATTTTCAATTAATTAAGCGTTAATTAGACAATTGATCTTAAATTAATTATCACCGAATTCACATGAGCTTCCTAAACTTTCAGCGCATGCTTGCTTATTCGTAGGATAAAAAATAAATTAATATTTATTATTTATTTAATGTATGTATTAAAATAAAATAAGTATAAAGTTAATATTATATTCGATGTACGTACACCATATTTAAAAAATTTATATTCAATTCACCATAATTTATTATCCAATCTTATCATATCCTATCCAATGAAACAAATATATAAAGTTCTCAATCACCCTCAATCAACCCGTGACTATTTTTCTATTATTTTTAGGGATAAGAGTCATATTTGTCCCTAAAGTATTAAAAAAAGTACAAATTTATCATCAAACTTTTTTTTTTTCAAAAATACCATCGTCATCCAATTTTTGGACAAAAGATACCATTGCATGTAACAGTTTGATAAGTTAGCAAACAGTTGCTTACGTGACAATGATAAGAGTCATATTTGCCCCTAAAGTATTCGAAAAGAGGTACAAATTTGCCCTTAATTTTTTTTTGAAAAATATCATTGTCGTTCAAATTTTGAGCCATATTTGTCCCTGAAGTATTCAAAAAGGTGCAAATTTATCCAAACTTTTTATTTTTTGAAAAATATCCTCGCCGTCCAAAGTTTGGACAAAAAATATCACTGCTTGTAACGGTTTGACAAGTCAGCAAATAATTACTTACGTGACAAATAAAATAATCCACATCATCAAGCCACACTGGATTTTAAGCTGCCAATATGTAATACCCAATATATTTACAACCTAAATTAATTAGGGGCGACATATAGAGTTCGTATATATCCTAGCTTTTAGTTACAAGCCATTAAAACACACGTTAAATTGAACGAGCTGAAAAGATATCAATATTAAGAAAAGAAAAATAAGGTAGCCCAATCAGCTACAAAAACTAGTTGGTTAAGGGGTGCTGCAAAAACACGTCTCACCACTTATTTGTAATACTTGAAAATTTTAAAATGCTTATTTAATTATTTCAGTGGGATAATTTAATCGCTCGCCAGGATGGACCGGATGAAACATCGGAGGGCTTGAATTGAAGATTAGCCTTTGTGCGAGAGAAAATTAATTCATCTAAGTTTGATTAGTCCTTATATGGGTTGCTTGGTTCGAGACGAATCCAGAGGTTCGAACAGAACTTGAATCAAACTTGTATTGATTGAGTTATGACTTATTTTAGACTTAACTTAAGTTAAGGGGCACTTTGGTCTTTTGGCGATTGGGGTTTTAGTAATTGTACCTCATCCCTCAAGGGCGCGAGGGATTATTGGCAACAAAATTTGAATGACGATGACATTTTTCAAAAAATAAAAAGTTTAAGGGCAAATTTATACCTTTTCGAATACTTTAAGGGCAAATATGCCCCAAAATTTGGACGACGATGATATTTTTCAAAAAAAAAAATTTAAGAGTAAATTTGTACCTTTTTGAATACTTCAGGGGCAAATATTACCTTTTCGAATACTTTAAGGGTAAATATGACCCTTAATTATTATTTTTATTGGAACAAATTGTGTGTCTATTAATTTTTAAATATAAGAATTTAGAAATGAAAATTTAATTTGTGTCTAATTTTGTATTTTTATAGGTCGATTATGTTATAGTGTGTTGTGAGAGTGAGTAAGTTATTTTGAAGAATGAATGAGATGTTATAACCACGGACGAGATGTAGTGAAAGTGGATAAGATGTTGACTTAGTCATTTAACATATATAGAGACAATTAATGTTATCCAAATGAGTCATAATAATAATAATAATAATAATAATAATAATAATAATAATAATAATAATAATAATAATGAGCAAGAGAGTGGGAGAATAGATAGGGTTAAACAGAGTCTAGTTTGTCGGAGAAGAAGGGAGAGAAAGTAGTAGTTTGTCGAAGAAGTTCGATCGAAGAAGAATAAGAGGAGGGTCAAGAAATAGAAAGAGGAGAAAAGAGGGGGGTTGAGTAGGGGTGGTAATTGGAACTCGGTTAATCGAACCGCAAAATTCGGTTTTGGATAGTGATTTTGCGGTTCGGTTTCGGCTTTGGTTAGTGAAACTCAAAATCCATTTAAAATGGTTCGGTTTCGGTTACCGAGTCGCGGATAATCGTTAATCGAAACCGGTTATAAGTTTCGGTTTCGATTATCGGTTATTCGTGGTTATCGGTACTCAAAACTGGTAAAATATAAGTTATTAAAATATTTAAACCTGAAATCCGTTACTACTATCCACTAATCCACCTACCCATTACCTTATGTATAAAAACTGAACCTAACCCTAATTTTCCCAACCGACACTCTCGACAACCGACTCACTCATCCACCGAATACTCGACGGTCTCGACTCACTAGCTGATCGCTCTCAGAGTTGCAATCGTCGACTCGCCGCGACGCTGCCTCCATCGACTCCCGGCCCGTATCTCCCGGACTCCCCTCTCGGTCCTCGGCGTCGGCGGCCCTCGCCGACTCCCGAGTCCCGACCACCCGACTCCCCTCTTGGCCCTCAACGTCGGCGGCCCTCGCCGACTCCCGAGTCCCGACCACTCGACTCCCCTCTTGGCCCTCGCCGAGTCGCCGACTCCCCACTCGACTTCGGCGACGACGGCTTCCCAGCACGACAGCACTTAACAGATACGCTCGACGGTTTCCTCCGGCTTCCCAACACTCGACTACTAGTGCTACGTTATAGGTATTTCCTCTTGACTGGGATAACAAAGTTTGCACTTATTTAGAGTTTAGGGATCAAAAATTCCATGCTTAATGTCTCTCATGCATAAATTTATTGTAATATAACCTTTCAGTTCCCTATCCATCAATCTTATTCCTTATGTGATTTCACTTTTTTATTTGGGTTTAGATGATTGTTGTTCTGTTCTTTCCTTGGACTTGAAGTTGCAAATCTAGGAGATATACTAATCTTTATTTTTGAGTTGTTGAGACAACAAAACTGCCATGATTGCTATGAAAGGAGATGAATTAAGGTTGTTTGCTTTTGTTATGTCATATTATGATCTATTGTAGCTGTAGTCAATTGCTTAGATCTGTCATAATGAATAAATCATTCCAGATTTGGATTTCTTTTGTTTGATTAATTCAGTATTGGTTTCCAATTACTGATAAGGATTGCCTAAAAAAAGAGGCAAATCTAATTGCTGTGAAAATAGATTGGAATTGCAGGTAGTCAAATTTGTTGTTTTGTATAATCTTTTGAAGTTTTTCTGTTCAACAACTTCAATGTATTTTCTATTTTTTAATGATGAATTGTTTACCTCAATGTATTTTGATGAACTATTTAATTACGGTCTTTTAATAATTGTTTGGTGTCTTTTAATCACTTTTTGGTTATTAATCTTTGAAGCGGTTATCCGTTTACTATCGGTTAACCGGTAGTAAACGGATAATCGATTCTATCCCCAATCGAAAAAATTCGATTTCGGTTTCGGATATATGTTTTTGAAACCGACCGATTTGGGTTTCGGTTAGCGGGTTTGGAAATCGATTTCAATTTCGGTTAATCTTTAAAAGTGCGGTTAACCGAACCGTTGTCATCTCTAGAATTGACGTCTGAGGGGGAAGAGAGAGAAGAGAGGGAGCTCGTGAGAACATGAGATATATAATATTTATAGAAAAAGATGAAAGAAAGAAGAGTAAACTTAATATGGTCCGGATAGTGTTTCTCGATAATAAAAAATTAACAATGTGAAATCAAAAGTTGATGGACAAAATTGAAGATCGTAGAAGTTTAATAATTAAATTATGATTTGGTGAGAAGTTTAATAATTAAATTATGATTTGGTGAGAGTTCAGGAACAATTCTTGTAACTATTTAAGATATCTATATATATTTATGTATATCATAAGAGATTTTGTATTGCCAAAATTGTGTTCTTTAGTGAGAAAGTAGTTTTTTTTTAAAAGAAAAGCATTTTGTATTTATCAAAATGTATAAGAAATACAAGTTGAAGGGGTAGAATAGAAAGTAGAAAACATTAAAACTAAATGAAGAGTCCAATCGATATTTACAACTTTTTACAGGAATTCAAATATTGGCAGCTTCAATGGTGCAATTTCGTGGTAGGATTTTGACTTTCCCTCAAAGCACCTACAATTTCGTTCATACCAAATCTTCCACTTTCAGATCATAAGTACGTAGTATTTCTTTTCTTGTTGTCCACTCTCCCTCTAGCATTGCAGTCCTAGGGTTGATATTTGAGAGGAAAGTATGAGAGTTGGCATAAGTCAAGAAGAGTGATATCCAACCCAGTTTAGTGAAAGGACAAGTAGAGAAAATGTGGCTGTGAGTTTCGTTGATTGTGAGGCACAGAGGACATTTTGGATCCACCTAAATGTTACGTGCGCAAAGTTTGTCCTTTGTAGGTAATCTCCTTCTAATGGCTAACCAATTCATAACGACGATACATTCCGGACAAATGTTGAGCACAGAATAATAGAAACTTGTTGTAAATACACCCGTGTTGTTCCACTTCCAAGAAATTTGGTCCATCCGCTCTCGAAGTAGAAAGGGTGTGATATCTGTAGCAAGTCTAGCTAAGGAGTCCAAAGGAATGAAGTTGGTGAAAGGAATATTCCAACCATGAGTAACGCCTAAGCTATTAATATCTTTGAGATCCTAAATCTTTGCATTTGGTGCAGCCACATGAATATATATATATCTCTGGGTATAAGTAAGAAGGACGTGAACCGAAGAGCCACGGGTCATGTCGAAACGGGAATGAGGACCCATCTCCCACATTGTACTGCAACCCCTTCCTGATAGCATCTCTATGCTTCAAGATCCCTTTCCAATGGGCAGAAAGTTGTGAAAGTTGAACTTTGTTTAAACTGGTAAGGGTAGGATAGAGTGCTAGAATCACGTTCACCCATACATACCATATTTTTGTAACAATTTTCATAACAAAGAACCAAGCCTTGCGGTGTTGTAATCGATGATGTAGGTTCAAAAGACCCAGTCCCCCGTCGATCTTTTTAGCTGTGATGGTGTCCTAATTTATGAGACACCTCCATTGAATAGCACCCGATCTACTGTTGCTCTAGAAGAATGCCTTCCTTCTTTTATCAATTTGCCTAATGACCCATAATGGTGCTTCAAATATTGCAAATATGTAAGACACTTGACTTACGAGAATACTATTGGTGAGTATAAAGCCGCTATTAAAATTTATTCATAGTAAATCAGTTTTTAGATCGAGTACATTCCTCGCTAAAAGTATTTTGAAAAAAAAAAGTCATTTGGCAAATACATGCTTATTGTTTTGCTTTCAAAAATTATATTCCCAAATCAAAATAAAGTAGGAAGTGTTTTATGAACTTACTTGCTAGATAATTTACAAAAAGCTAAAGCAAAACCAACCAATTAGCTTTATTTGTTTTTGTATCTTAAATAATATATAATTTTATATTACTACATAATTTTTTTAATTATTTAGACAATCTAAATTATTGTGACATGAGTTATATATCTTCATATTTTTAAATTTTCCACTGATTTGAGGACTAAACCAATGCATGTAACACTACTTAAATTCTCTCTTCAGTCTTCAAATTGGTTGACCAGGCCAAGCTTTCACCATACAATGATAATATGGGTCATTTTTGGTTTGACTGGGCCACTCATCATGGGCTCCCAAGCCCAACAATTCTAGATATTCCATTAATATTATCTTCTTTCCTCGTATGCAATATTATTTATACAAATGTTTGATTGTCTATTCATCCACTTTAGCTTGACAATCTATTGTATTTGGATCTTCACGAACTCTAATGTCCATTAAGTAAGTTTATTTTTCTGTAAAAAAAATTATGAACCCCTCTCCCCCCCCAAAAAAAATAAATTGTTTTTATAAAAAAAAATTAAAGTATGCATGCACTTTCATATGAGAATTCTCTAAATGAGTTTCTTTTTTATGGGTTCTAATATAAAAGGATATATAAATTCCATTAGTGGTGGGTGTGAATCAAAATCATCCATGTCTTTTATGAATTATATATAGAATAATTAATTAAGAAAAATAAAAATAATGAAACATCAGTATGCGGACAGTGCGTCGAAGTAAGTAAACAAGTCACACATATGTGTTGACCATCGAGTCAATTAGCGCTCGTGGCCCCATACATTGTGCTTAATTCCTATATAATTAATTATGCATCTCTCCGACTCTTTACAATTAACTTAACAATTAATTACATGCGACATTATATAGGAAAGAATTAATTAAGATGTACGTACGAAGTCAATAATAATAAGAAAAGAGGAATTATAAGAGGAGACATGCATGGTACGGGCGCGTGCGGGCGAGTAGTGGCTGGCTCCGCCATGCATGCAATATGCATGCAGTCGCACAAATGCAATGAGTCCGACCGTGTGCCCCGACACGTGAATTCCGAGACCACGTCAATCTACGTGTTGTTCTTCGTTAGTCGCATATTATTATTATACAATCGCCATGCTATGTGTAAATGCGTCGTGATGTCGCTAGGCATCCACTTTATGGGACGTAGGTTATGTTATTGTTCCCCACACTTTTGTGCTTCATGATGCATTGGCCCACGTATCTCTCACTTTTCCCTTCATCAATGCACCCTGGCCTCCCCCAAAGATTGATTGTATTCCAATTTCCTTCCTACATATTAAGTAAGAAGCCACGTCTCTTTCTCCTATTCCTCGGTTGCTGCCCGGCCACATAATATGATGTTAAAATAGTATTAAAATGATATTGTACATCTATATATTAAAATTATGAATTATATAATTTATATTTCATAATTGAGTCCGGGTTGAGGTAGACTTTTCTTTTCTTTGAATTGCAATCGTTTTAATTAATTAATCTGATGCATGCATGGCGGTGATAGCGAAGAAGTCAGTTAAATTGACAAGAAGGAAGACCTTTTTGACGCTTTCTTTCTCCTCTTGAGATGTGCAGGTAGGGAGATGCCTGCCTTTTTGTCATTCAAACTTGAAAGGGCTACCCAGCACCAAGTGGTGTTGTCACTGCATACATACATGCCACATCCATTCCATCACATTTCCAGTCGAAAGTGCACTGCATAGGAGTTGGGGTTTCAATACACTACACACATCAAGTGCCCCCCCCCCCAGGCCTTCTCTGGTTTTGCCCCCGTACGTGGCTAACCATTACTTGTTATTGATTATATACTCACCAGATAACGCTGCTGCTGCTGAATTCTGCTGTCCATTGCACATCTCATCCACTAGGTCTTGTCTTTCTTGCTTGCCCAAGAGCCATGCAAGATATACTACTAGGAATATTGTAATTAATTTACGATGGCTCTTCTGTGATGGCGGACCAAGCGGTCATAAATTAATATGATGGTTCTATGACAACCGAGAGGTATAGTCTCACTATAAAATAATTGTGATGACACGACGACAACGGAGTCGGTCGTAAAATTAAGAACTTAGCAAAGACAAGGCGGCCACGTTGCGATCGCCTATTATCATCGCAAAATCGTCAGAGATCGAATATTTGAATCTGCATATTCTCTCTTTGGTTGCTGAAACCCTAGCCGCCCCCTACTACGATTTCGGCCGGTGATGGCAAAAGAGGAGGGCCGGTCAGCCCTCCATGATGCCATGTGAGAAGCGGCGGGCCAGGGCAAAGATCGCCGCCCCGCTAGAATAGGTACGTCGCCCCCAGTAAATTTTAAATTTTTTAAAATTTTAATAATTAATAAATAATTAATATATTATAGTATATTTTATATTTATGATATATTATAATTATAATTAACTTTATATTTAATTTAATTTATTTCAGTGTTGATCAAGATTTGTACGTAGATTGAAGAAATTTAAGCATTCGTCGATCATCGAGGTAAGTTAGTTCCGAATAATTTAATTATATTAATAATTTTATGTTTAATATATAGTACCATGTATACATCGTGTATAATGTTATGTTTAATTAATTAATATCACCCCTAAGTTATATATATTTACACATGTCCCTCGTCCTCATGGCTAAAAATTACCATTACCACCCATCTATTTCATGTCCCTTAGGATGTGTCTACAATCAGATTAAAATTTTGAAGGTTGAACATTTACAAGCACTACCAGAAGAGTTGTCTTCTGCAACGACTAAAGAGGTTGCAACACCGTCGCCGAAGTGCTTCTGCGATGGCTTGCAAAAGACGATCGCAAAAGTCCATCGCAGAAGCCGTCATCGCAAATAATCTGCTACCGCTAATTTGGTTGTTGCAAAATATAATAACTACGATCGACTCTGCGACGGTCAGCGGGCGTTGCAGTATCGATCGCGGACCAACTGCGATAACCATTTGTCGTTGCACGATATTAACTTTGGGACGGTATGACAATCGTTGAGCACCATCGTAAAATCATCGCTTACTTGCAATCGTTGTCCACGACCAGGTCGATACAACTTTTGCGACGAAAAGCGATCGCAGAGCTGTCGCTAAGTCTATCTTGTTTTTTATAATTTAAAAATAAAATAAAATATTCTATTTAAAACACGCCAAACAACAGAATCAACAATATCACACACACACATATGTGTATGTGTGTGTGTTATTGAAACAATATACATCTAAAAAAAGTCACTGGTCAAGATCCCGTGGCAGTGGCGGCGGCTACGAAATGAGAGATTGTGTGGGGAGCGTATCACTCGGCGTCAATTAAGATGATGGCTCCGATATAGATATCGTCGCGCCGAATGACAGGGCGGTTGGACCACCAGGTATGGAGGATGCTATATGTCTAAGGTACTGCACCACCTGCGTCATCTGATGTCGAAGAGATGTCAACTCTGTCTCCAACGCAGCTAATCTATCTGATGACATAGCCAAATTAAGTGGATGGATCGACAGTGGAGGAGGTGGAGGTAGACGACCCCGTGCCGTGCGGCAGCAACAACGCGCGTGCATGGGCTGTGGTGCCTATGTCATAAACATGGTTGTGGTTAACCCCCGTCACTTGCATCCATACATCAGCATCGAGATGATGCTGCGTAGGCTGCACTAGGTCACCATCTTAGTATAGGTGGACTTCAAAGTAAATTTAGTTAAATTAATTAACAAATTAACCTAGAAATAATTATTGAAAGAATACTTAATTAAATATTTACCTACCAATACGGTTTCGGTCTCCGGTCTCCCACAGTCCCACTAATGAACTTCCTCGACGAGGGCCACGCTGGTATCGATGTGTGGCTTCAAAAACCCTAAGAGAGTCAACCGAGGTTAGCGTTCCTCCTCGTCTTGCATCCCCTACAACATAATAAACATTAGTTTTTCTATAATAATTATTAAAGTACTTACCAGACGACGCTCGTGGATGGTGAAGGGAATGGAACTACGTACCGATATATCGAGCGAGAGATCCCTCGACTGGCGTCATCCGATTCTGGTATGTCATTTGAGAGGCACACTGCCACTCATCCGACGCCCAAATGTCGACCAGCAAGTCCTATATCTCCGGCGATATCCATGTGGGACCATGACCCATCAAAAACACTACTAGAATATTGGCTATCAGTCACGGGGCTCACCGATAGCCGCACAAACCGTGGTTGATATAACACCATCAGCCACGACTCTCATACGGCCGCCTCCGATCGTCGCTCATATCCGATGGCGTGCACGACGCGTGAAATAAAAAATCTTATCAGCCACGATTTAGATAGGGCTATTGTAGTCGTCAGTGATATTATTTAGTAATTAGCAACGACCAGGAGAGGTCGTCAGTGATAAAGTGATGGTGCACACTCAGCGTAAAATTAAAAACAAATCACCGATGGCTCAGAGAGGGCCGCTTTGGTTGTCAGTGATATAGTAAATAAAGATCTACGATTTATGGACGATTGCCGAGCCGTCGGTGAAGAAGGTTTTTAGTTGTGTTCATGCTCGACCCCTCTTCTTCCCTCGCTTTCTTTCTGCGCTCGAACCCTCATCGCCTCCATCGCCGTCCGACTTCGTCGCCTCTCGCTGCATTCGACTTAGCTCAAACCCTCGAACCCCGACGCCTCCATCGCCATCTGTCGGTTCGCCACCCGACGCTTGATGCATGCTCTACGCGCTTCTCCGCTTGATCGTCGCCGTTGGTCGCTGCTTCTCTGCTCGCCGGTGCCTCCTCGCCATTCAGGTAATTCTTTTTCCCCCCTTCGGGCGGCAGTGTCGAAACCCTAGGTTTAGGCCACTACCGACTGGTTGTAGTGTAGAATTTTTTTATTTGTTAATTAAGTTATATTAATTGTTGATTAGTTTAGGTTTTTTAATTTGTTGATTAATTGTTGTGGATTGTTAAGTTAATTTTTATATTAGTGTTAATTTTGATTATTAATGTTGATTAATTTTGTAGATTAATTGTTATATATATTAATTGTTAGATATATTAATGTTAGATTAATTTTTTAGATTAATTTAGATTAATTTGCAGATAAATTTTGAATAATTAGTTAAAAGGTTAGTTAGTACAGAATCGTCCATTGTGGACTCGCGGCCAAATCATCCACGGTGGACTCGTGCCAGAATCGTCCTCTTTGGACTTGCGGCCAAATCGTTCACGGTGGACTCGCATCGGGATCGTCCACTTTGGACTCATGCTAGAATCGTCCACTTTGAACTCACGTGGAATCGTCTGCTGTGGACTCGCATAGACGAGTTGATACGTTTCACGTACGCATCGACGAGTCAAGTTTTAATTTTGCAAAATTTTAGATCCGTTAGAGAGTTGTATGTTCGTGTAAACGAAGTAAATGGTCTTTTATACGACGTACAACCTTTGAATTATCCATAATTGGATAATTTGGGAATATAGTTATTTATATTGCACTTAGTTTATTTCTTTTAGTCATTATTCATTTTTAATTTTGGCTTGTATCTCCCTTGTTCTCTGATACACGCCCAAATGATATGCGTATTTGGAGAACTGTAGGGAGATGTTGCCGAAATTTAGAATGAAGTTAATGACTAAAAGAAAAGAAGACTATGAATGCCGATGTCTGCGTCAAAGGGACAACGTACACTGAATGTGATGTTGACTTTTACGGTATGTTGGAAGAAGTCATAGAATTACAATTTTTTCGGATGGAAATCAGTTGCCCTTTTTAATATCAATGGTTTGATACAAGCGATAGGGGCATGAGAGTTCATCCAAAGTATAAACTTGTCGATGTCAATTACAAATCAAAATTGGCTTCAAACGAGTCATTTATATTGGCATCTCAAGCCGAACAAGTATATTATATACAATATCCGTCTCGGAAGAAAGATATGGCAGATTGGCATGTAGTCTGTAAGACTAAAGCCAGAGGAAAAATTGACCCGGTAGTTGGAGAGAAGACTTCTATCAAGAAGAGGATCATGCCGAAGAGGAGCGAGTTAGTCCAATACTCGAGGATGATGATACATAGTTAGTTCAATTGGAAGTAGAATATGTTGATGATGACAATAACCGTCTTGAGGAAGAAGGACAGAATGATGATGAGGAAGAAGAAGAAGAAGAAGAATTTGAAGATTCTGATATAGAAGAACAAGAAGAAGAGTAAATGTGAAGTATATATCTTCAATTATTAAATGTATCTATTAATCTATTATATATATACTAATTATATTCATATTTGATAGCTATGGTTCGAGAAGTGCATGCATGAGGAGGCAGTCCTCGTAGGACTACCCCTCGACGATTACCACCTATCACCCCTGTACCCACCATTCCCTCCCTTCGGCCACCATTCCCCCACCTGATCCAGCCACCATTCCCCCACTTGATCCCGTCCGCCATTCCCCCACTTGATCCGCCCACCATTGCCCCAGCTGATCTAGCCATCATCCCTTCAGTCGATCTAGCCCCGTCGACATCGAGACGTAAGCCACGAGGGCCTAACAGAATTCTCCCTCCGCCAGCCGAGGGAGAGTCATGCAGATTGGTTAGTGTGCACGGTAGAAAGTAAGTAGATGCATTAATTATTCATTATAATTTATTTATAATTCCTCACAAGTATAATATAGAATTGTACTATATTTGGTGCAGGTTTGAGCAGGAGGACGTCCCACGCACGATTGCGGGAATGATCTAGAAGTTTATGCATGGGGCGTGGCCTACATGGACTCACGTGCCCCGTGAGCATATTGATTTACTATGGCGAGAGTTCTCAGTAAGTATGCTTATTAAATTAATGTTAATGTTAAATATCTATCGGTAATAATAAATTTATTTTTTTGCATGCTCATTATACATGGCCAGAGGACCAGACTCCTTTTGTGGAGAGTGCGTGGGAGCGCGTTGCTCGCGCTCGCTACAATGAGCTGCTGCAGCAGGCCCGTAAGACCGTGATGAGACAACTGGGAGCCACACAGATTGGGCAAACTCGGGGACACACCCCCGAGTAGATTCTTGGACCTGTGTGGGACCAGCTTATTGAGCAGTGGGACACACCAGAGTGGCAAGAGGTCTCCCGAACATCGTCGAGAAACCACATGTCCGGGGGCGGCACCACGGGGGTGCGCCACAGTGGTGGCTCCGTGTCTTTTGCGGTGCATGAGCGTCGTATGGTATGTATAATTTCTTTACTTTTAATTAAAATATTATATATTGTGTATAATGACACTAATGTATTTGTTTTCTAATGTAGGACGCGAGTTGCGGAGGATGACACCGTCCAACACCCCTCGCTGATGCAGGTGTTTGAGCGCACTCATTGTCGACGACGAGGAGCGGGGGACTACGTCGATAGCAAGTCCTTGATCATCATGGTAAGTATTTATGTCTATTTAATTTACATAATTTTTATTTATAGTTTATATATATGTATTATTTAAAATATAAACGCGTGTAGGAGACCTATACAAGGACCGTGATCGAGCGCAGAGGCACGCTAGATGAGTTTGACGCGGGTGCATGGGTCGAGGCCGCATGTGGCTGGGAGCACGACTATGTTTATGTCTTTGCAGACAGTAGTTGTGCACGCATTGTGTTAGGGCCACAGTCGGATTGCGGGTGAGAGGCCCTCGACATCGCGGACGCGGGACCACAGTCGGATTGCGGTCTTGGAGTCCGAGCTAACACAGTAGAGAGCGACGATAGAGGAGCAGAGATAGGCGATGGAGGAGCAGCGACATGCGATGGAGGGGCAGAGACACACGAATGACGAGTTGAGACAGACGATGCAGAACATGCAGGCCTTCCTCACTCAGGCCTTCTACCGATGATGTCACAGTCGTCGTCCTACTCTACCCAGTCGATGCTCCCGACCTAGTCACTGTCGACTCCACCGCCTCTACTGCAGCCATGAGATATATGTTCGTGTATTTTGATTATATTTTGATACTTGTTAGCCTTCGTTTGAGGCTTAGATACTTGATAGATGTTTATACTTTACATATCATATTTTGATACTTGTTTGCCTCCGATTTGAGGCTTAGATTGATGATATTTAAGTAAAACTTGTATGGTTGGTTGAAAATGTATGTGTATGATGTTTTGTGATTGTAATATGTGATTATAAATAGATTATAATGTATAAATATCATTGTATACAAGAATTTTCAAAATTTTAATTTTTTTTCAGTTATAGGATATAACTTCAGCCACGGCTTACCCACGGCTGCCCGTCACTAGGTTGTGGCTGTAAGCGTATCGTAAATGGTTGATGACCTGGGCAGCACCAAATATCACGGTTACTAATGATATCACCGACGGCTAGCAGCCGCGGCTGATGTGTTCAAATCAGCGATAGCGCACACGACTGTCGCCGATGATTACTTATGGCGGTAGAGGTCGACCGTGACAACTTATCTAAGATGCGCACATCAATGACGACATTTTGCCACGGTCCACACCGTTCATGATAGTCGTCACCGACGGTTCAGCCACGGCCCGAGCTGTCGGTGACAACGACAATTCTAGTAGTGAAAGGCCATGGGCGTCCCGCGGTCCCCTCCCATCTCTGCCCTCACCTCCTCCTGCGTTCGGTGGAGGATATTCTTGAAAAGCTTTTTACAATAAGCTTTGCATGTGTCCTCCACCTGGGCCTAAATGGTTGGGTCCCAAGTGTATCAGGCCTACAAAAAAGAAGTTATGTAATATAATCAATTTATGTATTAATATAGTTAAAGAAAAAAACTTAATAAATTATGTACCCCAAACTCGGCCCATAAAAATCGTGGTATTGCTCTGGCATGTGGGTCCACGAACGCCACGACCCCCAAAAGAATCTCTTTATAATAGCAATGATGTCACGTGCGACATCGTCCTGCTTGAACCTACAACTCAAGTATAACAACATAAGTAACAATTATAATAAATAAAATTTGATACTTACTTTAGATCATTCAATGATATTCGTTAATGTAGGTCTGTGGATGAGGGTATCGGCGCCCCTCTTTTAGGCCTAACAAGCCTACGACGGCCTCGAGCCTCGGGGGTCGATGCCGATGTCGATGGTTCAGCCAGTGCCGATGTCGACGGTTCAGCCGTTGCGGCTGGTGGTGGTGCAACGGCCTTCGCGGGGGTGGTGGGAGGCGTGACTGTTGCGAGGGGTGGCGACAATGGTGACGGAGGTAGTCCCGCTCATTGAGATCGCGGATGATATCCTAGTGCTCGAGACATCCACATGCAATGTTAATAAGTGATGATAAATATAACATAAATAATTAATAATATAAATTGAGAAAAGAATATTACATCAATCATCATCGATATTATTTGAGTAATAATCAATTGATTGATTCTCTTCACTCGTCTAATATATAATCTTTAAAATTTCCTCATCCTCCTTCTCCGCATCATCTGATTCAGCATCAACACTTTCTTTATGGAAACCTTGTGCAACTACCAATTGTCTGGCCCACAACTTCAACTACAAGTGAATCATCCTGCTGATAAAAATTAATCAACTTGTACAAATCTTGTAGTATCATTCTCCTCTGTTATTGGGTCAATTATTAGTCGTGCCTTATGTTGGTGAAATGGCTACACTAGAGGGGGGTGAATAGTGTATTTACTAATTGTTTTGCATAAATCCGATTTTAATCATTTCTTTGGTTACTTAGGCAAATTACAAGTTGAGTAGCAAGCGGAAGCAAAGTAAATACGATAATGAAGTAAACACAAGTAGAACCAATGCAAACATAATTATTTATAGTGGTCCGGCCCCAATGCCTACTCCACTACCTAAGCAGTTCGCTTAGGATTTCCAAACTAAGTTTTACTAGATTAATCTTGTTTTTCTTACAACGAGGACTTTGACCCGAAGAGTCTCACTCTCAACCTAAGACACTTCCACACTCGGAAGTCTCCACCTTCTTATCGAGAGCACTCTTCCACTTCAACCCTAAGGGATAACTCAACTAATCCTAGTAAACTACGTTTACACCGGTGGAATTAAGCTTCAAACACAAAGGCAACCACCCAATCTATCAAACCTAGCAACCTAGGTTTACACAAGTTCAAATACAATGAAATAAATAAGAAAATTTACAAGTAATGGAGCAAAAATACAACAACACAAATACTAAGCTCCAACACAATGAATCATAGCTCATCTTGATGCCTTGATGATGAATCAAATCAAGCTTGGAGGCAAACTCAAGAAAAATAAGGTAGAAAGCTAGGGTTTCACCAAAGATGGCTCAATCAAAGCTTGTAGGTGTCAAAGGATGTCTCATGAAACATTAGAAGGTCATAAGAAGGCTTAGAAGCCCTTTAAATAGGCAAAACACCAAGTGGTGGTCGGGAACAATGGGTATAACAGCTATTTTCAAGCCGTTATACCGCCAGTTGCTGGTCCGATCGAACATCGGTCGATTGACCAAGCGACCGCCCGAGTGACCGGAGCATTCTGCTCGTTCTGGGCAACATTCGGGCGATCGGTCGATCAACCGAAATGCCACCAGTCGACCAGTCGATTGATCGAACCTAGGCAGGGCAGATTTTTTGCTTGTTTATTTTTTTGCTCGTTTGGGTTCCGTCTTTGCTAAGTCTACTTATATAATATTTATTAACTAACTTTAAAACATAAATATTATATAAGAATTATCCCCCATTTGGATTCAATAAAAATATTTGAAAAATCAAAATTCTTAAGAATCAAAATCTAACTTTTGGGGTCTAGTATAAATTTCGGAAAAATAGAAATTTTCTAATCTTCCAGGTCAAATATGGGTAGGCTAAAGGCTTCCAAAAATTCTTTAAAAATACATTGTTATATACTTTTTACCTAAGGAACAATTACCAGTATTTTTTCTGTCAAGAAAATATCTAGGTCATATAGCCATCCAAGGAGCTCCCTAGGCTTGGTGAATTTTAGGGTCATTTTCTAATTTGCCGATTTTTCATGTTTTGGGATTCGGGTTTAGTTTTTAGATTCTTATGCATCATCATGAGGAGTTACAACACCAGCTAAACACCCTAGACCTAAAGTTTAACTTCCCAAAAAATCTCGAGCATCGACGAGCTTCCTTGTCGATTTCTCCGATTTCTTCGATTTTTCCGATCGGGGATGTCGTACGCTAATCGATATAGAACCTGGAAATAACTCTCCATAAAATCATTAGTTCCATGTTTGTTATCATAAAAATCATTAGGCCAACACCTTAGTCTTACACACCGCCCGCCATTCTGATCTATCTCTTCGTCTGCTTGGATATTTTGTGTAGTATACTTGTTATGCTTGTGATGCCAAAATAAAAAACTTATTCGACACTAACTTAGATTTGAAATTAACGTCTACCGAATTATACTTTGGATGAATTTGACTTGACTCCCCTGTGATGATGTGTTAAACCAATGACATTTGAATATCACATTTTTTTTGCACTCAAAATATTGAAGCTCAAGTACTTCCTCAAGAAAATTATAAAAATCACAATCACAATTAATCCAAGTGGAGCCTTTCATACAAACATCGACATTCATTGTCTTCTTCATGGCCGAGTACTCCATTGTATGAAATTTATATTCATTTACAAAGTATTCATTATAGCATAAGACAAGTCATGACAGTCCACATGCTAACTTTAATAAATTATTATCTATTTCTTGAATATGTTCATTCGACCAAGATCTGAACCAATTCAGAAATTCTATCTTACGCTTATCTTCTAATTCTTCGTCGAACATATTCGATGTATGTGTACGAATCTCCATATCAAATTTTTGAACGAAAGGATAAACCTCGGGGCAATTCATCAATACATATAATTGTCCTAGATAATACCCCTCTTGAAATAAATCAAAAGCTGGGGTGTATAATTGAAAAAATTAAAAATTGAGGATAGATTAGGGAAAAGTATAAAAAGTGAGGATATATTTTGTAATTAACCTACTTAATAACAAGATAATGACAGTCAGCATGCTAACGTGGACATGCTAATTGGGATGCTGACGTGGACTGATAATCCCAGTCAGTATGTCCGCTTCAGTATTCAAACGTGATAATTAACGGGTAGTTAACAACGGGATAGATTTGAAATGAAATAAAAATTAGAGACCCCATTTGATACAAATGAAAAGATGGAAAATATTAGGGAGAGAGAGTAAAAGTTGAGATATATACGGTAATTAACCCAACAAAATATTGGCAGACAATTTGTGTCATTGACATTTCCCCATCATCGTTTCGCGAAAGACAAGTCAACCTTGTGTGACATTGGACTAAAAATAAAAAGAACAAAAGGTTGATACCGCCTAGAGCATCCAAAATCATATTTCGATACGGCTTCTCAACAGATGTCGTATGAGTTGCGGATAAGAATCTAATATTAGATGATTGACCTCCTAATTCATACGATGTCATGCCTATAAATGACTCCCCATGTGAAATCTATCGATAGTAACGATTCGTGAAACCATTTCCGTATAGGAGCAATGCCACTGCCGGTTAGTCTAGGAAAAATATGTTGACACACCGATGACACGAACATCTGATTTTGTTACCATTGATAACTTGTGGATTTGAATATGCGAAGTTCAAAAATTCATGAACATCATTCTTGAATTCTTCAAGTAAACCTCTACGGTACATCCAATGATACATCCAACTACGATCTTTCGTCATGATTTTGAACATGGTATATCACAACAATCACTTATTTTGAACTCTTCATAGATAGGGTGGTTCTATTCCATTCGAGAATCAAATTATTCTACTTGTACTTAAATATTATTTTTAACATTCAATTTAGTCGAAATTCTCATAATATTTCCCTACAATTCTCCAAGTATGCATGTCATCTGGCGCGTACTTGGACAACAAGAGATATCTGCTACAATTTCTAACTAAAATGAATATAAAAATATATATTTAATTTCAAGTAGAATAATTTTGATATCAAACTATCCGATTAGGGACATGAGGGTCAACTCAAACACTACTAGAATATACCACATCAGCCACGGGCATCACCAACGGCCGCCTCGACCGTCAAAATAATTCACGATTTTTCAATAGCCGTAGCTGTCGTGGCTGATGTAACCAAATTAGCTGTGTCTCGCATACGACCACCTAGAGCCACACGGGGTGCGAAATAAAATAAATTATTAGCCACGGCTTAGCGGGGCGCGAGAGCCGTCGGTGATATGAATAAGTTATTAGCCACGACTAGAAGTGATCGTCGCTTATTAATTAATGGTGCGAACACAGCACGAAAATTAAAACACTCTGCACCGACAGCTTAGAGAGGGCCAGCCGTCAGTGATATTAAAATTATGAATCCACGATTTTTTGATGACTGGTGAGCCGTCGGTGAAAATATTTTTTATTTGCATTCACACCCGACCCTTCCTCTTTCCCTCGCTCTCTTCTCTCTCCACCGTTGCCGACCGATTTGTCACCGCCGATCGTCACTGCGCCGCCTGCTACCTCGCCCTCGCCGCGTCGCCGCCCCCTCTCCCTCGCCCGCGCCACCGCTGACCGGCCTGCTCCCTCACCCTCGTCGCCGATCCCTCTCCCCTCTCCGCCGCCACCAAGTGAGTTCGATCCCCTCTCCCCTCTCTGGGCCGACACTATATATATATATATATATATATATATATTCAATTAATTAGTGTTATTAGTGATTAACTAGATTTATTTACTATTATTTACTATAAATGACTATTATTAGTGATTAATTAGAGTTAATTTTAGTTTTAATTAGTAAATTAGTGTTAATTTTGTTTATGATTACTTTAATTAGTTTTTAATTAGATTTAATTATTGTTAATTAGTTGTTAATTAGATTTAATTAGGGTAGAATAAATGTCAGGATTAATTTTAGTTGGGTGTAATTATAATTATGAAATCGTCCACTTTGGACTCGCGCGCGCAGGAATCATCCAGTTTGGACTCGCTATCAAATCGTCCACGGTGGACTCACGCCGAAATCATCCACAATGGATGGACTCGCACCGGAATCAAGATGACTTGATACGTTTCACGTATGCATCGACGAGTCAAGTTTTAATTTTACAAAACATTAGATTCGTTCGGGGGTTGTATGTTCATGTAAACGAAGTAAATGATCTTTTATACGACGTACAACCATTGAATTGTCCCTAATTGGACAATTTGGGAACATAGTTATTTGTATTGCACCTAGTTTATTTCTTTTAGTCATTATTCTTTTTTATATTTTGGCTTCTATCTCTCTTGTTATCTGATACACGCCCAGATGATATGCGTATTCGGAGAACTATAGGGAGATGCTGCCAAAATTTAGAATGAAGTTAATGACTAAAAGAAATTCTAAGTGCAATATAAATAACATGAATCCCGAATGGAATATGACCATCTCACTTAAAGATATTACCTAAAGATATTACCAACTTTTTGACAGAACATGTCGGGCGATCGAAGTTGAATGTACCGACAAATTCATCGTAGAGCTATAACAGACAAATTTCGAGTAGGCGTAACTTACTTCTTAAATTTTGCCTACTCGAATCAAAAATTTCTTAGTGGTGATAAAATCCGATGTCCGTGATGAAAATGTTCGAACATAAGATTTTTGGACTGAGAACAATGCATCTGTATACAAAAGGATTCACACCAAGATATTTTCTATGGAATTGTCACGGGGAGTCACATCAAGTCGGGATGTCGAGCAATCATATTGTCCAAACTCATGGTGAATCTCCTTCTACTGGTGTTTCTTCTTCCAATCCACCTAATCCTTATAGAACAATAATTTTGGATAGTCTTGGAGAATAATTCCATTTAAATGATAATATTGAGTCAGTTATTGAGACGGTAGTACCACCAGATACTACGATAGTTGAAGTCACTAAAGAATAACCTGCGATATAGATTGAATTGCCGAATAAGGAGACTACAAAATTTTACGAGATATTGAAAGCTGCCGATGAACCTTTTGTAGGAGAAATGACGACACTAGAGGGGGGGTGAATAGTATGTTTACTAAATTCAATTAGCCTAAATGTAATTTTAAACGATTACTTAACTCGTTTAGGCAATATGCAATTTGACGATTAGATGTGGAAGCAATAAATGATTAAGCAATTTAAGCAAACAAGAAATCAACGATGCAAACACAAGTGATTTATAGTGGTTCAGCCCCAATACCTACTCCACTACCTAAGCACCCCGCTTAGGATTTCAAACTAGGTTTTATTAGATTAATTAGAGTTTTCCTTACAACGAGGACTTTTCACCGAAAAGTCTTCGCTTTCCAACCGAAGGCATTTCCACACCCGAAAGTATCTCATCTTTCTACCGAGAGCACTTTCCCACCTCAACCTAAGGGACAACTAGAACTAATCCTACTAAGCTCTAAGTTTACACAAGTGGTTTTACTCCTTCTACACCAAGGATACCATTTCACACAACAAGACCTAACACAAGGTCTTCACACGCTCAAATCAAACACAGTTTGAAATAACAATAAAAATTACAATGAAAGAGCTTAAAGAGAAGACCAATTATTGCAAGCTCCTTTCACAGCCTTGGAACCTCCAACTCGCCGAGGGGATGAGCTCGAGTCAATTTTCGAGTTGAGGAGCAGAGTGTGCGCAGGAAGTTGTCGCTGCAAGAATTGAGCGCAAGCACTAACCTCTCTTTTGGAAGGCTTTAAATCTCCCTTTTAATGGCTCAAAAATCTCTGTAAGAATCAAGGAAGTAGATTAAAAAATCATATGAGGGTATATTTATACCCTGTTGAAGAAACGACACTCAACGGATAGAAATCTATCTATTGCAGGCTGTCGGTCGACCGATCCTTCGACCGCTCCTCTTTTATCTCCGGTCGATCGACTGATGGGTCGACCGCCATACGCGAATCATGCGACCCGCGATCTTCGATCGACCCGTCGGTCGACTGACGCGATTGCATCTTAGGCTTATACGCAGGTTGGTCGACCGCCAAGCCTACTGCCCATTTTGGGCTTCGGTCGGTCGACTGAACCTGAGTTGACATGATAACTTTAAAACATAAATGTTATATAAGGATTAACCCCCATTTGGATTCAATAAAAATATCTAAAAAATCAAAATCCTTAAGAATCAAAATCTAGTTTTTGGGGTCCAGTACAAATTTTTAAAAAATAGAATTTTTCTAATTTTCCGGGTCAAGTATGGGTATGCTAGAGGTCTCCAAAAAATCCTTAAAAATACCTCATTATCTAATTTCTATCCAAGGAACAATTACAACCATTTTTTATGTCAATAAAATGTTTGGATCATATAGCCCTCCAAGGAGCTCCCTAGTCTTAGTGAATTTTAGGGCAATCCCGGAATTTCATGGTTTGGGGTTCGAGATAGGTTTTTGGGTTCTTATGCATTATGATGAGGAATTACAACATATCTAGACACCCTAGACCTAAACTCTAACTTCTCGAAGAATCCGAGCGTGCCGATCAACGTCCTTCAGATTTTCTGATTTCTCTAATTTTTCCAATCGCAGACGTCGCGCGCTAACCGATATGGAACCTGAGAATAATTCTTCATGAAATCATTAGTCTCATGTTTGTTATCATAAAAACCATCAAAACCGAGATTAAGGCTAAGGTTGAAAACCTAAAGCCAACACCTTTGTATGAGAATTGTTCTAATTATACAAGATTTTTGGCAATGACGCAACTCTTGAACATCAAGTTCGATTGTAATATCAGCAGGGTTGCGTTTGATTGGATTGCAGGTTTTATCAATGGTATGCTACCTCCAAATAACAAGTTTGAGCCAACTTTTTATAAGATAAAAAAGTTGTTGAGGAAATTAGGGCTTGGGTACGAAAAGAAACATGCATGCCCAAATAACTGCATTTTATATTATAAAGAAAATGTACAGTTAGAGCAATGTCTGGTATATGAACATCCTCATTACAAGGAGAAGAAATTGATCTGACAAAAAAATATTTCCTTTAAGGTGCTTCAGTATTTTCCACTGACACCGAGGCTTCAAAGGTTATTCATGTTGGAAAAGATTGCCCCTTATATGAGTTGGCATGCAAGAAGTCATGATGATACAGTAATAACTCATCCATCCGACAGTGAAGCATGAAAATATTTGGATATGTGCTATCCTTCATTTTCTATGGATACTAGAAATATCAGGTTGGGATTGTGCACGGATGGTTTTAATCCATTTGGTAATTTGGCAACTCCGTATTCAGTATGGCCAATGTTGTTAACAGCTTATAATTTGCCGCCCTCAATGTGTATGAAAGATGAATTTATCTATCTTTCGATGATTATTTCGGGTCCTAGGGGTCATCGCAAAGAAATTGACGTGTTTCTCCGACCCCTAATTGATGAACTAAAAATATTATGGGTTGAGAGAGCTGTCACTTATGATTATCATCAGAACTAAAACTTCACTTTACGAGCTGCTATATTGTGGACAATCAATGATTTTTCGACCTATATTGTGGCCTACATGGTCTCACGTGCCCCGTGAGCATATGGATTTATTGTGGCGAGAGTTCTCGATAAGTATATTTATTAAATTAATGTTAATGTTAAATAATTGTTTTTTATGCAGGCTCATTATACATGGCCGGATGACCATATCACTTTTGTTGAAGGTGCATGGGAGCGTGTTGCCCGCGCTCGCTATAACGGGCTACTTCAACAGGCCCGTCAGATTATGATGAGACGACTGGGGGCCACACAAATAGGGCAGACTCGGGGACACGCCC